>OX419711.1:6312446-8856505 GCA_948474745.1 Oligia latruncula | reverse complement strand
CTGACAATCCTCTCCACAAAATGCCTCAAAACAGGAGAGTACTCTCCGCCACCACTTCACTTCTCGCCGCCATAATGTTGAATCCACAGATATACATAGATAGGTACACCTAGATAACGTTTTTTAGTCCAAACAATAGATTTTCTGTAATTAAATAATTGCTTCATATTTTGCAGTAAATTACCAGCGTTGTGTCATCGCACTTCTCCTTCTTTTCTATGCAGTCCGACAGTGACCGCGTTTTAGGTCATGTAAGCCCCTTAAATGACTTATGATTTCGAAGTGCAATATTTTTAAGTAATGACAATTTCACTTGATTTTCCAATACCATAACATAACTAATAATGTAATTAAATTACTAATCCCACCAAAAACATAATGTTGAAAAAGAAGGCCAAGTTCCTTACTTCATGTAGATGTTTGACCAGCAAAAGAGTTGAAATCGAAACCAACGCCAAGTTTTAAACCATTTTCTTTACACCGGCCTTATTTTGCAATTCTGTTGTAAGTAATTTGTGTTTGAAACTTTTTTAGATATCAATACTTACAATACATTTTTTCCATTTAAACTTGGCGGGTATTCAGAAAACCATAAAATAATATGCATGAAAAATAACTATAACATAACGAAAACACGCCAAGTTTTAATGGAAATTTTTTATTGTATTGATATCTATATCTGCAGGCAGATGCTGGATGCGTCAAGCTGAAGACAGGGCGCTATGGCGTTCATTAGGGGAGGCCTATGTCCAGCAGTGGACTGCTAAAGGCTGATGATGATGATGATGATATCTAAAAAAGTTTCAAACACAAACAGCCCGACATGAATCATCGGGCAGATGCCCGCCAGACACAACACCCGTCTGGTCGAAGGATCCTCCCTATGTACAGTCAACAAAGGAGTTAAGTATACAGGAGCGTCGGATATAGTTGAAGTTTACTAAGAAACCGATGGATGTTCTGGACTGAAATTTAATTTAATAAATGAGCTGTTTGTTTTCTATTAATAAACTAAAATTTTATTCGAGAATATCCATCGGTTTCTTAGTAAACTTCAACAATATCCGACGCTCCTGTATACTTAACTCCTTTGTTGACTGTACCTATTCTATGGAGTATGAGTGAACTTTACACCGTTCCTCATACCTCTATAGACTCCTTGACACTTCAAAAGTGCCTGTAAATGCTTTAATTGAAATAAATGCTTTGAGTTTGAGTTTGAAAGAGATCGCGTGTAACTTACCCATCAAGACTTGACCTCGTAAGCAAATCGATTCTTGATCAAACAGTGGCCTTCAACACTAAACAAATAACTGTTATGCATTTAACCAACGGTAAGTATCGTGAGGGTGTTTGCTGCAAGGCTGGATTGGCCTACCATGGGTAGGTTTATCAAACTTCATCTATATATAGGGTGACTGGTAATTAGTGACCGATACTTAAACACGTGATTTTACTCATCATTATGAACAACTTTTACTATGGGACCAATCCTGAAATCGCGAAAAAAAATCAGCTGCTCCCTACATTTTGACGGGTTAAGCGAACATAAATGTAGGGAACAGCTGATTTTTTTTTCGCGATTTCAGGTTTGATCCCATAGTAAAAGTTGTTCATAATGATGAGTAAAATCACGTGTTTAAGTATCGGCCACTAATTACCAGTCACCCTATATCTATACAAATAAATAAAATTGGAGTGTCTGTTTGTAATATTAAAATAACCGCTTTTTACTAAATGCATATGGATGTATACACGGTACATATACCAAAATAACAATTTTTACAATTTTTGTCTGTCTGTCTGTCTGTCTGTCTGTCTGTCTGTTTGTTCCGGCTAATCTCTGAAACGGCTGGACCGATTTTGACGGGACTTTCACTGGCAGATAGCTGATGTAATAAGGAGTAACTTAGGCTACTTTTTTTTTAGAAAAAATAATAAGGTTCCACGAAAAAAAAAAAAAAACAATGAATACGTGAAGATTTCTTAATCTCCATAGAAATTGATTGTTGAATAAATAATATAATTATGTATTATGATGTCATATACACATAATATTGTTAAAATAAAATTATTATAAAATAAAGTAATATTGCAATGTCCAAGTACCGTCCAGTACCGCGCGCAGCCCACGCGTCAGCCCGTCACGTCGTGGCTCGGGCGCCTCCCACCCGCTTCTCCCACCAACGACTTAATATCACAAAGGCTGCCTATCGCGCGGGCTCAGAACGCGCGAGCGGGCTATTGCTAACGGTTGTCTCAACGAATTCGTTTAAAAATTGATTTCCAGCACTTATATCATACTTTTTTGTTTGATTAGGTCTTTTATTTATTTTTCCACTGTTCTGTTCTTCTTAACTCAAATTGTTTCCTTACATGTGCAATGTTTTGTAGCAGTAAGACCTTTTTAGTTAGTTTTTTATTTAATTTGAATTTGATAAATTACTTTAGAGGTAGTAGTTTTTAACCCAATATTTTGTTACATTTTTACTGTTTTCCTTTTTTACCATTAGTTTAGTAATAATTATAAATTAATGTTTAACGTTTTCTTTCATAGCGGCATAACGGCAACCTTACTTCCTGGGGGAAAAACGGCACATTCGATGTTTAAAATCCCATTAGATTTAGACCGTATGGAAAATTCCATTCAGTATGCAGTATATCCGCGTGTGTATATGTGCGTTTTGTTTGTGCAGAATAAACAGTTTTTCTTTCTTTCTATCCAAAAATAGTCTCAAAGCCAACGTTCTACAAGATTGTGTATTTGTAGTATGGGACGAATGCACTATGGCAAAAAAAATCTATAGAAGCCGTGAATAGGATATGCAGGACATAAGAAGTAATAATCTATTATTTGGAGGAGTCTTATTTTTATTCGCTGGAGATTTTAGACAAATATTACCAGTTGTGATTAAAGGTAAGCGAGCTGATGAAATTAACGCCTGTTTTAAACGTTCAGTACTTTGGAGACATTGTAAAAAACTTAATTTAAAAGAAAATATGAGAGCACATTCAGCCGATTCAGAATTTAGCAAAATTCTTCTTGATGTTGGAGAGGGAAAGTTTCCAGAAGTGAATACTTAGTACTCATGATATAGAACTACCTACCGGTATTTGTGAGGTTGTGGCGGACATTGAAATTTTAATACATAGTATTTATGATGATATTCACAATCTCAATATCAAAGAAGATTCGTGGTTGTGTGAAAGATCAATTTTAACACCTATGTACGACCAGGTTACTGCGCTTAATCAGCGCATTTTAGATAAACTACCTGGTGAATCACAAACATACCTTTCCATCAATACAGTTTGCAATCCGGATGAAGTGGTTAATTACCCAACAGAATTTGTAAATAGTATATTTGTGCCTGGTCTACCCCCTCACAAACTAGAACTTAAGATTGGCGTGCCCATCATTCTGCTCCGTAATTTAAACACACCGAAACTTTGCAATGGTAGGTACTAGGTTGCGAGTAGTGTCGTAGCAAAGAAACGTTATAGAAAGTCGTATAATATCTGGATGCGGAAAAGGTGAGATAGTATTTATACCACGGATTCCTATAATACCGTCGAAATTTCCATTTGAATTCAAAAGATTGCAATTCCCTATCAATGTCAGTTTTGCTATGACAATCGACAAGTCACAAGGGCAAACGTTAAGCAAAGCTGGCATAGATTTAACTTTTTTTTGTGTTCTACAATTTTATGTATTGAGTAAATAAATAAATAAATAAAAAAAATAAATAGATTTAACTAAGGGTTGCTTTACCCATGGGCAACTATACGTGGCATGTTCACGTGGAAGGAATGCCAGTAGTGTTGTTTTTTTAGCCCCAGAAAATCGTACACCAAATATTGTTTAAAAAGAAATTTTTCAATAAACCTAATACGAAAAACAAAGAAAAAAAAAATTAAACAAGAAAAAAATTAAACTACCAAAAACGAAAAAAGAACTAAATGGAGAAATATGTACAAAAACAAAATATCGATTCATAAAATAGAAGAATTTCATTAAAATTAGCATGGTATTTCTTTACGCAGAATACAGAATTAATAAGTTATCGCGTAAACTCTGCGAACTGAACAATAACTTTTTTGTTAAATTCCACGCGGACGAAGTCGCGGGTAACAGCTAGTACTAATAATAAAGCTGAAGAGTTTGTTTGTTTGAACGCGATAATCTCTGGAACTACCGGTCAGATTTGAAAAAATCTTTTTGCATTTGATAGCCCAATTCTTGAGGAAGGCTATGGTCTATTTAATATCACGCTATGACCCTTAGGAGCCGAGCAAAAAGAAAAAAAGTCAGAATGAACGCTAAGCGAATACGAAGTGTTGCGACGGGGTGGGGGTACAAGAAATTTCACGCGGACGAAGTCGCGGGGAGAAGCTAGTGTATTGTATGGGGCTTGATGAAACTATCTGTGGTTGTTATTATTATCACCTTTTTTAGGGTTCCGTACCAAAATGGTAAAACGGAACCCTTATGGTGATACTCAGTCTGTCTGTCTGTCTGTCACAGCTGGATATCTCAAGAACTACTAATACTATCGACTTGAAAGGACCATGCGTCATATTGGGCCCACTTTTTCAACATTGTTCAACAGTGACAAGTTATATGTCATATGAAAGCTCTTAAAGTGTACTTTATTTCATTCTATGGCAGCAAAGTTCAAATCCAGCGCGAAAACGGTTTTTTATGCGTTTTAAAAAAATGTTCAACATTGTGCAACAGTGATGAAACCTATGTCATATGAAAGCTCTTAAAGTGTACTTTATTTCATTCTATGGCAGCTAAGTTCAAATCCAGCGCGAAAACGGTTTTATATGCGTTTTTTAAATGCGTCATTTTGGGTTCATTTTTTCAACATTGTTCAACAGTGACGAGTTATATGTCATATGAAAGCTCTTAAAGTGTACTTTATTTCATTCTATGGCAGCTAAGTTCAAATCCAGCGCGAAAACGGTTTTATATGCGTTTTTTAAATGCGTTATTTTGGGCTCACTTTTTCAACATTGTTCAACAGTGACGAGTTATATGTCATATGAAAGCTCCTAAAGTGTACTTTATTTCATTATATGGTAGCTAAGTTCAAATCCAGCGCAAAAACGTTTTTTTATGCGTTTTTTAAAATCTGTTTTGTTTTGATATCAAATTATAATTAGCTGTCAGTCAGTAGCTAGGATTATAAATAGCTCTTGTTCTACTAAAAATACACTAAAAATTTTGAAAATTTTAAAAAACGCAAAAAAATCATTTTTGCGCTGAATTTGAACTTAGCTGCCATATAATGAAATAAAGTATACTTTAAGAGCTTTCATATGACATAGGTTTCATCACTGTTGCACAATGTTGAACATTTTTAAAAAACGCATAAAAAAACCGTTTTCGCGCTGGATTTGAACTTAGCTGCCATAGAATGAAATAAAGTACACTTTAAGAGCTTTCATATGACATAGGTTTCATCACTGTTGCACAGTGTTGAACATTTTTAAAAAACGCATAAAAAAAACCGTTTTCGCGCTGGATTTGAACTTAGCTGCCATAGAATGAAATAAAGTACACTTTAAGAGCTTTCATATGACATAGGTTTCATCACTGTTGCACAGTGTTGAACATTTTTAAAAAACGCATAAAAAAACCGTTTTCGCGCTGGATTTGAACTTAGCTGCCATAGAATGAAATAAAGTACACGCCAAGAGCTGTCATATGACATAGGTTTCATCACTGTTGCACAACTTTGAAAAGTGGGCCCAGTGTTCATTCAAAAGTGCCCATGGTCCTTTGGAATAGTTTTAGATTACGTTGGCCCAACTATTTTGCAAATAAGAAAGGAATAAAAATACAAATACACACATCAAAAGTGTCTAGGGATCAAGCATTTTTATGCGGATTTCTTGAGATTGAGATGTGGCTTTGTAATAAATTTATGATTTTATAAATTTATATGGATCCTTTTTGGTGCATTTCATAATTTGAATCAGGAACTGTGAATCAAATTCGAGTAAAAGATGTAAATCAGCTGTCAATATTTTCCCTATAAAAACATACAACGCATTGAAGACATTATTAGTGCTACTGTTTCCCTACTACTGATTAAAACCAACGTTATTATGGAGCGGCGACGTCATTTAAGCAGGGAAGAAATGCTCAGAGCCGTGGGAATGATAGAAGCTGGTTCCCGGCAACGTACTGTGGCTTTAGCTCTGAATACAAGTCAGAGTGTTATCAGTCGACTTTGGACACGTTACCGAAGCACTGGTACCGTGGCTGAGCGCCATGGAGGACGGTATCGCTGCACCACACGGAGACAAGACCGATACATTCAAATCTTAACTCGAAGAGCTCCAACAATAACCGCCATGATGTTAGCCGTGAGGCTTCATCACTCTTCAGGGAACTTAATTAGCGACCAAACAGTCAGAAACCGCTTGCATGAAGTGAACCTTCATTCCCGAAGACCGCTACGGGTACCACCTATAGCAATGCACAATCGTAGGATTCGATATCAATGGGCTCTTGAACACAGAAATTGGGCAGAAGAACAATGGCGTTTCGTGTGCTTTTCTGATGAGTCTCGTTTTGGTATGAGACCGGATACAAGACGTATACGACACTGGAGAACCCCTGGACGCCAACAGCGATTAAAATCCTGCCAGGAAGTCCATCCTTATAAAGAAAGAAAGAAAATCGGCGGAAGAACTGAGTTGATTTGGATCAGAGGCAACCTCAACGCTCAAATTTATGCTGAGACGATTGTATCAGACGTCATCGTTCCTCTACAAGTGCAAATCGGTCCCTTATTTCAGTTAATGCATGATAATGCACGACCGCACACCGCAAGAGTTGTAAGACAGACTCTCGCCGCAGCTAACATCAATGTCCTGCCCTGGCCTGCTCAGTCGCCAGACTTGAACCCGATTGAGCATGCATGGGATATGCTACAGAGAAGAGCTCTGCCGAATATGGAGGGTATCCAGTCGCAAGAAGACCTTTTTTTGTTGTTGCAACGAACATGGGCGGCCATTCCACAGCGTGATTTGGATGAACTCATTTTGAGTATGCCAAACCGATGTTCTTGTGTTGTTAGTGTTCGCGGTAGAAACACGGATTATTAATTGTTTAAGTTACCCAATAAAATTTTAAAGAAAACTGTTATTTCAGTCTTTTTTTCGAACTTTTGTGTTAGTGGTTCAAATGTCAAAAATCCCTTTATTAGGAAAATGGCAAATTTCTTTATTAATGCAAAGGTGACTTGGTTTATCGTTACTGTGACAAACGAAAACACTTTATTTGATGAATCCTTAAAGAAAATTTTAATTAATATCAATCAGGAGAAAAGTTATTGCAAAAATATATGTTGATCCCTAGACACTTTTGATGTGTGTATGTATATTTTTTGCAACAGGGGGGACTGAAAGGGGGTCTGAAAAATTCGAAGTAGAGCTTCATATTATTATGAAAGAGCGCAGTTTGCACGTTCTCAAACATTTTTTCTTTTTTTTAGGCCGCATAGTTTTCGAATTTTGATGAAAAATTTAAAAAAGAATACCGTTCCGCCCCCCTTATCTCCGAAGTTTGCAAAGAGAAAAATCTGAAATTAACTGTACGGGCAATTTTTATCTACATAAAATGCACAACGTATATAATGTACCTAGGTATTTTATTTGACGGCATGGTTGGCGCAGTGGTTAAGCGATTGACTGCTGCGCTGCGTGTCGCGGGTTCGATTCCTGCACGGAACAAATATTTGTATGACCTACAAGTAGTTGTTCCGGGTCTGGCTGTTTGTGTATGTGAGTTTAAATGTTTGTAAACGCACCCACGATGCAGGAGAAATTACTAGTGTGGGGCAAAGTTTAAAAAAAAAAAAAAATTGATAAGGAATAATACTGTATTGCTTAAAATAGCTTGGTAAATAACCCATATTTTTTTTGTAATATGTAAAAGATAAAAATGGTTACTGTGGGTTATCTTTAGGAGATAAATAAATACTATCGCGGACTTTTTTATCGATCTTTTTAAGACAATTCGGTAGTACATCTCGTAAGGTTTAGCCAGCGTTGGCAATGTAAGCGCACAAAAATATGTTTGTTACGACCGCGACATCACATTACAAATCTTTGAATTTCCCGGCTGTTTTCTACTACAATATGCATGTATTATACATCTATACTAATATTATAAAGCTGCAGAGTTTGTTTGTTTGTTTGAACGCGCTAATCTCTGGAACTACTGGTGCGATTTGAATGATTCTTTTAGTGTTGGGTAGTCCATTTATCGAGGAAGGCTATAGGCTGTATAACATCACGCTACGACCCTTAGGAGCCGCGCAGCGTGTGACACCGCGGGGAACAGCTAGTATATTATAAACCTTCCTCGAATCACTCTTATCTATTGCTGAAAACTGCATTAAAATCCGTTGCGGAGTTTAAAAGATCTAAGCTTACAGACAGCGGGAGCTACTTTGTTTTATACTCATCTGCCTAGCCTTTTCCCAACTATGTTGGGGTCGGCTTCCAGTCTAACCGGATGCAGCTGAATACCAGTATTTTACATGGAGCGACTGCCTATCTGACCACCACAACCCAGTTATTGGGTAAGACGATACCCCTTGGTAAGACTGGTTATCTGACCTCCGGGCTTCTGACTGCCCGTAACGACTGTCAAAGATCCACGAATGACAGCCGGGACCAACAGCTTAACGTGCTTTCCGAGGTACGAGGAGGGGTCTCGGTATGTAAAGATGGTCACCCATCCACAGATCAACCGCGGCAACTTTGTTTTATACTATGTAAAGATTAATATAATATTTGTACTTAATACAAAATATTGTTATCATAGGGTGAGTTTGTTTATGTAGTTCGAGGTCAACCCCTGCTAACTTATTCCACTAAGAACCTCACCTGATCCTTTTGAAGTCCAGCTCCTTAGGGTCCACGGTCTTCCAGGCCCCGTGGAGGTAGTTCCGACAGATCCTGCCGGCTACCTCCCTCATCTCCTCCTCCGTGCCACACATTTGAAGTTTCTGTAATAGGAAGAGAAGATTTTGTTAATAACACATAAGTAACTATTATAGACTAGCTTCCGCCCACGGCTTCGCCCGCGAGGTATGTCGATAAAAACTATCCTATGTCCTTCCCCGGGATGCAATCTATCTCTTTGCCAAATTTTATCGAAATCCGTTCAGTGGTTTAGGATAGCGCAATCCACGAAGACACGCCCCACTCTTCTTCCTAATCGCTTACAGTACAAGTGTGCAACATTCCTCTAGTGTTTTAGTTTTTTCGATACACAGTAATTACTTATTAGTGTGTAATTAGTGTGTATAAAAAAACTGGCCAAGTGCGAGTTGGACTCGCACACGAAGGGTTCCGTACCACAAGGCAAAAACGCCGAAAAAAATTACGTTTGTTGTATGGGGAGCCCCCCCCCCTTAAATATTTATTTTATTCTGTTGTTATAGTATTTTACGTGGAGCGACAGCCTTTTTTTTTTTTTTTTTTTTTCGCTGAGAAATGACGTTACGCATGTCCGCTCGTCGGGGGAAGAGACGGAGTATGTGGGACTCCCTGCCAGGGGTGGAGCGACTGCCCGTCTGACCTCCACAACCCAGTTACTGGGTAATACGATACCCCTTGGTAAGACTGGTTGTCAGACTTTCGGGCTTCGGACTACCCGTCAAAGATCCACGAATGACAGCCGGGATCAACGGCTTAACGTGCTTTCCGAGGCACGGAGGGGTCACGGTATGTAAGTAAAGATAGTCACCCATCCACAGACCAACCGCAGCAAGCGTAGCTTAACCTGATCGATCGACCTGTGCAGCTGTTATTATTTAGCCACGGGCCTCTCACAGCCAAGTGTATGTCATTAATTAATCAAAAAAGATGATTAATGTAGACAAGTTTAAATATAAAGTTGTTTATAATATAATAACGACAATTAAATAATTATACACTATAAATCTTCGGAGTTAGGCAGAACGCCAAGTGATGAAATACGCCTTATTGAATGTTTCTAAACGTAAACAAATAATATTGTTGTAATGTGTTGATTTCAAGAAACCTGCCGACCAGCGGTGCTATTCTGTAAAAATCTCACCGTGAAAACTTTGGTGAAATGAGCGTGGAGTGAGCTGTCAATAGTGTCAATTCCTAGCAAAAACAAACTCACTTCACCCAAGTTTTCACGGTGAGACCGACTGTTCTGACAGCATTTCACCGTGAAAACTTAGGTGAAGTATGACCCTGTTCCCGACTATGTTGGGGTCGGCTTCCAGTCTAACCGGACGCAGCTGAATACCAATATTTTACATGGGGCGACTGCCTATCTGACCTCCACAACCCAATTACTGGGTAATAAGATACCCCTTGGTAAGACTGATCATCAGACTTTCGGGCTTCAGACGACCGGTAACGACTGTCAAAGATCCTGGGGTCCCATAAAACTCAAACTCAAACCATTTATTTCAATTAAACCTTGTACAGGCACTTTTGAATTGTCAAAAATTAAATAGTCTGTCAGTTAGTCAGAAAGTTGAAGCTAGTTGCCCATTCCAAAGCGTAGATCTCTATGGAGAAGAACGGGCAAGAAACTCCCTGGACACTCTTTTAAATCAAGATATTACAAAATCCTGGGTACATTATTCTTGTTGCTTCTATATGTGAGAACAATGTAAAAAAGACAGAAATGAAGAAACAATTCAAGACATAAGATTAAAAATAAGCCTTGGCAGTTAAGAGATGACCAGTCTCAACCGACGGCGCCCGTTCACGAACATGACGCGTGGATAGGTTCGATTCATAGGTAGGGCAAAGTGTTTTCAGGTTTTCCCATAAGGATTTCTCAGTAACAGCCAGAGAGATTTGTGCCCGGTTGAGGGCAATAGGCTCGCCCCCTATTACATGGGACTTAAACATAACTAGCGAAATGTGGGTGAACCATAGAAATAGATACACCTAGATAACGCAAGAGCAACTACTTCGCGTGCCAAAAATCGCACCAGCTTACGATAAAAAATCATAAGCCGCCACTTTCGCGCTCAGTCCTGTGTACTGCTGGCTGGGTAAGCGTGAGCGAGAGCGCGAGCTTGTGACGTCATAGTAGGTAGTCAAAAAATGGCACGCTTGGTTTTCATACAGTTCGTGATACTTGCGTTATCTAGGTTTATCTATATCTGTGGGGCCACCTCTGCCAAATTCTTCGGGAAAAACTGGTGTGATGTTGTGTAAATGAGCATAATTGATCATGGCATAATCAGCCTATAATGTTCCCACTGCTGGGACACAGGCCTCCTCTGTGTGAGAGGGAGTAGGCTATAATCCACCACGCGGGACCAGTGCGGGTTGGTAGATGTCACATGTCTTCGAATTTTTGGTTCTAGGACATGCCGGTTTCTTCACGCTGTTTTCCTTCACCGTTTTGAGAGCAGTGGTGATGAAATAAATTACACAAAGTAAAGCGCCTGTCTGGGTTCGAACCTACGACCTACAACTCGTAAGTCGCGGCCGTTACCACTGGACCATCACTGCTCCTGCTGTAAAATTAATTTTATAAAAAATATTTTATCATTCATGCTAGCAGCGCCCCGCGGTTTCACCCGCTACTATCTCTCAAACTATCTCTATACCAAATTTCATCTAAATCGGTTCAGCGGTTTAAGCCTGAAGAGCTAACAGACAGACACACTTTCGCATTTATAATACAAGCTTCCGCCCGCGGCTTCGCCCGCGAGGTATGTCGATAAAAACTATCCTAAGTCCTTCTCCATGGATGCAATCTATCTCTCTGCCAAATTTTATCGAAATCCGTTCAGTGGTTTAGGCGTGAAAAGATAACATACAGACAGACAGACATACAGAGTTACTTTCGAATTTATAATATTAGTATGGATCTGCATGTTACTGTCCTGGAGGACAAAAACCTTAACCGATACAAAAAAAAACTGGCCAAGTGCGAGTCGGACTCGCACACGAAGGGTTTCCGTACCACAAGGCAAAAATGCCAATAAAACACGTTTGTTGTATGGGAGCATTGGGAGCCCCCCTTAGATATTTATTTTATTTTGGTTTTAGTATTTTGTTGTTATAGCGGCAACAGAAATACATAATTTGTGAAAATTTCAACTGTCTAGCTATCGCGGTTCTTGAGATACAGCCTGGTGACAGACAGACGGACGGACAGACAGCGAAGTCTTAGTAATAGTCCCTTTGGGTACGGAACCCTAAAAAGACAACACGAATAATCATCGATTCGAATTTCAATTTACGTGGGAGAAAACCAGTATGTTGATATTGCACTTATACAAATATGTCTGTATGACCTACGCCATCTTTTTTTCCTGCAGGTCCTTTGCGCATGCGCGAGGCCCGGGTCGCCCGGGCTTGTTCGTTTCAACGTGCAAAATATTGCACCGCGAGTTCGTATTAAAAGCTTGTTGTAAATATTGGATTTATACGAATCCTGCGTATAGTACAGTCACGAGCAAAAGTATGTATACACTTGGCTTTATTCAAAGTCGATTTTCTCCTTTATTATAGAATGATATTTCATATTATAATATTTTCGAACCCATAGGTATATGTAAAGTGTCGTATTTCAACGTTGCATTCGTTAATTCGTGAAAAAATCACAGTTGCCAAGTGTTGACATATTGGTGCTCGTGACTGTACATGCAACCACATTTCACCAGTTATGTTGAAGTCCCATGTAATAAGGGTGAGACTATTGCCAACAACCGAAGGGACACGAATCCAGACTCCGGGCTGCTACTGAGAAATTTAAGATGCAAAAATCCAAAAACATTTTGCCCGACCCGGGATTCAAACTCAGGACCTCATGCTTAGTTGGAGTCGCGTCACAAGACGAACTTCAAGTCGTTCATGGTACGTGTTCCGACACATCGTCTCGAGAAGTTCCTCAAGGAAGAGTTCTGGCCGAAGGGTGTTGTGTACCGCCGGTTTCGAGTCAGCGAAACACGACGTTTCGTGTTCGTTAGTCTTTTAGGTGTAATTATAATTTTGTATGTATTTATAGTATTTTAAGTTATATTAATATTGTATTGTATGTGTTTTATATGGGCCTTGATGCCTGAAATAGATGGATCATCATTTCAGCCGAAAGACGTCCACTGCTGGACATAGGCCTCTAAATAAATGGATAAATAAAATAAAAATTAGTAGTAGCGCTTGCGAATAGGTACTAAGACCAACGAGGTAGTCGGTAAAAATTAGTAAGTTGGAAAATTTCATATTTTTTTGCAATTAAAACTCGAACGCAGATTACAATAAAATGACGACGACCGACGCGACGTGACGATGACGTGACCGTTTAAATCTTCTAAACCACACAATGGATATTGCTGTGGTTTCCCACCATTATTAAGACCATTTATTCCGGAAGGTTTCTATTCATAACACAATAATATTTAACTTAGATCTGACACAGGAACCTTCATGTTTTGACACGCCGCCATTGCAGCCGTGCGAAGCACGCGTAAACACACCTTCCAATATATAAAAAACCTAAAGGAGCTTAAAAACCACCACAGGGTGTACATTTTTCGAAAAAAAAAAAAAAAAGAAATTAAGTACTGTAATTTAAAAAATACATGATTATGATTTTTTTTTTCTGGTAACTATTATGATTTGTCCTATCACCCGATTCCGGCTTGACGTCGACTTACGGGACACCCTGTATAATAGTGGCCGACTGACCCGACGGTCTCGTGGTCGCAAGCGCGACTGCTGAGCGTGGGGTCCCGGGTTCGATTCCCGGGTCGGGCAAAGTGTTATTGAGTTTTTCCATTAGGAATTTCTTAGTAGCAGCCCGGAGTTTGGAAGTTGGCGGTGTGATACCCCCGTGCTTCGGAAAGCACGTTAAACCGTTGGTCCTGCGCCTGATCTCTCTCCGGTCGTGTCGGATTGGAAGAGGGAGTGCACCTGTGTCTGCGCGCACACTTGTGCACTATAATATCTCCCGCGCCGAAGGCTAGTCTCCGTTGAGATTGGCCGCCGTGGCCGAAATACGGTCTGGAGGACTTTATTTATTTATAATAGTGGCAGTAGCTATTTCAGATTCGCGACAGATGGTAAGTGAACAAAAGTCAGAGTAAAAGAAAGAAAGAAAAAAAAAGAAAGAAAGGAAAATAACCGACTTCAAAAAGAAAAAGTTGGGAAAGTAGGTAATTTAAAAAAATGGGGGCTCTAGAAAAAAAAAATCTGTAGGTGGGCAAAATAAGATTGAAAACTATGGCTTAGATATTCAAAGCTACACAATAGATTTCAATGCAGTTTTTTGCGTGGTGGATGCGTAAGGCAGCAGGCGTGGAACAGGCGTGGCGCAGGCGTGCGCCGCTTCAAAACGATTTCATACAAAATGTATGCAGGCGACGTTTTTGAATTATACTGAAGCGACGCGGCGCAGACACGCCGTTTCGTTGCCTGCGCCGCGTCGCTAGCAGTCGGTTCTCGTGAGTCACGCAAGGAGTACGACGAAGACATCTTATCGCACCAAAGTCAGCCTATAAAATGCCGCATCTGAACGTTTCTTGCCTGTTCCACGCCTCTTCTGATATAATTCAAATCGCGTCTGCGCCGTATCTGTCCCACGCCTGCGCTGCGCCTACCCCGTGCCTTCGCCTTACGTCGCTTGTGTGGGTTTTAGGCCGAAGAGAGAAGGCCTGTAGTATCCCAGCAGTGGGAATATAGCCTGATTATAGATAGAAGATATTTATGCTCATGACTGTGTATTGAAACGTGCGCGCGTGCGAAGCTTTCTAGTCGAGTAATAAATTCTTAAGCTAAAGGATAATAAAAGTCATATACACTTCATCTGTTTGATGTTAATTATCTGATCATAAAACGCCTATATTATCTGACAATAACCTTGCATTAGTAGATTTGTGATAAGCTACACGATTGTATTTTTATTCGATAACGTTAATCCTGCGCGAGTATTGACTTGGCCATTGCTCCATACAGGGTTCTGCTAAGCAAAGATTGAACCAAGTTTCTCATTTCGAAATAAACTCATGAAACAACAATGGTTACTCAACAATGGTATCCGGTTCATATTCAACCTCAGGAAATATGACCATGTGTCGAGCTATAGGTCTGAGCTCAAATGGATGTCCATTCGCCAAAGAAGAAGTTTGCGCGCTTTGACCACGCTTTTCTCCCTTCTCAACTCTCCCCCGCTTCCTTCTTATCTCGTGTCTCACTTCCAATGTCTATGTTCTTCTCACGCTAAGAATCAGCGTTCTTCTAACAATCTTTTCCTACTCTGTCCTTCTCATACTTCTGACTTTGTTCATTCTTCCGTCCATATTCAGTCCATTCTTCTTTGGAATGCACTTCCTCTTGATATCAGAACGGCCACCAGTCGGTATGCATTTAAGCGGAAATTGCAAAGTTACTTTCAAATCAAATAGCGTAGTCATTTCAACACCTCTCTCCCTTGAATTTGTATGTGCATATATATTATAAGTATATATTATAGTAAATAATGTGTGTGTATATAACCTATTTATGTATTTGTGTACCTAGTTATAATAGTTTATTTTTATTTTTATCATTGTTCCTCTCAACCAAAGCACCTGCCATCCAATCTCTTCACCACCCTTGGTTGACTGGTAGAGAATGCCTAAGGCATTAAATCCGCCTTTATACCTTTTTGTGCGAAAAGTTTAAATAAATAAACAACCAATTGGAACCGTGCACCTAACTTCTGATGCTTGTAAGTGCTCATGTCAGTTTTTGTGAAGTTTCGAAGGGCCTGTGGCTAAGTATTAACAGTCGCACGAGTCGATCGATCAGGTTAAGCTACGTTTACCACGGTTGGTCTGTAGATGTGTGACCATTTTTAAATACTGTGACTGTTCCGTGCCTCGGAAAGCACGTTAAGCCATTGGTCCCGGCTGCCATTCTTAGATCTTTGACAGTTGTTACCGTTGTTCCCGAAACTGGCAACCAGTCTAACCAAAGGTATCGTGTTACCCAGTATCTAGGTTATGGAAGTGAGATAGGCAGTCGCTCCATGTAAAATACTGGTAGTAGCTGCATCCCGCTGAATTGGAGAGGTATTCCACTCAGAGCACTGATTTGAACCACACTTGGACGAACCGCACCTGAGCACTTCCGCTAACCGCACTGAAACAAAATTTTGTAACGTGCGGTTCGGTGGAACAATTTATCGTTATTGTTTTCAGTCCCCAAACGGCACCTGCATAGTTTGTAGCCAGTGCCAGATTAAGACTACTTGATGTCCTAAGCAATCCACGCCTGTAGTCCCATCCACTAGTCCCCTCGTGTTTTTCCAAAACATCGACGAGCGATTTGTAAAGATTGGCGCACATCTATAGAGTGACTTTTGGGTCTTGTAATATCTTGCTGATAAACAGCCTTGCCATTAATGTGCTAGCAAATACTGTTTCGGTGCTGTTTCTGCCTTATGGTGCCCCCCGAGACGTGATGCCCTAAGCAATTGCTTAATTTGCTTATGGGCTAAGCCGGCACTGTTTGTAGTGATGGGACGTATTATTCTTTGTTCAGGACATAAGCTGACCCCGACACGGGAAACGGCTAGGCAGATGGCAATGCTGAGAAGTCGAGACGAATCGTAATAATAAAACGACGATTTTAGTCTAGAAAAGCCTAGACAGATGATGAAGAGCGGCCTTTTCCTTTCAGTGAAACAATTACAAGTTGATATCATCGGAGTTGATAATTGCAGCTTGTTTGCATTTTGACAAGAAAATAACAAGAAAATTAACATCCATTAAAGACTTATTTAAACACCATTAATTAGCTCAAATTGTAATTGATAGTCTGAAACCGTGATTGCAATAATAATTCACAATTAAAATGCATTTAGTATCACTGCTGATTATTTTAATGTAGTTTTTTATACGTCGTAAGTGTTTCTTGCCAAAAAAACGTTATAAAAAAATGGAACTTTATTTTCGTTATGGCATTATTATACGATTAAAATTTTTCTAATTTCATTCAAACTCAAACCATTTATTTCAATGAGAGGTTTTCTTTTTGAGTCCTATTAAAAAAATATAGTTTCCAAGAACTCTGTAGATGGCGTTGTACTGACTAGGTTACTAAGTGCCAAAGCCAAAACGCTTGGAAAAAAAACGTTGCGTCACGTCACATACGCTCGTTGACTGACACTTTCGTTTGCTTTCGTTTTACGATCTCAAAATTACATCCAAGTGAAATAATAAAAAAATGATGTGAAGTTCCGTTCCTTGCAGTAACTTACAAAGGTCAGCGCCATCTATCCAGCGACTAGGGAAGAGTTAAAAAAAAAGGAAAATCCCTCATTAAGATTTGTCCCAACTTGTGTATACCCTAAATGCGGAGATAGCATGAAAGGTCATCCGGAAAAAGCACGATAAAAATGCTAGAGACGTTCACCTTAAAATATCTAGACTATTGTAACTCCGAAGAATGACCCTGTTTACTTCGAGGGGTGATAATAATTATGACGTATCACTGTAATTACTAGTAATCGCGGTAATTAATAATGAATTATTGCACTAATAGTAATAACATTGAGATTATTGAGGTAACTATTAATTATAGATTTACTGTAACGCTTTAAGTTAAGGTGAATGGGTGGTGGTACACCGCGAAATTCAAATTTTCTTACGTTTTTTGCAATTTGCAGGTCAGTGTCCGGTTGTATCTTGATCAAAATATGATTCGAGACAATAACAGGTACATATTTAGCGAATTAGAATCATTAATACATCTTTCTAAGTTAGATTTCTACCATAAGAATCAATCTCTTATGGAAAAGTGCATATAAGCGTGAAGTGTGAAGAAAAAAGAAATCACTAGTGCTTTAGTATGTTGCTTGTAGAATAATCTGACAAAAAATCATAATGATTGTATGTATCAAACTCAAACTCAAACTCAAATCATTTATTTCAATTAAACCTTGTACAGGCACTTTTGAATTGTCAAAATTAAATAGTCTGTCAGTTAGTCAGAAAGTTGAAGCTAGTTACCCATTCCAAAGCGTAGATCTCCATGGAGAAGAACGGGCAAGAAACTCCATGGACACTCTTTTAAATCAAGATATTACAAAATCCTGGGTACATTATTCTTGTTGCTTCTATATGTGAGAACAATGTAAAAAAGACAGAAATGAAGAAACAATTCAAGACATAAGATTAAAAATAAGCCTTGGCAGTTAAGAGATGACCAGTCTCAACCGACGGCGCCCGTTGGTTTTTATTGTAAAAAGAAAGTTTTTATAGATATCTTCATGTTTTTTTTCATCATATCAAATTAGTTGTATTATGTTTTCAATACACTATCTACCTAGCTTATATCCTGAAAAATATCATATATTTTTCTGATTTTGTTTACTGTAGTCGATCATATACTTTTATTGTTTCTAAAACTTGTGTTTTTTGCGCCCTGTAAGCCCCAACGAAATGCAGGTATACTATTATAGACACTTGAACCAGCCCCTTTGGGGGATACAGGCGTGAAGATGATGTGAACTAGGCCAAGAACAAGAAATGATTGATGATGACAATTCTAGCAATTCACAGGGGGTGATAACTTGCTGATTATAATTTCATCGTAGATTTTTTGTCACGCGACAAAATAATTTTATCGTAAGTATTGGATTACAGGCATAAAGGCTATCTTTTACGATATGTTGAGACTTAGACTGTGGACAAGATAATGTTATCTTGTGGTTAATAAAACGCGTATGAGTGGGGTTATTAATGTCTCTTTCGATGTATGTGCATTTGTGAATTGTGAAGAGGTTTTTGCTCTCCAATGGAAAGAAAAGAAAGAATAAAAATACGTTTACTTAGCACAGACTAAAAGACACACAATATACCAGATAGTCAGATAATAGTCGTACATCAGATAAAAACAGAAAATATAAAAATAAAAGTACAAAGTTCGATGTAAGAAATTAGCAAGCAAGTGTGCCTCACTGCTGCGCCAAAAAGGTCCAGTTCAGCAAAAATGCCAGACAACTAGTGCCTGACGCTGGTTTTCAACTGGATCTGATGCGTGAGGTGACGGATGTAAACCAGTTTTATACTGCAACGTGAGGTGTGTATGCATGATTAGATAAATAAATAAAAATAAATTTGTGTCACATAAAAACAATATTGAGTAACATTGCAAAAAAAAAAAAAACAGTGGCACTCCGGGAGTGCCGACAGAAGTGAAAACAAAATACAAAAAGAATACTTTGCCATCACTCACTGACATATCGGATATACATTAAAACCGAGTACATCCCGAGGACAGCCGAACACATCCGAAGCGGGTATTTTTTTTAATCGTCTTATAAACAAAACACGCGTGGTGTCGCTTACGGTAACAGTGGCGCGAGTTAGGCAGGATACAAAAGTCTAAAAAGTTAGTATTTTTAGACCTTTGTATCCTGCTTATGCGTATGAAGTTTCATTAAAATCGGTTCATTCATTTCGAAAAATAAGGGCTTGAAAGTTTGTATAAAATGCCGCACGGCGTAAACGCTCTTAACTAAATATCTATTTAAAATAGTTTGAGTCTAATTATAGAATCTAAAAAAAGCTTCAAAATGTCAAACGAAATATTTTACTCAAAAAACAGCCATATTCGCTGGTATGCTGGTATGGTGAACTACGCCGTAGCATAGTGTGAGCTACGCCGTAGCACAGTTTGACCTACGCCGTAGCACTCTCCATCCGTCTTACGAATTTTCGATCAGGTCTCGTGTCCTGACGCGAGTTTAACATTTTTTACCCATTACAAAAAAAGTGTACAACGCCGCTAAAGAAGTTTTCACTTCAAAAATAAAAATACTGATACCTACCTAAATAAATAAATGAGATGACCGCCCCGCATGATAGACCTTCTTACTTCTTCTTCAATGGGAGATTTACCTTGGTAAAAAAACTAGCCAAATGCGAGTCGGACTCGCACACGAAGCGTTACGTACCATAAGGCAAAAACGCCGAAAAAAACACGTTTGTTGTATGGGAGCCCCCCCCTTAAATATTTATTTTATTCTGTTTTTAGGTTTTTAGTATTTGTTGTTATAGTAGCAACAGAAATAGATCATCTGTGAAAATTTCAACTATCTAGCTATCACGGTTCAGGAGATACAGCCTGGTGACAGACGGACAGTGGAGTCTTAGTAATAGGGTCTCGTTTTTACCCTTTGGGTACGGAACCCTAAAAAGAATTGAAAGAAAAATTGTTTTATTTGTCACAAAAACATGTGCATACAAAAAGATAATTAACACGAATTATCATCATCATCTGCCTAGCCTTTTCCCAACTATGTTGCGGTCAGCTTCCAGTCAAACCTGATGCAGCTGAGTACCAGTATTTTACATGGAGCGACTGCCTATCTGACCTCCGCAATCCAACACATAATCATAATAGTTAAGTATAATGATAATTATCAATGATAGGAAAAAAAAAAAAATCCGGGCAAGAGCGAGTCGGACTCGCGCACCGAGGGTTCCGTACCATCATGTTTTTAAATTTTCATCGGCGAGGCCTTTATTCATCAGAGAATTTTACCACTGTGCATTGCGGTGTAGAATATTATTGCAGTTTTATGTCAGCGCCATCTCTTGACAGATAGTGGAACTAATGTAACTTTTGTTGATGATTTCTGAAAAAGTGTGCTATTTAGAGACTTCGTTTTATTTTTCCTGTAATCTTTACATAAACTTCTATCACATAGAATAATTTCAGATATTTCTCTTTGCAAACTTCGGAGATAATTGGGCGGTATTTTTTTTACATTTTTCATCAAAAGCCGAAAACTATGCGGCTTAAAAAAAAAGAAAAAATCTTTGAGAATGTGCAAACTGCGCTCTTTCATATGATACCCCACATGCCCTAGTAGCCCCACTTCGAATTTTTCAGACCCCCTTTCAGTCCCTGTTGCAAAAAATATACATATATTTTTATTTGTTTCTTATTTGCAAAATAGTTGGGCAAACGTTATCTAAAACTATTCCATATTTCAAGTTGATAGCATTAGCAGTTCTTGAGATATCCAGCTGTGACAGACAGACAGACAGACTTAGTCTCACCATAAGGGTTCCGTTTTTTTAGAAAATCGCCTTTGAATATATACTTTTGCTCGTAACAGTACAAGTATAATAATAAATATTGTTTTTGTAAAGGCAAGTTTAATTAAGTATCATCAACATTTACTAAGAAAGATAACAATCTGACACATATTTTTATTATTTAAGAATTTCCCGAGGTTAAGTGGAATATTTTTACGGATATCTGATAATAAGTCTTACTGAAGGATAAATCGCGTTTCGAAATCGGATTTATATTCACCTTGAATTGAGCTGCATTCTTTTGATAAAGATAAAAAGATATTATATACTGCATTCGCAAATTATTTGCCAAAAATTTAAACAAATATGAGTTTATGGAAAAGTAACTTTAAACCCTACACAATAAAGTTCAGTTTACGCTACAACTTCAAAACTTTTTTAATAGTGCTAGTTACACTGAAATCAGCTTAATTACCATTACTGGGTAAATACGATACCCCTTGGTAAGACTTGTCAGACTTTCGGGCTTCTGACGACTGCCAAAGATCCACGAACGACAGTCGGGACCAATGGCTTAACGTGCTTTCCGAGGCACTTTCGTTAATGAAATGAAATGAAATGATTGAAATAATTTTATTTTTTGTAAGTAGGTTTGTACAAACACTTTTACACGTCAATCATGTTTTTTTAAAACTAGATGAAGTCGGCGTTTCCTATCTGACTACTCTGAGAAGAAAGGCCGAAACAAACTCAGAGGTCACAGTCTCTTTTAAAATCCAGACATAATCTTGGTCAGGTTATATGAAGACCATGTAGATCGATGTCTGAGGTGGCCTTTTGAGGAAAGAACCACACAGATTGAGAGGACCTGTCCAGTCAGTGCACGCATTTGTCAAAAATCGTGCAGCTCAACTCAAGACTTAAGTAAAGTTATGTAAAGGTCACCCATCCATAGACCAACCGCGGCAAGCGTAGCTTAACCTGATCGATCGACCTGTGCGACTGTTCTTATTTAGCCACGGGCCCCACCCATTGCTACTGATAGTGTGTTACGCAATTACCAAGCCCGTCATACACGCACGCCAGTTGCGAGTACTACGTAGGTACCTGACCTTTCCGAAAACTTCACCAATGACGTCACTATATATCCTTTTAGGGCGTCCCCTCGCGGCGTTTCAAAATAAATTTATTATTAAGTTCCTTTGATGAAACTCCATTAACATACAATAAAGGAAAAATAAATTAAAAAAAAAAAGCCAAGTGCGAGTCGGACTCGCACACGAAGGGTTCCGTACCACAAGGCAAAAACGCCGAAAAAAACACGTTTATTGTATGGGAGCCCCCCTTAAATATTTATTTTATTTTGTTTTTAGTATTTGTTGTTATAGCGGCAACAGAAATACATAATTTGTGAAAATTTTAACTGTCTAGCTATCGCGGTTCCTGAGATACAGCCTGGTGACAGACAGCGAAGTCTTAGTAATAGGGTTCGTCTAAAAAACAATGCCGGATTTTAATATTCATGTTTTCATGAGGAAAGTCAACTTTTTTTATTTTTGAGTAGAAAATTACAACAGAGGAATGACATAACATCACGCCTGTAATCCCGAAGAGGTAGGTAGAAGTGTTTAGTACACCCACATGGGTAGCAATCTATAGTAATAACTAGCGGACCTGGCAGACGTTGTCCTGCTCGAACAGCGCCACCTATCGGGTCCAATTGGGTTTTCAAACCCTCCATAAACCCATTGAAATATACACACAAAAGTTCATCCAAATCGGTCCAGCCGTTTAGGAGGCGTTAGGTGACAAACATAGATATAGATACACCTAGATAACGCAAGAGCAACTACTTAACACAACTCTCTAAGACCATGTAATCCCCAAATGTCAAGATTTCATGAAATAGTCATTCTTGGGGATTACATGATCTTAGAGAGTTGTGTTGATGACTTTAATGATTATAATTCTGTAAATACATATTTGTTACGACCGCGAATCATATTTTAATCAACGTACAACTTAATACTGACCAGCAAATTGCAAAAAAACGTAAGAAAATTTGAATTTCGCGGGCCACCTTAGAGCTTCCCCCTTAATTGCGTAACACACTCTGAATCCACTGCTTTATATGTTCGAATAATTTGTCTGCTCAACAAAGTAAGAACCGCAATGAATGTTGTTGAACTGTCACAATAAAAGCCACTGCTACTGATAGTGTTACGCAATTACCCCAGTTAATACATAATTATTATGAGTAAGTGAATGCAGGAAAATGACAAAGGAAGGAAAACAATGCTACATATTACGTTATTGAAGGAAAGTGTTCAGTAAAGAAATATGCTTGATACCTATAAGGAAAAAAACACCAGTTTCACATTTCAATTCTTTCCATTGCAATAGCAGAAGTATTGCATCTGTATTTGCAATCTTAATCAGCCTATAATGTTCCCACTGCTGGGACACAGGCCTCCTCTCTGTGAGAGGGAGTGGGGCATAATCCACTACGCAGGCCCAGTGCGGGTTGGTAGATGTCATATGCCTTCGAATTTTTGGTTCTAGGACATGTCGGTTTCCTCACGATGTTTTCCTTCACCGTTTTGAGAGCAGTGGTGATGAAAAAAATTACACAAAGTAAAGCGCCTGTCTGGGTTCGAACCTACGACCTAGAACTCGTAAGTCGCGGCCGCTACCACTGGGCCACCACTGCTCTCATATAACATCATGTATTTGTAATACTTGCTTGTAATTGTAATGAAACCCAAACGCAATCAATAGCAATATTATTTATTATCATTTGGTTTTAATAGGTTTTTATATATTTTACTAGCTGCGCCCCGCGGTTTCACCCGCATAAGTATCGATCCCGAGGGAATATCGGGATAAAATGTATCCTATGTCCTTTCCCGGGACTCAAACTATCTCTATACCAAATTTCATCTAAATCGGTTCAGCTGTTTAAGAGTGAAGAAGTAACAGACAACCACACTTTCGCATAGTTCATAGTTTTAAGGTTTTTAATATGTATTAGTTTATTGTATAAGATTATTTCGTGTATTTTATCTATGGGCCTTAGTAGCCTGATAATAAAATGATTATTATTATAGTATGGATTAATTTTGCCATTTTACATCATGACCTCTGACATTTTGATTATTTTTACCACCAATACACAGATCATATTTGACTTATCTTGAAAAGAGACACAAACATCAAAATATTATGATTGTAAAAATATCAAGGTGAAATCTAACTTATGTAATATATTTTTAAATAAATTGATCTTAACTTTATCTATAAAATTCAAAGTCCTGACTGATATATTGATGCACAGCCTAAGAGCCAAACCACACGGGCGGCGGCGGCGCGGCGCCTGAGCGGCGAAGATTTCGACCAATCGGCGGGCACCCGAGCTGCTTTTGTGCCCGCCGATTCGGCAAAATCTTCGCCGCTCAGGCGCCGCGCCGCCCGTGTGGTTTGGCTCTAAACCGCTGGTCCTAGACACGTGAAATTTGGAGAGTGTGTTCTTTGTGAAGAGTAGGTATCCATTAAGAAAAGGTTTTTCGATATTCCAGCCCTAAGAGGGTGAATGGGAGAAGGGTGAAATTTCACGCGGACGAAGTCGCGGGCAGTAGCTAGTGTCTTATAAACAATTTTTATGCTTCTGTTACAAAGTCAAATCATTTCTTTCAAATAGGCACATTAAAGGCACTTTTGGCCGTCAAAAACTAAATAGAATTGATTCTAGTCGCCCATTCCAAAAGGTAGTTTTCATATGGAGAAGAATGGGCAATAAACTCCACCGTTACTCTTTTAAAATGTTTTACAAGGTTTTGTATAGATAATATAATTTTATATGTGAAGACGATGCACCAAGAATAAAATTAGTCTACCACAAAAGGTAAAAATAATAATAGCTGTTGGTTCTCCCATAAATAAATAAATAGACTACCCCAGAACTGACTGATTGCCTTTTTGGTCTAGATGTAGCAAGCGCTACTGGTGAACATGAGGTCCTGGGTTCCATTCCCAGGTCGGGCAGAGTTCTATGATCTATGTTATGGGTTTGGTTTCCGCACTTAGTCCTGCAATGGACCATTGTGCGTGGGCCATTGTGGCCGCTGGTTATTCCAACCAGCCCACCTCCCTCCAGAAGCTGATTAGATCTCCTGGTCTGTTGAGAACATCTGTGTACGATCTGGGTGTCCCGAAGGTTTCTGTACTAATCTGGGTGACACCTGTGCACTCAAAGAGCACATGCGCAATGGTTTCATCAGTCCCCATGCAAGCCAGGGGACAGGGGACTGTCCGTTATGCCTATTGTGTGGAAGTGTTTATTTAGCGAGCAGTGTCCCGTGATGTTTCCCGACACCAGGCACTGTCGTGCAGGTATTAGATAGATAAAATGTTTATTCAGTGCAACAAAAGACACAATACAGGCATTAAAAACATCAAAAAAGGTGAAAAAAAAAAAAAATTACCCTTAACAACCTAGCTCATATAGGATACTAGCTTCCGCCCGCGACTTCGTCCACGTGAAATTTCACCCTCTTAGGGGTGGAATTTCGAAAAACCCTTTCTTAGTGGATACCTACTCTTCACAAAGAACACACCCTCCAAATTTCATGTCTCTAGGAGCAGCGGTTTAGACTGTGCGTTGATATATCAACAATCAGTCAGTTTACCATTTTATATATATAGAAGATGGTACGGTATTAGGTTTTTCCATTAGGAACTTCTCAGTAGCAGCCCGGAGTCTTCAATTTGTGCATTAGACTCGCTCCCTATTACATAGGACATAACTGGCTAAATGTGGGAGTTCCACACCTCTGCTGTCTACCGCTTTAGAGATGACAGGCGTGATGTTATGACATGTTTAAAGAGGAAACTATACATGTAATTGGCGCCAAAGGCATTGTTCACGTTCACAGCTAACCAATTACATTGTTTCGTGACGTTTGACGACTAAAAATGTAATAAAACACGTACAATATTACTTTACAGCGCATAAATGGAAAAACTCACGAATAACCTAAAAAAACGCCTCAAATTCGTAACAAATCCCATTTTTATTGCACTCTAATCATTTTCCAACACTTTCAAGGCAATAGCGAGGTAAATGAATGCTAATTAGAGGTTTTTTCCTACTTAGAAGCGAAGAAGTTTACGCCCTTTGAGAGAGCTATCTTAAAACACGCCCTATTACTCAATTATTAATGGACACTCACCAAGTAACTGCTTTTATTCATTTCTAGGAACCTCTTGTAGCTATTTCTAGCCTGCATTAGTAAGTTCTTTATTGTGCACGACATTTATAATGTATTTAAATCGATCGATCTCACGTAAAAAATATGCCCGACCGACCGGTCCTCTGACAGTTTGGGGTTGTCACCAAGTTGCCATGTTAAAATTATAAATACCCGGGCCCATGTCAGAAATAATACTGCTTTAAAAATTGGAATGAAAAAAAAGGAATTATTGTAATTACTATCGTGTTTGTTATTGCTGAAACGCATTAAAAAAATATTGATTGCATTTATTGGCGTAACAAATCAACGTAACTAAATAAAGTATTTTATTGCGAGAAAAGTATGAAAACACACCAACAATATAACATGACATAGGATATTAATCTATGTGTCTGTCTTAGGAAATAAGATATGTCTGTTAATGACTCATTGTTAACACTTTATGGTTTATAAATATGTAGGTAGCTGTAGTGATTATTCACGAGCAATGTGTTTTATTGCATTACCTTATTGCATACATACACAGACATAATGGAATATCATGAAGTGAATATCACAATGTTATGTTTGAGAATCCCTTATCATAAAGACGTCTTGTTTTAAATTATATCAACATATAATCTGTAAGTAAATAACTACTGTTGTACTTGACACATTTGAATATTCAAATAAATTATGAATGTGATGCACGAACAATGATAGTTATTTATGTAGGAAAGTTTTTTTTAACGTACGTCACAATCATAAGAAGAACATAGTAACTTGCCATTCTCCTAATGAATTCATTATAAGTATTCAAATTCACACGAACTACGGGAAATGATTGATATGGCAATGTTGTTATGACATTCTTTTTTTTTTCTTATCACTATTGATTTTGACAGTGACTTAATGTTACCTGTGCAGTGCAAAAAAATACCTGTTTAGAATGTTTTTTTTTTTGGTCCGACACTAAATAAACCAAATCAATCTTTTAAAAAGTCGGATGTACACAAATTGTATTATTATTGTTAGCTCATATAACATTGCAACGGAATTCGCGGTTAATTAATCTGGCGTGACTAATGTTTTGTTATTTATTACTGTAAAAACAGTGTATTTAGGCCAATTTAATTTTTGTAACAAGCTAGGTGGTTGTTTAATATGTTGCTTAATTTATTAGCTAAAAAAAATACAAAAAGTCTAATAAAAAATCTGATTTTATATGAAACATGGTCAAAGATAATAATGTTCAGAGACGATACGTCACACAGATGGTTCGACGTACAAAAAAAAAACATATTTTTGTGTAATCTCTCCAGTTCACCTTCTAACATAACCCTGAAAACTAAACAAAAGATTACCTTTGCCATTTTAACACGAGTCCCACGTCCAATACAGTAAATAAAGGTTTAATTCTTCAATTTCGTTTTAAAAAAATCACCGATAAAATGTTTATTTGAATACGTCTGCACTTCACAATCTAAAAATATGTACTGACGGAGCCAGCATGAAGTGAGGAGCACGGAAACTCGATAGCGTGACGTGATTGGCGTTTTCACGGGTGCGAAAGAGATGGAGCATCGCGAATACAGCCGATCGTTACCGATATTCTGCGAAATACTATCCTTGTTACGTATCCACGGTTCGTCATTTTTATGATAAGGCGACCAAATGCTGAAATCATTCATTTTATTCGTTCCATATGACGGATTAACTATGTATTTTATTACTGCAATAGTGATGTTCAGCTGTCTAAACATTTATTAATAATAAATTGTACATAAATTATAAAGTATGTGTTATTTACGGTAAATTCGACTGGAATATCCTGCTGTATAGTCAGTGTTTTGATAATTTAGTAGCTAAAGCTAAATTGTTTAGATCTGTGAGTGGGTAGCATTGTTATCAAAATATTTACGTCTGGCTACCAACTGGGTCTAGCTTTAGGCCCATTCTTGTTATAAAATGAACGGAAATTGTAATCACTTGTGTAAAATTGCTTGTTTATTAATTCATCATCTGCCTACTCTTTTCCCAACTATGTTGGGGTCGGCTTACAGTCTAACCGGATGCAGCTGAATACCAGTATTTTACATGGAGCGACTGCCTCTGACCTCCACAACCCAGTTACTGGGTAATACGATACCCCTTGGTAAGACTGGTTGTCAGGCTTTCGGGCTTCTGACTACCCGTAACGACTGTCAAAGATCCACGAATGACAGTCGGGACCAACGGCTTAACGTGCTTTCCGAGGCACGGAGGGGTCTTTGTATGTAAAGATGGTCACCCATCTACAGACCAACCGCGGCAAACGTAGCTTAACCTGATCGATCGACCTGTGCGGCTGATTATTTAGCCACGGGCCCCTCTCTGATCTGTGAGTAGCATTGTTATCAAAATCTAGCTTCTAGTCTAGCTTTAGGCACAATTATTTACACCGCCGCGAAACGGAATGGAAGCGATGTTTTTTTGTACAAAGCATTATGAACTTTATGTCAATAGTGTAACGCACAAATTAGATACACCCATACACACAGGTCGCGCATCTTCTGGAGAATTATCGCGCATTCTCGGGAATTCCCGCAGTAACAAGCTCGTAATTTAGTTTGTACGTTAAACAATTGACATAAAGTTCATTTTGCTATTACAAAAAAAACTCGATTCCACTCCGTTCCGCGGCGGTGTAAATTGAGCCTTTATAGGCGCATTCTTGATATAAAATGAACGGAAATTGTAGGTAATCACTTGTGTAAAATTGCTTGTTTACTAAGAGATAAGAACTGACACGACAAGTCAAAGATCACAATGAAAAAAATCGCGAGTTGTCGCGAGACATCCATTTGGAACGAAGTTTCTTTCGATGTAGATGCCTAAGTAGGTATAATACGACCGACGACGCCGTACATCATCAAAGTCATAATCAGCCTATAATGTTCCCACTGCTGGGACACAGGCCTCCTCTCGGTGAGAGGGAGTGGGCCGTAACCCACCGCGCGGGCCCAGTGCGGATTGGCAGATGTCACATGTCTTCGAATTTTTGGTTCTAGGACATGCCGGTTTCCTCACGATGTTTTCCTTCACCGTTTTGAGAGCAGTGGTGATGAAATAATTTACACAAAGTAAAGCGCCTGTCTGGGTTCGAACCTACGACCTACAACTCGTAAGTCGCGGCTGTTACCACTTGGCCACCACTGTTCACCGACCGACGTACAATTCGCGTCAAATAACTTTGCCGCTCTGAAGTAGGCAACAAGTCACTGCTCCTTTGAATACAACAGCAGCGCGCATGGCGCGGATTGGCGCGGCTAGAAAAGAGCCTAGCTTCAGAGCGGCAAAGTTATTTGACGCGAACTGCGGGCCTGAACATAGGCACTAACGTAGACAGAGTAAACTATAGACTGCTGCATATCTTCCTTTTCATTCGCACAAGAAAAAGAGAAATATATTAACGTCACTAGCAAAGAAAAGAGACAGAGTAAGAATATTTCTGTCCCTTACTGCGTGTCGGCTAAGCAAATCAATGTGCACAACAAGTTTGACGTTTATGAATGAAATAATAAAAATTATGAATGAAATAATAAAAACTACACCGCGATTAAACGGAAAATAAGATCTTTTTCGTGCATAATGCAATAATAGTACATTTGCGCAACTGTGAAAATGGTAAGGTGCAGTGTAATAAGCTGTAAAAATGATAGTATGATGAAGATTGCCGAAATTTTTTGTCCCTTTCGGTGACACGGATACCATGAGTCTATAGATTACTCTGTGTACGGGCAGTCGGGCACTAAGAACTTTCGCGCATGTTCTCTCACTCGCACTCGCGTCATGTCACCATTTGGTTCCTAAAAAATCTTACTGCGCAGCCTTCTGCGCAAAGTTCAGGCCCGCCAAGTTACGTCTGTCGTATTGTATACATCATCATAATCTGCCTGCCTTTTCCCAATTATGTTGGGGTCGGCTTCCAGTCTAACCGGATGCAGCTGAATATAAACAGTGTTTTACATGAAGCGACTGCCTATCTGACCTCATCAACCAATTATGTTGGGGTCGGATTCCAGTCTAACCGGATGCAGCTGAATATAAACAGTGTTTTACATGGAGCGACTGCCTATCTGACCTCATCAACCAATTATGTTGGGGTCGGATTCCAGTCTAACCGGATGCAGCAGAATACGGTCATTGGGTCGTCTTAGGGGCGGATTACTTACCAGTATTTTACATGGAGCGATTGCCTATCGGACCTCCACAACCCAGTTACTGGGTAACACGATAGGTACACCTTGTACTCTACTACCCAACCAATACACGTGGTAAATTCGACTTGAAGGATTACCATGAGGCGAAGCATATTCACATTTATTAACACATACGCAAAAAACGTAAGTTTTAGAAACAATAAAAGTATATGATCGACTACAGTAAACAAAATCAGAAAAATATATGATATTCTTCAGGATATATGCTAGGTAAATAGTGTGTTGAAAACATAATACAACTAATTTGATACGATAGAAAAAATTCATGAAGATACCTCTAAAAACTTTCTTTTTGCAATAAAAACTATAGGTACTAACATACATACCTACAATCATGAATTTTTGTAAGATTATTCTACAAGCAACATACTAAAAAACTAATGTTTTAATTTTTTATTCCAATTAATAGATTTTTTGTAAATAAATAATTGCTTCATATTTTGCAATATAAATTAGGTAAGTACAAACGTTGTGTCATCGCGCTTCTCTTACTTTTCTATGCAGTCCGACAAAGACCGCGCTTCAGGTCATGCAGTCTATCAACGTACCGTAAAACCTGGCTACTTTGCCACTTTATGGTGACGAAAAAACTTTGAATATGTGTTTCTTAAAAAAACTCTATGAGGATATACAAAGCAACTAATGAGTTAAATAGTAAATTTTATATATAATTGAAATAGAATCTAATATCTATTGTTTTCTCATTCATTAATGATATTTTAGCCCAAAAAACTTATATGGCAAATTCAACCATCACATATGGTAAGATTGCCATACCAAAATTTTAGGTAAAATCAATCAAATTACTACAAAAAATCATACTCATCATTGCCAGATGCTTGGTCCCAGTTAAAATATACTAAAATGGTATAATATTTTGCACAGGCAATAGAAATTTCTACAATGTGGCAAATTCGCCCGCCTTGTTTGGATTTTTTCAAACAAAATTGAAATAACTGTCAGGGTTGTCGAAGGATTAGAAAGTAAAAGATTAAAATTTTCTTCTAAAATATTTATTAAAATAAAAACTTCAAAACAATTATAATTTTTTTATGAGATCAACAACGAAATAATTAAAATTAGCTTCTTAGAATCAATTAACACAACATAAGAGTGGTCTATAAGTGGTGGAACATCGCATTTTATTGAACATTATACTTCGAGAAGTCGATACAGTCAAATTTTAACGTACCTCTACGACCCTCACGAGGGATTCCTAAAATAATTTCAATGTCACTTTTTATTATAAAACTAATGTCATCGATATGAGGCCAATAAAATTCTCCCTTTCTTTTCCTCATAAATTTAATATACATACCAGAATCATCGTTAATATCTAAAACTTTTCCAACATAGTATTTGTTGGTTTTTAGACCACAAAATTTAACCAAAACGTAACTATTAACCCGGATGGGCGAAGTTTCACATTTTTCATCTATTTCTCGTTCAGTCTTTTCTTCAATATCTTCATATTCTGAGTCAGATGGTATGAAGCATTCATCTTCAGAAGTATCTCTAAGGGAATAATTATCGTCTTCGCTAGTATCGTCACTTTTCCTGTCGTCAAGATTCTTGTTTCTTGGATAACATGGTTTAGTTTCAAGTAACACCATTTGTTCATTTATGTTTAAATTACGAGTATCTGCAGACGTTGATGGTACTGGGTTTTCATAATCTATATACTCAAGTTCTTCTTCTTCAGGTTGGACGACGGACCGATTCTCTTTACTGTGCGATGTAAATATGTTGAAGTTTTTATCAACTTTCTTAAGGTGTAGCGTATCCATAGTTTTTAAATCAGTGTAAGCGTAATTAAATGGACTTAATTTTACTTCTGATAGAATAGTAACCTTTTGTCTGGTTTCAGAATAAGGCGCATCGGTCACTTGCTCTGCTTCAAGACTCTCTCTAGCTCCGGATATATTTTTACATTTTTTTTCACATACCTTAGATGATTTTTTTGTCATCAATAATTGAACTTCTTGGGATGAAACAGATTTACCTGGGGCAATATTTACTTTTTTGTTTCTTACCTTTTGTAATGGGTTCGCAGCCCGATTTGCTTTCAAATAGTCCAAAAGTGTGGCATCAACTGTATAGGTGTTTTGCTCTTCATAATCCGGTAGCTTTCGTAATATTTTCTGGGGATTAAAAGGTACTATGCCTGTTGCCTTAAATCCAGAGCAAATATTTGCTTTATTAGTTATTTCTATAACCTCTAATAAAGATTTTAACATCATCGGGAAATGTGCCTTATTAATTTGTGTTTCTGCTGGATTATCTATTTTATACTGGGTCAAAACCTGGCGCCATTTTTTCTTTAAAGGGCCGAAGAACGCCACATCCAAAGGTTGAGATATATGAGTTGAGTTTGGTGGTAAGAAAGTAAATCTTATGTTCCGTTCTTCACATTTACGCACTATGTCAACATTAAGATGGCTTGAAAGATTGTCGCCTATAATTAGTTTTGGTCCATCTAGTTTGTCTGCCCAGGGTATGATAACTGAATTAAACCAGTCTTGGAAAACTGTCGAGTCGAACCAACCAGACTTACTCCTATTATATCGGGCATTGGTAGGCCCATTTTCACACCACGTCGTCCATAAATGTTCAGCTTTGTAAACCGTGTAAGTAGGCAACAGGGTACCGTCTGCCGCCGCTGCAAACATTATCGAAATATTTCCTTTGGTAGTATTCATTACACGTTCCGGATACTTAACCTTACGTTTAAAAATACACTTTGTTGACCCTGGATTATCTGAGAGATTTGTCTCGTCATAATTTAAAATACTTTTAGGCGGAATATTCTGAAGAGAAGTTCTTAAATTTTCGAAATAATGTTCAAAATCATCAGCGTTAGTAGCAGCGCGAACCCTTTTGATGTTCTGCACGGCTCTAACCGTTAGCATCTCCCTATGGCGGGTCAAAAAATTTTTGATCCACCATTTTCCTGGAAGTTTTCCTTCAAACAAATGTTCCTTATTATTATTTTTCAAATAATTGTAAACGACGAAGCTTAGTTCGAATCTTGATAAAGGTGACCCAAAATCTGCTGCAGCGATGAGGACTTTCACTATTGCATGTTCTTCGGCAACGGTAAGTCGTTGCTGGGCTCCTGGTTTTTTAGTATGTTTACTTTTTACTTTGTTATCTATTGTTCTACGTGGGATATGAAATCGTTTTGATGCCTCTAATGATGAAATAATTTTTCGGCTTACCAGATCTACTGCGGTATTTAGCATTTCTGGTGAATAATTTTTGTAAACTCTGCTCCCCAATTTACGCCTCGATCGATCTGCCATTTTCTAAAAAAAAAATATTTTAATGAAAATTTTATTGCACATAAATTAGGATTGAACAACTTACGCATTCAAATTGAATAAAATTTGAAGTCAGTAAGTAACAAACAAAACTTAATTAAATAATTTTAGAATATTTTTGTGACAGCCCTAGCCTATAACAAAACATGGCAAAGTTGACATCACTAAAAGTTTGCATTGGGTTGGTAAATTTGCCAACAGTGATTTCTAAAGTTAAATTACATAAAAAGACGTAAATGATCATGATTTTAACTAAAGAATACTATTAAGAACGTGGTATTAAAATTTGACTTACCTACACAACGTTTATCCCACTTATTTTCTTTAAAGTTTCGGAGCACGAAATCACCGCACAGTTAGCACAGGAAAAAAATAACTGCTAAAAATGACAGTTCTTTGAAAGCTGGGTTGTCATATAAAATAAAATGTTGCCCGTTAAATATTCAAATTTGATTTAAGGGTGTTACACACGTTAAAAAAAGTACGGCCTCGTTGCAACAAATTATTTTGCCTTGTAAGTCGGTTTATGGCAAATTTAACAACCTTTGGCAAAGTTGCCAGGTTTTACGGTACATCTGGGGTCGCGGTCGCCATTTTTTTGGGCATCCTTCCAACATTGGGGAACAAGACAACAACTGTTTTTAGGGTTCCGTACCAAAATGGTAAAAAACGGAACCCTTTTTTTTCTTTTTTTTTTCGGATGGGAAATCATCGAATGACCCCTCCCGCTCTGGGTGGAGCGGAAGGGAGTGTCAGACTCTTACTGACTAAAACCCACCCATGTTCCTTCCTTAGCCCTTTATGTTCCGGGCCAGCGGTAACTCTTTCGGACAATCCCGCTGACCCGGCAAAACGGAACCCGTAAGGTGAGACTAAGTCTGCCTGTCTGTCACAGCTGGATATCTCAAGAACTACTAAAGCTATCAACTTGAAATCTGGAATAGTTTTAGATGACGTTTGCCCAACTATTTTGCAAATAAAAAAGAAATAAAAACATATGTATATTTTTTGCAACAGGGACTGAAAGTGGGTCTGAAAAATTCGAAGTGGGGCTACTAGGGCATGTGGGGTGTCATATGAAAGAGCGCAGTTTGCACATTCTCATACATTTTTCTTTTATTTTTAGGCTGCATAGTTTTCGACTTTTGATGAAAAATGTAAAAAATTACCCTTATCTCCGAAGTTTGCAAAGTGAAAAATCTGAAATTATTCTATGTGACAGAAGTTTATGTAAAGATTACAGGAAAAATAAAACGAAATCTATAAGTAGCACAATTTTTCAGAAATCATCAACTAAATTTACATTAGTGCCACTATCGGCCAATAGACGGCGCTGACATAAAACTGCAAATTTCTATATCGCAGTGCACAGTGTTAAAATTCTCAGATGAATATACTGCCCCCGATAGTTAAAAAGACGTATCTAACAAAAAGTAAATAAATGTTTTAATGAATGAAACGGGAAATCGTTTGCTGTCTTCGAGTAAATTAATATTTTACATACTAATCCCGTTTCATTCGGGGGCAGTATAGGTATCACCGATGAAAATTTAAAAACATTTGAATGTTACGGAACCCTCCGTGCGCGAGTACGACTCCCTCTTGCCCGGTTATTTTTAAAGTGAAATCTTCTTTAGGCGCGTTGGGCATTTTTGAGATGGGGAAAAAAACCATTGAACTCGCGACACTGTTACCGTAAGCGACGACTAGCAGCGCCCAGCGGTTTCACCCACGTAAGTGTCGATCCCGTGGGAATATCGGGATAAAAAGTAGCCTATGTTAATCCAGGGTGTTGGCTACCTCCAAACAAAATTTTATGAAGCCGTTTGAGCGTGAAGAAGTAACAAACATTTAAACACACACACACTCACAAACTTTTGTTTATAATTATTCTATAAGGATTAATAAACTTTTACAAAACGAAAAAAAAAAATTACAGTCGTTACAGATGCTAGGTCCAACAAATAAATTAGGGTAAGGGCAGAAGATAGCACAAGACATCCCAGGTTTGGAAGAAAAAAGAGGAAGCCTTTGCCCAACAGTGGGACACAAAACAGGCTAACAAAAAAAAAAGGCCAGGAGAATGATGACGATGATAGATCACTGGCAGTATCCAGCGACCCAGCCAGGTTCCTTGTGGCAGTATCCGGAGCAGCAGTTTCCTTGACTACCATCAGGTTGACAACCGTCGCGGTTACGAATGCAGGCAGCCACTTGGTCCGGGATGAACATGGCCGCAACGATGAAGATGGCGACAAGGATGAACAGGTTGAAGTTCATTTTGATTTTGGTTTTTTGCTGAATTGTTATCACAAGAAAGACTGTTTGCTGTTGTCGGTAAGGCTACTCTGTGAGTTGATTCCACGTTGCGAGTGTTTATATACTTTTAAAGAGCTCGGGTTTTCCTAATATTAATTTGATATTAATTAATATTTAATATAACTTGTTTGACTGCGCCAGGGCCACTAATTAGGTACGCAACACACAATAATGACAATCGATTACAATGGCTTTCATTTTGACAGTTCAGCCAGTCATTGCGTTTTACGTTTTTGAGGAGACAAAATTTCGCTTAGCGTTTTTTTCATTTTTTCTCGGCTTCTTAGAGTTGTAGCATGATGTTAATATAAAAATATATAGCCTATAGGTATAAACCTTCAAATACATTTTTTTTAAAGCGATTGGTAGTTCTAGAGATTAGGGCGTGCAAAATTTGGCTGCAATTGCTCCTAACTTCAGTGTGTGCCTCGCAACTTGTATCGACGGTTAACCGTCAAGACCTCCTAACTGACATATTTTAACAAAAAAGTTACTTTCTTATAATGCCAATATCTTTTATTTCTTGACTTCTTGTAAAATCCACATTATTTTGTGACCAATTCCTCCTAAATGAAATGACAAGACCTCATTTAGTCTTTTAAAAAAAGTGTAAATTTCTCCTATCTTACCTAGTTACATGTAATATGTTTAGTTTTATGTTTAGTATTACCTGTTCATTACTGTCATTGGCGCAAGCCGTTGTAATTAATTATAAATAAATAAATAATGGAACGAAGTAAAGAAATAAATTTATCTTAATAATGTAAATAATAATATTTAAAACCAACTATATTTTTGGTTGGTAGCAGTGGTGGCCAAGTGGTAACGGCCGCGACTTACGAGTTGTAGGTCGTAGGTTCGAACCCAGACAGGCGCTTTACTTTGTGTAAATTATTTCATCACCACTGCTCTCAAAACGGTGAAGGAAAACATCGTGAGGAAACCGGCATGTCCTAGAACCAAAAAATTCGAAGACATGTGACATCTACCAACCCGCACTGGGCCGGCGTGGTGGATTACGGCCCACTCCCTCTCACCGAGAGGAGGCCTGTGTCCCAGCAGTGGGAACATTATAGGCTGATTATGGTATGGTTATGGTTATATTTTTGGTTTACTCATATTTTCATTCGTTTCAAAGATAAAAGATTTTTTGCGCCTCCTGTAAAATTTTGACATATTGAGTTAGGAGGTCTTGACGGTTAACCGCCGTTGTGACATTCTAGTACTACTAAGTAATATATTTTCTCGCTAGAGATTGAAGAACTAACTTCGCGCCTCAGTTCTCTTGAATACTTCGACTCAGACCGTTTGGATAATTGCCCAAACACTCTGCCTTGTAGAAGATGTTGAGCATTCCCAGCGGGCTGGATATATCAGTTAAGACCTTAACAGGTGAACAGTGAACACAGAAGAACTGCAGTGTGACTACTTGGGTGTAGTCACACTGTTCTTCTGTGAGTGTGGAGGACTGTCGTCAGGCATGGAGGCTGAAAAAACCTTTGTGCAGTGTCTGTGAATGCACAGGCGTCACAGGCGTTCAGACTTATATTAATTAATATAATTCTGAAGTAGTCTGAACGCCTGTGACGACGAAAAACATCGCAAGGGGAACCTGGACTTGTTCCCTTACGATGTTTTTCTTCACCGGAGTCAGTAACGTCCATGATGAACGCAGAAAGTAGGTACCTACTTACATATGAATTGAAAAAGTCATGTTGGTACCTACTTCCCTGGGTTTGAATTTACTTGCTCTCAATATTTTTTTTTAATCTTTTAACATAATATTTTATTCCATTCATATTAGTTAAATAATATTTTTTTGGCATTTTTCTAATATGTGTTTGTGTGTGCGCGTATTGAAAGAGGAGAAATACAATATAAAAAATACATTTTTAAATTATTTAAGAATTTATAACATTTATTTTATCATAAATATTAATAAACTTTTCACATAAATGATGCTAGGTCCAATTTATTGTGGCGACCCCCAATAGATTTGGGATGAGGGCAGGAGACTGATGATGATGATTATGGATCACTGGCAGTATCCAGAGGCCCAGCCAAATTCTCTGTGGCAGTATCCGGAGCAGCAGTTTCCATGACTACCGTCAGGTTCACAAGGGTCGCGGTTACGAATGCAGGCAGTCACTTGGTCCGGGATGAACATGGCCGCAACGACGAAGATGGCGACAAGGATGAACAGGTTAAAGTTCATTTTGATTTTGGTTCTTTGCTGAATTGTAACACAAGAAGGACTGCTTGCTGTAGTCGGTAGGGCTGCTGTGTGAGTTGATTAAACGTTGCAAGTGTTTATATACTTTTTAAGAGCTCGGGTTTTCCTAATATTAATTTGATATTAATTAATATTTAATATACTCGTTTGACTGCCACTAATTACGTAACACACAATAACGACAATCGATTACAATGGCTTTCATTTTGACAGGTCAGGCACGGCCGTTGCGTTATATAAGTTTTTGAGGAGACAAAATTTCGCTTAGTGTTTTTTTAATTTTTGCTCGGCTCCTTAGAGTTGTAGCAAAATATATAGCCTATAGGTATAAACCTTCAAATACATTTTTTTTTAAACCGATTGGTAGTTCTAGAGATTAGGGAGTTCAAAGAAACAAAGTCTTTAGCTTTACTAAATATATTAATATACTGTAGTGTAGGTATATTATAATATAATATTATACATATTATATACACATATTATAATCACATCACACACACACATACATAGTTTTCTACATTTATATGGTGTACAAAGTAAAGAATATAATTATAATAAGAGATACAGAGGTAGATAGAGAAAGAGGAGGTAGATTATTTACTCGTATAATAGTATATAATGTTATAATAATCTATACTATAATATTATAAAGCTGCAGAGTTTGTTTGTTTGTTTGTTTGTTTGAACGCGCTAATCTCTGGAACTACTGGTCCGATTTGAATGATTCTTTTAGTGTTGGGTAGTCCATTTATCGAGGAAGGCTATAGGCTATATAACATCACGCTACGACCCTTAGGAGCCGCGCAGCGTGTGACACCTAGGGGAACAGCTAGTATATTATAATGTTACTATTACACAAGCTTGCGCCCGCGGCTTCGTCATGTGGAATGTCGTTAAAAAGTAGCCTATGTCCTTCCCCAGGGTTCAAAGTATCCCCATACCGAATTTCATCAAAATCGGTTCAGCCGTTTCGTATTAGTTGCGATTTCCCAAACCCAATTAAAAACTACGGGTACTTTACCAGTTTACCAGTGAATCGATTAAATTGTCCTATGCAAGATAACCAAAGACACTTTATTAAAAGATAGAAAGAAAATACATTCAGCACAGATTATAATACAAAAGATACGATTTTTCAAAATTCCACCCCTGTAGGGTGAAAAGCGGGAATACAGTTTATTTGAAAAATCTGATTCCTTTGATCTACAAACTTAAAAATTGGCCCGAATACTTATTTCCGAAATTTTTAGAGGAAAATACGAATTACACGCGGACAAAGTCGCGGGCAAAGTGCTAGCTACATATATTCATTATAATTATTCAGAATAAAGAACAACAGAATCGTACTATATTATGATAACGGGCTACTACGGAACCCTACACTGTGCGTGGCCCGACACGCACTTGGTCGGTTTTATTTTATCAAATACCTGGTACTTTTTGACAGGCCTACGCTGTCCTCCCATACCTACTGTAATTTGAAAACATTGTAAAAGCCAATTTTAAAAAGAGTAACCGTGGAGTATCTTGCCGGTTCTTCTCCATAGGAAACGACCAATTGGAACCGCGCACCTAGCTTCTGACGTTTCATAAGTGCCCATGTAGGTTTATGTGAAATAAAACATTTTGATTTTGATTTTAAATTCCAGAGGACAGGCTGAAACATTCGCTCTAAGCAAATGAGGGCGAGGACTATAAAGTTATTGTAGTTAATTTTAAACTGGACTATTGGTAAAGAAAGTAATTCCTGAGCAACATTGACGTTATCGCTAATGAGACCGCGGAAAGTGTCCAGTGTGTAATCAGTATTATGTCTTCCAGTTCCTTGTCGACGGTTAACCGTCAAGACCTCCTAACTGACATATTTTAACAAAATGCTTTTTCTTATTAAAAAATACCAACAGAATCTATCCCACACAATACTAAAATCTCTTATACAGAATTCGCAATATTTCGGGTATTTTTCTGTCGTGCCAATACCTACGAAATACGCGCGTGCAAAATTTGGCTGCAATTGCTCCTAACTTCAGTGTGTGCCTCGCAACTTGTATCGACGGTTAACCGTCAAGACCTCCTAACTGACATATTTTAACAAAAAAGTTACTTTCTTATAATGCCAATATCTTTTATTTCTTGACTTCTTGTAAAATCCACATTATTTTGTGACCAATTCCTCCTAAATGAAATGACAAGACCTCCTATCTACAAATTTAGTCTTTTAAAAAAAGTGTAAATTTCTCCTATCTTACCTAGTGACATAATGGAACGAAGTAAAGAAATAAATTTATCTTAATAATGTAAATAATAATATTTAAAACCAACTATATTTTTGGTTTAGGTACTCATATTTTCATTCGTTTCAAAGATAAAAGATTTTTTGCGCCTCCTGTAAAATTTTGACATATTGAGTTAGGAGGTCTTGACGGTTAACCGTCGTTGTGACATTCTAGTACTACTAAGTAATATATTTTCTCGCTAGAGATTGAAGAACTAACTTCGCGCCTCAGTTCTCTTGGATACTTCGACTCAGACCGTTTGGATAATTGCCCAAACACTCTGCCTTGTAGAAGATGTTGAGCATTCCCAGCGGGCTGGATATATCAGTTAAGACCTTAACAGGTGAACAGTGAACACAGAAGAACTGCAGTGTGACTACTTGGGTGTAGTCACACTGTTCTTCTGTGAGTGTGGAGGAGTGTCGTCAGGCATGGAGGCTGAAAAAACCTTTGTGCAGTGTCTGTGAATGCACAGGCGTCACAGGCGTTCAGACTTATATTAATTAATATAATTCTGAAGTAGTCTGAACGCCTGTGACGACGAAAAACATCGCAAGGGGAACCTGGACTTGTTCCCTTACGATGTTTTTCTTCACCGGAGTCAGTAACGTCCATGATGAACGCAGAAAGTAGGTACCTACTTACATATGAATTGAAAAAGTCATGTTGGTACCTACTTCCCTGGGTTTGAATTTACTTGCTCTCAATATTTTTTTTTAATCTTTTAACATAATATTTTATTCCATTCATATTAGTTAAATAATATTTTTTTGGCATTTTTCTAATGTGTTTGTGTGTGCGCGTATTGAAAGAGGAGAAATACAATATAAAAAATACATTTTTAAATTATTTAAGAATTTATAACATTTATTTTATCATAAATATTAGTAAACTTTTCACATAAATGATGCTAGGTCCAGTTTGTTGTGGCGACCCCCAATAGATTTGGGATGAGGGCAGGAGACTGATGATGATGATTATGGATCACTGGCAGTATCCAGAGGCCCAGCCAAATTCTCTGTGGCAGTATCCGGAGCAGCAGTTTCCATGACTACCGTCAGGTTCACAAGGGTCGCGGTTACGAATGCAGGCAGTCACTTGGTCCGGGATGAACATGGCCGCAACGACGAAGATGGCGACAAGGATGAACAGGTTAAAGTTCATTTTGATTTTGGTTCTTTGCTGAATTGTAACACAAGAAGGACTGCTTGCTGTAGTCGGTAGGGCTGCTGTGTGAGTTGATTGAACGTTGCGTGTGTTTATATACTTTTAAAGAGCTCGGGTTTTCCTAATATTAATTTGATATTAATTAATATTTAATATACTCGTTTGACTGCCACTAATTACGTAACACACAATAACGACAATCGATTACAATGGCTTTCATGTTGACAGGTCAGGCACGGCCGTTGCGTTATATAAGTTTTTGAGGAGACAAAATTTCGCTTAGTGTTTTTTTAATTTTTGCTCGGCTCCTTAGAGTTGTAGCATGATGTTAATATAAAAATATATAGCCTATAGGTATCATCATCTTCCTGCCCTTATCCCATGTTTACTTGGGGTCGGCGCAACACGTTTTCTTCTTCCATTCGCCCCTGTCAACCGTCACGCTATCATTCACTCCCTTCTCTTTCATATCATTCCTCACACAATCCATCCATCTTTTCTTCGGCCTTCCTCTCCCTCTCCATCCATCAACATGTATATCCATCACTCTTTTAGTCACATGCGTTTCGTCCCTTCTCATCACATGCCCATACCAAGACAAACGATTTCCTTTCAACTTTTCTGTCACTGGCGCCACTTTCAAATTTCCTCTTATATACTCATTTCTTACTTTATCCATTCTCGTCACTCCACACATCCATCTCAACATTCTCATTTCCGCTGCATGCAATCTTTTTTCATCCGTCTTCTTGACGGCCCAGCATTCAGACCCATACAGTACGACAGGCCTTATCACGGACTTATAAATTTTCCCCTTTAACTTGAGGGGCATCCGTGGGTCGCAAGTTGTTCCTGTGACCTGTCGCCATTTCATCCATCCTGAGTTGATCCGGTGCGTTACGTCTCGGTCTACTTCGCCATCTCCTTGGACAAGCGACCCGAGGTACCGAAAGTCGGAGCAGATCGGTAAGGGCGTTCCGGCGAGAGATATGGGCACAGGACTGGAGAGACCGCCAAAGTCGCAAAACAGGTACTCGGTTTTGGTCCGACTTACTCTCAGGCCAACGGTCTCGAGTCTTTCCCACCACACCTCCAATCTGCTCTGGACCTCTAGGCCGTTCTCGGCAACCAGCACAATGTCATCGGCGAACAGCATACACCAGGGAGCCTCTTCTTGGATATCCGATGTAAGAGAATCCATTATCAGCACGAAGAGGTACGGGCTGAGTGCTGAACCCTGGTGCAAGCCGACAGCCACATCGAAGCTGCCAGTAGTGCCCACTGTAGACCGGACTTGGGTACTGCATCGACTGTACATCGCTCTAATCAACTGCACATACTTCCCTGGCACACCTTTCTCCTTCAGCGCCCACCACAAAACTTCACGAGGCACTCTGTCGTATGCCTTTTCGAGGTCAACAAATACCATGTGCAAGTTTTTATGCGCACTTCTGTATTTCTCGCACAGCTGGCGGATGGCAAAGATGGCATCTGTTGTTCCTCGACCAGGCATAAAACCGAATTGGGTTTGCGAAATTTCAGTCTCTTCTCGCAGTCGCCTTTCAATAACTTTCTCCCAAGCCTTCATACTATGTGACATTAGCTTTATTCCTCTATAGTTGTTGCACTCCAGCACATCACCTTTGTTTTTAAAGATGGGCACCAGCGAACTGTTACACCATTCGTCAGGTATGGCTTCTTCCAGCAACAACTTATTGAAGAATAAAGCTAACCACGTCCATCCATCTACCCGTAATAACTTCCATACTTCAACTGGTATTCCATCCGGACCTATTGCTTTACCATTCTTCATCCCATTTACAGCTATTCTCACTTCATCCATACTAATCATTCTCACTAACCCCTCATTTACTGGTTTATTCTCAAGCACACCACTCCAGTCATTCTCCTCAGTCATCAGTCTCTCGAAATAGCTCTTCCACCTATCCTTAATTTTCTCAGCATCCGAAAGAACTATTCCAGTTTCATCCTTTATACACTTTATCTGACAAATATCCCTCGTCTTTCTCTCTCTAGCTCTAGCAAGCCGGTAGAGATGTTTTTGACCTGCTGGATTATCCAGTGTGTCATAAAGCTTGTCCTGGGCTTTTGCTCTTGCTATGGCCACAGCTTTCTTGGCTTTTTTCTTTAGAGCATCATACTCACTCTTTTTTTCTGCTTTCAAACTAACATTCTCATCTTCAACACTCTGCCATTCTTTGAACTTTCTCTTTTTATCCTGCAACACGTTCTGTATTTCTGTCGACCACCACCATGTATCCTTATCTATCGTACCCTTTCCTTTCGTCTCTCCCAAAATATCTTTCGCTGCACTCCTAATATGCCCTGCCATTTCATTCCAGCATTCATTTACACTTCGATCATTCATGTCTCCCATATATATCATTTTATCCACCACTCGCTCTTTAAATTTCTTCGCATAGTCATTCTTCTCCAGCATATGCCATTTTATTTTGGGGGGGGGGTCGCTCTTTGTTATTATTGTTCTTTATTTCCATAACCATTTCCATAATTAGGAGTCTGTGCTGTGAGACTAGATCTTCTCCCGGTAACACTTTGCAGTCTTTGATATGCTTTAAGTATTTGCGTCGTACCAGAAAGTAATCAATTTGCGTCTTGTGATTGCCACTTTTGTACGTAATTAGGTGTCCATCGTTCTTCTGGAACCAAGTGTTGGCTACTGCCAACACTTGCTACTTGCTTGTTACTTGCTTTGCTGTGGTTGCTACTTCTTGTAAAATCCACATTATTTTGTGACCAATTCCTCCTAAATGAAATGACAAGACCTCCTATCTACAAATTTAGTCTTTTAAAAAAAGTGTAAATTTCTCCTATCTTACCTAGGTACATAATGGAACGAAGTAAAGAAATAAATTTATCTTAATAATGTAAATAATAATATTTAAAACCAACTATATTTTTAACCGACTACAAAAAGGAGGAGGTTCTCATTGGTTTACTCATATTTTCATTCGTTTCATTCGTTTCAAAGATAAAAGATTTTTTGCGCCTCCTGTAAAATTTTGACATATTGAGTTAGGAGGTCTTGACGGTTAACCGTCGTTGTGACATTCTAGTACTACTAAGTAATATATTTTCTCGCTAGAGATTGAAGAACTAACTTCGCGCCTCAGTTCTCTTGGATTCTTCGACTCAGACCGTTTGGATAATTGCCCAAACACTCTGCCTTGTAGAAGATGTTGAGCATTCCCAGCGGGCTGGATATATCAGTTAAGACCTTAACAGGTGAACAGTGAACACAGAAGAACTGCAGTGTGACTACTTGGGTGTAGTCACACTGTTCTTCTGTGAGTGTGGAGGAGTGTCGTCAGGCATGGAGGCTGAAAAAACCTTTGTGCAGTGTCTGTGAATGCACAGGCGTCACAGGCGTTCAGACTTATATTAATTAATATAATTCTGAAGTAGTCTGAACGCCTGTGACGACGAAAAACATCGCAAGGGGAACCTGGACTTGTTCCCTTACGATGTTTTTCTTCACCGGAGTCAGTAACGTCCATGATGAACGCAGAAAGTAGGTACCTACTTACATATGAATTGAAAAAGTCATGTTGGTACCTACTTCCCTGGGTTTGAATTTACTTGCTCTCAATATTTTTTTTTAATCTTTTAACATAATATTTTATTCCATTCATATTAGTTAAATAATATTTTTTTGGCATTTTTCTAATATGTGTTTCTGTGTGCGCGTATTCAAAGAGGAGAAATACAATATAAAAAAATACATTTTTAAATTATTTAAGAATTTATAACATTTATTATATCATAAATATTAGTAAACTTTTCACATAAATGATGCTAGGTCCAATTTGTTGTGGCGACCCCCAATAGATTTGGGATGAGGGCAGGAGACTGATGATGATGATTATGGATCACTGGCAGTATCCAGCGACCCAGCCAGGTTCTTTGTGGCAGTATCCGGAGCAGCAGTTTCCTTGACTACCATCAGGTTGACAACCGTCGCGGTTACGAATGCAGGCAGCCACTTGGTCCGGGATGAACATGGCCGCAACGACGAAGATGGCGACAAGGATGAACAGGTTGAAGTTCATTTTGATTTTGGTTCTTTGCTGAATTGTAACACAAGAAGGACTGCTTGCTGTAGTCGGTAAGGCTACTCTGTGAGTTGATTCCACGTTGCGAGTGTTTATATACTTTTAAAGAGCTCGGGTTTTCCTAATATTAATTTGATATTAATTCATATTTAATATACTCGTTTGACTGCCACTAATTACGTAACACACAATAATGACAATCCATTACAATGGCTTTCATGTTGACAGGTCAGGCACGGTCATTGCGTTATTTGCGTTTTTGAGCAGATGAATTTTCGCTTAGTGTCCTTTCTGGCTTTTTCTTTTTGCTCCACTCCTTGTCTAGGGTCGTCCTCATCACGATACGGCCGTATCGTGATGTTAAATATAATACCTTCCTCGAGAATCGGGCTATCAAAGGCAAAAAAAGATTTTTTCATTCTATCTTAGCAGATTTCAATAACTGATGATGATTATAGATCACTGGCAGTATCCAGAGACAATTACAATAGTGTCAGAATGGTCTATCATTGATTTCATAATCGTTGATTTTGACAAGTTTGGTAATCTACTAATAGATATAATGGCGTCATTATGACTTTCCAATGGTCAACCACTGACACTCCATTGAAAGAAATGGCATAGAATGGTAATCTCGTACATAATGACAAATGAATTACTGTCTTAGGGGGGAATCTGCTAAAATTTTGACAGTTCCTTTGATCAGTGATCTACCATTAGAACGTCATTGTGCAGTCATTGCTTTTAATTCGTTACGAGTATCGTATAAGTATGTTCTGTGCCAATTGACCGACCAATGATCGACCATTATGAATTTAGCAGATTACGAACTTTTAGCAAAATGATAGATAATGGGATTGTGTTGGAATGACGAATTTATAAAAATAGCAGACTTAGGTCCCAGGTTCCTTGTGGCAGAATCCGGAGCAGCAGTTTCCTTTTCTTCCAGTTCCAGATTTAGCACGTTCAAACAACAAACTGTTTAGCTTTATTTTATTACTAGCTTCTACCCGTGACCTGAAGTGACCTCATGACGAGTTTGTTTTGTACAGAAATTGAACTTACGGCAAGCCGCACGCGCCTACGAGTTATATTAGAGCAAAATGTTTTGTTGTTGGGAATGAAAGACAAAACATTTATTGTAGGCGTTTTGCAATGTTTTAATTTTATGCTGTACTAGCACTTTGCCCGCGACTTCGTCCGCGTGTATTTCGTAGGTACTTTCCTCTAAAAATTTCGAAAATGTATGTTTATGATCTTTATCATTTAAGTATTTAGATAAATAAGTATTCGGGCCAAGTTTTAAGTTTATAGATCAAAGTTATCAGATTTTTCAAATAAACTGTGTCACCGCTTTTCACCCCCACAGGGGTGAAATTTTAAAAAATCGCCGATCCAAACTTATCGCCAACGCCACCCCACCCCGGGACCTGCACCCTAATCGCGTAACACACTATCAATCGGAATATGAATCATTTTGAAGCAAATTGCTAATCCATTGCTTCATAAGTTCGAAAAATTTGTCTGCTCAACACGTATATATAACGCAATGAATGTTGTTGAACTGTCAAAATGAAACCGATTCCGATTAATAACGTGTTACGCAATTGCTCCGCTGGTATCATAATAATATGAAAGAGCGCAGTTTGTACATTTCCAAATATTTTTTCTTTAGGTTGCATAGTTTTCGACATTTGATGAAAAATGTAAAAAAAAATACCACCGTTCTCCCCCCTTATCTCCGAACTTTCCAAAGAGAAAAATCTGAAATTATTCTATGTGATAGATGTTTATGTAAAGATTATAGGAAAAATAAAACGAAGTCTCTGTACAGTACACTTTTTCAGAAATCATCAACAAAAGTTACATTAGTTCAACTATCAGTCAAGAGATGGCGCTGACATAAAACTGCAATATACTACACCGCAGTGCGCAGTGTTAAAATTTTCTGACGAATATAGACCGCTGAACCGCTCTTGAGCGGTATTTTAAGTGTGTTCGTGTGTGTGGGGGTGTGTGTGTGTGAGAGATCTCTATCAATCTCCAGTTGTGCCGGATTGCCGTCCCATCGGACTATGAGAGTGAGGGAAGAGGGAGTGCACCTGTGTCTGCGCACACTATAATGAAACAACTTGTGCACTATAATATCTCCCGCGCTGAAGGCTGGTCTCCGCTGAGATTGGTTGCCATGACCGAAATACGGTCTGGAGGGCTATTCTTCAGAGATTCTCCTCTCTGAATAAAAGTCCTTCAGGCCGAATTGCGGCGAAGAAATAAAAAAATAATTGTTTACATTATTAGATAATGATTATCATTTATTTTGTTATAAATATTAAGTAAGTTAACCTTTTCAAAAAAAAAAATAAAAAAGAGAGATATTTTAGATGCTAGGTCCAATCAGTTACCCCGATCCCAAATAAATTGGGATGAGGGCAGGAGAATGAGTATGACGATGGTTACAGATCACTTGCAGTATCCAGCGACCCAGCCAGGTTCCTTGTGGCAGAATCCGGAGCAGCAGTTTCCTTGGCTACCATCAGGTTGACAGCCGTCACGGTTCTTAATGCAGGCAGCGACTTGGTCCGGGAAGAACATAGCCGCAACGATGAAGATGGCGACAAGGATGAACAGGTTGAAGTTCATTTTGATTTTGGTTTTTTGCTGAATTGTTATCACAAGAAGGACTGTTTGCTGTAGTCGGTAAGGCTACTCTGTGAGTTGACCGCACGTTGCATGTGTTTATATACTTTTTGAGGTGGTCGGTTTTCCTTATTTTAATATGATAATATTATTCTAAGATAACCCGCTTGACCGCGCGAAGGCCAACAGGTTTATCCACATATATGCTGTGCGAAGAGGAAAACAGGACTGCTTTTCCTCAATGCAATGTTTTTTTTTTAATCATAATAAAATTGATATGGATACAGTATGTATCGGAAAGTGTGGTCGAGTTTTAAGGATGTGTGGTACAAAACATACCATCAAACAGCCCCAAAAAGATGGAATGTGTTCATAAACGTGCATTTTGTCATTTTTATTTTTTACCGACTTCAAAAAAACGGAGGTTATCAATTCGATACGTATGTATGTAATATTATTGGAATTGCATTATATTCACATATGATGATCTATTAGGGCTTCCAAACAAATATACAAAATTTTATAGACGTATGTATGTATGTATGTATGTTTGTCCACGCATATCTCCGGAACTATTAATCAGATCGTGACAATTTTTTTTTTATTGGCTTACATTTACTTCAACTTAGGGAACAGTGCAAGTTTCATCAAGATCGATTCAGTAATTTTCAAGATATGGACTAATACGTGTAAGTGTGACGGCCTGGCTTGTTGATACGAGCTACGGGTGTAATGTCAAAGGGAAAACATCTCAAAACCTTGGTCAAATTCTAGTGCAAAAACTAAAAATTACGAAATAAAAAGTAATTTAAAAAAATTAAACCGACTTCAAAAAGAAATTAACTCAAAATTATGAAATAACTTTAATTTCGGAAGTCGGTGGCATAAAACTAAAATACAGATCCCAAGACACCGACTTCCGAAATTAAAGTTATTTCATAATTTTGAGTTAATTTCTTTTTGAAGTCGGTTTAATTTTTTTAAATTACTTTTTATTCCAAAACTACAATAAACAATTAATGGCCAATTTAAGGCGACTACATGACCTAAAGGGCGGTCTTTATCGGACTGTAGAAAAGAAAGAGAAGCGCGATGACACAACGCTGGTAATTAGGTAATTGCAAAATATGAAGCAATTAGCTACGCCCCGCGGTTTCACCCGCGTAAGTGTCGATCCCGTGGGAATATCGGGATAAAAAGTAGGGGTGTCAGCTACTTCAATAAGTTCTGAGTTGAGCTGCACAATTTTTGACAAATGCGTGCACTGATTGGACAGGTCCGCTCAATCTGTGTGGTTCTTTCCTCAAAAGACCATTTCAGACACCAATCTAAATGGTCTTCACACGATCTGACCAAGATTTTGTCTGGACTTTAAAAGAGATTGTGACTTCTGAGTTTGTTTCGGCCTTTCTTCTCAGAATAGTCAGATAGGAAACGGCGACCTCATCTAGTTCAAAAAAAATATGATTGACGTGTTAAAGTGTTTGTACAAACCTACTTACAGAAATAAATCATTTATCATTTATCCATACAAAATTTTATCGAAATTGGTCCAGCCGTTTGAGCGTGACGAAGTAACAAACATATAAACACACACAAACTTTCGCCTTTATAATATTAGTGTGAAACGTAAATAACGCAATGAATGTTGTTGAGCTGTCTAATTAAAACTCATTGCTAACTGACAGTGTGGTACGCAATTACCCCACAGCACAGAAACCCATAGTACGGTGGCCATTCTCCTTTGACCAGAGACCGTAGAGATATCTGATACACGCTGTACGTAGGTAAAACAGTATGTAAACTACTATAAGTTATGTAAGTATTACATTTTGTTATGTTTGTGTCGACACCCTCGCGCCATCCCATCTTCCTAGCACGGTGGGCTGTGCTGGGGCGGCTGCTGCAGGAGCAGAAAACCTCAAACGGCGCAAATATAACAACTTTATTGGGAGCTATATGTTTGAGCCGTTTGGGGTTGAAACACTAGGGCCTTGGGGTCCGAGTGCTCATCCAATATATCGGGACATCGCCAAGCGGTTGGTTGACTCATCACGTGACCAGAGGGCTGGCCTATTTTTAGCCCAAAGAATAAGCATTGCCATCCAACGTGGTAATGCTGCCAGCCTTTTGGGCACTTATGCCATTGACAGCGATGCGGACGAATTTTTTGATGCCCAATGAGCTCCTGTCTTTTTCTTTTCCCCTTTTTTTAATATACTTGTATATACTATAATATGTATAATATTTTTTTTTATTTTTTTTTGCGGATGGGAAATCATCAAATGACCCCTCCCGCTCTGGGTGGAGCGGAAGGGAGTGTCAGACTCTTACTGACTAAAACCCACCCGTGTTCCTTCCTTAGCCCTTTATGTTCCGGGCCAGCGGTAACCCTTTCGGACAATCCCGCTGACCCGGCATAATATGTATAATTTAGAGTTAAATTGTAAAATAAACTGCATTTTTTTATCAATTTTAAAATAACATTCAGTAAATGTCTTTAAAACTGTCTTTATAGAGCTATGTTTGAGCCGTTTGGGGTAGAAACATTTGGGCCATCGGGTCCGCAGTTGGTCGACTATTCACGAGACCAGGGGGCCTAGCCTAAGGCCACTTTGACAGAATCATAAAAGGATAACGTTATGAATCTTAATGTGGCGAAGACAGTCCGTGTTTTTCTTTTTGTCGCTGCACTACGTAGCGTAGGTATAATCAAAGAGATTGGGATTGGATTGGTTGGTCTTGGTATTTTAGCACAGACAAAAAAAGGATAAGTAGGTACCTCAAGAGTGGTCCCATATAAATTTTATACTTGATTGGGTGGTAGTTTTTGAGTTTGCTTCAATAATATGTTTTGTTTATATTGATTTGATAGACACCGACTTCCGAAATTAAAGTCATTTCTCACTCTGTAGTGTTTTTTTTTTTGGAAGTCGGTAAAAAAGTTTTTATTTTTCGCTTTTTAGTTGTACTTACCCCACAAAAATTCAACACTACTTGCTAATGTGAACTGCTCATCACATTTTACAAAATATTGCTAACCAGGAGAACTCCTCAACAACCACTCACCCTACGCATTGTGACGAGCATAAATCGAATCACAACCCGTGAAATATTTATCATTGAGTAGTTCCAATGGCCATCTGTGGTCTTCATCATCAGCTCCACTTTATCAAATGATGATTTCCGAGAGCAAATGCTCAAGTTACTTTAAGAAATACCCAAATCCCTATAGGTTTGCCTATAAAATCTGAGGGTTTCCCTCGATTTCCATGGGATCCTCTCATCAGATTCCAACTTGATGACAATGGGCCCACCTCGAAAGCATACCCATAAAAAAAAAAACGAAATTAAAATACCTAAGTAGGTCCACAATTGACGGAGAAATCGGTGAACATACTTACATAAAAAAAAAAACATACATAGGTAAAGTCGAACATATTTATAACCGTCTCCTTTTTGGAAGTCGGTTAAAAACGAAAAAGCGGAACCAACGACACTGACTCACTGAATTTCGAAAGTTTTTTTTAAGTAGGTACCTATAATAATATCCTGTATTATATAAGAGTGGCGTTTAGGTTATCACATAAAATAGTAGGTATATTACAAGTTGTCATCAGTACATAAGATAATAATAAAATAAACATTTTTACTAAGGGCTGATTGTTCCAACGACAGATAACTTTATCCGAGGAATAGGTACCTACCTACTTTTGAATTTTTGACAGTTCTTCAATACAAAATCTGTCAGATGCCAATTTTATTCCACGAATAAAAATTATCTGTCGATTGAAAAATCAGCCCTAAAAATAGAAAGCTGAATTTTCCAAATAAAATAAAGAGCGTAATAAAAAACTGTAATTTTATATTTTTCATTATCATGATTATCTCAATGTAATTTTTTTCTAGTTAAAAAATTTACGCGTTGTTTCTGACTATATTTTTGCTCGCCTTCAAAGAGTCTTAGCGTGATGTTAAATAGCCTATAGCCTTCCTTAAGAATTGGGCTATCAAATGCAAAAAGAATTTCTCAAATTCGACTGGAAGTTTTAGTGATTAGCGAGTTCAACAAACAAACAAACACTTCAGCTTTATTATTATTATATAATAAATATTAATTGTTTATGTTTAAAATACTTACCTAATGCGGATAAGACGTGGTTTCAATTTGTGATAACCTAATCGCCGCACAACTGTGAAAGTACTTGTAATAATAAACATATATTTAGTGTTTACTTGTTTTTTTCACGTTTAATTATGAAATAGCATAACGAGTTCATTGAACTTGAATACCTTCATATACCGGACGGCGCGTAGGTACGTGTTCCACGCGCGCCTCAAAGAGATGTCAGCATCGAGGAGCCTGCCGGGTCAGCGGGATTGTCCGAAAGGGTTACCGCTGGCCCGGAACATAAAGGGCTAAGGAAGGAACACGGGTGTGTTTTAGTCAGTAAGAGTCTGACACTCCCTTCCGCTCCACCCAGAGCGAGAGGGGTCATTTGATGATTTCCAATCCGCAAAAAAAAATACCTTCAAATTAGCGAAGTTTTGTATGAATTTAATATTGTAATAGCATTTGAATTTTTATGTCCCTAAATTAAGAAGAAGCGAGGGGCTTGTGGCTAAGTAATAACAGTCGTACGGGACGATCGATCAGGTTTAGCTACGCTTGCCGCGGTTGGTCCGTGGATGGGAGACCATCTTTACATACCAAGACCTTCCGTGGCTCGGAAAGCAAGTTAAGCCGTTGGTCCAGGTTGTCATTTGCTGATCTATGACGGTCGTTACGTGTCGTCAGTAACCCGAAAGTCTGACAACCAGTCTTAACAACGGGTATCGTATTACCTAGCAACTGGGTTGTGCAGATTGATCCGTGCCGTCGATCGATCAGGTTAAGCTACGCTTGCAGCGGTTGGTCCGTGGATGGGTGACCATCTTTACATACCAAGACCCTCTGTGCCTCGGAAAGCAAGTTAAGTCTTTGGTCCCGGCTGTGTCTTTCTTTAATCTTTGACAGTCGTTCTTTTCCCAACTATATTGAGATCGGCATCCAGTCTAACCAGATGCAGCTGAATACGTGTACTACAAAGAGCTGGTTCTCAGCCTAATTTGAATAAAATTACTTTAGACTTTGATGCGGTTTGCACCATTAATTCGAGAATGTATCCAGAAGTTTATGTGTACAGTCACGAGCACCAATATGTCAACACTTGGCAACTTTAAATTGCGATTTTTTTCACGAAATAACGAATGCAACGTTGAAATACGACACTTTACATATACCTATGGGTTCGAAAATACTATGTTCATACTAATATAAAATTTCATTCAAAATTAAAGGAGAAAATCGCCTTTGAATAAAGCCAAGTGTATACATACTTTTGCTCGTGACTGTACTTATAATACATTAATACTACCTACTAGAATACATTAACATAGCTTACATGTATTAAGAAAGTCTCGATATTTTCTGCAAAGTAGGTACCTATGTACTTAATAAACAAGTATATGTACTCTTTCAGAGTGGAGGCGGGCGCGGGTGCTAGCGCGGGCGCGTGTCATTCAAAATGTATGCAGACCTTTATAATATTTGTGAGATGTGATAAACCACCCTCTATGAAAAAATAAATAAGTGCATAAGAACATTTTAAGTAGGTACCTACGTTTGTTTATTTACATACAATTACTTGAGGAAGACATACTCATTTTTTATAAAACTAAGTTAAATCCTAATTTGAGTAAACAATTACGAATGAAGGCAGAATGCTTTTCGCGCGTTTTAAATTTTTTCACACTTTTTAGGGTTCCATACCAAAATGGTAAAACGGAACCCTTAAGGTGAGACTCAGTCTACCTGTCTGTCTGTCTGTGTGTCACAGCTAGATATCTCAAGAACTTACTAATGCTATCAGCTTGAAATTTGGAATAGTTGTAAATGACGTTTGCCCAAGTATTTTGCAAATATATTTTTTTTTTTGCAGCAAGGGCTGAAAAATTCGAAGTGGGGTTACTAGGGCATGTGAGGTATCATATGAAAGAGCGCAGTTTGCACATTCTCATTTTTTCTTTTTTTTTATGCCGCATGGCTTTCGACGTTTGATGAGAAATGTAAAAAAAATACCGTTCCCCCTTATCTCTGAAGTTTGCAAAGAGGAAAATCTGAAATTATTCCATGTGATAGAAGTTTATGTAAAGATTACAGGAAAAATAAAACGAAGTCTCTAAATAGTACACTTTTTCAGAAATCATCAACAAAAGTTACATTAGTTCCACTATCGGTCAAGAGATAGCGCTAACATAAAACTGCAATATTCTACACCGCAGTGCCCAGTGTAAAATTCTCTGACGAATATAGGCCTCGCCGATGAAAAATTAAAAACATGATGTTACGGAACCCTCGGTGCGCGAGTCCGACTCGCTCTTGCCCGGTTTTTTTTAACCGACTTCAAAAAAGGAGGAGGTTTCTCAATTCGACCGTATATATATTTTTTTATTGTTACAAACTGTAACAACTGTATGTAGTGAAACGACCAAGCCACATATTTTGACTAAGGTGTCGAGTTTGTAGAGTTAGGGCTTGTAGAGTTAGAGCGTGTACATTTAGAAGCTTGGCTCTACATGAGATCTAATAACTTTTTGACAGCGCGTGCCATATGGTCTCGTCTTGGCAATATTTTACATGAAAATGTTTTTGGTGGGATTTCACTTCTTTTTGAGTCTTCTTTTTTGGGGGGTGATTTACTAAAATCCTGAAATATGTATTTTAATATTTATAACAAGGAGTCCCTTTAACAAAATTTTCAGACCTCTAGCATCACAATTTGCGGATGTCTCATACAAACTTCCATCCCCTAGTTTAAGGGGTTGGGGGGTAAAAGTTCCAAGTTTAAGATTTTTTAAATTGTTTTTGTACTAATACTAGCTTACATACCAAATTTCAGCTTTCTAGGACTTCAGCTTCAGGAAGTACCCTAAGAGTTTTGATGATCATCAGTCAGTGACGAAATCGGGGTTTTTTAGATACTTATCAATAAAATCTAAAGTATGTATAAGAGCTATGCAGTTGAAACTTTATCATACTAATATTATAAAGGCGAAAGTTTGTGAGTGTGTGAGAGGGTGTGTGTGTGTTTATATGTTTGTTACTTCTTCACGCTCAAACGGCTGGATCAATTTTGATAAAATTTTGTATGGAGGTAGCTGACACCTTGGATTAAAATATAGGCTACTTTTTATCCCGATATTCCCACGGGATCGACATTTACGCGAGTGAAACCGCGGGGCGCAACTAGTATGTTTAATAAATCCACTATCATCATACCCCGAAAATTTTATTTATCTGGTATAATCCAAAAACAAGTCATGAAGGTTCAAAAAAACGACGAAGCGCTTCGAGAAAAGGTAGGTAGGTAGTGCCCTTGCGCTTCGCTTGGCTCGTCTTGGCGGGGGCACTCTAGTGCCCCCAGATTTCATTTCATTTGATCTGTGGGTGAAACTACTCGATATGGTCACGCACAGATACCTACTTCATACTTCTTTCTCTCTTTTTCTTCTTTTTTTTTCTTTTTTTATCTGTCTGGTCACTGTAGCGTTGTTGAGGGGCCCCTTTATACAAGGAATCACCCATCCACTGATAAATTGATGGAAAAACCAAAGTGCAAATAAAGAGGAAACTAGACATTTTCCTCATTTATGTTTATCATAAGCTATCGTCATTATATCACACTAGGAAAACAATCAAGACAAGTGATTTACTATGTTGCTTGGAAACTAAGTAGTTTTAAAGTAATTCAGTCTTTAGACTAATTAAGTACTAGTTTCCGTCCGCAACTTCGCCCACGTGGTGTGTCGATAAAAAGTATGTATTTAAGCCTATATTCTTCACCAGGGTTCAAAGTATCCCCATTCTAAATTTCATCAAAAGTGGTCCAGCCGTGTCGGAGACTAGCCCGAACAAACAGACAGACAAAACAATAAAAGACAAAAAAAAATTAAATTGCTTTTGGTACGCGGTAGGAGTAAACTGGTAGAAATTGTGAAATCGTCCCGTAACGAAACGAGTTATCCACCTCCATGCGACCTTCTCTATCTCTCCGTCTCTTTCTAACATGTAAAATAAAAATAAACACAGAGAGAGACAGATAGTTTTCATGGTTTCCAAGGGTGCTGAAGCCAGTAATGAAGTCAAAATGAAAATTCAAGATAGCGACTGCAAATATATTCAAATTTTTCACCGTGGGTATCGTTTTCATGGGCTTCGAGGGTTTTAGAGCCGATGGCCAGGTCAAAATAAAAATTCAAGATGGCGACCCTTTTATGCGACCTTTCAAAAACTTAAACTAGATGGCGCTGTATTAGAAACGCACATTAAATTCAAACTTCCGCTCTGTGTCTCTTACTAAGTATGGAGTGTGTGTGTATCGCGTAAGGAATATTGCGTTCCTGACGGGGTTCCCCGACCGCACACGTTTTTATTATTATTCTAAGTACGTACACAGATTTTTATTCAAGAACCGTGCATGATACGGCCAGCTCTGTAAGCCATTATCGATTAGCAAAACGTTACAGCTATAAACTTGACTTCTAAATTTCTTATTTGACATTTGAGAGCCTTCAATGTCAAATGTGGGTAGGTGCAGGTATAGTAATTCAATGGTAGGTCGTGAAGCAGATTATAGTCGGCCTTGAGGTGAAAACATGGAAATAAATTATAACACTTTACGTGCTTGGCCAGACTGCAAATGCGGGCGCGGCGGGGCGGGCGTGGCGCGGCGTACTCAAACAAGAACTTCATTTGAGCATCCATAGTGGGCACGCGGGCGCGGAGCGCGTGGGCAACTCACGCCATAGCTCGTTCATACAAGTGGCCGCAGTGAGTGCGAGGGCGGCCCGCGCGGGGACCGGTGTTCTCAAACTAGTTCGAGCTTTTTTCTAGTAAAAATAACTCTTCTTCATCCATATTATATTTTGACAAATACTGGACACGACCACACTCAGAACGAAGCCGCGCTCGACTGCGGACAGGCAGATCGCGCGCGTTCCCGCACCCTCGCCGCTCCCCGCCCCGCGCTGCCAGTCTGGCCAAGCACTAACACGATCCCGTTTTACCCTTTGGGTACGATACCCTAAAAATAACTTAAATAATAAAGCGACCAGACACGCAAGCAAGGTCAGACCGACAGGTCAGATAAACAGACGTTGTTTAAAAAAAATCATTTTCCTTGAAATCTATTTATTTTTACCGACTTTACAAAAAGGAGGAGGTACTATGTTCGGGTGTTTGTATGTTTTTTTTTTTTTTTTTTTTTTTTTTTTTTTGTGTTTGTTCATCGAATACTCCGCCAATTGTCGACGGATTTTCAAAATTCTTTTTTTGTTCGAAAGTAGATAGTTCTGAGGTGGTCCCATTGTCACCAAGTTAGGATCTCATGATGGGATCTTAGAGAAATCGAGGGCAACCCTCAAATTTTATAGGCTCACTTATTGTTTTTCGCATATTTTATGAAGTATCTTGTGTATTTGTGTATGGTTGTCACCATCTCAGGTAGCTGGGCTGATGATGGAAGGTACAACTCCTTAACAGTAAGAAGTTACTCGAACAGGCAAGGACTGTTTTAGTAAATTGTTTTGATGTTTGATAGGGCATTTGCCACATTTGGTCTCATGATCATCAAGTCATGACCTGATGCTACCTAACTCCTCGACAACTAACAGCAGATATATCGTGTTTAGGCTCATTGAAAAGGGCTCGATGTGTGGATAAACGTACTGTTACTGAGGAACACCGAAGACCTGATGCTGAAGCCAGGAGCATCAGAAAAAGTTCAAACCTTGAAATTACAGCACCGTAGTCGTGTTTGGGCTCATTTTAAACAGGACTAATTTTAAGTTCAATGCAATGTTGACATAAGTCTGGCCTGATGCTGCAGCCAGGATTATCAGCATCTAATCTAAAAACTAATAAAAGGAGAACTCCTCAACAATTAACGTCCCTGCATCGAGAAAAGGAATATTTTATAAAAAGGCGATGGGCAAGTTGACATTAGGCTATTGTAACTTAGATAAATTATAAACAGACCCACTAAAAAGCGAGAAATAAAAACTTTTTAACAAAAAAAAAAACCGACTTCCAAAAAAAACACTACAAACTGAAAAATAACTTTAATTTCGGAAGTCGGTGGCAAAAACTAAAATACTGATCCCTAAGACACCGACTTCCGAAATTAAAGTTATTTTTCAGTTTGTAGTGTTTTTTTTGGAAGTCGGTTTTTTTTTTTGTTAAAAAGTTTTATTTCGTCTCTTCCCAAGACGCAGATCAATAAAGTATTGTGGGAACGACGTCGTTGTTTTTTAGGGTTCCGTACCCAAAGGGTAAAAACGGGACCATATTAGTAAGACTCCACTGTCCGTTTGTCACCAGGCTGTATCTCATGGACCGTGATAGCTAGACAGTTGAAATTTTCACAGACGATGTATTTCTAAGTACATATAATAACAAATACTAAAAACAGAATAAAATAAATATTTAAGGGGTGCTCCCAAACAACAAAAGTGTTTTTTTTCGGCGTTTTTGCCTTGTGGTACAGAACCCTTCGTGTGCGAGTCCGACTCGCACTTGGCCAGTTTTTTTTATTTTTTATTAAATATTATGGACTTGTATTTTTGTGTTCAAGGTATAAATTTTACATTAATTTGGCTTCGAGTGTCAGGTAGGTTATATTACCAGTTTTTTTTGTGTGCAGAAGGTAACAGTGAAAAAAAAACCAACCCTTGGATGAGTTTGTATGAAAATTAATAGTTTATTCACACGGACCACATTTGACCGTCAACATCAACAACCGTGTGGGCGACACAGACACAGTAAAGATATAAACAGTACGGAAACTACGTACTAACGTTCGAAACGGCACACTCACACAGACGCGTGCATCTACGGTACCCCTAGCGATAGTCGCGGTGCTCTCAGTCACGGGTGCCGCTTAGCGTAACTACATTGCAACTACTATCGACAACACAACTACATTGCAACTACTAGCGACATCGTAACTACATTGCAACTACAAGCGACAACATAACAACATTGCAACTACTAGCGACAACGTAACTACATTGCAACTACTAGCGACAACGTAACTACATTGCAACTACTAGCGACAACGTAACTACATTGCAACTACTAGCGACAACGTAACTACATTGCAACTACTAGCGACAACGTAACTACATTGCAACTACTAGCGACAACGTAACTACATTGCAACTACTAGCGACAACGTAACTACATTGCAACTACTAGCGACAACGTAACTACATTGCAACTACTAGCGACAACGTAACTACATTGCAACTACTAGCGACAACGTAACTACATTGCAACTACTAGCGACAACGTAACTACATTGCAACTACTAGCGACAACGTAACTACATTGCAACTACTAGCGACAACGTAACTACATTGCAACTACTAGCGACAACGTAACTACATTGCAACTACTACCGACAACGTAACTACATTGCAACTACTAGCGACAACGTAACTACATAAAGCAGGGAGTCTACTCCCTAAGCGCGAAGCCCGTTATTATGGCCGAAATTACGAGCGTATCCTTATCACTTCATCATTATCATCAGCCCACAGCAGTCCACTGCTGGACATAGGCCTCTCCAATTGCACGCTATTCAACTCGATTTTCGGCAACTTTCATCCAGCTACTATCAGCCATCCTGCGACGATCGTCGCTCCACCTAGCCTGAGGGCGTCCTAATACCTTATCACTTACGGACATAAAAATACTCCGGTTCCCGAAATAAGAAATAATTGATTTGACAACTGCCTGCACCCGATGTATTTTTGCCCGTCGGAAAACTGAATTTGACACTAGTTTTGACGGATCAACTACTTTCAGTCGGCCCTGTATCTTCGTTCACGGAATTAGAGAGAAGATCCCCTGCAGCGTCACTATTCACATGTACAGTTCGCGTCAAATAACTTTGCCGCTCTGAAGTAGGCAACAAGTCACTGCGCAGAATACAACAGCAGCGCGCATGGCGCGGATTGGCGCGGCTAGGAAAGAGCCTAGCTTCAGAGCGGCAAAGTTATTTGACGCGAACTGTAACCACTGCTTGCCCACATTTTAACACTGCGATGTGGATTGGATTGTGAACGTGTGCTCGGGCCCTAACAGGAAAAATCTCACAAAAGCGATTAGTGTCATGACTGTCATCATCATCTGAGAGTGTATTATGTGTAATATGCATCTAAGATAATTATCTTACCACACATCCCTCGCTACGCATCCTCGCTCATCTGGTAGAAAGGCAGCCTTAGGGCCGGTTATTTCAAACGGTTGTATCCAAAGAGATTACAAAGTAAAACGAAGCAGGTACCCTTACAAATTTATGATAAGGAAAATGTCCTTCGAAACAGCTTGCCAAGTCCGGTTCAGACATTATTTATTTTATACATGCGCATGCACATACCAGGGCCGCAGGGTGCAGTGAACTCATCCTTCGTTATTGTTTATACAGCGTGTTTAAAAAACATTGTAACCGACTTAAAAAAAAAATACACTACAAAGTGAAAAGTAATTTTAATTTCGGAAGTCGTTGTCTTTGGTTCTGTATCTTCGTCTTTTATGTGCCTCCGACTTCCGGATGGGATTGAAGCATGATTGTCACGGATTCGCGGTTAAATTTGAAGGTTTTGTGAACAATGTAATGTGTTTTTGGTATTAATTATGAAAAACATAATTACTTTTGAATTGTCCAGGAGTCCGTCAGTCACGAAGATGAAGCTAGCTGCCCATAATTAGCAGTTATGGGGAAAGCGCTAAAGTAGCCCGCGAAATTAAAATTTTCTTACGTTTTTTGCAATTTGCTGGTCAGTATTAAGTTGTACGTTGATTAAAATATGATTTGCGACCGTAACAAATATGTAGGTATTTACAGAATTATAATCATTAGATATAGTCATCAACACAACTCTCTAAGACCAAGTAATCCCACTGAATTACTATATCATGAAATCTTGACTTTTACAATTATATAGTCTACTAACTTAAAAAGTTGTACCTATTACTGATCCAAATGATTATAATTCTGTAAATACATATTGGTTACGGCCGCGAATCATATTAATTTATTTATTAAAATAATCAACGTACAACTTAATACTGACCAGCAAATTTGCAAAAAACGTAAGAAAATTTTAATTTCGCGGTCTACCACTACCCATTCACCTTAAGAAAAATGTTGCTGTGTTTACATACTTGATTTCCCTTAGCAAAAATATATAGTAGGTAGGTACCTAAAAAAGTCAAATCAATTTTTTGCACATTGTAGGTCATTAGAGCAAATGCATTTCCGTTAAAAACTCGTAGACAAGAAATAAAAAGTAAATAACAATAGTTTGTGGTTATACAGCTAAAAGAAACATAGATAGAATGTTTATTTTTCTTTATGTAACCTTGGAATTATTTTGCGTTTTTATAACCAAAAAATCCAGCGAAGTGCGAGTCGGACTCGCTCACGAAGGGTTCCGTAGGTACTATGAAGCAAAAAACACGTTTCTTCTATGGAGGGAGAGATCCCCTATTATTTTTAACTTTATTTTATTGAAGTTAAAAATTCTTTAGGCGCGTTGGACATTTTTTGAGATGGGAAAAAACCATTGAACTCGCGACACTGTTACCGTAACCGAAACCTCTGTTTTAAGTTTTGGCCATTATAAAGACATCAACGCGCGGTACATTTTCTTTGGGAAGAATGATCTTCAAACATATTTATAAAATTACTATGCTTTTTTAAGTTTTCACTTCTGTCGGCACTCCTGGAGTGCCATTGTTTTTTTTATTATTATTCGATGTAAAAGCGGCAACAGAAATACACACAAGGTGAAAATTTTGACTGTATACCTATTACGGTTCATGAGATACAGCCCGCTGACAGACAGACGGACCGACGGACAGCGGAACCTTAGTAATAGGGTTCCGTTGGCCTTTGAGTACGGAACCCTAAAAAGTAGTCAAGATTAGCGTTAATCTAGCATAGCAATATAAATAGGTAGGTATACTTATAATTACTTGCCACAAACTTTTTTAACCTGCATCACAACCATTCGACAGGCTTCCGAGTCGACAATGACACATTTTCGTTTACCTGATTTGCCATGTTGATATTTCTTTTAGATATCAAATAGATAGCTTCAAATAACTTTGTAGCGGTATCTACAACGCCACATGCGAATAACGCGTCATACTGACGTCACGCAAATCCTGCATCGCGCAAGCAGAGTTTACCGCGCAACTAGCATAGATACAACGGCCGATATGAATCATTGGGCAGTTGCCCGCCAGACACAACACCCGTCTGGTCGGAGGATCCTCCCTTTTCTATAGAGTATGAGTGAACTTTACACCATGTTTCCTCATACCTCTATAACTTCACAAAATACGGCTAGCGCGGCGTTTTGCTCGGTGAACAGGGGTAATCTTTCCGCGAGTAGCCATGAAAAAAATCAAGTCGTGGAAAACCATTGGGTACCTAAGTCGGCAAGGTCGATAGTTCAGCTTGTTGACCTACCTAGCCAGGATGTAATACACCAGACGTTCATTAATTTAACAATGAATGTTTAATATCCGGTTACTATCACGGAAATCAACGATGTGTTAAAGAAAAACTACTGACAGTTTTTCATCTTACCGGTTGTATAATAAAATATGTAGTTGCAAATCGTCGCTCGCAGGACTAAAAGCCTTATCTCATTTTTTAGCTGATCTGAGTTAGGACAACTGCATTGATCTATTCATGATTCTTTTACATTTTGTTGCCTTTCAAATTGGTTTATATTTTGAGATCCAAATAACATAGAGGTACGGCGGTTAGTGAAAAATGTAAAGAATCAAGAATGTGGATGATGATGAAGAGGGATGTGGTTGTCCTGAATAGGATCGGCTAAAAAATGAGAAAAATGAGATGGGACTTTAAGGCCCGGTATCCACCAAAGCGGAGAGGAGAGGAGACGAGAGGAGATGTGTTTTGAATAACCAATCAGATTTCGTTATTTCCACATCTCCTCTCCGCTTAGCTTCGGTGGATCAAGCGGAGAGGAGAGGAGATGTCTCATTTTTCTATAGAATTTTGTGCCGCGAGCGAGCAAGCGGCGCGGCAGAGTGGAGATGTGTGTAGTCGGGCGGCCGGGCGGGGAGGCGCGGGCGGCCCTCGTGCTATCGCGCCCCGTTCCCCGCTGCTTTCTCCCCGCGCCTCGCACACCCGAAAGAGTCATTCCCATCACACATCTTCGCTACGCACAGCTCACATCTCCTCTCCGCTACGCATCTCCTCTCCGCTTTGGTGGAAACAACCTGCCAGCTTCGCAGCACATCTCCTCTCATCTCCTCTCCTCTCCGCTTTGGTGGATACCGGGCCTTAGTCATGCGAGCGACGATACAAGGTGTTAATTTAAATGGTGTTGGACCTGAAAGAAGGCTCTTGTACTCATCACTATGAACCACTTTTATTAAGGGACCAAACCTGAAATCGCGACAAATAGAACAGCTGTTCCCTACATTTTTTTTCTTGACCATCAGACATCGTACGGATAGGTAAGTGCCTAGAAACTGTCCAACGTTTTGTTTCACAAATGTCAAGTCCAAATATAACCTAAAAATCAATAATCAATTTCAGAGCTTTTCTTCTCGCCCGCAATACACGCCTAGTACAATGTTCAATGGTGAAGAAGTCAGCTCCAACCGGCCTCCTGTCCCGACAAGTAGAATGCTACAAGAAACTCTTCTTCGCCTGAAAGACATTGACAGGGAGGCGTTGTTGGTAGACATTTCGTGAAATTGTCATGGAAATTGTATTGAAGAAACAAGATGGCGTCGGCGTCGTTAGTTCCGATTTTGGCGCGCAAGAAGAGCAATGAGCAGCAATGAGATCACAATGATTTTGCATTTTTTGGCTTTTTGTTTTGATTGTTGTTGTTTTGTTGTCTCGGCCAGTGTCGCGGGCGCATCACGGGTTAATTTAATTGTATTGTCAATGTCAATTAATGTGTGTTGTCTTTGGTCCTTGGCCCTGTCATCAAGCAATGGACAAAAGTCAACTTTTTATATTAAGCTGGAGTACGAGGGTTTTGGCTACGTTGTACGTGTACATTTTATGTTTTTATTGCAATGTGCGTTTTGTTTGTGCAGAATAAACGATTCTTTCTTTTTTCACTATTTTGACAGACTTGCCAATGCTAGCAACACAATAGTAACCTTATTGGAATGAGAATAAAGATCACTGTGATTTGGACAGTGATGCAAAAACAGTAGTAAAATAACTCCACTATATCTACATAAAAATATAAATACCTTGATGTCTTTCTTCGACTTATGCGCTAGTAACTTGTTTTTCTGGATGATCATCGAGTAATTGCTGCCTTTCTGTAACAAAATATTGTACAATTAGACAAATATTAAATATAGAAGAGCTCTCAAAATGTGAAGTTAAACTTCGTCGTGAGGAAACCGGCATGTCCTAGAACCAAATATTCGGAGACATTTTGGATTGCAGAAAATGTAAGAAAATTAGAATTTTGCGGTCTACCACTGTCCTACAATGACGTGTCACACTCAAACAATAGTCACATCTATTTTTCGTTCATTGTTGTAGATAAATTAGTTTACTTTGACGTAGTTTTTACTTCAATAAAAAAATAAACAGACAATGAAAGAAACGTGCCTTTTTCATTGCCAAACAAGTTGGTGCGCGTCGAAGGTTCTCGGTAAGAAAAATTACATATTACTGCCAAAAGCCCTCCTGCTTATACTATAAGCCATCAAACACATACTCTTTTTTTTCTTGACCTCGATCACGCCTGATGGAAAGCGATGGATGAGGTCTATGATGGAACGAGCGTGCCCAGAAGATGCCTAAGGCACTGGAACTGCCACGCATCGACGAAACACAGCAGGCTGGCAGACCAGGCGGGCCTTTTTTTTTTGTGGATGGGAAATCATCAAATGCCCCTCCCGGTCTGGGTGGAGCGGACTAGGGAGTGTCAGACTCTTACTGACTAAAACCCACCCGTGTTCCTTCCTTAGCCCTTTATGTTCTGGGCCAGCGGTAACCCTTTCGGACAATCCCGCTGACCCGGCAGGCTTCGGCCCTAAGGGGGCCCCTCCTCGATGCTGACATCTCTTTGAGGCGCGCGTGGAACACGTACGCGCCGTTCGGCACGGGCCTGGTCCTGATCGGACGGTGAGCTACCCATTACTCTCCGCCCGCAGGCCCGCGCCTACGGTGACCGGGAGTCGTCCCGTGGCTCCCGACGCGACGCCCGGAGCGTCTTCTGCGGCGGCTGGGACGGGAGACTCTCTCCCTCATCCGTCCCGCCACCTCCTTCGCTAGCATGACTGCTTCGCAGAAGGAGGCGACTGCCTCCCACTCCCTCTCGCCCCGGATCATGGCTTGCACCAGGGCCGGACGCGAGAGGTCGACCAGGCGGGCCTTAGCCCTACCAAGTGAAGAATTGGCTAGTCAAATAAGGTATCTGTGACTGTTCAGGATGCGCCGAGCGCTCGGTTCATTTGAGTTACTGCCGGAACAAACTGCGCTACACGAGTAGGCTTCTTTATCATCATCATCATCTGCCTAGCCTTTTCCCAACTATGTTGGGGTCAGCTTCCAGTCTAACCGGATGCAGCTGAATACCAGTATTTTACATGCAGCGACTGCCTATCTGACCTCCACAACCCAGTTACTGGGTAATACGATACTCCTTGGTAAGACTGGTTGTCAGACTTTCGGGCTTCTGACTACCCGTAACGACTGTCAAAGATCCACGAATGACAGCCGGGACCAACGGCTTAACGTGCTTTCCGAGGCACGGAGGGGTCACGGTATATAAAGATGGTCACCCATCCACAGACCAAAGAGGAGGCTTCTTCATGCATCCCAAAAATTCGCACTTCACCATTGAGATCTTCAAGGGGATTGCAGCGACATAACATAACATAATCAGCCTATAATTAATTCAATACCTACTAACTATTTCTAGTAATCCGCCCCTAAGGCAACCCACTGACCGATTTTTTTTTTTTTGCTTGCGTATAGTTTTCATTGTAGGTATTTATTGGTATATTGGCGTGGCCACCTGACATATATATATATTTTTTTTATAAAAAACCACAAAAAATTGGCAAATAGCTTAACGTTTACGACGTACGGCATTTCATACAAACATTTAAGCCCTTGGGTTTTCGAAATTAATGAACCGATTTTAATGAAACTTCATACGCTTAGGTAAGCAGGGTACAAAGGTCTAAAAAGTTAGTAAAGAACATTTTCGAAAAATAGTGTTGCAGCAGTGGGAGAGGACAAACAAAAAAAAACAGTGGCACCCCGGGAGTGCCGACAGAATTGAAAACAAAACACAAACAGAATACTTTGCCATCACTCACTGACATACATGAAAATCGAGTAAATCCCGAGGACAGCCGAACACATCCGAAGCGGTGTCGGTTACGGTAACAGTGGCGCGAGTTCAATGGTTTTTTCCCATCTCAAAAAATGTTCAACGCGCCTAAAGAACAGTTACAACGGGTATTTGTATGTGCATTTATGTAGGTAATAATAATCTGTATCACGCATAGGTACATACATAACGCCATAAATCATAGCATATATGTTGCTACAGTCAGGATCAATTAAAAAAAGTGGTTTTGTTATTAAACTAATTATTTGATTCATTATCTCAATCCATAATTTACCCCATGATTTTCCTGTCTGCGGTGTTAATAAGTACCTATTTTTGATCAAATGGTTTTCCTGTTATCAAGTTTAGTCCCTACTAAGCAAAGACTATACAGTGTGAGTCTTCATAATGTGCAAATATCGAAATGAGGGTAACTAAGCTTAATTTTATCGACGGAAAAAAAAAAAAAAAAAAAAAAAAAAAATTGTAGAATTTTTATCAAAATTCTTGTTTGCTGCTGTGACCCCTGTGTAAACAATCGCCCTGAATTGAGAATTATGGTTTTTTTCTAACAAAAATCTGATATTTTTTCATCAATTTTTACAATAATTGTAAAATTACTCAATAAAAGCCCCGATTACCTACTCTTTTTTATTACCTACTTTAAATTATTCTCCATCGTATCAGATTTCTAAACGTAAAATACCATGTTTATAACTCAATCACAACATTTCCTATCAACTGTTAGGTAAAGAAAGGCCTTGCAATCACCATACTTTAGCAGGTAAAGATCCTTTTACTTAAATATTTTTTTATTTTTTCAAATATTTTTTTCGTCGATAAAATTAAGCTAAGTTTTCCTCATGTCGTTATGTGCACATTATGAAGACTCACACTGTATTTTAACTTCTCTTTGCTACTAAGTTACATTGAATCAGGAAAACGGTTCGATACTTTGCATAATTTAATATTAAAAACAAATAATAGCAAAATATATTATATATAAACCGGCCAAATGCGTGTCGGGCCACGCACAGTGTAGGGTTCCGTAGTAGCCCGTTATCAGGAAATTTTCAATGCAAGTCTTTACCCGTTATAAATAAGCAACTACTTCATCTTAATCACTTTAAAGATTAATATGCTAAGGATTTTGTATTTGGTACAAAATTATCCAACACCCAAGTTCAACGATTATTACTGCTAAACTAATAAAGTTATCTTAACCGCAATAATTTTCCTTTAAAGTTTATGAAATGCACTATCATCGTGATTTTTCCCAGATTTTTCAAGCTCGCAGTGTAGCTTTTAGAGGGGGGGGGGGACACCCTACTGGAACAAACATTTGCACTTTAAAGTTTAATATTTCGTAAATGGAGCATTAAATCGAAAAATAATTATAGAAACCCCCAAGTCATTTTAGAAGACCTATTCAACGATACTCCACACGATGCGGTAAACGACAAAAAAAATATTCATCCCCACTTCACATGTAGGGGAGCTACCCTAAAAAGATATGTTTTCCAAAAAATTATTTTACCACTTTGTCGGCGTAATTGATATACAGATTGAACTAGTCCTTTCTCTTACAATTCTTGTATTATATTTATTTTTAACAGGTACTACTCATCACTGTAATAGTGTTCTAGGTTTATCAGATAATCGACTTTCTTATCTATTGGTAGGATTTTACAAATGGGAAATAATTTTTCAATTATATTTTCGTATAATTAGTCACATCCGTATGTCACTAACGGGATGCAGCAGAATACCAGCGTCAGGTATTGTACCTGGCATATGCTGAGCTGGACTCCCATTTGGTGCAACCATGAGACACACCGCCCAGCTAGGTGTCTATGGGTCAATTTATCTTTTTAATCTGTTATTTTTTTTTCCTGGAAGAGCTATTGGTCGATGAAACACCTAATGAAAGGATCACTTCCACTTTCCCTAAAAAGGAAACTCATGGACATGTGCATCCTTCCCACCCTCACCTACGGATCGCAAACGTGGTCGTTTAACGAAACGTCAAAAGTCCGCACTCGGGGTCTGCCAGCGAGCAATGGAACGAAGTATTCTTGGAGTCAAAGTCACGGACCGCATTCGGAACAGTATACTTCGTTCCAAAACACAAATTGCAGACGTGGGCAACACAGCCGCCAAACTGAAGTGGAATTGGGCAGGCCACCTCTGCCGCATGTCGCAACAGAATTGGGCAAAAGTAGCCACTGACTGGATTCCGAATAACAGGAATCGGCGACGCGGTAGGCCCAGAAAGAGATGGCGTGACGAATTGGACGCCTACCTAAGGGATTGGCCAGATTTGGCTAGAGACAGGAAAAAATGGAAAGACGGAAGGGAGGCCTTTGCCCTGCAGTGGGACATAACAGGCTCATAATAATAATAAGCCTTTGCCCTGCTCCCGACACCAGCGGATCGCTATTTTTTTATATTTTTAAATGTTTTTTTTACTTACTTTTATTTATTAAGAAATATTTAAAAATGTAATTAGATAGGAAAAAAGACGAATAAACGAAATAATAATTTTTTTTTTTCACATTTTTTGATGTTTTTAATAACTGTATTTATTGTATAACTCTAACTGTATAACTCTATATATTATATTCTCGGTCCGAGCGTGTAGTGTACAATAAAAAAAAACAAGTGTTAAATACTTATTGTAATTAATGACAGAATTTTTGACAACCAGTTTTACCAAGGGTATTGCTCAGTAACTGGGTTGTGGAGGCAGTCGCTTGTAAAATACTATTCAGCTGCACCCGGTTAGGCTGGAAGCCGACTCCAATATGGTTTCGAAAAGGCAGGCAGATTGATCGGTAGGATAGGCAGATAGGTTACTTACTTTGAATAATTTCTGTCTTTTTTCCAATGCAATCAGTCTTCTCTCCATTCTATCCAGTTTGCTTCTGTAGTCGTCTGATATACAACTGCACAAGTTTACGGACTCGCCAAATATCCGAATCTTGCATTTAAATGCTTCGAAATCGTTTCGGAATCTTTAACAAAAAAAAAATCGTTTTCAAGAACAAGTGTCCTAATCAAAGTGAGCGGTCGCGCGAATGCACGCCTTTCACATTTATTATTTTACCTCTGACAGCAGCCATCCAATGGCGACCTTATTGCGATGAAAATAAAGATTACTGTGATTATGATAGATTGGTCAGTGACAGCAAGTCAACAGCAACGTTATTGCAACTAAAATAAAGATCATTGTGATTTTGACCGATTTGTCAGTGGCAGCAACGCGTGCGATTTCTATACAACGTGCAACGTACAGAAAGCGTCACTATGTCCTAACCCCTCAAGTTTTAAAATGTTACACTGCTACAACATTGAATTCCTTACGAATAATCTAAAGAATACTTCAAAAAGAGTCCATTGTGTTGACTCGGATTCGAACCATCGCATCACCGAACGTCGTCATACTCATACCGGCAGTTTGACGAACTAGCCAGCGAGCCCAAATGAATTGCGATGAAATTGTTATCTACTATCGGCTGAGTCATTATATCTTTAGGTCCCTGTCTAATCGAAAGATGTTAAAATTTGAGGGTATCCATTAATTTTACTTACTTACGTTGTCTTTATAAAATTAATCCATACCTTCAAGTTAGAACTTTGTATACGTTCACTTAAAACGGCGAAGAGTAAACGACTACTATTTATCAATTATTTTTTTATATGATTTCTGATTTTATGAGAACTAAAATAGTTGTTTTGTTTGTTGTAAAATAAGATCATAGTTTTGTTAAATAATAGCAATAATAAATATTATTAAATGATTAATAAAGTATTTTATTTTTCTTGATTTTTTAATTCTTTATAAATAATTACATAGAAAAATATATCAAAATAATATAAGTAATGAACAAAAAGCACATTTCGTGCCTATATAGGATTTGAACTTCCAATCTCCAGTCTATTTAGACGATGAATAAGTTGTCGTAAATTTTAACCCTATTATTGTTGCTTGTCGTCGCAAAAGTATTGTTTTATTGAAAAAAACAATAATAAAAACAGAATTTAAAAAAAAAAAACTTACTTAAACTTATTTATTCACTAAAACAATACATTATTTAAAATAAAATGTTTTTGCAAAATACAAAAACCAACTTGGGCCTATCACGGATTTGAACGCACATGTCTTTTGGTGGGGTAACTACTTAATGGAGCTGTGTGTACAATAATTGAATGCAAGTTTTGCCATTCAATAATTGCATGCGACTTCTTTAGACCCAGAGAAAATGAAAGTTATCCTATCTGACGACTATATTTTGTATACCTAATAATCATCATCATCATTATTTCAGCCGAAAGATGTCCACTGCTGGACATATGCGTCCCTTAAGTAACGCGACTTCGACCGGTTCTGTGCTTCCGGCATCCAGCGGATTCCTGCGGCCTTCAAAAGGTCATCGGTCTCAATCAAGAGAAAAACTTCTCAAAATATTTCATACTTCAAACAGAATATTGCTAATACATAGTTCTCCAATGAGACGGCGGAGACAAAACCAACAAATCAAAGATCATAAAATCGGCTCAGGCGTTCTTGTTAGTTATAGATAAAAATGGTGTAATTAACTAACCCGACTTTGTTTTATTTAAATAGATTTTCTCCTTTACTCCACAACTAACTTGATGAATATCACAATCCGGCTCGATAATGGACCATGTGCGGCAGTTCCAGGACTTGGGTATAATAAAACGAGGAGAATTTGGGATTACTTAAGAAATGTGTACTGTCGAGGTAATGACACAAGCAGTAACAACCAATTACAATTATAACATAAAACTTAAAACTAAAACAGGACGCATCGTCGCTCGCTGCTCAGACGAATCCATCAGGCGCTCCAACACGCTGTCTACATCTATTTAGCTAATTTCCTATCGCAGATATGCTGGAAGAGATTTCTTTAAAATAAGCTTTTCTATTATTTTTTTTCTTGTCTGTTTATACGAGTACAACGTGGCGCTACAGACACGGCTGGTGGCCAGGAATCATAAAAATTATAACAACATAAAATAATTGCATGTGCATTCTTCCTACCCTCACCTATGGAGCGCAGACATGGTCACTAACCAATCCTCAAAAGTCCGCACTTGGGGTCTCTCAGTGAGCAATGGAGCGCAGTATCCTTGGAGGTAAATTTCTGATCGTATAGGGAACTCGATACTGCGGTTTAAAACTCAAATTGCTGATGTAGGTCACACGGCTGCCAAGTTAAAATGGAACTGGGCTGGTCACATCTGTCGCATGCCGGAGGAGCTATGGGCTAAAGTAATCACACAATGGGTCAGAAACAGCAGTAAACGACAGCGCGGCAGGCCCAAAATGAGGTGGCGGGACGAGCTCGACTCTTTCCAGAAGGATTGGCGTTTAACAGCACTGGATAGGGATAAGTGGAAGGAGGGAAGGGAGGCCTTTGCCCTGCAGTGGGACAGAAATGGCTGTTAATAATAATAATAAAATAATTTAATTCGTAATTTGACTACAACCGCCTGCGCAGTTCGCTGACGTAGGGCTCTCTCTCGCTTTCCTTCAATTCTCCTACTCTTTGCACGTTATTCATTTTAATTTCATTGATGCGATGTTATGGTCCGGACCGTGACCCGGCAAATGACCCCTGCGCTACAGTTCTTTAACCGGTTGAATGCCGTAATTACAGAAACAATTAAAAAGCCATTGTGTCTCGCGTGGATCTACGTTCAGGTTGTGCAGGTTGCTCCAAGAGCTATTTTAGAAAATTGTAAACAAATGAATAAATTATAGTGTTTAATGAAATTAAAATAATTTTCATAAAACGAAAACGTAAATCAGTATAGGTATGTACGTGTGTTAAATTAATGTCGCCATTAAGGTGCCACTAGTCGATATTTTTTCCATACAAATTTCGGGAGAGTATTACTCCACTGTTTGACATTGTTCGACCAAAGTTAAACATGATATCGTTTTGTCTTATTATTAGTGTTGTCTGTACGGAAACAGAATAGTAAAAAAATAAAAAGCGCCTACAAAGATTCGTTTTTCTTGCTATTTTTAACGTAAATTTGGGTGTAAACAAGTAACTAATAAAAGAACTGTAAAATCTTCAAAATCAAGTCCGTACCGACAAAGCTCAGTTATCGAAGAGTTTAGTAAACTTTATTTGTAATTGATTTATGCAGTGGTTTTAGCACTTTTCGAATTTTTTTACGTGCCTATCAGTTCGGAATGGTGTTTTTGTGCGTGAAAACTAGACGTCGTTCGTGTAGATTAGCGTCTAACTGCTCAACACTGATACTACTAGCTCTGTCGGACACGAAGCCAGGTGAGACAGCGTGCTTTTTGGCCATGACCACCAGTGAGTTCGAGCTCGCGACTAGTTTACTCTTAAAGCGCCACGCTGTATAATAATTATAGTGTGTTACATAAATGGGGTCGCGTGTTCGCGCGACCTTCGCTTTGGTTAGGACGTGGCTTAAAAGTGTTCTTGGAACGAAGTTCTTTAACGGAGCTTGCTGTAGGAGTAAACTTGGAGAAATCGTCACGCAACGAAAAAGCATTATTCCCCATACATGCGACTTCTTATAACATTATTATTATAATAGAACGAGTCAGAGAGAGAGATAGTTTTTATGGTTTTCGAGGGTGCTGAAGCCAATAGTAAGGTCAAAATAAAAATCCAAGATGGCGGCTGCGAAAATTTGCAAATTTTTCATCATGGGTGTCGTTTTCATGGTTTCCGACGGTTTTGAAGCCGTTAGAGAGGTCAAAATGAAAATCCAAAATGGCGGCTGCGAAATTTTTAAAATTTTTCATTATGGGTATCGTTTTCATGGTTTTCGAGGGTGCTGAAACCGATAGTGAGGTCAAAATAAAAATCCAAGATTGAAAATTTTTGCAGCCGTCCTGCAAAAATTTTCAATCTTGGATTTTTATTTTAAACTTCGTTCCTGCGGGGGGGCCCGAGAACCAATTGACAGATGAAAAAATAATTAATCATTTACAGCGCGGCTGGTTCGAGGTGGCGTGGGAAAAGAGTTCTTAAGGGGATTAGGGGGAGGCCTTTGTCCAGCAGTGGGACAGTACAGGCTAAACAAAAAAAAGCTCCATGTAATGCCCAATGTAATAGGTAAGCAGGGTGACACAATACCTTGTCACAAATCTTGACAGACGCCTGACAGCGAGACACCAGAATACGTCCACGAAGTGCACAGCCCTAGGGCAAGAACTCCGTAAAACTCCGTTTGACCGACAAAAAATCCCATAAGTTTCTGGAAAGCAAACTAGGGATGTAACGGATTAACTTTGATTTTGACTTGTCTTTGACTTTTAATTCGAATTTGGAAAATCGAAAGAAATCCATATTAGCAGAGGCGGACGTGGAAAACAAAGTGTACGATCGGGGGACCCCCGTCAGGAACGAAGTACTTACATACCGAAGATGCCTCACTGCGAAACCTCGCGATTGCAGTTTAGTTCGCTACCTCAACGTCACCTCCATGTAACACAAATGCATGCACGCACATGAAGAAGGATACCTCACTGTGACACATCGTGGGCTGTTTGGGGTTGTAAGTACCTCGATGTCTACGTGAAAACAAAATATTTTGCTTTTACATCGCGGTCGACGGCAAGCATCGATGTGATCTGGCTCGTGATTGGACAAATCGATTCAACTTGTTCTTCTGTAGTAGGTACAGTACAAACAGGAGTGGGCAACTGAGAACTCGGATGTGACTGAACCGACAACATGTCGCACCTCCATCCATGTAGAAAGTTAGTATCGACATTGAGATTCGAGGTATCAACAGTGCCGGATTAGCCCATAAACAAATTAAGCAATCGCTTAGGGCATCACGTCTCGGGGGGCACCATAAGGCAAAAACAGCACCGGAACAGTATTTACTAGCACATGAATGGCAAGGCTGTATAACAGCAAGATCTAAAACTCACTCTAGAGATGTGCGCGAATCGCTCGTCGATGTTTTGGAAAAATACGAAGCGACTAGTGAATAGGAGGGCCTACAGGAGTGGATTGCTTAGGGCATCAAGTAGTCTTAATCCGGCACTGGGTATCGAGATAGCGATACACGATACTCGCATGCACACACACACACACACTCGTATATACAAAGATACAGAGAGAGAGAAAGATGCATGGAGGAGGCATAACCCTTTTAACTTGCATAACGTTTGCTACCAGTCAATTCTACAGCACGTTAAGGAAAGCCGTGCCAAAAATCTATACTTATATGTTAAAAAGAGAAAGTTTGTAAGTTTGTATGTAGGGGGTAATCTCTGGAACTGCCAGTCGGATTTGAAAAAAACTTTTTGTATTTGATAGCCTAATTCTCGAAGAAGGCTGTAGGCTATTTACCATCACGCTATGACCTAAAGGAGTCGAGAAAAAAGAAAAAAGAGGTACTCAATCGCATTCGCAGGCCACATGAAGATCGACATTTTGATTCATAATCACCTGTGATTTTTATCGACCTGTGTAAATGGGGTGGCGATTCGACTTGTGCGGCTATTTGGTAAACGACCGGACGCACCTAGGGTAGATAAATCCCCCCATTAGTCACTAGAGGTGCTAAGCAAACCCCCTCCCAGTGCGTACGTAGCTTAAAATATTAGGGGCTATAATTTGATATGTACCTTGCTAAAGAAGATGTTATAGAAGTCTTGGAGAGTGCATCTGGTGCGTCGATAAACGAAAGTCGACTAATGCTGCTCAGCTGTGCTTTAAGCCGTGGTCTGGCATGTTCTTGAGGGACCATCCCATAACAAATAGTTTCATGTTCACTGCTGTCAGAAGAAGACTCTTCCACCTCTACAACATTATCGTCTTGGAGTAGCCGAGACTTTTTCTTTAAAGTTTTCTTATTTGACGACATTTTTTTTGGGGTTTTTATACAAAAATTATAAAGGTTTTTATTGTTTACGTTGACTTGCAATAGAAAAGTCAATTTGATTGATTTGAAAACGTGGATTTCGGAGGGGTGTTTTCGGTTTCACGAAGGAATTTTGATCCGATATGATTTTAATAATAAATTGTTCAAACTTTATTCAGTTTTGTTGTAATATTTTCGGCAAACTAGAAAAATCGGCAACGAATTTAATAATTGTAATACTTTCAAAATGTATGGCAAATTACTACCATCTGTTGATAATAATACAAAACATTTGTCATCTGATTGGTGAAGTGATACTACAACTTAATACAATGGCGGTGTGAATTTTAAGTAGTTTCGCTATTCGCCACTAGAGGGCGTTGTTTATTTATTTATTTATAGGAGAACCAACAGCTATAACAGAAGTATAACAATCGTTTATGAGACATAAAGCCAATTACAGGTTCTCACGGGTAAAAACAGAAAATGTAGTAGAAATCTTAGGATCACTAACAAGCACTATAAAAGTACTGGAACTACAACTCATGAACTCAATACTAGATGGCGGTGCAAATTTTAAGTAGTATCGCTATTTGCCACTAGGGGGCGTTGTTTAGTACTGGAATAATATAATAGATGGCGTCAATAGTAGTGTTTTGTTTTTTGCTGTAGGTTTTTAATAAAATTGATATTGCTAAGATTCGCAAACCATGATCCACCTCCTATCCTGCCCTCTGTATCCCAAAACATGCAGTCAAAGTGAATGCGCTGCCACCGACAACGCCGTGGAAGTGGCAAAGAAGTTTTGGGCCAACAAGATCTTAAAACACATTACCACTCCTTTGCGTCGCGCAGTCGGGTAAATACAGTCGTGCCAGCGCAGCGACACGAAGAATAAGAAGAAGATTGGTAAACCTACTAAAAGGTACCTTCAGTTAGTTAATAGCAAGCACAAAGGATATTCCTGTCCTATATATACCAAATACTCACACACTTCATACAGGCATTCTTTTCTAGCGCCACCTGGATTCCACCCTTGCGGTACGCGTCTAGGTCGTCTTGCCACCTTTTCCTGGGCCGGCCTTGGCTGCGCCGTCCATCCTCAGGCACCCACAGTGTGGAAAATGTTGCCCAGCGGTCACTACGCATGCGGTTGACGTGACCTGCCCAATCCAGATTTTATGCCTAGGTACGTCTAGGATTCCTAGGTTTTGGAGCGCAGCGTGGTGTTTCGTATTGCCTAAAATGCTGCGTTGCATTGGTCTTTGTGCGGCGGGACTTTTGTGACTTGGCGAGTGACCTGGGGGCCTGAAAAGGCCACTTTGGAGAGTCATTAACGGATAACAATATGGCGAAGACAGTCCGTTTTTTTCTTTTTTTCGCTGCACTACGTAGGTTACCGTAGGTAGGTATAATCAAAGAGATTGGGATTGGATTTGGATTGGATTGATTGGTATTTTAGCACAGACAAAAAAAAAACTGAAATATTCTTCACCAATGGGATTTGATACGATTAACTTATCAGTTAACTGTCCATTATGATTCATAATGCTATCCTTTTATGATTCCGCCAATGTGGCCTGTTTAGGCCCCCAGGTTTGAGCACCGTAGGTTAGGATACAGGGGGTCTACTCCGAAGCGGTTAACCACTGTATCGGCCGAATGTTCGGTCATTTTCTGATTCGAATATTGTTGTCGTACTACGAATTAAAAAAAAAAAGGTAAAAAAAGGGTTAAGGATTCTAAAAAGGTTCGGATTGGCACAGTTTGGTCGGGACCAATAGTCAATATAGGAAATTAATGGTAGCAGAAAATTACCGAACGTTCGGCCGATACACTGGTTAATCGCTTCGACGATTCGATTTCTCTGACTGTAGGTACAGACGCGACACAGCACGTCAAGCTACTACAATCTGTCAAATTTCTTTAATAGATTTTTAACCTTACCGCTAAAAGAATAAGGTTCAAAGTTGACTGGGAAAATTTGACAGTTTCGGGTAGGTTGATGTGCTGGCGTCTGTACAATACTTCTCTGCTTACCTCTCAGGGCATTGCAAGTTTAATTTTATGTCTGAAAAGTGGAGAGATAAGGATAAAAAAATTAATAAATAAAATTCAAATTTAATTATTTGTAAATTCCATTTATTTCAATTATTTTAATCTTAATTTGTAGACAATAATTAGAAAGAAACGGTTTATATCAATACATAATATTATACGTATATTGACTAAATACTTATTGTGAATATTTTTCTTTATATAAAAAGTACTTATTTTATTTTTCAAACTCCCGCTGGTTTCAATCTTAAATTAAAAAATGGTTTTGCAAAAAATCGTTTTTTTTAAAATCGATTTTAAAGTTTAAAAGTTTTCTTTTTAAGATTCAAATCAGCAATGTTCGATTATTACGACTAAATACCAATTGTATTAGATAGTCGACCATTTTGGCCATTAAGGATCATCCAATATGGTCAAATTTCTAATTTTTGACAATTTTTCTCTTAAAAAACGTTACATATATTTAATGTGCTATACTTATTAATAAAATACAATGTATTAAAAAAATACAAAGCAAGGGGCGGGGTGAATAAGAAATTAATACTTTTAAGGATTAAAAAATTGGCAGTTTTTAAATTAAAAGTTTAAAAAATTTAAAGCCCTTTTAAAAAAAAGTAAAAAAAATGTCGAGGAATAAAAATAAACGATAAAAATCTTCGTAAAAGATACTAGGTTCTCGTGAAAAATTAAAAATATCCTACCTATTTACAGATCTTTAATATTTATAAATAAAAAAAGTTATATTATCAGAATTATTTCGCTCGCAGTTTCCGAAAAAAACAAACTCAATTTATAATGACCAGAAAAACGGTAACTCTTCATAAATAGGAACTGGAGTATTTTTTGTACTGTGTTCAAAATATAAAAAAAAACAATATTTATTAAAAAAAAAATTGCGAATAATAATTTTATGGCACTTGATCTCCATAACTTTTGTTACCAATATTATCTTTTTTTAACAAAAAAAAAAAATCGTTTATTTCTTTCCTTCCAGACACTTGCAGTTTCCGTCATGAGTGTGTTTGGCTCCAACCACTTCTGAGAAAGATGGGTTAAAAGATACTGCTGGTGCTACCACCTGCTGGTTTGTCTGACTTCCAGAAGTCTGGTAATCGTACCTGACAATCTGTGGCTTAGTTGTAAACGTCACAATCTTGGGTTTAGTTGTATAAGTAATAATTTCAGGCTTAGTTGTGTAGGTTACAATTTCAGGTTTAGTTGTGTAAGTTATGATTTCGGGTTTAGTTGTATAGGTAACGTATTTAGGCTTAGTTGTGTAAGTAAAATATTCGGGTTTTGTTGTGAAGGTTACAATTTCGGGTTTAGTTGTGAAGGTTACAATTTCGGGTTTTGTCGTGTAAGTTACTATCTTAGGCTCGGTCTCGAAGTACTTCTTTTCAGAATAAGTTGCGCTGAAAGTCTTCTGGATAGGTCCCTTGATTCCTGTTCCAAAGTCCCCAGATTCTGAGAATTTCGTGGATCCGCTGCCGAATTGGCTGAACTCTCCTGATTGGCTTTGGCCTCCGATTCCGAATCCTTTGATGCCTAAAGATCCTGACCCAGAGATGGCTCCAGGTCCAGATGTGATGGATCCCTTACTACCAGATCCTGAGGATCCTGAACTGAACTGGCTGTACTGTCCTGACTGGCCAGAGCCTTGGACGCCAAATCCGTTGATGACTCCAACACCTGACCCAGAAACAGCTGTGGATCCTGAGGAGACTGATCCCTTAACTCCACCTCCTGAAGACCCCTTGACTCCAACACCGAAGGTTCCCTTGATACCGCTGCCGAAGGTTTCCTTAACTCCTGAGACCTGGCTGATGATTTTGTTCTTGGTAATCTTGGTGGTGGTGTATTGCGAGAAGCGTACGCTCTCAATCAAACCAATGGCCCATTCGTACCATTCCAGGTCGAATTTGTAGAATGAGGCGAGCTGGTTACCTGTCTGGCAGCCTGTGGGAAGAAAATAAGAAAAAATAAGTACATCTTATTTGAATGAAAATATGAGGATCAGTTCTTTTCCTGTTACAGATCCAACGGTCCATTTTCTGAAACGAGATTATCCATACTAATACGAGTATTATAAATTCACTATTAGAAAGTAACTCTGTCTGTCTGTCTGTATGTTACCTTTTCACGCCTAAACCACTGAACGGATTTCGATAACATTTGGCAGAGCCATAGATTGCATCCCGGGGAAGGACATAGGATAGTTTTTATCGACATACCTCGCGGGCGAAGCCGCGGGAGGAAGCTAGTAGTCTATAAACACTATGTAACACCAAAGCTTTTGCTGTTCTGTTGCTGACTTAGACAAACTGTGGTTTCATACCAATATCTGTGTAATGACACCGGTACACAGCAATGCTTGGCGCCATAATAAAGTACGGTGATTTTTTTTTATATCGGATGGCAATCACATCTGCAGAATCAGATATCGCAGATGCGTTTCCATTCCAGACACAACACTGCAATGTCTCATGTGCCTGTCTGATCTATTACTCAAATACTCATGCCCTTCAAACCTGAATACACAGCACAAGGAGCCGTACTTCTATTTCTGCATATTTTTAACGTCCTCATTGCCAAGGCATTTTTGCCTCTATGATCTAAATACAAGGTGGACTGAGGACCGCAGGAACCCGTTGGATGCGAGAAGCACAGAACCGGTCGAAGTGGAGGTGCTTGGGGGAGGCCTATGTCCAGCAGTGGACGTCTTTCGGCTGAAATGATGATGATGACGATCTTAATACTGAAAATATAGAAGAGCGTAGAAGATGCTTACCAGAATCCCAGGAGTAGACTCCTCTTAGAACGAAGTGGCTGTCGCCAGTTGTGCAGGCGAGGGCGCTGCCGATGTCGACCTGGAATGAAAACGATATTATTATTAGATGTTGAAGCAATTGAAAATTTGATAGGAAAATGAAACCATTAATGAAATTAGACAACATGGTTAGGTGTATGTTTTACGAAATCCAAGACGACTTCCTTCCAAAGTTGTCTACTAGCTACAATTTTACAGGATTCAGTAGTTCATGATGAAAAAAAGGTTGAATAAAACATGGCGCTTCTCCTGATGTACGTAGGTTACATTTTAATGGCTTTCTTGTATCTTTAACTTTCAAATTATGTAGTGAGCTGAGATTATCTCCTTGCGAATTCTGATGGAGAATGTTGTCTGTTATGTCAATGCTTTGTCAGAATTCTGATAGGCTAGACTCCAAAGTAAGGTTCTCCTATCCTGACAATAGGTTCTTGCCTTTGTGCGTGGCATTATCCAGTCGTGGCAGGTCCCAAGAGTTTGCGAGGCAATGATGGATAATCTTACACAAGGAACTGGTGATCGAATTGTCATCATCATCTGTCTGCCTTTTCCCAACTATGTTGGCGTCAGCTTCCAGTCTAACCAGATGCAGGTGAAGACCAGAAGGTGTTGGTACCTAACTGATGATTGCAGTATGTGGTGTAAGTGTAAATGGTTGAGCTGGATGGTGCTGATCCACGCGTCATGTTCGTGAACGGGCGCCGTCGGTTGAGACTGGTCATCTCTTAACTGCCAAGGCTTATTTTTAATCTTTTATTTTGAATTGTTCCTTCATTTGTGTCTTTTTTTACATTGTTCTCACATATAGAAGCAACATGAATAATGTACCCAGGATTTTGTAATATCTTGATTTAAAAGAGCGTCCTTGGAGTTTCTTGCCCGTTCTTCTCCATAGAGATCTACGTTTTGGAATGGGCAACTAGCTTCAACTGTCTGACTAACTGACAGACTATTTAATTTTGACAATTCAAAAGTGCCTGTACAAGGTTTAATTGAAATAAATGCTTTGAGTTTGTGGTAGGAAAACAAAGGATTCCTTACCTTGCAGATATTGTTAGCTGGGTTGGTAGGCTGTCCGCAGACGCAGCTGTCTTGGTCGTAGTGCTCCAGAAGGTGGGGGTAGTCCTGCGTGATCTTGGACTGGCACTCTCCAGGGTTGAGGAGAGAGACGTTCATGCTGTGCATGATGCTGCCTAGGAGATGAGCTGGAATGAGAAAACAGAGAATATTGTTAGAATGTTTTTGGAATTTCCATTGCTTTAGATTAGGGGCGACAGGTGAAATGCTATAAATTTGGGATAACTGTGGAATAATGTCAGACCTGAGGAGCATTCTCGAAATTTTAAGAACGTTTACAGTCTGTGTAGGGAACAGCCGACTTTTTTTTCGCGATTTCAGGTTTAGTCCACTAGTTAAAGTTGTTCATAATGATGAGTACAACGACCTCTTAAGAGGTTGTTAATGTTTTACCAATAACCCTGTATATTTCAAATAGAAAAAAGTAAGAAAATACGTAATAGCAATAAGTGCTTTTAGAAAAAATGATATTTTTCTATTTAACATTTTAAACATACCTACATAGCCGCCAAGGTGGTAGCGGTCGGTACTTATTTATGAATTGGCGCGTACCGATCAAGCGGACGTATTCCACTTTGGGGACCCGCTTAAATGGCACCTGAGTGAATGCACCTGACACACAGCGGCACATTCACCCAGGTGCCATTTAAGCGGGTGCCCAATGTGGAATACGTCATCAAGCGGATAGGTATTCAGCAAGTCTAAATTTCATTTCGTAATAGTTACATAAAACCCAGGTGACCCTAATTTTGATCCTAAGCTTTCCTAACAAAGCTCATTCAAGTCTCTTTCTAAATTCGAGCCACAGTTTCGCAAATCCGATCTTATAACCTCAAAAACTAAGGCGTTCTAAATTTTTTCTAACAAACAAATATTTTGCACAATAGCTCCAAATGTTCTGAATAAATACATTATAAACGGATTAACATAGAAACTATCGACATTCTAATATAATAACACCATAACATTCTTTTGAAATCCTTAATATACTATCTTCTGTCCGCGACTTCGTCCTATGTGAAGTCGTTGTTCGTCAATACTTAACATACACGTATCCGTTATAATAAGAATTACGAACTATGTAGGTATTTCAATAAACCCTGTGCTTATTTTTGTTGCTGACGATCCTTCAGGATCAAAAACAAAAGAAAAAGCGGATCAAACCGGAATGAGACAGTTTATCTATACTAATAATATTATAAAGCTGCAGAGTTTGTTTGTTTGTTTGAACGCGCTAATCTCTGGAACTACTGGTCCGATTTGAATGATTCTTTTAGTTTTGGGTAGTCCATTTATCGAGGAAGGCAAACATCACGCTACGACCCTTAGGAGCCGCGCAGCGTGTGACACCGCGGGGAACAGCTAGTAGTGGATAAAACAGAGATTAAAACAGAAGACGAACAAGCAGGGGATCGAGGAGGGGGGTTCAGGGGATCAGAACGGAATAAGTCATGAAATTATTGTCCGCCAGTTTCCCTTAACGTTATTTCTGACAATTTTTTTTGCTCGGCTCCTTAGTGTCGTAATGTGGTGATAAAAAGCCTTCCTTCAAAATTGGACTCATCATCATCATCTGCCTTTTCTCAACTATGTTGGGGTCGGCTTCCAGTTTAATCGGATGCAGCTGAATATCAGTATTTTTACATGGAGCGATTGCTTCTGACCTCCACAACCCAGTTACTGGCTAAAACGATACCTCTTGGTAAGACTGGTTGTCAGACTTTCGGGCTTCTGACTCCCCGTAACGACTGTCAAAGATCCACGAATGACAGCCGGGACCAACGGCTTAACGTGCTTTCCGAGGCACTAATGAAAATGCAGAAATGCGGTGTTGAAGTTTTTAGGTCTTAAGAGGAAAATGGTCGTTTTTCCATAGAAACACTCTCGCCTGTTTTCTTTCTAGTTAATGACCATGAAGCAATGATTTTTTACACAGTAATAAATATTAACTACTTATACGTCCATACGCTTTCCTTTTTGATGACACATTATTTTTATAAGCACTAGAACCCTCAAAAAATGCCGATTTAAACCGCTGTCAACAGCGGCCTAGTGTACAAATTTGACAACTATTACTGAAAAAAGAAAAACAGAGACACAGCATAATCCTCCTTATTCAGTTCATGAAATATCTTTTAAATTGACATTTCCTCTTAGATCCAAAATCTACGCAGATAAAATCACGAGCAAAAGCTAGTAATATATTAAATAACATTGAGAACTATAATTATGAAATCTCTAAATATTATTTTTGCAACCGAGTGGCATTTTAAACCAATAAATTTTCGCAGGTTTGTTATTATACGATATGACAAGGTTAAAAGTCGAATTCTTTATGATTCTTATGTGATTGATAACATAATACTATAGATCATTAAGAAAATAATGAATAGAATTGCCAAAACTCAATTAATTTTTGAGCTAATTGGCTACACTGAAAGAAATAAGCAGTAAATAAAAATGAAAAAACATTGATCTGAAACTGCTAAAACAGTTTCTTGAGAGCCTAACGTTCAAAACAGTATTTTTTACTGATCTGAAAACAGTTAAAGCTTGAGTCAAAATGTTACCGTCATGACAGTAAACTTTAACGTTTTAAGTAGCTAAAAGGTCACAAAATTAACTGTTTTATTCATTTGGTGATATCGTTTAAATCATTGTAATTTACTTAGGTACATTAGGTACAGTAATGGTGGTTTTCTTTTTTTTGTTGTTTTTTTTTTCAGTAAATAGTATGTTCAATCATTAAAAGTTACTGTTTTGTCTTTTACAAACGTTTCTTCTTACTGTATAAAGTCAGTAAGTATTAATGAAATCTCTTTAATGTGACTACATGACCAAAAGCGCGGTCACTGTCGGACTGCATAGAAAAGAAAGAGAATCGATTTCGATTTTGACACAACGCTGGTAATTTTTTGCAAAATATGAAGAAATTATCTATTAACAAAAAATCTATTGTTTGAACTAAAAAATTAAAACACTAGTGCTTTAGTATGTTGCTTGTAGAATAATCTGACAAATAATAATCAGTATGTGAGCATGGTTCTTATTGTAAAAAATAAAGTTTTTAGAGGTATCTTTATGATTTTTTTCTATCGTATCAAATTGTTTTTAACACATTATCTACCTAGCATATATCCTGAAGAATATCACATATTTTTCTGATTTTGTTTACTTTAGTCGATCATAATTATACTTTTATTGTTTCTAAAACTTGTGTTTTTTGCGTTTAGGTCCTGTAAGCGTGATGTAGTAAGAAATTATTTTTTTCAGTGTACCTACTACAATTGCAATTACAAGAACGAGCTTAACATGAGACAGAATATTAAATATCTGCAGCTTTATTAAGAGTTCAGAACTGCAATTTGCAATAAAAGTAAATAATTTCGAATGAATAACTATTAAACATTATGATAATTATGTACGAATTTTAATTAACGCATCATTGCATTATAATTCATATTTGGATTTATTTTTTTATTAATTTGCCATTAGCCCAAGGCGGTTGCAATATTTTATTTTAACAGTGATTTATTATGAATAAATAATAAATAATTGATTATGAATAAATAATTAATTAATCATTGATTACCGCGGTTGCTCGGTCACCTCGGATGACTTGTGAGTGAAGGAAAACATCGTGAGGACACCTAAAGGCATTTAAAAACGTTCTAAATTTCATTTCAGCGACAATAAATGTCAAGAACTTGTCCAAACTTTGACAGATTGAGTCTGAGATCAGGGTGCCTAAGAAGGCCACTTTGGCAGAATCATAAAAGGATAACAATATGAATCATAATGGACAGTTAACTGTTAAGTTAATCGTATCAAATCCCATTGGTGCAATGAAGGATTTTTCAGTTATTTTTTTTTGTGCTAAAATACAAATCAATCCAATCCAAATCCAATTCCAATCTCTTTGATTATACCTACTTTGTAGGGCAGCGAAAAAAAAAAAGAAAAACACGGACTGTCTTCGCCATAATATTCATAGTATTATCCTTTTATGATTCTGTCAAAGTGGCCTTTTTAGACTCCCAGACTGTGAATGTCGCGTTCTTAAAATTACGAGAATTGCCCCTTTGGATTTAAAAGTCTGATATCGTCAACACGTAGTGAGCACCCGTGGTGAACTACATAGGTGAACTACTAAGCTTGTTCCTTCTCTATAACAGGAGAGGCCTTCTAAACAAAAAAAAAAACTGACACTATTTTTTTCCTAAGAATGTCTGTCAAAAATGACATTTAAACTTTGTAATTTAATAGTTCAAGATAATGATTTTTATTACGCTAATAAATAAAAATTAGGTTATTTATTGATAGTAGACTCATAAATTTTGTCAATGTTTTTAGTATAGGCATCTAATTAACATAATTTGATATTTGTATTTATATGCCTATTAAAATTTTGCGATGCATACCTATATTAAAATTTTGGCGGAAATCGCGAAAAGCAGAAAAATATTCATTTATATTGTCACCTCTCAAAATATTTTCCACTATAATGGTTACAAAACAGAATTCCTAGGTAGACTTCGAAATGTCATTTTCATAATTATTCTCAAAGTCACTATTAAAATATCATACTTAATACCTATAAATAGCGTTTTTTGCAGTTTGCAGGTCAATGTCAGGTTGTATCTTGATCAAAATATGATTCGCGACAATAACAGGTACATATTTAGAGAATTATAATCATTAGAATCATTAATATATCTTTCTAAGTTAGATTTCTACCACCAACCACCAATCTCATATAAAAAATAAAAATCAGCTGTTCCCTACATTTATGTTCGTATAACTCGTTAAAATGTAGGGAACAGCTGTTTTTTTTTCGCGATTTCAAGTTTGGTCCCATAGTAAAAGTTGTTCATAATGATGAGTACAATGACCTCTTATGAGGTTGTTAATGTTTTACCAATAACCCTGTATAGGTCTCCTACGTGGCCGCCATTTTCAAAATGGCGCGACAGCAGGTACCTATGCCACGGATCTTCAAAGCCCTTTGATTTTCGCGGACTACCTTATCTCATTTCCCTTAACAAACCATATCTTAAGAAATAAACTGGTCATTGAATATTATTAACATAAAATTACTTACAATCAACATTTAAAACGCATCTAATGCTAGCGGTTATCATTGAAATTACTAATTAAAATGTTTTTAAGTCCGCGGTTCCTACTTCGCTAACGAGTCGATAATTATACCGATCGTAAATTGTGCTTATGTCAGGTTTGTTAAAAGGGTAATTGGAAGATTTAACTATACGTGGTAATAATCGTAATTTTGGTGAAGTTCAAGCATGTGGCGCCAGGTTCTAGCTTTTCGTACGATACGATAGTAATTTCGACTTTGTTTAGCTAATCATCATCTGCCTGCCTTTTCCCAACTATGTTGAGGTCGGCTTCCAGTCTAACCGAATGCAGCTGAATACAAATATTTTACATGGAGCGACTGCCTATCTGACCTCCACAACCCAGGTACTGGGTAATACGATACCCCTTGGTAAGACTGGTTGTCAGACTTTCGGGTTAGTAGAACAATTTCTATGAAAACTTCATGGAAATTGTTCAACCAGAATCGCGTCGCAAGGTCGTGTCGCGCGTGTCTGCGGGAGCCTTTACTCGAATTGGGAATCGAACCCAGGACGTCATGTTCAGCAGTAGCGCTTGCGACTTCTAGACCAACGAGGTAATCAGTCGGTAAATCCTAACTAATATTATAAATGCGAAAGTAAGTTTGTTTGTTACCTTTTCACGCCTAAACCACTGAACCGATCATCTTGAAATTTTGCATATACTTTGTCAGGTGTACAGAAACGGACATAGGGTACCTTACATCCCGAAAAAAAGTGCTGTTCCCGAGGAAAACAGCACTAACGTCATTTTGATAATAGATGGCGCCACGTGTCAGGATTTAATCATATTAGAAATCACGGGATTGAGATTTTTGCGGGTGAAACCGCGGGGCGCAGCTAGTTTATTTACTATAATATCGGTCATAGCGACCGAGTAATGATTATTTCGAAGTGTTAAATGAATATGGAAAATGCTAAAATTAACATTATGTGCAACGGAATATTCTGTGTCAACTTATTAGAAGTCAAAATAATTATTTAGGTAAATAAAATCGACGATTTATGTTTGATTTCATCTCGACTACTCCGCAATCTGCCTGCCCTTTCCCAACTATGTTGGGGTCGACTTCCAGTCTAACCGGAAGCAGCTGAATACCAGTATTTTACAGGGAGCGACTGCCTATCTGACCTACTAGGTAATACAATGCCACTGGTAAGACTGGTTGTCAGTCTTTCAGGCTTCTGACTACCCATAATAACTGTCAAAGATCCACGAATGACAGCCGGGACCGTGCTTTCCGTGGCACGGAGGGGTCTCGCTATGTAAAGATGGTCACCCATCCACAGACCAACCGCGGGAAGCGTAGCTTAACCTGATCGATGCCTGCCCGCGTTATTTTCATCACGCTACGACCTTTTGGAGCCGAGCAAAAGGAAAAGAAAGTCAAAAAGACGCTACGCGAAAATGAAGAAAAACTGGCCAGGTGCGAGTCGGACTCGTACACGAAGGGTTCCGTACCATAAGGCATAAACGCCGAAAAAAACACGTTTGTTGTATGGGAGTTCCCCTTAAATATTTATTTTATTTTGTTTTTAGTAGGTATTTGTTGTTATAGCGGCAACAGTAATACATAATTTGTGAAAATTTCAACTGTCTAGCTATCGCGGTTCTTGAGATACAGCCTGGTGACAGACAGCGAAGTCTGGGTCCCGTTTTTACCCTTTGGGTACGGAACCCGAAAAAGCGCGGGCGGGCGATGCGATACGATGCGGTGGGTCGGGAACCACGGGACACAACTAATGTATGATATAACCATGTTGTGTCTACATGTACCTACTGCTATTGATTAAATATTACAAAATAACGCGGTAACACCCGCGAGGTATCAACCGGTTGGCTTTAGTAGCGTTAGCAGAAACATTTTGAATTTATTAGTATTTATTTTTTCGTTTTTTTTTTTGCTTGTATTTTTCATAACATCACGTTTGTAATTCCTTATGGTTAAGGCACAGGTGTACCCTATTGTAAACCCACATTTCGTCAGTTTATGTTCAAGTCCCATGTAGGTAATAAGTGCGAGCGTAATGCCGTCAACCGGAATCAAACTCAGACTCCCAGCTGCTACTGAGAAATTCCTGGTGGAATAGTGATATAACACTTTGCCCGACCCCGGGAGTCGAACTCACGACCTTCATGCTCAGCAGCAGTTTTTGCGACCACAAGACCAGCGAGGCAATTGGTAGTTTTTAAACGTAATTAAAAGGTTGGAATGTAAAAAAAAAATAATGTTTTATTTTTTATTTCAAGATCGTTCGCGGTAAAAGTAAAAGGATCGGTTTTCATTATGTTATTATCATTTTATTATTATACATAAAAGCTACGATAATATAAAAAAAAACTTGCCAAGTGCGAGTCGGACTCGCACACGAAGGGTTCCGTACCACAAGGCAAAAACGCGGAAAAAAACAAGTTTGTTGTATGGGTGCCCCCCTTAAACATTTATTTTATTCTGTTTTTAGTATTTTTTGTTATAGCGGCAACAGAAATACATCATCTGTAAAATTTCAACTGTCTAACTATTACGGTTCATGAGATACAGTCTGGTGATAGACGGACAGACGGACAGCGGAGTCTTAGTAATAGGGTCCCGTTTTACCCTTTGGGTACGGAACCCTAAAAACACGAATTTTTATTTCCGCGTTCAAATTCGTTGAAAGGTTAAGTGCTTAAGCACTAAGCGACAGATGTCAAAAAACAAAAAAAAAACAAATCTGCGATTCATTATTTATGTATTATTCCATAATGTAATAAAAGCTTCTTATACTTTTTTTAGATAGGAGTAATAAACGTAGGGGAATTAAAAATAGATAAAAATGGCTAAATGTCATCTATATCATCATCTGCCTAGCCTTTTTCCAACTATGTTGGGGTCGACTTCCAGTCTAACCGGATGCAGCTGAATACCAGAATTTTACATGGAGCGACTGCCTATCTGTCCTCCACAACCCAGTTACTGGGTAATACGCAATACGTAATACGTTACACCTTGGTAAGACTGGTTGTCGGACTTTCGGGCTTTTGACTACAAAGATCCACGAATGACAGACAGTGGGCTGTAATCTACCACGCGGGCCCAGTGCGGGTTGGTGGATGTCACATGTCTGCGAATTTTCGGTTCTAGGACATGCCGGTTTCCTCACGATGTTTTCCTTCACAGTTTTCAGAGCAGTGGTGATGAAATAATCTACACAAAGTAAAGTACCGGCTTGGGATCGAACCTATGACCTACAAGTCATAAGTCGCGGCCGTTACCATTGAGTCACCACTGCTCAAATAGCATGCAAACAATTAAAAATATGCAAATTTTTTAACAATCACCGAATTCCTTACAAAACGATGCAGTCTATAATAGGAATGCTCTTAGTGTTAATTGTTAAAAAACCATTATTTATCGTGAATAGAAAATTTGCATACAAGAAGAACGCCAAATAAAGAAACTATGCTAATATTTGACATTCAAGTAATTGTTTTAGAGTATTCATTAATTATGTTAATTAAACAATCTGATCACGATTTTTATACTGATTTGGGCAAAATTAAACAGCAAGGACCCTGGATTAATTATGCAAGGACAAAACAAGGTTAATTCCCGTAACTAAAAACCTTTAAAATCTAGTCGCAGTCTCATCACAGCGACAAACAAATGTCAAAAACTTGTCAAAAATGTTGGGAAATTAGAGGTATTTTTGACAGATTGAGACTGAGATCAGACTGTGATGTGAAAGTTCTTTAAATTACGAAAATTACAGTTACTTTTTTTTTTATATTTTTTTTCCTGTCTTTTTAGACTACTTCGTTGGTCTACTGGGCCTCAAGACTGCTATTACAATAGTGTCAGAATGGTCTATCAATGATTTCATAATTGTTGATTTTGACAAGTTTGGTAATCTACTAATATAATGGCGTCATTATGACTTTCCAATGGTCAACCACTGATACTCCATTGAAAGAAATGGCATAGAATGGTAATCTCGTACATAATGACAAATGAATTACTGTCTTAGGGGGGATCTGCTAAAATTTTGACAGTTCCTTTGATCAGTGATAGGTCACTGATCAAAGGAACTGTCAAAATTCACAAAAAATTCACAAACAAGCAATGACTGCACAATGACGTTCTAATGGTAGGCCATTAGTACATTGTGCAGTCATTGCTTTTAATTCGTTACGAGTATCGTATATGTTCTGTGCTATTGACCGACCAATGATCGACCGTTATGAATTTAGCAGATTACGAAGTTTTAGCAAAATGACAATGAGATATTATTGGAATGTCGAATTTATAAAAATAGTAGACTTAGGCCCCTGGTCGCAGTGCTACTGATATGGGGTCCTGGGTTTGATTCCCACGTCGAGTAAAGTGGTATTGTGTTTCTCCATCTGAAATTTCTCAGTAGCAGTTTGGAGTCTGTATCTGTGCCCGGTTGATGGCAATAGGCTCGCCCCCATTACATGGGACGTAAACATAACTGGGGAAAGTATTAAAAGTTTGAGAAAGCAAGAATTCTCCGTGTCTTTGGAATTCGTGGATCTTTGCCAGTCGTTACGGGTCGTCAAAAGTCTGACGACCAGTCTTACTAAGGAGTATCGTATCACCTAGTGACGGGGTTGTAGAGGTCAGATAGGCAGTCGCTTTATGTAAAATACTGGTATACAGCTGCATCCGGTTAGAATGGAAGCCGACCCCAACATAGGAAAAGGTTACGCAGATGATGAAATAAATAAATGGTCTTTCAAAAACCTAGTTTGACGAAAATCAGTGTGTCTAAATGCGGAAAACTTTAAAAAAAAAAAACAATAGTTTGCCAAAAACGTGCTTCAATGACGCACCTACCTAATCTAAATACCTTGGCTCCTATAAGGGAAATCCAGTTTGAACATAACCTCACATAATTTTAATGTAATTTATACGATATTAATAATTATTTGTGTGCAAATTCCGCTAAAGATCTTCAAGTTAACCTTGAATATATTCATAATCTTCTTATATAACTTGAGGGGCTCGTGGTTAAGTAGTAACAGCTGCATTAGTTGATCGGTGCGTGGATGGGTGACCACTAATTAGAAACCAAGATCCATTTGTGCCTCGGTAAGCACGTTAAGCCGTTGGATTGGTCCCGGTTGTCATTTGAGATCTTTGACATTCGTTACGGGTAGTCTGAATCCCGAAAATCTGACAACCAGACTTAGTAACTGGGTTGTGGAGGTCAGATAGGCAGTCGCTCCATGTAAAATACTGGTATTCAGCTGCATCCGGTTAGACTGTTAGCCGACCCCAACGTAGTTTGGAAAAGGCAGGCAGATGATGATGAATCTTTACATAAATAATTTAAATTAGATAAGGTTACCCATGCAAGTGTGTTTCGGGACGAATCAACATGATTTACGTTTGATGTTTTTTATCCTGACTGTTGGAGTTTAACGCTTTCTGCCATTTTGGGAGCGTGAAGCATTTTGAATGTATGTCTTTGCGACATTGATCGCAGGATTTTTTTGTATGTGCAATTTTTCATGGATTACCATTATTCATGTAAAATGTTGATATTCATTCGTTGAACAGAATATTTTAAGAAAAATGTTGTATCTTGTCCACTAAAAAAAACTGGAATTGATTTGAATTTCGTATTTATATGAAAACTAGCAGCGCCCGCGGTTTCACCCGCGTAAATGTCGATCCCGTGGGAATGTCGGGATAAAAAAGGCGAGTTTGTGAGTGTATGTCTGTGTTAATATGTTTGTTACTTCTTCACGCTTAACGGCTGGACCAATTTTGATAAAATTTGGTATGGAGGTAACTGACACCCCGGATTAACATATAGGCTACTTTTTATCCCGATATTCCCACGGGATCGGAGCTTATGCGGGTGAATCCGCGGGGCGTAGCTAGTTGGTCATATATCAATCTTGGGTGGAAATTGCCCTTTGCCAAATCTAGAGAATTTACCTCGTCAACTAATATTTATCGTAAGTTACTACTTTATTTATCTTGACTAATAATGAGAGTGATCTCATACGTTAAGTATGTGTGACGGTGGTTTAACTATTGCTTAAATGGTGACTGTTAAGGGCAATAAAAGCTATAAAACGTATTTTCGTATAGAGGTAATAGTCTGTTCCAAAAGTATGTGATGAAAATGTAAACAAACGGATCAGAAAACGTGCCTGTGGATGTCAATTTGTAGTGTCGCTAGTGCTTTGATTTGTTGAATACTTAAACCCGAAATTGTCATTGGAATTGTAAACATGTTTTTGATTTGACAATTTTTGAGGTTAGTTTTATAACCTCAATTTTCGACAATGATTTTTAATTATCATTTGAACAATGCTTTTTCAATATTTTTATCTTTTTGTAAATAATTTCATCACCACTGCTCTCAAACGGTGAAGGAAAATATCTTGAGGAAACCGGCATAGCCTAGAACCACAAGTGACATCTATCAACCCGCACTGGGCCCGCGTTGTGGATTACGGCCCATTTCCTCTCACAGCCTGTGTTCAGTGGGAACATTTCAGGCTGATTATAATATTATACATCCATAATTGTAGAAAAAAGTGGTGAAATATAAAGTTGAAACCTTTTTAATAAAGATGAATGTGTTACTAATTCACTTCAGTGAGTGATTGTGTAAGAATTTAACCTAAACAAATTTTGTTTACACTTTCGTCAGGTACTTTTGGGACAAACTATAAGCTATGAATTCCATAAACTATAAAAGGATTGCCTTAGCGTGATCAACAGCATTATAAACCCGGTTGTTAGGTCAATAAATAAATATGTTTTTTTAACTAATGGCGGAATTCTTCAGTGGGTTTTAACAAGTTTCTTTTATTGTTAAAGCTACTTAGTATATATAGAGGGTTTATATGTAAGTATATACTTACTATACTCTCGCAAAAAAATCACCGTAACCTAGCCTTCTCCCAACTATGTTGGGGTCGGCTTTCAGTCTAACCGGATGCAGCTGAATACCAGTATTTTACATGGAGCGATTGCCTATCTGACCTCCACAACCCAGTAACTGGGTCACACGATACCCCGTGGTAAGACTGTTTGCCAGACATTCGGGTTTCTCAAAGGTCTACAAATGACAGCTGAGACCATAAGAGGAAATGCGGGTGGTCGTTTCTCCATTGAAACGCTCTCGCCTGTTTTCTTTCTGGTTTATGACCATAAAGCAATGATTTTTTTACAGTATAATAAATATTAACTATTTATATCCCTATGTTTCCCTTTTTGATGATACATTATATTTATAAGCACTAGAACCCTCAAAAAATGCCGATTCAATCCGCTGTCAACAGAGGCCTAGTGTACAAATTTGACAACTATTAATGAAAAAGCTATATAATCCTTCTTAGTGAGTATTTGAAATATCTTTTTTTTTTTTTTAAAACGTTGCCCCACACTAGGAATTTCTCCTGTATTGTGGGTGCGTTTTAAATTGGTCCAATATTGGAAGAGGAAATAGGCGAGAGCCAAACCTCGAATTACGACTTTTTAATTAGGCTTTTTCAAAATTCTCTCCAACCGCATTTCCTTTTAACGTGCTTTCCGAGGCATAGGGGTGTCGATATGTGATGGGTCACCCATCCACAAGGTAGCTTAATTGACTGAAACTTACTTCAATGTACCCGTGGGGCTGTTATCATTTTACCACGAGCTCCTCTGTCTATCTGCAAAAAAATCTAATTCTGTAAAAATACCAGATTTTGTTAAGCATCCGGCTGCTTCTTCTATTATATTCAAACAGTTCTCCGAAGCAGTACGGTTCGCAAATCAAACAATTAATATTCAACGGTCAAATAATTATCTATGTATAAAATCTGTGTACATTTGAAGCGACATTAAAAAAAACTTTATTTGTTCTACCAAGGCTGTTGGAATATTTGTCTTGTAAGCAAAACACGTGTTTTTAATCTTAATGATTTGTGATTTTTTTTCCTTGTAAAAAAATAAGCGAAATGTTTGACTTACATACAAAAACCACGCCATTATTGGCCAAACGGGTAGGTATTTCGACAATTATATTTAAGTCCCATGGAGGGGCTTGTGGCTAAGTAATACCAGCCGCACGGAGGTTAAGCTACGCTTGCCGCGGTCGGTACGTGGATGGGTGACCATCGATAACATATGGAGACTCCTTCGTGCCTTGGAAAGCACGTTAAACGGCTTAACGTGCTTTCCGAAGCTCGGAGGAGTCTCAAATTTTGTATGGAGGTAGCTGACACCCTGGATTAACATATAGGCTACTTTATATCCCGAAATTCCCACGGGATCGACATTTACGCGGGCGAAACCGCGGGGCGCAGTTAGTAATATTATAAATGCGAAAGTGTGTCTGTCTGTCTGTTACCTCTTCACGCTTAAACCGCTGAACTGATTTAGATGATCGTATAGAGATAGTTTGAGTCCCGGGAAAGGACATAGGATAGTTTTTATCCCGATATTCCGAATGTTTTTTTCGAGAATGGAATAAGAAAACGTGTTGCGCCGATCCCAAGTAACATGGGATAAGGGCAGGAAGATGATGATGATGATGATTCCCACGGGATCGATACTCATGCGGGTGAAACCGCGGGGCACTGCTAGTAAATAAATAAAAATTTCCTACATTATATTTAGAATCATTAACATACGGTTTTAATAATAGTTCGATGAATCAATGTCATCTTGACTAATTTGAATGAATTTTACAACTTAATTACATTGTGGTTGAGACCTTGCCCTAATGCATAATATATTTTTTGCTAAAACTCATTTAAATTACACGCCCCTCGCTCACACGGTTATGTTACTTTGTGTAAATAATTTCATCACCAATGCTCCCAAAACGGTGAAGGAAAACATCGTGGGGAAACCGGCATGTCCTAGAACCAAAAAGTCGAAGACATTTGACATCTACCAACCCGCACTGGACCCGCGTGGTGGGGTACGGCTCATTCCCTCTTATAGAGAGGAGGCCTGTGTCCCAGCAGTGGGAACATAATAGGCTGATTATGCTAAAGCCAATTAAATTCCCAATCGCGAAGCTCCCAAGTGTTTTTACTAAAGATTCTCATTACTAAATCATAATTAATTCATAAGTACTAGCTATATATAATCAAAAGCTACCATAAGATTATAATTCACACCTGAATCGGAGTGTTAATTACAAATTATGACTAATTACTTCGCGTAGTTTTAATAAAAACTTAATATCCGGTCGCTGCTATTTTTAAGTTTTACTATCATGTTATTTTTTTTTCTTATTATGGTGTGTCCATGGTTATATTAAATGCCATCTTGTTTTTATTGTTTTGTTGTGATATGTTTTTAAATTGTAGGTTTTCTGCCTACTGGTGATTTTTTGCCGGCGTGTGTGTATGACCAGGGGGCCTAAAAAGGCCACTTTGGCAGAATCATAAAAGGATAACATTATGAATCATAATGTACAGTTGACTGTTAAGATAATCGTATCAAATCCCATTGGTGAAGGATTTGTCAGTTATTTTTTTTTGTCTGTGCTAAAATACCAATCAATCCAATCCAAATCCAATCCCAATCTTTTTGATTATACCTACGAAAAGCAGCGGAAAATAGAAAAACACGGACTGTCTTCGCCATATTATGATTCATAATGTTATCCTTTTATGATTCTGCCAAAGTGGCCTTTTTAGGCCCCCAGATACGTGAACGTAAACGAGACAAAAGGAGTATGTAAGGTTCGTATCAGGTATCAATTATTCTGTACTTTATGCCCCCTTGGGAATAAGGCGAGTATATGTATGTATGATGTATTTTTTTTAGTTTTGGACCCTAGAAGACCAAACCTTTTCATCATCATCATTATCATTTCAGCCTGCTGGACAGCCTCCCCCAAGCACTTCCACTTCGACCGGTTCTGTGCTTCTCGCATCCAACCAAACCTTTTATTAAGATAAAAATTAAAAGGTATCCTTTAGTGAGATTCTACATTTTAAGGAAGCTAATTTTTAACCAACTTAAAAAATTACGAAGTTATATTGTACACTCGATGAGATTTTTTTCATGTGTAAAATGGGTGGTCCTTTTACTGCGAATTTGACTTTTAAAAGCCTACCCGTAAAAAAATTAAATGAGTTCCTAAATGAATGTTATTATTGTATTCTCTCGAATTTTTATAATAATCTTCTCCGAATGCATTTGATTTTGACCCTGACACGAAATCCAAGTTCGTGGAAAAGTCTTCAATTTACATATGCATTTATTTAATTAAGCTGCCTCTCATATTCAAATAAAATCAATTTTTATTAACACATTACCAAAAAAATAAAAACGTTACCTCTCGTATTTACATAAAAACAAGATCAAATTACAACCTTTTAACGTTAATTTATACATTAAGACAATCTAAAAGGCTTTTTTTATTAATAAGGCATATTATAGAGAAAAAAAATCGCAAAAAATAATAAAAAATTAAAATCAATAAAATTAAAATTGTTTTGTTGACGGTACGTATCGGCATTGGCCTCAATACTCTCGCACTTTCCTTTCGGACCTATTCGTGAAACTTCGTGCCTCTTCGGGTCACTATGTTATATCACGAACTCCCCATTTGGGATGAGCAGCGGTGTCATCATCATCTGCCTAGCCTTTTCCCAACTATGTTGTGGTCAGCTTACAGTCTAACCAGTTGCAGCTGAATAACAGTATTTTACATGGAGTGACTGTCTATCTGACCTCCACAACCCAGTTACTGGGTAACACGATACCCCTTGTTAAGACTTGCTGTTAGACTTTCGGGTTTCTATCTGACTACCCATAATGACTGTCAAAGATCACGATATTGTAATACGGATTTAACACGAAGCATTAATTTCAATTAAACAATTTACATGCGCTTTTGAATTGTCAAAGGAGTAGTTCAGTCAGAAAGGCAAAGCTAGTTGCCCATTCCAAAGCTACCTTCTTATGAAGAAGAACGGGCAAGAAACTCCATGGACACTCTTTTAAAGTAGATTGGCTTCCAGTCTAACTGGATGCAGCTGAATACCAGTACTTTACATGAAACGCCTGCCGCGGTACCGGAATTAACACACACACTTAATCAGCCTATAATGCTCCCACTGCTGGGACACAGGTCTCCTCACAGCGAGAGGGAGTGGGCCGTAATCCACCACGCGCGCCCTGTGCGGGTTGGTAGATGTCACGTATCTTCACACACCTAGGCCTAAACATCAGTCGCCTGCCCTTATTCCAATTTATTCGGTGTCTGCGCATGTCTTTTTCTTTCATACTTCTCTATTAGTGTCTAAACACACTATGCCGAAGGTACGCGACCGAAGTTCCGCGGCTGATTTTACGTTCCGACGTATCCGGCTGATATGACACGACATAAGTGCCGAACTTACGCGGCAGAAGTTCAATTGCGCACACGCGGGGCGCGGGCATGGCTGCCTCCCGCTGCTCCCCACCCCGGATCTTCTTCGGCAATCGAACCGAACTTCGGTCGCGTATAATGTGTGCTATAAAGAATACATTGCCGCTGAACTTACGCCCGTATACTACTGTACGCTATAACACAACGTAATTTTGGCATAATGTGCCGTCAGTAATTCAAATAGCATTGCAGGCGTAATCATGTCGAACTTCGGTCGCGTACCTTCGGCATATTATGTTTAGACACTAAGTCGTCATCTCGGTAGTCACCCCCTTTCTAACCATATCATCATTCACACATTCCATACATCGTTTCTTTTGTCTTCCCCTACTCTTATAGCCATCGACATTCATGCTCAAAACTATCTTCACGACATTTTCCTCATTCCACCGTATCACATGCCCATACCATGACACCTAGGCCTGAACAATACCCAGTGTCGGATTAGCCCATAAGAAAATTAAGCAATTGCTTAGGGCATCACGTCTCGGGGGGCACCATAAGGCAGAAACAGCACCGAAAATTGCTAGCACATAACGGCAAGGCTGTTTATCAGCAAGATATTACAAGACCCAAAAGTCACTCTAGAGATGTGCGCCAATCTTTACAAATCGCTCGTCGTTGTTTTGAAAAAATACGAGGCGACTAGTGGATAGGAGGGCCTACAGGCGTGGATTGCTTAGGGCATCAAGTAGTCTTAATGCGGTACTGACAATACCTAGAAATCTCCCAAAAAGAAACTTCCTAGACTTTAAGGTTACCTTAGGTCAACCAAGCTATTAAGGTCACTTAGGTAATAGTTATTATTTAAACAAATATCGCCCCAGTTTGTACGGAAGCTGACAAAGTTGGTAATACGTTGAATAATCTGCAGGCGTGTATCGAATTTTTAAAATTATGCAAGTGGGGTTAAAAGTTAATTATATTGTTTGTGGTCAGTGTTTCTTGCGGGTTTTTTCCACTTGGCAATACCATCGCTACATGACATAACTCATAATCAGCCTATAATGTTCCCACTGCTGGGACACAGGCCTCGCTGTGAGAGGGAGTGGGCCGTAACCGTAATCCACCACAATGACACAGTGCGGGTTGGAGATGTCACATGTCTTCGAATTTTACCTCTGATTAATTTTTTTGGGACAATAATAAAGAGATGCTCTAAGTTAACTATATCTAGCACGTTGTTTGTTTAAAACCTTTTTTATAGAACCCCTTTTAACTTAATCTTACACATCATTGACTGTGTGAAAATTTACATCCCCCAACCCGCGCGCACTGGGCCCGCGTCGTGGATTACACGACCCACTCCGTCTCACAGAGAGGAGCCCTTAGTCCCAGCAGTGGGCAAATTATAGGCTGTTTATGTAGCAAGATATTGAGGGTATGTCTATCCATAAAACGCCTGTTATTCATTCAGGTATCGGCACTCGTACAGGCTGTTCATCATCATCTGCCTAGCCTTTTCCAAACTACGTCGTGGTCGACTTCCAGTCTACCCGGAAGCAGCTGAATACTAGTATTTTACATGGAACGACTGCCTATCTGACCTCCACAACCCAGTTACTGAGTAAAGGCTATTATAATGACATAAACAATCTATTATTTTCATATTAATAGCCGATTTAATTTCACAATAATAGCCCAAAACTGTCATAGAAAAGATGACACAACTTTTAAATTTCATTGTCCCCATCTTAAAACGATGTCACATACTGTGTGAAATCTTATTAGCGTCCTCATATATCACCTTAGTCCCTATTTTTATGAAAATACGATCGAAAATTGAATGCAAACTGACTTTTTCAACAGCAAAATCAAGTTTGTTCGAGAGATTTGTCGGCCATTTTAACTTGGTCTCTTCATAAGTGTTGCTCCAAAAAAATATATATATGAAACTAGCTTTTGCATTCGACTTCGCCTGCGTGAAATTTCGGCCCCCGACCCACTGCGTTGCATCGCATCGCTTGCCCGCACTATTACTTTTTTTTTTTCGCTAAGCGTTTTTTTTTTTACTTTTTTCGTTTTGCTCGGCTCATAAGGGTAATATCGTGATGTCAAATAGCTTAAAACCTTCCTTATGAATTAAGCCATCAAATTCAAAAATAATTTTTCAAATCCGGCTGGCAGTTCCTGAGATTAGCGCGTTCATACAAACTAACTCTTCAGTTTATTATATTAGTTTGTTTATAGAAGATAGTGGTTTTTTAGGGTTCCGTACCTAAAGGGTAAAAACGGGACCCTATTACTAAGACTGCACTGTCCGTCTGTCACCAGGCTGTATCTCATGAACCGTGATAGCTAGACAGTTGAAATTTTCACAGATGATGTATTTCTGTTGCCGCCATAACAACAAACACTATTTTTAACAGAATGTAATAAATATTTCAGGGGGCTCCCATACAACAAACCTGTTTTTTTCGGCGTTTTTGTCTTGTGGTGCGGAACCCTTCGTGTGCGAGTCCGACTCGCACTTGGCCAGTTTTTTACGTGTCTAACTGTGTTGGTCTTTAATCAGATTACATATTGATACACGCAATGTTGTCAATATGTTGTATTTACCCAATCTAGGTTTTGGGAACTGGCGTTCTAAGGTCAATTGTCACTAGTTTAAAGTTACAACTTAAACTATGTTTAATATTTACATATTTTAACTTTGTTTAATATTTGACATAGATTTCGTGTTTAAAAATATATCACATACGTTTTTTTTTATTAGCGGTCCGCCGCAACTTCGCACGTGTGTAATTTTTTTTTGGAATTTCCGAAATTTTCTTTCTACCTTGTCCTGGCATTACCGAACACAACAAAAAAGTAAATTACCCAATTTGGTGCAGTCTTTCTTTAGTTATGCGCGTACAGACGTTTCGGCGACTTTGTTTTATACTATGTAAGAATGAGGATGCTGCTTGAGTCATCTGCCTGAGTGAATCTGCCTACCTTTTCCAAACTGTGTTGAGGTCGGCTTCTAGTCTAACCGGATGCAGCTGAATATCAGTATTTTAAATAGAGCGACATGCCTATCTGACCTCCACAACCCAGTCTAGGTAATACGATACCCTACAAACGTGTTTTTTTTCGGCGTTTTTGCCATGTGGTACGGAACCCTTCGTGTGCGAGTTCGACTCGCATTTGGCCAGTATTTAATGTATTTGTTGGTACATTGGCCAATTATTTAATTAAATGTTTTGTGTTTCGTATTAATTACTTTGCATATTATTGTATAGAATGAAGTTCTTCTAACTGAGCAGACAGCTGTGCTGCTGGGGAGTTTGTTGCGCCACTTCTTCGCAGCGAAAGCACTAGGAAGTGGTGAAGGGCGGGCGTTTTCAGGGGACTGTCTTATGTAATTTTGACAGTCTAAAAGTGATGCTCAGCCTAATTTGAACAAACGACATTTTGATTTTGAAATTATGAGATAACTAGCTTCTGCCCGCGACTTCGTCCGCGTGAAATTTCACCCTCCCCCCATTCACCCTCTTAGGGGTGGAATTTCGAAAAACCCTTTCTTAGTGGATACCTACTCTTCACAAAGAACACACCCTCCAAATTTCATGTCTATAGAACCAGCGGTTTAGGCTGTGCGTTGATATATCAGTCAGTCAGGACTTTGAATTTTATATGTACAGAAGATATGAATGTTGGCTAGTAAATAATGCTTTATGACGTTGTGACATAAAGTCTTATGTTTAACTATTATGTACGCTTAAAAGTTTTAAATAAATATTGCATGCGCAGTGCAAAAATTTGCCGTTCTTGCTTGCATTGCAAAACTCTATTGTTGATTGAGCATAGACACAATTTCACACGCACATCATGAAAAAGATCCTTGAAATAATATCGGCAATCCGACACGACCGGAGAGAGATCAGGCGCAGGGTCAACGGCTTAACGTGCTTTCCGAGGCACGGGGGTATCACACCGCCAACTTTCAAACTTCGGGCTGTTACTAAGAGATTCCCAATCACACTTTGCCCGACCCGGGAATCGAACCCAGGACCCCACGCTCAGCAGTCACCCTTGCGACCACGAGACCATCAGGGCAGTCACGGAGCAGTCGGGTGGAACACAGAACAATACATCCAAAAAGAAAAAGTCCTACCTTGCAGCACAGATTTTCCCCATCCAGTCACGATACATTCTCCAGCACCATTGTAGAAGGCATCCAGGGTATCAGTCGAAGACGGAAGGCAGATAGGGCCGATGTTCTTCGCCAGTCTCAAGTTTTCTGTCAAAACCAGGATGGCAACGTCGTTGATGAAGGTTCCAGCCTTGTACAGGGGGTGACGGAGTATGTGCTTGACCTGAACGATCTGGAATGGCATGGGTTCTTCGTCGATTCCTAGTTTCCATTCTCCTCCCTTGATGAGGACGTTCTTGGCTTCGAGTCTGGGGGGAGAAGAGGGGGTTGGTTAGGTTATCAGGTAGAAGAAAGTGTGGGTAAGTAAACTGGGTTGATGTTTTTTGAAGTGAAAACTTCTTTAGACACGTTGGGTTTTTTTTTTGAGATGGGAAAAACCATTGAAATCGCGCCACTGTTACCGTAAGCGACACCGCGCGTGTTTTGTTTATAAGACGATTAAAAAATACACACGTAATTGTTCAAGTTTTCACTTCTGTAAGCACTCCCGGAATGCCACTGTTTTTTTTTTTAAACTGGTCCAAACATTTTGACAGCCTAAGTACTTCTATTACTTTTTTGCCATCACTCACTGACATATCGGATATACATTAAAACCGAGTACATCCCGAGGACAGCCGAACACATCCGAATGTAGCGCGGTGTCGGTTACGGTAACAGTGGCGCAGTTCAATGGTTTTTTCCCATCTCAAAAAATTACCAACGCGCCTAGAGAAGTTTTCACTTCAATAACTGACGAAAAATTTCAGTGGGTTTCATTTTGACAGTTCAACAACATTCATTGCTTTGTTTACATTGTTGAGCAGACACATGTTTCCAACACATAAAGCAATGGATTAGCAATATCCTTCAAAATGATTCAGATTGATATTGATATTGGCATCCTAATTGGTGCCGGCCATACTGAAATATGGACTAAAAGCGCGAAAAAACCCACGACCAATCTGTTTTTTCCTGATCTCGGAGAGTCTGTGTATCTTTCCGCCTTTCTTCGTCCGTGTAACTGTGATAACCACCCAGTGACGCGGGCGCATCACCACAGAACACATATACTCCTATCGGATTGATTTGTGATTTGTATTGTCAAATGTCAATCTCAAATTGTCAATGTCAAGTAATAAAATAATGTGTGTTGTCTTTGGTCCCTGGCCCTGACATCAAGCAAAATTGTCAACATTTTTTTTTTAAGCTTGAGTACGAGGCATTTGACTACGTCGTGTGTGTATATTTGTCTTTTTTTGTTTTTGTTTATTATTTTATTTTTTCTTTTTATAAGCAATGTGCGTTTTGTTTGTACAGAATAAACAGTTTTTCTTTCTTTCTTTCTATAATGTATGTGTATCTTTTAAATGTCACGTTTCCATTCATTAGTTGTTGTTGTTGTTGTGTTGTTGTGTGTGTGTTGTTGTTGTGTGGTATCGTTCATCTTTTAAACTAAATGTAGGGACTATAATTAACTCACCCTTCAACGCAGCTAGCAGAAGTGATGACGACATCCGGCCTGGTGATGACACCTCCGCACAGGAGACTCTTGCTCGTCTTCAGGAGTACCATCGCCTGCCAGGGGATCTCTGCGAAGTCTACCTCCTGGTCCTTGCGGTTACCGTAGGGTTTCTGGGGCTGTTGGAAAGAAAACATGGTTAGAATTTCATAGAAAATCTTGTCTGTATTTCCCGTAATCCCTTTCGGGGTAAAAGTATAGTAAATGCACATTTCGTCAGCCAAGGAGTAGTGGTGGCACAGTGGAATCGTCTCCAACTTACGAGTTGTCGGTCGTTATTTCGAACCCAGACAGGCATTTTACTTTGTGTACTTATTTAATTTCATCACCACTGCTCTCAAAACGGTGAAGGAAAACATCGTGAGGAAACTACACGACCGAGAACCAAAATAAGACATGTGACATCTACCAACCCGCACTGGGCCCGCGTGGTAGATTACGGCTCACGAGAGGAGGCCTGTGTCCCAGCAGTGGGAACATTAAAGGCTGAAGTCATCTTAGATTTAATAAGTTATTCAAAAAAGTGGAATCTGCAACCTTCACCTAAAGAAGACTTTTAATAAATTAATCACTATTGATAAAATACAAAACTACCTTGGATTATATAATCAGTTGGTAACCTTTGATAAGGTCTAGCTGAGGTCAAAAGGTTATTAATTTGACCCCTATTGTCACTGTCGTTATTATTATTATACAATATTCGACTACCCAGTTGGTCTCGTGGTTACAAGCGCGGCTGCTCGATTCCCGGGTCGGACAAAGAGTTATTGGGTTTTCCACTAGGAATTTTTTAAACAGCCCGGAGTTTGGAAGTAAAGCCGTTGGTCCTGCGCCTGATCTCTCCCCGGTCGTGTCGGATTGCCGTCCCATCGGACTATGAGAGTAAAGGAACAGAGAGTGCACCTGTGTTTGCGCACACACTTGTGCACTATAATATCTCCTGCGTACCTGGCTATTATAATTTCCGTTGAGATTGGCCACCGTGACCGAAATCGGTCGGGGGGCTATTATTTTATTCTTTACTAAATTAAAGAATAAAATAATTATGAGATAATATGTAACACCCCAATTAGAATATTAATACAATGACCATAACTATATTTTTTTAAAGCTAACTATTGTTATTAAGAAAATCGTGTTGATTCTAGCATTAGCTGTTTTTGAAAGTTGAAAAATAAAGTTTTATAGTGACATTAAAAAAAACCTGCTTTTAGTACTAATTATGCAAAAAAAAATATAGGAACAATCGCAGATGTTTGTTGACAATGTTGTCATAGTAGGTAGGTAATACTTGTCTAAGGTCATCTTTTGCCAATTCGGTAGTTTTATATTTTATTAAAACGTATAAAACTAAATTTTTAACATTAAAAAAAAACAGTTGAAGAAATGGTCGTAGAGATTCGGCGCAATAGTAAAAAAACCGGTCAAGCACGAGTCGGACTCGCGCACCGAGGGTTCCGTAGGTACTTTGTAGGTATGTAAATAGTTTATCACGGGTTTTTTTTTAATGTACCTCCAAATTTACGGTTTTCAGATTTTTTCCTTTACTAATTGTGCTATGATCTTGCTTCTTGCCAAATTTCATGATTCTAGGTCAACAGGAAGTACCCTATAAATTTTGATTCCCTTGAGAATGTCGAAATATACGTTTTTTGCGACATAAACGGCCATATCTTTTTTTGACGTTAACTTAGAAGTTTGATTTTTTAACAGCTTCAAGGGACTGTAGACCTGAGTATATGGTTTTAATTTCAACTCGATACCTCCATGCGTTCCCGAGATAAAGGGTCTTGACAGACAACAAAGTGATCCTATAAGGGTTCCGTTTTTTCCTTTAGAGGTACGGAACCCTAAAAATGGTAAGGAGGACTTCGTATTATATTAGCTAAAATAGATAAAAACCGTGTGCTTTTAAACCCAACAGGTATAGATGGGCAATCCACCCGGGTTTAAACCCGGTGCTTCGATCAACACCCGATAAACACCAGTAAACACCAAATTTTCTGGGTGTTTATGGGCGTTTACGGGTGTTTATCGGGTGTTCATCAATAGCACCAGGTTTAAACCCGGTGGATTGCCCATCTATACAGGCGCAAGGTTAACTTACCTAACGAGATAACGATGTTGTAAAGACAGGTACCATCAAACGATGACATTTAAAAATATTTATATACTCATATATAATTATATGTGATTGGGAAATCGAATTCTTGTTAATTAAAGGTTTTAGATAAGTGTGCAACAATTTGTGGTTTTATTGAAACGTCAATTTTGTAATTGGTAAGAACTATCATCATCTGCCTAGCCTTTTCTCTACTATGTTGGGGTCAGCTTCCAGTCTTATCGGATACAGCTGAATACCAGTATTTTACATGGAGTGACTGCCTATCTGACCTCCACACCCAGTTACTGGGTAATACGATACCCGTGAGCAAGACTGGTTGTCAAAAATCCATTAATGACAACCGGGATCCACGACCTAACGTGCTTTCCGAGGCACGGAGGGTCTTGGTATGTAAATATGGTCACCCATCCACGGACCAACCGCGGCAAGCATAGCTTAACCTGATCGATCGACCCGTGCGACTGTTATTACTTAGCCACTATTTTTATTATTATTATAGATATATTATTTATTACCATTATTAACGAGAATCGAAACATGATTCCAAATCATAAATTATATAGGTAATACAGGAGTTGGTTCCGTTAATATTATAGATAAATAATAAATTGACATTTTGCAAAATGCTAATCTGTCAGATGTGTCTCTATGGTAATTTGAGGATTAAATCTATTCCGAGAAAAATATTATTATTGTAGTTGTCTTTGCTTCTAATCAAATAATAGGTGTGTCTAAAGCCATCTGCGTAAAATATTTTTATAGAATCTACTAGCAACGCCCCGCGGTTTCACCCGCATAAGTGTCGATCCAGTGAGAATGTCGGGATAAAAAGTATCCTATGTGTTAATCCAGGTTATAAATTATCTGTTTGCCAGATTTCATCCAAATCTGTGCAGGAGTTTTTGCGTGAAAGAGTAATAAACATCCATCCATCTTCACAAACTTTCGCCTTTAAAATTTAATAATAGTAGGATTTTATGAACTCTAAAATCACTTCATTAATGTTGAACGTGATTTAAGAGCTGTTAAAACAGAACTTAGGCATAATAAACTAGAATTTAGCTGTTTATGTTAATTTGTGGATCGTTAGAACTAAAATTAGACGACCATGACTTGATTTAGGCATTAAACGAGAAAACTAACTAGGTATGTACACGTACAGACGCCAGCACATTAAGCTACAGCAATCTGTCAAATTTCTTTAATAGATTTTCAACTTTATCGCTGAAGCATAAGGTTCAAAGTTGATTGGGGAAATTTGACAGTTTCGGGTAACTTGATGTGCTGGCGTGTATACCTAACAAAACTTGCTTGCTGTAATTTGTGCTAGATAATGTTTTTTTCTAGGTGCATTTTCTTCACATACCTATAATATTACATAATGAATTTATACAAAATATTTTTAAACATTTTAAAAGAGTACCTAACGGTGGAGTTTCTTTCCTATTCTTCTCCATACGAAACTATCTTTTGGAAAGGGCGACTAGAAACAATTCTATTTTATGTAAATTTTAACGTTCAAAAGTGCCTTATAAGTGCCTATCACACTAATATGTATTATAAAGGCGAAAGTTTGTGAGTGTTTGTGTGTGTGTTTATATGTTTGTTACGTCTTCACGCTCAAACGGCTGGACCAATTTTGATAAACTTTGGTATGAAGGTAGCCGACACACTGGATTGACATATAGGCTACTTTTTATCCCAATATTCCCACGGGATCGAAACTTATGCGGGTGAAACCACGGGGCGCAGTTAGTTTGAAATATATGATTTGACTTTGACTTTGCAATATCTAACAGTAACTGTGCTGTTCTACATTAGCATGTTCAGCATGTATCCGAAATCATAATCAGCCTATAACGTTCCCACTGCTGGGACACAGGCCTCCTCTCTGTGAGAGGGACTGGGCCATCCACCGCGCGGGCCCAGTGCGGATTGGTAGATGTCACATGACTTTGAATTTTTGATTCTAGGACATGCCGGTTTCCTCACGATGCTTTCCTTCAGTTTTGAGAGCAGTGGTGATGAAATTATTTACACAAAGTGCCTGCCGAGGTTGGAACCTCATTACTTATAAACGCAAAGTAAAACAAGTATTAAATAATCCTGCACCCTCATCGCATAACACACTATCAACCTCAATTTAAATAATTTTGAAGGAGATTGCTAATCGATTGCTTCATATGTTCGAAAAATTTGTCTGCTCAACAACGTAAATAACGCAATGAATGTTGTTGAACTGTCCAAATGAAACCGATTGCTACTGTTAGTGTGTTACGCAATTACCCTGCGGGTTTGTATTTGAGCGGGCTAGAGGGATAACCAAAAGAAAATATAAAAAAAATACTCACGTTAGGGACACCACAGTCTCCAGAACCGCTGTATTTTGGCAGGAAGACCCTGTGGACAGATTCTCCGAACTCATTCTCCGCTCCTCCATTCTGGGAAACGGTGAATCCTCCTCCCTGGATTAACTTTTGACCTTGACCTTGCTGTATTCCAAAGCCACCTCCCTGTTGCACTCCGAAGCCTCCCCCTTGTTGCACTCCTAAACCACCTCCTTGTGACACTCCGAAACCATTTCCTTGTGACACTCCAAATCCACCACCCTGCTGTACTCCGAAACCAGAGCCTTGTCTGACTCCAGAACCGCTTCCTTGGGTAACTCCGAAACCAGAGCCTTGTCTGACTCCAGAACCGCTTCCCTGGGTAACTCCGAATCCAGAGCCTTGGCTGAGTCCAGAACCGCTTCCTTGGGTAACTCCGAAACCAGAGCCTTGTCTGACTCCAGAACCGCTTCCTTGAGTAACTCCGAAACCAGATCCTTGGCTAACAGTCTGTCCCTGACCTTGGCTGGTGTACTGTCCTTGTCCACCAGTAACGGCAAATCCTTGGCCACGATTAACTCCCACACCACCTCCTTGGATAACACCCTGTCCTTGTCCCTGTCTGATTCCTGTTCCAAATCCTTGGGAGACGCTCTGACCTCCACCTTGGGAGACGCTCTGACCTCCACCTTGGGAGACGCTCTGGCCTCCACCCTGGACTACGCCGAAGCCTTGTCCCCTGGATACTCCAACTCCTGAGCCTTGGCTGACTACTTGGCCTCCACCTTGGCTGATGCCAAAGCCTGATCCTTGTGTGACTTTGGTACCCTGTTTGGAGAAAAGGAATGTTTTGTGAGTATGTTCTAGATTGGATGCCGATCGCATAATTTAAAAAACAATGTTGGGAAGCCCCGTATTCATGGTAAATTTTGTTGAGCAACTGTTGATCAACATTATTGATGAGCAACGACCAAGTTGCTGGAAAAAATGTCTTGTCTATCTACACGAGAAGTCTGCGTCAAAATGTTGTTGACTCATCATATGCTTGACCGTTGCTATGACCATCTTCAGTCTAATCAGATGCCGCTGAATATCAGAACTTTACATGGAACGACTGACCTCTACCACCCAGTTACTGAATAAGACGATACCCCTTGGTAAGATTGGTTGACAGACTTTTCGGCTTCTGCGTAACTACTGTCAACTTTACTGCAGACGCAACACTACAAATCATGGAGTTCCATACACTAAAAGTAAAAATAAAGCCAAAAGTTTTTTTATTTCCTCACCTGTCCGCCTTGAGAGTAAGAGCCCTGTCCACCAGTCTGTCCTTGGCCAAATCCTTGGGAAGTTTGAGAGACTGAAGAGCCTTGGCCGAATTGACCTGTTGGCAAGTGTACCATAAAGATTTTTGTCTTTTAGATGTGGAGAAAGGGAATCGAGAAATCGCGGGGAGTTCCTAAAAGTTTTGTCAGTAAATCTGCTGTTAAATATTACAGAAGTTGTGCTTGGTCCAGCTATGGCAACGTAAATAACAAGAACCAATTTTTTTAAAGCTGACTTGTCATATTCCGACACCTGAGGGGCAATTTTCGTAATTTTAAGAACGTTCACAGTCTGATCTTAGTCTCAATCTGTCAAAAATGCCTCTAAACTCCCTACATTTTTGACAAGTTTTTGACATTGATTGTCGCTGAGATGAGATTGCGAGTAGATTTTGAACGTTTTTAATTACGGGAAATGGCCTTGATCATTGACTTGAGGGCCTAGACAAATTGACAGCGATAACGATGATGGGAAAGTCAAAAATGTATTGGATCGCCTTAAGCTACCAAATCCTGTTGATAGTATTTGTAGAAAAACGGAACGCTTTGAAAGCGATTGCTTAGGTACAACTACCCGGTGTTACTAAAAACCTCGTAGCGGCATCAACACTGCCACATGCGAACTACCCATCACACTGACGTCACGCAAAATCCTGCATCGCGCAAGCAGAGTTTACCGCGTAACTAGCATACAACATCCCGACATCAATCGTCGGACAGTAGACTCAATTCCTGACTGGTCGGGGGATCCTCCCTTTTCAATGGAGGATGAGTGAACTTTACACCATGTTCCTCATACCTCTATAACCTCATAAAAATTGGATACACACCTTGATTACCCTGTCCAGCTGACCCATACTGCCCTTGACCTTGGACCGTGACCTGACCCTGTCCTCCTGTCTGGTAAGAACCCTGGCCTCCTTTGGAATAAGACCCTGTTCCTCCTTGAGAGTAGGAGCCCTGGCCGAACTGGTTCTTTTGGATGAAGGAGCCAGGGGTAGGAGTTACGGGTGAAGGGAATCCTGGGGTGACCTGGTTGGGGCCTTGTGTTGGCTTGCCGGTTGTGCTGGAAAGATTTTGTCTGGTTAGCATAGTTTTTGGCGTGTGGAAATGCATTGTGCAAACAAGTATATTACAAATTAAAGGATTATATCCAAGATAAGAACGCTTAGAAACATGCAATTGTGATCTATCACGTGAACCAAGCGCGGGTTGGTAGATTTTTTTATAAATTTTTTTGATGTTGCATATCTTCGAATTTTTTGGTTCGAGTACATGCCGGTTTCCTCACGATTTTCACCTTCACCGTTTTGTGAGCAGTGGCGACACATAGTAATGCGTAGGCCTAGGCTGGAACCTACGACCTACAATTCGTAAGACAGGCGCTACCACTGGGCCACCACTGCTCTAATCTTATCTACCATGATATGACAAGATTTTATTTCTTACTCGAAGTTATTCAGATAAACAGATCCAGTAACCGGAGCCCTCACGGTGACTCCAGGTTGGTTGTTCGAGCTTCCTCTGCTGTCTGGCGCATATTTGCCGTCGTTGCCTCCGAAGACACCGGGAACCCACTTGCCGAGCTGGTTGGCAGGCCAGGGGTCAGTGTAGAAGGGGTCACGGCAACATTTGCCGACGCGGCCTGATTCTAAGTCCTTGCAGTCCTGTTGGAGGTTTGGTTAGGTTAGTATTGTCCTGCAGACTGAATTTCGCAGCGAATCTCAGCGGAGATTGCCCATCTACGCGGGAGATATTATAGTGTCACTCTTTCATTACTCTCATAGTGCGATGGGACGGCAATCCGTCACAACCGAAGAGAGATACTTTCCGAGGCACGGGGGTATCACACTGCCAACTTCCAAACTTCGGGCTGTTACTGAGAAATTCCTAGTGAAAAAGCCCAATAACACTTTGTCCGACCCGGGAATCGAACCCGAATCCCACGCTCAGTCATTTAAAGTATTTAAAGCAAGATTAAGCAGTAGACTCCGGGATCAAAATTATTTTTTGCACCTGCTAGAAGTATGTGCAAAAGATTGCAAAAAATCCGTTCGACAAGCCCTCAATGGCTTTAATTTTGACAGTTCAACAACATTCATTGCGCTATTTTCGTTGATGAGCAGACAAATTTTTCGAACATATAAAGCAATGGATTAGCAATATTCTTCAAAATTATTCCGATTGTGTTTGACAGTTTGTTACTCAATTTGGGTGCTGTACTTAGTTTTACAGTATACTTACAGTCAATGGCACTCTGTAGGCCTCCTGGTCCCTGGTGAGGGCGATAACGGTGGTGGAGATGACTCCCTCAGCGGTACAGTACTCGATGGGTGTGCATTTGAGAGCAGCGGCGCAGCCGGATGGGATGTCGTCTAGTGGAAAATTAGGTAATGTAGCTTCATTGTATAATTAGTCTATAATGTTCCTAGGTTCCTACTTATGGGACAGGTCTTCTTTTATAAAACTCTGATAACTGTGTGACACAATAGAAAATCAATGAGAGGTTTTCTTTTTGAGTATTAAAAAAAAAACATAGTTTCCAATAACTCTATAGATGGCGTTGAACTGACTACGTTACTAGGTACCAAAGCCAAAACGCTTGGAAAAAAAAACATTGCGTCACGTCACATACGCTCGTTGACTGACATTTTCGTTTGCTTTCGTTTTACGATATCAAAATTACATCCAAGTGAAATAATCAAAAAATTATGTGAAGTTCCGTTCCTTGCAGTAACTTACAAAGGTCAGCGCCATCTATCCAGCGACTAGGGAAGAGTTAAAAAGAAAAGAAAATCCCTCATTGTGTTTCATTAGCGGAACTTGAGAGGTCATAATCATAGATAAAAATACGGTCATAATCACTGGTCAATAAATGCTTTGACTTTTACATAAGTGTCCATGTAGGTTTATGTGAAATAAAATATTTTGATTTGATTTGAACTCAAAATAGAGGAACTTCCGAGAATTCATTCAGTATTTGGAAAATAATTGTTTTTTCTACTTACTGTTTTGAGGAGGTGTTACTCTATTTGGGGGCGCGGTTGGGTACTGGTCACGAATCAACGACCCATTCGTATACTGAGGCTCTACGTTGCTCGGAGAGTCAGTAATGTCAAATGGAGGCAAGTACTCCGGCGCCTTTGTCGACACAGGTGGAAGGTACGTCGGCCTGGGAGTAGTGTACGGCCGGGGAGTAATTACAGGACGAGGGGTTGTGAATGGACGAGGGGTGGTGACGAAAGATGGAGTGTATGCTGTAGAAACTACATTGGATCCGCTAGTTGAAGTGTCAATGGGAGGCAGGTAAGGTACGCCAGGTTTGAGCCCAGTTCCAACCCCGCCAGGACGGAAGACACCAGCGTTTTCTGATCCAGATGAGAAGGAATCAGTTTCCACGAAGTTCGATTGACTGGTCGACTTGAAGACTTCGTTGTTGAAATTTCCAGCGGTGGAACCGAAGCGGCTTGGAGTAGGTGCTACAGTTGATCCAAATCCTGATGCTGTTGATCCAAATTTGTTGCTGTTAAACGCGGAGCCTGATCCGAATTGGCTTCCGAAGCCTGTGCTCGAGCTTCCTCTGTTGGCGTTGGCGTTAAAGGCTGTGTTCGTCTGGCCTGCTCCGAAACCTGCCTGGCCTGTGGTACCAAAGCTGCTTTGGCTTCCTTGGCCTGAGCCTGATTGGCTGAAGAGTCCCTGGCCGCTGCTGCTAGATCCTTGGAAGGTGCCGGAGCCGACTCCCAGGGAACCTTGGAGGTTGTTGTTACCAGACAGGGAGGATGTTTCGATTCGGCAGCAGATTTCGGTCCTGGTGTTGCAGTATTGTTTCTGTGACAAAAGAAAGAGTTTGGTTAGGTTTTAGATATAAGGGGTCAAATTAAATTAGCTAGCGAAACTCTAGACGCGGTATCGATATCTAAACATCACACTAATATTACAAAGGCGAAAGTTTGTGAGTGTGTGTGTGTGTGTTTATATATTTGTTACTTCTTCGCGCTCAAACGGCTGGACCAATTTTGATAAAATTTGGTATGGAGGTAGCTGACACCCTGGATTAATATATAGGCTACTTTTTATCCCGATATTCCCACGAGATCGAAACTTATGCGGGTGAAACCGCAGGGCGCAGCTAGTGATAAAATACCTCATTCATACATTGCCGTAACATCATAGGGGTAATTGCGTAACACACTGTCAGTAGCAATGGGTTTAATTTTGAGAGTTCAACAATATTCATTGCGTTATTTCTGTTATTGAGCAGGCAAACTTTTCGAACATATGAAGCAATGGATTAGCAATATCCTTCAAAATGATTCAGTTAGGGTGCTGCATTAAAATAATGCATTACAACCAAAACTATTTAATTGGTATTAACTAAATTAACAATCTTCTCAAACTAATATATACGAAAGTAAGTTTGTTTGTTTATTACGTTTTGACGCTAAAACGACTTGACGGATTTGGATGAAATTTAGCACATGGGTAGACCATGATCTGGAGAAGGACATAGGCTAATTTTCATCTTGGATTGCAGACGAAGTCACAGGCAACACCTCTATAAAAAATTACGCGAAAGTTTCTCAGTCTGTCTGTTACGTTTCGCGAATAAGCCGCGTATAAAGTTATGTATAGTAAGATCAAGCACCGCTTTGATGCATAAAAGCATATTCTGTTTGGCCCCAAAAATTTATAATAAGCTCCCAACACATCTGAAACAGCTGCCCACTAGGTTACATTTAAAAAAAACTCTTATAGCCAAATGCTACTACAGCTTATCAGAGTTCCTAAATGAGCGACATTAAGTAAATATAGGCACATTATGTAAATATAGGCACATTATGTAAATATAGGCACATTAAGTAAATATAGGCACATTATTGCGACATTTCTCCTAGTCAACAAGACCCACTTTACGAGCAAGTGTGTTGAAAATGTTTATTACAGTGTCTCAGATTTTTTTATTTTTTTTTAGACAATTTTTGACATTATTCATTTATTATGTATTTTTTTAATACTAGACATTTTTAATATTATCTATAATAATTGTTTTTATATAATTTTTATTTGACATTATGACATATCTTTACAATAATTAACTGACTGAAGCATTTATTTTAACCATTTGTTATTACTTATTATTATTTTTTTTTTTACAGTTGACATTTTTTAAATTATTATTTTTTTGCTGAATTAATTTTTTAAATTATTATTACTTATTCATATTTGTACGCCGTCATGGGCAAAACATAGTGTACTATTTCAATATCAACACCTGTTTTTTTACACCACCTATGTTTTTACAAATAAAGAAACTTTGACTTTGACTTTGATAAATCAAAATGAGACGAAGATAATTTCCTACAAATTTGTAAACATTTTATAACAGCCGTGTCACCCTTAGAGTTACGAGAATTGCCCCTGTGAAATCCACACAGACGAAGCCACGGCAAAGCACTACTATATAAAATTAAACTACAGAGCATACGGTACTTGATTAAAAATTGCAACACATTCCGCTGAGTGTAACTTTAACTGCAAATCGTAAACTATTACAAATGGCGACAAAGCCGAAGATGGATAATTGTTAGTACTGAGGCTTGGTTCCCTATATGGTCTGTCTTTTATAAATGGTATGTCACATAAATGTCACACGCAGTGTGTCAATTTAAATTTATTTCGCGAAAGTTGTGGTTAGTTTACACAGGACGAAACGTTGCGCAACTGTCAGTTGCTTTAGATTGTTGATGGCAACTTTAAAAGTAACAATCTTGCGTTGCCTTTTCCCAACTATTTTGTGGTCAGCTTCCAGTCTAGCCAGATGCAGCTGAATACCAGTATTTTACATGGAGCGACTGCCAACCTGACCTCTACAACTCAGTTACTGGATAACACGATAACCATTGATAAGACTGTTTATCTTTGCAGGCTTCTGACAACCCCATCAGGAAAAGAAAGTTGCCGGTCATATTAGTCTTAGAATTGATGACCGTTGGGGTAGACGTGTTCTTGAGTGGAGACCGTGAATCGGCAAACGTAAGGTAGGACGCGCTAAGGCTGGATTGTAGCTGGTAGCAGCTGGAGGCGAGTTGTCGAGAACCGAGCTAAATGGCGTGCAATAGGAGGGGCCTATGTCCAGCAGTGGACTGTTATAGGCTGGTGACGAAGATGTCTACCCAAAACGACTGTCAAAGATCTACGAGTATCGCCCGCTAATTGCTATTGTGTAACCAGCCTAAGAATCGCCATTTATAAAGACGATGCCTTCTATACATCACCGAATGTCAATTTATTTGCAACACTGCCATAATGACATTATGTCACAATCTTTTGTATAGTATTCTTTACAAATACTTTCTTTCGACGTAAGTGGTGATTGCAATACGTATAATATATCAATATAATTGCCTCGGTATTTAAAAAGTTTCTATTGCATAGTTGTAACTTAGAGTTCTTTGTAAAGGAGCTTGTCTGGTAAAGTATAGCCAACTTTGACAAGATACACTTTGATTACCAACCTTCAGAAAGTTTGATATACATAACTAAGATTTTTTATTTATTTAAGATAACTTATGATTTATTTTTTTGTATAAACATGGTATACATACAAGACCATGCAAGATGATAATAAATTACATTATAGGTAGTCCAATCATGTTTAGCCTTATAATATATAAAAAAAAAAGAAAAAAAAAGAAAAGAGAAAAAAAAAACGACGGGTTGCACTCCAGGAGTGCCGGCAGAAGTGAAACGTTGTGCGTTTTGGATATTTTGGAATGGATAAGGAATAATTTTGCACGAATTGCTTTAATTATCAGAATAAAAGTACTATCTTTTATGTGGTAGAATACAATATTTATTTATTGCGCTATCGTACACAAACATGACAATTTATATTACATTGCACGCTGTAACATAAACACACGAACATTCGCGCAAGCGCCCTGCACCGCCTAAACGAAACAGCCGGCGCAGGCATACATTTTCGCCGCGCCGTAGAAAGAGAGGGGGATACTCCCTCTCCTACGCCACGCCAGCTGTCTACTCTCCATCCGTCTTACGAATTTTCGATCAGGTCACGTGTCCTGACGCGAGTTTAACATTTTTTACCCATTACAAAAAAAGTGTACAACGCCGCTAAAGAAGTTTTCACTTCAAAAAAAAAAGAAAAAGAGTAAAGAGTATTCTATTCTATATTGGCGAACAAATATTTTAGTAACATTACTACTTTAATCAATAGTGTGGTCTGCTTGCAGTCTAACCAGGTGTCAAAGATCCACGAATGACAGCCGGGACCAACAGCGTACCACGCTTTCCGAGGCACGGAGGGGTCTTGATATGTAAAGATAGTCACCCATCCACGGACTAACCGCGGCAAGCGTAGCTTAACCTGATCGATCGACCCGTGCGCCTGTTATTACTTAGCCACAAGTCTGATCTCAGTCTCAATCTGTCAAAAATGCCTCAAAAATCCCTACATTTTTGACAAGTTTTTGACATGGATTGTCGCTGAGATGAGATTGCGACTAGATTTTGGACGTTTTTAATTAAAGGAATTTGCTTTCTGGGGCCTAATTAACTATGCAACCACGTCAACTCCTTAGTTACCTGATCACGACATCTGCTGGTCATACACGCACGCCGGTTGCGAGTACTACGCACCTGCAATGCGATTCTGTAACCATCTCACCGTGAAAACTTAAGTGAAGTGAGCGTGGAGTGAGCTGTCAGTGTCATCCCACCTGATACTAGGGATTGACCAAGCATCGTAGACAGAGTAATCTATAGACTCATGGTATCCGTGTCACCGAAAGGGACAAAAAATCCGGCAATCTTCATCATACTATCATTTTTACAGCTTATTACACTGCACCTTACCATTTTCACAGTTGCGCAAATGTACTATTATTGAATTATGAACGAAAAAGATCTTATTTTCCGTTTAATCGCGGTGTAGTTTTTATTAATTCATTCATAATTTTTATTATTTCATTCATAAACGTCAAACTTGTTGTGCACATTGATGTGCTTAGCCGACACGCAGTAAGGGACAGAAATATTCTTACTCTGTCTCTTTTCTTTGCTAGTGACGAGTGACGTTAATATATTTCTCTTTTTATTGTGCGAATGAAAAAGAAGATATGCAGCAGTCTATAGTTTACTCTGTCTACGTTTCACGGTGAGATTTTTACAGAATCGACATGCTGACCTTTCGGAAGAACATCTTTATAATGAATTAGAAATATTAAGTTAAGATGTAATTTACGCAGCACTTAAAGTAATGTTAAGTCCATTTGATAATTATATATCAAAGTTATAACCATTTAATAAGACAAGTATACAAGTATATTAAATTACAGTTACTAGCAACAAGTTAGTATTGAAGTAAACGGAATCGTTTAAGGTACTATTAAAATATTTGCTTAAATGTTAATTGTAGGATGTCTTAAGTATGTATTTTCATTGGGAAATTCACAGTAGCGGCCCGGATTCTTATGTGCTTAGTACCTAAATGGAAATAGGCTTGTCCTTTGTGCTATGGGACGTACCTATAACCCTGTAGCGGTATCTACAACGCAACATGCGAAGAACGCGTCATACTGACGTCACGCAAATACTGCATCGCGCAAGCAGAGTTTACCGCGCAACTAGCACAGGTACATCGGGCAGTTGCCCGCCAGACACAACACCCGTCTGGTCGGAGGATCCTCCCTTTTCTATAGAGTATGAGTGAACTTTACACCCTGTTCCTCATACCTCTATAACCCAATCTACCTAGCCTTTTCCCAACTATATTGGGGTCGGTTTCCAGTCTAAACGAATGCAGCTTGGGACCAGTATTTTTCATAGAGAGAATGCCTATTTGACCTCCACAACCCAGTTACTGGGTAACACGATACCCCTTGGCAAGACTGGTTGTCAGACTTTTGGGCTTCTGACTACCCGTAACGACTGTCAAAGATCTGCGAATGACAGCCGGGACCAACGGCTTAACGTGCTTTCCCTAAGCACGGAGAGGTCTCGGTATGTTATGGATGGTCACCCATCCACGAACATCGACCTGTGCGGTATTTAGCCACTGGGCTAGTGGCTCACGAGAACAATATATCTATAATGTCCCCATGTTATCTGTGAGAGGGAATGGGCCGTAATCCACCACGCGGTCTCTTTGTGGGTTGGTTCTCAAGATTCTTAACACCTCGATCCGATTCTTAAATACCTGGTTGGGGTAGTGGATGCAAGGGTTACTGCTGAGCTTGAGGTCCTAGGTTCGTTTCCCGAACGTTCAAAGTGGGAATTTCTCAGTAGAAGCCTGGAGTTTGGATTTGGGCCCAGTTGATGACAATAGGCTCGCCCCCTATTACATGGGACTTAAACTTAAGTGGCGAAATGTGGACGCACGTGCACGGAGAATAAAGGCGTGTTATGTTATTCTGTACAAAAACGCAGAACGTGGAATATCATCTTCGCGTATAATACTTGTTATTGATGCTAATTACAGAAAAACGTATAGAAAAACTATTAGGACTCGCTCAACAATGGGACAATGGGTCGCACGCGGAAAAAACTTAATTAGACCACAGACGAACTGCGTTATTTCCTTGGAATAACGTCATGAAGAAAAAAATACTAATATCCGGAAACGTTGCGTTAACGTTGCTAATTATCATAATCTTACACTCGGTTTGTGGGGCCCGTGGCTAAATATAACAGCCGCACAGGTCGATCGTTCAGGTTAAGCTACGCTTGCCGCGGTTGGTCTGTGGATGGGTGACCATCTTTACACACCGTGACCCCTCCGTGCCTCGGAAAGCACGTTAAGCCGTTGGTCCCGGCTGTCATTCGTGGATCTTTGACAGTCGTTACGGGTAGTCAGAAGCCTGAAAGTCTGACAACCAGTCTCACCAAGGGGTATCGTATTACCCGGTAACTGCGTTGTGGAGGTCAGATAGGCAGTCGCTCCATGTAAAATAATGGTATTCAGGCAGGCAGACGACGACGACACTCGGTTTGAGAAAGATTAATTCATTATCTGCCATAGCCTTTTCCGAACTATGTTCGGGTCGGCTTCCAGTCTAACCAGATGCAGATGAATAGGTACCAATACAAATGACCTGAATTTAAAACTAACCTAACATATCATCCCGTTTGTTCTCACATATCGAAGCAATATGAATAACTAGCTGCGCCCGCGGTTTCACCCGCGTAAAGGTCGACTTGTGGGAATATCGGGATAAAAAGTAGCCTATATGTTAATCCAGGGTGTCAGCTACCTCCATCCAAAATTTTATCAAAATTGGTCCAGCCGTTTAAGCGTGAAGAAGTAACAAACATATAAACACACACACACACTCACAAACTTTCGCCTTTATAATATTAGTGTGATGTACCCAGGATTTTGTAAATTATCCTGACTTAAAAGTGTGTCTTTGGAGTTTTTTGCCCGTTCGTCTCCATAGAGATCTACGTTTTGGTATAGACAATCCTTTACCTTTCTCACAACCGAACGTAGACTCTTGGCTAGTTTTCTTTCTCATAAATAGGTATTTAGATAATGGCAAAGTCATCTATAAAATAATTGTGAAGTTGGATAAAAAAATAAACGCGAATTTTTGACTACGGTTGACGAAATTGGTCCGATAATTATCATTGCGTAACTCATAACACGCGGTTCGCTTACTCGGGTAAACATTTCAGTTTGTTGACGCGTTGTTTCATCAAATATTAGCATTTCATTCGTCTTGTGGTTAGCGTTTTGCAATTAATTTTATTTGTAGGTAATACTATTCCGTGCCTCGGAAAGCACGTTAAGTCGTTGGTCCCGGCTGTCATTCATGGATCTTTGACAGTCGTTACGGGTAGTCAGAAGCCCGAAAGCCTGACAACCAGTCTTACCAAGGGGTATCGTATTACCCAGTATCTGGGTTGTGGAGGTCAGATAGGCAGTCGCTCCATGTAAAAATACTGATATTCAGCTGCATTCGGTTAGAGTGGAAGCCGACCCCAACACAGTTGAGAAAGATGATGATGAGGTAAAAATTTCATGATGGCTCAGTGGTTAAGACCTCGCTTCTCATGCACGAGGTTGTGGGTTCCGATCAGCGGCATAATTACGTCACACTAACAGTAGCAATGTCTTTTATTTTAGGCATAGGATAGATTTTATTTCGATATCCCACGGGATCGACACTTATGCGGGTGAAACCGCGGGGCGCTGCCAGTTATTTATAAAAGTAAAGCGCCTGACTGGGGTTCGAACCTATGACTTATAAACTCGTAAGTCGGAGCCGTTGCCACTGGGCCACCCTCTTTTGCCTTTTGAGGCAATAATATTATGCTGGGCTGGTATTATATTACCTACTTAAGAAATCACTGTATTGAACAGTGTTATTATCAAAGAAAATCTTGAATTAAGTTTTCCGACATCGTCTGCATAAAATTTTCGATGTAGCAACACCAAGTTCTTACTTCAAGCCCTTACAAAATTATCCTAAAAATAGAATAGAAATGTCTAAACGTCAAAAGGGCAACACTTTACCCGACTGCAAAAGGTCAAAGTTGCGTTATGCTTTGACGGCTAGCTGACCTAACTTCTAGAACGGCGCAAACGCAATAGGTAACTTAGATATATGTTAATATGATCCTTAACTTGACATATAAACTTGGTTTGTAAATTGACAGCTAAGTCTTTAAGGGAAATGCCGGAGGGGTGACCTTAAGATCCTATACTACCTCAAATGGCTTAGCATGATCCTCCGTTATCTCGAAAATACCGGAGCATTAATTTTGAAATAAATATATGCTAAAGTTGAGGATTAATGTTAAGTACTATGTTAGACGAAAACACGATTCCATAAAATTTTCTCGATAGAAAAAAATTCCGAAGTTACCTCCAAACCGAACAATGAACCGCTGGTATTAAAAAAATACTGCAATTTAGATCATGAAACTTTGCATATTAACTGAACTAACTTTGTAGCAGGTCTTATGTTATTTAGTTTTTTTGAATTACCTTTGTTTTCACCGTAAAAAGCAAATACCTAAACTATTGGCGCTGCCTTCCGCCCAGCACCGCACTCTGTCTCGCTCTCACACAGTCCGCGAGCAGTATCGTGCGAGCGAGATAAAGAGTGAATTTTAGCTGAGGTAGTATAGGCTCTTAAATGTGAAGCAATTTTTAGTTTTAATTGAGATGGGAAAAACCATTGAACTTGCGACACTGTTACCGACACCGCGCTACATTCGGATGTGTTCCGCTGTCCTCGGGATGTACTCGGTTTTAAATCCGATATGTCAGTGAGTGATGGCAAAGTATTCTGTTTGTGTTTTATTTTCACTCCTGTCGGCACTCTCGGAGTGCCACTATTTTTTTTTTGTTGTTTGCTTGTTACACACTAAAACGACTGAACGAATTTGAATGAAATTTGCCACATGTGTAGACCTGGATTAGGACATAGACTGGATTAGGACATGGACATACTTTTTAGCCTGATATTCTCACGGTAGCGAGACTCATGCGGGTGAAACCGCGAGGCGCGGGCGCAGCTAGTAATATTGGTAACTTCAAACTTGATGTTTACATGACCTCTTCTTAACGTACATAAATCATAAGTCTTGCATATTTTGATGCGGATAATTTATCATAGCGTATTTAAACGGTAGGGTCCTATTATATGTTTATTCGTAATAAAATAATTATTGCTATTAGATACCTATTTAGTACCTTGATAATAGTGATATTTAGTACCTTGATAATAGTGATATTTAGCCGCATCTCGTTACATTGAAGACCTACCTCAATTTGGTTAGGAAAATGTTAAGATTTTATAAGTTGTATGTTTAATAGATAGAGGGGCCCGTGGCTAAATAATAACAATCGCACAGGTCGATCGATCAGGTTAAGCTACGCGTGCTACGGTTGGTCCTGTGGATGGGTGACCATCTTTACATACCGTGACCCATCCGTGCCTCGGAAAGCACGTTAAGCCGTTGGTCCCGGCTGTCATTCGTGGATCTTTGACAATTGTTTCGGGTAGTCAGAAGCCCGAAAGTCTGACAACCAGTCTAACCAAGGGGTATCGTATTACCCAGTAACTGGGTTGTGGAGGTCAGTTATGCAGTCGCTCCATGTAAAATACTGGTATTCAGCTGCATCCGGCTATACCCCTTGGTAAGACTGGTTGTCAGACTTTTGGGCTTCTGGTAAAGACTGTCACAGATCTACACATGACAGTCGCGACCAACGGGATACGGAGGGATCTCAATATGTAATGTATGGTCACCCATCCACGAACTGACCGCGGCGACCGCAGCTTAACCTTGATCAATTGACCGGCGCGGCGGTGCAGCTGTTCCTTAGCCACGAACGAGCCCCTCCAATACAACTACAAGCTACTATTTCGAAATACCATCTACGTCTATACAAAACACGATAATATTCGATATTGTAATAAGTGAACTACCATTTATCATCCCGCCGTGTACTGTCAAGAAGACAAGTGTAGACATGTACCGAGGTACCGGCGCTTGCGCAAGCTGTTTGTTTATTTCGTAAGTACAAGTCTAAAATATGGGTATGTTATGACCTTTTTCCTGACCTGTGTGACTTGTGGCAGTAGGGTCGCTCCCTTTTACTTCACCATCTGCCTGCTTTTCAAAACTAAATAAATTCATCAATCACTTTTGCCATCAACTGTACATAAAGACAAGAGCTTTTGACACAATATTATATAGATAGACCTAGATAATGCAAGTATCAAGAACTGTATGAAAACCAATTGTGTGCCATTTTTTGACTACCTACTATGACGTCACAAGCTCGCGTTCTCGCTCACGCTCACCCAGCCAGCAGTACACAGGACTGAGCGCGAAAATGGCGGCTTACGATTTTTGAACGTAAGCTGGTGCGATTTTTGGCACGCGAAGTAGTTGCTCTTGCGTTATCTATCTATATCTGTGGTTAACACCCATACATATTATGTATGAGAAGTGTATGTATTTATGTATATTATATACTACTATAGCTTCTGCCCGGGACTTTGTTCGCGTGGAAGTCGTAAGATACACAATACAGTTTTGTCTTTTTGCTCGGCTCCTAAGGGTTGTAGCGTGATGTTAGATAGCCTATAACCTTCCTCAAGAATTGGGCTATCAAAAACAATAAGGATTTTTGAAATCCGACTGGTAGTTCCAGAGATTATCGCGTTCAAACAAACAAATACTTCAACTTTATTATATAAAAAAGTTCTAGCTGACCCGTTTGACCTTGTCCTGTCCTTTCAATAATTTATCTAAAAAAAAGGATGAACGTCCGTTTTTCCTAAATTTTCTCATCTTCCCAGATTTTTTTGAAATTTTTCTTCCCGTAATAACCTAATTCGGACTGTTACGAAAATTTTAAAACAAAAAATAGCCAAATCGGTCAAGCCGTTCTCAAGTCATGTGCGTACTAACGAACAGCAGTTCATATTTATTTATTAAACATGTATTTATGTATAGATGCAGCATAAACAAGATTTACATCGCCAGAGGCACTATTTGATTGTTTCCATTCAAGATAATGTTAAGTATAACCTTATTGTTTTGAAGTAGCATTGAGGCATGGTAGAGTTCTGAGTAAATAATACTCGTCAAAATATTGTGTAGTAATATGCACGTGCCTTCTCTATATGAGCGAGGCGTTTGTCCTGCAGTGGGCTAATAAGGTACTGATATTATTATTTCCTGTAAATGTTGTGTTTGTAGAATGTTTAAAAAACTTCCATTACTGACCTGTTTCAATAAATCTTTCTGTTTAATATGAAAATTGTATATATTTATTCAAAAATTTAAAGACATGTGACATATACCAATCCGCACTGGCCCGCGTGGTGGATTACGGCCCACTCCCTCTCACCAAGAGGAGGCAGGTGTCCCAGCAGTAGGATTATACGCTGATTATGATATTTTAATTTTTTTTTCACTAGCGGTTCGCCAATGGTTCACAAGAATGAAAAAAAATTACTGATCTGGCGACATGCCAAAACATCGTAAGTATTTAAGCCCTGGCTGGAGCCCATAATTTATTGAGGCACCCATAAGCAAGCCCGGTTTAGCAGCCAACAACTTCCTAGATTGACCTGCGAGATGCCATCATCATCTGCCTGGCCTTTTCCCAACTATGTTGGGGTCGGCTTCCAGTCTAACCGGATGCAGCTGAATACCAGTATTTTACATGGAGCGTCTGCCTATCTGAACTCCACAACCCAGTTACTGGGTAATACGATACCCCTTGGTAAGACTGGTTGTCAGACTTTAGTTTAAACTATTGACTTTATTTTACTTTACTTTACTTTGGCGAGATGCCATTTATAAAAATTTAAAAAGCTGAAACATCAAGATTTCAACGCTAAATTTATCTAAGTTAAATATTAATGTAGGCTGGTAGCATATAACAAAATCCCTGACTCATTCCCTAAAAGAACAGGTACCCGTGTTCTTCACCAAAACCAGTTCAGTAGTTTAGCCAAAAACACGTATCAAACTGACAGAATCACTTTCTCCTTCATCATAATTGGGGTCCATTTTTTTCGTTTGTTTTGTTATCATCCATTACGTCAATTATGTCAAACCGAGCTACATCAATCATACATAATACAACGTGGGTGTATGTGGTGTCAGCGAGTTGCGTGGGAGTTTATGAGTCATTAAATAAAGTTTGTTGAAGCAGTTTGATGAATAGATGACCTGAGATCATTTTGGAAGCTCTAAAAAGGACCCCTTTTTAGAGCTTCCAAAATGATCTCAGGTCATGAAATAAAAGGGGTATAAAAGGTTCATGTGAAAAAGAATACACAGGTGATTCCCGAAGGGACTCAGATGTGTATAGATCTTTGGTGTTACCCCGTAACTGGGTTATGCAGGTCATATAGGCAGTAAAATACTGGTATTCCGTTGCATCGGGTTAGACTGGAAGCCGACCTCAACACAGCTGGGAAAAGGCTAGGCAGATGATGACTCACATTTCACCTTGAGTGGAGTCCCATATAGGTACTGGGCGAACTTATGTTATACTTGAACTGCCTATTCGACTGGCCGCAAATCCAGAATCCGAGGTACCATGTGGAAAAACTGCCCGAACCGGGAATCTGACTAGGATGGGTCAGTACCCACCCTCAGCTCAGCCAGCAGACACGCTTTAGGAACGCACCAACAAGGCACATTTATTTTCTATAGCCGGTTTGTGTAGTGAGCTGTTAAAAGTGACAATCCAGCATCAGGTGGAATGCGGCTCGTTTCACCTAAGTTTTGAACGGTGACATTTTTACAGAATATATCGGTATGTGATGACAGAACCTCTCACCGAGAGGAGGCCTGTGTCCCAGCAGTGGGAACATTATAGGCTGATTATGGTATGGATGACAGAACGATGCGTGGTCATTGATATGTTTTTACCGACTTCAAAAAAAAGGAGGTTATCAATTCGACACGTATGTATGTAATATTATTGGAATTGCATTATATTCACATATGACAACCTATTAGGGCTTCCAAACCAATATACCAATTTTATAGACGTGTGTATGTATGTTTGTCCACGTATTTCTCCGCAACTATTAATCGGATCATGACCATTTTTTTTATTGGCGTACATTTACTTCAACTTAGGGAACAGTGCAAGTTTCATCAAAATCAATTTAGTAATTTTTAAGATATGGACTAATACGTGTAAGTGTGACGGCCTGGCTTATTGATATGAGCTACGGGTGTAGTGTCAAAGGGAAAACATCTCAAAACCTTGGTCAAATTCTAGTGCAAAAACTAAAAATTACGAAATAAAAAAGTAATAAAAAAAAAATTAAACCGACTTCAAAAAGAAATTAACTCAAAATTATAAAATAACTTAAATTACGGAAGTCGGTGGCAAAAAACTAAAACTAAAAAGATACAGATCCCAAAGACACCGACTTCCGAAATTAAAGTTATTTCATAATTTTGAGTTCATTTCTTTTTGAAGTCGGTTTAATTTTTAAAATTACTTTTTTATTAATTTTTTGGTGTCTAAACTCTCTGCTTATTATTTGAAGCTATTTACCGTGAACATACACTTAATATCCCCAGTGAGCCAGGTCATCAGGTTTAGTACTTATGTCGCAATAGGTAGGTGCCTACATACGACTCGGTGTCGCCTAACCAAAGGACATCGAGATAAAAGAGCGTCAGCAAAAATGTCAGTCTTAAAGTATTGTTTGTTTTGACATTTTGTTAGACGCCTGCTGTGAGACTGGTTTAAGGAGTTTGTTTGAAATGTTGTTGTGAATTATTGGTGATCTTTCAACGGTTGATAATGTGAATTAATTTATAACAGAAATTATACCAGTATTTTACATGGAGCGACTGCCTATCTGAAACATGAGATGCTCGTCTAATGGCAACCTCTGTGGCCTTACATAATCAGCCTTTATTGTTCCCACTGCTGGGACACAGACCTCATCTCGGTGAGAGTTAGCGGGCCGTAATCCACCACGTGGGCCCAGTGCGGGTTGGCAGATGTCAGTCTACGAATTTTTGGTTCTAGGACATGCCGGTTTCCTCACGATGTTTTCCTTCACCGTTTTGACTGTGGCCTTAGTGTGAGTTTTTTCGATTCACGTTCGATGGCGAGTGCGTTAGAATTTTGTATGGGAAATTAGGTTTCTCCTAGTGACCACCAGGTGGCGCTATTACTTTTTCCTATATAAAATACTAATGCGCTCGCAACCGAACGTGACTGAACAAACTCACACTAAAACATTAATGTGTCCTATCTACGGATAATGCAGTGGACTGCAACATTACTACCTAAACTTTTGTTAAATGTATTACATAATATGTTGTAGTTGTTTAGTATCCCTTAATGAATAAAATAAATAAATAAACATACTTTTCTATTGAAGTATCGGAAAAAAAATGCTTAGTTATTTTTTTTATATACTAAAAATACTATACCTACTACTTATACAATTCAAATAAAAATGTATGGAGCAGTTGATTTTTTTTCCATTATTTCATAGTTGCTCCGTGGTAAAAGTTTTAAAAATACATAAGAATATAATATATATAGAATATATATATATATATTAGTATTTATTCTTGTATTTTATAAGTAGTCATTTCCTAGCTATTTATCCCGTATGTTGCACCTGCCATGTTTTGTCTCTGCACCACCCTAAGGTTGACTGGTAGAAAATGCCTCAGGCATTAAGTCCGCCTTTGTACAGTATTTCTTTTACTTGTGCATAAAGTTTTAATAAAAAAAAAAAATAATAAGTTGGTTTCTACTTTCACCCCCTGAAAGTCAGTTGGTATAAAGAAACTATTGTAGGCTTCTATTTTCTAGCTTATACGTATTACAATGAGGGTTAAAATTGTACTAATAAATATATGCCCATAATTATAAATAACCTTCTACGACGGTTTTTTATGAAATACTTACTCGAACAAAAACAGGAAAATGCCGCATATTTAAGTAGAGCATAAAGTTTATCTATGTATATCTGTGAAGCAGTCAAAAAACCAGAAAAACCACACTATTATTTCCACCACAAATAAACTTCAACTTAAAATGAAATCCCAAACTATTTTGCCAACCGTACTTGCCTTGTTTCGCTAGATGGACATCAAAATGTTTTCTTTACAATTGCCCAAGTCCTTGCGCACAAACGTGTTAGCTTTTTATGCTGACCTTAATTTAGGCACACATGTTAAATGCTTACCTTTTCTTGGTAAACTAGTTGGTTTTTCATTAGGAAATTGGGCATAGGTCACATTATACAGTGTGAGTCTTCATAATGTGCACATATTGAAATGAGGGAAACTAAGCTTAATTTTATCGACGGAAAAAAAATTAAAAAAAAAAAAAAAAAATTGTAATATTTTTAAAATTCTTTTTCGCTGCTGTGACCCCTTTGTAAACAATCGACCCTCAATTGAGAATTATGTTTTTTTTTTTAACAAAAATCTGATATTTTTTCATCAATTTTTACAATAATTGTAAAATAACTCAATAAAAGCCCCGATTACCTACCCTTTTTGATTACTTTAAATTATTCTCCATCGTATCAGATTCCTAAACGTAAAAATACCAGGTTTATAACTCAATCACAACATTTCCTATCAACTGTTAAAGAAAGGCCTTGCAATCACCATACTTTAGCAGGTAAAGATCCTTTCCGTAACGACTGTCAAAGATCCACGAATGACAGCCGGAACCAACGGCTTAACGTGCTCTCTAAGGCACGGAGGGGTCTCGCTATGTAAAGATTGTCACCCATCCACAGACCAACCGCGGCAAGCGTAGCTTAACCTGATCGATCGACCTGTGCGGCTGTTATTATTTAGCCGATCATTGTGCTAATTTTAATAAATGACATCAGTTTTTTAATATTGCTTAGGAGAGTTTACGCCGTACGGCATTTCATACAAAATTACAAGCGCTTGTTATTTGAAATGAATGAACCGATTTTAATGAAACTTCATACGCATATATGCAGGATACAAAGGTCTCAAAAGTTACTTAAGAACATTTTCAAAAAACAGCCAAATTAGACCGATTTTAAAATTTCCATAGAAACAGAGATTTCCAATTATCTTTTTTTAAATAAGAAATTTCGAAAATGTTCTTAAGTAATTGGCGGCACGGTTGGCGCAGTGGTTAAGCGATTGACTGCTGCGCTGCGTGTCACGGGTTCGATTCCCGCACGGAACAAATATTGGTATGACCTACAAGTAGTTGTTCCGGGTCTGGCTGTTTGTGTATGTGAATTTAAATGTTTGTAAACGCACCCACAATACAGGAGAAATTCCTAGTGTGGGGCAACGTTTTTTATAAAAAAAAAATTAAACCTTTGTATCCTGCATATGCGTATGAAGTTTCATTAAAATCGGCTTGAAAGTTTGTATGAAATGCCGTACGGCGTAAACGCTCTTGTAGTTAAAGTTTGTAAGCTAAAGAAGTAACAGGAAACAGTGAGTTTCTAATCTAATAACTATTAATAATTATCAAGCCTCAGCTATCCTTATTATTATTACTATTTAATAATGAAGAACTCCTTGGCCTTGTTTTAAAAGGATTTCTTAAAGATAATAATTGCAAGGTATTTTATAATGACGTATCGGTTTCGGATGTACGGTTATAAGGTCCTAGGATCGACCCTTGGGTCATAACGATTGATTAGATTAACAAAAAATCTGCGATAGTAATAAATATATAGCTACGAATGAATGAATGAATGAATGGTTTATGAATGAATGAATGCTTTATTTGCCATTGCGAAAATCAATAGAGTTAAATCACAATAATATTATAAAGGCGAAAGTTTGTGAGTGTGGGGGTGTGTTTATATGTTTGTTACTTCTTCACGATCAAACGGCTGAACCAATTTTGATAAAATTTTGTATGGAGGTAGGTGACACCCCGGTTTAACATATAGGCAACTTTTTATCCCGATATTCCCACGGGATCGACATTCACGCGGGTGAAACCGCGGGGCGCAGCTAGTACACCCACGGAATAGATAATATTCCGTGAGTACACCCATATTTCCCTAGGTATGTAATAGGGGGCAAGCCTATTGCCATCATCCGGGCACAAATCCAGACTACTGACTGCTACTAAGATATTCCTAAAAGACCATATGGAAAAACTCAAACACACTTGCCGAACCTAGGACACTAGATTTTTTAGCCCCACTTGATATTTGAACTATTCCCATCCACGAACCAACCTCGGCAAGCATTGCTTCACCTCGTAGATCGACCCGTGCTGATGTTATTATCTAGCCACAAGCCCCTCAAGTGTGTACAACCACAAATAATTTTCCTTAATTTCGTAACTTGACGACCACACCCAAAATGCCTTCAAAACCAGTTTCAATTAATTAATTAATTTACAATGTTAACAATCATCATTAATTTATTGTTGTTGGTTAACAAAGTTCTCGTCACAGTGTTCTATAGATAGATAGACAGACAAACAAACATTAATAAAACATGATCTGTGATTGGGAGGATCCGGGTACGATTTTCGTTTGTGGCATTTTAGTTTAGACCTTGACATTTCGCGAGGTTTGTCATACAAGATGCGTAGATTTGTTCAAATGATAATTTATTCTTTTACGCATCTTTAGACCTCGGTCTAGTGGTTATACTCATCATGCTCACTTTGTCTCACCGATGGTGGCGCGTGTGTTGGATCATTCGGTTCCCTACAAAATGGTTGAGCTGGATGGTGCTGATCCACGCGTCATGTTCGTGAACGGGCGCCGTCGGTTGAAACTGGTCATCTCTTAACTGCCAAGGCTTATTTTTAATCTTATGTCTTGAATTGTTTCTTCATTTGTGTCTTTTTTTATATTGTTCTCACATATAGAAGCAACAAGAATAATGTACCCAGGATTTTGTAATATCTTGATTTAAAAGAGTGTCCATGGAGTTTCTTGCCCGTTCTTCTCCATAGAGATCTACGTTTTGGAATGGGCAACTAGCTTCAACTTTCTGACTAACTGACAGACTATTTAATTTTGACAATTCAAAAGTGCCTGTACAAGGTTTAATTGAAATAAATGATTTGAGTTTGAGTTTATAAAGCGCGACTGCTGAGCGAGGTTGTAGGTTCGACTCACGGATATCGAGGGATATGGCATGGAGGCGTGGCGCGTGTCGCCTAGTTAAGAGTAACCTGACCATAGGTTGGTACGAGCGACGGGGTATGCACCGTTGTTATATGTGAAATTGCCTAGCAACGGACCCAAGTAAAAAAATGCATTAGTGATGCGTTACGCTGAGAATATGGATACTATCGATAATTATTAGTTTTTTCTAAATACGAAATTATATTAAGAACCTATTTTACAAGAATTAATACATTTTATTTCAGTTTCCCTAAAGATCCAGTAATGAAAAATAAATGAATAGATGCAACTGAACACCGAAAATAATTGGACTATTTAATTTTGACAATTCAAAAGTGCCTGGACATGGTTAATTTGAATTGCTAATTGTTAGTGGGTCCAATACCGCCCTATTAAAGAAAAGTATTATATGTATGGGTCCGATCATATTTAACAAAATACCCGATTTCATAAAAAAATGAGACAATTCCACTTTTCAAAAAGAAATTGACAGATCTATTAATTAATAAATGTTATTACTCAATTGGCGAATTTCTGCCCGATAACAATTTAAATCGATAATAATTATGACATCCCTGTATTCCTGGCTTGTACTAAAAATCATTTATATTTTAAACTGTATTGACCTCGAACTTGATGAAACTAAAATGGCATTTTAATAAACTTGACATTATTATTGTATTGCCTATTTCAAAATAATGAACTGAATTTCATCTTGATATGGTAATATTAAATTGATTTGATTGAATAAATAAATATATTAATGAGTCTCTATCAATCAACTCAGCCTATCGCAGTCCACTGCTGGACATAGGCCTCTCCCAGACTGCGCCACAGCACCCTGTCCTCCGTCTTCCGCATCCAGTCTACCCCAGCCACCTTCTTTTAGTTCGCCCATCTAGCTGGGGGGCGTCCCACACTACGCTTGCCGATATGAGTCTCTATAAGTAGCTAAAACTGTTTGCATGTCTTAGTAAAGGTTTAAAGTATAGGATCATTTTAAACTTAACATCTGTAACTTGTACCTAGTTTCTGTGCAAATAAAAATCTATTCTATTCTACTGAAATAAATGCTTTGAGTTTGAGTTTGAGAAGTGGCGCAACAAACTCCCCAGCAGCACAGCTATCTGTTCAGTTAGATAAACTTGCTTCTACAGAATACACCTCTCTCTGCTTACCCTTTAGAGGAAAATAGGCGTGGTGATATGGTATTTGATGATTCACCTCATTAGTACAACTTCTGTTCATGTTATGAAATCAAAGCTAAATATCGGAGATTTGACCTTAAGCCACTTTATCTACTTAAGGTCGAAGCATCCATACTGTTTTTTTTTTTATTAAAAACTATTTGAAATTCTTAATATTTCCTTGATATTGGAAAGGTAGGTATTGATTAATGATTTGCGAGGATGACGCTTGCGCACTGCAGGTGGTCGTTACTTAATTTGTGAGGCTGTGTTTGTCGCGGTCAGTTTTGGGATGGGTGACTATTTTTTGGCATTTTCGTAGGTTTGCAAATGATTGTCAAATGAATTAATAATACTTAGGTAATATAGCAGTGAGTTTTGGGAACAGTAATAAAATCTTATGTAGAATTTTCTGTTTCTCAAATCCATACTAATATTATAAATGCGAAAGTATGTCTGTCTGTCTGTTACCTCTTCACGCCTTAAACCGCTTAACCGATTTAGATGAAATTTGGTATAGAGATAGTTTGAGTCCCGGGAAAGGACATAGGATAGATTTTATCCCGATATACCCACGGGATCGACACTTATGCGGATGAAACCGCGGGGCGCTGCTTACTTATTGTGGTATAGTAATTTTATTTTAGGTGCATCGTCTTCACATATTATTATTATATAATTAATGTATGCAAAATATTGTAAGACATTTAAAGAAAGTAACGGTGGAGTTTCTTGCCCATTCTTCTCCGTACGAAAACTACTTTTTGGAAGGGGCGACTAGAATAAATTCTATTTAGTTGTAATTTTTGACGTTCAAAAGTGCCTTTTGAAATAAATGCTTTGAATTTAGGACTCGTCTGCTCTACCGGCCATCGGTGCCTTCGACAAACATGGCCAGACCCCTGCCTCTTCCGAAGCCTGCCGGGTCAGCGGGATTGTCCGAACGGGTTACCGCTGGCCCGGAACATAAAGGGCTAAGGAAGGAATACGGGTGGGTTTTAGTCAGTAAGAGTCTTACACTCCCTTCCGCTCCACCCAGAGCGGGACGTCATTTGATGATTTCCCAACGCAAAAAAAAAAAAAACCTTGCCTCTTCAGTTTGCTTACTCTGCAAGCTATGCGGTAATTCCGGACCTATCATTACATTGGTCTTAAAAACTACAGTCCTCATTTGTGTATGTTACTAATAAATATAAAAAAACTGGCCAAGTGCGAGTCGGACTCGCACACGAAAGATTCCGTACCACAAGGCAAAAACACCGAAAGAAAACACGTTTTTTGTATGAGCCCCCCTTAAATATTTATTTTATTTTGTTTTTAGTATTTGTTGAAATAGCGGCAACAGAAATACATAATTTGTGAAAATTTCAACTGTCTAGCTGTCGCGGTTCTTGAGATACAGCCTGGTGACAGACAGACGGACGGACGGACAGACAGCGAAGTGTTAGTAATAGGGTCCCGTTTTTACCCTTTGGGTACAGAACCCTAATAAAAAACAGCTTCACATTTTTTTAATCAACTGGTCTTAATAATCATCTCGTATTTAAAACATCCAGTTTCCGGACACGGAAGTAGCACACACGTAAGCATTACGTAAAACAAGAAGCTGAACAGGTATAATAAATCAATGTCTTCACAATTTGAAAATAGATAGTTATCTAAAACGTTTATTCAGTGCAACAAAAGACGACACACAATAGAATCGAGTCGAATCGGTCCGAACCACCAACCGACCACCACGGGGGACCGATCGGGGGGGGGGTCCCCCGGGTGACCGTGGATTGGTCGGTCGGTCGGTCGTAACGGTCGAATCGGTTCCAATCTAATAACTTAATCTAATCTAGCTAAAAGGCCCCGAGTTACGAGTTGTTGGGTTCGAAACCCAGGCAGGCACTTTATGAATTTAATTTCATCACCACTGCTCTCAAAACGGTGAAGGAAAACATCGTGAGAGGAAACCTATCTGTCCTAGAACTAATTTAAAACTTCGAATACATGTGACAGCCCACGTGGTGGATTATGACCCACTCCCTCTCAGAGATAAGGCCTGTGTACCAGCAGTGGGAATATTAATACAGAAAGATTTTCTTATCACCATCCAAATTTTTAGAGGGTGTTCTACCCATAAATTTGAACAACTTTCACTATGGGACCAACTCTGAAATCGCGAAAAAAAATCAGCAGTTTAATTCAAAAGATATTGATGGTGATAAAAAAATCTTCCTGTATATAGGCTGATTATATTCTTACTAGCCATAAAGATAACCAGTATAGATATCCGGTTTGTCCTGGAGGCTTTTATCTATGTAGTAAGTTTATTTGTTTAAATTTTGATTTTTTTTTTTTTTGCTTGAGTACGTATAGATTTTATTGTATTTCTTGGTATATTGGCGTGGCTAGCTGACATATGGAAAATAATTTAATTTAATGTTCTGTGTCCTGTAATGCCTATCTATAAATCGGTTCGCGTGGTAACAGACAGACAGACACACATTCGCATTTATAATATTAGTATGGATGTTTACTTTTTACATCAACTGGCCATCTCTATAGCAGTGGTAACGGCCGCGACTTACGAGTTGTAGGTCGTAGGTTCGAACCCAGACAGACGCATTACTTTGTGTAAATTATTTCATCACCACTGCTCTCAAAACGGTGAAGGAAAACATCGTGAGGAAACCAGCATGTCCTAGAACCATAAATTCGAAGACATGTGACATCTACCAACCCGCACTGGGCCCGCGTGGTGGATTACGGCCAACGCCCTCTCACCGAAAGGAGGCCTGTGTCCCAGCAGTGGGAACATTATAGACTGATTATGAGATGGCCATCTCTATCCATTCCCGAGATCTTCGTGACAGACATACGTCGTCAGCTCTCTCGCTTGTCAAATCTTGTGTTAACAAGATGAAATATTATCGATTGTTGTTTGACCAACTAATTTCAACAGCTAACAGTATAATATATGACAGCACATGACAGCACAGTTATGTATTGATCAGAGATAGTAAGTATAGTATCACAAAAATATTATCACACTAATTTAATAGGCGAATGTTAGTGAGTGAGTCTGTTTATGACTGGTCTGTTGGTCTAGTGGTCAGTGACTATGACTGCTATGCCGGAGGTCGTGGGTTCGATTCCCACCCAGGACAAATGTTTGTGTGATGAGCATGATCATTTGTTCTGTGTCTGGGTGTAATTTATCTATATATGTATGTATTTAGAAATATATAAGTATGTTTATCAGTTGTCTAGTACTCATAACACAAGCTCTGCTTAGCTTGAGACTAGACGGCGTTGTGTGATAGTTGTGGAATATTATTATTATTATTATTATATGTTTATTACTTCTTCACGCTTAAACGGCTGGGCCAATTTTAATAGAATTTTGTATGAAGGTAGCTGACACCCTGGATTAACATATAGGATATTTTTTATCCGGATATTCCCACGGGATCGACATTTACGCGGGTGAAACCGCGGGGCGCAGATAGTAATATGTATTACTAGCTGCGTGAAATAATTTTTCGACGCTATTTTTTAGTTTCTGTATAGTTTTAGTTAAGTTAGGATTTTATTTTGTAATTTCTAGTTTGTATATAACTTGATTATTTAAATAAAACTTGTATTTTTATTATTTTCGCAATTAGGTTGCTTGCTGTCTCGCAGTTGAGTAATTACGAGAGGAAAGACACATAAAAATGTTTAAAAAATATCATAAAAGACTCACCTGTGTATTAGCCTGCAGAAGACCACCTCCATTGGTGTTCACGACTCCATTATTGCACTGCGATTTATGAACACAGACGTATCCTTGTCCAGCACAGGTCTGCTGCAGATCTCCTCCAGAATTATCATGAGCATTAACGTTTCCAGTGCTCTGGAAGATGTCATCTATGTTCTGTTGGGTCTGCTGCTGTTCGAAGTCATATTCGCTTTTCTTGGTGCTCTGGATACGGTTGACGTTAGCACCAGCTGGCGCGAAGGGTGCGGGAGAGGATCCAGTGAAGCCAGCACCTGAGTTGAATTTGTTGTTGGAGTTGAAGGCGTTGAACCCGGTTCCTTGGGTGCCCTGAGCGCTGCCGAAAGCGTTTTGACTGCCTTGAGCGCTGCCGAAGGCGTTTTGACTGCCCTGAGCGCCGCCGAAAGCATTGCCCTGTCCAGCTCCAAAACTGCTCTGAGTACTTTGAGAGTTTGAACCGAAGGCGCTTTGTGAACCACTACCAAATCCGCCCTGTGCTCCAAATCCAGCACCGCCGGCTGATACACCACCGTTTAAGAATGGATTGCTCGAGATATCAATCTCCTTTGTCGAAGAAGATTCGAAGGATTGGGTGTTAGCGAAGTTTCCACCAGCACCATTGAATCCTGCAGCACCAGCTCCATTGAATCCAGCGCCACCAGCGAGCTTAGAGAAATCACCATTCAGGAAAGGATTGGCACCCAAATCAACACCGCCAGCACCACCGTTGCTCGAGCTGGTAAAACTAGAGGAAGATTTGCTGAACTTCTCAAACGAACCACCACTGCCAGCAGCACCAGCTTTGAACGGAGAATTCTGGTTCATCCACCAGAACGGACCACCATTTGCTGCACTACCTTCGAACACGCTGTTCCCAGCCGCTTGGAACTGGAATTCGTTACCAGTATCGGCGTTGGCTGCTGCGTTGAAAGCTTGTAGGTTTCCGAATTTCTCAATGATTTTACCGTCTTTCACTTTAAGTCCAGCACAGCCCTTCTCTGAGGAGCATCCTTCGAAGGTTTCCTGTGTGTGTACTTGAGCATTGGGTAGGGTCTTTAGTGCTGCTAAGAACTCTTTGGGTGATTTAAGGTTATGGGTGTTTGAGCAGGCTGTGCAGCGCTCGGTTCTTGCCTGTGGCTCGCTGGCTTCCGCTACCAGGATTGGCTCTTCGCTCTGGGCCAGTTCTTTCACATCTTCGATGTTTTCAGGGTGAGCGTTGGCCGCTATTACCAGTATGGCAACCACTATTGGAAATAGTGGCTTCATGGTTCTGTAACAAAAGAAAGGGGCTATTAGTCATCATGTAACGTAAACTAAATGTTTTGATGTGTTTGGTTTGGTAGTCGTTAGGTTCGGTTTAGTTTCAAGTTTATTTTTTTTAAAGATTTCCATTGTGATTTTGACTTAAAACGTAGCTATAATATAGCCAAAGACAAAAGAATACGTACATGCTCAAAGAAAAATATATATTTACTAAAAACTTTATTGTAAACCACATAATACAGGGTGTTTGGAAGCTAAATGGATAGTTGACACCATTTACAGCATTTTGAGCCATACATGTCTTAGACTAAGTACTAATGTCTTTTTTATTTTTGGGAAAAAAAATAAAAAACATACTTCGTCTAAAAGTAGAACAAAGGTTGTTCTTTATGATGTTGTAATATAACCTGAAAGGTTATTAATGGCGCCCATTCTGTTGTTCACAAACTAAACTAAATTTAAGTTCGTGCGTCTTTTTCTTTCTATTTCATTATGAAAAGGACAGAAGATAAATATTAGTTTAGTCCTGTCAAATTAGTCAGCGCCTGACGTAAATAAATTGACGTATTTTTAATAGCCAATTTTTGAATCTCGTCTAAATTTTCTATGGAGTATCTTAATTTGACAGGACTAAATTAAGATTTATCTTCTGTCCTTTTCATAATGAAATAGAAAGAAAAAGATGCATGAACTTAAATTTAGTTAGTTTGTGAACAATAGAATCAGCGCCAATGTTTTACCAATAACCTTGTGTACATTTATATCGATATGCTTAGTTAAGTAGTTTGATCACTGATGCCATAAATAATGCAACTGAGTTGTAACAGATGGAGGTTACCGCATAAAATCAAAACCAATTCCGTCATCGATCCAAATAAAAATAACAGATGATACAGTATAAGAAATCCCAGTTTAAGGGGCTTACATGACCTAAAGCGCGGTCACTGTCGGACTGCATAGAAAAGAAAGATAAGCGCGATGGTAATTTATTGCAAAATATGAAGCAATTATTGAATTACAAAAAATCTATTGTTTGGACTAAACAATTAAAATACTAGTATGTTGCTTGTAGAATAATCTGACAAAAAATCAGAATGATTGTATGTATATTAGTATGGTTTTTATTGTAAAAAGAAAGTTTTTAGAGGTATTTTCATGATTTTTTTCTATCGTATCAAATTAGTTGTATTATGTTTCCAACATACTATCTACCTGGCATATATCCTGAAGAATATCATATATTTTTCTGATTTTGTTTACTGTAGTCGATCATATACTTTTATTGTTTCTAAAACTTGCATTTTTTGCGTTTAGGTCCTATATCCCCTTAATAACTTCTATAGCCACGGAAACAGCATATAAATAGTACAGTTTATTACCGCGTTTACAAAATCCACTCGTTTTACAGTTAAGACACGTCTGTCTAGTTTAAAACGCGGAAATACCAGTATAACAGATACTGGCTAGATTTTTTGTTCGGCGTCGATTTCATGTGATTAAAAATTTACCAGTGTAAATATCATTTGTTTTTGCTAAGCTGTGACTACAGTTTCACTCGCGTTGACTATTATATTTATGTGTAACTACTTAAAATCTAGCCAGAAAACATTCTGGGTGGCATTAAAATTCTCGCAAGGAGTAATAATTATTACTATTTGACCAAGTCATTAGTAGCCAAAAAATGCATAGGTTTTAATTGAAAATTGGATTCTAGAAAACGATTTTCTTTTTCAAGCAGTCAGTGTTAGGATTGGTCCCATAGTAAAGATTTTTACCCCTTAAGTAATGCTGATAATAATTCCTATTTTCATCTTAATGAGAATATAATTAAGATTAAAAAAAAAAAACATGTAAGTCGGATTGTGGGCACAAATAGCACAGAACTGGTGCCCGGAGACAGTGAGACGGGTCGCGGCAGACCACGTGAAAAAAAAATATGGCGGGTCGAGCTGAATAGGTTCCATCAAAATTGGAAGGAGGACGCGTGGCCTCGCGACAGATGGAAGGAGTAAAGGAAGGCCCGCGCACGAGTAAGTCAGCGAAGGCAAGTAAAAAAAAAAAAGTTGGATTTGTTTTTCTTGAGTAGGTAATAAGCGCTGTAGCGGCTGACCAACTGTCTATGTGTGTATGTAAAGGATGAGGAAGATCAATGTACTATTTTTTGCTGGTGTATTCTCGATAAGCATAGGTTACCAGTCTCTATAAAAAAGGTGTCATAAACGATACAGACTACGCTATTATTACGTCAAGAATATTAGCAGGATCATTCTTTGAATATATTAAACTTAATTTCAAACTCAAAGCATTTATTTCAATTAAAGGCCATTTTGGCAGAATCATATAAGGATAACATTATGAATCATAATATGGCGAAGACAATCCGTGTTTTTCTTTTTTTTTTCGTTGCACTACGTAGGGATAATCAAAGAGAATTGGGATTGGACATTATAGGCTGATTACGATATGATGTTATCTCTGAAAGAATGTCACTTTGTTTAAGGCTACTCTTTCGAAAAAAGCTTAAAAACAGCGTGCAGATGAAGCAGCTTTTCTCCGGAACTTACAGAGAAATTACATCTGAAAAAATAGTTGGTAATCTACATGATATGAATCGTAATTTGGTTTAGCCATAATTTTTCTATCGATATCACCTATTAAGAAAAAAAACCACCAAATCACCTCCAAATCGTTGAGATGAAACCATTTTACTCCTTCATTTTTTATCAAAAGAATATAAAAAAAATATCTAGTGCTTTGCAATACAAACGAAAATGATTTGGTTTTGTTACTTTTTAAAAACATGTATATTTTTTTATATAATAAATTAAAAATGCGATCGTTTAAAGTCCGTGTCTATATCATCCCCGCACTCGTCCACGAATTCAGTGCGGGGCGCCTCGTGTTGCTAGGCAACGCGTTGGCATGCGGGTGCATGCGGGTGGCGGAGTGGCGCGGAGAGGGGTAGTTAGCTCCGTCCAAATGCACAAGGTTGTTGGCATGAATACAAGCCTTAAGCTATCAAAAGATTCCCAGATCCTGCGGGCAAAAGCGACCTTTTAATCAATATTAATAATTTTGATAAGCGAAACAAGATAAGTTCATATTACAATGGCCTGTCGAAAGTTCATGGCCCAGATTTGAACTCTGATCTTTATACCCAACGACAATATTAGAGCTCTGATAGAAGACTTTTTTCTTAGATTATTTTGACAATCGATAATATTATCGGTTACGTCTATCTTTTAAGGTAATTAGGCGGTTGAATGTCGTAATTACAGAAACTATTAAAAGCCATTGTGTCTCGCGTGGCTCTACGAAGGGTTAAAGAAATACTGGCAGGTTTTTGAAGGTAAGGCAGGTTGCGCTTCAATGTCCATGCGACGTATTCCACATTGGGCACCCGCTTAAATGGCACCTGAGTGAGTGTGCCGCTGTGTGTCAGGTGCTTTCACGCAGGTGCCATTTATGCGGGTGCCCAATGTGGAATACGTCGTCCATGACACCTTGTACACGCCTTGTCATGAGATTTGGCAGTATTTTATTTAAACAGATGATTTTATTATATACCTATTTCATGGTTAATTTATGATAGGTTAAAATAGGTTAAAATATATTAAAAGCGTAGAGACAGACAAAGCGTTTTTTTATTCTAATACTTATCAAAAACATTGCTTTTTCTTCTAAATGTCAAGCTATTTATACTAAAACCTTTGAAATTATCTCCAACACTACTAACGAGTATCATTCAAAAATAACTCTTAATTGTCAACACATAAGATGTAAATTACCTTTATTATTCTTTAACAAACCTCTGCTATTCAATTTCAAACCTTGTTTCCATGAAAATAAAGTTCTGTTTCACGTGTTTGATAGTATAAGTGATATCTAATTAGGTATTCAGCCTTGAAATAAAACACAATAAAAATCAATAGGATTTGTTTGAGAATCAGGTGTTTTTCGACGGAAATACGAAGTTTATAGATAGCTAGCTTCTTTCTGCGACTTTATCCGCGTGAAATAACATCATGTCAAAGGAGCTTTGAAAAGAGTGTAGCGGTATCTACAACGCCACATGCGAACAACGCGTTATACTGACGTCACGCAAATCCTGCATCGCACAAGCAGAGTTTACCGCGCAACTAGCATAGATACAACGACCCGACATGAATTATCGGGCAGTTGCCCGCTAGACACAACACCCGTCTGGTCGGAGGATCCTCCCTTTTCTATAGAGTATGAGTGAACTTTACACCCTGTTCCTCATACCTCTATATGAGGTTTCATGAAAATACGAAAAGTTCAAAACAAAAGTCATAGATGCCCTCAAATATTCGCAAAAGTAAAAATGGCGATGGGCTGGACATATTGCAAGACTCAAAGCCGAACGCTGGACTTCAAGAGTAACGTCATGGCTAGGCCCATCAGACCAAAGAAAGAGAGGCAGGCCCACAGCTCGCTGGGGCGATGACATCGTTAAAGTCGCTGGTACTCGCTGGATGCGAACAGCAGAAGATAGAGACCGCTGGTCATCTCTGGAGGAGGATCATCTACCTAGCCTTTTCCCAACTATGTTGGGATCGGCTTCCAGTCTAACCGGATGCAGCTGAATACCAGTATTTTACATGGAGCGACTGCCTAACTGACCTCCACAACCCAGTTACTGGGTAATACGTGTTTTTCTTTTTTTCGCTGCACTTAGGTATAGTCAAAGAGATTGGGATTGGATTTGGATCGGATTGATTGGTATTTTAGCACAGACAAAAAAAATAACTGAAAAATACTTCACCAATGAGATTTGATACGATCAACTTAAAGGTTTATCCTTTTATGATGCTGCCATATTGGCCTTTTTAGGCCACCAGGTCGAAGGATCCTCCCTTTTCTATGGACGATGAGTGAACTTTACACCCTGTTCCTCATACACCTATAGCTGCATCTGGTTAGACTGAAGCTGGACCATAAAATAGCTGGAAAAAGGCCAGATGATGCTGTTTACTTAGATTAAATTATACATAAACAGTCAGCAATCAAAGTTATGTTTAAACTTGGTTCTTTGCACGTAGCTTAAAACCGATGGTTTATCGCTTAATTATTATCATATGTTGTTTGTTCGCTTACGTAAATGATTCAGGTTGAGTAATGAACCATTTGGAATCAGCTGTTTTTTATATTATTATTCAGGGTCAAAAATGAGTCGAAATCAAGATGTTTTGAAGATCAGTCAGGTTATAGCGTGGGTAGACGGTGGCACAGTGATCACGTGCTGCCGTGCATAGCGAGGCTCAGGGGAGACCCCTTTAAAGTCTCCCCAGGGATGTGCCTTACAGGCGTTACCCGGGGGGATCCGGAATTGGTCTTTTAAGAGGAACCGGGACCACCCCTATGTGCTACGATGGGCGACTGCCTATCTGACCTGCACAACCCAGTTACTGGGTAATACGATACCCCTTTTGGTAAGACTGGTTGTCAGACTTTCGGGCTTCTGACTACCCGTAACGACTGTCAATACGGGACCAACGGCTTAACGTGCTTTCCGAGGGACGGAGGGGTCTCGGTATGTCATCCATCCGCAGACCAACCGCGGCAAGCGTAGCTTAACCTGATCGATCGACCTGTGCAGCTGTTATTATTTAGCCACGGGCCCCTTTACCATTAACACGCCTATGCAACATTTTTGTCGTTTAAACCGGAAACGGACATCGCCAGGAAAACGGAACCACCTTCCTACATCACCTCAAAGTACTAACAAGCTCAATTATACCTATTTATCATACATTTATTTGGTATCGCACCTCTTTTCAAGGTTTTTCTTTATTAGTTAAGAATCTGGTTAAACTAAATATTTGCTTAACTTCGTTTGGCCTCTGCCTTCGTGTTTGTTAAGCGTCATGTTGATTTAAGAATGTTTGGAGAAGAATTAGCGAGGTTAAGCTGGGGGAACCCGAGGTTTGGATTTTGATGGGTGGGTACTTGTAGCTATGTACATTATGCACACATACAATATGGGATATGAAGCAAGAGTTGGAGAAGACCAAAGAAACGATGGATGGACTTGTATGCAAGATGATATGGTTAGAAAGAGGGAAGGAAAACATCGTGAGGAAACTAGCATGTCCTAGAACGCAAAATTATGTAGGTAGGTACCATTTTGTTGAAACTCAGATGTGTCTTCTCGACATCCGTGTGTCACTAACGGGATGCAGCAGAATACCAGCGTCAGGTATTGTACCTGGCATATGCTGAGCTGGACTCCCATTTGGTGCAACCATGAGACACACCGCCCAGTAGTGATCGACCGTTATAGATGTATATGAGCTAGGTGTCTATGGGTCAATTTATCTTTTTAATCTTTGTTATTTTTTTTTTCATCTTTTTTGATGTCTTTTAATAGCTGTATTGTGTCTTTTGTTGCACTTGTAGCGGTATCTATAACGCCACATGCGAATAACGCGTCATACTGACGTCACGTAAAATCCTGCATCTCGCAAGCAGAGTTCACCGCGCAACTAGCATAGATACAACGGAACGATATGAATCATTGGGCAGTTGCCCGCCAGACACGATACCCGTCTGGTCGGAGGATCCTCCCTTTTCTATAGAGTATGAGTTCAAACTCAAACTCAAATCATTGATTTCAATTAAACCTTGTACAGGCACTTTTGAATTGTCAAAATTAAATAGTCTGTCAGTTAGTCAGAAAGTCGAAGCTAGTTAAGTGTGAAATTTGAGTAGCTTGATGTGCTGTCTGTACCTACCCGTGCTTTAAACACAAGAAATATTACAAAATCATTACACATCCTTTTTCCTTCAGAATCGGTGAAAAAAAGTGAAAATTATTTACCTTTTTATTTAGCGTCGAAACCGAGTGAGAATTTACGTAATAATTTTATTATCAGTCGCGAATCTTGTAATACCTACATGACCAGTATTTAAGCTGACTTCTGATTGTGCGAAAACCCTGGACAATGCGAGGTCACCTAAAATTGGAAATCTATAGGTTGTAGCTTGATTTGTCGCCGTTTATACCATCATTATGTAGATGTACTTGTACCTACGCGATAACGATTGTAGTACACACACGGTTAGGGTATTTGCAATGCTATGATGATATAGGTACCAATATTATTATAGTGGTATGAGGAACAGGGTGTAAAGTTCTCTCATACTCTATAGAAAAGGGAGGATCCTCCGACCAGACGAGTGTTGTGTCTGGCGGGCAACTGCCCGATGATTCATGTCGGGCCGTTGTATCTATGCTAGTTGCGCGGTAAACTCTGCTTGCGAGATGCAGGAGTTTGCGTGACGTCAGTATGACGCGGCGGTGTAGATACCGCTACATTATAAAGAGGTAACATTGGTTTGACCCATCGGTAAGACACTTGGTTGGTTTTTTATATTTCTTAACAATTTTTCCTCATAGTTTGCGAAGATAAGAATTAATATTCAAAGTGATCAATCAGCCATAACTCACAAATTATTTATGATTGACGATGATTTGGTAACCAGTAAATTCTTGAGTGATCTGGTATTTCAGAAACATATGATTGCGATGGTATTTAAATATGCGTAGGTCAGATTACACGATCAATGAGGTTAGATTGGTATTGGGCAAAGTGGCGCCAGGAGTTTGAGGCTTATGCGCGATCTCGAAATAGTCTGTTACATCTAAAATATACTAATGAAAAACGCTGAAGAGTTTATTTTTAGTGTTCCGTACCTAAAGGGTGAAAACCGGACCCTATTACTAAGACTCCACTGTCCGTCTGTCTGTCTGTCACCACGCTGTATCTCATGAACCGTGTTAACTAGACAGTTGAAATTTTCACACATGATGTACATAATACTCGCAAAAATACTGCTGTTCCTTTTATGTTATAATGTAGATTAGAGTAGGCTGTATAATATGTTGTTGTTTTTATTTTATTTTGTTTTATTATATTTAGGGAATTTGGTGCATACTTGTGCTACTAGTATTTTTCCTTATTCATAGTTTTAAATTGTAAGTTAAATTAATTTTAAGACCACACTATCGCATTGGGTTACCTGTAATGATAGTGGTAGGGAGATTTTAATAAATAAATAATTCTGTAGCCGCTATAACAACAAGTACTAAAAACAGAATAAAATAAATATTTAAGGGGGGCTCCCATACAACAAACGCGATTGTTCGGCACAGTATTTATTTATTTGTTGTTTGTTTGAACCCGCTTATCTCTGGAACTACTAGTCGGATTTGAAAAATTCTTTTACCATTCGATAGCCTAATTCTTGAGTAAGGCTATGGGCTATTTAACATCACGCTAAGACTCTCATGGTAAAGCAAAAATAAAAAAGTAAGAAAATGCTAAGCAAAAACGAAGTGCTAGCGCGAGCAGGCGAAGCAACGCGTAAAATCTTTGTATCATCCCCACAGTGTACCACAATCCTTATCTCCAACAGTAACTTTCGCCTCACCTTGCGCCTACGCAGCACTTATTTAGACAGCCTAGGACAAACGACGACCTGTTTAGATGACGCCTATATTCTAGGCTATTATGTTTACGCCTTGGTTCTGCTGTATGACTACCCTACTTTAACCTTTTTGACCTACAAGCAGATATCCATACTAATATTATAAATTCGAAATTAACTGTCTGTCTGTCAGTATGTTACCTTTTCACGCCTAAACCACTGAACGGATTTCGATAAAATTTGGCAGAGAGATAGATTGCATCCCGGGGAAGGACATAGGATAGTTTTTATCCCGATATTCCCACGGGGTCGACACTTATGCGGGTGAAACCGCGGGGCGCTGCTTGTAAGACATAAGTGACTGTCATCATCATCTTCTAGCCTTTTCCCAACTACGTTGGCGTCTGCTTCCCGTCTAACTGAGTACAGCTGAACACCAGTATTTTACATGGAGCGACTGCCTATCTGACCTCCACAACCCAGTTACTGGATAACACGATAAACCTTGGTAAGACTGGTTCTCCGACTTTCGGGCTTCTGACGACCCGTAACGACTGTCAAAGATCCACGAACGACAGCTGGGATCCAGGTGCTTTCCGAGGCACGGTATCTAAAGATGGTCACCAATCCATGGACCAACCGGTGCAAGCGTAGCGTAATCTAATCGACACACTTATCCACGAGTCCCTCTTACTCTAGTCTGAATTCGCCCACCCATCTTGAGCAAGCGTGGTGATCAATGCTCGGACCTTCTCTGTTTGAGAAGGGGCGTTTGCCCAGCAGTGGGACAATAATAGGCTGGTTATTTAGAAAGCGTAATGTGGGGCGCCCCTCAGCTAGATGTACTGACAAACTAGAGAAGGTGGCTGGGACAGACTGGATGCGGAAGGCGGAGGACAGGGTGTTGCGGCGAAGCCTGGGAGAGGTCTTTATCCGACAGCTCCCAGCTAGATGGACCGACGACGTTAAGAAGGTGGCTGGGATGGACTGAATGCGGAAGGCGGAAGACAGGGTGCTGTGGTGCAGCCCGGGAGAGGCCTACGTCCGACAGCCCCCAGCTAGATGGACCGACGACCTGAAGGTGACTGGGACGGACTGGATGCGGAAGGCGGAGGACAAGATGCTGTGGCGCAGCCTGGAAGAAGCCTATGTCCAGCAGTGGTCAGACATAAGCCGAGTTGTTTGATTATTATTCATGGATTCTATTTTAATATTCCTGTAACATGGGTAGCTTGAAGATACTTGACAAAAAACAACTTTCACACGAAAATGAAAGTGATAATGCAGTTTTAAAAATAAAAGTCCTTTATTATACCATCCATAAAACCTTCACTTGCGCAGAGCTGTACATTACAATAAAATTCACTTTCGAAAACTTGTATGTGCGCTTGCACACGGTATGGTATCCTTTTGGGTATGATCTAAAGCCAAAAATATACAAGCTAGCTGTTTGCACAAAAGATCACAAATCTTAGAACCTAGCTTGCATGCCCATTGCCCATGTCTTCACCAATCAGAAGTTAATATGGTATGCAAGTGATGCAAGCTACTTTACCCTCTTTTGGGAAAATTTTGCATGTAGGTATGGCTTTTACAAAGTTATAATTTCCTGGTTCCACGATTGAGTCCGGGTTTGAAACCCAAGACAGTCTCAGGTATCCTTTAGGTATTTTGAATGAATTAAACTTGAATGAACTAATAAGTACATTCTTTGAGAATAGTGACATCATTCTTTCATCACCCGGATCAGAGCCAAGTGTGTTGGCTAGGGCCTACTGATGCCAAGAATTATTACGAGTATGGTAGTTTATAACGGCTTACCTACCATAAAAACTAAGTTTATGCCACAGATAATATAAAACTAGCGTGTTCAAAGACAAATCAAATGGGTTAGGCCTGCCACAGATAATATAAAAGTAGCGTGTTCAAAAACAAATCAAAATCAAAGTCATTTATTCAAATTAGGCCGGGAAACAAAAGAAAAAGCGGATCAAACTGGAATGAGAAACCCTTAAATGTTTCCATGTTCAACCCCTGGGGGGTTCAGCATGTTCAACATGGTCGGGGGTAAAGATTGTGGTGGTTGAACATGGACTAAACCGTATATAGTGGATAAGAGATTAAAACAGAAGAAGAACTAGCGAGGCGATCGAGGACGGGGTGGATGGGGTGTTCAGGGGATCAGACCGGAATAACTCGGGAATCAGCAGTTTTCGAACGTCAAAATTACATAAGACAGTCCCCCAAAACGCCCGCCCTTCACCACTTCCTAGTGCTTTCGCTGGGGAGAAGAAGTGGCGCAACAAACTGTCCAGCAGTTTCCAAGTGTTGGAAACATAGTATAAAAAAGGTAGATGTCAAATGAAAAAAATTCTTTTCACGCTGTGTCTCAATGATGGCAAACATTCTGATGATTAACTCCGCCGTTGCCGGTCCCAAGCCCGGATGAGAAAGGAGGAGGGTTTGTTTGGCGAAGAACAAACCAGCTGTAAAAATTTCAACGCCGAGCATCGGGCGGCGGTCAACCAACCCGACACCTTCACAAACTACGCGTGAAGCGGCTTACAGTGGTCGTGAGAACTAAATCATCTTTAAAAGTCTGCCATGGGAGGACGTGGGAGAACACCACGATGTATTTCCCAAGAAAATCCCCCATGGAAAGTGAGATGGCGAAACATATCGTCAGGAAAAAGATGTTTTCAAGGGCGACCCTCAGTAATGAAAGAAAGAAAGAAACTGCTGCCTACCTGCCAGTTACCAAGTAACACGACACCCCTTGGTAAGAGTGGTTGTCAGACTTCCGGGCTTCTGACTACTCGTAACGACTGTCAAAGATGTATAACCAAATAGCAGCAGGAACTGACTAGCTGTTAATGCGCTATCCGAGACACGAGAAATTCATAATCATCACAATTCATAATACATAGTTTAAAATGTCTCATTGTATTCGCCCACAATGGGTTACCTACTTATACTATGTAGGTAAGCCCTCAAGGTTTTGATGTCAAGGTCATTCATGACACGGCAAAAAAAATATATTGAAGAGTTTTATTTTATTTAGCCTTTGCGAAAGCGCCATCTTCTAAAACCATAGAGCAGTGGGAACGGCCGCGACTTACGAGTTGTGGGTCATAGGTTCGACCTCCGGCAAGCACTTTACTGTGGTGAAGTATTTCATCATCACTGCTCTCAAAACGGTGAAGAAAAACATCGTGAGGAGAAGCAAAAATTCGAAGACATCACACTAATATTATAAAGACGAAAGTTTGTGAGTGTGTGTGTGTGTGTTTATATGTTTGTTACTTCTTCACGCTCAAACGGCTGCACCAATTTTGATAAAATTTTGTATGGAGGTATCTGACACCCTGGATTAATATAAATGCTACTTTTTACCCCATTTTTCCCACGGGATCGATATTTACGCGGGTGAAACTGCGGGGCGCAGCTAGTCTTTATTTTTCTCTCTTCACAAAGGTTCACATAGTTATAAACAGAGACAAGAATTTTTGACATAAATGCATAAAACATTATCCTCTGTGAGAAACTGGCGTCTACACTAGAATACCCTGTGTGACGGATCACCAGATACACGTATGACATCTACCAACCCGAACTGGGCCCGCGTGGTGGATTACAGCCCACTCTCTCCCACACAGAGGAGGCCTGTGTCCCAGCAGTGGGAAGATTATAGGCTGACTATGCACAACATTTTTTTTATTTGAAAGTTATAAGCTTGTTAAGTTACCTGTTTGTCCGTAGGTACATAAATATGTCTTGCGCTCATTGATAATAGTACCTAGGTACCTAACCGTTCCGCGCCGAGATTGGATAACCTACTTAGTGTCGCTCGGTAATCTTCTTTTACGTCTAACCTTTTTAAATATTTTTGGGACAAAATATAACATGGGGTAAAAATTATTGGAATCGATTCAGTTACTTATTCTGAACAAACTATATTCAGGTTTCGCATATACTAAAAATAACGTTGTATTAGAAGGTTGGGCAGTAGCTCTTCAGCATCTCATCTTTGAGACAGATCAACTGCTTGACAACTCAAAAGTTCCTGTAATTTGTTAAATTGAAGTTAACGTTTTTAGTTTGAGTGATGAACTTTGTTTGATAAACGAGTTATTTCTGTAATAAACCATAGCGTCGATTGGTTATGCACGTTTTAACCCAACTTTAACCAGCTACTGAATAACGTGTTGATAGTTTAAATATTTAACCAGTATAATGAATGTTACAGGCTTTGATATTTAATTGACTGTTTTATTGGTTAAATGTGTTTGAATATGGTAGGTAGACTTGCATTTTTCTTAGAGATTTTAGTTTTCGAGGCGTTCACTGCTATTTCCGACCTCAACCGGAACGGAAGCCTTAGTATTTTTTTTACCTACTTTTATTCCTTTCCACATCTCTTAATTTATAACAGCCACACAAGTCGATCGATCAGGTTAAGCTACGCTTGCCGTCGTTGGTCTGTGGATGGGTGATTGTGGATCTTTACATACCGAGACCCCTCCGTGCCTCGGAAAGCACGTTATGCCGTTGGTACCGGTTGGCATTCGTGGATCTTTGACAGTCGTTACGGGTAGTCAGAAGCTCGGAAGTCTGACAACCAGTCTTACCAAGGGGTATCGTATTACGCAGTAACTGGGTTGTGGAGGTCAGATAGGCAGTCGCTCCATCCTCCTTCTGCGAACACGTCATGTCCCAGAAGGAGGCGGCGGAGCGCGTGCGGGAGGAAGACCCTCTCGCGGCGCCGCTCCGAAGGCGGAGGAGGGGTCGAAGAAGACGTCAGTATGACAGTCATCTCCGACTCCTCCCAGGTGGAAGCCAGCAGGCGACGGGTGCGGGGGCACCCTCGCCTGTATTGCACAGGCTTCCACCAGTGCCGGACGGGAATGGCCAGGTGTTCCCGGCCATTCCCGTAGCCCCCCCCCAAACGGGGGGACATGCGGGGCCGGATTCCCATGACCTCCCCATCAAGGCGATGAGGGAACACCGCTGAGTTTTAGTGGGTATACTGCCACCCTGGCAGGGAGTCCCACATACTCCGTCTCTTCCCCCGACGAGCGGAGATGCGTAACGTCATTTCTCAGCGAAAAAAAAAAAAAAAAAAAAAAAAAAAAGGCAGTCGCTCCATATAAAATACTGGTATTCATCTGCATCCAGTTAGACTGGAAGCCGACCCCAACATAGTTGGGAAAAGGCTAGGCAGATTATCTCTTTACCTCGATAAGTCTGCCTACCAATGTCCACTACAAAGGATGAAGTATATACAAAAGTAACATGGTGGCTAAAGAATTCAGTGGCGTCAAACCAGTTTGATGACCGGATCTCGTTTACCTTTGTAGTTACGCAACAGCGGTTGCGCGTGCGTCGAAAAACTTACTGGTTACACAATATATTTGTTTGTCTCCTGGGTTGAGGGTTACATTTAACGGTTTAAGTTAGCTGTAGTGTTGATTTTGGAGAATAATTTTTGTAAGAAGATAGAAAAAAAAATGGGAGTTTTTTTTTTTATACGAGACTAGCAGCGCCCCGCGGTTCCACCCGCATAAGTTTCAAGCCCGTAGGAATATCGGGATAAAAATTATCCTATGTCCTTTCCCGGGACTCAATTTAATCTAAATTGGTTCAGCGGTTTAAGCGTGAAGAGGCAACAGACAGACACACTATCGCATTTATAATATTAAAGTATGGATTAAAGTAGAAAATAGCCATCCATAGCTTTGACTTGACCTGTCCTAATCGTAACAGTGTGCACTGAGTTGAGCCTGTGTCGGGATACATAGCAAGCTAGACATTTCCACGTTACGGAGGAATGAGGAAAATGACGTGAGGATAGTTTTGAGTATGAATGTCGATGGCTATAAGAGTAGGGGAAGACCAAAGAAACGATGTATGGACTGTGTGAATGATGATATGGTTAGAGAGGGGGTGACTACCGAGATGACGACTAATAGAGAAGTATGGAAGAAGAAAACATGTTGCGCTGACCCCAGGTGAATTGGGATAACAAGATGTTTTTGTATCGTCATCTGCCTAGCCTTTTCCCAACTATGTTGGGTTCGGCTTCCAGTCTAACCGGATGCAGCTGAATACCAGTATTTTACATGGAGCGACTGCCTATCTGACCTCCACAACCCAGCTACTGGGTAAGACGATACCCCTTGGTAAGACTGGTAGTCAGATTTTCGGGCTTCTGACGACCCGTAACGACTGTCAAAGATCTACGAATGACAGCCGGGACCAACGGCTTAACGTTCTTTCCGAGGCACGGAGGGATCTTGGTATGTAAAGATGGTCACCCATCCACCGACCAACCGCAGCAAGCGTAGCTTAACCTTGTTTGTATCGTCCGAAAAAGTTAATAAATCGGGTGTAGAGTGCATTCCAAAGTTTCGAAATACATTCGAATGGGCTCGGAAGCTCGGATCCTCGTCGACAGACTTAGAGGGCACGACCCAGGGTTCCCGGGGTCGGACAAAGTGTTATTAATGTTTTTCCACCTGGGTTGATGGCAATAGGGTTGCCCCCTATTTCAATAAGGGACTTAAAACTGGGGAAATGTGAGTGTACTAACAGGCAAACTTCTGTCTAACCCTTTGGGGTAACAAGGCGAGATGTTATGTATAAGTTTAGAAGTAAGAATGAAGTCTTAAAATATATATATGTCACGGCTAATAGCCGAAGTGCGGCTACACCAAGTTTTAGCCGGCCGAAGTGCGGCTACACCTAGTTTTAGCCGGCCACATGCGGTTCGTGTGTATTTCGGGAGGCGACATAGGATGCAAGAGCGAGCGAAGGGCACCCCAAGGTTCAGTTTGGTTAGGTTCCTTTAAACCCCTTACATTTCTATGTAAGGGGTTTAAATAGGAGCCCCGCGACGACGTAGGATCCAAGAGTGAGCGAAGGGCACCCTGAGGTTAGGTTTGGTTAAAACTTGGTGTAGCCGCACTTCGGTCATTAGCCGTAACATAAATATACATCCAAATTGGGAACCTCCTCCTTCCTTGAAGTCGGTTGAAAATGCGGGACTGTCAACCTTTGGAGTCATCATTTGCCTAGCCTTTTCCCAACTATGTTGGGGTCGGCTTCCAGTCTAACCGGATGCAGCTGAATACCAGTATTTTACATGGAGCGACTGCCTACCTTTGGAGTCATCGAGATTAAATTAAAATGTGATAATAAGTGACTGGGCCGGTTTCAATTTATTTTTTAGTTTTTTTTTTTAAACCTGTTCCGAATAGGTACCTATGTGTCTAGCAACTCGCAGATTTCTAGAAAAAAAACTAGTTTATAAATTAATTATGTTAATTTAAGTAAAAGTGTCCAAGATTGGTTTTTTTTTTCTTTTTCGTTCCAATTACTTAAAGTGTGGTGTAGTTTTGTAATAAATTGCATAATAATAGCCTCCCGACCGATTTCGGTCACGGTGGCCAATCTCAACGGAGATAAGCCAGGTACCTACGCAGGAGATATTATAATGCACAAATGTGTGCGTAAACACAGGTGCACTCTCTGTTCCTTTACTCTCATAGTCCGATGAGACGGCAATCCGACACGACCGGGGAGAGATCAGGCGCAGGACAGGGCTGTTACTAAGAAATTCCTACTGGAAAACCCAATAACACTTTGTCCGACCCGGGAATCGAACCCAGGACCCGACAGCTCAGCAGTCGCGCTTGTAACCACGAGACCAACGGGGCAATCAAAAAATAAAATAATATGCATAAGATTTAAATAACTAATTGTCAACTGGTTTTTTTAGTATATCTAGGTCTGACTACTTTTTAAGTTAGATAATATCAATTTTGTAATGTTTATTTTTATTTTTGTGAAATATTTAAAGCTCTGTTTTTTACGGATTCTTGTTGAATACAAAAAAAAAGGTTTTTTACCAGTGCAGCTGGTTTTAGATTTAAATAAAAGTACTGTTATTTTTATGTCTGATCGTTTCCTGGTCGTTTCATATTTTTATTTTTGTTTTGGTTGGTACCTACCATGGACTAATCACACTAATATTATAAAGGCGAAAGTTAGTGAGTGTGTGTGTGTGTGTTTATATGTTTGTTACTTCTTCACGCTCAGACGGCTGGACCAATTTTGATAAAAAAAAAATTGTGGAGGTAGCTGACACCCTGGATTAACATATAGGCTACTTTTTATCCCGATATTCCCACGGGATCGACATTTACGCGGGTGAAACCGCGGGGCGCAGCTAGTTATTACTAAATATTATGTAGTAAAATTTTTAATATCTTTTTAAATAAGTACATAATATGTTTGTAAAGTTTCGCTAATTTTGCGAACGTCACAGGATTTATAAGCAAAAGAAAAATGGCGAAAAATATCAAATAAGAAATTGTCCAGTTGAGTTATTTTCGTACCTACAAGAAGTCGTTTTTAAATATTAATAACTAATAATTAATAATCCTTGTTTTTCCTATTATAAGTAAAAATAAATTCTTAAAAAAAAATGTCCTATCTTTATGTCATCTCTTTCTTTTTTTTTTGGAAATATTACTTTTAATACTTATAATATCCTATAACGAAACACCCAATAACTCTGCAATGTACTCTTCACGTGACCAGAGGACTTGCCTATTTTTTGGCCAAAGAATCACCATTACCATACAACGTGGCAATACTGCCAGCCTTTTGGGCACTTTTCCTGCCATTTGATTATTTCCCCTCCTTTTTATATACGTGAAAATATTTTTTTTTATTTTTAAATATATAATGTACTTATAACACTTTGCCTGACCCGAAAATGAACCAAGCCATTCACACCCACAACCACTAAAACAACATATTACCGTTCAAAGTTTCTACAAAAAAAAAAAGAACTAGTCGATTACGACACGTTAACGTAACATTTCATCGAACGATAGAAGACTCGGCTCGATAATAAGCAACATTCGACCTTGTGCCCCAATGTCGTATCTCTTTAGAGATGGCACCAAAAACTTCTACACACGAGCGACTACATACCAAGCTATACATTTATCTTCTACTTGGTTCTGCCCGCGACTTCTTCCGCGTGAAATTTCTTGTTTACACCACCAATTCCCGTCATTAAAAACTTTCAAAATCTAGTCGCAATCTCATCTCAGCGACATCATTATCTGCCTGCCTTTTCCCAACTATATTGGGGTCGACTTCCAGTATATCCGGGTGCAGCTAAATACTAGTATTTTACATAGAGCGACTGCCTATCTGACCTCCACAACACAGTTACTGGGTAATGCTATATCCCTTGGTAAGACTAGTTGTCAGACTTTCGGGCTTCTGACGACCCGTAACAACTGTCAAAGATCCAAGAATGACAGCCGGGACCAACGGCTAACGTGCTTTCCGAGGCACGGAGAGGTCTTGTTCTGCAAAGATAGTCACCCATCCACGAAACAACCGCGGCAAGCGCAGCTTAACCCGATCGATCGACCTGAGCGCCTGTTATTACTTAGCCACAATGGAGGTGGTAGGTGTAATTAAACTCATAATAGGCATAACCTTTGGCAATATTGTGATAGCTAAAACCATTGAAATTATTCAATGGATTCTTGGTAATCAAGATTTGAATAGAATTTGCTGAGTCATACTTATTTTGTTCTCATAGTAACGTACTTTGGTTTGATTACATTATGCTTGGGATGGCCATCATAATTATAAATAGCAGTCAGATGTTTTAGAACCCAATGGCTTGCCACGCGACAATGGGAAGAGACTAAACGGAATGACCATAATGCCTTGGAAGGTAGGTCTTAGGTAGGGCCTTTGGTGTGGGATGCAACGTGTGTCGACACCCTTGCGCCATCCCATCTTCCAAGCACGGTGAGCTGTGCTGGTATGGCTGCTGCAGGTGCGGAAAACCTCAAACGGAGCAAATACTCCAATCTTTTTGGAACTTATATGTTTGAGCCGTTTGGGGTTGAAACACTAGGGCCATGGGGCCCGAGTGCCCACTTAGTATTTCGAGACACGCCAAGCGGTTGGTCGACTCTTCACGTGACCAGAGGGCTGGCCCATTTTATGGTCATAATGCATTTGTTTTTACATATTATGACGTAGCCGCGCCTAGAAACTGTGGGTCATCATCTGCCTAGCCTTTTCCCCACTATGTTGGGGTCGGCTTCCAGTCTAACCGGATGCCGCTGAATACCAGTATTTTACATGGAGCGACTGCCTATCTGACCTCTACAACCCAATTTCTGGGTAATACGATATCCCTTGCTAAGACTGGTTGTCAGACTGTCGGGCTTCTGACTACCCGTAACGACTGTCAAAGATCCACGAATGACAGTCGGGACCAACGGCTTATCAAGCTTTCCGAGGCACGGAGGGGTCTTGGTATGTAAAGATGGTAACCCATACACAGACCATCCGCGGCCAGCGTAGCTTAACCTGATCGATCGACCTGTGCGGCTGTTATTATTTAGCCACGGACCTCTAGAAATTTCTGTAGGTAAGACCTAAAAAAGACCTACAACCAATAAGGGGCGAAGATATTGCCATTAACCGAACACAAATCTAAATTCCGGTCTGCTACTGGGAAATTCCGGTCTGCTACTGGGAAATTTCTGACGGAAAAACCCAAATTACAACAAAAATAATAATAAAAACATCGAAAACTAAATTTTTCCAACAAAATCCGGTAGGTACCTACGTTTTATTTATATGTTTTCTATGCAAATGCTCATGTCCTTGGTATATTACTGCTGATGCCGCGTGAGGTAATAAGTTTTATGATATAATGTGTTATGATGTGTCCATAATATTGCTCGGGGACGCATAAAAAAAAAGTTGGCTACCGGAATAAAAATTTGGTAGCTAAAAATTAAATATACTGGAAAAATCATTCTGTAAAAATAGTCTTTAGGATAAAGCCGTACGGGCTGATCACTCGATCACACGGACTGAAACTTATGCGGGTGAAATCGCGGGGCGCAGCTAGTTGTACATAAAATATTGATGAATGCACATATTACCTACATTGGTTATGCACAAAGCGACCAGAAGCTGTGAGTCAGATCATATCAGTCAAACGATCTTTGTAGGCGTCAGAATAGGCAGCTAAAGTCTATTTGAAATATTATTATTGTATGTTTTGGCAAGCGCTATTGCTGTAAGCATTTTATAAATCAATCAATGGCTGTAAGTCTGTTATTTTTTTTTTACCTAAGTTATTAGTTACTCGCCCCGCGGTTTTACCCTCGTAAATGTCGATCCCGGGGGAATATCGGGATAAAAATTAGCCTATATGTTAATCTTGGGTGTCATCTAGCTCCATACAAAATTTTATCAAAATTGGTCCCGCCGTTTGAGCGTGAAGAAGTAACAAACATACAAGGTGTTGCTTTGCATCCTAGTCAAATGACTCGACCCAAATCAACAATAAAATGGGAAGGTTTTTTTTTTTTCTTATTTACGGAAATCCGTAAGTGTGAACCAGCCGTATTTAAACGCGGCCCGTCTGTTACTAGCCCTATAACCGCGCTTTCACACACAAACAAACGCCTTTTACTTTACTAAGTACTAAAGTACTAAAATACTAAAGTACTAAAATGTCTTTTATGACAACCTCCTGAAATTTGACGAGGATGCAAATCAACACCTTGTATAAACGCAGACACACTCAGAAACTTTCGCCTTTATAATAGGTATTAGTGTGATTGGATAAGTTTAAAAAAAATCTATTATCATGCAAATATAAAGTTGTAACATAATAAAAGTCAACATTTCCTAGAATTTAACAAAAAAACCTGTTATATAACATTAAGTATGAATAAAACAACTAATTATATAAAGTAGGTAATAGGACAGCACGACCTATCACCTTGTTGGTATAATTATATAATTTATAATCTGTACTAATAATAAAGCTGAAGAGTGTGTTTGTTTGTTTGAACGCAGTAATCTCTGGAACTACCGGTCAGATTTGAAAAATTCTTATTGCATTTGATAGCCTAGTTCATGAGGAAGGCTATAAATTATTTAACATCACGCTAGGAAGCTTAGGAGACGAGAAAAAAGAAAAAAATGTTAGCAAGGACGCTAAGTGAAAACAAAGTAATAGCGCGGTCAGGTGATGCGATGCGACGCGGTGAGTCGGGGTAACAAGAAGTAAAAACTTCTTTAGGCGCGTTCGGCATTTTTTGAGATGGGAAAAAACCATTGAACTCGCGACACTGTTACCGTAACCGACACCACGCGTGTTTTGTTTATAAGACGATTAAAAAAATACACACGTAATTGTTCAAGTTTTCACCAAAAAAAACAGTGGCACTCCGGGAGTGTCGCTCCCGAAGTGCCACTGTTTTTTTTTGGTTCGACTGATTTTTGGTGTAAACGAAGTAAAATAAGTATGTAAGGATCGTGGCAGCTTCCATACCGTATAATAAAACATATATTTACTATTTACGCAGCGCCCCGCGGTTTCACCCGCATAAGTGTTGATCCCGTGAGAATATCGGGATAAAAACTATCCCATGTCCTTCCCCGGGATGCAATCTATCTCTCTGCCAAATTTTATCGAAATCCGTTTAGTGGTTTAGGCGTGAAAAGGTAACATACAGACAGACAGACAGAGTTACATTCGAATTTAATAGTATGAATAACCATTCCCCACGAAAGGTTAACGGTGTCATCCAAATATATTCACTTTTTTAATGATTTTCTATAGATTTGATAAAATTTATATTATTATTATATATTTATTATTAATATACAAATTGACGTAGCAACACGTAGAAGTAACCAGTTTGGAAGGACATGTGTTTATTTTATGACTTTTTATTTACATAAGGCTGCCCGCCCACGTCCGATAAATCGTTGACCGATTTTTGTAGGAGAAAAATAGAACGTACTGATGGCAATAGTGCAACGCACACGGGGTCGTCCTACAAAAAGTCGGTCAGAAATAAAATCGGTGCATCCCGACCGATCCGATTATCGGTGAAAAATGGAATGTTCGGAAACGCACACTACTCACCGACAGTCGGCCGCATGCACTTGTTAGGGAAGGACGTTGTGTTGAAGACAAAGTGACCCGTAGCCCAGCAGTGGGCACAATAAAGGCCAATTATGTTACTTTTATTATAAATTCCCACGCTAATAACAACTCATGCCCCACTAAACAAATAAAAAAAAAAAAAAAGATAAACCGTTTTGGTATACGGAACTCCTAAAAATATATAATAGCATATTATTATCTATAATTTTAAACGTTTCGACAAAAATGGCGGTCGCGTAGATATTTGACAATAACAATTTGATTTATATTATAGGATGTTGAGTGGTAGCTCTATATGTTAATATTTATTATAATAAATAATATATTTAATACATTAACGACGTTTCCATTTAAGGATATTAGTCGTAAAACATAATCACACGTTTTTTGGTATGTTTGATTGGATTTTGGTTGACTTAGCCTTATTCCAACCATGTTGTGGTCAGCTCCGAGAGCAGTGATGATGGAATAATTTACACAAAATAAAGCGCCAGTCTGGGTTCGAACCTACGACCTACAACTCGTAAGTCGCGGCTGTTACCACTGGGCCACCACTGCTTGTGATTATTGAAATTATTCCATCGCCACTGCTCTCAAAACGGGGAAGGAAAACATCGTGAGGAAACCGGCATGTCCTAGAACCAAAAATTCGAAGACATGTGACATCTACCAAGCCGCACTGGGCCCGCGTGGTGGATTAAAGCCCACTTCCTCTCACTGAGAGGAGATTTGTGTCCCTGCGGTGGGAACGTTACGTGGTCAGCTTCTAGTCTAACCGGATGCAGCGGAATACAAGTCTTGTATTTTACATGGAGCGAATGCTTATCTGTCCTCCACAACGCGACGCGACCGCGACGGGGCGCGGGAACCGGATCCGTATCGACCGCGTGAAAATGCGTTTTTATTGAATTTGTATGTAAAAAATTGCGTAAAAAGTCGCCTGGTGCCATGTGCGATACGCCATAACCTATAAACTCAAACTCGAAGCATTTATTTCAATTAAGTCATTTACAGGCACTTTTGAAGTGTCAAGAAGTCGGTCAGACAGAAAGAAAGTTGCCCATTCAAACCGTAGTAGGTTCCTATGGAGAAGAACGGGCAAGAAACTCCATGGACTATAAAATAAGACATTGATGAAGTAACATTGGCGCCTAATTGACGAGCCAAACCTTTTAAACTGGGTGCGTAGGTAACCCAAACATGGAAAGAAGCGGCTAGGTATCTTTTTTATTGAATTAGAAGCGGCACCACAAACATTTACAGCGCCACGACATTCTTAAAATACGTGTGAGTGTAAAAAACACACACTGTAAATAAAAGTAGATTATGCACCGAGGGGACAAAGCAGCGTCTTATGTCACGGGAGCTTTATTTGCCCAGGACGAAGATAGTTTCATCCTCGAGGAGAATGCTCAACATTTCACATTTTCTGCGATATAATCAGAAGCAGTTTGTCAGTTTTAGTTGCGGTTCTAAATTCAAATCACATTATTAACCAGCATTTCATATCATTATAAACATAATGATATGAAATGCAATATTATTGCTTGGCTAGACCATTGGGCTATAATGGCTTACTTTAGGTTAGGGTTGCAAAACATAGCAGATTCAGCCTATAATGCTGATGCTAACTGCTGGTTAAGGTTACATGACAATTTAACATTATCGAGCAGGTGTTGTGAAAAATTTCGTTTATCGACACGAGCACATCACTAGAGAATCACGTTGTCAAAATGGCGATGGCGGGAGGATCCGGTACATTTCACAACTGCTTGCGAAAGTATGCAGCTGATAATAAAGTTAAGAACTAGCTATACACACCTCACGACAGAACGTGTACGAAACATCACGCCTGTTCCACGAAGAGGGTAGGCTGAAATGTATAGAAAGTACATTTCGACACTAAGGTTAGAGGGGCCATGTTATAGGGGCGAGTTTATTGCCATCAATCGGGTACAAATCTGGACTCCAGACTGCTATTGAGAAATTCCTAACGAAAAACCCAATAACACTTTGCCAGAACTGGGAATCGAACCAAAGACATCGTGCTCATCACTGAACCTACGAGACGATCCACAAAAAAAGTCTAACTTAATTAACACTATAAATTACACACACGCAACATTGCACCAAAATCATTTGACCATAACACCATGCAAATCGACCTGCCCATCTTAAAATGTGACCACAACAAAAAAAACTAGGGTACCAAGCCATTCTAGTTTAAAAACGGGGGCAATCCTAGATGAATACATTATAACATAGCAACACTAGCTTTTAGCCGCGTCTTCGCCCGCGTGGAGGTCGGAAAAAATATATAATAAAATCCCAAGGGATTTAAAACTTTAGATCTTAGATTGTTTAGAAAAAAAAACTACATAAATGGTTGAATAATAATTATTTTTACAGTACAAAAGTATTTGTTGACGGGAAACATTTTGTAATGTAACCTATATTATTTGCTTGCTATAATATGTATACTCTATAATGTACTTATTTTTAAAACAACTTTTTATACCATGTTATACGCAAATAAATATTATTTCTATTTCTAATCATCCAACTGGGCTACGGGACACAGTACACGATAGTAAGTAGTATTTTGTCTCGGCAGTGACCTTGATTTTTGTGTACTGTGACCAGGATTACAAGTTACCTTTGTGCTAACCTAGGTCATAGTCTACCGGTGTCAAATTTCATCTAAATCCGTTTAGCCGTTTTAGCGTTACAAAAAATCTTATCTTTTATCTTAATAATTATATAAGTAGGACTCAACAGACGTTATCCTGACGGACATTGGCTTCGCAGCGCCACCTACCGGGTGCAGTTGTAAATCTAAACCATCCAGAGACCCACTCAAACACACAAAAACTTTTATCAGAATCGGTCCAGCCGTTTAGGAGGAGTTCCGTGACATACACACGTACAGAAGAATTGTATCGATAAAAAATATGTATAGTTATAACTTTAGATTTGACTGTTTTTAGCGACTAAAGAAGATGATTGTGTTTTGTATATTTACATAAATAACCACGATATATCCGCCTTGACGTCAGATATTGCGTAATAGACATTCCTTTACCTCACATTAAACAGTGACAAATAAGATTTTTATATAAGATATTTTTCTTTTATTTTGGTAAACAATTCATTGATTAAGTTGAAAGTTCACATCGGGTGAAGTCATTATTCCCAAGGGGTATAATTGTGTTACCCAGTAACTGGGATGCACTTAATTGTGGAGGTCAGATAGGCAGTCGCTTTATGTAAAAATACGGGTCCAGCTGCATCCAGTTAGAATGGAAGCCGACACCAACATATTTGGGAAAAGGCTACGATAGCTCAACAGTGATTATTTTAAGAAAAATAAAATGTATGTAAATAAAACAAAGTCGCGTTAGTTACACAATTTATAACTCAAGAACGGCTAGACCGATTTTTATGGTCTTTAATTTCTTGAATTTGTCTCCTCCCCGAATAGCGGAATAACTATTTAAAAAGTAAAAATTGACAAAAAAAAAATGAAGATGATTAATTTTCTCATACATTTTGTATTTATTGATTCTGAGGCGAGACCACTCCGTGCCTCGGAAAGCACGTTAAGCCGTTGGTCCCGGCTGGCATTCGTGGATCTTTGACAGTCGTTACGGGTAGTCAGAAGCCCGAAAGTCTGACAACCAGTCTTACCAAGGGGTATCGTATTACCCAGTAACTGGGTTGTGAAGGGCAGATAGGCAGTCGCTCCATGTAAAATACTGGTATTCAGCTGCATCCAGTTAGAATGGAAGCCGACACCAACATAGTTGGGAAAAGGCTAGGCAGATGAAGATTCTGAGGCGGTGCGAAGTTCGCCGGGTCAGCTACCAATTAAGGATGTAACTCCGTAATCACACAGATTAGTTAATCGTCACAATAATTAAATATTAATGAATTTCTCGCGCTCATTTCGAATCTAGATAGATTTATTCATCCGGCGTTGCTAAATAAGTACAATTAAGTTTATTACATCCTAGACTGAGATGACCTACATGGTACAGACGCCAAGCACATCAAGCTACCCGAAACTGTCAAATTTTCGCAGTGAACTTTGAACCTTATGCTTTAGCGATAAAGTTGAAAATCTATTAAAGAAATTTGACAGATTGTAGTAGCTTGATGTGCTGGCATCTGTACGTTACATTTGTAATAGGCAGAGGTATTTCTCAGTAACAATTTCACATACCAAGGGGTATCGTGTTGCCCAGTAACTGGGCTGTGGAGGTCAGATAGTCAGTCGCTCCATGTATAAAATACTGGTATTCTGCTGCATCTGATTAGACTGGAAGCTGACCCCAATGTAGTTGGGAAAAGCCAGGCAGATGATGATGATGATGAGGTCACAAATACACCTAGGCAGGCTACCTGATGATTTTAATATAATTAGCTTTCAATAGCAAAGGCTGTCCCAGAGACAAAGCTGAAACATCTCATCTAGAAAGAAAGAAAAAGCAAGAAAGAAAGGAAAGAAAGAAAAATGCGTTCTCGCATCTGCCTTTTATTACACCGGCACCCTATACTCTTCAAATAGGAACACAACAACGCATGCTGCTTAGACTTATTGAGGTATGAGGAACAAGGAGTAAAGTTCACTCATACTCTATAGAAAAGGGAGGATCCTCCGACCAGACGGGTGTTGTGTCTGGCGGGCAACTGCCCGATTATCCATGTAGGGCCGTTGTATCTATGCTAGTTGCGAGGTAAACTCTGCTTGCGAGATGCAGGATTTTGCGTGACGTCAGTATGACGCGTGGTTCTCATGTGGCGTTGTAGATACCGCTACGACGTCCGGCATTTCATACAAACTTTCAAGCCCTTGTGTTTCGAAATGATTATACCGATTTTAATGAAACTTCATACGCATAAGCAGTAAAGTTACTTAAGAAAATTTTCGAAATATCTTATTTAAAAACAGATAACTAGAAATCTCTGTTTCTATGGAAAATTTAAAATCAGTCTAATTTGGCTGTAACACTATTTTTTGAAAATGTTCTCTACTAACTTTTTAGACCTTTGTATCCTGCTCATGCGTATGAAGTTTCATTAAAATCGGTTCATTCAATTCGAAAAACAAGGGCTTGAAAGTTTGTACGAAATGCCGTACGTCGTAAACGATCTTAATTTAGAGACTGAAATCGTCAGCATGTAGTGGGTAAGCTGTAAGCTGAGGCAAGGTCCTCAGGCTGAGAATCAGCACTCTGTCCCTTCACCACTTCCTAGTGCTTTCGCTGGGGAAAAGAAGTGGCGCAATAAACTCCCCAGCAGCACAGCTGTCTGTTCATTTAGAATAAGTTATCCAGTAGGCGTAGTTCACACAGCCTTTATTGACAGATGTTGTAACAGTTAAATTCCTTACAGTTAGCGAGTTTCTTTTATAGCAAGTGATAATAGGAGGTGAGGTTACAGTATGCGCAATGGTTTACAAAGTTGACAGTCTGTATAATGTTGTTTTAGAAGTAAGATCACGATTTCAAAATGTGCAAAAAAATTGTGAAATTCCCATCTGAGAGTCTGTTACCTTGATAATAAAAATTTCTAAACATAACTTATCGCCTGTCTTCCTCATAGAAAGAGGTGCATAGTGCACTCACTTTAAAAAAGAGAAAAATATTTTATTTGGGATACAAACAGTAAAAAAAACCGGTCAAATGTGAGTCGGACTCACGCATCGAGGCTCCCGTACAAAGTAGGTATGTAACTACAAATGTACGGTTTTCAGATTTTTGCCTTTACTTGTGCTACATGACATTGCTTCTTGCCAAATTTCATGATTCTAGGTCAACGGGAAGTACCCTATAGGTTTTGATTCCCTTGCGAGTGTCAAAATATGCGGCATGAACGGAACATAAACGCCCGTATCTTTTGATTGCGTTGACTTAGAAGTTTTATTTTTTCATTGATTTAAGGGACTGCAGCCTTGAGTATTTAATATTAATCTCAACTTGATGACTCCACGCATTCTTGAGAAAAAGGGTCTTGACCGACGGACAACGAAGTGATCTTATAAGGGTTCCGTTTTTCCTTTTAAGATACGGAACCCCTAAAACATGATATTATGTTGCCAGGCCAAAAATCTCAAAGACAATTCTTCGTTACTAATCTTGGGGAAACCCTAATGTTATTATAAATACCTATGAACACGTACATAGTTAAACAATTGTATTTAAGAATAAACAAGTACTTATCTACAAGTTATATTATAAGTGAGCAGAATACGAAGAACTATTAAAGTTTTAAGTAACAAAGTCACGTCATGTGGTTATTTTTAACCGACTTCTAAAAAAAAGGAGGTTATATATTCGTCTGTATGTGTGTTCATCGAGATTTTCATCAATTGTGGACTGATTTTGAAAATTATTTTTGCATTGGTTAGAAGAAGTTTGCGCGGTAATCATACTAATAACATAAAGGCGAAAGTTTGCGAGTGTGTTCGTATGTTTATTACTTCTTCATGCACAAAACGATTTCACCAATTTTGATAATGGATTAACACATAGGCTACTTTTTATCCCGATATTCCTACGGGAGGGTGAAACCGCGGGGCGCAGCTAGTCCCATATAAATTGCATTAACTTTGCATGAGTAGGGGGTAGTAGGGGTCCGTGGCTAAATAATCGTCGATCGAGAGTCGATCGACCAGGTTAAGCTACGCTTGCCGCGGTTGGTCTGTAGATCGGTGACATCTTTACATACTGAGACCCCTCCGTGCCTTGGAAAGCACGTTAAGCCATTAGTCCCGGCTGACATTCGTGGATCTTTGACAGTCGTTACGGGTAGTCAGAAGCCCGAAAGTCTGATAACCAGTTTTACCAAGGGGTATTGTATTACCCAGTAACTGGGTTGTGGAGGTCAGATAGGCAGTCTCTCCATGTAAAATACTGTTATTCAGCCGCATCCGGTTAGACTTGAAGTCGACCCCAACATAGTTGGGGAAAGGCTAGGCTGATGAACTTATGTAGAAAAAAATATGGTTACAAGTTAACGATATTCTTCTAAATATTTTATCTTTAATATCTAGATAATCTTGAGGAGGTCAATCATCATAGTTCATCAACATAGTTGGGAAAAGGCTAGGCAGATGATGACCTACATAATCTTGAAATTCTCAAATCCAATTAGGAGTTATTATTTAAATCTTTTTAATTGCTACGCTAAATGCAAAAAAATATAATTACTCATCATAAACAGCCTATAATGTTCCCACTGCTGGGACACAGGCCTCCTCTCTGTGAGAGGGAGTGGGCCGTAATCCACCACGCGGGCCCAGTGCGGGTTGGTAGATGTCACATGTCTTCGAATATTAATAATATAATTACTCATTAGTCATTAATTATTAATATATGAACTGGAAGAATAATGATTTTACTTCTACTCATCTCAGTTTAAAGTCAAAGCATTTTTTTTTTGGGGCATTTATTTATCAGTATGCATTTATGCGGAAATTTCAGAGTAATTTTAAAATAAAGATACGCATAAACCTATTAAAACTATAAATATAATAATTTTTATCTTCTAAATAGGATTTAGTTTTTCCTTGCACCAAAAGTCATGAGTTTTTTGTAGATTTTATATTAAAGGTTGTGCATAAAATATTAACTAATTCTGTTTATTTAAATCTGTTATAATATTTAATACTAGCTTCTGTCCGCGACTTCGTTCGCGTGAAGTTTCTCGTTTTAACATAAAACATAGCCTATGACACTCAAGGATAATGTAGCTTCTCATTAGTGAAAGAATTTTCGGGGTCGAATCAGTAGTTTCGAAGATTACCCCCTACAACCTCACAAACTTGACCTCTATATAACATTATATAGTATATAATATTATAGTAATAATAAAATCTAATAAAAATTAACAAGGCCCCCAGGGCCTAAAAAGGCCACTTCTGCAGAATCATAAAAGGAATTCATCAAATCATTATAAATCATAATAGACAGTTAACTGTTAAGTTAATCGTATCAAATCCCATTGGTGAAGGATTTTTCAGTTATTTTTTTTTTGTCTGTGCTTAAATACCAATCCAAATCCAATCCCAATCTCTTGCAACGAAAAAAAGCAAAATACGTTTATGATTCTGCCAAAGTGGCCTTTTTAGGCCCCCTGTCCTTAGCAGCTTTAAACAGGGAGAAGTAGGGGAAAGAAAGTAGGGTGGCCGGTGCCCTGGGACATCACAGGCAATAGTAATAATAAATAATGTAAAAATCTACCTAATTACAAAGCTTGGTTTTTTTTCTCATATTGTCAAAATCGCTTGTTATGCTGACTGGCTTATTTCAAATTCGTAGCATGAAAATACCCAGATTATTATTTTAATATTGTAAAAACCAACACTTATTTTAAAAGCGAAAAACCGATAAGAAATCTAAATGATTTAATTTGCCTATTTTATTATTAGTTCGCTAATCATTTAATAAACTTTCAACTAAACCCTTAAAATTATTAGAACAATATTATAATTCAATAAAATCGCAAAACCGCAAAAACGCCAAAAAATTCAAACTTCTAAACATTAGACATCAACGCGCGTCCCTAACCCAACAAAAAAAAAAAAACAAAATTTTTTAACTCACTAAAATTAAAAAAAAATTGCAAAAATAAAAAAACTCACATTTAAAAAATTCACGGCAACCACTCCACACTGAATACCACACCACACTGAAATGAACCACGAGAGAACTTTGCTTAATACGTCTTTTGATATCACAGACGGAGATTTTTTTTTATTAACAGTTTTTTTTTAGCGCGCGTGGCACGTCACTTTCGTTCGTCGGATAAGAACAACCGCTGTTAAGATGCAACGGACGCTTTTATACAACTGTTTATGAAATTACCGTGACCTCGGTTTTCATACTACATGCCTCGGAACTGAGAGCTGAATCATTGTTTTTTCCTTTTTTTAGTTGTTTGTTTAAGGATGTAGGGAAGGGTTGTCTTTGCTATTTTATTTTTAGTTTGGAAGTTTAAAAAAAATACAAAAAAATATTTTGCAGTTGAAAAAGAAGTTCCATATTAACTAAATAACTGTCCAGTTTTTTTTTTTTTACTTTTTAGTTCAGGATGTTGGGAAGGGTTGTCACTGCTATAAGTTTTAATTTTTAAGTTAATATAGAGCGGTGAAATTTGTAGATTTTTTGACGTATGTTTTGAATTCACATTTTTTGTTTAATAAAGTTATGAAAACTAATGAATTTCAATCTTGCGCTAGCAGAACACGTTTAATTACTACCTTTGTAAAGAATTTGGGTCACCAAGATACAGGCAGAGCCTAGTTTGGGACCCGCTGTTAAATCTGTCAAAGACCTCTGTTAGTTAGTCTAAACTAATATAGTAAAGAAAAAGATTTGATTTTTTGTATTTCTTTGTTACGCTTTCACTCTAAAACGGCTGAACAGATTTGGGTGAAATTTGGCACATAGGTAACCAAAGACATAGAATACTCGTTATCCTGATATTCTCACGGGATAGAGACTTATGCGGGTGAAACCGCGAAGCGCAGCTAGTATCGTATATTGTTATAAAAGAAAATACATTGTTCTTCAGTTGTACGGTCAGCAACGAAAGTCGATTAACACTTCAGTTTTTTTTTAATCACAGTTTTTGAGCAAAATATTTGTTCAAAATTGCATTGTACTTCTGCTGCAAATTTGAACAAATATTTTGCTCAATAACTGAGTTTAAAAAAACTGAAGTCTTGTGTTAATCGACTTTCGTTGCTGACTGTACCATAGAATATTGACATTGCAAGATTCTAGATATTAGCAACAGCTGTAGACATACAGCTGTTGCTAATTATCAGCATTAAAGGATGCTGGGGAGTTTGTTGCGCCACTTCCCAGCGAAAGCACTAGGAAGAATTGGCTCAGATTGTTTGTTGTTGTTGTTGTTGTAAATCTAACGATATATTACATAACTCATTTTGGCCCAAATGACGCTTTAGCGTTTTCTCCATTCCAGTGAAGCCCGAAAGTCTGAAAACCAGTCTTACCAAGGGGTATCGTATTACACAGTAACTGGGTTGTGGAAGTCAGACAGGTAGTCGCTCCATGTAAAATACTGGTATTCAGCTGCATCCGGTTAGACTGGAAGCCGACCACAACATAGTTGGGAAAAGCCTAGGCATCTATGATGACTAATAGTTACTTATGTAATCTTATAGCGCAGTAATAAATAGCAATGTTTTTTTTTGTAATAATCAACTTTTTATCGTAACAAGAAGTAACTAATTATCAATTTGTAATTAAAAAGTCTTTACAAGTAGGTCAACTCATCACTCTTACTTTTTACTCAACTGTAAAGAAGGGTTATGTTTTTAACCGACTTCAAAAAAGGAAGTTTTGTATTCGACCCTTATGTATGTATGTTTGTATGTCCGCGATTTTCTCAAAAACTAATAAATCAATTTTGTTTTTTTTTTTTGTTTCAATAGTGTGATCTACATATTAATGAAACAAAAAACAGGAGGATTTCATCAATTGGAAAAGGCTAGGCAGATGATGATGTTTTTTAAAGACGGTTGTTTTTTTTGTAAAAAACAGTTTTTATTAAACGGTTGTATACTGCCTTGTGGTCGCAAGCACTGCTGCAGCAGCATGAGGTCTTGGTTTCGATTCTGAGGGCGATTCGGAGGGTGTGTTCTTTGTGAAGAGTAGGTATCCACTTGAAAGGATTTTTCGAAATTCCACCCCTAAGAGGGTGAATGGGGGGAGGGTGAAATTTCACGCGGAGGATTTCGCGGGCAGGAACTAGTGTGAAACAAAGTCGAAAAGATAATACTGTCGTCGAGTCACATAATACATATAAACCATAATCAGCCTATAATGTTCCCACTGCTGGGACACAGGCCTCCTCTCGGTGAGAGGGAGTGGGCCGTAATCCACCACGCTGGCCCAGTGCGGATTGGCAGATGTCACATGTCTTCGAATTTTTGGTTCTAGGACATGCCGGTTTCCTCACGATGTTTTCCTTCACCGTTTTGAGAGCAGTGGTGATGAAATAATTTACACAAAGTAAAGCGCCTGTCTGGGTTCGAACCTACGACCTACAACTCATAAGTCGCGGCCGTCACCACTTGGGGTGGCCAAGTGGTGACGGCCGCGACTTATTACTGGTCTCCACATAATACAAAAAAAAAAAAAAAAAACATAGATTGTAAGACTCCTTCCTCATTTTGTCTAAGTCGAGCCAAATAGAAAAAGATCACTATATCAATCAATTTAGAGCTGATTTTGCCGGATAACTTTATCGGATGAATAATTTTGAATTTTTGACAGTTTTTCCATACAAAAACTGTCAGACGTCAACTTTATTCCACGAATAAAAAATATCGGTATTTTAAATAAGCCGTCATTAAAAAAAGATCATAACACTGTACCACGTTACGGTCAGTATGGTACGGTGGTATCGTGTTACCCAGTAATTGGGTTGTGGAGGTCAGATAGGCAGTCAAACAAAATCAACTCAGCCTATTGCAGTCCACTGCTGGACATAGGCCTCTCCCAGGCTGCGCCACAACACCCTGTCCTCCGCCTTCCGCATCCAGTCTGCCCCAGCCACCTTTTTGAGGTCGTCGGTCCATCTAGTTGGGGGGCATCCCACACTACGCTTGCCGAGCCTCGTCTCAACTCCAGGAGTCGTCTGCTCCACCGGCCATCGGTCCTTCGACAAACATGGCCAGTCCACTGCCACTTCAGTTTGCTTACTCTGCAAGCTATGTCGGTAACTCCGGTTCTTTTCCGGATAACTTTGCTTTTTTTTTATTACTAAATGGGCCCGCTCTTGACCCCGAACACGCCTGATGGTAAGCGATAGATGAGGTCTATGATGGAACGAGCGTGCCCAGAAGATGCCTGTTCACTTTTGCTTTGAAGGCAGACGGGTTAAATGTGGGCGGGAACACAGATGCCGGCAGAGAGTTCCATACTTTGGCTGTGCGCATAATAAAAGTGGAGGAGAAGCGCTGAGTACGACTCGTGGGGATATCAACCAAGTGCGGATGGTACGCTGCAGTAGGTACGTCTTGTTGTCCGGTGGTAAAAGGGTGATGGTGGGATCAGGTCATGGAGCTCCTGCGCACACTCTCCGAAGTACAGTCTTGTTGATTGCTTCTGATTTTATGTAAAATACTGGTATTTAGATGCATCCGGTTACACTGGAAGCTGACCTCTACATAGTTGGGAAAGGCTAGATAAAATTTATTGAAGAAAAATCATATAAATTATTTTAGTTGCTATGTATAAAACTGGACAGACATTTTATGACCGAAATAATGAAAAAAGATAAAATGATAAAAATAGTTTTTAGGCGGTTGTAGACTTGTAAGTATTATTAGTATTTTAAACGTTAAGGCTAGGCGCGCATTGCGGTGTGTTTTTAGGGTTCCGTACCCAAAGGGTAAAAACGGGACCCTATTACTAAGACTCCACTATCCGTCTGTCTGTCTGTCACCAGGCTGTATCTCATGAACCGTGATAGCTAGACAGTTGAAATTTTCACAAATGATGTATTTCTGTTACCGCTATAACAACAAATACTAAAAACAGAATAAAATAAATATTTAAGGGGGGCTCCCATATAACGAACGTGTTTTTTTCGGCGTTTTTGCCTTGTGTTTGTGCCAGTTTTTTTTTAAATCGTACTTTCAAGCGAAATAAAATCGCAAACGCATAAAATATTTTTTTTTTGTAAAAAAAAAATTAAGCTAATTCTCAAGCGATTTTTTTCCGCAGTGCGAAACTCTAGTATTATTATACTGGTATTGTTTCCAGATTGGCGAATTTTATAGCAACGATTAAAATTCGTAGTCCGCGCTTAGCCTTATAAATATCGTTTAATTAAGTATCAAACCTGAATGTTTATTTTTAAGTTGATGTTATTTTGTGATGCATATAAGGTTAAATTACTTAGTGATTTATGATTTTATGACTTTTTTACAAATCAATAGTCATTCGTTTTTTTTTAGGCATCTACAACAGCCTTACGACTAACTCGGATAACTTCCTGGTTCTTGGTACTCCTGCACGTGTAGCATGACCGCCATTCTATTCTATTTTTCTCTACGGCAATGGACAATTCTGCCAATGTCAAATGTGTTAGAAAACGTGGGGGAGACTAATAAAAATAAAAACCAAAATTGTACATCATCATCTGCCTAGCCTTTTCCGAACTATGTTGGGGTCGGCTTCCAGTCTAACCGGATGCAGCTGAATACCAGTATTTTACATGGAACGACTGCCTATCTGACCTCCACAACCCAGTTACTGGATAATACGATACCGTAAGACTGGTTGTCACACTTTCGGACTTCTGAGTACCCGTAACGACTGTCAAAGATCCACGAATGACAGCCGGGACCAACAGCTTAACGGGCTTTCTGAGGCACGGAGGAGTCACGGTAAAGATGGTCACCCATCCAGAGACCAACCTCGGCAAGCGTAGCTTAACCTGATCTATCGACCTGTGCGGCTGTTATTATTTAGCCACGGGTTCCTCCGGGATTGTATGGCAATACTGATATTTGGAAAACTTCGTCAAGTCTTCTCGTCGCCGTTTGAAGACTAAGGTCTTCAACCAGTGCGTCCTGCCCATCATGACATACGGTGCTGAAACGTGGATACTGACGCTCGGGCTGGTCTACAAATTCAAGGTCGCTCAGCGCGCTATGGAGCGAGCTACGCTCGGAGTCTCTGAAGGATAAAATCAGGAATTATTATCCGGAAAAGAACCGCAGTTACCGACATAGCTTGCAGAGTAAGCAAACTGAAGTGGCAGTGGGCTGGTCATGTTTGTCGAAGGACCGATGGTCGGTGGAGCAGACGACTCCTGGAGTGGAGACCGCGTATCGGCAAGCGTAGTGTGGGACGCCCCCCAGCTAGATGGACGGACGACCTAAAGAAGGTGGCTGGGGTAAAATGGATGCGGGAGGCGGAGGACAGGGTGTTGTGACACAGTCTGGGAGAGCTCTATGTCCAGCAGTGGACTGCGATAGGCTGAGTTGATTGATGGCAATACTGATTTTTTGGCCAAAAACTAGTTCATTATTGTGACATATATTTATATCTAACCAATTAATAAAAAATCTACTTAGAGTTATGTATCTTCTAGCTGCGCTCTGCAGTTTCACCTCACCAAAAAAGACACGTGGCGCCATCTATTATCATAATAACGTTATTGTTGTTTTCCTCGGGAGAAGCACTTTTTTTCGGGATGAAAGGTACCCTATGTCCGTTTCTGTACACCTGACAACGTATATGCAAAATTTCAGGATGATCGGTTCAGTGGTTTAGGCGTGAAAAGGTAACAAACAAACTTACTTTCGCATTTATAATACTAGTTAGGATTTTGCATGCTGACCAATTATTATAATACTAGCTTCCGCCCGCGACTTCGTCTACCGATCTTAACGTTCTTTCTAGATTTTTTTTCTTTTTGCACGGCTTCTAATAGATGTAGTTTGACTTTTCCAGAGATAAGCGCGTTCATCAAAAAACAAAAAAAAAATCTTAAACAAAAAAAAAAACAGTTTTTATTAAGGGGCTTACAGGACCTGAACACAAAAAACGCAATTTTTAGAAACAATAAAAGTATATGATCGACTACAGTAAACAAAATCAGAAAAATATATGATATTCTTTAGGATATATGCTAGGTAGATAGTGTGTTGAAAACATAATATAACTAATTTGATACGATAGAAAAAAAACACGAAGATACCTCTAAAAACTTTCTTTTTACAATAAAAACCATACTAACATACATACAATCATTCAGATTTTTTGTCAGATTATTCTACAAGCAACATACTAAAATACTAGTCTTAGTTTTTTAGTCCAAACAATAGATTTTTTGTAATTAAATAATTGCTTCATATTTTGCAATAAATTACCAGCGTTGTGTCATCGCGCTTCTCTTTCTTTTCTATGCAGTCCGACAGTGACCCGCTTTAGGTCATGTAAGCCCCTAAGGTAATATTTTTCCTTTTAGTTATAGTAATTTTAATTTAAACCTTTGTGATAAATAAAAAAAAACCATTATGTTAATTTGAAAATCAGCCAACCCTGGTATTTAGCAGTGATTAATACGACATTCACATTCATAACATTCTTTATTAAAAAAAGATGACACATTGTCACATTTTGACCTACAAGTAATTAAATACTATAGTTATTACCCTTAATTTGTACGAGTTTTCGACACAGACTCGAACCCGGATACGCGCGGCCGTGGGCGAACCGCATAGCTACATTATTTACTGTTTTTTTTTTATATTACCTGGAGTTTTATTATGAGGCTGGATGTCTGAGGTATCGGAAAAAGCCTGTAAACCCACAGGTCTGCAATTTTTTTTATTTTAGGTCCTTTTACAAAGTAGGTAATACATTTACAAACTTATAAATACTTAGTAGTACCACGTTCTTAACAGATTGGTTTAATAACTTATTTAATAAAAACTACTTTAATTTACACATTTTAATCACCTATGAAAAATGCTTTGGTTCTGACGTTTTCACTTGTGGCGATCCGCCTGAACTAGGTTAATAAAAACCTGTGTTTCAGGCCATCCCCAGACTAAGCGATCAGCATATTTTTATCCATAGTTAATTTATTTATTTAAATAATGCTATCTTAAAGTAAAAGAATAAAAAGCGGCCAAGTGCGAGTTGGATTCGCACACGACGGGTTCCGTACCACAAGGTAAAAACGCCGAAAAAAACACGTTTATTGTATGGGAGCCCCCCTTTAATATTTATTTTATTCTGTTTTTAGTATTTGTTGTTATAGCGGCAACAGAAATACATCGTCTGTGAAAATTTCAACTGTCTAGCTATCACGGTTCATGAGATACAGCCTGGTGACAGACAGGCAGACGGACAGTGGAGTCTTAGTAATAGGGTCCCGTTTTTACCCTTTGCTTATGGAACCCTGAAAAAGCGGCCAAAAGCGAGTTGGACTCGCACACGACGGGTTCCGTGCCACACCCTCTTTAATTTTTAACTTTCCTTTTTTTTTGGTTAGCCTTTATTGTGTCCCACTGCTGGGAAAAGGCCTCCCCTTTTTCCTTCCAAACCTTCCTGTCTTGTACGATCTCTGGCCATGTTCTCGTTAGATCGTTCGAATCCTCAACCCTCGGTTCATCATCATCATCATTTCAGCCGAAAGACGTCCACTGCTGGACATAGGCCTCCCCCAAGCACCTCCACTTCGACCGGTTCTGTGCTTCTCGCATCCAACGGGTTCCTGCGGCCTTCACAAGGTCGTCGGTCCACCTTGTGGGAGGCCTTCCAACGCTACGTCTTGAAAACAATCAACCCTCGGTTGATTGTTTTTAATTAACTTTATTTTACTTTAAAACTAGGTATGAAGTGAAAACTTCTATAAGCGCGTTGGGTATTTTTTAAGATGGGAAAAAACCATTGAACTCGCGACACTATTACCGACACCGCGCTACATTCGGATGTGTTCGGCTGTCCTCGGGATGTACTCGGTTTTAAATCCGATATGTCAGTGAGAGATGGCAAAGTATTCTGTTTGTGTTTTGTTTTCATTTCTGTCGGCACTCCCGGTGTGCCATTGTTTTTTTTTAAAGTAACTACAAATTTACAGTTTTCGTATTTTTTCCTTTACTTGTGCTACATGACATTGCTTCTTGCCAGATTTCATGATTCTAGGTCAACGGGAAGTACCCTATAGGTTTTGATTCCCTTGCGAGTGTCAAAATACGGAACATAAGCGCCCGTGTCTTTTGATTACGTTAACTTAGTTAAATTTTTTCCCTGTTTCAAGGGTTTGCAGCCCTGAGAATTTGATAAAACTCAAAAGTCAAACCATTTATATCAAATATACTAATTACAGGCACTTTTGAATTGTCAAGGGGTCGGTCAGTCAGAAAGATGAAGCTAGTTGCCTATTCCACAGCGCAGTAGGCACTTATGGAGAAGAACGGGCAAGAAACTACATGGACTTCTTTTAAATCAAAATAATATGGTTACAAAGTATTGGTTACATCATTGATATTACTTTCAACTTGATAACTCCACGCGTTCCTGAGAAAAAGGGTCTTGAAAGACGGACAATATTGTAATTTTATAAGGCTTTTCAGTTTGACGTACGGAACCCTAAAAAAACAACGAATAAGAGTACCATCGATACAAAAAGAAGAACTAAAAATGAAAAATTTTAAAACTTCGAACGATTGGTTTTTAGCCATTAGAGAAAGTAGCACTATAAAGTTAGTGTGAGGTCTAAGGTCAAAGTAGCATAACACTTGGACTCAAGACCTGAATTCTTTAGTTATGTAATCGTCATTATGTCCCACACATTTTTCATGTCTAAAAAACAGGCCAGTAGTGCCGTAAGATGTTATTCTGCTCTGCACGAGGGGCTCATGGCTACGTTGAGCAACACTTGCCGAGGTCTTCCATTACATACCAAGACTCCTTCGTGCCTTGGAAAGCACGTAAAGCCGCTGGTCCTGGCTGTCATTCGTAGACCTGTGACAGTCGAAACGGGTGTTCAGAAGCCCTAAAGTCTGACTACCATTTTTACCAATTGGTATCGTGTTGGTTGGGGAGGTCAGAAAACACCTTGGTTAGACTGGTTGTCAGACTTTCGGGCATGTTACGAAAGGTAACGACGACTGTCAAAAATCCAAGAATGGCAGCCGGGACCAACGGCTTAGCGTGCTTTCCGAGGCACGGAAGGGTCTCGATATGTAAATGATGGTCAGCCATCGATAAACCGATGGCGGCAAGCGTAGCTTAACCTGATCGATCGATCTGTGCGGCTGTTATACTTTAGCCACGAGCCCCACCGAATTTAGTAAGTATCTTAAGGGGATTACATGACCTAAACGCAAAAGACGCAAGTTTTAGAAGCAATAAAAGTATATGATCGACAACAGCAAAAAACTGAATAATATATGATATTCTTCAGGATATATGCTAGGTAGATAGTGTGTTGAAAACATAATACAACTAATTTAATACCATAGAAAAAAATATGGAAAATACCTCTAAAAACTTTCTTTTTACAATAAAAACCACACTAATATAGATACAATCATTCTGATTTTTCGTCAGATTATTCTACAAGCAACATACTGAAGCACTAGTGTTTTAGTTTTTTAGCCCAAACAATATTTTTTTTGTAAACAGATAATTGCTTCATATTTTGCAATAAATTACCAGCATTGTGTCATCGCGCTTCTCTTTCTTTTCTATGCAGTCCGACAGTGACCGCGCTTTAGGTCATGTAAGCCCATTAAATGCGTCCGGCCCTGGTGCAAGCCATGATCCGGGGCGAGAGGGAGTGGGAGGCAGTCACCTCCTTCTGCGAAGCAGTCATGCTAGCGAAGGAGGTGGCGGGACGGCTCAGGGAGAGAGCCTCCCGTCCCAGCCGCCGACGACTCCCGACCACCGTAAACGCGAGCCTGCGGGCGGAGAGTAAGTGATAGCTCACCGTCCGATCAGGACCAGGCTCGTGCCGGACGGAGCGTACGTGTTTCACGCGCGCCTCAAAGAGATGTCAGCATCGAGGAGGGGCCCCATAGGGCCGAGGCCTGCCGGGTCAGCGGGATTGTCCGAAAGGGTTACCGCTGGCCCGGAACATAAAGGACTAAGGAAGGAACACGGGTGGGTTTTAGTCAGTAAGAGTCTGACACTCCCTTCCGCTCCACCCAGAGCGGGAGGGGTCTTTGATGATTTCCCATCCACAAAAAAAAATAAAGCCCATTAAATTAAACGATTTCAAACAGGACGATACACCCTTTTTATGACATAGTTACAGAATGACCTATTCAATATTAGTCATACACCATTTCTATAGTTATATACAGCACAGGTGTCTGTTTAGTTAGAACATACTTGGTTGTATACAATCACGGATATCTATGTATTACAATACAAGGTATGCAAAGTAATTAACATTACAGGACACAGAAAATCATCATCTGCCTAGCCTTTTTTCCAACTATGTTGGGGTCGGCTTAATATTTCACATGGAGCGACTGCCTCTCTGACCTCCACAACCCAGTTACTGGGTAGTACGATACCCCTTGGTAAGACTGGTTGTCAGAATTTCGGGCTTCTGACGACCCGTAACGAGTGTCAAAGATCCACGAATGACAGCCGGGACCAACGGCTAAACGTGCTTTCCGAGGTACTGAGGGGTCTTGGTATGTAAAGATTGTCACCCATCCACGGACCAACCGCGGCAAGAGTAGCTTAACCTGATCGATTGGCCCGTGCGGCTGTTATTACTTAGCTGCAAGTCCCTCATTTCTCTCATTACAAGACACAGAACATTAAATTAAATTATTCGCCATATGTCAGCTAGCCACGCCAATATACAAAAATACAAACAAATACAATTAAATTTAAACTTGATTTAAAAGAGTGTCCATGGAGTTTCTTGCCCATTCTTCTCCATAGAGATCTACATTTTGGAATGGGCAACTAGCTTCAACTTTCTGACTAACTGACAGACTATTTAATTTTGACAATTCAAAATAAATGCGTTGAGTTTGAGTTATACGTACTCAAGCAAAAACTAATAAATAAAAATTCAAAATGTATATGTTACCGAAAATGTATGAAACCTAGGAATTTTACACAATTCCTAGGAAATATATGCAATTCCGAGCCTACTTAGGAAACGTGTAAAATAATCTTTCAAAGATTCTTTAATGCACACATTTCCTGTGAAATGTATGTATTTCCTAGGAATTGTGTGCAATTCCAAGATGATACTAGGAAATATATAAAAAGTAATGCTTTCTGTGACTAAAAGAAATAAAACACGTTTGTAATCATAATAATGATTAAACATAACATTAATAAATTTAGCATGCTGCATGTTTTATTTATAACGACGTCATCGACGTCGACGTCAGGTCGACGGAGCCCCGCTGGGCGGGGCTCCTGTTTCTGTCTGCAGGGTTTAAATGAACCTAACCAAACCGAACCTCGGGGTGCCCTTCGCTCGCTATTGCATCCACGTCGTCTAGTAGCACAACATATTGAATGTTTAAGATTTCCGATTGCTATTTAGGAAATGTATAGATTTCCTAGGAAAAGTGCATATTAAAAAATATAGCATAGATTTCCTATCTATTTTAGGAATTGTACACATTTCCTAGGAATTGTACACATTTCCTAGGAATTGTATAGAATGACGGATTGCACACTTTCCGTTAACATATACAAAAACTTACTACCAAAATAAAACAAAGAGAATAAGATAAATAAAGATCACTGTAATATTGACAGACTTGTCAGTGGTAGCGAGCTAAAAGCTTCCTACTCATTGGGTGTAGGTATGGCCAAAAAAACATACAAATTAAGAACAATGACATATATTTGTTTTTTTTTTCGCACTCCCATCTTTTTTAAAACCGGATCGGTGACGGCTTACTGAGACGGATGCAATTAGCCTTTAACCCCGTAGAAGAACTTTAAATGTGAATATTTTTACTAGATTATTTATTTACCAAGATTATTAGATTAAAACTAGGTTTTTCTTGAAGCTACGCCCGCGTGGACGTCAAAAATTATCCCACAGGAACGTAATACAGGTATAAAAAATATCGTATGTCCTAACCCATACATACATACATAATCAGCCTATAATGTTCCCACTGCTGGGACACAGGCCTCCTCTCGATGAGAGGGAGTGGGCCGTAATCCACCACGCGGGCCCAGTGCGGATTGGCAGATGTCACATGTCTTCGAATTTTTGGTTCTAGGACATGCCGGTTTCCTCACGATGTTTTCCTTCACCGTTTTGAGAGCAGTAGTGATGAAATAATTTACACAAAGTAAAGCGCCTGTCTGGATTCGAACCTACGACCTTATAACTCGTAAGTCGCGGCCGTTACCACTTAGCCACCACTGCTCACCCAGGTTATGGAAAATTAGAAGATTATATCCAAGATAAGAACGTTTGGAAACATGCTGGTTAGGACCAGCATGTTTCCAAGCGTTCTTGGAGCAGGCCCCATAGGACAATCTGGAGTCTAGACAAAATCAAACTAGTTGCTAATTTAATTGTTAAATTATTCTTTTTTTGACATTGATTTACATTCTGTAATTAAGTACTTTAACTCACGCCCTGACTTATGACTTACCTGATAATGATAATTAATTTATATGTCATGGTTTCATTTTTTTAAATCTTTTACCTATGTTTTTATAAATCAATGATTGTGGTGTAGTAATTTTATTTTAGGTGCATCGTTTTCACATATTCATCTTCATCATCATTTCAGCCGAAATACGTCCACTGCTGGACATAGGCCTCCCCAAGCACCTCCACTTGGACCGGTTCTGCGCTTCTCGCATCCAACGGGTTCTTCACATATTATAATTAATGTATGCAAAATATTGTAAAACATTTTAAAAGAGTAAAAGTGGAGTTTGTTGCCCATTCTTCTCCATACGAAAACTACCTTTTGGAAGGGGCGACTAGAATCAATTCTATTTTATTTATTGTAATTTTTGACGTTCAAAAGTGCCTTTCATCTGCCTATCACACCAATATTATAGAGGCAAAAGTTTGTGAGTGTGTGTGTGTGTGTGTTTATATGTTTGTACCTTCTTCACGCTCAAACGGCTAAACCAATTTTGATAAAATTTGGTATAGAGGTAGCTGATTAGATTAACATATTATAGGCTACATCCCGATATTAGCACGGGATCGACATTTTCGCAGGTGAAACTGCGGGGCGCAGCTAGTTTGAAATAAATGCTTTGAGTTTGACTTTATGGTCTATCCGTATTGCAAACATCAAAATCCTTCAAAAGGTTAAGGCGTGAAAAAACAGACAGACAGAAATAATTACTTATGCATTTAGAGATGCCTCGTCAGTCTAGTGGTCTGCGCGACTACTGAGCATGAGGTCCCGTGTTCGATTTCAGATCCGCAAAAAAAAAAACCGTCGTCCGATACAGGTGTGATCTTATTTATTTACAGGTTATATAAAGTTTATTCAAACTTGTTTCAAATCAATAATATTTCACGTTTTAAACAAATATGAACTTTATTTTAATGTAATTAAGTTGATTTCAAAGTGACTAGCAGCTAGCACTATTGAAAAAGTTATAAAAATGTTTGAAGTTGTAGCGTAAACTGAACTTTATTGTGTAGGATTTAAAGTTATTTTTCCATAAACTCATATTTGTTTACATTTTTGACAAATAAATCACGAATGCTATATTCGGCTTTTACAATGTTTTTAAATTACCTACAGTGTTAATAGGTATGGGAGGACAGCGTAGGCCTGTCAACAAGTACCAGGTAATTAATAAAATAAAAAATAGTCTACAGTCTAAAAGGCCTACAAAGTCCTCACATTTACAAAATATAAAATAATCTATCAAAAACATAAATAAAACATAAAAACCTATTAAAACCAAATGATATGCCACTAAAATCACTAATAAAGAGTTGAAATTGAAATTGTCTGTTTAAAATGTCAAATAATTAAAAGATTATGTCAAAGAAGAATGTCAAAATAAACATCGTAATTTGGGAGCAGTTGATAGACATATGGGTAATTCTTCAGGGACAAAATTTTCGATGTCTGTGGGTATATTTCTGTAACCAACTAAAAAAACGGCATGTAATATTTTTTTTTGTACAGTTTAGCTTTATCCCTTACTGGGACAAATGATTTTTTTTTAATAATTGCTGTCTAGGTACAAAATAAAAATATTTGAAGGTCGTTCTTCTGATTCATATAGCGCGTCCGTTTGCCATTTTCCGGAACAAAATGGTCGATGTCGCATTTTCCCTTTGATACATCAATATAAATTATAATTATATCGAAAGGAAATGAGTTGTCCTCTTACAAAAAAAATGTGTATTAGTTATAACTACGTTAGTCTGTTTATAAATAAGTAAAAAAGAAGTGTCCGGCGTATAATACTGATTAATGTGGCGTAAGCTGCGCTTGACCGTACTTGGTCGGGTAATAATAATGAGAGTCTGGCTTCCAGCGCGGGGGGAAGCCAGTCGTGCAACGGACGACCTAGAAGGTGGACGTGCGGCTGGTTGGCCTAGATCCGGTGTTACGAAGGAAAATACCTGATTCATCTGTGTTTGGTTCAGGTGGCATCCTGATTACAATGTCTACTTTATAAAATTTATTTTATTGTTTTAAAACTTCAATCTGTGTTTCGTGTGATGCTTTTGGGATATAGATTCGTGTAGAAAAATGATAATAATGAAGTCTGTATGTACGATGAGTTATGCATGATTGTAGGCAAAATCCTGATTCATCTGTGCCTGATTCGTATGGTCAAAACCCCATATGAATAATAAAATAAATTAGTTTTCCCCTCTCCAGCACGATAGGAGCGCTTTTGTTGCGTAATTCTCCTTGTCCAATTTTTGACCGTGTACAAGTCAGTAGTTTTAATATTATTTATTATTATTTACTTAGCTATAACCTTTTGAATAATAAAAAAATGACAGGAGTATAATCTTGTTCTAAATATGATACTTTTGATATGTCTTAGTCCTATTTAAGAATAAATAATTATTGTTTAGAATTTACATTCATAACTAACGGTGTATTTATTACTTTTTATTTCTGTTTCTGATTAATATGTAACACATTCTGATTCATCTGGGCACAAAATTAATATCTTGAAAACTACTTTATAAAAACGAGTCCCTCATTCAAATATATGTTATTTGGTATACCTATTTTCATATGAACATGTGTTACAGAGCTGAAAGTGAAATTAAATTTTGGCCATATGGATCAGTCAAAGAATCAAATTTCGAAGAACTACCCATATAAATAGTTACCTATGCCGTTCATGAGGTGCCAGGGAAGCCACATGTGCAGAAGGAATTATTGCCAAACTGCCTTGTCTTCAACGTTTCCGGTTCCGTACCAAAATGGTAAAACGGAACCCTTATGGTGGAGACTCAGTCTGTCTGACTGTCTGTCTGTCTGTCACAGCTGGATATCTCAGGAACTACTAATGCTATCAACTTGAAATTTGGAACAGTTTTATTTTGCAAATAAGAAAGAAATAAAAATATATGTATATTTTATGCAACAGGGACTAAAAGGGGTTCTGAAAAATTCGGAGTGGGGCTACTAGGGCATGTGGGGTATCATACGAAAGAACGTAGTTTGCACATTCTCAACTCAAACCTTTTTTCTTTTTTTTTAGGCCGCATAGTTTTCGACTTTTGATGAAAAATGTAAAAAAAAAACACGTTTTTTTCGTGATTTTTAGAGAAAAATTTAGAGAAAAATCTGAAATTATTCTATGTGATAGAAGTTTATATAAAGATTACAGGAAAAATAAAACGAAGTCTTTAAATAGCATACATATTCAGAAATCATCAACAAAAGTTACATTAGTTCCACTATCGGTCAAGAGATGGCGCTGACATAAAACTGCAATATTCTCCACCGCAGTGCACAGTGTTACAATTCTCTGATGAATATAGGCCTCGCCGAAAATTTAAAAACATATGATAGTACGGAACCCTCGGTGCGCGAGTCCGACTCGCTCTTGCCCGGTTTTTTTTTAATAGATTCCTTTCACCTTTAGGAGGAACCCTATTGAAAATGGCGCTTTTATTCAAAATAGTTTAATTAACAAATAATATCTATGGTTTTTTTTATACGATCAAATGAGCACTTTGAGTCCTTGCACTTTTGGATTTTCCAATGTTTTTCTAATACATTCGTTTTTATTGATTCTAAGGCGGTATAAAGTTCGCCGGGTCAGCTAGTCGATTATAAATAAACCCTCTAGACACGTTTATAGCATGCATTAGATTATTGCACAATCAAAAAACATCCAATCGATTAAATATTAACACTGTACTAATAAGGTGATTTCTAGTCAACGCGACATATAACTTTATGACTAATATGAGTCATTTTCTAAACATAATAGTCTATACTTTATTAAAGCTGAAGAGTTTGTTTGTTTGAACGCGCTAAACTTAGGAACTACGAGTAGGATTTAAAATAGTAGACGAGTGCATTAATTACTCACTTTACTCACAAGGTGCGTAATCTACTTTTCATTTAGCAAGGTGCGTAATCTTCTTTTCTTTAGCAAGGTGCGTAATCTACTTTTCTTTAGCAAGGTGCGTAATCTACTTTTCATTTAGCAAGGTGCGTAATCTACTTTTCTTTAGCAAGGTGCGTAATCTACTTTTCTTTAGCAAGGTGCGTAATCTACTTTTCATTTAGCAAGGTGCGTAATCTTCTTTTCATTTAGCAAGGTGCGTAATCTACTTTTCTTTAGCAAGGTGCGTAATCTACTTTTCATTTAGCAAGGTGCGTAATCTACTTTTCTTTAGCAAGGTGCGTAATCTACTTTTCATTTAGCAAGGTGCGTAATCTTCTTTTCATTTAGCAAGGTGCGTAATCTACTTTTCTTTAGCAAGGTGCGTAATCTTCTTTTCATTTAGCAAGGTGCGTAATCTACTTTTCTTTAGCAAGGTGCGTAATCTACTTTTCATTTAGCAAGGTGCGTAATCTACTTTTCTTTAGCAAGGTGCGTAATCTACTTTTCTTTAGCAAGGTGCGTAATCTACTTTTCATTTAGCAAGGTGCGTAATCTTCTTTTCTTTAGCAAGGTGCGTAATCTACTTTTCTTTAGCAAGGTGCGTAATCTTCTTTTCTTTAGCAAGGTGCGTAATCCACTTTTCTTTAGCAAGGTGCGTAATCTACTTTTCTTTAGCAAGGTGCGTAATCTACTTTTCTTTAGCAAGGTGCGTAATCTACTTTTCTTTAGCAAGGTGCGCGACGTGTGTAATCTACTTTTCTTTGGCAAGGTGCATAATCTACTTTTCTTTAGCAAGGTGCGTAATCTACTTTTCTTTAGCAAGGTGCGTAATCTACTTTTCTTTAGCAAGGTGCGTAATCTACTTTTCATTTAGCAAGGTGCGTAATCTTCTTTTCTTTAGCAAGGTGCGTAATCTACTTTTCTTTAGCAAGGTGCGTAATCTACTTTTCATTTAGCAAGGTGCGTAATCTACTTTTCTTTAGCAAGGTGCGTAATCTACTTTTCTTTAGCAAGGTGCGTAATCTACTTTTCATTTAGCAAGGTGCGTAATCTTCTTTTCTTTAGCAAGGTGCGTAATCTACTTTTCTTTAGCAAGGTGCGTAATCTACTTTTCTTTAGCAAGGTGCGTAATCTACTTTTCATTTAGCAAGGTGCGTAATCTTCTTTTCTTTAGCAAGGTGCGTAATCTACTTTTCTTTAGCAAGGTGCGTAATCTTCTTTTCTTTAGCAAGGTGCGTAATCTACTTTTCTTTAGCAAGGTGCGTAATCTACTTTTCTTTAGCAAGGTGCGTAATCTACTTTTCTTTAGCAAGGTGCGTAATCTACTTTTCTTTAGCAAGGTGCGTAATCTACTTTTCTTTAGCAAGGTGCGTAATCTACTTTTCTTTAGCAAGGTGCGTAATCTACTTTTCTTTAGCAAGGTGCGTCATCTACTTTTCTTTCTACTACCAGTCTACCTACCGTGATAAAATATACCTCATCAAAATAAAAACACAAGTTAATGAAAACAAAGTTTTCCTAAGCTTATAAATATTTATCCCGCGTCTTTTGCGGCAAAGTGTTATTAACTATTTAATTTGTACCTGTTTTTATACTTTCTGGAGTTGCATTCATATCGCTATCGCTGTCTATTTCCATTTTTTTAAACTTTTCTTGCTAATTATGGAGTATCGAAGTTTTACAATGGTACAAAATGCGCGCCATTTTCTGTTTTTTTTTTTCACCAAGTCGCTTTTATTCAGCCGACTTTTATTTTCAGTCAGTATCTTTTTGATTTAATGCATACATTTTTTATTAAACTTAATGATAATGGTAAACATTAAACCTCTGTGGTTTTATATCTAAATAAAAAACAGTGCACTAATGAAAAACTGTGCATCCATGAGATTTCATATACAACATTTCTGCACTGATTTGGTTCTAAGCAAAAAATACTTCCTTTGTGATCGGTTTTGTAGTGATTAATGATAACATTACTACGTAGTTGAAAGGAAAAATCTTTTTGCATTTGATAGCCCAATTCTTGAGGAAGGCTATAGACTATTTAACATCACGCTAGGATCATTAAAAGCCGAGTGAGAAGAAAAAAAATCAGAAAAAAAACGTAAAGTGAAAACGAATTGATAGCGCGGGAAGTGATGTCGGGGGAACAAGAAATTTCACGCGGTTGAAGTCACGGGTAGAATATAGTTATATTATAAAGAGGCATGATTTGATTTTATGTACGTTTTTTTGTTACGCTTTCACGCTAAAACGGCTGAGCGGATTTGGATGTTTGGCACATGGGTAGACCATGACGTATTATGTACGTGTAGTTAATCTGCGTTCGCCATCTATTTGCCAAAAATGTAAACAAATATGTAATGAATGGCAAAATAACTTTAATTCCTACACAATAAAGTTCAGTTTGCGCTACAACTTCCTAAACTAGAGCCAAGAGCAAACCAATTTCAAATAAAAAAAAAAATTATAACTTTTTCAAGTGTTACTCACTCTGAAATAAACTTAATTATCATTGAAATAAAGTTGATATTTGTTTAACTTGAAATAGGGTGTACAGTACTGTGCACTTTTAATATACATAAGATATTTTTTTAACGGTGATGTTCACCCTCAGGCGTCCAGTAAGGTCAGCGGGATTGTCCGAAAGGGTTACCGCTGGCCCGGAACATAAAGGGCTAAGGAAGGAACACGGGTGGGTTTTAGTCAGTAAGAGTCTGACACTCCCTTCCGCTCCACCCAGAGCGGGAGGAGTCAATTGATGATTTCCCACCCGCAAAAAAAAAAAAAAAAGAAGGCCAGTAAGTGACGATCCTTTGATTTGCCCATCTCTCCGGGTGCATTCGTGAGACGTGTCCGGCCCACTCCCACTTCAGCCTGGCTGTTTTTTCTCCAACATCCACTACTTGAGTTATGAACTTATGAGCGCAGGGTGGTGTATTTTACATTAACAATTATGCAAGGTAATATTTGCCACATGTCAGCTAGCACACGCCAATATACCACCAAACATTGCAAACTATCACCATCGTTCATCATTTCAGCCGAAAGACGTCCACTGCTGGACATAGGCCTCCCCTAAGCATCTCCACTTCGACCGGTTCTGAGCTTCTCTCATCCAACGGGTTCGAACGGCCTTCACAAGGTCGTCGGACCACCTTGTGGGAGACCTTTCAACGCTACGTCTTCCGGTACGCGGTCGCCACTCCAGAAACTTTCGGACCCATCAGCCATCTGTTCTGCGATCAATGTGCCCTGCCCACTGCCACTTAAGTTTGGCAATTCTTCGGGCTATGTCGGTTACCTTGGTTCTCCTCCGGATCTCCTCATTTCTAATTCGATCACGCAGGGAAACTCCAAGCATAGCCCTCTCCATTGCCCTTTGGGTGACTTTTAGCCTTCTTATAAGGCCCATTGTGAGCGACCACGTTTCAGTGCTTTATGTCATCAATGGCAACACGCACTGGTCAAAGACTTAAGACTTTCGTCTTGAGACACTGCGGCATATGGGACGAGAAGATATTGCGTAGCTTCCAAAGGCTGCCCAGCGGTGGTTGAAAATTATATTCAAGCAGAAATAAAAACGTAAAGGGAACTCAATTTATTTATTTATTTATTCTTTAATTAAAACGGTTTACAACCAATTACAGGAATTAAAGACAATTTACACATACACATAAAACATTGAATATAAAAACAAGTAAAAAGTTAACAACACTTTCATACATCCCTCTCACAGTAGTCACAGTACTCCTGACATGCCGACAAAATCTTCGTCCATTCGTCCGCAAACAGATCGTTTGTTGGATTAGAGTCCAAGAGATCATTAATTGCGGCCAGAGTACGTGGTACTGGGGACTTAGCAACTGTGCGACATGGAGGCACAGCAAACAGCCTGTGCTTTCTGCCGCGGCAGTAGTTGTCTGGCACAAAGAAGCGAGCCAGCACAGCATGTAGATCAGGCGCGTCAATAGTGCCACGGAGCGTCTTACAGGCTATGGTGAGCTGGTCTTTTGCTCGCCTTACCTCTAACGAGTTGTATACTATAATACCTAAATAAAAGCTTCCAGGCATAAAGGATTTATCAACCCGCACTGGGCCCGAGTGGTAGATTATAGCCTGCTCACATTAATCAAAATGGACTCAGCCTTCGGCTACGTGTTTGGCGCCATCAGTAGCGACCATCAGTTCCCGTAACTTGCAGTTGACAGGACATGATATTAAGTGTCCCATCGCTTGTGGAACAGCTTCACATTCACACTACAAGGCGGAGTCGTCTATGAATCTCCACCTGGAACAGGTTTTCCTTGCTTCGGCCAACTTGAGTCCGGAGTCTGTTTTAAGACTTCCAGATTACCTTTTATGCTTATAAGCACTAGCTGCGCCCCGCGGTTTTACCCGCGTAAATGTCGATCCCGAGAGAATATCTGGATAAAAAGTAGCCTATATGTTAATCCAGGGTGTCAGCTACCTCCATACCAAATTTTAACAAAATTGGTCCAGTCGTTTGAGAGTGAAGAAGTAACAAACATATAAACACACCCCCACACACACACACAAACTTTCGCCTTTATAATATTAGTGTGATGTGATTATATTAAGTGTGCTATAGGGCGTGCTGGCTTACATGCTCATGTCATTTGCAAAATAGTCCTGCAACTAGGTTACTTAAAACCTCAGATTATAGAATAAAGAATATCTTTATTCTATAATCTGAGCTTAAAACGAACTGATGTCAACAAATGCCGCTTTCTGGTCATATTTCGATGATGTTATTATTCTAACCTTTACGTACCCTGTAATGAGCATGAAAGATTAAATTCCTAAGCTGTATATAAATAGCATCATGCATAATCATAGGGCTATGCTTGGAGTTTCCCTACGTGATCGAATCAGAAATGAAAAGATAACCGACATAGCCCGAAGAATTGCCAAACTTAAGTGGCAGTGGGCAGGGCACATTGCTCGCAGAACAGATGGCCGAAGGGGCCGAAAGGTTCTGGAGTGGCGACCGCGTACCGGAAGACGTAGCGTTGAAGGGTCAATGAGGATCAACAACCTGGTGAAGGCCGCAGGAATCCGCTCGGGTCGAAGTGGAGGTGCTTGGGGGAGGCCTTATGTTCTACCTACGTTTATTTATACCTACTTTCTTGCGTGTGTGTCAAAAAAGCATCATGTGGGCCGTATATATTTCTTTTGATTTTGTGTGAGTTTTATGTAATGTTGTCATTCTAAGAGTGCTGATTCACAGTCTAATTTGTTTAATTGACTTTTGATTTTTATTTTGATCCATGCAGCAGTTATGACTTAGCCACGAGCCCCCCCGACATAAAATGAATGTCCCTACCATAGTGTAAACGATATCTTACATGTAAATAAACACAACGATTTGCCCTTTAATAAGAAACATGAATTATTCAAAGAATGTCCATCTTTGATGTCATGAATTTGTCATCGTTTTTAGTACTACGACCTTCTCGGTAGGGTTTTCCATGATTTTAAGATCCGCTTTCATTGAAGGTAGGTGATCTGTTCGTCCTTTTTCTTCTCTTCGGTCGATCTGGTAAGGTTAAGCTATGCTTGCCGCAGTCAGTCCGTGGATGGGTGACCCTTTATTCAAAATCAAACTCAAAGCATTTATTTTAATTGAAACACTTTTGAATTGGCATCAATATATTAAGGTTAAGCTATACTAACCGCGGTCGGTCCGGGGATGGGTGACCATTCGTTCAAAAACAAACTCAAAGCATTTATTTCAATTAAACCAATTTTGAATTGGCATCAATCTGTTAAGGTTAAGCTACGCCGACCGCGGTCGGTCCGTGGATGGGTGACCATTCATTCGAAATCAAAATATTTATTTCAATTACAGGCAATTTTGAATTGTCAAGGAGTCAGTCAGTTAGAAAGATGGCGCTCGCGCTAGTTGCCCATTCTAAAGCGTAGTTGGTTCCGAGCAAGAAACTAGATGGACACTCTTTTAAATCAAAATATTGATATAAAATATTGGTTACTTACCATATATAGGGTGACTGGTAATTAGTGACCGATACTTAAACACGTGATTTTACTCATCATTATGAACAACTTTTACTATGGGACCAAACCTGAAATCGCGAAAAAAAAATCAGCTGTTCCCTACATTTTGACGGGTTAAGCGAACATAAATGTAGGGAGCAGCTGATTTTTTTTTCGCGATTTCAGGTTTGGTCCCATAGTAAAAGTTGTTCATAATGATGAGTAAAATCACGTGTTTAAGTATCGGTCACTAATTACCAGTCACCCTATATATACCGATGCCCCGCTATGTTACGAAAACATGAAGCCGTTGGTCCCGGCTGTCATTCGTAGATCTTTGACAGTCGTTACGGGTAGTCAGAACTTCAGAAGCCCGAAAGTCTGACAACCAGTCTTACCAAGGTATTGTTTTACCCAGCTAAAGTGTTAAAAAGCGACAAAAATTTTAGAGGATCATTCATTCAAAAAAGTTACCATCTTTAGAAGCGCAAAACGTTTTAGAGGATCATTCCTTCAAAAAAGTATCCATTTCCAAAATTTTTAGACGTTCATTCATTTGAAAAAGTGTCCATCTTTAGAAGACCAATAAGTTTTTTTGAGGATCAGTTATATATTTTATCACGATTGAAAGAACATCCAAACTGGGTTTCTAAGTCCAGCCGTTTTATAGGCTGTTAAGGTCACTTAATAGACTAGTTTAATAGTTTCATAATAAGCCAGTTTTATTGTTTTACGACTTTTACAATGTTTTTCCTATTATAGGCACGTGGAAGATAATTACTAGATTAAGCTAATAATATGCTTGATTTTATTTAGTCTAGCAACCTTGGTGATTAAATAATTATAGGCATAATTATTTATTAAATCTGATTGTCAAACTGGTTGTCAGACTTATGGGGTTCTGCCAAGTTATCGTTCTACCCAGTAAAAAAGGGGTGCATCATTAGACGCGCCAAAAGTTTTAGAGGATCATTCATTCAAAAAAGTATCTATCTTTAAAAGATCAATCAGTTTTTTTGAAGATCAGTTAAATATTTCTCATGACGAACTTCCACTATTGGACGATTAAAAGAACATCTATTCTATGTCCAGCCGTTTTATAGGCTGTTAGGTTCACTTGATAGACTTGTCTTGTTTAATAGTTTCATAATAAGCTAGTTTTATTGTTTAACGACTACGACCACGGTGTCCTCACCTTCCGCCTGACGCAGGTCCTCACCAGACACGGTTGCTTCGGGAGGTTCCTGTTCCGTAAAAGGCGCCCTCCACGCACCCTCAAAGAGATGTCAGCACTAACTGACGGGGTCCGCTAGAACCGATGCCTGCCAGGGTCGCGGGTTGTTCGAAAGAGTCACCGTGGCTCCTGGCACAGGCACCTGAGAGAACACGGGTGGGTTTTAGTCTGACACGCCCTCCCGCTCCGCCTTGAGCGGGAGAAGTTATTTGATAATAATTTTTTTTTTAAGTTGAACGGCCCTCAAGCTAGATGGAGCGACGATCTTCGCATGGTGGCTGGTAGCAGCTGGATGGGAGTTTCCGAGAATCGAGCTGAACGGCTTGCAATTGGAGAGGCCTATGTCCAGCAGTGGACTGCTGTAGGTCGATGATAATGATGAAGCGTGCACAGACTGGACAGGTTTATAGAGGTATGGGGAACAGGGTGTAAAGTTCACTCATACTCTATGGATAAGGGAGGATCCTCCGACCAGACGGGTGTTGTGTCTGGCGGGCAACTGCCCAATGATTCATGTCGGGCCGTTGTATCTACGCTAGTTGCGCGGTAAACTCTGCTTGCGAGATGCAGAATTTTTGCGTGACGTCAGTATGACGCGTTGTTCGCATGTGGCGTTGTAGATACCGCTACAGGTCTATGTCCAGCAGTGGACTGCTGTAGGTCGATGATAATGACGAAGCGTGCACTGACTGGACAGGTTCACTGCCATCTGTGTGGTAAGTGTAAAAGTGTTTATTTATGCCTGCGGCTTCGTCCGTGTGGATGTCGAAAATTATCCTATGGGGGCGTGCTACCGGGACCAAAAGTAGCCTATGTTCTTCCCCAGGGTACCACCTATCTCCTTGCCAAATTTTATCGAAATCCGTTCAGTGGTTTAGGTGTGGTAAGTAACACACAGAGTTAATTTATAATAATATAGTATGGATTATAAAAGTTCATTGTGAAAACACAGGAAAAAACTGTCCAAGTGTGAGTCAGACTCGCACACGAAGGGTTCCGTACCACAAGGCACGCCGAAAAAAAACACGTTTGTTGTATGGTAGGTAGCCCCCCTTAAATATTTATTTTATTTTGTTTTTAGTACTTATTTGTTGTTATAGCGGCTACAGAAATACATAATTTGTGAAAATTTCAACTGTCTAGCTGTCGCGGTTCTTGAGATACAGCCTGGTGACAGACAGACGGATGGACGGACGGACAGACAGCGAAGTCTTAGTAATAGGGCCCCGTTTTTACCCTTTGGGTACGGAACCCTAAAAACGAAAACAAAAAGATATTTAAAAATTAATAAATTTTATACAATAACCAACAATCAGTAAAACAATGGGCGAATAGTAATTAAAACAGTAGCCGATTTGAATCATCGTTTAGTGAAACATATTTATAGATTTTACTGTCAGCTATATCGTAAAATATTATAATGACAATACAGAGAAACTATGATTTTACGATAATATTTATATTTTGAATGATTTGTAATCATCATCATCTCATCCGCCTGCCTTTTTCCAACTATGTTGGGGTCGGCTTCCAGTCTAACCGGATGCATCTGAATACCAGTATTTTACATGGAGCGACGGCCTATCTGACCTCCACAACCCAGTTACTGGGTAATACGATACCCCTTCGTAAGACTGGTTGTCAGATATTCGGGCTTCTGACTAACCGTAACGACTGTCAAAGATCCACGAATGACAGCTGGGACCAACGGCTTAACGTGCTTTCCGAGGCACGGAGGGGTCATGGTATGTAAAGATGGTCATCCATCCACAGACCAACCGCGGCCAGCGTAGCTTAACCTGATCGATCGACCTGTGCGGCTGTTATTATTTAGCCCCGGGCCCCTCGTGTTGCCCCGGTGTTGAAATAATTTCAAATAATTTATAATATGGAAATTATTTCAACACGCTAGTGTTCTGCCCGCGACTTCGTCCGAGTAAAATTTCTTGTTCCCCCGGCCCAACACGTCGTATCGCATCGCCTGCCCGCACTATTACTTCATTTTCGCTTAGTGTTCTTTCAGACCTTATTTTTTGCTCGGCTCCCAGTCTTCGCGTGATGTTAAATAACCTATAAAGGCCATAGCTCACGTATCAAACCGGAAAGGGATCGGCACCGTATCAACTCGAGACGTTCATTATTCTTTGTAAGAAACTCCCTACTGCAACGCACACTAATCGGAATCGTAACGTAATCGCCTCGCCTCGGGACAAGCTCACGAACCGCGGTGCGATGCGTTACGGCTCGTCGTCCCCGCGCTTACGTCTCTCCGTACCCGAGCTTACGTCTCTTCGCCCACCCCTGCCCCTCTCGCCCCTCCGGCTTGCCTGCTGCACCATCCACCATGATTTTGATTTTGATGGCGAGGCGAAAGGCGATACGGTGCCTTCAGCCTTTCACAAGAATTGGGCTATCAAATGCAAAAAGATATTTTCAACAAAACAAACTCTTCAGCTTTATTATTGGTCTAAATAGATAAAATAGTGTTTGCAATGGTTGAGGGGCTCGTGGCTAAATAATAACAGCCACCTGCCACATGGGTCGATGGGAACAGTGGTGGCCCAGCGGCCGCGACTTACCAGTACAGGCCTCCTCTCTGTGAGAGGGAGCGGGCCGTCATCCACCACGAGAATCCAGTGCGGGATAACATGTCTTCGAATTTTCCGGTTCTAGGACATGCCGGTTGCCTTACCATATTTTCACCGTTTGGAGACCAGTTTAGCAACATGTTGTGCTCTACAAAAGACTTGCTGAGGGCCTGAGCAGTGGTGGCCCAGTAGAAGCGGCCTCGACTTACGACTGGCAGGTCGTAGGTTCGAACCTAGACAGACGCTTTACTTTGTGAAAATTATTTCATCACCACTGCTCTCAAAACGGTGAACGAAAACATCGTAAGGAAACCGGCATGTCCTAGAACCTAAAATTCGAAGACATGTGACATCCTTCAACACTTACTGTTCCCTGTCGCCCTCTCACAGAGAAAGGCCCGTGTCCCAGCAGTGGGAACATTAGGCTACGATCCTCACACTTCTTTTGCCTGGTTTACTTTTATACATCTGGTCATACTGGCTTGCAGAGTAAGCAAACTGAAGTGGCAGTGGCTTGGCCATGTTTGTCGAAGGATCTATGGCCGGTGGACGACAAGTCCTGGAGTGGAGACCGCTTATCGGCAAGCGTAGTGTGAGACGCCCCCCAGTTAAATAAACGGACGACCTAAAGAAGGTGGCTGGGGTAGACACTCGGTAGACTGGATACGGAAGGCGGAGGACAGGGTGTTGTGGCACAGCCTGGGAGTAGCCTATGTCCAGCAGTGGACTGCAATACGCTGAGTTGATGTTGATGATCTGGTCATACACACCTACCGGTTGCCAGTACTATGCTCTTGACCTTCCTGAAAAACATGTCCTTTAAAGTCACTATACGTCCTTCTAGGGCTTCGCCCCCCGTCGTTTCGACTCACAACTGCCTTGTAAACGGAATCTGACATTTTTAAATCGATATCTTTACTTGAGTAATTTCCGTAATTTTATTTGCATATACTTGAATATGTAAATAAACTAAAATACAGCACAGCATGGGCCTACAAATTCCAACCATCTTGGGAAAAACACAAAGTTGATTGAAATACCGGATGCATAATTTAAAGACAGGAAAATACGTCATATTTTTACAATTTATGGATGCTTTCCATCAAACGGCTCGCATCGCATCGGATCGGAACGGATTTTACAATCTCTAAACGATATTAAATCGTATACACAGTATTTAAAGTCTATATTACCAATACCAAGCCACGCACAGCAGCTTGACCGCGGGCGTCTTCCGCGACACGCGATCGTAGCCGAAAGGATGCTGCGACGCGCGATCGACTCCGTTCGCCTGTCGTCGTATCCGATCGAATCCTTTCGACTGTCGTCCAAATCTTTCGTTTTCTTCTTCTGTGTGAGGTCAGATAGGCAGTTGTTCCATGTAAAAATACTGGTATTCATCTGAATCCAATTAGACAGGTAGCCGAACTTCAAGGACCCCAACACAGTTCTTCTCATATTCAGTTTAGCTTGTGCTTTGTCAGTTAGCCAAGATATTCCCCAATCACCGTATTCCAATTGTTTTTGCTAAACTGATACGATTTACAGCAAAATCTCAGTAAAAAGTATTGACACAACAGAAATCGATTCTATTAAAGATAACTATTGTTCTCGTCGCGTGATTTTAATAAGACTAATTAGTCATAATTGTCGCTTGCAAGAAAACAACTTGACATATCAATGTAATGTGTACTTCCTATAAAGGATTAGAATTACCAATCTTATTGGTGTTTCGAAATCATATCATTGTGTGGCAAGCAGGCGCCAAAGCCGGCAAGGGTCGTTTTGCTGACGAGCCCACACCATGTCTAGCCTGATGTTATATAATACTAGCTACCGCCTGCAGCTTTGCCAGCGAGGTATGTCGATAAAAATTTGCCTATGTCCTATGTAAACATGTGTTACATGATACATAGATATGCACATATGGATGGAAAAAAAAATATTGGTCGTTCAACATGTTTTGCCATATTCGGCATACAAAATAGTTATAGTTTGTAGTATTTGGTAAGAATTATAAAACAAAATAATTAAATTATAGTCAAAATACATTCAATACAAAAATATAGTCAAAAATAATAATAATAATATAATAATGAAAACAATAAAATTAATAAAACTAAATACCTACATATCAAAATTTGTCATTTAAAAAGTCCGTAACATTATAGTATGCCTTACTAATTAGCATTTTTTTTAGGGAATTAGGAATTTTATTGTAAATTAATGGGGCCATGCATATTACACTTTTTCTTAGAAATGCTGTTTTGGCGGAGAGTGATTGCACCCAAAGTCTGTACTTCTCGCGTCTATTTCAATTATGAAAGTTTTTTTTTTTTGCATCGTGGGCTGAAAGGGGTCTTAAAAATTCGAAGTGGGGCTACTAGGGCATGTGGGGTATCATATTATTATGAAAGAACGCTGATTGCACATTCTCAAACTTTTTATAAATTTTGTAGGTAATGTTAGATGTAAAAAAATACCGTTTGCAAACTTCGGAGATAAGGGGGGATTATCTCCGAAGTTTGCAAAGAGAAAAATCTGAAATTATTCTATGTGATAGAAGTTTATGTAAAGCTTACAGGAAAAATAAAACGAAGTCTCTAAATAGCACACTTTTTCAGAAATCATCAACAAAAATTACATTAGTTCCACTATCGGTCAAGAGATGGCGTTGACTTAAAACTGCAATATTGTACACCGCAGTGTTAAAATTCTCTGACGATTATAGACCTCGCCGATGAAAATGTAAAAATATTTCACGTTTCACAATACGAAACCCTCGGTGCGCGAGTCCGACTCGCTCTAAGGCCAAACATGACTGATCTATTATTGTATTGTGATAACTTGCATGCTCTGTATGTATACTCATGTTTCCACAAATAAAGACTCTTGAATCTTGAATCTTGTTTGGGCTCAAACAGCTACACGGATACACTTCGCTGACGCAGCCATTAGGTCCTCACATAAACAGGTGACAGGGCATGCGGTGCAAGATAAGAGGTGAGCCATTATCTGTCTAAGTCCCATGTAATAGGGAGCATTTTGACAACGAGGTTTCAAAACTGAAAGTGTCTTTGAATAAACCCTTAGTCACTGCTTGCGACATACAGGGAGAAAGGGAGGCCTCGTTCATGCAAATGGACATAAATATAAGATTATGACGTCCGTATTATTATGGGTTTTCAAATTTCGCAAGCTATGGAATGATTCAAGATACTTTCATAATATTGTATCATATTCCGAAACCGACGTTTGTCGTGGACATTCACGGTCCGGCTGGTCCATAAATTCAAGGTCGCTCAGCGAGCTATGGAACGGGATATGCTTGGAGACTCTCCGAGGGATCAAATCCGCAACAAGGTGATCCAGCAGAGAACCAAAGTTGTCGACATAGCTCACAGAATAAGCAAGCTGAAGTGGCAATGGGACGGCCATATTCACCGTAGAACCGATGACCGTTGGGGTAGACGTGTTCTTGAGTGGAGACCGACAATCGGTAAACGTAAGGTGGGACGCCCTCAGGCTAGGTGGAGCGACGATCTTCGCAGGATGGCTGGTAGCAGCTGGATGAGAAAGTCGAGTGGAATGGTGTGCAATAGGAGAGGCCTATGACCAGCAGTGGACTGCTATAGGCTGATGATGATGATGTATCATATTATTTTATTTAGGACAGATTTTTCCAACGCCAGATTTAAATTTTTTGACAAACTGTCAGACGTTATTTTATTCCACAAATAAAAATCATGAGTCGAATGAACCCTAGGACCCCCAACATTTCATGGCGACCCTGCCTTAGGGTCTGCCAAGGGGCAGAGTTTTTGTTGCGCAGCGATTTTCCAAATGTGTAACTCCATGGTATTCCCGGGTAGGTAACTCAGTAGCAGCTTTATGTCCGTTTGATGGCTATGACGTAGGATGCTGAGATGTGGACGCTCACGCAGGAGGCTGTGTACATGATAAGAGTTGCATTAAGAGCCATGGAGCGTACCATGCATGGCATAAGGCTTATAAACCGAGTTGGATTAGGAATGGTTGAGCTGGATGGTGCTGATCCACGCGTCATGTTCGTGAACGGGCGCCGTCGGTTGAGACTGGTCATCTCTTAACTGCCAAGGCTTATTTTTAATCTTATGTCTTGAATTGTTTCTTCATTTCTGTCTTTTTTACATTGTTCTCACATATAGAAGCAACAAGAATAATGTACCCAGGATTTTGTAATATCTTGATTTAAAAGAGTGTCCATGGAGTTTCTTGCCCGTTCTTCTCCATAGAGATCTACGCTTTGGAATGGGCAACTAGCTTCAACTTTCTGACTAACTGACAGACTATTTAATTTTGACAATTCAAAAGTGCCTGTACAAGGTTTAATTGAAATAAATGATTTGAGTTTGAGTTTGAGTTTGAATTTCCTTGAAATTTCCAATGGAGGAGTTTTCTTTAAAACCTTTCGGATTGTGCACCTTGACCCTGCAGTGAGAACAGACTGATAATTATAATATCCTCATTCTGAATGATTTTGTTCGTTGTATGAGTAATTTTGCCTTGAAATAGCTTAGTGAGTCAACAGTGATTCAGATAACTAAGTTTATCAGTTTTCCCCGAAGTGCCAGTGCCAAAAATTTCAAGGTTTTATCGAAGAACACGTGTTAACGTCACGTAGGAATAATCTCGTGATAGTTTGGGATTTAAAGAATCGCTTTTCAATATCTATTCTAATAACCTTGACTTTTCCAATGTCGGAAGATTTTCTAAGTTATTTTTTTAATTTGATTTTCCTTTTGTGTCTTAACGTAACGCTACACTCGAAGTTTTGGACGAGTATGTTTACCTAGGACAAACTGTCCAATTAGGTAGGTCCAACTTCGAGAAAGAGGTCGATTGTCGAATCCGACGGCAGTGTTCGGGAGGCTACGCAATATCTTCCCATCCCACATACCACAGTGTCTCAAGACGAAAGTCTTTGACCAGTGCGTGTTGCCAGTGATAACCTATGGCACTGAAACGTGGTCGCTCACAATGGACCTTATTAGAAGGCTAAAATGTCCCCTAAGGGCAATGGAGAGGGCTATGCTTGGAGTTTCCTTACGTGATCGAATCAGAAATGAAGGGGCCCGCTGGAGGACTAAGGTAACCTACATTGGACTATAAGAGTGAGAGAAAGAGAGTGCACCTGTGTCTGCACACACACTAGATAGATAGATAAACCATTTATTTGGCGCACACAAAAAGACAGCACAACACACAAAAATACAATATTAGATGATAACCAAACTACCCACATGATTATAATATAAAAACAAGGTGCCGATAAAAAACAAAATGAAAAACACACATCTATAACATTAAAATGAATCGCTGAATGTGTTGCTAAGCGCAAATCTCGAGAACAGCTGAACCGATTTCGCTAATTCTTTTTTTAGAATATTCCTTGAAGTACGAGGATCGTTCTTACGTAGAGAAAGTTTAATATATCTATGGGAGTAGGGTAGGAGTAGGGTAGGAGTAGGGTAGGAGTAGGATAGGAGTAGGGTAGGGCAAGGGGTAGGACACCACGCAAACGAAGTAGCGCCGGGCAGTTAGAAATAATTTATATGGCAAAATAACGTTTGCCGGGTCAGCTAGTATCGAAATAAAAGTGACACTATGACGAATAAAATACGAGACACAGTGCGGTGTGCGTCTCAAGGTTGCACCAAATGGGAGTCCAGCTCAGCATGTGTCAGGCAAATGTACCTGAGGCTGATATTCTGCTGGATCCCTGCTGTGACACACGGACGTTGAGAAGACGAGATAAATTGGTATTGTGACTGGTGTTAAGTGCAGAGTGAAGTTTTGTAAGTATACCCGACACTTTAATAATTATGTATTCTACAGTAAGTTTTGCATTGGGAAACGTTCTTGTTCGTAGGTTTGTTAGTATTGTGTTTTGATTACTCGATTCTTATATTATTTATAATGTTACATGCAGTATATAATGTAAATGAATAACATTAAAATTATAGTTTTGAATAAAATTAAAATTAAATGCGTTTACAATGAATAAATATAGGTAATTAACATGTGTAAGTATTATAACTAAATATTAAGACATTTCGGGGATGCATGAAGAAGCCTCCTCGTGTAGCGTAGTTTGTTCCGCCAGTTACGCAACTGAACCGAGCGCTCGGCGCATCCTGGACAGTCACACCCAACACCTTATTTGACTGGCCAATTCCTCCCTTGCGGTGGTAGGGCTAACGCCCGCCTGGTTTGCGACCACCACCGGAGTCCGCCGTCAAGCAGCCTGCTGTGTTTCGTCGATGCGTGGGAGTTCCAGTGCCTTAGGCATCTTCTGGGCACGCTCGTTCCATCATAGACCTCATCCATCGCTTTCCATCAGGCGTGATCGAGGTCAAGAGCGGGCCCATTCGGCAAAAAAAAAAAAGACCTGACCGAAATTTGATCGGGACGTTTTTTTTTGTTTTTGTTTTTTTCCTCATCAATACGCTAGGCAATATTGGACATCAGCAAACATAATGTGGCGCCGAGTCTTCCTCTCTTAAAGGTCATAAGTGGGTGAGTCAAATATTGATCCACCTACAAGAACTAACTAAAAGCCTCCATTTTAGAATATCGATAATTTGACAAATGTATATGTTCGGAGTCCTAATGAGTTATACATATATCATTGGCTTAACCTTTTTTAAATAGATTTTGTTACCGATTTAAATGGGTGTGGGAGAATTTCAGTATTTTTTAATGAAGAGACTGTGCACCTGGCCTCAAAATCTACGTTGATGGGGAAATCATAGTATTTTTAACACTCTCCCTGCCGACAATATATAAAACTTTTTAAGTTCAGGAGTCCATGGAGGTCGCCGGCGGGTTCAAAAGTTTCTGCTTGTGAATGCCGGGAGTCAAAAGTCAAAATTATTACAATTAAGAGGCCGTGGGAAACGCCGGCGGGTCAAAAAAAAAAGTTTCAGGACGCCATGGGATCCTCCCAAATTCAAATAGTTTTTACAACTACTGGCGTGCTGTTATGGAAAATGTGATAAAGTATTAAAAAATGTGCTTTGGCCTGCTGAACAAATTTTTTTGGGGCTCGCCGGCGGTTCCCATGGCAGGGAGAGTGTTAAAGAGATATTCAAACCTATTATTTACTGAAAATAATTGTAATGGTCTACGTTGTTTCTCCTATATCGTGGTTGCGTTTTCAGAACCAATAAGCTTACATAAACTGGCATGGAGTCACGCAGAATAGGACAGAAACCCTAGGAGACGTATTTCCTGCACAAAAATGTTTTCTGCTCGGCTCCGCGTATTTTCAATAACATTCCAAAGCCGATAAGAGCAATTACTGAAATAAAATCATTTAAAAAGAATCTTCATGAACAAATGTTATTACTCTGTGAAAGACTTCTTTGCCGACAAATCACTGTTAGAATACAATCTGCCTAGGTCATGATGCGTTTTTGTCTATACAAAAACGCATCATAGATGACATGGCATGATGGAGATAGATTAAATATGATGAAGAATTCTGAAAAGCACGCCGAAGAAAAGAGTCCTTTCATTTACGAAAGAAAGGAAAGAAAAAGAAAAAAAACATTTTTGGAAATTTGTTATTCCAACAAATATTTAACCCTTAGTATGCCTGAACGTAGATCTACACGAGACACAATGGCTTTTTAATTGTTTCTGTAATTACGGCATTCAACCGGTTAATGGTCAAAAATTTGTAATGTAATTTGAAATTGGTATTATTGTAAAATTTGTAATTTGTCAAATATGATTGTTGACATGCATGTAAACTCACTTTGTGTACCTACATTTTATTGTACGCCCTAAGGGCAGGACATAGCTGTTCGCAAAACACAAAATTAACAACAGCTGTATTATGTACACTTTTCTATGATCCACAATAAAGATGAATTGAATTGTAGCGGTATCTACAACGCCACATATGAACAACGCGTCATACTGACGTCACGCAAATCCTGCATCGCGCAAGCAGAGTTTACCGCGCAACTAGTATAGATACAACGGCCCGACATAACTCATCGGGCAGTTGCCCGCCAGACACAACACCCGTCTGGTCGGAGGATCCTTCCTTTTCTATAGAGTATGAGTGAACTTTACACCATGTTCCTCATACCTCTATAGAATTGAATTGAGGAGCACCCAGATCTTACAAAAATGTTCTTAACAGACCAGGCGACATAATCAACTCCTGGAGGGAGGTGGGCCAGTTAGAATAACCACGCAACGGTCGCCATGGCTTACTCACAATGGTCCACTAGCACCATACATAGAACAAACACTGGCATGAAATAAAATATCAGTAGGCTGTAAAAAAAATCGTTTGTTTCGTGTGTACCGTCAAACGGGGTGAATAGGGATGCAGGGGTGAATCGGGACGAAACTTTAAAAGCGATTTTAACATTGAAATAATATAGTTTGTTGTCAAAAAGGAGTCTAATGTGTTTATTGTATTATAATTAACGATTAAGTGTCCTTTTCGGCAACAAACTGTATTATTTCAACGCTAAAATCCATTTTAAAGTTTCATCCCTATTCACTCCGTTTGGTGGTTAATCAAAATCACAACTTCATCATCAAAATCCTTGATATAAAGAAACACTGTCATATTCATCATCATCTGCCTGCCTTTTCCCACCTATGTTGGGGTCGGCTTCCAGTCTAACCGGATGCAGCTGAATACCAGACATGGAGCGACTGCCTATCTGACCTCCACAACCCAGTTACTGGGTAATACGATACCCCTTGGTAAGACTGGTTGTTAGACTCAGGCTTCTGACTACCCGTAACGACTGTCAAAGATCCACGAATGACAGGTGAGTCAAACGGCTTAACGTGCTTTCCGAGGCACGGAGGGGTCTCGGTATGTAAAGATGGTCACCCATCCACAGACCAACCGCGGCAAGCGTAGCTTAACTTGATTGATCGACCTGTGCGGCTGTTATTATTTAGCCACGGGCCCACCCATAATGCTAATGACCTTTAAAAAAACAACAAAGCATTGTACCACCCATCTAATTCTATGCCTCATCAACGCTGCTTCAACTCTAGTCTTATTTTCTCTAAACGACCTTGACGCTTAGAATCCTTATGTGTCATGTGTCATTATGTAATGACTCACTAATCTAAAACAATATTTTGAAATTATCACATTTATGACTGTCTGTATATTATATACTAGCTTTTGCCCGCGACTTTACCTGCGTCAAATTTCTGAGTATCAGGATACCGCGTGGTATCGTGATAGGTACTCAATAAGTCCAGTAACTGGGCTGTTGACTTCCACAGCCCAGTTACTGGACTTACTGAGTAGGTAGAGATAGGTAGTCGCTCCATGTAAAATACTGGTATCCAGCTGCATCTGGTTGGCTGGGCTGCATAGTTAAGAAAAGACTAGGCAGATGATGATGGCGGATCTATGCCTATATGAGAGAAGATTTTATTTTTTTGATAATCTTTACAACTAGAGCTGTGTCACAACCTGACATAGTCAATTTTATGATGTTGCGGTATCTACAACGCCACATGCGAACAACGCGTCATACTGACGTCACGCAAAATCCTGCATCGCGCAATCAGAGTTTACCGCGCAACTACACACATCAAAAGTGTCTAGGGATCAACATATATTTTTGCAATAACTTTTCTCCTGATTGATATTAATTAAAATTTTCTTTAAGGATTCATCAAATAAAGTGTTTTCGTTTGTCACAGTAACGATAAACCAAGTCACCTTTGCATTAATAAAGAAATTTGCCATTTTCCTAATAAAGGGATTTTTGACATTTGAACCACTAACACAAAAGTTCGAAAAAAAGACTGAAATAACAGTTTTCTTTAAAATTTTATTGGGTAACTTAAACAATTAATAATCCGTGTTTCTACCGCGAACACTAACAATACAAGAACATCGGTTTGGCATACTCAAAATGAGTTCATCCAAATCACGCTGTGGAATGGCCGCCCATGTTCGTTGCAACAACAAAAAAAGGTCTTCTTGCGACTGGATACCCTCCATATTCGGCAGAGCTCTTCTCTGTAGCATATCCCATGCATGCTCAATCGGGTTCAAGTCTGGCGACTGAGCAGGCCAGGGCAGGACATTGATGTTAGCTGCGGCGAGAGTCTGTCTTACAACTCTTGCGGTGTGCGGTCGTGCATTATGATGCATTAACTGAAATAAGGGACCGATTTGCACTTGTAGAGGAACGATGACGTCTGATACAATCGTCTCAGCATAAATTTGAGCGTTGAGGTTGCCTCTGATCCAAATCAACTCAGTTCTTCCGCCGATCCAAATACCCGCCCATACCATGATGGTTCCACCACTATAAGGATGGACTTCCTGGCAGGATTTTAATCGCTGTTGGCGTCCAGGGGTTCTCCAGTGTCGTATACGTCTTGTATCCGGTCTCATACCAAAAAGAGACTCATCAGAAAAGCACACGAAACGCCATTGTTCTTCTGCCCAATTTCTGTGTTCAAGAGCCCATTGATATCGAATCCTACGATTGTGCATTGCTATTGGTGGTACCCGTAGCGGTCTTCGGGAATGAAGGTTCACTTCATGCAAGCGGTTTCTGACTGTTTGGTCGCTAATTAAGTTCCCTGAAGAGTGATGAAGCCTCACGGCTAACATCATGGCGGTTATTGTTGGAGCTCTTCGAGTTAAGATTTGAATGTATCGGTCTTGTCTCCGTGTGGTGCAGCGATACCGTCCTCCATGGCGCTCAGCCACGGTACCAGTGCTTCGGTAACGTGTCCAAAGTCGACTGATAACACTCTGACTTGTATTCAGAGCTAAAGCCACAGTACGTTGCCGGGAACCAGCTTCTATCATTCCCACGGCTCTGAGCATTTCTTCCCTGCTTAAATGACGTCGCCGCTCCATAATAACGTTGGTTTTAATCAGTAGTAGGGAAACAGTAGCACTAATAATGTCTTCAATGCGTTGTATGTTTTTATAGGGAAAATATTGACAGCTGATTTTCATCTTTTACTCGAATTTGATTCACAGTTCCTGATTCAAATTATGAAATGCACCAAAAAGGATCCATATAAATTTATAAAATCATAAATTTATTACAAAGCCACATCTCAATCTCAAGAAATCCGCATAAAAATGCTTGATCCCTAGACACTTTTGATGTGTGTAGCATAGATACAACGGCCCGACATTAATCATCGGGCAGTTGCCCGCCAGACACAACACCCGTCTGGTCGGAGGACCCTCCCGTTTCTATAGAGTATGAGTGAGCTTTACACCCCGCTCCTCATACCTCAATAATAGGTTTAAACTTTGTAAATTTTATATCCCCATAAACTATACTCGTATTACAGGCACTTTTGAATTTTCAAGTAAGCTCTTCACTGAGTTGCGCATTCCAAAGCGTAGGTACCTATGGAGAAGAACGGGCCAGGAACTCCACGGACACTTTTTCAAATTCAAATATCTTTTTGCTTTCTTAGTGGAAAAAAGTACCGCATCCAAGTTACAGCTGACATAACCCTTTACGTACACAGCAATTCTTACAATATTAAATGTAAATTAATTTACATTTTAATATAGCTTTAGTAGTTTAGTTTATATATGCACGCGCAGAATAAACAAATTTTCTTTCTTTCTTATCTTTGTCTCTCAACTCAATATTTAAAATTCCAACCTGATTGGGAGTTATATATTCGAGCCGTTTGGGGTTAAAACACTAGGGCCATGGGGTCCGAATACCTACTTGGTTTTCGAGATTTCGCCAAGCGGTTATTCGACTCTTCACGTGACCAGAGGGCTGGCCTATTTCTTGGCCAAAGAATTAGCATCGCCAGCCTTTTGGGCACTGTTCCTGTTGACAGCGATGCGGACGAATTTTTTGATGCCCTATGATTTTTTTTTTTTCATATAAATTCATATATTATTATTATTTTAAATATTAGCATAGATTATGTAAATATTTAAAATTCATAGACAAACCCATGTGCAAACACGTGTAAATAATGTTGTCTGCATAACAATATGCATGTTGTCATTATATTAAGCTCGCGGCATGTCCGTAGGCGTAGGGCGTAGAGGTTAAGTCACTGCTGGTGCACATAATAATAGGATGGGTGGGCCGCGTCAATTGTCAAGACAGATGATGATTTCATTATTATGATAATGTTCGGGTAGACGAATTAATCATAATTTTGTTAGTAAAAGGTTTAGAAGTCAGAAGTTTAGAACCGGTCGATGTGGTGGTGCTTGGGGGAGGCATATGTCCAGCAGTGGACGTCTTTCGGCTGAAATGATGATGATAATGAAGCAAAACAGGTAGGGTCTAGTATCGTTTGGCAGGAATTGGGGGGTAAAAGGGGTTAAAGCTAGTAGGGGGTTGGGTCCCCGATTGTAACGATACACTCTTATTAAAAGGTAATGCATATTTTTCGAGATTTTTTTTTTTTAATCTACCCTTAAATCAAATAAAAAGCGAAAACGAAACGATAAAATAGGCGATTGACAACCAAATTGATTGGCATTGTGTAGGACAAAGTTAAAAAAAAAAATCTGCCTTAGTATATTGTTCGTGGTGTCAAATCATCATCATCATCTGCCTGCCTTTACCCAACTATGTTGGGGTCAGCTTCCAGTCTAACCGGATGCAGCCGAATACCTGTATTTTGGAGTATTCTCATTTGAGCACCTATTTTTAGAGCACCTATATTTAGAGCACCAAAGGTATTCCCATTTGAGCACCAATCAATATTTTACCTTGGTGCTCAAAGGGGAACAATAAAAAATATTCAACTTTATTCCCTTTTGAGCACCTACGGTAGCTTCTAGTGATGGGGTGTATAATGAAACATATCGATAAAAATTGGCAGTTTCATTGCAGAATGTTATAATTTAATAAAAACATAATAACATCATTAACATAAAAGTTTACTCAATTTTTTATTACGTGGAGCGCCTATCTGATTTCCACAACCCAGTTACTGGGTAATACGATACCCCTTGGTAAGACTGGTTGTGAGACTCGGGCTTCTCTACGAATGACAGCCGGGACCAACGGCTTAACGTGCTTTCCGAGGCACGGAGGGTCTTGGTATGTAAAGATGGTCACCCATCCACGGACCAACCACGGCAAGCGTAGCCAAACCGATCGATCGACCCATGCGGTTGTTATGACTTAGCCGCAAGCATGCAAACATACATGTTATACTGATATAACGTTGTTATTATTTAAACTGTAATCCAAGGTGAAATTCTTCGAACTAACTACATATTAGAATATCATTGAATGCGTCAGAGTTTAGAAGGTTATTTAGTGAGTAAGATGTAGGGAAAAAGGTCAGAGTAATAACGTTGATCAGTATCTAGGTCTAGCCTATAATATCAATAGGCTATTTGACAATGTAAAAAATAAGGTCATAATTATTGACACTCGTATAGATTATCGCTTTTAAAATCGATTTGCATTAATTTTACTACAAAACAATGTATTATTTATTAAAAAAATCCCGAAAAAACTTCATCTTTTTAAATCTGGCGCCACGTAATCGAAAACGGTCTGGATTGGCTGAACTTATGATGACGTCATGATATAGTCAATTTCTGTCTATCGTTGACAGAACAGATGACTTTTGTCTAGTATCTCGACCGTTTCAACGTTTGTTTACGTGTATTTTGACGTCACGACGCCATATTGTTAAAGATAGCGTTTTGGCGGCTTATTTAAACAGTACATTTTTATTTACTATTTTCTAAAAGAAATACATTATGCAATTTGAAGTAATAGGTTTTTGTGGGCTCGTTAGACACCATTAAATAATCTGAGATGTTTATCAGAAACCAGTCAAATAGCCTATTCTATAGGTACTTAATGGGACTACATGACCTTAAGCGCGGTCACTGTCGGACCGCATAGAAAAGAAAGAGAAACGCGAATGTTGTATTTTTTTACATGTTTTTGTTGATTTTGCTCTGCTCCTAAGCCTCCTAGGCCTAGCGTGATATTAGGTAGTCTTCCTCAAGAATTAAGCTTTCAAATGCAAAAAGATTTTTTCAAATCCGACTTAGAGTTCCAGAAATTAGCATGATCAAATAAACAAACTTTTAAAGGTAGAGGTGTACAGTCACGAGCACTAATATGTCACACTTGGCAAATTTAAATTGCGATTTTTTCACGAAATAACGAATGCAACGTTGAAATACGACACTACATAAACCCATGGGTTCGAAAATACTATATTCCTAATAATATAAAATTTAATTCAAAAATAAAGGAGAAAATCGGCTTTGAATAAAGCCAAGTGTATACAGTTCAAAGTCGCTCAGCGAGCTATGGAAAGAGCTATGCTCGGAGTCTCTCTGAAGGATAGGATCCGTAACGAATGCATCCGACAGAGAACGAAAGTTATCGACATAGCTCAAAGAATTAGCAAGCTGAAGTGGCAGTGGGCCGGCCATATCTCGCGAAGAACCGACAACCGCTGGGGTAAACGAGTTCTTGAGTGGAGACCGCGACTCGGCAAACGTAGTGTGGGACGCCCTCCGGCCAGGTGGGATGACGATCTGCGAAAGACTGCAGGCAGATGCTGGATGCGTCAAGCTGAAGACAGGGCGCTATGGCGCTCATTAGGGGAGGCCTATGTCCAGCAGTGGACTGCTATAGGCTGATGATGATGATGATGATGATGAAGTGTATACATACTTATGTTCGTGACTGTACCTGTACTGCACCCACATTTGGTCAGTTATGTTAAGCATAATCAGCCTATAATGTTCCCACTGCTGGGACACAGGCCTTCTCTCTGCGAAAAGGAGTGGGACATAATCTACCACACAGGCCCAGTGCGGGTTGGTATCTACTATGTCACATGTCTTCGAATTGTTTTGATTCTAGAACATGCCGGTTTCCTCACGATGTTTTCCTTCACCGTTTTGAGAGCAGTGGTGATGAAATAAATTACATAATGGCGCCTGTGTGGGTTCGAACCTACGACCTACAAGTCGTAAGATGCGACCTCACCACTGGGCCACCACTGCTCTTTTACATTTTTAGAAACTAAATTGTGAACTCAGTATCCATACTAATATTTGAAAGTGTGTCTGTCTGTCTGTCTGTCTGTCTGTTACCCCTTCACGTTTAAACCACTGAACCGATGTAAATGAAATTTGGTATAGAGATAGTTTGAGTCCCGTGAAAGGACATAGGATAGTTTTTATCCCGATATTCCCACGGGATCGTTACAGGCTTTATGATAAAGTAAAAGGCGCGCTAGCCAAATAAAAAAAAAAATTGTTTGTGAAAAAATAAAAAACCCTCACTGCGCTCAGGATTCAAAGAAACACTCTCGCCTTCAAAATACTTGTTTGCTCCCTTGGAAAACAATCTACTATTTTACATTTTTAAATCAATCAATCATTTATTTATTTGCAAATATGGGTATTGGTACAAAGATGTTCTTTTTTACATAGTATAGTCCTCCATATTTTACCGTCGCAAGGGCATGCAAATAATATAGTGCGTATTCTCAAATTAAAATCAAACAAAATAAAAAAATAACAATACAAATTACGATTGCAGAAATTATAAATGTCTAATTTAGTTCAACAAATGTCATATTAAGGTTGCAATAAAAAGTATTAAATAGTAATTACAATTGTTATACAAATGTCGTTTAAAAAATATCTGAAAAAATGTCGGACTGATTGCACTACTAATCATAAATGTCAAATCAAATCATAAAAATTATAAATTTCAAAGTTAAATAAATGTTACAATGTTTACCTACGCTGGTAAAAATTATCACAATGATGTCAAAACAAAATAAAATAATGATAATTGGAAATAGGTATGTCAAAAAGATAAAATAATAAGTAGGTATGTTAATTAAGATAAGTACAGTCAGCAAAAATAAATTATGTACAGTCAGCAAAAATAAATTATGTACAGTCAGCAAAAATAAATTATGTACAGTCAGCAAAAATAAATTATGTACAGTCAGCAAAAATAAATTATGTACAGTCAGCAAAAATAAATTATGTACAGTCAGCAAAAATAAATTAGTTAATAATAACGTGCTATAACTATAACGTTATTATTGACAAAGTTCAAACATTTGGAACACTAGAATTTTAAATCATGATGTAATTCTTCCACGTAGTCCAAATTCCAAAAGAATGATATTTTCAAACTAAAAAAAAATCGTGATAAGTACATATCACACGAGTTTCGTGGCTCAAATCAAACATGTCTGACATGAACTATCTCAAACAATATGAAATGTCAAGGTGACGAACTAGTACAATGAACTGCCTATTTTTATTGTTATGCGAAGATTTTATGACTAAAAATAAATAATCTCAATATGAAATGGTTTGTAGGAGTGGGTCGTAACAGGTAAAATCGCATATCTGTTCCGCCTGTTCCTGTTCCACGTAATTAACAGTTCCAAAAATCTGTTACGAAATAACAGGTTGTCATTTCATACTATGTGAGAACATATTATTGTATGTTGTTGTATGTTCTCTGTTACCTGTTACAAACGCAGGTACTTCTCTTTCTTACTAAGGTTTTACGCCTATGCGAGAAAAGGAAAGAACTTATGACGGACGTTGTAACAGATGTCACAGTGTAACAGAAACATTTTTTACCTTGTAGCGGTATCTACAACGCCACATACACATCATCACGCCACATCACAGGTAGAGATAGGTAGTCGCTCCATGTAAACTACTGGTATCCAGCTGCATCTGGTTGGCTGGGCTGCATAGTTAAGAAAAGACTAGGCAGATGATGATGGCGGATCTATGCCTATATGAGAGAAGATTTTATTTTTTTGATAATCTTTACAACCTATAGAGCTGTGTCACAACCTGACATAGTCAATTTTATGATGTTGCGGTATCTACAACGCCACATGCGAACAACGCGTCATACTGACGTCACGCAAATCCTGCATCGCGCAAGCAGAGTTTACCGCGCAACTAGCATTTCTATGGAGGTTGAGTGAACTTTACACCCTGTTCCTCATACCTCTATAACCTTATTCTAACTAAGGTAACTGTCATAAGCATGAATAGAGAAAAGCTTTTGACTGGATGGATTCTGTTATCTCGTCGTGGAACAGAAATTGTTTTTTTCAGTTTGTTTGTCACAGTTACAGTCTGATAACTTGTGATACCTGTTATATTTAGCTGTTACGATATAAACACGCCTCACTCCTAATGGTTTGTACCAAATTGGAATTATCTACGTCTACAAGATACTAGGGTGACTTAAATTAGGTAGTGAAAGTCTGCAGTCGACGAACGATAAAATAAATGTTTTTGTTAAGAAGGTTTTATTTTATATTTTTTTGTGGCTATAATTTACTATATTTTTTTTTTAATTTATATTGGACCAACTTCGGGGTATATCCTTTCCAATAAAAAAAGAATTATCAAAATCGGACTACTTTGTAAAAAGTTATGAGTGGTCATACATTACAATCAGTGAGTGAACAATCAATCATCCCCTGTTTTCCTACCCTTAGGGTTGGAATTTTTTTCCAAATTTATATGGAACCAACTCCGGAGTATATCCTTTCCAATAAAAAAATAATTATCAAAATCGGACTACTCTGTAAAAACTTATGCGTGGTCATACATAAAAAAAATATATACGCGTAGACTTGAGAACCTCCTCCGTTTTTTACCGACTTCAAAAAAAGGAGGTTATCAATTCAACACGTAGGTATGTATGTAATATTATTGGAATTGCATTATATTCACATATGACAATCTATTAGGACTTCCAAACAAATATACAAAATTTTATAGACGTATGTATGTATGTATATCTGTATGTATGTAGATTCAGATTTATTTATTTGCCAATAATGTAGGTACAGGTATAAGATGGTACATCACTAAAATGTTTCCGCTACATTCTACCTTACGGCATGCAAAGTCGTAAAAACTAATAAAAACATACAATTTTCATATAAATCGTGCAGTCGTAAAAACTAAGGATACATTTTCATCTAAATTAACTATTAATAATTAAGTTATTCTGATTTAATATAAATTCTCGTATAAATGTCATTAAATTTTTTATTTGTTATATATTTTTATCATTTAAAAAGTCTTTTATCTATATAAAAATGTTATTATTCTAATAGTAACATTTTTCTAATAATAATGCAGTCAGCTTAGATTTAAATATTCGTATAGGGTGTTCTTTAAAATTGTGCGGAATTTGATTGTATACTAACTTCTGCCCGCGACTTCGTCCGCGTGAAATTTCTTGTACCCCCACCCCGTCGCAACACTTCGTATTCGCTTAGCGGTTATTCTGTCGTCAATTAAGGTGTTGGGCGTGACTGTTCAGGATTCGCCGAGCGCTTGATTCAGTTTTCCCCCACACTCACCACTCATACACTAACACATCCTTGTCGTCACTCACACTCAAACACATTTACACACCGGCACACAACTGTATTACTTACCACCCTCACGCTAAATACCCTGGCTGCCGCTATACCTACATGACTTACCGCCCTGTATGGCCTAACACTGTCTCCTAAGATACAGAACTACCTAGTTTAGGAGACAGGGTTACATGATCTGTATAGATTTATGTACTTAGGTAAACCGGTAAACCATATTATTTTGTACTTCTGCTCTTGTGTATCTTGTGTGCATCATAATAAAGATTATAGTTGAGTAACTGGCTGAACAAACTGCGCTACACGAGGAGGCTTCTTCATGCATCAAATCAAATCAAATCAATCAAATTTATTACTGAACCAAAAAGTTTTACATTAGTTGGTGATTGGAGCCTTCTGTTAAGCAAGGGATACCTGTGTTAGGAGTCTCCGCTTTTCCACAGCAATATAAAATTTTTTTAGTACCTTAGATATAAACAGTATGTGAGTGAGTGTGTGTGTGTGGGGGTGTGTTAGTGCGTGCATGGGTCTGTGTGTGCAGGGGTGTGGGGGTGTGTGTGTGTGTGGGGGTGCGTGTGGGGGTGTGTGCATGTGAGTAAGATGCATCCCATGATACAACATAGCTAGCGAAACGTGGCTATACACCTCTGTATCTGTATACCTCTTTGAGGTAAACAGTCGTGATGCTATGTTATCATAAGGGCATAGTATTGAGATGAAATCATGGATAATTATTATCAAAACAATGGCTGGCCTCTGACGAATTGATTTTCTATACTAAAGTGTGACCATGGGTTTTGGATTAACGAATACAAAAAAACACGATTTATTTTTTGTTCTGGCAAATATTTTTTTAAGTTAATGAGCAAGTAATCGTTCTTTAATAACTCATTATTATTTTATTTGACATTATAAAGAATGTGAGGGGCCTCTGGCTAAATAATAACAGTCGCACATGTCGATCGATCAGGTTAAGCTACGCTGGCCGCGGTTAATCTGTGAATGGGGGACCATCTTTACATACCGAGACCTCTCCGTGCCTCGGAAAGCACGTTGAACCGCTTCTGACTACCCGTAACGACTGTCAAAGATCCACGAATGACAGCCGGGACCAACGGCTTAACGTGCTTTCCGAGGCACGGAGTGGTATCTAAAGATGGCCACCCATCCACAGACCAACCGCGGCAAGCGTAGCTTAACCTGATCGGTCGACCTGTGCGGCTGTTATTATTTAGCCACGGGCCACTCTATATTTTCACGATCTCAAACAAATTTTAAAAGAATTTCTATTCAATTGCTTACACAATAATTATGAATTCATCTTAACCTAAATCGACTCCAGTAGATGCGTCGTTTTGTTTTATTTCTCCATCAGATTATAGAGGTATGAGGAACAGGGCGTAAAGTTCACTCATACACTATAGAAAAGGGAGGATCCTCCGACGTCTCCGACCAGACGGGTGTTGTGTCTGGCGGGCAACTGCCCGATGATTCATATCGGGCCGTTGTATCTATGCTCGTTGCGCGGTAAACTCTGCTTGCGAGATGCAGGATTTTGCGTGACGTCAGTATGACGCGTTGTTCTCATGTGACGTTGTAGATACCGCTACAAGATTATTCTGCGGACATTGGTGTGTGTTACATATTTACCTCTACTACCCTAGTTTGTTTTTTACTAAAATAGTAACGCGTAACTGTTAAAAGTCCCAATAAAAGACGTTAGAGGCTGATGAAACCATGCGCATGTGCTCTTTGAGTGCACAGGCGTCACCCAGATAAGGTCGGAAACCCTCGGGACACCCAGATCGTACACAGATGTTCTCAACAGACCAGGAGACTTAATCAGCTTCTGGAGGGAGGTGGGCTGGTTGGAATAACCACCGACGGCCGCCATGGCCCACGCACAATGGTCCATTGAAGGACTAAGTGCGGAAACCAAACCCATAACAGAACGTAGAACATGTCCCAATAAAATAAAAAATAACTTTAATTTCGGAACTCTGTGTTTTTGTTTCCGCATTTTCGTTTATTGACACCGACTTCTGAAACTAAAGGTATTTTTCAATTTGTAGTGTTATTTTGAAAGTCGGTTGTTGTTTTTTGCAAAAAAGTTTTTATTTTTCACATTTTAGTGGGTCAGTTTGTAATTTATCTAAGTTACAATAGCTTGTCAACTGCTCATCACCTTTTACAAAATATTGCTTTTCCCGATGTAGGGACGTTAATTGTTGAGGAGTTCTCCTGGTAAGAACCAGGAGAACTTCTCGACAACCACTCACCATACGCATTGTGATGAGGATAAATTGCTTAGCAACCATATTAAAGTAATCTAATCGCAACCCGTGAAATATTTGTCATTGAGTAGTTCTGATGGCCATCTGTGGTCTTCATCATCAGCTCCACTTTACCAAATGATAATTTCTGAGAGCAAATGCTCAAGTTACTTTTAAAAATAGATTTTAGAAAGATTTCCATGGGATCCTCTCATCACATTCCAACTTGATGATAATGAGACCACCTTGAGATTGATTAAATAAAATAAATTATTAATTATTATTATAATTTAACTGGATCTTGAGAGTAGGTATACCCTTTCAAACAAAAAAATATTTTTTGGAATCGGTCCAGCCGTCTTCGAGTAATCGGTGAACATACATAAAAAAGCACATATATAAAGTCGAACATATAACTTCCTCCTTTTTGGAAGTCGGTTAAAAATAATGAGAAGATCGTGCAAAATAAATTAATAGAATATTACAATTTATGACTAATCTATACAATTAATAGATTAATAAATTGAAAATCATTTATGTTATCTGTGATGCATTATGTTAAATTATCAATAAATCTAATTATTATAACATTAATGTAGATTAGATCCGCAAATAAAGGTTGTTTTGTGGTCTGCTTCCGTTGATTTCAAGTTCATAATAGGTAATAAATTACGCATTAGATGTTTAATTAAAATGGTAATGTCACTATAGTTTGTCATCATCATTAATTCAATCGAAAGACGTCCACTGCTGGCTGCCCCAAGCATGTATTTTAATATCATCATCTGAATAGCCTTTTCCCAACAAACTCAAACTCAAAGCATTTATTTCAATGCACATGCACTTTTGAATTGTCAAGAAGTCGGTCAGTCAGAAAAGATGAAGCTAGTTGCCCATTCCAAAGCGTGTAACTATGGAGAAGAACGGGCAAGAAACTCCATGGACACTCTTTTATTTAAATTATATTTTTACAAAAATATTAGTTACATCATTAGTGTTGAATTTATAATTATATGTGAGAACGATGTAAAAAAGACGTACACGTTAAAAGCGTCCAGAGTACAGCTAATAGTAAGAAAACAACAATCCAAAATTAAAATAATTAAAAATAAGCCGAGGCAGCTAAGTGATGACCAGCCCCAACTGACGGCGCCCGTTCACGAACATGATGCATAGATCAGCACCAACTAAGTCGGGGTCGGCTTCCAGTCTAACTTGATGCAGCTGAGTACCAGTATTTTACATGGAGCGAGGGAGCGACTGCTTATTTGACCTCCACAACCCAGTAACTATGTAATACGACCCCATGGTAAGACTGGTTGTCAAACTTTCAGGCTTCTGACAACCCATACAGGCTTCCAGAATCACGGAGGGCTCTTGGGGAAAGATGATCACCCATCCACGAAGCCCTCGCCTGATCCATAAGGCTAAACCTGGTCGATCGAGGCATGCGGCTTTTATTAGTTAGCCGGTATGATATACAAATCGTGTCCCAAATAATTCTAAAACCATGGTAACACTAACATGAAGTTCACGAAGCATTGTGACTGTTAAAAAGTAATTATTTCATTATTTTTAACAAGGAAATCGTTAAGGTCAACGGGTTAAAACTACAGGGATCAATTTATTCAAATATGTATCATACTTAAATTAACAAAGGACTGGCAGATTTTTTTAATAAACTAACAGTGCCTCGCGGTTGCACCAGCATAAGTTTCGATCCCGTAGGAATATCGGGATAAAAAATTCTGTGTGTTAATCCTGGTTATCAACTATCTTAGTGCCAAATTTCATCCAAATCCGTTTAGTAGTTTTTGCGTGAAAGAGTAACATACATCCAAACATCTTCACAATCTTTCGTCTTTATAATATTAGTGTGACTAGCAGCGTCCCGCGGTTTTACCCGTATAAGTGTCGATCGCGTGGGAATACCGGGATAAAAAGTATCCTATGTGTAATGATAGTGTATAAGCTATATTACTGTAAAGTTTCATCAAAATCTGTTCAGTAGTTTTTGCATGACAATGTAACAAACATTCATCCATCCGTACTTACAAACTTTAGCGTTTATAATATTAGTAAGATAGTCTATTTCCCCTATTTTTATTTTGTATTTTCCCTATTTATGAGGTCCTAAATCACACTAATATTATAAAGGCGAAAGTTTGTGAGTGTGTGTGTGTGTGTTTATATGTTTGTTACTTCTTCACGCTCAAACGGCTGGACCAATTTTGATAAAATTTGGTATGGAGGTAGCTGACACCCTGGATTAACATAGGGTACCTTTTATCCCGATATTCCCACGGGATCGAAACTTATGCGGGTGAAACCGTGGGGCGCAGCTAGTAACCTCTAAATAGCTGTTGATATGACACAATTATTTTTCAAAAAACTTTTGTGATTGTTTTTTTTTTATTTGCTATGAAATCATCTGCATCTGCATCTGCCTGCCTTTTCCCAACTATATTGGGGTCGGCTTCCAGTCCAACCGGATGCAGCTGCATACCAGTATTTTACATGGAGCGACTGCCTATCTGACCTTCACAACCCAGTTACTAGGTAATACGATACCCCTTGGTAAGAATGGTTGTCAGACTTTCGGGCTTCTGACTACCCGTAACGACTGTCAAAGATCTACGAATGACATCCGTGACCAACAGCTTAACGTGCTGTCTGAGTCACGGAGAGACCTCAGTATGCTATGGATGGTCACCCATATACGGACTGACCTCGGCAAGCTTTTACCTTGAAGATCGACCCGTGTGGCTGTTATTGTTTACCACGAGCCCCTCACGTCATAAAATTATACATCACATTGTCCTTACTAATATTATAAATACGAAAGTGTGTCCGTCTGTCTGTCTGTCTGTTACCCCTTCACGCTTAAACCGCTGAACCGATTTAAATGAAATTTGGTATAGAGATAGTTTGAGTCCCGGGAAATGACGTAGGGTAGTTTTTATCCCGATATTCTCACGGGATCCACTCTTTAATATTATAAAGGCGAAAGTTTGTGAGTGTGTTTGTATGTTTCTTACTTCTTCACGCACAAATAGCTGAACGGATTTGGATGAAATTTGGCACACAGATAGTTTATAACCAGGATCAACACAGGATCCTTTTTATTTTGATATTCCCACGGGTCAGAACATACAAACACACACACAGACACTCACAAACTTTCGCCTTTATAATATTAGTGTGATAATTGGGTAAAAATAATAAGAATACGGAACTATCCATAATCTATAGATTACAGATTAAATATAAATATTCAAAAGTTTTTATATTTACACCATTTATAATACATTAAAACAAGTACGATAAATGCGAAGGTTTTTAAGTGGTAAAATCTTATTCAATTAATTTTGTTTTCAATTTTCATGTCAACTTATCCAATCATTATTATAGAGGTATGAGGAACAGGGTGTAAAGTTCACTCATCCTCTATAGAAAAGGGAGGATCCTCCGACCAGACGGGTGTTGTGTCTGGCGGGCAAGTGCCCGACGATTCATGTCAGGACGTTGTATCTATGCTAGTTGCGCGGTAAACTCTGCTTACGAGATGCAGGATTTTGCGTGACGTCAGTATGACGCGTTGTTCGCATGTGGTGTTGTAGATACCGCTACACTACCTTCTATATCTATACATATAATAAATTTGTAGAAAAGTGGTGTCTGTACAATGGAAATATATAAAAAAAAAGTAGCAGGGGTTGTTATTATATCGATGCCGAACCCGAAATTGTAATTTTTTTTTTTTTTGTCTGTTTGTCTGTTTGTCTGTTTGTTTGTGCACGCTAATATCAGAAACGGCTTATTCGATTTAGATGCGGTTTTCACTAATATATTGTAGTAGGCTTAACTTAACATTTAGTGTTTATTTCATGTCAATCGGTTCATAAATAAAAAAGTTATGTCAATTTAAAGAATCACGGCGAACATTTGTTAAGGTATTCTATCAGAGTACGTACACGCCTCGGGCCTGCGCGTCCGATCTTCGGAACTATTGGACGGATTTGAATGATTTTTTTTTGTTGTATAGTTATTATATGTCTGGACAACATTCAGGCTATAATTTATCTTGGAAACTTGAACACCTGATGCAGAACCGAAACAGACCAGCTTAACTATAAGAGATACAAAAATGGTACCATAGCAAAAATTGTTCCACGTGATGAGGATTTTCTGCTGAGAGAATAAATTTGAAGATCTGGAACACCTGATGGGGAACTCCAAGAGCCCAGCTACACCATAACACTTAAAGGAATGACGTCTTAGTAAAAGTTATTCGGTCTGATGGGCAGTTCCTGTTGACTTATAAAAATCGAAGATCAGAAACATCTGATGTGGATATCATTGAAAATTTGACTCTACGGGCCAAAACTCCCATTTATTTTTTTTTAACGTGAAGAAATGCTCATGCATTCTGCACTACCACGGGGAGATAGTGCAGTTATGTGGAACTCTAACCCACTAAAACTCCACTGTGTCCTTCTCTGCCGCTTACGGCGGGAACATGGGCACGCGTTAGCACTCATCCGTGAACCCGCCGCGGTTGTCCGTCACCGGACCCTCCGCTGGGGAGTACTCCCCATCACCGGCGCACCAGAACACATAGCACGCCGTGACCACCCCAGGGACCAAACCAGCACATGGGCCAGATCCCGTGTCTGGGCACCCTTGGTAGGGGAGCAGTCGCTTAGATTTTAATTGATCAGGTATCTTCATAATAAAACTATAACCATGCCTAGAAGGAGGTCAAATCTTTCCCAATGTTCCAAAGGAGCTAAAAGATTGAGGATCATAAGATCCCAAGAATCTACCAAAGAGCGTCAGGAGAGACTTGATGCTGTTTGAGAACATCAGGCTGCAACTCGCTCCGTGGAAACCTCTTCGGATCGCGAAGCACGCCTGCCTTCTCAGCGTATTTACGCATCTACATCCAGATCTCTAGAGACCAGTGAAGAATATGATGCGCGACTGACCGCTGATACGGTGAGATTATCATACATTGTTCCGAACACGCACACAACAAAATATTCATAATCAGAAAGTGAGAAAGAAAGAATTGCTGGAGTACGGCATGAAGAGACAGATTAAGAAGAACGCAACGAACGTTTGAATTCTGATCGACTTCGACATTCTCTGAACAGAATGTCGATATCATCTGAAGAATCGGATGTGTCTCAAGATATAGCCGTAGGGCATGGCGACCTTCCTTGGGTTGATAAGGAACGGAGTGCATTTACGTATACTCCTATGATTGACTACGCCACATATTCCGCCATCGGAGGTATGGTTAAAAATTTTACTTTTTGTGAAGCTGTTAAATAGCAAAAAGAAACAAACGGTATGTGTTGCTCAGGTGGGAAAGTACATATTGAAATATTACAAAATCCTCCAGAAATATTAAGATCACTGCTAATCGGTGACCATCACAGTCAAAACATTTCTTGGACAACATACGTTCGTACAATAATGCCTTTCAAATGACATCTTTTGTTGCGAAACAGATTTCAGAAGGCCCATTTATGCCAACATTCAAAGTGCAAGGTCAAGTTTACCACCCTATTGGTTCATTATTGCCTGAAAATGACGTCTCGAATCGTCTCGCGTATCCCGTTGTTATCCAGTCCCCGGGTTCTTAGAATCCGACATCAGACGTTTCAGATCTTCGATTTTGACTACCCCGTTGTCGCTGGCATAACCAACAGGATCCGCGTACGAAGTCGCGGGCAGAAGCTAGTTTACTAATAAAGCTGAAGAGTTTAAGTATTTGTTTGTTTGAAGGCGCTAATCTCTGGAAATGCCGGTCGGATTTGTTTTTTTTTTTTGCATTTGATAGCCCAATTCTTGAGGAAGGCTGTAGGCTATTTGACATCACGCTACGACCCTCAGGAGCCGAGCAAAAAGAAAAAATGTGAGAAAGAACGCTAAGCGAAGTAATAGCGCGGGCAGGCGATGAGATGCGACGGGGTGGGTCAGGGGTACAAGAAATTTCACGCGGACGAAGTCACGGGCAGAAGCTAGTACCTATTGGAATAAAACCTAAAAATAGCTCTTCTGCAATCTACCTGTTATGTAACAGTGCAAAGATCTCTTCTGTCTATAGATTGATGATTAAATTATGAATTAATAATTATTTTTTACCAATCAAACCATATCATATTTAAATCAATCATCTATTGATCTGATGATGTTAATTCACTGACCTCTATCATACATACAAGTGTATAATACAGGTCAGTGTGTTAATTTGTTTACAAAAAATAAGGTCCAGTAATAAAAAAATGCTATGACTTAATACGAGTAACATCACGTATGTAACCTTCGAAGGGGTGGCAGAGTAATTGTAGTACACCTACATTTCACCAAGTATGTTTAGGTCCCATGTAATAGAAAAAAAGAAAATACATTTATTTATTTAGCACAGACTAAAAGACACACAGTACACCAGATAGTCAGATAATAGTCAAGATTCAAGATTCAAGAGTCTTTATTTGTGGAAACATGAGTATACATACAGAGCATGCAAGTTATCACAATACAATAATAGATCAGTCATGTTTGGCCTTAGTGGCGTACAAATATTTAAATGTCAGTGAATAACATATTAATTGGATGAATTAATAAATTAAAACAAAACAGTAAAATGTCAATTTTAAAAGAAATAGTCATAAATACAATTACAATTACAAAATGTCAATTAAATTATTAGTTATATCATTAACTAGCTGACCCGGCAAACGTTGTTTTGCTCCTACACTACTCCTACCCTACTCCCACACTACTCCTACCCTACTCCTACACTACTCCTACCCTACTTCTACCCTACTCCTACCCTACTCCTACCCTACTCCTACACTACTCCTACCCTACTCCTACACTACTCCTACACTACTCCTACCCTACTTCTACCCTACCCCTACCCTACCCTACTCCTACCCTACTCCTACACTACTCCTACCCTACTCCTACACTACTCCTACCCTACTCCTACACTACTCCTACACTACTCCTACCCTACTTCTACCCTACTCCTACCCTACTCCTACCCTACTCCTACTATAAAAAAAAAAAAAAAAAAAAAGTATTCTATGTCCGTCTCCTGGTCCTAAGCTACCTCCCCACCAATTTTCAGCCAAATCGGTTCAGCCGTTCTCGAGTTATAAGTGGTGTAACTAACAGACTTTCTTTTATATATATAGATATGTTGGTTTATTATTATGATTATTTATGTCAAAGATGCATTGATAATATATTTTGTTACATGATATTAAATGTTGTCGTAGAATACTGTAATTATGCTTTTTCTTGAAGGAGTATCTTTAATTTATTTTTTAGCTTTTTCCAACTACATAGTCGTACATCAGATAAAAACAAAACAAAAGATAAAAAATAAAAAGTGCAAAGTCCGATGTAAGAAATAAAATAAAAAAATGGGGACTGTTACTGAGAAATTTTTCATGAAAAAACCTAATGAAACCTTTCCAAATCGAACCCAGAACCTTATATTCAACAGCCGTGCTTGCAACTACTTACTAAAGTTTAGTAGTGAGCGTATTTAACACTCCAATTAGAAATACCTACTTGCCTCGTTATTTATTTACATAATAATATCAAAAAACACCGGACATTAAATAACAATATTTAATAGCACTGTGTGACTTCAATATACTGGTATTCAGCTGCATCCGGTTAGACTGGAAGCCGACCCCAACATAGTTGGGAAAAGGCTAGGCAGATGATGATGTGTGACTTCATCATCTGCCTAGCCTTTTCCAAACTATACCAGTATTTTACATGGAGCGACTGCCTATCTGACCTCCACAACCCAGTTACTGGGTAATACGATACCCCTTGGTAAGACTGGTTGTCAGACTTTCGGGCTTCTGACTACCGATAACGACTGTCAAAGATCCACGAATGACAGCCGGAACCAACGGATTAACGTGCTTTCCGAAGCACGGAGGGGTCACGGTGTGTAAAAATGGTCACCCATCCACAGACCAACCGCGGCAAGCGTAGCTTAACCTGATCGGTCGAACTGTGCGGCTGTTATTATTTAGCCACGGGCCCCTCTGCACTGTGTGACTTAATCCTTATTACTGTTATTTCTTAGCCACAAGCCCCCCGAGAAAATAAATAAATATTATTATTTATTCCGGAAGGTTTATGTGTATTATTACAATTTGGTACTTGAAATCATTTTGTTTTGAGTATTATTATTTATAGTTTTCAATTATAGCAACAGACCTTTTTAACCGGTTCAGAGATTGTTTTTATGCATACAAATTTAATATAACAAGTGCTATTTAAGGCAATAAATTAACATTCCTTACGACTTAATAACATATTCTCCGCCCACAAGAAACTTGGTAACTGTACTAGAAATCTATGAACTGACATTTTATACAAATGTCATATTTTATTTATTTATTTTATTTTAAGCAAGTTCATTTGCAAGATAGATTCCAAATTTGGAATTAGGAATCGAACGTAACTTCACTTTAGAAGTGGTTCTGTATAAGGAACGTAGACAGAGTAATCTATAGACTCATGGTATCCGTGTCACCGAAAGGGACAAAAAATTTCGACAATCTTCATCATACTATCATTTTTACAGCTTATTACACTGCACCTTACCATTTTCACAGAACTTGCGTAAATGTACTAATAATAGAATTATGCACGAAAAAGATCTTATTTTCCGTTTAATCGCGGTATAGTTTTTATTATTTCATTCATAAACGTCAAACTTGTTGTGCACATTGATGTGCTTAGCCGACACGCAGTAAGGGACAGAAATATTCTTACTCTGTCTCTTTTCTTTGCTAGTGACGTTAATATATTTCTCTTTTTCTTGTGCGAATGATAAAGAAGATATGCAGGAGTGTATAGTTTACTCTGTCTACGGTTAGGAATATATTGAGCACTAGCTTCCGCCAATGCGGCTGCGTGGTATGTCGATAAAATGTCTAAAGTCAAAGTCAAATCATTTATTTTAAATAGGCACATTGAAGGCACTTTTGAACGTCAAACATTACAACAAAATAGAATTGATTCTAGTCGACCATTCCAAAAGGTAGTTTTCGTATGGAGAAGAATGGGCAAGAAACTCCACCGTTACTCTTTTAATATGTTTTACAAGGTTTTGTATAAGTATATAATATAATTATATGTGAAGACGATGCACCTAGAATAAAATTAGTCTACCACAAAAGGTAAAAAGAATTAAAAATGAAGCAATGACAGGTAAGGTCTTCCACAGGGTTCAAAGTAGGTATCCCCATGTCAAATTCTAAAGTTTCATTAGAAAACCAGGGTCAGAGAGCATCTGTCTGCTGATCCTTTCTGGCGCAGCCGTGAGGCACACACTATTGTTGTTTGAAACATTATTTTCGTTTCGGAGATTAGCCGGAACAAACAGACAGACAACATTTTTGTTTTTACTTTTATTTTTACATTAAGTAGAGTTTCATGAAGCGCTTAGTCGAAATTGGCATTTACCTATTTGTTAGGCGAAATGTCAATTTTTTTTTAGGATTTCCACAGAGCACCCAACAAAAAAAAAACAGTAGTTGGGAAAAGACAGGCTGTCTGATTGGAGCATTACTGTCTTCTAGTGATAAGGGTATGGGAGCCGGTGTAATAAAAGGCAGATGCCAATAAACGCATTTTTCTTTCTTTTCCTTATTTTCTTTCTTTTCTTTCTTTCTTTCTTTTCTTTCTTTTCTTTCTTTCCCTTCTTTCTTTCGTTTCTTTCTTTCTTTCTTTTCTTTCTTTTCTTTCTTTTCTTTCTTTTCTTTCTTTTCTTTCTTTTCTTTCTTTTCTTTCTTTTCTTTCTTTTCTTTCTTTTCTTTCTTTTCTTTTCTTTCTTTTCTTTCTTTTCTTTCTTTTCTTTCTTTTCTTTCTTTTCTTTCTTTTCTTTCTTTTCTTTCTTTTCTTTCTTTTCTTTCTTTTGTTTCTTTTTCTTTCTTTCTAGATGAGATATTTCAGCTTTGTCTCTGGGATGGCAACGCATGTGCAATGCTTCTGGTATTGCAGATGTCCAGCGGTAGGGACTGACCACTTACCATCAGGTGGTCGTGACCACTTACCATTTGCTAGACACGTCTAATCGTTTGCTATTGCAACCGAATGGCTTCAGAAATATTGTGTGTTGTAAGTATTTTACTACACTAGTTTTTTTTAGGGTTCTGTAGACAAATGGGTATATCGGAACCTGGTCGTCCCTCCGGATGCCACACAGCCATTTTACTCAAAGACCATTTCTTTCTTTTCTAACTTTGTTTTTCATAATATTTTCGAGAAATACTATGAAATACAAACGTAGATAAAATCAGTATTGCTTGATTATTTATTTATTTATTTGTTTGTTACGTTTTCTTCAATTTTGATTTAGACTTTTATTTAGTTTTAGAAGCAAACCTATTTTACTTTTATTACCGAACATGTTTTTAAACCCGAAATGCCATCCACATTGGTGCTCAAGATAAAGGCTTGATTTGTTTGGAGCTAACTTGAAACTTTGAGACCTTTTTAGCTACTGTGCGGCCCCGTGGCCAAATAATAACAGCCGCACAGGTCGATAGATCAGGTTAAGCTACGCTTGCTGCGGTTGGTCTGTGGATGGGTCTTTACATACCGAGACCCCTCCGTGCCTCTTGGTACCGGCTGTCATTCGTGGATCTTTGTCAGTCTTTACGGGAGTCAGGAGCCCGAAATTCTGGCAACCAGTCTTAACAAGGGGTATCGTATTACCCAGTAACTGGGTTGTGGAGGTCAGATAGGCAGTCGCTACATATAAAATACTAGTATTCACCTGCTTCCAATTACACTGGAAGCCGACCCCAACATGTTGGGAAAAGGCTAGCCAGATGATGACTGTGCATGCGCAAATATCCAAGCCAGTACGGAACCCTTCACTGCGTGGTCCGACACGCACTAGACTATTTTTTTTTTACTTATATCTTGTTTGCCCTGAACTTTCACTGATGCAAAAAAATGACGATACGTAGTAATTATCTTGTTACATAGTTATAAACGCTCTCCAATCTTGAGATTCACTACACAACATTTCAATTTAATTTACTTACATCTAGATTAATTAACCTTCATAAACTCGTGCCAAATTATGTGACACCTACACCCACGCACGATCTCACAGACCGCAAGTTCAGAATAACAATTTCAGATTTTTTTTAGAAAAAAAATTTAATGGTGAATTCGTTAAAAAAAAAGGAAAAAAATTATAAATAGAGTAACTAACAGTCGGCCCTAGCGGACCCCGTCAGGTGCTGACATCTCCTTGAGGTGCGCGTGGAACACAACGCGCAATCGACCCAGGTCTGGTCCTTACCGGACGGCGAGCTGCCCATTGCTTACCGTCCGCAAGCCCGCGCCTGCGGTGGTCGGGAATCGGCTATCGATTCCCGAAGCCCAGGGCGTCTCATGCGGCGACTAAGGGCGTGAGGGCGCAAAGATTGCATCTCCCTCACGCGCTCCGCCTCCTTCTTCACGAGCATTACTGCTTCGCAGAAGGAGGCGACGGCAGGACGCGAGAGATCGCCGCCGCCGAGCGCCGCCGTGAGGACACGCCGGCGCTCTGCCAAAGCTGGACAAACCTCCACCGTATGCTCCACCGTGTCCTCCGGGCTATCCACACAATGCAAATGGTGACACCCGGGCGTTTCCTCCCGCCTTATCCGGAACAGGAACCTCCTGAAGCAGCCGTGTCCGGTGAGGACCTGCGTTAGGCGCAAGGTGAGGACGCCGTGGCGCCTCTCCACCCACTCCTCAAAGAGGGGACTTATCGCCGCAATAGGCTATTTGACTGGTTTCTGATAAACATCTCAGATTATTTAATGGTGTCTAACGAGCCCACAAAAACCTATTACTTCAAATTGCATAATGTATTTCTTTTAAAAAATAGTAAATAAAAATGTACTGTTTAAATAAGCCGCCAAAACGCTATCTTTAACAATATGGCGTCGTGACGTCACGATTCACGTAAAAAAACGTTGAAACGGTCGAGATACTAGACAAAAGTCATCTGTTCTGTCAACGATAGACAGAAATTTACTAAATCATGACGTCATCTTAAGTTCAGCCAATCCAGACCGTTTTCGATTACGTGGCGCCAATTTAAAAAGATGAAGTTTTTTCGGGTTTTATTTTATAAATAATACATTGTTTTGTAGTAAAATTAATGCAAATCGATTTTAAAAGCGATAATCTATACGAGTGTCAATAATTATGACCTTATTTTTTACATTGTCAAATAGCCTATTGTGGCGAGCCAGTGTTTTGTCGGTCTTGTAGACCAATCTGCCGTATAAGAAGGTTAAATAAAGCGGTAAATAATTTGCGTAGGTAGGTAGTAGATAATTGCAAATATTAATTGAATACTATGCCGAGTAAATATTCACCTGGTATTTGATTTGGTTTTGAGCGCTATCTGCTGATATTTTTCGACCTTGAAAGTTGAAATATTCATTTTTCGTAAAGGATGCAAATAAAAATAATTTTTAAAGAGTATTATTTCTCATGTTAAATGAGATATCATGTGTATGTATGTAGTGATATCATTTTGTAAGATATCAACGGACGTTGAGCCGTTAAGCTGAGTTTAAAATCCTGCGAAGTTTTTTGCATTTTGCAGGTCAGTGTCATGTTCTATGTTGATTATAATATGATTCGTGACCGTAACAAATATGGCTTTACAGAATTATAATTATTAGGATCAACAATACAACTCCTTAGGTTTTTTTTTTCTGAATATATTTATTTTTATTTATAACATGATAATATTTACATAATCTATGCTAATATTTAAAATTAAATTAAATTCGCCATACGTGGCAATGCTGCCAGCCTTTTGGACACTGTTCCTGTTAACAACGATTTTTTGATGCCCTAAACTGTCAAATTTTCCCAATCAACCTTGAACCTAGTGCTTTAGTGATAAAGTTTAAATTCTATTACAGAAACTTGACAGATTGTAGTAGCTTGATGTGCTGGCGTCTCTACCACAAGTTGACCTTAACTTTTCTAAGTACATATTCATGTTAACTTAACTTTTAATGAAATATTACGATATGATTTACATTTACATAATATATCAATTACGTTCTGTGATGAGTGAAGTTCTGACTATAGTCCGCGCGGAACTAGTTGGCCGCGCCTTAGGTATGTTAGCGGTGGGACGGAGGGGCGGGGGCGCTTTGTCATTACTCAGTACGTGCGTTGCGAACAATAGGCAACCCCGCCGCCCTCACCCCCGTCCCCACCTAAGGCGCGGCCAACTAGTTCCGCGCGGACTACCTATAGTATCTTTTTTTTTTTTTTGTGGATGGGAAATCATCAAATGACCCCTCCCGCTCTGGGTGGAGCGGAAGGGAGTGTCAGACTCTTACTGACTAAAACCCACCCGTGTTCCTTCCTTAGCCCTTTATGTTCCGGGCCAGCGGTAACCCTTTCGGACAATCCCGCTGACCCGGCAGGCTTCGGCCCTATGGGGGGCCCTCCTCGATGCTGACATCTCTTTGAGGCGCGCGTGGAACACGTACGCGCCGTCCGGCATGGGCCTGGTCCTGATCGGACGGTGAGCTACCCATTACTCTCCGCCCGCAGGCCCGCACTTACGGTGGCCGGGAGTCGTCACGCAGCTCCCGATGCCCGGAGCGTCTCCCGCGGCGGCTGGGACGGGAGTCTCTCTCCCTGAGCCGTCCCGCCACCTCCTTTGCTAGCATGACTGCTTCGGACTATAGTATCTCAACCAAGACATTATTTGTGACAGTAAAGACAACACAAAGACGCCTCGGTGGCGGCTGCTAGAAGAAGCATTGGCAACGCTTCCATACAACCAAGCGAGTCACCGTTTACTCCCACTACGACACAGCATAATATATCATCTGCCTAGCCTTTTCCCAACTATGTTGGGGTCGGCTTCCAGTCTAACCGGGTGCAGCTGAATACCAGTGTTTTACATGGAGCGACTGCCTATCTGACCTCCACAACCCAGTTACTGGGTAATACGATACCCCTTGGTAAGACTTTTGGGCTTCTGACTACCCGTAACGACTGTCAAAGATCCACGAATGACAGCCGGGATTCCGAAGCACGGAGGGGTCACGGTACTCACGGTATGTAAAGATGGTCACCCATCCACATACCAACCGCGGTAAGCGTAGCTTAACCTGACCGATCGACCTGTGCGGCTGTAGTCTTTTCCAAACTATTTTGTAGTCGGCTTCCAGTCTAACCAGATGCAGTCGAATACCAGTATTTTACATGGAGCAAAGTCAAAGTCAAAGTCAAATCATTTATTTCAAAGAGCGACTTCCACCTCCACAACCCAGTTACTGGGTAACACAATACTCTTGGTAAGACTGATTTTTAGACTTTCAGGCTTCTGACTACCCGTATAAGACTAGACACTGAGGCATGGAGGGGTCTTGATATGTCATGGATGGTCACCCATCGACGCGCTGACCTCGGCAAGCTTCGCTTAACCTTGAATATCGACCCATCCGGTAGTCGTTTTGTCTCAAGGTGTTAAAATTAACACTTACTGAAAACCAATTCACAGAGAGATAATCCCAAAAGCATTGAACACCAAATGCATTTTTAGTTATAGACATAAAGGTTACAATTTTATTAAAAGCTTGACCGAAATCAAAGGTCTTCTTAATAGTCGATCTGACCTTTGTATTTGATACCATTTCGTAATACTGAGTAGTGTAGTAAACAACATTTAGGCTAAATAATAACAGTCGCACAGGTCGATCGATCCTGGTTAAGCTACGCTTGCCGCGGTTGGTCTGTGGATGGGTGACCATCTTTATATACCGTGACCCCTCCGTGCTTCGGAAAGCACGTTAAGCCGTTGGTCTCGGCTTTCATTCGTTAATCTTAGGCAGTCGTTACGGATAGTCAGAAGCCCGAAAGTTGGACCACCAGTCTCACCAAGGGATATCGTATTACCCAGTAACTGGGTTGTGGAGGTCAGATAGGCAGTCGCTCCATGTAAAATACTGGTATTCAGCTGCATCCGGTTAGACTGGAAGCCGACCCCAACATAGTTGGGAAAAGGCTAGGCAGATGATGTCTTGTTAATAAAATCGTCATTTTTTGAAAAATTATTGGCCTCGTTGGTCTAGTGGTCGCAAGCGCTACTATTAAGCATAAGGTCCTGGGTTCAAATCCCAAGTCGGACAAAGTGTAATTGGGTTTTGCAATTGGAAATTTCTCAATAGAGCACCCATAATCAGCCTATAATGTTCCCACTGCTGGGACACAGGCCTCCTCTCGGTGAGAGGCAGTGGGCCGTAATCCACCACGCGGGCCCAGTGCGGATTGGCAGATGTCACATGTCTTCGAATTTTTGGTTCTAGGACATGCCGGTTTCCTCACGATGTTTTCCTTCACCGTTTTGAGAGCAGTGGTGATGAAATAATTTACACAAAGTAAAGCGCCTGTCTGGGTTCGAACCTACGACCTACAACTCGTAAGTCGCGGCCGTTACCACTTGGCCACCCGGGAGGCTGGAATTGTGCCCACTTGACGGCAATATATGCTGTCCGCCTTTTACGCCTGATGGAAAGCGATGGATGAGGTCTATGATGGAACGAGCGCGTCCAGAAGATACCTAAGGCACTGGAACACCAACGCATCGACGAAACACAGCAGGCTTAACGCCGGACTCCGGTGGGAGGGTGGTCGCAAACCAGGCGGGCGTTAGCCCTACCACCGCAAGGGAAGAATTGGCCAGTCAAATAAAGTGTTGGGTGTGTCTGTCCAGGATGCGCCGAGCACTCGGTTCAGTTGAGTAACTGGCGGAACAAACTGCGCTACACGAGGAGGCTTCTTCATGCATCCTAAATGCATGGGACTTAAATATAACTGGCGTAATGTCTACTATAGTTTCAACACTGCCTAACCCGTCGGCAATCCAGGCGAGATGTTATGTGTTCAGTTATTAAAAAAATATTAGCGCAGCCTGCCCTGCTAGGAAGATAGCGTATCGCAACGGTGTCGACATACCTTGCATCCCACACCAAAGGACGACCTAATTTCCACGGCATTATGGCCATTCCTTCTCGCCTCTTCCTATGCAGGATGAGATCGAGACGATCTGGAACAAACTCAAACTCAAAGCATTTATTTCAATTAAACCATTTACAGGCACTTTTGAATTGTCAAGAAGTCGGTCAGTCAGAAAATATGAAGCTGTTAGTTGCCCATTCCAAAGCGTAGGTACCTATAGAGAAGAACGGGCAAGAAACTCCATGGACACTTTTAAATTATATTTTTACAAAAATATTAGTTGAATTTAAAATTATTATGTGAGAACGATGTAAAAAAGACGTACACGTTAAAAGCGTCCAGAGTACAGCTAATAGTAAGAAAACAACAATCCAAAAATAAAAATAATTAAAATAAGCCGAGGCAGCTAAGTGATGACCAGCCCCAACTGACGGACTGACTGAACACGATTGCAACATTGAGATAAGACCTATTTCATAATAGTATGGGTTCCACAGAGGCCTATGTCCAGCAGTGGACGTCTTTCGGCTGAAATGATGATGATGAAGGGTTCCACATTAATATGTGTAGTATATAGCAACAACAGTCGTCAGTAGCAACATAAAATGTCAATCAACAAACAAAGTGTGTGTGTAAAAAAGATGCTCATTGTATGTATATTAGTGACCGTGACTGTACGCGCCGTTACGTCATTGATTTCATACGTATTAAGTAGTCGTCTGTGCTTAGCCTAAACCAGGGGTGGCGAACCAATGGTACGCGTGCCATTGGTGGCACGTCACAAAATAATTTAGGCACGGCAACATTTCAAAAATGTAGGTACCCAATTCATTTAAGTAGTTTCAAAATTCGCAGTAATTTGTCATTTCATTTAAACAAATCTATAACTGTTAATAATATTAACATTAGTCCTACTACACCAACCGGGTGCACTTGCATAGTGCGAACAGGGATAATCGTCTGTTGTTGTCTTATTTCGTCAAAAACGCCTAACGGGCCTCTGCGAGTTGGTTATGGCCCCTCGTACACCTTCCAGAGGTGTGGCCCCAGGGTCTCGAGGAATGTCAAGAGAGATTAAAAATAATAATAACAATGCGAACTAAGACGTTTTTATACCAGTAATCACTAAACCAAAAGCAATGGTGGCCCAGTGGTAACGGTCGCGACTTACAAGTTGTAGGTTCGAACCCAAACAGGCGCTTTACTTTGTGTAAATTATACCATCACAACTGCTCTCTAAACGGTGAAGGAAAACATCGTGAGGAAACCGGCATGTCCTAGAACCAAAAATTCGAAGACATGTGACATCTACCAACCCGCACTGGGCCCGCGTGGTGGATTACAGCCCACTCCCTGTCACTGAGAGGAGGCCTGTGTCCCAGCAGTGGGAACGTTATAGGCTGATTATGTACTAAACCAAGATTGTTTGTTGGCACGTCCTGGCCGCATGAAATATTTATTTGGAAAAAATGGCACGTGGGTGTATAGAGGTTCGCCATCCCTGGCCTAAACGGATGCAACAATATGACTTTTGTTCTCGACCTTACACACAAAATGAGCCTATGAACCATTGTAAAGGTTATTATTCATTACCTATAGTGAACTGATCTAATCTTCTTATTAAACTATTTAGATGATCTAACTATGCAAAATAAATTACGCACCAATTTGAGCATGACATTACGTTCCAAGTGTTTTTATTAAGGCTTTGTTCTGATGTTGCGTTTTCACGAACTTTAAGTATTGTTTGAAAACTACATTCATTAAGAACGTTTACGACGTACGGCATTTTATACAAACTTTCAAGCGCTTGTTTTTCGAAATGAATGAACTGATTTTAATGAAACTTCATACGCATAAGCAGGATACAAAGATCTAATGAAAATGTTCTTAAGTAACCTTTTAGACCTTTGTATCCTGCTTATGTGTATGAAGTTTCATTTAATACGGTTCATTCATTTCGAAAAACAAGGGCTTGAATGTTTGTATAAAATGCCGTACGGCGTAAACGCTCCTAACCAGAAGCAGCTGAATACCAGTACATGGAGCGACTGCCTATCTGACCTCTAGCTACTGGGTGACACAACAGCCATCGGTAAGACTGGTTGTCAGTCTTCCGTGCGTCTGACTATCCGTAACGACTGTCAATGATCTACAAACGACAGCTGAGACCAACGTCTTAACGTGCTTTCCGAGACACGGAGGGTCTCGGTTCGTAATGAACGGTCACCCATCCACCGATCGACCTCGGCAAGCGTCGCTTAACCTTGAAGATCCACCCGTGCGGCTGTTATTACTTAGCCTGGCTTGAGTATGGTGGTAGTAGGTACTTAGTTGTAATATCAATATATTTCGCACGCGCGATAATCGCAACGCGTCAATTCGAACAAGCCCTTACACACAAATGACTAACAAATGTCACTTTACAAAATTAATAGCCTTTTGGGTTACCTATTTGTTATTTGTGTCGTGATGAATAGGTGCCCAAAACAGGCTCACTGGAGATTTCCATAATAGGCGAAGGCGTCGGATTGTGGCTGAGGTCAGGAGTTCGAACCGCACCTGTAGAGTTATTGAAGAGACACTCCTGCTGTTATATCTCCGTTTGAATAATTACATCTTTAACTACTTACTTTTCTTTCTATATTTCTCAAAAGATATAGCTCTGTGACCATAGATATATGTCTGTGACAGACAGACGGACAGACAGACGCGTTGGCTGGCTAAAGTTCCATAAAAAAGAGGGTGAGCGGACACAATTTCAAGGCACAAATTCAAGCACAGGCGCAGGACCAACGGCACTACATGCTTTCCGAGGCACGGGGGTATCACAGAGCCGACTTCCAAACTCCGAGCTGTTACTAAGAAATTCCTAATGCAAAAACCCAAAAGCACTGCCCAACCCGGGAATCAAACCCAGGACCCTACGCTCAGCAGTCGCGCTGCCCCGTTGGTCTCGTGATTAGGGTCATAGCGTGATATTAAATAGCCTGTAGCCTTCCTCAAGAAATGGGCTATCAAATGCAAAAATATTTTTTTAAATCGGACTGGCAGTTCCAGAGATTAGCACGTAAAGTCGGTGACCAACATTGTCTGACCCACCCAACATTGCCTGACCCACCGGCATGTCTTGTTAAGCCATTTTTTAATCATTATCTTCTTGGCGTTAACGTTGAAAAGCTTATTTAAGTAACTACGGCAATACTTACTACCTAATCTTTAATTTCGCGTATTCTCAACCAGTCATTGTGGCTTCGCGGTTCGATTCTGGTTTGGCGACGAACAACATGTGGGTTCGAAAATACAATCCACCTATTTATCAATTTCTTTTTTTATTTGTTTTCAATACCTATCTATCGATATCAAATATTGATTGACAGTAATGACACTAATGACAGTAATTGCAGTACAATGTGTCAATTTTGACAAGCATAAATTTTTTTTTGGGTGTATTCACTTTATTATCCTTGATATTTAGAAAGGTTCGTTCGTTTTACGAGTAAATTCACACTAAAATAAAAAACGATTTTTCTCAAAATTGGAGGTGTTTAAAAATGTATGTTAAAGGCAGAACAGCTAGTTTTTGGGATGTCTATCCAAATATTCGACAGGCCTGTTGGTCTAGTGGTCAGTGACTATGACTGCTATGCCGGAGGTCGTGGGTTCGATTCCCACCCAGGACAAATGTTTGTGTGATGAGCATGATCATTTGTTCTGTGTCTGGGTGTAATTTATCTATATATGTATGTATTTAGAAATATATAAGTATGTTTATCAGTTGTCTAGTACTCATAACACAAGCTCTGCTTAGCTTGAGACTAGACGGCGTTGTGTGATAGTTGTGGAATATTATTATTATCTCCTTTATTCATTTACAAATCTTATTTTATTGTATTTTTAAATATTTCTTAATAAATAAAAGTAAGTATAAAAAACATTTAAAAATATAAAAAAATAGTTGTCCACCGGTGTCGGGAGCAGGGTCCAAGCTACCGGTGGTTAGGGCTCCAGAGACAGGAACCTCCTCACAATGCGAGCCGTATCAAGGAGTACTGCCTTCTGAATCAGGCCCTTGATCCAACCGCCTAACGAGAGCCTCGATAGATGTTGATCGAGGCTTTCGGCTATCAGTCCATTGGCCGATACGACAATCGGCACAATGATAGCCGAGCTCACATTCCACATGTCAACAACCTCGTGAGCTAAGTCGAGATATTTAATTTGTTTCTCTTTCTCAGCTTTCACGAGGTTCCCGTCATGTGGAATGGTAACATCGACAATCATTGTGCGGCGCGCTAATCGGTCTATCACCACTATATCAGGCTTATTGGCAACAATAGTCCTGTCAGTAATGATAGACCGATCCCAGTACAATGTGACATGGTCATTTTCAAGAACTGGGTCGGGCACATACTTGTAATACGGTACCTCAGAATCCACAAGTTTATATTTCAAAGCAAGTTGCTGGTGAATAATCCTAGCTACTTGGTTATGCCTGTGCAAGTACTCGCCGTTAGCCAGACGAGAACAACCAGAGATAATATGTCTGATAGACTCACCCGGACGGTGGCATGCCCGACACACGTCAACCGTCCCGTCCTTCATAATATGTCTCCGGTAGTTATTCGTTAAGATAACTTCGTCCATAATTGCACAGACAAAACCTTCAGTTTCCCCGAAAAGGTCACCAAAACGTAGCCAGGATACGGACGCTAAGAAGTCTACACCGGACTCATGAAGAGCCCGATAGAAGCGCCCGTGAAGCTCCTTGCTTTGCCATACCTTCTTGCGGTCATCAGTAGAAAGTACTATAGGTTTGCGCCAGTTCTCTTTAGCCATGGATAGCGGGGTGAGCCCCTTGTCCACTGCGACCACATCACGGTGCATACCCACTTCGGTTTTTAAAAAATATTCCCTGAGACTGCACACCTCGCGGTTGTGGAGGGTTTTCGCATTTAAAAAGCCTCGACCCCCGCACTTCCGCGGGATATACAGTCTCATTACCGATGATCGTGGGTGATGCATCCGGTTTGCGGTCAGTAGTGTACGGACTCTTCTATCCAGGGCGTCGAGTTCGGTCTGAGTCCATTTGAGTATGCCGAAAGAGTACATCAAAACCGGCATGACCCAACCATTGAAGGCGCGCACCTTATTTCCGCCCGAAAGAAGACTAGTTAATACCTTCTTCAGGCGACAAAAGAAGCGCTCCTTCAACGATTGCTTCATGTCAGCATCGTTGATGCCTAACGCTTCCGACATACCCAAATACTTATAGCTTTCGGATGAGGAGAGGGATCTGAGGCTTATGGAATCGGAGAGTTGAATTCCCTCGGATTCCATAATCTCCCCTCGCTTTACATGCATGACTGCACATTTGTCCACACCAAATTCCATCCTGATGGCGCTACTGAAAGTTTCAGTTACCTTCAGTAGCTCCATCAGACGCAATTTGTTGGGGGCAAAGAGTTTTAAATCATCCATGTAAAGGAGGTGGGATATGACCTGACCACCTCTTTTCAACCGATAGCCTAGACCTGAATCCTCCAGTAGTGTACTTAGAGGATTCAGGGCTAAGCAAAACCAAAGTGGACTCAAACTGTCGCCCTGAAATATTCCCCGTTTAATCCATACAGGCTCATCATTCCCCTGGATCTGTCGACATCCTGGATAACGAAGGACCGTCTTCCATTGCCTCATACACGACTCAAGGAAGGTGCGTAGAGTTGCATCTATCTTGTACAACTCCAGCACCCTCATGAGCCATGTATGTGGCACCGAGTCGTAGGCCTTCTTGTAATCTATCCAACATGTCGACAGATCCTTGCGGGATCGACGAACCTGTTGGCTAATGGCCATGTCTATGAGGAGTAGCTCCTTAGTACCGCGGGACCCATTCCTACATCCATTTTGAGAGGCAGACATAACCGAGTTACTCTCAATGTGTGTATTAATTTTCGCTCTCAAAATAGATGTAAGAAGTTTATAAACCGTCGACAAACACGTGATCGGTCTATAATTCTTGGGTTCCGCGGGACTACCTGATTTATGGAGCAGGTGGGTAACGCCTGTTGTTAGAAACTGCGGTAGCGACCCAGACTCTAAGGATGACTGGAACTGAGATGCCAGGCAAGTGTGTGAACTAATTAGCCATTTCAGCCAAAAATTGTGCAGTCCGTCCGGTCCCGGTGATTTCCAATTCGGTAACGGACGGACCGCTCTGGCAACGTCTGATGGCGTAATTAGGACTGTTTCCATTTCTGGTACAGACTCACACACTCGCTCGACATCCTGCATCCAATCAGCCTCAGTGTGACAGACGGGCACCGACCAGATGCTGCACCAGAATGCACTTGTGGCGGCATCATCCGGGCGGCATACATCTGTCACATTTTGTTCAGGTCGCTCCCAAGTTCTATACACCCACCTTTCATCGCTCTGGAACATGCGATTCTGCGTGTATCGATCAACCCGCCGCTTATACCGCCGAATTCGGCTCGCCCATGCACAAACTTTCTGCTTCAGGAAGTCGATGCGCTCTGTGACACGGGACATGTATTCTCGAGGGCTGATTCCAGTCCCCGAGAATGCCCGCCTTACAAAGCGCATCACACGTGGTCGTGTATTGCCCTCCCTGAAGCAGTATAGTTTGCCGATGAGTACCCTGGCCCCATCAATACGACGTTCGATCCTGCGCTGCCAAGCTGGTACGGCTGGTTTTGGTCGAATAGCTCCGTCACAATTTGGGAATTTGACGTTAGCTAAACGACATGCCGCCACAGCCGCACAGTACAGGATCGAATGTGTATCAACGAGATCCTCGCTGCTCTCGAAGAAACTCTTGAGCTGCGAGTCCAAGGCACACACCAGCGCCCTATTTTTTTTGTGCATGGGTAACCGTGGTAATCGGGGTCTAAGTTCGGCTGGAGTGGACCTATACTCGCGTAATGCATCCTCCAGTGCGCTCCTCAGTCGGTCGTTGCACTGGCTACTTACTGTGTCAACCCTATCATGCTCTTCTTCAACATGATTGGACCGCGGCGGGATGGCATCAACAGTTGACGCCTGTGCCGCAGTTTGTGTCGAAGTCGAGACGATATGGTTGCTCAGTACCTCTGAGCGCAGCCTATCAAGTGCGATATCGTCCAACCTGTGATTGCGTTGGATGACCCGCACCTGATCCGACAGTCGTTGGGCCGAAACGTTGACGGTTGGTTCCAGTTCCTGGAACAGAGACAGCATCCTATCGCGGTACGCAGTGAGGTTAATTCCCCCCTCTGTAGACCCGTAATATGCGCGCATGACGTTCTCGTTCATAGACTGAGTCCATCTCATGCGCTGCACACAACCACCGGTAGCGGGGACCCGACTCGGGGCCGGATGGCCCCTAAGTCCCAAGCTCCTCGGTGGCCGGCCTCTCCCCTGCCGACGTACAGGTGTTGGCGACGTCGGCGGAGAGAAATACTCGTCGCTCGAGCTCGACGCAACTGCTACGGCCGGTGTCACAGCACTCTCGATGGGGCTGGGTTCCGGCGGTTGCGGGGCGGAGCTGAGCGACGAGTCCGGAGGTGGTAGGCGTGCGCGGCGAGCTGCTAATCTCGTCAACATACTTATTTTCATAATATTGTCATCTTGTTTTTATATATCGGGGGTGACGTGACATCTGTCATGTCCGCTTCGGCAGTTTTTGAAATAGGTTTTTATATAAATCATTCATTGTAGGTACGTTTTAAATGTTTTGCTAATTCGATTTAGATTCATTAAACACAAAAATTATAAATGCTGGTGGTACACTGCTACTAAAAATTAAAAATTTGAAAAATATATAGAGATGACAAAATACGATGTTGACGTTGTTGGTGTTGCCTTATTATTATTATTATTATTATTATATATTTAACTTATCCTGGTTAGAATGATTGGATAATAAAAAACCATTTTCGGACATGTCCTTTGCTATCACTCTAGTGGGTCAGATAATGTTGGCCACCGACTAGGCGACTGTACAAACAAACTCTTCAACTTTATGATTAATAGATAGATATTATAGATTTGAAATTCATAATAGCAACCATCATTATTTCACTGAATCTAGTAGCCGATTATATGATTATGAATATCCGCCCATCGATCAAAAAGGATGTCTAGATGTATCAATCAATCATGAGATTAAATCACTAAATTAAGATTAAACCATTCTTCTAAATATTAATCAAATCGTTGCTCAATAAGTTCGAAATAATATCTGTCTGGCAGTGTCATTGCAGGACAAAGGCGCCTTCTCATGCAGAGCAAGCACGAGCATTGATCACCACTTACAATTTTCAAACGTGACATTCTATATGCGATAACGATGATAGAGCAGTCAAAAATGTATGCCATTGCAGCACAAAACACAGAGAGTACAGAAGGCAATCTACATACAAAGTGCGCTCGAGCATAGAGTAAGTAAACATGTAAACATATATAAGAGACGGAACTCCCATAGAAAAAGTTGAAAAACGTCGCTTGTATGAAACGTGCACTAAAACTGAATACCAACAAAACAAAAGACTGCAGACATGACGTAAAGCTGCCAACATAATAACAAGATAGGGATGTACTAAACATGATAGAGTCGAATAGATGTTAAAGCGAGACAGCGATAGCCGCCATTATGTTTAGTGCACGTTTCATAGTTTCTTTTTTAACCGACTTTTTATTAGACAGTTGCGTCACACTGCGCTCGAGTAACGCACACATAGACACCGCTCACGGACACGTTATCTCGGACGGGTTGGGAGTAGTGTGAGCGCGAGTGCCATACGCTTGAGACACGCGTCTGTGATTTCTGTGAAGTGCAAAAATGGAGCAACAAAAAATGGCTGTTTAAGCTGGATTTATATAACAGTTTCCTATTTTGAATCAGTATAAACGAAGTAACTTTTTCGTAAGGTAAATTCACGCCACCAACTATTACGGCCCCATCGGTCATCTTTTCTGCGAGCAAGTCTGGAGTATTATTGTTATTTATTATTTACACATACAGCGCTGGGGCTCTGTCTTGCATTTGGTCGCAGCATAATGCTGAGCGACAGCCGTTTTGCGTGGATGTGACGCATGTTTCCCCCAACCCTTTCTTATTTTTTTTTGTTCATGTTCTTTATTGCGTCATGTTTACCGCAAATAAAGTATTTTCTTTCTTTCTTTTTTAGGGTTCCGTACCCAAAGGGTAAAAACGGAACCCTATTACTAAGACTTCGCTGTCCGTCCGTCTGTCTGTCACCAGGCTGTACCTCAAGAACCGCGGTAGCTAGACAGTTGAAATTTTCACAGATGATGTATTTCTGTTGCCGCTATAACAACAAATACTAAAAACAAAATAAAATAAATATTTAAGGGGGGCTCCCATACAAAAAAACCTGTTTTTTCCGGCGTTTTTGCCGTCTGTCTGTCGCCAGGCTGTATCTCAAGAACCGCGATAGCTAGACAGTTGAAATTTTCACAAATTATGTATTTCTGTTGCCGCTATAACAACAAATACTAAAAACAAAATAAAATAAATATTTAAGGGGGGGCTCCCATACAAAAAAACGTGTTTTTTTCGGCGTTTTTGCCGTCTGTCTGTCACCAGGCTGTATCTCAAGAACCGCGGTAGCTAGATAGTGAAATTTTCACAGATGATGTATTTCTGTTGCCGCTATAACAACAAATACTAAAAACAAAATAAAATAAATATTTAAGGGGGGCTCCCATACAACAAACGTGTTTTTTTCGGCGTTTTTGCCTTGTGGTACGGCACCCTTCATGTGCGAGTCCGACTCGCACTTGGTCAGTTTTTTACATCTGCTTACCCTTCACGCAAGACACGCGTGGTGTTACGTTAGGTTTTATGTCATATCGTCATGATATTTAGATCAAACAATAAATAATTATATCGAAAGCATCTGACCTGACATTTTAAGTCGACCGTCCCAAGGTTTTTCTACACATTAATCATTTTGTTTGGTAGCTTGTAAAACAGACAATATTTTTGAAGTTATGACTGTGCTAACAGATCGTCTTGTATAGTCTTGCATACATTATAGTTGTTTTAAATAAATAAAGTATCTAAATAAGTCTTAGAAAATGGACATGGCAGAATCATAAAAGGATAACATTAGGAATCGTAATGGACAGTTCACTGTCAAGTTAATCTTTTCAAATCCCATTGGTGAAGGATTTATTTCAGTTATTTTTTTTTTGTCTGTGCTAAAATACCAATTCAAATCCAATTCCAATCTCTTTGATTACACCTACGTAGTGCAGCTAAAAAAAAAAACACACGGACTGTCTTCGCCATATTCATAATGTTAACCTTTTATGATTCTGCCAAAGTGTAGGCCCCCTGTAAGAATCAGCCTATAATGTCCCCACTGCTGGGACTCAGGCCTCGTCTCTTCTGGAGGGAGTAGTCTGCAATCCACCACACGGGCCCAGTGCGGGTTGGTAGATGTCAGTCTTCGAATTTTTGGTTCTAGGACATGCCGGTTTCCTCACGATGTTTTCCTTCACCGTTTTGAGAGCAGTGGTCATGAAATTATTTACACAAAGTTAAGTGCCTGGAGTAGTGGCGGCCCAGTCGTAACGGCTCCGACTTACAAGTTGTAGGTCGTGGGTTCGAACACTGTCAGGCGCTTTACTTTGTGTTAAATAACTTCATCCCCAATGCTCCCAAAACGGTGAAGGAAAACATCGTGAGGAAACCGGCATGTCCTAAAACCAAAAAAAAATCGAAGACACGTGACATCTACCAACCCGCACTGGGCCCGCGTGGTGGATTACGGCCCACTCCCTTTCACAAAGAGGAGGCCTGTGTCTGTGTGTGCTTGGATTCGAACCTACGACCTACAACAAGTAGGTAAGTCGCGACAGTTACCAGGGTCACCACTGCTCCTCATTTAGGTTCCATCAAGGGTCGTCGACTTATTCAAATCATCATCATCTGCCTAGCCTTTTCCCAACCATGTTGGTGTCAGCTTCCAGTCTAACCGGATGCAGCTGACTACCAGTATTTTACATGGAGCGACTGCCTATCTGACCTCCACAACCCAATTACTGGGTAATACGATACCCCTTGATAAGACTGGTTGTCAGACTTTCAGGCTTCTGACTACCCGTACCGACAGTCAAAGTTCCACGAACGACAGACGGGACCAACGGCTTAACGTGTTTTCCGAGGCACGGAGGGGTCAGGGTATGTAAAGATGGTCACCCATCCACAGACCAACCGCGGCAAGAGTAGCTTAACCTGATCTATCGACCTGTGCGGTTGTTATTATTTAGCCAGAGGCCTCTCGACTTATTCACGACTTTCTCGTCGACTAATTCAAATATTACTAAAAAACCATACTCATTATACAAATAAAAAATGGCGCCTGCCGTGTCAGATCTCCTACCCGGATCAAACAATACACGTTACGTCCTGCGGTTTTCACCTACTTAGCCAAAAACCCATGTAAAATAATAGGCTTCTTAAACATTTATGTTGAACCAAATAGTTTGGAATTTCCCAAATAGAATGATTCATTGTTATAGATATATTTTCCTTATACGGATCTTCATAATGTTGCAGGCAGTGTTGGAATTTAGACAGTTTCCGGACCTAAACGCAAAAAAACGCAAGTTTTGACGTGACAACGTCTTAAATTAGGTTGCGGCTGGGAGTCACTTATGAAAAAGTGTAACGCTCGGTAACGTTACGATGAGTCACCGAACGAGAGAGAGGCCCGCCGAATGCCTTGCGTCTCTCTCCCACTCAACTATTCTACCGAGAAAAAGACGTTGTCACGTAAAATCTTCGCCCGTAAAACCGACTTTACAGGCAACCATTTTTTTATTTATTTATTTATTCTTTAATTAAAACGGTTTACAACCAATTACAGAAATTAAAGGCAGTTTACACATACATCCCTCTCACAGTACTTCTGACATGCCGACAAAATCTTCGTCCATTCGTCCGCAAATAGATCGTTTGTTGGATTAGAGTCCAATAGATCATTAAGTGCGGCCACAGTACGTGGTACTGGGGACTTAGCACGCGCAACTATGCGACATGGAGGCACAGCAAACAGCCTGTGCTTTCTGCCGCGGCAGTAGTTGTCTGGCACAAAGAAGCGAGCCAGCACAGCATGTAGATCAGGAGCGTCATTAGTGCCACGGAGCGTCTTACAGGCTATGGTGAGCTGGTCTTTTGCTCACCTTACCTCTTATCCGAGGCATCCCAGTGGAAAAGTCGGATAGAGGTGTGGGTAGTTTTATAATGCTTAAAAATATATGATCGACTAAAGTAAACAAAATCAGAAAAATATTTGATATTCTTCAGGATATTGCTAGGTAGATAATTGCGCCGATTCTGTTGTTCACAAACTAAACTAAATTTAAGTTCAGGCATCTTTTTCTTTCTATTTCATTAAGAAAAGGACAGAAGATAAATATTAGTTTAGTCCTGTCAAATTAAGAGAACTAGACAATTTAGACGAGATTAAAAAATTGTTTATTAAAAATACGTCAATTTACGTCAGGCGCTGACTAATTTGACAGGACTAAACTAATATTTATCGTCTGTCATAGTAAAATAGAAAGAAAAAGATGCATGAATTTAAATTTAGTTTAGTTTGTGAACAACAGAATCGGCGCCAGTGTGTTGAAAACATAATACAACTAATTTGATACGATAGAAAAAAATCGTGAAGATACCTCTCGAATCCAGGACCTAACGCTCAGCGGAACTAGCTAACTAAACGCTCCTGCAAACAGGCGCGACACGCGATATAATCGCGCGCGACACAAACGCACCGCTCGTTGCGCGACTTGCGGTGCCTTTGTGTCGCGCGCGATTTTATCGCGTGTCGCGCCTGTTTGAAGGAGCCTTAAGCTTATATACAAAAACCAAAGGAATTTAGACATTCTGATTAATGAGTAAATAAGATTATGCGACCATGACCTCTCAATTTGTTTAATGAATCCTTCTCTGAGATGGTAAGTAAGATATTTTTAACCGACTTCAAAAAAAGGAGGAGGTTATCAATTCGTTTGAATATTTTTTATTTTAGGGATCCGTTCCTCAAAAGGAAAAAGCGGAACCCTTATAGGATCACTCGTGTGTCTGTCCGTCCGTCTGTCACAGCCAATTTTCAATATGTCTGTCAAATTTCTTTAATAGATTATCAACTTTATCTCTAAAGCTTAAGGTTCAAAGTTCATTGGAAAAATTTGACAGTTTCGGGTAGCTTGATATGCTGGCGTCTGTACCAATGTTTACGTAAGCATGGGAGGGAGGGGGGGGGGGGGGTAAGAGCTTTGCTTACTTTTGCTGACGAGGGGGAGGGGGGGCTAATAATTACAAAAATCTGCTTATATGTAATACTTGAACGGCCCCATAGTTGGGAAAAGGCTAGGCAGATGATGATGAGGACCACGTAGATTTCACAAAATATCTATATATTACTGTTTTCTGTTTACCTGCGACATTCCTTCTTGATATTGTTAAATAACAGCCGCTCGTTTATCTTTCGTTTCGATATTATGATATAATATAATTCTTTCTTAATAGGTTATAAAAAATGGGCGTTTTAACACTATTCTTATGAAAATGTAGAGTAGAGTTGTATACAAGGTGTTACAAATAGAAATAGAAGTTCATCCGCAAGACCAGGGGGCCTAAAAAGGCCACTTTGGCAGAATTATAAAAGGATAACATTATGAATTATAATATGGCGAAGACAGTCCGTGTTTTTCTTTCTTCGCTGCACTACGTAGGTATAATCAAAGAGATTGGGATTGGATTTGGATTGATTAGTATTTTAACACAGATAAAAAAAAAATAACTGAAAAATCCTTCACCAATGGGATTTGATAAGATTAACTTAACAGTTAACTGTCCATTATGATTCATAATGTTATCCTTTTATGATACTGCCAAAGTGGCCTTTTTAGGCCCCCAGGTGTTTGTAATTTAAATACAAGGTGTAATTTAAATAACGGAGAACCTGAAAAGATTGTACTTATTATGAACAACTTTTACTATGGGATCAACCTTAAAATCTCGATGAAAAAACCGCTACTCCATATATTTAGGCCCACTTGCACGTTTACTCGGAATAAATTAATAAAATGTAGAATTTGTAAACTCGGAGTTAAGTAACACCGGATTGGCGCCGATTCCCTTGTTCACACACTAAATTAAATTTAAGTTCAGTGCATCTTTTTCTTTCTTTTTTATTAAGAAAAGGACAGAAGATAAATATTAGTTTAGTCCTGTCAAATTAGTCAGCGCCTGGCGTAAATTGACGTATTTTTAGTAGCCAATTTTTTAATCTCGTCTAAAGTTGTCTATGGACATCTTAATTTGACAGGACTAAACTAATATTTATCTTCTGTCCTTCTCTTAATGAAATAGAAAGAAAAAGATGCATGAACTTAAATTTAGTTTAGTTTGTGAACAACAGAATCGGCGCCATTAGCGTTTTTTTTTTTTAAATTGGGAATTATGCAGTTCAATCGACGAAACTAAAATAGAATTGCTTCCGCCCGCGACTTCGTTCGCGTGAAATTTCACCCTCCTTCCATTCACCCTCTTAGGGGTGGAATTTCGAAAAATCCTTTCTAGTGGATACCTACTGTTCACAAAGAACACACCCTCCAAATTTCATGTCTCTAGGAGCAGCGGTTTAGGCTGTGCGTTGATATATCAGTCAGTCAGGACTTTGAATTTTATTTAAACGACCAAAAATGAATGAACGGAAATTGTATACCCTGAGTTAGCTGTTATTTAGGACCAGCTTCTGTCTGCGACTTCGATTGCGTGAAATTTCTTCTTCCCCGACTCACCCCGTCGCATCGCATCGCCGGCCCGCGCTATTACTTTATTTCCGTTCTTTTTAGGGTTCCGTACCCAAAGGGTAAAAACGGGACCCTATTACTAAGACTCCGCTGTCTGTCCGTCCGTCTGTCTGTCACCAGGATGTATCTCAAGAACCGCGATAACTAGACAGTTGAAATTTTCACAAATTATGTATTTCTGTTGCCGCTATAACAACAAATACTAAAAACAAAATTAAATAAGTATTTAAGGGGGGCTCCCATCGGGTCAGCGGGATTGTCCGAAAGGGTTACCGCTGCTGGCCCGGAACATAAAGGGCTAAGGAAGGAAAACGGGTGGGTTTAAGTCAGTAAGAGTCTGACACTCCCTTCCGCTCCACCCAGAGCGGGAGGGGCGGGCCATTTGATGATTTCAAGGGGGGGCTCCCCAACAAACGTGTTTCTTTTTTCAGTGTTTGCCTTGTGGTACGGAACCCTTCGTGTGCGAGTCCGACTCGCACTTTTTTTTCTTTTGCTCGGCTCCGAAGGGACCTAGCGTGATGTTAAATAACCTATTTAACCTTTCTCAAGAATTGAACTATCAAATCAAATGCAAAATAATGTTTTTCATTGAAATCATAATTGTATCGTTTTAAATCCTAATATTGTCTAGCCAATTATAAAACAATTGACTTTTGACGGCGCAATGCAATGGTTAAGCGATTGACTGCTGCGCTGCGTGTCGCAGGTTCGATTCCCGCACGGAACAAATATTTGTATGACCTACAAGTAGTTGTTCCGGGTCTGGCTGTTTGTGTATGTGAGTTTAAATGTTTGTAAACGCACCCACAATACAGGAGAAATTCCTAGTGTGGGGCAACGTTTTTTTATTAAAAAAAAATATATATACCTCCATACATACGGGTCGAATACAGAACCACCTCTTTTGAAGTCGATTAATATAAAAATCAAGAGTTTTTCATTGAAATCATACCTAATTGTATGGATTTAAATTCTAATATTGTACCTATAGCCAATTTTAAAACAATTAATAAACGATCTATAGTTCTGACTCGTGAAATAGGTGTGCCATCTAAGAAATATTTAAAGTTACACCGTCTGACTTTTCAACCACATCCTGTATTATTAAGCTATTATTTAAATGTCAAAAATGTGGTCCTCTGACACGTGACTTAGTTTCAACTGTCATAACTTATGGGGCTTACATGAACTAAAGCGCGGTCACTGTCGGACTGCATAGAAAATAAAGAGAAGCGCGATGACACAACGCTGGGAATTTATTGCAAATTATGAAGCAATTATATATTTACAAAAACTCTGTTTGGACTAAAAAATTAAAATACTAGTGCTTTAGTATGTTGCTTGTAGAATAATCTGACAAAAAATCATAATGATTGTATGTGTATTAGCATGGTTTTTATTGTAAAAAGAAAGTTTTTAGAGGTCTCTTCATGGTTTTTTTCTATCGTATCAAATCAACACACTATCTACCTAGCATATATCCTGAAGAATATCATATATTTTTCTGATTTTGTTTAATATAGTCGATCATATACTTATAATGTTTGTAAAACTTACGTTTTTTTGGAGGGGCTCCGGTTGACCATCTTTACATACTGAGTCCTCTCCGTGCCTCGGAAAGCACGTTAAGCCGTTGGTTCCGGCTGTCATTCTTGGATCTTTCACAGGCGTTACGGGTCGTCGCAAGCACGAAAGTCTGACAATAAGTCTTATCAAGGGGTATCGTATTACCCAGTAACTGGGTTGTGGAGGTCAGATAGACAGTCGCTCCATATAAAATACTGGTATTCAGCTGCATCCTGTTAGACTGGAAGCCGATCCCAACATAGTTGGGAAAAGGCACCTAGATTGCATTACATAATTTTCGTTTTGAGCAAAAAAAAATGGTTTACTAAATGCATTGTCTTTTGAATCTATGGGAGATCTAAATGATCACAATGACACTGACGTCATCAAACGGACACAGCAGTAACGGTCATTGACACCTCATCATGTCTTTGTTAAAATAATAAACGGTTTTAATTGTTTTATTGTAAGGATTTACTCGTATATGTGTTTAAAAGCTAGCGTAGTAGAAACATAGTACTTATAAAGTTTATGCTATGGTAGAAATGAGTCAGTTCCTCCAATCGTACAAAGTAGTAGATGTCATACACACTAGGTAAGTACCTATGTGGGGATTGGAGGGTATTCGAGGAAGAACCTAAGAAGTAAATGTTGTCAAATAAATTAAATAAAACAAGAACGCACGGTAGGCAGTTAGGGTCAGTTTACACCGCGACGCGACGCGGCGCGCAGTTTTCAAGATAGTTTAAGTAAGACAGTTTTAAAGGTACAGTCAACAAAGGAGTTAAGTATACAGGAGCGTCGGTTATAGTTGAAGTTTACTAAGAAACCGATGGATATTCTCGAATAAAATTTTAGTTTATTAATAGAAAACAAACAGCTCTTTTATTAAATTAAATTTCAGTCCAGAACATCCATCGGTTTCTTAGTAAACTTCAATTATATCCGACGCTCCTGTATACTTAACTCCTTTGTTGACTGTACACAATTCAGTAAGGTGCGCCGCGCGACGGCGTGCGGTAGCTCGACGTAGTAGACAGGTAGACACTGAATTGTGTACATTTTAGTGTAGTAGATAAGGTCTATAATTGTATTGCTATCTTGAAAACTGCGCGCCGCGTCGCGTCGCGGTGTGAACTGACTCTTAGGTAGTTTGCGGGTTCAATTCCCGAAACAGTGTGAACTTAATTAAGTGCAGAAAGTTGATGTTGACCCTAGGACAGGTCTTTTTATCGTATTTTTTTTTTGGTTCTTATTAACATTAAAAAAAAGCATTTAATTAGCAGCTAGGTACTTGTATTTTTATTTAGACAGGTAAAAATAACAAAATTAAATTCTAACGTAACTAAAACTATACAGAAACTAGAAAATAGCGTCGAAAAACTCATCCGCATCGCTGTCGACTGGTAATGTACCCAAGAGACTGGCGGCATTACCACGTTGTATGGCGATGCTTAGCCTCTGGCCAAGATAAAAGCCAGCCCTTGGGTCACGGGAAGTGTCAACCAGCCGTTTCGAAATATCTTTAAAAAGACCATGAGCACTCGGACCCCACGGCCCGAGGGTTAGTCAGCTACTTAGCTGCTAATGTGTCTTACCAAATAATAATAATTTAAAACTAACAAAATTACATAATTTTGTTAGTTTTAAATGCTCCTTTTTTACTGTTTGTATTGGGCTTGTCCCAAATAATATATTTTTCTATCTCATTTTTCTTTTACACGTCAATCATATTTTAAAAACTACATGAGGTGAGGTGGTATTACTTCCCCGAACCAGCTCCTTCATAAAGAGCTACTAGGACTTCCTGCTAAACATTTCCATAAAATCAAACAAGAGTACTTCAAAACCATTATTTACATATTCGGAAAAAGCACAAAAAAACGCAGTATACTGAGCAAAGTTGACTATGTAGGAAAACACACTTTAAACGTAGTCAGAAAAGCCGAAAAAACAAATATACAATGGGTAATAAAACGTTTGGATTTCTAATTATTTCACACCTTAGTGATTATGGGTATTACAGTAAGTACATAACTAGGAAATTACCAAATGAATCATATACTTATGCTCATCTCATAATTAGAAAAACCGGTTTTCTTTTTACTGTTTTTTCCCCAGTTTCTGTAGTTGTTTGGTCAGAAGGCCAATTCCTGTACTAGTCGCAATCTAGTGCGCAAGAGTGTGCGGAAACTCAGGTGCACCCTCTTAAGGGGTTTACATGACCTAAAGCGCGGTCTCTGTCGGACTTCATAGAAAAGAAAGAGAAGCGCGATGACGCAACGCTGGTAATTTATTGCAAAATATGAAGCAATTATCTATTTACAAAAAATCTGTTGTTTGGACTAAACAATTAAAACACTAGTGCTTTAGTATGTTGCTTGTAGAATAATGTCACAAAAAATCAGAAAGATTGTAGGTATGTATATTATTATGGTTTTTATTGTATAAAGAAAATTTTTAGAGGTATCTTCAAGAATTTTTTCTATCGTATCAAATTAGTTGTATTATGTTTTTACACACTATCTACCCAGCATATATCCTGAAGAATATCATTATTTTTCTGATTTAGTTCTTTGCAGTCGATCATATACTTTTATTGCTTCTAAAACTTGCGTTATTTTGCGTTTAAGGTCCTGTAATCCCCTTTATCTGATGGGACGACAACGACACGACCAGGGCGAGATCAGGCGCAGGACCAACGGCTTTACGTTCTACCCGAGGCACGGGAATATTAAACCGCCAACTTCCGAACTCCGGGCTGTTACTAAGAAATTCCTAATTGAAAACCCAATAACACTTTGCGCGACCCGGGAATCGAACCCTGGACCCCACGCTCAGAAGTCGCGCTTGCGACCACGAGACACGTTATAATAATAATAATATCAAGAACTATTTTTTTTTATTACCTTTTTTACAATGATTGCAATAAAGATGATTGGAGACCTCATATTTTGCATCGTATATTATCACATATTTATAAATCTATTAACTTTTATAGATTTCACATAAAAATATTGATTTATTGAAAAATAAGTTGTTATTTTTAAGTGTTTTTTTACCAAAATGGCAATGTAGAGATAATTTTAAAATGTTTATGATCTCGAGCCAAAGAGCAAACTTCCAATCATTGGTACTCACACTTAGCTTCCAGTCTAACCGGATGCAGCTGAATACCAGTACTTTACATGGAGCGACTGCCTATCTGACCTCCACAACCCAGTTACTGGGTAATACGATACCCCTTGGTAAGACTGGTTGTCAGACTTTCGGGCTTCCGGCTACCCGTAACGACTGTCAAAGATCCACGAATGACCGCCGGGACCAACGGCTTAACGGGCTTTCCGAGACACGGAGGGGTGACTTAGTAGGCGACTCGGCTGCTGGAGTCTCGCCCGATCCGGCCGAGACAGGAATTTCATTATCTATTATTAATATTTTTGAGTGGTGCTTCGGACTTTACTTTTTTTTAAGCAAATTTTGTAGTAGTCAAAATGAAAAACCTAAGGTTTTAAAAGTAAAATATGTATTATTTAATTATGTGCCTGTGGTCTGACGGTACTTTGCCTCTAAAAAGAATTCGTCCGAAACACCACTCAAAAATATTAATAATAATGAAATTCCTGTCTCGGCCGGATCGGGCGAGATTCAGCGGCCGAGTCGCCTACTAAGCCGGAGGGGTCTCAGTATGTAAAAATGGTCACCCATCCACAGACCAAACGCGGCAAGTGTAGCTTAACCTGATCGTTCGACCTGTGCGGCTGTTATTATTAGTTAACCAACCGACAGGCTATCGTATCTAAAATGACACATTTCGATAACCACAACCACAAACCACAACATTCATTGCGTTATTTACGTTGTTGAGCTGATGAATTATTCAAACGTGAAGCAATGGATTATGATTTTTTTTTTTTTTCGGAATGTAAAAGAAAGTGTGTTATTCAATTGATGTGCTGGTTGCACTTTAAATGTCAATGTCAAAATAAAAATTTGAACCAAAATTAGTCCAAATACAAAGAGACGCGCGCATGCTCGTGCACATGCAGTGTTACGTCATAGGCAAATTTTATCCTGCTTCAAAATTGTTATAAATATGACCTATCTTTTAAATCTTCAACTGTTATACTAGCACTAACCACTTTATTCATTGATTAACGAATGTTTAACCATAAATTTTTGACGTTTGTTTTTCACTTAACTTTAATTAACTTAACTTTAATCTTAACTTTAATAAATTAACTTTAATCGTTTATAAATAAACCCCTTCAAGTTTCGTAGTTATTAGCGGTTGATATCTTACCAGTTTTTATCATTTAAAGAACTTACCACCAGTACACCGAGCGAAAAGACGTTTTTACGCCAAAATCTAATTTCTCCAACAAAATACATAGCGAAAAAACAAAAGAAATATTTAAAACAATAAAAAAAAGAATAACTTCAACAGCTCGTGAGGGATTTGAACCCCCGACCACCACTCTGATTCAGTTAAGCGGGCGCTCTAACCACTGAGCTAACGAACCTGTGACAAGGATGACGAAAATGGATGCCAATATCGAATGGTGACGTCACCATAACAGGAATGTCCTTAGCTTGCATTGGTTATAAGGGACTTACATGACATACAGCGCGGTCACTGTCGGACTGCATAGAAAAGAAAGAGAAGCGCGATGACACAACGCTGGTAATTCATTGCAAAATATGAAGCAATTATCTATTTAAAAAAAATCTGTTGTTTGGACTAAAAAAATAAAACACTAGTGCTTTAGTATGTTGCTTGTAGAATAATCTGACAAAAATCATAATGATTGTATGGTATAATAGTATGGTTTTTATTCCGAAAAGAAAGTTTTTAGAGGTAAGTAGGTATCTTCATGATTTTTTCTATCGTATCAAATTAGTTTTATTATGTTTTCAACACACTATCTACCTAGCATATATCCTGAAGAATATCATATATTTTTCTTATTTTGTTTACTGTAGTCGATCATTTAAACTTCTATACTAATATTATAAAGAGGTTTTATATGTAGGGGGTAATCTCTGGAACTACCAGTCGGATTTGAAAAAATCTTTTTGTATTTGATAGCCCACTTCTTGAGGAAGGCTATAGGCTATTTAATATCACGCTATGACCCTTAGGAGCCGAGCAAAAAGAAAAAAAGGCGTAAAGAACGCTAAGCAAAAACGAAGTAATAGCGCGGGCAGGCGATGAGATGTGACGGGGTGGGTCGGGGGAGTATACATGCGCATGAAGGCGCGCACGCAGAAACTATTAATCAAATAATTAATAAAGCAAAAAAAAAGAATAACTTCAACAGCTCGTGAGGGATTTGAACCCCCGACCACCACTATTAGCAATTAACCGGGCGCTCTAACCGCTGAGCTAACGAACCTGTGACAAGGAAGACGAAAATGGATGCCAGTATCGAATGGTGACGTCACCGTAACAGGAATGTCCTTAGCTTGCATGACCTAAAGCGCGGTCACTGTCGGACTGCATAGAAAAGAAATAGAAGCGCGATGACACAACGGGTGAATGGATAGAGGTAGACCGCGAAATTCAATTTTTTTTTTACGTTTTTTGCAATTTGCAGGTCAGTGTCAGGTTTTATCTTGATCAAAATATGATTCGCGACAATAACAGGTACATATTTAGAGAATTATAATCATTAGAATCATTAATATATATTTCTAAGTTAGATTTCTACCACCAACCACCAATCTCTTATAGAAAAGAGTTAATGGTAGAAATCTAACATAGAAAGATGTATTAATGATTCTTATGATTATAATTCTCTAAACATGTACCTGTTATTGTCGCGAAACATATTTTTATCAACATAAAACCTGACACTGACCTGCAAATTGCAAAAAACGTAAGAAAATTTGAATTTCGCGGTCTCAGCTACCCATTCACCTTAAAGACATGCCACTGAAATCATTAAAATCATTTCCCAACTATCGTCGTTTTCCAGTCTTAATGGATGCAGCTGAATACCAGTATTTTGCATGGAGCAACTGTCAAAGTCAAAGTCAAATAATTTATTTCAAATAGGCCTAAAAGGCACTTTTTAACGTCAAAAATTACAACAAAATAGAATTGATTCCAGTCGCCCATTCCAAAAGGTAGTTTTCGTATGGAGAAGAATGGGCAAGAAATTCCACCGTTACTCTTTTAAAATGTTTTACAAGGTTTTGTATACATAAAATAATTATATGTGAAGACGATGCACCTAGAATAAAATTAGTCTACCACAAAAGGTAAACATAATAAAAAATAAAAGCAATGACAGGTAAATCAACATGGTGCTCACATATTTACAAAGTATTTACAAATATTGTAAAAGTAGATGATGCTGATAGTGCCTATATGACCTCCACAACCCAGTTACTGGGTAACACGAATACACGATACCCCTTGGTATGAGTGGTTGCCAGAATTTCGGGCTTCTTCTCCGTCCGTTACCGTCAAAAATCCACGAATGACAGCCGGCACTTGATATGTAAAAAGTCAAAGTCAAATATTTATTTGCAGATAAATATGGTTACAAAAGTTCTTACAATGGTAGTATAATAGTAGCTTAACATATTCAATCATAACATAATGACATGCAAATTTTTGGTAGGTATAAGTACAATCGGATCAATTAAATGGTCACCCATCCACGGACCAACCGCGGCAAGCATAGCTTACCCTGAGCGGCTGTTATTACGTAGCCACCTTAGTTAATTAATTTCCGTATTACAAACAGCTATTGCGTCCGCTACATCCAGTTTATATCCTTATACAATCAAATAATCACCTCTTACAGCAATAGGTAAACTGGACACATTATATTTCTGCAAAAAAAGTGTAATTAATGACTATTGTCAATAAAAGATAGTTCACTTTGCGTTGGAGGCTCTAAATCAGCGGGTTTATAAGCGACTGGGTTCTGACATTCTGACCGCGATTCTCTCCGCGTTGATGCCTCAGAACAAATAAAAAGCTGGGCAAGTGCGTGTCGGGCCACGCACAGTTTAGGGTTCCGTAGTAGCCCGCTATCACAACACAACGTAGTACGATTCTGTTGTTCATTATTCTGATATTAAAAAAAAAAAAAGACATGTTTTGTTTTTCCATGCAAGTCTTTACCCGTTATAAATAAGCAACTACTTCATCTTAGTCACTTTACAGGATTAATGCTAAGGATTTTGTATTTGGTACAAAACTATCCTAGACCCAAGTTCAACGACTATTACTGCTAAACTAATAAAGTTATCTTAACCGCTATAATTTTCCTTTAAAGTTCATGAAATGCACTATCATCGTGGATTTTTCCTGATTTTTCAAGCCCGCAGTTTAGGTTTTAGAGGGGGGGGGGGGACGCCCTACTGGAACAAAAATTTGCACTTTAAACTTTAATATTTCGTAAATGGAGCATTAAATCGAAAAATAATTTTAGCAACCCCCAAGTCATTTTAGAAGACCTATTCAACGATACCCCACACGATGGGGTAGACGACGAAAAAAATATTCATCCCCACTGCACATGTGGTCCCCTTAAAAAAAAATTTGTCCAAAATTTTATTTTACCACTTTGTCGGCGGGCGTAATAAATACATATACACACTCCTACGAAATTACAGCTTTCTAGTACTAACGGTCTCTTAGCAAAACCTCCGACAGACGGACGGACATGACGAAACTATAAGGGTTCCTTGTAGGTACTACGGAACCCTAATAAAAAGCAAGACAGAGGGCTGTCAACAGTAAAGTGAAGCCGGTTTCGTAAACACGTGTGCACATAGTGAGGGTAGTTTTATTGTAAATGTGTGCATGTGAGCGTGTATGCACAGAGTGGAGGTGTAGTTTTTGCATGCTTCACTGTATTGTTCGCAGCGCCATGTCTTGACTTTTTATTTGGTCTGTGGTGGAAGTTAATTGCAGGGTTCCGTACCCAAAGGGTAAAAACGGTAAAGAACCGACTTCAATCCAAATTGGGAATGTTCTAAATTCGGACGGATAGAGTTCGGATCTAGTGCGCAACCCCTCATACAAATAGGACTATGGTCACTTCGGACCGGCATTTCTCGGATTCGGATCGGATGTAGTGCAGAACCGCTCTAATTGCGTAACTCTTTCAATCACAACCTGAATGATTTTGAAGGATATTTCGAATCCATCCATAAATATTATAAATGCGAAAGTGTGGCTGTCTGTCTGTCGGTTTCCTCTTCACGCTGAAACCGCTGAACCGTTTTAGATGAAATTTGGTATACAGATAGTTTGAGTCCCGGGAAAAGACATAGGTTAGTTTTTATCCCGATATTCCCACGGGATCGACACTTTTTCATAAATCATAAATCATTTATTAATTTGCAAACATGGGTAAAAATATACATTGATGTTTTGTTTTTAAATTAATAATAAAGTTCTCCATGTTTAACCATTACGCGGGTAAACCCACTTATTCTTACCCACTTATGCGGGTAAAACAGCGGGGCGCTGCTAGTTGCTCCATATGTTCGAAAAATTCGTTGTTGAACTGTCAACTGATAGTGCGTTAGAAAGAAAGAAAATACATATAATTAGCACAGACTAAAAGACACACAGTACACCAGTTATTCAGATAATAGGAAATAACCAGCGGAGCTGTCAGATTGGGACCCGCTTATCTTATGGCCCCACTCGGCTACAAGATGGATTGAATGGTTAATAATCATAATTAACGCAATTATACCAATTACTTATTACAATTATTGATTGTTACGTTACGACACGACGCACATGTTTTTACATTTGCTTGACTCTGTTATTCATTGTTTAATTAAAAGAATAATATTCTTCAGATTTGCATACTTAGTTATGCAAATCTGAAGAATATTACCTATTAGACGCTTTAATATTTTAAAGCGTCTAGATTTTATTCACATCATCTGCCTAGCCTTTTCCCAACGATATTGGGATCGGCTTTCAGTCTAACCGGATGCAGCTGAATACCAGTGTTTTACATGGAGCGACTGCCTATCTGACCTCCACAGCTCAGTTACTGGGTAATACGATACCCCTTGGTAAGACTGGTTGTCAGACTTTCGGGCTTCTGAATACCCGTAACGACGGTCAAAGATCAGCGAATGACAGCCGGAACCAACGGTTAACGTGCTTTCAGAGGCACGGAGGGGTCTTGGTATGTAAAGATGGTCACCCATCTAAAGATAACCGCGGCAAGCGTAGCATAACCAGATCTATCAACCTGAGCGGCTGTTATTATTTAGCGACGAGCCCCTATTTAATGCGTCTTCTTTATAACGAAATAAAAGTTAATAGAACTGTTTAAAAAGTAACAATAAATAACTATCCCTCGAAACTTTGTAAGGATAGAGGGCTGGTTGGATGTTTGTTACTCTCTCACGCAAAAACTACTGAACATATTTGGATGAAATTTGGCTGTAATAATGCTTATACATCAGAATAACAAATAGCATACTTTTTATACTGACATTCCCGCGGGATCGACACTTAAGCGGGTGAAACCGCGGGGCGCTGCTAAATATAAAATATAAAGTCATATAGGTACTCTTGACATCTAGTTACCTTTCACGCCACCTACGAGTACAGAGGATGTCAGTGCGACGTATTATTTACCGGGAACCCATCACAGAGATACATTGTAGATAATTTATCATTGTTGAAGACGACCTTTGCTTAAAAAATGACACTATTGTTGTTTGCCATTGAAATGACAGAGTAGAAAGTGTTACAGAGACCAAGCTTCATACACCTAGACCTGTCTGTGTGATGCCGGACTTAAAGAATAGCACCACCCCATACTTCCCGTGGGTGTCGTAAAAGGCGACTAAGGGTCGTACCGGAGAATGGGCAGCAGCGTTCTCTATGCATTACACCACCTACATACTGCGTGGCAATTATGGCAAACCTTCGCCCCCAAGAATAACAAGCAGGAACCCGTTGGATGCGAGAAGCACAGAACCGGTCGAAGTGGAGGTGCTTGGGGGAGGCCTATGCCCAGCAGTGGACGTATCGGCTGAAATGATGATGATGATGACACCTAAACTACTCATTGTCGCGCTACACGCTAATCTTCTTTCCGCAGTTGAACCTGTGGAGTCACGTATTGTGCATTTTGTGAACGCACCTTAGAATTTAGAATACGTAACGTCGCCTGTATTATCTACTAATATAATAAATGTGAAATTTTGTGACGATGCAATGTTTGGGTGTCTGTTACTCAATCATGAGTTTTTCGACGCTATTTTCTAGTTTCTGTATAGTTTTAGTTAGGTTAGAATTTAATTTTGTTATTTTTACCTGTCTAAATAAAAATCACGCGTAAACCGTTGAACAGATTTAGATGAAAATTGTTATAGAGATATTAGACAAAGTTTGAGTCCTGGTAAAGGACAGAGTAGTTTTTATCCGATATTCCCACGGTATCGAAACTTATGCGGATGAAACCGCGGGCGCAGCTAGTAGTCAATATTTAGCCAAGCTTGATCTCTGTCGTTGTATTTACTCTTGTGCTTTAAGTCTGCGAGTTTATTTATTAATATTGAACACATATTTTTAAACATGACCTTTACAAAGGAATGTACTGATGGATACAGAAGTATTCTGAATTATTTATTTTTTTTGAGTGATCTTTAATTCAGCCGTCCTAAAGAAAAAGGGCACAACTAAATTTTTTTCCAAAATTGAGTAAACAAAATGGCATATTATGCGCCTTTTTTTCTGATTCCAAATATGTATATAACTCAACTAGCTGTTCCCCGCGGTGTCACACGCTGCGCGGCTCCTAAGGGTCGTAGCGTGATGTTATATAGCCTATAGCCTTCCTCGATAAATGGACTACCCAACACTAAAAGAATCATTCAAATCGGACCAGTAGTTCCAGAGATTAGCGCGTTCAAACAAACAAACAAACAAACAAACTCTGCAGCTTTATAATATTAGTAATAGATATAGATTTTGAAAAAAAAAATGTTAGTTGTGCCCTTTTTCTTTATGACGGCAGAGTTCTCGTGTCTGCACGAGTTTTATGAGAATACTAGCAGCGCCTCGCGGTTTCACCCGCATAAGTGTCGATCCCGTAGGAATATCGGGATAAAAACTATCCTATGTGTTAATTCAGGAAATGGTCTATCTATGTGCCAATTTTCTTGCAAATCTGTTCAACAGTTTACGCGTGATTGAGTTACAAACATCCAAACATCTTCACAAACTTTCACATTTATAATATTATAGTAGGTTTACAAAATGATTGGCTTAGAAAAGCCATGAAGGTTTTGTTTTCAAAATCTTGCCGCTATAACAACAAACAATAAAATAAAGTTAAAATTTAAAGGGGTATAAAAGAAACGTTTTTTTCGACGTTTTAAGCCTCGTGGTACGGAACCCTTCGTGTACGAGTCCGACTCGCACTTGGCTGGTTTTTCTTTACAGTTTTGGTAGATACTGATCTTACGTAAGACTGAAAGGCGCGGAGGGGGTTCTTCCAAGTCTTGTTTTTCTTACGTAGGGGAAGGGGTTCAGAAAGTGGTAATTTTTTTTCATAAGTAATAAATGAAAAGCCCCTTAGCAGCCGTCGTCAGTAGTACCTACAGGGAGGACTTTTTAAAAATGGTGAAACCACTTTTCTACACGACGATACACAAAAACTCCGTCCATTTTTAAAATATTAATGTAGTACTTAATACAACAGTGTAGAGGAACGTCTTTATCATAATGATTTACGTATAACTTTGGTAGAATTGGAGTGTGCTTGCGCAAGCGCATAGTTCGCTTGGTGACACAGTCGGGTTTTGTGAAATAGTTCTTTTTTTTTTGTGATAATTCTACCGGTATTTGTCTGATATTTTTAGAGACATTTCAAAGATAGGTATATAAACCGTGTCCGCTTTTGGGGGGCTTGTGGCTAAGTAATAACAGCCACACGGGCCGATCGATAAGGTTAAGCTACACTTGCCGCGGTTGGTCCGTGGATGGGTGACCATCTTCACATACCAAGACACACAGAATGAAAAATAAAAACGTGCTTTCCGAGACACGGAGGGGCTCCGTGTCTCGGAAAGCACGTTTTTATTTTTCATTGGATCTTTGGCAGTCGTTAAGGGTCGTCAGTAGCCCGAAAGTCGGACAGCCATTCGCCAAGGGTTATCGTATTACGTGTTTGTTATCTAAGACGGCTTCCAGTCTAACCAGATACAGCTGAATACCAGTATTTTACATGTAGCGACTGCCTATCTGACCTCCACAACCCAGTAACTGGGTAACACGATACCCCTTAGTAAGACTGGTTGTTAGAGCAGGGGGCCTAAAAAGGTCACTTTGGCAGAATCATAAAAGGATAACATTATGAATCACAATGGACAGTTAACTGTCAAGTGAATCGTATCAAATCCCATTGGTGAAGGATTTTTCGGTTATTTTTTCTTGTCTGTGCTAAAATACCAATCAATCCAATCCAAATCCAATCCCAATCTCTTTGATTATACCTAAGTAGTGCAGCGAAAAAAAGAAAAACACGGACTGTCTTCGCCATATTATGATTCATAATGTTATCCTTATGATTCTGACAAAGTGGCCTTTTTAGGCCCCTGGCCTCACCGCGCACTAAACGTTGGCACTCGTGGCAGTCGTGCCGTTGTGTATTTGAGCACTGTACTCAAATATAGGAGGGGCACGTTGTCGATAGCAGCCGTCGATGGTCGTCGACGGCTGCGCAGGTACCGCTGCCGTTGGCGCGTGTCGCTCATGTGTGCACACTTGGTTATCCCCCCGGCTACGAAAATATCATACAAAAACCAACTTGACCTCGCTTAACTCACGAGCAATTGAAATAATACCTTCTCATTGCCAGGGTGTTAAGAAACGTTTATTTTCAATTGCGTAGGCGCAGGCGCCTCTACACACTTTTGAAGTAGGTTAGAGATTCGATAGGTGTGTTTGTGAATAGGCTATCGTTAATTTGGGTGTCAATAAAGGTGATAATTGGTATCTAGGTTGGATATTGTGAATCTAGTATTAAAATTAGCATTTTTTTCGTCCCACAGCTCTGAAACAAGGATAAGCATAATCAGCCTATAATGTTCCCACTGCTGGGACACAGGCCTCCCCTCAGAGAGAGGGAGTGGGCCGTAATCCACTACGCGGGCCCAGTGCGGGTTGGTAGATGTCTTCGAATTTTTGGTTCTAGGACATGCCGGTTTTCTCGCGACGTGTCCCTTGACCGTTTTGAGAGCAGTGGTGATGAAATAATTTACAAAAAGTAAAGCGCTTGTCTTGGTTCGAACCTCTACCAACGACTCGTCAAGTCATAAACAAATTATTTATTTCTAGTAGGAAAATAGGCACTTTTGAACGTCTTTACAAGAAAATAGAATTGATTCTAGTTGCTCCTTCCAAAAGGCATTTTCATATGGAGAAGAATGGGCAAGCAACTCTACCGTTACTCATTTAAAATGTTGTGTATTGTCGCAGTCGCAGCCAACTGGTTTAATTAGCCGTTTAGTTAACCGCCGAGCCTTTTAAATAAACGGCGGCCGTTAAACTAACGGCCTGAATGATATTCAATTACAGTTTAGGTTGGAAGTCTGTAACCAATCACGCGCGAACCGAATCGGTCGTAGTAACTAAGCCAGGGCACCCCGACCAAATGGGTTAGGTTAGGTTAGAACTGTGATCAACCGCGTGCAAGCCAAGAGAGCGAAGCGAGGCGAGCACTACTTCCAAAAGCCAGGCGGTTAACTAAACGGCTGCGACATAGGTATGTAACATTCATTATATTTGGCATGCATTTTATCGAGTCTAATTTATAAGGATTACGGACCACTCCCTCTCACAGAGACGAGGTCTGCGTCCCAGCAGTGGGAACATTATAGGCTGATTATGCGAACAATGCACTGTTCTGTGGAAATAGGTAGGTGAGGGTGACCGAACAGTAAGATCGGAACGGTATATTTCTCGTATGACGACAAAGCTGACAGTGACAGAAATAGTTTCTTACGTCAGAGAGGGTGGTTCTTATATTTTAAATAATTAATTGATATGATTTACATTTAGCAGGAAATTATGAAAGAATCTCTCGAGGTAACGGAACAGCGTAACATAAATTAATTTAACTAAAATGTCGTAAAAAACAACATTGGGAAAGTAACTGTATGTATCTACCTATACCTATATGACAAATTCATTAAGAATTCACGAGATATTGAGTAATTTTTTAATTAAATGTTATTAATAAACCAACTTTTTATTCTGATTTGTCACGTCATAAAAGTTATGAATAAATACATTTTTTTCGTAGAAAAAATCAATTTTCATAATGAATTTGATTAAAACTTTTGTGTTGTCACTTTGTCAAATAAATCTTTGTGTCAATAATCATTGGCATAATTAGGTATGCTTATAAAGGCTAAGAGTTTCGAAATTAATATTTCGCATGAATGCTAAAATGGTGCGACATTTTCGCATGAATGAGATATTTATAAAATGAATGGTATGAAATCCATCAATACAATATTTTAATTTGGTTCTGATTGGTGTGTTTTTTTTTCTTAAACTACTTACCAAAACAAGTGGAAAATCAATAAGTACATTAACTATCAACATCATCATCATCTGCCTAGCCTTTTCCCAACTATATTGGGGTCGGCTTGCAGTCTAACCGGATGCAGCTGAGTACCAGTGTTTTATAAGGAGCGACCACCTATCTGACCTCCACAACCCAGTAACTGGGTAATACGAAACTCCTTTGTAAGACTGGTTGTGAGACTTTCGGGCTTCTGACGACCCGTAACGACTGTCAAAAAGACACGAATGACAGCCGGGACCAACGACTTGTAGGTAACTTTTTGTCTAGGTATAATAATATTCTAAAGAGAAATAAAGAATAATAATAATAATATTAAAGAGGTAAAATTAGTGAGTTTGTATAATATAGGGGGTAGAAAAACATAATTATCTAAATCAACAACAATAAAAACTAAAGTCATTATACGAGTACAAACCGAGCGAATCAATTTTCCTCGTATTATCGAACACTCGTTAACACAATTCTCAAAGTGAATATATTATAATACACTATTTTAGATAACGTCCTTATTTATTTACCTAATATTCGGAACTACTTACTGATCCGATGCCAAAAATTCTTTCACTCATTGATCTTCAAAACTGTCTTAGATAATATAAAATTTATAAGTTCATAATTTTTATTGTATTTTGTGTTTCACGAAATGTGTCCAAATCGTAGACAGAGTACATAATCTATAGACTCATGCATGGTATCCGTGTCACCGATAGGGGCAAAAAAATCCGGCAATCTTCATCATACTATCATTTTTAGAGCTTAATATGCTGCACCACCATTTTCACAGTTGCACAACACGAAAAAGATCTTATTTTCCGTTTAATCGCGGTGAAGGTATTATTTTATTATTCCTTCATAAACGTCAAACTTGTACACATTAATGTGCTTAGCCGACACGCAGTAGGTAAGGGACAGAAATATTCTTACTCTGTCTCTTTTCTTTGCTAGTGACGTTAATTTTCTCTTTTTTTTTCTTGTGCGAATGAAAAAGAAGATTATGCAGCAGCCAGTGCAGCGGTCAGTTTACTCTGTCTACGGTCCAAATAAACTTTATCTTTTCTTTCTTTATTGGGAAGGTACAGTAGTGTCATAGGATGTGTCAACAGATTGACTGCTTCAACTGTAGGTAGAGTACCTACAGTTGAAGCAGAATTCACACGGGCATTTTGTAAGATGATTCTTGGTTATAATAATAATAATTGTAAGCTATTATAACCACACTATTGTAGTGGGTAAGCCTGTGATGACAGTTGTATGTGTTTTAAAATAAATAAATAAATGTTCTATGGCTAAAACAAGAAATTACAAGCAGACGAAGTCGCACTGTCGCAGTGGCGTAACTATACCGTTAGGAGCCCGTGGCAAATTCAAGGGATGTGGCCCTCCCTCAACGTAAAGAACTCCACCTCAACCAACGTTATAGTTTTTTTTTACTAGCACTTTTCCGCGACTTTTTCCGCGTAGATTTCCTACAACATTTAACACCTGACTGCTTCGTTGGTCTAGTGGTCGCAAACGCTACTGCTGAGCATGAGGTCCTGTCCAAAAAATTAGACAAACAATAGGAAAAAGGTACAAAATGTTCGAAACCTGAACGATGTCCTTTGCTGCACATTTAAAAAAAAAAGTTTGCATTTACTTACGATCGTCCTGTGCTCATGGCCCTCTCGGGGGGCCCCTTCTGGCTGGGGGCCCGTGGCATTTTGCCCCAATTAGACCCTATAGTTACGCCACTGCGAAGTCGCAAGCACAAGCTAATGTTAAATAAGTATTTCTCATAGCTTGAACTTGTCATAGTGTTGTAAGATTCGTGTCTCTAAAATGTCTAAACGCTCATTAAAAGTATGAGTGTTGTCAGCTCATTAATAAGATTCAGTATTAATTAGTCAACTTTTAATTTGTACCATGAACTATGTAAATAACGAAATATTGAAATACAAAACGAACCGCATTGATAACCTTAGCGTTTACTTATAAATTATACTATACTCCATTTGTTTAGGTAATTAAATAAAGGTAAACAAAAAACCACGTGACGTGGTTAACCGACTAAACGTAATACCAATAGGTAATACCGTATGTAATACCGTAGTCTATCTACGTCACAGTTGTACTCTTCAATTTAGCAACGTTATAATTTAATAACGCCGACCACTAATAATTGGGATAAAGGCTAGAGATTGTTGAAATTAGCTTTTTCAAAAAGTTGGGTTGGTCTCAAGTCAGACGGATTCCTAACACTCAGTGAGTGTGTGCCTGTGTGGTTACCATTAGTTCTCGTTTATTCACTTTCACATGGTAATGATCACTGTATTATTTTGGGATCACAGGACAGTTTCATACTGCATAAAACTTTAAACGAATTATCAGTAAACTTATAAAAAATTGCACCATAATTTGTGACGATAATATTCTGACAAGGCTTATGCCGCCATCTGTTATCGTCATCTAGCAACAACACTCCTCATAATAGTTTCGCTACTCCCCGATAGATGTCGCTATCAAGCTCAAAATAAGTTACCATGTGCTCCTTTAGATACCAGTACCTACCTATTTTTTTAATATTTCTTGTTATAATTATCAACTTATTGTACCTACTCATTATTCTTGCAAGTTAAATAATTCTTTATCTTAATTGTGACTAAGTACCTACACATCATATTACAAAAACAATATTACAACATTACAAGGAAAGCTTATATGTTTGTGCAATTCAAGTGAAAGCTCACCTTTGCAGGCGAGCTTTACCCAAAATTGGGTTCTTTTCCAATAAACCTCAGTGAAAATGTTTCTTAGGTATTCTTATAGTGAACCATTATTTTCATCCAGCATTCGCCAACGTCCATACTACGTTGAATACACCGGTTCTCGTCCGATCACCGAAGTTAAGCAACATCGGGCGTGGTCAGTACTTGGATGGGTGACCGCCTGGGAACACCACGTGACGTTGGCTTTTTGCTTTTTTCTGGAATATAATCATTTTTATACAATATGTACTTATTATTACTTAATTTATTCTATAACTTATATTAAATCTTTGTCGTCAAAAATGAATGGTATGAAATCCTATTCATCATCATCTTCCTGCCCTTATCCCATGTTTACTTGGGGTCGGCGCAACACGTTTTCTTCTTCCATTCGCCCCTGTCAACCGTCACGCTATCATTCACTCCCTTCTCTTTCATATCATTCCTCACACAATCCATCCATCTTTTCTTCGGCCTTCCTCTCCCTCTCCATCCATCAACATGTATATCCATCACTCTTTTAGTCACATGCGTTTCGTCCCTTCTCATCACATGCCCATACCAAGACAAACGATTTCCTTTCAACTTTTCTGTCACTGGCGCCACTTTTAAACTTCCTCTTATACACTCATTTCTTACTTTATCCATTCTCGTCACTCCACACATCCATCTCAACATTCTCATTTCCGCTGCATGCAATCTTTTTTCATCCGTCTTCTTCACGGCCCAGCATTGCGGTATGAAATCCTATTCTACCTATATAAAAGGGGAAATTTTCTCAGTAATCATCTAATACGATTTTTATTAATTACCGACTTCAAAAAAAAGGAGGTTATCAATTCGATACGTATGTATGTAATATTATTGGAATTGCATTATATTCACATATGACAATCTATGGACTAAGACGTGAAAGTGTGACGGCCTGGCTTATTGATACGAGCTACGGGTGTAGTGTCAAAGGGAAAACATGGTCAAATTCTAGTGCAACAACTAAAAATTACCAAATAAAAAGTAATTTAAAAAAATTAAACCGACTTCAAAAAAAAAGAAATTAACTCAAAATTATGAAATAACTTTAATTTCGGAAGTCGGTGGCAAAAAACTAAAACTAAAGTCCAGATCCCAAGACACCGACTTCCGAAATTAAAGTGATTTCATAATTTTGAGTTAATTTCTTTTTGAAGTCGGTTTAATTTTTATTATTAAATTATTTAGAATTTATTTATGCATTAACTTAGATTTTATTAATACCTAATTATCTTACAATTTAACTCTAAAATATACATATTATATAGTATATACAAGTATATAAAAAAAAGAAGGGAAAAGAAAAAGAGAGGAGCTCATTGGGCATCAAAAAATTCGTCCGCATCGCTGTCAATGGCATAAGTGCCCAAAAGGCTGGCAGCATTACCACGTTGGATGGCAATGCTTATTCTTTGGGCTAAAAATAGGCCAGCCCTCTGGTCACGTGATGAGTCAACCAACCGCTTGGCGATGTCCCGATATATTTGATGAGCACTCGGACCCCAAGGCCCTAGTGTTTCAACCCCAAACGGCTCAAACATATAGCTCCCAATAAGGTTGTTATATTTGCGCCGTTTGAGGTTTTCTGCTCCTGCAGCAGCCGCCCCAGCACAGCCCACCGTGCTAGGAAGATGGGATGGCGCGAGGGTGTCGACACAGGTAGCATCCCACACCAAAGGCCTACCCAACTTCCAAGGCATTATGGTCATTCCATCTGGCCTCTTCCCATCGTCGCGTGCCAAGCCATTGGGTTCTAAAACAGCTGGCACCCCGGCGGTGACAAGAGCCCGACGGATGATGTCGTTAATGCTGGCGTGCCGTGCCATCCGACCAGCGCTCTTGCTGCAGGATAGGCCATGGTGTCCGAGGCAGTCGACTGCTTCACCGCATTGACAGCGATGTGGAGCTCCGCAAGGAGCACCCAGACGCAAACATGTAGCGAGCCGGAATGTGGTGTCACCCAGCATAGTGCCTATGTTGGGTGACGGTATTTTTTATATTTATTATATTTTATATTTAGAATTGGGTTCTTTAACAGCAAACCTCAGAAATAAAATGATTATTACATATTCTTATAGTGAACCATTATTTTGATTCAGCATTCGCCAACGTCCATACTACGTTGAATACACCGGTTCTCGTCCGATCACCGAAGTTAAGCAACATCGGGCGTGGTCAGTACTTGGATGGGTGACCGCCTGGGAACACCACGTGACGTTGGCTTTTTGCTTTTTTTTTATAGATTTACTTGTACATAATTATTATTGCTAAACACCGTACAATAAATGCACGTATCGTAACGTAGCTGCGTAGGTACTATTTAACGATTTTACAATAGTCAGTTAACTAACTTTTATTTATCTGAGGAATAAATATGACAGTTTTGCATTTTCTTTAAAAAAACTACTTAAAAACATCTGACTATTAAAAATCAGTTTATAAATTAAATATTTCACCGTAGGCTAACCAAAATCATTTTCTGTTAGGACTTCTCGTCAATATAAATTAATGGTACGAAATCCCATCAAAACAATATTCTGCTTTGGTTCGAACTGTGAAAAGAGTGCGGCTTGTCAAGCAAAAAGGTGAAAACAATCTAGAACTGACTTTAAGATCAAATTTGCACCAAAATCTATTGCAAATAAATGATAATGATTAAAAAACCATTTAAAATCAGTATTTCTACAAATTGAGTTCTGTAACAACAAACCTCAGAAATAATGACTATTACATATTCTTATAGTGAACCATTATTTCGACCCAACACTCGCCAACGTCCATACTACGTTGAATACACCGGTTCTCGTCCGATCACCGAAGTTAAGCAACATCGGGCGTGGTCAGTACTTGGATGGGTGACCGCCTGGGAACACCACGTGACGTTGGCTTTTTGCATTTTTCTGGAATATAATAATTTTTATACAATATGTACATACTTATTATTAATAGGGGAAATCTTCTCAGTATATCTAATAAAATTTTTATTAATTTTAGAATTGGGTTCTCGAAACCTTGCAAATAATTATTACGTATTCCTATGGTGAACTATTATTTTGACTCAACATCCGCCAATGTCCATACTACGTTGAATACACCGGTTCTCGTCCGATCACCGAAGTTAAGCAACATCGGGCGTGGTCAGTACTTGGATGGGTGACCGCCTGGGAACACCACGTGACGTTGGCTTTTTGCATTTTTCTGGAATATAAATCATTTTTATACATGCTTTTTTTATATTTTAACATATCTCGGGACCATGGGGTCCCAGTCCTTTGGAAGGCGTACGAAGGGCCGAAGCCAACTCGCAGAGGCCCGTTAGAGATTTTCAATGAAATGAGGCACCAACCGACGATTATCCCTGTTCGCACTATACAAGTGCACCCAAGGACAACCCCACTACCCAAACCCCACTATTGCAAAATAAGGAAACAAAAATATTGGATTATGAGTTTTGGTGGCTAAAGTGAACTGGTTATCTAAGACTATGGAAAAAGTATAGCCCCTGCCTGACCGATGTTCTCTATAAATTACACAGATTAATTGGCAGGGGGTGACTTGCACACTCAATAATGGGCACCCGAAAACGGTCGCTAGTACTTATTATTAATTTATTATAATTCTTTTATTAAATCTTTGTCGTCGAAAATAAATGAATGGTATGAAATCCCATCAAAACAGTTCTATGTTTCCACAATAATAAATAAAAGAATCTGTGGCTAAATTAATAGGTTTGTTAGATTTTGCATTATTTTATTATTCATTAGATTAGTTATTCTGTTAGACGATGGGTATACAACAGTCTTTTATAGCACACTAGCTTCTGCCCGCGACTTCGTCCGCGTGAAATTTCACCCTTCCCCCATTCACCCTCTTGGGGGTGGAATTTCGAAAAACCCTTTCTTAGGATACCTACTCTTCACAAAGAACACACCCTCCGAATTTCATGTCTCTAGGACCAGCGGTTTCGGCTGTGCGTTGATATATCAGTCAGGACTTTGAATTTTATATTGTGGTTTAAATTGTAAGATGTATTAGTTAGCTGAAGGAAAACAATTCAAAGACATTTTGAAGTTTAAAAAATGTAATTATAATAAGTTTACTTAACATAACATCACGCCTGTCTCCCACGAAGGGCTAGACACAGGTGTACAAACTAACGTTTCGCCTCATTACATTTTTCTCGAGAACCATTGGGCTGTATTTTTACACATTTTATAACAATAAGTATTTACAAAAATTTAAGTAAAAAAAAACAGTCCGAGACTTTTAAAATAATTTTGATTCTATACAAATCAAATATTCAAAGGAATGTAGAAACAAAATACATTTTTTTATTTAAATAAATACGTTTTAATGCGGCAGTGCATTAGAGAGGCTTGGTTGCAAATGAAAAATGAATTTCGTAAATAATAAATAGATTAATTAATGAAAAATGTTTTTTGTAAGTATTAAAACTAAAGTTAAATTGATAGCTTTTCTTTTTAAGACATCACGCCTGTACCCCGAATGGTTAGGCAAAGATGTACAGTCACGAGCACTAATATGTCAACACTTGGCAACTTTCAATTACGATTTTTTCGTGAAATAACGAATGCAACGTTGAAATACGACACTTTAAATAAACATATGGGTTCGAAAATACTATGTTTGTAATAACATAAAATTTCATTATCATCATTATATACATACTTATGCTCGTGACTGTACAGTCAACAAAAGAGATAAGTATGCAGGATCGTCGGATATAGTTGAAGTTTAGTAAGAAACCGATGGATGTTGTCGACTGAAATTTAATTTGATAAATGAGCTGTTTGTTTTCTATTAATAAAATAAAATTTTATTCTGTACTGTACCAGTACATCCACATTTTGCCAAGTTTGTTTAAGTCAGTGTCACAGGCTTTTTGTAACAGCGTTTTTGAACCATATTAAAAACATGATAATAATTTTAACATATAATTTATGTTTACATAATATTTTCATCTTATTTTTTTTTTAATTATTTACAACTTAAAACTTTTTGTCTAACGCATTTTTTGTATTTCATTGACAAATATGGACTTCAATACATTTTCAAGATCTTTACTAGAGATATTTAATTATTTTTCAGTACTTACTTAATTAAAAATAGATATAATCAAATAAAACGGGTCTTGTAATTTTCAGTTTCCAGTACTTACAGTTGTCGAACAATATGGCCAAAGCTAGGATTTAAATGATTTCCATAGAAAAAATGGTATTTGTCCGGATTTGAACCCTCAACCTTGTGCATGAGAAGCGAGGATTTAACCACTGGGCCTAGAGAAATACCAACCTAACTTTTTTATCATTCGTTTTTTAGCAAAAAAAAAAACACTAGAAAATTAGCTAAATCCCAGCTTTACCCATAGGCACATACATAGGCAGTGGATGGGTCGCGCAAACTGTAACCAAAGATTCAGTACCTACATGTGGCTAAGTAATAACAGCCGCAGGGGTCGATCGGTCAGGTTAAGGTATGCTTGCCGCGGTTGGTCCGTGGATGGGTGACCATCTTTACATACCGAGACCCCTCCGTGCCTCGGAAAACACGTTAAGCCGTTGGTCCCGGCTGTCATTCGTGGATCTTTGACAGTCGTCAGTAGCCCGAAAGTCTGACAACCAGTCTTATTAAGGGGTATCGTATTACCCTGTAACTGGGTTGTGGAGGTCAGATAGGCAGTCGCTCCATGTAAAATACTGGTATTCAGCTGCATCCGGTTAGACTGGAAGCCGACCTCAACATAGTTGGGAAAAAGCAGATGAGATATTCCACTTGTCTATGAAGCAGCAGATATTTTTTTGATAGCCGACCAAATAAATTCCGGGGGGGGGGGGTTTACCGAAAGGGTTACCGCTGGCTCGGAACATAAAGGGCTAAGGAAGGAACACGGGTGGGTTTTAGTCAGTAAGAGTCTGACACTCCCTTCCGCTCCACCCAGAGCGGGAGGGGTCATTTGATGATTTCCCATCCGCAAAAAAAGGGGGGGAAGTGTCTACAAATCCCATCCGCAAAAAAAGGGGGGGGTCCACAATCATGTGTTGACACCATGTAAACAGTTGCGCGTGAATGACCGTGCCATCCTGTATTGACAACACAATACATACGTACTTTAAAACTTTACATCATTGCATTTATATACATAAGCTAATCTTCGTATACAATTAAAAAGACCTATATTTACAGTATTTTTCCTAAAATATGAGATTATATAATAATTAAATAGTTTAGGTTATACTAAAATACTAATACAATTTAGGAAAGGGACAAGCCATAATGTGCATTTCAAACTACCGTTTTTTTTTTGTAGTGTTTATTTATTTGGCAGATAATTTTAATACCAATACATATCTACTACTGATCTGTACTGATACTGCCCATCCGAAGACTCTGAAACTGACCTTTTAAACTTTTGAAGCCAGTTATCGTATTTTGAACTTTATTCCGACGATGGTAAAGTTCCTATTAGAAAAAAAAACTGCTTTCAGAGCGGAGTCTAAATGGACAATTTTGTATTAAGAACTTTATCGTCATCGGAATTAGGGTCAAAATACGTTAACTGGCTCGAAGGTGTAAGCTTCAACAAACTCCTTTTAATGATAAGACGGTTCGGTACTTTTTCTACTCAGGGTGAATTTCACCAAACTTTTATACCTAGAATAAATCTTATCCTAAAAATACATTTTGAATTTTTGACAGCTTTTACAAACTGGAACTGTCAGATGTCAATTTTATTCCAGGGATAAAAGATATTACTACTAAGGGCAAATTTTTCAATCAACAGATTCTATATTTTTTATTCGTGGCATAAAATTTACGTCCGACAGAACTTGTATGAAAGAACTGTCAAAAAATTCAAAATTATTCCTCGGATAAAATTATCTGGCGTTGGAAAACTTTGGTGAAATCAGACCTTAATGTATTTCATTTTGTGTTATTTTTTTAATTTTATTTCAAATTGCAACATAATATGGCTCATCCTCTATAAGGGTGGGGAATGTGCTACAATCTAAACACTGGATTTTTTAAATAATTAATATTAAAAAAAGTGTTTTAAATATCACTTCAGACATCTTGTCTAAGGCTAGGAACTCACGGAGCGATTTTCGCCCGCAACCGCCGCGGTCGTGGATCTGCGGTTTTATTTCAAAACTCACGAGACCGGTTATTCGCGCGGTTACGCGGCCGCCGCCTCCCTACCTCCGTACCGGCCGGCCGGCCGTACCTCCCGCCGCGCCGCCCGCCGGCCCCCGCGGCCGCCGCCTCCCTACCTCCGTACCGGCCGGCCGGCCGTACCTCCCGCCGCGCCGCCCGCCGGCCCCCGCGGCCGCCGCCTCCCTACCTCCGTACCGGCCGGCCGGCCGTACCTCCCGCCGCGCCGCCCGCCGGCCCCCGCGGTCGCCCGCCAACCGATCGCAACCGATCGCAAAGCGCGCGGGCGCCACCCGCCGAGGCTGCGGGTAACCGCGGCCCGCGCGATTCTACTAGTTGCCCGCCGGTACAGCGGGAGCCGCATACAACCGCGAACACCGCGGGCGTAAAACGCGTCGTGAAATGTGCTTTAATTTTTTATATAAATATTTGCATTCTACAGAAGCTGCGGGCCCGCAACCGCAGCGGACGCGGGCGAAAATCGCTCCGTGAGTTCCTAGCCTAAGTTCCTCAATCTTATCAAGACTTTTTTTTGTTTTATAATTCCAAGTGATTTGGAAATTATTGTATTATTACTTGAGGCACTAATTGATTGGACCTTAGAAATATACACAACAATAATAAGGCTCAATGACTGGGGTACAAAATATAACAAGTCTGGGTACAAACACACCCCATAAAGGGGTGCAAATACACCCCACAACTGGGGATTTAACATACCCTCTTTTAGGGTTTCGCACCTACTGGGCTATAACAGATACATCACATACACAAGCTCGCGCCATCTTCACATGAAGGTAAGCAGAAACTACAGAACGTCACCTGCTACGATACTTTTAAGCATGCAAGCAGCCTATTATGTTCCCACTGCTGGGACACAGGCCTACTCTGTGAGAGGGAGTGAGCCATAATCCACCACGCGGGCCCAGTGCGGGTTGGTAGATGTCACATGTCTTCGAATTTTTGGTTCTGGGACATGCCGGTTTCCTCACGATGTTTTCCTTCACCGTTTTGAGGGCAGTGGTGATGAAATAATTTACACAAAGTAAAGCGCCTGTCTGGGTTCGAACTTACAACTCGTAAGTCGCGGCCGAAGCCACTGGGCCACCACTGCTCTTTTACATTTTTATAAACTGAATTGTGAACTCAGTTTAATCTATAAAATCTACAGTGTCCTTCATTCACGACGTTACATTTACTACTCAACAGCATAAACGTCAATCAGACGCAACATTTACTCGACTTTAAATTTACGTCGACTCCACACAAGTGTACTTCGTCATCTCGACGCAACACTACGTCATTTCGACGCGTCACAATTACAAGTTCCAAATCAAAATTCCTTCTCAAGACTACGCAACTAGCTCTCGCAACTTACTCTTCAAAAACCTAACCTTTTTATTAACAGCGTTTTTATAATTATTCTTACTGCTACTGTCTAAATTCTTACTGCTAGTTTTATTTCTACTCCTCACCCTCTCGTCGAAGAGTTCATAGAAGTTTGGGAGTGGGGTGTCCACTAGGTCCGGTGGTGGGAGTGGTGATTCTGGTGATACATGGTGGTGGTAGCTGGCGGCCATGTTTTGTATGAAATGGGTGAACATAGCTGTCTCCGTGAACCATTCTAGGAAGTACTGGTTCTGTTTCGATGACGCTGCTTTTATGAAGGAGTCTTTCTGTAAAGAGAAATTTGAATGTTAGTATTAAAAATAAAAAAGGTTCCGACGAATTGAGAACCTCCTCCTTTTTGAAGTCGGTTAAAAATTAGTTGTAAGAGCTAAAGTGATATATGATTTATTTTCTGTAAGTAGGTTTGTACAAACACTTTTACACGTCAATCATATTTTTTTAAACTAGATGAGGTCGGCGTTTCCTATCTGACTATTCTGAGAAGAAAGGCCGAAACAAACTCAGAGGTCACAGTCTCTTTTAAAGTCCAGATATAATCTTGGTCAGGTTATATGAAGACCATGTAGATCGTTGTCTGAGGTGGTCTTTTGAGGAAAGAACCACACAGATTGAGAGGACCTGTCCAGTCAGTGCACGCATTTGTCAGAAATCGTGCAGCTCAACTCAAGACTTAAGGAGCTCAACGATTCGACGAACAATACCAAAGAAAGCACATTTGGGTAGGCCACATAAATTACTCAAACTGCAAGACCATTGAAAAAAAAACTAACAGAACAGAGAGAATAATAAAAAAAATATATAAAATGAATAAAAAGACCCACAGCGTTCTTCACATTCACAATGAAAAAATAATAAGTATAATACTTTACAAAGTAAGCAAATGTTGAGGTACAGAACCCTAAAAATGCCAAACTCACATCAAAAACAACGCCATCCCTCCCCAAACAGCCATCCTTGACTTCCCCCACAGAGAAGAACCTCCAAAAATCCCCCAGAATATCCACAAAGAACCTCAAAAAGGCCTCGGATATCATGACATTCCTTGTCTTCGTGTCCTCTGAACGATCCTTGTTCTTGCTGGTCTCCATTTGAAGGGCGGTCTTCAGGGTCTTGTAGCATGGGGTGGGTAGGATTGTTGACTCGTCTCCTTGATAGAAGAGGACCTTCGATGGGTGTGACAAGTCTATTAGCATACCCTGTGGATGAGAGAAAAAAGTTTATTAAACATCATTTCATATGATTTGTTCCAAAAATCCATTCTGACACTAATATTATAAAGGCGAAAGTTTGGGAGTATGTGGTTATATGTTTGTTACTTCTTCACGCTCAAAGTCAAAGTCAAATCATTTATTTCAAACAGGCACATTAAAGGCACTTTTGAACGTCAAAAAAAAAACTAAATAGAAATGATTCTAGTCGCCCATTCCAAAAGGTAGTTTTCGTATGGAGAAGAATGGGCAAGAAACTCCACCGTTACTCTTTTAAAATGTTTTACAAGGTCTTGTATACATAATAAAAATTATATGTGAACACGATGCACCCATAATAAAATTAGTCAACCACAAAAGGTAAAAAGAATTAAAAATTAAGCAATGACAGGTAAATCAAATAAGTGATAGATACATGGTGCTCATAAAAACGGCTGGACCAATTTTGATAAAATTTTGTATGGAGGAAAGTATCCTAAGTAAGGTAAGTGAATCGGAAAGTAGCCTATATGTTAATCCGGGGTGTCAGCTATGACACCCCGGATTAACATATAGGCTACTTTATATCCCGATATTCCCACGGGATCGAAATTTATGCGGGTGAAACCGCGGGGCGCAGCTAGTCATTTCATATGATTTGTTCCAAAATCCATACTATCCATACTAATATTTTGAATTCGAAAGAAACTCTGTCTGCCTGTCTGTATGTTACCTTTTCACGCCTAAACCACTGAACGGATTTCGATAAAATTTGGCAGAGAGATAGATTGCATCCCGGGGAAGGACAAAGGATAGTTTTTATCGACATAATTCGCGGGCGGAAGCTAGTAATATTATAAATGCGAACGTGTCTGTCTGTCTGTTACCTCTTCACGCTTAAACCGCTGAACCGATTTAGATTTAATTTAGTTTAGAGATAGTTTGAGTCCCGGGAGAGGTCATAGGATAGTTTTTATCCCGATACTCCCACGGCATCGAAACTTACGCGGGTGAACCCTCGGGGCGCTGCTATTATCTAATAAAAGTGTAAACAAACTCGGTTTTGTACCTACGTACGTACTGAAAGGTGGCTTGCTTAGTGTTAGCTAGTCACCTTGCGAGCGAAAGGAACGCTCTAGAATCTTCCCAACCTGCATACGGTTAGACTGGAAGCCGACGCCAACATAGTTGGGAAAAGACAAAGAGGATCAATTTGCTTACCTCTTCGAATACAACCCCCGTCATATCCCCGTCGTGCGGTGTGTGCAGCATGCCGGCCAGTATGGGCAGGGGAGCCTCCAGCACCTCGCGCTGGATCTCTGAAGGTATGGAAGATATCAAGGGCTGCTGCCACACGAACGGGTATAGGGAACTTTGGAGGGCTTCTACGCAGGACGAGACGGATCTGTAAATAAGTAAAATATGGTTATTTTTGGTTATAAATGGTGATCATGTGGTGATAAATTTTTCCATGGTGACTTCAGTAAGACGTATCAATTAAATTGAAAGCATTCACTAATAAAGGGTTTAGCCGGATATAGCCCCAAATAGAAACCTGTATCGAAACTTATGTTTTAATATTGACATGATGAGTAAACACAATTTATGTAAGTTTTGCGATCGGCTTTCGCTTTGACCTTAAGATATGAGAAAAAATAACCGTGCGCACGACTATTTTTCAAAATAGTATATCTCAAAAACTAATTAAGCTAGAGGAATGAAAACAATGCGAGGCTTTTAGGTTACATTACAGAATACATCACATAATTTTTTTAAATTTTTAGAATAACTTTTTATATAAAAAAAATGTCTGAAATGGTCTTTTGAGGAAAGAACCACACAGATTAAGCGAACCTGTCCAATCAGTGCACGCATTTGTCAAAAATCGTGCAGCTCAACTCGGAACTTGAGGAGCTCAACGATTGGATTAGCAATATCCTACAAAATGATTCAGATTATAGATTGAGAGTGTGTTACGCAATAGGCTATTTGACAATGTAAAAAATAAGGTCATAATTATTGACACTCGTATAGATTATCGCTTTTAAAATCGATTTGCATTAATTTTACTACAAAACAATGTATTTTATTTATAAAAAAAATCCCAAAAAAACTTCATCTTTTTAAATCTGGCGCCACGTAATCGAAAACGGTCTGGATTGGCTGAACTTAAGATGACGTCGTGATTTAGTAATTTTCTGTCTATCGTTGACAGAACAGATGACTTTTGTCTAGTATCTGGATTGGCTGAACTTAAGATGACGTCGTGATTTAGTAATTTTCTGTCTATCGTTGACAGAACAGATGACTTTTGTCTAGTATCTCGACCGTTTCTTTCAGTTGCCAAAGAAGAAAAAAAAAAAAAAAAAAACGTTTATTTACGTGAATCGTGACGTCACGACGCCATATTGTTAAAGATAGCGTTTTGGCGGCTTGTTTAAACAGTACATTTTTATTTACTATTTTTTAAAAGAAATACATTATGCAATTTGAAGTAATAGGTTTTTGTGGGCTCGTTAGACACCATTAAATAATCTGAGATGTTTATCAGAAACCAGTCAAATAGCCTATTAGGGTTAGGTTACAAGGTGTTTAATACCAGAAAGTCGTTTAGTGCAATTATAAAGTTAAACTTACTTCAGCTGATCACCGATAATAATGACTTTCCTCTCCAGGAGCAAGGACCCGAACACTTTGATCACCAGCCCGGCGCCCAGCAAATCTAGTAGCACGGATAGGTTGTCTTCGTCTACACGAGGTTCGATAGGACGTTTTATTATTTTTAACCTGGAATAATGGAAAATGACACTAAAGAATAGAATATATTTATTTGCTTTAAAACATGGTACATTAAGGTCTTATCATCATCATCATCTGATTAGCCTTTTCCGAACTATGTTGGGGTCGGCTTCCAGTCTAACCGGATGCAGCTGAATACCAGTATTATACATGGAGCGACTGGATAACTGAACTCCACAACCCAGTTACTGGGTAATACAATACCCGTTGGTAAGACTGGTTGTCAGACTTTCGGGCTTCTGACTACCCGTAACGACTGTCAAAGATCCACGAATGACAGCCGGGACCAACGGCTTAACGGAGGGGTCACGGTACGTAAAGATGGTCACCCCTCCACAGACCAACCGCGGCAAGCGTAGCTTAAAATGATCGATCGACCTGGGCCCCTGTTACTATTAAGGTCTTATAAATAAAGTTATTATGATCTTACATGTTTCGCCATGGACTGGCATACAAATATTTAAACTAATATTATAAAGGCGAAAGTTTGTAAGTGCTTCTTCACACTCGTGCTACCATAGCTTTGTATGTTAGTACAGCGGCATGCGACCACGGGAAGGTACTTTCTTATTTCATCCTTTTCAGTAGTTGGGTTTTAGTTTTTAAACTTATTTTTTATTTATATATTGGGGTTTATTTCAGTATATTTTTGAAATGTGCTAATTAAGCCCTTTCATTGGATACCCAACACGGCATTATTAAAAAACAAAATTATTTTAGGTCATGACTTCATGTCCGCTAGAGGGCGCCATATTCAAATTTATTGTGACGTCACATAGCCATAACCAGCGGACGATCAAGACGCAAAGTCAAAGCATTTATTTCAAATAGGCACATAAAAGGCACTTTTAAATGTCAAAAATTACGATAAAATGGAATTGATTCTAGTCGCCCATTCCAAAGGGTAGTTTTCGTATGGAGAAGAACGGGCAAGAAACTCCACCGTTACTCTTTTAAAAAAGTTTTAGAATATTTTGCATACATTAATTATATAATAATATTTATGTGAAGTCGATGCACCTAAAATAAAATTACTATACCACAATAGGTATAAGAATTAAAAATTAAACCATGACATATAAATTAATTAATTATCTGATAGATACATGGTGCTCACATATTTACAAACATGGTAAAAGTAAACGATTTTCATTTAAAATAATTTAAAAAAAATCAAGTGTTCAGGGTCAATGTCAGGGTGTGAGTTAAAGAAAAATAATTACAGAATGTAAACAATGTGAAGAAAAAAAAAAAAAATTACAATTAAATTAGCAACCAGTTTGATTTTGTCTAGACTCTAGATTGTCCTATGGAGCAGGACCAGCATGTTTCCAAGCATTCTTATCTTGGACGCTTCCAACGATACCTCATTTGTCCAATTATGACAAGTAATTTAGAAGTTATGATGGAACAGATCAACATACATAACTACATACATGCTGGTCAAAATCAGAACCGTCCTTTTTGCTTCGTCGTAGTAGGGTAATAAATAAAAGAGCTCACCTGGGCATATCAAAATTAACGGTTACATTCTTGATGCCATTATTATTATTTTCCAAATCATAGTAATTAGGTATCCCGCTATCATTGGCCGACACATCCCGCCTCGTATCAGGCAAAGTTTTGCTCTTCGGCGAGATCTCGTAATCAATGGCAGGTACAGAGTAATCACTCGGTTTCTCGTAATCATTAGTGGGTATGTCGTAATGATTACTCGGTATATCGTAGTCGTGATGTTGGTTTTTCGAGTAATGAATGGTGATTTGTTCGCCTGGATTCGGGAAGTCAGTTTCGAAGAGCTGTTGGAGTAGGGAGTGTATTTCTACGTCAGAGCTCCCGTGGTGAGATTCGATTTCTTCTAAGACCTGGAATGATAAAGTTGTGATTAAGTATTTCTTTATTTTGTTAAAATGTACCTGTATTTTTTTTTTACCGACTTCCAAAAAGGAGGAGGGTATATGTACTTATGTACGACTTTATGTATGTTTTATTTATGTATGTTCACCGATTTCTCCGTCAATTGTGGGGGTGTGTCACGTTTAATATAGTAACAAAAGTTCTAACGAGCATAAGACCTAATTTCGTTTAATATAATTTTTATTTAATATAACGATCAAATGATATAATGAATTATTGATATAACTTCATTTTACCTAATTTCATATGGTATAATGAACAGTTTATATAATACACATTTGAAATAATATTCACATAATATAATATTAAGTTGCTATAATATTCAAAATCTATAAGTAACGTTTAATATAATTTGGAAATGTCTACTTTTAACAAGCAAAGCGAAGCGAAGCGGGGCTCCGTCGACATAGGATGCAAGAGCGAGCGAAGGGCACCCCGAGGTTAGGTTGTGTTAGGTTACTTTAAAAAAAATGGTTACTTTAAAATAAAAAAAATCAGCTTTTCCCTACATTTATGTTCGTCTAACTCGTCAAAATGTAGAGAACAGCTTTTTTTTTTTCGCGATTTCAGGTTTGGTCCCATAGTAAAAGTTGTTCATAATGATGAGTAAAATCACGTGTTTAAGTATCGGTCACTAATTACCAGTCACCCTATATACTGTGTCCCTATGTTTTCCTTTTCGTTTGATTTATAGCTGCAAAACAGACTAAAATCAACTTGATAAGGCCACTATTGTTCAGTTAATGACAATTAGTGAATGAATAATTAACAATTAAATTATTCACCGGCTTCTGTTATCGAAAGGTGGGTTGTAAATGTCATTATCATAATATTTATTGGAATTCCTTTACGTCTGGAATACCGGTTTTCCAACTTATATTAAGTTATTAAAACTCAAACTTATAGCATGTATTTCATCATCATCTGCCTGCCTTTTCCCAAATATGTTGGGGTCGGCTTCCAGTCTAAGCGGATGCTGCTGAATACCAGTATTTTACATGGAACGACTGCCTATCTGACCTTCACAACCCAGTTACTGGGTAATACGATACCTCTTGGTAAGACGGGTTGGTGGATGTCACATGTCTTCGAATTTTTGGTTCTAGGACATGCCGGTTTCCTCACGATGTTTTCCTTCACCGTTTTGAGAGCAGTGGTGATGAAATAATTTACACAAAGTAAAGCGCCTGTCTGGGTTCGAACCTACAACCTACAACTCGTAAGTCGTGTCCGTGACCACTGGGCTACCACTGCTCTACACTGGGCTATCACTGCTCTACACTGGCCTACCACTGCTCTACACTGGGCTATCACTGCTCTACACTGGGCTACCACTGCTCTACTCTCCGGGCTGTTACTAAGAAATTCCTAATGGAAAAACTCAATAACACTTTGCCCCGTAATATCTCCCGCGCCGAAGGCTAGTCTCCGTTGAGATTGGCCGCCGTGGCCGAAATACGGTCTGGAGGACTTTTATTTTTTTTATTTATGTATGATATTATGTATATATAATTTTGTCGCGCTTAGCTAGATGATGCCTGGCTACGTAAAGATGTTGTTACATACCTTATAATAAAATCCAGGCGCTCTATATCTCCCTATAAGACAGTAGCAGAGTGGAAGACATGTAGTGGCGCCCTCTGGAAGCACTCGACGGCAATAACTGTAATGAAATAAATTTTGTGCGTTTAGAAAATGTGGAGAAGAGGAAAACCAACAAATCCCACTTTTATAAAACATTGAATAACAAAACCAAATCATTTTCGTTTGTATTGCAAAGCACTAGATATTTTTTTTATATTCTTTTGATAAAAAATGAAGGAGTAAAATGGTTTCATCTCAACGATTTGGAGGTGATTTGGTGGTTTTGTTTCTTAATAGGTGATATCGATAGAAAAATTATGGCTAAACCAAATTACGATTCATATCATGTAGATTACCAACTATTTTTTCAGATGTAATTTCTCTGTAAGTTCCGGAGAAAAGCTGCTTCATCTGCACGCTGTTTTTAAGTTTTTTTCGAAAGAGTAGCCTTAAGTAACTCAGTGTGTCTCAGTCCCCTCTCTCGCTCGCACACTGCTCAGTCGCCTCGCAAGTGACGCGTCGCGCGGAATGAGCACAGAGCAAAGTAATGTTTCAGATCCAAATGATTCATTTGAAACGTTGTTACTGAACCAATCTTTTGAATCACTTCAGTGATCCGGATCAGTGAGTCGGTTCCGTAATGAGTTACACACGCCCCTCTTGACTGCCCCGTTGGTCTCGTGGTTGTAAGCGCGACTGCTGAGCGTGGGGTCCTAGGTTCGATTCCCGGGTTGGACAAAGTGTTATCGGGAATTTCTTAGTAACAGTCCGGAGTTTGGAAGTTGGCGGTTTAATACCCCCGTGCCTCGGAAAGCACGTAAAGCCGTTGGTCCTGCGCCTGAACTCTCCCCGGTCGTGTCGGATTGCCGTCCCATCGGACAATGAGGGTAAAAGAACAGAGAGTGCACCTGTGTTTGCGCACACACTTGTGCACTATAATATCTCCTGCGTACCTGCCTAATCTCCATTGAGATTGGCCACCGTGACCGAAAACGGTCGGGGAGGGGGGGGGGGGGACACGCCTAGTACTCACCCATAAGCTCTCTCTCCTCGTTCGTCAGTAAGTACTAGCGAGTAACACTGTAGACTGCGCGCGTCCACTGACCACTCGCTGCGCGGAGAAGAACTCATTGTCTCTGGGAAGACGAGGTTCTCTATGTGGGGTGGAACTGTCACCTGGAAATTAAAAAAAAAAATGGTTGAACGTTTTGAACAAACGGGAACTAAAAAGAATATTAATAAAAAACTGCCCAAGTGCGAGTCGGACTCGCACACGAAGGGTTCCGTACCACAAGGCGAAAATGCCGAAAAAAACACGTTTGTTGTATGGGAGACCCCCTTAAATATTTATTTTATTTTGTTTTTAGTATTTGTTGTTATAGCGGCAACAGAAATACATCATCTGTGAAAATTTCAACAGTCTAGCTATCACGGTTCATGAGATACAGCCTGGTGACAGACAGACAGACAGACAGACGGACAGTGGAGTCTTAGTAATAGGGTCCCGTTTTTACCCTAAAAATGAATTCCTCGTTGAAAGAAGTTTGTTATTTAATTTTTTTTTCTCTCATATAGAGGAAGTCTGTGTCCCAACAGTGGAAATATTATAGGCTGATTAAGATTTGCTAAATGGCTTCAAAAATACAATACGAATGACCATTATTTAAAAATATAGATTCTGCGACCAAAAACATCAAAATGATCAATAATTAAATTAGATTTATGACATCATTATTCTGTAATTTAAACATGAGAATTTATGGCAAAAATATTTAACATAAGTTCGTCATAAACACGGCACTTCGTGGTAACCGCGATTAACTGTGTTGATTCATCCGTTCTAAGGAATATTATAAAACGGAATATGCTTTATTTCCCACCAAAATTTTTACACAATTAATATACAACATCTGTAATAGAGGACAGTTTCCGTTTTTACCCTTTGGGTACGGAACCCTAAAAAAGATAAATAAAATTAAAAAAAAAACTCACCTGACTAGGAAACACATTCTTCACATACGCTTGCCCCGTCATATGATTCAACCCTACCAACAGACACAAATTAAACAACCCCCGTTCCCTCGGCTCAAAAGGCAGGTCAATACACCCAGCCTTCTCGTCGATACTCATATTGTCGAAGCTATCCGAATTAGCGTCAAGTACGTCCTTCATAGAGAGGACGTTGCCATGAGAGTCGGTCAGGTTGAATTTGGAGTCGGTGTCCATCTTTGTAATGTTGCCTTGTGAAGTTCTGAAACTTTTCCAGGACCTGGAATGAAGGAGAGGTAGTGATAATTATATTATTGCCGTTTTGGGGTTGAAACCCTCGGGCCGTGCGGTCCGAGTGGTCATGGCTTGTTCAATGAAATCCCCAAATGGCTGGATGATACTTCCCGTGACCTTTTTTTTTTTTGAGGGTTTGAAATCATCAAATGACCCCTCCCGCTCTGGGTGGAGCGGAAGGGAGTGTCAGACTTACTAAATAAAACCCACCCGTGTCTTAGCACTTTATGTTCCGGGGCAGCGGTAACCCTTTCGGACAATTCCGCTGCCCCGGCAGGCTTCGACCCTCACGGGCCTCTTCATCTGATGCTGACATCCAGAGGCGTCTCTAGCCCAAGTAGCGCCCGTGTGCAAACATTACCCAAGCGCCCCCTAGTATGGGCGTGTTCACTGCGGCGACGAGCCGCCCACTACCTGAACGCGCCCCAGAAGGTGGTAGCCATCCTCATTGCCGGACTGCCGCCATGGGATCTGGAGGCGATAGTCCTCGCGCGCGTATATGAGTGGCGCGCGGAGGCACTACGCCGGGGGGAAGTTCCGCTTCCGCGGCAAATCGCTGCGGAGCGGACGGAGCTCCGGCGCGATCTCATGGCGACATGGAAGGAACGATTGTCGCAACCCAGCGCAGGGCACGCCGCGATAGCGGCGATAAGACCCCTCTTTGAGGAGTGGCTAGAGAGGCGCCACGGCGCCCTCACCTACCGCCTGACGCAGGTCCTCACCGGACACAGAAGTTTCGGGAGGTTCCTGCACATCATCAGTTTGCCGTAAATATGAAGTAAATTTCATATTTACATGTTTACTCAAATATAAAACTTAATCCATGGCGCCAAGACTTATTTTGCAAAATTACGTGTATCGAGCGGTAGAACAGTGCAGCACGCGCCACGTGTACTCACGGTCTCACGCTTTTCAGAAATGCCGCGCGCTTGACGTTCGTCCATGGCATGGCAATTTGAACTTTATTGTCTATCCCAAACAGTTGAATTCGCATTATTCGCAATATGATTGTCGGCGTGTTTTCAAACGAATCATTGAAACAGGTGCCGCCGAGCGATGCGACACTCACTACTACACTCAAAATATAATCTTTAATAATGTGTAATAAGGTTTATTTCATGTTGAAAAAAAAGTTAATATTGTAAAAGCCGCTCGCGCGCTCGTGGCGCATCTTGCTTTGGTGTAATTCGACAAATATAAGAAGAGCTCCTGATGCTATACAAAATGTATGGAAAGCGGAGCTCGTGCCGCGGCCGGCCATCGCGCGCGCCAAGTGGGGCTCCGAAGCGAGCGGCGCTCGGCGCCCCCTAGGACCGCTGCGCCCGTGTGCAACGCACACCCTGCACAATAGGTAAAGACGGCCCTGCTGACATCTCTTTGATGCGCGCGTGGAACACGTACGCAACTACGCACCCCCCGGCACGGGCCTGGTCCTGATCGGACGGTGAGCTACCCATTACTCTCCGCCCGCAGGCCCGCGCCTACGGTGGCCGGGAGTCGTCTCCCGCGGCGGCTGGTACGTGCACTAGGAAGTGGTGAAGGGTGGGCATTTTGGGGGACTGCCTTATGTAATTTTGAAAATCTGATTCTCAGCCTTACTGACACTTGACACTGGTTGACACTTCCCGTGACCCAAGGACTGGCTTTTATCTTGGCCAGAGGCTCAGTATTACCATACAACGTGGCAATGCCTCCAGTCTCTTGGGACATTACCAGTCGACAGCAATGCGGATGAATTTTTCGCCGATATATTTTAGTTCGTCAATAGTTTTAGGTTAGGATATTATATTTTTATTTTAGTATTTTGTTAGTTTGTTTAGTATTAGATGTTATGTAAAGTGAAGTGAATAAAAGTGTTATTACATAGATGTTTGATTACTTTAAACTTTTAGAGTGATTCAAACTTAAACTCAAAGCATTTTTTAAAATTAAACCTTGTACAGGCACTTTTGAATTGTCAAAATTAAATAGTCTGTCAGTTAGTCAGAAAGTTGAAGCTAGTTGCCCATTCCAAAACGTAGATCTCTATGGAGAAGAACGGGCAAGAAACTCCATGGACACTCTCAAGATATTACAAAATCCTGGGTACATTATTCTTGTTACTTCTATATGTGAGAACAATGTAAACTCCCTCTCACAGAGAGGAGGCCTGTGTCCCAGCAGTGGGAACATTATAGGCTGATTATGCGTATGCTAAAGACAGTGTCCATAACTTACCTAAAGGTAGAATAAGGGTTGTCGACGATTTCCTTGTAAGAACAGACGGAGGTCTGATGTCTGAACCGCTTGATGTTCTTGGGGTCTAAGTACGCGACCCTGGTCGATACTCTTCTGACGTAGTTCTTACGTTTCTCTGTTAAACTTCTTGTTAGTTTTACTGATTCTGTGGAGGAAAAGAGGTAAGGTTATAAAACGTTATACAATATTGATTGTTTGGTTAACTTAGGATAACGCAGTACAGTATTATGATATGACATATTAGTATGACATATAAGCTTCTTACAAGTTTCAGCATATTTCATTGAAATGACGAAATGAAATGATTTTATTTTTTGTAAGTAGGTTTGTACAAACACTTTTACACGTCAATCATGTTTTTTTAAAACTAGATGAAGTCGGCGTTTCCTATCTGACTACTCTGAGAAGAAAGGCCGAAACAAAATCAGAGGTCACAGTCTCTTTTAAAGTCCAGACATAATCTTGGTCAGGTTATATGAAGACCATGTAGATCGATGTCTGAGGTGGTCTTTCATTACTATTGTATGTGCTCTATCAGATGGGGTAGGGGGATTTATTTTAAAAGGCTACGTTAGAAATATAGTTTAAGCATGGTTTCATCTTCAATTTATGTGACTACATATCTTTTAATTTCATACTCATTAAGGGGCTTACATGACCTAAAGCGCGGTCTTTGTCGGACTGCATAGAAAAGAAAGAGAAGCGCGATGACACAACGCTGGTATAGATTGCAAAATATGAAGCAATTATTTAATTACAAAAAACCTATTGTTTGGACTAAAAAATTTAAACAGTAGTGTTTTAGTATGTTGCTTGTAGAATAATTTGACAAAAAATCAGAATGATTGTATGGTTTTTATTGTAAAAAGAAAGTTTTTAGAGGTATCTTCATGATTTTTTTCTATCGTATCAAATTAGTTGTATTATGTTTTCAACACACTATCTACCTAGCATATATCCTGAAGAATATCATATATTTTTCTGACATTGTTAAGTGTAGTCGATCATATACTTTTATTGTTTCTAAAACTTGCGTTTTTTGCGTTTAGGTCCTGTAAGACCCTGAATATAAACTTTTCCACTTGCTCTAACCCAGAGGGTAGAACAACAAGACTCCTTACCTTCACTAGTGCTGCCATCTGAATGTTCTGTAGGAAAACTGCTTGGCTTATTGTTTTCGTCCATATTGCATACAGCTGTGACAGTTTCGAAGAGCTCGTTCATCAGGTCGTTTAGCTGTAACAGACAGAAAGACGGACATAAGAAACGGAGTTGACAGTTCAAAAAATCAGGTCAAATTATGTAGATCAAAGAAAAATAAATAAATAAAATCAGCTGTCCCCTACATTTATGTTCCCATAACTCGTCAAAATGTAGGAAAATTCTTTTTTCGCGATTTCATGTTTGGTCCCTTAGTAATAGTTGTTCATAATAATAAGTACAATGACCCCTGAATAGGGTTGCCATCACCTAAATTACGGACCCCGGATAAAACCATCAAAATCCCCAGACATTTGGGTGAAATAAAAAAAATACCCGGACTCCTTCGAAAAAAAGTTACAATAAAATAAAATCATCGTTAAGTATCATATTTTGTTTCTTATTTATAGAATATCAACTTAAACCTCAACAATATAAATAAACCGCTTAATTTATTAATTAATTATACACTCTTCTCTATATGAGAGGTATTCTGGTAACAAAAATAATTAGGAACGCTCTTCTTTTTGGAATAAATTAAAATTAAAAAAAATGTAAGTAAATCAAAAGCAAATTATGAATTGTCACGAGCGCACGGGTATATTTTTCATTTATTGCAAATCATTCAAAGTCAGATTTCCCCTAACACAGAAAGTGTCCAGGTTTCACCCGGACACTTTTAAGGACCCCGCCCGCACGCTCCCCGGACGCCCACTAAACTAGGACAAATCCGGGGAAATCCGGACGGATGGCAGCCCTACCTACCCCTGAAGAGGTTATCCATTAATTACCGGACACCCTTTATAATTCCAAAATAGTTGAGTAGGGTGGTGAAGGAAAGCGCAATAGATGTCACATGTCTTCGAATTTTTAAGTTTTAGGCACTGACCTGACCTCTATTATACAAGTATATAGATCAGTGGTTCTAGGTCATGCCGGGTTTCTTCACGACATTTTCTTTCACTGTTTTGATAGCTGTGGTGATGAAACAAAATTACCTACCCAAAGTTAAATCCTGCCTGCCCCATAACTTTTGTACGTTCACGAACGAGAAACAAACACTTCCACACTATTCCAATGACCGGCTATGACTAAACCAATTTCTCTGACGTTACAGCGCAAGATTTACCGCTACACTGTGACCTTGATATACATGATTGAATTTTGGCTGACGAAGCAATAGACGATTAACCATGGAATAGGTCAAGGATTGATTCATAGGACATTAACACCATAGTTATTTCACCAACAGACTGATTCAACTTTTTCAATGGGACAAATCTTGGAAGTAATCATCATTCATCATCTGCCTAGCCTTTTCCCAACTATGTTGGGATCAGCTTCCAATCTAACTGGAATCAGCTGAATACCAGTATTTCACATGGAGCGACTGCCGATCTTACCTCCACAACCTAGTTACTGGGTAATACGATAAACCTTGGTAAGACTAGCTGTCAGTCTTTCGGGCTTCTGAAGACCTGTAACGACTGTCAAAGATCCACGAATGACACCTGGGACCGGGCTTAACGTGCTCTCTGAGTCACGGAGGGGTCTTGGTATGTAAAAATGGTCACTCATCCACGCACCAACCGCGGCAAGCGTATCTTGTAAATAAAGTTCCCAAAAGTGTTCAAACGGTGGAGATTTTTATAGGATGTTTTTGTATGCAATAGGTATAGAGGTATGAGGAACAGGGTGTAAAGTTCACTCATACTCTATAGAAAAAAGAAGATTCTCCGACCATTGTATCTATGCTAGTTGCGCGGTAAACTCTGCTTGCGAGATGCAGGATTTTGCGTGACGTCAGTATGACGCGTAATTCGCATGTGGCGTTGTAGATACCGCTATATTACCATCGCAGGTAGAATCTGGATGAGGTCGGTGTCGTTGGGTTCGCATTTTCGTTGTTTGTCACCGATTTCCGAAATTAAAGTTATTTTTACTTTGTAGTGCTAGTGTCTTATTTGGAAGTCGATTTTTTTTTTGTAAAAATGTTTTTATTTTTCACTTTTAAATTGTACTTACCCCACACAAACTCGTATAGCACTACTTGCTACGTAATATTTTTTTTTTTAAGTCGAATTGAGAACCTCCTCCTTTTTTGAAGTTGGTTATAAAGTGGGTGTGTGCTATTCAATACACCTCTGCTTATCTCTGCAGGGCACACAGGCGTGATGTTATGTGTTATCAACAAGTGACAGATGCCTAAGTAAATAAATAAGGGAAGTGCAGTCTTGCTGTCAACGTGTGGCGTCCATTAGTCTCGTAAACAACTCCTAGGCGATAATATTGTCAACATTATTAGCGAGGTTACGTGAATTTCCACTTAGATTGTTATCTGTGTAGAAAATATCTATAGGTGACGCAGTGATGACCTTAAGGTTTTGGCCAGACTGGCAGCGCGGGCGCGGGGCTGGCTCGGGGCGGGGCAGGCGCGGGACGAACGCGGGGTGGGCGCGGGGCGGTCGCGGGGCTTTCGCGGGGCGGGCGCGGCGCGGCGAACTCAAACATATTATGAACGGCACGCCGCCGTGTTCCGGCTAACCGTATCGTCTCGGTTCTATTGCTGTCCGCCGCATTTCCTCGTCACTCGTCAGTGCTTCTAGAAATATTGGACATGATGGACATCGAAGAAGTTGCTGCAGTTATTTATTTATATCATCGTGGAAAACTGTCCAGTTAGGTAGGTAGGTCTAACTTCGAGAAAGAGGTCAATCGTCGAATCCGACTCCGCTGGGCAGCGTTCGGGAAGCTACGCAATATCTCCTCGTCCCACATACCGCAGTGTCTCAAGACGAAAGCCTTTGACCAGTGCGTGTTGCCAGTGATGACTTATGGCACTGAAACGTGGTCGCTCACAATGGGCCTTATAAGAAGGCTAAAAGTCACCCAGGTAATGGAGAGGGCTATGCTTGGAGTTTTCCTGCGTGATCGAATCAGGAATGAGGAGATCCGCAGGAGAACCAAGGTAACCGACATAGCCCGAAGAATTGCCAAACTTAAGTGGCAGTGGGCAGGGCACATTGCTCGCAGAACAGATGGCCGATGGGGCCGAAAGTTTCTGGAGTGGCGACCGCGTACCGAAAGACGTAGCGTTGGAAGGCCTCCCACAAGGTGGTCCAAGGACCTTGTGAAGGCCGCAGGGACCCGTTGGATGCGAGAAGCACAGAACCGGTCGAAGTGGAGGTGTTTGGAGGAGGCCTATGTCCAGCAGTGGACGTCTTTCGGCTGAAATGATGATGACGATCGTGGAAAACGTCGTCGTAAGAATAAACATAGATTTGGATACACCCTCTACTGGAGACACGACATGACAGCAGAGAATTTAAGGGTGGGTAGCGCTTGCGGCTAACCGAGTCGAGTGCGAAGAGGGGATGCGACGCGCTGGTACAGACGCCAGCACATCGAGCTACTACAATCTGTCAAATTTCTTTAATAGTTTTTTTAACTTTATCGCTAAAGCATAAGGTTCAATGGTGATTGGAAAAATTTTACAGTTTCGGGTAGTTTGATGTGCTGGCGTCTGTACATTCAACCGGTGCGGTCCGCCGCCGCGGAGCGGTTGCCGGCTGGCCGCAAGTCAGTGCGTTGTGCGTTGATATCATGCGGTTTCATATAAAAATTTAAGTACGGCCTGCCGCAACGGCACGCCGCATCACGGCCAGCCGCTACTGCGTTTTAGGCCTATCACACTATCAGTAGCAATGGTTTTCATTTTGACAGTTCAACAACATTCATTGCGTTATTTACGTTGTTAAGCAGACAAATTTTTTGAACATATAAAGCAATGGATTAGCAATATCCTTCAAAATGATTCAGATTGTGGTCGATAGTGCGTTAAGCAATTAGTGTGCTGATGCAGCTGAACACCAGTATTTTACATGGAGCGACTGCCTATCTGAGGATCCACAACCCATACTTGAAAACATCGGATAGATTAGCAAGGGTTATTTCTAGCATGAGGTCAGGTCGTGGGAATATCGGGATAAAAACTATCCTATGTCCTTTCCCGGGACTCAAACTATCTCTATACCAAATTTTATCTAAATCGGTTCAGCGGTTTAAGCGTGAAGAGGTAACAGACAGACAAACACACACACAAACATATATAACACTTTCAAATGTATAACATTAGTATGGATTTGTAAAATGGTGAAGGAAAATATCGTGAGGAAACCGGCATGTCCTAGAACCAAAAATTCTGAGACATTTGACATAATACAAACCCGCACTGGGCCCGCGTGGTGGATTACAGCCCACTCCCTCTCACAGAGAGGCCTGTGTCCCAGCAGTGGGAACATTATAGGCTGAAGCATAAGTTGTATCTGTGTACTTTTTATGGCAAATAAATATAGTATAATATTGTGAACATTAACTCCTCAGTTCGTGCAATAAGAGAAAGTCTGAACACTAGTAATGCATTCATGCGAAAGAAATTAAATTACCTTCTTCCGCCATTTTGAATAGGTCAATGTAACACTGACACACAGAGTTAATACATAGATATTTGAACAAAAAAGCTTTTTCTTTTTTTTTATCCTTTTTTTTGTACCACATTAACACTTTATCCATCCACCACAATTTTTGACACAAAAAATTTAAAACATTTTTTATTCTTTTCGAAAAAAAATCACAACTTTTTTTTTTTTCTTTTTAACCTTTATTTTTCTACCAAACTAACACTGTATCCATCCACCACAATATTTTTCCACAAAAAACTCAAAAACTTTTTTTTTTGGCGAAAATAAATTAATTAAAGTTTCTTTCTCCGTCATATGTAAGCGTTCGGAGCAGTAACTATGGAGAATGATCTAATTTGTAGTAATCACGAAAACATAATGTTTCTCGTACAGATAACTTCTTGTATGTTAACGCCGCGCGTGGTTTTATGTAGAATGGCACAATTATTGCAATATTTTTCCTTGTTAATTGAATGAGGATGTGGAAAATAGTTTAGTATAAATACAAATTAATAATAGGACGTGCGTTTAAGAACGTGGTGATGTATGAATCAACACATTCATTACTTGCTATAGTTAAATTATTATTATTATTTTTAACTGTAAAGTTATTTTGGTATTTACTCATAAAAATTTACTTAATGTCAATTATTTTGTATTTTCAGTACTGATTAGGTACGATTAAATATAAGAGTAAATGTTATTAATAAATACTAACAATCTAGTGTTTGGTTGTAAAAAAAATTGTACTTTGGTTTAAATTAAATAATCACGAAAAACCACTAGAAATTGCGACGTTGCCAGCCCGCGCGGGATAAACGCTAAACAAAATTGCGACACTTTAAGGTCAAAATATTAGTTCCATAAAATGTAACAGTCATTATCATTACAAAATGGACAGAGAGACAACAGCACAATCTTGCGGTAATTATTCGCGTTAAGGGGGAAGCGCTCAGGTAGCCCGCGAAATTCAAATTTTCTTACGTTTTTTGCAATTTCCTGGTCAGTATTAAGTTGTACGTTGATTAAAATATGATTCGCGACCGTAACACAAATGTATTTACAGATCTAAAATCATTAGAATCAGTATTACAACTTGTTAAGTTAGTATAATCCTAAAATGTTAAGATTTCATGAAACAGTCATTCAGTAGGTCTTAGAGAGTTGTGTTGATGACTTTAATGATTATAATTCTGTAAATACATAGGTATTTGTTACGGCCGCGAATCATATTTTAATCAACGTATAACTTAATACTGACCAGCAAATTGCAAAAAAATGTAAAAAAAATTTAAATGCTATTTGGAACCGTATCAAAATGTGCGAGGAAGCATTATTTTTATTTGTTTCGACGAGAATTCACATGAAACTGCACGGACCGACAAACTACACTCGGGTCAATGTCTGAGCCTCTGAGGGGAAAAAACCATGAATCACGTAGTAAGATAATTAGGTCATTACTTACTGTAAACATGGCGTGATGAACCAAATGAACTATTTAAATGTTTGTATTTTTTTTCAAAGAATCATTAGTAAAGTATGTTGACGACTTTGTTTCGACAATCTTGAAGAAAAGATCAATAAAATATACACAAACGGTTTCACCCGCTAGTGTCGATCCCGTGGGAATAGGTATCGGAATAAAAACTATCCTTATCTTTTCAAGCCTAAATCACTGAACGGATTTCGATAAAATTTGGCAGAGAGATAGATTGCATCTTGGGGAAGGACATAGGATAGTTTTTATCTAGTAACACATATTTAATTTCATATCATTAGGGAATGAACCGTTCAAGAGAGGAGATAGGTACAAAATGCCCTATTCCCAGTCAGCTATGCAGGAGGTTACTTATTGTTTGTATTTTGATTGGGTAACAAAGGAATATTAATTACCTAGGCTTCGTTTGCATACAAAGTTCAACCATCTCAATCTAAATCATTTTGAAGGATATCGCTAATCCATTGCTTCATATATTCGAAAAATGTGTCTGCTCAACAATGTAAATAACGCAATGAATGTTGTTGAACTGTCAAAAAAGTTTTTAACAAAAAAAAAACTGACTTCAAAAAAAACGGAAGTCGGTGTCTTTGGATCTGTATTTTTTTTAGTTTTTTGCCACCGATGTCCGTTTCTTTGTTCCCTCGTTAGTAGGTCTGTTTACAAATTTCGAAAAACAAGGGCTAGAAAGTTTGTATGAAATGCCGTACGTGGTAAACGCTCTTAATGGCAAACAACATCGCGGCAGGTCCAGACAGAGATGGCGGGATCAGCTGGACTCCTTAGATAAAGACTGGTCCTTGGTAGCTCTGGACAGAGAGAGGTGGGAAGAGAGTAGGTAGGCCTTTGCCCAGCGGTGGGACATTTGAAAAAGTATGTTCCGTGAAAATGTACTGCGCGTGGATTCCCCCCACCTCCCACCTCTGTTTTAAGTTTTGGCCTTTATAATGACCAAAACTTAAAACAGAGGTGTCGATTACGGTAACAGTGTAGCGAGTTAAATGTGTTTTTTTCCCATGTCAAAAAATGTCCAACGCGCCTAAATAAGTTTTCTTTTCAAAAAAAACTTCCAAGAACTAGGAAACCGACACTACACCACACCGTGAACTCATTTCTTTGTACATCTTTCTAGTATAAGGTTCAATTTAATTAGTGATAAATTATAATAGCATGACAAGATAAAGTTTGCACTCATTGATTGCACGCGACCTTTCCACGAAGAGGTCTTGACTATTTTCCATTATTTTTAAGATTACTAGCAACTCTTCTCTCGTATAGAACCACGAAATTAAAAAAAAACAGTAGCGCTCCGGGAGTGCCGACAGAAGTGACAACAAAACACAAACAGAATATTTTGCCATCACTCACTGACATATATCGGATATACATTAAAAGCGCAAGCATCCCGAGGACAGCCGAACACATCCAAAGCGGGTATTTTTTTAATCGTCTTATAAACAAAACATGCGCGGTGTCGCTTACGGTAACAGTGGCGCGAGTTCAATGGTTTATTCCCATCTCAAAAAACGTTTTAAAAACCAAACACGCGCGGTGTCGCTTACGGTAACAGTGGCGCGAGTTCAATGGTTTTTTCCCATCTAAAAAAATGCCCAATACGCGAGAAGTTTTCACTTCAAAAAAATAGCTCATATCGTGGCGTGATACATTTAAATATCAACAATCATGGAATCTATTTTTAATAAATAATTATAATAATCAGCCTATAATGTTCCCACTGCTGGGCGGGACACAGGCGTCCTCTCAGAGAGAGGGCCCAGTGCGGGTTGGGAATGTCACATGTCTTCGAATTTTTGGTTCTAGGACATACCGGTTTCCTCACGATCTTTTCCTTCACCGTTTTGAGAGCAGTGGTGATGAAATATTTTACACAAAGTAAAGCGCCTGCCATTTTAATGCTCTCCAAAAAATCATCATCATCTACCTAGCCTTTTCCCAACAATATTGGGGTCGGCTTCCAGTCTAACTGGATGCAGCTGAATACCAGTATTTTACATGGAGCGACTGAGAATCAATGTCAGTTTCTTTTTTTCGAAAAGTATGCGATTGTTCTTTTTTTCGAAAAGTATGCGATTGTTCTTTTTTTCGAAAAGTATGCGATTGTTCTTTTTTTCGAAAAGTATGCGATTGTTCTTAAAAATATAGGAAGTGCCTCTCTGACCTCCTCAACCTATTAATTTGGTAACACAACAACAGTCTTACCAAGGGGTGGTAAGACTGGTTGTCAGACTTTCGGGCTTATGACTGTCTGTAACGACTGTCAAAGATCCAAAGAAAAAAAAATACACAAATTATTAATTTCTTGGTACCCTCTTTCATATTGGATGTGCTTACAAATGAGGCTAGGTCATTACTAGTATTATGACGTTAACGATAATGATATATTGCGCTAGTGTTGTGCTTCAATGTTTATCGATATCGACATATTTAAGGCCACACTGCGCTCCAAAACACAGATTACTGACGTTGCTAAAAAGCCGCTAAGCTGAAGTGGGACTGGGCTGGCTACGCCTGCCGTATGCCAAGCTGTGGGCCAAAATAATCACCACGGCCCTGACACAGCTTAAAGGCATCGCGGCAGACCCCGCATAAGATAGCACGGCGGTACGAGCTGGAAAAAAACAACCAGTGGTCCACTTTAGCCCTGGATCGAAAAAGCTTGAAGTCATGGGGTGAGTGAGGCCTTTGTCTAGCAGAGGGATGATGCAGGCTAATAGTAACCAGTGAGTCCGAAGTTTTGTAGCGGTATCTACAACGCCACATGCGAACAACGCGTCATGCTGACGTCGAGCAAATCCTGCATCGCGCAAGCAGAGTTTGCGCGATGCAGGATTTGCTCGACGTCACACACACACACACACACACACACCCCCACACACACACACACACACCCCCATACACATAGATTGCGTTCTGGTCATTTTCCATCCAGGAAATTTGGATACCTAATGAAAAAAGTCGACTCCCCTAATTGCCAAGTGTGTAATAAAGTCGAAGATGTCCAACATTTGCTGGTGGAATGTGAAAAGAACAGGAGAGAGAGGGAGATAGTGTTGCGGGAATTAGGGATTAATATGTATGACGTTGGGGCTTTCGTTGGAACACTATCTGCACCTAATTCGGGAGAAGCAAAACTAATTTGTGAAATGGTTGCTGCATCACTTTCTTGTACTTGTAATAATTAGTTACTTGTAATAATTAGTTAGATTAGGGTATGATGAGGCTGACATACCTTTGTAAGGTAAAAGCCTCCAAATAAATAAAGATTAAAAAAAAAAAAAAAAAAGCAGAGTTTACCGCGCAGCTAGCATAGATACAACGGCCCACTATCGACCTCCGGTCTCCGGGGGGGAGTGATGTAGCGGTATCTGCAACGCCACATGCGAACAACGCGTCATACTGACGTCACGCAAATCCTGCATCGCGCAAGCAGAGTTTACCGCGCAGCTAGCATAGATACAACGGCCCACTATCGACCTCCGGTCTCCGGTGGGGAGTGATGTAGCAGTATCTACAACGCCACATGCGAACAACGCGTCATACTGACGTCACGCAAATCCTGCATCGCGCAAGCAGAGTTTACCGCGCAGCTCTAGCATAGATACAACGGCCAGATATGAATCATCGGGCACTTGCCCGCCAGACACAACTCCCGTCTGGTTGGAGGATCCTCCCTTTTCTATGGAGTACGAGTGAACTTTGCACCCTGTTCCTCATACCTCTATAGTTTACCCGTAGGAATGTCGGGATAAAAAGTATCCTATGTGTTAATCCTGGTTATAAACTAGCCGTGTGCAAAATTTCATTCAAATCCGTTCAGTAGTTTTTGCGTGAAAGAGTAACAAACATCCATCCATTCATCTTCAGAAACTTTCGCGTTTATAATATTAGTAGGATGGAAGAAAAAGACATGCAGCGCCGACCACAAATAAAATGGGACAAGGGTAAGAGAATGGTTATGATGTCAATAGAACTAACAGACGAAGAGTGTTTGTCAAATTCGATAAACTTTACTTTGCACGCTATTCCCAGAATTATAAAACGACGCTTTTTCGCTTTATCGATACACAAAACTATCGATACTATCTCCCCCCACTTAAGGGGGGACTACAGGACCAAAAAACAAAAAACTGGCCAAGTGCAAGTCGGACTCGCACACGAAGGGCCCCGTACAACAAGGCAAAAACGTCGAAAAAAAACACGTTTGTTGTATGGAAGCCCCCCTTGAATATTTATTTTATTATTTTTTAGTATTTGTTGTTATAGCGACAAAAGAAATACATCATCTGTGAAAATTTCAACTGTCTAGCTATCACGGTTCATGAGATACAGCCTGTAGGGTAATTGCGTAACACACTATCAGTAGCAATGGGTTTCATTTTGACAGTTCAACAACATTTATTGCGTGGTTTACGCTGTTGAGCAGACACATTTTTCGAACTTATGGAGCAATTTATTAGCAATATGTTACACAAGTAGGGTGCTGGACAGACGGACAGCAGACGGACAGTGGATTCTTAGTAATAGGGTCCCGTTTTTACGCTTTGGGTACGGAACCGTAAAAACGACGGACGCTTAACTTTAACATGTTCTTTAATCGATACCCAAAACTATCGATACTCTCTCCCCCCACTTAAGGGGACTACAGGACTTAAATGCCAAAAACGCAAGTTTTATAATGCCTAAAAGTATATATGATCGACTACAGTAAACACAAGTTACTTTAAAAAATACCCAAATCGCTATAGCTTTGCCTATAAAATTTGAGGGTTTCCCTCGATTTCCATGGGATCCTCTCATCAAGATTCCAACTTGATGATAATGGGACCACCTCGAGAGTATACCCTTTCGAAGAAAAAAAGAATTTTGAAAATCGGTCCTCAATTGGCGGAGTAATCGCGTAAGAAACAAACAAAAAAAAAAAAAAAAACATACCGTCGAATTGAGAACCTCCTCCTTTTTTGAAGTCGGTTGAAAATCAGAAAAATATATGATATTCTTCAGGATATATGCTAGTTAGATAGTGTGTTTAAAACATAATATACAACTAACTTGATACGATCGAATAAAATCATGCAGATACCTCTAAAAACTTTCTTTTCACAATAAAAACCATACTAATATAAGTACATACAATCATACCGATTTTTTTTTTCAGATTATTCTACAAGCAACATACTAAAGCACTGGTGTTTTAATTTTTTAGTCCAAACAATAGATTTTTTGTAAATAGATAATTCCTTCATATTTTGCAATAAAGTACCATCGTTGTGTCATCTCGCTTCTCTTTCTTTTCTATGCAGTCCGACAGTGACCGCGCTTAGAACTATTTCGCGCCAACATCAGGCGGCCCGACGCCACTCGCAAATAACATTTTATAGCTACTTTGAGCCAATTTCACTCATCTACCTAGCCTTTTCCCAACATATTATGGTCGGCTTCCAGTCTCACCGGATGCATTTTACATGAAGCGACGGCCTATCTGACCTCCACAACCCAGTCACTGGGTAATACGATCCCCCTTGGTAAGACTGGTTGTCAGACTGCCTGATCGATCGTCCCGTGCGGCTGTTATTTCTTTGCCACAAACCTTCTCAACTCTCTCTTTCGCTGCTAAACACCTTAAAATTTTTGGTAATCTATACTTATAATAAATCTGTAGAAGTGAAAATTCTGTACATTGAAGATATCAAAAAAATAAATGGCAGGGGGTGTTACTAGACCGACCCCGAACCCAAAAATGTGATTTAAAAATTTTTTGTTTGTCTGTTGTTTGTCTGATCGAAGGGCATCACGCAAAAACTACCGGTTCGATTACGATGAAACTTGGTATAATTATTCTTTAATATCCTGGGCACGACACTGGGTACTTTTTATCCCGGAAAAGTAATAAACATAATCTCTGGAACTACCCGTCAGATTTGAAAAAATCTTTTTGCATTTGGTAGCCCAATTCTTGAGGAAGGCTATAGGCTATTTAATATCACGATATGACCCTTAGGGTCAGTTCACACCGAGACGCGACGCGACGCGCAGTTTTCAAGATAGAAATACAATTACAGACCTTATCTACTACACTAAAAGGTACACAATTCAGTGTCTACCAGCTACGTCGAGCTACGCAGCGCGGCGCCGCCGCCGCGCGGCGTAGCTCACTGAATCGTGTACCTTTTTGTGTAGTAGATAAGGTCTATAATTGTATTTCTATCTTGAAAACTGCGCGTCGCGTCGCGTCTCGGTGTGAACTGACCCTTAGGAGCCGAGCAAAAAGAAAAAAGTCAGAATGAACGCTAAGCGAATACGAAGTGTTGCGACGGGGTGGGGGTACAAGAAATTTCACGCGGACGAAGTCGCGGGCAGAAGCTAGTAATAACTAAAACATCGATCCCCAAAACTATCGATAATATCTTTTCCCCTCTCTAAATACCCACTAATTAGTTTAGAACAATTTCGCGCCAACATCAGACGGCCCGACGCCACTCACATGTAACATTTTAACACATCATTTCATAATCACTTCGAGCCTATTTCACTGCGACGTAGAAATTGATAGCAGTTAGCAGTTCACCAAAATATTTACAAATTGCTCACTTATCTTGGGTCTTCGGGCGTACCTATTTACAGTGACCTGCAAAAGTTAGTTGACATTTTTCCAGTTCAGCTGCGATGCCACATTATGATTTAAAATAAAAAAAAAATATTAAGTCCTCTTATGGAATTACTTTATTTTTTTTTTATGATAGGTCAAAAGTAGTTGAATCTGTCCTAGTAATATTATAAACGCGAAAGTTTGTGAGTTTTAATAAAATTTTGTATGGAGGTAGCTGACACCCTGGATTAACATATAGGCTACTATTTATCCCGATATTCCCACGGGATCGGCATTTACGCGGGTGAAACCGCAGGGCGCTGCTAGTAATATTATAAACGCGAAAGTGTGTGTCTGTCTGTTACCTCTTCACGCTTAAACCGCTGAACCGATTTAGATGAAATTTGGTATAGAGATAGTTTGAGTCCCGGGAAAGGATATAGGATAGTTTTTATCCCGATATTCGAGTTCACTCATTATAAACAGCCTATAATGTTCCCACTGCTGGGACTCAGGCCTCCTCTCTTCTAGAGGGAGTAGTTTGCAATCCACCACGCGGGCCCAGTGCGGGTTGGTAGATGTCACAAGTCTTCGAATTTTTGATTCTAGGACATGCCGGTTTCCTCGCGATGTTTTCCTTCACCGTTTTGAGAGCAGGGCCCAAGTCTGCTATTTTTATAAATTCGTCATTCCAACACGATCCCATTGTCATTTTGCTATAAGTTCGTAATCTGCTAAATTCATAATGGTCGACCATTGGTCGGTCAATGGCACAGAACATATATACGATACTCGTCACGAATTCAAAGCAATGACTGCACAATGACGTTCTAATGGTAGCCCAAGTAGCACACCGAGGCTGCTTATCAGCCGAATAACGGATTCCCATCATGCTTAAAGCTGAATAAAAAAGCTGCATAAGGGCTGTATACGGCCTTATACAGCTCTTATACCTCTTAATTGGGCACAAATTATTCAGCCTTAAGTTCACGTAGCTGCTTAGGAGCTGTGTAGCAGCAATTTAACAGTGTTATAAAGGGTAACAACAGTACTATGCGCTGAATATCGACTGATAGGAGCTGTGTAGCAGCAATTTAACAGTGTTATAAAGGGTAACAACAGTACTATGCGCTGAATATCGACTGACTAAGAGATCACAAGTTGCTCTTTATTCAGTAAATATGTCACATCTACGCTCTTAATATATGTTTTAAACCGGGAAAGGCTGCTTGCGGCCAGTGTAAAAGTGAACATTATTTGTGTAGCAAATTTATAGAAGCAAATATTATAAACTCTACTTATGGCTGCCAATTGAACACTTGTTTCGTGGATAATATTCATATTTCCTGGTAAGTACATTGTTTTACATATTAATAAAAGAAAAATGATTGGGAATGTAATTTCACTGACATTATACATATATATTGTCTAAGAAAATTTTAGTGCGCCACGAAAATATACAGTTTTTAATTAATTTTGTGATATAAATAAGCCGTGATGAAAATTTGAATAAACAATTTTTAGTGCTTTGAAAAGAATTCTAAGATAAAAAGTTATTATTATGTTATCAGGAAGTAAAAACTAATGCAATACATTCCTAATTCATACACAAAACATCATAAAAGTTGAAAAATGAATCAGTATATTTTATAGGTTAAACAATAAAATGTTAAACAGCGACGTGAATAATTAAAACTCTTATATGCTGCAGAAGGCTGTCTATTAGTTTACTAGTGTACTGTTAATCAGCAAAAAAGTGAATAAAATTACACATGTGAACTGTATGCAGCTATAAGCTGTTTTCTTTACTGTTAATGGTTCACAAGCTCTACCGTTAGCTATAATGTGAACAATTAAACAGTTGTTATACAGACTCTTTAGGGATCCGTAGTATTATATCTAAAACCACCGCATGGATAACTTCTAGTTCAAAATTGTCAAAGTGATATTATTTAACACACCGTTTTACGCGAGCGCGAACCTTTCAAATTGGGTAGAAAGATATTAATATATAAACAGATATTTTATTTTTTCATTGTAAAATAAATTGTACAGCAACATAAACATAAATGCAATATATGATCCTAAACATATTTTAATTTCCTAGTTTTTACATACGCAAAGAAGGCTGTTACTCAAAACGTGGCGTCACTTTGACGCTCATTTCTGACTTTTGTATTGTGTTCATGAAATTGGCCCTTAGAGACGTTTTGACGTGGAGTTGCGGAAATCAGCTCGTATTACCTACTTACCTAGTTCTGTTTTTTACCTCTATTCGCAATAATGTTTACGATTGACATAAACAAGCAGGTACCTACAAACTGTAAAAAACTTATGCAAACAATACTACCTACCTACCCAGATGATACCTATGTACAAGTTATGTATTTATTACTTATAACTGATTGTTTCTTTTCTTTATTACAGAATAATCCCTTTTAAGATCGTTAGTACTACAGAACCGAATGGTGAGCGATTGAGCATTGTACCGTCACTTTGGGAGTTTAATGGAATATTAAGTTGGCCTCCAAAGAATAAAAACATTTTGAAACTGATCAAGGAAGAACGTTCGAAGCCGAGTCCTGATTGGTCCAAAATTATAAGTGCTAAATGAATCAATAAATATGTATAAGTTCAATCATTTATTTTGTTTTATTTACAAAGTATGTAATAATGGAATAAATTAATAATGGCATTCTTTATATGATAAATGATTTATTTTCTGTAAGTAGGTTTGTACAAAAACTTTTACACGTCAATAATATTTTTTTTAAACTAGATGATTTCGGCGTTTCCTATTTGACTATTCTGAGAAGAAGGGCCGAAACAAACGTCTGAGTTTGTTTCGGACAAAAGACAAAAACTTGTTCAGATCGTGTAAAGACCATGTAGATTGGTGTCTGAAATGGTGGAATAAATTCGTTGATAATTGCTGCCAGATCTTTTAAAGCAACATGGTTAATACTCTTTTCTACAGCCCACGTTCTAATTTTTTCCCTAAACAGTGAGTGCTTTACATCATCGCTATAGTTGCCGTCGTCATCATCTTCAGAACTCGATATTTTTTCTGAGTTATAATTGCGGGTGTTTAGAATTGAACAATTAATATTTTCACCGAGGTTACTGGAAGAATAACTTGGACATACATAATTTGTTGGATGTGCAACATCTTCTGAGCTATTGCGACTAACATTCTGTACGGAACCATCCTATTCCAAACTATTTGTCACGCTTTGCGTTACTTCCCGACTTGAAAATTTCATTTCTTCTGTCTTCATAATTCTTTGGTACTCTTTCGATAATTTTCTTCTAATGCCTGTTCTAACTTTCATTTTCCACGATTTAGTCGAATTCATATTTATAAAGCAATAAAATATATACGTCAGTATAATCGCCATCATCAACTAGTTACACTGACTGATTACAGTACCACATGTTACTTTTATTCAGATAAAATCTGATTAAAGGTACTTATGTGAACCACTTTAAAGTAGAAGCCGTTAATTCGATACACTAGTGAGTCTCGAAGCAGCTGCGAGGCATCTAGTGAATGTTTAAACAGCCGCTATGCAGACACTATCAATGGCAGTATAAAGGCTGATTAGCAGTAGACATATTCAGCAATAAGCTGTAATGTGGGCCACAACCCATCCATTAAACAGCTATTAACGTCATAATAGTTCACATGTGCCCATTTAATAAGTCAGTGTAATAGGAGTTCACAAATACCTTCTTATACAGCATTTGGCGTAATTTCATCCATTAAACAGCTCTTACTACGGTTAAGGCATTAGAAAAGGTTAAAAGCTGAATAGAGTCGTTGAAAATATACCTTTATAGCACTCTTATCGTATTAATGGTAGTTTTGTCGGTCTTAATCAGCCTTAATGCAGCTCTTAATCAGCCTAAACTGTTTAAATATCACTGACAGCTATTATGCAGCTGTAGGATCACCAGTGTACTCTTAAAAGAGTCTTAATACGCATAGAGGTTCAAAGTGAGTAGTTATACAGCAAATCTGTGCTACTTGGGAGGTCACTGATCAAAGAAACTCTCAAAATTTTAGCAGATTAACGCCTAAGTCAGTCATTCATTTGTCATTATGTACGAGATTCCCATTCTATGCCATTTCTTTCAATGGAGTGTCAGTGGTTGACCATTGGAAAGTCATAATGACGCCATTATCTTAGTAGATTACCAAACTTGTCAAAATCAACAATTATGAAATCAATGATAGACCATTCTGACACTATTGTAATACTTAACAGACTTGAGGCCCTGTGGTGATGAAATGATTTACAGAAAGTAAAGCGCCTGTCTGGGTTCGAACCCACGACCTATTCACTCGAGACTAGAATTCTAAGCTCTTAATAATAAGTTACAGAGTGCATTCGTTCTATGAGCAACTAACCTACATCCGAGTTGACTCATAATTTGCCCGTCTGATAAGGACTTGATTCAATGTATCTATTTCACTCAGTTGAAATGTGGAAAAATACTAAAGTTTTGATAAGTTTGTTTTTAATTTAAAAAAGAAAAGGTATTTATTGTGACTCGTAAAGGAAGATCACAAACTAAACACAATCAAATAAAAACTTTTTATTTTTTCGATAAAAATGTTTTTTTTTTTTTAATAATTTCTGAAATCGATTTACAATTGTCGGAGATATCGAGTAAAAAAAAAATAAGTACAGTCGAATTGAGAACCTCCTCCTTTTTGAAATCGGTCAAAAAAACTAAAGTACCTATATAAAAATAAAGTAAAAAAAAAACAGAAAGTCTTTAAACAGTGAATGAGCAGGCAGTGGTAGACCGCGAAATTCAAATTTTCTTACGATTTTTGCAATTTGCAGGTCAGTGGCGCCGATTCTGTTGTTCACAAACTAAACTAAGGTCAATGTGGGCAAATCCGTCATATATTTTTGAAAGTTGAAGTTGGTTGACTATAACTGGTACACTTAACTAATTTAATATAAATTTGATGGTTGTAAGCGATAAAGAATTTTGTTGTCTATAATATACATCCATTCGAAATAACAGAACATCCCTCCATATTTAACTAAAAATGTTTTTTAAAAAAACGGTCGTTAGACGGATTTTCCCGAGGATTGGGGCAAATCCATCTAGTAGCAAATTTTCCTAGAATTACGCCGTTATATCAAAGTATGCAATTTGTAAACAAGTAAAAGCACATGTTGAAGAAAAATGTTTTGTAACGTCGTAAAAATACGGTTTAATTTACGTTTTATTCCCTAAAATCTTTTTTGGGGGCTAATCCGGCCTATTTTTATAACCAGGGATTTTAAACCTTTTCAAGAAGTTTGAAAACTAATTTAAATGTACTTAAATAAAAATGAGTTTCCGAAAATAAATGGTTTTATTCATAGTGACCTATTATTATTAGTGTTAAAAATGGAATAATATACTCAACGAAACATACTGAAAGTTGTAGGGTTCTTGATTTTTTTCCTTAGGTATTAAGTAACACCGTAAATCTTTAAATTTTAAAATATAACATTACAAATGAAATATAATTTTAACTGATCTATCAGCAGTTTGAGCATAAACAAAAAAAATATCCTTAATTATCAAACATAAATCTTTTAAGTTTTCAAAATACAATATTAGAAAGAAAAAATAAAATATCTGAATATGATCAATCAGTGATAGCATAAACAAAAACCAAAAGAGTTACAAACAATTTTTTTTTTAATCTAGCAAAAGAACACTGCGTCGTCTTCATCATTTAAAAATAAATCTTTTGACAAGTTAATTCTTTTTACTATTGAATTCTGTGGCACCTCATCTCAATCTATTTTTCTTGTTATCTTAAATGTAAGTTTTGGTTTCTTTACTGTTTTGTAAAACTTTATTGAAAAGTACGGTTCATTTGTCTGTTCGTCGGCGTAGACTGCATCTATAACGCCAACATAATAAGTCCACTTTTTTTTAACATAATATTTTACCAGAACATGGTAATTCACAGAATAACTTTCACAATCCTGCTCCGTATCATTATTTTTCCGTATCATATTATTCTCATTACTTATAAATTCTATTGTACTTATGTTTTCAGTCTCTTCGTTTCGGAGCAATATGGTCTCCTCGGTCTGTTCATATTCGTGCTCCGTATCATTTTTACTTATAATATCTATTTTATTTATTATTATTTTTATTTATTATCTTTCTGGTCGACAGTAAAAACTAAAAATGAAGGATGAAAAAGGTTGATAATTTCTGCAATGGGGTAATTCCGCTATATGACGATTTAGCCCCTTTGATATTAGACGGATTTTCCCACTTGACCATTTTGAAGTTACATATTTTTTAAAACAATTATTTCTGTATCTACTGGTTTTTATTCAAAACAAATAGAAAAATCCGTTGAAACACTTATTAAACTACATGATATGCATACTCAGAAAGTCGTAACTTGTAAAATTGAATATTTACCATACAAGAAACGTCAGCATGCAACACTTGAGTTCCGCGTTCGGAGCACAACTAAACTTCAAACATATTTTTTTACTCTTGTAGACAACGTTACTCCATCTATGAATCATAGTTGGCACTAAAAAGTGATCCTGTTTTATCGACCGAATCAGTAACAGCGTAACTATTCTGGAATGAGTAGAAAATGCATGCATACGGAATAGCCCCGTAGACGGATTTGCCCACATTGACCTTAAATTTAAGTTCAGGCATCTTTTTCTTTCTATTTCATTAAGAAAAGGACAGAAGATAAATATTAGTTTAGTCCTGTCAAATTAGTCAGCGCCTGACGTAAATTGACGTATTTTTAGTAGCAAACTTTTTAATCTGGTCTAAATTGTCTATGGAGTATCTTAATTTGACAGGACTAAACTAATATTTATCTTCTGTCTTTTTCTTAATGAAATAGAAAGAAAAAGATGCATGAATTTAAATTTAGTTTAGTTTGTGAAGAACAGAATCGGCGCCAGTGTCAGATTGTATCTTGATCAAAATATGATTCGCGACAATAACAGGTACATATTTAGAGAATTAAAATCATTAGAATCATTAATACATATTACTAAGTTAGATTCCATAAGAGATTGGAGGTTGGTGGTAGAAATCTAACTTACAAAGATATATATTAATGATTCTAATGATTTTAATCCTCTAAATATATACCTGTTATTGTCGCGAATCATATTTTGATCAAGATACAACCTGACACTGACCTGCAAATTGCAAAAAACGTAAGAAAGTTTGAATTTCGCAGTCTCAACTACCCATTCACCTAAAACACTATTACTTCGAAACCACGTCAATTATATTATCATCATAAAGCTTATTACGACATCTGGCAATAACGTATTCTCTGACACAATGAACGTAACTGCGCTAAATGAACGTGAAATTGGCGTGGACCGTGGTCTGAAGTTGAACTGCCAAAATACATGTTATCCGTATAGTTGACATTTCGATACCTTGCCGTGACAAGAGTCGACATTGACGTGGCTTGCACGTGGTAAGATTACGCGGGGAATGATAATTACCATACGGAATGTACTGTACTAGTAATTGGTTTATGGCCTGTATTCCGGGTGTATTAACTAACAAATATACAGGGGTATTGGTAAAACATTGACAACCTCTTAAGAGGTCTTTGTACTCATCATTATGAACAACTTTTACTATGGGACCAAACCTGAAATCGCGAAAAATACTAACTTAACAAGTTGTATTACTAATTGTAATGATTATAATTCTGTAAATACATATTTGTAACGGCCGCGAATCATATTTTAATCAACTTACAACTTAATACTGACCAGCAAATTGCAAAAAACGTAAAAAAAAATGAATTTCGCGGGCTACCTTGGCGCTTTCGCCTTAACACTAGCAATCAACCAAAAAGTTTGAGGAAATTTTTAACAAAAAAAATTATCATTCTGCAATATTAAAAGGCAAGCCTTCAGCGTGTCCTCGTTCCATTTTCAGTTAGAATTAATTAAAACTTGCACGCTCTTCTCATTAAAATCAGTTAAAATGAGCAGTTAATTTACAGCTGGAGCCTATTGTAATTCTTTTTTCCTGTTGAAGTTATTTCCACTAAGGGCTGATTTTACCGAAGTCAGATATCTTTGATACTTCATTGTCATATCATATCATAATCAGCCTATAATGTTCCCACTGCTGAGACACAGGCCTCCTCTCTGTGAGAGGGAGTGGGCCGTGGAATAAATATAACGTCTGACCGTTCTAGTATGGAAAAACTGCCAAAAATTCAAAATTTATTCCCAGGATAAAACTTATTCTAAATATAAATGTTTGGTGGAATGCGCCCTTAACCGAATACGAATTCAATGTCAATCTAAATAAAATTGATTGCAGAAAGACTACAACTATAGAAAAAGTCACCAACATGTTTGGAGTTGTAGCGCAAGCTGAACTTTCAGGTGGGTTTTAAAGTTGTTTTTCTAAAAACACATAACAGGTTGGCAAGGACACGTAAACCGAAACTTGTAAAGAAAACTACTCGTTGGTTATTAAAAAAAATTGCTGTTCCATACATTTTGACCTCATTTTTCTATGAAACAGCAGAATTTTTTGTTAATAACCGACGAAAAATTTCAACGCAGGAGAGCTTCAGAATCATGTAGGTAAGTCCAAGGTAAATAGGTCCAAGGTAAATAGCAGTGCCGGATTAGCCCATAAGCAATTGTCTCGGGGGGCACCAGAAACAGCACCGAAACAGTATTTGCTACCATATGAAAGGCAAGGCTGTTTATCAACAAGATATTACAAGACCCAAAAGTCACTCTAGAGATGTGCGCCAATCTTTTCGATGTTTTGGAAAAATACGAGGGGACTAGTGGATAGGGGGGCCTACAGGCGTGGATTGCTTAGGGCATCAAGTAGTCTTAATCCGGCACTGGTTAATAGGCGTTAGGTTATGCGATATCCATGCCATCCTAAACTAAGTCGCTATAACAGTACCTATATCTTGTTTCAACTCAGCCTGTTATGTGCTGAAACTGAAGGAACGAGCATTGGTCACCAGTCACCACGCTTACGCTTGCTCGATGCGTGTTTGCGGTTTCAGACTACTAACTTATTAAGTTCAGGTTTCTGAACGATGTTTTGCTTTACCGTGCCCCGGCGACATTACTTTTAGTATATGCGAAACCTGAAAATAGTTTGTTCAGAATAAGTAACTAAATCGATTCCAATCATTTCTTTTACCCCATGTTACATTTTGTCCCAAAAATATTTAAAAAAGGTTAAAAGTTGGACACCGAGCGACACTAAGTAGGTTATCCAATCTCCGCGCCGAACGGTTAGGTACCTAGGTGCTATTATCAATGAGTGCAATGTACGGACAAACAGGTAAACTAACAAGCTTATATAACTTTGTGATTTTTCATGATACAGTTTTGAAATTTTGTACAAAGATTCTTTACATAAAAATACTAGACACGTGTTTCGGGTTTCGCATATACTAAAAATAATGTTGTGTAACATAAAACTCCGGGCAACGACATTTCATAAACTATTATGTCATTAACTCGTAAGATAAATCTCATCTCCCAGCTGTTTTATAATTACAATCATTACAATTCGGCCTGATAAGATGTTAGGTACCTACTTCCTTATCTCGACGTGTCCCGAACAAAGAATCATTATGATGTCATCGTATTAATTAGAGTTAATTATAATTAGCGTATGTTTCTTACATGTGCGTACGTAGGTAACATTGTATACAGCCGGTCGATTCTGTAAAAATCTCACCGTGAGAACTTAGGTGAAGTGAGTTTGTTTTTGCTAGGAATTGACACTATTGACAGCTCACTCCACGCTCACTTCACCTAAGTTTTCACGGTGAGATTTTTACAGAATAGCACCGCTGGTCTTTGCTGGTCATCGTCTTTGTCGTCGTCTGTCATCATCTTCTTGCCGCTCTTATCCCAATTTATTAGGATCACAGAACCTCTTTTGGTACCAAAGATACCAATGAAAATTAAAAAATCTATTGGGATGACTAAATTATGTCGAATAATGGTGCCAATGGCGCCGATTCTGTTTGTTCACAAACTAAACTAAATTTAAGTTCATGCATCTTTTTCTTTCTATTTCATTAAGAAAAGGACAAAAGATAAATATTAGTTTAGTCCTGTCAAATTAAGATACTCCATAGACAACTTTAGACGAGATTAAAAAATTGGCTATTAAAAATACGTCAATTTACGTCAGGCGCTGACTAATTTGACAGGACTAAACTAATATTTATCTTCTGTCCTTTTCTTAATGAAATAGAAAGAAAAAGATGCCTGAACTTAAATTTGGTTTAGTTTGTGAACAACAGAATCGGCGCCACTTACCTTTTCACAAACTAAACTAAATTTAAGTTCGTGCATCTTTTTCTTTCTATTTCATTAAGAAAAGGACAGAAGGTAAATTTTAGTTTAGTCCTGTCAAATTAATCAGCGCCTGACACTACTAAAATGTATTTTCTGTCCTTTTCTTAATGAAATAGACAGAAAAAGATGCACTGAACTTAAATTTTGTGTCGCGCGCGATTTTATCGCGTGTCGCGTCTGTTTGAAGGAGCCTGAAGTCGCGGGCAACAGCTAGTAGGTATGTTATAAAAGTGTAGTTTACTTTTACTTCAATGATTTGTCGTTGTCTGTCTACTAAGGAACTATTAAATATTTATTTGAATGAATGAATGACGAACTTTTGTTTGGTTCAAAGCAAAGTTAAGGGGCTTACAGGACCTAAACGCAAAAATGCAAGTTTTAGAAACAATAAAAGTATATGATCGACTACAGTAAACAAAATCAGAAAAATATATGATATTCTTCAGGATATACGCTAGGTAGCTAGTGTAATAAAAACATAATACAACTAATTTGATACGATAGAAAAATATCATGAAGATACCTCTAAAAACTTTCTTTTTACAATAAAAAACATACTAATATACATGCAATCATTCTAATTTTTTGTCAGATTATTCTACAAGCAACATACTAAAATACTAGGGTTTTAATTTTATCGTCCAAATAATAGATTTTTTGTAATTAATTAATTGCTTCATATTTTGCAATAAATTACCAGCGTTGTGAAATCGCGCTTCTCTTTCTTTTCTATGCAGTCCGACAGTGATCGCGCTTTAGGTCATGTAAGCCCCTTAAGCTGGCACGCCGCGATAGCGGCGATAAGACCCCTCTTTGAGGAGTGGCTAGAGAGGCGCCACGGCGCCCTCACCTACCGCCTGACGCAGGTCCTCACCGGACACGGAAGTTTCGGGAGGTTCCTGCACATCATCAGGCGGGAGGAAACGCCCGGGTGTCACCATTGCCAGGATCGCCCAGAGGACACGGTGGAGCACACGGTGGAGGTCTGCCCCGCTTGGGCGGAGCACCGCCGTGTCCTCGTAGAGGCGATCGGCAGCAGCGGCGACCTCTCGCGCCCGGCCCTGGTGCAAGCCATGGTCCGGGGCGAGAGGGAGTGGGAGGCAGTCAACTCCTTCTGCGAAGCAGTCATGCTATTGCTAGCGAAGGAGGTGGCGGGACGGCTCAGGAAGAGAGCCTCCCGTCCCAGCCGCCGCGGGAGACGCTCCGGGCGTCGGGAGCCGCGCGACGACTCCCGGCCACCGTAGGCGCGGGCCTGCGGGCGGAGAGTAATGGGTAGCTCACCGTCCGATCAGGACCAGGCCCGTGCCGGACGGCGCGTACGTGTTCCACGCGCGCCTCAAAGAGATGTCAGCATCGAGGAGGGGCCCCATAGGGCCGAAGCCTGCCGGGTCAGCGGAATTGTCCGAAAGGGTTACCGCTGGCCCGGAACATAAAGGGCTAAGGAAGGAACACGGGTGGGTTTTAGTCAGTAAGAGTCTGACACTCCCTTCCGCTCCACCCAGAGCGGGAGGGGTCATTTGATGATTTCCCATCCGCAAAAAAAAAAAAGAAAAAAAAAGCCCCTTAAGCTGGGAGACTGGGAGAGTTAAAACAGTCGCTAAGTACTGATTAGACTCGACATGAATCAAAATAAAACTGTGTAGGCGTAAAATAATCTGCATGCGGCGGATGCAGCTTTGTAAATATTTTTTTTACCAAGTAGGTACAGTCACGAGCATAAGTATGTATACACTTGGCTTTATTCAAAGGCGAATTTCTCCTTTATTTTTGAATGAAATTGTATGTTATTACGGACATAGTATTTTCCAACCCATAGGTTTATGTAAAGTGTCGTACTTCAACTTTGCATTCGTTATTTCGTGAAAAAATCGCAATTGAAAGTTGCCAAGTGTTGACATATTAGTGCTCGTGAGTGTACGAAGCATACATACCTAACTTCACTTCGATAAATAATTAATCAATGCAACGTTACGTTTCTACTTGCAATGTTTGTCCTCACGAAGTCAATGTCAAAGCATTTATTTGACATAGGCACATACTAAAAAAAAAGGAGTTATTCCGTTCTGCAGTGCGATTCTGTAACCATCTCACCGTGAAAACTTAGGTGACGTGAGCGTGGAGTGAGCTGTCAGTGACATCCCGCCTGATACTAGGGATTGACAAGCATACATTTGACAGCTCGTTTTCACGGTGAGATTTTTACAGAATCGACATGCAGCCGGTTGATTCTGTAAAAATCTCACCGTGAAAACTTAGGTGAAGTGAGTTTGTTTTGCTAGGAATTGACACAATTGACACTATTGACAGCTCACTCCACGCTCACTTCACCTAAGTTTTCACGGTGAGATTTTTACAGAATCGACATGCTGATCCCCTGAACCCCCCTCCACCCCCCCCCCCCTCCTCGATCCCCTGCTTGTTCGTCTTCTGTTTTAATTTCTGTCTTATCCACTATAAACTTTCTCAATCCGGTTTGATTCGCTTTTTCTTTTGTTTTTGAGCACTTTTGAACGTCAAAAATTACAATAAAATAGAATAGGCTATGTGACTGGTTTCTGATAAACATCTCAGATTATTTAATGGTGTCTAACGAGCCCACAAAAACCTATTACTTCAAATTGCTTAATGTATTTCTTTTAAAAAATAGTAAATAAAAATGTACTGTTTAAATAAGCCGCCAAAACGCTATCTTTAACAATATGGCGTCGTGACGTCACGATTCACGTAAACAAACGTTGAAACGGTCGAGATACTAGACAAAAGTCATCTGTTCTGTCAACGATAGACAGACTAAATCATGACGTCATCTTAAGTTCAGCCAATCCAGACCGTTTTCGATTACGTGGCGCCTGATTTAAAAAGATGAAGTTTTTTCGGGATTTTTTTTATAAATAATACATTGTTTTGTAGTAAAATTAATGCAAATCGATTTTAAAAGCGATAATCTATACGAGTGTCAATAATTATGACCTTATTTTTTACATTGTCAAATAGCCTATTGATTCTAGTCGCAACTCGCAAGTAACAGCTAGTTTCAGTACAAACTAATAGATAACCTTCAGAGTATCACTGCGATGTGAGTAAATATTATTGTGATGAGAGATATTTAACGGAAAATATAAAGTGTCAAACAAGGAGACACTGTCACACTGGGAAGGCTTATTAATCGATTCGGATTAAGTCGCCCGAAAAGTGCGAATCATCATCATCATCTGCCTAGCCTTTTTCCCAACTAAGTTGGGGTCGGCTTCCAGTCTAACCGGATGCAGCTGAATACCAGTATTTTACATGGAGCGACTGCCTATCTAACCTCCACAACCCAGTTACTGGGAAATACGATACCCCTTGGTAAGACTGGTTGTCAGACTTTCGGGCTTCTGACTACCCGTAACGACTGTCAAAGATCCACGAATGACAGCCGGGACCAACGGCTTAACGTGCTTTCCGAGGCACGGAGGGGTCTCGGTATGTAAAGATGGTCACCCATCCACAGACCAACCGCGGCAAGCGTAGCTTAACCTGATCGATCGACCTGTGCGGCTGTTATTATTTAGCCACGGGCCCCTCGAAAAGTGCGAATCGTCACTTTAAAATAATACTTATTATTTTTTCCGCACGAATTAGTACAGCACGTATTGAATTTTATGCAATAAATTATAAATAAAAAACTGGCCAAGTGCGAGTCGGACTCGCAAACGAAGCCTTCCGTACCACAAGGCAAAAACGCCGTAAAAAACACGTTTGTTATATGGGAGCCCCCCTTAAATATTTATTTTATTCTGTTTTTAGTATTTGTTGTTATAGCGGCAACAGAAATATATCATCTGTGAAAATTTCAACTGTCTAGCGATCACGGTTCATGAGATACAGCCTGGTGACAGACGGACAGACGGACGGTGGAGCCTTAGTAATAGGGTCCCGTTTTTACTCTTTGGGTACATCCCGGGGAAGGACTTAGGGTAGTTTTTATCGACATACCTCGCGGGCGAAGCCGCGGGCGGAAGCTAGTAATCTTTGATTATAAATTAATAAAGCTGAAGAGTTTGTTTGTTTGAAGTTGAACGCACTAATCTCTGGAACTACCGGTCGGATTGAAATTTTTATTTTATTTAATAGCCCAATTCTTGAGAAAGTTTATTTAACCTCCCCGTCCTCACGCAATGACCCTTGGACCTTAGGAACCTTAGGAGCCGAGCAAAAAGAAAAAACAAAAAAATGTGTAGCGAGGTCAAAAAGGTTCCAAATTAATGCAATACGTAAGAAATGTACCTAGATTTTTACCGACTTCAAAAAAAAGGAGGTTATCAATTCGATACGTATGTATATGTAATATTATTGGAATTGCATTATATTCACATATGATGATCTATTAGGTCTTCCAAACAAATATACAAAATTTCATAAAAATATGTATGTATGTATGTACGAGTATGTATGTATGTATGTTTGTCCACGCATATCTCCGGAACTATTAATCGGATCGTGACCATTTTTTTTATTGGCTTACATTTTCTTCAACTTAGGGAACAGTGCAAGTTTCATCAAGATCGATTCAGTAATTTTCAAGATATGGACTAATACGTGTAAGTGTGACGGCCTGGCTTATTGATAAGACCTACGGGTGTAGTGTCAAAGGGAAAACATCTCAAAACCTTGGTCAAATACTAGTGCAAAAACTTAAAATTACGAAATAAAAAGTAATTAAAAAAAATTAAACCGACTTCAAAAAGAAATTAACTCAAAATTATGAAATAACTTTAATTTCGGAAGTCGGTGGCATAAAACTAAAATACAGATCCCAAGACACCGACTTCCGAAATTAAAGTTATTTCATAATTTTATTTTGAGTTAATTTCTTTTTGAAGTCGGTTTAATTTTTTTAAATTACTTTTTTTGAACTCCTTGAAGCATTATAAAACTTCACCAATAAAATAAAACCTTACTTATTTTCAAAGCAAATCATATTACACAACACTCCAAAGCCAAACACACCAAAGCTTTTAACACAACAGCCATACTAAAACCATCGCTAAAAATACACCATAGCGACATAACATCCCATGAGTCATAGACTACGGTGTCCATGGGGAATGGCGACCAATCACGATAACAGTTCCTACCCTACAGGGCTTGGCTATGGTGTATAGGCCCCAGAAAGGTCACACCACGCCTTGTAAAAGTGCTAGCTATTTTTATACGGGCTATTTAATGGGAATACCTACTTGAGTGCGAAAGCCGTATCATCGAATTTTGTTTCTTCGAAAACCTTTCAACGACATCTCTATACTGCGACGCCTTGTTAAATCGACGCCTTGTTACTGCGATATTTCGTTACATCGAAAAACTGTACTGCGAACGATTTTACTGCGTAAATATCATACTGCGAAGCCTTGTTCAATCGATGTCACGTTACTGTGATGTTACTTAGGAAAACTTACTTCGGACGACCTTATGGCGATAACCAAGAACATCGATTTTCTTTTCCAAATGAATACCTACATTTTTCACATTTCTTTAAAAGCAGAGAGCCTGTGCAAAATTCTTCAGCAATAAAGGAATGCGAGGTTTGGTTTGGTTTGTTGGTTTTGGTTTGGTTTGTTATTATGGGAGACCATCTTTACATACCGAGACCCCTCCGTGCCTCGGAAAGCACGTTAAGCCGTTGGTCCCGGCTGTCATTCGTGAATCTTTGACAGTCGTTACGGGTAGTCAGAAGCCCGAAAGTCTGACAAACAGTCTTACCAAGGGGTATCGTATTACCCAGTAACTGGGTTGTGGAGGTCAGATAGGCAGTCGCTCCATGTAAAATACTGGTATTCAGCTGCATCCGGTTAGACTGGAAGCCGACCCCAACATAGTTGGGAAAAGGCTAGGCAGATGATGATGGATTGGTCTGGGACATCTAATATAGCTATATTACGCGATCCTACCGTTTTGCCGAAAAGATTTTGCCAAAATTTCACTACCCAAACAAATTTTAGCAACCTTTTTTAGGGTTCCGTACCCAAAGGGTAAAAACGGGACCCTATTACTAAGACGCTGTCTGTCCGTCCGTCCATCTGTCTGTCTGTCACCAGGCTGTATCTCAAGAACCGCGATAGCAAAACAGTTGAAATTTTCACAAATTATGTATTTCTGTTGTAAGTACCTATAGCGATAGGTACTTAACAACAAATAGGTACTAAAAATAAAATAAAATAAATATTTAAGGGGGGCGCCCTCATACAACAAACGTGTTTTTTTCGGAACATTGCCACGTTGTATGGCAATGTTTACCCTCTCTTAAATTAACGTACTTATTACAAAATCCGACGTAATGTTAAAGTTGGATAAGTGCCTAAATGTATTTTAATTTTAGTAATGGCTTTTTTTTCATACATAGAAGGAACCAGCAGATATGAAAGCTTATCTAATACATATGTAGCGGTATCTACAACGCTACATGCCAACAACGCGTCATACTGACGTCACGCAAAACCCTGCATCTCGCAAGCAGAGTTTACCGCGCAACTAGCATAGATACAACGGCCCGACATGAATCATCGGGCAGTTGCCCGCCAGACACAACACCCGTCTGGTCGGAGGATCCTCCCTTTTCTATGGAGGTTGAGTGAACTTTACACCCTGTTCCTCCTACCTCTATACATATAATTTAGTAAACCCTGACCAATCACCATATACATTTTTCCTATCTTTTCCCAATTATATTGGGGTCGGCTTCCAGTCTAACCGGAGGCAGCTGAATACAAGTATTTTAGACTAGCTGTTCCCCGCGGTGTCACACGCTGCGCGGCTCCTAAGGGTCGTAGCGTGATGTTATATAGCCTATAGCCTTCCTCGATAAATGGACTACCCAACACTAAAATAATCATTCAAATCGGACCAGTAGTTCCAGAGATTAGCGCGTTCAAACAAACAAACAAACAAACAAACTCTGCAGCTTTATAATATTATATATAGTATATAGTATAGATGGGGCGACAGCCTATCTGACCTCCACAACCCAGTTACTGGGTAACACGATACCCCTTGGTAAGACTGGTTGTCAGAGTTTCGAGTTTAAAACCTTGGACAATATTATTATTTACTGTGGCTAAATAATAACAGCCGCACATGTCTGAAACTTCGTGGAGTGGTGACCGCGTACCGGAAGACGTAGCGTTGGAAGGCCTCCCACAAGGTGGATTGACGACCTTGTGAAGGCATCAGGAACTCGTTGGATGCGAGAAGCACAGAACCGGCCGAAGTGCAGGTGCTTGGGGGAGGCCTATGTCCAGCAGTGGACGCCTTTCGGCGGAAATGATGATGATGAAGAGGCTCTATGACATATTAAGTGCATAACCGACTAAATACGAAACGTGTGTTTACTATCCACCTCTGCGTACCCTCCAGGGTAAATATGTAGACGTGATACTACATCTGACGTCACATAATGACGTACCTATATTTACCTCCGTTATCTATTTTGTATGGTACTGTGTCTCTTTGTATATTGTTATAAATGGCGCTTTTAGAAGCGAACCGGAACGACTGCGTAGATGTCTTTGAAAAAAAATGTGTATTGTGAGTACGTTGAAATAACTGTTAAATTAAATAATATTTATCTCAAGGTTGAATTAGACAGATAAATCCCACCAAAAACATTTTCATGTAAAATGTTGCCAAGACGAGACCACATATGGCTCGCACTGCCAAAAAGTTATCAGATCTCATGTAGAGCCAAGCTTCTAACTCTGCACGCCCTAACTTCACAAACTCTACACCTTAGTCAAAACATGAGGCTTGGCCGTTTCGTTACTAAAAGTACTATTGTTTAACAGAAAAGTAATGAACAGTGAATAAATTTTTCACCTTACTCCCATGTGATAGTAGCGAAACGGCCAAGCCTGAGATTTTTGATGATCATCAGTGAGTCAGTGACGAAATCGGGGTAGTTTAGATATCAATAAAATCTAAAGTATAAGAGCTATGCAATTGAAACTTTATAGGTTTAATAAGTCAACCACTGACATCATATCCCGAAAATTTTGTTTATCTGGTATAATCCAAACCCAAGTTAAGAAGGTTCAAAAATACGACGAAGTGCTTCGAGAAAAGGTAGGTAGTGCCTTTGCGCTTCGCTTGGCTCGTCTTGGCGGGGGCACTCCCGTGCCCCCAGATTATCTATTGTACACATAGATATCCGTGATTGTACAGACGCCAGCACATCAAGCTACTACAATTTGTCAAATTTCTTTAATAGATTTTCAGCATAAAGTTCAAAATTGATTGGGAAAATTTTACAGTTTCGGTCAGCACCAATATGTCAACACTTGGCAATTTTAAATTGCGATTTTTTCACGAAATAACGAATGCAACGTTGAAATACGACACTTTACATATACCTATGGGTTCGAAAATACTATGTTCCTAGTTTCCTACTAATCCATAATCAGCCTATAATGTTCCCACTGCTGGGACACAGGCCTCCTCTCGGTGAGAGGGAGTGGGCCGTAATCCACCACGCGGGCCCAGTGCGGATTGGCAGATGTCACATGTCTTCGAATTTTTGGTTCTAGGACATGCCGGTTTCCTCACGATGTTTTCCTTCACCGTTTTGAGAGCAGTGGTGATAAAATAATTTACACAAAGTAAAGCGCCTGTCTGGGTTCGAACCTACGACCTACAACTCGTAAGTCGCGGCCGTTACCACGTGGCCACCAATGCTCTTTCAAAAATAAAGGAGAAAATCGCCTTTGAATAAAGCCAAGTGTATACATACTTTTGCTCGTGACTGTACTAGGCTTACAGAAATCAGAGGTGATTCATTTTATTTCCTAGTTTCCAAGTACAGAAGATACTGCGTCACCTTTTGTAGTTTTCCTAAAATTCGACGAAGGGATTTTGTCGGGTCAGCTTATTTCCATACTAAATGTTATTAAGTTATATAATAGTTGTTCTGTGCGCTATGTATGAGATTTATATATGTATAATTATGTACCTATAATTTAGGATAGGTAAGTAGTATGTTATAGAAGTTCCATATATAGGTTAATTTAATATTGTAAGTATATAAATACCACACCATCGCATTAGGTTAATCCTGTTATGATGGTTGTATAAACAAAAAAAAAAATATTATAAATTCGAAAGTAACTCTGTCTGTCTGTCTGTATGTTACCTTCGCCTAAACCACTGAACGGATTTCGATAAAATTTGGCAGAGACATAGATTTCATTCATAGGATAATTTTTATCCCGATATTCCCACGGGATCGGGACACCTATGCGGGTGAAACCGCGGGGCGTTGCTAGTAATAATATTAAAGATTAATGACCTCATTACCTTTAGTTGTATCCATAAAAACGTTTTTATATAAATATAACTGATTGTATTCAAATAATCAGCTGTTTAGTAGAATTATCCAAGTTTAGTAGCACTTTTTGTAAACACCGAAATATTTTAAATCACTTTTTTAGTTTAAAAGTGCTTGAAATAATTATGTTTATTTTGTTTGTTTTTATTTCACTAATCACTTTAGCATATCCTTTTGTTTATAAACATGTGTATTTCGTCGGATTTTGGCACTAATCACTTTTTTAACACTTCCAAAAATGACTCTTAAAGTCAAAATGTACATTTAAATGACTCCTATTTTTTGAAGTCTTTAGATGGCAATATATAAACAGACGAAAACACAAATTTTACACACATACAAACAGAAACTCACGACCTCTTTCCAAAGGGCTGGTCAGAAACTACAGAAAGTCACCTGCTACGACGCTAACACACAAATTCTTCACAAAAATAAAATAATTACACTTTTTTTTAAACACCACACCGTTCATCTACCGTCTTTTTATGTAATTTTTTTGACAGTTACATTTTTTTACGCTAAGTGTTTTGTAACCGACTCTACATAAAAAGAGTATTGAGTTTACGTGATTCCGACGCGCACTGGTGGCGAACTAGCGAAATGAAACGTGTTGAAGCCGGCGGGCAATGTAAAGTGGGTTTACATGGCGCTGTGTTGTAAGAGAGAATGGAATAGTTCTACGAAGTTTTTTTTTTGTTTTATCATCAGTATATTTTTGTTGGACGATAAAGTGACAAACAACAACCGTCTCAACGCACAGATAGCGCAATCCACGAAGACGCCCCCACTCTTCTTCCTAATCGCTTACAGTACAAGCAGTACCGGATTGGCCCATAAGCAAATTAAGCAATTGCTTAGGGCATCACGTCTCGGGGGGCACCATAAGGCAGAAACAGCACCGATACAGTATTTGCAAGCACATGAATGGCAAGGCTGTTTATCAGCAAGATATTACAAGACCCAAAAGTCACTCTAGAGATGTGCGCCAATCTTTACAAATCGCTCGTCGTTGTATTGGAAAAATATGAGGCGACTAGTGGATAGGACAGGCTTGGATTGCTTAGGACATCCATAATCAGCCTATAATGTTCCCACTGCTGGGACACTGGCCTCCTCTCAGTGAGAGGGAGTGGGCCGTAATCCACCACGCGGGCCCAGTGCGGGTTGGCAGATGTCACATGTCTTCGAATTTTTGGTTCTAGGACATGCCGGTTTCCTCACGATGTTTTCCTTCACCGTTTTGAGAGCAGTGGTGATGAAATAATTTACACAAAGTAAAGCGCCTGTCTGGGTTCGAACCTACGACCTACAACTCGTTAGTCGCGGCCGTTACCACTTGGCCACCACTGCTCTTGCTTAGGGCATCAAGTAGTCTTAATCCAGCACTGAGTTCAAGTGTGCAACATTCCTCTAGTGTTTTAGTTTTATCGATACACAGTAATTACTTATTAGTGGGTAATTAGTGTGTATAAAAATACTAAAACACTACCGGAATTAACTAGCGATTAGTAAGAAGAGTGGGGCGCGTCTTCGTAGATTGCGCTATCTGTACCCTACTATTTGTAAAGCTATTCGCGTAAATGTCAATCCCGAGGGAATATCGGGATGGAAAGTAGCCTATATAGTAATCCAGGATGTCAGCTACCTCCATACAAAATTTTATCAAAATCGGTCCAGCCGTTTGAGCGTGAAGAAGTAACAAACATATAAACACACCCCCACCCTCACAAACTTTCGCCTTTATAATTTTAGTGTGACTAGAATTGCACTGTATCAGAAACGCATTCTCTCGACTACCAGACTGTAGTGACTTTTTAACCGACGAAAAAACGGAGGAGGTTCTCAAGTCGACGCGTATATTTTTTGAAAGAAAGAAAACACATTTATTTAGCACAGATTAAAAGACACACAATGCACCAGATAGTCAGATAATAGTCGTACATCAGATAAAAACAAAAAAAAAGATAAAAATTAAAAGTGCAAAGTCCGATGTAAGACATTAGCAGGAATGTGTGCGTCACGGCTGCGCCAAAAAAGGCTTTTTGTAATCTGTAATACACGTTGTACCTACTTATGGCACGAATTACTGTAACGCTTAACGGCTCAACTGTGTTGGATGGAACAATAAAGCTGAAGAGTTTGTTTGTTTAAACGCTCTAATCACTGGAACTATCCGTCGGATTAAAAAAAAACTGTTTGTATTTAATAGCCCAATTCTTGAGGAAGGCTATAGGCTATATAACATTACGCTAGGAGCCAAGCAAAAAGAAATAAAGTCAGAAAGAACGCTAAGGGAAAACGAAGTAATAGCACGAGCAGGCCCTGCGCCGGGGAACAACCACAAACACAATACGCGAACAAAGTATATTATTATCAGCCATTGCTGTCCCACTGCAGGGCAAAGGCCTCCCTTCCCTCCATCCACTTATCCCTATCCAGTGCTGTTAAACGCCAATCCTTCTGGAAAGAGTCGAGCTCGTCCCGCCACTTCATTCTGGGCCTGCCGCGTTGTCGTTTACTGCTGTTTGGGACCCAAACAAAAACAAAGCAAACAACCAGCAACAACAAAGCCAAAGTCTTAACAACAAAGTATAAAAGTACAATAATTGTATTGAACTCTTTGTAATAAAACTGGCCTCCATGTGAACTGATCTCCATTACATACCACGATTCGTTAACACGTGAGTCAGTGCAGATAATTATTGTTATATGTTATACAACAGATAACTATGTGTACCTACACGAGTAGAGAAGATAGTCATTTTGTCAAGTCAACGGTCAAATTTTTAAATGCTATTCTATTTAAGGGGGTCGTCACGGGTCGTCAGAAGCCCGAAAGTCTGACAATCACTAACCAAGACCATATTATACAGCTAGTCAGTCAGTCAGTTAGTTACTAGGTATAGTATTACCTAGTAACTGGGTTGTGGAGGTCAGATAAGCAGTCGCTCCATGTAAAATACTGGTATTCAGCTGCATTCGGTTAGACTGAAAGCCGACCCCACCATAGTTGGGAAAAGGGGAGATGGTGATTCAATGTAAAGGGCCAATGAGACTGACCTGGAAATTGCATAAAACGTCGTTAATCAGATAGCGCTTTAAATATATCGTTTAATAATTCGATTCTGAAGTGTTAAAGGCCTTTCTTTAATTCTATAAAGCAGGCACAGTTTCTTAAAATCGACATCGTCTCTACCGGGTAACCCGGTCGACACACGTCGCAAACTATGACAGGATCTCTCTCAACTACTGACTCTAATCTATACTAATATACTAATCTATATATATAAAAGAAAGTCTGTTAGTTACACCACTTATAACTCGAGAACGGCTGAACCGATTTGGCTGAAAATTGGTGGGGAGGTAGCTTAGGACCAGGAGACGGACATAGGACTTATTTTTTTTATTCATTCTTTTTTTTTTATAGTAGGAGTAGGGTAGGAGTAGGGTAGAAGTAGGGTAGGAGTAGTGTAGGAGTAGTGTAGGAGTAGGGTAGGAGTAGTGTAGGAGTAGGGTAGGAGTAGTGTAGGAGTAGGGTAGGAGTAGGGTAGGAGTAGGGTAGGGTAGGGGTAGGGTAGAAGTAGGGTAGGAGTAGTGTAGGAGTAGGGTAGGAGTAGTGTGGGAGTAGGGTAGGAGTTGGGTAGGAGTAGTGTAGGAGCAAAACAACGTTTGCCGGGTCAGCTAGTAATAATATAAAGCTGCAGAGTTTGTTTGTTTGAACGCGCTAATCTCTGGAACTACTAGTCCGATTTGAATGATTCTTTTATTGTTGGGTAGTCCATTTATCGAGGAAGGCTATAGGCTATATAACATCACGCTACGACCCTTAGGAGCCGCGCAGCGTGTGACACCGCGGGGACCAGCTAGTAAATAATAATAATAAACCTTTACATTTAAGATAACGACGATGTTTTAAGTTTTTTTTTTTTTATGTGTTCGCTTTAAGTACCTATCCTACGTAGCTTTCGGAAGAAGTTGGAGATTTTGGGAAGGTCATCCCGCCTTACAGATCGCCATGTAAACCACTGCTACGTCATTCCGTGCTTCTCATCTACGTCACACTCACACACACTTCTATTACATTAGATTGTACAACTAGTGCATAAAAGAAGCCATTTTACCCCGAGACGTTTATATCCTTTGGACAGTTAAGTCGAGGGGTAAAATGGCTCGTATAGGCCCGAGTTATACACTGCTTTTCACTTCCATTGCGAGAAATTGAAACAGGCATAAAGTTTACAACAGTGTTTTCGAAAATGTTGTAAAATTGAAAAAGAGAATAGTTAATTCCCGCCACGAAACGTCTTTTAAAAGATTTTTTTTTTTCAACATGCCATTCGACTTCAGCTTTCAGAAGGTCTTGAAGATTTAGGAAGGTCATCACGACGTACAGGTCGCCATGTAAACCACTGCTACGTCACTCCGTGCTTCTTATCCACGTGAGTCACAGATAATAACTATTACACAATAGATACGGCTGTCTGCGTATATAGGGTGACTGGTAATTAGTGACCGATACTTAAACACGTGATTTTACTCATCATTATGAACAACTTTTACTATGGGACCAAACCTGAAATCGTGAAAAAAAAACAGCTGTTCTCTACATTTTGACGAGTTAGACGAACATAAATGAAGGTAACAACTGATTTTTTGCTTCGCGATTTCAGGTTTGGTCCCATAGTAAAAGTTGTTCATAATGATGAGTAAAATCACGTGTTTAAGTATCGGTCACTAATTACCAGTCACCCTATACAATGCGTAACATAATGAACGCAAGACCTCATACACCCCAATTAGAGTATTGAGTTAAAAGCATAATACAATGATCAAAACAATTTTTTTTTAAAGCTAACTATTTTTATTATTAAGTAAATTGTGTTGACCCTATCATTACTTTATGCATTCAAAATTGAGTCTTATTGCCTTGACATAAGATTTAATTTTCTTTGGCTCAATCGGCGATCAGTATGGCAAAATACATAATTTTAAAAAAAATACCTATCTTAAATGTTACCGAAATTGATTCAGTAATCAATTATGAACAAACTACTTTCAGGACTTGCGTTTATTCTGTTACACCTTGTATATGGGGGCAAAAGTGTTAGAAATAATGAGATGAACTAATTAAAAATGTAATGCAATACTGTGTAAATCACAATTGATAAAAAATAGGATCACTCCCGTTTGGTAACGGTACAGGCGCCAGCACATCAAGCTACCCGAAACTGTCAAATTTTCCCAATCAACTTTGAACCTTAGGCTTTAGCAATAAAGTTGAAAATCTATTAAAGAAATTTGACAGATTGTAGTAGCTTGATGTGCGCGTCTGTACATATACTTAGCTATAGCGGTGTATCGCATGCACCAGGTACAGTCAACAAAGGAGTTAAGTATACAGGAGCGTCGGATTTAGTTGAAGTTTACTAAGAAACCGATGGATGTTCTGGTCTGAAATTTAATTTAATAAATGAGCTGTTTGTTTTCTATTAATAAACTAAAATTTTATTCGAGAATATAAACTCCTTTGTTGACTGTGTTCTCCTTTGTTTGCAGTCAGTATGTTAAGTATAATTTTTAAGGAATATGGGGTTTTTAAAACTAATCGTATGACTAGCACAATTATCATAAGTCTATAATATTCTAACACAGGCCTCCTCTCGGTAAAAGGGAGTAGGCCGTAATCCACCACGCGGGCCCAGTGCCGGTTGGTAGATGTCATATAACGCAATGAATGTTGTTGCACTGTCAAAATGAAAACCACTGCTACTGTTATTGCGTTACGCAATTACTTGATCCGCTCGCTGGTCTAATGAAGGCTTCAGTAGAGCCTTAAACATTGTCATTAAGGTGCCACTAGTCGATATTTTTTCCATACGGGAGAGTATAGTATTACTCTACTGCTTGACATTGTGCATCCAAAGCTAAACATGATATCGTTTTGTCTTATTATTAATGTTATCTGTACGGAAACAGAATAGTAAAATAAAAAGCCATTAAAAAGTTATAAGCCAACAAATATACGTTTTTCTTGCTATTTTTAACTTTGGGTGTGAAATTGTAAATAACTAATAAAAGAACTGTAAAATCTTCAAAACCAAGTCCGTACCGACAAAGCTCAGTTATCGAAGAGTGCAATAAACTTTATTTGTAATTGATTTTCGGAGTGATTTTTTCATAAAACTCAATTTTCCGAAGCATTTTTCGAATTTTTTTACGCACCTATCAGTTCGAAACGGTGTTTCTGTGCGTAAGAACTAGACGTTGTTCGTGTAGACTAGCGTCTAACTGCTCATAACTGATACTAGCTCTACGTCGGACACGAAGCCAGGTGAGACAGCGTGCTTTTTAGGCATGACCACCAGTGAGTTCGAGCTCGCGACTAGTTTACTCTTAACTATCTTTCGTCAGGGACAGTAATCTGAGCTAAAAAGGTTACTGACGAAACCCACAAAATGTTTGTATTTCATTTACTAGACGTCAGATTTAATGGCGCAGGAACCAACCTACGTAAAAAGAAGTAGTTTCGTCAGCCAAACAAACTATGGTTTATTTTTAACCGCTTGCGCATAGAATTGATGTTCCGCTTTTGTAATATTGTTGTTTTAAGTAGCACAGTTAATTTGTAATGTTTAACTGAAGTAAGTAGGTTGATTTAAATACGAAGTTAAAATAAAACTAGGCAGTAAATGGCTTTAGCATAATCAGCCTATAATGTTCCCACTGCTGGGTACAAAATTGTGGTGGATGGATAAAGTGTTAATGTGGTACAAAAAAAAAGGATAAAAAACAAAGCTTTTTTGTTCAAATATCTATGTATTAACTCTGTGTGTTAGTGTTACATTGACCTATTCAAAATGGCGGAAGAAGGTAATTTAATTTCTTTCGCATGAATGCATTACTAGTGTTCAGACTTTCTCTTATTGCACGAACTGAGGAGTTAATGTTTACAATATTATACTATATTTATTTGCCATAAAAAGTACACAGATACAACTTATGCATAATCAGCCTGTAATGTTCCCACTGCTGGGACACATGCCTCCTCTCTCTGAGACGGAGTGGGCTGTAATCCACCACGCGGGCCCAGTGCGTGTTGGCAGATGTCACATGTCTTCGAATTTTTGGTTCTAGGACATGCCGGTTTCCTCTCGATGTTTTCCTTTACCGTTTTGAGAGCAGTGGTGATGGAATTAAATACACAAAGTAAAGTGCCTACCTGGGTTCGAACTCACGACCACGGAGGGAGGAGGAGGAGGGATGGGTGCCTCCGTGTCTCGGAAAACCATTGATATACATACACTAGATTAGCAATTACCGCGCCGAGGCGTTGCCACTAGGATTAAGGCCACAGCCTCAATCGTAGCTAATGTCAGTTCAGTGCTCTGTGTGACGCCAACCGAAGTTAGCCGAGTGAAAATTACCGCCAAAATGGGAAAATGCGTAGTGAGAGTGCGATTCGAGGTCACAAAAACACAATAAATTAACCGGAATTACTTTCCACGCGTAAGTTTATTGTTTCTGTGTTTATATCAATGCAACGTAAAAACGCAATAAAAATAAATAAAATGTAGAATTGTGTAAATTAGGTTCAATGTTGCCACTAAAAACTTAGTTTTAGTTTCCCACATTATGTGGGAGTTTTTAATTTATAGAGTATGTGATTTAAAATATTTTATAAAACTAAATGTGTGACAATATGTAACAAAAAAATAACATTGTAACATAAAAATAATGTTTTTTAAATATTTAAAGACATAATTCAAAAATAACGTTCATAACGTTTAATGTTTTTTTTTTACGTTTTTTATGGCTTAAAAAGTTGGGTAAAATTTCGCATAGCTAGGCAACACCCTCCCGCCATTGCATGTTTATATTGCGGTCTTTGTCTAATCTAAGCGACGGTGTTATTCTTGTGACTTGTGTAAGTGAGACAGATATATGTTTACTTTTAAATGTGTAGTGGTTTCAAAGGTACGTCGTCGCGTTTAAATAGTGGTTACATTTTTTTGACACATTTTAATGAGGTTTGCTTCTCTAGTTATTTAGCTCAATGCGGAAAACACGTTAACCCGTTGGTCCCGGCTGTCGTTCAAGGATCATTGACAGTTGTTATGGGTCGTCAGAAGTCCGAAAGTCTGACAACCAGTCTTACCAAGGGCCCAAGGGGTCTCGTATTACCCAGTAACTGGGTTGTGGTGGTTCATATAAAATATTGATATTCAGCTGCATTTGGTTAGACTGGAAGGAGACCCCATCATAGTTAGGAAAAGGCAGGCAGATGATGACCTATTTATTACTTTTCAAGAATAACAGTATCTTAGGATCATTGTTTCATAATAGCCACTCTATAGTAATTACTGTCATCTTAATTAAAATCAATCTAAATAAAAATCACGATACAAAAAAAAAACTCATCAAAATAATCAATGCAAACACTTTTATCTTCGTCTATACAAACTATCTCCCATCTCTTTCTTTCACAAGCAAAAAATACACCTATCTTGGTCACACCGTGAACATTTTGACTTGAACAATCAATTTTGCACTTAATTTCTTTGCTGTTACAGTTTAATTTCTAATAACAGTCAGTGAACTACATTGTTGTGGTTCATCAAAGTAACATGCACTTTAACCTGATTGAATTAAAGTTTATTTTAGATTGAAAATAAATGTTTTTGATGAGTAATTGTTTTAAAACAGTATGATAAATTGATAATGAATAGTATAGATAATTGAATCGTGCAAGTGCAGTTTACGCTACAACTTCAAAAAATTTATAATTTTTTCACTGAACTTAAATGAACTTAATCACCCTTAAAATAAAGTTGATATTTGTTTAACTTGAAATAACACAAATTTGAATAGACTACTTATATTGTTCACAGTAAGGTTATAAATATTTGTCTTTTTACCCGATTACGGCAAAGGAAGGAAGGGTTATGTTTTTTTCTACCTAGTTAGCCTGTGTGTTTGTTATTCAGATGAAATCTCTGAATAAAATTAATATCAGTATTGAGTTAAAGACAAAAAGTAGTATTTTTTTTGCCCACGTTAAATTTCTGATAGCCTACTCAAACATGACTAACGGAAAACCGATAAAAACCACTCATTATTTATTTTGTTAACTAAATAAAGTTATGTTATTACTTAAGATTTTACAGGACATTTAAAAACCACTGAAATCAATGTCGAAGATGACCGAAAACAAATTTTTAATATACATCATACGGCCAACGCCATCTCTGAGTTTATCCTTGAACTACCAACTATGAAAGGTTACATATAGCTTCCGGTACTTGCCGCTAGGTGTCACTGGTATTATGTTCCACAAATTAAAATAATTGTTCCTTGTTGGGTGGGTACCTATTATTAAATAGCACGATTATTTACCTGCTTATGTAGGTAAAGTTATTACCTTTTTTATGATGTGATAAAAAAGTATAGCAGAATAGTGAATATGGCTGGTTTTAAATAACGAAATAGCGTGCTTTAAACTAAACGCATTATTTTGTTTTATTGACTTAGGTACAGGCGCCTGCACATCCATACCATAATCAGCCTATAATGTTCCCACTGCTGGGACACAGGCCTCCTTTCAATGAGGGAGTGGGCCGTAATCCACCACGCGGGCCCAGTACGGGTTGGTGGATGTCACATGTCTTCGAATTTTTGGTTCTAGGACATGCCGGTTTCCTCACGATGTTTTCCTTCACCGTTTTGAGAGCAGTGGTGATGAAATAATTTACACAAAGTAAAGCGCCTGTCTGGGTTCGAACCTACGACGTACAACTCGTAAGTCGCGGCCGATACCACTGGGCCACCACTGCTCTAAATATGTAGTTACTTTATGTTAAAAAACAAAAAATCCCGTCTTTCGTCCCGTCGTTTTTTTGTGTTTTGGTTTTCTCTGCGTCATGTTTACCACAAATAACCCTATTTTCTTTCTTTCTTTTGCCCCGGAAGTATGTAGTATGTACAGTCAACAAAAGAGATAAGTATGCAGGACCGTCGGATATAGTTGAAGTTTACTAAGAAACCAATGGATGTTCTCGAATAAAATTTAATTTTATTGATAGAAAACAAACAGCTCATTTATCAAACTAAATTTCAGTCGACAACCTCCATCGGTTTCTTACTTAACTTCAACTATATCCGACGATCCTGCATACTTATCTATTTTGTTGACTGTACATTCAAGTATCGTCAATCGCAAAAGCAAACTAAATACTAAATCAATGGTGGTGCAATATATTTTTGATTGCTGAAGGTTGATACACAGGCTGACGAAATCGCTGGTGGAAAGTCATCCGCCTACTACAGTTTACCAACCTTTGCAACATCATAATCATGGCAATTAGGCTTTGGAATTCAGTACCAAATTGTAGCTGTCTATAGAGATGTTTTTAGGGTTCCGTACCCAAAGGGTAAAAACGGGACCCTATTACTAAGACTCCACTGTCTGTCAGTCTGTCACCAGGCTGTATCTCAAGAACCGCGGTAGCTAGACAGTTGAAATTTTCACAAATTATGTATTTCTGTTGCCGCTATAACAACAAATACTAAAAACAGAATAAAATAAATATTTAAGGGGGGCTCCCATAAACCAAGTGTTTTTTTTTCGGCGTTTTTGTCTTGTGGTACGGAACCCTTTCGTGTGCGAGTCCGACTCCCACTTGGCCAGTTTTTTTAAGTCTAATGTGCATGACATATCATCGGCACCTATGGTTATCACCTTTCCTTCTTCCTCATCCTCATCTTCTTCCTCATCATCTTTCCTTCATCCTTTTAATTTCAACGGACTTTTCGACTAAAGGCACACGAATCAAATCGGAAAGGGATCGGCACCGTATCGCCTTTCGCCTTGCCGTCAAACAGGCGTCAACCTAAAGCGGATCAGAAGCTCCGATACGTCCTCTCGGCTACGGCTAGGCGACGCCGCGCTTACGGCTCGCCGACCGCTGGTTGATAGTGCAGCAGGCAGGCCGGAGGGGTGATAGGGGCAAAGGTGGACGATGAGACGTAAGCTCGGGTACGTAGCTCGGGACGAGCCGTAAGCGCACCTTGTAGTACGGAACCCTTCGTGTGCCAGTCCGACTCTCACTTGCCCAGTTTTTTTTTATTTAGTAGAAGACCAAAGGGCGCGGTGGTCCCATATTAATATTAACTTAGCACGAAGAGTTTTTCTCTATACAATTCCTGCTGGTTTACCCTAAAGAAGTAGGCAATTGAAAAGATAATTACAAACATCAAATACTCACATTTTCTCTATCCAAATCTAGCTGGGTATCCCTCTTAGGCAGAGTAAAGTTGATGCTACTTTCGCATTTATTCCTATACCTTCTATGGTCGGTAGTGTTGAATTTGCCCTGCAACTTCACATACTCCCCGTTCAAACCATCTATAGATTTCGCATGCTTCTTCGAAATCAAGATCGGCTTCGGTTTCAATGACACTGGCTTTTTGACTTCAGCGTTCGGGAAGCCATTCTCGAAATTCTGCCTCAGCTTTGCGAATTCGCTTTTTGGTAGCATTTCCGCGGTTTCGGGGTTTGAATTGGACATTACTGGAGCTGAAAGTGGGGTTTCAGGGGTTGGTGGTCTGGGTTCGTATGGTATGTCGTAGATTTTCGGGTCCTGTAACAGAAGAGAAAGTTATGTTAATAAAATACATCATTAGCCTTTTCCCAACTATGTTGGGATCACTTCCAGTCTAACAGGATGCAGCTGAATGCCAGTATTTCACATGGAGCGACTGCCTATCTGACCTCCACAGCCCAGCTACTGGGTAATAAGATACCCCATGGTAAGACTGGTTGACAAACTTTCGGGCTTCTGACGACCCGTAACGAATGTCAAAGATCCACGAATGACATCCGTCGGTCACACTCACAGGTCTCGATATGTAAAGATGGTCATCCATCCTGAACCAATCGCGGCAAGTGTAGCTTAGTCTGATGTTAATAGAATACATAAGTATAACATTATTGCTTGGTCGCCGTTCGGTCTCAAGGGGTGTTAACCACCCATATATCGAATGTAGTTTTAATACTGCAGCCTCATATAAATAATAATAATAAAATCTTTATTTTCCAGTTTAACAATTTACATTTACCACTTGATTAATCATACCCGTATAAAGTCTTATAAATTGTAGGTTTACACAGAGTTATAAACCTCTGACACCCAAGCTAAGATTGAACTTGTGTTATGGGAGTCAGGGCTCTCAAGTTAGATACCAGGTTGACACATATAAGTTCCGAATTTCATAATGTAGGATCTATAGACCGAAAAATAAAAACATATTTTAAACTTATTTAAACAAAAACAAAATAAACTAATCAAAGAGAAAAAATCATCTGTATTGTGTTATTTTATGTGTTGTGTTGAGTAGTGTTGTAAGTATAGTGATTATTGAATAGTGTTGTGTTGAGTAGTATAGTGTTATGATGTGTTGGAAAGGTGGGTGTATTTGATGATATGTATGTATGTTAAATGAACCAGGAGTCCTAATTAATCAGGAGTCCTAATTAAGGTCAAAGGTCCTTTGCATTGATCTCCAACCAACCGCTCCGCGCTCGTTGCGCGACTTGCGGTGCCTTTGTGTCGCGCGCGATTAGTGATGTGCCTGGTGGCAATATTGCCACTGCCGGCAATATTCCCAATGTTGCCGCTACCGGTAAAATACCAATATTGCCGGCAACATTGGCAATATTGCCAAAGTTGCCTGTCAAATAATACCAGTATATTTTATTATTACTGCAATTGTAATCATCGTTTAGTTATATTTAGTGTAGTATATCGATCATAAAATATTTGTAAAGATTGACACTTTGTTATTTCCAATATTATACATATACTTATACCTGTATTTTATATGTATATGAAAAACAAGTACAACATTAAAATAAATGTTTCGAATTTATGCCTTTTTAGGGTTCCGTACCCAAAGGGTTAAAAAACCGGGCAAGAGCGAGTCGGACTTGCGCACCGAGGGTTCCGTACCATCATATGTTTTTAAATTTTCACAGGTGAGCTACTTATTAGATCTCGTTCAAACCAATTTTCGGTGGAAGTTTACATGGTAATGTACATCATATATATTTTTTTGTTTTATCATTCTCTTATTTTAGAAGTTACAGGGGGGGACACACACATTTTACCACTTTGGAAGTGTCTCTCGCGCAAACTATTCATTTTAGAAAAAAATGATATTAGAAACCTCAATATCATTTTTAAAGAGCTATCCATAGATACACCACAGGTATGGGTTTGATGAAAAAAAAAAATTTTGAGTTTCAGTTCTAAGTATGGGGACCCCCAAAATTTATTGTTTTTTTTCTATTTTTATGTGAAAATCTTAATGCGGTTCACAGAATACATCTACTGACCAAGTTTCAACAGTATAGTTCTTATAATTTCGGAAAAAAGTGGCTGTGACATACGGACGGACAGACATGACGAATCCATAAGGGTTCCGTTTTTTGCCATTTGGCTACGGAACCCTAAAAACGGGACCCTATTAGTAATAATTCGCTGTCTGTCCGTTTGTCCGTCCGTCCGTCTGTCTGTCACCAGGCTGTATCTCAAGAACCGCGATAGCTAGACAGTTGAAATTTTCACAAATTATGTATTTCTGTTGTCGCTATAACAACAAATACGAAAATCAAAATAAAACAAATATTTAAAGGGGCCATACAATAAACGTGTTTTTTTCGGTGTTTTCGCCTTGTGGTACGGAACCCTTCGTGTGCGAGTCCGACTCGCACTTGGCCAGTGTTATTCAATACACAACGATTTTCAATTCTAATCTCAATATTTATGTGTTATTTCTTATAGTCACTACCGTGTATGGCAATATAGGCAATATTGCCGGTAAAATACCGGGAATATTGCCAAAAATGCTGGCAATTTTGGCAATTTTACCCAAAACAATATTTTATTGTACACAATGTAGATTATGGCCTTTAAATGCTAATTTTAAGTATTGTAAAAAGTTTCCGTAGATAATTTGACTTATAATTAAGCAAAATTCCCAAATATTTCCACTCCCGGCAATATTGCCGGCAATCTTGCCACCAATATTCCCACTTCGGGCAATATTGCCGGCAACGGCACATCTCTACGCGCGATTATATCGCGTGTCGCGCCTGTTTAAAGGAGCCTTTTTAGTATTTGGCAGTAATTGCCTCAATCACCCAGATCTGCAGCATCATGCACTCAAGTCCAGCCACTTTCGCAGTAGCACAGACAATCAGACACAAAGAATATTCAACAAGTCATCAGAACTAATTGGTGATATTAGTTTGTACTGGTACGCTCTCTCGGGTCAGTTGTGTCATTTTGACGGTAGTTAGAAAGTTAAGAAAGGTGTTTTTGGTGCTAAAGTTATTATTGGAAATCTTTTTTTTTTTTCGTGTTAAAATACCTTCCTTTGATGATGACTTTTTATTCCCCCCGTATGCATCGGGGACTGCTAAGACGATAAAGTAATAAAAAGACAGTATTAAATTAAACTATTTCCATCGTTTTGGCATATCTAACCATTTTTAGGGTTCAGTACCCAAAGGCCGTAAATATTTATTTTATTCTGTTTTTAGTATTTTGTTGTAATAGCGGCAACAGAAATACATCATCTGTGAGAATTTCAACGATCTAGCTATCACGGCTCATGAGATACAGCCTGGAGTGGAGTCTTAGTAATAGGGGCCCTGTTTTTACCCTTTGGGTACGGAACCCTAAAAATTAAAAAGTTTTGATAGTACATAATCTAGAGCCTAATGAGACGACATGAGCTAGATCGTCCATTAACGTTATGGGGAATAATGAATGAGTATCGTAAGTGCATGATGTCTTGCTAAGTGAATAAAACATGCATACCTACCATATATCTACTGTACCGTTGTCACGCATTCTAGCTCACACCGTCAGACAGAAGCAGTGCCGGATTAGCCCATAGGCAAATTAAGCAATTGCTTAGGGCATCACGTCTCGGGGGGCACCATAAGGCAGAAACAGCACCGAAACAGTATTTGCTATCACATGAATGGCAAGGCTGTATAACAGCAAGTTACAAGACCCAAAAGTCACTCTAGAGATGTGCGCCAATCTTTACAAATCGCTCGTCGATGTTTTGGAAAAATACGAGGCGACTAGTGGATAGGAGGGCCTACAGGCGTGGATTGCTTACGGCATCAAGTAGTCTTCATCCGACACTGGTCAGAGGACCGCGATCGTTTAAGACCGGCTACCTAGGCTGTGTGAGGAGCACAAAGTTTGCTAAAGATGGTCACAGATAAAACAAAAAAAAAACTTTTTTTTTCTTTTCTTTTTTTAAAAGCAAAAGTACGATTTGTAACCGCCAGCAGTTAGGTAATGTATTCAGTGCATGATGGCTTGCTAAGTAAACAAAGCATGCATACTGAACCGTTGTCACGCATTCTAGCTCACACTGTCATAGGACCGCGATCTTTAAGGGCTCCCTAGGCTGTGTCAGGAGCACAAAGTTGGCTAAAGATGGTCACAGATAAAACAAAAAAAAAATTTTTTTTTCTTTTCTTTTTTTAAAAGCAAAAGTACGATTTGTAACAGCCAGCAGTTAATGTAGTCAGTGCATCATGGCTTGCTAAGTAAACAAAGCATGCACACTGCACCGTTGTCACGCATTCTAGCTCACACTGTCATAGGACCGGGGCTACCTATGTATACTCCATTTGAAATAAGATTAGCCTTTTTTACAGTCCGTTCAACCGATTTTGAATTATATTGCGTTGGTGGCATGACATAAAACATGGCAGCTGCAGTAAACAGTTGGTATTGTAAGCACTTTTTTTTGCTTTTAATATCGTCCTTAGGCCTACGGTATAGAAGTCAAAATCGGTTGAACAGACTGTAAAAAAAGTTTATTTAAATGTCTAATCTTATTTCAAATGGAGGCTGTCAGGAGCACAAAGTTGGCTAAAGATGGTCACAGATATTTTATTGAAGTACTTAGTTCGATCATAAATTCATATCAAAATCAAGTCATTTATTAAAACTAGGCTGAGAGTCAGGACTTTTCGAACGTCAAAATTACAAAAGACAGTCTCCCAAAACGCCCGCCCTTCACTACTTCCTAGTGCTTTCGCACTCCATGGCAGCCTTGACAATGCACAGCCCGTCACTTAATTTAAATAAAAAAAAAAAAAAAAACTAAAGCTATTAAAAAATTATGAGGTAAATGCACGATCGTTTCCTATCGAGAAGAACCGACAAGGTACTCCACAGTTACTCCTTTTCCACAGAAGATGGACAAGGACAACAGAACTTAGGAAGGATGTATGACATGTATGTAGCTGACAATCTACGCATAATAGCGTGACATAGTGTCAATTTGTTTGCATAAGACTTTCCGTGAGGGTTTCAACCAGAAAGGTCTACTTTTCAAAATCTAATCTAATCTAAACTAATTATAAAGCTGAACGCGCTAATCTCTCAATCTTAAAAAATATTATTGCATTTGATAGCCTAATTCTTGAAGAAGGCTATTTAACATCACGCTAGGACTCTTGGAAGCCGAGCAAAAAAAAAAAGTCAGAAAAAACGCTAAAATGAAGTAAAAGCGCGGGCAGGCGATGCGATGCGACGGGGTGGGTCGCGGGAACAAGACATTTCACGCGGAAAAAGTTGCAGTATTGCGGGCAGACCTTGGAAATAATAAATCTGTATCTGTATGATAAGAAATCCTTCAGTTAAAACATTAAAATCAACAAGTACGAAATTGACTCGGGTCGATTCTAAAATCTTGTAGTTTTTAAAAGCTATGTGAACGTCTCAACAACGTCGCAATTCTTACAAAAAAAAATGCTTTACTTTCTTCCGTGATTCCGTGCCAAGGCCAACAATCGGACACATAAAATAAAAACAAAATAGTAATAAAACATAGATTTTAAATGCAGCACTGCATGCGATAGTATAACTTCACCGTTATCACAAGGACTTGTTAAGCAACGCTGGTTTAATGAGTTTTATTAACTTACATGACCTAAAGCGCGGTCACTGTCGGACTGCGTAGAAAAGAAAGAGAAGCGCGTCGAAATCGCGGGCTAAACCAAGTGCTATAAAAAAGCGCAACCGAAAAATAACCCAAAAAATATCAGACGATAAAAAACAACAATAAAATATCTAAAATTCTGCCCGTGAAGTGTGGAAATGTTGCAATCTCCAACATAACATTACGCCTGTAATCCGCAAAGAGCTAGGCAGAGATATAACTAGAGTTCACCCACATTTCACCTGGGGCCCAAGCTGGGGCTAGCCGTTATCAAAAACAGGGCCGGGGTTTTATAAATAATAAATAATATACTGTGTCCCTATGCTTTTATTTTTTTTAAATTGCCACGCGAATCATCAGCGCTCCAGCTAATGTTTTCCTCTATTGCGCATCCATTATTTACTATCGTCCAATGAGGTGTGTTTACAAACGGCTTCCGTAAATAAACGCTCCGATAGAGAACCTGCCTCATGTGAAAGTTATGTGGTTGCTAGCTTCTGCCTGCGACTTCACTCGCGTTAATTTAGATTTTGCCAATCAATTCAGGTTTGTAGTCATATAATTCAATCATGATTCGAGAGACACGTAGCGCCATCTAGCGTCCTAAAGCCATTATGACCGTCGAAAGTTTTTGTTCTTTCCCTCGGGAACAGCGGTGCTATTCTGTAAAAATCTCACCGGGAAAACTTAGGTGAGGTAAGCGTGGAGTGAGCTGTCAATAGTGTCAATTCCTAGGAAAAAAGAACTCACTTCACCTAAGTTTTCACGGTGAGATTTTAACAGAATCGACCGACCAACGTATATGCAAAATTTCATGATGATCGGTTCAGTAATTTAGGCGTGAAACGGTAACAAACAAACTTACTTTCGCTTTTATAATATTGGTTAGGAATTCTTACCGGTTCTATGAAATATGGCGTCTATTCCTGCAGCTGGACTGACTGGGAGAAAACGAAATGCAAGGAAACAGGAAGGATAAGACATACCTATCCAACTATGCTGTGGTCGGCTTCCAGTCTAACCAAATGCGATGTAGTTGGTATTTAGGGTTCCGTACCCAAAGGGTAAAAATGGGACCCTATTACTAAGACTCCACTGTCCGTCTGTATGTCTGTCACCAGACTGTATATCATGAACCGTGGTAGTTAGACAGTTGTAATTTTCACAGATGATGTATATTCTGTTGCCGCTATAACAACAAATACTAAAAACAAAATAAAATAAATATTTAAGGGGGCTCCCATACAACAAACTTTTTTTTTCGGCGTTTTTGCCTTGTGGTACGGAACCCTTCGTGTGCGAGTCCGACTCGCACTTGGCCAGTTTTTTATCTACGCAGATTCAGCTGGATTTCTGAATTGTTGAATATGAATTTGGATGGAGAGGGAGAGGAAGGAAAAAGAAAAGATAGATGAATTGTGTGAAGAATGATAATAATATTGATGAAAAGGGAGTGAATGATAGCGTGGCGGTAGACAGGGGAGAATGGAAGAAGAAAACGTGTTGCTGATTGACCTCAAGTAACATGGGACAGGGCAGTATGGGATGGGAGGATGACATTAAGTGAACTGCTGATCGTAATGGAGAAGACTCACATAGGACCAAGCTCAATGGAATCAGTTGAAATTTTTTGATGCCTTTGGAGTTTTTTGCCCGTTCTTATCCATAGAGATCTACGTTTTGGAATGGACAAGTAGCTTCAACTTTATGACTAGCTGACCGACTGACTCCTTGAAAATTCAAAAGTGCCTGTAAATGGTTTAATTGAAATAAATGCTTTGAGTTTGACTTGGGGAACCCTGCGCCAAAGACACAGCGATATTTTGCAAACATATTTTTTTATTTATTTTGCATGTAATGTTTAATCTTTCTCAGGATATTTTTATTTTATTTTCTTGTTCTTTACTATAGGCATTAGCCTATAGCACAGAACATAACAATCACAATATCGTCACCAATCATCAGATGGTGACGTTATTGTGACCTCCACAAAAGCAATTACTGGGTACCAGATACCATAGAAAAGGAATGATAATAATTGATTGGCTTTGTTCGACATGCGGGCTTCCTAATACGCATCACTACGATTATGACTTATGCCTTCACTGACACTAGACTCTGACACGTAAATAAATGCGCTCTATTGGATTTTCAACGTTCGGCTCAAGAAGTCTATTCCCTAAGCACGTAATCCGTGGTTTCGGCCGAAATTACGGGCGCTTCCTAGTCCGAGTCACCTACGGACTATGATTAGTTCGGAGCCCGAACTAAGAATGAATGACAACACAATTTGACAGTTGTCCCTACGCGCGATGTGCATTTGCAGCTGAGATCCAGCAGAATATCAGCGTCAGGTACATTTGTCTGACACAATCATGCTGAGCTGGGCTCCTATTTGGTGCAACCTTCAGACGCACACCGCACTGTTTCGTTATTAATTTTACTCGTCACAGTGTCACTTTTATTTCTGTTTATTATTATTATTTATGTCTGTTTTTCATTTTGTTTTTTTATCGGTACCTTGTCTTTATATTATAATCATGTGGATAGTTTGGTTATCATCTAAAATTGTACTTTGTGTGTTGTGCTCTTTTTACCCGACTGCGTCAGAAGGAGGGCTATTGTCTATCTACCTCTATCTATTTGCCCGTTCGAAAAATTGAATTTGTCACTTGTTTTGACGGATCAATTACTTTTGGACGGAGCCGTATCTTCGTTGACGGACTTAGAGAAGACCCCCAGCACCATGAGTTAAAAATTCAACAGTGCAATAATATTTAGGTGTTTATTTAGTCTGTCTGTATGTTACCTTGTACGCCTAAACCACTGAACGGATTTCGATAAAATTTGGCAGAGAGATAGATTGCATCCCGGGGAAGGACATAGGATTTTATCGACATACCTCGCGGGCGTAGCTGCGGGCGGAAGCTAGTAATAAAAAAAAAATCAGACCCGTACGTAACATCAATTTGGTTAGTATACACACAACTTAGAAACTAGTGTCAGTACAGAAGGTTAGCATAGAGGAGTCTTGATATGTAAAGAACCCTTCCAAAACTCAACCAGCAGGGTATTTGCGTAACACACCAACTACAGCAATGGCTTTCATTTTGACAGTTCAACAACATTCATTGCGTTATTTACGTTATTGTGCAGACCAGTTTTTGGAACATACGAAGCAATGGATTAGCAATATGCTTTAGATTGTCATTGCTGGTGTGTTACGCAATTAGGGTAACACACTAGCAAGGGACTGAACGTACAGACGCCAGCACATCAAGCTACCCGAAACTGTCAAATTTTTCCAATCAACTTTGACCCTTATGTTTTAGCAATAAAGTTGAAAATCTATTAAATAAATTTGACAGATTGTAGTAGCTTGATGTGCTGGCGTCTGTACCAAACACGATTTAATGAGCACATAATGACCCATTGCATGGCAAGCGATAACCATTCCACTGAACTCCTTTTTCGAGTAATCTTTTACATAACTCTGCATAACTATAAAGTTATTTATTAAGTAGGTATTACAAAACAAGAAAAATGTAGTTCTGAGCTCTAATAGCCTCTAATCTACATATTATTATATGAACGACCTTCAACCAAAAACCTGTTGTGAAGTCTGAGAATAACATATAGTTTTTGACATATCGCTAAAACGAATCGGTCGACACGGCGCTTCAGTTCATAGACGACTCCGCCTTGGAGTGTCGCCGAATACACTAGGGACAACATGACGCGCAACACTCAATATACGTGACGCTGCAACGTTGCATAGTGTCTCGCAACATGCCCCGCAACATTGTACCTACGTGACGCGGGGCATGTTGCTTGTTCCCGCCTCGAGAGCGAGCGCACGTGTCCCGCGTCAGTGTCGCGCCATTTATCACCGAGTGTAGTCGCGTACGCAACGTGCCTCTTAATATGTCTGTAGTGTGGGGAAATGATACCGTGCTGTCACTTCTGGAGCTTTACGAAAGCCACATTGACTAGTGTGGCCGGCAAAATGTTCCGCGACAATTGTCTTGGGACACTTTACGTAGTTGCTGAGGGACATGTTCCGCAACATGTTTCTTCATTTGCCCCCTAGTGTCCCAGGCTTAAATGTGGTGTTGTTCCACAAACGATGGGACACTTAATATCGTGTCCTGTCAGATGCACGTTACAGGAACTGGTGGACGCTGGTGATGGCGCCAAACAAGTAGCCGAATTCTGGACCGAGTCCATTTAGATTGCTATCGACACGCTAAGAAGAAGAATGCCCACTGAGCATTGTTTTTGACATGATTTTGTAAAGACTCTTAGACTGTCGCGTCGGTCTAGAGCTGGAACTGCTGCTGAGCACCTCAGTCCAGCGCCCTAATAGCGTAACATACTTATTGTTATGTATATACATAGGAAGTAGATGTGGCTGCGACCCATACACCGTAGGTTTCATATACACAACACTTATCATCTGCCTAGCCTTTTCCACTATGTTGGGGTCTGCTTCCAGTCTAACCGGATGCAGCTGCATACCAGTATTTTTCATGGAGCGACTGGCTATCTGACCTCCGCAACCCAGTTACTGGGTAATACGATACCCCTTGGTAAGACTGGTTGTCAGACTTTCGGGCTTCTGACTACCCGTAACGACTGTCAAAGATCCACGAATGACAGCTGGAACCAACGGCTTAACGTGCTTTCCGAGGCACGGAGGGGTCTCGATATGTAAAGATGGTCACCCATCCACAGACCAACCGCGGCAAGCGTAGCTTAACCTTAACAGATAATATGAGTGTGATTCATAATCCTGCACATAATTCTATACCTACATCAAAACCAAATTAACAAGGGATAATTAGGCCCCATTGGAACCATTTCTGCTCATCCACTTATTACGAGCCATCATTACACTGATCTGATGCAATCTCCGCCAAGCGTATCGGGGCTGCAGCTTCCGGTGCTTTGTTTTTAAGATACTTCAGTTACTGTTCAACTTGAATGTTATAACAGGTTTTATTGATCACCGTTTATGCTACCCAAATAATCACACTAATATTATAAAGGCGAATGTTTGTGAGTGTGTGGGGGGTGTGTGTGTGTTTATATGTTTGTTACTTCTTCACGCTCAAACGGTTGGACCAATTTTGTTAAAATTTTGTATGGAGGTAGCTGACACCTTGGATTAATATATAGGCTACTTTTTATCCCGATATTCCCACGGGATCGACATTTACGCGGGTGTAACCGTGAGGCGCAGCTAGTATAACATAATCAACCTATAATGTTCCCACTTCTGGGACACAGGTCTCCTCTCAGTGAGAGGGAGTGGGCTGTAATTTACCACGCGGGCCCAGTGCGGGTTGGTAGACGTCACATGTCTTCGAATGTTTGGTTCTAAGACATCCCCACGACGTTTTCCTTCACCATTTTGAGAGCAGTGTTTATGAAATTATTTACACAAAGTGCCTTCTCCCTCCTTATCTGGGTTTGAACTCACGACCTACAACTGGTAAGTCGGTGCCGTTACCACTGGGCTACCACTGCTGGGCTACCACTGCTCGCAGGACGAAGGAACGTCTAAACCATAGGTTCAATCTAGTTGCGTAACAGGTAACGCCATGTTACAAGCACACATACTGAAGAAGTTCTACGTTTTTCTTTTGTTTCCGGGGTGGAAAATCCTCATGGATGTCCCCCTGCCCTGGGGCGGGCGGAGGAGTCTGTTAGACTTTTACTAGCTAAACACCACCCCGGTGTTCGTTCTCACACCTACGCCGGGGGTCGCGGGAACGTACGATCCTTCCGCAACCCTCGACTGATTGCATTGCCCGCCATTGCAGGCCTCCTAAGGTCAGCGGGGGAGTGAGGTGTTTGACTCCCCCCGCGACGTCTTAAGACGGGCGCGCGTCGAACACTACGCGCCGCCACCTCGAGTCTTGCCTGATGTGTGGTGGGCGACGGACGTCCCCGAGTCCGTCGCCCCTGGAACCATTAAGAAGTTCTGTGCTAGGCCAACCCATGAGATCACGCTAGTATTTCCATTTATTTGATGTTTTTTTTTTAGAAATTAAATTTGGAGGGTACATACCTACCGTAAGAACTTCCCCACGACAAAAAAAAGCGGTCCGAGCAACTAGATAGTAATTTATTCATAATAAATATTCTAGTCCATATTATGCTAACAAGACCAGTTCTTTCTTAAACTAGTTTATATCTTGAACAAGATACTTAAAATAATTAAAAGTGTTAAACTTGATTTTCAAGAGATTATCCATCATTTTTTAATTGTAGACAAGTACTAATCCATACACATTAACAACCTCTTAAGAGGTCATTGTACTCATTATTATGAACAACTTTTATTATGGGACCAATCCTGAAATCGCGAAAAAAAAATCAGCTGTTCCCTACATTTTGACGAGTTATATTATTAACACAGAACAGAACCACCACACCACAAAACTGCCACGCGAGCCCAGTGCGGGTTGGTAGCCGTCACTAAGCCTTCGAATATTTGGTTCTAGGACATGGATTCCTCACGATGCTTTCCTTCACCGTTTTGAGAGCAGTGCTGATGCAATTAAATACCCAAAGTGCCTGCCTGGGTTTAAACGCACGACCTATACAACTCGTAAATGGGGGAGCTGTCGAATCGAGAATCGAGCTGAATGGTGGTCAAACGGAGAAGCCGAGCAGTAGCGGCCCTAGGGCAGTGCGGGCGGTGCGATGGCACCGGGCGCCGTCATGGGAGAGGCACTGAAATCAACCGAAATGCGACCACCAGGCACCAGTCATTGATGATAGTAACTTACTATTAAGCCGATCGTCCACAAGCAAGCAACTGCATATGCATATATTATAGGAACATGGTACATAGAAGGGCACCAAGTTAAGATTTTGCACCACCTAAAAAAAATTCTAGGGCCGCCGCTGAAGCCGAGCCGAGCAGTGAACTGCCGTAGGCTGTTGATGATACACCTCTGCCGTCCTCTTTGGCGAAGACAGATGTGTCGCGTTATACATAGTTCCAAAGATTTACAACTTCCCGTGCCCCAAATTACTTGTTCTGAGAACAATTTGTTACAACTCTAAACATTATTTCGGACACGTCATCTGACACCAGAGGAACTAAAACAGTGTGAACTAGGTTTGATTTTCATACAATGGTAAACTATTGCGGTTAACTGCGTGGGTAGGGCTGGCAGTAAGGTGTTTTAATTGGCCTTTAGAGAAGATAGTTTAATGAAAGGCGATTACTAACAGCAGGACGGTCGGGAGGAACCTAAAAGAAATACATCAGCACTCTAATCGCGTCATAATCTCAAGGCTTATTTTTAGTCTTATGTCTTGAATTGTTTCTTCAGTGTCTTTTTACATTCTCACTTAAAGAAGCAACAAGAATAATGTACCCAGGATTTTGTAATATCTTGATTTAAAAGAGTGTCCATGGAGTTTCTTGCCCGTTCTTCTCCATAGAGATCTACGTTTTGGAATGGGCAACTAGCTTCAACTTTCTGACTAACTGACAGACTATTTAATTTTGACAATTCAAAAGTGCCTGTACAAGGTTTAATTGAAATAAATGTTTTGAGTTTGAATCAGCCTATAATGTTCCCACTGCTGGGACACAGGCCTCCTCTCAGTGAGAGGGAGTGTTGCGCGATTTTCGAAATATCTTATTTAAAAAAAGATAACTGGAAATCTCTGTTTCTATGGAAAATTTAAAATCGGTCTAATTTGGTTGTAACACTATTTTTCCAAAATTTTCTCCACTAACTTTTTAGACCTTTGTATCCTGCATGCGTATGAAGTTTATTCATTTCGGAAAACAAAGGCTTGAAAGTTTGTATGAAATGCCGTACGTGGTAAACGCTCTTAAGTTATGTTACTTATTTTCTTCTACATATAAAACGTTCTGTATGCTATAGTTTTTACAAAACATCTGTTCAAACAAATTTCTGAAAAATCCTATTTTAATACCGCCATATCTTACGCAAGTTGCTTCAACTTATGGTAAACTGTATGATTATGTTTAAAAACTGAGTCAGCCCTGTGTTCTTGCTATTGTGGGATTCCCTCAGTAGGTCAAACTGCTAAAGAGAGGTAAGTCGGAAGGTTTTAAGACGGTAATTTACATGCCGAAAATTTTCGGAAGAGGCACAAACCGTCGGCGTCGCTCGCATGACTAAAAGTCCTATCTCATTTTTCCCATTGGGGTTCCGTAGCAAAATGGTAAAAACGGAACCCTTATGGTGAGAGTAAGTCTGTCTGTCTGTCTCTCTGTCTGTCACAGCTGGATATCTCAAGAACTACTAACGCTACCAACTTCAAATTTGGAACAGTTTAGATGACGTTTGCCCAACTATTTTGCAAATAAGAAAGAAATAAAAATACATGAAGGTAGAATTCAGGGAGTGTCAGACTCTTACTGACTAAAACCCACCCGTGTTCCTTCCTTAGCCCTTTATGTTCCGGGCCAGCGGTAACCCTTTCGGACAATCCCGCTGACCGCTGCGCAGGACATATATTCAAGGATCATCCACTCGACTATTTTTAGCGAATCCAACGTATTTATCTTCTACTGACCCTTTTTCGAATCAAAATAAACAAATCAATTAGTACAAGATACAATGTCAAAGATAATGGAGTTCAAGGGCTATACCGATCTTAGATAGAAACCTAGACCTTTTTGACATATCTAGATTTTATGACCGATCATCCAATAGATGGTATTTTCGATTTGATTAGGGGAGATAAGACTATCTGTTTGTTCTGTTCTGTTATGGAAAAATCTGGGACAAACCTATTGTCATTTTATGGTTTTGCTTGTAAGTTGAGTTTTTGAACACGTGTTTAAAAAAAAATACCCGCTTCGGATGTGTTCGGCTGTACTTGGGATGTACCTACTCCGTTTTAATGTATATCCGATATGTCAGTGAGTGATGGCAAAGTATTCTGTTTTCACTTCTGTCGGCACTCCCGGAGTGCCATTGTTTTTTTTTTTCGTACCTTTATATCGTGTCCTACTGGTGGGCAAAAGCCTCCCCTTTTTCCTTCCAAACTTGTTTTGTGCGACCTCTGGCCATGTTGACCCTACAAACGTTATCAGATCGTCCCACCACCTTCGTCGTGGTCTACCTCGACGGCGATGTCCTCCCTCAGGCGTCCAGTGATTGACGACCTTTACCATGTGGAGTTTACTCATTCTTTTCATTCAACGCGCCCAAAAGAAGTTTTCAGTTCAAAAATTATCTAAACTAGCCTAAACTACATCTGAGGTCAAATTCCAGCTTGAACAGATGCATTTGTCCAACCAAGACAAACTGCGTACGCGCAGGCATCCCAAAACACGTGTATTATTGATCTCCTAAGTTCAGAGATCATCTCATATTAAGATACACATACGATAATTAATAGGACTATCTCCTTACGTATATTACTCGTATTACAAGTGCTTATTAGATATGGACAACAAGAAATGTTATGTAGATAACATTTCTGCTAATTGAAGGAGAAACACAAAGGACTTACAGTATTGGATAAAAATCTTAAAGTAATTCATTTGACTAACAGCCGCACAGGTCGATCGATCAGGTCAGGGAGGGTTCACATCTGACGGAAAATACGTCGGGCGTAACTGCGATTGTTCCCTCGACGCACTAACGCATCATCGGTTGAGTGTGAACGGTCAAGTGTTTTTCTATACATTTGTCTGTTCTGGCGTTACGCGACCGATAATACGCGACGCATGTTCCGTCAGATGTGAACCCTCCCTTAAGCTACGCTTGCCGCGGTTGGTCTTGTATGGAATTTTCATAGAATAGATTAGATTTTTTTCTCTTTAAGGCTCCTACAAACAGGCGCGACACGCGATATAATCGTGCGCGACACAAAGGCACCGCTCGTTGCACGACTTGGGGTCAGCGCAGACCGAACTGCAAAATGCTCACGCATTGTCGACCAAAATGTAGAATGCATACTCGAACACGCAGTCGGCTTGCTCGAGCATGGTCGAGCATCAAATTTGGGTGTATTCAATTTTGCGAAGTATGATAATAATCATAAGAATTTTTTTTCAATAATCTCAGGAAATGCTCTGCTCTGCTCTGCTCATGGTGTGCGCCGCTGACCCTTGCGGTGCCTTTGTGTCGCGCGCGATTTTGAAATTTCACGTTTCGTCTTTCTAAAAGACTTATTGTCACACGCATCCTAGCATATTATAAAACATTTATAATAAACACAGGGTGGGAAAATAAAATATGTAACTAGGTTCCTGATAAGTAAATAAATGGAAAGTTCTCAAAACAAAGCAATCAGAGAAACAGAGCAGTGGATGTCATTACTAATCATTGTTATCATAACAATATTATTACAAGACGTTTCTGATAAGCAGAAATATGGGAGCTGTGGTGGTCCAGTGGTTTCGACCCCGACTTGCGAGTTATAGGTCGTGACTAGGGAATGCAAATCCGTTCTGTTTCAAAATCCGGATTTTTAAGAACGGATTTTTGGTCCAATCCGGATTATCCGGATATTACGGATTTTTCATGAAAATAAATAAATCTACCCATATTAGTTGGTTAATATGATATTTCTTATATTTGTGTAAATGGATTAAAATAAAAGCACACGAAAATCACATCAAACGATTTTTTAAATTTCTTGATTTGGAATTATTCAAACTATCATCATTAAATACCATAATTATGATGGTATTGCTATAATATGTACTTATTCTTATTAAAATAATTAGTCTGTGTCTCGCGTGCTAAGTAACGATGATAAAATAATTCATCATCATCATTTCAGCCGAAAGACGTCCACTGCTGGACGTAGGCCTCCCCCAAGCACCTCCACTTCAACCGGTTCTGTGCTTTTCACATACAAAATTAAAGGCTCCAAGGTCTCTGCTAGAGATTAATGGTCAGAGCCAGCTTAGGAAACTAACGACCGATTATGACAGGATCGTGTCCGCCAAACCTGTGCTGTTAAGAGAGATCGAGAGGTTCTATGGTCAGTTATACAAATCAACAAGTAACTCTGTTACAAATCTGGCAAACTACCCAAGAACTAGATTTACCCAACACTACACCGAAGACATCCCGGACGTCAGCCTGTACGAGATGAGGATGGCTCTGAAGCAGCTCAAAAACAACAAGGCGCGAAGTGATGACGGAATTACGGCCGAGTTCGTGAAGGCCAGCGGAAAACCCGTTTCTAAGGCCTTTCAGAAGCTGTTTGGTTCCGTCATACTCGAGGGTAAATCACTACAGGCATGAAACAGACGTGTGGTGATACTTTTCTTTAAGAAGGGCGACAATGCCCTTCTTAATAATTATAGGCCCATCTCACTTCTGAGCCATGTGTACAGTCACAAGTAATAATATGTCAACACTTGGCCACTTTCAACTGCGATTTTTTCGTAAAATAACAAATGCAACGTTGAAATAATACGACACTTTACATAAACCTATGGGTTCGAAAATACTATGTTCGTAATAACATAAAATTTCATTAAAAAATAAAGGAGAAAATTGGCTTTGAATAAAGCCAAGTGTATACATATTTTTGCTCGTGACTGTACAAGGTGTTTTTGAGAGTCATCACGAACCGTCTCGCGCGCAGGTTTACACCACATATATACGCTGCGACTGGTTATACAGTAGACCGAAGAATATAACCTACCTTTCTGCTTAGCGTTTGTGGACTACGAGAAAGCCTTTGATTCGATCGAGACATGGGCTGTACTGCAATTTCTTTAACGGTGCCAGATCGACTATCGGTACATCGAGGTGCTGAAGTGTCTGTACGAAAACGCTACTATGTCAGTCCGACTCCAGGATCAGACCTCGAAACCTATCCTTCTGCAGCGAGGTGTGAGACAGGGAGACGTTATCTCTCCGAAATTGTTCACCAGTGCACTGGAGGATGTCTTCAAGGTTCTGTACTGAAAAGGGGCTGGCATTAACATCAATGGCGAGTACATAACCCACCTTCGGTTTGCCACCGATATCGTAGTCGTGACTGAGACCATGGAGGACCTCGGTACAATGCTCGATGACCTTAAAAATAATAAGGCATCTAAAGTGCTGTCGTTTAACCTGCTGCGAATTCACATAATTCATGCTGCGGAAAGAGCACGCTCTGATACGACGCTTGTAGGCGGAATGCACTCTGAAGACACTTGTAAGCGGAATGAACGGAAATCCCCCAAAAATCATATAGAACTTCTAAATTCCCCATTTGGTTTACTCGACCCCTTATAAGATTATTCAAAAATAAGAACAACGCTTGGACCAAGTGGAAAGTGTACAATAATATATCTGACTATGAGCAATTTTCCCTATTTCGTCGCAGATTCAACAAAGAATGTTACCTACGTTACTCTAACTACATAGAAACTGTTGAACAAAATGTAAACAAAAATCTCAAACACTTCTGGGGCTATGTGGCTAGTAAACGAAATAAGTCAGAAATTCCATCCAATGTTAAATATAAAAATACTTCCAGTAGTGATCCACGTGATATTTGCAAACTATTCTCGAACTATTTTCAATCAGTGTATGAGCCGTCAGCACTTGATGTCCACAAATGGGAACCGCCTCCTGGATTTCATGATAATAGTGATATTATCAACAATATTTATATCGAGCCTTCTAAAGTTTATAAGGAGCTAAAGTCTTTAGACCCTTCAAAAGGACCTGGTCCTGATGGTATCCCTCCTTTGTTTCTCAAAAGTGTTGCCAATCACTTATGTGAACCCCTACATTTGCTGTTCAATAAATGTATCAGCGAATCCGTTTTTCCCGATGTATGGAAACTGGCTCATCTAACCCCCGTCTTTAAAAAAGGATCAAGGGATGACGTAGAGAACTACCGTCCGATCTCGATTCTGTCCGCCTTGTCGAAGCTTTTTGAGAGACTGGTTTATAACGAAATTTATCCTACTTTACACAAGGCTATAATCAGAGAACAGCACGGATTCGTCCAACAAAGATCTACGTATACAAATCTGCTGGTTTTTGTAGATTATGTTTTTGAGAATATGGATAATCGTTTTCAAACTGATGCAGTATATACAGACTTTCAAAAAGCTTTCGACAGGGTGGATCACGAATTACTTTTACGCAAAATTGCCTTTAATGGTATTCGCGGTAATCTATTGAGATGGTTCACCTCTTACATAACAAACCGTACTCAAAAAGTTGTAATAAACGGATTTCAATCAGAGCTGATTACCGTCACATCCGGGGTTCCTCAGGGCTCAATTTTGGGCCCTTTATTATTTACGTTGTTTATAAATGATATTAGCGCTTGTTTTAATCATTCAAACTTCTTACTATACGCGGATGACTTGAAAGTCTACAAAACTATAAAAAGTATTGATGACTGCTTGATGCTTCAAAGTGACTTGGATCGGCTGTCTAACTACTGCACCTTAAACAAACTCTCATTGAGCTTATCCAAATGCAATTCGATTACATTCACTAAAAACAAAAAGCAGCACACTTATAACTATCATTTGCTAAATACACAATTAAAAAAAGTATACTCTTTGCGTGACCTCGGTGTGATTCTAGACTCGAAACTTCACTTCGATGTCCATGTAAACAACATTATCAACAAAGCCCTTAAAATGTACGGTTTTGTTATGCGCAACAGCAAAGATTTCAAGCGTCCATCAACCTATAGATACTTATATATATCGCTGATTAGGCCTTGTCTGGAGTTTGCTACTATCGTATGGAATCCCTATTACGCAAAATACATTGAATCGATTGAGACTGTTCAACGCAAATTCCTAAGAGCTCTGCATTACAGATGCTATCACAGCCACGGATCGTATGATGCGTTGCTTGGTAATTATAAACTGTTAACCCTAGAATCCAGAAGACTGCTTCTCGGAGCAATGTTTCTACATGGTATTGTCCATAACAAATATGATTGTTCAGACTTAATAAATAAACTTTGTTACATCGTTCCGAGGACAGTTGTGCGTAGACAAGCGCGTCCATACCGCTTACTATCTATTAATATTAGGCAAGTCTGTAACTCTAACGCTGGCTTTCGCGCCCCTCTGCGTCAACTTGTGGATTCCTACAACACTGGATTCGAAAGCATTGATATTTTTAATCTAACAGCACATCAATTTAGAAAATCTGTAGTTGATTCTATCTTAGCTTTATAGTTGTTAAGTGGTGTATTTATTTAATTTTTTTTTTTTTGTATACAATGCGTAACATAATAAACGCAGGACCTCATACACCCCAATTAAAGTATTGAGTTAAAAGCATAATACAATAATCAAAACAGTTTTTATTTAAAGCTAACTATTATTATTAAGTAAATTGTGTTGACCCTATCATTACTTTATGCATTTAATATTGAGTCTTATTGCCTTGACATAAGATTTAATTTTCTGTGGCTCAATCGGCGATCAGTATGGCAAAATACATAATTTAAAAAAAAAACTTATCTTAAAAGTTACCGAAATTTATTCAGTAATCAATTATGAACAAACTACTTTCAGGACCTGCGTTTGTTCTGTTACACCTTGTATATTTATTTTATTTTTCTTTTTTTCTTCTCTTTCTATCCCATAAACATCGTTACTAAAAAGCATTCATTCAGTCATTTATCTTGCACTCATTTACTCTGTTTATATTTTTTTTTTCTCATGTAGCATCAACATATTAGTAATAGGTGGATAATGTTGTTGGTAGTATGATAAGTACTTTGTTTATTTAGTAGTTAATTTTATAATATTTAATTGTACTCCTGTTTTTTATCCCGAAATAAATAAATAAATAAATAAATAAATTTAATTATTCCAAAAATCCGGATTCGATTTTCAAATCCGGATTTGGAAGTCTAGTGAAAATGTGCGGATATCCGGATTTTTCGGATTACGGATAATCCAGATTGCATTCCCTAGTCGTGACACCGAACCCAGACAGGCGCTTAGCATTGTGTATTTAAGGGACTTACATGACCTAAAGCGCGGTCACTGTCGGACTGCATAGAAAAGAAAGAGAAGCGCGATGACACAACGCTGGTAATTTATTGCAAAATATGAAGCAATAGGCTATTTGACAATGTAAAAAATAAGGTCATAATTATTGACACTCGTATAGATTATCGCTTTTAAAATCGATTTGCATTAATTTTACTATAAAACAATGTATTATTTATAAAAAAAAATCCCGAAAAAACTTCATCTTTTTAAATCTGGCGCCACGTAATCGAAAACGGTCTGGATTGGCTGAACTTAAGATGACGTCATGATTTAGTAAATTTCTGTCTATCGTTGACAGAACAGATGACTTTTGTCTAGTATCTCGACCGTTTCAACGTTTGTTTACATGAATCGTGACGTCACGACGCCATATTGTTAAAGATAGCGTTTTGGCGGCTTATTTAAACAGTACATTTTTATTTACTATTTTTTAAAAGAAATACATTATGCAATTTGAAGTAATAGGTTTTTGTGGGCTCGTTAGACACCATTAAATAATCTGAGATGTTTATCAGAAACAAGTCAAATAGCCTATTATCTATTTACAAAAAATCTATTGTTTGGACGAAAATATTAAAACACTAGTATTTAGTATGTTGCTTGTAGAATAATCTGACAAAAAAAAGTAATTTAAAAAAATTAAACCGACTTCAAAAAGAAATTAACTCAAAATTATGAAATAACTTTAATTTCGGAAGTCGGTGTCTTGGGATCTGTATTTTAGTTTTATGCCACCGACTTCCGAAATTAAAGTTATTTCATAATTTTGAGTTAATTTCTTTTTGAAGTCGGTTTAATTTTTTTAAATTACTTTTTATTTCGTAATTTTTAGTTTTTGCACTAGTATTTGACCAAGGTTTTGAGATGTTTTCCCTTTGACACTACACCCGTAGCTCTTATCAATAAGCCAGGCCGTCACACTTACACGTATTAGTCCATATCTTGAAAATTACTGAATCGATCTTGATGAAACTTGCACTGTTCCCTAAGTTGAAGAAAATGTAAGCCAATAAAAAAAAAATGGTCACGATCCGATTAATAGTTCCGGAGATATGCGTGGACAAACATACATACATACATACATACATGCATACATACATACATACATACATACATACGTCTATGAAATTTTGTATATTTGTTTGGAAGCCCTAATAGATCATCATATGTGAATATAATGCAATTTCAATAATATTACATACATACGTATCGAATTGATAACCTCCTTTTTTTTGAAGTCGGTAAAAATCATAATGATTGTATGTATACATATTATTATGGTTTTTATTGTAAAAAGAAAGTTTTGAGAGGTATCTTCATGATTTTTTTCTATCGTATCAAATTAGTTGTATTATATTTTAAACACACTATCTACCTAGCATATAGCCCGAAGAATATCAAATATTTTTCTGATTTTGTTTACTGTAGTCGATCATATACTTTTATTGTTTCCAAAACTTGCGTTTTTTTGCGTTTAGGTCCTGTAAGCCCCTTAATGACTGATTGTCATAATTCACAAGATTTTGTTCAATTTACAGTAGGTACTATGGTAATTGCAATACCTTACCTTTCCGTAGCCTGTCAAATTATGTAACAACAACGAACTTAATGGTTCAGTTTAATTACAAAAATCAATACATAATCAAGATTGTAAGTACATGTACACGCACTTTCACTTGAATTTGTTTACATAAAAAAATAATTTAAAAAAATTAAACCGACTTCAAAAAGAAATTAACTCAAAATTATGAAATAACTTTAATTTCGGAAGTCGGTGTCTTGGGATGTGTATTTTAGTTTTATGCCACCGACTTCCGAAATTAAAGTTATTTCATAATTTTGAGTTAATTTCTTTTTGAAGTCGGTTTAATTTTTTTAAATTATTTTTATTTCGTAATTTTTAGTTTTTGCACTAGTATTTGACCAAGGTTTTGAGATGTTTTCCCTTTGACACTACACCCGTAGCTCTTATCAATAAGCCAGGCCGTCACACTTACACGTATTAGTCCATATCTTGAAAATGACTGAATCGATCTTGATGAAACTTGCACTGTTCCCTAAGTTGAAGAAAATGTAAGCCAATAAAAAAAAAATGGTCACGATCCGATTAATAGTTCCGGAGATATGCGTGGACAAACATACATACATACATACATACATACATACATACATACATACATACATACGTCTATGAAATTTTGTATATTTGTTTGGAAGCCCTAATAGATCATCATATGTGAATATAATGCAATTCCAATAATATTACATACATACGTATCGAATTGATAACCTCCTTTTTTTTGAAGTCGGTAAAAACTACAATTAATTCGGTACAGCAGTTTTGGAGACAGGCGACAGTAAATATACTGTCATAATGATCTTTAAATAAATGCTGGCGAAAAAACAGCTAATCATAAGAAAAAAATTGTGCCAAAAAGCTAGAATTTTACTGAAATTCCGAGATTTTTTAGCACTAAAAGTTGTTTATTATAACAGGTCAGCTTTCTATGTATATATGTCACGTTTAGTTTATGATCTTTCTCGCGAGATTGTAAACTGTCGATAAATTCTTCAGCTTTCTTAGTATAGATATCGATATAACTATAGCTCGGTGTGTTTTGGCGGGTTGCAGTCCTGTCTTGTAACATTTTTTAACCAAAAAAATAAACCCCTTTTCAACTCTGCAAAATCGACCTCATGACTCCATTACCCGAACTTCAGTTTTCGCTCTGCAACATCTTTTTACCCACGAGCACGACGGTACAGACTACGGAGACGGTATAATTATGCGTTTGGGGCGATATGATGTGTGTGCAAAACAATGTTGCAATTTATCTCCAAAACTACTCGTCCGATTTTGATGCGGTTTTCAGTGATGGGTTTGGATTTGATTGGTGCATGTTCCTAGATAGGTGTTACGGTGACAACTCACCAGGGGGCGCAGCAGTAAACATTTGTTTGTACATACCAATGTTGCCATTTATCTCCAAAAGTACTACTCCGATTTTGATGCGGTTTTCATATCTTTTGTTCTCTTTATGAGTATAATGAATGCTCTTTAAAAAGTTTGAAATAAAAAACATCAAAATTTTTAATTTTGCTTTTTTTGAACAAAAACTTGTATCTAATATACAGACACATTTTTTCCACCCCAAACACAACGCTACTTCCTTTCTCAATACGATTGAACACAGCATCCCTCTTAGAACATCTTACACTTATCTAAAAACAAACAACAAAAGATTTCAACCATATGTTTTTGACGTTCCTACCCTCCTTGAGTTATTTTTAGAACATGTCTGGTTATTTTTAACTGAAGGGGACTACAGTACTTATGCTTATTACCGACTTCAAAAAAAAGGAGGTTATCAATTCGACACGTATGTATGTAATATTATTGGAATTGCATTATATTCACATATGACAATCTACTAAGGCTTCCAAACAAATATACAAAATTTCATAGACGTATGTATGTATGTTTGTCCACGCATTTCTCAGCAACTATTAATCAAATCATAATATAGTTCTCACCTCTTGAACAATCAGACCATGAAGATAACAGTAATAAAAAAGTTGTATAACGGATAGGTATATAACAGCCTTTTTAATTACTCTGATTTAGCATAAATCTTCAGAATTCTGTCAGAGAATCTTCAATTACCTAAATCTTATCATTTTATTTTATACTAGTTTTGGCCGCGGCTTCGGCCGCTTAGAAATATGCCACGGGAACGTGCTACCAGGACAAAAAGTAGCCTATGTCCTTTCCCAGGATGCCATCTAACTCTTTGCAAAATTGTGTCGAAATCCGTTCAGTGGTTTAGGAGTGAAAAGGTAACATACAGATAGAGCCACTTTCGAATTTATAATATTAAATAATAAAACATAGTACTTAGTTATTATTTAATAAATAGTATGGATGATTTAAGATGCTTGGGATGAGACTGAAACTTTCGCCAATTTAATTAAAGAGACATTTTAAAATAAATTTTTTTTACAAAAAAAAAAAACAACCGACTTCCAAAAAAACACTATTTCGGAAGTCGGTGTCTTTGGTTTTGTATTTTCGTTTTATGCCACCGACTTCTGAAATTAAAGTAATTTTTACTTTTGTAGTGTTTTTTGGAAGTCAGTTGTTTTTTTTTTTTAACTTTTAAGTTGTATTTACCCCTACACAAATTCGTATAAGTATCACTACTTACTTGCTATGTAAATATCAGTGATAGGAAGTATTATAACATCAGCCATATAAACTAAGTGGCAAAATTACGTATTATTGAAGCTTACTCAAAAACTACCCAAGCAAAGTTAATAAAATTTATATGGGACTACCCCTGAGGCATACCATATCCATTAAAAAAAGAATTTTTGACATTGATCCACAATTGCCGGAGATATCGCGTATGCAACAAAAAAAACATGCAGTCGAAATGAGAACCTCCTCCTTTTTTGAAGTCGATTAAAAAAAGTGCTGTTTAAGGCCCAAAAGCGTGAAATCATACAAGAAACGAAATAGAGAAAGCGCTACGACTAATACCCAAATCAATAGCCCTGCAGGGTAATTGCGGAACACACTATCAGTAGCAATGGGTTTCATTTTGACAGTTCAACGACATTCATTGCGTTATTTGCGTTGTTGAGCAGACACATTTTTCAAACATATGGAGCAATGGATTAGAAATATGCTTCAAAATGATTCAAATTGAGAGTAAGGGTCAGTTCACATCGAGACGCGACGCGACGCGCAGTTTTCAAGATAGAAATACAATTACAGACCTTATCTACTACACAAAAAGGTACACGATTCAGTGAGATACGCAGCGCGGCGGCGGCGCCGCGCTGCGTAGCTCGACGTAGTAGGTAGACACTGTATTGTGTACCTTTTAGTGTAGTAGATAAGGTCTGTAATTGTATTTCTATCTTGAAAACTTCGCGTCGCGTCTCGATGTGAACTGACCCTAATAGTGTGTTACGCAATTTGAGAGTAAAAAAAAAAATTGTGAGTAGGGTGCAGATCACCTCGGCACAAAGATAGTAGACAAACAGTATACCATATTGTACACAGAGATTACTTATCCTCATAAAGCTACACTCGTTAGCTCACTCACGCGCAGCCATACAGCTCACTTTTACCTGGCATTCATAATAAATGAGGTTTTAATTGCATTTCACTTTTATTGACGCATTTGTAACAAAATTTAGAGCAAGCATGTACACTGCCGGTTATGTCCTATGTAAATGTAAAAGGACAGATGCAGAAGGCAGATGTGACTGCAAACGCTGGACGCCCTAGGAGGAGATTATCATTTCAGCCGAAAGACGTCCACTGCTGGACATAGGCCTCATAGGGGTATTCTGATAGGGCCCTCTGTGATGTCACGGCAGTTACAGAAATAAAGAAATAATAAATGTGTTTAAGTGTGTAATAAAGACTCGTCAGACCCCACAGTGAAACCATTACTATGGTTTTTGGGGCTTAGTTTGTAACCTTTTTTAGGGTTCCGTACCCAAAGGGTAAAAACGGAACCCTATTACTAAGACTTCGCTGTCCGCCCGTCCGTCTGTCTGTCACCAGGCTGTACCTCAAGAACCGCGATAGCTAGACAGTTGAAATTTTCACAAATTATGTATTTCTGTTGCCGCTATAACAACAAATACTAAAAATAAAATAAATATTTAAGGGGGGCTCCCATACAACAAACGTGTTTTTTTTCTGCGTTTTTGCCGTGTGGTACGGAACCTTTCGTGTGCGAGTCCGACACGCACTTGGCCAGTTTTTTTTTGCATGATGTGAAATTATAATAAATAAACAAAAAAAAATATTATAAATAAATATGTAAAATATTAGCAAATACTACTTATCACATACGGACAAGATTAGTTTGGGGCCCGAGCTAAAAATTAATGACAACGCGATGTGACAGTTGTCTCTACTAGCGATACAATTTTTGCCCGTTCGAAAAATTTAATTTGTCACTCGTTTGTCGGATCAACTACATTCGGACGGGCTCCAATCTTCGTTGACGGACTTAGAAAGTAGACTTTATGCTTCGCATAAGTGCAATGATGATAAATAACAAAACAACGAGATGTCTATGTATAATACCAGCCTATTACAGTCCAACTGAAGGACAAAGGCGTCTTTACAACATCAAAGGAAAGACCGTTCTAAGGATTTTAATAATACTTTCATTAACATTTTATATTTATATTGGAACCCGTGGCTAAATAATAACAGCCGCACAGGTTGATCGATCAGGTTAAGCTACACTTGCCGCGGTTGGTCTGTGGATGGGTGACCATCTTCACATACCGAGACCCCTCCGTGCCTCTGAAAGCACGTTAAGTCGTTGGTCCCGGCTGTTTCCCGACACGCACTTGGCCTGAGATTCAAGAGGAAGCTTTATATGTATAATACATGCATATTATTGAGGAATAAAAAAGACAATAGCAAGTGGACTTCAATACACGTGAAGTTTTGTTTCAATAATATTTTGTGAGAAAATAGTTGAGATGGCATTCTCTAGCATTCTCACAAGCTTCCTGTTATGGCGCATTAAAAAAGATTTCTGGGTTTGTGTTTTGTACAAGTGCCTAGCCTTTTCCCAACTATGTTGGGGTCGGCTTCCAGTATAACCTGATGCAGCTGAATACCAGTATTTTACATGGAGCGACTGCCTATATAACCTCCACAACCCAGTTATTGTACGGGTAATACGATACCCCTTGGTAAGACTGGTTGTCAGACTTTCGGGCTTCTGACTACCCGTAAAGACTGTCAAAGATCCACGAATGACAGCCGGCACCAACGGCTTAACGTGCTTTCCGAGGCACGAAGGGGTCTCGGTATGTAAAGATGGTCACCCATCCACAGACCAACCGCGGCAAGCGTAGCTTAACCTGATCGATCGACCTGTGCGGCCGACCATAACTAAATTGAAGGAGGAAAATCATAATTCATCATGACCTGCCTAGCGTTATCCACGGGTCGTGTTCAAGTCTACAGCTGCATCCAAGCTGTATACTAGACACTATGTACATGGAGCGACTGCCTGAAGAGGACGATCATGACGAATATTAAATTAATGAATAGCATTCGTTTGTTTCAACGTGGAGCTTGGAGCCGATCCAAATAGGACAAATACACGGAAATCCCTAAACTATGGCATGCGTAGAATATAGATCGGGTATGGCCGAGTTCAATATTATATCTGCTGTGAAAGTTGTAAAAATAGACGAACTCCGGATTGAAATAACTGCCCTAAAATAAATGTATGTCATGAAAATTGGTGGAGTCGTTTAGGAGAAATTGGCACGCATACCATCATAGTCTTTAGGGCAAAGAAAGCATTCTCTTTTCAATGTTGGTTTTACAGGAAAATATTAGACGTTTATGTTGGTACTTATATTGAAATATAACGTTTATCATAATTTTGGTAAGGATTGCCACGCCAACAAAATCAGAATCAAACAAGCGAGCTGCTTCATTAATTAAATTTTTTATTCATACAAAACTTTTAATCAACGCCGTAATATTTTGAAGTGAAAACTTCTTTAGCGGCGTTGTACACTTTTTTTGTAATGGGTAAAAAATGTTAAACTCGCGTCAGGACACGTGACCTGATCGGAAATTCGTAAGACGGATGGAGAGTGCTACGGCGTAGGTCAAACTGTGCTACGGCGTAGCTCACACTATGCTACGGCGTAGTTCACCATACCAGCATACCAGCGAATATGGCTGTTTTTTTAATAAAATATTTCGTTAGACATTTTGAAGCTTTTTTTAGATTCTATAATTAGACTCAAACTATTTTAAATAGATATTTAGTCAAGAGCGTTTACGCCGTGCGGCATTTTATACAAACTTTCAAGCCCTTATTTTTCGAAATGAATGAACCGATTTTAATGAAACTTCATACGCATAAGCAGGATACAAAGGTCTAAAAATACTAACTTTTTAGACTTTTGTATCCTGCCTAACTCGCGCCACTGTTACCGTAAGCGACACCACGCGTGTTTTGTTTATAAGACGATTAAAAAAAATACCCGCTTCGGATGTGTTCGGCTGTCCTCGGGATGTACTCGGTTTTAATGTATATCCGATATGTCAGTGAGTGATGGCAAAGTATTCTTTTTGTGTTTTGTTTTCACTTCTGTCGGCACTCCCGGAGTGCCACTGTTTTTTTTTATCAAGATGTACAGTCAGCAACAAGTCGATTAACACTTCACCGGCCCTTATTACATGGGACTTAAAGATAACTACGAAACTTAGGTCTACCTACCTATCCCTTTGAGGAATACAAGCGCAATGCTATGTTGTTTTTAATAAACCAGCACAAATCCTCACGAACAAACCGACTCCATCGATAAAAACGTTATGTTCCGCTTGCACTTTCTCTGCCTACCCACGCGCGATAAACAATTGACTTTCGATTCTCTGTATGAATAAATAATTGATACGTAATTATTAATTGTCTAGCAAAGAACTTGAGGAAACCTGCAGTTAATGGTAGCAGTAGGTAGAGGTATTTCTTTGTGACGGTGCTCGTCCGTAGTCGTAGTAGACACACATACACACACCCTGACAGAGCCACACACACACCCTGACAAAGCCACACACACGACACACACAGACACAGACACACACACAGACACACCCTCATACACACAGGTACAGATTTGTCACTGGGATGACAATGCAACTGTGGTGTGGTATTACAGATCTCCATTAATTAACTCAGTTTATCGCAGTCCACTGCTGGACAGAGATCTCTCCCAGGCTGCCCCACAACACCCTGTCCTCTGGCTTCCGCATCCAGTCTGTCCCAGTCACCTTCTTTAGGTCGTCCGTCCATCTAGCTGGGGGGCGTCCCACACTACGTTTGCCGACACGCGGTCTCTACTCTAGGACTCGTCTGCTCCACCGGCCATCGGTCCTTCAACAAACATGGCCAGCCCACTCCCACTTCAGCTTGCTTACTCATCATCTGCCTAGACTTTTCCCAACTATGTTGGGTCAGCACTCAGCTTCCAGTCTAACCGGATGCAGCTGAATACCGGTATTTTACATGGAGCGACTGCCTATCTGACCTGCACAACCCAGTTACTCGGTAATACGATACCCCTTGGTAAGACTGGTTATCAGACTTCCGGGCTTCCGACTACCCGTAACGACTGTCAAAGATCCACGAATGACAGCTGGGATCGACGGCTTAACGTGCTTTCCGAGGTACGGAGGTATTTAATAATACCTTGATAATGACAGGATCACGGTAAAGTTATAACATTACCGTGTTCCGATCGTTTGTATGAAGATATAATACTTTTACTGTGATTCACTGTGATTGTGTGGTTACTGTTACTGTGATACTGTTACTGGGAATGTGTTTTTATTGAATTGTCATTGTCCCGCACCATTTTCATAGAATGTGAAAACGGTGAAGGAAAACATCGTGAGGAAATATGTCATATGCCGGCCATACACACTACGGTCCACCGGAGAGGTCTTCCTGTGCAGGTATGCCTACGCAGGTGAACCGGAGCGTGTGTGAGAAATTGAGAATAGACCTGTGCAGTTTTTAAACCTGCGCAGGCGACCGGCGCAAAATCGCAAAACCAATTATTTCGAGTGACACAGTACGGTGTACCTGTAAAAGAACTGAAGACCGCTTCGGTACACTGGAACGTCCCCATACACTCTACCGACGTGTGGTTGGCCTGCGCAGGCAAACTTGCACAGGTAACCTCTACGGTAGACCGCCCGCGCCGTAGCGTGTATTAGGACCAAAAATTCAAAGACATGTGACATCTACCAACCCGCACTGATCCCGCGTGATGGAGTACGGCCATGCCCTCTCACAGAGAGTAGGCCTGTCCCAGCTCCCAGCCGTGAAGTGTTATTGTTTTCTATCAGCCATCAGGAATTTCTCAGTAGCAGCTTGAAGATTGGATCTGGGCTCGGATGATGGCAAAAGACTCGACCCCTATTACATGGGACGCTAAATAATAACAGCCGCACAGGTTGATCGATCAGGTTAAGCTACACTTGCCACGGTTGGTCTGTGGATGGGTGATCATCATTACATACCGTGACCCCTCCCCGTGCCTCGGAAAGCACGTTAAGCCGTTGGTCCCCGCTGTCATTTGTGGATCTTTGACAGTCGTTACGGGTCGTCAGAAGCTCCAAAGTCTGACAACCAGTTTTACCACGGGATATCGTATTACCCAGTAACTGGGTTGTGGAGGTCAGATAGGCAGTCGATGTAAAATACTGGTATTCATCTGCATCCGGTTAGGCTGGAAGTCGACCCCAACATAGTTGGGAAAAGGCTAGGCAGATGATGATAACTTAGCTCACAAAATGTGGGTGTACCTGTGTACCTACCTACTATGCCTTTTTTTTTTTTGCTGAGAAATGACGTTACGCATCTCCGCTCGTCGGGGGAAGAGACGGAGTATGTGGGACTCCCTGCCAGGGTGGCAGTATACCCACTAAAACTCAGCGGTGTTCCCTCATCGCCTTGATGGGGAGGTCATGGGAATCCGGCTCAGCCTTTGCATCCACAACCCCCCCGGCGCATGCCCGCCTAGCTGGCGGGCCCCGCATGAGTAACCTCTGCCAACCCTTCAATCGTGATGTTATATTCTTCGATACAAAAACTGTCAGACGACCATTTTATTCAAAGGATTACAGAAGTGACGTTGATGAGATCAGTACGAGTTAAAAGAGAGAGACAAACAGCATTGCTATATTTTTTCTCTGTCTAAAAATAACAGTAGACCCATCCTTTCGAACAGTACAAAGATAAACATTATCGGGCACTATCGGCGGCTGCACTGCGCATTGCGCAAGCGCATGAAGCAAGCTATCGCCTTGAACGACAGGTTTTACATCCTGTGTTCCTTAGTACGGTCAAATGCACGTTTGTAGTGTTACTTTGTACATGTAAACGGGCACGCCCTTTGGGTATACTTGGGGTCTTTTATTTAGGTATTAAGTTCTGCACCCTAATAAGGAATATGCATGTATTATTTTTATTCGATAGTTTACCAGACGGAAATGGCGGGATGAGCTGGACTCCTTTAATAAAGATACAGATCCTTGGCAGCTCTGGACAGAGAAAGTGGAAAGAGACTAGGGAGGCATTTGTCCAGCAGTGGGATATTGATGGCTAAAAAAAAAAACTAAATCGCCATACATAATAGTAAAAAATATTCAACGCTGAAAAAAAGCAATTAAAATTACTGACCTTAAAAAAAAGTTTAAAATAGCCAACCGACACGGGCACCTTAAAAACGACATCCATTTTGGCTCGCTTGGTGTGACGTCCAGGTCCTTCTGGGCAAGTGCCCAGGGCCCCGATCTTCGGGGGCCCCGGCCTGCTCTCTTAAAAAACATTCGTTGCAGCCACCGTTGCATTCTACGCATTATTATTATGTACCCGATTCAATGACAAAATAAGTTATTTGCAGTGCGATTTACAATACGTTTCTAGCCTCCCAGATGAAAAATATTGGTATGTTTCTCTTATTGTCTCTTATTTAAACAGGGGCCCCGTGACCCCTGTGTCCAGGGCCTCCAATAGGTTAAAGACAGCCCTGGTGACGTCATAGTCTATGACATTGACAGCAGACGGAATTGCAAACACTCCTATAAAACACATTGACATTTAATTGTTGTCGACTTTTACAACGACAGATTCTCACAGATTGTATAGAATTCAGTTTTTCTAAGTGAACAAACAGTTGTGCTGCTGGAGTTCGATACGCTACTTCTTCTCAGCTAAAACACTATAGTCTGACTTTTAATAAGCTGCAGTAAAATGACACTTCTTAGTAATTAATTTCGGGCTGAGTTTAGAGATATGCATGTCAGATAAGTTTCGTTTGTTACACTCGTAGACAGAGTAATCTATAAGACTCATGGTATCCGTGTCACCGAAAGGGACAAAAAATTCCGGCAATCTTCATCATACTATCATTTTTACAGCTTATTACACTGCATCTTACCATTTTCACAGTTGCACAAATGTACTATTATTTAATTATGCACGAAAAAGATCTTATTTTCCGTTAAATCGCGGTATAGTTTTTATTATTTCATTCATAAACGTCAAACTTGTTGTGCACATTGATGTGCTTAGCCGACACGCAGTACGGGACAGAAATATTCTTACTGTCTCTTTTCTTTGCTAGTGACGTTAATAAATTTTTCTTTTTCTTGTGCGAATGAAAAAGAAGATATGCAGCAGTCTATAGTTTACTCTGTGTCTACAGTTACACTATTCTGTACTAGAATAACAAGATTTGGTTGATGGCCGCGAAAAAACAAAAAAGACGCCAATTTCAGTCATTTTAAGTAATACATAAGCTGTCATTTTACTGCAGCTAATTAAAAGTCCGACTATAGGAAGAGGTGATGGTCGGGCGCCTTGGGGAACTGTCTTATGTAATTTTGACCTTCGAAAAGTGCTGATTCTCAGCCTAGTGTAAATATAAATATCTTTTGATTTTGCACATATAATTACGAAAACCGTAACTAAGGTACTGAGAAAGGAAGGGGCTGTCAAAGTCAAATTGATAAAGGATTAATAAACGTATTATTAAACTCCTTAGAACGGTCTTTCCTTTGGTGTTTGTTCATCCATTAACCCTAAAGGCCTGCGCAGACTACGGACATTTTTGTCCGTTAAAATAGATCGCTTACAACTGTATCGAGTAACTTGAACGAGGGATTAAGTACCACGTACAATGTGAGCGATCTATTCTAAGTCCGCGGACAAAGGTCCGTCGTCTGCGCAGGCCTTAACAGTTACCAAGACATGCGCTTGACTATACGTAAGTACCAGTAGTTAACTTTCTTGTGTAAATAAACTACCTTCTCACAGTTATGTTGGCTACATTAAGAGCGTAGACGGGCTGCATTTTTTCCATACAAACGTATTCCCCTATTCTCTTCCTGGATAATGCCTCTAGAGTAATCATTTTTATTTATAAAAATCTAGGTCTATTGAAGGCATGCCCCTGTTATTTTTTTTTTTTTCAAAAAAAGTATTACAAAAATAAATATGATTTTCCGAAAACCTAAAAAAATGCCGCGTTTTTACCTACGTAATCAGACGACTACCAAAGAAAATTGAAAAGTTTTTAAGATAAAAACAAATGATAGGGGCATAGATCTATTCTTCCTTTAAATTTTGATACCAAAAATATTTTAATCGGCTTAGGTTTCGAGGAGAAAACAGGGGAATACGAAACGTCTATCGGTCATGGTTTTTTCTAGGTAAAATCGTTTTGAGCTACAGTTGTCCCTATCGCACTCTACGGGGGGAGACAAGAGAGAGAGAGACGGCAATAGTTTCTTCAAATACATATTTCTCAATTCTCGCGCAGCCCGTCTAAGCTCTTAAGGTTTATGATGTTTTCTTGTGAAATTGGTTCAAAAACCAATTGCACTATAACTTTATGAGATCGAAGTTATTATCAACTAGCAGCGCCGCGCGGTTTCACCCGCATAAGTGTCGATCGCGTGGGAATATTGCCATAAAAAATATCCTATGTCGGCGACTGCCTATCTGACCTCCACGACGTGTACGATCTGATGTTACTATTCAATAATTGTACTTACATATTATGTGCCGTTTCACAATAAACAATACAGTTACACATTCCCACAGTAATTTGTCAAGCAATGAACGGTAAAGAACGAGATGAGGCGACGCATTCTTGTGACCTAAAGCGCGGTCACTGTCGGACTGCATAGAAAAGAAAGAGAAGCGCGATGACACAACGCTGGTAATTTATTGCAAAATATGAAGCAATTATTTAATTACAATAAATCTATTGTTTAGACTAAAAGATTAAAACACTAGTGCTTTAGTATGTTGCTTGTAGAATAATCTGACAAAAAATCTGAAATGATTGTATGTATATTAGTATGGTTTTTATTGTAAAAAGAAAGTTTTTAGAGGTATCTTCATGATTTTTTTCTATCGTATCAAATTAGTTGTATTATGTTTTCAACACAGTATCTACCTAGCATATATCCTCAAGAATATCTTCTATTTTTCTGATTTTGTTTACTGTAGTCGATCATATACTTTTATAGTTTCTAAAACTTGCGTTTTTTTGCGTTTAGGTCCTGTAAGCCCCTTAAGAGACCTGTTACATTCGCAAGACGTGTTTTCCCGGTAAAAATAGCTCTAGGTTATACGGCCTGTTTTAAAGGCCTATACAGGTATGAGGATGCTGGCTACGCTTGCCGCGGTTGGTCTGTGGATGGGTGACCATCTTTACAAACCGTGACCCCTCCGTGCCTCGGAAAGCACGTTAAGCCGTCGGTCCCGGCTGTCATTCGTGGATCTTTGACAGTCGTTACGGGTAGTCAGAGGCCCGAAAGTCTGACAACCAGTCTTACCAAGGGATATCGTTTTACCCAGTACCTGGGTTGTGGAGGTCAGATAGGCAGTCGCTCCATGTAAAATACTGGTATTCAGATGCATCCGGTTAGACTGGAAGCCGACCCTAAGATAGTTGGGAAAAAGGCTAGGCAGATGATGATGAGAGGTATGAGGAACAGGGTGTAAAGTTCACTCATCCTCCATAGAAAAGGGAGGATCCTCCGACCAGACGGGTGTCGTGTCTGATGGGTTAATGCCCGATGATTTATGTCGGGACGTTGTATATAATGCTAGTTGCGCGGTAAACTCTGCTTGCGCGATGCAGGATTTTGCGTGACGTCAGTGTGATGCGTAGTTCTCATGCAGTGATGTAGATGACGCCACAGGCCATTAAGGGATTATGTGGAGACTTGAAGAAATTCTATAGGTCTGCAGTTACTTTGCCAGCTCAATGCCGATGCTAATAAAACGCTACAGTTATCTTTTCCCATAGTCATTTTTCAAGTAATGAACAGTAAAGAACGCGAGATGAGGCGACGCATTCTTTGTTACGAAGTAACATACGCCAGACGTGTTTTGAACGATTCCTGGTAAAAATAGCAGGGTTTTTTAAATGTGTTAACCTCTCGAATGTCTTATGTTACACAGTCCGACATAAGCAATTGTCTTTCTATTGTGTCTCTAATTACGACAATCAAAGAGTTAATTCTAATGATTATTATAATTCTGTAAATTCATATGTGTAACGGTCGCGAATCATATTTTAATCAACATACAACCTGACACTGACCTGCAAATTGCAAAAATACTTTCTTAAAAAAACTGGCCAAGTGCGAGTCGGACTCGCACACGAAGGATTCCGTACCACAAGGCAAAAACGCCGAAATAAAACACGTTTGTTGTATGGGAGCCCCCTTAAATATTTATTTTATTCGGTTTTTAGTATTTGTTGTTATCGCGGCAACAGAAATACATCATCTGTGAAAATTTCAACTGTCTAGCTATCACGATTCATGAGATACAGCCTGGTGACAGACAGACGGACAGTGGAGTCTTAGTAATAGGGTCCCGTTTTGTTCTAATAAAAAAGCTGAAAGTTTGTTTGTTTGCTTGAAAGCGCTAATCTCCGGAACTACTAGTCGGATTTCAAAAATTCAGTTATTAATAATAATGAACTGTCTACCACCTGTGGCCCAGTGGTCACGGACACGACTTACGAGTTGTATGTAGGTCGTAGGTTCGAACCCAGACCGGCACTTTACTTTGTGTAAATCATTTCATTACCACTGCTCTCAAAACGGTGAAGGAAAACATCGTGAGGAAACCGGCATGTCCTAGAACAAAAAATTCGAAGACATGTGACATCCACCAACCCGCACTGGGTCCACGTGGTGGATTACAGCCCTTCTCTCTTATCATTGAGAGGAGGCCTGTGTCCCAGCAGTGGGAACATTATAGGCTGATTACGGTTACGGTCTACCACCTGTACTGTACCTACATATTATTGAATTGTTATTCCGTTTTCCGTGTTTGACATTCGACGTTAACAGTTCAGGATAATTATTATGATAATTATACTTATTCTAGGTACTATAAGCACCATTTTAGCATTTCACAACGCACGCGTTTGTGGTTTTCCTTTTACGGTTATTATTTTGTGCCATAACAAAAATAATATAAACTGCTTGCCTTTTCCCAACTACGTTGGGGTCGACTTCCAGTCTCACCGGATCTTAAGGCCGCGTTTCCACTGACGCGGAGCGCAACGGAGACGTGCAGGAATCGTCCAATCACAGACGAGAACAGACGAGACGAGTGACGCGATGAGGATTTCAACCATTGTGATTGGTCGATTCCTGCACGTCTCCGCTCCGCTCCGCGCAGTGGAAACGCGGCCTAAGCCCGGTATACACATGCCTCTAACTTGCAGAATAGTATGCAAGTAGCTTGCATGCCGTGTGCCATAACAACTTCTGATTGGTGAATACCATACTGGTATGCCAGTTACTTGCATACTTTTGTGCAAGTTACAGGCATATGTATCCTATGACAACTTAGCACCGAACTAAGTTGTCATTTTTAACCGACTTCAAAAAGGAGGAGGTTCTCAATTCGTCGGGACCTTTTTTTTTTTTTTATTTTTTTTTTTTATGTATGTTCCCCGATTACTCGAAGATGGCTGGACCGATTTCAAAAAATATTTTTTTGTTTGAAAGGGTATACTTTCCAGGTGGTCCCATTGTCATCAGGTCAGGATCTGATGATGGGATCCTGGAGAAATCGAAGGAACTCTTCAAATATTATAGGCACACCTATAGCGATTTGGGTATTTTTTATAGTAACTCGTGCATTTGCTCTCGAAAAGCACTATTTGGTGAAGTGGAACTGATGATGAAGACCACAGATGGCCACCGGAACTACTCAATAATAAGTATTTCATGGGTTGCGATTCGATTACTTTATTATGGTTGCTAAGCAAGTTATGCTCGTCACAATGCGAATGGTGAAATGGAGCTGATGGTGAAATACCAGGAGAACTCTCAACAATGAATTTCCCTACATCGGGAAAAGCAATATTTTGGTAAAGGCGATGAGCAAGTTGACATTAGGCTATTGTAACTTAGATAAATTATAAACAGACCCACTAAAAAGCGGGAAATAAAAACTTTTTAACAAAAAAGAAAAACCGACTTCCAAAAAAAACACTACAAAGTGAAAAATAACTTTAATTTCGGAAGACGGTGGCAAAAAACTAAAATACAGATCCAAAGACACCGACTTCCGAAATTAAAGTTATTTTTCACTTTGTAGTGTTTTTTTTGGAAGTCGGTTTTTCTTTTTTGTTAAAAAGTTTTTGTATAAAGAAATCCCACCAAAAACATTTTCACGTAAAATGTTGCCAAGAGACCACATATGGCTCGCACTGCCATAAAGTTATCTGATCTCATGTAGAGCCAAGCTTCTAACTCTACACGCCCTAATTTCACAAACTCTACATTTGGTCAAAATATGAGGCTTGGCCGTTTCGTTACTACAAGAACTACCTATTGCATAACAGAAAAGTAATGAACAGTGAATAAATTTTTCACCTTACGCCCATGTGATGGTAGCGGTGGTCCTAGTGTGGGGCAAAAAAAATGACAAAATCTCTATTGTTTAGACTAAAAGATTAAAACACTAGTGCTTTAGTATGTTGCTTGTAGAATAATCTGACAAAAAATCAGAATTGAATGATTGTATGTGTAGTATGGTTTTTATTGTAAAAAGAAAGTTTTTAGAGGTATCTCCATGATTTTTTTCTATCGTATCAAATTAGTTGTATTATGTTTTAATTTTCAGAAGCGGTCGAAGTGGAAGTGCTTGGGGGAGGCCTATGTCCAGCAGTGGACGTCTTTCGGCTGAAATGATGATGATGATGATGTTTTCAATACACTATCTACCTAGCATATATCCTGAAGAATATCATATATTTTTCCGAATTTGTTTACTGTAGTCGATCATATAATTTTATTGTTTCCAAAACTTGCGAAAACCCTTGTTTGGTAAAAGGGGGTTTGAGTTTATCTTGGACATGTTTGACTTCAACATCGTGAGGAAATCTGGACATAATACGTAATAGTAGGTGATATGTTTTTAGTTTATAAATAAATCTCTTTACATTTGACTTTCCCAATACGCTAAAAATTATTTAAACAATGGCGCCGATTCTGTTGTTCACAAACTAAACTAAATTTAAGTTCATGCATCTTTTTCTTTCTAGAATAGAATAGAATAGAATACTCTTCTTCTTCTTTATTTTTCTTTCTATTTCATTAAGAAAAGGACAGAAGATAAATATTAGTTTAGTCCTGTCAAATTAAGATACTCCATAGACAATTTAGACGAGATTAAAAAATTGGCTATTAAAAATACGTCAATTTACGTCAGGCGCTGACTAATTTGACAGGACTAAACTAATATTTATCTTCTGTCCTTTTCATAATGAAATAAAAAGAAAAAGATGCCTGAACTTAAATTTAGTTTAGTTTGTGAACAACAGAATCGGCGCCACTATCTAGTGAACCTAATTCCACGTTCATAACTTCATACATACTACCCAAAATCACTAATTCAAAAACCAACCTTACGTTACAGCAATAAGCACCATTTTCGCACATCAAGCTGTGTATGCAAACAACAATTATTTGCTGACATACTTGTAAAGTGTCAATTGATCTACAAACGGGGACGGTTGTAGAACTGTTAAAATAGACTTTAAAAATTCAAGGCAATTCTCGTGATGTAACATCATTAGGTAAACGTCACCAGCTTCCTGACCGTTATCTCAATATTGATAAGTGTTCGGCGGAATATAATGCAGTAGGTATTATGTCTTCTTGCATGGGTCCCGTCCCGGCTGTCATTCGTGGATCTTTGAGAGTCGTTACGGGTAGTCACTGTAGTCAGAAGCTCGAAAGTCTGACAACCAATCTTGCCAAGGGGTATCGTGTTACCCAGTGACTGGGTTGTGGAGGTCAGATAGGCAGTCGCTCCTTGTAAAATACTGGTATTCAGCTGTATCCGGTTAGACTGGAAGCCGACTACAACATAGTTGGGAAAAGGCTAGGCAGATGATGATGAACCGGGGACTAGAATAAAATAACTTTTAAAATAACAAAAAGCACGCCATTTTGGCAACCTTTTATAGGCACACCTACCTTACTTATTAAAAAAAAAACAACGGAAATGTCTGCTGTTAGCTTCCAATACTATTGTTTCACATTTCTTTCGTTTCGAATCATCTGCCTAGCCCTTTCACAACTATGTTGGGGTCGGCTTCCAGTCTAACCGGATGCAGCTGAATACCAGTATTACGGTTTTTTTTCTATGCAGTCCGACAGTGACCGCGCTTTAGGTCATGTAGTCCCCTCAACACAGATTGTGTTTCATGAAAGTTTTTTCACCGTCAAACATAAAATTAACATGTCGATGTCGGATACAAAATTCGCAATGCTATGTTAGTTTAAAGTTTAACTGTCTCCCATCCGGATAACGGCCTCAACGATGAGCGCTTAACCTACTAACCGGCCGTGGGAATGTGACATCAGACTATTTAGGTATAATAATAATAATGCTTTATTGAAAACAAAGTAAGTACACAGTTACATAAGCGCACTGCCTCCTGAACTAGGTTGTTAGCCTGTATCTCAGGAGACAGTTCCCTTCCAGTTTACATAATTACTAGATTCTTACAGCGTTCTCAACAAATAAAAGTAGGTAAATTAAAAGTACATTAAAAGTAAATTATACAGTAAGGTTAATTTTAATTTAACTGATTGCGCACGTAGTGTGGTAGGTATAATACATTGTACACTCGTTACGAAAATGTCGAGCATATTTCAAATAAGTACTTTCTTTCACCTTACCTTGGTACCAGACATGCCGTCAAACGGGGTGAATAGGGATGTAGGGGTGAATCGGGACGAAAATTTAAAAGCGATTTTAACATTGAAATAATATAGTTTGTTGTCAAAAAGGTGTCTGATGTGTTTATTGTATTATAGTGTCCTTTTCGGCAACAAACTTGTAGCGGTATCTACAACGCCACATGCGAACAACGCGTCATACTACGTCACGCAAATCCTACATCGCGCAAGCAGAGTTTACCGCGCAATTAGCATAGATACAACGGCCCTGACATAAATCATTGGGCAGTTGCCCGCCAGACATAACACCCGTCTGGTCGGAGGATCCTCCCTTTTCTATAGAGTATGAGTGAACTTTACACCCTGTTCCTCATACCTCTATAAACTGTATAATTTCAACGCTAAAATCCATTTTAAAGTTTTGTCCCGATTCACCCCGTTTGGTGGTACTTATTAAATAGTAGCTTCTGCCTGCGACTTCGTCCATTTCATGTCCTCCCGAGTCCCGAGTTCCCGACCCACCCCATCGCATCGCATCTCCTTCCCGCCACAGATATATCTGTGCTTCCCGCTCAATTACCTACTTCTTTTTCGCTTAGTGTTCTTTCTTACTTTTTGCTCGGCTCCTAAGTGTCCTAGCGTGATGTTAAATAGCCGATAGCCTTCCTCAAGAATTGGGCTATCAAATGCAAAAATAATTTTTCAAATCCGACAGGTAATTCCAGTCAGATTAGCGTTCAAACAAACAAACTCTTTAGCTGATTTCTTTGAATTAGAAGCTTCATTTTTTCACTGCTTCAAGGGATTGCATCCCTGAGTATATGCTATTAATTTCAATTTGATAACTTCACGCGTTCCTGAGAAAAAGGGCCTTGACAGACGGCCCAAAAAGTGATCGTATAAGGGTTCCGTTTTTCAGCGGGATTGTCCGAAAGGGTTACCGCTGGCCCGGAACATAAAGAGCTGAGGAAGGAACACGGGTGGGTTCTAGTCAGTAAGAGTCTGACACTCCCTTCCGCTCCACCCAGAGCGAAAAGAGGCATTTGATGATTTCCCATCCGCAAAAAAAAAGGGTTCTGTTTTGTCCTTTTGAGGTACGGAACCCTAAAAACGAATGGTATTTAATCCTTTGATTACGCGACTGTACTATTTTATCTATACTAATATTATAAAGCTGCAGAGTTTGTTTGTTTGAACGCGCTAATCTCTGGAACTACTGGTCCGATTTGAATGATTCTTTTAGTGTTGGGTAGTCCATTTATCGAGGAAGGCTATAGGCTATATATCATCATCACGCTACGACCCTTAGGAGCCGCGCAGCGTGTGACACCGCGGGGAACAGCTAGTAATTAATAATACCAGCCTATTATTGTCCCACGGCTGGACAAAGGCCTCTCCTCACATAGAGAAGGCACGAGTATTGATCACCACGCTTGCGCAAGACGGGTTGGTGATTTCGGACTTATATTACAACCTTTAAATAAACTTCAACAACAACTGGAACGATTAACCTGTATGAGAACTAACAAACGACATAATAAATACGATAACAATTTAACTAGACAACAGATCTACAAAAGACTATCACCACACCACCCACCCATCAAAATCCAAACCTCAACAACAGACGCTTAACCTGCATGGGAACATAACAACATAATCACGTATCAACGATTACATTAGAAACTAGGTGGAAGTAAGGAGAAAGTGGCAAGTGACAGACAAACATGACAGGTGACAAACAACGGTTTAACGACACGAATTACTGGGCTTACTGTAGGCGCCATCTTTCTTTATACGGACGATAGAAATCTATTTGTTTTTAGGGTTCCGTACCCAAAGTTAAACACGGGACCCTATTACTAAGGCTCCACTGTCCGTCTGTCACCAGGCTGTATCTCAAGAACCGCGATAGCTAGACAGTTGAACTTTTCACAGATGATGTATTTCTGTTGCCGCTATAACAACAAATACTAAAAACAGAATAAAATAAATATTTAAGGGGGGCTTCCATACAACAAAGTTTGGTGTTTTTTTTTCGGTGTTTTTGCCTTGAGGTACGGAACCCTTCGTGTGCGAGTAAGACTCGTACTTGGCTAGTTTTTTATTTCATTCTCACGTTCATTTCCGCGGGAAGTGCTTGTGGATGAAAACAATCGATCAAAGACAACCGACAATCCTTATTATACCTACCTACCTACCTTTTCCTAGCTATGTCGGGGTCGGGTTTCGGTGACCCGATGCAGCTATATAGAATACCAGTAGTTTATATGGAGAGCAATACTGAGATTTTGAGCGGAGTTTCGACTACCTGTGAAGACTATCTAAGTCACAGTTTGACATTCCTGCAACGGTTGTGTCTGGGCCCCAATTCTGAGCGAAATCTTACCACGTGCAAACCACGCCAATATCGTGTCTTGTTAACGGCAAGGAATCGAAATGTCAACCGTACGGACAACATGTGTTTTGACGGTTCAAACCACGCCATTGTGTCATAGAGAATAGAGAGATAACCACTGGTGGTCGTGTCCGACAGAGCTAGTATCAGTGATGAGCAGTTAGACGCTAGTCTACACGAACAACGTCTAGTTCTCACGCACAGAAACACCGTTTCGAACTGATAGGCGCGTAAAAAAATTCGAAAAGTGCTTCGGAAAATCGAGTTTTTTGAAAAAACCACTGCATTAATCAATTACAAATGAAGTTTATTGAACTCTTCGATAACTGAGCTTTGTCGGTACGGACTTGGTTTTGAAGATTTTACAGTTCTTTTATTACTTATTTACGCCCAAAGTTACGTTAAAAAAATAGCAAGAAAAACGAATCTTTGTTGGCTCATAACTTTTGAATAGCTTTTTATTTTACTATTCTGTTTTCGTACAGACAACATTAATAATAAGACAAAACGATATCATGTTTAACTTTGGATGCAGAATGTCAAACAGTGGAGTAATACTCTCCCGAAATTTGTATGGAAAAAATATCGACTAGTTCTCGTATTGGCAAGTAAGCATAGCTCATGCTGTGGTAACATAATTATATGTCCAGGGGACACACGTACAGACATACTGACCAGTACATCAAGCTACTACAATCTGTCAAATTTCTTTAATAGATTTTGAACTTTATCGCTAAAGCATAAAGTTCAAAGTTGATTGGGAAAATTTGACAGTTTCGGATAGCTTGATGTGCTGGCGCCTGTACATTATTTTACGTATCCATAGTATAGCTACTCGTCAAGGCTTTAAACATCAACACAAAATATCGAAGAAGCTGTTCCATTCCACGTTAAACCGAGTCAAAAGGAAGCCAATCCACTAAGGAATGTAAACAAACATTGTGCACACTAAAATTGGAAATTATGCACGCCTTCAATACAGTAGGCATGTTCAATAAATGCTGTTTATTGGCTAAAAATAGTGCACCCTTTACAATACTCAATCATTGTGTGTAAATGTAGCGGACTAATAGAGAAGTATGGAAGAAAAAGACATGTTGGGCCGACCTAAAAAGGTCACTTTGGCAGAATCATAAAAGGATAACATTATGAATCATAATGGATCGTATCAAATCCCATTGGTGAAGGATTTTTCAGTTTGTGATAAAATACCGATCAATCCAATCCAATCCCAGTCTTTTTGATTATACCTACGCAGTGCAGCGAAAAATAGAAGAAAAACACGGACTGTCTTCGCCATATTATGATTCATAATGTTATCCTTTTATGATTCTGCCAAAGTGGCCTTTTTATGCCCCCTGCAATTAATTGGGATTGGGGCAGGAGAATCATGATGTGTGTAACTGTAGGAACACACCTTCTACGAGTGGCTATAGTATCAGTATAGTCCATCTGACCTAAGGCCGTTTGTAAATGGCGGCGTGGCGGTAGACAGTCTTAGGTTGAATGTCAATAACACGTGTCACTGACACTGGCAGGGCCACCATCAGGGATTTTAATATTGATAACACAAACAATTAGTCGCTAATAATAGTCGAAATTTGTCGCCAAATATCAGAATTTGTCGGTCACTGGTTCAAAAGATATAAGGGTTTATAGGTTGCCGATCTGGAGAGTCTCCCCAGCAGGGCCATATTTATATCTCAAAAACTAGGGCACCTAACAAAAATCTGTTTTCTCCCATATTTTGTCGCCAATTAGTCGGAATCAGTCGCCAAGTCTCAGATTTAATCGGGTCTTAGTTTAGGAGATATAATGAGTTCAATTAGTAAGGTATAGTCCAAGAGCTAGATCGAAGAGTCACGAAAAATTGCCAAGAAAAAATATATTCACCACTGAATCAGCAATGCTTATAACTTATTCATTCTTACCACTATCTATATGTTATAAGAATGCCTGAATCTATAAAGAGAAGAAGCTTCGGTTCGCTGATAGATTCCTCTGCAGAATAAAAAATACCTAAAACATAGTTGCTTAGTACGGACGCACGATAAACTTAACTTATAGAGGTATGAGGAACAGGGTGTAAAATTCACTCATACTCTATAGAAAAGGGAGGATCCTCCGACCAGACGGGTGTCGTGTCTGGCGGGCAACTGCCCGATGACTCATGTCGGGCCGTTGTATCTATGCTAGTTGCGCGGTAAACTCTGCTTGCGCGATGCAGGATTTGCGTGACGTCAGTATGACGCGTTGTTCGCAAGTTGCGTTGTAGATACCGCTACAAACTAAACTACAAACGTCATATGCATAGGAGCATAGACATTAGACATGTTATTATCACTAACCTTGAGGTCGTATTAGCTAGACCTCGTCCATAATAAGGTCAATTAACACCTGCGATAACGCTAATAATAGAGTTATCCGGGTTTATGCATAAAATAAGAACATTTGAGAAAGAGATGCTGGCAGGATATAGAAAGAACTAGGTCATCAGGTGTAAACCGCGACGGCAGCGACTGGAGACGCAAATACTTATAATATAGATATTATATAGATAATATATAGATAATTATATAAATAATAGATAATTATATAAATAATATTAATAATTATATAGATAAATAAATAAATATAGATATTATATAGATAATTGCATAATTAGCAAACTTAAACTCATAGCATTTATTACAAACTAGCTTCCACCCGCGGTTTCGCCCGCGTGGTATTAACTTAAAAGTTTGATTTTTTCACAGCTTCAACAGACTGTAGACTTGAGTATATGGTTTTAATTTCAACTCGATAACTCCACGCGTTCCCGAGATAAAGGGTCTTGACAGACCGACGGGCAACAAAGTGATCCTATAAGGGTTCGGTTGTTTCCTTTTGAGGTACGGAACCCTAAAAAAAGTTAATACGCGATATCACAATCCCATTGCAAGACAAAGGCCTCTTCGGGGAAGAGCATTGATCGCCACTATGCTCACTGCGTGTTGACGTACGTATTGTGTTATCCACATAAACCTACATTCTGAAAAGCCTTGAACAACTATAGAATTCTTTGTTCTGGATGCATGATTATGCTTTGCAATTGTTTTATGTTAGCTCACCTCATTCAGAAGAACATCCTAGTATATTTTATTATTATTATAAGCCTGTATTGTTTTACTGCAGGGCAAAAGCGTCTCTTCCCTCTTTCCATTTTTCCCGGTCTACTGCGATTGCAGGCCAACCCTTGTAAGGAGTCCAGCTCATACCGCCATCTCTTTCTGGGCCAGTCGCGTAGTCGTTTCCTGCTATTTGTAGTCCTCCATAAACAAGGGAAGATTCTCCGACCTGACGGGTGTTGTGACATGTGGGCAATTGGCTGACGATTGATGTCGGCACTCTAATTGCGTTACACACTATCATCCCCAATCCGTATCATTTTGAAGGATATTCAGGGTTGATAAAAATCAAGATTTTTTTTAAAAAAATCAAAAAAATCGGATTTTATTGATTTTTTTTTACACTCCGATCTTTCTTAATTTGGAAGTCAGTTATTAATTAAATAATAACACTACATAAACAGGGTTATTGTTAACCCTGTATAAACAGCACACACGTGTCCACCGTGTGTGCGCGCTGTAGGTTATGTCGGGGGAAGTCCCTTGACACATTTTGGCTGATTTGGTCGCAGTAAAAAAGTATTGATTTAAATCATTGATTTTTATAAAAAAATCACCTAATTTTAATCGCGATTTAAATCACTGATTTAAATCAAGTGATTTAAATCATATCAACCCTGAGGATATTGCTAACCCATTGCTTCATTGTTCGAAAAATTTGTCTGCTCCACAACGTAAATAACGCAATGAATGTTGTTGAACTGTCAAAATGAAAGCCATTCCCTACTGATAGTGTGTTACGTAATTAACCTGCGGGACGTTGTACACAACATTATTTTTAGTTTATGCGAACCCGCAACACGTGTCCAGTATTTTTATGTAAAGAATCTATGTACAAAATTTCAAAACTGTCATGAAAAATCACAAAGTTATAAGCTTGTTAAGTTACCTGTTTGTCCGTACAAAAACATGCTCACCCGCGCCGGTCGCGCCGCGCCGTCTTGCGCTCATTGATAATAGTACCTAGGTACCTAAACCGTTCGGCGCGGAGATTGGATAACCCACATAGTGTCGCTCGGTGTTCAACTTTTAACTGTTTTTCAATATTTTTGGGACAAATTATAACATGGGGTAAAAATTATTGGAATCGATTCAGTTACTTATTCTGAACAAACTATATTCAGGTTTCGCATATACTAAAAATAACGTAGTCTAAGCTAGTTGCGCGGTAAACTCTGCTTGTGCGATGCAGGATTTTGCGTGACGTCAGTGTAATGCGTAGTTCGCATGTTGCGATGTAGATGCCGCCTCATCAAAATCAAACTCTTTACCCTTAATAAGTACGTACAGGAAGTACAAGAAACCTGATGAATCATGTTCTCTGTTCTCGGTTCCCATCGTCACGCTCGAGTGCAGCGGGTACAGTTCCAACTGGCGAGCCGTGTCGTCTCACTTCTTTATGCATCGATAACTTCATGTGATCGGTTAGCTTCAGACCGCGACTTTGGATTTCAGATTTAAACTAAGGACGAATGGGGTTAAAAACTGAAAGCTCGTCATAGGTGGCAGCACTGGTCAGCGTCTACATACCGATTTTTTTGTTTATGTTAGCCCCTTAGGGCCGAAGCCTGCCGGGTCAGCGGGATTGTCCGCAAAGGGTTACCGCTGGCCCGGAACATAAAGGGTTAAGGAAGGAACACGGGTGGGTTTTAGTCAGTAAGAGTCTGACACTCCCTTCCGCTCCGCCCAGAGCGGGAGGGGTCATTTTAAGATTTCCCATCCAAAAAAAGAAAAAAAAAGCATAGATATAAGAAGGAAGGACAACGGAAGACGCTTCCGTTTTCCTTACCAGTGGTAAAAACGCAGGTTTAGTGGAAAAGACAATCAATTATGAACGTTTTATAACTGAAGGTTATCTTGTGTTTGTTAACTTGATGTTGACTTTTTGGTGAAGACTAGAGGCGTATGACAGAAATAACCTGATCTGAGTTGAAAACCAACTCGAGAATGATTTACCTCACTGAAAAACTTCAGAATTATGTAAAAAAAACTTCAGAAATGTGAATCCTGGGTGAATCTTTTGTCATTTTGGAAGCAGTTCCTTCAAGTCTTTTTTTTCTTACTTAGGGGAGAGGGCGGGTCAAAATAGTCTTACGTAATAAATGAAGAGACCCTTATGTATTAATCAAATAGCCTCCATGAGAGAAACTGTGCCAGCGTCAGTCTTGCATACACCCCTTATTATTAAAATAGGTACACTAAAATAGCCTCTATATGAAGGGCTTACATACTTAATTAAGCGTAAATGGAGCGCACGCACCCTGAACAGTGAGCCGCTTTGTAATACCTATTTTTACCACGCCACGGCATGAGCTGCTCTTACGAGGGGTTCGTGGCTAAATAATAACAGCTACACGGGTGAATCGAAGGTTAAGCTACATTTACCAAGGTTGGTCCATAGATGAGTTATCATCCCTTACATTTCGAGACACCTCGGAAAGCACGTTAAGCCGTTGGTCCCGGATGACATTTGTTCCCACTGCTGGGACACAGGCCTCCTCTCTTCGAGAGGGAGGGCTGTAATCTACCACGCGGACCTAGTGCATGACCATATAGCAATGATTTTGTACAGAATAATAAATATTAATCCTTTTTGATGATACATTATTTTTATAAGCACTAGAACAATAAAAAAATGCCGATTTAAAGGCCTAGTGTACAAAGACAACTAATAATGAAAAATGATAAACAGGGACACAGTATTTATCCTTTTTATTCAGTTCATGAAATATCTTTTAAATCTAAATATATAAAATTCAAAGTCCTGACTGACTGATATATCAACGCACAGCCTAAACCGCTGGTCCTAGTGACATGAAATTTGGAGGGTGTGTTCTTTGTGAAGAGTAGGTATCCACTAAGAAAGGGTTTTTCGAAATTCCACCCCTAAGAGGGTGAATGAGGGGAGGGTGAAATTTCACGCGAACGAAGTCGCGGGCATAAGCTAGTTGGTCCAATATTGGAGGAGGAAATAGGCGAGAACCAAACCTCGAATTATGACTTTTTACTTAGGATTTTTCAAAAGTATCTCCGCTACTAAAGTATTACAGCTCAGCTATTATATAAATTCGAGTATTATTATTATATACGTAAGAAAGACGACGTCATAAAAACTATATGTTATGATTCGATGATGTCTCTAAGCTTGTATATACAATTTTCCTTATAAGTAAATAAATTAATAAACTAAGCAATTTTTTATATTTATTGTGGTCACACGTCACAGATACTGCTCCCTGAGTCGAAGGCATTTTATGAAATTCAACCTTTGAACATGGCGTGTTAGTAGGTATTAATTAACATCAGGTGCTTCTGGCTAAGTAATAACAACCGCACGGGTCGACAGACGAGGTTAAGCAACGCTTGCCGCGGTGCGTCCATGGATGGAAATCCAGTCTAACCGGGTGCAACTGAATACCAGTATTTTACATGGAGCGACTGCCTTTTTTTTTTTTTTTTTTACGTGGAGAAATGCTCATGCATTCTGCACTACCACGGAGAGATAGTGCAGTTATGTGGGACTCTAACCCACTAAAACTCCACGGTGTCCTCCTCTGCCGCTTATGGCGGGAACACGGGCACGCGTTAGCACTCATCCGTGAACCCGCCGCGGCTGTCCGTCACAGGACCCTCCTCCGGGGAGTACTCCCCATCACCGGCGCACCAGAACACATAGCACGCCGTGACCACCCCAGGGACCAAACCAGCACATGGGCGCCAGACGACCCCGTCTCTGCCACCCTTGGACCCCCTGCGACGGGTCAGGTCATTGGCCCCGCCGCCTGCCAATTTTCGGCCGCAGAGGATAGGGAGAGTGGCCAACGTCATACCAACACTCCTCTTCCCCTGCGGCCCCACCGCGTCCGCCATCGAATGGTGGCGACCCCGTCAAGGCCGCGGAAGGTAGGGAGAGCGGCGCACCGCAATACCGGCACTCCTCTCCCGCCGCGGCCTCCAACCCTCAGCCGCGATGCCTCCGATACGACATCGCGGCCCGCCTCAGTTGCGATGTCGCCCAAGCGGCACCGCAACCTACATTTTGGCCGCTACGTCGTCGGCTTGTCGGCAAAAGCCCTGACGAGCGGCCCCTCCTCGGGTTCCTCTTCGCTTCACCGTGGGTGTCCAAGCCACGGCTACTGAGCCCCCCCGCCTCGACAATGCGGGAACCCACCGGGGGGGTGGAGCGACTGCCTGTCTGACCTCCATAACCCAGTTACTGGGTAATACGATAGACTGGTTGACAGACTTTCCGTAAAGACTGTCAAAGATGCACGAATGACAGGCGCGACCAACGGCTTCACGTGCTTTCCGAGGCACGGAGGGGCTTGGTATGCAAAGATGGTCAACCATCCACGGAACAACCGCGGCAAGCGTAGCTTAACCTGATCGATCGAAACGTGCGGCTGTTATTACTTAGCCACAAGCCCCTCTAAAACATAAAGAACTGTTTCCTGTAATCACTTTTCTGTACATCAACCTCATTAAACCTCTTCAGATTATTAGTTTCATCATCATTTCAGCCGAAAGACGTCCACTGCTGGACATTTCAGCCGAAAGACGTCCACTGCCTCCCCCAAGCACCTCCACTTCGACCGGTTCTGTGCTTCTCGCAAGCAACGGGTTCCTGCGGCCTTCACAAGGTCGTCGGTCCACCTTGTGGGAGGCCTTCCAACGCTACGTCTTCCGGTACGCGGTCGCCACTCCAGAACCTTTCGGCCCCATCGGCCATATGTTCTGCGAGCAATGTGCCCTCCCCCCAAGAATGATAATAAATGAATAAAAAAAATATGAAATTACGAAAATGTTTGTAGATGGCCTCGAGGTCTACTTTCTAAGTCCGTCAACAAAGATACGAAGCCCGTCCAAAAGTAGTTGCTCCGTTAAAACAAGTGACAATCTCTCTTTTCGGACGGGCAAAACCGCATCGGGATAGGGAGACAATAATATTGTCAAATCGTGTTGTCATTCATTCTATGTCCGTAAGTAATACGGAGTGAAACGCCCGTAAGTTCGGACGAAAGTACGGATTTCGTGCTTAGGCAGTAGACCCCCACAAACAGACGAGAGTGCATTGTAACCATATTATCGTAACAGTACATAATTACATTATTATGATAAGAGCAACGCTCTCTGACTCAGTCGTAACACATCGACCAAAAATTTTTAAGGCCGCAACACACTTGTAACACCCGACGCCATCACACGCTTACTTATTGGCCAAATGACGAAAATAGCTCAACTAGATGAAAAATGTGGCCAATGAGTAAGCTTCATTGGTTTCGCGTAACGTGGTGTGTTTTAAGTCTGTTTCCGCCTTCACTCTATGAATACAGCTTGTCTGATCATCGGGTCGGAACAGGGGACATGAATCTAAAGGCGTTCCTGGGTTTCTATAGTTACTAAAGAACACGAAAAAAAATTAACGAATAAACTTTTATTTTAAACGTTTAGTTTATTTTCTTTCTTCTTTCTAACACTACCTGCTACGACCCTTACATACTCCTTTTTCCTCATTTTTAGGGTTTCGTAACCAGGGGGTAAAAACGGGACCCTATTACACTAGATTCCACTGTCCGTCTGTCACCAGGTTGTATCTCATGAACCGTGATAGCTACAGTTGAAATTATCACAGATGATGTATTTCTTTTGCAGCTATAACAACAAATACTAAAAACAGAATAAAAAATAAATATTTAAGGGGGGCTCCCATACAACAAACGTGTTTTTTTTTCGGTGTTTTGCCTTGTGGTACGGAACCCTTCGTGTGCGAGTCCGACTCGCACTTGGCCAGTTTTTTTTTTTATTTGGAATGGGTTTGCTCTTGACTCTAGTCTAGGTCAGAGTTGACAGAGACAAAGTCGACGATGGAGTGAGCTCACCCAGAAGAAGCCTGTTCATTCTTACTTTCTGGTGACTTAACTGTAGATGCGGATTAAGCTTTAACGTTTTTCAAGCTAGGTTCGAGATTCAAAATAGATTAATCGTTTTGGAACAAAGTTCTTTATCACATGTTATTCTCTGCACACTTGTTCTATGAGAGCTACACAAAAAAAGTGTATTTTCTTTCATTTAGATACTCTCAAAAGTTGTTAATTATTTTTATTGTACATGTTGTGTTTATTACATAATACACATTAAAGGAACTTCGTTAATACCGGGTCTCTTGCGACATCTCGACTTTTCTAAATATTTTGTACTACCACTATCACTCTGAAAAAGGGCTTTATAAAAAAAAAAAAACAAAAATAATATCATTTATAATTGTCTAAGGGATGTCTGCGAGTTAGTATTGTACCCTAGAACGTCTTCCAAAGGTCCGGGACCCCAGGGTCCCGAAATAATGTCAAAGAGAAATAATAATAAAAAAAATATTGTTAATAATAGCACTCACCTTATCTTTCTCGATCCGCAAATCCTCCAAACTCTTGCTATTCTTCAACGTATTCAATGTTCCGTACATGTTACGTCTCACAAACTTCATGTGCTCGTCCTCATGGGGCACATCATAAATAGGTTCATTGTTTTCAACGTAAAACTTAGAATTTTTCACAACACATTCACAGTTAAGATGGCATTTGAACCGGCCATCTTTGTCTTCATTAATTGTACATTTTAAACACTTATTATTATCCGATTGATTCGGATCTGTATTTTCACTGCAGCATGCACAGCATGTGTTAGAATCCTCATTGGCTTTTAGCCTTGTGTAAGGAAGACTTGACGTAGAGTTGTTTGTTATGGCACAGTTCAAGGAATTCAGGCAACGGGAGATAGGATCAGGGTTTTGGTTAGGTAGTAATGTACGGTTGGTGATATCCAGTATCTCAGTACATAGGTAGTGTATTTCTTTAGGTTTTTTTGGTGATTCTGTAGTCCCTTCACGCTTTTGAAGTACTTTTTCGAGCTTTTCAAGCATTCTTTTAGCTTCCTTCTTTTGTTGTTCGGTATTTTCTGGGATTGTTGGGACTTTGAAGATTCGTGGAGGTTTTGCAGGCGGTGGACCAGCCGGGAGCGGTTGCTTTAAAGCCTTTTTCAGCGTGTCTGTTAGTTTCAAATGGGGGTTCTTACGTTCTAGACGTATAGTTTCACTGGAATCACAGAATTCGTCCATTGCCTGAAGGTTTGTTAAATGAGTTTTTTCTGGAGACTTCTCAAATTGGGACATGAGGCGTTTAATCCTGCCATTTTTGTCCTCTTCTACGTTTTCAGTCTCAGAACTAACACCGCTGTCTGTCATGGGTTCCTGTTTCTCAATATCTTTTCTCTTCGGTTTGACAATGGTGGCATACTGGTCTAGGATATGTTGAGGAACCTCAGAATCTGGTATCGAATCAAATTTACTTTCAGTCTCACTCACCTGCTCAACAGTCTCAGTGTATTCTGTTTGTGGAACAAAATTCTCTTTTTTCATCTGTTCTTCCAAAAAGTTCCCAAGCCTTTTCAGTCTGTCTTTGCTCAATTTTCTCTCCATTTTGAATGAAAAATCGCTGGTTTCTGACCTGCCGTTGCAACTGCCGTGACGTTTGGGGCTATTCACAATTTTTTGACTCTTGTCACAACGAAATGCATGGCTCCTATGCAATTTCTTGCCCGGGTCACTGCTTTGTCGTGATAGAGAATTTTTCGTGTCACTAGCACTCCTTTTCACATCGCTTTTATTGTATAAATAACTGGAGTTTGGTTTAGGCGTCCATTCGTCACTGGCTTCTGATTCATTCCCATTATTATCCTGTTTAAATGATAGCTCATAATCGATATTTTCACTGTTTTCCTTCCCATAATTTGTAGTAAAAACATTCTTTTGTCTACACAATTGGGTTTCAACGCGCTTCGGAACGTTTTCGCTGTTCAAATTCTCGAATTTACTTTTTATTTCTTGCACCCTGTTCTTTGCTGATATCATTTCGAGGCATAGTACATGTTTATTGGCACTAATTATTTACTCACAACGATTTTTATAAGCTTTTCAGCTAAACACTTCCACTAAACACTTATATTGATTGCACCCTTTTTCAAATTATATTAGAAGAATTAAGGAATAAACAGTACCTACTGAGAAACAGACTGCTTGTTTTTTTTTTTTTCAAAACACAGTTCAAAGCACTGGCAGCTGTACGAACGGATTGATTATAAACTGTGTTATCTAAAAAATGCGCGTTGTAGTAGGAAGTTGCGCGACACAATAGTTTTAATTGCGAAAGTGGAACGTCAGTTGTTACTTTACTCGGTGTTAACTATTTTGAAACACAATGCACTTGACAGAAAGTTTACATAAACAGTTCTTCGTTCGTTCGACGAGGCCACGGCATGGCACATTTGGTATTGCCAGACGTAAGAAAAATCTACCCCGATTTAATTATCTTCGGAGAAAGTGATAATATTATATTTCACTACACTGTTTTATAAATAAATAGAATTTTAAACTCATTTACGTGTCATAATTTTAGGCCATTTATTCATTCTTAATTTATTTTAATCGTCCAAATTCCACTCTATCACTGCGTAAACCGTCAGTATTGCGCATTTCATATTTGTGTTCTGTTTTTCCTTAACAACAGCTATCCAAACAAAACTATGATTCATTAAAATGACTAACAATGGCTATAAATTACCTTACCTTTAGCTTACTTATAAACACACATTTTGTAGTAATAATAATTCTATTGAGACGACTTAGAATCATTAATTAATTGAGTATCGGAAGTTTCGGTATAAATAATTTTCCCTGTTTATTTACAACAGATGGTCTTCTCATGAATGAAACAGTGACGAAAGCATTTGAGATTACAACACAGACACAATAAGCATTAGGGAATGGAAAAATCTTAAAAGTCTATGTGGGGAATGATTTATATTGATTTTTATGCTTACCGTTACATCTGCAAGTGTCTAATTTTCAAAAAAACGTTATCGATACTGAATTATCTAATCATTACATAATAAGATAAAGCTTTAACTTGTCTTTATCCCTAATATAATCTTAACAATGAGTCAGATAAATTATGTGGAAATTCAGTGTGATAAAGAAGTTGCAATACTTTTTATAAATAAAATCAGCAAATACGGTTAAGTTGAGTTACACGATTACTGACAAATAGTTGCACTGACTGGATAGGTCCACTAAAATCTGTATTTGTGTGGTTCTTTCCTCAAAAGACCATTTCAGACACTAATCTACAAGGTCCTCACACGATGTGACCAAGATTATGTCTGAGTCTGGACTTTAAAGAGACTGTGACCTCTAAGTTTCTTTGTTTTTTACCGACTTCAAAAAAAGGAGGTTATCAATTCGATACGTATGTATGTAATATTATTGGAATTGCATTATATTCACATATGACAATCTACTAAGGCTTCTAAACAAATATACAAAATTTCATAGACGTATGTATGTATGTATGTATGTATGTATGTTTGTCCACGTATTTCTCAGCAACTATTAATCGGATCGTCACCATTTTTTTTGTATTAGCTTACATTTACTTCAACTTAGGGAACAGTGCAAGTTTCATCAAAATCGAGTCAGTAATTTTCAAGATATGGACTAATACGTGTAAGTGTGACGGCCTGGCGTATTGATACGAGCTACGGGTGTAGTGTCAAAGGGAAAACATCTCAAAACCTTGGTCAAATTCTAGTGCAAAAACTAAAAATTACAAAATAAAAAGTAATTTAAAAAAATTAAACCGACTTCAAAAAGAAATCAACTCAAAATTATGAAATAACTTTAATTTCGGAAGTCGGTGGCAAAAAACTAAAATACAGATCCCAAGACACCGACTTCCGAAATTAAAGTTATTTCATAATTTTGAGTTGATTTCTTTTTGAAGTCGGTTTAATTTTTTTAAATTACTTTTTCTATGAACGCACTCACCTTGTTTCGAAACATCATTTATTTTTGACGTCTAATTTTTTTTATATAAACCTATTATCATACACAACCATTATTACCATTTACATTCCCGAAAAAAAAAACTATGCGTCCCTTTCCTGTGTAACGATAAAATCTCCCCGAATTGGGAGATAATTTTATGATCAAGATAACGAGCAGCTGAGATTCTTGAACCGGTCGGATATTCACACAGACCTGCGTCCGTACTTCTCTAGAAACCTGTTTTCCATCATGAATTACACGTTACCTGAAAACTCTCAGTTAACGAATAATAGTTAAATCGCAAGAATATTTCGAAAATATTTTTTAATTACAGTTATTTCAAATAGGATAATATTTACATAATCTATGCTAGTATTAAAAATAATAATAATATTATGTACATTTATATGAAAAAATACCTAAGCAAAATAATCTTAGGGCATCAAAATTAATCATTATTACGGTTGATTAAAATAAAATTATCAACAAGTTTTACAAAAGAGATTTTATCATATCCGAACATATCTAATGGATGAGTCATTTGTTTTCATTTTCAACGACATCTATTGACAAGATGTAACAGGTGGGAACCTTGCTGCCAATTTCATCCGCTAGAGGGACCATTGGACTATAAGAAAAAACAACTGACGTAACAACATAATAAATAAGTCTCATTAGTGACAGTTGAGATCACCTTGTTTAATGAGATGTTATACTAAACTTCAAAATAATATGATCGTAAAATTCTAAATATTATTAATTATTCGGAAGTTGGAATTTCGAAAATAAACTACTTTCGAAATATCGCCATCTAGCGGTGAGTAGCTGAACCTTTATCGTGTTCAGTATTCATTGTAGTTCGATGTTGCAATAACTCGAAATAGTTTTGTTTACTGCCAATAGATGCCGCTTGTTTAAAACCGAGTTGAATTAAAAAAATAAATTTTTAAAATTCAGTCTGTGAAACATTTTTTGAATCTCATTTGGCAAAACAGTCAACTAGATGAATTGCGTGTGATATTATAAAGGCGAAAGTTTGTGGGTGTGTGTGTGGGGGTGTGTATGTTTGTTACTTCTTCACACTCAAACGGCTGGACCAATTTTGATAAAAATTTTGAATGAAGGTAGCTGACACCCTAGATTAACATAGGCTACTTTTTATTCCGATATTCACACGGGATCGACATTAAAGCGCAGGCCACACCGCCAGCTAGCGGGCGGGCGGGCTAGGCGGGCTAGGCGGGCGGGCGAAGCGAACGAAGGAAAATAAACAAACTACGCGAAATATTGGTGAGCTAAACTATGGGGTTCACACCGAAAACCACGGACAGACGAGCGACGGGCGGAGCGCGCGGAGCGGGCGAAGTGGGATAAGCGGGCTTTTCAATGACGAATTTGCACGAATAGCGGAACGAACCGGGCGAGCGGGCTGGCGCGGGCGGGCGAGCTAAGCTAGCGAAGCGCGGGCGCGCCAACGAGGTGAACGAGTAGCTTCGCTGGAATCGTCGGATATTTCGTTAGCTTAGCTCGTTAGGTTAGTCGGTAGCTTGCGGCGTGAACCCGAAGTATGTAAAGAGGTGAAACGATGTTCGCCCGCCTAGCCCGCCCGCCCGTTAGCTGGCGGTGTGGCCTGCGCTTTACGTGTGTGAAACCGCGGGGCGCAGCTGGTAAATTATTATAAGGGCGATAGTGTGTGTGTTTATAAATGTTTGTTACTTCTTCACGCACAAACGGCTGTACGGATTTGGATGAAAGGCACACAGATAGTTTATAACCAGGATTAACACATACATATGATACCACAGGATATTTATCCCGATATTCACACGGGATCGACACTTACGCGTGGGAAACCGCGGGGCCCAGTTACAAACAAAGTCGGATGAAACGATAGTATAAAAGCAACAGTAAATTATGAATGAATTGCAAAATTATTCAAACAAAAGTTATATTTATGACATGTAACTAAATTAAAACCGTACGTAAGTAAGAGTTTATTGAACTAAGCATTATTATGTTATTTTATTTAAGATCGTGAAACAGGTTGAATCAGTGAGCCGTAATTTTTCCATGCGGTTAACAAACAGCATGGAAAAATTCCGGCTCACCGCCGCCGCAAATAAAAAAAAATACAGCCGGGCAATAGGCTATTTGACAATGTAAAAAATAAAGTCATAATTATTGACACTCGTATACAGCGTGTTACGGAAAGGGTATATCCATAAAAATGGGTTGAAGAGTGTATCTGGTCCAGAATCTCTGTACAAAGTTTCAGCTCAAAAGCAATAACTTTGAAAATGCTTAATATTTTTTTTATTTCGATAGTTTATTAAATTAAAATCATAACAAACGTGTCACAACACTACGAGGGTAATTAACATTATCCATTACGTGTCTGTGCGCCTAGCACACACGCACATCACGGCGCTGCAACGGCGGCGGGAAACAAATCTTTTACCGAGTTGTTCTTTTGTGTGTAGTTTATTGACACCGATCAGCTGACTTGGTCTAGTGATGTGTAGAATTCAATTGGATGCATAATTGATTTTTAGTTAAATGTTTCTTAACTTTATAATTATGTAGGTATAGGTATTAAAAAATGTTGCCATGTAGTTCATTATCACCAAAAGAATCAGTGTGTTTGATATGTCCATACCCTTTACGTAACACGCTGTAGATTATCGCTTTTAAAATCGATTTGCATTAATTTTACTACAAAATAATGTAAGTATTATTTATAAAAAAAATCCCGAAAAAACTTCATCTTTTTAAATCTGGCGCCACGTAATCGAAAACGATCTGGATTGGCTGAACTTAAGATGACGTCATGATTTAGTAAATTTCTGTCTATCGTTGACAGAACAGATGACTTTTGTCTAGTATCTCGACCGTTTCAACGTTTGTTTAGGTACGTGAATCGTGATGTCACGACGCCATATTGTTAAAGATAGCGTTTTGGCGGCTTATTTAAACAGTACAATTTTTATTTACTATTTTTTAAAAGAAATACATTATGCAATTTGAAGTAATAGGTTTTTGTGGGCTCGTTAGACACCATTAATTAATCTGAGATGTTTCAGATGTGTTCATGTGTTAACCAGTCAAATAGCCTATTGCGTATCACATTATCAATTGGTATCGGTTTCATTTTGACAGTTCAACAACATTCATTGCGTTATTTATGTGTTGAGCAGACAATTTTAACGAACTTATGAAGCAATGGATTAGCAGTTTGCTTCAAAATGATTCAAATTCCGATTAATAGTGTTTTACGCAATTAGGGTGCAGGTTCAAATTAGATTAGCTAACGAAACTGCAAACGTTTATGGGTAGATATCTAAACACGATAAAAAAAAAAGATTTGACTGAGTTACAACCGCATTATTATTATAATAAAAAAAAAAAGACGTCACAAAGATAATTCCTTTTCTTATTATAATTGCAAATTAAATTGAAAGGAGAATGTCAATAAATAGTAATTAAAAAAAATTAAACCGACTTCAAAAAGAAATGAACTCAAAATTATGAAATAACTATAATTTCGGAAGTCGGTGTCTTGGGATCTGTATTTTAGTTTTAGCTTTTTGCCACCGACTTCCGAAATTAAAGTTATTTCATAATTTTGAGTTCATTTCTTTTTGAAGTCGGTTTAATTTTTTTAAATTACTTTTTATTTGGTAATTTTTAGTTGTTGCACTAGAATTTGACCAAGGTTTTGAGATGTTTTCGCTTTGACACTACACCCGTAGCTCGTATCAATAAGCCAGGCCGTCACACTTTCACGTCTTAGTCCATATCTTGAAAATTACTGAATCGATTTTGATGAAACTTACACTGTTCCCTAAGTTGAAGTAAATGTAAGCCAATAATAAAAGAATGGTCACGATCCGATTAATAGTTACGGAGATATGCTTGGACAAACATACATACATACATACATACATACATACATACGTCTATGAAATTTTGTATATTTGTTTGGAAGCCCTAATAGATCATCATATGTGAATATAATGCAATTCCAATAATATTACATACATACGTATCGAATTGATAACCTCCTTTTTTTTGAAGTCGGTAAAAACCAAACCTAATGTATTTTAGTAACAAGTCTTATAAAATTATAGATTACTGCCAGTCGATTCTGTAAAAATCTCACCGTGAAAACTAAGGTGAAGTGAGCGTGGAGTGAGCTGTCAATAATGTCAATTCCTAGCAAAAACAAACTCACTTCACCTAAGTTTTCACGGTGAGATTTTTACAGAATCGACCGGCTGCTAAGGATTATATTAAATCTCTAGCGATAACATGAACAAAGAAAATAGTAGTAATAAACTAAACTTATTAATTAAAGTAAGAAAGTAGATAATTAATAAAGGGTAGTATTTAAACGAGTGACTGTAAATTAAAGTTTTAAGTGACAAACATAATTAATTTACGATATAATATTACTAAGTGGGCGACTGACTGCGAGTGACGAGAAATCAACAGAACAGCAACTTACAAACATTAATTTGAGTTACTTAAAATACAAAATGAAGAGGTTTAAAGTAACCTAACACAACCGAACCTCGGGGTGCCCTTGGCTCGCTCTTGCATCCTATGTCGACGGAGCCCCGCTTCGCGGGGCCCCTATTTCTGTGTAAAGGGTTTAAAGTAACCTAACACAACCGAACCTCGGGGTGCCCTTCGCTCGCTCTTGCATCCTATGTCGTGTGTGTGTGTGTCTTGTATCCTATGTGTATGTTTCTATATCAAACGTGACACACCCCTGTATTTCTAGTCGCTCACTTAGTAATTTAGTCGCACGGCTAGAATTTTAATATCTGAAATGGATTAATTACAACCCACTTTTTGTAAGCTCGTTCTGGATTTTAATATTAATTAATATTCGTCGTTAGTTTAGTTAATTTTTCGCTTACTCAAATTCATACCGCTCAAGTTATTAAAACAGTATCTCATCATCAGCTTCGCTAAGCTTTTTTTTATTCGATCGTTTTATAATTCCCCATTAATAAATATGAGAAAATGGTATTACGGATTTCATTTAGTCACACATTTTAACATCAAGCGTATGTATACGCGATCACATTCGCGCGACGATCGCTTGTGATTAGGACGCGGTCGAATACAGGTTAAATCAGTCAGTCGCATATAATTTTTCCAGTTGGTTATAAATACTTCCTCGTGATTTTCCATGACCACAATAATAAGAAAACGAATGATCTTTAGGGTCAGTTCACACCGAGACGCGACGCGACGCGCAGTTTTCAAGATAGAAATACAATACAGACCTTATCTACTACACTAAAAGGTACACAATTCAGTGTCTACCTACTACGTCGAGCTACGCCGCGCGGCGCCGCCGCCGCGCGGCGTAGCTCACTGAATCGTGTACCTTTTTGTGTAGTAGATAAGGTCTGTAATTGTATTTCTATCTTGAAAACTGCGCGTCGCGTCGCGTCTCGGTGTGAACTGACCCTTAATTGACGTCTTTGGAATCCCCGTACTAATAATATCCGGAGGTAGGTACTTTTAATATTGTAAAAAGAAAACATTTTATTAGCCAAAACATTTTAAAAATCCCAAACTGCGGTCAAGAAGCTGGGCATCCTAAATAGGGTAAAGCGATACTTTACGCCTGGACACCTTTAGACCCTTTACAAAGCGCAAGTCCGATCCTGCATGGAGTATTGCAGCCACTTTTGGGATGGGTCAGCGAAATACCAACTTGCCGCGCTTGATTCGGTGGAACGCAGAGCTAAGAGGCTCATTGGTGACGTAAACTGGTGGATGCCAAGCTCCACAGCTTGGCTCACCGCCGCAAGGTTGCCTGCTTGTCGGTCTTCTACAGACTGTACTTCGGTGAGTGTGCCCAAGAACTCCATGACCTCAGTCCACCGGCCCCCTTCTACCTTTGGACATCCAAACGCACTGCAAGTTACCATCCCTGCCTAGTTGCTATTCCACTAATTCGCCCAAGCGTTTTCACATGTCCTTTATCAGCAAAAGAGTGGAACTCTCTACCTGCGTCTGTTTCCGAGTGCATACAACCCGAATCTCTTCAAAGTAAGAGTGAAGAGGCTTCTTCTGGGTAAGCTCACTCCATCGTCGACTTTGTCTCTGTCAACTCTGACCTAGACTAGAGTCAAGAGCAAACCCATTTCAAATAAATAAAAGCCAAATCAACATAGCAACCTTGCACACAAAATCAAAATACATAATTTATTTCACACTAGCTTCTGCCCGCGACTTCGTCCGCGTGAAATTTCACCCTCCCCTCATTCACCCTCTTAGGGGTGGAATTTCTAAAAACCCTTTCTTAGTGGATACCTACTCTTCACAAAGAACACACCCTCCAAATTTCATGTCTCTAGGACCAGCGGTTTAGGCTGTGCGTTGATATATCAGTCAGTCAGGACTTTGAATTTTATATATTTACATTAATTTATATTGCCATTTAACTTCCGCAAAAATAAAACATAGGTACCGCTAGACACACAGACAATATATCTACTGCCGGCACATAACAGCCAATTATTAATATTCAAGCTAAAATATACATAATAATACCAGTATTATTATGTAAATAAATTAAAATATGATTTATAATGTGATCTTTTGATATTATTTATGTTGGAGCGGATTATTAATATTGTTAAGATTTCCTTTATTTCAATAAATACATATAAATTAAATTTTTAAATATTAGGATATAAAACATTTAAAAATATAAAAAATAGTTGCCCACCGGTATCGAGATCGAAGAAGTAACGACTTTGCTTCTTCGATCTCCTCCACACTAAACGCACTTTCACAGATACGAACAAGACTTTCTTCGTCCATAACATCCAGTTTATTACTAATAAACGATAACACTTCGCAAATACTATAATTGCAGTTCGCACACTTTAATCTTTTGGAAGCCATTTTCGTAACGTACGCACAGTGACATACGCTCGCGACCGCGGTCATGCGCAGTGCGCAGACCAGTTTGCAGTTCCGTATATTTTTTCTGAATTAAATCTGTTTAGCATCTTTGAACTAGGTGTAAAATGAACAAATCCTTCTAGCAATGTATATCTTATTCTCAAGATTGATTCGGCAGTGTGAATGGCCAATCTGTTTCGAAGTTTGTCTTTAATAATAGCTACTTGAGAGAAGGCTCTTTCCACAAATGCGTTAGAAAAAGGCAACGAGAAAATTCCTAATGCCAATTTACTAACATGTCCGTAGGTTCTATCTCAGACTGCATTTTTTTGTGTGCTTTCACAGATTAGTTAGTGGTTTGATCGCGTTGATTCGATTGATGCATTCTGATAATATATTTTTTAATCATCACTGCTAGCCGCGGCTTTGCCCAAACTAGTTATGGTAATAAAAATTCTCCAAATCCGGCACACCTAGTTTTCTCCCTCCAAAAATCCCCCCAAAAATATTGTCCCCCCATAACTATAAAAACCCCCAAATTTGGGGGGATTCCCCCCAATCTGGCATCACTGGCATGCAAGTTATCACATTACGAATATCATGTAAACACACGATTCATGTCCAAGAATACCTTTCTGTTATGAGGACCTTTTGACCCTACTGCCCAATGAGAGCCTCTTCGGGTATTTTCCCGATCGAATGCGCGTTAAACCGAAGTCATTAATTACCAACTTTTTCTATACCTATGTACAGTCAGTGTGACGCAACTGTCTAATAAAAAGTTGGCTAAAAAAGAAACTATGAAACGTGCACTAAACATAATGGCGGCTATCGCTGTCTCGCTTTAACATCTATTCGACTCTATCATGTTTAGTACATCCCTATCTTGTTATTATGTTGGTAGCTTTACGTCATGTCTGCAGTCTGTGTTATTTTTGTTTTGTTGGTATTCAGTTTTAGTGCACGTTTCATACAAGCGACGTTTTTCAACTTTTTCTATGGGAGTACCGTCTCTTATATATGTTTACATGTTTACTTACTCTATGTGTACAGTCACGAGCATAAGTATGTATACACTTGGCTTTATTCAAAGACGATTTTCTCCTTCAGTTTTGAATTAATTTTTATGTTATTACGAACAAAGTATTTTCGAACCCATAGGTTTGTGTAAAGTGTCGTATTTCAACGTTGCATTCGTTATTTCACGAAAAAATCGCAATTGAAAGTTGCCAAGTGTTGACGTATTAGTGCTCGTGACTGTACTATAACTAATTCTAAAGCTGAAGAGTTTGTTTGTTTGTTTGTACGTCACAATCTCTGGAACAAGTCGGATTTGAAAAATTCGATATGTATCATTTAATAGCCCAATTTTAAGGTTTGGTGTTTCACTCGAATAAGTGTCGATCCCGTGGGAATATCGCGATAAAAACTATCTGTCCTTCCCCGGGAGGGATGCAATCTATCTCTTTGCCAAATTTTATCAAAGTCCGTATATTGGTTTAGGCGTGAAAAGGTAATATACAGACAGGCAGACAGAGTTACTTTCGAATTTATAATATTATTATAGTATGGATATGAAAACAATGTATTACAGAATTATTCCTTCTAAAACATCTATTAATTTTTTTTTTATTTTTTTATAAAAAACTTTGCCCCACACTAGGAATTTCTCCTGTATTGGGGTGCGTTTACAAACATTTAAATTCACGTACACAAACAGCCAGACCCGGAACAACTACTTGTAGGTCATACAAATATTTGTTCCGTGCGGGAATCGAACCCGCGACACGCAGCGCAACAGTCAATCGCTTAACCACTGCGCCAACCGTGCCGCCAATATTAAACGTAGGTAGTTACGTGTCCAGCCTCTACGCGGACGAAGCCGCAGACAAAAGCTAGTAAATAATAGATACATTTGCTACATATAGAAAAAAAATTCTTTTGAAATAGATTAATAATGTCAAATTTTTTTGTTACCACTCTAACGTAAAATGATTTTTGTTTTTGTCCATTTTTGAACAGTTTCTTTGGTACAGTCATGTTCATGACGCCAATTTGTAAAAAACAGGGTTTCTCCGAAACCCCGTAGGTACGTCACGTCAGTAAATCTTTGGATAACATTAGGAACTCCAAAGGATAGTAATGATCATTAGAGGCTTGTGGCTAAGTAATAACTTATATTGCTGCGGTTGATCCGTAGATGGGTGACCATAATTACATACCAAGATCCCTCCGTGCCTCAGAAAACACGTTTTGAAAACAACGAAGTTTTAGGAAACATCATAATCATAATCATCATAATCAGCCTATAATGTTCCCACTGCTGGGACACAGGTCTCCTCTCGGTGAGAGGGAGTGGGCCGTAATCCACCACGCGGGCCCAGTGCGGGTTGGCAGATGTCACATGTCTTCGAATTTTTGGTTCTAGGACATGCCGGTTTCCTCACGATGTTTTCCTTCACCGTTTTGAGAGCAGTGGTGATGAAATAATTTACACAAAGTAAAGCGCCTGTCTGGGTTCGAACCTACGACCTACAACTCGTAAGTCGCGGCCGATACCACTTGGCCACCACTGCTCCTAGTTAGGAAACATGTTCAAGATTAACATATATTTTTTCCGCTGTCTCAAACTGTATAGATTTGGCTAAAAAATTGTTGGAGAAAAGCCTATTTGGGTCTATTCAGCGCCTTAAGCCGTTGGTCCCGGCTGTCATTCGTGGTGGATCTTTGACAGTCGATACGGGTAGTCAGAAGCCCGAAAGTCTGACAACCAGGCTTACCAAGGGGTATCGTGTTACCCAGTAACTGGGTTGTGGAGGTCAGATAGGCAGTTGCTCCATGTAAAATACTGGTATTCAGGTGCATCCGGTTACACTGGAAGCAGACCCCAACATAGTTGGGAAAAGGCTAGGCCGATGATGATGGCTTACACATACATAACATCACGCCTATAATCCCTGAAGGGTATGGCAGAACTGTACCTATAGTACCTACACCCTCATTTCCCCAGTTATGTTTAAGTCCCATGTAATAGGGGGCGAGCCTATTGCCCTCAACCGGACACAAATCCGGACACCGAGATGCTACTAAGAAATTCCAGATGCAAAAATCCAATAACACTTTGCCCAACCTTGGAATCGAATCTAGGACCTCATGGTCAGCAGTACCGCTTGCGACCACGAGACTTTGGTCTCGTGGTCGCAAGCGGTAGTAGTCAGTCCAGTACTTATTAAAATATTATTATATCTTTATCAATTATTTTATAATTGATTACTGTATGTATGTACAAGTTAACACGCAAATAGTATGAATACATAATTAATGTGTTTACGCTTTGGAATGTATAAAACAAATAGTAAATTACTTAGGTAAAAAAACTTTTTTACAAAACAAAAACAACCGACTTCCAAAAAAAAAACACTACAACGTGAAAAATTACTTTAATTTCGGAAGTCGGTGTCGTTGGTTACGCATTTTCGTTTTTTGACACCGACTTCCGAAATTAAAGTTATTTTTCACTTTAAATAATTAAGTGTTTAGTGTTTTTTTGGAAGTCAGTTGTTTTTTTTTTTGTAATTTACTATTTGTTTTTCTTTTACATTATAGATAAAAACTGCAAAGTTTATTTCTCAAAAGAAATATTGAATTTACATAGTCAATTTAAATTTAAAACAATAAACTTGTTTTTGGCTTACCTACAGCCAAAAACAAGTTTATTGTTTTAAATTCGTGGGAATTGTCACGTAGTTAATATATAAACTACGTGCCAATTCCCACGAATTTGTTTTATATGTGGATAAATAATTAATCCACCTATAAAACAAAAACTTGAGTTTTTAATTTAAATTGTTATCTGCGCATCTAGTAGCTAGCTTCCGTCTGCGGCTTTGCCTGTGTGGTATGTCATGGCCTATATTCTTCCCCAGGGTTCAAAGCATCCCCATACCAAATTCCATCAAAATCGGTTCAGCCGTTTCGGAGATTAGCCGGAACAAACAGATAGACAGAGTTTAAAAATTGTTTTTATTGACTAAAAAGCTGTTATTTTGATATTACAATCGGGCACTTAAATTTTATTTATTTGTATAGATTATTAACAAAAGTATTAAAAGTCTCAAATTTGTCTGTAGCGGTATCTACAACGCCACATGCTAACTACGCGTTTTACTGACGTCACACAAAATCTTGTATCTCGCAAGCAGAGTTTATCGCGCAACTAGCATATGTACAGTCAACAGCAAAACTAGATGATCAAAATCAGAAATTCAATACGAATGAACGGAGTTCGCGTCAGAACTGTGTGGCGTCGAAGTACTACTACTACTTAGAATACTTACTACGTAGTAGAATACTTTTGAATCACTTCGACGCCACACAGTTCTGACGCGAACTCCGTTCATTGGTATTGAATTTCTGACTTTGATCATCTACTTTTGCTGTTGACTGTACAACGGCCCGACATGAATCATCGGGTTCTCACCGACCCTGTTGGCCCCATAACCTTCCTCCAGGAGAGCAATAGGGCAACCAGTACAGAGCACAAACGCAAAAAAAACGACATTCCGACGTCACCGCCGAGGTCCCTCCCGATGACCCCCTCCCTCCCTTCCTCGATGAAGTGCCAGCCCGCGCCTTAGCTGAGCCTGTAGCTTTAAATTGCCCTGATAATAATGTAGCAGCTGTGTAAGTAGTGATGATAAAATAAAACAAGAATAGAAGTGTAGAAATAGGAGCGTATATTTTTTTTTTTTTTTTTTTTTTTTTTTTGATATGGCATCTCGTAGTTGACCTTGAGAGGTCGTGACTACTTAACCGGTCTATCCTGTGGTTGCCTTAAGAAAACTCAAAGCCTCCAGCCAGGGGCATTTATCTACTATAAACTAAGCGACTGCGCTAAGGGCACCCCCTGTGGGGTACGAACCTCGGCTTAGGGCGTCGCTGGGGAGAGGGCAGCAAGATGGGACAGGCTGGGTCAGATTTTGATTATTTAAGAATGATGGGGCCGGCTTTTCCTATTTGACTACTCTGAGAAGAAAAGCCGAAACAAACTCAGAGGTCATAGTCGGGAATTTATGTCTACAGGCACAGCTGCGGCGCGGGCTGGCACTACATCGAGCAAGGGTCGGTGGGGGGTATTTACTGGGGGGCATCGCGTGGGACCTCGTCGGCGAGGTCGGTATGACGGTTTCCTGTTTTTGTGTTTATGAACTGTGCTGGTTGACTTGTTACTCTCCTGGAGGAGGGTTATGGGGTCATCAGGGTCGGTGAGGACGTGCCTTGGACGGCGGCATTTACTGATTTGGGAGGGGGTATAGTTGGCGGCCTCGACAACCAGAGGGTTGCGATGTTTGGCGGCGGTATCGAAGAAACGCTTGGAAAGGCGTTTCATGAATTGATGGATGGTGGGGATTTTGAGGTCAACATGGAGGATCTCATTACGTACGAACCAAGGGGATCCCGTAGCCTTTCGGAGGAACCGGTTTTGTAGGGTTTGCATCCTATGGATGTGGTGGGGCTTTGCGTGGGCGAAGACTGCACAGGCATATGTCATTATGGGTCGAATGCACGCTGTGTAAATTCGCAATTTGCACCTTAGTGACAACTTGCTGCGTGCATTGAGAACGGAGTGGAGTCTGCCGAGAGCAAAGGCGGCGCGCGAACGAACCGTCTTTATGTGCTCAGCGAAGGAGAGGTGCCTGTCAAGTATCACACCTAAGTATTTGGCATGCTTCGCCCAAGGGATTGGCTTGCCAAACATGGTGATAGGTCGGGGGGGGGTGGGGCGGTGTCGTGGCTTTGAGTAGAGAACTGCTTGACTCTTGTCAGGGTTTACCTCTATTCGCCACTTCCTAAACCACGCAGCGAGCTTGTTGACTGCGGTTTGGAGGATGTGGGACATTTGGACTAGGCTTCGGCCAGTGTAGAATATGGCTGTGTCGTCGGCGAAGAGAGCCAACTGAGCCTTTTTGTTTATCGGGATGTCGCTAGTGAACAGCGTGAAGATGAGTGGGGCGAGCACAGAGCCCTGGGGAACTCCTGCTCGGATGGGGTGAGGGGAGGATATAGCTCCTTCTACTTTATAGCGGAAGGTGCGGTTTGACAAAAAGTCTCGTAGGATGAGCACGAGGCGATCAGGCACTCCGAGTTTGTATAGCTTATAAAGTAAGCCATTGTGCCAGACTTTGTCAAAAGCTTTCGCTATGTCGAAGTAAATTACACCTGTCAGATATCCACGTAGGAATCCTGCGTGGATATGTTCGGTGATGCGGTGGACTTGCTGTACGCAAGAGTGTTGGGTTCGAAAACCAAATTGTTCATTGGGAATGAGGCCTTTTGTTTCGGCATAGTCTCTGAGACGCTTATAAATAAGCCTCTCATAGATCTTACCTAGGACATTGAGCAGACTGATGGGGCGGTAACTCGTTGGTTCGCACTTGGGCTTACCGAGTTTGGGGATGCCGATTACTGTGGCTTCTTTCCACGTTTGTGGGAAAATATTGTTGCCCATGGCACCGTTGAAGATGGTGACCAGTAGCATTATAAGTTGAGCAGGGAATAGCTGAATCACTTTATTGGTGATTCCGTCTGAACCAGGGGCTTTCCTGAGTTTGAGTCCCTTTATGATATCCTGCACTTCTTCTGGAGTGACAGGGGCTAGAGGATTGTCAGGGTCTTCGACGGGAGGGAGGGAGGCTCTGCGCTCGACTTCCGCGTCGACCTCTGAGAGATGGGCTTGGTCAACGGGTTGTGTGCTAGGCGAGCACTGGGCTTCAAGGCTGTCGGCCAGGCATTCGGCTTTGTCTATGTCGTCAAAGGCGACGGTTTTATCGGGGCGGACCAGTGGGGGCATGGAGGCTATGTCCCGAGATCTTAATTTCCTTTGGAGTTCCCAGAAAGCCAGGTGCGTGGGTTCTAGTTCGCTCAGCGTCTTGTCCCATTTGACTTCACGCCACTCCGCTATGCGGGTCCTTACAGATCTCTGTAAGTAGCGCATGTGGGCTTTGTTCGCATCGCAGGGAAAGCTGCTGTAAGCACGGACAGCCGCGTTCTTCTCACTCAACAGTTCACGCAAGTCGTCAGGCAATTTCCAGCGATGGTCATCCATCTCCGGAATTTCCCTTGAACAGTTGTTCAAGACTGACTGTACGTGTTCCGTGAGTGAGTTGATCGCGGCCGTCGTGTCCGCGATAGAGTCGAACTCATTTGGTATGGAGTCTAAGTGGGAGGATGTGGTGGATTTCAGGCACTCGCTTACTTTCCTCCAGTCCGTTACCACTTTAGTTCGGGGGGGTTGGTTGGAGTCTGGGAGACCTATACGGGGGGCCATTCTAATGATGACTGGTCGGTGGTCTGAGGTGAGTTCGTGAACTACCTCGATGTCAACTAGTCTAAGGTTGACGTTCTTTAGGAGTGCCACGTCTAGGACGTCGGGGGTGTGATTGGGGTCGTGTGGGAAATGTGTGGGAGTCATCGGTCCGATGATATCGAAGTTTAAAATGGGGGAGAGGTCAAACAGGTGTTTGCCTCTGGTAGTGATCCTGGAGCTGTTCCAGGCTGGATGCTTGGCGTTGAGATCTCCCGCTATGATAACGGAGTCACTCAAGCCTAGGATAGCAGAGAGATCATTTGATAAGAGTTGAGAATTCTCTATAGAGTTTTGGGGAGGGAGGTAGACTGAGACTATCGTGATTGGTTGGTGACCTGACATGCCTAGCCGACAGATGGACACTTCAAGTCGTGATAGTGGGGGAGGATCTAATGGGATGCAGTATAGCTCCTTTCTATAGTAAATGAGTGTGCCGCCTCTGTGACACCGCTCTCTGTCGTTGCGCACCACGCGGTAATTTGCTATTGAGGGGTTGCGATGACTGGGCTTGAGGAAGGTCTCTTGAGCGAGGAAGATGTCAATTTGATGATCGCGAAGGAAGGTAGCGATTTCATCTCTTTGACTTTGAATGCCATTGGCATTGAAGTAGGCTAGGTTAAGTGATCGGAGTTTGGTTCTCGTAACGATTTCTTTATCCATTACTGGGTTTAGAAACAAAAGAGGTGAGGGCTTGAGTTATATCAGGATAGGCATTGTAAATTGCCTGGATCCTAAATAGATCTCCGGAGTTTCTGGCGGCAACGATTTCGTTGGCCATTTTCCTGGCGCGAGGGGTGAGGAAGGCTTGGAATGTGCCTGCTATGATATTAAACGGGTCCAGAGGGTTTTGACCGACTGCTACAGGAGTAGCTGCGGTTTGGGGGGCCGTAGTGGGGGTGACTGGAGCGGCCACGGAAGTAGGCATGAGGGTAGAGGGGGGCGCGGTAGTGCGGATGAGAGGATCCGTCCTAGTGGGGGGAGTGAGGGGGAGGGGTTGGGATGCCACTAGAGCTGGGAAAGCTCTTTGGTGGTTTAATAGATTCCAAGGGCTAGGCCTTTGGGGGCTTAGTCTCTCGGGAAGCTGATTGAGGGAGGGGGTTTCCCTCAGTTGTCGTGCATCTGCTCGCTTTGTAAGCTTGGGAGATGACGATTTAGGTGCTTTGGGGCAACCACGGTAGTTGGCCGGGTGCCCGGATTCACCGCACAGGACGCAGCTAGGCGGCTCAGTGCAGAGTGCACGGTCTTTTGGCCGAGAACAGTTCTCTGTGCCATGTTCACCCAGACACTTCACGCATCTGGGCTTAGCATGGCAGAAATTCTGCGAATGGCCGTATAGTTGGCAGCGGTGGCACTGCCCTATGATGCCGCTCTTACGGGGTTTCTCAATCTCTATGCCCGTAAGTGAGCACAGGGATCTGATTTTGAAAATCGGGTGGTGGCCCTCAGTGGGGGGACAGACGACAAGGACCATGTCGTAGGCGACTTGGCCCCTGGAGCGGTGCATTCTATGCACCTCTGTCACTGGGACGGACTGGGCTTCAAGGTCGTCCTTGATTTCGGCGACCGTTATCTCTTTTGGGATCCTTCGGATCACCACACGCGTCATGCGTTCCTCTGGCAGGGCATATGTATGGAAGGACACATCCCTTTGGCGGAGCAGGTGAGTGAGCTCCCTGTAGTCTTTCGACGTGGGGATGGTCACTTTAATACCCTGCTGGGTTGATCTGGCGTTGGTGAAGCCGATCTTGCGGTCGGCGCACCATTTGGACACGTCGGTCCATTTCCCCTTGTCCTGGATGTACACAGGGGGGGGAGGGGCTATTTTCCTCGGGGCGGAGGAGGAGGGTCCAGCTGTGGGGCTGGGAGTGTGATCCTTCTGCGAGGATGAGATGGCCGGAGTGGTGGCTTTTTGGGGGGGAGCCGGTGAGGCGGGAGCGGGGTGAGGGGGGGTCGACTCGGTCGCGACCAGTTTTCTTGCTTGGGAGGAAGCGAACTTCTTCCTCCTCTTATTGCTTTTTCCTGACGCCAGCATGAAGCCGTCGTCGTCGTCGGAGGGGGGGGGGATGAGGAATTTTGAGATTCCACATCGGAGGGGGCGTAAAGCAGGCGTTTAGCCGAGAATTCCTCGGCGTCCATTGCTTCGGGTGAATAAGGAGCGTCGGGTGACTCGGGAGAGTCGAGCTGCGACGTCTTCGGTGGGGGGGGAAGGGGGGTCTGCTGCATAGCAGCGAATTTATCCCCATACTTGGAGATGAACTCCGGGTCCTTGAGGAGGACTTCCTTGACGAACGCCACTATAATGGCGTCCGTCATGGTGTCCGTTTATGGGGGCTAGGGTTTTTTAAGGTTGGGTACCTAACGGGTACCTACCTCTATCTTGGGTACCTAATGGGTACCTAACTCTAACTCCCCGGGTGGGTGTACCCGGGGATGTGTTCACTCCCTGTCGGTGTCACAGGGAGGTGTGTCCTATTGTGTGCCCTAAGCTAGAAAACCTACCGCCAATCTCAATGTGCGGTAGGGCCCTATGGGTCTTACGACCGATCCAGGCCGCTGGGGTAGACACACCCAGACGTCCCGGGTGCAGCTGTAATAAAGGGGGGTTAGGTACTACCAGACTGCGACTAGGAGATCCCCCAAGGCCGCAGTCGGAGCCCTTCCGTCGGATTGCCTTCCCCTGAAGGGGGGTCGGCGGGTGTGGCGGGTCACCACCCACTTGGGTTCGTTGTCACCGTTAGGTTTCCCCCAAGTACCACCAGAAATCAGGTGGATTTTGCTCGTAAGGAGCCAAAGATGTCGCGAGACGCGGGCGTAACAGACGGACTACGAATGCTTGGCACTCGCAGCCGATATGCTACGCCTTATCTTCCGCAGCAACACTAGGTCCGTGCGTAGCACAAACCGTAGCGCCGCTACGAAAGGGGCGGGGCCAGGCGGCCTACGCGGCGAGTCGTAGCCGCGAGTGCTACACGTAGCACTGCGCGAGTACGAGACAGGGGGGGGCGCGCGGGGCGCGGGAGCAGGTGAGCGGTGCGGGGCTGCAGGCACGTGTGTGCGCTACAGCGGCGGAACGTCGAGTGGGTATATTTTTATGTACACACAAGCTTAAGTGTAAAATCTCATGGGCTGAAGTAGTGCCAGTACTACTATGAAGGCGTCGCGATCGTCCAATAAGAATGCGCCTACACGACTCTGTGAGTACCAAAAAGAAACGAGATAGATGCGCGCGCGAGCGAGATGGCACTAACGTAAATATAACGCGTTAGCAGCGCGGGCGATCTTCATTTCTACGTGATGCGTGGCTCGAGGATGATGTCGCGATGCGTACCTCACAATAATAATAATCCAAATTTGATCCAGCCTGTCCCATATTGCTGTCCTCTCCCCCAGCGACGCCCTAGGCCGAAGTCCGTACCCCACAGGGGGTGCCCTTGCTTAGTTTGTAAGTTATTCGCCCTTGGTTGGAGGCTTTGAGTTTACTTAAGGCAACCACAGGATAGTCCGGTTAAGTAGTCACGACTTCTCAAGGTCAACTACGAGATGCCACAAACGAAACAAAACAAAAATCATTAGCACTTTGTTACACAAATAAGATTAAAACTAAACACTACTAATTTACGGTACCCTAAAACGTGGAATAATAAGGTCAATCATTATAAAGGGTGTCCCAATAAGAGCGCCGGATTTAAATTAGCCGCCATTTTGTTATTACGAATTGTACGGTGATTTTTATATATGACAGTTGTCACGTACAGACCACGCGATATAAGAATATGGGGAAGTGTTCAAAACCAACAACGTTTAATTATTGTAAAAACAAATTACAAAAATGGTGAAAGTTTTGCGAAAACAGTTCGCCAATTACGTCAAGTTTTCCGTCGCAATAATGCGCCTTAAGCATCGACACAAACAGTTGAACATCTTAAAGAGGAAATACATAATCAGCCTATAACGTTCCCACTGCTGGGACACAGGCCTGCTCTCAGTGAGAGGGGGCCCAGTGCGGGTTGGTAGATGTCACGTCTTCGAATTTTTTTCCTCATGATGTTTTCCTTCACCGTTTTGAGAGCAGTGGTGAATGTGGTGATGGAATAATTTACACAAAGTAAAGTGTCTGTCTGGGTTCGAACCTTACCTACAACTCGTAAAGAGGAAATACGGCGCGGTATTGGTGAAATACAGCCACATATATGCGAAAACGTTATTCAAAATTTCAACAAAAGAATATCCCTGTGCCAGGGGTTTCGTGGTGGCCATTTGCCTGATGTTGTCTTTCACGTTTAATCGGAACTATTTTTCTTTACATTGAAATAAAAATGTTTACGCCGTACGACATTTCATACAAACTTTGAAGCCCTTGTTTTTCGAAATGAATGAACCGATTTTAATGAAACTTCACACGCATACGCAGGATACAAAGGTCTAAAAAGTTATTTAGAAACGTTTTCGAAAAATAGTGTTACAGCCAAATTAGACTGATTTTAAATGTTCCATAGAAACAGAGATTTCCAGTTATCTTTTTCAGGGTTCCGTACCCAAAGGGTAAAAACGGAACCCTATTACTAAGACTTCGCTGTCCGTCCGTCTGTCTGTCACCTGGCTGTATCTCAAGAACCGCGGTAGCTAGACAGTTGAAATTTTCACAGATGATGTATTTCTGTTGCCGCTATAACAACAAATACTAAAAACAAAATAAAATAAATATTTAAGGGAATATTTAATATTTTGTCCATACAACAAACGTGTTTTTTTCGGCGTTTTTGCCTTGTGGTACGGAACCCTTCGTGTGCGAGTCCGACTCGCACTTGGCCAGTTTTTTTTAAATACGACAATTCGAAAATGTCAAATTTTTATACCTCCGTATCCTGCTTATGCGTAAGTATGAAGTTTCATTAAAATCGGTTCATTAATTTCGAAAAATAAGGGCTTGAAAGTTTGAATGAAATGCCGTACGTCGTAAAGGCTCTGAATTAAAAAATAAATGTATTTTTCTTTAAAATTAAATCCGGCTCTCTTGTTGGGACACCCTATATTTTATTATTGTAGGACGAATCGTATTACGCATATAAATTGAACAAAAAAAAACTGGGTGTTTTTGTCAAATTAATGGCATCAAATAATTGTGGATTAAAGTACCTACTTAATCTATAGGTACTAATATCAGATGCACTGTGGTGGACTTTTTAACCGACTTCAAAAAAAGGAGGAGGTTCTCAATTCGGTTGTATTTTTTTTTTATGTTTGTTACTTAAGGATATACTTCCAGATTGGTCCCATTTTTATCAAAATCCAGTTTTGATGATGGGATCCACGAGGAATTGAGGGAACTCCTCAAATATTATAGGGACTCCTATAGCGATTTGGGTATTTTTTACAGTAACTCATGCATTTGCTCTCGGAAACCACCATTTGGTGAAGTGGAACTGATAAAGAAGACCACAGATGGCCAACGGAACTACTTAATAATAAGTATTTCACGGGTTGCGATTCGATTACTTTAATATGGTTGCTAAGCAATTTATGCTCATCACAATGCGAATGGTGAAATGGAGCTGATGGTGGAATACTAGGAGAAGTCCTCAACAATTAACGTCCTTGAATCGGGAAAAGCAATATTTTGTAAAAGGCGTTGGGCAAGTTGACATTAGGCTATTGTAACTTAGACACATTATAAACAGACCCACTTAAAAGCGAGAAATAAAAACTTTTTAACAAAAAAAACCGACTTCCAAAAAAACACTACAAAGTGAAAAATAACTTTAATTTCGGAAGTCGGTGGCAAAAACTAAAATAGGTAGAGATCCAAAGACACTGACTTCCGAAATTAAAGTTATTTTTCACTTTGTAGTGTTTTTTTGGAAGTCGGTTTTTTTTTGTTAAAAAGTTTTTTTACTTTTATATTTGGTTACCTATGTGCAGAGAACAGAATCTGTAAGGATTTTTCAAAATCTTGTGACACCTCCTGCAGTTTGGTATACAAAATATTATAAAGCTGAAGAGTTTGTATGTTTGTTTCAACGTCCTAATCTCTAGAACTACAGGTCAGACTGGACACCTCTTTTTATAGCCCAATTTTTGAGGAAGGCTATTAACATCACGCTATGACCCTTAGGAGCTGAGCATAAAGGAAAAAGTCAGGAAGACCGCTAAGCGAAAACGAAGAGACAGTGCGGACAGGAGATGCGATACGACGCGACGCGGACGGGGCAAGCCAAGTCGCGGGCTAGTATTTTGTGAACATAACACCAACGGCTAAACGTGCTTTCCGAGACATGGATATCCTCAATGGGCAATAGATGGTCACCCATCCACGAACCGACCGCAGCAAATGCAGCTTAACCTTCGATCGAGTGGTCCGACGGTTGGATAGGTACCTACTCAAGAAAAAAAAAAGCAATATATTAGCTAGCGAAACACCGAAAACAAAAAAGAATTTAATTTGATGAGTTTTTTTTTTTGGGGTCATCACCTCATGTTTGTGTACTGTGTACTGTGTAGTCACTTGAAAGGACAGCTTAAAAAAAAAAATTGTGTAAACTTCACAAACATGATAGGTATCGACATCTAAAGACAATAAAAAAAAACATATGTACTTCAGGTACTTAACAAAACTACCAGCGGTCGTTGACTCAAAAAAAAATCATCAAATCTTTTAACCGACTTCAAGGAGGAGGTTCTCAATTCGGATGTATATTTTTTATAACATAACTCCCTCATATAAAGACGGATTTGCAAAATTCTTTTTCTGTTCGAAAGAGGTTTATTCCGAAATGGTCCAATTTAAATTTTGTAAAGATCTGATGATGAGTTTCAGAGAAAATAACGGAACTCTTCAATAAATGCCAGCAAATCAACAGCGATTGCTGCTATCGCATATGTATGCATTGTTTACGCAATAAGACAACATAACATCACGCCTGTACCCTTTAGAAGGGTAGGTAGATGTGTTCAACAGCTTCCTGTCACTGATATTCACATAGCAAGTAGTGTTATATGATTTTGTGTGGGGTACGTAGGTAGGACAACTAAAAAGTGAAAAAATAAAAACTTTTAAACAAAAAAAAAAAAAAAAAACAACCGACTTCCAAAAAAAAACACCACAAAGTGGAAAATAACTGTAATGTCGAAAGACGGTGTCAAAAAAACGAAAATGCAGAACCAATGACAGCGACTTACGAAATAAAAGTTATTTTTCACTTTGTAGTGTGTCAAATATTTCAGTTGGAATAACTCATTTTACGCAAAATTACATTTGCCAAATATTTAGTATCGTCAGTTTTCGCAGTTTTAAGGCAGCCATTTCAAGCATAAGATCTAACTTTGAAGACGTTTTATTACAAGGGTGTTTTTTCCACTTGGGACAAATTCTAAACAGGTAATAATAATATTAAGTATTCTGGTAGTATTTTTTAAAATAATTAATCTCGTCTAACTAGTTCAGTTTCGGGTAGACTTTTTTTCCATTTTTTATTCTATATAATCTAGTCGTTTCTGGCACTCGCCGGCCGCTGCCGCGGCAACGCTCGCTTCGCTCGCTCGGCTCGTGCGTAGGAGGTCACAGTTTTAACCTAACCTAACCTAAGCATTTTTTTTTAATAATTAACCTCGTCTGACTTATTCTACCCCACTTGTTAAAAACCCAACCACAAATGGTGTTATTTGCTGACGATACCTCCTTGATTTTTAAAATTAATAGACGTGCATCAAATCTTGACGACGTAAATAACGCCCTACTGCAGATCCAAAATTGGTTCACTGCTAATAATTTAGTATTAAATGGGAAAAAAACGAAGTGCATAAGATTTTCTTTACCAAATGTCAAAAGTAGTAATTGTGAAATAGTATTGAATCAAGAGAAACTAGAATTCGTCGATAAAACTGTTTTCCTGGGGATCACGCTCGACTCAAGGCTTCAATGGGGTCCTCATTTAACATCCCTTGCAGGACGGCTAAGTTCAGCAGCATATGCTGTGAGAAAAATCCGTCAATTTACTGATGTTGATACCGCGAGACTGGTCTATTTTAGTTACTTTCATAGTATCATGTCGTACGGTATTTTACTATGGGGACGGGCTGCAGACATCGAGTCTATTTTTATTCTGCAGAAAAGAGCTATCAGAGCCATATACAACCTCCGCAGGCGTGACTCTCTAAGGGAACTGTTTAAAGATATTAACATCATGACGGTACCTTGTCAATATATCTATGAAAATATCATGTACGTAAGGAAAAATCTACATCTTTTTAGTAAAAGAGGTGAAAGACACAATTATATCACTAGAAATAGGGACCAATTAGTTCAACCAGGTTTCAGGCTGGCTAAAGTAGACTCGTCTTTCATGGGCTACTGTTTAAAATGTTACAATAAAATACCTGTCGACATACTTCAACTGAATGAAACGAAATTTAAATCTTGTATAAAACGCACACTATGCAGCCAGGCATATTATAAATTGGGGGACTATATCGCCGATGAAAGTGCTTGGCTAAACGCTGGTCCTGCTCCATAAGGACGCACAAATAATTTGATTAGCATTGGAAAATACTGTTGAAGCTGCTGAAGATTTTAAAATACACTTTTTGCATTATATAAATTCAATCTCCTAGTATTGTATAATTGCACAGCACATGTGTGAGTACTATGTACATACTATAAAGCTTCCATTTACTGGGTACGCCTTTCATTGACTTGAATGTGCCCTGGCGGCTGAGAGTATGTCATGCTCACTCAAATGTCTCGCTGATGGTGGCGCGTGTGTTGGATCATTTAGCTCCCTATAAAATGGTTGAGCTGAATGGTGCTAATACATGCGTCATGTTCGTGAACGGGCGCCGTCAGTAGGGACTGGTCATCTCTTTGCTGCCATGGCTTATTTTAATTTAATATTTGAATTGTTTTTTTCATTACGGACGCTTTTAACGTTCTGCATCGTTCTCACATGCATAATTTTTAACATGAATGATGTAAACAAGACTTTGTAACCATATTATTTTGATTTAAAAGAGTGTCCATGGAGTTTCTTGTCCGTTCTTCTCCATAGGTACCTACGCTTTGGAATGGGCAACTAGCTTCACCTTTCTGACTGACCGACCCCTTGACAATTCAAAAGTGCCTGTAATTGGTTTAATTGAAATATATGCTTTGAGTTTTGAGTTTTTTTTTGAGTTTTTCGGTTCTCGATAGCCTGCTAAAAATAATCTCTTTTTTCCATATTTTTTTTTCTATATAATCTAGTCGTTTCTGGCACTCGCCGGCCGCTGCCGCGGCACCGCTCGCTTCGCTCGCTCGGCTCGTGCGTAGGAGGTCACAGTTTTAACCTAACCTAACCTAAGCATTTTTTTTAAATAATTAACCTCGTCTAACTAATTCGGTTCTCGATAGCCTGTTAAAAATAATCTCTTTTTTTCCATATTTTTTTTCTATATAATTTAGTCGTTTCTGGCATTCGCCGGGCGCTGCCGCGGCACCGCTCGCTTCGCTCGCTCGGCTCGTGCGTAGGAGGTCACAGTTTTAACCTAACCTAACCATTTTTTTTTAAATAATTAACCTCGTAGGTAACTAATTCGGTTCTCGATAATGTCCATTGCAAAAAAATTAAAATAGTAAGTTACAAATATTTTGTATTAAATAAATGGTTATTTTAAAATAAAATTGCATTTTTTAATTATTTGATTCCCAAAAAAGAAATTCTCAAAAAATCTTATTTATGCCTTTATATTTTTTGTCATAACAAATCGTTTGATCAAACGTTTATTGTCTAAAGATTGTTTGCCGTAATAAATCATTTGATTAAAGACCAAATGCCTAAATGACATTATCCTTAATAATATTCTGCCAAGTAAAAATTTGACCAAATGAAAATGTGCATACTAAAATTATTCCAAACATTGCATTGGTATAATAAAAGGTTGCGAAAATTTGTTTGGGTAGTGAAATTTTGGCAAAATCTTTTCGGCAAAACGGCAGGATCCCGTTTTTTTTGGAAGTCGGTTGTTTTTTTTTTGTAAAAAAGTTTTTATATTTGGTCGTGTTTACTGTTTACATATCGATACCCATCGCGTCTGCGGAGTTTCGCTAGTTGATTTAATTTGACCCTGTTTACTTATATTGAATACGGAGGGGCTCGTGGCTAAATAATAACAGCCGCACAGGTCGATCGATCAGGTTCAGCTACGCTTGCCGCGGTTGGTCTGTGGATGGGTGACCATCTTTACATACCGAGACCCCTCAGTGCCTCGGAAAGCACGTTAAGCCGTTGGTCCCGGCTGTCATTCGTGGATCTTTGACAGTCGTTACGGGTAGTCAGAAGCCCGAAAGTCTGACAACCAGTCTTACCAAGGGGTATCGTATTACCCAGTAACTGGGTTGTGGAGGTCAGATAGGCAGTCGCTCCATGTAAAATACTGGTATTCAGCTGCATCCGGTTAGACTGGAAGCCGACCCCAACATAGTTGGGAAAAGGCTAGGCAGATGATGATGACTTATAATGAATACGCTACCTCTCGAGACATACCAAATAATGAGGGATTTTCCTTTTTTTTTTTAACTCTTCCCTAGTCGCTGGATAGATGGCGCTGACCTTTGTAAGTTACTGCAAGGAACGGAACTTCACGGATGTAATTTTGAGATCGTAAAACTAAAGCAAACGAAAGTGTCAGTCAACGAGCGTATGTGACGTGACGCAATGTTTTTTTTCTAAGCGTTTTGACTTTGGAACCTAGTAACGTAGTCAGTACAACGCCATCTACAGAGTTCTTGGAAACTATTTTTTTTTTTAATACTCAAAAAGAAAACCTCTCATTATACAGGTGTGATGGAACGTCATAAGGTCACTATGGCATTCGTATGAATCAGCACAGTTCAAACTGAGTTCAAGGGTAGAACTGAATAATTCATGAGCACTTTCTCCCCTTGGCAAGCCGCCAACCATTTCAGTCAAACACAGGTCCCACCACCAGCGATTAACGAGAAGCGAGTGGAAATTATCTGGAAAAGAACCGGAGTTACCGACATAGCTTGCAGAGTAAGCAAACTGAAGTGGCAGCGGGCTGGCCATGTCTGTCGAAGGACCGATGGCCGGTGGAGCAGACGAGTACTGGAGTGGAGGCGGGGATCGGCAAGCGTGGTGTGGGACGCCCCCCAGCTAGATGGACGGACGACCTAAAGAAGGTGGCTGGGGTAGACTGGATGCGGAAGGCGGAGGACAGGAAAATTGTTGATACTATTATAGTCGCTTCCTCGTTGGCGGTGGGACAGGCGCCTTAACCTGTAGAATGGGGGGATTGTGGTGGCTGGGGAGCCAGACAAGCAGTTTAGGGGTCGTAGGGGTTGAAGGGGTTGAAGTTTGTATATAAACAATGGCTCTTGCATTGATGGTAAGACCGGCACCTTATGGTGAGACTAAGTCTGTCTGTCTGTCACAGCTGGATATTTCAAGACCGGATAAGAGCGAATCGGACTTGCGCACCGAGGGTTCAGTACCATGGTATGTTTTTAATTTTTTAACGGCGAGGCCTATATTCATCAGAGGATTTTAACATTGTGCACTGCGGTGTTGAATATTGCAGTTTTATGTCAGCGCCATCTCTTGACCGATAGTGGAACTAATGTAACTTTTGTTGATGATTTCTGAAAAAGTGCGCTATTTAGAGACTTCGTTTTATTTTTCCTGTAATATTTACATAAACTTCTATCACATAAAATAATTTCAGATTTTCTCTTTGCAAACTTCGGAGATAAGGGGAGGGGAACGTATATTTTTTTTTCATTTTTTATCAAAATCAGAAAACCATGCAGCCTAAAAAAAAAGAAAAATGGTTTGAGAATGTGCAAACTGCGCTCTTTCATATGATATCCCCACATGCCCTAGTAGCCCCACTTCGAATTTTTCAGACCCCCTTTCAGTCCCGGTTGCAAAAAATATACACATATTTTTATTTCCAAAATACCTAGTTGGGCAAACGTCATCTAAAACTATTCCAAATTACAAGTTGATAGCATTAGTAGTAGTTCTTGAGATATCCAGCTGTGATAGACAGACAGACAGACAGCCTTAGTTTCACCATAAGGGTTCCGTTTTTACCAACATTACGAATAAGGTCACTATAATCTTCTAGGGCGTGGACTCCCGATGTTTCCACTCACATCTTTCGTCGATCGTCGATACAGATTAGTGTCTGACAAAGTTTTTTGAGGAAAGAATAATCAAAAACACAAACATCACGCTTCTATTCATCGACAGGGCAGAGTGTAGAATAAGACCCACAATTCGCTGATTGTATTAGGTGGCCTCGCTGGTCTAGAGGTCGCAGGTGCGACTGCTGTGCACGAGATCCTGGGTTCGAATCCCAGTTCGGACAAAGTCAGAATTTTCCATTTGGAATTTTCTATGTATAATCTCGATTGATTATGATTTAAATATCAGGTTTGCCACTGAGCGATCCCCCTTCTGGTATGACCAACAGATATGTGCAAAAGACGTCCTCAAGTAAAAAGAACAAAGAAAATTAGCATACGTCACCATGCTTGGCAAAAGTAACTAATATATATACAGCCAGAAATGTCAAAAGACAAACTGACAGCAATAAGATTCACCCTACTTAGATAAATCACCATCTGTGGCTATTAAAATCAGCAAAAATAGCCAAATAACGCTTCGTACAAGTACGTAAATAAACCTGGCCATGTTGAAACCCAGGTCCATCAATCAATACCATACTGAATATTCCAGATGCCAAAAAGAGATAGATTCATGCAATGTGTTGCTGTCAAAGTGAGATAGCACCGCACGCAAACGCATTGGGCAAAATATTGCAGCGTTCGTCCTTGTATTACAAATTAATTATATTTTATCTCTCTTGCACCTGCATCTGTCTAGTTTTGTTATTGATTTGCCTACGTGGCAGCCTCCGACAGGCGGAGAGGTTTAGGGACTTTCATCCTCAATTTTGCAAGGAACTGTTATTGTAATATCAGTTCCGAAATACTACCCCGGAAATTGATGGAAAATAACAGTTTTGAAAAGTGGTTTGGGAAGACGTAACGTTGATATATGAATAACAATAATAAGTTTTAAGTTTAAGACTGAGCTGAATGGCTGAGCTTTAGTGTATTTTAACACCTATTATAGCATTACCCATATTTGCAAAATAAATGTCTATTCTATGACTACCGTAAACTCAGTATAAATAAGTAAATAAAATAATGAAAAATCATTATGGGTAGTCTGAAGACTAAAAATTATGTTGAGCGTTGCCTAGCATTGGCACATTACGCTACCCGAAACTGTCAAATTTTTTCAATCAACTTTGAACCTTATGCTTTGGCGATAAAGTTAAAAATCTATAAAGAAATTTGACAGATTGTATAAGTTTTTTTTTTGTGCGGATGGGAAATCATCAAATGACCCCTCCCGCTCTGGGTGGAGCAGAAGGGAGTGTCAGACTCTTCCTTAGCCCGTTATGTTCCGGGCCAGCGGTAACCCTTTCGGACAATCCTGCTGACCCTGAATATAGAATAGAATTATAATACTTTACATGGAGCGACTGCCTATCTGACCTCCACAACCCAGTGACTAGATAATACAATACCCCTTGGTAAGACTGGTTGTCAGACTTTCGGGCTTCTGACTACCTACTCGTAACAACTTTCAAACATCTACAAATAACATCCGGGACCAACGGCTTAACATGCTTTCCGAGGGGTCTCGAAATGTAATGGATGGTCACCCATCTACGGACCAACCTCGGCAAGTGTAGCTTAACCTTCGATTAACCAGTGCGGCTGCTATTATTTAGCCATGAGCCCCTGCGAGCCCATAATTAATATTTTATAATCCTGTTCTTCACAATCTCGGTACAAAATACGGAACAAGTACTTAGTAACAGATATTATAACGTTCCTAAAGGAAAGTTGTAATAACTGTTACTAAATACGGCAACCCCTTTAGGTCTAGTTTAAAATCAGTTCAGTAGGACCTAGACCTCATCCGGGTATGCATGTATTTCCGTGCAATGGAAAGTGTTTCAAGAAACTCAAGCAAAAATCACCTTTATTGCTGTAAGGAGCCAGCAGCAGCAGGGTGTCATTCTAGGGTAAGTACAACATGAATAAATTTCGCGAATTTTGTAATTTTTGGCGATTTTTCGGTAAAGGAGGGGGGGAGGGAGTCTATTTTTAGACAAAGGAACAAAGGAAGGTGAGTGGTGATTAGGGCTATTAAGTGAATATAGGTCTAGTGCTTTGGCGTTTGAGGGCGATTATTCTATTCGGGAGTCTATTCAAGATTTTGAAGGAGTCTATTTTTAGACAAAGGTACAAAGACAGGTAAGTGGTGATTAGGGTTGTTAAGCGTATTTATTTAGGTCTTGTGCTATAGCGTTTTAGGGCGATTATTGCGACAAGCGATATACTTTTCAAGATTGGTGATTTTGGTGATTAATGCTGAAGCATGAGCAGCTCTCTTTCGCTTCAGACGGGGTCATTTCAAAGCTGGTGCGACTAAATAGCCGCGATTTTTGGCGAAAAAAATCTATCACCATTTTTTTTTATCGCGTCGTTCTATAACAGGCACACAACACATCCTTGGCTTCGTAATGAGCAAGCTGGCTTGTCGAACATAATGGTTATTATGTCACATTCCCCTCCATCCCCCCTCCCCCTCCCTTCCATCTGCCCCTCCTCTCTCCCGCTACCTTTCCCTCCCCTTCCCTCCAACTGCCCCTTTGTCCTCCCCCTCCCCTTCAACCCCGCTGCCGCGCTGCGACTGCTAAGCGTGGGGTCCTAGGTTCGATTTCCGGGTCGGGCAAAGTGTTACAGGTTTTTTTTTCATTACTGTAACACGGCCTATAAAGGCGCGTACGCACGTACGAACAAAAACATGGTGAACACGAACATCGAACACTTTGTTCGCACGTGCGTACCACTAACGAACATAACCTGTGTTCGTCAAAAATGTTCGTGGCGATCCATTATGTTCGTGTTCACCATGTTTTGTTCGTACGTGCGTACGCGGCTTTATGAATGTGAGTGAACGTGTTACGTGCCTACACCTACGTCCGCGCTCCCCCGCGCTAACCGATAGTGGACGAAGGAACGCGAGTCTGTACTGTAAGCCACGCTCGCGATCCGCTCATAATAGTTCTGATTGTTTTTAGAGTTCCGTACCCAAAGGGTAAAAACGGGACCCTATTACTAAGAGTTCGCTGTCTGTCCGTCCGTCCGTCTGTCTGTCACCAGGCTGTATCTCAAGAACCGCGATAGCTAGACAGTTGAAATTTTCACAAATTATGTATTTCTGTTGCCGCTATAACAACAAATACTAAAAACAAAATAAAATAAATATTTAAGGGGGGCTCTCATGCAATAAACGTGTTTTTATCGGCTTTTTTGCCTTGTGGTACGGAACCCTTCGTGTGCGAGTCCGACTCGCACTTGGCCAGTTTTTTTTAACCATATTTCCTGTTTGTAATCAGCTCCTGTTGATTTTTTTTCGCGATTTCTGGTTTGGTCCCATATTAAAAGTTGTTCATAATAATGAGTATATTGACCTCTTAAGAGGTTGTTAATGTTTTACCAATAACCCTGTATACTCTTACTGATTCGTGCGTTCCAATAACACACACCCCTGCCTGCGATAAACTTTCCTACAAAGTGGCGCCCAACGTGGGGCACGAACCCACGACCCGTAGATTAAGAGTCTCATGCTCTACCGACTGAGCTACCCGGGCATTACGAATTTCTCAGCTAAGAGTTTGTAAGACTATAATATCCCTGCGTACCTACTTGGCTGATCTCCGAAATTCGGTCGGGAAGATTTTTTCCCGTCGTGTTTTTCGTGTAGTTTTTCTACATCTAGGTATTTTTTCTTAGAAATGGAGTTGCAGACCAGTTCCAGAGCATCAAGGAGTCCTCAACCTGACCTAAGAGCAGAAAGTAGTTCCATCGAAGACCAAGGGAACTGCAGAATGTCTTCGAGTCCAACATGACTTTTTGAAAGCCAGTTCAGCGTTGGACGCAACATGTCTTACATCCAAGAACCTTTATTAAAGATATGTCAAGGTTTCTCAGTAAGCGGCGTAGTTTGCGTCGCACAAAATGAGTCTGACTCACTGTTTGTGGCGTAAATTTCGCTGTGCTTACTAGTCGCGCAAATTGATCGGCGCCTGACGTAAATTGACGTAATTTTAGTAGGCAAGTTTTTAATCACGTCTAAACTTGTATGGAGTAGCGTCAGGCGCTAACTAATTTGACAGGACTATTCTGAAATTTATCATCTGTCCTTTTCATAATGGAATAGAAAGAAAAAGATGCATTGAACTTAAATTTTGGTTAGTTTGTGAATAAGGGTATTGGCACCACTATCTGCTTTATATTTTAGTTCAGTTGAAGTTTCATGATCTAATTTGGAGTATTTCTTAGGGTTCCGTACCCAAAGTCTGTCACCAGGCTGTATCACAAGAACCGCGATAGCTAGACAGTTGAAATTTTCACAAAATAATTATGTATTTCTGTTGCCGCTATAACAACAAATACTAAAATTAAAATAAAATGAATATAATTATAAGGGGGGCTCCCATACAACAAACGCGATTTTTTTTGCCCTTTTTTGCTCGATATCAATAATGGCAACAGGTAGGCACTTGAAATATTTACAAAATACTCATTTGTATTTTTACTTTAATAATAAAATTAAAATATTTAAAGGGGGCTCCCATACAACAAACGTGTTTTTTTCGGCGTTTTTGCCTTGTGTTACGGAACCATTCGTGTGCGAGGCTGACTCACAGTTGGCCAGTTTTTTTAATATTAGCATTGTTCAGTTTGGAGGTAACTTTGTATTTTTTTTTCTATCTAGAAAATTTTATGGAATCGTGTTTTCGCCAAACATAGGTAGTACTTAACATTAATCCCCAACTTTACCTTATATTTATTTCAAAATATATGCTGCAGTACTTTCGACTGCTGAATGCTAAGCTATTTGAGGTAATACTACACGTCATCCTTTAAATAAATGATTGTTAAAGGCCTATACAGGCTGGGCACGCCATAATTGCGGCGATAAGTCTTTGAGGAGTGGCTAGAGAGGCGCCACGGCGTCCTCACCTTCCGCCTAACACAGGTCCTCACCGGGCACGGCTGCTTCGGGAGGTTCCTGTTCAGAATAAGGCGGGAGGAAACGCCCGGGTGTCACCATTGTGTGGATCGCCCGGAGGACACGGTGAAGCATACGGTGGAGATCTGCCCAGCTTGGGCAGAGCACCGCCGTGTCCTCACGGCGGCGATCTCTCGCGTCCGGCCCTAGTCCAGGCCATGGTACGGAGCGAGAATGCGTGCGAGGCTGTCGCCTCCTTCTGCGAAGCAGTAATGCTCGCGAAGGAGGAGGCGGAGCGCGTGAGGGAGAGGCAATCATTGCGCCCTCACGCCCCTAGCCGCCGCAGGAGACGCCCTGGGCGTCGGGAATCAATAGCCGATTCCCGGACACCGTAGGCGCGGGCTTGCGGACGGCTAGCAATGGGCAACTCGCCGTCCGGTAAGGACCAGGCCCGGGTCAACGGCGCGTTGTGTTCCACGCGCGCCTCAAAGAGATGTCAGCACCAACTGACGGGGTCCGCTAGGGCCGATGCCTGCCAGGGTCGTGGGTTGTTCGAAAGAGATACCGTGGCCCCTGGCACAGGCAACTGAAGGAACACGGGTGGGTTTTAGTCAGTAAGAGTCTGACACTCCCTCCCGCTCCGCCCAGAGCGGGAGGGGTTATTTGATGATTACCCACCCAAAAAAAAAAAGGGCTTATACAGGCCCTTAACAACCATTTATTTAAAGGATGAAATTAAATATGTGCGCAAATTTTAATGAACGCCGATAGGTAATATAAATTCTCGTCGACTTGAAGGCAATAATTTAGTTTGCACTACTATCGAATAGGGGAAGTACCGGATTACGTCCAAAATGACATATACGGACAAAATTACACACTGGACTTTTTTCGAAATTGGTGGGCTACAATGCTGCAGTTGGTATAACATCACGTGAAGGAGGCCATGTTGGCATACCTGTCAAGTTATTGGCGCCATAGACTCCGTCACGCCGGTGTAACTGGCCAGTACGAATGCGTTTTGTGTGCGTAAAAGTTTTTTTGTTTTGATGGAGTTCGTCTCGTTTTCGGCGAGTTTTCCGTGGTTTATTACATACTTTGATGTAAATTGAAGTAGTGTAGCAGTATAGGTGCGATAATTCCCACACGTTTTTTTTCAAGAATTTAGATTTGGGAAATGACAATTTATAATGATTAGGTATGTAACAGATATTGAACCTCTTATTTCAAGTTGGCGCAAGTTTTCGATTTCATTCTGTATGAGCTTGTCGTATTAGATCGATTCGTACCGCCTCAGAATATATATTTTTTTTTTTGACAAATCTAACAAATCAAAATCATAAAAATCGGTCAAATTCTAGTGCAATATTTATAACATAAGTAGTTAATAGTTCTTAACCAACTTCAAAAAAAGGAGGTCGTCAATTCGACACGTATATCATCATCATTTCAGCCGAAAGACGTCCACTGCTGGACGTAGGCCTCTCCCAAGCACCTCCACTTCGACCGGTTCTGTGCTTCTCGCATCCAACGGGTTCCTGCGGCCTTCACAAGGTCGTCGGACCACCTTGTGGGAGGTACGTATATACTGTAATATTATTGGAACTGCAATATATTGACTTGATAATCTTTTAGGGCTTCCAATCAAATATATACAAAATTTTATAGGTCACAAATATTTTACTTAAAACTAAAAATTACGAAATAAAAAGTAGGTATGTATGTTCTAGAACATAGCGTCGAAAAACTCATCCGCATCGCTTTTCTGTATAGTTTTAGTTAAGTTAGAATTTAATATTGTTATTTTTACCTGTCTAAAGAAATATTACAACATGAACTTCAAAATTAACTCAAAAGTATGAAATAATATTTTTACTTGATACTAGCTGACCCGGCAAACGTTGTTTTGCCATATACCTAAATTATTTCTAGCTGCCCGGCGCTACTTCGTTCGCGTGGTGTTCTACCCCTTACCCTACCCTACCCCTACCCTACTCCTACCCTACTCCTACACTACTCCTACCCTACTCCTACACTACTCCTACCCTGCTCCTATCCTACTCCTACCCTACTTCTACCCTACTCCTACACTACTCCTACCCTGCTCCTATCCTACTCCTACCCTACTTCTACCCTACTCCTAACCTACTCCTACACTACTCCTACCCATAAGTAAATTATAAAAGTATTAAATACTATGTCCGTCTAAAACCGGATAAAAAGTCTAGGGTTCTAAGCTACCTCCCCACCAATTTTCAGCCAAATCGGTTTAGCCGTTCTTGAGGTATAAATAGTGTAACTAACACGACTTTCTTTTATAATTATTATAGATTATAATCATTATCAATACTTTTTTAAATAACACAGACATAAGTATCAGAGTTAATAAGACACATAATAATATTTTAAAGATCACAATATGTTTTCGTTAGTATATCGCGCCAATAGATGTCGTTACTACTCGTTACGTGTTTCCACTTATTGCAATAAAAAGTTGTTAAAGAATGCTTTAAATTGATTTTATTATTATTATTATTAAATGTCTTATTTAAAAAAAGATAACTGGAAATCTCTGTTTCTATGGAAAATTTAAAAAAATCGGTCTAACTTGGCTGTAACACTTTTTTTTTCAAAAATGTTTATAAACAATTTAGTTCCCTAACTTTCAAACTCAAACTCAAATCATTTATTTCAATTAAACCTTGTACAGGCACTTTTGAATTGTCAAAATTAAATAGTCTGTCAGTTAGTCAGAAAGTTGAAGCTAGTTACCCATTCCAAAGCGTAGATCTCTATGGAGAAGAACGGGCAAGAAACTCCATGGACACTCTTTTAAATCAAGATATTACAAAATCCTGGGTACATTATTCTTGTTGCTTCTATATGTGAGAACAATGTAAAAAAGACAGAAATGAAGAAACAATTCAAGACATAAGATTATTACAAGTGGATTAGGCCCATTAATATAAATGGGGATACCACTTAAAAAAAAAACGCGCCGACAGCTCTACCTCATGGGTGGTGTGGAAACGAGCTGCAGAACTTGTTCAAAAGTCTGAAAGAAGATGAACAGTTCTCTCAGCGTCCAAAGGACGTTTTGCCCTCAAATTAGATAGGGTGATTTGCCTTCAGCATGAAAAGGGCGTTTTGCTTACATCAATGTCAGGGCATTTTGCCCACAACAGCATAGTCAGGGCGTTTTGCCCACATCATTGAAGGGGCATTTTGCCTACAGCAGTATAATAATGGCGTTTTGCCCACATCATTGAAGGGGCATTTTGCCCACAACAGCATAGTCAGGGCCTTTTGCCCACATCATTGAAGAGGCATTTTGCCTACAGCAGTATAGTCATGGCGTTTTGCCCACATAATTGAAGGGGCATTTTGCCCACAACAGCATAGTCAGGGCATTTTGCCCACATCATTGAAGGGGCATTTTGCCTACAGCAGTATAGTCATGGCGTTTTGCCCACATCATTGAAGGGGCATTTTGCCTACAGCAGTATAATAATGGCGTTTTGCCCACATCATTGAAGGGGCATTCTGCCCACAACAGCATAGTCAGGGCGTTTTGCCCACATCATTGAAGGGGCATTTTGCCTACAGCAGTATAGTCATGGTTTGCCCTCAGCATAGAAAGGCCGTTTTGAGCTTGTGAGCAGTGTTGCTATCGTAAAAATCTGAGCTGCCGTATATCACAGTCTGGTTTGCCGTATTTTAAAGGAAAAAATACAAAATTGCCGTATTTTATAAAAATGTCTATTCCTCATTTGTTTCTCGTTTCTATTACCTCAGATTCATGTTTACCTAGAGAATACTTGTCCTTGGTTCTCATTTTGTCGCACTCGTAGGCATAGATTACTAATATGTAGGTGGTACTCGTAGGTGTAACAGTTACGTTAGTACATACGCGTATGTGGTGTCATTTGCAACTTTTTCATTCATTTTTAACCAAGTCGCAAGAGATGCCACTTCGGTGTTACAATAACAACTTCATGTTTGTCGGGATTTTCCCGGCTGTGCTCATAAAATTACCTGTTTACGTTTCGTTTTATTCATTACGCTAGTGAAAATCGTTTCGTTTCACCTATAGTCAATTGCCGTATTTTGTGATACGGCAATGAGAGGACTGCGTATGCAGTATTTTCTGAAAAAAAATATCGTAGATTGCCGTATAATACGGCAATTGCCGTATCAATAACAACACTGGTTGTGAGATTATTTCAATTTATAGGAGAATATCTCATTGAATATTGATCACACACAAGGTTTACAGTAGAGCACAGCATCAACAGGTGCAACAAAAACGAATAATTTTGCAATAATTAAATTTTGTTTTGATTACAACTGATGGTCTACTACTGCATATAAATAAAAATATGGGTTCCGTTTTACCATTTTGGTACGGAACCCTAAAAACGACCAGAGCACATCCGCTTGGTCAGCGGGATTGTCCGAAAGGGTTACCGCTAGCCCGGAACATAAAGGGCTAAGGAAGGAACACGGGCGGGTTTTAGTCAGTAAGAGAGACTCCCTTCCTCTCCGCCCAGAGCGGGAGGGGTTTTTTGATGATTTCTCAATCACAAAAAAAAAGCACATCCGCTTGACGGAAAGAAAAACCAGTGAGCAGAAACAAACATAATTTATTATACGCAATACCAAGAAGTCCGCAACTACAGCTTTGAGCCGTTTGGGGTCGAAACGCTCGGGTCATGGAGCCCGAGTGCGCGTCTTCTTTTTAGAGAAATTTCTCGCCGTAAATAGTTTGTATTTGTTTAATATGTATGTATGATTAAAACAAAGTTATAAAAACGTATAGCTACTACATTGGCATAACACTACGGAGGATATTTATTCATAGGTTCGAAAAATGTGTTAGCTCAGCAATGAAAATAACGCATTGAAATTTAATTGTCAGATATTACAATCCAATATTGTTAGTAAAGACATAAACATCTTACAAACTACTGTTAGTACATATACCTCTGTCAATTAATAAATTCAAAAACATATCAGATCCAATAACAATAATAATAGTTCATAATACGTAAGACAAAAACATGTCAGATCCAATAACAATAATAAGAGTTTATAATACGTAAGACAAAACCATGTCAGATCCAATAACAATAATAATAGTTCATAATACGTAAGACAAAAACATGTCAGATCCAATAACAATAATAATAGTTCATAATACGTAAGACAAAAACATGTCAGATCCAATAACAATAATAATAGTTCATAATACGTAAGACAAAAACATGTCAGATCCAATAACAATAATAATAGTTCATAATACGTAAGAAAAAAACATGTCAGATCCAATAACAATAATAATAGTTCATAATACGTAAGAAAAAAACATGTCAGATCCAATAACAATAATAAGAGTTTGTCGGCAGACACATTGATTAGCAGCTGTGAGAGACGGCGACTAGATGGCGCTAGTGGAACGTGCACCAGACGCAAATCATTCACTCTATCGATCATTTGGCCTAAAGGACTTGGTATCCAATCCAGTAAAATATTGTAACGGTTTCCCCCCCACTAGCGATCGCCTTTATAAGGAGCTGCGCTGTTTGATCGGTACGCATTTCCAACGGTTGCGTCGTGGTGCACGGACCACTGTCTCTCGACAGTCAGTACTGCCCGATTATTGGATGTGGAACGCTGTCTCTGACAATTAGTACTATCCTTATTGCGGTGGGTGCATGGACCACTGTCCCTGACAGTCAGTACTGCCCTATGTGACCGCCTTTTGCCGTTATTAGTTTTAGTATTTCATTTCTGTATTTTCTAGATTTAAGATAACTGATTGTTCAATTGAATAAACTTGTGTTTTACTTCTGATGTCTGGGCCAATCCGACAAGTTCATAATACGTAAGACAAAAACATGTCAGATCCAATAACAATAATAATAGTTCATAATACGTAAGACAAAAACATGTCAGATCCAATAACAATAATAATAGTTCATAATACGTAAGAAAAAAACATGTCAGATACAATAACAATAATAAGAGTTCATAATACGTAAGACAAAAACATGTCAGATCCAATAACAATAATAATAGTTCATAATACGTAAGACAAAAACATGTCAGATCCAATAACAATAATAATAGTTCATAATACGTAAGAAAAAAACATGTCAGATACAATAACAATAATAATAGTTCATAATACGTAAGACAAAAACATGTCAGATCCAATAACAATAATAATAGTTCATAATACGTAAGAAAAAAACATGTCAGATACAATAACAATAATAATAGTTCATAATACGTAAGACAAAAACATGTCAGATCCAATAACAATAATAATAGTTCATAATACGTAAGAAAAAAACATGTCAGATCCAATAACAATAATAATAGTTCATAATACGTAAGACAAAAACATGTCAGATCCAATAACAATAATAATAGTTCATAATACGTAAGACAAAAACACTACACATACTACTTCTGGGCACGGTTTGAAGGAACCACTATCGTCCTCGTCCAGTGCTTCCATACAGTGTGAGTCTTCATAATGTGCACATATCGAAATTAGGGCAACTAAGCTTAATTTTATCGACGGAATTTTTTTTTTTAAATCTAAAAAAAAAAATATTTGTAGAATTTTTATTAAAATTCTTGTTCGCTGCTGTGACCCCTGTGTAAACAATCGCCCTCAATTGAGAATTATGGTTTTTTTCTTACAAAAATCTGATATTTTTTCATCAATTTTTACAATAATTGTAAAATTACTCAATAAAAGCCCCGATTACCTCCCTTTTTTATTACTTTAAATTATTCTCCATCGTATCAGATTTCTAAACGTAAAATACCATGTTTATAACTCAATCACAACATTTCCTATCGACTGTTAAAGAAAGGCCTTGTAATCACCATACTTTAGCAGGTAAAGATCCTTTTAAATATTTTTTTATTTAAAAAAATATTTTTTCCGTCGATAAAATTAAGCTATGTTTCCCTCATTTCGTTATGTGCACATTATGAAGACTCACACTGTATAGGCCCTCAGTCCTATCCGATACGGTCATCAATAGACTGTTGACTGTTCTCGGTTTTATCATCATCATTTCAGCCGAAAGAGGTCCACTGTTTTTTATACATACACGTATTCAGACTCATTACAGTGTATTCGCAATTATTTTCCCTCTGACAGCAGCACGAATACAGCAACCTTTTTGTGACGAGAAGAAAGATCACTATGGTTTGGACAGTGATGCAAAGTCAGAGGTAAATAACAGTGAATGCACTGTAGCATTATAAAAGTAACTTTTATGACTCCTGTGTCATATAATTAATTTTGGTCGGCCCCTACCACACCGGATTTGAAGCGTGGCAGTGTCCGCCGTAGAACAAGCCAGATGGACAAAAGTCATTATCAAATTCCCGGAAATAGGTACTTTCTACAAGTAAACAACACCCCTAAACCCTTGATTCCAAGAATTGTTTACGTCTGACATTCCATACTGATGAGTCATCGTTTATCAAAGTAAGCTAATGAGGTAAATGCAATTAAAGAAATAGGTCAGTTGCATTTTCGCGATACTTGCAGTACCGTCTGATGGTGGCAGTTCTTAGTTTCGTGGAAAGTTTTAATGATGAATTTTACTTCTGAAGGTATGTATAATATTTTTTCTAATTAGAATCTTTTTAATGTGTCATAAAAATTCATAAAGTAGTTTCTGGTTTTCGAACTTATCAGGCTTGGAAAAGCCATGTATCCTCTTGTATCCTCTTGTAACTCTGAATTTTTTATATATTGTAGCTGCATGGCTATAGATGATTATGACATATATTTTATGTAGCACACTTGAGTACAACATTATTTTTTTCTTTTTTTTGCAGAAAAGCTTTACTCTATTAGTAAAATAGAGTTTTTCGAAGAGTGGCTTAAGCACGAAAAACACGAAAGAAATGGTCGTCTATTTGAATTTATTTTGTCTAAATTTGATTCTTCTGACATCACTGAAGAATGTCAAAGGGAAATTAAGATGAAATTAGCCAGCATCTCTTCGAATATTGCTTTGGTAGCAATTTTCGAAGAAAAGCTTGCTAATTTCATGTCTTCAGGAAAGTCAAAACAGCGTTTCCTTAATAAGAATAAGTTGTGGCTGGAACGCGAGAACATAGGAATTCTGCAAGCTATCGACTCTACCGCAACCTTCTACCTCATCCGCTGACCTTTCTCGACCCGGAAGACCTAAAAAAGTCTTTGAAGATTCGTCTTTTAAAACTAAGAAACGTAGAGTTGAAGATCTAGTTCAATCGCGGAGTGTTGGGGAATTAATGACTGCTGCAGAGGTAGCTGCACGGTCGAGTGGACATAAAAACGTTGCCAGAATTATAAAGGACATTGCCGAAAACCAGCTTCTGCAAGTGCATGCATTAGCCGTCGACAAGCAAGTGGCAAAGTTTTGGGAAAACAAGATTTAAAATACAGTCGTGCCAGCGACACGAAGAAGAAGAAGAAGCAAGTGCTGTTCAAAATGATAGACCGCTAAGTAGTGACGAGGCATTAGCGTATTATATTGATTCAAAATCAACAACTAACTCATACAAACAGACTAGGAAGTGGATTGTGAAAGTCGGGCATCACGTGTTTCCGTGTTTATCCTTCCGAGGAGCAGATTGTTGTGACACAATTGGATTCTGAATCCGATGATTCTGATATTGAGATTTAGTTTTAATGTAAATAGATACCTCTAGTATTAGATTTATAATTTTTGTATAAATATGTTAGTCTAAGGTTGTATTTACATAATTAGCGTTGATATTTCTAGAGATTAAGATAATTTTAATGTAAATAGATACCTCTAGACCTCTAGTATTAGATTTACAATTTTTGTATATAATATGTGAGTCTAAGGTTATATATATATAATTAGCGTTGATATTTGTAGCGATTAAGATCATTTTATTCTTATTTTTTTTCTGTACCATAACCGTGTACCTATACATGAAATAAAATATTTATATACAATTCCTATGCATTTTCTTTAAAAAAATATTATAGTACTATATAATTAACTAATTTAAAGATATAGTTCCAAAACCATGAAAATATGTTTTTGTCCACCTGCCTTGTTCTACGCCGGACACTGTGCGTCCATCTGTCTGTCACCAGGCTGTATCTCAAGAACAGCGATAGCTAGACAGTTGAAATTTTCACAGATGATGTATTTCTGTTGCCGCTATATTTAAGGGGGGCTCTCATACAACCAACTTGTTTTTTTCGGCGTTTTTGCCTTGCGGTACGGAACCCTTCGTGTGCGAGTCCGACTCGCACTTGGCCAGTTTTATTACTAGTAGATGCCGATACCCATCACATTTGTGTAGTTCCGCCAATTAATCAACAGTTTATAATGTCAGGGAAATTCAATAGCAACAATAATTGTCTGGTCGTGAGCAGAAAGACGCCCACTGCTGGACATAGCCCTCTCCCAAGCACTTCCACTTCGACCGGTTCTGTGCTTCAAAAAAAGGCAAAAAAAAAGTAAAAGGCGACTAAGGGTCGTACCGGAGAATGGGCAGCAGCGTTCTCTGTGCATTCCACCACCATACCATACTGCGATCGCCAACCCGCCTGCCAAGCGTGGCGATAAATGTCTGGTATATTCAATTCAAATCAGTCTCATTCTTTGACAGTTGTTAAAAGTGTCTTTAACAAGACAAGTTGACGTAGTCTGTCAATTAGATAAACAATTTAGTTCCCTGACTTTACAAGTGGATTAGGCCCATTAATATAAATGGGGATACCACTTAAAAAAAAAACGCGCCGACAGCTCTACCTCATGGGTGGTGTGGAAACGAGCTGCAGAACTTGTTCAAAAGTCTGAAAGAAGATGAACAGTTCTCTCAGCGTCCAAAGGACGTTTTGCCCTCAATTTAGATAGGGTGATTTGCCTTCAGCATGAAAAGGGCGTTTTGCTTACATCAATGTCAGGGCATTTTGCCCACAACAGCATAGTCAGGGCGTTTTGCCTACGACATTGAAGGGGCATTTTGCCCTCAGCTTAGAAAACGCCTTTCGCCCATATCAAAGTCAGGGCATTTTGCCTACAGCAGTATAGTCATGGCGTTTTGCCCTCAGCACAGAAAGGGCATTTTGTGCTTGTGAGATTATTAAAATTTATAGGAGAATATTTAATTGAATATTGATCACACAATAGCATTACAGATGTTATCATAGAACAAAAACAAAATAAGGTTAAAATTAAAACTATTAGAGCACAGCATCAACAGTAATAAATAATTAAGGGGGGCTCCAATACAACAAACGTGTTTTTCGGTGTTTTTGCCTTGTGGTACGGAACCCTTGGCCAGTTTTTTTTGTCACATTATTTATCGTAAAAAATACTTGGACCAGTTTCCTAACCTAATTGCGTTACACACTACCAATCTCAATTTGACGGAAATTGCTAATCCATTGCTTCATACACTCCAAAAATGTGTCAGCTCAACAACGTAAACAACGCAATGAATGTTGTTGAAATGTCAAAACGAAAGCCATTCCTACTGTGAGTGTGTTACGTACGCAATTACCCTGCAGGGAAAAAATATAGGCATACGTTACTGTGAATTAATGAACTCCAAAGACCACGTGACCAAGTTTCATCAAGATTTTAAGGTTTTTTTTTTTGTTTAGCCTATACTGTCCCACTGCTGGGTAAAGGCCTCCCCCAAGTCCTTCCAGGAACTTTTTTCCTGCGCCACCTCGAGCCAGCCCTCGCGGTACGCGTCCAGGTCATCTCGCCACCGCTTTCTGGTTCGACCTCGGCGGCGCCGGCCATCATCAGGCACCCAATGTGTGGAAACTTTTGCCCAGCGGTAATCCTGCATGCGGCTGATGTGACCCGCCCAATCCCACTTGAGCCTGACAGCCTTCTTGCCTACGTCTATTATACCCGTTTTAGAACGGAATAATAGACGATTTAAGAAACATATCTTTTATTTTTAGGGTTCCGTACCCAAAGGGTAAAAACAGAACCCTTGTACTAAGACTTCGCTGTCTGTCCGTCCGTCCGTCTGTCTGTCACCAGGCTGTATCTCAAGAACCGCGATAGCTAGACAGTTGAAATTTTCACAGATGATGTATTTCTGTTGCCGCTATATTTAAGGGGGGCTCTCATACAACAAACTTGTTTTTTTTTGGCGTTTTTGCCTTGCGGTACGGAACTAGGGAATGCAAACCGGTTTCACCGAAAACCGAAAACCCGGTTTTTCGGAATATTTGAAATTATAAAAAAACGGGTTTTTTATCACGTTTCCGGTTTTTCGAGGTTTTTTATTATTTTCAAATGGCAACACCCAACACCACGGGTCAGTCAAAACTATGAATTTGGTGTCAGCCATTTTGTTTTACCAAACGTTGCCAACGGTTGCTAGTGAAAAGATTCAAGATTCAAAATTCTTTATTAGTGGAAAAAGACGTGTTGTTTATTGTAGCATTAGTAATTTGGTAACATTTAACTGTTTTCAATAGTTGAGTAAAGGTGTTTAGTGAATTTGTCGTGCAGTTCAGTTATTTTTGTAAGTATTTGACATTTATAATATGTACTTAGGTTAGGTACAAATTGCTATTTTTAAATGTTAAGATATTCACACATTGTGCCACACAATGCTTTATATTATAATTGTGAAAGTTTGATTGTTAGCATGTTTTTTACTTTTTCACGCAAAAACGGCTAGAATCTAGATAGATTTGGATGAAATTTAGAATAGAAATAGCTAGGCTACCTACATAGCCTACTTTTAATCCCGAAAAAATCATGTTCCACTTATTCTACGCTGCCGAAGTCTCGGGCAGAAGGTAGTAGTTAATTTATTAAACAACGGTTTTGTAATGATAGGCATAGGCCGTCTGCCCATCGCCTACGAAACTGATTTGCCTTTGTTTCCTTACCTAACTTTTACAGTATGCCCAGGAAGTGCCTGGATCAGCCTGGAACATTATATTTTCCTTCCTCTCCCAGTCCAGTATAATTCTTGTTACTTTCATAATTAAACAGATCAAGTTAATGTTCTTGCTTGTCGCTTTCAGATTACTATGGATGACTTTGTAGAAAACATCAGAAAAACTGAGGATAAAAACAGCGTGTGGATGGTTTCATTTTAAAAGTTAGAGTTTATGATTAAAGAATTTATAATATGGTTATATGTTGGTTTTGTATTTTGTAATACTTTCTATTAATGCGTGATAGTTAGAATTACTTAATTATGTTTCGTTGATCTTTTTAATACTGTTGATTAATATTGTACCTACTAGGGTGAAGCACAAAAAGCAAATAAACCTTTCACTTAAACAAATTTCTGCATTTTCATTGAAATTTTGAATTCTTATGTATTTATTTTTAATAGATACGTTTCTATTTAATTATTAAAAATATGCAAGATGTAGGCGGCCTGAATTTCACAAGTAGTTTAAAAAAAACTTCAACAAAGAAAAAAAACCGGGTTCACCGAAAACCGGCTTTTTAATACGAAACCCGAAAAAAAACCGGGTTTTAATTTTGGCCGGTTTTGCATTCCCTATACGGAACCCTTCGTGTGCGAGTCCGACTCGCACTTGGCCAGTTTTATTACTAGTAAATGCCGATACCCATCACATTTGTGTAGTTCCGCCAATTAATCAACAGTTTATAATGTCAGGGAAATTCACTAGCAACAATAATTGTCTGGTCGTGAGCAGAAAGACGCCCACTGCTGGACATAGCCCTATCCCAAGCACTTCCACTTCGACCGGTTCTGTGCTTCAAAAAAAGGCAAAAAAAAAAGTAAAAGGTGACTAAGGGTCGTACCGGAGAATGGGCAGCAGCGTTCTCTGTGCATTCCACCACCATACCATACTGCGATCGCCAACCCGCCTGCCAAGCGTGGCGATAAATGTCTGGTATTATATTCAATTCAAATCAGTCTCATTCTTTCACAGTTGTTAAAAGTGTCTTTAACAAGACAAGTTGACGTAGTGTGTCTATTAGATAAACAATTTAGTTCCCTAACTTTACAAGTGGATTAGGCCCATTAATATAAATGGGGATACCACTTAAAAAAAACGCGCCGACAGCTCTACCTCATGGGTGGTGTGGAAACGAGCTGCAGAACTTGTTCAAAAGTCTGAAAGAAGATGAACAGTTCTCTTAGCGTCCAAAGGACGTTTTGCCCTCAGCTTAGAAAGGGGGGTTGGCCCTCGCACCCGCATCCACTTGATGTAAAGAAAAACCAATGAGCAAAAACAAACATATTATTATACGCAATACCAATAAGTCCGCTAAATTATCCTTCGCGGTGGCAGCACCAGGTTTGATTTTTCCAATGTCCTGGTGTGAACGAATAGCATTCAAACGACTTGCATTGTTCGTTTTCTCGAACAAGAATAGTGCCCTGTTTAGCCCACACAAATTTATAATAGGCTATTTGACTGGTTTCTGATAAACATCTCAGATTATTTAATGGTGTCTAACGAGCCCACAAAAACCTATTACTTAAAATTGCATAATGTATTTCTTTTAAAAAAGAGTAAATAAAAATATACTGTTTAAATAAGCCGCCAAAACGCTATCTGTAACAATATGGCGTCGTGACGTCACGATTCACGTAAACAAACGTTGAAACGGTCGAGATACTAGACAAAAGTCATCTGTTCTGTCAACGATAGACAGAAATTTACTAAATCATGACGTCATCTTAAGTTCAGCCAATCCAGACCAGACAGATCCAGATTTAAAAAGATGAAGTTTTTTCGCGATTTTTTTTATAAATACATTGTTTTGTAGTAAAATTAATGCAAATCGATTTTAAAAGCGATAATCTATACGAGTGTCAATAATTATGACCTTAATTTTTACATTGTCAAATAGCCTATTATGCTTTTGGGCTGCTTCCTTGCAGTCACGAAACAAATGTTTTCTCTTTATCCTGAGATGTTCATGCATGTAAATACGTGAAGGTGTGTCAGAAATGCTCAGGTGTTCGGAGATCAGCCTTTTGGCTAGTCGAAAGGCGCTGAGTACAGACTCAGCGCCAAAGGGCTGATCTCAGATCGTATCGTATCTCGTATGTATTGTATCTCAGATTGTAGTAGCTTGATGTGCTGACGCCAGCACATCAAGCTACTACAATCTGTCAAATTTCTTTAGTAGATTTTCAACTTTATCGCTAAAGCATAAGGTTCACAGTTGATTGGGAAAATTTGACAGTTTTGGTTAGCTTGATGTGCTGGCGTCTGTATATTGTCGCGAAGTATACGTGAGACCAATTTTACGACAATGTTATTTGGTTTGTCATTCTGTTCATGTGCATGAGGAACATGGTGTATTGCGACAATATACTTAGTACTTAATGTATAATTAGTTTTTATTACTATTATATGCCGATACCCATCACATTTGTGTAGGGTTGTAATGTCAGGAAAATATTTTTTTATCTAAATTAACTAGCAACATTAATTGTCTGGTATATTCAAATCACAACTGTCATTGTTTGACAGTTGTAAAAAGTGTCTTTAACAAGACAAGTTGACGTAGTGTGTCAATTAGATAAACAATTTAGTTCCCTGGCTTTACAAGTGGATTAGGCCCATTAATATGAATGGGGATACCACTTAAAAAAAAAACGCGCCGACAGCTCTACCTCATGGGTGGTGTGGAAACGAGCTGCAGAACTTGTTCAAAAGTCTGAAAGAAGATGAACAGTTCTCTCAGTTTTGCCCTCAATTTAGATAGGGTGATTTGCCTTCAGCATGAAAAGGGCGTTTTGCTTACATCAATGTCAGGGCATTTTGCCCACAACAGCATAGTCAGGGCGTTTTGCCCACGTCATTGAAGGGGCATTTTGCCCTCAGCTTAGAAAATGCCTTTCGCCCATATAAAAGTCAGGGCATTTTGCCTACAGCAGTATAGTCATGGCGTTTTGCCCTCAGCATAGAAAGAGCATTTTGTGCTTGTGAGATTATTAAAATTTATAGGAGAATATTTAATTGAATATTGATCACACAATAGCATTACAGATGTTATCATAACAAAAACAAAATAAGGTTAAAATTAAAACTATTAGAGCACAGCATCAACAGGTGCAACAAAAACACAGCAACATCCAGAAAACACGCATTTATAATAGCAAATACAATTTCCAGACAATATTACAAAATAAATACATGCGTACTCCGATCTCATCGCCCAACCAGGGCCTCCGTGATGAAATTAATCAACGCAACAAGAACACCAGCTAAACAAAATGACAATAGCAGATCCGCTTGACGCAAAGAAAAACCAATACGCAAACCATAAAAGTCCGCTAATTATCCTTCGCGGCAGCAGCACCACACCAGGTTTGTTTTTCAAATGTCCTACAGTTTAATTGCGTAACACATTTTGTTTCTTAATGCGATTGGCGAAAGCGCCAGGGTAGCCCGCGAAATTCAATTTTTTTTTACCATTTTTGCTTAAAATATGATTCGCGGCCGTAACAAATATGTATTTACAGAATTATTATCATTAAAGTCATCAACACAACTCTCTAAGACCAAGTAATGCCAAGAATGAGTATTTCATGAAATCTTGACATTTGGGGATTATAATATTGATTTTAATTATTATAATTCTGTAAAAACATATTTGTAACTTAATACCGCTAAAATAGATAGCTTACAACTGTATCGAGTAACGCAAACGAGGGATTAAAATTACCGCGTACAAAAAGTCCCCCGAATAACCGAGGACATGCAGAGAGCGGACCGGACAAAAGTACGGGGGAGTCCCCGAAAAAAATAGCACTCGTGTGACTAGGCGAAGCAACGCACATGGCGGAGTTTAGTCCGCGTTGTGCGCTCGAGAGTGACGTACGTATGCACGACGATAAACGATGACACCATGTGCGTTGAGTTCTTATTCGCGGAGCGTACTTTTTTCTCTGCCGCGGAGAAAAGTCCGTCGTCTGCGCAGGCCATTAAGGCCCGGCGCCCACTATCGGCATCGGCACGACTGAGGATTTTTATGCGACAAATAGAAATATAACTTAATAGTACGACAATAAAATTTAAATTTCAATGTCACGGTATGTCGGATACCCTATCTTTATTTTTGCACCTATGCTGATTATTATTTATCATTGAAATTTCAATTTTATCGTCATACAATGCTATTGTGTGATCAAAATTCAATTAAATATTCTCCTATAAATTTTAATAATCTCACAAGCACAAAATGCCCTTTCTATGCTGAGGGCAAAACGCCATGACGTTTTGCCCTCAGCATAGAAAGGGCATTTTGTGCTTGTGAGATTATTAAAATTTATAGGAGAATATTTAATTGAATTTTGATCACACAATAGCATTACAGATGTTATCATAGAACAAAAACAAAATAAGGTTAAAATTAAAACTATTAGAGCACAGCATCAACAGGTGCAGCAAAAACACAACAACCTCCAGAAAACACGCATTTCTAATAGCAAATACAATTTACAGACAATATGTACAACTACATGCGTACTCCGATCGCACCGCCCAACCAGGGCCTCCGTGATGAAATTAATCAACGCAACAAGAACACCAGCTAAACAAAATGACAATAGCAGATCCGCTTGACGAAAAGAAAAACCAATACGCAAACCATAAAAGTCCGCTAATTATCCTTCGCGGCAGCAGCACCACACCAGGTTTGTTTTTCAAATGTCCTACAGCTTAATTGCGTAACACATTTTGTTTCATAGTGCGATTGGCGAAAGCGCCAGGGTAGCCCGCGAAATTCAATTTTTTTTTACCATTTTTGCTTAAAATATGATTCGCGGCCGTAACAAATATGTATTTACAGAATTATTATCATTAAAGTCATCAACACAACTCTCTAAGACCAAGTAATGCCAAGAATGAGTATTTCATGAAATCTTGACATTTGGGGATTATAATATTGATTTTAATTATTATAATTCTGTAAAAACATATTTGTAACTTAATACCGCTAAAATAGATAGCTTACAACTGTATCGAGTAACGCAAACGAGGGATTAAAATTACCGCGTACAAAAAGTCCCCCGAATAACCGAGGACATGCAGAGAGCGGACCGGACAAAAGTACGGGGGAGTCCCCGAAAAAAATAGCACTCGTGTGACTAGGCGAAGCAACGCACATGGCGGAGTTTAGTCCGCGTTGTGCGCTCGAGAGTGACGTACGGATGCACGACGATAAACGATGACACCATGTGCGTTGAGTTCTTATTCGCGGAGCGTACTTTTTTCTCTGCCGCGGAGAAAAGTCCGTCGTCTGCGCAGGCCATTAAGGCCCGGCGCCCACTATCGGCATCGGCACGGCTGAGGATTTTTATGCGACAAATAGAAATATAACTTAATAGTACGACAATAAAATTTCAATTTCAATGTCACGGTATGTCGGATACCCTATCTTTAATTTTGCACCTATGCTGATTATTATCATTGAAATTTCAATTTTATCGTCATACAATTAAGTTACATTTTTATTCGTCGCATAAAAATTCTCAGCCATGCCGATGCCGATAGTGGGCGCCGGGCCTAAGCCAACTCCAGTAGTAATCATTTTCCATATACGGAATTGTATAACTTTTTATGATTCAAATTGAGTAGAATTGTATAGAGGTGTACCAACTATCGGGCAGAATCTGTGTGGTGAAAGTGTTTTGTTTCGTCAAATATGAACTATCCGCTTCCGAATAATTTTGCTATAATTAAATTTTGTTTTCATTACAATCGATGATCTACTACTGCATATAAATAAAAATGTAGTCGAAATAAATAAATGGTCGGTCGATAGGCGACGTATGATGCAAGAGCGAGCGAAGGGCACCCCGAGGTTAGGTTTGGTTAGGTTACTTTAAACCCTTTACACAGAAATAGGAGCCCCGCCACGCGGGGCTCCGTCGACATAGAGAACTGGTTTGGCCTAAGCGAAACTAGTTACCCTCTATTGTTGGTGAATCATTTGGGTTAGGTTACTACTGTGACCAGCGAAAGAAAATATTTTAATTCAAAATATTTTCAAAAAGTAAACAATCAAACTACGAACGCAATAGGCGACGTAGGATGCAAGAGCGAGCGAAGGGCACTCCGAGGTTCGGTTACTTTAAACCCTATAACCAGAAATATAGTTGTGACTCCAGTTTGTTAAAATGGTACCTAAAAAAAGTTCCCTGATTTTACAAGTGGATTAGGCCCATTTTTATAAATGGGGATACCACTAAAAAAAAAACGCGCCGACAGCTCTACCTCATGGGTGGTGTGGAAACGAGCTGCAGAACTTGTTCAAAAGTCTGAAAGAAGATGAACAGTTCTCTCAGCGTCCAAAGGACGTTTTGCCCTCAGTTTAGATAGGGTGATTTGCTTTCGGCATAAAAAAGGGCATTTTAATAATAATAATTCATTTATTTTCAGGCAAAAAACACCCATTATCACGCGACATACATTCATAGAAAAACCTAAAATAAATTAAATTAAATAATTTTGCCTACGTCAGTATAGTCATGGCGTTTTGCCCTCAGCTTAGAAAGGAGCGTTTGCCCTCGCACCCATAAGCACAATGTTTTACGAGCAATGATTTTTATGCAATTTTACTTATAATAGAATAAGTAGTTGACGCGTGTTGACGACTATGCGATCGGGCTTTTTACACCCTGTATTTGACTTTTATTTTCTATCCGTAGGGAAAAACCAAAATCAACAGCGCCAATGACATCACTGATGCGTTGCTGACCTTCTGAGGTAAATATTGCAGGCTACAATAGGCTATTTGACTGGTTTCTGATAAACATCTCAGATTATTTAATGGTGTCTAACGAGCCCACAAAAACCCATTACTTCAAATTGCATAATGTATTTCTTTTAGAAAATAGTAAATAAAAATGTACTGTTTAAATAAGCCGCCAAAACGCTATCTTTAACAATATGGCGTCGTGACGTCACAATACACGTTAACAAACGTTGAAACGGTCGAGATACTAGACAAAAGTCATCTGTTCTGTCAACGATAGACAGAAATTGACTATATCATGACGTCATCATAAGTTCAGCCAATCCAGACCGTTTTCGATGACGTGGCGCCAGATTTAAAAAGATGAAGTTTTTTCGGGATTTTTTTAATAAATAATACATTGTTTTGTAGTAAAATTAATGCAAATCGATTTTAAAAGCGATAATCTATACGAGTGTCAATAATTATGACCTTATTTTTTACATTGTCAAATAGCCTATTTAACAATCTTACAAACAACCTTTCTACATATTCGCTCATCCAATAGAACAACGACGTAATTACGAAAATGTCCAAACTGAGATTTTGTAAATTTTTAACAGTTTTCTTGAGTTTTGTCATGAAGTTATTACAAATTATTATTGTTAGTAAAGCAACATACATAAAATATTAAAAGATTTTATCATAATCATTGGAAATATCATATTTTGAATTTCAAACTTTTAAAACGTTCTCCTGAAAAATAGCTAGAACATAATTACGACATTGTTCTATTGGATGAGCGAATATTCTTTTGGGCACTTATCCCATTGACAGCGATGCGGAAGAGCTTTTTGATGCCCAATGAGCTCCTTTTATTGTTTTCCTTTTTAGGGTTCCGTACCCAAAGGGTAAAAACGGGACCCCATTACTAAGACTTCGCTGTCGGTCCGTCCGTCCGTCCGTCTGTCTGTCACCAGGCTGTATCTCAAGAACCGCGATAGCTAGACAGTTGAAATTTCCACAGATGATGTATTTCTGTTGCCGCTATAACAACAAATACTAAAAACAGAATAAAATAAATATTTAAGGGGGTTCCCATACAACAAACGTGTTTTTTTCGGCGTTTTTACCTTGTGGTACGGAACCTTTCGTGTGCGACTGTATGTAATATTTATTATAGTGTTAAATTGTAAAATAGGTAGGTTATTTGTGAATATAAAAATTTTAGATAATTGGAAAAGAATATCTGTAATGAATATTTGAATGATGTTTTACTGTCGCAGATGGATTCGCTGTTTTACAAAACCACTAGTTGTTTTACAAAACAGCGGATTCTACGTTGAACGTTGTTCAGTTGTTGTACATAACGGAGCTGTTTTGTAAAACAGCGGAGTCTAATTGCGAAATTAACTCTGTCTGTCTTTTACATTTACAGACCCTGCAATCTTTAATACGGGCAGACTATGACTTGTTTTAGAATTGCTTTCGAAGCCGTGGGCGAAAGCTAGTAAATAAATAAATTTAGGACTCAAACGAAGCTAATCACAGGGCAAGGTTGCGTGTGGAAAGTCGCGCTTCTAACAAAGTAAGTAGCAAAGTTAAGATAAAAAAAACAACTGACTTCCAAAAAAAATCTTTTATGTGCAAAATAACTTTGGCTTCAGAAGTCGGTGGCTTTTTTCGGAGGTCGGTTTTTTGGTATAGTAATTTTTTTTTAAATTTGTTTATTAAACTTTATGCACAAGTAAAAACTGTACAAAGGCGGACTTAATGCCTTGGGCATTTTCTACCAGTCTACCTTATGGTGATGCAGAGACAATACACAGTAGGTGCAATTACAGTAATTTAATCTTTAACAATTTTTTTTATTTATTTATTTTATTATGTATGTAAGTATGTACCTGTAAGAGTATTTCTATTCTATTTTACACACAGTAGAATACATAGGGATATCATATAAGTATAATGTGAGTACAAAGGCTTATAACAGGATGAAATTGAATATTATGTGCACCAAATTGCCGCCGATAAAAATTCTTGTCTACTTGAAGGCAATAACTTTTGTTTGCACGATAAATACACTTTTTTTTCAAGAATTTAGATTTGGGAAGTGACAATTTATAATGATTAAGGTAACAGTTACTGAACCTCCTATTTCGAGTTGGTGCAAGTTTTCAATTTCATTCTGTTTAACGTCACGGAAATTTAATAACACGCACAATACTACATTAGGTAGGTAAATAGGTAATACGGGCTGGTTTCCGCAACTCCACGTCAATGCGCGTATTTTGTTACTACCTATAAAGTGGAGTAGGCCCATTTAAAAAAATGGGGATACCACTAAAAAAAAAACGCGCCGACAGCTCTACCTCATGGGTGGTGTGGAAACGAGCTGCAGAACTTGTTCAAAAGTCTGAAAGAAGATGAACAGTTCTCTCAGCGTCCAAAGGACGTTTTGCCCTCAGTTTAGATAGGGTGATTTGCTTTCGGCATAAAAAAGGGCATTTTAATAATAATAATTCATTTATTTTCAGGCAAAAAACACCCATTATCACGCGACATACATTCATAGAAAAACCTAAAATAAATTAAATTAAATAATTTTGCCTACGTCAGTATAGTCATGGCGTTTTGCCCTCAGCTTAGAAAGGAGCGTTTGCCCTCGCACCCATAAGCACAATGTTTTACGAGCAATGATTTTTATGCAATTTTACTTATAATAGAATAAGTAGTTGACGCGTGTTGACGACTATGCGATCGGGCTTTTTACACCCTGTATTTGACTTTTATTTTCTATCCGTAGGGAAAAACCAAAATCAACAGCGCCAATGACATCACTGATGCGTTGCTGACCTTCTGAGGTAAATATTGCAGGCTACAATTTAACAATCTTACAAACAACCTTTCTACATATTCGCTCATCCAATAGAACAACGACGTAATTACGAAAATGTCCAAACTGAGGTTTTGTAAAATTTTTAACAGTTTTCTTGAGTTTTCTCATGAAGTTATTACAAATTATTATTGTTAGTAAAGCAACATACATAAAATATTAAAAGATTTTATCATAATCATTGGAAATATCATATTTTGAATTTCAAACTTTTAAAACGTTCTCCTGAAAAATAGCTAGAACATAATTACGACATTGTTCTATTGGATGAGCGAATTTTTTTTTGGGCACTTATCCCATTGACAGCGATGCGGAAGAGCTTTTTGATGCCCAATGAGCTCATTTAATTGTTTTCCTTTTTAGGGTTCCGTACCCAAAGGGTAAAAACGGGACCCCATTACTAAGACTTCGCTGTCGGTCCGTCCGTCCGTCCGTCTGTCTGTCACCAGGCTGTATCTCAAGAACCGCGATAGCTAGACAGTTGAAATTTCCACAGATGATGTATTTCTGTTGCCGCTATAACAACAAATACTAAAAACAGAATAAAATAAATATTTAAGGGGGTTCCCATACAACAAACGTGTTTTTTTCGGCGTTTTTACCTTGTGGTACGGAACCTTTCGTGTGCGACTGTATGTAATATTTATTATAGTGTTAAATTGTAAAATAGGTAGGTTATTTGTGAATATAAAAATTTTAGATAATTGGAAAAGAATATCTGTAATGAATATTTGAATGATGTTTTACTGTCGCAGATGGATTCGCTGTTTTACAAAACCACTAGTTGTTTTACAAAACAGCGGATTCTACGTTGAACGTTGTTCAGTTGTTGTACATAACGGAGCTGTTTTGTAAAACAGCGGAGTCTAATTGCGAAATTAACTCTGTCTGTCTTTTACATTTACAGACCCTGCAATCTTTAATACGGGCAGACTATGACTTGTTTTAGAATTGCTTTCGAAGCCGTGGGCGAAAGCTAGTAAATAAATAAATTTAGGACTCAAACGAAGCTAATCACAGGGCAAGGTTGCGTGTGGAAAGTCGCGCTTCTAACAAAGTAAGTAGCAAAGTTAAGATAAAAAAAACAACTGACTTCCAAAAAAAATCTTTTATGTGCAAAATAACTTTGGCTTCAGAAGTCGGTGGCTTTTTTCGGAGGTCGGTTTTTTGGTATAGTAATTTTTTTTTAAATTTGTTTATTAAACTTTATGCACAAGTAAAAACTGTACAAAGGCGGACTTAATGCCTTGGGCATTTTCTACCAGTCTACCTTATGGTGATGCAGAGACAATACACAGTAGGTGCAATTACAGTAATTTAATCTTTAACAATTTTTTTTATTTATTTATTTTATTATGTATGTAAGTATGTACCTGTAAGAGTATTTCTATTCTATTTTACACACAGTAGAATACATAGGGATATCATATAAGTATAATGTGAGTACAAAGGCTTATAACAGGATGAAATTGAATATTATGTGCACCAAATTGCCGCCGATAAAAATTCTTGTCTACTTGAAGGCAATAACTTAGTTTGCACGATAAATACACTTTTTTTTCAAGAATTTAGATTTGGGAAATGACAATTTATAATGATTAAGGTAACAGTTACTGAACCTCCTATTTCGAGTTGGTGCAAGTTTTCAATTTCATTCTGTTTAACGTCACGGAAACTTAATAACACGCACAATACTACATTAGGTAGGTAAATAGGTAATACGGGCTGGTTTCCGCAACTCCACGTCAATGCGCGTATTTTGTTACTACCTATAAAGTGGAGTAGGCCCATTTAAAAAAATGGGGACACCACTTAAAAAAAAACGCGCCGACAGCTCTACCTCATGGGTGGTGTGGAAACGAGCTGCAGAACTTGTTCAAAAGTCTGAAAGAAGATGAACAGTTCTCTCAGCGTCCAAAGGACGTTTTGCCCTCAGTTTAGATAGGGTGATTTGCTTTCGGCATAAAAAGGGCATTTTAATAATAATAATTCATTTATTTTCAGGCAAAAAACACCCATTATCACGCGACATACATTCATAGAAAAACCTAAAATAAATTAAATTAAATAATTTTGCCTACGTCAGTCTATTCATGGCGTTTTGCCCTCAGCTTAGAAAGGAGCGTTTGCCCTCGCACCCATAAGCACAATGTTTTACGAGCAATGATTTTTATGCAATTTTACTTATAATAGAATAAGTAGTTGACGCGTGTTGACGACTATGCGATCGGGCTTTTTACACCCTGTATTTGACTTTTATTTTCTATCCGTAGGGAAAAACCAAAATCAACAGCGCCAATGACATCACTGATGCGTTGCTGACCTTCTGAGGTAAATATTGCAGGCTACAATTTAACAATCTTACAAACAACCTTTCTACATATTCGCTCATCCAATAGAACAACGACGTAATTACGAAAATGTCCAAACTGAGATTTTGTAAAATTTTTAACAGTTTTCTTGAGTTTTCTCATGAAGTTATTACAAATCATTATTGTTAGTAAAGCAACATACATAAAATATTAAAAGATTTTATCATAATCATTGGAAATATCATATTTTGAATTTCAAACTTTTAAAACGTTCTCCTGAAAAATCATCATCATCATCATTTCAGCCAAAAGACGTCCACTGCTGGACATAGGCCTCCCCCAAGCACTTCCACTTCGACCGGTTCTGTGCTTCTCGCATCCAACGGGTTCCTGCGGCCTTCACAAGGTCGTCGGTCCACCTTGTGGGAGGCCTTCCAACTCTACGTCTTCCGGTACGTGGTCGCCACTCCAGAACCTTTCGGCCCCATCGGCCATCTGTTCTGCGAGCAATGTGCCCTGCCCACTGCCACTTAAGTTTGGCAATTCTGCGGGCTACGTCGGTTACCTTGGTTCTCCTGCGGATCTCCTCATTCCTGATTCGATCACGCAGGGAAACTCCAAGCATAGCCCTCTCCATTGCCCTTTGGGTGACTTTTAGCCTTCTTATAAGGCCCATTGTGAGCGACCACTGAAAAATAGCTAGAACATAATTACGACATTGTTCTATTGGATGAGCGAATATTCTTTTGGGCACTTATCCCATTGACAGCGATGCGGAAGAACTTTTTGATGCCCAATGAGCTCCTTTTATTGTTTTCCTTTTTAGGGTTCCGTACCCAAAGGGTAAAAACGGGACCCCATTACTAAGACTTCGCTGTCGGTCCGTCCGTCCGTCCGTCTGTCTGTCACCAGGCTGTATCTCAAGAACCGCGATAGCTAGACAGTTGAAATTTCCACAGATGATGTATTTCTGTTGCCGCTATAACAACAAATACAAAAAACAGAATAAAATAAATATTTAAGGGGGTTCCCATACAACAGTCGTGTTTTTTTCGGCGTTTTTACCTTGTGGTACGGAACCTTTCGTGTGCGACTGTATGTAATATTTATTATAGTGTTAAATTGTAAAATAGGTTATTTGTGAATATAAAAATTTTAGATAATTGGAAAAAAATATCTGTAATGAATATTTGAATGATGTTTTACTGTCGCAGATGGATTCGCTGTTTTACAAAACCACTAGTTACATAACGGAGCTGTTTTGTAAAACAGCGGAGTCTAATTGCGAAATTAACTCTGTCTGTCTTTTACATTTACAGACCCTGCAATCTTTAATACGGGCAGACTATGACTTGTTTTAGAATTGCTTTCGAAGCCGTGGGCGAAAGCTAGTAAATAAATATATTTAGGACTCAAACGAAGCTAATCACAGGGCAAGGTTGCGTGTGGAAAGTCGCGCTTCTAACAAAGTAAGTAGTAAAGTTAAGATAAGAAAAACAACTGACTTCCAAAAAAAAATCTTTTATGTGCAAAATAACTTTGGCTTCAGAAGTCGGTGGCTGTTTTTCGGAGGTCGGTTTTTTGGTATAATAATTTATTTTAAAATTTATTTATTAAACTTTATGCACAAGTAAAAACTGTACAAAGGCGGACTTAATGCCTTGGGCATTTTCTACCAGTCTACCTTATGGTGATGCAGAGACAATACACAGTAGGTGCAATTACAGTAATTTAATCTTTAACAATTTTTTTTATTTATTTATTTTATTATGTATGTAAGTATGTACCTGTAAGAGTATTTCTATTCTATTTTACAAACAGTAGAATACATAGGGATATCATATAAGTATAATGTGAGTACAAAGGCTTATAACAGGATGAAATTGAATATTATGTCAACCAAATTGCCGCCGATAAAAATTCTTGTCTACTTGAAGGCAATAACTTAGTTTGCACGATAAATACACTTTTTTTTCAAGAATTTAGATTTGGGAAATGACAATTTATAATGATTAAGGTAACAGTTACTGAACCTCCTATTTCGAGTTGGTGCAAGTTTTCAATTTCATTCTGTTTAACGTCACGGAAACTTAATAACACGCACAATACTACATTAGGTAGGTAAATAGGTAATACGGGCTGGTTTCCGCAACTCCACGTCAATGCGCGTATTTTGTTACTACCTATAAAGTGGAGTAGGCCCATTTAAAAAAATGGGGACACCACTTAAAAAAAAACGCGCCGACAGCTCTACCTCATGGGTGGTGTGGAAACGAGCTGCAGAACTTGTTCAAAAGTCTGAAAGAAGATGAACAGTTCTCTCAGCGTCCAAAGGACGTTTTGACCTCAGTTTAGATAGGGTGATTTGCTTTCGGCATAAAAAGGGCATTTTGCCTACGTCAGTATAGTCGTGGCGTTTTGCCCTCAGCTTAGAAAGGAGCGTTTGCCCTCGCACCCATAAGCACAATGTTTTACGAGCAATGATTTTTATGCAATTTTACTTATAATAGAATAAGTAGTTAACGACTATGCGATTGGGCTTTTTACACCCTGTATTTGACTTTTATTTTCTATCCGTAGTGAAAAACCAAAATCAACAGCGCCAATGACATCACTGATGCGTTGCTGACCTTCTGAGGTAAATATTGCAGGCTACAATTTAACAATCTTACAAACAACCTTTCTACATATATGTATGCCAGTCTTTTGGGCACTTATCCCATTGACAGCGATGCAGAAGAGTTTTTTGATGCCCAATGAGCTCCTTTTATTTTTTTCCTTTTTAGGGTTCCGTACCCAAAGGGTAAAACCGGGACCCCATTACTAAGACTTCGCTGTCGGTCCGTCCGTCCGTCCGTCTGTCTGTCACCAGGCTGTATCTCAAGAACCGCGATAGCTAGACAGTTGAAATTTCCACAGATGATGTATTTCTGTTGCCGCTATAACAACAAATACAAAAAACAGAATAAAATAAATATTTAAGGGGGTTCCCATACAACAATCGTGTTTTTTTCGGCGTTTTTACCTTGTGGTACAGAACCTTTCGTGTGCGACTGTATGTAATATTTATTATAGTGTTAAATTGTAAAATAGGTTATTTGTGAATATAAAAATTTTAGATAATTGGAAAAAAATATCTGTAATGAATATTTGAATGATGTTTTACTGTCGCAGATGGATTCGCTGTTTTACAAAACCACTAGTTGTTTTACAAAACAGCGGATTCTACGTTGAACGTTGTTCAGTTGTTTTACATAACGGAGCTGTTTTGTAAAACAGCGGAGTCTAATTGCGAAATTAACTCTGTCTGTCTTTTACATTTACAGACCCTGCAATCTTTAATACGGGCAGACTATGACTTGTTTTAGAATTGCTTTCGAAGCCGTGGGCGAAAGCTAGTAAATATATAAATTTAGGACTCAAACGAAGCTAAACACAGGGCAAGGTTGCGTGTGGAAAGTCGCGCTTCTAACAAAGTAAGTAGCAAAGTTAAGATAAAAAAAACAACTGACTTCCAAAAAAAATCTTTTATGTGCAAAATAACTTTGGCTTCAGAAGTCGGTGGCTTTTTTCGGAGGTCGGTTTTTTGGTATAGTAATTTTTTTTTAAATTTATTTATTAAACTTTATGCACAAGTAAAAACTGTACAAAGGCGGACTTAATGCCTTGGGCATTTTCTACCAGTCTACCTTATGGTGATGCAGAGACAATACACAGTAGGTGCAATTACAGTAATTTAATCTTTAACAAATTTTTTTATTTATTTATTTTATTATGTATGTAAGTATGTACCTGTAAGAGTATTTCTATTCTATTTTACAAACAGTAGAATACATAGGGATATCATATAAGTATAATGTGAGTACAAAGGCTTATAACAGGATGAAATTGAATATTATGTGCACCAAATTGCCGCCGATAAAAATTCTTGTCTACTTGAAGGCAATAACTTAGTTTGCACGATAAATACACTTTTTTTTCAAGAATTTAGATTTGGGAAATGACAATTTATAATGATTAAGGTAACAGTTACTGAACCTCCTATTTCGAGTTGGTGCAAGTTTTCAATTTCATTCTGTATAACGTCACGAAAACTTAATAACACGCACAATACTACATTAGGTAGGTAATAGGTAATTCGGGCTGGTTTCCGCAACTCCACGTCAATGCGCGTATTTTGTTACTACCTATAAAGTGGAGTAGGCCCATTTAAAAAAATGGGGACACCACTTAAAAAAAAACGCGCCGACAGCTCTACCTCATGGGTGGTGTGGAAACGAGCTGCAGAACTTGTTCAAAAGTCTGAAAGAAGATGAACAGTTCTCTCTGCCTCCAAAGGACGTTTTGCCCTCAGTTTAGGTAGGGTGATTTGCTTTCGGCATAAAAAGGGCATTTTGCCTACGTCAGTATAGTCATGGTGTTTTGCCCTCAGCTTAGAAAGGAGCGTTTGCCCTCGCACCCATAAGCACAATGTTTTACGAGCAATGATTTTTATGCAATTTTACTTATAATAGAATAAGTAGTTAACGACTATGCGATTGGGCTTTTTACACCCTGTATTTGACTTTTATTTTCTATCCGTAGTGAAAAACCAAAATCAACAGCGCCAATGACATCACTGATGCGTTGCTGACCTTCTGAGGTAAATATTGCAGGCTACAATTTAACAATCTTACAAACAACCTTTCTACATATATGTATGCCAGTCTTTTGGGCACTTATCCCATTGACAGCGATGCAGAAGAGTTTTTTGATGCCCAATGAGCTCCTTTTATTTTTTTCCTTTTTAGGGTTCCGTAACCAAAGGGTAAAACCGGGACCCTATTAAGTGTAAGTGTAGTGGGTAAGACTTTGCTGTCTATTCGTCCGTCCGTCTGTCTGTCACCAGGTTGTATCTCAAGAACCGCGATAGCTAGACAGTTGAAATTTTCACAGATGATGTATTTCTGTTGCCGCTATAACAACAAATACTAAAAACAGAATAAAATAAATATTTAAGGGGGGCTCCCATACAACGGCGTTTTTGCTTTGTGGTACGGAACCTTTCGAGCGAGTGTATGTAATATTTATTTTAGTATTAAATTGTAAAATAGGTTATGTGTGTTAGAAAATATAAAAAATTTAGGTAATTGCAAAAAAAAAAATCTATAATGAATGTTTGAATGAAGATTATCAGAAGAAAGAAGAGAGAAGAGGAATACTGTCTTAACTTTGACTGTAAGATTATAACATACTGGATTACCTACTTTTGTCATTCCGTTTTACAAGACGGATTTTTTTTTGGTGAATGCTGATGCATCTTTTAGCCGCCTCTCTCGTGATCATTGGAACATCTTATGTTCTGATGATCTAGAAAGAGGCGGCTAAAATAATCATCTAATATGTCAGAAGAAAGAAGAGAGAAGAGGAATACTGCCTTAACTTTGACTGTAAGATTCTAACATACTGGATTACTTTTGTCATTCCGTTTTACAAGACGGATTTTTTTTTTGTGAATCCTGATGCATCTTTTAGCCGCCTCTCTCGTGATCATCGGTACATCGTATGTTCTGATGATCAAGAAAGAGGCGGCTAAAATAATCATCTATGTCAGAAGAAAGAAGAGAGAAGAGGAATACTGCCTTAACTTTGACTGTAAGATTTTTAGCCGCCTCTCTCGTGATCATCGGCACATCGTATGTTCTGATGATCTAGAAAGAGGCGGCTAAAATAATCATCTATGTCAGAAGAAAGAAGAGAGAAGAGGAATACTGCCTTAACTTTGACTGTAAGAGTCTAACATACTGGATTACTTTTGTCATTCTGTTTTAGAAGACAGAATTTTCTTTGCTTAATCCTGATGCATCTTTTAGCCGCCTCTCTCGTGATCATCGGTACATCGTATGTGCTGATGATCTAGAAAGAGGCGGCTAAAATAATCATCTATGTCAGAAGAAAGAAGTGAGAAGAGGAATACTGCCTTAACTTTGACTGTAAGATTTTTAGCCGCCTCTCTCGTGATCATCGGTACATCGTATGTTCTGATGATCTCGAAAGAGGCGGCTAAAATATGCATCTATGTCAGAAGAAAGAAGAGAGAAGAGGAATACTGCCTTAACTTTGACTGTAAGAGTCTAACATACTGGATTACTTTTGTCATTCCGTTTTACAAGACGGATTTTTTTTTTGTGAATCCTGATGCATCTTTTAGCCGCCTCTCTCGTGATCATTGGAACATCTTATGTTCTGATGATCTAGAAAGAGGCGGCTAAAATAATCATCTATGTCAGAAGAAAGAAGTGAGAAGAGGAATACTGCCTTAACTTTGACTGTAAGATTTTTAGCCGCCTCTCTCGTGATCATCGGTACATCGTATGTTCTGATGATCTCGAAAGAGGCGGCTAAAATATGCATCTATGTCAGAAGAAAGAAGAGAAAAGAGGAATACTGCCTTAACTTTAACTGTAAGATTCTAACATACTGGATTAACTACTTTTGTCATTCCGTTTTAGAAGACAGAATTTTCTTTGCTTAATCCTGATGCATCTCTTAGCCGCCTCTCTCGTGATCATCGGTACATCGTATGTTCTGATGATCTAGAAAGAGGCGGCTAAAATAATCATCTATGTCAGAAGAAAGAAGTGAGAAGAGGAATACTGCCTTAACTTTGACTGTAAGATTTTTAGCCGCCTCTCTCGTGATCATCGGTACATCGTATGTTCTGATGATCTAGAAAGAGGCGGCTAAAATAATCATCTATGTCAGAAGAAAGAAGAGAGAAGAGGAATACTGCCTTAACTTTGACTGTAAGATTTTTAGCCGCCTCTCTCGTGATCATTGGAACATCGTATGTTCTGATGATCTCGAAAGAGGCGGCTAAAATAATCATCTAATATGTCAGAAGAAAGAAGTGAGAAGAGGAATACTGCCTTAACTTTGACTGTAAGATTCTAACATACTGGATTACTTTTGTCATTCCGTTTTACAAGACGGATTTTTTTTTGGTGAATGCTGATGCATCTTTTAGCCGCCTCTCTCGTGATCATTGGAACATCTTATGTTCTGATGATCTAGAAAGAGGCGGCTAAAATAATCATCTATGTCAGAAGAAAGAAGTGAGAAGAGGAATACTGCCTTAACTTTGACTGTAAGATTTTTAGCCGCCTCTCTCGTGATCATCGGTACATCGTATGTTCTGATGATCTAGAAAGAGGCGGCTAAAATAATCATCTATGTCAGAAGAAAGAAGAGAGAAGAGGAATACTGCCTTAACTTTGACTGTAAGATTTTTAGCCGCCTCTCTCGTGATCATTGGAACATCGTATGTTCTGATGATCTCGAAAGAGGCGGCTAAAATAATCATCTATGTCAGAAGAAAGAAGAGAGAAGAGGAATACTGCCTTAACTTTGAATGTAAGATTCTAACATACTGGATTACTTTTGTCATTCCGTTTTAGAAGACAGAATTTTCTTTGCTTAATCCTGATGCATCTTTTAGCCGCCTCTCTCGTGATCATCGGTACATCGTATGTTCTGATGATCTAGAAAGAGGCGGCTATAATAATCATCTATGTCAGAAGAAAGAAGAGAGAAGAGGAATACTGCCTTAACTTTGAATGTAAGATTCTAACATACTGGATTAACTACTTTTGTCATTCCGTTTTAGAAGGCAGAATTTTCTTTGCTTAATCCTGATGCATCTTTTAGCCGCCTCTCTCGTGATCATCGGTACATCGTATGTTCTGATGATCTCGAAAGAGGCGGCTAAAATAATCATCTATGTCAGAAGAAAGAAGTGAGAAGAGGAATACTGCCTTAACTTTGACTGTAAGATTTTTAGCCGCCTCTCTCGTGATCATCGGTACATCGTATGTTCTGATGATCTCGAAAGAGGCGGCTAAAATAATCATCTACGTCAGAAGAAAGAAGAGAGAAGAGGAATACTGCCTTAACTTTGACTGTAAGATTCTAACATACTGGATTACTTTTGTCATTCCGTTTTACAAGACGGATTTTTTTTTTGGTGAATCCTGGTGCATCTTTTAGCCGCCTCTCTCGTGATCATTGGAACATCGTATGTTCTGATGATCTCGAAAGAGGCGGCTAAAATAATCATCTACGTCAGAAGAAAGAAGAGAGAAGAGGAATACTGCCTTAACTTTAACTGTAAGATTCTAACATACTGGATTACTTTTGTCATTCCGTTTCAGAAGACGGAATTTTCTTTCGTGAATCCTGTTCCATCTTTTAGCCGCCTTTCTCTTGATCATTAGCACATCGTATGTTCTGATGATCTAGAAAGAGACGGCTAAAATAATCATCTATGTCAGAAGAAAGAAGATTGGCCTGCCATCGGTAAGACTTGTTTTCTATTCTATTTTCTTCCTGGTATTTTTTTTTAAACATTGTTTTGTAAAAATTGTCTAATTTGAAATGTGAAGGAAATATAAAACTGTGGAATAGGCCAATAGATGGGGATAGCACTATAAAAAACTTTTTAACAAAAAAAAAACCGACTTCCAAAAAAAACACTACAAACTGAAAAATAACTTTAATTTCGGAAGTCGGTGTCTTAGGGATCAGTATTTCAGTTTTTGCCACCGACTTCCGAAATTAAAGTTATTTTTCAGTTTGTAGTGTTTTTTTTGGAAGTCGGTTTTTTTTTTGTTAAAAAGTTTTTATTTCTCGCTTTTTAGTGGGTCTATTTATAATTTATCTAAGTTACAATAGCCTAATGTCAACTTGCCCATCGCCTTTTTATAAAATATTCCTTTTCTCGATGCAGGGACGTTAATTGTTGAGGAGTTCTCCTTTTTTTTATTAAGTTTTTAGATTAAATGCTGATAATCCTGGCTTCGCTAGAGGGCGTGGTGAAGTAAACAAGAATTTGTGTTGCTCTGCAGTTTAAAAATCATAATTATTTGTTTCAAGTGATTCTATACGGAAAAAGTGGAACGGTACCTGAAAAGACAGTGTATTGAATCATTGCAAGTGACTCTTATCATAAGATCTACGCAATCAATAGCAAAAAACTAAGTTTAAATCCAACAGAAACTATTCGGTTGTATGTTGTGCTTTCGGAACAGAATCAGGGTGACATGTTTAGATAAGTGTTATGATCTATAAAAGTACCTACCAACTGTGCCACACCGAGAAGAAAAGCAATAATTGTGATAAGCTTAACTAATTATAACCTCAATATTCAAAAATCGCCGATTCACGGTCGATCACCATTCTACGAAACTTAATACAGCGACATCAAAACAATTTACTATAAAACAGTCCTTGCCTGTTCGAGTAACTTCTTACTGTTAAGGAGTTGTACCTTCCATCATCAGCCCAGCTACCTGAGATGGTGACAACCATACACAAATACACAAGATACTTCATAAAATATGCGAAAAGCAATAAGTGAGCCTATAAAATTTGAGGGTTGCCCTCGATTTCTCTAAGATCCCATCATCAGATCCTAACTTGGTGACAATGGGACCACCTCAGAACTATCTACTTTCGAACAATAAAAGAATTTTGAAAATCCGTCGACAATTGGCGGCGTATTCGATGAACAAACATACAAAAAAAAAAAAAAAAAAAAAAAAAAAAAAAAAAAAAAAAAAAAACATACAAACACCCGAACATAGTACCTCCTCCTTTTTGTAAAGTCGGTAAAAAACCAGTCAAGAGCGAGTCGGACTCGCGCACCGAGGGTTCCGTACCATCATAATAATATGTTTTTAAATTTTCATCGGCGAGGCATATATTCGTCAGATAATTTTATCACTGCGCACTGCGGTGTAGAATATTGCATGTTTAGGTCAGCCTCTCTTGACCGAACTTTTGTTGATGATTTCTGAAAAAGTGTGCTAAAGACATCGTTTTATTTTTCCTGTAATCTTTACATAGACTTCTATCACATAGAATTATTTCTGATTTTTCTCTTTGCAAACTTCGGAGATAAGGGGGGGAACGGTATTTTTTTTACGTTTTTCATCAAAAGTTGAAAAGTATGCGGTCTGAAAAAAAAAGAAAGTGTTTGAGAATGTGCAAACTGCGTTCTTTCATAATAATAATATGATACTCCATATGCCTTAGTAGCCACACTTCGAATTTTTCAGACACCCTTTCAGTCCCTGTTGCAAAAAAAAAAAAATCTTATTTGCAAAATAGTTGCACCGACGTCTCACGCACACACGCATACGGCACGAAAGGAACAGCCGCGAGCGACGATGTCACGATTCGCCCATAGATCGTTGAAACCGCCATATGCATACATATTAGTTTTTTGTAAATCTCTTGGTCATTAAACCAGTAATTTATAAAATCAAGTTTGCATCATTCTTCCACCCCGTCATAGTCCACGTGAAGCTCAGTACCGACGTTTACATTTGGTCCTTCGAGCCGGATTGACCTGCGGCCCCAGTATATTGAATCACCCACAGGCAAGAAGAACAAAGGAAATACTGCGCTGACATGGATGGCGGCCGTTACGTGGAAGATTCATACTACGGGTTCAACATTCAACGAGTCATATATAACATCAAACGATTCTTCTACAAGGAATCTCATCATTATAGAAGAATTTTGTGAACATCGAGTTACCTATTGGGAGCTGAAGACAAAGAGAACTACATCTACAACGAAGGTCACACGTGAGTCCTGGGGGTAGCGTTACTGTAAGTTCGTTCCAATTTGTCTATTTGCCCCGTTAATCTTCTAAATTTCCCCCACAAATCCTTTATTTTGTGAGCCTTAAATCATAATCACAAATCCTTTATTTTGTGATTCTTGTATCTATCCCCATTAAAACGGTCACTAATCCTTCATTTAGTGATCCATTTCATAAACCTAAATATCAGTCATTTACTGCATTGCGCAACAAACATCCCAACCTATACATAAAAAAAGAGGTTAATGCTGTTCTTATCTATTCCTGCATTACCTATAATATGCTCAGTAAAATCTTACTTACTTAAAAGTTAAAAGATATTATGCTTAAAACTTATTCGTAATCTAACGTAAATTACATTTCAGAGGTTCCAGGTATTCCAGATTCCATTGGTGTGTATAGAATCGCGTATTTAACTATTGTTATTTCGCATGTTCTAGTGCATTCGATTGACCGGTGCCTATCGCCCGCGCTGAGAGCGGGCCCGAGCCGGACCGGCTAACCGCGCGATTGCTGTTTCTGCGTACCACCCGCTGCTTGCTTTTTGCACATTTTACGCGTACCCTCACCTCGCGTCATTATACTGATTTAAGTAATCGTTCCATTTTTCTTATCTTTAAACTAATTGCATTGTAATAATTGTTTGTGATTCTTTCTAGCAACTCATTTCATCGCGTTGTTTGGTATAATAAACATAATATATGTTCACTAAACTTAGCTTGAATTTGAATTCAATAGTCACTTTAAATATAGATTAATTCATTTCTTACGTAAATATATCCATTTACTTGCTTCACCATGGAAGTTAAAAGGCGTGCATCATACAAAGCTAAGCTTACGTTATCTGAAAATTATTTGGAAACCGTCGAGAGTTGTGACAGCTTCACCAGATTGCAAATAAATGAATTGAACGTCCATTTATCTAAAATTGAAGAAATCAATACCAATTTTGATTCAATTCAGTGTGACAAAGAAAATTTTATGGAAATTCCAGACAAGCAGTACAAAGAACGTGAGGCGTTCGAGACCCAGTACTTCGGGACGATCGCGCACGCTCGTGATCTGCTGGCTCCAGCAGCCGGCGTAGCGGGCAGCGACCGCTCGGGGACAGGTTCTTGTTGTGCTGCGCTTGAAGGTGGGCCAAAACTTGCACTTCCTACTATTAATTTACCTAGCTTTTCGGGTCAGTATCATGACTGGCTGGAATTCCGTGACACATTTAGTATTCTCATACACTTAGACAAGTCGATACCAAACATTAACAAATTTCATTATTTACGTGCCGCGTTGAAAGACAGTGCCGCTGTAGTAATTCAGTATTTAGATTTCTCGAGTGATAATTACGAAGTAGCTTGGGAACTTCTTTGCGATCGCTATAATAATAAAAGGTCATTAGTAAAACATCACATTCAAGCTATTTTTAACTTGGAACAATTAGCGAAGGAATCATCTAAATCATTACGCAACTTAATCGATACGAATAGGAACCTCAGAGCACTCAAAAAACTTAAGAACCTCCCACTGAGCACTGGGATGTACCTACTACTAATTCAGATCATTTCGATCAAACTTGACACAGACACGAGCATGAAGTGGGAATCATATCGTAATAAGTTGAAAGAGTTACCTATGCTCAAACTGTATAATGACTTTCTATAAGATCGTGCTGATTTTTTGGAAACAATGGATAATACTCATAAAAAGCGTAGATCGTTGAAACCGCCATATGCATACATATAAGTTTTTTGTAAATCTCTTGGTCATTAAACCAGTAATTTTTAAAATCAAGTTTGCATCATTCTTCCACCCCGTCATAGTCCACGTGAAGCTCAGTACCGGCGTTTACATTTGGTCCTTCGAGCCGGATTGACCTGCGGCCCCAGATTATTACAGACAAAAATATGACAAATTTTAAGGTGACGAACCCCCACTTGTTGAGGTTGTCCTTGCTGCGGCCTACTTGGGTACGAAGTCTACTTAAGGTTTCCCAAGTAGGCCACGGTAACTTATGCCCGGATGAGAGACTCTCTGATGGTATAATAAAGAGATCAGGAGGTTTAAGTTGTTCTTTCCAAAGGTCACATCTTTCCGTGGAGGGGTTGCCTTCGTCTGGAGTTCTGGACGCACGCACCCAAGATATTTTTTGCAAGGAGTTGACCAAATAAACGTACAAAGATGCAAGAAGCAAGAAGATATTTCTGTCTGTGTAAAGGCGCCAGCACATCAAGCTACTACAATCTGTCAAATTTCTTTAATAGATTTTCAACTTTATCGCTAAAGCATAAGGTTCAAAATTGATTGGGAAAATTTGACAGTTTCGGGTAGCTTGAGGTCTGTACAATGACTGTCTATAGTATAAAGTATACAGTTTAAACTAAAATACCAAGGAGGAACGTTCGTCAATGGATCACGAAGTATCCTTTGGTTGCCTCCCCACTTTACCAGTGTATGTAAACAACTTAGACTGGTAAAGTAAGGAGTTGACTAAATAATCGTACAAAGATGCAAGAAGCAAGGACATATTTCTGACATTGGTAAGAATTGTACTTAAACTGTACTGTTTCTTATTTCTTTTCAGGGTTCCGTACCTAAAGGGTAAAAACGGAACCCTATTACTAAGACTTCGCTGTCTGTCCGTCCGTCCGTCTGTCAGTCACCAGGCTGTATCTCAAGAACCGCGGTAGCTAGACAGTTGAAATTTTCACAAATTATGTATTTCTGTTGCAGCTATAACAACAAATAGGTACTAAAAACAAAATAAAATAAATATTTAAGGGGGCTCCCATACAACAAACGCGATTTTTTTGCCCTTTTTTGCTCGATATCAATAATGGCAATAGGTAGGCACTTGAAATATTCACAAAATACTCAGTTGTATTTTTACTTTAATAATAAAATTAAAATAAAATATGTAAATATTAAGGGAGGTTCCCATATAACAAACGTGTTTTTTTCGGCGTTTTTGCCTTGTGGTACAGTACCCTTCGCGTGCGAGTCCGACTCGCACTCGCCCAGTTTTTTTTTCATATCACCTGTGTACAGTTACGAGCATAAGTATGTATACACTTGGCTTTGTTCAAAGGCGATTTTCTCCTTTATTTTTGAATGAAATTTTATATTATTAGAAACATGTATTTTCGAACCCATAGGTTTTCAACGTTGCATTCGATATTTCGTGAAACAATCGTAATTGAAAGTTGCCAAGTGTTGACATATTAGTGCTCGTGACTTTACAGACATAGTAAGATAGAAGTTTTTTTTTTTGACAAAATGCCGAGGAGGAATGGTCGCCGATGGATACTGCTGGATTCTTTGGTTGCCCCCTCACTTGACTTTCCTCGATCGTCACTGAGAACAAAAAGTCAACTAAGGAGCTGACTAAATAATCGTACAGGCAAGAATAAAGAAGAATAGTCTGTCACTGGTAAGAATTGTATTAAAATTTTACTGTTTCTATAATTACATTATGTTCTTAGTTAAGGGGCTTACAGGACCTAAACGCAAATAACGCAAGTTTTCGTAACAACAAAAGTATATGATCGAATACAGTAAAGAAATTCAGAAAAATATATGATATTCTTCAGGATATGTGTTAGGCAGATAGTGTGTTGAAAACATAATACAACTAATTTGATACGATAGAAAAAAAACATGAAGAAACCTCTAAAAACTTTCTTTTTACAATTAACACATACTTATATACATACAATCATTCTGATTTTTTTGTCAGATTATTCTACAAGCAACATACTAATATCTCCTTTATTGCATTATTTATTTACATATAAATTATATCTTTAAATATTAGAATACAGTGTGAGTCTTCATAATGTGCACATAACGAAATGAGGGAAAGATAGCTTAATTTTATCGACGGAAAAAATATTTGAAAAAATAAAAAAAAAATTAAAAGGATTTTTACCTGCTAAAGTATGGTGATAGCAAGGCCTTTCTTTAACAGTTTAGGAGATGTTGTGATTGAGGTATAAACATGGTATTTTTACGTTTAGAAATCTGATACGATGGAGAATAATTTAAAGTAATAAAAAGGGTAGGTAATCGGGGCTTTTATTGAGTAATTTTACAATTATTGTAAGAATTGATGAAAAAATATCAGATTTTTGTTAAAAAAAAAACATAATTCTCAATTGAGGGGCGATTTTGGGGTCGTGCGGTCCATGGCCCTTTACGGGGCACCGGTGTGGGCGCGTTCACTGAGGCGGCGACCAGCCAGGCGGTTGAACGCGTCCCAGAGGGTCATGGCCATCCGGTTAGTCCGGGGATACCGCACGGTCTCCGGGGAGGCAGCGAGCCTCCTTGCCGGATTGCCGCCATGGGATCTGGAGGCCAAAGTCCTCGCCCACATATGGGAGTGGCGAGAGGAGGTGAAACGCCGGGGCGTAACTCCGCTGCCGCGAGAAATCGCGGTGCAGCGGACAGACCTCCGGCGGGATCTCATGGCGACATGGAGAGTGCGACTGTCGCAACCCAGTGCTGGGCACGCCACAATTGCGGCGATAAGTCCCCTCTTTGAGGAGTGGCTAGAGAGACGCCACGGCGTCCTCACCTTCCGCCTAACGCAGGTCCTCACCGGACACGGCTGCTTCGGGAGGTTCCTGTTCCGAATAAGGCGGGAGGAAACGCCCGGGTGTCACCATTGTGGATCACCCGGAGGACACGGTGGAGCATACGGTGGAGATCTGCCCAGCTTGGGCAGAGCACCGCCGTGTCCTCACGGCGGCGATCGGCGGCGGCGATCTCTCGCGTCCGGCCCTAGTCCGGGCCATGGTACGGAGCGAGAGTGCATGGGAGGCTGTCGCCTCCTTCTGCGAAGCAGTGATGCTCGCGAAGGAGGAGGCGGAGCGCGTGAGGGAGCGGCAATCCTTGCGCCCTTACGCCCCCAGCCGCTGCAGGAGACGCCCCGGGCGTCGGGAGTCGATAGCCGATTCCCGGCCACCGTAGGCGCGGGCTTGCGGGCGGCGAGCAATGGGCAGCTCGCCGTCCGGTAAGGACCAGGCCCGGGTCGACGGCGCGTTGTGTTCCACGCGCGCCTCAAGGAGATGTCAGCACCAACTGACGGGGTCCGCTAGGGCCGATGCCCGCCGGGGTCGCGGGTCGTTCGAAAGAGATACCGTGGCCCCTGGCACAGGCAAGTGAAGGAACACGGGTGGGGTTTAGTCAGTAAGCTTCTGACACTCCCTTCTGCTCCGCCCAGAGCGGGAGGGGTCATTTGATGATTTCCCACCCAAAAAAAAAAAAAAAAAAGGGGCGATTGTTTAAACACTCACAGCAGCGAAAAAAAAAAAATTAAAAAATGCTACAAATTTTTTTTTTTTGATTTTTTTAAATATTTTTTCCGTCGATAAAATTAAGCGTTTCCCTCATTTCGATATGTGCACATTATGAAGACTCACACTGTATAAAAACCTTTAAAAATATAAAAAATAGTAAGTAGCTCACCGGTATCGGGAACAGGGTCCAAGCTAAGGCCGGTTTGATATATTATTAAATTAAAATAAAATAATAATTAATTCTCCTGCCCGTGGCTTCGCCCTTGGGCAAAAATGGATGTTGGAAATTATCTTACGGAAACGTGCTACCGGGACAAAGTAGCTGATGAAAGTATGGACGCCTGCACTTATAATTGATGCAACCTGACACGTAGCCGTGTTATGAGTCAAAAGTATAATTTACGACTCCTTGTTCATCTGTCATCTCGTGTGCTAACAGTATCCAGTAGGTATGTCAATAATTTAATCTTCCATATAAAGGATATTGCCCATTTCTCTACTGACCGCCGTTGCGCATCAAACAATATGGTATGATACCATAAATTTTATATAAAAGAGGGGTAATGTCGTACTTTCATAGGAAATTAAAATTATCCATTTATTTGGTGGGGTTTTTGTTTTTCTTTGATTTTCTGCTCAGTTTTGAGGTTAGTTTTGTAACAAACCTTCCACCAAAAAGACAGTATTTTACAACAATATGATTTGAATTCGTATAAAACAACAGAAAACAGTTCCAATAAATCAATAAATGATCCCAATTAAATAATATTAGATAGGTAGGTCATGCTAAATATATATAGGTTTTGATCATCACAATCAGCCTATAATGTTCCCACTGCTGGGACACAGGCCTCCTCTCTGTGAGAGGGAGTGGGCCGTAATCCACCACTCGGGCCCACTGCGGGTTGGTGGATGTCACTATGTCTTCGAATTTTTGGTTCTAGGACATGCCGGTTTCCTCACGATGTTTTCCATCACCGTTTTGAGAGCAATGGTGATGAAATTATTAACACAAAGTAAAGCGCCTGTCTGGGTTGGAACCTACGAACTACAAACTCGTAAGTCGCGGCCGATACCACTGTGCCACCACTGCTCTCAGGTTTTGATAGGAAATAGAAAATAAAAATGCTTGAATATAGGAATTCAGTAGTTTTATTGGTCCATATTATCATCATATTCATAAAATATGTCGTCTAAAAGCGGAGCCGGTGGCTCAACAGACCTAAATCGAGCCCAACTAAGATACCACAAAATGGTCATAATGAGAGCACAGCATCTCATTGTCTGATTACCCACCAAACAATTGCAATAATAGCTTATATAGGTATTACTATACTTTTTTTTTTGTCGGGGGGAAACCTTCAAAAGGCACCTAGACCTCCGGGGAGGGAGGTCGGGAGTGTGGGATTTTTACCTCACTAAAACCACCCCGGTGATCACCTTCAGCACATAGGGGTGGTCCCGGTTCCTCTTAAAAGACCAATTCCGGAACCCCCCCGTGCAACGCCTGAAAGGCACATCCCTGAGGAGACTGTAAAGAGGCCTCCCCTGAGCCTCGCTATGCACGGCAGCACGCGATCACTGTGCCACCGTCTTCCCTGGGGTCACTTGGTACCTATCACCTACTGAGTTACTTGCTTGTAGCCCTATTAACTAAAATGTAAGCGTAACCTTACTGCTGACACGTCGTGACTTAAATTCTTCCCCTTACTAAATACGCGTCCGTTCCCAGTACCAACGGCAAGACAACCCCAATGTCGTTTGCTAGTTCAATTGCTTGCTTTGGCCAATCTGGGTCCGGAGGTTACCCAAGGTAACTCATGTCCCGGTAGGATCTTTTCAGCTGGTGGAACGAATAGTTTGGGTAAGGAAGCATTGTGTCGTTACAGCTTCAGTCTTTATTGTGGTCGTTCGCAAGTGAGTGGGACAACACACTTCACCACTTTTCACATCATGATGCATTTAAATGTATATTTTGAACATAGTCAAATAGCTTCTAGTAGTTTATTAGCTGTAAACAACAAAATACAAATAGTGCTGAAAGACTTCCATTAAATCCGTTGCCTCCTCGACTTGATGACGGGGTAGACACAGCTCCCACAGCGTGACATTTTTAACGAAATCGTTGGTGACTCATTGCACAGAGGACACAGACGTTGTCGTAAAAACGTTCTACACAATCCACAGCACAGAAACAGTACAATGGTCTTCATAAGAATTCTTGACCGTGCTGACATCTGAAGACTTAACTGGACACGATGTCAACGCAATGATAAGTTATTTTTTAACACATCAAACTTGACAACTATCAGTACATAAGTAAAAACAATGTTCGCTGCGGAGTGAAATGCTTTGTTTGACAAATAATTATTGATAGTGAGTGAGTGACACTTTTGACACTTTTGGCAGTCACCTTTCACATTACCCGTGATAGTGTTACCAACAGTTAATCTTAATCACCCTGACCTTAAGTGATTTGTCAATTATAGAAAGGTTTTTAATTAGTAAAGTAATCTATGTATACTAACAAGTATGGACAAATAATTAGTCTGAAATAAATGGATTTAATTTAATATTATTTTGAAGATGTTAAAAAAATATACTAAGTTGATTATGTTAATTAAAAAATAATAAGGAGGACAAATGATATAAAAACACGTTTACACGTCAAACATATTTTAAATAAACTAGATAAGAAAAGCTTTTCCTATCTGACAACTATAAGAAGAAAGGCCGAAAGAAGCTCCGAGGTCACAGTCTCTTTTAAAGCCCAGCCTTCTTGGTTAGATCATGTGAAGACCATGTCTAAAGGTGTCTGAAATGTTCTTTTGAACCAAAAGATTGAGTGGACCTGTCTAATCAGTGCACCCATTTGTCAGTAATCGTGCAACTCAATGCAGAACTTAAGGAGCTCAACGATTCGACGAACGAAAAAGAAAGGACAATGGGGTAGGGATGGACCTAGGAAGAATGTCATAGTTGAAATTTTTTTTTTAAACTCAGCGTCTGTCCTTATACTATCCGTTAAGACCGATTATGGGGAGGTTCTTAAAATTGGCAGTACTGGTTTTACTAAAATACTCCAGTTTATTGATTACGGCTGAAGGACATGTATCCATGGTCAAGAAAAAAGATAAAAAAAAAATACTCCATTTAAAAAATTATGCAATAAGTTCAAATGAATAATTAACAATTTGAACGCCATTGTCACATATACGTGACAAGCAAGCGCGTGCCCTGTACGCCAGTCGTGTGTCGCTTATCCTATTACGAGCGACATAAATATGTGACAAAAAATGCGGTGCACTTTATCACGAAATAAACAATTAAATCATTACTTTTGTGTGTTTTTAAATGTATACCTTAAATATTTAAAATTGTGGCCTGGCGTGAGGGGCACGCGCGTGCGTTTATGCTCTGGCGTTCAAAAGGTTAATTAAATACAAAATATTAACCCCACCTACGATTTCGATCAACTGAACTCAGAAAAGTTAAAAAAATTATAAGTATATTTTTATGGAAATACTCTATTGCTTTAAAGCGGTTCTGATTATGGTCAATCTCCTTTGTTACAAAAGTATAATTGCCCTTGTTTATATTTCTTCAGTAGCCTATGTCATTTCACAACAGCTATCTGCCAGTGAAAGTCACGCCGTTTCGGAGATTAGCCGCAACAAATAGACAAACAGATTTTTTTTTTTAGTTCTTTTTAGGGTTCTGTACCTCAAAAGGAAAAAATGGAACCCTTATACGATCACTTTGTTGTCCATCTGTCTGTCTGTCAAGACCCTTTATCTCGGGACCGCGTAGAGGTATCAAGTTGAAATTAAAGCCTTATACTCAGGTCTGCGGTCCCTTGACGCTGTGAAAAAATCAAATTTCTAAGTTAACGTACAAAAAAGATACGGCCGTTTGCCGCAAAAAACGAATTTCGCCACACCTTTGACCACCACAGTCATGTATAGATGACAAACCAAAATGTGCCCAGCACGCCACGGTTCGACTACATGACAAACTTTGACACCGAGGGCACGTTTTTGATTTTTTGACGTGTGGCGGTCAAAAGGTTAAGGGAATCAAAATGTATAGGGTACCTGTATATGTATAGGGTCCCTTTGACCTAGAAACATGAAATTTGGCAAGAAGCAATGTCATGTAGCAGAAAATATCCGAAAACCGTAAATTTGTAGTTACATAGCTAGCTAGCATAGCATACCTACGGAACCCTCAGTGCGCGAGTTCGTCTTGCACTTGACCGGTTTTTTTTTTATAAATTTCCTATCGTACTTTCATAATATGTACTCACATATTATGAAAAATATTTTCACTACTTAAACTCGTATATAATACAATATTTTATATTACACCTTACACACAGCGCACACTAGTTGTTGTGATGTCAGGTCAGGTAAGTGTGTACAATCAGTTTTATTTTACTTTTAAGGTTAACTCTAGTACAACGAAGTCTCTTTATCTTGTGCAGGTACAAAACATGCCGCGCCCCCCGCCCGCGCACGAGTCGAAACTTGTTTCTAAACGAAACTTCAAACGCGATTTACTCGAAATCAATTTATTTTCCCTTGAGGTCCCTTGGGTGGTTGATCAAAAAGGGACCTGGAGGGATTGGAAAACGTTTTTTTTTTGAATTTTTGAATCTGTGGTCTTTTGCTTTGTTTTGGTCTAACCAGAATATTTTTAGGTGTCGTAGTTTTTTTTTTATGATTTTTTTTGTGAGCCAATCCCTCCGGTCCCTTTTTGGTCAACCACTCACATTATGCATTTAGTAAAAAGCTGTTATTTTGGATACTTCCATTTTATTTATTTGTAAAGATTGTATAGATATTTAAATGTACTACAATCTGTTTTAAAATTATTTGCATAGGTGCAATTTATCATAAACTAGTAATTATTGTATGATATCAATTTAAAATAATGACATTTAATCAATTACTATTCAGGTAATTTGGTATTTCTTAAAAAATCCTTGTTCTCCAAAATTAAAACACGACTTTTTTGCTTCCTACGTTAAGGCTCCTACAGATAGGCGCGACACGCGATATAATCGCGCGCGACACAAAGGCACCGCTCCGCTCTCGTTGCGCGACTTGCGGTGACTTTGTGCCACGCGCGATTTTATCGCGTGTCGCGCGCGCCTGTTTGGAGGAGCCTGAAGTAAGTGGTGTGATACCCCCGTGCCTCGGAAAGCACGTAAAGCCGTTGGTCCTGCGCCTGATCTCTCTGCGGTCGTGTCGGATTGCCGCCCCATCGGACTCTGAGGTTACTGTGAGGGACTATGAGATGACTTAATGATCTCTTGGACTCTAATCCAACAAACGATCTGTTTGCGGATGAATAGACGAAGGTTTTGTCGGCATGTCAGGAGTACTGTGAGAGGGATGTATGAATGTGTTGTTAACTTTTTATTTGATTTTATATTTAAAGCGACTACATGACCTAAAGCGCGGTCTTTGTCGGACTGCATAGAAAAGAAAGAGAAGTGCTATGACACAAAGCTGGCTGGTAATTTGTTGCAAAATATGAAGCAATTATCTATTTACAAAAAATCTATTGTTTGGAATAAAAAATTAAAACACTAGTGCTTTAGTATGTTGCTTGTAGAATAATCTGACAAAAAATCATAATGATTGTATATAAACTATACTATTATGGTTTTTATTGTAAAAATAAAGTTTTAGAGGTATCTTCATGATTTTTTTCTATCGTATCACATTAGTTGTATTAAGTTTTCAACACACTCTCTAACTAGCATACATCCTGAAGAATATCATATATTTTTCTGATTTTGTTTACTGTAGTCGATCATATACTTGTATTGTTTCTTAAACTTGCGTTTTTTTGCGTTTAGGTCTTGTAAGCCCCTTAATCTTTTATGTGTATGTGTAAACTGTATCTTTAATTTCTGTAATTGGTTGTAAGTCGTTTTAATTAAAGAAACAAATTCAAAAAAAAATCGATGAGGGTGAGGGAAAATAATAATAATAATAATAACTTTATTTCGGGTGGCATAGACCCATAGAAACCTTAACCTATTACATAATTTCATAAATCATTACAAATCAAATTAATATAAACAAAAGAAATTAACTTAAAATAAATCAAAATAACTACAATAAAATCAAATTAAAAATTAATAATCAAAACAATAATATAAAAATAAAATAAAAATATGTAATAAATTAAAAATGACGGACCCATATTATGATGGTCATTTGGTTAGTATACACACAACTTATAAACTAGTGTTAGTACTTACATCTACCAGAAAAACAATAAATTATTAATTAATACGCCACAGTGGCATGAAGGCGCATCCAATGTTTCAGTATGTGGCTGTGTCCCACCTATCAGCTGTAGCTAAAAGAGAGGGCACCTCTGTTTGCGCACTCACTTGTGCACTATAATATCTCCCTCGCCGAAGGTTAGTCGCCACCACAGAGTACATATAGGTATACAGGGTTACAGGAAAAAAAAATCTACTGTTCCCCACATTTTGACGAGTTACACGAAGATAAATGCAGGGAAAAGCTGATTTTTTTTACGATTTCAGATTTGGCCCATAGTAAAAGTTGTTCATAATGATGAGTACAATGACCTCTTAAGAGGTTGTTAATGTTTTACCAATAACCCTGTATACCGTGTGTATAAAGGCTAAGTTCCATCCTACAGGTCATAGAGATAAATGCTAAGGAATAATGAGATTAGATATTTTTTAATTTATTTATTTCTAAAACTTAAAAACTATGTAACAGATTAATTGACCCTGTCAACATCCTAAGATATATAAGGCTGGTTTTATCTTTAGAGATACCTACACGTGTTTGCCATTATTAATTAATTATATCATACGTAAGCAAAATCATGATATTTAATTCTGGTTTTGGACTAGGGTTAATATCACCCGTGCAACATTTTTTTTAACAATTTCGCCATTTATCATCATCATCTGCCTAGCCTTTTCCCAACTATGTTGGGGTCGGCTTCCAGTCTAACCCGATGCAGCTGAATACCAGTATTTTACATGGAGCGACTGCCTATCTGACCGCCACAACCCAGTTACTGGGTAATACGATACCCCTTGGTAAGACTGGTTGTCAGACCTTCGGCCTTCTGACTACCCGTAACGACTGTCAAAGATCCACGAATTACAACCGAGACCAACGGCTTAACGTGCTTTCCGAGGCACGGAGGGGTCACCTTGTGAAAAGATGGTCACCCATCCAGAGAACAAACGCGGCAAGCGTAGCTTAACCTGATCGATCGACTTGTGCGGCTGTTATTATTTAGCCACGGGCCTACCTATACTTCTGCAACGAGGTGTGAGACAGGGAGACGTTACGAGTACCACTCCGAAACTGTTCACCGCTGCACTGGAGGATGCCTTCAAGGTTCTGGACTGGAAAGGGGCTGGCATTAACATCAATGGCGAGTACATAACTCACCTTCGGTTTGCCGACGATATCGTAGTCATGGCTGAGACTATGGAAGACCTGCTCGATGACCTCAGTAGAGCCTCCGAAAGAGTGGTCTTAAAATGAACATCGACAAAACGAGATATCTTGTATTCTTTCATACTTTCATACCCATTATTAATGACTAAAAGTCATTTAAACACTTAATATTATTAAATACATGATTGATTGAGGTTTTGGCATTACCTATTTTATTTCATTTACAATTTCGCGTAAGTACTGTTTATGAACCAGAATCGTTCGAAACTAAACAGCGTAAGTGATTTTGTAAGTAAACTATTGGGAATATTCACTTTAAAAATAGTATATTGGATTAAGGAGAACGAAATGGTCCTATATTCAAGTTCATTCAAAATTCGGCCTATTAGTCTTTTAGAAAATCAGTTTTTTTACCCTCCTGTAAAATTAGCAGAAGTGTACATACGCGGTATTTAACAATGTTAGTTACTCGGAATTGGACTATCAACGACGATGTGCATTTTATTAATTTTGTTTGGGGTAGTTTTTGAGTTAGCTTCAAAAATAAGTATTTTTGCCACTTAGTTTAAATTGATGGTGATGATGAGGAGGGGCCTGCGGCTAAATAATCGTCTATAGTCGTAATAAGTCGATCTATCAGGTTAAGCTACGCTTTCCATGGTTGGTCTGTGGATGGGTGACCGTCTTTACATACCGTGACCCCTCCGTGCCTTGGATAGCACGTTAATCCCAGCTGCCATTCGTGGATCTTTGACAGTCGTTACGGGTAGTCAGTCAGAAGCCCGAAAGTCTGATAACCAGTTTTACCAAGGGCTATCGTATTACGCAGTAGCTGGGTTGTGGAGGTCAAATAGGCAGTCGCTCCATGTAAAATACTGGTATTCAGCTGCATCCGGTTAGACTGGAAGCCGACCCCAACATAGTTGGGAAAAGGCTAGGCAGATGATGATGTTACAATACCTTCGTGTCACTGATATTTACATAGCAAGTAGTGTTATCGAATTTCTGTTCCACAAACGATTTACACACTTAATATCGTGTCCTGCGTGTCCTGTCAGCTGCACGTTACAATTTTTTCCTCCTAAGACGTGACAGCCCTATTTGAGCCTAAGTTTCTAGTATATAAATTACATAGCTAAAAAACACAAAATATCTAGCAATTAATTTTGTGACGTCTACTCACAAACTACGCATAACATAATATACCTAATTATGCACGTTTGCTAAATTCTTAAACCGAAATTAAATGATGTAGTTTGACAAAAAAGTAAGTTGATACTTCGAGCAGGATGCAGAGAACTTTTCATCACAAAAAAAACATAAAGTAGAGACCAAAAAAAAAAATATAATTAAGTACTTGAAATATTCAAAGCTGTTTAAACTTCTTTTGTCGTCTACTGTATACAGATTCAAAATGGCGGCGCATTATGATTCACCGTTGCAACGGTGTATTTCAGACGTCAATAGTTTGAGCCATAATTAAGTAAAAAATCTCTCAATTATCAAGAAACCATTCATCATCAAAAGGTTAGGTAGATGTATACCTAAAGTTCACCAACATTTCACCAGGGCTTACATGACAAAGCGCGGTCACTGTCGGACTGCATAGAAAATAAAGAGAAGCGCGATGACACAACGCTCTGGTAATTTATTTGCAAAATATGAAGCAATTATTTAATTACAAAAAATCTATTGTTTGGACTAAAAAATTAAAACAGTAGGGTTTTAGTATGTTGCTTGTAGAATAATCTGACAAAAAATCAGAATGTTTGTATGTTGTATATTAGTATGGTTTTTATTTTATTGTAAAAAGACAGTTTTTAGAGGTATCTTCATGATTGTTTTCTATCGTATCAAACTATTTGTATTATGTTTTCAACATAGTATCTACCTAGCATATATCCTGAAGAATATCATATATTTTTCTGATTTTGTTTACTGTAGTTGATCATATACTTTTATTGTATCTAAAACTTGCGTTTTTTGCGTTTAGGTCCTGTAAGCCAAAAGTTCGGTTTCGGTTTAGGTTTCAGCCGCAGTTTCGGTTTCGGCCAAAAAGTGGCGAATGGTTGCGGAATCGAATTGATGAGTCAAGTGGCAAGTAAAACCAAACTGGTAGGTACTAAGAATTTCAAATTAGCATAAATTACTTTTTAGCGAGTCTCATAATGTAATCAATTTAACGGCTTTTATTTATTTAACCTACTAAGAATTAAATAATCTATTCATGTAATTATTTATCTGGAAACTATGCGAAAGAAGTGGACACTTCATTAATTATCTAATATTATAAAGGCGAAAGTTTGTGAGGGGGTGTGTGCGGGGGTGTGTTTATATGTTTGTTACTTCTTCACGCTCAAACGGCTGGACCAATTTTGATAAAAACATTTATGGAGGTAGCTGACACCCTGTATAGGCTACTTTTATCCTGATATTCCCACGGGATCGACGTATACGCGGGTAAAACCGCGGGGCGTAGCTAGTAATAAATAAATCTGAAGCGTTTGTTTGTTTGAGCGCACCAATCTCTGGAACTACCAGTAAAGTTGGCATTAAGCCGTCTTGTAGCGCGGTGTAGTCTTGTGTACGGACAACGAAGTGATCTTATAAGGCTTCCGTTTTTCCTTTTGAGGTACGGAACCCTAAAAAAGAGTAGCTAGTAGCCAGAGTAGTAATTTCTTGCCCATTCTTCTCCATACGAACACTACCTTTTGGAAGGAGCGACTAGAATCAATGTTATTCTATTGTAAATTTTGACGTTCAAAAGTGCCTTTTATGTGCCTACTAGCTGCGCCCCGCGGTTTCACCCGCGTAAATGTCGATCCCGTGAGAATATCATCGGGATAAAAAGTAGCCTATATGTTATCCAGGGTGTAAGCTTCCTCCATACAAGATTTTATCAAAATTGGTCTCGCCGTTTGAGCGTGAAGAAGTAACAAACATATAAACACACACACACCCCACACACACTCACACACACCCCCCCTCACCCTCACACACACTCCCAAACTTTCGCCTTTATAATATTAGTGTGATTTGAAATAGGTAAATGATTTATTGACTTTGATTTGAAAAATTATTTTTGCAATATTTTGATACCCCAATTCTTGAGAAATGTTAGGCTAGCGTCACGCTACGACTTAGGAGCTGAGCAAAAAGCAAAAATAACTGGCCAAGTGCGAGTCGGACTCGCACACGAAGGGTTCCGTACCACAAGGCAAAAACACCGAAAAAAAAACACGTTTGTTGTATGGGAGCCCCCCTTAAATATTTATTTTATTTTCTTTTTAGTATTTGTTGTTATAGCGGCAACAAAAAATACATAATTTGTGAAAATTTCAACTGTCTAGCTATAGCGGTTATTTAGATACAGCCTGGTGACAGACAGACGGACAGACGGACGGACAGACAGCGAAGTCTTAGTAATAGGGTCCTCGTTTTTACACTTTGGGTAAGGAAGCCTAAAAAAACCGCTATGCCAAAACGAAGTAGTTCCGCGGGCAGGCGTGGAACAAGTCTCTTGTCGGAGTTCTGTACTTTTGACAGCCTTATTCTTGACGAAGGTTATATATAGGCTAGGTATTTAACATCACGCTACGACCCTTAGGAGCCGAGCAAATCGAAAAAACTCAGAAAGAACCCTATTATAAGCGAAATGAAGCAATAGCGCGAGCGGCCGACGCGACGCGACCGAGGGAGTTTTTATACAACATTATTCTTAGTATATGCGAAACCCGAAACACGTGTCTAGTATTTTTATGTAAAGAATCTATGTACTTTCAAAACTGTATCATGAAAAATCACAAAGTTATAAGCTTGTTAAGTTACCTGTTTGTCCGTACAAAAACATGCTCACCCGCGCCGCGCCGTCTTGCGCTCATTGATAATAGTACCTAGGTACCTAACCGTTCGGCGTGGAGATTGGATAACCTACTTAGTGTCGCTCGGTGTCCAACTGTTAACCTTTTTTAAATATTTTTGGGACAAAATATAACATTCAGTTACTTATTCTGAACAAACTATATTCAGGTATATTCAGGTATAATAACGTTATATAGATGTGTCTGTTATTATAGTGTACTATCTTACGACTTCCACACGACGTCACGGGCCGAAGCAAGTATATCCATAGTAATATTATAAATTCGAAAGTAACTCTGTCTGTCTGTCTGTATGTTACCTTTTCACGCCTAAACCACTGAACGGATTTCGATAAAATTTGGCAGAGAGTTAGATTGCATCCCGGGGAAGGACATAGGATAGTTTTTATCGACATACCTCGCGGGCGAAGCCGCGGCCGGAAGCTAGTTATGTAATAAAGCTGAAGAGTAATAATAATAATAGCCTCTCCGACCGTTTTCGGTCACGGTGGCCAATCTCAATGGAGATTAGCCAGGTACGCAGAAGATATTATAGTGCACAAGTGTGTGCGCAAACACAGGTGCACTCTCTGTTCCTTTACTCTCATAGTCCGATGGGACGGCAATCCGACACGACCGGGGAGAGTTCAGGCGCAGGAACAACGGCTTTACGTGCTTTCCGAGGCACGAGGATATTAAACCGCCTACTTCCAAACTTCGGACTGTTACTAAGAAATTCCTAATGGAAAACCCAATAACACTTTGTCCGACCCGGGAATCGAACCCAGGACCCCACGCTCACCAGTCGCGCTTGCAACCACGAGACCAAACGGGGCAGTCAGCTGAAGAGCATGGTTTGTTAGAACGCACTAATCTCTGGAAGTTTACCAGTCGTAGTTAAAATATTCTTTTTGCATTAGTTTGACCAGCCCAATTCTTGAGGAATGTTGTCGCGGTCAGAAGCCAGTAAAGTATAACTGGAGTGACTGGTTTGCTTCTAAAATATACGATGTTAATTATAAGTAACGTGTCTTTTTTATTGTCAATAAAATTGAAGGGGAAAAACCGCCTTCAAAAATATTCATATTCATGTTAGACATCGCCAGGTGGTTGGTCGACTCTTCACGTGATCAGGGGCTGAGCTATTTTTTGGCCAAAGAATCAGTCGGTCGATTCTGTAAAATCTCACCGTGAAAACTTAGGAGAAGTGAGTTTGTTTTTGCTAGGAATTGACACTATTGACAGCTCACTCCACGCTCACTTCACCTAAGTTTTCACGGTGAGATTTTTACAGAAAAGCACCGCAAATTTGTCATCCAACGTGGTACTGCTGCCAGCCTGTTGGACATCTTTCCTGTTGACAGTGATGCGGATAAATTGTTTGTTGCCCTATGATTCTTTCTCCTCATTTTTAGGGTTCCGTACCTCAAAACGGAACCCTTATAGGATCACTTTGTTGTCCGTCCGTCTGTCTGTCAAGACGCGTTATCTCGGGAACGCGTGAAGGTATCGAGTTGAAATCAAAACCATATACTCAGCTCTACAGTCCCTTGAAGCTGTGAAATCAAAATCAAACACCTAAGTTAACGTAAAAAAAAGAAGCGGTCGCGGTTATGCCGCAAAAAACGTATATTTCGACACTCTCAAGGGAATCAAAATTTATAGGGTTTACTTCCCGTTGATCTAGAATCATGAAATTTGGCAAGAAGCAAGATTATGTAGCACAAGTACAGGAAAAAAATCCGAAAACCGTAAATTTGTAGTTACCTACATTAAAAAAAACCCGTGATAAAATATTTTCTTACCTACAAATTTGTACGGAGCCCTCGGTGCGCGGGTCCGACTCGCACTTGACCGTTTTTTTGATATACATGTACGTATAAACATTTATAAAGCTTTTCTCGGGACGTGAGGCCCTGGGACCTTTGGTAGGCATAGATAAACAGGCTTGGTAGTGTTATAGAGGTATAAGGAACAGGGTGTAAAGTTCACTCATACTCTTTAAAAAAGGGAGGATCCTCCGACCAGATGGGTGTTGTGTCTGGCGGGCAACTGCCCGATGATTCATGTCGGGCCGTTGTATCTATGCTAGTTGCGCGGGAAACTCTGCTTGCGCGATGCAGGACTTTGCGTGACGTCAGTATGACGCGTTGTTCGCATGTGGCGTTGTAGATACCGCTACAGTATCGTTAATTGTAAACGACACTACTGGTAGTGCGGCTGGTAGTGTCCTTGCCAAAACATGGATACGAGGGGCCAATGGCAACTCACAGAGGCCGTTAGGTTCTATAAGTAAAAGAAATGAAGCACCAACCGACGATTATCCCCTGTATAAGCGATACAAGTGCACCCAAGGACAACCCCCGGTTGGTGCAGGACCGAAGACTATACAATAATTATAAACTGAGAGGACTAATGCAGAACATGGAAAAAATATTGGATTAAGGGTTTGGGGGGGGGACCCGTGGCTAAATAATAACAGCCGCACAGGTCGATCTATCAGCTACGCTTGCCGCGGTTGGTCTGTGGATCGGTGACCATCGTTACATACCGCGAGACCCCTACGTGCCTCCGTTGGTCCCGGCTGTCATTCGTGGATCTTTGACAGTCGTTACGGGTAGTCAGAAGCCCGAAAGTCTGACAACCAGTCTTACCAAGGGGTATTGTATTACCCAGTAACTGGGTTGTGGAGGTCAGATAGGCAGTCGCTCCATGTAAAATACTGGTATTCAGCTGCATCCGGTTAGACTGGAAGCCGACCCCAACATGGGAAAAAGGCTAGGCAGATGATGATTTGTTTGAGTGGCATAGTGGATTGATTACTCAGAACTATGGAAAGACTTTGTCCCCTGCGTGACCATTGATCCTCGTTTTAAGTCCGTTAGCGTATAAATTATGTAAATATATTCTTGTTTATAAAAATATATATATATATTATTATGGGTGAAATAGTTTAGGTAGTAGGTATCTATGATGATAATTATAATATCAAGCCTCAATTCCACCGAAGGGGTAGGCACAGGTGTAGCATTTCGATCCAGCTCAACCATTTTGTAGGGAACCGAATAATCCAACACACGCGCCACCATCAGTGAGACATTTAAGTAAGCATGACAACCTTCTCAACTGCCATGCTCTTTCAAGTCAACATACATCATAATAACATTGTAAACGGAGGAGTCTTGGTATGTAAAGATGGTCACCCATCCACGGACCAACCGCGGCAATCGTAGCTTAATCTGATCCATCGACCTGTCTATAATGTTCTCACTGCTAGGACATAGGCTCTCTGTGAGACGGAGTGGGCCTTAATCCACCACGCGGGCCCAGTGCTGGTTCCTGGATGTCACATGTCTTCAAATTTTTGGTTCTAGGACATGCTGGTTTCCTCACGCTGTTATTCTTCATCGTTTTGAGAGCAGTGGTGATGAAATTATTTACACAAAGTAAAGCGCCTCTCTGGGTTCGAACCCCCGATCTACAACACGTAAGTCGGGGCAGCTGCCACTGCTCTCTGCCGTGCGACTGTTGAAACCCTATCCACTAAACGCCATCCAGGTGCTCAGTCTAAAACCCATCAAACCTTCTCAAAAAGTTTCCTAGGAATGGCTCTGTAGCGGTATCTACAACGCCACATGAGAACAACGCGTCATACTGACGTCACGCAAAATCCTGCATCTCGCAAGTAGAGTTTACCGCGCAACTAGCATAGATACAACGGCCCGACATGAATCATCAGGCAGTTGCCCGCCAGACACAACACCCGTCTGGTCGGAGGATCCTCCCTTTTCTATAGAGTATGAGTGAACTTTACTCCCTGTTCCTCATACCTCTATAGCTCCAAAAATATTCAACAAACTACCTAAATCAATAAAAGCTTCAAAAGATTTAAATACTTAAAAAAAACACTCTATAGGTTCCTGATACAGAAAGCATATCCTAACTAATATTATAAATGCGAAAGTAAGTTTGTTTGTTACCTTTTCACGCCCAAACCACTGAACCGATCAAACTGAAATTTTGCATATACGTTGTCAGGTGTACAGAAACGGACATAGGGTACCTTTCATCCCGAAAAAAAGTGCTGTTCCCGAGGAAAACAATAATAACGTTATTATGATAATAGATGGCGCCACATGTCTTTCGAACGGGATCAACACTTATGCGGGTGAAACCGCGGGGCGCTGCTAGTATATTATAAATCCTAAGGTCATTCATCAACACCTGGTTTACATCTCTTGTTATACCTAATTAATCAAGTATAATGACAAGGATTTACAATCATCTCAACTTGAACACGCGATGATAAAAAAATATATTATTATTATTACAATGTAATTTTCTTGTAGGTATAATTAGGTATTATCTATTATTATTAACCTTTTGACCGCCACAGTCATGTATAGATGACAAACCAAAATGTGCCCAGCACGCCACGGTTCGACTACATCACAGACTTTGATGCCAAGGGCACGTTTTTGATTTTTTGACGTGTGGTGACGGCACGGATATCTATGGGTGACGGTCAACGGTAGGATAGCTCAGCGATCATCATCTACCTGCCTTTTTCCAACTATGTTGGGGTCGGCTTCCAGTCTAATTGGATGCAGCTGAATACCAGTATTTTACATGGAGCGACTGCCTCCACAACCCAGTTACTGCAATGGGTAATACGATACCCCTTGTTATGACTGGTTGTCTGATTGGTTGGTGGAAAATTAAAACACTAGTATGTTGCTTATAGAATAATCTGACAAAAAATCAGAATGATTGTATGTATAGATATTAGAATGGTTTTTAGTGTAAAAAGAAAGTTTTAAAGGAATATTCATGATTTTTTTCTATCGTATCTATCAAATTAGTTGTATTATGTTTTCAACACACTATCTAACTAGCTTATGTTCTGAAGAATATCAAATATTTTTTCTGATTTTGTAAGTACTTTTAGGCATTATAAATAAAACTTGCGGTTTTTGCGTTTAAAAATCCTTTGGATTTGATAGCCCAATTATTGAGGAAGGCTATGAGCTCAACTGTGACTATAGACACAATTACTTTTTCTATTGTTACAAATCAAATTTTGATTTTCCCACAGAAGGCTACTTAACATCACGCTATGACCCTACGGAGCCGAGCATAAACAAAAAAGAGTCAAAGAACGCTAAGCCAAAATGATGTAATATCGCGGGCGATGCGATGCAACGAGGTGGGTCAGGGGAACAAAAAATTTTACGCAGACGAAGCGAAGCTAAGTTAGTAAGAAAGAATTTAAACTCTTCATCATCTGCCTAGCCTTTGCCCAACTATGTTGCGGTCAGCTTCCAGTCCAACCTGCGTTGCTCGAGCGCACTTTGCCCAACTATGTTGCGGTCAGCTTCCAGTCTAACCTGCGTTGCTCGAGCGCACTTTGCCCAACTATGTTGCGGTCAGCTTCCAGTCTAACCTGCGTTGCTCGAGCGCACTTTGTATGTAGATTGCCTTCTGTACTATGTGTATTTTGTGGTATTTCTTTCTAGAATTAAATGAGTAATAGATAATTTAAGATGTTTATGAATGGTTTGAAAATTTTTGGCATAGAAACAACTTAATATTTTAATAATAAAACAGCTGTTTATAGGCGGATATCTTTTCAACCGAATTGAATGGAACGTGATCTTTGTTAAAGTTTTTTAAGGAAATAACATTTTTGTATCATCATCACCTAGCCTTTTCCCAACTATGTTGGGGTCGGCTTCCAGTCTAACCGGATGCAGCTGAATACCAGTATTTTACATGGAGCGACTGCCTACCTGACCTCCACAACCCAGTTACTGGGTAATACGATACCCCTTGGTAAGACTGGTTGTCAGACTTTCGGGCTTCTGACTACCCATAACGACTGTCAAAGATCCACGAATGACAGCCGGGACCAACGGCTTACCGTGCTTTCCGGGGCACGGAGGGGTCACGGTATGTAAAGATGGTCAGGTCACCCATCCACAGACCAACCGCGGCAAGCGTAGCTTAACGTGACCGATCGACCTGTGCGGCTGTTATTATTTAGCCACGAGCCCCTCAAATTAAATTAGATAGCGAAACTCCGGATACGTGATGGGTATCGACATCAAAACACGACAAGACAAAAAATAAATTAATTTTATGATTTTTTTTTGTGGGGTCATCGACCGCAGTTATAGTATTCACTTTAAATTTTAATTATAATTAAATATAATTAATTATATTTACCTACACAAATAATTAAATTTTAATTATATGTGTAGGTAAACTTCACAGAAGTGATTAGTATCGGTATCTAAAGACGAGCATATTTTCTCAATTCATACTTCAAGATTAACCAGCGGTCGTCGTGTCACTGACTCCGGCAGAGCCACCATCAGGGATTTTAATTTTGATAACACAATAAATTAGTCTCTAATTAGTCAAAATTTGTCGCCAAATATCAGAATTTGTCGGTCACTGGTTCAAAAGATATAAATGTTTATAGGTGGCCGATCTGGAGAGAGTCTCCCTAGCAGGGCCACATTTATATCTCAAAAACTAGGGCACCTAGCGGAGATCTGTTCTCTCCCATATTTTGTCGCTAATTAGTCAGAATTAGTCGCCAAGTCACATATAATAATAATAAAATAATAATAATAACCATTTATTATCAGGTATCAAAGACCCATAGATACATACCTTAACCTAAGTATACATAATAATATAGTAACAATTTTGTTAGTAAATAAAACTTAATAACTATGTTAGTATCACTTAGTTGCACTAAGTCTTTGTGCGGTCTGGTGGCACTTGTCCGCGAAAGCGGCGGAATACCACATCCTGCGGCCAAAAGCTTTCTTCCATCACCAGGTGCAGGTAGCATGTTGGTACGCGCACCACGAATGCCTTAAAGTTGACGTTGCGGTGCGACTCCAGTAACTGCACCCTCGGCGTGTACCTCGTCTTTTGGCGCACGTACTCCACGATGTCCTCCGCCGTAGTGGTGTAGTGTAGGCGGGAGATGTACACCGGTGTGTTCGGCTTTGCGGCACGCAAGCTGACTTCGGGCTCCGTAGGAGCTTTGCCGCAGCGGTTCTTATCAAGAGCTCGATCGAAGAGTTCACGAAAAAACTCTTCGACTAGCTCTTGGACTATACCGGTCGTCGACTCCTAAAAAAAACACCAAATTAATCTTCTTTTAGATATCGAAGATACTCATCACGACTGCAGAGTTTCGCTAACTGATTTAATTTAACCCTGTATAGAAGCTTTTACTGCTAAGCAAAACCTCAAGTCCTTCCAAAGTCTGTTTATACAGGATTATTGGTAAAACATTAACAACCTCTTAAGACGTCATTGTACTCATCATTATGAACAACTTTTACTATGGGACCAAACCAGAAATCGCGAAAAAAAATCAGCTGTTCCCTACATTTTGACGAGTTATACGAACATAAATGTAGGGAACAGCTGATTTTTTTTTTCGATATTTCAGGTTTGGTCCCATTATTTAGTAAAATGACCTCTTAAGAGGTTGTTAATGTTTTACCAATAACTCTGTACATAAATATTATGCAGTTTTAAACAAATAACCGAACTGTTAGTAATTTTTTTACATCGTTCTCACATATTCATTAATCATTCAACATGAATGATGTAACTAATATTTTTGTAACAATATAATTTTAAAGCGTTTCCATGGAGTTTCTTGCTCATTCTTCTCCATAGGGACCTACCTACTACGCTTTGGAATGGGCAACTGGCCTAATAAACGTGAAGACTAATAATCTAGTCGCAGTCTGCGACAATCAATGTCAAAAACTTGTCAAAAATGTAGAGAAATTAGAGGTATTTTTGACAGATTGAGACTGAGATCAGGGGGCCTAAAAAGGCCACTTTGGCAGAATCATAAAAGGATAACATTATAAATCATAATATGGCGAAGACAGTCCGTGTTTTTCTTTTTTTCGCTACACTACATAGGTATAATCAAAGAGATTGGGATTGGATTTGGATTGGATTGATTGGTATTTTAGCACAGACAAAAAAAATAACTGAAAAATCCTTCAACAATGGGATTCGGTACGATTAACTTAACAGTTAACTGTGCATTAAGATTCATAATGTTATCCTCTTATGATTCTGCCAGAGTGGCCTTTTTAGGCCCCCTGACTGCGAACTTTCTTAAAATGACCAGAACTGCCCTTCTGACTGGTTGACTCCATGACAATATAAATGTGCCTGTAATTGGTTTAATTGAAGTAAATGCTTTGAGTTTTATATTTAAATAAATAAAAAATAAAATATTTTTAATTCAGATATCAAAGATTCAGATTTAGAAAGAAAGAAAGAAAGAAAAAAGTTTATTTGACACAGTTCATGAAACACAAAATACAAAATTAACAAAATAAATAAAAACTATGTTACAACAACAATAGTGTGTGCCTCACGGCTGCGCCAAATTTAAAGATTTCCTGTATATATTAACCCAACTACTTCAATGAAAGCCTCTCTTACTAAGCTACCAAATTTTTAAAAAATCCTTTAAAAATTTGCCAAAAAAAAATTTGAACAATAACAACTTATTTCTCCGTTGGTTCTAAAACAGAAAAATAGCGTGAAGCATCGCAATCACAGCTCAGCGTTCTGAAGAGAACGTACCACAGTCGGGCGAACGCGCCCGTTAAGATATCACGCGCCGCGGAAAATAAACAAACAAGAAAAATATACGACACAGTGCAGTTTCGTAATAGTTTTTAGTGGAAAAAATTTTTTAGTTAATTTTTTTTTGTTTTTTTTTGTGGTGATTTTTTTTTACTTGAAGTGTTTTTGTGAATTTTTTGTGGAGCTCCTGTTGTTAAAACTGGGATTTTTCTTTGAGGTAGGTTTTTAGTTAGTTTTTTTTTAATTTTCTTAGATGTGCAAGTTTTTAATTTTTTTTAAATATTAGAATTAAACAAAAAATTCTACCGTAAAAATCATTACAACATAATAATCTTAAAACACAAATAAAACGAATAATATACAATGAAAACATCTGCATAATTTGCACGCCGTAAGGTAGACTGTAGCCGATATCTTTAATATAAGTACAACACCTTATTCCTGTACCTACATTCATAACAAATGAAGTTCTGATCTGATACATTATTATTCGAACGCCGCCAAAAATTATTCGATTTTTTTTTAATATGCTTTAATCCGTGATTTTTTTTTTATTAATATGCCTTTAATTAAGTCTACACTATAAAATGTAATATGATGTATTATGTGTATTTTAACATGTATTTTTGGTGTATGCTTTGTTGTTTGGCCTTAAATAAATAAATTATTCCAAAACTCGGTCACCACCTATTATTATAGAAATGGAGTAATATTTACCGTTTATTAAGACCGCATTTACATATGTTATGTATTATTATGTCATATTATTATACCTATTTGCAGGTATGTTCGCTTTCACTTTTAGTGGGGGAATTAGGGCAGTGTGCCATGAAAGTATCTTTAAGATGAACGATAATGCGTTTACTTGAGATTTACTTTCATTTGCTTGTAATGTGCGCACGTATCTGTGGAGCTTTTGTAATATTTATTTTTTATTTTTCGAATAATCATAAAAGAAAAATTCAAAAATGTAAAAATGATTATTCGAATAGGAAAATGTGGATTTTTATTTTGCAATATATGCACTACTTAATATGTCTGTGTCTGGCTGTGTGACCGCGTTGTTATTTTGAACTACGCAAAGGATTTTGATGCGGAATTTATTCCGGAAGCTTTATGTGTCATACATAATACTTATTAATATTAAAATTAATAATTAATAAATGTTGATGTTTAATCAAGTTGTACAGACCGTACCAAGCAGAGGCGTGTCGCTAGTTAACCATAAATTATTGTTTAAAAATAATTACAAAATACAAAAAAAAATATTTTGTCTTCCGAAAAAAAAAAAACAAAAATATTTATTTTGTCAAAAGCATTATATTACCGAGAGCAGTGGTGGCCAAGTGGTAACGGCCGCGACTTACGAGTTGTAGGTCGTAGGTTCGAACCCAGACAGGCGCTTTACTTTGTGTAAATTATTTCATCACCACTGCTCTCAAAATGGTGAAGGAAAACATCGTGAGGAAACCGGCATGTCCTAGAACCAAAAATTCGAAGACATGTGACATCTGCCAATCCGCACTGAGCCCGCGTGGTGGATTACGGCCCACTCCCTCTCACCGAGAGGAGGCCTGTGTCCCAGCAGTGGGAACATTATAGGCTGATTATGATTATATTACCATAATCAGCCTATAATGTTCCCACTGCTGGGACACAGGCCTTGTGAGAGGAGTGTACTAGTCACAAGATTGCTAATAAAAATATACCTATTGCTCATGATCTGCCTAGCCTTTCTTGATATGTAAAGATGGTCACCCATCCCTGGACCAACCGCAGCAAGCGTAGCTTAACCTTATCAGGTTAATCACTGTTATTAATTACCCAAAAGCCCCTCAAAAAAAAATACCTAATGCTATTATTTTTTAATTTATGTTTTGGCGTTTGGATGACGTCTTACAAAAAACCGGTTGAACTTTGGAAATCAAGTTTTTTAGTCTTTAATATTTTCTGGACTAAGCCTGTAGTAAATAATTAATTATCTTCAAAATTAATTTATTCAGACTAGCTACCGAGATGATGACGGATTTTGAGTATGATGCGGATGCTGTAAGAGTAGGGGAAGACATTATTCTACGTTTACACCAAATGGCTGAATTTCAGGGTTTATCCGTAACGACTGTCTTAGAGTTTATCATGATTTTTTTAATACTAGCTGTAGCCCGCGACTTCGGCTGTGATCCAGGATGAAAAGAAGTCCATGTCCTCCTCTAGGTCATGGTCTACCCATGTGCCAAATTTCATCCAAATCCGTTCAGCCGTTTAAGCGTGAAAAAAATTCACTCTTGCATTTATAATATTACTAGCTGCGCCCCGCGGTTTTACCCGCATACGTTTTGATCCTGTGGGAATATCTTGATAAAAACTATACTATGTCCTTTCCCGGGACTCAAACTATCTCTATACCAAATTTCATCTAAATCGGTTCAGCGGTTTAAGCGTGATGAGGAAACAGACAGACAGACATACTTTTGAATTTATAATATTTTATGCAAAGTTAGGATTATTAAGTAAAAACAACATTCGACTGCATGGTTGGGGCAGTGGTTAAGCGATTGCCTGCTGCACTGCGTGTCGCGGGTTCGATTCCCGCACGGAACAAATCGATGCCTCCCATGCATAAGGTCGTAAGGCTAAAAACATTAATATCAGGAGAGCATTTTTTATAAGTTAACGTAAAAAAAATGCTCTCCTGATATTAATTGTTTTTTTAGCCTTACGACCTTAGCGTGGGAGGCATCGAAATATTTGTATGACCTACAAGTAGTTGTTCCGGGTCTGGCTGTTTGTGTATGTAAGTTTAAATGTTTGTAAACGCACCCACAATACAGGAGAAATTCCTAGTGTGGGGCAAAGTTCTTTAAAAAAAAAATTACAATACTATACCTACTACTTAGAATTTGCTGCCTGGACTTAAGTATAACATAACTTGCTAAAAGTGTGTGTACCACTACCCTACACCTATGCTTACCACCTTTGGAGAACGCAGGCGTGATAATATTATGAACTAGCTTTTGCCCGCGACTTCGTCCGCGTGAAATTTCATCCTCCCTGCGTTCACCCTCCGTTGAATTTCGAAAAATCCTTCCTTATTCCTTGTCTACATTATAAAGGGAACCTCTGTGCAAAATTTCAGCTTTCTAGGTCCAAGGGTTTGGGCTGGGCGTTGATGAGTCAGTCAATCAGTCAGTCAGGACTTTTCTTTTTATTTATATACATTTGCGCAATCCTAAAATCATGATGTTTACGATAAAGCAAGGCTTTGATGACCTCAATTAGACATCATATTACATACTTACAAACGTGATAATATGCAATTTTCTGTAATTCTGTTAGCTATGCTTAATTCATTTTTTATGTATTTGTCATTTTAAATTTCATATATACATAGGTTTAGTTTATAATAAACAAAATAACAGCTCGTATTGACACGAACTGTGTAAAAAGTTCTGGGTCTCAGCCTAATTTAAATCCAAACTTTAAAAAAAATATTACAAAAAAAAATTACCGAGTTCCAAAAAAAAAATTATGGAATGTCAAGAAACGAAAATGCGGAACCAACGACGCCGACTTCCGAAATTAAAGTTATTTTTCACTTTTTTTATGGAAGTCGGTTGTTTTTTTTTTTGTAAAAAAGTTTTTTTTTTTCACTTTTTATTTGTAGTATCTTTCCCACACAAATTCATATAACACTGCCTGCTACGTAAAGATCAGTGACAGGAAGCTATTAAAAAATCATCATTATAAAATAAGTGACAAAAAATCGTATTATTGAAGCTAACTCAAAAACTACCTAAGCAAAGTTTTTGAGTTTTTCGCGTTCAGACAGACAGACAGATGCGGCGGGGGACTTTGTTTTATAATATGTAGAGATACGAAAGCAACCCTCTCTGTAACCTTTTCACAGCTAAACCACTGAATGAATTTGTATAAAAAAAAATGATTACACAATATTGTTAGCATACACAATAATCAACTATTTAACGAATATTATTCGTGGGTTGCAACATTGCCATTTTCAAACATTTTATGCTTTTGAGTAGTGGCAACCCGTAAATGACATTTGATGAAAAACGGTGGGAAAAGGTGAAATGCATTTTTCTCTCACTAGAGATTATGAAAGTGGTCTCGAGTGACAGTTACTATGTTACTGTGTTAAATACCCACCAATTAATTGATTTACTAGTATTCGAGTTCATAATTATTTCACAATACACGCAGAAGAATTTGCGGGGCATACTCTGTCCGTCATTTTTGACTGACAGCTGTCAATTTAAGTTCTTGTTAAATTAGAAAGAAAGAAAAAGAAAATTCATTTATTTAGAACATACTAAAACACACACAATACACCAGGGCCCAAAATCTGCTATTTTTATAAATTCGTCATTCCAACACGATCCCATTGTCATTTTGCTAAAAGTTCGTAATCTGCTAAATTCATAATGGTCGATCATTGGTCGGTCAATGGCACAGAACATATACGATACTCGTAACGAAGTAAAAGCAATGACTGCACAATGACGTTCTAATGGTAGGTCACTGATCAAAGGAGCTGTCAAAATTTTAGCGGATTAACGCCTAAGGCAGTCATTCATTTGTACGAGATTATCATTCTATGCCATTTCTTTCAATGGAGTGTCAGTGGTTGACCATTGGAAAGTCATAATGACGCCATTATATCAGTAGATTACCAAACATGGCAATATCAACAATTATGAAATCAATGATAGACCATTCTAACACTATTGTAATAGCAGACTTGAGGTCCTGATAGTCAGATAATAGTCGAACATCAGATAAAAACAAAAGGTAAAAATAAAAAGTGAAAAGTCCGATGTAAGAAATTAGCAGGAAAGTGTGCCTCACGGCTGCGCCAAAAAGGCCCAGTTCAGCAAAAATGCCAGACAACTAGTGCCTGACGCTGGTTTTCAACTGGACCTGCTTAATTAAGTTAATGATTTATTCGAACTCAAGCTCAATGCATTTATTTCAATTAAACCATTTACAGACACTTTTGAATTGTCAAGGAGTCGGCCAGTCAGAAAATATGAAGCTAGTTGCCCATTCCAAAGTGTAGTATGTTCCTATGGAGAAGAACGGACAAGAAATTGCATGAACACCCTTTTAAATCAAAATATTCTTATCATATTACTCAGTATCAGGGTTGTAAGGGCTAGATTGGCAGTCGCTCCCTGTAAAATACTGATGTACAGCTGCATCCGGTCAGACTAGAAGCCGACCCGTACGTAATTGGGAAAAGGACAGGTCCTCTCAATCTGTGTGGTTCTTTCCTCAAAAGACCATCTCAGACATCGATCTACATGGTTTTCATATAACCTGACCAAGATTATGTCTGGACTTTAAAAGAGACTGTGACCTCTGAGTTTGTTTCGGCCTTTCTTCTCAGAGTAGTCAGATAGGAAACGCTGACATCATCTAGCTTTTAAAAAAAATATGTTTGACGTGGAAAAGTGTTTGTGCAAACCTACTTACAAAAATAAAATCATTTATCATTTATCGAAAATGAAAGACATTTTTTAACGTCAAAGTTTCAAATGACTTGTCAAAACGTATCTACGAGGTACGTGTGTGGAGATGAACGAGCAAGAAACTCCACGGACACTCTTTTAGGGATTTTTCAACTGACAGATGTTTATTCGTAGAATAAAATTGACGTCTGACAGAATTTGTATGATAGAAAAAAAAAAACAAAATTATTTCTAGGATAAAATGAGGGAGTCGCACCACGTCCGCTACGCGTTACGTCCGTTTATGGCCCTATTGTATTCTCCGAGATCTGGCGTTGGAAAAATCAGCCCATATTTACATATATATATTGTTACAAATTATCAGTTGAATACATCATAAATTTTTCTCTGGGTGTGGCTCTAAGAGCTTTTAAAGAAATGTTTTGGCGAAATGCTACACGTATTTATGGAAAAGAAAGTTTTGTTAACAATAGAAATTATTAGAAAACGTCGTAACCTGCGGCTATTCTGCCTACATAAATTTGACAGTCTATAGACTTATATAGGCTTTTTTATAGAGTTTTCTAATTCCTATTTATTTTATTTTGTTTTTAGTATTTGTTGTTATAGCGGCAACAGAAATACATCATCTGTGAAAATTCAACTATCTAGCTATCACGGTTCATGAGATACAGCCTGGTGACAGACGGACAGACGGACAAAAGGAGTCTTAGTAATAGGGTCCCGTTTTTACCCTTTGGATACGGAACCCTAAAAATCGATTAAAACTTTTACCATCTCGGGAACTCAGAACCTCATGCTCCGCAGTCGCACTTGCGACCACTAGACCAAGGGGTAATTGTTCTTAGTAAGGTAATTAAAACATTTATTACAATAAGTTTATACAATTATAATTGTAACATTATGAATTCATACTCTATATATAAATACGAGTATTATCCATACTAATATTATAAATGCGAAAGGGTGTCTGTCTGTCTGTTACCTCTTCACGCTTAAACCACTGAACCGATTTAGATGAAATTTGGTATAGGGATAGTTTGAGTCCCGGGAAAGAACATAGGATAGTTTTTATCCCGATATTTCTACGGGATCGATACTTATGCGGGTAAAACCGCGGGGCGCTGCTATGCTAGTATTACAAACGCGAAAGTGTGTCTGTCTGTCTGTTACATCTCCACGCTTAAAGCGCTGAACCGATTTAGATGAAATTTGGTATAGAGAATGTTTGAGTTCCGGGAAAGGATATTATGATAGTTTTTATCCCGATATTCTCACGGGATCGACACTTATGCGGGTGAAACCGCGGGGCGCTGCTAGTGTCAAATATAATTTATGGAAATCCCTCTAGGTTACAAACTTTAAGGCCAGAGACAATTAATTTTTTATTATGCACTTAACATGTAGTTGAGAACTATTATAGATACACGTGTAAAGGCACGTGTATCTATATTGACAATTTTATAATTATATTTATTGTCAATTTTAGTTATTAATAAAAAAAAAAACCTTTTTTCCAAAAAAAACTAGTATCATACAAATTCATATAGGTAATACTGCCTGCTATGTAAAGAAAAAAAAATCCTTCTCATCCGCGGATTTGAACCCGCGCGACCATCGCATTGACAAGCTGCAGTGTTAACCATTAGACCAACACGCCACTTACGTTATGTTACAAAAAATGTGCTGTAGCTGCCCATAAGGTTAAAGTATTTGCGCCGCTTGAGGGTAGTTATATCTAGTTTGTATAATTATGATTTTCTATGCATATAAGAGAGTTATTATGAGAACTAATTAATATTTAATAATCTTGTTTCATCATCTGCCTGCCTTTTTCCCAACTATGTTTGGGTCGGCTTCCAGTCTAACCAGATGCAGCTGAATACCAGTATTTTATATGGAGCGACTGCCTATCTGACCTCCACAACCCAGTTACTGGGTAATACGATACCCCTTGGTAAGACTGGTTATTAGACTTTCGGGCTTCTGACTACCCGTAACGACTGTCGAAGATCCACAGGCACGGAGGGGTCTCGGTATTGTAGAACTTAGGGGGAAATAATACAAATAAGACGACTTTAGGACTTTTAAGTAGGAATTATAATATAAAAAAGGCAACGATACAACTTCGCGGTTAAGATATGAATCACTGCTTCTAGAATCAAACCCATAATAATCATATTTGACATATGTTTAAACCAACGAATCGAATCATATTTCTAGCCAGTGCTTATTGCTAAAGGCTAGCACACACAGGCACCACAGTATGTAAAGATGGTCACCCACCCACAGACCAACCGCGGCAAACGTAGCTTAACCTGATCGATCGACCTGTGCGGCTGTTATTATTTAGCCACCATCTTGTTTACTATAATATTTTTAGTATTAAATTGATCAATTATTTTTTTATGGAAGAAAATGTTAACAGCATAATCAGGCTTTACATGTTCCCACTGCTGGGACACAGACCTCTCTGTGAGAGGGAGTGGGCCGTAATGCACCACGTGGCCCAGTGCGGGTTGGTAGAGGTCACATGTCTTCGAATTTTTGTTTCTAGGACATGCCGGTTTCCTCACGATGTTTTCCTTCACCGTTCTGAGAGCAGTGGTGATGAAATAATTAAAACAAAGTAAACCCTGCCTGGTTTCGAACCTACTACGTACTACTCGTAAGTCGCGGCCGTTACCACTGGGCTACCACTGCTCTTATATTATATTTAATCATGCTGTAAAAATAAAAATAATTGATCAATTTAATGCTATAAATAAGTATTTATTTATAGTATTAAATTGATCAATTATTTTTTAAATATTGAAGGCAGGAAAATATTGTATAGTAGTAATTGGACAGAAAAATTGATATAAAAACAATTCTATCAATCAAATATATAGGTATAGGTAATAAAAATATATTTTGCTAAAATAATCGTTTTCATAAGCACTATAGAAACTATTGGTTAAAGAATACCTTTTTTTGCTTCTCAATTTTATTGAAAATAACTAACTATTGGTCGGCCCGCGCGGGCGCTTCGTGCGTACTTCGGGTGACATCGGTTGCATGGTTGCGGTCGGTCGATAGGCGATGTAGGATGCAAGAGCGAGCGAAGGGCACTCCAATTTTAGGTTTCGTCAGGTTACTTTAATCAAAATTACTTCATTCGTTTTTGAGAAACTCGCGGACATACAAACATACCTACATACATACTAGTCGAATACAGAACCTCCTTTTTTGAAGTCGGTTAAAAATTACCTCAGCTACAGCTTAGCTTTTGGTTTGCAACCCGCATCTCAGAAAGTCAGAACTGACAAAAAGACGGTTTTGCGGATTCCGTACCCAAAGGGTAAAAACGGGACCCTATTATTATGACTTCGCTGTCTGTCCGTCTGTCTGTCACCAGGCTGTATCTCAAGAACCGCGGTAACTAGACAGTTGAAATTTTCACAAATTATGTATTTCTGTTGCCGCTATAACAACATACACTAAAAACAAAATAAAATAAATATTTAAGGGAGGCTCCCATACAACAAACGTGTTTTTTTCGGCGTTTTTGCCTTGTGGTACAAAACCCTTCGTGTGTAGGGTTACCATATGACAGGCTTTTGCCGCATTTGACAGGCATTTTAAGGTTTAGACAGGCGCGCGTGCGGCCGGCATTGGTCTGAGACAGGCATTTTTAAATTTCGCGCCCGCGCGCGCATCGAGCTTGCATAAATGCAAGCGCGATGCGCAGAAAAAGCAATATTGATTACACAGGAAAATTACAAAACTGTATCTTGTGAAGATTTTTACGTTTATATATTAGAAAAGAAAGAACGATTAAAAAAAAATGTCCTCTGACAAATATCAGTAATAAATATCCTTCTTTATCATTATCTGTTGGGTTTTACTTATTACCGCGTTTAGCTTTAGACAGGCATTTTTCTGAAAATTCAGGCATTTTAGGTACCGTAGACAGGCATCCCTCTAATTACATATGGTAACCCTATTCGTGTGCGAGTCCGACTCGCAATTTGGCCAGTTTTTTACCTTTAGCAGGAAAACCGCAATATTAAATATTGTTGTTTATAAGATTTTTCTCAGAAACTAAACGATAATTTTGCTAAGATAAGAACAATACATTGCATTTTAATTAAGCTATTTGTAGTTTTTTTTAGATTATCTTCCACGTGAGGTCTATATAAGTATGAGGAACAGGGTGTAAAGTTCACTCAACCTCCATAGAAAAAACCACAGAGACAAAGAAGAGACAGATCCACCGACCAGAGGGGTGTTGTGTCTGACGGACAACTGCCCGATGATTCATGTCGGGCCGTTGTATTGTAGACTAGTTGCGCGGTAAACTCTGCTTGCATGATGCAGGATTTTGCGTGACGTCAGTATAACGCGTTGTTCGCATGTGGCGTTGTAGATACCGCTACAGATCTTCCGCATAAAGTATGCACTTAGGCATTAATGCTGCATTCGGTTAGACTAGAAGCTGACCTCAACATAATTGGGAAATGGCTAGACGACGATGTCCTTCAGTCACTAAGCTATGTTTGTATAAGCAAGGTTTCACTAGTTTAGGAAGTTTTAAACAGATGGAAACTTAATTCTGAATTTTATTAACATCAAGGATTTTATACCCACAGTGTATGTGCACGTGTTTTGAACAGTGTAATTACTTTATATTTATAACTAGCTGCGCCATGCGCTTTCACCCGCGTAAATGTCGATCCCGTAGGCATATCGGGATAAAAAGTAGCCTATATGTTAATCCAGGGTGTCAGCTACCTCCATGCAAAATTTGATCAAAATTGGTTCAGCCGTTTGAGCGTGAAGAAGTAACAAACATATAAACACACTCACAAACTTTCGCCTTTATAATATTAGTGTGATTTTAATAAGTATACTAGTCGATAAAAACTATCCTATGTCTTTCCCCGGGATGCAATCTATCTCTCTGCCAAATTTTATCGAAATCCGTTCAGTGGTTTAGGCGTGAAAAGGTAACATAGGTACAGACAAACAAACAGAGTTACTTTCGAATTTATAATATTAGTTATTGCACGATTATATTAATGTGAAATAACTAGTATATATAATATTAGTTATTGCACGATTATAATATTAATTATTGCACGATTCATAATGCCGAAGAAGCATTAGAGTGTTTTACGACCGAAATTTTGTTTTTGCCTCCTTTCTGCAACTGTTTCTATTGTTATACTCCTGCTAGTACACAGAACTTACTTAATTTATATACCATTATATAGATTATTTAATGGAGATTAATTCTGTACTTTTCAAAAATTTATTTAATGCAATTAAAATTTATTTATTTAAATTCTAAGAAAAAGTGTAATATGCATAGCCCCATTAATTTACAATAAAATTCCTAATTCCCTAAAAAAAATGCTAATTAGTAAGGCATAGGTACTATAATGTTACGGACTTTTTAAATGACAAATTTTGAAATGTAGGTATTTAGTTTTATTAATGTTATTGTTTTCATTATTATATTATTATTATTATTTTTGACTATATTTTTGTATTGAATGTATTTTGACTATAATTTAATTATTTTGTTTTATAATTCTTACTAAATACTACAAACTATAACTATTTTGTATGCCGAATATGGCAAAACATGTTGAACGACCAATATTTTTTTTCCATCCATATGTGCATATCTATGTATCATGTTACACATGTTTTAACAAATAAATGCATCTTTATCTTTATCTTTAATGCAGTAGAAACGAGAAAACATTAAAATTTCTAAAAAAAATTACACGTCAATCAATAGGCTATTTGACTGGTTTCTGATAAACATCTCAGATTATTTAATGGTGTCTAACGAGCCCACAAAAACCTATTACTTCAAATTGCATAATGTATTTCTTTTAGAAAATAGTAAATAAAAATGTACTGTTTAAATAAGCCGCCAAAACGCTATCTTTAACAATATGGCGTCGTGACGTCACAATACACGTAAACAAACGTTGAAACGGTCGAGATACTATACAAAAGTCATCTGTTCTGTCAACGATAGACAGAAATTGACTATATCATGACGTCATCATAAGTTCAGCCAATCCAGACCGTTTTCGATTACGTGGCGCCAGATTTAAAAAGATGAAGTTTTTTCGGGATTTTTTTAATAAATAATACATTGTTTTGTAGTAAAATGAATGCAAATCGATTTTAAAAGCGATAATCTATACGAGTGTCAATAATTATGACCTTATTTTTTACATTGTCAAATAGCCTATTGTGAAACCTGAAACATTATATTATAGCTTGCGAAAAAATCAATTAATTGAGTTATTTTTTTTTAATAGATTCATTTAACCTTTATGAGGAACCTATTGAATGAAAATGGCTCTTTTATTCAAAGTAGTTTAATTATCTATACTAATGTTATAAATTCGAAAGTAACTCTGTCTGTCTGTCTGTATGTTACCTTTTCACGCCTAAACCACTGAACGGATTTCGATAAAATTTGGCAGAGAGATAGATTGCATCCCGGGGACGTAGGATAGTTTTTATCCCGACATTCCCACGGGATCGACACAATATACTGTTGAAACCGCGGGACGCAGCTAGTAGTTAATAAAAAACTAACTAATATAATATTTATTTATTAAACTTTATGCACAAGTAAAAACTGTACAAAGGCGGACTTAATGCCTTGGGCATTTTCTACCAGTCTACCTTATGGTGATGCAGAGACAATACACAGTAGGTGCAATTACAGAAAACAGCTTAGAAAATAACTAGACTAAAAATAACTATATCTATATCTATTGTTCTTTATACGATCAAATGAGCATTAAAGCTCCTTCAAACAGGCGCGACACGCGATAAAATCGCGCGCGACACAAAGGCACCGCAAGTCGCGCATTTAGCGGTGCCTGTGTGTCGCGCGCGATTTTAGGAAAGCCCATAATGAGTCGTGCACTTTTGGATTTTCCAAATTTTTCATTTCATACTAATAATAGAACTGAAGAGGTTGTTTTGTTTTTAGTTTGTATGTTTGAACGCCCTAATATCAAGAACTGCCACAGGGATTTGAAAAAAAAAATCTGCACAATTCTTAAAGATGGTTTATAGGCTATTTAACACCACGCTAAGATCTAAATGTCTTGACGAAAAAACCCAATAACACTTTGCCCCGTCTGGGGAATTGAACCCAGGAACTAGTGCTCAGCTCTAGCTACCTCTAGACCGCGAGGCAGTCGTGTTTATTTCCAAACTAAGAATATTAAGTTATGCACAGACATGTGTTAAGAAGTAATTCATTACAAAACATATTCGTTCGAGCGTCTCCTTTCAAGGCGTTATTACATAATTAATGGCATTCTTTAATCATAAATCAACACTTGAATTAGGCAAGAAATAATACCAGGCTGTAGTTTTCCAACTGCAGGGCAGAGGCCCCTTCTCATACAGAGAAGACAAGAGCATTTATCACCACGCTTGCGAAGTCAAACTCAAACTTAAAGCATTTATCACCACCCTTGCAAAGTCAAAGTCAAACTCAAAGCATTTATCACCACCCTTGCAAAGTCAAACTCAATGCATAAATTATCACCACGCTTGCAAAGTCAAACTCAAAGCATTTATCACCACGCTTGCAAAGTCAAACTCAATGCATAAATTATCACCACGCTTGCAAAGTCAAACTCAAACTCAAAGCATAAATTATCACCACGCTTGCAAAGTCAAACTCAAAGCATTTATCACCACGCTTGCAAAGTCAAACTCAAAGCATTTATCACCACGCTTGCAAAGTCAAACTCAAAGCATTTATCACCACGCTTGCAAAGTCAAACTCAATGCATAAATTATCACCACGCTTGCAAAGTCAAACTCAAAGCATTTATCACCACGGTTGCAAAGTCAAACTCAAAGCATTTATCACCACGCTTGCAAAGTCAAACTCAATGCATAAATTATCACCACGCTTGCAAAGTCAAACTCAAAGCATTTATCACCACGCTTGCAAAGTCAAACTCAAAGCATTTATCACCACGCTTGCAAAGTCAAACTCAAAGCATTTATCACCACGCTTGCAAAGTCAAACTCAATGCATAAATTATCACCACGCTTGCAAAGTCAAACTCAAAGCATTTATCACCACGCTTGCAAAGTCAAACTCAAAGCATTTATCACCACGCTTGCAAAGTCAAACTCAATGCATAAATTATCACCACGCTTGCAAAGTCAAACTCAAAGCATTTATCACCACGCTTGTAAAGTCAAACTCAAAGCATTTATCACCACGCTTGCAAAGTCAAACTCAATGCATAAATTATCACCACGCTTGCAAAGTCAAACTCAAACTCAAAGCATAAATTATCACCACGCTTGCAAAGTCAAACTCAAACTCAAAGCATAAATTATCACCACGCTTGCAAAGTCAAACTCAAAGCATTTATCACCACGCTTGCAAAGTCAAACTCAAAGCATTTATCACTACGCTTGCAAAGTCAAACTCAATGCATAAATTATCACCACGCTTGCAAAGTCAAACTCAAAGCATTTATCACCACGCTTGCAAAGTCAAACTCAAAGCATTTATCACCACGCTTGCAAAGTCAAACTCAATGCATAAATTATCACCACGCTTGCAAAGTCAAACTCAAAGCATTTATCACCACGCTTGCAAAGTCAAACTCAAACTCAAAGCATAAATTATCACCACGCTTGCAAAGTCAAACTCAAAGCATAAATTATCACCACGCTTGCAAAGTCAAACTCAAAGCATTTATCACCACGCTTGCAAAGTCAAACTCAAACTCAAAGCATTTATCACCACGCTTGCAAAGTCAAACTCAAACCCAAAGCATTTCTTTCAATTAAACCATTTACAAAATATGAAGTACACAATATGATTAAATACACAACGTTATTTTTTTATCCGTACAAAAACATGCTCACCCGCACGTCTTGCGCTCATTGATAATAGTACCTAGGTACCTAACCGTTCGGCGCAGAGATTGGATAACCTATTTAGTGTCGCACGGTGTCCTACTTTTAACCTTTTTTAAATATTTATGGGATAAAATATAACATGGGGTAAATGAAATTTTATATTATTAGGAACATAGTATTTTCGAACCCATAGGTATATGTAAAGTGACGTATTTCAACGTTGCATTCGTTAATTCGTGAAAAAATCGCAATTTAAAGTTGCCAAGTGTTGACATATTGGTGCTCGTGACTGTACATTGGTAGATGTCCACAACACAGACTTAAACCAGACTTGAACTCAGAATCAAAAACCAGTTACCAAGTTACAAAGGCAATTAACTCTGTGAGTTAAGTAATTTATTGCTTAACTATTACTTAAAGGTCGTGAGTTCGAACCCGACTGCTGAACTGAAACCTGTTATAACCACGTGGAGGGGTTAACAGGAGTATTTTGTAACTCTTAGTTAAATGTAGGTAGGTTACAGGTTCAAACAAATGGGGCAAAATTAACCTTTTTAGGGTTCCGTACCCAAAGGGTAAAAACGAGACCCTATTACCAAGACTTCGCTGTCCGTCCGTCTGTCCGTCTGTCTGTAACCAGGCTGTATCTCAAGAACCGCGATAGCTAGACAGTTGAAACTTTCACAAATTATGTACCTATTTATGTTGCCGCTTTATCAACAAATACTAAAAACAAAATAAAATATTTAAGGGTGGCTCCCATACAACAAACGTGTTTTTTTTCGGTGTTTTTGCCTTGTCGTATGGAACCCTTCGTGTGCGAGTCCGACTCGCACTTGGCCAGTTTTTTAAAATTATATTTGACAAGCCATTACCGTCGCAAATGTACCTTTTAAGATGAAAGATAGAGTAAAAACATAGTTTTCCGAGTTCAAAGTTTATTAAATATTAAACTTCCGCTTTACGGTAAGGTCAAAGACTTTATTCGTTTGTGTTTTTGTGTGCATTCGTTAAAAATAGGTGGAAACTGTACATTGTTTTCTCAGGGCTACTGGGTACTTTCCGGGTTGCGACAAAAATTATGCGTCAGCTTAGATATTTTTATTGACGTTAAAAAAAAAACACTACAAACTGAAAAAAAAAAACACTACAAACTGAAAAATAACTTTAATTTCGGAAGTCGGTGTCTTAGGGATCAGTATTTTAGTTTTTGCCACCGACTTCCGAAATTAAAGTTATTTTTCAGTTTGTAGTGTTTTTTTTTTTTCAGTTTGTAGTGTTTTTTTTGGAAGTCGGTTTTTTTTTTTGTTAAAAAGTTTTTATTTCTCGCTTTTTAGTGGGTCTATTTATAATTTATCTAAGTTACAATAGCCTAATGTCAACTTGCCCATCGCCTTTTTATAAAATATTCCTTTTCTCGATGCAGGGACGTTAATTGTTGAGGAGTTCTCCTTTTGTTAGTTTTTAGATTAGATGCTGATAATCCTGGCTGCAGCATCAAGCCAGACTTATGTCAACATTGCATTGAACTTAAAATTAGTCCTGTTTAAAATGAGCCCAAACACGACTACGGTGCTGTAATTTAAAGGTTTGTACTTTTTCTGATGCTCCTGGCTTCAGCATCAGGTCTTCGGTGTTCCTCAGTAACAGTACGTTTATCCACACATCGAGCCCTTTTCAATGAGCCTAAACACGATATATCTGCTGTTAGTTGTCGAGGAGTTAGGTACTCTGCAGACTATCCTGACTGCAGCATCATGACTTGATCATGAGACCAAATGTGGCAAATGCCCTATCAAACATCAAAACAATTTACTAAAACAGTCCTTGCCTGTTCGAGTAACTTCTTACTGTTAAGGAGTTGTACCTTCCATCATCAGCCCAGCTACCTGAGATGGTGACAACCATACACAAATACACAAGATACTTCATAAAATATGCGAAAAAGTATAAGTGAGCCTATAAAATTTGAGGGTTGCCCTCGATTTCTCTAAGATCCCATCATCAGCAGATCCTAACTTGGTGACAATGGGACCACCTCAGAACTATCTACTTTCGAACAAAAAAAGAATTTTGAAAATCCGTCGACAATTGGCGGCGTATTCGATGAACAAACATACAAAAAAAAAAAAAAAACAAACCCCCGAACATAGTACCTCCTCCTTTTTGTAAAGTCGGTAAAAATGAGACTTGACTAGTCGTGCAAATGTGTAATGCACTATCAGTAGGAATTGCTTTCATTTTGACAGTTCAACAACATTCATTGCGTTATTTACGTTGTTGAAACACTTAATAATAACAGCCGCACAGGTCGATCGATCAGGTTAAGTTACGCTTGCCGCGGTTGGTCTGTGGATGGGTGACTATCTTTACATACTATACCGTGACCCCTCCGTGCCTCGGTAAGCACGTTAAGCCGTTGGTCCCGGCTGTCATTCGTGGAACTTTGACAGTCGTTACGGGTAGTCTGAAGCCCGAAAGTCTGACAACCAGTCTTACCAAGGGGTATCGTATTACCCAGTAACATAGTTGTGGAGGTCAGATAGGCAGTCGCTCCATGTAAAATACTGGTATTCAGCTTTTTATCCCGATATTCCCACGTGATTGACACTTACGCGGGTGAAACCGCGGGGCCCAGCTAGGAATGTAGGGAAATTAGAGGTATTTTTGACAGATCAGACTGTAAACGTTCTTGAAATTACGAGAATTGCCCCACTGGTCATAAATACACGTCAGTCAACATATCGAAGGCAAATTCCTTTGTATACCTACTTAAGTTAGCATAAATGCAATAAATCTCAATTTATTACTCCCACTTTTAATTACTATTGATCTGTGCATGTGCAAATTATTCATTCAACAGTAGCCATGTTTTATGTTTTTTGTTCCGCCATTGTATGCAGTTGTGACAAGCAATTATCACTTGCATCATGGCTACCTGTGGCAAGTCCTGGTTGTCAAGCGAATATCTATGGTTGTGTCTTGCATTCAGTAGTTCTTGCTCTTGGGGTCGATTACCAGGGTCGATGAAATAGTTTTTTTTTTGTTTTTTAACGCGTTTTTATTAGCTTCATCATCATCATTTCAGCCGAAAGACGTCCACTGCTGGACATAGGCCTCCCCCAAGCACTTCCACTTCGACCGGTTCTGTGCTTCTCGCATCCGCAGCCTTCACAAGGTCGTCGGTCCACCTTGTGGGAGGCCTTCCAACGCTACGTCTTTCGGTACGCGGTCACCACTCCAGAACCTTTCGGCCCCATCGGCCATCTGTTCTGCGAGCAATGTGCCCTGCCCACTGCCACTTAAGTTTGGCAATTCTTCGGGCTATGTCGGTTATCTTGGTTCTCCTGCGGATCTCCTCATTCCTGATTCGATCACGCAGGAAAACTCCAAGCATAGCCCTCTCCATTGCCCTTTGGGTGACTTTTAGCCTTCTTATAAGGCCCATTGTGAGCGACCACGTTTCAGTGCCATAAGTCATCACTGCTTATTAGCTTCACTTTTAACTAACTAATAAACAATGTAGTAAAATCTTAGAAGTCAATATTAACCTACTTCTAATTGTCGTATCGAAATGAATCTTTGTATGTTTATGAAGTTCGGATGACAAGACTATAATTTGGTATGTGGGAGCTGATCTGATGAGCCAGGAGGTCGATAGTGGAACTTTTCAGTGGTTACTAGCCCCTTGAGTTTGAGCTCATAATTACGATTTGTTTTGACGAGTCCAATTATAAAATACCATATTTTATTTTATTTATTTTTATTTTATTTTATTTGGGAAACAAACAGATGCAATAACAAACATAAGTATACAAATAGTTTAAACACAATCCAGAAACAGTTTCCACAGATAATTATTCAATTAAATAATATGTACCCAAGTGTAACAACAACCAGAAGTTCACACCGTTAAAATTTACAATTTACAGAATTTACAATTTAATATTATATAACTTATATAACATTATTATTATTTAAATTTCGATGCCAAAATATTTCTGACATTTCCGTCATTATACATCTTGGAAATAGCGTTGTTTCTTATAAGCAATCCTCACTGGATTCCTCTTTTGTCAGACAATGGCGCCGATTCTCTTGTTCACAAACTAAACTAAATTTAAGTTCAGTACATCTTCTTCTTTCTATTTCTATAAGACTGCGCCTAACGTAAATTGACGTATTTTTAGTAACCATGTTTCTAATCACGTCTAAACTTGCTATGGAGTATCTTAATTTGACAGGACTAAACTTATATAAATTATCTTCTGTCCTTTTCATAATGAAATTTATAGAAAAAGATGCACTGAACTTAAATTTAGTTTAGTTTGTGAACAAAGGAATCGGCGCCAATGTCACTAGAAATAGACGTACTAAATGTAAGAACTTCTTTCAGCCTCACTCTGCGAAAACGGTACTCCTTCCTATAAGCGTGTTTTGATAAAATTCCAGAGGTTATTAAAAATATAAACCAGCCAAACTTATTCAAAAGAGAACTTATGAAGTTATCTACTTACTATTATGTTAAAGATTTTTTAAATTATATTTTCTAATATACTTATTTGTGATAAATTTGAATTTTTGTCATGCTTTTTTCTTTCTTTCTTAATTGTGTTATATTTCAAGTGGCTATAATTTATTTTGTGCGCCAATGGTGGCAAAACGTGTTGAAACTCACAGATTTTGACTTTTACATCCACATTTGCATTTATATGTTTAATGTTACACATATCTACAAATAAATCTATCTTTATCTTATCTTTATCTTTACTTAATAGATTGGATAAACGTGTTTTTTTAAACTTCTTAAATACTTTTATTTATGAGGTATTTCTTAATAGTAGCTAGGAGATTTTTGTGTCTGGTTGACGGTAATTAGGCTTGCCACTCTTTAAGTCCTATTAATAGGGTTAATAGGACTTAAAGAGTGGCGAAATGTGCCGAATTCTGCCGAATCCTTTGAGGATTACTGGCATGTTGTTACGGTATCACTAGGTATATCTTGCATCATAGCTACCTGTAGCAAGTCCAGGGGGCCTAAAAAGGCCACTTTGGCAGAATCATGAAAGGATAACATTATGAATCATAATGGACAGTTAACTGTTAAGTTAATCGTATCAAATCCCAATGGTGAAGGATTTTTCAGTAATTTTTTTTTGTTTGTGCTAAAATACCAATCAATCCAATCCAAATCCAATCCTAATCTCTTTGATTATACCTACGTAGTGCAGCGAAAAAAAGAAAAACACGGACTGTCTTCACCATATTAAGATTCATAATGTTATCCTTTTATAATTCTGCCAAAGAAGCCTTTTAGGCCCCCGGTTCTCAATCGAATATTTACTATTGTATGCCAGTCCATGTAACAACATGTAAGATCATAATTCTATTCATATGATATTCATTTGATGAAGCCTCCTCGTGTAGCGCAGTTTCTCAATTGAATTGAGCGCTCGGCGCATCCTGGACAGTCACACCCAACACCTTATTTGACTGGCCAATTCTTCCCTTGCGGTTGTAGGGCTAACGACGGCCTGGTTTGCGATCACCCTCCCACCGGAGTCGTCAAGCAGTCTGCTGTGTTTCGTCGGGGAGTTCAAGTGCCTTAGGTATCTTCTGGGCACGCTCGTTCCACCATAGACCTCATCCATCGCTTTCCATCAGGCGTGATTGAGGTCAAGAGCTGACCATTTTATAAAAATGAGAGCCTTAGGAGCCTTCGAGTAGTGATTGGTAAAGGCAAAGTCGTAGGTTCGAATCCAGACAGGCGCTTTAGTTTGTGTAAATTATTTCATCACCAACGCTCTCAAAACGGTGAAGGAAAACATCGCGAGGAAACCGGCATGTCCTAGAAGCAAAAATGCAAAGACATGTAACATCTACCAACCCGCACTGGCCCGCGTGGTGGATTACGGCCCACTCCCTCACACCGAGAGGAGGCCTGTGTACCAGCAGTGGGAACATTATTCAAACTGCCAGCCGTTCTTTGACAGTCGTTTGAAATTACTATAATAAGACATACCTTGAGGCCTAAAAAGGCAACTTTAGAGAATCATAAAAGGATAACATTATGAATCGTAATATGGCGAAGACAGTCCGTGTTTTTCTTTTTTTCGCTGCACTACGTAGGTATATTCAAAGAGATTGGGATTGGATTTGGATTGGATTGATTGGTATTTTAGCACAGACAAAAAAAATAACTGAGAAATGCTTCACCAATGGGATTTGATTAACTTAACGGTTAACTGTCCATTATGTTATCCTTTTATGATTCTGCCAAAGTGGTCTTTTTAGGCCCCTGATAACGTAGTGTCAATCTGCCAATTATTTAATTTCCCCAACTGTACATTAAAGTGTTAAAACAAATAAAGAAATCATTAATTCGTTCCGTTAATGGAAACTTCCGATTCAGCCCGGAAGTCGGCAAAAACTTAGCTAAGAAAACTGTAGACAGATGACATTGTAAATTGTAAGTTAAGTAGCAAGTCTTATCAATGACATTGAGAATTCTAATTACTTTTAATTAGAGATGGTAGGTAATTAATAAGGTATAATTAATAAGTAATAAGGGGAGGGGACCGTGGCTAAATAATAACAGCCGCACAGGTCGATCGATCAGGTTAAGCTACGCTTGCCGCGGTTGGTCTTTAGATGTGATCTTTACATATCGATCCCTCCGTGCCTCGGAAAGCACGTTATGCCGTCGGTCCCGGCTGTCATTCCTGTATCTTTGACAGTCGTTACGGGTCGTCAGAAGCCCGAAAGTCTGACAACCATTCTTACCAAGGGGTATCGTATTACCCAGTAACTGGGTTGTGGAAGTCAGATAGGTAGTCGCTCCATGTAAAAGACTGGTATTCAGGTGCAACCGGTTAGACTGGAAGCCGACCCCAACATAGTTGGGAAAAGGCTAGGCAGATTATAAATATTATAAATGCGAAAGTAAGTTTGTTTGTTACCTTTTCACGCCTAAACCACTGAACCGATCATCCTGAAATTTTGCATATACGTTGTCAGGTGTACAGAAACGGATATAGGGTACATTTTGTCTTTGTTTCATCCCGAAAAAAAGTGCTGTTCCCGAGGAAAACAACAATAACCTTATTATGATAATAGATGGCGCCACGTGTCTTTCGAATCAAAAACGACAACGTTTGTCGGGTCAGCTAGTAGGATATATTTTATGTTAGAGCTGGTTGGCCATAATAATGTCACCAAGTACCAGTACATTGCATGGCCTAACACATTGAAGAAACGTGTTTCTAGAAAACCCGTTTCTTATTATATAATACGTGATAAGATGACACTTTCACTAGGTAGCCTAGATTTTAGTCCAGATTTTATCGACTTGGCTAGATTTTCTTCTTTGATTTTCCTTAAGTGTTGAGGGTATAACGACTCTTGAGATTTTTTTTTTATTCGTTTTATTTATTTTTGGCGTGGGATTGAATTAATTATTATATTTACATAATTTATGCTAATACCTATTTAAAATAATAATAATATGTAATTTATATGAAAAAAAAATAAGCAAAATGATCATAGGGCATCAAAAAATTCGTCCGCATCGCTGTCAACAGGAACAGTGCCCAAAAGGCTGGCAGCATTGCCACGTTGTATGGCAATGCTAATTCTTTGGCCAAGAAATAGGCCAGCCCTCTGGTCACGTGAAGAGTCGACTAACCGCTTGGCGATATCTCGAAAAACCAAGTGGGCACTCGGACCCCATGGCCCTAGTGTTTCAACCCCAAACGGCTCGAACATATAACTTCCAATCATGTTGGAATATTTTCGCCGTTTGAGGTTTTAATTAATTATTATGATACAAATATTTTTGACAGTACTTAGGTATCTGCTATTTGATACATATATTAACTCTTTAGAGTTAGATATGTGGTGTTATTGGTAGAGTGTAACGCCTCGTTAATTTGTAGAATTTTGTGTTTTTAACCGACTTCAAAATGTACGTATGTTTGTATGTCCGCGATTTTCTCAAAAACTAATGAACCAATTTTGATGTTTCTTTCATTAACGTGATCGACATACTTTTAGAAAGGTTTTAGTATATAATACATTAGGTAACTATTCTTATGTACGAAGTTATATGCATAGGTAAATGTACTGCATCTCCGGCACGCCTTGTCCTCCGGTGTCCGCATCCAATCTATCCCAGCCACGTTTTTGAGGTCGTCAGTCCATCTAGCTGGAGGGTGTCGCACTACGCTTGCCGATACGCGGTCTCCACTCCAGAACTCATCTGCTCCACCGGCCATCGGTATATATCGCTTAGAGCACTACTATATCGATACTGAATCTGTGGCGAGAAAGTGCTTCCTTACCCAAACCGTTCGTCCCACCCGCTGAAGACCTCCCACCTGGACATGTACCTTGGGTAACCTGGTCTTTAAACAGACTCCGGACCCAGGTTGGCCGAAGCAAGGAAAACCTGTTCAGGTGGAGATTCATAGACGACTCCGCCTTGGAGTATGGGACACTTAATATCGTGTCCTGCGTGTCCTGTCAGCTGCACGTTACAGGAACTGGTGGACGCTGGTGATGGCGCCAAACAAGTAGCCGAATTCTGGGCCGAGTCCATTTAGATTGCTATCGACACGCTAAGAAGAAGATCGATACGCGGTCTCCACTCCAGGACACATCTTCTCTAACGGTCATCGGTCCTTCGATACTGCCACTTCAGCTTGCTCACCCTGCAAGCTATGTCGCTACTCGCCAATTCGTTTCTAGTCGCTAGCTTTACTCATATCTCGCCAGCGCTGGGGCAGGTGCCTCAAGTAAAACATTAAGGTCGTGTTTGCAATCGTCAACATACTTTACTAACCACATATTTCGGGCAACGCCTATATCCGTGCACTGGTAAAGCTGTCTCGCTAAAAATAACTACATAAAAGAGATGTATACAGAAGGTCTGCTCCTTCCAATGAAAAAAACCGCACTCACACATAGACACGATTCACGTACGGCGAGTGCAGGCGCACTCGCGACCGGCATTTGTTTGAGACAAGGCTTGGTTATGGGGGATTTACATTAGGTTGATTTTTGCTTACCAAATCGCTACTGCTACAGTACCTGCATACTGTCAATTCAACAGATCGCACTGTGTAATTTTAAGGGTTCCTTCAATGTAGACCGTTATGAAATGAAAGAAAGAAAGAAAAAAAAAATCTTACGTTTTTTGCCATAAGCGGGTTTCTGGTTGTATTTTGAACAAAATATGATTCGCAATCGTTATAAATATATGACGGAGATGGTATGTTTGTCTCGTTATCATCAGGCATATTTTAATTATTGTGGGCGTACTATGGGTAGTGTTGGTTATTGCGCAATAGAAAAACCGTTTACAGTTCAAATCAGATTATAATTTTACACTAGCGAATCACACACTGTAGGTACACACTCAACGATACGGAACACGCGACAGTTTCTGAGCGCATGTTGTCCGTACGATGTCCAATGGTCAATTCCCCCGCTCCTCCTGGAAGCTCGCTCTCCTCGACTCAGGCTAGACTCTGTCCAGCGCCACCAGATGGCGTCGACGTTCCGAATAGTCAAACGGATGACGTATTTCCGACATATATATATGTATTCTAGAAATTAAATGATCATTAGAATCAATACACAATACAACTGTCTAAGTCGGAACTAACCTCAAATGTCATAATTTTATGAAAAAGTCATTCAATTAGGACTTAGATTATACAATTTTGATGATTTTAACGATTAAGTATAATTCTGTAAATACATTTTCAAATTATTTTGATCAACAAACTGACACTGACCTGAAAATCCAAAAACAACAGATTTTTTGAAGTGAAAATTTCTTTAGGCGCGTTGGGCGTTTTTTGAGATGGAAAAAAACCAATTAACTCGCGCTACTGTTACCGTAAGCGACACCGCGCGTGTTTTATTTATAAGACGATTAAAAAAATACCCGCTTCGGATGTGTTCGGCTGTCCTCGGGATGTCCTCGGTTTTAATGTATATCCGATATGTCAGTGAGTGATGGCAAAACATTCTGTTTGTGTTTTGTTTTCACTTCTGTCGGCACTCCCAGAGTGCCACTGTTTTTTTTTATTTCGCGGGCTACCTTACTGCATCTCCCATAGAAATGTATAAAACAGTTCTTTCTTAAATCTATGGCATCTCCCTTGAGCCTATAGTTTGAGATCGCCGTACACGCGTGTGCGTGCGTGTCCGTGTGCGTGCGCCTGTGTTCACTCGTTGTACAAAGAAAACCTTCTGTTATATTCTGTGACATGACCACAGCAGCAAGTTTTACGTTGCTTGACTCAATATTTCGCCACTCTGTGGTTGCGACAGGCGACCATCGGACCATGCCTTTCTTATATCTCTTCGTTATGTCATTTACGGTCGGTTTGCCGCGCAAAAATGCATTGGAATTTGATGTTTTATTTAATACTAGCTGCGCCCCGCGGTTTCATCCGCATAAGTGCCGATTTCGTGGAAATATCGAGATAAAAAGTAATGTGTTATTCTGATGTTTTTCAATTAGGATTTTTTTAGTAACAGCCCGGAGTTTGGAAGTTGGCGGTTTAATACCCCCGTGCCTCGGAAAGCACGTTACTCCGTTGTTCCTGCGCCTCATCTCTCTCCGGTCGTGACGGATTGCCGTCCCATCGGACTATGAGAGTGAGGGAAGAGGGAGTGCACCTGTGTCTGCGCACACACTTGTGCACTATAAAATCCCCCGTGCCGAAGGCTAGTCTCCGTTGAGATTGGCCGCCATGGCCGAAATACGGTCTGGAAGAATATTGTGGTCAGCTTCCAGTCTAATCGGACACAGCTGAATTCCAGTATTTTACATGGAGCGACTGCCTATCTGACCTCCAGAACCCAGCTACTGTAAACACAAACCCGTATCGTGTTTGTGTTACACAGATAATGTGGTAAAAAACCCATAGAGTCGATTAGCATTCTATATTTATTTATATGTCATAGATTAATAATATACAAGTGTTTTTCCATAAATCAACCATTGCTAACTCTATAAAAAACTTGTTAACTTATAAAATAAATTAACTATTCAATTATATTGATATCGGTGAAGCAATTTCCGAGATTGATGCGACCATACAGACGTATATATGTTACAGCCAAAGTAATAAATCCGGATATTATATGTATTATCTAGCCATTATTTATAATGTCTACTCAATTTAGATAAAGTGATAATTGACACAGAACTAATCACATTAGCGAAGCGGGGCTACGTCGACATAGGATGCTAGAGCGAGCGAAGGGCACTCCGAGGTTCGGTTTGGTTAGGTTACTTTAAACCCTTTAAAATTCAACCCCTAAGGGGGTGAATTGGGAGAGGGTAAAATTTCACGCGGACGAAGTCGCGGGCAGAAGCTAGTATTACATACATACGTGTCGAATTGATAACCTCCTTTTTTTTGAAGTCGGTAAAAAGCTATAATCATAAAAAAATTACATCCAAAGAACATCGTTATGACAACCTTTGCGGTCTTGTATGTAGACTTTCGTAGGTATAATAAAATGTTGATAACTATATAATGGTCCAGCGATGGCCCAGGGGTTAAGGCCGCGCTCACCCACAACCTTGAGGTTGTGGGTTCAAATCGGGGCAAGTAGCAATGTAACTTTTTCAATTCTTATCTACTTTCCAAGTTTATCTCGACAATACTGACATCGGTGAAGGAAAGACATCTTGAGGAACCCTGAACTTATCTGTGCTAATAATAAAGCTGAAGAGTTTGTTTCTTTGTTACCGACTTCAAACAGAAGTCGGTAAAAAGGAGGTTATCAATTCGATACGTATGTATGTAATATTATTGGAATTGCATTATATTCACATATGACAATCTATTAGGGCTTCCAAACAAATATGTCAAATTTTATAGACGTATGTATGTATGTTTGTCCACGCATTTCTCCGCAACTATTAATCGGATCGTGACCATTTTTTTTTATTGGTTTACATTTACTTCAACTTACGGAACAGTGCAAGTTTCATCAAATCGATTCAGTAATTTTCAAGATATGGACTAATACGCGTAAGTGTGACGGCCTGGCTTATTGATACGAGCTACGGGTGTAGTGTCAAAGGGAAAACATCTCAAAACCTTGGTCAAATTCTAGCCGGGACCCGTTGGTCCCGGCTGTTATTCGTGGATCTTTGTATTTTTTTAAGTCGATCGATCAGGTTAAGCTACGCTTGCCGCTGTTGGTCTGTGGATGGGTGACCATCTTTACATACCGTGAGTCCGTGACTCCTCCGTGCAGTGAAAAGCACGTTAAGCCGTTGGTTCCGGCTGTCATTCGTGGATCTTTCACAGTCGTTACGGGTAGTCAGAAGCCCGAAAGTCTGACAACCAGTGTTACCAAGGGGTATCGTATTACCCAGTAACTGGATTGTGGAGGTCAGATAGGCAGTCGCTCCATGTAAAATACTGGTATTCAGCTCCATGCGGTTAGACTGGAAGCCGAACCCAACATAGTTGGGAAATGGCTAGGCAGATGATGAGTTCCAGTACCTACTATTACTATTTATGTCTTTAATCTTTTCAATATTTTTTTTTAAATACTATATCTTTTTTAGTTACCAAAAATCTTGTTTTTAGAGTTGCCGAGTTCAATAACTTTATTTATGTATGAATAACTTAAAATAACTAAGTAGCGATCTACTGTAATTATGTTAATTTATAACCTTTAGTAGCTATTTCTGATATTAAGCAATAAGTTAAATATTTAGATATTAGAATGTATAGGCATAAAGATTTCCATTACAGTTAAGGGGCTTACAGGACCTAAACGCAAAAAAACGCAAGTTTCAAGAACAATAAAAGTAAGTATTATGATAGTCTACAGTAAACAAAATCAGAAAAATATATGATATTCTTCAGGATATATGCTAGGTAGATAGTGTGATGAAAACTTAAAACAACTAATTTGACACAATAGAAAAAAAAACATGAAGATACCTCTAAAAACTTTTTACAATAAAAACCATACTAATATACATACAATCATTCTGATTTTTTGCCAGATTATTCTACAAGCAACATACTAAAACTCTAGTGTTTTAATTTTTTAGTCCAAACAATAGATTTTTTGTAATTAAATAATTGCTTCATATTTTGCAATAAATTACCAGCGTTGTGTCATCGCGCTTCTCTTTCTTTTCTATGCAGTCCGACAGTGACCGAGCTTTAGGTCATGTAAGCCCTTAATAATAATAATACATTTATTAACCTTTTGACCTCCACAGTCATGTATAGATGACAAAATGTGCCCAGCACGTCACGGTTCGACTACATGACAGACTTTGACACCGAGGGCACGTTTTTGATTTTTTGACAAGCACCTACACTTCGACCGGTTCTGTGCTTCTCGCATCCAGTGGATGCGGCCTTCACAAGGTCATCTGTTCACCTTGGGGAGGCCTTCCAACGAATAATCTAGGTACCTATAGGTACTAGGCTTGATCGGGGTCAAGAACGGGCCCATTTAGTAATAAAAACAGACAGACAGACAGACTTAGTCTCACCATAAGGGTTCCGTTTTTACCATTTTGGTACGGAACCCTAAAAAATATGAAAATGAAGCTGAAGAGTTTGTTTGTTTTTTTGAACACGCTTATCTCTAGAACTTCCAGTCGGATTGAAAAATTATTTTATTTAGATCTGTAGACCTTTTTTTACCGACTTCAAAAAAAAGGAGGTTTTATTTTATCAAGTAACCGGGTACTTGTTGTCAGGCCTATGCTGTCCTCCCATACCTACTGTAATTTGAAAACATTGTAAAAGCCAATTATTTTTAAAAACAGTATCTGTGGACTTTCTTGCCGGTTCTTCTCCATAGGAAACGACCAATTGGAACCGTGCACCTAGCTTCTGACGTTTCATAAGTGCCCATGTAGGTTTATGTGAAATAAAATATTTTGATTTTTTCATTAATTTGATAGCGCAGTTCTTGAGGAAGGCTATAGGCTATATATAACATCACGCTAGGACACTTAGGAGTCTGGCAAAAATAAAAAGAACACAGTAATACCGCGGGCGGGCAATGCGATGCGACGGGCCGGGCCGGGACGAAGTTGCAGGCAGAATGTAGTTTATTATTAAAAACTTGACGTATTCCACATTGGGCACCCGCTTAAATGGCACCTGAGTGAATGCACCTGACACACAGCGGCACATTCACTCAGGTGCCATTTAAGTGGTTGCCCAATGTGGAATACGTCAAAAACTAAAGGTGATAAATGATATATTGAAAAAAAAAATGGTTTTTCTATTTCGTGTAACTTGTTAAGTATGTGCAATAGGGATTTAACATTTTGGTATAATTATGTTTTTTGACTCTTTGTTCTAATATCGTGTAAAAGGAATACACGACTGAATTTTTCTCTATACAAAAAAATTGCAAAGTTATATCTAATTTTTACTTTTTTCGACATTACGGCGTAACACTTAAGAGTTATTCAATGGAATTTAATTTAGAACATAGAGAATTATCATATCAAAGTTTACTCAAAGTAGTTTTAAATTTAATTCATTTATTTTGTTAAAAAAGGAGTAAATTCGTTTTGGCACATACGTCGTTTTATTCCGAGCGCACGCACATTATAGCCATCACTCTTCTTTTGCGTTTCAAAAGTAATTGCATCACTTTCGCTCGCTTAGTAGGTTTTGGAGGATTTTAGATTTTCGAGGTAGTGCCATAAACCTAAAGGTTTTTAGAGGACCGACTAAGCTTCTGAACGCGACTTCGTCCGCGTGAAATTTCTTGTACCCCCACCCCGTCGCAACACTTCGTATTCACTTAACGTTCTTTTTTTTTTATTATTTCTTTCTGAATTTTTTTCTTTTTGCTCGGCTCCTAAGGGTCATAGCGTGACATTAAATAGCCTATAGCCTTCCTCAAGAATTGGGCTATCAAATGCAAAAAGATTTTTTCAAATCTGACCGGTAGTTCCTGAGATTATCGCGTTCAAACAAACAAACTCTTCAGCTTTATTATTAGTATAAGTATATAGATTATTATTAGTATATAGGGTGACTGGTAATTAGTGACCGACACGTGATTTTACTCATCATTATGAACAACTTTTACTAAGGGACCAAACCTGAAATCGCGAAAAAAAATCAGCTGTTCCCTACATTTATGTTCGTCTAACTCGTCAAAATGTAGAGAACAGCTGTTTTTTTTTCACGATTTCAGGTTTGGTCCCATAGTAAAAGTTGTTCATAATGATGAGTAAAATCACGTGTTTAAGTATCGGTCACTAATTACCAGTCACCCTATATAGATTAGATGGTCAATAAGGATTTTAGAGCACCATCTAAATATTTCCCTTCGTGAAATACAGTTATATTGCTATGTTTACGCGCATGCGTCGATGGAAGTAAGAACATAGTTACTAGCGCAAGTTCACTAGACCAGTCGGTGTTGCCACAACCGATGTCTTACGACATAAACAACTTGTATACCAGTTTCATAGTAGACTTTTGTAGACTAATGTGAACGAATTTTGTAGTAAAGTTACTCTATTTGTATAGTACTGGGAGGGGCTCGTGGCTATGTGAGATTCGTGGCTAGAATAAGAGGGGTATATAATTTTATAAGTAACACAATTTGTGTAGAATTGGGAAGGGCTTGTGGTCAGTGGCTAAGGGGGCTCGTGAGTATGCGGGGTTCGGGGCTATTTTCCGTTTTTCCTTTTGAGGTACGGAACCCTAAAAAATGGTTAAAGGTACTTATCTAAAGAATTACTGACACAAAAATTCATAAACCTAAACTCAAAGCATTTTATTTCCAGGCTTTTGAATTGTCAAGAAGTCGGTCAGTCAGATAATATGAAGCTAGTTGCCCATTACAAAGCGTGTATGGACAAGAACGTGCAAGAAACTCCATGGACACTCTTTTAAATTATATTTTTATAAAAATATTAGTTAAGTACATCATTAATGTTGAATTTAATTATATGTGAGAACAATGTAAAAAAGACGTACGCGTTCAAAGCGTCCAGAGTACACCAAATAGTAGTAAAACAACAATCCAAAAATAAAATAATTAAAAATAAGCCGAGGCAGCTAAGTGATGACCAGCCTCAACTGCGTAGCACGATAACCACGCCTGTATTTCCGATAGGGGTACCTGGTATCTAAATAGTTCACCCACATTTCACCAATTATGTTCAAGCAAGCCCCATGTAACAGAGGAAGAGCCTATTGCCATTATCATCATCAACATTTCAGCCGAAAGACGTCCACTGCTGGACGTAGGCCTCCCCCAAGCACCTCCACTTCGACCGGTTCTGTGCTTCTCGCATCCAACGGGTTCCTGCGGCCTTCACAAGGTCGTCGGACCACATTGTGGAAGGCCTTCCAACGCTACGTCTTCCGGTCCGCGGTCGCCACTTCAGAACCTTTCGGCCCCATCGGCCATCTGTTCTATGAGCAATGTGCCCTGCCAACTGCCACTTAAGTTTGGCAATTCTTCGGGCTATGTTGGTTACCTTGGTTGTCCTGCGGATCTCCTCATTCTTGATTCGATCACGCAGGGAAACTCTAAACATAGCCCTCTCCAGTGCCCTTTGGGTGAATTTTAGCCTTCTTATAAGACCCATTGTGAGCGACCACGTTTCAGTGCCATAAGTCATCACTGGCAACACGCACTGGTCAAAGACTTTCGTCTTGAGACACTGCGGTATGTGGGACGAGAAGATATTGCGTAGCTTCCCGAACGCTGCCCAGCCGAGTTGGATTCGACGATTGACCTCTCCCTCGAAGTTAGACCTACCTAACTGGACAGTTTGTCCTAGGTAAACATACTCGTCCACGACTTCGAGTGTAGCGTCTCCGATCTTTATGAGAGTGGGTTTTTTACATGGGCATTTGACATGACCTTCGTTTTGTCTAAGTTCATTTTTTTATTGTCTATTGCCATCAACCAGACACAGATCCAGACTGTGAGTTGCTACTGAGATTTTATTTAATCGTGTTTCAATATCGATACCAGCAAGTCTGCAGTTTAGCTAGTTAATTTAATTTGACCTTGACCTTGAAAAAACAAAAACAAGTTATTATTCCTACAAAATATGTTCATAGTTCATACATATTTAATTTATAACACCATTTCATAAATCATTTTAATTTATTTAACTGACTACCTCCTAGTAGCTAATTAGTATTTGAAATATTTTATTCTGTTTCATAATTTAATAGTTAAATATAAGCCCCGTATTCATGGTAAACTTTTTTTGTGCAACAGTTGCTCAACATTGTTGATGAGCAACCACAAAGTTGCTGAAAACAAAGCTTATATATCAATACTAAGGTGACCCGACAGACATTGTACTGTTGTTGATTCGAAAGACACGTGGCGCCATCTATTCATCATAATAACGTTATTGTTGTTTTCCTCGGGAACATCACTTTTTTTCGGGATGAAAGGTACCCTATGTCCGTTTCTGTACACCTGACAACGTATATGCAAAATTTCAGGATGATCGGTTCAGTCGTTTAGGCGTGAAAAGGTAACAAACAAACTTATTTTCGCATTTTTATAATATTAGTTAGGTTAGTGTCGCCAGTCTGCGTCAAAATGTTGCCCGCGGAAGTAGCGTTGTTGTGTTCTATGTATACTACTGCCATGTTTATAAACTGGTTGCAAACACGTGTACACACGTCAACAATAGTTGATAGTAAACAGCTGTTGTCGCTCGTCGAGTGAGAGCTTGTCAACATGCCGTGATCAACTCTGCAACAAGCAGTGTTGCCAGCAACATTTTGACAGCAACTCAGCTACATGTTGATTAAACTTTGTTTATAAACAAATGTTTACCATGAATACGAGGCTTTACCGTTTTGTTAACTTTGATTTAGTTACTTACTTTTTTTTGTTAGTTAACGTGTTTTATTTAGCATTATATGTAGGTTAATGTGGCAAGCATATAAATGTATTAAGTTAAAGTTATGTCGATGGCTATAAAAGTAGTGGAAGACCAAATCATCGATGTTTTTTTTTAATTTTTTCGCTCTTAATGTCGATCACGCCTGATAGAAAGCGATGGATGAGGTCTATGATGGAACGAGCGTGCCCAGAAGATGCCTAAGGCACTGGAACTCCCACGCATCGACGAAACACAGCAGGCTGCTTTACTCCGGTGGGAGGGTGGAAGGTGGAAGGGTCCCGCAAGGGAAGAATTGGCCAGTCAAACAAGGTGTTGGTGTAACTGTCCAGGGGGCGCCGAGCGCGAGCATTCAGTTGAGTAACTGGCGGAACAAACTGCGCTACACGAAGAGGCTTCTTCATGCATCCCAAAATGTGGATGAATTGTGAATGATGATATGGTTAGAAAGGGGGGTGACTACCGAGATGACGACTAAAATAGAGAAGTTATCATCTTTTCCCAACTATGTTGGGGTCGGCTTCCAGTCTAACCAGATGCAGTTGAATACTAGTATTTTACATGGAGCGACTGCCTATCTGTACTCCACAACCCAGTTACTAGGTAATACGATACCCCTTGGTAAGACTGGTTGTCAGACTTTCGGGCTTCTGACTACCCGTAACGACTGTCAAAGATTTATTTTATTTATTTATTTATTAAGGTACACCAACAGCTTCTATGTATAATTTATCTTAAGTACTATAGATCACAAAAGTCTCGGTCTTACACAGTCGCCAATTACAGGTTTACCAGCAATCTCAGAAATAAGTGATCACACATATAACAAAACTAAACTAAAGGCTAGAACTTAAAAATTGTATGGCAAGATACTTCTTAAACTTAAGATTAATAACACAAAATAAAATAAAAAAAAATGGTTGCCTGTAAAGTCGGTTTTACGGGCGAAGATTTTACGTGACAACGTCTTTTTCTCGGTAGAATATTTATTGATATGAATATAATTAAATTGCACAATAGGAACAAGGAATTGAATGATAGTTGAGTGGGAGAGAGACGCAAGGCATTCGGCGGGCCTCTCTCTCGTTCGGTGACTCATCGTAACGTTACCGAGCGTTACACTTTTTCATAAGTGACTCCCAGCCGCAACCTAATTTAAGACGTTGTCACGTCAAAAACGAACAACATTGCAATTTTGCCCACTTACTTAAAACTAAGACAAAGTAAGTAATATAAATAGAAAAAGATCAACAAATGACAGCCGGGACGTATGGCTTAACGTGCTTTCTAAAGCACGGAGGGTTGAAGCTATAGTTGCCCGTTCCAAAACGTAGATCTCTATGGCGAAATACGGGCAAGAAACTCTATGGTCACACTTTTAAATTAAGTTACTAAGTTTATAAGACGCGGGCAAAGTGCCTATGCCTAATCTGCGTCCGCGATTTAGTAACCAAACAAATATGAGTTAATGGAAAAATTACTTTAATACCTACACAATAAAGTTCAGTTTACACTACCACTTCAAACATTTTTATAACTTTATCAATGGTACTAGTCACTCTGAAATCAACTTAATTATCACTAAAAATAAAGTTGATATTTGTTTAACTTGAAATAACATCAAATGGAGATAAATTTGAATAGACGTTACTAGCATTTTTATAATTTACGATAAAATCATTTCTTCACGGTTTGTTAAGTTAACAAGGTAACTTAAATGGATATTAGTTTATGAGCTTTTTTCAAATCATGTTTTTTTTGCTGTGTGAAATATGTAGAAATAGAAACCACTAGCGGCGCCCCGCGGTTTCACCCGCATAAGTATCGATCCAGTGTAAATATCGGGATAAAAGTAGCCTATATGTTAATCCAGGGTGTCAGCTATCTCTTCACAAAATTTTATCAAAATTGGTCCAGCCGTTTGAGCGTGAAGAAGTAACAAACATATAAACCTTGTTTACGAATATAGTATAGGTAATGATATGGAACAATTTTTTTTTTACTCTTAAAAAGGTTATCTTTATTAACGGCAAAATTTTTAGACGACCGGCGGCGACCGTTTGATGAGAAGCTACAACTTAAAATAAAAATGTGTTTTTTTTGTTGTTACAGGTAAAACTGGTTCTTTTCATTAACCCCTCAGACAAATTATTTCAAACCACAGCCGAATCACTGGGTAAGTAACACTAACTAACTTATGAACCATCGAACTCGGGCCACTTCCCTGCATGAGATGAGGGAGCGGACTCCACCCAGTGCCGGATTAAGACTATTTGATGCCCTAAGCAATCCACACCCGAAGGCCCTCACATCCCCCCTGAGCAGTTGGTTGGGGCTGGTTTTCTGGAGCTAATAATTATTTATTAAATAGAATAATGGTAATAAAAATGCGCATCACTTGTTACACATTTGATATATTTCACGAACCTCGTGAAAGCCGAGAAAGATAAACAAATCAAGTATTTTGAGTTGGTTCAATGTGGGATGTGGACTCAGCGATCATTGTGCCGAAAGTCGTGACAGCCAATGGATTAATAGCTAAGACCCTCGACCACCTGAGGAGGCTCTCGTTGGGCAGCTGGATCTAGGGCGTGATTCAGAAAGCGTTACTTTTCTGGACACGCCCCGCATTGTTAGGAGGTTCCTCTCTCCGGAGCCCTGACCGCATATTATATGTACTTAATGAAATAAAGAAGGTCCCACAAGGTGGACCGACGACCTTGTGAAGGCCGCAGGAACCCGTTGGATGCGAGAAGCACAGAATCGGTCGAAGTGGAAGTGCTTGGGGAAGGCCTATGTCCAGCAGTGGACGTCTTTCGGCTGAAATGATGATGAATGAAATAAAGGCAATAATGCGCATCCCAGCTACTAATTAGTAAAGAAAAAGATAATGATTTTAACACTATCAACCCAATAAGACATAAAATAATAATTAACATAGAACATAACAACAAAAACCATGGTTTTCCCCGTATCAAACGACTTCATCTTACTAATGATAATGACGCATCAATCGACGCCATCTTTAAAACACTGCGATTTATTCAAAGCCTGTAAACACATTCCGTAGTGACCGGTTCACCCCTTTTATTGCAAGTCCATTTGTGAAATAATAATAACAAATTCAAACTCAAAGCATTTTATAGGCATCTTTTGAATTGTCAAAGAGTTAGTTACAGTTAGTCAGAAAGTTGAAGCTAGTTTCCCATTCCAAAACGTAGATCTTTATGGAGAAGAACGGGCTAGAAACTCCAAGGACACTTTTTTAAATCAAGATATTACAAAACCTTGTTGATTCTCAATGAGAGAACAATGTACAAAAACAATTAAAAAAACCGGCCAAGTGCGAGTCGGACTCGCACACGAAGGGTTCCGTACCACAAGGCAAAAACACCGAAAAAAAAACACGTTTGTTGTATGAGAGCCCCCCTTAAATATTTATTTTATTTTAATTTTATTATTAAAGTAAAAATACAACTGAGTATTTTGTGAATATTTCAAGTGCCTACCTGTTGCCATTATTGATATCGAGCAAAAAAGGAAAAAAAAAATCGCGTTTGTTGTATAGGAGCGGGCCCCTTAAATATTTATTTTATTTTGTTTTTAGTATCTTCCAACGCTACGTCTTCCGGTACGCGGTGGCCACTACAGAACCTTTCGGCCCCATCGGCCATCTGTTCTGCGAGCAATGTGCCCTGCCCACACTTGTGCACTACAATATCTCCCGCATCGATGGCTGTCTCTGCGGAAAGTCGCCATGGCCAAAATCCAGTCTGGAGGTCCTGACTGGTCCAGTCTACTTTTACATTTAAAAGAGTATCCATGATGTTTCTTGCCCGTTCTACTCATACACTCATAGGAACATACTACGCATTGGAATGGGCAACCAGCTTGTTGTTTCTGACTGGCCAACTCCTTGACAATCCAAAAGTGCCTGTTACATGCTTTGATCACGTCGGGGTCACCAGTATAGAGGTATGAGGAACAGGGTGTAAAGTTCACTCAACCTCCATAGAAAAGGTAGGATCCTCCGACCAGACGGGTGTGGTTGTGGTGTCTGGCGGGCAACTGACCAATGATTCATGTCGAGCCGTTGTATATTTATGCTAGTTGCGCGGTAAACTCTGCTTGCGCGATCCAGAATTTCCGTGACGTCAGTATGACGCGTTGTTCGCATGTGGCGTTGTAGATACCGCTAAAAGTTCAAGTAACAGCTGCATGGGTTGATCTATCAAGGTTAAACTAAGCTGACAGCTACCATACTTGGATGGGTAACCATCTATTTTATACCGAGACCCGTCCGTGCCTTATTGGCCTAAACTGTCATTCGTAGATCTTTGACAGTCATTACCTACGGGTCGACAGAAGCCCGAAAGTCTGACAAGCAATCTTACCAAGGGGTGTCATATTACCCAGTAACTGGGTTTTAGAGGTCAGGGTCAAAATACTGGTGTAATATATCTGAATAGTTATGTATTTATTTTATTATTTATGACTATGTATCTATTATCATAAAGACATTTACAAATAATCTAGCATTTGATGTTATCTTTTTTCCTAGGAATTAATTAGTATGACACTTGAAAATATTTAGTTAATATTTCATCTATTTTATTTTATTACCTAGAAAATGCAAATAAATTACAATAAAATTTGATGTCTAAGTATAATAATATATTTTATTTAGTTTTTTTTCTCATACCTAAATCTATATACTAATAATAAAACTGAAGAGTTTGTTTGTTTTAACGCTCTAATCTCTAAAACTACCAGTTGGATTTGAAAAATTATTTTTGCATTCTTGAGGAAGGCTATACGCTAATTAACATCACGCTATGACCCTTAAGAGATGAGCAAAATTAAAAAAAGTCGGAAAGAACGTTAAGCAACAACGAAGTAACAGCACGGGTAGGCGATGTGATGCGACGGGATGGGTCTAAAAGAAAGTCCATACTTAATATTATTAATGCGAAAGTGTGTCTGTCTGTCTGTCTGTCCCCTCTTCACGCTTAAACCGCTGAACCGATTTAAATGAAATTTGGTATAGAGATAGTTTGAGTCCCGGGAAAGGACATAGGATAGTTTTTATCTCGATATTCCCACGGTATCGAGATTTATGCGGATGAAACCGCGGGGCGCTGCTAGTAAAATAAATATTTACGAAACTGAAAGTAAGTACGTATTAATTTGTTTAAGTTAAATAAATATCTAGTAAAATAGGGCCTTGAAACGTTTAGCAACATTGGAATCAGAAAAAGAATAGATATGGCATTTATTTAAGTCATTGGCGCCGATTCTGTTGTTCACAAACTAAACTAAATTTAAGTTCATGCATCTTTTTCTTTCTATTTCATTAAGAAAAGGACAGAAGATAAATATTAGTTTAGTCCTGTCAAATTAAGATACTCCATAGACAATTTAGACGAGATTAAAAAGTTGGCTACTAAAAATACGTCAATTTACGTCAGGCGCTAACTAATTTGACAGGACTAAACTAATATTTATCTTCTGTCCTTTTCTTAATGAAGTAGAAAGAAAAAAATGCCTGAACTTAAATTTAATTTAGTTTGTGAACAATAGAATCGGCGCCATTATATGCCTGCCTTTTCCCAACTATGTTGGGGTCGGCTTCCAGTCTAACCGGATGCAGCTGAATACCAGTATTTTACATGAAGCGACTGCTTATCTGACCTCCACAACCCAGTTACCGGGTAATACGAAACCCCTTGGTAAGACTGGTTGTCAGACTTTCGAGCATATGACGATCCGTAACGACTGTCCAAGATCCACGAATGACAGCCGGGACCAACGGCTTAACGTGCTTTCCGAGGCACGGAGGGGTTTTGGTATGTAAAGATGGTCACCCATCGACGGACCAAACGCGGCAAGTGTAGCTTAACCTGATCGATCGACCTGTGCGGCTGTTATTACTAAGCCATAAGCCTCAAGTTATGTATATTTGATTTTCATACATAGTAATGTAACCTTAGTTTTAGTTTTATTGGCATCAAGTTGAATGTCAGTGCCAAGTCGAGGCTCTCAAATCAAATGTAGTTCTCATTTTTAGGGTTCCGTAGCCAAATGGCAAAAACGGAACCCTTATGGATTCGTCATGTCTGTCTGTCTGTCCGTCCGTATGTCACAGCCACTTTTTTCCGAAACTATAAGAACTACACTGTTGAAACTTAGTAAGTAGATGTATTCTGTGAACCGCATTAAGATTTTCACAAAAAAATAGAAAAATACAATAAATTATGGGGGTACAAACACTAAATACAAACAATAAATAGTTTGCGCGAGAGACACTTCCAAAGTGGTAAAATGTGTTTCCCCCCCCTGTAACTTCTAAAATAAGAGAATGATAAAACAAAAAAAAAATATATGATGTACATTATCATGTAAACTTCCACCGAAAATTGGTTTGAACGAGATCTAGTAAGTAGCTCGCCGGAGAAAATTTTGCCCGGTTTTTTTTTTTTCCCCTAATGCTGTTCACAAGATGGAATATAATTGAACAGATCTGTCCTCTGTGTGACAAACATGCAGTCAAAGTGACCTCTGCGCTGCCACTGCACTGACAACGCCGTGGAAGTGACAAAGTTTTGGGAAAACAAGATTTAAAATACAGCCGTGCCAGCGACACGAAGAAGAAGAAGACTGAACTGGGGGCCTAAAAAGGCTACTTTGGCAGAATCAGAAAAGGATAACATTATGAATCATAATGGACAGTTATCTGTTAAGTTAATCGTATCAAATCTCATTGGTGAAGGATTTTTCAGTAATTTTTTTGTCTGTGCTTAAATACCAATCAATCCAATCCAAATCCAATCCCAATATCTTTGATTATACCTACGTAGTGCAGCGAAAAAATGAAAAACACGGACTGTCTTCGCCATATTATGATTCATAACGTTATTCTTTCGTCTCACGAATTCACACGGAGAGATGGGCAAAGATCGTCACTCACTGGACGCCTGAGGCAGGACATCGCCGTCGAGGTAGACCAAGGCGAAGGTGGTGTGACGATCTAATATCATTTGCAGGGCCAACATGACCAGAGATCGCACAAGACAGTTTGGAAGGAAAAAGGGGAGGCCTTTGCCCAGCAGTGGGACACAAAATAGGCTAACAAAAAAAAAAAAAAAATATCCTTTTATGATTCTGCCAAAGTGGCCTTTTTAGGCCTGACTGCTGTGCTGCTGGACAGTTTGTTCTTCTTCCCAGCTAAAGCACTAGAAAGTGGTGAAGGGCGGGTTTTGGGGAACTGTCTTATATGTAACAAGCTTCTGCCCGCGACTTCATGTTTCGTGAAATTTCACCCTGCCCCCATTCACCTTCTTAGGGGAAGAATCATTAACAACATACCTATAAGGAAACTGTTACCTGTTAGGAAATACCTATATATTATTATGTAAATTACCCAAATATAAAGCTTTGAATATCAGAATGGTTACTAGTTATTTAATGTGTGTAGAAGTACCCATTAATATGGTATGTGTGTAGGGAAAGGATTTTATGAAATAAAGCACAGAAAGACAAGACCAGATGTGTAATTCAATTTAGGCTTGTCAATAATCAGAAAGCTAGTCGTCCGTTCGAAATCTAGATCAGCATGGAGAAGAACGGACAAGAAACTCCATGGAAACAGTATTATAGTATTCTATCAACAAATTTTACAATTCATTGTACTCATCACTACGAACAACTTTTACAATGGGACCAAACCTGAAATCCCGAAAAAAATCAGCTGTCCCTACATTTATGTTCGTATAACTCGTCATAACAGCTGATTCTTTTTCGCGATTTCTGGTTTGGTCCCATAGTAAAAGTTGTTCATAATGATGAGTACAATGACCTCTTAAGAGGTTGTTAATGTTTTACCAATAATCCTGTATAAATCTGCATAGTTAGTAGTATATAAAAAAAAAAAAAAAAGTAGTAGTAGTAGTAGTTATATGCCAAAACAAATTCTAAACTGCAGACATAACTAACAAAAACTGGCCAAGTGCGAGTCGGACTCGCACACGAAGGGTTCCGTACCACAAGGCAAAAACGCCGAAAAAAACACGTTTGTTGTATGGGAGCCCCCCCCCCTTAAATATTTATTTTATTTTGTTTTTAGTATATTTTGTTGTTATAGCGGCAACAGAAATACATAATTTGTGAAAATTTCAACTGGCTAGCTACCGCGGTTCTTGAGATACAGCCTGGTGACAGACAGACGGACGGACGGACGGACGGACAGCGAAGTCTTAGTAATAGGGTTCCGTTTTTACCCTTTGGGTACGGAACCCTAAAAATGCTAAAAATCTTATTTCATCACAACATATTTCACAAATACAAACCGCCTCCAACATTCTCAGCTCTCAGATACAAAAACAGGTTCAAATCTAGGCCAATAACTTTACCATTTTAATACTAATAGACTAGACGTAGGGAAAAAACTTCTTGACCCTTGAGACTGTTAAATGAGTGTCGATCACGAAGATAATTATTTGACACTTGCAATCATTTTATCAGCCCGGAATCTTGTAATCCCTATCATCTGCCATACTTCCCGATTCTAAGCGTCTCTCATCCAGGTGTTTCCCGCGACTTTGACTATATAATCAACCTATAGAGGTATGAGGAACAGGGTGTAAACTTCACTCATACTCTATAGAAAAGCGAGGATCCACCGACCAGACGGGTGTTGTGTCTGGCGGGCAACTGCCCGATGATTCATGACGGGCCGTTGTATCTATGCTAGTTGCGCGGTAAACTCTGCTTGCGAGATGCAGGATTTTGTGTCACTTACGACAATTAATATAATATAGGCTATCGATTTATATACATAGGTACGTTTATGCGTGACCGCCATTTTGAAAAAAAAAACAAAACGGCGGACTGGTAGGTATGTCAAGGATCTTAAAACCCCTTTATTTTATTTTATTTATCAGGGAAAACAAATAGTCTCACGTTCGTATAAATTCCGAAGATGGACGATGATTGTCGAAGCGCGCACTTTTTGCTGGGAGATCTGTATAATTCATCGTGTGATGACATGCTGCAATGTCAAACAATGACCACTTACAGTTGGGCAAAGTTCGAAAAGTGTTTGTTGATATTGACCGAGGTACTCTGCTGACATGGATCGGTTTTTCCGAATATTCTGTTGCATTTGTTTATTCGTACGAAGATCTTTAACGGAGCTTGTGGTAGGTGTAAACTGGTAAAAATTGTCACGTAACGAATAAGCGTTATGCCCCCTTCATGCGACTTTTTAAGTGGGGGAGTAGTGAGGTCAAAATTAAAACCAAGATGGCGGCTGCGAAACTTTAAATTTTTTCGTTATGGATGTCGTTTTCATGGTTTCATGGTTTTCATGGTCGAGGGTGCTAAAGCATAAAAGTCGTAAGATGGCAGCTGAAAAAATTTTCAAATTTTTCGTCATGGGTTTACATTTACATTACTGGCTGTTGACTAGCTGCGCGGTTTCACCCGCATAAGTGTCGATCCCGTGGAAATATCGGGATAAAAAGTAGCCTATATGTTAATCCTGGTTATATACTATCTGTGTGCCAAGTTTCATCCAAATTCGTTTAGCCGTTTGTGCGTGAAGAAGTAACAAACACACACACTCACAAACTTTCGCCTTTATAATATTAGTGTGATTATTTCATACCTAGTTTACTTAAATACTAAAAAAAGTTTTATAATACGACTCGTAATAATTTAGTTGCGTAAAATAGTTTCTTGCACTTTATAACTTAGCTATTATAAACACATGATATAACTACGTCAGCAGATATTGTTACATCTATGTTGCAGAAAATTAAATCATGTTCGAGGCAATGTGTTTCGATTTTTGCTGCGGACGACTAATGTACGGTAAATGGCGAAAGCGCCAGGGTAGCCCTCGAAATTTTTTTTTTTTTACGTTTTTTGCAATTTGCTGTTCAGTATTAAGTTGTACGTTGATTAAAATATGATTCGCGGCCATAACAAATATGTATTTATAGAATTATAATCATTAAAGTCTGATCAACACAACTCTCTAAGACCAAGTAATCCCCAAGAATGACTATTTCATGAAATCTTGACATTTGGGGATTATACTAACTTAACAAGTTGTATTATTGATTGTAATGATTATTATAACTGTTAATACATATTTGTTACGACCGCGAATCATATTTTAATCAACGTACAACTTAATACTGAACAGCAAATTGCAAAAAACGTAAGAAAATTTGAATTTCGTGGGCTACCTTAGCGCTTCCATCTTAAACTTCAACAAAATCCAGGGTTTGTAGACCAGTGCAGTGTTTTGTTGAGTCACCAGCAGGCATACACGGATGTCTGACCTTAAGTCTGCCGCTCTAGGCGCCCTCATAGTCAATAGACCTATGTACCTACCAATGTACCTACAGATGCCAGCACATCAAGCTACTACAATCTGTCAAATTTCTTTAGGGGGTCTACAGGACTGCATAGAAAAGAAAGAGACGCGCGATGACACAACGCTGGTAATTTATTGCAAAATATGAAGCAATTATTTAATTACAAAAAATCTTTTGTTGGGACTAAAAAATTAAAACATTAGTGCTTTAGTATGTTGCTTGTAGAATAATCTGACAAAAAATCAGAATGATTGTATGTGTATTAGTGTGGTTTTTATTGTAAAAAGAAAGTTTATAGAGGTATAATCATGCTTTTTTTCTATCTTATCAAATTACTTGTATTATTATGTTTTCAACACACCTACCTACCTAGCATATATCCCGAAGAATATCATAAATATTTTTCATCATTGATTTTGCTTACTGTAGTCGATCATATACTTTTAGGCATTATAAAACTTGCGTTTTTAGGTTTCCGTTGCCAAATGGCAAAAACGGTACCCTTACCCGTCATGTCTGTCTGTCTGTCCGTCCGTATGTCACAGCCACTTTTTTCCGAAACTATAAGAGCTACACTGTTGAAAATTGGTAAGTAGATGTATTCTGTGAACCGCATTAAGATTTCCACAAAAAAAATAGAAAAAAACAATAAATTATGGGGTTCCCCATACTTAGAACTGAAACTCAATTTTTTTTTTCATCAAACCTATATTACTGTGGGGTATCTATGGATAGGTCTTCAAATATCATTTTTTTCTAAACTGAATAGTTTGCGCGAGAGACACTTCCAAAGTGGTAAAATGTGTCCCCCCCTCCTGTAACTTCTAAAATAAGAGAATGATAAAACAAAAAAAATATATGATGCACTATCATGTAAACTTCCACCGAAAATTTGTTTGAACGAGATCTAGTAAGTAGCTCGCCGGTGAAAATTTAAAAACATAATTATGATGGTGGATGGAACCCTCGGTGCGCGAGTCCGACTCGCTCTTGGCCGGTTTTTTGCGTTTAGGTCCTGTAGTCCCCCTAATACATTTTCAATTTTATCGCTAAAATTTAAGGTTCAAAGTTGATTGGGAAAGTTTGACAGTTTCGGATAGCTTGATGTTCTGGCGTCTGACCTGTAATCAGCTATTTTCCCAGAAGGGCACTCAGCATCTCACGTTTTTTTTTTTTTTTTTTTTTTTTTTCTTTTTGTGGTTATTAAAGCGTGAGCAAGTTGCACATTCCGGGGTGTCAGCTATCTTCGCGAACTCTGACATCGAGTGTCCTTCTTCACCACAATAACAATTTGCCCGACCCGAACCCAGGACCTCATGCGCAGCAGTAGCTTGCGACCACTAAACCAACGAAGCAGTTTAGACTAAGCGTTAGGCAACCTAGTTTTACAATATTTTCCTTAAGAATGACGTAAATCAATGAAACGAACTTGAAAAGTTAATTACATTGAAAAAGGTAACATTGATATACTTCATCTAATCTGTATTTGCGACTTATTTGCCAAAAATGTAAACAATTATGAGTTTATGGAAAACTAGCAGCGGCCCGCGGTTTCACCCGCATCACTGTCGATAAGTGGCGTAACTATACCGGGCCCTCCCTCAATGTACAGAACCTCAACCAACGTTATAGTTTTTTTTTATTAGCACTTCTCCCGCGTCTTTCCGCGTACATTTCATATTTTCCCCTATAAAATTTAACACCTGACTGCTTCTGTCCTTATGTCAGGATCTTCCTGTGCTCATGGCCCTCTCGGGCCGGGGGCCCCCTCTGGTTGGGGGCCCGTGGCACTTTGCCCCAATGCCACCCCATAGTTACGCCACTGGTGTCGATCCCGTGGGAATATCGGGATAAAAACTACCCTATGTACTTTCCCGGGATGCAATCTATCTCTCTGCCAAATTTCATCGAAATCCGGTCTCGAGGGTATCGAGGTCCTGGTATGTAAAGATGGTCACCCATCCACAGAACAACCGCGGCAAGCGTAGCTTAACCTGATCGATCGACCTGTGCGGCTGTTATTATTTAGCCACGGACCCCTCCTCGGACACAAACAAAGAGAATATGATGGTTTTCTATTATCAGACCGTTTCAGACAGACAGACAGACAGAGTTACTTTCGCATCGCACTAATATTATAAAGGCGAAAGTTTGTGAGTGCGTGTGTGTGTGTTTATATGTTTGTTACTTCTTCACGCTCAAACGGCTAAACCAAAATTTTGATAAAAAAAAAATATCTTTTTATCTCGATATTCCCACGGGATCGAAACTTATGCGGGTGAAACCGCGGGGCGCAGCTAGTCTATACTCTATAATATATATACTTATAATAAATCTGTAGAAATGTGATTACAAAAATTTTTGTCTGTCTGTTTGTTCAGGCATCACGCAAAAACTACCGGTTCGATTACGGTGAATCTTGGTATAATTATTCTTTAATATCCTGGGCACCACACTGGGTACTTTTTATCCTGGAAAAGAATCTTTAAAATTCAAAGTGACTGACTGACTGATATATCAACGCAAAGCCTAAACCGCGGGTCCTAGAGACATGAAATTTGGAGGGTGGAGTAGGTATCCACTAAGAAAGGGTTTTTCGAAATTCCACCCCTAAGAGGGTGAATGAGGTTAGGGTGAAATTTCATGCGGACGAAGTCGCGGGCAGAAGCTAGTTTATAATATTAGTAATCAGGTACTTCTTTACAATAATTATAGTAAACTCAGTCGTCAAGGCTTCCATTTTTCTAGGTTGCGACCTAGACCTAATAACTAGAACCTTGTTAGGTTAAATCAGTGTTTTATTACAAATTCATGCCGATCTTTTAAAGATAAAATTGTACTTTATTAAAGTGCATCTTCTGAGAAAACTGTTCTTGTTGGGTTTTGTCACGTTCGCCGTACTAAGCTTCAAGGGAGTATGTGAGATGTGTCGAGTGAGAGAGTTAGTCGTGTCGTTCGTTGAGTTTAAATTTTGTGCTTACATACTAAGTTGCTAAGTAAGTGGTTACTTAAAGTTCAATGTTAAAAGCTAGTCATGGAAAATGTCGTGATAGTATAAGGCTAAGATTATTTAATGGTGTCTAACGAGCCCACAAAAACCTATTACTTCAAATTGCCTATTGTATTTCTTTTAAAAAATAGTAAATAAAAATGTACTGTTTAAATAAGCCGCCAAAACGCTATCTTTAACAATATGGCGTCGTGACGTCACGATTCACGTAAACAAACGTTGAAACGGTCGAGATACCTACTAGACAAAAGTCATCTGTTCTGTCAATGATAGACAGAAATTTACTAAATCATGACGTCATCTTAAGTTCAGCCAATCCAGACCGCTTTCGATTACGTGGCGCCAGATTTAAAAAGATGTAATTTTTTCGGGATTTTTTTTATAAATAATACATTGTTTTGTAGTAAAATTAATGCAAATCGATTTTAAAAGCGATAATCTACACGAGTGTCAATAATTATGACCTTATTTTTTACATTGTCAAATAGCCTATTGTGAAGCCTTTTTATCGTATCATCACCATCTGCCTAGAATGACATAGCATCATCTGCCTAGCCTTTTCCCAACTATGTTGGGGTCGGCTTCCAGTCTAACCGCATGCAGGTGAATACCAGTATTCTACATGAAGCGACTGCCTATCTGACCTTCATAACCCAGTTACTGGGTAATATGATACCACTTGGTAAGACTGTCAGACTTTCGGGCTTCCCGTAACGACAGTCAAAAGATCCACGAATAACGTGCTTTCCGAGGCACGGGGGGGTCTTGTTATGTAAAGATGGTCACCCATCGACAGATTAACCGCAGCAAGCGTAGCTTAACGTGATTGATCGATCCGTGCGGCTATTATTACTTGGTCACGAGCCTCAAGTACAAATGGTGAAGTGTCGCATCGTTATTTGTACAAACATTTTACATAAGACACGGATATGCAGGCTGTGTGTCCATTTACCTACATCTCTATAAATATAGTGTTTTCTTTCAATCTACACTAACTGCGCCCCGTAGTTTTACCCAAGCAAGTCTTGATCCAGAGGCAATATCGGGATAAAAAGTATCCTATATCCTAAACCAGGTCATGGTCTACCCATTTTCCAAATTTCATCGAAATCCGTTCAGCCGTTTTAGCGAGAAAGCGTAGCAAACAAACCTATAAAAAATTAAATATTTTTTCTCATTATAATAATTATTAGTTTTGACTATTCAGGTACTAAATGTGGAAATGAATGGACGCTACCGTTGGCCGCCATTTAAATTCGACACAAATTAAGAGTAAACTAGTCTCGAACTCCCTGGTGGTCATGGCTAAAAGGCACGCCTCACCTGGCTTCGTGTCTGACAGAGTTAGCGCCACTCCAGAAACTTTCAGCCCCATCGGCCATCTGTTCTGCGAGCAATGTGCCCTGCCCACTGCAATTCTTCGAGCTATGTCGGTTACCTGCGGATCTCCCCATTTCTGATTCGATAGCAGTCGCTCCATGTAAAATACTGGTATTCAGCTGCAGCCGGTTAGACTGGAAGCCGACCCCAACATAGTTGGGAAAAGGCTCGGCAGATGATTTAGCGGCAATAGGCTGCTGTCTAGTTTTTTTTTTTTTTTTTTTTGTGTCGCAAGCGCTACCATGAACATGAGTCCTGGGTTCAATTCCGATATTCTCAGTAGCAGCTCTGAGTATGGATTTCTGCCCGATTGATGGTAATCTCTGACACTGCAAGGCATAGACAAGTAATGAGGTTACGCCTGGCGCATAGTGTAAAATGAATTTATTTTATTTATTTACTTTTTGTTTTTATTTGCTAATATTTTACATATTTATTTATATCTGTAACTGCCCGTGACATCTTAGCGGGCCCTATCAGAATAGCAGCGCTGCGTCCTTTATTTTTTTTTTAAATGTCGCAGCATCATGCTGAGATAGGAGCCATTTGGCCTCGTATAGGACTTTGTTTCATTTTCCTTTTGTTACTTTTTTTTTATATAACTTGGATTTTTATTTTACTGTGTTTAGTTTATTTTGTGATCTTCCTGTACGAGTCGCAATAAATACTTTTTCTTTCTTTCTTTCTTTGTAATAGGCTCGCCCCCTATTACACTACTTCCCAGAATTTGATCCTTATTAGGGACACTATCGGGTGGTGTAATAATACAGTCTGTTTTTTTTTTTTCAAAATCATCGGCCTCGATTCCTGGCTAGAAATGTTGATTTTTAAAAAATCCAATGATGCAGTTTTAGTTTTCTCAAAAATCGACTCCTTTGAGTACTTTTCGCTATTCCTCATAGTTTCGGATTTGGCCATCCACGCCCACTTGAGAAATTCATCCTGGATATGTGCATTTGTCTTATACATAGTCAGAAGCATAACTATTGCACTATAAGATCAACGCCAGTCTTATGTAACAGCAGTTTCGTTACATAAGCCAGTGACACACAGACACACATTCTGCCGACTCGTTAGGCAAACGTAGGCTTTAAACCAGTCGTGTTGAAAGAGATATTATACTTCTTTATGTTTATTTTAGTTTCTGGTGGGTCATGAACATGGGATATCACGCTAGTTGAAAGAAAAGGGGTGACAGAGGGACAGGCTGCCGAAATTTGTAAAAACGATGTTTTTAGGGTTCCGTACCTCAAAAGGAAAAATCGGAACCCTTATGGGATCACTTTGTTGTCCGTCCGTCTGTCTGTCAAGACCCTTTATCTCGGGAACGCGTGGAGGTATCGAGTTGAAATTAAAACCATATACTCAGGTTTACAGTCTTTTGAAGCTGTGAAAAAATTAAACTTCTAAGTTGACTTAAAAAAAAGTTACGGCCCGATCCCGCAAAAAACGTATATTTCGACACTCTCAAGGGAACCAAAATTTATAGGTTACTTCCCGTTGACCTAGAATCATGAAATGTGCCAATAAGCAAGGTCATGTAGCACAAGTAAAGGAAAAAATCGAAAACCGTAAATTTGTAGATACAAAATAAAAAAAAACGCGTGACAAACTATTTAATTACATACCTACAAAGTACGGAACCCCCTCGGTGCGGGAGTCAGACTCGCAGTTGACTGGTTTTTGTCACGTCATAAGGAAAAAGCGTTATGCCCACTTCATACGACTTTCTCTCTAATACTTTTGCCCACATTTGTAATGTAACAAAAGTTTCGTGACGGCCAAAATGTTCCACTTTTGCGATCTCTAACTCTCTCGCGAAATGTGCAGAGTATAACTTTCAATAAGGAAATTGGTTAAAAAAAATCTGAATGTGTGATGAAAAGTCCAAAACTACATACCTAGTAAAAGGAATCAGCTGTTCCCTACATTTATGTACGTATAACTCGTCAAAATGTAGGGAACAGCAAATTTTTTTTTCGCGATTTCGGGTTTGGTCCCATAGTAAAAGTTGTTCATATTAATGAGTACAATGACCTCTTAAGAGGTTGTTAATGTTTTACCAATAACCCTGTATAATATAAAATTCAAAGTCCTGACTGACTGGTATATCAACGCACAGCCTAAACCGCTGGTCCTAGAGACATGAAATTTGGAGGGTGTGTTCTTTGTGAAGAGTAGGTATTCACTAAGAAAGGGTTTTTCGATATTCCACCAATAAGAGGTTGAATGGGGGGATCCATCCAAGGATCGATCGCAGCCAGCGTACCCTAATATTCGATCAACCCGGGATTGTCCAAAAGGGTTACCGCTGGCCCGGAACATAAAGGGCTAAGGAAGGAACACGGGTGGGTTTTAGTCACTAAGAGTCTGACACTCCCTTCCGCTCTACCCAGAGCAGGAGGAGTCACTTGATGATTTCCCACCCAATAAAAAAACCCGTGCAGCTGTCATTATTTAACCACGAGCCCCTCTCTTTTCGACACGATTTATTCAAACTAACGAAACGTAACGTCAAAAGAACAACGACTATCATTTTGAAGCTGGTGTAGACAAACTTACTGCTCACAATCTAACGGCATTTATTTTGTAACTGAGTTTAAATTGGAGCTTGTTGCATTCTACTTTGTTGATAATGGCATGGTTTAAAGGGGCTTACATGACCTAAAGCGCGGTCACTGTCGGACTGCATAGAAACGAAAGAGAAACGCGATGACACAACCCTGGTAATTTATTACAAAAATAATATGAAGCAATAATTTAATTACAAAAAATCTATTGTTTGGACTAAAAAATTAAAACACCAGAATGATTGTATATTAGTATGGTTTTTATTGTAAAAATAAAGTTTTTAGAGGTATCTTGATGATTTTTTTGTATCGTATCATATTAGTTGTATAATGTTTTCAACACAGTATATCTACCTAGCATATATCCTGCAGAATATCATATATTTTTCTGATTTTGTTTACTGTAGTCGATCATATACTTTTGTTGTTTCTAAAACTTGCGTTTTTTGCGTAAGGTCCTGTATCCCCATAAGCAACAAATCTTGTTCTTTACGCTGAGGTAAGCAGTAGCATAAAACCACCATACTCTCTTTGCTTGTGTCCGAGGAGGGGTCCGTGGCTAAATAATAACAGCCGCACAGGTCGATCGATCAGGTTAAGCTACGCTTGCCGCGGTTGGTCTGTGCATGGTTGACCATCGTTTTCATACCGAGACTCCTCCGTGCCTCGGAAAGCACGTTAAGCCGTTGGTCCCGGCTGTCATTCGTGGATCTTTGACAGTCGTTACGGGTAGTCAGAAGCCCGAAAGTCTGACAACTAGTCATACCAAGGGCAAGGGGTATCATATTACCCAGTAACTGGGTTGTGGAGGTCAGATAGGCTCCATGTAAAATACTGGTATTCAGCTGCATCCGATTAGACTGGAAGCCGACCCCAACATAGTTGGGAAAAGGCAGGCAGATGATGATGTTGTCCGGTAGTCCGGGGTCGAGAGAATGCGTTCCTAAAACCTGCTAGTAACTAATAAAGATTATAAAACGGTAAAATTTCTTTTTTTGTTTGTAAGTTTGTATATAGGAGGTAATCTCCGGAACTCTGAAGAGGATCTGACCAAGATTATGTCTGGACTTTAAAAGAGACTGTGACCTCTGAGTTTGTTTCGGCCTTTCTTCTCAGAGTAGTCAGATAGGAAACGCCGTCCTCATCTAGTTTTTTTTTTTAAATAATAATATGACGAGTAAAAGTAATTCAGATATCATTTACAGAATAAACAATTTAATTTCGTTTCACAAATACCTTTACTTTTACTTGATTTGACAAATCTGAAGAATTATTAACCAGTTAGAAACTGACACAATTTTTATGAATAATTTCGACGTACTTGTACATTTTAAATATGTTTACATCCCAAATATATTTATAATAATGACAAATATGTCTGTTCATCCGGTTATCAGCGCTCGTTAGAAAGTATCTTTCACTGTTGGGAGCAATTTTATAAACTTTCAACGCTCTTGAAATGTATGTTTAAGCTTTGGTAGAAAAAATAGTTTTTAGGGTTCCGTTACTGAGGTATGCCAAACCTTTTTGCTTAAAATTGAATTGAATTTTTGCCCGAAACGGGCGAATCGTCACTTTTTTCTTAAGTTTGTTAGTTTGTGGGCGAGTCGACAACTCCAGATACATGCATCTTACCAAACACATTTTCATGTCAAATGTTGCCAAAACAAAACCACTTATGGCTCGCACTGTCAAAAAGTTATCAGATCTCATGTAGAGCCAAGCTTCTAACTCTACACGCCCTAATTCTACAAGCCCTAACTTCACAAAATCTACACCTTAGTTAAAATATGAGGCTTGGCCGTTTCGTTACTACAAGAACTATTGTTTAAGAGAAAAGTAATGAACTGCCAGTCGATTCTGCAAAAATCTCACCGTGAAAACTTAGGTGAAGTGAGTTTGTTTTTGCTAGGAATTGACGCTATTGACAGCTCACTCCATGCTCACTTCACCTAAATTTTCACGGTGAGATTTTTACAGAATAGCACCGCAGTGAGTAAATTTTTCACCTTACGCCCATGTGACGGTAGCGAAAATAAAAAAACACTGACTTCCGAAATTAAAGTTATTTGTCACTTTGTAGTGTTTTTTTTTTGGAAGTCGGTAGTTTTTTGTAAGTAGGTTTGCACAAAGACCACGTCAATCATATTTTAGAAACTAGATGAGGTCAGCTTGTCCTATCTGACTACTCTAAGAAGAAAGGCCAAACCAAACTAAGAAGTCACAGCCTCTTTTAAAGTCCAGACATAATCTTAGTCAGATCATGTGAAGACCATGTAGATTGATATCTGAAATGGTATTTTGAGGACAGAACCACACAGATTGAGTGGATGGCCAGGTAACGCACGCATTTGCCAATAATCGTGCAGCTCAACTCAAAAACAAAACGATTCGACGAACAATACCATCCATACCTCCATAATCAGCCTATAATGTTCCCACTGCTGGGACACAGGCCTCCTCTCGGTGAGCGGGAGTGGGCCGTAATCCACCACGCGGGCCCAGTGCGGATTGGCAGATGTCACATGTCTTCGAATTTTTGGTTTTAGGACATGCCGGTTTCCTCACGATGTTTTCCTTCACCGTTTTGAGAGCAGTGGTGATGAAATAATTTACACAAAGTAAAGCGCCTGTCTGGGTTCGAACCTACGACCTACAACTCGTAAGGTCGCGGCCGTTACCACTTGGCCACCACTGCTCACTTGGCCACCACTGCTCTGAACAATACCAAATAAAGGATATTTGGGTAGGCCGATCTTCTTACTCTCTGATAAGAAAATGCTTCATAAACAGTTATAAAACATTGTCACAGCATCCAAAGATCAGTCTTGTGGCCCTAAAGTCTGTCACAAGTTGAACTCAAGGTTAATTTACCTAGAAAACTCGTTAGTTGTGTAATTTATACGTTATTTTTTATAATGTCCGGTATTTCGAATGTCCTTAGTGATCGAGGCAGGTTGAAACAGGCTTATTTAAATTATGTTAATAGGTATGTATAGTTTTTAACACATTGAAGGAGACACAATAGAAGTTTTATTGTTGTTGAGCGTTTACGCCGTACGGCATTTCATACAAACTTTCAAGCCCTTGTTTTTCGAAATGATTGAACCGAAAAGGTCTAAAAAGTTAGTAGAGAACCTTTATTTACTTGTGCAGCATGACCTTGCTTCTTGCCAAATTTCATGATTCTAGGTCAATGGGAAGTACCCTTCAGGTTTTGATTCCGGGACATAAACGCCCGTATCTTTTGATTGCGTTGACTTAGAAGTTTGATTTTTTCACTGCTTCAAGGGATTGCAGCCCTGAGTATTTGATATTAATTTCAACTTGATAACTCCACGCGTTCCTGAGAAAAAAGGTCTTGACAGGCGAACAACGAAGTGATCTTATAATATGGGTTCCGTTTTCCCTTTTGAGGTACGGAACACTAAAAAGTTACTTCTTCACGCTCTAACGGCTGGACCAATTTTGATAAAATTTTCTATGGAGGTACTGGAATAACATATAGGCTACTTTTTATCCCGATATTCCCACGGGATCGACATTTACGCGGGTGAAACGAATATTTTGACAGTTAACAAAATTCATTGCGTTATTTACGTTGTTGAGCAGACACATTTTTCGAACATATGAAGCAATGGATTAGCAATAATCTTCAAAATGATTCAGATTGGGATTGATAGTGAGTAACAAAAATAGGGTGCTGGTTATCGAAAATGTGTCATCCCTGACTCGGAAGCCTTTCGAATGGTTGTCAATAGGAAATATGCAAGCGAGCCGTCGCGTAGGTTTGCCAATCATCTGCCTAGCCTTTTCCCAACTATGTTGGGGTCGGCTTCAAGTCTAACCGGATGCAGCTGAATACCAGTAATTTACATGGAGCAACTGCCTATCTGACCTCCACAACTCAGTTACTGGGTAATACAATACCCCTTGGTAAAACTGGTTGTCAGACTTTCAGGCTTCTACCCGTAAAGATTGTCAAAGATCCACGAATGACAGCCGGGACCAACGGCTTAACGTGCTTCCCGAGGCACCGAGGGGTCTTGGTATGTAAAGATGGTCACCCATCCACAGACCAACCGCGGCAAGCGTAGCTCAAGCTGATCGATGGACCTGTGCAGCTGTTATTATTTAGCCACGGGCCCTTCGCGTAGGTTTGCCAATATGACTTAAAAAAATATTTAAGGAAAGTCCGCGACATTCATAAATATTATGACAGACGATGACCCAGATGACTCAGTAACTGCGTGTCGGCTTCTGAGCTCAGGGTCACGAGTTCCATTCCCGGTTACGAACAATTTATGTTTCTGTTAAAATTTATTACTTCATTCAAAATGGAATGGGTGTGTGGTGTGATGCGTAGGAACATGACACATATACAGGAAGACTTTTTTTATCACCATCCAAATTTTTACAGGCTGTTCTACCCGTGAATATGAACAACATTAACTATGGGTCCAACTCTGAAATCACGAAAAAAAGGTCAGCTGTTTAATACAAAAGCTCAATACCTACTTCACCAAAATGTATGAAACAGCTGATTTTTGATTCACCCCGAGGCACGGAGGGGTCTCGCTATGTAAAGATGGTCACCCATCCACTAACCAACCGCGGCAAGCGTAGCTTAACCTGATCGATCGACCTGTGCGGCAGTTATTATTTAGCCACGGGCCCCTCTATTTCTAGAAATATTTTGCGGATGAGTAGTCACCTAAACTCGGCAGTCGGAAAAATATGTATATTTGTCAAAGAAACACGCGTATAACGGTTTTAGGGTTCCGTACCAAAATGGTAAAAACGGAAACCTCATGGTGAGACTAAGCCTGTCTGTCTGTTACAGCTGGATATCTCAAGAACTACTAATGCTATCAACTTGAAATTTGAAACAGTTTTAGATGACGTTTGCCCATCTATTTTGCATATAAGAAAGAAATGAAAATATATGTAGGTATATTTTTTGCAACAGGGACTGAAAGGGGGTCTGAAAAATTCGAAGTGGGGCTACTAGGGCATGTGGGGTATTATATGAAAGAGCGCAGTTTGCACATTCTCAAACATTTTTTCTTTTTTTTTATTCTTTTTTTTCATAGTTTTCGACTTTTGATGAAAAATGTAAAAAAAATAAAAGGAAGTCTCTAAATAGCACCCTTTTCCAGAAATCATCAACAAAAGTTACATTAGTTCCACTATCGGTCAAGACCTGACATAAAACTTCAATATTCTACACCGCAGTGCAGTGTTAAAATTCTCTGACGAGTATAGGCCTCGCCGATGAAAATTTGATGATGATTTGATGATGATGGTACGGAACCCTCGGTGCGCGAGTCCAACTCGCTCTTACCCGGTTTTTTTAAATTGTTTCTTGGCTACACCGATTTACCGAATTCCACCAAAATTAGGTTTGTTATTTTAGCTGTAAAGGATTTTATAACGCGACGATTTTTTACGGTGCACTGCATTTTCAGCTCTCTGTATTGAACCGAGCATTCAAAATCCAACAGAGCGCATCGCAGCTAGTCAAAAAAAAACGCTGTTTTATTTTCAATTGTCGGTACTAAGCTGTGGGTTGAAAATCCAGTGCACGAAAAATCGAAAAATGTCACCCGTGGATACGGCTAACTATGAAATCTAGAGTTACTGTACTTTGAATTCGCGGAATTTAAGTTTGTAATTACCTAACCTCCACATTGTTCTTTATAAAGGTCGTTGATTTGATTACCAGGCGGACCAAAAGAGCTGTGGTGGCCTAGTAAAAGCAGCCGCGACTTCCTCGGGTTATTAGGTCGTAGGTTCGAACCAAGACAGGCACTTTCATCATTTCAGCCGAAAGACATCCACTGCTGAACATAGACCTCCCCCAAGCACCTCCACTTCGACTGGTTCTGTGCTTCTTGCATCCAACGGGTTCCTGCGGCCTTCACAAGGTCGTCGATCCACCTTGTGGGAGGCCTTCCAACGCTACGTCTTCCGGTACGCGGTCGCCATTCCAGAACCTTTCGGCCCCATCGGCCGTCTGTTCTGCGAGCAATGTGCCCTGCCCACTGCCACTGAAGTTTGGCAATTCTTCGGGCTATGTCGGTTACCCTGGTTCTCCTGCGGATCTCCTCATTCCTGATTCGATCACGCATGGAAACTCCAAGCATAGCCCTCTCCATTGCCCTTTGGGTGACTTTTAGCCTTCATAAAAGGCCCATCGAAACCAATCCAGACAGGCACTTTACTTTGTGTAAATTATTGCATCACCACTGAGGTTGATAACAGTTTTGCAATTCCCGTAATTTTAAGAACGTTCACAGTCTGATCTCAGTCTCAATCTGTCAAAAATACCTCTAACTTCTCTACCTACATTTTTGAAAAAAAAATATCAAGAAAAGATGTTAAAATGTCTGACTTGTTATTAAATAAAATACTCGTAGAAATAAAATAAAAGTCAAAGTCAAATCATTTATTTCAAATAGGCACATTAAAGGCACTTTTGAACGTCAAAAATAAACTAAATAGAAATGATTCTAGTCGCCCATTCGCAAAGGTAGATTTCGTATGGAGAAGAATGGGCAAGAAACTCCACCGTTACTCTTTTAAAATGTTTTACAAGGTCTTGTATACATAATAAAAATTATATGTGAACACGATGCACCCATAATAAAATTAGTCTACCACAAAAGGTAAAAAGAATTAAAAATTAAGCAAAGACAGGTAAATCAAATAAGTGATAGATACATGGTGCTCACATATTTACAAGTTATTTAAAAAAAAAAATGCAAAAGTAGTTGAACTTTAACAAGTGTGTGAGCCACTGTAGTCGCAGATTGTAAAAAAAAAATTAATTAAAATAAGATGTCATATTAAAAAATAAATATATATATATATAATATAAATTAAATTTGGAACAAGTTTGATGTTGAGAGTAAAGGACATACCAAACAATTGAATAAATCAAACTATACAATCTTATTACCTCCGTATTAAGGCTCCTAGAAACAGGCGCGACATGCGATATAATCGCGAGCGACACAACGGTGCGCGACGTGCGGTGCCTTTGTGTCGCGCGCGATTTTGTCGCGTGTCGCGCCTGTTTCTAGGAGCCTTTACTGAACGTACCCTGTTTGACAGGTACGAACAGTTTGTATGGGATAGTAAAATTGTTGCTTTTACTGTTTTCCTTACAACTTCTTCATATTTCCATGGACTTCTACAAATATTTCAAAACCAAAATTAGCCAAATCGGTCCAGCAGTTCTAGAGTTTTATGCTATGTTCACATGCACGCCGTGCAGCCCGGCGGGCTGCCTGGCGGGCTGCGCGGCATGCAGCCCGCCCCAGGTCGGCGAACATTCAAGCTGTTCACACGCACGCCGTCGTGTCAGTCAGCATATTATGCTATGTTCACACGCGCGCGTTCAACTCGACATTCAACGTGCACATTCACATTCACGAGCGTGTAAACGGTACGCCCGAGCCCGTAAACGCGCCTGTGAACGTGAATGCCGCGAACCGGGCGTACTGACTGACACGACGGCGTGCGTGTGAACAGCTTGAATGTTCGCCGACCTGGGGCGGGCTGCATGCCGCGCAGCCCGCCAGGCAGCCCGCCGGGCTGCACGGCGTGCATGTGAACATAGCATTATATATATAGACTATTAAAAAATAGGGGTTGGTGGTAGAATGGTGAAAATATTTGAGTTTGCATGTATTTTTTAATGCCGAATCATATAAAAATTAAAATAAATAATTTTGTCCAAAAAATAAAAATAAAAATTTTGGGGTTTATTACTTAGGGGTAACTTAACTTAAACCTTTATTACTTAGGGGTATGATTCCCAGACCTACTGAATATACACACAATTTTTTTTAAGAATCGGTCAAGCCGTTTCGTAGTTGTTTTGTTACAAACACTGTGACACGAGAATTTTATAGAAGATTTCTAGGAATAAATAGATAATCACTTTCATTCACTTTCGTTCATCACAAAAGACATTTTGGAGTGCCGTTGCGCCCGCGCATCTGACCCACATTCTTGCCGTTGTCTCTTAACCATTCATCTTAGAAAGTTACGGATAACTGTGAACTTGACGGGTGCAGTTTTTAACCGCGGTTTTGTGTAAACTGTTTTTTATTTTGTTGTTAAATCTTGCGGTTTCAAAAATAATGGTGATTGTGGGTTGTTACTCTACATTTTCTTTAGTAAGTAGAGAGGTAGGTAACGAGGTACCTACTTAAGTCTAACTTAGTCCAATTTATTATTAGCATAGATATGCATTATTTTTAACATTACTGCAACCGTAGTTTTTTATTCAAAATCAAAATGTTTTATTTAAAAAAAAACCTATAAAAATATAGTCGTTTCCTATGGACACGAGTGGGAAAGAAGGTCCACGATCTCTTTAAAAATAGTATCAAATCATCAACTCGCAGTGAGCAAGGGTGGTGATCACTGCTCGTGCCTTCCCTGTACCAGAAGAGACCTTTGTCCAGCAGTCAGTGCCATATTAGCCCATAAGCAAATTAAGCAATTGCTTAGGGCATCACGTCTCGCGGGGCACCATGAGGCAGAAACAGCACCGAAACAGTATTTGCTAGCACATGAAAGGCAAGGCTGTTTATCAGCAAGATATTACAAGACCCAAAAGTCACTCTGGAGATGTGCGCCAATCTTTACAAATCGCTCGTCGATGTTTTGGAAAAATACGAGGTGACTAGTGGATAGGAGGGCCCTACAGGCTTACAGGCGTGAATAGAATAGAATAGAATAGAATAGAATAGAATAGAATAGAATAGAATAGAATAGAATAGAATAGAACAGAATAGAATATAATAGAATAATTATTTATTTGCATAGAAAGTAGATACAAAAAATGCAGATGTTTTTATAATTAGAGATCCTTATACATTCTACCTTAAATTGCTTAGGGCATCAAGTAGGTAGTCTTAATCTGGCACTGCCAGCAGTGGGACCATTACAGGCTGAATATTATATTTGTCTTTTTCAATAAAATATTACACTAATAAAATACATACTTTAAGTTAAAAGACGTCTCTTCCTCGTTATCCGGAATTATCATAACTTTTTATTGATTTTATTGCAGAGGATAAGAATCTTATAATTGCATAGTTGTATAGCAACTTTGCATGCGTTTTCGACACGTTATTAATTGTTTTTATTAGGGTTCCGTACCTCAAAACGAAAAACGGAACCCTTATAAGATTACTTCGTTGTCCGTCTGTCGAGACCCTTTTTCTCAGGAACGCGTGGCGTTATCAAGTTGAAATTAATTTTAAATACTCAGGGTTACAATTCCTTGAAGCAGTTATTAAATCAAACTTCTAAGTCAACGCAATCAAAAGATACGGGTGTTTATTTTCCGTTTATGCCGCATATTTTGACACTTGCAAGAGAATCAAAACCTATAGGGTACTTCCCGTTGACCTAGAATCATGAAATTTGGCAAAAGGTAGCATGTAACACAAGTAAAGGGAAAAATCCGAAAATCTTAAATTTGTAATTACATACCTACCAATAAAGTACGGAACCCTTGGTGTGTGAGTCCGACTCGCACTCGACTGGTTTTTTTACTACATAAATATGTTTACAGAACTTTTTTTTTCATTGTTTTATTAATTTAAATATGTCTTTTGTTACAGGTATGTATCCAGTTGGCTGAATCCTTATCAGTTCCTGGTCCTATGGAGAGGAGTAAGCAAGAAACTCTAAACCGACATTTGGGCTTCTCGTATGTCACAGACACTCGTATCTTCATCATCATCTGCCTAGCCTATTCCCAACTATGTTGGGTTCGGCTTCCAGTCTAACCGGATGCAGCTGAATACCAGTACGGAACCCTCGGTGCGCGAGTCCGACTCGCCCTTGCCCGGTTTTTAGCAAGTTTTAAGCATACAAAGGTTTCTATGGAAAATTTAAAGTCGGTATATTTTGGCTGTAACACTATTTTTCGAAAATGTTTTAAAGTAGCTTTTTAGACCTTTGTATCCTGCTTATGCGTATAAATATTCATTAAAATCGGTTCATTCATTTCGAAAATCAAGGGCTTGAAACTTTGTATGAAATGCCGTACGGCGTAAACGCTCATGCTTTTATTTAGCTTTAATTGTTAGTAAAATTCCGTACGGCGTAAACGAGCCGTAGTGAAGCGTGACCTTTAGGACTGCTTACATTTCTCATAAAATAATGAGACACGTTAATATTATAATAAAAGTAAGTTCATTACGAGACAATTTTGAGCTGTTTATAGAAGAGGATGGGACATTTTTCCATATTGTTATTAATACATAAGCATAATCTTTATTGCTTTGAGGAAGTAATGTGGAATGTACAGTGTCCTCCAAATATTTGTTGACATTTTTCCACTCTAGACTTTTCCACGCTATGTTAGGGTCGGCTTCCAGTCTAACCGGTTGTAGTTGTAGCTGAATACCAGTATTTTATATGGAGCGACTGCCTATCTGGCCTCCACAACCCAGTTACTGGGTAATACGACACCCCTTGGTAAGACTGGTTGTCAGACTTTCGGGCTTCTGACTACCCGTAACGACTGTCAAAGATCCACGAATGACAGCATCTTTTATGTGTATGTGTAAACTGTCTTTAATTTCTGTAATTGGTTGTAAACCGTTTTATATAAAGAATTAATAAACGATTCCTTACATCGAAACTTTTCATCGAAAAAATCTCTACTAGCTTTTGCCCGCGACTTCGTCCGCGTGAAATTTCACCCTCCCCTCATTCACCCTCTTAGGGGTGGAATTTAGAAAAACCCTTTCTTAGTGGATACCTACTCTTCACAGTCTTCACAAAGAACACACCCTCCAAATTTCATGTCTCTAGGACCCGCGGTTTAGGCTGTGCGTTGATATATCAGTCAGTCAGGACTTTGAATTACTTATATTATATTATGTATATACCTTTAAATACTTTTCCGGGATAAAAAATACCCAGTGTAGTGCTCAGGATATTAAAGAATAATTATACCAAGTTTCATCGTAATCGAACCGGTAGTTTTTGCGTGATGCCTGAATAAACAGACAAACAGACAGACAGACAAAATTTTTTTAAATCACATTTTTGGTTTCGGTGTCGGTCTAGTAACACCCCCTGCCATTTATTTTTTTGATATTTTCAATGTACAGAATTTTCACTTCTACAGATTTATTATAAGTAAGTATAGATGACACAATGGCATGGTTTGAACTGTCAAAACACATGTTGTCGGTACGGTTGACATTTCGATTCCTTGCCGTTAACAAGGTTTGCACGTGGTAAGATTTCGCAGGGAACAATACAGAATTGGGGCCCTGGGTTCGAGTCCCAGGTCAGGGAAACTGTTATTTTAGGTTTTCCATTTAGAATTTCGATTTGTATAGTTCATTTAATTTAGTATCTACATAGTTGTGTAATATATTGTATAAATATAAAGATACTTTACAAAAAAAAAAAAAAAAGTTGGTTTAATTTTCGGCAAACTAAATTTAAAAAATATTATATTTCTTTAAAATATTAAAATGGATGTAAATTGCTTTTGTACAATAATTTTAAGTAGGTACGCTCCAATTACCGTTGAGTTGTTAATTTTTAAAAACACGTAATTAGCTGCTTGTGCAGTCGTTAAATTTTAATATGTAGCAGACGAGCGGTTTTGAAGCGTTTTTCGGGCGTTTATTTAAAATAATATTTTACCACGATTTGTGTTGGGTTGTGGAGGTCAGATAAGCAGTCGCTCTATGTAAAATACTGGAAACCAACTGCATCTGGTTAGACTGGCAGCCAACCCCAACATAGTTGGGAGAAGGCTAGGCATATTGATTGCTTTTACCACGATTTTCTATATTTTAATCTGGAGCAAAGTACTAGGAAATACAACATTGACACACAGGACTTGCAATCTCAACTTGACCAGCTGCAGGAGAAACTAAGATCAATGACTAACAAATATAATACCTCTGAAGATCTAATGAGGGAATATGTGTTGGCAATGAATGAGCTGGTGAACTCACAAACTAACAGCTGTGAGCGCTGTCAAACACCATCCAATGTACCTACACCAGACCATTCATTATCGGCATGCAATACCACATTACCGCAGCCTTGTGTTGATTTGGCAATTCCCTCTGTTGATAGTACCATTATACCATCTAAAGAAATTGTAAATCATGATATTATATTATTTTGTGATGAGATTGGAAAGGAGTTAGGTCACTTGTTGACAGATGAATATCCGGGACACTCAATAATAAATTACTGTATGCCTGGTTGTTCTTTATTTGATATTATGAAAGCAATTGTTAAATGTAACTTTAAACAGGAAACAACTTTATTAATATTTATGGGAAATAGGGGTAATTTAAATAAAGGAGAATTGCTCCAATATCATAGAACATTGTGCAACCTTAGCTTAAGAAAAATTGTTTTGTTTACATTACCTTACAGTAACAGTTTGCCACAGGAAGAAAATAACTTAAGATTTGATATAAACATGACATTGCACAATTTGACATATAATGATAACTTATTCCAGTTAATTGATACTAACTATTATGTTGGTAATAATTTATATTTGACAAAAGATAGATATAATATTGTTATGTACTATCTTTCTAACTATCAAAAAAGACAGATAGCTGTGTCGCTATCATATTTTTTTTCTATTTCAGCCAAACATTTGGCTAAACAAATTGCTCCTATTGAGCAATGCAATGACTTTTTAAATTACTCTGGTAATAATTTGGTTGAAATTATTGACATTAATCATTTAAATTAGAATTTAAGACAATAGAGGCAACCTCTTGCAAAAATGTAAATAAGTCAAATGAAAGTGTAAAAAAATTAAATAGTATCAATCTGGTGCATCAAAATATTCAAGGTTTTTCAAACAAAGACTTAGAAGTAGAATTATTCCTGAATTGTTACAATATAGATATTCTTTGTATGACAGAACATTGGCTTAAAAGTCACCAGTTCATGTTCAATTTTAGTAATCACCAGGTTGGTAGTTCATTCAGCAGAGTAAATGCTATACATGGTGGCTCATTAATTTTAATAAATAACCAGCTTAAGTTTAAAGACCGAAAGGATATTGTGAGCCTCTCTGTTGAACGGACAATTGAAATAGCCTGTATAGAATTGGAGCAGTTCATTATATTAAGTGTGTACAGACCTCCTTCAGGATTGTATGATTGTTTTGAAAAAGTTATGGATGAAGTGTTGCACAAAATCTGTAATACAAACAAGTCCATCATCATTTGTGGTGATTTTAATGTTAATTTGTTAGAAAATTCTGGGTTAAGTACTAAAATTATAAGTTTGTTTCAGTCATACAATCTTGCAAACCAATTTTTGGAGCCCACTAGAATAACTCCTACTAGTGCCACATGCCTAGATAACATTTATACAGATGTTATACCAACCCACAAAGACATTATTAACCTAATAGACTCAGATCATTGTGGACAATTAATCACTATTCCAAATAAAAACAAAAAAGTTACTAAAAAAGATATCACTGTTAATCCAAAAACAACTAATCGCTTGGAAACATTTAAAACTAAACTCATGGGTAAATTACCACTTTTGTTCACTAATGATGACCCTAATCAACAATATAATGATTTTTTTAATATGTATTGCACACAATTTGATAACACATTTATTCCAAAAACATTATCGGTTAATAGTATTGCTTCCTTCAGTGACTGGGCCACCATTGGTATACATAAAAGTAGAAAACGACTTTATGAATTATATGAAGAACGGATTTGTATAAACACTGCTGAATTTAATTTATATGTTAAGAATTATTCTAAAATATTTAAAAAAGTTTGTAGCATTGCCAAGTCACGTTATTTGAGTTCAAAAATTAAAAATAGTAGTAACATTATTAAAACGACTTGGAATGTCATTAATAGCGAAACGGGAAGGTCATGCACCCGAAGTAGTGACTACAGCCTTGTTATTGATGACAATATAATTAAATCAGATTGTCAAGTCGCCGCGGCCTTTGAAAATTTCTTTGCAGAGATTCCCGTATCAACTACTAAATCTCTTAACTCATCACCCATTGCTGCAGAGTCTTTACTTAAAGAAAACGTTCCAGTTTGCGATTCTGAATTTCACTTCCAATATGTAACCTGTAAAGATATAATTAAAACTTTTCACACGTTAAATGTTAAAAAGACCGCAGATCTATGGGGTAATTCTGTGGATGTTGCTAAGTCGATTATAGACATTGTAGCACCTACTTTAGCTGTTATATTTAATAATTGTATTGACCGTGGTGAGTTTCCTGATCTTATGAAAAACAGTAAAATAATACCGTTGTTTAAATCGGGTAGTACATCAGACCCTACTAATTATAGACCTATTTCAGTACTACCTACCTTTAGTAAAATTTTTGAAAAACTTATTTTAAATCAATTGCAAAGATTTTTTAATAATAATAAATTACTACATAACAAACAGTTCGGATTTACAAGGGGTCGTTCGACTACCGATGCAGGAGTTGAACTTTTAGGACATATTTATAATGCATGGGAGGACAAATGCGATGCTTTGGGCATCTTTTGCGATTTGTCCAAGGCATTCGATTGTGTTCTTCATGAAACATTAATCAGGAAACTGCACCACTACGGAATCCGGAACGCCTCTCTGGATCTTCTTACTTCTTACTTGAGTGATAGGATTCAGAGAGTTGATGTTAACGGAAAAAGGTCACCCGGATCTGTAGTAAGAATGGGGGTCCCCCAGGGCTCAATTCTCGGCCCATTTTTATTTATTATTTATATAAATGACTTGCCTTACCTCATAAGGGATGAACATGATATAGTGTTGTTTGCAGATGACACTTCACTTTTATTTAAACTCAAACGTCAGCAGCTGGTTACTGACAATGTAAATAACGCCCTTGCAAAAGTAGTTAACTGGTTTAATGTCAATAACCTACTTCTTAACGGAAAAAAAACTAAATGTATTAAGTTTACCATACCCCACGTTAGACAAGTAGAAACTAGTGTTCTCATTAAGGATGAAGAGTTGAAACCTGAAGATACCACAGTATTCCTAGGCATAACGTTGGATGCCAAGCTTCAATGGGGCCCCCATATAGATAAATTGTCAAAAAAGCTTAGCTCTGCAGCATACGCCGTTAGGAAAATTCGTGATTTAACTGATTTAGAGACAGCCCGTTTAGTATACTTTAGTTATTTTCATAGTGTGATGTCGTACGGTATTCTGTTGTGGGGAAATGCCGCCGATATTCAGACAATTTTTATTTTACAAAAAAGGGCAATTCGTTCCATTTATAAATTAAGTCCCAGACACTCCCTCAGAGACAAATTTAAAGAGATTAATATAATGACTGTGCCTTCTCAGTACATTTATGATAATCTTTTGTATGCACATAAAAATATTAATCTGTTTAAAAAATACAGTGATATCCATAACATAAATACTAGGAACAAACACAAATTTGTTGTTCCTACAACAAGGCTCAAAAAAATAGGTGGCTCGTTTAGATGCCAATGTATACGTTTTTATAATAAACTTCCTAGCCACATTCAAGAACTAAGCCTTAATAAATTCAAATCTTTTATAAAGCGAAAACTATGTCAGAAAGCCTATTATACTGTAAAAGACTATATTGAGGACAAAAAGGCTTGGGATTGAGCTGCTCCAATAGGTTTAGATTGTTGTTTTTATTTTTGCTATTTTACACTTTAATAATTTTCTTTTTTTTTTAAGTATCTCTTTACTTAAATAATGACATGTACATTTACTGTATAAAGTATTATATGATTTTAATTATTGTGAATGTGAGGACTATGTGGGTAATTTTTTTGTTTTTTCTCTCTTCGTTTTAATCATGATCTGGCAGTTTGAGTAGTTTATGCGGCCTACCCAAATGTCCTGTCTTTGGTATTGTTCGTCGAATCGTTGAGCTCCTTAAGTTCTGAGTTGAGCTGCACGGTTACTGACAAATGCGTGCACTGACTGGACAGGTCCGCTCAATCTGTGTGGTTCTTTCCTCAAAAGACCATTTCAGACACTAATCTACATGGTCCTCAAAGATTATGTCCGGATTTTTTATATACACATTGACATTGATGAATTTTATTTAGACAATGACATGAATATTTACTTTGTAAGTAATTTTTATTATTTTTTTTTAATTAATTATTGTGAATGTGAGGACTATGTGGGTCATTTCTTTTTTCCTTCTTAGTTTTAATCATGATCTGGCAGTTTGAGTAGTTTATGCGGCCTACCCAAATGTCCTGTCTTTGGTATTGTTCGTCGAATCGTTGAGCTCCTCAAGTTCTGAGTTGAGCTGCACGATTTTTGACAAATGCGTGCACTGATTGGACAGGTCCGCTCAATCTGTGTGGTTCTTTCCTCAAAAGACCATTTCAGACACCAATCTACATGGTCTTCACACGATCTGACCAAGATTTTGTCTGGACTTTAAAAGAGACTGTGACTTCTGAGTTTGTTTCGGCCTTTCTTCTCAGAATAGTCAGTTAGGAAACGCCGACCTCATCTAGTTTAAAAAAAATATGATTGACGTGTAAAAGTGTTTGTACAAACCTACTTACAGAAATAAAATCATTTATCATTTATCATTTATCATTTATATATGTTCTATAGCAACAAGTCAAACCGCTTTCTTTCTTTTTAATTTCTTACATCGGACTTTGCACTTTTTATTTTTTTTATATCTTTTTTTGTTTTTAACTGATGTACGATTATTGTCTAACTATTTAGTGTATTGTGTGTCTTTTAGTCTGTGCTAAATAAATGTATTTTCTTTCTTTCTTCTTTCTTTCTTTCCTTCTAATAGGTTTACAACACTTGAAATGTCAAGAGTTTTCTTATTAACCACAAAACATTTGGATTGCTAGTTTCTAAAACTGACACATTAGGGATAATGATAAAATCACCATGATAGTGTATTGCATCAAAATGGTTTACTGTTACACGTACAGACGCCAGCACATCAAGCTACTACAATCTGTCAAATTTCTTTAACAGATTTTCAACTTTATCGCTAAAGCATAAGGTTCAAAGTTGATTGAGAAAATTTTACAGTTTCGTGTAGCTTGACGTGCTGGCGTCTATAAATTACAAACGGCCATCCAAGCGTTTCAACCGCCCTTACACACGTTTCAGCCGCTCGTCTACCTTCAATAAATTACATTAATCGCAATAAAAATCTACCTTTTCAAATATAACACGTGTTTAAAAACTGGAACAAATTTTCTCCTAAAACAGCACTTTTAGTAATTTCGCAACATAATGTAATAATTAACTTTATGTTAGACAATGCTGTTATATGAAACCGGAGACTTGGAATGAAATATTTCGTAAGACAAGAAAAATGTTTATTATTAATAAAATAACTAACCTCTCCACTCCTCATAAGCACCTCAGGACATGTTGCCCCCTTGTTGCTACGACACTATGTGCTAGCGACCGTTTTCGGGGGCCCAACAACGAGTGTGCAAGTCACTCCTGCCATTTTATCTGTGTAATTTATATAAAACACTAGCAGCGCCCCGCGGTTTCACCAACATAAGTGTGGGAATATCGGGATAAAAACTATCCTATGTCCTTCCCCGGGATGCAATCTATCGCTCTGCCATCGTGTGGGGTATCGTTGAATAGGTCTTCTAAAATGACTAGGGAGTTGCTAAAATTATTTTTCGTTTTAATCCTCCATTTACGAAATATTAAACTTTAAAGTGCAAATTTTTGTTCCAGTAGGGCGTCTTCCTCTAAAACCTAAACTGCTGGCTTGAAAAATCTGGTAAAATTCACGATTTCATGAACTTTAAAGGAAAACTATAGCGGTTAAGTCGTTGAACTTGGGTGTTGGATATTTTGTACCAAATACAAAATCCTTAGCATTAATCATTTAAAGTGACTAATATGAATTAGAACTTGCTTGTTTATAACGGGTAAAGACTTGCATTGAAAAACAAAACATGTTTTTTTTTTTAATATATATATATATTCAGAATAAAGACCAACAGAATCGTACTACGTTGTGATAACGGTACTACTATGGAACCCTATACTGTGCGTGGCCCGACACGCATTTGGCCGGTTTTTTTTAATAATATTATCATTGTAAAAGTGATTTCGATATCTTATTTACTTACAGAATAAAGAATTTCATTTCAATTCTTAAAAATACGTGAATCGCCCCTATTTGTGCCTAAGTTTTTCTAGTACCGTCTCTTGATAAAGCCCTTGTTAACAATATATTTCAAAGTACCTAAATATGACCTCCATACCTGCTCACCTTGTTACTTATAGAGCGTGAAGTTGGGTCGAATTTAATAAGGGCCAGACACCCAAATTACAGTTAACTGGCTAAGAATATGTTTAAAGAACCTACTCTCATCATCTGCCTAGCCTTTTCCCAACTATATTGGGGTCGGCTTCCAGTATAACCGGATGCAGCTGAATACCAGTATTTTACATGGAGCGACCGCCTTTTTTTTTTTTTTTTTTTTTTCGCTGAGAAATGACGTTACGCATCTCCGCTCGTCGGGGGAAGAGACGGAGTATGTGGGACTCCCTGCCAGGGTGGCAGTATACCCACTAAAACTCAGCGGTGTTCCCTCATCGCCTTGATGGGGAGGTCATGGGAATCCGGCTCAGCCTTTGCATCCACAACCCCCCCGGCGCATGCCCGCCTAGCTGGCGGGCCCCGCATGTCCCCCCGTCTGGGGGGGGGCTACGGGAATGGCCGGGAACACCTGGCCATTCCCGTCCGGCACTGGTGGAAGCCTGTGCAATACAGGCGAGGGTGCCCCCGCACCCGTCGCCTGCTGGCTTCCACCTGGGAGGAGTCGGAGATGACTGTCATACTGACGTCTTCTTCGACCCCTCCTCCGCCTTCGGAGCGGCGCCGCGAGAGGGTCTTCCTCCCGCACGCGCTCCGCCGCCTCCTTCTGGGACATGACGTGTTCGCAGAAGGAGGCGACTGCCGCCCAGGACCCCTCATCCCCTAGCATGGCGTTGACCGCCTATCTGACCTTCACAACCCAGTTACTGGGTAACACGATACCCCTTGGTAAGACTAGTTGTCAGACTTTCAGGCTTCTGGCGACCTGTAACAACTGTCAAAGATCCACGAATGACAGCCGGGACCAACGGCTTAACGTGCTTTCCGAGGCACCGATGCAGCTAAATACCAGTATTTTACATGTAGCAACTGCCTATCTGACCTCCACAACACAGTAACTGAGTAATACGATACCCCTTGGTAAGACTGGTGGTCAGACTTTCTGACTACCCGTAACGACTGTCAAAGATCCACGAATGACAGGCGGGACCAGCGTCTTGACGTGCTTTCCGAGGCACGGAGGGGTCTTGGTATGTAAAGATGGCCATCCATCCATGGACCAACCGCGGCAAGCGTAGCTTAGCGGCTATTATTACTTAGCCACGAGCACCTCACTTCCCATCCTTATTTAAATAGGCTGTAATACGAACCAAGGGCTTCTTGTGAAACTTCCGTCTAGATAATTACTTACAACGCGCTTTAATTGTTATTACAATCGATGTATCAGTAATTACGATTATCGCAATCGATTTGAATCGATTCTGGTAATGAGATTTTTTTCATTGTTCATTTTTCCTGAGACTGCAATGTTCTTTTCTGTGATGTGCATTGCAGTAATAAGTCTTGGTTATGAGATGCAGTACCCGACCAGGAAACTAAAATCTATATCACACTTATATTATAAAGGCGAAAGTTTGTGAGTGTGTGTTTATATGTTTGTTACTTCTTCACGCTCAAACGGCTGGACCAATTTTGATAAAATTTTGTATGGAGGTACCTGACACCCTGGATTAACATATGTTACTTTTTATCCCGATATTCCCACGGGAAACCGCGGGGCGCAGCTAGTAATACGTTTGTTTGTTTGTTCGAACGCGCTAATCTCCAGAACTACCCGATGGATTTGAAAAATCTTTCCGCATTTGATAGCCCAATTCTTGAGAAAGGCTATAGATTTGAGAGTGGCTGCCCATTTGGGGCAAACAGAAGTTTTCATTTAGGTAACAATGAGAAAACTCTAAAAATCGCAAAATATAAGAATTTAGAACATAAACATTACATAAACCATCAAATAATTGTAAAAAAACCGTTATGAGTAAGTTCAAATATGGAACGTAGCGACGTACCAATCGGAGGCGCGCCTCGATCCTTGACCACAATGCGCGCACGCAATAATGCTCAAACACGTTGCGTAGACTATGTTTATGTAGAGGTTTATGGATTTACTTCCATTATTTTCGAGCTAAAAATAAACCAAATAATGGCAGAGCACCTTGTGAAAGAGTTAGTTCGAAGTAACAAAACTTTGGAGGTGTCCGAGCAAACAAATCCGTAGTTTCGTCCGAAGTTAAGCTCATTTTGCAGACTACGGTATAATATAATAGCATATAGTTTATAGCACAACAATATTGCTCGCCATACATTTAGATAATATATGTATAGTACTAGCTGCGCCCCGTGGTTTCACCCGCGTAAATGTCGATCCCGTGGGAATATCGGGATAAAAAGTAGCCTACATGTTAATCCAGGGTGTCAGCTACCTCCACACAAAATTTTATCAAAATTGGTCCAGCCGTCTAAGCGTGAAGAAGTAACAAACATATAAACACACACACATACACACACCCCCACTCACCCCCACACACACTCACAAACTTTCGCCTTTATAATATTAGTGTGATAGCAAAGTGTGAACGTGTTCTAAATAAATGTATGGCACGCGATATAGTTGTGCTATAAACTAATTGCTATAATATCCCCTTGTATGTGGCGCCATCTTTGCGCATTTTTTTTCGTCTGTGCGCACTTCCGCGCTTTCCCGCGCGAATACGCCGCGGCTGATTAAAACGACGATATCTCTGAAGTTTTGTATGGGAGCTGTATATAAAAGTTATGTCGTTGGAATCGTTATAAAACAAGCTAATATTAAAAAATATAACACAGTGTAATGTATTATTCATTCTAGATAGAATCTAATTGGAATCCAATAGGAGCGACTTTTTTCCAGTTTATTGTACAATAGTCGTTATAATTAAAAAAATTTACCATTATTTCAAAATATTATTATTTTAATTACGTAAGTATACATTATTTCACATTAATCAATAAAAATAACACACCTCCCCATACATTTTTTTTACACCACTCATTGGTCCATAGCATAGCACTGGTGGAAACGGGTTCAAATAAAGTGAATGTGTGAAGGTACTGGTAGACCGCGAAATGCAAATTTCCTTACGTTTTTTACAATTTGCAGTTGAGTGTCAGATTGTATCTTGATCAAAATATGATTCGCGACAATAACAGGTACATATTTAGAGAATTATAATCATTAGAATCATTAATATATCTTTCTAAGTTAGATTTCTACCACCAACCACCAATCTCTTATGGAAAAGTGCTTATGGTATATTATCAGAGCTCCGTGTAAAATACTGGTATTCAGCTGCATCTGGGTAGACTGAAAGCCGGCCCCAAGTTGAGAAATAGGCCAGGAAGAGGGACTTTGACGGACCAACGACTTTCAGCCGTCTTTTACTGCTGAAAGGGCCCGCTCTTGACCTCGATCGCATCTGATGAAAGCAATGGATAAGGTCTATGATAGAACGAACGTGCAAAGAAGATGCCTGTTCACTCTCTTGCTTCCCTACATTTTTGACAAGTTCTTGACATTGATTGCCGCTGAGATGATAATATTTTGAACATCCATACTAATATTATAAATTCGAAAGTAACTCTGTCTGTCTGTCTGTGTGTTACCTTTTCGCGCCTAAACCACTGAACGGATTTCGATAAAATTTGGCAGAGAGATAGATTGCATCCCCGGGAAGGACATAGGATAGCTTTTATCGACATACCTCACGGGAGAAGCCGCGGGCGGAAGCTAGTAATCTATAAATCCTTACTAATATTATAAATTCGAAAGTAACTCTGTCTGTCTGTCTGTATGTAACCTTTTCGCGCCTAAACCACTGAACGGATTTCGATAAAATTTTGCAGAGAGATAGATTGCATCCCCGGGAAGGACATAGGATAGCTTTTATCGACATACCTCGCGAACGAAGCCGCGGGCGGAAGCTAGTTATAAATATGAACTGAAACGCTCTGCCAGGAAGCGGTAGCTTTAGTAAATTATTCTTAATTTTTATTACTTTTTGCTGAGATACCGTTATCTGTAATCTAGTCTACGATTTGTCTCGTCAGTCAACTTGTCACTATTTTATTAATGAATGCCGAATCTTATTGACGTCATAGTATCACCGAATAATATTAATTTACCATGACAGTTATAAATAGCTCTGTCTTGTTTTACATAAAATCTATACGATTACTTATCCACCAATCCACACACAACATTGAACATTATTGGAACAAACATGGAACATGGCTGATTATTTGATATTTATATCCTATAATCTTCTATACTAATAATAAAGCTGAAGAGTTTGTTTGTTTGAACGCGATAATCTCTGGAACTGCCAGTCAGATTTCAAAAAATCTTTTTGCATTTGATAGCCCAATTCTTGAGGAAGGCTATAGATTTGAGAGTGGCTGCCCATTTGGGGCAAACAGAAGTTTTCATTTAGGTAACAATGAGAAAACTCTAAAAATCACAAAATATAAGAACTTGGAACATAAACCATCAAATAATTGTAAAAAACCGTTATGAGTGTGTTCAAATATGGAACGTAGCGACGACGTACCAATCGGAGGCGCGCCGCGATCAAATCGATTTAATATCACGCTATGACCCTTAGGAGCCGAGTAAAAAGAAAAAAGTCAGAATGAAATTTTAAAAAGAAAAAAGAACGCTAAGCGAATACGAAGTATTGCGACGGGGTGGGGGTACAAGAAATTTCACGCGGACGAAGTCGCGGGCACAAGCTAGTATCCTATATAATATATATGGCTATATCATATTTGAAATGTGTGGTGTTACACGAATGGATAGAATTAGAAATGAGTAAATAAGAGGAAGTCTGAAAGTGGCACCGGTAACTGAAAAGTTGTGAGAAAATCGGTTGTCATGGTATGGGCATCTCAAAGTCAAAGTCAAAGTCAAATCATTTATTTCAAATAGGCATATAAAGGCACTTTTGAACGTCAAAAAAAAAAAACTAAATAGAAATGATTCTAATCTGATGCAGAGGAATGGGGAAAATGTCGTGAGCAAAGTTATGAGTAGAGACCCCGAGACCCCTCCGTGCCTCGGAAAGCACGTTAAGCCGTTGGTCCCGACTGTCATTCGTTGATCTTTGGCAGTCGTTAGGGTCGACTGAAGCCCGAAAGTCTGGCAACCAGTCTTACCAAGGGGTATCGTATTACCCAGTATTTCGGTTGTAGAGGTCAGATAGGCAGTCGCTCCATGTAAAATAGCAGATAGAACACTGACACTGGTGCTGATAGTATTCAGCTGCGTCGGTTAGACGGGAAGCCAACCCCAACATAGCTGGGAAAAGGCAGGCAGATGATGATGTGAAGACGATGCACCTTTTTTTTTCGTGGGGAAATCTTCATGGATAACCCTCCGTCTGGAAAGAATGGAGGGTTATGTCGGACTCCTTCCGGCAAAAACCCCACTGTTCCTTCTAGTACCATGAGTCGGGGGCCCGGGAGATACACATGTACATTCGCCGCAACCCCAAGACGATACACCTAGAAAAAAATTACTATACCACAATTGGAAAACCGATTGACGCAGCAAGTGATAACATAAAAAACTGACTTCTTTTGACTATTACTTGTTTTTATTAAATTGTTGGTCACTTTTACTAAGTTTTTTAGTTAAAGTTGTCTTACTAACAGTGAATGAGTAGTTGTAACAGTTACATAACTCTCAGTTACCTAACTACTACTAAAATAGAGTTATGTCTGTGGGCACCAGAGCGAGACATCAATACAGGTGTTTGTAATCCAAGTAAGTGTAGCGGTATCTCCAACGCCACATGCGAACAACACGTCATACTGACGTCACGCAAAATCCTGCATCGCGCAAGCAGAGTTTACCGCGCAACTGACGTGCGACATGAATCATCGGGCAGACACAACACCCGTCTGGTCGGAGGGTCCTCCCTTTTCTATGGAGGATGAGTGAACTTTACACCCTGTTCCTCATACCTCTTTATAACCTTACAATAGTAGATGTAGCGGGTAAAGTCGGGGTAATTCATTAAATCAAAGAAAATAAAGAACATCATTCAAGTGTTGAACATTTTATACCCGAAAAAAAACATCTTGAGCATTTTTAGGGTTCCGTACCTAAATGGTAAAACTGAACCCTTATGGTGAGACTCAGTCTGTCTGTCTGTCGCAGCTGGATATCTCGAGAAGTACTAATAAGACATCCGTATGTCACTAACGGGATGCATCAGAATACCAGCGTCAGGTATTGTACCTGGCATATGCTGAGCTGGACTCCCATTTGGTGCAACCATGAGACACACCGCCCAGTAGTGATCGACCGTTATAGATGTATATGAGCTAGGTGTCTATGGGTCAATTTATCTTTTTCACATTTTGAACGCCATTGTCACATATACGTGACAAGCAAGCGCGTGCCCTGTAAAGAAAGAAAAGAAAGAAAGAAAATACATTTATTTAGCACAGACTAAAAGACACACAATACACCAAATAGTTAGACAGTAATCGTACATACATCAGTTAAAAACAAAAAAAGATATTAAAAAAAAAAAAAAGTGCAAATTCCGATATATGAAATTAGCAGGAATGTGTGCCTCACGGCTGCGCCTTAAAGGCCCAGTTCAGCAAAAATGCCAGACAACTAGTGCTTGACGCTATTACGAGCGACACAAATATGTGACAAAAAATGCGGTGCACTTTATCACGAAATAAACAATTAAATCATTACTTTTGTGTGTTTTTATTTGTATACCTTAAATATTTAAAATTGTGGCTTGGCGTGGAGGGCACACGCGTTTAAAAGGTTAATCTTTGTTATTTTTTAACACCTTATTTGATGTTTTTAATGCCTGTATTGTGTCTTTTGTTGCACTGAATAAACTTTTTATCTGTCTATCTATATGCATTAGGATACCTAACACATGCTACACTTTTACAACCTAGGTCACCTTTTATCGTAGACTTAGATAAATATCTATTATTAATATATTTTAACAAGATCCGGGTCCAAAAACCGCACGATTATTATCCACGATCGTAAAAACCTAAGAATCTATTATTAAAAAAAAAACCGGTCAAGTGCGAGTCTGACTCGCCCACCGAGGTTTCCGTACAAATAGTTTATCATTTGTAATGTAACTACAAATTTTATTTACGGTTCTCGGATTTTTTCATTTAGTAGTGCAACATGACATTGCTTCTTGCCAATTTTCATGGTACTAGGTCAACGGGAAGTACTCTATAGGTTTTGATTCCCTTGCGAGTATCAAAATATGCGGCATAAACGCCCGTATCTTTTGATTGCGTTGACTTAGAAGTTTTATTTTTTCACTGCTTTAAGGGATAGCAGCCCTGAGTATTCTAAATTAATTTCAACTTGATAACTCCACGCGTTCCTGAGAAAAAGCGTCTTGACAGACGGACAACGCAGTGATCTTATAAGGGTTCCGTATTTCCTTTTAGGTAACCCTAAAAAACATGGCTTCTTAGCATTGACGTACTATAACCGGTCCAAATACCACCATATATTATAGATTACGATAAAAACATGATCCTGACGTTGTTAGATTATATACATTAATTATAACAGATTCAGAAAAAGAGGAGGTTGTATGGGCCTGTATTAAAACAGATAACGATTCCTTGCACTGACTATAATTCCGATCCAGCCTGTCCCTTGCTGCCCTCTCCCAGCGATGCCCTAAGCCGAGGCCCGTAACCCCACAGAGGGTGCCCTTGGCCTTAGCGTGTAGTCGCATAGTTTTTAAGTTTTTAAGCCCTGGCTGGAGGCCTAAATTTATTGAGGCATCCACAGGCAAGCCTGGTTAAGCAGACGACCTGATAGGCTGAACTGCAAGATGCCATTATAAAAAAAAGTAATTTAAAAAAATTAAACCGAAATTAGTTTTTGCCACCGACAGTTTCCGAATTAAAGTTATTTCATAATATTGAGTTAATTTCTTTTTGAAGTCGGTTTAATTTAATTAATTTGTTATTATATTAACGCTTTTTATTGTGAAAAGAAAGTTTTTTGAGGTATTTACATGATGTTTTTCTATCGTATCAAATTAGTTGTACCTAATACGTTTTCAACACACTAACTAGCATAATATATCCTGAAGAATATCATATATTTTTCTGATTTTGTTTACTGTAGTCGTTTTTTGCGTTTATGTCCTGTAGTCCGCGTTCAGTTGAGTAACTGGCGGAATTTAGAGTCGCGCTGACCGCACACTGATGGTCAGCGCTGATGGGTCGATATGATATGTAGTAAGGTAGCGTTTCTGAGTAATGCTGACCGCTCAGCGCTGACGGCTCATACGTTTCGCTGTCCGCGCCGACGATCAGCATGCGGTCAGCGCGACTCTAAAACCAGCCTAACTGCGCTACACGAGGAGGCTTCTTCATGCATCCCAAAAACATATCATATTTTAATGTTATTAGTTTATTTAGTATTAGAAGTTTATCCAGTTTATTTTTCTTAAAGACCAGGGGTGGCCCAGTGGCAATGGCCCCCGACTTACGTACGAGTTGTAGGTTGTGGGTTCAAACCCAGGTTTCCTTTGTGTAATTCATTTCATCACCACTGCTCTCTAAACGGTGACGGAAAACATCGTGAGGAAATCGGCATGTCTTAGAACCAAAAATTTGAAAACATGTGACATCTACCAACCCGCACTGGGCTCGCGTGGTGAATTACGGCCCACTCCCTCTCACATAGGAAGCTTGTGTCCCAGCAGTGGGAATGTTACAGGCTGATTGTTATATCCAGTGTATTAATCAGTTAGGTATTTTAATTTTCAGCCTAATTTGAATAAAATACGTCATTTCACCTTTGAAGTCATAAAAACCATGTGAAGCTAGATCGCTACTTTATGATAAACACGTGATGTAGTTTTTATTGCTTGTAATTATTTAATTTTATAACTGTATTTGTATATATTTTATGTCTTAATATTTGAGCACACGAATTAAAAGTCAGATTTATTATAGTTTTAAAATTAATTTAGGTGATACGGTGAGAAAAACAATAGTTTTTGTACGTTTATTTTAGAACTTTTTGTTTTATTTGTAAGTGTTTTGGTCTTTAATAATAAAATATCTACATATTAATAAATGTAATAATAAAAAATAAAGAGGTAAAAGGAGACGTTCAATGGATGTATTAAAATAATTGAAAATTTAAAAGCCTTCTGAGCTATCTGAAAGAGGGTAATTATTTTGATGTTTTTGGGCATTTTTTTTTTTACAGCCGCCGTTTTTTTAAACAAGTGTTGAAAAATAAAATGCTGGCATCACTAGCTACAAGCATTATTTATATTTTAGGGTTGGCAACCCTGTGGCAAATGACGTGACAATGACAATGACAATTGACTCCGCTTCGCGGATTGGACGATTTTCTTTTTATTTCAACGTCATTCTGACATTTACAGTTTTGACCTTTTTTCGAAACGTTTTGTTATTGCATTGTCATGATAATCCATTATTTTTTGCCTCGTTTTTGTGGAGCTGCAGCTAAAATTATAATAAAATCTCAAAGTATCTAATAGAAACGGAAACTTTAGCCGCATTTAAAATATTTCTTTTTTTTTTTTATTCAAAACGTTGCCCCACACTAGGAATTTCTCCTGTATCGTGGGTGCGTTAAATTGTTACTTAAAACGAGTTACCTACCTAGATAGCCGAAAGACAATTCAGCTACATGGAAAAAGCAGAGTACCCAGTCAGCAGAGAGTCAACTTAGCTGGATGACTGATAAGCAGAATGAGCTAGTAGCAAAACGTCTGGAATCGCGAATAATCCGTATGATTAGAATTGTTTTTTTCTTCCACACTAGGAATTTCTCCTGTACTGTGGTTGCGTTTACAAACATTTAAACTCACATACACAAACAGCCAGACACAGAACAACTACTTGTAGGTCATACAAATATTTGTTCCGTGCAGGATCGATTCCCGCGACACGCAGAGCCGCAGTCATTAAAAGCTTTATGTAAAATTAGTTGGATGACAAAAAGTCAGAATGAGCTAGTAGCGAAAACGTTTGGAAAAGAAAATGGTTTGAATCGTAATTCTATGTCAACTATGGGGTCTTATAAGAATGATCTTTTCGCTGAATAGTGTGTTGAAAACAAAATACAACAAATTTGATACGATAGAAAAAAAATCATGAAGATACCTCTAAAAACTTTCTTTTCACAATAAAAACCATACTACACATACATACAATCATTCTGATTTATTGTCAGATTATTCTACAAGCAACATACTAAAGCATGTTTTAATTTTTTAGTCCAAACAATAGATTTTTTGTAAATAGATAATTGCTTCTTATTTTGCAATAAATTACCAGTGTTGTGTCATCGCGCTTCTCTTTCTTTTCTATGCAATCCGACAGTGACCGCGCTTTAGGTCATGTAGTCCTCTTAAGAGTAAACTAGTCGCGAGCTCGAACTCACTGGTGGTCATGGCCAAAAAGCACGCTGTCTCACCTGACTTCATGTCTGACAGAGCTAGTATCAGTGATGAGCAGTTAGACGCTAGTTTACAGGCACAACGTCTAGTTCTCACGCACAGAAACACCGTTCCAAACTGATAGGCGCGTAAAAAAAATCGAAAAGTACTTTGGAAAATCGAGTTTTGTGAAAAACCATGAATCAATTATAAATAAAGTTTATTGAACTCTTCGATAACTGATCTTTGTCGGTACGGACTTGGATTTTGAGATTTTACAGTTCTTTTATTACTTATTTACACCCAAAGTTACGTTAAAAATAGCATCTTTGTGGGCTCATAACTTTTTAATGGTTTTTTATTTTACTATTCTGTTTCCGTACAGACCCAATTAATAATAAGTTAAAACGATAACATGTTTAACTTTGGGTGCTCAATGTCAAACAGTGGAGTAATACTCTCCCGAGTATGGAAAAAATATCGACTAGTGGCACCTTAAATACTTTATTCCCAAAAAGACAAATTTAGGATTATTAGACGTAAGCAAAACATTTTTAATTGGTGGGAGCTGACCTACCCTACCAGGAAAGGTTGTCAGTAAAAACAATAAAATTTATGCTTTTTTGTTTGTTGTTTTTGTTAGGAAAAATGGATGTTGAATAAAAATCCTCACTTTTTGTCGTTTTTTCTAACAATTATTTAAGAGTGGCCAATTTTTTCTATTTTGTTTTAATAATTTTTTACCTCCTATATAAGCTGTTGGAAGTTTTAAAACAGATACTTTAATTTTTTGCACCGCTGCATACTGCGGCGAAACCCAAAAGGAGGGTCATTTTTTACTCTTTATTGTGTGTCATCAGCTCGCAAGTTGTTAATTGAGTGCTTAAGGCTTCTACAAACAGGCGCGACATGCGATATAATCGTGCGCGACACAAAGGCACCGCTGGTTGCGCGACTTGCGGCGCCTTTGTGTCGCGCGCGATTTTATCGCGTGTCGCGCCTGTTTGAAGGAACCTTTATTCACACAAACAATAATAATTTAAATAAATAAGCGTCTACTTGAGAACCTCGTCCTATTTTCGTCAATTAAAAATCAATTTTTGTTGACAGAAATAAAGTAAACATTATAAGTTTATTTATGTAATTATAAATACAATAAAATAACTATAAGTAATTAAAATTAAAGTACGTATTCATAATAAATAATTATAAATTATAAGTAATTAAATAATTATAAATTATAAGTAATTAAATAATTATAAATTATAAGTAATTAAATAATTATAAATTATAAGTAATTAAATAATTATAAATTATAAGTAATTAAATAATTATAAATTATAAGTATTTATAAGTATTTTTTTTGGTTTTTTGTCATTCCCTTAATAGTCTTTTTTCCTTTAATAGTTTTTTTTTTTATTTATGTCCTTACTATATCCCTTTAAATATCCACACCAAATATGAAATAACCCTGTATTAAAATATTTTCTTTTTTTTCCAGAATTAAACCACACATGTAGCACGACTCCCCGTTCGTCCACTACCGACCACACACGACCACGCACAACCATGACTCGGCTAACTGTGGGCCAGACGGCCCGGAACCGGCTATTCGGTTTGGCTCCGACCCCTGACAGAAGAGTGCCACTCAGCATGCTGATCTCTCAGCAAAAGAAACTGAGCTGCGGTATGTAGCTTTTTTTTTATTCTTGAATATTTTTTTTCAGGTGATTTCTTTTAAAAATAAATCTGTAGGTCTGCAGGTTCGTTCTTTGGCCAAAGAATTAGAATCACTATTCTTCTGGAACTTTTTGCAGCTGTTAGATACCTAGAAAGAAAACTTTTTTTTATGATGAGTGAAGGTAGGCTATCGACTTTTGTCGCTGACTGTACATACAATTTTTACTGCCTTCTAGTACCGATGCATTGCATAAAGGCATCTAAGCGGTGCCTACCTCGTTAAATCACCATAAGCCTGTCAATTACATTTTAGTGTGTATATGCCCCACAGTTAAAAAACTCACAAAATTATCAAACTTATCAAAAAACAAAATCTTCATTGAAACGCGCGGCTGGTAGGCAGTCGCCAGACGGCCTACTCGGCTCCCGTACTATTTCGCACATTGTCATTGGTCTTTACTCTTTACTCGTTCAAGTTAATACGACGAAATTAAAAATACGTACGTCTCACGCGTAATAATACCATGACGTTCCGACCTTCGAAATTTATTACCCTAAAGTAGGCATGCCTACTAACCAACCGAGTATGAATGTTAAAATCGTAATTTGTAATTCGTTCGTAATTTGGCCGTGTGAAGAAAGAAGGGATGGATATTGAGGTCGCCGATAGTGAGGTAAAAATGAAAATCCAAGATGGCGGCTGCAAACGTTTTCAAATTTTTCATCATGAGAACATTTCTTCTGGAGAATGAATGTGGATTGTATATTTGTCGAGTTCCCCCAATACATGAGTTAACAGTGGGTACACATTACGAAAATAAGCATTTCTAGTAACACTTGGATTTGTCGTTTCTGCCACAACTGATAATGCTTAGCAAGCACTTGATATTTTTTTATTAATCGTTTCAATATGTGCCTTCCAATTTAAATGTTGGTCTATTGTAACTCCTAAGAAATTTGTGTCTTTTACTTCTTCAATCACTGTATCATACATGATTATATATTTTAATTTCGTAAGTTTATTTTTATAATTTCTAAATTGAATCAAATTGGTTTTTGAGATATTGACTATTAAATTTATTGACTGCAACTAATCAGTTATTAATGTTTTATTTATTTCACTTTCGTAATTAAGATCATTGGAATATTCATTTGAAATAAATATGGTTGCGTCATCATCAGCATACATTACACAAAGATGGTTCGTTGTTGTTGTTGTTGGTTGTTGTTGTTGATGCTTTTGTTTTAGGTTTCTGATTAGTGACCGCGTCTGCCTAGACTAGACCGGGCCTAGTGCCTTCCTCAATCAACCAACTCAGCCTATCGCTGTCCACTGCTGGACATAGGCCTCTCCCAGACTGCGCCACAGCACCCTGTCCTCCGCCTTCCGCATCCAGTCTACCCCAGCCACCTTCTTTAGGTCTTCCGTCCATCTAGCTGGGGGGCGTCCCACACTACGCTTGCTGATACGCGGTCTCCACTCCAGGACTCGTCTGCTCCACCGGCCATCGGTCCTTCGACAGACATGGCCAGCCCACTGCCGATTCAGTTTGCTTACTCTGCAAGCTATGTCGGTAACTCCGGTTCTTTTCCGGTAGTGCGTTCCTACCTATTCTGAAAATCAATGCACGCCATTGAGTACTGCCTTCTGGTACTGTTTTCTAGTACTGTCGTTCAATGCAAACAGTAAATGGTCAACAAAACAAACCATCTCATCATCTGCCTGCCTTTTCCCAACTATGTTGGGGTCAGCTTCCAGTCTAACCGGATGCAGCTGAATACCAGTATTTTCCATGGTGCGACTGCCTATTTGACCTCCAAAACCCAACTACCGGGTAATACGATACCCCTTGGTAAGACTGGTTGTCAGACTTTCGGGCTTCTGACTACCCGTACCGACTGTCAAAGATCCATGAATGACAGCCTGACCAACGGCTTAACGTGCTTTCCGAGGCACGGAGGGGTCACGGTCATCCATCCAGAGACCAACCGCGGCAAGCGCAGCTTAATCTGATCGATCGACCTGTGCGGCTGTTATTATTTAGCCACGGGCCCCTCCCCACGCTGTTATTATTTAGCAACAAATGAAAGCATCTATGAGTCTACAAGGCCTACAATAGGTATTAGGCAGGTTGTCTTATCTCTCTGCTTAACCTATATCAGATTAGTGTCGTTATAATTATAGTCGTGCTAACCTCGTACGAAATGAAATATAACTCGTACGATTTGTGCAATTTTTCCTTACAACACACTACCATCCGATTTTCGTAATATTAGCCAATGCACTGGTGCAAGTTACAAGAACTGATTAATATTCGTATTAAATGTTTATTTAGTACTAGCAGCAGCCCGCGGTTTCGCCCGTATAAGTGTCGATCCCGTGGGAATATTGGGGTAAAAAGTATTCTCACTGGATGGATGGAGATCACCCATTTTGTTTGGCGACTTGGGATAAAAAATAAAAAAGTCCGCGGCCAGGAATGACTTACATTTTATTTGAATGGTCGCAGTAGTAGAAACATTTACAGGCACTGGGTATTTTTTTTTATTCACACTGGCTAAGTATATAAAAATTTCGTAGCTGACTACGTAACCAAATTTAGTTCTATTTTTAAAATTCATTCCCGACCTAAAGAGGGAAGCAATTACTATGAGTCTTTCCCGCCCGAGGGTGGGAAGCAGCGTCTTCCACCCGCTATTCAGATCAAACAAACACTACTTTCCGAGTATGAGAAATTAAAAACTGTTTATTGCGACTCGTACAGGAAGATCACAAACTAAACTAAACACAGTAAAAATATTAAAAAAAACAGTTATTGGGGGGTATTTGTGGGTGTACCTTTGCCTGTGCCTACCCTGCCTGGCGTACAGGAAAGACAGGACTCGCGAAGTATTTAATTTATTTTTAACTAGCTGACCCTGCGAACTTTGTACCGCCTCAGAGTCTATAAGAACAAAGGTATGAACAAATTAATGATCTTATTTTTTTTTCGTGAAATTTTCCCATGTTTTAATAGTCATTCTGCTATTCGGGGCGGAGACAAATCCAACATATCATAAAAATCGGTCCAGCCGTTCTTGAGTTGTAAATGATGTAACTAAACCCAACTTTGTTTTATATATATAGACTAGCTGACCCGGCAAACGTTGTTTTGCTCCTACACTACTCCTACCCAACTCCTACCCTACTCCCACACTACTCCTACCCTACTCCTACACTACTCCTACCCTACTTCTACCCTACTCCTACCCTACTCCTACCCTACTCCTACCCTACTCCTACACTACTCCTACACTACTCCTACACTACTCCTACCCTACTTCTACCCTACTCCTACCCTACTCCTACCCTACTCCTACTATAAAAAAAAAAAAAAAAAAAAAAAGTATCCTATGTCCGTCTCCTGGTCCTAAGCTACCTTCCCACCAATTTTCAGCCAAATCGGTTCAGCCGTTCTCGAGTTATAAGTGGTGTAACTAACAGACTTTCTTTTATATATATAGATTATTCAAACCCATATTCATCATCCCCTAGTAAAACCAATATAATATCGCACCTCCGATAAAAAAAGCAAAAACTCAAAAAAACTGGATTTTTAGAAAAGCGAAAATAAAATCACGGATTTCTTAATTAGTCTTTATTCTTACACTATTATTATTATGTGATCAAAATTATACTTGAACAGCTTACAAAAAAATATGTTTTATTGACATAAGTACGCTGTTTTTCAATTTTCCTGAAAAACAACCTGAAAATTCCTGTGAACGACTTTTTCGAGTTGTAACCCTATTTTATAGGAGGTGCGATATGATGATAATTATGACAAACGATCCCCACATCAACTCTCCCAAAAACCGCTCATAACTTATAACATACAACAGCTAATCAGCGCACACGCAAATTGTAATGCATGCTACTTGCGAGTCGGTTTCGTTCGGTAATAGCTTGAATTAACATCACTGACGCTTCACTCGCGGCTTAAAACCGCAAAATACGATAATTATTATGAATTTCTACGCTGTAGGTAAACGTAAGAAAAACAGACATAAATGATTCTAGTACTATCTTCTAGTGCTGTCTGCCAGTGCTGTGTGCCAGTGCTGAGTGCCAGTACTGTGTGCCAGTGCTGTGTGCCAGTGCTGTGTGCCAGTGCTGTGTGCCAGTGCTGTGTGCCAGTGCTGTGTGCCAGTGCTGTGTGCCAGTGCTGTGTGCCAGTGCTGTGTGCCAGTGCTGTGTGCCAGTGCTGTGTGCCAGTGCTGTGTGCCAGTGCTGTGTGCCAGTGCTGTGTGCCAGTGCTGTGTGCCAGTGCTGTGTGCCAGTGCTGTGTGCCAGTGCTGTCTGCACTTGCTGTCTGCCAGTGCTGTCTGCCAGTGCTGTCTGCCAGTGCAGATGATGTATTTCTGTTGCCGCTATAACAACAATTTATACTAAAAACAGAATAGAATAAATATTTAAGGGGGTCCCCCGTACAACAAACGTGTTTTTTCGGCGTTTTTGCCTTGTGGTACGGAACCCTTCGTGCGCGAGTCCACAGAGGCCCGAAGACTGATAACCAGTCTTTACAAGGGGTCTCGTAATTCCAAGTTTTTTCATGGAATTATTTACTTCAACGTAAGACAGTAGAATAACCAGCCTATAACGTTCCCACTGCTGGGACACAGGCCTCTCTGTGTGAGGGAGTGGGCCGTAATTCACCACGCGGGCCCAGCGCGGGTTGGTAGATGTCACATGTCTTGGATTTTTTTGTTCTGGGACAAGCATGTTTTGAGAGCAAGGCGGTGTTTTTGTCTGAATTTTAGTTTCAAAGTTGTAACCTACATTCTTCTTAATGACATTGAAGAAGTGGAATTTTTCCTTTATTTATTTGTAACATAGTTTCGAATCATACCTAACATTGTTGCTTTACAATATAATTACGGAAAAATAACGTGTAGATTATTATCTTTTGTTATCATTTCATATATCTTTACACTCTCGCAACTGGATAAGCAGGGAAAGAGACGGCAGTATCATTGTAAATGCAAAAGTACTAGTTTCTATGGTCTGTTCGAATATTATCTGATGAAAATGTAAACAAGCGGATAACCGGATGCAGCTGAATACCAGTATTTTACTTATAGCGACTGCCTATCTGACCTCCACACCTCAGTTACCTACTGGGTAATACGATAGGTAGAGTACCTCTTGTACTGGTTGTCAGACTTCCGGCCGTCTGACTACCCGTAACGACTGTCAAAGATCTACAAATGGCAGCTGGGACCAACGGCTTTAAGTGCTTTCCGAGGCGCGGAGGGATCTCGGTATGTAATGGTTGGTCAGGTCACCCATCGTTAAAAAGCGTTGCTTTACCTTGAAGATCGACCCGTACAGCTGTTATTATTTAGCCACAAGCCCCTCAGAAAACGTACAGTCAACAAAAAAAATAAAGTATGCAGGATCGTCGGATATAGTTGAAGTTTAGTAAGAAACCGATGGATGTTGTCGACTGAAATTTAATTTGATAAATGAGCTGTTTGTTTTCTATTATTACAATAAAATTTTATTCGAGAACATCCATAGGTTTAAACGGGTACTGGAAGCTAGTACTGGAAGCTAGTAGTATTTCACCTTTTTTAGTGCCTACAAAGTAGAGGCTAACGTATCCTCAACCGGGACCTCTGGGTCTGGAATGATTTATTAGCATTGCGACTTCATCATCATAATTTCGTGGAGTTTCTTGCCCATTCTTCTCCATACGAAAACTACCTATTTCTATTTAGTTTTTTTTTGACGTTCAAAAGTGCCTTTAATGTGCCTATTTGAAATAAATGATTTGACTTTGAATATATAAATGACTTATTCATTAAAATTAATTAATTAGTGTCAAATGACTTATTAAAATAATAATTTGAACCAATAAATCATTGGATCAAGCCTATAATTTAATAGTCGATCATATCATAATTATATAATAACTGCAATGGTTGATTCTAGTTGGCCTTAACTCTTGGGGTCAAAGTTTAGTTAAACTATGAGCTATTAGTTACTTATACTAAGGACAAATACTGCCTTGTAACTAGACCACTTCGGTAGCTTGCTAGCCTCGGGGCAGCTGCACTGGTCGATCGATGCCGTGGATGAATCTTTAGTCTTTACATACCAAGACCCCTCCGTGTCTCGGAAACTTTTATTACCGACTTCAAAAAAAAGGAGGTTATCAATTCGATACGTATGTATGTAATATTATTGGAATTGCATTATATTCACATATGACAATCTACTAAGGCTTCCAAACAAATATACAAAATTTCATAGACGTATGTATGTATGTATGTATGTTTGTCCACGCATTTCTCAGCAACTATTAATCGGATCGTGACCATTTTGTTTGTATTAGCTTATATTTACTTCAACTTAGGGAACAGTGCAAGTTTCATCAAAATCGGTTCAGTAATTTTCACTAACTGACGGACTAATACGTGTAAGTGTGACAGCCTGGCGTATTGATACGAGCTACGGGTGTAGTGTCAAAGGGAAAACATCTCAAAACCTTGGTCAAATTCTAGTGCAAAAACTAAAAATTACGAAATAAAAAGTAATTTAAAAAAATTAAACCGACTTCAAAAAGAAATCAACTCAAAAATATGAAATAACTTTAATTTCGGAAGTCGGTGGCAAAAAACTAAAATACAGATCCCAAGACACCGACTTCCGAAATTAAAGTTATTTCATATTTTTTGAGTTGATTTCTTTTTGAAGTCGGTTTATTTTTTTAAATTACTTTTTTTTTTAGATTCCGCTTTTCCCCTTCAGGGGGGACATTCGGAGGGATTTGTGGAATAAGCATTTTTTTCGGTTCCCCGTTTCCCCCCTAAGGGGCATTATCAGGCGGGAATTGTAGACTTTTTTTATGGATTCCACTTATCCCACTTAAGGGGGACTTTCAGGGGGGATTTGTGGAATAAGCCAATCCGTTGGTCCTGACTGTCATTCGGGGATTTTCGACAGTCGTTACAGGTCGTCAGAAGCTCGAAAGTCTGACAACCAGTCGACTATTCGGCCAATGTCAAAAGTGAATTGGTAAGCTCTCAGTGTCATCAAAGTTGTGGAATATTGACACTTGACACTGACAGCTTTTGAAAAGTGACGATCGCGTTTAGTTTCACTGGTAAAATACGCACTGGATAATTAAAATGTTTCTCTGATACGAAGCGTTATATTATAATGGCTTTGAAAGTTATTTTTGTTAGATAACATAAGACATAACTTGAAGCTATTTTATGCAAATTAATGTAGATAACTGTGTAAGTAGTTGCAAGGTGAAGGTAGCTGGTCAAGTTAGAAAGTTTGTTGTATTCAAAGAGTTCCGTAACCATTTACAGTTACATATTTTGAAGTAATAAAAGTAATAAATTGTCTGCTATTGCTCTTGCCGCGGTTGGTCTGTGGATGGGTGACAATCTTTACATACCGTGACCCCTCCGTGCCGTTGGTCCCGGCTGTCATTCGTGGATCTTTGACAGTCGTTACGGGTAGTCAGAAGCCCGAAAGTCTGACAACCAGTCTTACCAAGGGGTATCGTATTACCCAGTAACTAGGTTGTGGAGGTCAGATAGGCAGTCACTCCATGTAAAATACTGGTATTCAGCTGCATCCGGTTAGACCGGAAGCAGACCCCAACATAGTTGGGAAAAGGCTAGGCAGATGATGATGATAAATGATGTGTGCTATTGTTTTTTTTTGTTCGTCTCATTAATAAAAACCTTCACTTTTACCACATACGTGTGAATTAAAGGTCACTAGTTCCCACTCTTCAAAAAAACTAAATATATTTTAATTTCCCCACACAGTCATAAAAAGTGAAATGTAACATATTTAATTACAACCAAGGTCGCCATTTTTTTATTGCTAATTGGGCTCGCTCTTGACCTCGATCACGCCTAATGGAAAGCGATGGATGAGGTCTATGAGGAAACGAACGTGCCCAGAAGATGCCTGTTCACTCTTTCTTTGAAGGCAGACGGATTAAATGAGGAAAGGAACACAGAAGCTGGCAGAGAGTTCCACACTTTGGCTGTGCGCATAATACACGTGGAGGAGAAGCGCTGAGTAGGACTGGTCGGGATGTCAACCAAGTGTGCATGGTGCGCTGCAGTACATCCCGGTAGTAAAAGGGCGTCCTAGTTAATTTTAACAGCTTAATTAGTTAGCCATATTCATTTTAGTTTCGTAGAAGTAAGACAGGTGGGTAGGGACATAAACAGGCAACCTTATGGTAATTTTTTAGTTTGTCTGGGGGCCTAAAAAGGCCACTTTGGCAGAATCATAAAAGGATAACATAATGGACAGTTAACTGTTAAGTTAATCGTATCCAATCCCATTGGTGAAGCATTTTTCAGTAATTTTTTTATGTCTGTGCTAAAATACCAATCAATCCAATCCAAATCCAATCCCAATCTCGTTGATTGTACCTACGTAGTGCAGCGAAAAAAAGAAAAACACTGACTGTCTGCGCCATATTATAATTCATAATGTTATCCTTTTATGATTCTCCAAAGTGACCTTTATAGTCCCCCTGATCTCAGTCTCAATCTGTCTTTATTATTAGTAGGATATTATACGTAGGGTTATTGGTAAAACATTAACAACCTCTTAAGAGGTCATTGTACTCGTCATTATGAACAACTTTTACTATGGGACCAAACCTGAAATCGCGAAAAAAAAAATCAGCTGTTCCCTACATTTATGTTCGTATAACTCATCAAAATGTAGGGAACAGCTGATTTCTTATCGATCGACCCGCGCGGCTGTTATTACTACAAGCCCCCGTAGTTTCTGCTTACCCCCATGGAAAGAAGACGTAGGTATCCATAATATTTGACGGCACGGTTGGCGCAGTGGTTAAGCGATTGACTTCTGCGCTGCGTGTCGCGGGTTCGATTCCCGCACGGAACAAATATTTGAATGACCTACAAGTAGTTGTTCCGGGTCTGGCTGTTTGTGTATGTGACTTTAAATGTTTGTAAACGCACCCACAATACAGGAGAAATTCCTAGTGTGGGGCAACGTTTTTAATAGAAAAAAAAAAAAAAATACATATATCTTTAAGTGCCATTTATTATGATGACAAGTAAGTTTCCGTGTCTGTCATCAACACTGGATTCCCCGTAATTAAATCAATGGTATAAAAAACTAACTAACAACTACGGATCAATTAAACGTAATTGGCATTTCACACTTGTTGACAAGATTATCTATGGTTGTTTTAAAAAACATAATACTAGCAGCGCCCCGCGGTTTCACCCGCATAAGTGTAGATCCCGTGGGAATATCGGGATAAAAACTATCTTATGTCCTTCCCCGGGATGCAATCTATCTCTCTGCCGAATTTTGTCGAAATGCGTTCAGTGGTTTAGCCGTGAAAAGGTATAAAAAAATAGGTTTATTTCATATCATTTTGGCTTACATTGCATGACGAGGAGTCTCCATTTAGGCATAGAAAACGCCTGTAGTTGAAGGCTCCGCTCTTCCTTTACCTCATAAACATACAAGGTAACATACAGACAGACAGACAGACAGAGTTACTTTCGAATTTATAATATTATAAGTATGGATTACATATCATATACGCACCCCACTGGGCCCCTGTCTCTACCTACCCTCTCGAACAAATCAGCCATGATGTTACACTATCATTATCCAAATCACCGATTTTCAAAATCAATTCAGCTAACTACCTGACTATAAAAGGTGATATCGTAGCCACAACTACCAGCGAGTTGCTTAACGTAAACCGCATCGAAATCAGGTCAGCCGTCGAACAGTCGTCATATCCGGCGTTTATATGTACTTGTGATGTATTAGAGGTCGAATTGAAGGTAATATTATACTTTAAGTACTCGAAGAAAACTGGTTAAATTATGAATCAGGCAAATTAATTGTAAACCAAATTGATTCATCATCATCTGCCTAGCCTTTTCCCAACTATGTTGAGGTCGGCTTCCAGTCTCCCCAGATGTAGCTGAATACCAATATGTGACATGAAGCGAATGCCTATCTGACCTCCACAACTCAGTTACTGGGTAATACGATACCCCTTGGTAAGACTGGTTGTCAGACTTTCGGGCTTCTGACTATCCGTAACGACTGTCAAAGTTACACGAATGACAGCCGGGACCAACTGCTCAACGTGCTTTCCGAGGCACGGAGGGGTTTTGATAGGTAAAGATGGTCACTCATCCACGGAGCAACCGCGGCAAGCGTAGCTTAACCTGATCGATCGACCCATACGGCTGTTATTACTTAGCCACAAGCCCCTCTTAATTCTCTTAATTGTTAAATAAATTCACTGCCAACATAAATTGTGCGTATAGGTATTCAAATCACGTAAATGTAATTTTCTACTTTATGAAATGTCTATAATATGGCAAATTGTCGAACGGTGTCAATTTGCAATTAGTTTCACTGACAGTGCATGAACATAGTCAAAAAGACACCTAAGATATCTAGAATTGCAGCCTTGTATTATGATTAATATTAAAGTAAGATTGATAGAGCTACTAGAGGCCAGTACTGGAAAGAACTAGTGGTGGACGTTAGACTAGCTACTGACCGATCGCGATCCCCCCGGTGGGTTCCCGCATTGTCGAGGCGGGGGGACTTAGTAGTGGTGGCTTGGTCACCCACGGTGAAGCGAAGAGGAACCTGAGGAGGGGCCGCTCGTCAGGACTTTTGCCGATGAGTGCTAACGCGTGCCCGTATTCCCGCCGTAAGCGGCAGAGGAGGACACCGTGGAGTTTTACACTATCTCCCCGTGGTAGTGCAGAATGCATGAGAATTTATCCATGTTAAAAAAAAAAGCTATTGAAATTCAAAGGATAAAGCCGTTAGTAGTATAGGACTAACGGCTTTATCCTTTGCCTTTTGATGAAACCTACTTCTTACTACTACTATCTTGGCTTTAAAAAAAAATATACAAGCTATAAGGACTGTCCCGGAATGTTTTTGTGGTGCGTATTAATTATGCAGTTTGTTGACCTCTGATCCATACAATTCTGAGTTTCAAGTGATTAATGCGAAAAAAAGTACCTAATCTAGTATGTAATCATAATATTATTTGCGGTTGGTTCAAAAACTTAATTACTTAAAACGTGACTTCGGACAACACTTTTTACTAGACAATGTAACGTCTAAGTAACAAAAGGTCATTATTCCGGTAATAAAAAAAAACCGGACAAGAGCGAGTCGGATTCGCTCACCGAGGGTTCCGTACCATCATATGTTTTTAAATTTTCACCGGCGAGCTTCTTACTAGATCTCGTTCAAACCAATTTTCGGTGGAAGTTTACATGGTAATGTACATCATATATATTTTTTAGTTTTATCATTCTCTTATTTTAGAAGTTATAGGGGGGGGGACCCACATTTTACCACTTTGCAAGTGTCTCCCGCGCAAACTATTCAGTTTAGAAAAAAATTATATTAGAAACCTCAATATCATTTTTGAAGACCTATCCATAAATACCCCACACGTATGGGTTTGATGAAATAATTTTTTTTTAGTTTCAGTTCTAAGTATGGGGAACCCCCAAAATTTATTGTTTTTATCTAGTTTTTTGGGAAAATCTTAATGCGGTTCACAGAATACATCTACTTACCAAGTTTCAACAGTATAGTTCTTATAGTTTCGGAAAAAAGTGGCTGTGACATACGGACGGACAGACAGACAGACATGACGAATCCATAAGGGTTCCGTTTTTGCCATTTGGCTACGGAACCCGTTCAAAATCTCGCCCAGAGCGGGCTGGTAGATGTCAGATATCTTCGAATTTTTGGTTCTAGGACATGCCGGTTTCCTCACGATGTTTTCCTTCACCGTTTTGAGAGTAGTGGTGATGAAATATGTAATTTACACAAAATAAAGCGCTTAACCGGGTTCGAACCTACGACCTACGACTTGGAAGTCGCGGCCGTTACCACTGGGTTACCACTGCTCTAGTCTAGAAGCTACGTATGTTAGTAATCATAATATTTGCGGTTAGCTCAAAAACGTGACTTCGGACAACACTTTTTACTTCACAAAGACGTCAGTCTTGCAATTACTTTTAAGTAACGGATGTAATCCTATTGACTATTAAATTGAATTAAAGTCATTATAAGACTAGTCGAGGTTCATCATCATCTGCAGCAAGTCAACTGTGGGTACTTAACACCTTTATAATATACGCGCCGCACTATGTAGGTACCATTTTGTTGAAACTCAGATGTGTCTTCTCGACACCCGTATGTCAATAACGGGATGCAGCGTCAGGTATTGTACCTGGCATATGCTGAGCTGGACTCCCATTTGGTGCAACCATGAGACACACCGCCCAGTAGTGATCGACCGTTATTAACAACCTCTTAAGAGGTCATTGTACTCATCATTATGAACAACTTTTACTATGGGACCAAAACTGAAATCACGAAAAAACTGTTCCCTGCATTTTGACAAGTTATACGAACATAAATGTTGTGTGAAGTTCACAGAGGTGATAGGTGGGATATTGTAAACACGATAAAACATAGAGGATAACAGTTTTTATCAACACACATTTAAGTAACAACATCAACAGTAGTCGTTGACCTGCCAAATAAAAACATCAAATCTATTTTTATTTATTGCTGAGCTCTTGACCTCGATCACGCCTGATGGAAAGCGATGGATGAGGTCTATGATGGAACGAGCGTGCCCAGAAGATGCTAAAGACACTGGAACTCCCACGCGTCGACGAAACACAGCAGGCTGCTTGACGCCGGACTCCGGACAGGCGGGCGTTAGCCCTACCACCGCAAGGGAATAATTGGCCAGTCAAATAAGGTGTTGGGTGTGACTGTCCAGGATCCGCCGAGCGCTCGGTTCAGTTGAGTAACTGGAGGAACAAACTGCGCTACACGAGGAGGCTTCTTCATGCATCCCAAAACTCCGCACGCGATGAGTATTGATATTGGATATCAAAACTCATCGTGTCTGCAGAGTTTAATTTGCGAATTTAAAATAGCCCAGTTTTATTTTTAATTTAATTTAATTAGCTAGCGGAAGCAGGACTGCAGAACAGCAGTGTCTCAAGAGGAAAGTCTTTGACCAGTGCGTGTTGCCAGTGATGACAAAATTATGGCACTGAAACGTGGTCGCTCACAATGGGCCTTATAAGAAGGCCAAAAGTTACCCATAGGGCAATGGAGAGGGCTATGCTTGGAGATTCCCTGCTTGATCCAATCAGAAATGAGGAGATCCGCAGGAGAACCAAGGTAACCGACATAGCCCGAAGAATTGCCAAACTTAAGTGGCAGTGGGCAGGGCATATTGCTCGCAGAACAGATGGGGCCGAAAGGTTCTGGAGTGGCGACCGCGTACCGGAAGACGTAGCGTTGGAAGGCCTCCCACAAGGTGGTCCGACGACCTTGTGAAGGCTGCAGGAACCCGTTGAAGTGGAGGTGCTTGTGGGAGGCCTATGTCCAGCAGTGGACGTCTTTCGGCTGAAATGATGATGATGATGAGCTAGCAAAACTCTGCAGTCGATGACCCCGCTAAAAATCATCAAACAAATTAATTTCTTTCTTGTTTTGTCGTATTGAGATATCAATACCATCACGTACGAGGAATCTCGCCGTGGCTAAAGAGAGGCCCGTGGCTAAATAGTAACAGTCGACACAGGTCGATCGATCAGGTTAAGGTACGCTTGCCGCGATAGGTCTGTGGATGGGTGACCATCTTTACATACCGTGACCCCACCGTGCCTCGGAAAGCACGTTAAGCCGTTGGTCCCGGCTGTCATTCGTGGATCTTTGACAGTCGTTACGGGTAGTCAGAAGCCCGAAAGTCTGACAACCAGTCTTACCCACGGGTATCGTATTACCCAGTAACTGGGTTGTGGAAGTTAGATAGGCAGTCGCTCCATGTAAAATACTGGTATTCAGCTGCATCCGCTTAGACTGGAAGCCGACCCCAACATAGTTGGGAAAAGGCTAGGCAGATGATGACGCGGAATTTCGCTAGCCATTTTAAAATAACTCTGAATAAAGATAAACGGTTTCCTCATGATGTTTTTTCTTCACAAATGTCAATGATGTCTACGAAGTCTAGTAATCATAGAGTCATGATTTCTTGCTTAATACTTCAATAATTTTGTACAAATATTGAAATATCTGACTAATAGGGGTTAACCTGCTACCAAGGTGAGGTTCAGAGGAATTACTAGATAACTTAAATGTTTAGTCAATGTGTTATTTTACATAACTTAACTTCTAGGCTAAGTTATGTACCTTGAAATGTCACTGACGTATATTTTTAAGGTGACTGGGTAGTTGAGACCGCGAAATTCAAATTTTCTTACGTTTTTTGCAATTTGCAGGTCAGTGTCAGGTTGCATCTTGATCAAAATATGATTCACGACAATAACAGGTACATATTTAGAGAATTATAATCAATAGAATCATTAATATATATTTCTAAGTTAGATTTCTACCATTAACACTTTTCCATAAGAGATTGGTGGTTGGTGGTAGAAATCTAACTTAGAAAGATATATTAATGATTCTAATGATTATAATTTTCTAAATATGTACTTGTTATTGTCGCGAATCATATTTTGATCAAGATACAATCTGACACTGGCCTGCCAATTGCCAAAAACGTAAGAAAATTTGAATTTCGCGGTCTACCACTATCCATTCACCTTAATATATATATTTGTGGCTATGGCAAAAATAGGATTTTATAATATTCAGTATGGGCTTGCAGGGGCTCATGGCTAAATAATAACAGCCGCACAGGTAGATCAATTAGGTTAAGCTGCGCTTGCCGCGGTTGTTCCGTGGACGGGTGACCGTCTCTACATATCAAGATCAAGACCCCTCCATGCCTCGGCCGTTGGTCCCGGCTGTCATTCGTGGATCTTTGGCAGTCGTTACGGGTCGCCAGAAGCCCGAAAGTCTCACAACCAGTCTTACCAAGGGGTATCGTATTACCCAGTAATTGGGTTGTGGAGGTCAGATAGGCAGTCGCTTCATGTAAACTATTGATATTCAGCTGCGTCCGGTCAGACTGGAAGCCGACCCCAACATAGTTGGGGAAAGGCTAGGACGAAGATCATATGTTTGGAGCAGTGATGGCCTAGTGGTAACGGCCGCCCATTGTGTCACCCTATGTACAGTTTCTATTTTTATGTCTGTAATTTATTTGGTGTACATAATAAAGAGTATTTCTATTCTATTCTATTCTATTCTTACGAGTTGTAGGTCGTAGGTTCGAACCCTGACAAGCGTTTTACTTTGTGTAAATTATTCATCACCGCTGCTCTCAAAACGGTGAAGGAAAACATCGTGAGGAAACCGGCATGTCTTAGAACCAAAAATTCGAAGACATGTGACGTCTACCAACCCGCACTGGGTGCTGGATTACGGCCCACTCCCTCTCACAGAGAGGAGGCCTGTGTCCCAGCAGTGGGATGGGAACATTATAGGCTGATTATGATACATGTCAGTCATGCGTTACTTTACATAACTTAACCTCAACATTAGATTATATACCTTGAAATGTCACTGCCGCATGTTTTTAATATAATTATAATATAGTCTGCAGACACGGAATTGTTTTGACATTGGGGTTTTTTGGTCTGTCTACTTGGTCCTCATGTGATCTGATCAAGATCATGTTTGAATTTTAAAAGAGGTTGTGACCTCTAAGTTTATCTTTTAGAATAGTCGGGTAGGAAACGCCGACCTCATCTATAGTCGGACTTTTAATTAGCTGCAGTAAAATGACAGCTTATATGTGTTACATTATATGACTGAAATTGGCGTCTCTTTGTGTTTTCGCGGCCATCAACCAAATCTTGCTTTTCTAGTACAGAATAATTTAACGAACGAAACTTATTTGACATGCATAAATATCTCTAAACTTAGTCCGAAATGAGTTATTATGAAGTGTCATTTTACTGCAACTAATTAAAAGTCAGACTATAGTTTTAAAAATATGATTGACGTGTTTATGTGTTTTTGTAAACCTATTTACAGTAATATACATAATTTTAACACCTGTAGATCTTCTTCTTAGCGTGTCGATAGCAATCTAAATGGACTCGGCCCAGAATTCGGCTACTTGTTTGGCTACATCACCAGCGTCCACTATTTCTTGTAACGTGTAGCTGACAGGACACGCAGGACACGATATTAAGTGTCCCATCGTTTGTGGAACAGCACCACATTTACACTCCAAGGCGGAGTCGTTTATGAATCTCCACCTGAACAGGTTTTCCTTGCTTCGGCTAACATGGGTCCGGAGTCTGTTTAAAGAATTCCAGGTTACCCATGTCCAGGTGGGAGGTCTTTAGAGGGTGGAACGAATAGTTTGGGTAAGGAAGCATTGTCTCGCCACAGTTTCAGTCTTTCTTGTGATCGGGACGACACACTCTAAAAAAATGTTTCGGCTTTTCAGCCCTTGTGGCACAAGGATGTCGTCGTTGTTCCCCCGACCCACCCCGTCGCATCGCATCGCCTGACCGCGCTAAACTTCGTTTTTTCTATCTTTCCTTCTGACTTTTTTTCCTTTTGCTCAGCCCCGGATCCTAGCGTGACGTTAAAGCGCTACCTCAAAAATAAATCGGAGTTACTGATCTACTAAACGAGCGAAAGTGACGCAATTACTTTTGAAAAGCAAAAGAAGAGAGATCGTACTCGGAATAAAACGACGTATGTCCTTTTGTAACCAATTAAATGAATTAAATTTAAAACTACTTCGAGTAAACTTTGATAACAATAATTCTCAATGCTTTAAAGTAAATTCCATTGAATAACTCTCAAGCGTTACACCCGTGATGTCGAAAAAAGTAAAAAAATAGATATAACTTTGCAATTTTTTTGTATCGAGAAAATTTATTGTATCTTGTAGGTATTCCTTTTACATAATACTAGACCAAAGAGTCAAAAAACATATACCAAAATTTTAAATCCCTATTCCACATACTTAACAAGTTAGACGAAATAGAAAAACCACATTTTTTTCAATTTATTATTTTATTTTTATTTTTATTTTATTTCTTCAGCACCGCTTCGGCGCGAATAGACTGTGAGTGTAAGTATCACGAATACGTTGGGAGCGACTAGGTATGCGAAGGTATATTTGGTTTATTAGGTTATTACAATCAAATTTATTGTGACAAATCTTGTATAGGACCAATTGATCACCCAAAAGCAAAAAGATTTTTTCAAATCTGACTGTTAGTTCCACACTGATTAGCGAGTTCAACCAAACCGTAGACAGAGTAAACTATAGACTGCTGCATATCTTCTTTTTCATTCGCACAAGAAAAAGAGAAATATATTAACGTCACTAGCAAAGAAAAGAGACAGAGTAAGAATATTTCTGTCACTTACTGCGTGTCGGCTAAGCACATCAATGTGCACAACAAGTTTGACGTTTATGAATGAAATAATAAAAACTACACCGCGATTAAACGGAAAATAAGATCTTTTTCGTGCATAATTAAGTAATAGTACATTTGCGCAACTGTGAAAATGGTAAGGTGCAGTGTAATAAGCTGTAAAAATGATAGTAGGTATGATGAAGATTTCCGGATTTTTTTGTCCCTTTCGGTGACACGGATACCATGAGTCTATAGATTACTCTGTCTACGAACCAAACTCTTCAGCTTTATTATTAGTACAAAGTATTACTAAAATCGAAAAAACTCAAAAACGAATGACAGCCGGGACCACCGGGTTATCATCCTTTCCGAGGCACGGAGGGGTCTCGGTATGAAATTAATGGTCAGAGGAGGCCTTTGACCTTTTAAATGGCAAAAAAATGCTTACATTTAAAAGAGCACAACTTTATAATAAAAAAAAATGGAAAATCCAAAAGTGCACGACTCATAAAGCTCATCTGATAGTACAAAAAACCATAGTTATTATATTAGTTAGTTTTTATTCATTATAATTTAACTAGTTTGAATAAAAGAGTCATTTTTAATAGGGTTCCTCGAAACGAATCTATTAAGGACGCGTTTACGAATTGACGCGCTTCAATTTTAGGTATTGAGTCTCACTACTACACGTGCACGGCTCACACACACAGCGACATGCGCGAAGCGGTGAAATTATGAGTAAACTGACACGACTTGATACTTGAGCCTAATTTTATTTAATTTTTGCCATGTATTTTTTTTAAAGCTTACGTTGATTTGTTTTCAAATAGTTTGTAGGTAATGTGAAGTGTTCATAAAAGTAGATGCTATTTACTTAATTTCACTGGACAGTGATTAATCAAGTACTTGCCAAAGTACGTACCTATGTATTAATTGCGAACGAGCATATTGAAAACAAGCTTAGAAAATATGTTTATTTGGCACATACCCTTCAAGGCACACACTACCAATGCTACAATATTCATCACACTAATATTATAAAGGCGAAAGTTTGTGTGGGGGTGTGTTTATATGTTTGTTACTTCTTCACGCTCAAACGGCTGGACCAATTTTGATATAAAATTTGGTATGGAGGTAGCTGACACACTGGATTAACATATAGGCTACATGTTTAAAAAAATCGTTAAAAATTCGTAAAACAAATACAACGCAATGGATATTGTTGTACTGTCAAATTGGAATGGATTGCCATTCCAAGTTACGCAATTATGATAGCGTACTAAGCAGTGGCGTGCATTGCATATAAGCAGTGCCTACCTCGATAAATCACCATAAGCCTGTCAATTACATTTTAGTGTATATAAAGAAACTCACTAAATTATCATACCTAACAAAAAACAAAATCTTCATACATTTACGCGCGGCAGTAGGCAGTCGCCAGACGGCCTGCCTACTTTAGGGTGATAAATTGCGAAGGTCGAATAACCAACCGAGTATGAATGTTAAAATCGTTCGTAATTTAGCCGTGCGAAGAAAGAAAGTGACGGATATTGAGATCGCCGATAGTGAGATAAAAATGAAAATCCAAGATGGCGGCTGTAATTTTTTTTTTCATCATGGGTATCGTTTTTATGGTTTTTAAGGGCGCTAAAGCCGATAGTGAGGTCAAAATGAAAATCCAAGATGGCGGCTGTAATTTTTTTATATTTTTTATCAACTAGTTTCTTACCAGAGCCTTTCCCAAACGTCTTAGGTCTTGGCCTAAAATCACAATCGAGTTAAAGAGTTAAAAACTATACACATTCTTATCAGCTAGTTCTACTCGTGTATCAGTTCTAGAAGCAGTCTTCAAAGTACACCTTCAGGTCACTCCATCCAGTCCGGAGGTAAGGTCTCAACATAACTACCAAAAAGGGCCGAAACTCGGCACACCTAGCTCAGCTCGGCTATTAGTTCCAGTAGCAGTCTTCCAAGTACACCTGCAGATCACTCCATCAAGTCCGGAGGTAAGGTCTCAACATAACCAACGAAATGAGCCCAAACTCGGCACACCTAGCTCAGCTCGGCTATTAGTTCCAGTAGTAGTCTTTGAATTACACCTGCAGGTCACTCCATCAAGTCCGGAGGTAAGGTCTCAACATAACTAACGAAATGAGCCCAAACTCGGCACATCTAGCTCAGCTCGACTATTAGTTCCAGTAGCAGTCTTCGAAGTACACCTGCAGGTCACTCCATCAAGTCCGGAGGTAAGGTCTCAACATAACTAACGAAATGAGCCCAAACTCGGCACATCTAGCTCAGCTCGACTATTAGTTCCAGTAGCAGTCTTCGAAGTACACCTGCAGGTCACTCCATCAAGTCCGGAGGTAAGGTCTCAACATAACTAACGAAATGTGCCCAAACTCGGCACACCTAGCTCAGCTCGGCTATTAGTTACAGTAGCAGTCTTCGAAGTACACCTGCAGGTCACGCGATCTAGTCCGGAGGTAAGGTCTCAACATAACTACAAAAAAGGACCGAAACTCGGCACACCTAGCTCAGCTCGGCTATTAGTTCCAGTAGCAGTCTTCGAAGTACACCTGCAGATCACTCCATCAAGTCCGGAGGTATGGTCTCAACATAACCAACGAAATGAGCCCAAACTCGGCACACCTAGCTCAGCTCGGCTATTAGTTCCAGTAGTAGTCTTTGAATTACACCTGCAGGTCACTCCATCAAGTCCGGAGGTAAGGTCTCAACATAACTAACGAAATGAGCCCAAACTCGGCACATCTAGCTCAGCTCGGCTATTAGTTCCAGTAGCAGTCTTCGAAGTACACCTGCAGGTCACTCCATCAAGTCCGGAGGTAAGGTCTCAACATAACTAACGAAATGAGCCCAAACTCGGCACACCTAGCTCAGCTCGGCTATTAGTTCCAGTAGCAGTCTTCGAAGTACACCTGCAGGTCACGCGATCTAGTCCGGAGGTAAGGTCTCAACATAACTATAAAAAAGGACCGAAACTCGGCACACCTAGCTCAGCTCGGCTATTAGTTCCAGTAGCAGTCTTCGAAGTACACCTGCAGATCACTCCATCAAGTCCGGAGGTAAGGTCTCAACATAACTAACGAAATGAGCCCAAACTCGGCACATCTAGCTCAGCTCGACTATTAGTTCCAGTAGCAGTCTTCGAAGTACACCTGCAGGTCACTCCATCAAGTCCGGAGGTAAGGTCTCAACATAACTAACGAAATGAGCCCAAACTCGGAACACCTAGTTCAGCTCGGCTATTAGTTCCAGTAGCAGTCTTCGAAGTACACCTGCAGATCACTCCATCAAGTCCGGAGGTAAGGTCTCAACATAACCAACGAAATGAGCCCAAACTCGGCACACCTAGCTCAGCTCGGCTATTAGTTCCAGTAGTAGTCTTTGAATTACACCTGCAGGTCACTCCATCAAGTCTGGAGGTAAGATCTCAACATAACTAACGAAATGAGCCCAAACTCGGCACATCTAGCTCAGCTCGGCTATTAGTTCCAGTAGCAGTCTTCGAAGTACACCTGCAGGTCACTCCATCAAGTCCGAAACGAAATAATAATATTATGAATTTATAATCCCTACTTACTTCTAGAAAAATTATAAGACTGTGAATAAAATCTCTCCTTGGGTAGTAGGTACATTATAGAATGCGTGAAGTATCATGTTTGGTATGTCAAATATTTTGTATCCGTACAGCGATCTTTTTCAGCACAAGCTGCTGCTTACAAGCGACACAGAGTCCACTCACGACGGCGGCCGAGCGCAGACTAATATTTCATTACAAATTTTTGCGCAATAAACCAAGACAGTGACCAGTAAAATAACCCTTATTTCAATCCAATAAGATTCACGCGTTACAGCGAAATATGTGAAAAAATAGACTCCGATTTTAATTTTTTTCTGAGCCTATTTGTAACATTTTGATAGTTCTTTTTGCTACCTTTTTGAGTTGAACATGTCTGCTTACATAAAATATTTTTAAATAAATAAATTTATGTTATTAAATAGAAGAAAAATATCTCCAAAGTCAGCACGATATCGTCGATTTTGTGTGAAGAGGCAACGGAAATTATTTTTTACTATATTAAAAACCAACATTTTTTAATGAAAAATAGCTACCATTTGAAGATGAAGGAGTAACCTATCTGTGGTAATTATTAGTTACATTTGGTTTAGTCTCATTTTGCTGCAAAATGCCTGTAAAACTACTTATTTTTGTCAGATTCGTAAACGCGTCCTTAAAGTAATTGTTTTTTTTGCAAGCTGCAATGTTTTCAGGTTTCACACTTGATTAACGGGAATTTTTTTAGAAATATTTTCTTTTTTAAATATTTTTGGGACAAAACATAACATGGGGTAAAAATTATTGGAATCGATTCAGTTAGGTACTTATTTTGAACAAACTATATGAATTCGCATATACTAAAAATGACGCTGTATAAGCTACCAAACAAACTTGTTTAACAAATATTGTTGTTGTTTGTTCCTCTTCAAATAACGACGCCATATTTTACATCAATCTTAATTTATATACCTTAGTTATTTACCTAATCTAATAAATAATATTTGTGATAACAAAGTTTGACAACAAATTAATTAACTTCCTAATTTAATAGGAAGCTCAGGGTCAAGTTAAAGGAGGGGCTCGTGGCTAAATAATAACAGCCGCACAGGTCGATCGATCAGGTTAAGCTACTTGTCGCGGTTGGTCTGTGGATGGGTGACCATCTTTACATACCGAGACCCCTCCGTGTCTCGGAAAGTTCGTTAAGCCGTCGGTCTCGGCTGTCATTACGGGTACGTTACGGGTAGTCAGAAGCCCGAAAGTCTGACGACCAGTCTTACCAAGGGGTATTGTATTACCCAGTAACTGGGTTGTGGAGCTCAGATAGACAGTCGCTCCATTTAAAATACTGGTTTTCAGCTGCATCCGGTTAGACTGGAAGCCGACCCCAACATAGTTGGGAAAAGGCAGGCAGATGATGATGATGATGATGATAGACGGTTATCAATATCTCAACACGATATAAAACAAAACAAAATAGATTTCATTAACTCATACTTCAAGTAACAACAGTACAAGGTCGTTGACCCCAAAAAAACATCAAATCTGTTTTTATTTTATCACTAGCTGCGCCCCGCGGTTTCCCCCGCGTAAATGTCGATCCCGTGGGAATATCGGGACAAAAAGTAGCCTATATGTTAATCCAAGGTGTCAGCTACCTCCATACAAAATTTTATAAAAATTGGTCCAGCCGTTTGAGAAGAAGTAACAAACATAAACAGTATACGATACTCATCAAGTCTGCAGAGTTTCTCTAGATAATTTAATTTGACCCTGTAAACAGATTTTGAATTTATTATGAAGAAGGGCATATTTTTTAATGGTCTTAAGGAAAACCTTGACATAATTATAATTAATGGAAGTAAATAAAAAAAATATTAAAAAAATATTTGAGGTACTTGACCTTCGCTTTTTAGGTTCTTACCTGTATTTGTCTCGCGGCCGGCAGGGCAAAGGACTCTGCTCATACGCAGGGAAGCCATGAACATTGATGATACGTACTCGTTCCTGCCCTGGGCTCTAATTTACTATTGTAGCGGTATCTACAACACCACATGAGAACAACACGTCATACTGACCTGACGTAAAATCCTGCATCTCGCAAGCAGAGTTTACCGCGCAACTACTATAGATACAACGGCCCGACATGAATCATCGGGCAGTTGCCCGCCAGACACAACACCCGTCTGGTCGGAGGATCCTCCCTTTTCTATAGAGTATGAGTGAACTTTACACCCTGTTCCTCATACCTCTATACTATGACCACTTAAAGATTCTTAAAGAACATAGCACACGTATCTAATCGGAAAGGGATCGGCACCGTATCACTTTTCGCCTTGCCGTCAAACAGACGTCAACCTAACGTAAGCACGTAACCACAGCGGATCAGAAGCTCCGATACGTCGACTCGGCTACGGCTCCGCGCTTACGGCTCGCCGACCGCTGGTTGATGGTGCAGTTGTGAGGCCGGTGGGGTGAGAAGGGCAAGGGTGGACGAAGAGACGTAAGCCGCAAAATATTGTAAAACATTTTAAAAGAGTTATAGTGGAGTTTCTTGCCCATTCTGCTCCATTCGAAAACTACGTTTTGGAAGGGGCGACTAGACTCAATTCTATTTTATTGTAATTTTTGACGTTCAAAAGTGCCTTTTATGTGCCTTTTTGAAATAAATGCTTCGACTTTGGTGACACACGAGTGGCAGCCGGGACCAACGGCTTAACGTGCTTTCCGAGGCACGAAGGGGTCACCCATCCACGGACCAACCGCGGCAATCGATCGGCCCCTTGCGGCTGTTATTACACACTATTTATTACACACACACTCACTCACCCACTTATTACTGCTTATTAGGTAAAATATGGTACTTAAACATATCAAGGGAAATGTGGGTAGCTCTTTGTAGACTAGTTTTTTTTTTTTGTGGATGGGAAATCATCAATTGACCCCCCCGCTCTGGGTGGAGCGGAAGGGAGAGACTTTTACTGACTAAAACCCACCCGTGTTCCTTCCTTAGCCCTTTATGTTCCGGGCCAGCGGTAACCCTTTCGGACAATTCCGCTGACCCGAACAATCCCAATCTAGCTAGTACATTAAACTATGAAAACAAAAAGTCAAACCACCATTTTGAAATAGGTTAATAAATGTAGCGACGATCACACTTTCCCGCTTTCGAAATCAATTAAAGCCCTATCAGACGGGAATACGATTAGAAATTACAATGAAATTGATTAAAAATGGTTGCGTCCGGCCTTGATAGCGTTGCCAATGAACTTGATTTTATCTTTAAACTCTGTTCCGTCCTTATCAAGTTTGTGGGCGTGCGTTATCGTGCGGATAGAAGCGAGAGGATTTGTTGGCGCATTCTTTTTGGGGCTTACATGACCTAAAGCGCGGTCACTGTCGGACTGCATAGAAAAGAAAGAGAAGCGCGATGACACAACGCTGGTAATTTATTGCAAAATATGAAGCAATTATTTAATTACAAAAAAACTATTGTTTGGACTGATAAATTAAAACATTAGTATTTTAGTATGTTGCTTGTAGAATAATCTGACAAAAAATCTGAATTATATATTGTATGTATATTACTATGATTTTTATTGTAAAAAGAAAGTTTTTAAAGGTATCTTCATGATTTTTTTCTATCATATCAAATTAGTGGTATTACGTTTTCAATACACTATCTACCTAGCATATATCCTGAAGAATATCATATATTTTTCTAATTTTGTTTACTGTAGTCGATCATATACTTTTATTGTTTCTAAAATTTGCGTTTTTTGCGTTTAGGTCCTGTAAGTACCTGAAATGTATCTTTACGACATTGGGTTTGCGTATGTGTTTATAGCAGAGGTGGCCATGTGGTAACGGCCGCGACTAACGAGTTGCAGGTAGGTTCAAACCCAGACAGGCGCTTTACTTTCTGTAAATAATTTCATCTCCATTGCTCTCAAAACGGTGAAGGAAAACATCGTGACGAAACAGGCATGTCCTAAAACGAAAAATTCGAAGACATGAGACATCTACCAATCCGCACTAGGCTTGCGTGTTGGATTACAGCCAACTCCGTCTCACAGAGAGGAGGCCTGTGTCCCAGCAGTGGGAACGTTATAGGCTGATTATGGGCGTGCGTAGTCGCGCGGACAGACGTGAGAGGCTGTGGAGTGGCCTTATGATTTGTCGGTGCAGTATTTTGATTAAATTTTATGACATTGGATTTATGTCTGTATTTCCTTAATTGGCTGGAACAGGTATGTAGGTACATACCTACTGTAGGCTACACGCCATTGGTAACTCTTCGCACACACACATGCTTCGCTTCGCTTCTTCAAAAAATAAACGTAATATTTATATTGAAGAAAAATAATTTTTTTCTTCAATATAAATATTACGTTTATTTTTTTGATGACCATCATCATCTGCCTAGCCTTTTCCCAACTATGTTGGGGTCGGCTTCCAGTCTAACCGGATGCAGCTGAATACCAGTATTATACATGGAGCGACTGGATAACTGAACTCCACAACCCAGGTACTGGGTAATACGATACCCCTTGGTAAGACTGGTTGTCAGACTTTCGGGCTTCTGACTACCCGTAACGACTGTCAAAGATCCACGAATGGCAGCCGGGATCAACGGCTTTACGTGCTTTCCGAGGCGCGGAATTTTTTTGATGACCATTAAAATGAAATAAAAGAAGCTTTAATTTTTCTAATGGTTTTACAGTGTGTATCAATGATTTTAAGTTTTTTTTTTTTTTGGGAACCCCTGAGGTGAAGGCATCCTCCAGAGAATGCCAGCTTTCTCATCGAAGGTAGTCGCCCATGACTAAAACTTCCTTGTCGGCTATTTTCATGGCTTCATTCAGGGTCATATACCTACATATAGTATGGAAACCACAAACCACATTATGTATAATTATGCAATAAATTATATTACATAGATACTTGATAACGCCACTTCTAACGACATATAAAATAAATACGAAATCAGTCGCGAAAAAACAACAACTGTTCCCTACATTTCTTCCCTTGCGGTGGTAGGGCTAACGCCCGCCTGGTTTGCGACCACCCTCCCACCGGAGTCCGGCGTCAAGCAGCCTGCTGTGTTTCGTCGATGCGTGGGAGTTCCAGTGCCTTAGGCATCTTCTGGGCACGTTCGTTCCATCATAGACCTCATCCAACGCTTTCCATCAGGCGTGATCGAGGTGGCTAGTGTGGGGCAACGTTTTATAAAAAAGAAAAAAAAAAAAAAAAGAGCGTGCCCATTCAGCAAAAAAAAAAAAAAAAAACGAGTACGAATCCAGACCCAGCCGGAGACAAGGGTCCAGCTTGCTACTGCGAATTCTCTAAAAACACTTAACTCTACCCAGGGATCGAACCAAGGACCACGCTAAACAGTCGGACTTACAACCACTCGACTAACGAGTCATGTTATATAAATAAAATCAATTTAGAACAGTCTTCTATGTAAAGTTAGATATTGCACACAATGTATTGAGTTATATATTATGTATTTATGTATGTACATAATTATAGTACACAGGTTAGGTCATACTGAAAGCGGCAAAACGGCTCGATAATACTAAATTATATGTCATGCAAACCTAACCTTAGGTACAGAATACATAACTTAAGGTGAATGGGTAGTTGAGACCGTGAAATTCAAATTTTCTTACGTTTTTTGCAATATGCAGGTCAGTGTCAGGTTGTATCTTGATCAAAATATGATTCGCGACAATAATAGGTACATAATTAGAGAATTATAATCATTAGAATCATTAATATATTTTTCTAATAAGTTAGATTTCTACCACCAACCACCAATCTCTTGTGGAAATTGATTGATATACCATTCCATAAGAGATTGGTGGTTGGTGGTAGACATCTAACTTAGAAAGATATATTACACTAGTCGATATTTTTTCCATACTTTCGGGAGAGTACCTATTACTCCACTGTTCGACATTGTGCATCCAAAGTTAAACATGATATCGTTTTGACTTATTATTAATTTTGTCTGTATGGAAACAGAATAGTAAAATAAAAAGCCATTCAAAAGTTATGAGCCAACAAAGATTCGTTTTTCTTGCTATTCTTGACGTAACTTTACTATAAAATCTTCAAAACCAAGTCCGTACCGACAAAGCTCAGTTATCGAAGAGTTCAATAAACTTTATTTGTAATTGATTTATGCAGTGGTTTTTTCATTAAACTCGATTTTCCAAAGCACTTTTCGAATTTTTTTACGCGCCTTACAGTTCGTATCGGTATTTCTGTGCGTGAGAACTTGACGTTGTGCATGTAGACTAGCGTCTAACTGCTTAATACTGATACTAGCTCTGTCAGACATGAAGCCAGGTGAGACAGCGTGCTTTTTCGCCATGACCACCAGTGAGTTCGAGCTCGCGACTAGTTTACTCTTAAGTGGTCATAGTGACTTAGGGTGCTGATCTCTCTCCGGTCGTGTCGGATTGCCGTCCCATCTCTAAATCGCTCGCAGTCGAACCGCATATTAAAACTACTTTTCTATAGTAAGAAACCAGTACTTCACGCAAATGTATTTATTTACAATGCAGTGACAGATATTTATTTAAATGCACATTGTAGTCCACTACTATAAAATATTACGTTCTCATCGCGAAGTCATTTATCTAAGACGAATCATCTTTGGTAGCCCAGTAGGAGCAATACGGCCCCAAACGGCTGCGAATAGTCTAGGTCGTGGTCAAACTTAAAGCATTTATTTCAATTAAACCATTTACAAGCAGTTCTGCATTGTCAATGATTTGGTCAATCAGAAATTTGAAGCTAGTTGCCCTCGGGTCAGCGGGATTGTCCGAAAGGGTTACCGCTGGCCCGGAACATAAAGGGCTAAGGAAGGAACACGGGTGGGTTTTAGTCAGTAAGAGTCTGACACTCCCTTCCGCTCCACCCAGAGCGGGAGGGGTCATTACATGATTTCCCAACCGAAAAAAAAAACAAACAAAAAAAAAGCTAGTTGCCCTTTTTAAAACGTAGATCTATATGGACAAGAACGGGCAAGAAACTCCATGGACACTCTTATAAATCAATACATTACCAAATCCAGTGTTATCACGTCACGTCAAAGAGAGACATTTATTCACAAAGACAACAATTACAATTTACAATCTAACACTAATATATATGTTATACAAGTAAAGAAAGTATATTTCTTATTATTTAATTAATACTCTTTGGTCTACTACACCAAAGATATTATTTATGATAGGTGTACGTGTGCAGAGAGATGTCAAGATGGCGGATGACGGGTTGTAAAATATTTTAATTAATAATTTTATTTTAATAAGAATCGACTTGTGTAATAAAACACTTAAAATGTCGTTTCTTTAATTACAGGTTTGTTTTTGTTTATAAATACTTACATCGTTTTAGTTTATATTTAATTTACTTAGTAATATTTAGATTTTAATTAAATTTCTTTAATTACAGCAACACATTTTGGTTTTATTGAACACCCACACCAGAACAAATATCTTATAAAACGATATTTTAAGTGTTTTATTACACCAGTCGATTCTTATTAAAATAAAATTATTAATTAAAATATTTTACAACCCATCTGTCATGCCATCTTGACATCTCTCTGCACACGTAGAACTATCATAAATAATATCTTTGGTTTAGTAGACCAAAGAGTATTAATTAAATAATAAGAAATATACTTTCTTTACATATATAATAACAAATTAAAGAAAAAGGCAGGAGCACATTGGGCATCAAAAAACTCGTCCTCATCGCTATCAATGGGATAAGTGCCCAAAAGGCTGGCAGCATTACCACGTTGGATGGCAATGCTGATACTTTGGGCTAAAAATAGGCCAGCCCTCTGGTCACGTAAAGAGTCAACCAACCGCTTGGCGATGTCCCGAAATATTCGATGAGCACTCGGACCCCAAGGCCCTAGTGTTTCAACCCCAAACGGCTCAAACATATACCCGTAGCTCCCAATAAGGTTGTTATAATCGCGCCGTTTAAGGTTTTCCGCTACTGCAGAAGCCGCCCCAGCACAGCCCACCGTGCTAGGAAGATGGGATGGCGCAAGGGTATCGACACATGTTGCATGCCAAGTTATTAGGTTTTTTTCCCGTTGGGAGCAGCCCGGTGTCGGTGCACAGGTCGAAGACGACTCGCCCCCTAATACTTGGAACTCAAACGTTACTGGTGAAATGTTGGTGTAATATACATCGTAATAATCCGGAGAATACTGGTAACAGACGTGACTTTATGACAAAAACCAAACCACAGTAAATGACGAACTGTCAAAAAATTTCGAATCATTCGAAACGGGTGGAGGAAGGAAGTGTGAACACAAAAGGTTTGTTCATTTGTTTAGTCATTTAGCTGGCTGGTAGCCAGGCTGTTAGTCAAACGGACGGACACAATGCTTGTTCCTTGAATAGTAAGACAGGAGTAACTGTGAAGTTGATGTTATTTTTTTATTTTTTTTATTGCTCGATCACGCCTGATGGAAAGCGATGAAAGAGGTCTATGATGGAACGAGCGTGCCCAGAAGATGCCTAAGGCACTGGAACTCCCACGCATCGACAAAACACAGCAGGCTGCTTGACGCCGAACTCCGGTAGGAGTGTGGCCGCAAACCAGGCGAGCGTTAGCCCTACCACCGCAAGGGAAGAATTGGCCAGTCAAATAAGGTGTTGGGTGTGAGTCACACCGTGTGACTGTCCAGGATGCGCCGAGCGCTCGGTTCAGTTGAGTAACTGGCGGAACAAACTGCGCTACACGAGGAGGCTTCTTCATGCATCCCAAATGTGTCATGTTATTAGAATCGTCTCAAGTCTAAAGTTTTTGCAAATATTTATCAATAACCATGACCTTTGATTTATAGAGATACTAGCTGCGCCTCGCGGTTTCACCCGCATAAGTCTCGATCCCGTAGGAATATCCGGATAAAAAGTATCCTATGTCCTTTCCCGGGACTCAAACTATATCTATACCAAATTTCATCAAAATCGGTTCAGCGGTTTAAGCGTGAAGAGGTAACAGACAGACAGACGCACTTCCGCATTTATAATACTAGTATGGATAACACATACTATGATACACGTTGCTACTATTTTTCTCATAATAGACACAATGGGGTTTTCTCAAGACAATAAAATGCATATTACGAACGTAATTGGTTTGCCATTTACGTTGATATCAAGGTTGTAATTCATTAAGATTGAATTACTTAATTGCTAATAAAAATAAACAGAATATTCCGCCTGTACTGGCAGGGGGGTTAGTTGAGGAATCGTCATATTTTAAAGGGACTACATGACCTAAAGCGCGGTCACTGTCGGACTGCATAGAAAAGAAAGAGAAGCGCAATGACACAACGCTGGTAATTTATTGCAAAATATGAAGAAATTATCTTTTTACAAAAAATCTATTGTTTGGACTAAAAAATTAAAACACTAATGCTTTTGTGTGTTGCTTGTTGAATAATCTGACAAAAAATCAGAATTATTGTATGTGTCGGCAGACACATTGATTAGCAGCTGTGAGAGACGGCGCCTAGATGGCGCTAGTGGAACGTGCACCAGACGCAAATCATTCACTCTATCGATCATTTGGCCTAAAGGACTTGGTATCCAATCCAGTAAAATATTGTAACGGTTTCCCCCCCACTAGCGATCGCCTTTATAAGGAGCTGCGCTGTTTGATCGGTACTAGCGATGGGCGATTCCGAGATGTTTTAACAATCGAAAGAATCGGAGTCGTTAAAATAAACCATCGAGTCAACCATCGACTCGCCGTTCTACAAAACAATCGAGATGTTTTTCGATTGTCTCGAGTCAATGGAATCGACCGCTGGTTTTCGACTGTTCGAATCAGTCATCACTCTCACTCACCGAGTCGAGACTTGAGCAAAGAGGAAAGTAACTATATAGGAAGACTCGAGTCTCGCTCGGTCACCGATGACTCGAGTCGAGCGAGTCGCGCGTAATTTGTGAATGTTTACCTTTACAGTACTTACGAGTCGACGACGATTACTTTGCACTGTTTTATTTTGAACTAGTTTTTAAATTCATTAAAATGCCACGAAGTTTTATAAGATCAATAGTGTGGGAGTGGACCTAAATAAGTAATATGTATGTTTGTTATTAACAAAGACTAGAAATAAAAATAATTACATAAGAGAGATTAAGACTTTTTCTGAAACGATTTTGTGATTGTTATTTGATTAAGATTGTTGATTATCCCGTGACCGACTGATTTTACCTTTAAATTTAAATAGGTACCTAGTTAACTAATACGATTAAAAAACTACGCTACAATGCTACTTAAACATCTACTTAATTAATATAAAAACATTTTATAAGAACCCTCGATATGTTTTATTTATTTTCACGATTCCTTCTATCTAATTATTCGTAAGTAAGTTAACTATACTTACTTACATTTTATTCCCGTCGCGGTATTGATTATTTTCGATTGCTCTTGTTGAAATTATTAGTTTGGATTCGCAATCATAACGCAAGTCAAGAACTCGTGGAACTAAACCATCGATGAATAACTCTCGAATGAACGCGCCATGCGCCAGTCGACTCGCAATAGTCGCAATACAGCTTAAACAGACCGAGTCGGACTCGAGTCCAAGTCGAAACAATCGAGAACCATCGAGATGTTCGAACAATCGAAACAATCGAATAAAACCTCTCGCCATCGCGCATCACTAATCGGTACGCATTTCCAACGGTTGCGTCGTGGTGCACGGACCACTGTCTCTCGACAGTCAGTACTGCCCGATTATTGGATGTGGAACGCTGTCTCTGACAATTAGTACTATCCTTATTGCGGTGGGTGCATGGACCACTGTCCCTGACAGTCAGTACTGCCCTATGTGACCGCCTTTTGCCGTTATTAGTTTTAGTATTTCATTTCTGTATTTTCTAGATTTAAGAAAACTGATTGTTCAATTGAATAAACTTGTGTTTTACTTCTGATGTCTGGGCCAATCCGACATATGTATTAGTATGGTTTTTATTGTGAAGAGAAAGTTTTTAGAGGTATCTTCATGATTTGTTTCTATCATATCAAATTAGTTGTACTATGTTTTCAACACACTCTCTAACTAGCATATATCCGGAAGAATATCATATATTTTTCTGATTTTGTTTACTGTAGTCGATCATATACTTTTAGGCATTATAAAACTTGCTTTTTTTGCGTTTAGGTCCTGTGATCCCCTTAAAAATTATGTTTAAGTCCCATGTAATAGGGGGCAAGCCTATTGCCATCAACCGGGCACAAAAACAGCCTCTTAGTTTGGTACTGAGACTTCTCTAATGGAATCTGGCTAAGTGCCAGTGTAGCGGTATCTATAACGCCACATCACCACATGCGAACAACGCGTCATACTGACGTCACGCAAATCCTACATCGCGCAAGCAGAGTTTACCGCGCAACTAGCATAGATACAACGGCCCGACATGAATCATCGGGCAGTTGCCCGCTAGACACAACACCCGTCTGGTCGGAGGATCCTCCCTTTTCTATAGAGTATGAGTGAACTTTACACCCTGTTCCTCATATCGCTATACCAGTCTAACAATTATAATTTTCCTGGGACAGAAAAACAGAAAGACACAGACGTAGACTAAGTATTAGGTTCCCATTTTCATTCTATAACCCTAAAAATAAAGTACCTACAACAATTTAGAAGAGAAAATCAAAATTTAAAACATAAGCTGAACCGGTCAGCCGCAAATAATTTCGAAATTCTTTCAAACTAAACATTGTAAGAAGAATTTATGACATGTAAGATGATAATTCGAATTATGATGTAAAATATGAAAGTTCTATAGAAAGTGGTCATCACGCGAATACTGACGTGTTGCCTCATAGCTGAGATATTAAGCCTCTAGGCGAGATGTTAAAAGAAAGGTGAGTTAAATATATAAGTATGCTACTGCAAAAACCACTCTTATACAGATAAGGAACGAGCAAAACACCGCGGTTGTTCACTGCGTGTTTAATTGCATCATCTGCCTAATCTTTTCTCAACTATATTGGGGTCTATGTTGGGGTAGAGTACCAGTATTTTACATGGAGCGACTGCCTATCCGACATCCACAACCCCTTGGTAAGAGTGGTTGTCAGACTTTGGGGCTTCTGACTACCCGTAACGACTGTCAAAGATCCACGAATGACAGCCGGGACCATCGGCTTAACATGCTTTCCGAGGCTCGGAGGGGGATGTAAAGATCACGCAGAATCACAAAATTGGGATTTCAAAATCTAGTCGCAGTTTCATCTCCAGCGACAAACGAATGTCAAAAATTTAGGGAAAGTGGTGTTTTTGACCGATTAGACTGTGAACGTTCTTAAAATTACAAGAATTGCCTTCAAGGAGCCGTATTCTCTATGACACAGTGAACGAAACCGCGTCTAGGTATGTGAAGATGGTCACCCATCAAACTCAAACTCAAAACATTTATTTCAATTAAACCATTTACAGGCACTTTTGAATTGTCAAGAAGTCAGTCAGTCAGAAAATATGAAGCTAGTTGTCCATTCCAAAGCGTAGGTACCTATGGAGAAGAACGGGCAAGAAACTCCGTGGACACTCTTTTAAATTATATTTTTACAAAAATATTAGTTACATCATTAATGTTGAATTTAAAATTATATGTGAGAACGATGTAAAAAAGACGTAGGTACACGTTAAAAGCGTCCAGAGTACAGCTAATAGCAAGAAAACAACAATCCAAAAATAAAAATAAGTCGAGGCAGCTAAGTGATGACCAGCCCCAACTGACGGCGCCCGTTCACGAACATGACGCATAGATCAGCACCATTCAGCTCAACGCATCCACGGTTCAACCGCGGCAAGCGTAGCTTAACCTGATCGATTGACCCGTGCGGCTGTTATTACTTAGCGACAAACCCCTTTCATGTACAAGTATATAAAAACGGAGAGGAAATACTCATAGGGGATCAAAAAAAATTCCGCATCGCTGTCAACAGGAAAAGTGCCCAAAAGGCTGGTAGCTCCAAATTCTCAAACGCCACTTATCTCAGTCTTTCTCATTTAAATTTCCTTTTGAGGTTTTGCCACCAGCATCCTAAACACGTACATACATACAGAATCAGCCTATAATGTTCCCACTGCTGGGACACAGGCCTCCTCTCTGTGAGAGAGCGTGGACCCAATGCGGGTTGGTAGATGTCATAGCAGTGGTGGCCAAGTGGTAATGGCTGCGACTTACAGGCGCTTTACTTTGTGTAAATTATTTCATCACCACTGCTCTCAAAACGGTGAAGGAAAACATCGTGAGGAAACCGGCATGTCCTAGAACCAAAAATTCGAAGACATATGACATCTGCCAACCTGCACTGGGCCCGCGTGGTGGATTACGGCCCACTCCCTCTCACAGAGAGGAGGTCTGTGTCCCAGCAGTGGGAACATTATAGGCTGTTTATGATGATGATGAAATGTCATATGTCTTCGAAATTTTGGTTCTAGGACATGTCGATTTCCTCACGATGATTTCCTTCACCGTTAAGAGCAGTGGTGATAAAATAATTTACACAAAGTAAAGCGCTGGTCAGGGTTCGAACACCCGACCTTCTCTTAAGTCGCGGCCGATTCCACTGGCCCACCACTGCTCCTAAACACGTACGGCCAATAATTCAGCATATATGGTATATAATAAACCCATAATTCATCTTAGACAAGTGAAAAGTGAAAGTACATCTATCTCTGCCCATGCCTCCTCGTCTCTAAATTATCTCGACCGGTTTGAAGACACGTGTAAGGTCAATGGCATGCGATGCAAACAATTTGGAGCTGACAAAGTGAGTCTGATCAAAGAAAAAACCGGGCAAGAGCGAGTCGGACTCGCGCAACGAGGGTTCCGAACCATCATAAGTTTTTAAATTTTCACCGGCGAGCTACTTACTAGATCTCGTTCAAACCAATTTTCGGTGGAAGTTTGCATGGTAATGTACATCATATATTTTTTTTAGTTTTATCATTCTCTTATTTTAGAAGTTACAGGTGCCCGGACACACATTTTACCACTTTGGATGTGTCTCTCGTGCAAACTATTCAATTTAGAAAAAAATGATATTAGAAACCTGAATATCATTTTTGAAGACCTATCCATAGATACCCCACAAATATGGGTTTGATGAAAAAAAAATTTTGAGTTTCAGTTCTAAGTATGGGGAACCCCCAAAATTTATTGTTTTTTTTTCTATTTTTTGTGAAAATCTTAATGCGGTTCACAGAGTTCTACTTACCAAGTTTCAACAGTATAGTTCTTATAGTTTAGGAAAAAAGTGGCTGTGACATACGGACGGACAGACAGACATGACGAATCCATAAGGGTTCCGTTTTTGCCATTTGACTACGGAACCCTAAAAAGTTTGGCATTATAAAATGTCCTATAATCAAAAATTCGGAGACATTAATTGTCTTTCACTTTAAAGAGAAAACTAACTTGTCTTTGAATGTGAGTACCCTGCAGGCTATATTGAATATATGATTATAACTGTCTGGCGGTTTTGAGTATTAGGGTTCCGTAACAAAACGGTAAAGAAGAACCCTTATGGTGCGACTCAGTCTGTCTGTCTGTCCGTCTGTCACAGCTGGATATCTCAAGAACTACTAATGCCATCAACTTAAAATTTAGAATAGTTTTTGGTGACGTTTGCCCAACTATTTTGCAAATAAAGATATTAAAAAAAAAATCTGCAACAAGGCTGGAGGGAGGGAAAAGGGTGTCTTAAAAATTCGAAGTGGGGCCACTAGGGCGTGGGGGGTATTATATGAAAGAGCGCTGTTGGCACATTCTCAAAAAAATTTTCTTTTTTTTTAGGCTACATAGTTTTCGACTTTAGATGAAAAATGTAAAAAAAATACCGTTCCCCCCCCATACCTATCTCCAAAGTTTGCATAGAGAAAAATCTGTCTGTGATAGAAGTTTCATAAAGAATACAGGAAAAATAAAACGATGTCTCTAAATAGCACACTTTTTCAGAAATCATTAACAAAAATTACATTAGTTCCACTATCGGTCAACAGATGGCGCTGACCTAAAACTGCAATATTCCACACCGCAGTGTTAAAATCTGACGAATGTAGGCCTCGCCGATGAAAATTTAAAAACGTTTCACAAAACGAAACCCTCGATGCGCGAGCAGTTATAGGTTGTAGGTTCGAACCCAGGCAGGCACTGTTATCGTAAGCGAGATCGCGCGTGTTTTGTTTATATGATGATTAAAAAAATACCGCTTCGGATGTGTTCGGCTGTCCTCGGGTTTTAATGTATATCCGATATGTCAGTGAGTGATGATAAAGTATGCTGTTTGTGTTATAGAGGTATATGGAACAGGGTGTAAAGTTTACTCATACTCTATAGAAAAGGGAGGATCCTCCGACCAAACTAGTGTTGAGCCTGGCGGGCAACTGCCCGATGATTCATGGGCCGTTGTATCTATGCTAGATGCGCGGTAAACTCTGCTTGCGAGATGCAGGATTTTGCTTGACGTCAGTATGACGCGTAGTTCGGAGACCGGAGGTCGATAGTGGGCTGAGTCTTGTATCTTGCGATGCTTGCCAGGCCAGCTGAGGTTCCAGTGAGTCGGAACCGGTTGACACTGACTCGGAACCGGATGACATTGAGAGTCCCTGGAAAAAACCCAATAGATACTTTTATCTATATTCTATGTTATGTGGTTTGGTTTCCGCACTTAGTCCTTCGAGTGGACCATTGTGCGTGGGCAATGGCGACCGTCTCTGGTTATTCCACAAGCCCACCTTTCTCCAGAAGCTGATCAAATCTCCTGGTCTGTTGAGAACATCTGTGTAATCTGGGTGTCCCGAGAGTTTCTGACCTGATCTGGGTGACGCCTGTGCGGTTTCCTCAGCCTCCATGCAAGCCCTGCACAGGGGACTGTCCGTTATGCCTATTGTGTGAAAGTGTTTGTTCAGTGAGCAGTGTCCCGTGATGGTCCCCATCACCAGGCGCAGGCCTTTCCTGTCCAGGCGTAATAAACGCCTGGTTAGCGTGCCATCTAGTGAGGGCATGGATGGAACCCAATAGATACTTTGACCAGTTGCATTCACCGCATAACTACATAAAATCTACCAATATTATCGACCTCCTGCCTGCCCTTATCCCAATTTATTTCTGGTCGGCGCAACATGTCTTTTTCTTCCATACTTCTCTATTAGTCGTCATCTCGGTAGTCAGCCCCTTTCTAACCATATCATCATTCACACAGTCCATTCATCGTTTCTTTGGTCTTCCCCTACTCTTGTAGCCATCGACATTCATACTCAAAACGTTTTTCCTAAATGGAAAATCCCAATATTTACTTTGATAGATTACATTCAGCACGTCATCATCTGCCTAGCCTTTTCCCAACTATGTTGGGGTCGGCTTCCAGTCTAAGCGGTTGCAGCTGAATACCAGTATTTTACATGGAGCGACTGCCTATCTGACCTCCACAACCCAGTTACTGGGTAATACGATACCCCTTGGTAAGACTGGTTGTCAGACTTTCGGGCTTCTGACGACCCGTAACGACTGTTAAAGATCCACGAGTGACAGCCGGGACCAACGGCTTAACGTGTTTTCCGAGGCACGAATGGGGATGTAAAGATGGTCACCCATCCACAGATCAACCGCGGCAAGCGTAGCTTAGCCTAATCGATCAACCTCATAAAATCTACCAATCACTTGCATCTATTCGTGTCTACAAAGTGCTAAAAATAAAAGTAACAAGTCTTACCTAGTAGGTCATTAGGCTATTGACAATGCTCCGGGCTATTGTACACATAGCCAGTGGCGGATTAGCTCGTAGCAAGAGTAGCAAATGCTACGGGGCCCGCGCATACGGGGGCCCCGCGCACCAACGCTTTCTGACCGTAAAAATATCGAAGCGTAAAAATATTTTTACAACTCAATTTATGTACGAAATCTACCTAACTGTAGTTACGCCAATCGATGTTTTTGAGAATAAATAGGTATTTATTTTATAATCTATATTATTTGCCACTAATACACGCAACCAACGGTGTTCGGTATACAAGTTGGCTCGAAAACGACGTTCAAAAAAAATTTTTGAACCCTATCTACCTACCACAGATTATAGTGCCTACTACTCATTGACATAGAAAATTCCTATCTCAATGCTACTACCTCTGACACTGCAAGGCATAGACAAGTAATGAGGTTACGCCTGGCGCATAGTGTAAAATGAATTTATTTTATTTATTTACTTTTTGTTTTTATTTGCTAATATTTTACATATTTATTTATATCTGTAACTGCCCGTGAGAACACAGCGGGCCCTATCAGAATACCAGCGCTGCGACCTTTATTTTTTTTTAATGCGCAGCATCATGCTGAGATAGGAGCCTTTTGGCCTCGTATAGGACTTTGTTTCATTTTCCTTTTGTTACTTTTTTTTTTATATAACTTGGATTTTTATTTTACTGTGTTTAGTTTAGTTTGTGATCTTCCTGTACGAGTCGCAATAAATACTTTTTCTTTCTTTCTTTTCTTTCTTTCTTTTCTTGCTTTCTTTTCTTTCTTTCTTTCTTTTCTTTCTTTCTTTTCTTTCTTTCTTTCTATCTTCAATGTAGTTTGTATCAAAATGTTCAACAGCCATCGCTGTAGTGGTGAACGTTCTTTCTCAACATAAAAACGTGTTAAAACACGATGAGCCAACAACGTCTTAATCACGTCATTTTGATGAATATTGATTACGATTTGCTTAGAAAAGTCGTTATGAATAGTAATAGTTCTAAATTTGGCCCAAATTAAATCCAGAACAGTTTTTTGTAACAGTTTTGTTTAATTATTACCATGAAGTTGATGACCTAAAGCAAGCAAGCGACCCCTTTTTTTTTGTGGATGGGAAATCATCTAATGATCCCTCCCGCTCTGGGTGGAGCGGAAGGGAGTGTCAGACTCTTGCTGACTAAAACTCACACGCGTTCCTTCCTTAGCTCTTTATGTTCCGGGCCAGCGGTAACCCTTTCGGACAATCCCGCTGACCCGGCAGGCTTCGGCCCTATGGGGCCCCTCCTCGATGCTGACATCTCTTTGAGGCGCGCGTGGAACACGTACGCGCCCTCCGGCACGGGCCTGGTCCTGATCGGACGGTGTACCCATTACTCTCCGCCCGCAGGCCCGCGCCTACGGTGGCCGGGAGTCGTCCCGTGGCTCCCGACGCCCGGAGTGTCTCCCGCGGCGGCTGGGACGGCTCTCCCTCAAAACAAGGGACCCTTGATAACATTTGCTACAGGCCTAGCGCTGACTTAGTCCGGCACTGCATATTAGCCCGGGGCATCAACTTTCTAACACACTGAGCATTGCAACTTTGTACCAATAAATACTGATGAATGGCATTTCGATTTATAAAGAAACATATTGAACCATCTTCGTTTTTGTAGTTGGATTAATTAAGGCGCGTTAAGAAGCAAATTTTTAGGTAATTGACAGTAGCGCATCGCGGAAAGAAATAAGGTTCAAAATAGCGATGCGTTAGATGTTAGTTGAATCGAATGACTACCGAAATTGCAGTTTCATCGGAACATAATACACGAAACTTAATGCAGTCATTTGTTGCTTGACTTAATTGGGAGAGACCGTTTTTTTTTGGGTGGTAAATTATCAAATAACCTGTCCCGCTATGGGTGGAGCGGGAGGGCGTGTCAGACTTTTACTGACTAAAACCTACCCGTGTTCCTTCAGTTGCCTGTGCCAGGGGCCACGGTATCTCTTTCGAACAACCCGCGACCCTGGCAGGCATCGGCCCTAGCGGACCCCGTCTGTTAATGCTGACGTCTCTTTAAGGCGCGCGTGGAACACAACGCGCCGTCGACCTGGGCCGAGCTGCCCATTATTCCCATCTCAATATTATTTGAGACTAGCTGCGCCCCGCGGTTTCACACACATAAGTCTGGATCCCGAGAGAGTATCAGGATAAAAAGTATCCTATTCTAAAGCCCTAAGCCAGGTCATGCCAGGTCATTCAAGTCGGTTCAGCCATTTTAGCGGAAAAGCGTAGCAAACAAACATACGAAAAATCAAATCTTTTCTCTTTATAATATTATTTTAGACTAGTTACGCCCCACGGTTTCACCCGCATAAGCTTCGATCCCGTGTCATTTCCCGGGACTCAAACTATTTCTATACCAAATGTCATCTAAATCGGTTCAGCGGTTTAAGCGTGAAGAGGTAAAAGACAGAGACACAGAGACACTTTCGCATTTATAATATTATTATTAATATGGATGGATTTAGACAAGCTGTGTGCTAGGACACTGACAGGCCTCCTCACGGTTCGTGTTGGATCCTTTCTAGATACTCGTAAAAAGTGTTCATGAGTCAATTTTTTTTTCATGGTCTGTCAGTTTGAGTAATTTATGTGGCCTACCCAAATGTCCTTTCTTTGGTATTGTTCGTCGAATCGTTGAGTCTTGAGTTGAGCTGCACGATTTTTGACAAATGCGTGCACTGACTGGACAGGTCCTCTCAATCTGTGTGGTTCTTTCCTCAAAAGACCACCTCAGACATCGATCTACATGGTCTTCATATAACCTGACCAAGATTATGTCTGGACTTTAAAAGAGACTGTGACCTCTGAGTTTGTTTCGGCCTTTCTTCTCAGAGTAGTCAGATAGGAAACGCCGACTTCATCTAGTTTAAAAAAAAAACATGATTGACGTGTAAAAGTGTTTGTACAAACCTACTTACAAAAAATAAAATCATTTCATTTCATTTCAATACAAATCTTTCACCCCAGGAGCAATGACGTCAAAACTTTTTGTATAGTCTACGAAGCTTGTCAAACTAAGTTTGACAGATTTTTTGCTCCCCTCTACAATAACATGTTGTCAATATTGACGGACCCTATTGCGCCGCGGACTGACAGGCGCCTGCGTCAGTGGTCTACCAAGTATTACATGTTGCAATAACAAAAAAAAAAACAAGTTATAGGTAAAGAACCTGGAATTGTTTATTGCTGGTGCAGTGGTAGCGGACGCGACTCACGAGTTGCTGTAGGTCGTCACAGTTCGTGAAACACAAAATAAAAATTGTTTCAACAACAAGACAGTGTGCCTCACGGCTGCGCCAAAAAGGTTCAGACAGATGCTGTCTGACGCTGGTCTTCTAATGAACCTTTAGGGAAAAGTGACGGGGACTGCACACAGTTTCAACACACCAAATACGTATTTTTTATACTTATCACACTAATATGATAAAGGCGAAAGTTTGTGAGGGGGTGTGTGTGGGGGTGTGTGTGTGTGTGTTTATATGTTTGTTACTTCTTCACGCTCAAACGGCTGGGCCAATTTTGCTGAAATTTTGGTATGGAGGTAGCTGACACCCTGGATTAACATATAGGCTAGTTTTTATCCCGATATTCCCACGGGATCGACATTTACGCGGGTAAAACCGCGGGGCGCAGCTAGTAAATAAATAAATAAACTAGTAATCAAGAACATAAATCATTATAAAAATAAAAAATAACGAAAACAACATGTCTCAGCAAAACCTGTTCTTCGCGATCAATCTAGATTAGATAAACAACATTTATATTTAGTATATGCGAAACCCGAAACACGGACTAGTATTTTTATGTAAAGAATCCATGTACAAAATTTCAAAACTGTATCATGAAAAATCACAAAGTTATAAGCTGTTTGTCCGTACAAAAACATGCTCACCCGCGCCGCTTTCCTGCGCTCATAGTGGGTACCTAGGTACCTAACCGTTCAGCGCGGAGATTGGATAACCTACTTAGTGTCGCTCGGTGTCCAACTTTTAACCTTTTTTAAGTAAATATTTTTGGGACAAAGTATAACATGGGGTAAAAAATATTGGAATCGATTCAGTTACTTATTCTGAACAAACTTATTCAGGATTCGCATTTATACTAAAAATAACGTTGTATTGCTCCGTGCACGGTGCACTCAGGCGCAACAGGCCCTCAAAGCGTATCAAACCCAGGACCAATCAGCTCCACAACACCAACGAGGCACTGAGAAATTCGTAACGGAAAAACCCAATAACATTTCGCCAACCCAGGAATCAAACCTATGACCTCTGCTCAATAGTCACGCTTGCAATGATGATTTAAAAATATTACATAACAAGATTCTCAGGTTATTCCCTTGTAAATACGCCATAGTGAGTCATACATATTTAAATACATGGTATATATGTATATATTCTACGGAAAATACGTAGGTATGTCTTTTATAATCTGATACTACGAATTTTCCACGAAAACAACCTTCACAGGGACGTTACTAAGAAGAATTGTATTAGTAAAGTTCCATTCAAGTATTACGTAAGTACTACAGGGGGGCGGGGGGTCTTTGCTTATCTTTGATGACATGGGGTTGGGGGAGGGTCTGGATGGTGATCTGATTAGTGACTACGTCAGCAGTATTTTTTTACTTGTATTTTTACTATTGTTTTATCATGATAATTTTTATTATTTTGTGAGATAGGTAGGTCCATAGTTTTTTGTTTTAATTTAATTAAGGTTCGTCATCATCTGCCTAGCCTTTTCCCAACTATGTTGGGGTCGGCTTCCAGTGTAACCGGATGTAGCTGAATACCAGTATTTTACATGGAGCGACTGCCTATCTGACCTCCACAACCCAGTTACTGGGTAATACGATACCCCTTGGTAAGACAGGTTGTCAGACTTTCAGGCTTCTGACTACCCGTAACGACTGTCAAAGATCCACGAATGACAGCCGGGACCAACGGCTTACGTGCTTTCCGAGCCACGGAGGGGTCTCGGTATGTAAAGATGGTAACCCATCCACAGACCAACCGCGGCAAGCGTAGCTTAACCTGATCGATCGACGTGCGGCTGTTATTATTTAGCCACGGGCCCCTCTTAAATTAAGGTTCTTATATATCTGATAAAAGTTTTTTTTATAGTTTGAAAATCAGTGCCTGAAGTGAGTCCTTTGTGAGTGAATAGGCTATTTGACTGGTTTCTGATAAACATCTCAGATTATTTAATGGTGTTTATCGAGCCCACAAAAACCTATTACTTCAAATTGCATAATGTATTTCTTTTAGAAAATAGTAAATAAAAATGTACTGTTTAAATAAGCCGCCAAAACGCTATCTTTAACAATATGGCGTCGTAACGTCACAATACACGTAAACAAACGTTGAAACGGTCGAGATACTAGACAAAAGTCATCTGTTCTGTCAACGATAGACAGAAATTGACTATATCATGATGTCATCATAAGTTCAGCCAATCCAGACCGTTTTCGATTACGTGGCGCCAGATTTAAAAAGATGATGTTTTTTCGGGTTTTTTTTAATAAATAATACATTGTTTTGTAGTAAAATTAATAGAAATCGATTTTAAAAGCGATAATCTATACGAGTGTCAATAATTATGACCTTATTTTTTACATTGTCAAATAGCCTATTGCTCATCACCGTTTTAAAGAAATACGTATTTCTACGAAAACCATTAATTATACTATCAATTTAACTGTAGATAAACTAATTTTGTATTAAATTTGAATAATTTAAATGTGTTCAAAGTTTGCTTCGCTATGTCAATTTGTCATAGTTGTCAAAAGCTAATTTATTTTTGTTGTTATCTAAATCTATACAAATAAATAAAATAGAAGTGTCTGTTTGTAATCCATATTATGCATTCTAATATTATAAATTCGAAAGTAACTCTGTCTGTCTGTCTTTATGTTACCTTCTCACGCCTAAACCACTGAACGGATTTGGATAAAATTTGGCAGAGAGATAGATTGCATCCCGGGGAAGGACATAGGATAGTTTTTATCGACATACCTTGCGGGCGAAGCCGCGGGCGGAAGCTAGTAATAATATAAATGCTAATGTGTGTCTGTCTGTTTACCTCTTCACGTTTAAACCAATGAACCGATTTAAATGAAATTTGGTATAGAGATAGTTTGAGTCCCGGGAAAGGACATACGAGTTTTTATCCCGATATTCCCTCGGGATCGACACTTATGCGGGTGAAACCGCGGGGCGCTGCTAGTGTCAAAATAAAAGCTTTTTACTAAATGCATATTATAAAAGTATATACGGTAGGTACTTGTAACAAAAAAAATAAATTGTCTGCCTGTCTGTTTGTTCCAACTAATCTCTAAAACGGCTTGACCGATTTTGATGGAATTTGGCATGGGGATACTTTGAACCTTGGGGAAGGACATCGGGTACTTTTTATGATATACCCTTTTTTTTTTTTTTGTTTGCGGGGGGAAACCTTCAAAAGGCACCTGGACTTTGGGGAAAAAGACCAGGTTGTGTGGATTGGAGATTGTGAGATTGGATAACCTACGTACCTTTTTTAAATATTTTTGGGACAAAATACAATGGGGTAAAAATTATTGGAATCGATTCAGTTTTTTATTCTGAACAAACTATATTCAGGTTTCGCAAATATACTAAAAATACCGTTGTATAGGTACCTCCTCGGGGAACATACCGAGTGGTGTAGTTCTTGTAAAACCCAAGAGGTTAATAGGTCTTCACTGAATGCTATTTTATAGTTAATGACAAAGATAATTGGATATTATGCGGTCTCATGTATAATGTACCTACACGATTATAGATAATAGTTTCTGGTTAAATACTAATTGTAATCAAGATGTCTTTGGTTTCCTAGATATTTATCCATAGACACGTGTGGAAGGCTTAATGTTAAAGGTTGTGTATGGAATTTGTAGGTAATTGTAGTTGTTATCTATACTTATATAGAAGCTGAGATGAGAATTCTAAGAGGGATATGTGGTGTAACACGAACGGAATAGAATAAGAAATGAGTACTTATGAGGAAGTCTGAAACTGGCACTGGTGACTGAAAAGTTGTGGGGAAATTGGTTGTCACTGAGTCACCTGTGTCCCAACAGCTAGTTTCATATAAATATTATAAACTGATTATGGTGAAAAACTACCATTGAATTCAAAAGTCAGCCTGCGTTTTGTAACTTCATCACCACGACAGCACGATCATAGCACGATCGGCCTATAATGTTCCCACTGCTGGGACACAGGCCTCCTCACTGTGAGAGAGAGTGGGCCGTAATCCACCACGCGGGCTCAGTGCGGGTTGGTAGGATGTGCCAGTTTCTTGACCATGTTTTCCATCACTAATTTGAGAGCCGTGATGAAGAAATACCCACTAAGTAAAGGGCCTGGTCAAGCTCAACTGGAAAAGCACAGAACCGGTCAAAGTAGCAATGCTTGGGGCAGCCTATGTCCAGCAGTGGACGTCTTTCGGCTGAAATGATGATAACAAAGGCCTGTCTGCATGCGATTCAAACCTTTTTTTTTTTGGTGCGCGGTGTAAATCCTAGTCTTCCTCCAACGTGGGGGTGACAGAGGGGTATGCCGGACTCTTACCGGCTAAAACCACCGCGGTGTTCCACCTCTACCTATGGCCGGGGGTGCGGGATTCGCCTAAGCATTCACCGCTCCCCCGACAGGCCTCGACCCGCTGTTCCTCAGCGGGTCCCACCTCCCCGTGCGGCCATTCCCATTATGGCGCCACTCTCGAGTGGCACGCGTGGAACACTCCCGCTGCGGCGCCAACTCGGGCCTGTCTGGACAGGCACTCGAACCTACCACCCGTCTTCCCGAACTCCTACGTGGCGTTGGTTTCGACTGGGCCATTGCTCTTTCAGCCGAGAGATCGAGCCATAATCACAGCTAAAGGCACGTGTCAACGTGAATGATCTAAACGTGAGTGGATAACTGCGGTGCATACATCTACAATTAATCAAATTGTTGCCATATAGGTAACTATAGCTTCCGCCTGCGGCTTCGCCCACGAGGTATGTCGATAAAAACTATCCTATGTCCTTCCCCGGGATGCAATCTATCTCTCTGATAAATTTTATCGAAATCCGTTCAGTGATTTAGGTGTGAAAAGGTAACAGACAGACAGACAGACAGAGTTACTTTCGAATTTATAATATTAGTATGGATTCCCCATTGATGTATGGTCTAATTTATAAGCTGAGAAAGAAAAAGAGAAACGAAAAGTAGTATTTTTTTAAACATAATCACCCTATAATGTTCCCACTACCGGGACACAGGCCTCCTCTCGATGACAGGAAGTGGGCCGTAATCCACCACGCGGGCCCAGTGCGGGTTGGTAGAGGTCACATGTCTTCAAAATTTTGGTTCTAGGACGTGCTTACTGCCTGGTGACAATAGGCTATTTGACAATGTAAAAAATAAGGTCATAATTATTATACACTCGTATAGATTATCGCTTTTAAAATCGATTTGCATTCATTTTACTACAAAACAATGTATTATTTATAAAAAAATCCCGAAAAAACTTCATCTTTTTAAATCTGGCGCCACGTAATCGAAAACGGTCTGGATTGGCTGAACTTTAGATGACGTCATGATTTAGTAAATTTCTGTCTACCGTTGACAGAACAGATGACTTTTGTCTAGTATCTCGACCGTTTCAACGTTTGTTTGCGTGAATCGTGACGTCACGACGCCATATTGTTAAAGATAGCGTTTTGGCGGCTTATTTAAACAGTACATTTTTATTTACTATTTTTTAAAAGAAATACGTTATGCAATTTGAAGTAATAGGTTTTTGTGGGCTCGTTAGACACCATTAAATAATCTGAGATGTTTATCAGAAACCAGTCAAATAGCCTATTCCAGAGTCATGATTTTCTTGTGTAATTTTCCTTCAACATATTATGGTAAGACTTTGAAGTCCATTGTACACCAAGAAAGAACATGCAAGACAAATAATGATTTTATTACTGTAAATACTGACTTATTTAAAATACACTTTACAGGTAAATATTTCAATACACGTTTTTAGGGTTCCGTACCCAAAGGGTAAAAATGGGACCCTATTACTAAGACTTCGCTGTCTGTCCGTCCGTCTGTCTGTCACCAGGCTGTATCTCAAGAACCGCGATAGCTAGACAGTTGAAATTCTCACAAATTATGTATTTCTGTTGCCGCTATAACAACAAATACTAAAAACAAAATAAAATAAATATTTAAGGGGGGCTCCCATACAATAAACCGGTTTTTTTCGGCGTTTTTGCTTTGTGGTACGGAACACTTCGTGTACGAGTCTGACTCGCACTTGGCCAGTTTTTTCTATTGACAGCTATCTAGGACATGACTATAGACATAGTCTATTTACCATATAATGGAAGGTCTATGTGCAGCACTCGTTTATCATTTATGGGCTGATATCATATACCTACCTTATTAGTAAGAACGGAAGATGACGATGGCAATTACAATTCTATTTTAAGTCTTTATAGTGGTTGTAATGGCAATCATGTCAGAGTAAACTAGTTGCGAGCTCGAACGCACTGGTGGTCATGGCCAAAAAGCACGCTGTCTCACCTGGCTTCGTGTCCAACAGAGCTAGTATGAGTGAGCAGTTAGTTGCTAGTCTACACGCACAACGTCTAGTTCTCTCGCACAGGAACACCGTTCTATACTGATAGGCGTGTAAAATAATTCGAAAAGTGTTTTGGAAAATCGAGTTTTATGAAAAAACCACTGCATAAATCAATTACAAATATAGTTTATTGAACTCTTCGATAACAGAGCTTTGTCGGTACGGACTTGTTTACACCCAAAGTTACTTTAAAAATAGCAAGAAAAACGAATCTTTGTTGGCTCATAACTTTTTAATGTTTTTTTTTTACTATTCTCCGATGGAACCCTTTGGGTACGGTCAAAGCCAAAGTCAAAGCCAAAGTCAAATCATTTATTTCAAATAGGCACATTAAAGGCACTTTTGAACGTCAAAAAAAAACTAAATAGAAATGATTCTAGTCGCCCATTCCAAAAGGTAGATTTCGTATGGAGAAGAATGGGCAAGAAACTCCACCGTTACTCTTTTAAAATGTTTTACAAGGTCTTGTATACATAATAAAAATTATATGTGAACACGATGCACCCATAATAAAATTAGTCTACCACAAAAGGTAAAAAGAATTAAAAATTAAGCAATGACAGGTAAATCAAATAAGTGATAGATACATGGTGCTCACATATTTACAAGTTATTTAAAAAAAAAAATGCAAAAGTAGTTGAACTTTAACAAGTGTGTGAGCCACTGTAGTCGCAGATTGTAAAAAATGAATTAAAATAAGATGTTATATTAAAAAAAAATATATATATATACTATAATATAAATAAAAATATATGTAATATAAATTAAATTAGGAACAAGTTTGATGTTGTCTAGACTTTTAGATTGTCCTATGGAGCAGGACCAGCATGGTTCCAAACATTCTTATCTTGGATATAATCCTCTAATTTGTAATATCCTTTACACGGAATTCCTTTATGCGGAATCCTAAAAAGGAAGTGTGAATGATGATAGAGATGTATGACAGAAAAAAACAATGCTGCGCCGACCACTTATAAAATATTATAAGGGCAGAAAGATGATCAGTATCAGCCTATAATGTTCCCACTGCTGGGACACAGGCCTCCTCTCTGTGAGAGGAAGTGGGCTTTAATCCACCACGCGAGCCCAGTGCGGATTGGCAGATGTCACATGTCTTCGAATTTTTGGTTCTAGGACATGCCGGTTTCCTCACAATGTTTTCCTTCACAGTTTTCAGAGCAGTGATGATTAAAATATTTATACAAAGTAAAGCGCCTGTCTGTCTTTGAACCTACGACCTACAACTCGTAAGTCGGAGTCGTTACCACTGAGCCAGCAATGCTCTGTGAATCTAGTCAGAAAGGTGATGACAAACCATGAATGTTATCTAGGAAGTCTAGGAACTAGACATTAGACGTCATTGATGATACCATGATTCACAGTAAAAATAAATAAAACATAAAGTGTTTGGCCAGACTGGGGCGCGGGCGCGGGTGCGGGAACGCGCGCGGACTTCTTGTCCGCACTGGAGCGCGGCTGCGTTCTGCGTGTTGACGTATACAGGGTTTGTCAAAATATAATATGGATGAAGAAGACTTATTTTTACTAGAAAAAAGCTCGAAGTAGATTGAGAACCCCGGCCCCCTCACTGCGCTGCGGCCACTTGTATGAACGAGCTATGGCGTGAGTTGCCCGCCCGCTCCCCGCGCCGAGCAGCCCGCGTTGCTCACCGCACCCGCGTGCCTACTATGGTGGACACTCAAAGGAAGTTCAATGTTTGAGTACGCCGCGCCCGCCCCGCGCCCGCTGCCAGTCTGGCCAAACAAAGAAGATACAATTTACGACTTATTCAAATAATAGTCATAGGATTTTTTTCCGTTCCAAGAAAAATCCATGGCTGAAGATGGTGACGAAACTCTTTTCCATAGTAAGTAGAACATTCTAGGAATATTGTGATGCTCGTGGCTAAAATAATAACAGCCGCACGGGTCGACCGAAGGTTAAGCTACGTTTGCCGCGGTTAGTTTGTGGATGGATGACCAAGCCGTTGGTCCCAGCTGTCATTTGTAGATCTTTGACAGTCGTTACGGGTTCTCAGAAACCCGAAAGTCTGACGGCCATGTTATCAGGGAGTATCATGTTACTCGGTAAATCGGCCAACAAAAAGATCTGTCACCTGGCATTATGTGAGTCGGTTCTCTGCTACTGCATTACAATATGGGGCGGAGTCGGTATAGAACCTCAATGATACAATTGGAAAGAGCCCAAAAAACAGCGCTAAAGATTATATATCCCACAGATCACCTGTGAATCACCAATAGTCGGACAACCAAGCGATATCGTGTACCCCAGTAACTGGGTTGTGGAGGTCAGATAGGCAGTCGCTCCATGTAAAATACTGGTATTCAGCTGCATCCGGTTAGACTGGAAGCCGACCCCAACATAGTTGGGAAAACGCTAGGCAGATGATGTTATATTTTGTCCCAAAAATATTTAAAAAAGGTTAAAAGTTGCACACCGAGCGACACTAAGGGTCAGTTCACACCGAGACGCGACGCGACGCGCAGTTTTCAAGATAGAAATACAATTACAGACCTTATCTTCTACACTAAAAGGTACACAATTCAGTGTCTACTTACTACGTCGAGCTACGCAGCGCGGCGCCGCCGCCGCGCGGCGTAGTTCACTGAATTGTGTACCTTTTTGTGTAGTAGATAAGGTCTGTAATTGTATTTCTATCTTGAAAACTGCGCGTCGCGTCGCGTCTCGGTGTGAACTGACCCTACGTAGTAGGTTATCCAATCTCCGCGCCGAACGGTTAGGTACCTAGGTACTATTATTAATGAGCGCAAGACGGCGCGGCGCGGGTAAGCATGTTTTTGTACGGACAAAGAGGCAACTTAACAAGCTTATAACTTTGTGATTTTTCATGATACAGTTTTGAAATTTTGTACATAGATTCTTTACATAAAAATACTAGACACGTGTTTCGGGCCGCATCCGGTTAGACTGGAAGCCGACCTCAACATAGTTGGGAAAAGGCTGGGCAAATTGATTGGAGTAGAATATTCTAGGGAGTTTCCATCTTGTGGTTATAATAATGAGCGATCTATCACAAATTATCACGGCAATGATCCTTCACCTCGACATGGTAAGAAGAATTTTATGGTTGGTTTATAGCCATAGGAGGTAGCGGAGCGGTTAGCGATAATGTCTTGGTGATGATGATTTTTTAAATTTTAAACTCAAAAAAATATTTGTTTGCAAATAGTGCAAACAATGCTACAAAAAATTCTAAAAGCTTAAAAAATTGCCAAGTTATAATTAATGTTTTTAAATAGCTGCTAGACAAAGACGGCAGTACCATAGAAGTGACGTCACGACTATATAACTTCATACTAGCGGCATACCATTGTCCGTACCGCGCGACAAGGACGGGAATAATCCCCACCAAAAATTCAAATTCCGTGAAATTACATTATCTATTCGAACATTTCTAATATGTCATCTTCCCTATTAGTACGGACGAGCATAAGAATAATCAGCCTACAATGTTCCCACTGCTGGGACACAGGCCTCCTCTCTCTGAGAGAGTGGGCCGTAATCCACCTCGCGGGCACAGTGCGGGTTGTTAAAATGTCACAAGTCTTCTTCTTCTTCGTTCAGGACATGCCGGTGTCCTCAAGATGTTTCCCTTCACTGTTTTGAGAGCAGTGGTGATGAAATAAATTACACAAAGTAAAGCGCTTGCCTGGGTTCGATATGGTGTATATAATAAAGAGTATTCTATCCTATTCTTCCTCTTCGGCGGTTGGACAGGTGCCTGAATCGCCCCGCTTATCGCTCCGCTCTCCCAAACCCACAACCCAACATTAATGACGTATTTAAACTCACTATTACCCAGAACTTCCTTGACTGCTTAACCTGCAGTAATTAGAAGCATTATACTTGTTTACTACAAAGTAATTATGTTATACATGAGTTAGCGTCAATGGTCCAGAGGTCAGGCAGGTGTGATACGCTTACAGATGCTGATTGTCAGGGCAAAGTCAAAGTATAATGAGATTATGCACAGCTCTGCCGTTATTGGGGGTTAACATGAAGACACCTAACTAAAAAAAAAAACAAATTGAATGGTTTAACAATAGGTTTCACAGAAGTTATTATAAAAAAATTATCTGGTGTCAAATCAAAGGTTATCTTGAGTAATTTAAATTGTTTGTTGTTATTTTTTCCAACCAATCGCAAAATCTCAGGAGAAGGTGAGGGGCTCATGATTTACTTATCAAAGACTTGGTCAGTGGGGCTCATGGCTAAGTAAATAACAGACCCACAGGTCGATCAATCAGGTTAAGCTAAACTTGCTAAGCTCAGTCCGTAGATGGCCGATATCCGCCGTGTCTCGGATAGCACATTAAGCCGTTGTTGGTACCGGCTGACATTAGTGGATTTTTAATAGTCGTTGTGGGTAGTCAGAAGCGCGAAAATCTAATAACCAACCTTAACAAGGTATAATTTTAGAGTGCAGATAGGCAGTCGCAATGAGAGACTTTAATTCATGTAATAAAGTTAAGTTAAACTTAGGTTCTCTTGTTAACGACGGAAGAAACTTGGTCCCAAAGTAATGCCCTCTGGCACTCCAGAAGAAAAAAATATTATTTCTAACATAAATTCCTATACATGACGTGTTTCTACTGTTCAACAGGAAAAATACTCCAATAAATTAAAAAAAAATATTGATCTATATCTTATCTTTTAACTCAGTTAAAAGACAGAACATAGTGATAGTGTCATAGGCTGATACAATTTCAACAAATGAACCGCTTTTAGTTTATCTGATTCCAAAAAAAAATAAGGTTATGAAATGTTTAAATATAGAATGTGTTCTAGTTTATTGACGTCACAAGAAATCCAATATGGCGGACAGTGGCCGTTAGGTAATAAAAACATGTTATTTTTATTCGACAGTTCGTTATTGTTTCCTCGACTAAGTTGATGGTTTTTAGAGTTTCGCAGCCAAATGGAAAAACTGAACCCTTACAGTTTCGTTATGTCCGTCTGTTTGTCTAACCGGATGACACTAGTAAACTTCTCGGAAACTAATGACAATAATATCGATAAAAGTTGGAAAGAAGATCTAAACAATAATAGTATAGTGAGATTACTGATTTGAACAATATGAGTAACTGGCGAAAGAGTTTACTTTTACACCTTTTCATGGCAAGTTTGGCGCAGTGGCCGAGCAATAATTGATTACCTACTGCAATACGAGTACGTGTCATGGGTTCGTTTCCCATGCGGAATAATCTTCAATCAATCTTAGGATAGTTGTTGTTTTGTAATTTGTTTTTTTTTACTAATTAAAATTTTCTTTTGTTTCAGGTCGTTTGGCAGTGATTATGTTCAGTATATGCACCGTGGTGCTAGGAATCATACTATCTTTCGTGCCTTGGCTGGATTATATTATATTTAGGGTGAGTAATGAGTATTATACCTTATCTTTGGTAAATATTTCCATTCACAGTGACACAACAATTACAATTTACAAGTACAGTATGGAAACCATATAATATATGCAATAAATTTGTTATCGCCTTTTCTGACGATATTCAAAAAATTCACGAAATCTGTCGCGAAAAAAAAATCTGCTGTTCTCTACATTTTGACGAGGTATGCGAACATAAATGTAGGGAACAGCAGATTTTTTTTCATTCTCTCATTTCTGCGACTCTTTTTAGGATTCCGTACACAAAGCGTGCCAACGGAACCCTATTACTCAGCCTCCATGTCCGTCTGTCTGAACCTCATGAACCGTAATAGGTAGACAGTTCAAAACAAAAAAAAAAAAAAAAATAATGTTAATAAAAATTCAAGGGATTCTTTAAACTTAGAAACATGTTTTTTTTCAGCTTTTTTTGGCTTGTAGTACAAACGCCAGCACATCAAGCTACGCGAAACTGTTAAATTTTCCCAATCAACTTTAAACCTTATGCTCTAGCGATAAAGTTGACAATCTATTAAAGAAATTTGACAGATTGTAGTAGCTTGGTGTGCTGGTGTCTGTACATTACCTTGCGAACCCTTCGTGTGAGAGTCCAATTCGTACTTGTTAAAAGAACTATCTTTATTGGTCCAAGCTCGTATCGTATAAAGAAGTAAGATCTACACACCTCTTGGGGACATTATCTCCAAGCTCATCATCATCTGCCTAGCCTTTTCCCAACTATATTGGGGTCGGCTTCCAGTCAAACCGGATACAGCTGAATACCAGTATTTTACATGGAGCGACTGCCTATCTGACCTCCACAACCCAGTTACTGGGTAATACGATACCCCTTGATAAGACTGGTTGTCAGACTTTCGGGCTTCTGACTATCCGTAACGACTGTCAAAATTACACGAATGACAGCCGGTTACACTATCTCCAAGCTCATGCTGTGATAACATATGAGCCTGTCTGCAAGAGCAGTCAGCTCTGCTATCAGCTGACTGCACAATATGCGCCAGACATACTTCAATCTTGTCAAGGTTATTTACAGACACACTTAATATTTACAGACACACTTAATATTTACAGACACTTAATATTTACAGACACTTAATATTTACAGACACACTTAATATTTACAGACACACTTAATATTTACAGACACACTTAATATTTACAGACACACTTAATATTTACAGACACTTAATATTTACAGACACTTAATATTTACAGACACACTTAATATTTACAGACACTTAATATTTACAGACACTTAATATTTACAGACATACTTAATGTTTACAGACACACTTAATATTTACAGACACTTAATATTTACAGACACACTTAATATTTACAGACACACTTAATATTTACAGACACTTAATATTTACAGACACTTAATATTTACAGACACACTTAATATTTACAGACACTTAATATTTACAGACACACTTAATATTTACAGACACTTAATATTTACAGACACACTTAATATTTACAGACACACTTAATATTTACAGACACTTAATATTTACAGACACTTAATATTTACAGACACACTTAATATTTACAGACACTTAATATTTACAGACACTTAATATTTACAGACATACTTAATGTTTACAGACACACTTAATATTTACAGACACTTAATATTTACAGACACACTTAATATTTACAGACACACTTAATATTTACAGACACACTTAATATTTACAGACACACTTAATATTTACAGACACTTAATGTTTACAGACACACTTAATATTTACAGACACTTAATGTTTACAGACACACTTAATATTTACAGACACTTAATATTTACAGACACACTTAATATTTACAGACACTTAATATTTACAGACACACTTAATATTTACAGACACTTAATATTTACAGACACACTTAATATTTACAGACACTTAATATTTACAGACACACTTAATATTTACAGACACTTAATATTTACAGACACACTTAATATTTACAGACACACTTAATATTTACAGACACTTAATGTTTACAGACACACTTAATATTTACAGACACTTAATGTTTACAGACACACTTAATATTTACAGACACTTAATATTTACAGACACACTTAATATTTACAGACACTTAATATTTACAGACACACTTAATATTTACAGACACTTAATATTTACAGACACACTTAATATTTACAGACACTTAATGTTTACAGACACACTTAATATTTACAGACACACTTAATATTTACAGACACACTTAATATTTACAGACACACTTAATGTTTACAGACACACTTAATATTTACAGACACACTTAATATTTACAGACACACTTAATATTTACAGACACACTTAATATTTACAGACACACTTAATATTTACAGACACACTTAATATTTACAGACACACTTAATATTTACAGACACACTTAATATTTACAGACACACTTAATATTTACAGACACACTTAATATTTACAGACACACTTAACATTTACAGACACACTTAATATTTTCGCACGACTGCTGAGTATGTGGCCCTGGGTTCGATTTCCAGGTCGGGCAGAGTGTACTAGGTTTTTTCATTGGGAATTTCTTAGTAACAGCCCGGAGTTTGGAAGTTGGTGGTGTGATACCCCCGTGTCTCGGAAAACACATACAGCCGTTGTTGAGTGAGAGTGAGGGAAGAGAGAGTGCACCTGTGTATGCGCACATACTTGTGCGCTATAATATCTTCCACGTCGATGGCGAGTCTCCAATGAGCGTAAGTGTCGATCCCGTAGGAATATCGGGGTAAAAACTATCCTATGTCCTTTCCCGGGACTCAGACTATCTCTATACCAAATTTCATCTAAATCGGTTCAGCGGTTTAAACGTGAAGAGGTAACAGACAGACAGTCAGACACACTTTCGCAATTACAATATGAGTATGGATAGTATGGATTTTCTTCAATAACCGTTTCTTTTTGTTATAGGAATTAAAACTCTGGAACGGCTCTCTTAGCTACAGCTACTGGCACAAGCCTGGAGTCGTCAGACTCTCGAAAGTCTACATCTTCAACGTGACCAACCCGCAAGCCTTCCTGGAGACGGGCGAGAAACCCAAGCTTGTGGAGGTCGGCCCATTTGTTTATAGGTTTGTTCCTGATTTTGTTATCAATACTCAATATATTTATTGCTTTACACAATTTGAACTTAGGTGGTACAGAGACCAGGGGGCCTAAAAAGCCCAATTTAGCAGAATCATAAAAGGATGACATTATGAATCATAATGGACAGTTAACTGTTAAGTTAATCGTATCAAATCCCATTGGTCCCAATCCAATCCCAATCTCTTTGATTATACCTACTTCTGACTGTCTTCGGCATATGATTCATAATGTTACCCTTTTGTGATTCTGCTAAAGTGGCCTTTTTAGGCCCCATGATCATTGTAGACCCTGTCGGACACAGCGAAGTAGGAGAGAACTTGGCTAAATACTTATTTTACTATAATTATCATCACCTGCCTAGCCTTTTCCCAACTATGTTGGGGTCGGCTTCCATTCTATCCGAATGCAGCTGAATACCAGTATTTTACATGGAGCGACTGCCTATCTAACTTCCACAACCTAGTAGCTGGGTAATACGATACCCCTTGATAAGACTGATTTTCAGACTTTCAGGCTTCTGACTACCCGTAACGACTGTAAAAGATCCACGAATGACAGCCGGGACCAACGGCTTTACGTGCTTTCTGAGGCACGGAGGGGTCTTGCTAAGTACCAGATAATCACCCATCAACATAGTTGGGAAAAGGCTAGGCAGATAGGACGTACCAAAGAGTTTATTGCACGTACTTTTGCTTACCACTTGGACTCTTTGGGCTAATGCTTTATTATTATATTTTGTGTCGTCCCACTGCAGGGCAAAGGCCTACCTTCCCTCTTTCCACTTTTCTCGGTCTATTGCGATTGTGGGCCAATCCTTTAAGAAGGAGTCTAGCTCATCCCGCCATCTCCTTCTGGGCCTGCCGCGCAGTCGTTTCCTGCCATTGGGGATCCACTGAGTCATAGTCATAGTCATTTATTCATAAACAAGTAACTTGTATCTGAATTTACACACAATATTACACAATAATTTTCCATACACAACACTACATAAGTACACTAAAAGAAAAAATAAAAGTGGTGGCTTTTGCATATTGCTGCTCCGACATGCGACAGATATGGCCAGCCCCATTGACATATATATATTACTAGCGTAAGGACCGGGCTAACGGCGCGACTAAATGGCACCAACGCGCTGGCCCTAAAATGACGGTTTTAGGGCCAACGCGACTCAGTTGACAGTGGTGCGCGCGAACTTCGAATTTCGAACGAAGAACTTCTATGTAAAATGTTCAGACGGGCGTATCCTTACTTTTGAAATCATTGGCCAGCCCAGTTCCACTTCAGTCCAGCAGCTGGGCTAATGCTAATAAATATAAAAAACAATCGTAAATTCGTGACTGTTTTATTAAGTATAGAAACTAAACCATACTCATGACTGACGTTTACTACGTCAATGTATGTCAAAATACCCGCAAATAAATAAAAATAACCACAAATTAACTTTAACCATAGAAATATCACGGAAATCGTGTTTTTTATGAATCAATTCTTTGCCTAGTTCATAGAGTTAAATGATAATGTAGTCATCTATGTGTATTTATAATATACTAGCTTCTGCCTGCGACTTTGTCCGCATGAAATTCCTTGTTCCCCCGACCTACTCAGTCGCATCGTATCGCATCGACAAATCCGACAGGTAGTTTCAGAGATTAACGCATTCAAACAAACAAACCCTTCAGCTTTATTATTAGTAATAATAATAATATATTAGATAATATATTACATTGAATGACTATGTGTTTGTCAGTTTCCGTCGGAAAAACTAGAAAACCGATGTCTGAAGGTGATAATTTTTCAGCGGTATTGTTCACAGATGATGTGTCTGTAAATCCCCTGAAATAAGCATGAAGAGTCACCTTTCGTAGTTTTCAGTTGCGCAACAAATAATGCCCTATCTACATCAAATAATTTGACTGAACGATATTTTAAGACACAACATTATATCTTTCTTTAACTTCGGTGTGGTCGGGTAATCGGTAAAGTGCGGGAAAATCTTGAGCTTTTGAGCCCACAATCTTAAAAAAACACCAGTCAAGTGTGAGTCGGGCTCGCGCACCGAGGGTTCCGTACGTGGTATGTAAATAGATAATCACGGGATTTTTTATTTTTTATTTACGTAACTACAAATTTACGGTTTTCGAGTTTTTTCTTTTACTTGTGCTACATGACACTGCTTCTTGCCTTTCATGATTCTAGGTCTTTTAATTAATGTTAATAACATGGAACGATACGGTATAGATACAATTTGGTTTAGGGTTGAATACATAATCACCATATAATGTTCACACTGCTGGGACACTGGCGTCCTCTCTGTGAGAGGGAGTGGGCCGTAATGCACCACGCGGGTCCAGTGCGGGTTGGTGGATGTCACATGTCTTCCAATTTTTTATTCTAGGACATGTCGGTTTCCTCAGTTAGGGCTGAATACATCTTAATATTTAAATCATATCATGTCCCTAAGAAAACAATAATTACAAGAAATTCGTTTTTTTTTTGACTTACAGAATACTTACAAGAAAATTATCTTAAGTTCCATTTTTCATTTTGATATACGGAACTCTAAAAAGCTAATAACCTCCCTTTTGTAGGTTTTTGAAGTAAAAACTTACAATTCATTGCGTGTAGTTATTATATCATCATTTAGTTTATTACAAAAAAATATAAAACCTACGTAATGAGCCTTTTTATTATTTTTCTATTACAAATAAAACAGGTTTTTTTAAGTAAAAAATATCATTACGGCAATTTGTTTGCAACGTTTGTTATTTACAATTTTGGTCTATAGTCAGAATGAGATTTATTTTTAGTTTGCAATATTTTACTGGTCATTTTGAATACATCCTGCATTTATAAAAAAAAAACAGTAATTAGGCAAGTTCTACCAGAATTTCATGGCAATGTCATTGGGGAAGTCGATTTTTGTCAGGGTCTAATGTCGCTTTTTGTCATTGGGCGGAGAACACGCATCGCAGATTTTGACCTCTCAATGAACTGACGTGACGTAATAAGCAAAAAAAACATATTTTTCATTCACAAATGTATTAACAAAAACTAACAATAGACGGATTATTATAAAAAAAACGTGATTTACATTTAATTTATTAGGAAGAATTATTTTTAGGGTTCCGTACCCAAAGTGTGCCAACGGGACGCTATTACTAGGCTCTGCTGTCCGTCCGTCTGTCACAGGGTTACATAGATTTTCAACTTTATTGCTAAAGCATAAGGTTCAAGGTTGATTGGGAAAATTTGACAGTTTCGGGTAGCTTGGTGTGCTGCCAGTCTGTACATTATAAATCGTTGAATCGTAATAAGTAGATCATTAATAATTTTCACAGAGTATACTTACTTGTACTATAGCCGCCAGAACAACAAATAATAAAAATAAAATAGAATCAAAAATATAAATGCCGAAAAAAACACGTTTCTTGAATGACCATTCAAGAAACTGTATTTTCATTTCATCATTCATGTTTTTTTCGGCATTTTTGGCTTGTGGTACGGAACCCTTCGTATCCGAGTCAGACACGCACTTGGCTGTTTTTATTTCTTGTTCAAGCCTCGGAATTACCCGGAATCGATGGGAATTTAGCTATTTGGAGGTCACCCACACCTTTGAAGGGCTATGAAGTGGAAGTTACGTTTAGATTATATATTTTATGATGTCCGGGGAAATACCAAAGGGCATTGGTAATCACACTAATATTATAAAGGCGAAAGTTTGTGAGTGTGTGCGTTTGTTACTTCTTCACGCTCAAACGGCTAGACCAATTTCGTAAAAATTTTGTGTGGAGGTAGCTGACATCTTGGATTAACATATAGGCTATTATATATATATTTTTATCCCGATATTCCCACGGGATCGACATTTATGCGAGTGAAACCGCGGGGCGCAGCTAGTAATACCTATTTTGACAATCAAGCTTCAAGGCTCTGTCAAGGTTTAGATTGAAGGCAGATTAGGTTTTCCATTTTGAAAGGGCTTTTAAGGTCCGTGGCATACCATACCTACCATCACATGAAACACCATCGTTTTAAGAGCAGAGGTTATTCGTACAGACGCGCCAGCACATCAAGCTACTATAATCTGTCAAATTTCTTTAATAGATTTTCAACTTTATCGCTAAAATATAAGGTTCAAAGCTGATTGGGAAAATTTTACAGTTTCGGGTAGCTTGATGTGGTGGCGTCTGCACAATCAGAAATCAGCTTATACTGTTTATGTAGCTTGATCTGTAGCCGTGCGTACCAATACGCCTAACTGTGCGACAAAAAACTGAGCGTTGTACGTTGTCCTACGTTTGGGCAACGCAAAAGATGTCTGATCTAATGATCCGTGACCATGGTCAAAGATAGACACAATGCTAGCCAATGCTTCAAGACACAATCACGAGTAATGCACCCAGTCATCCAAAACTAGACAGCAATGGTCACCGGTTTCTGAGAGTCGCAATGTATTTCTTCGTCTATTTTATTACCGACTTCAAAAAAAAGGAGGTTATCAATTCGATACGTATGTATGTAATATTATAGGAATTGCATTATATTCACATATGACAATCTACTAAGGCTTCCAAACAAATATACAAAATTTCACAGACGTATGTATGTATGTATGTTTGTCCACGCATTTCTCAGCAACTATTGATCGGATCGTCACCATTTTTTTTATTGGCTTACATTTACTTCAACTTAGGGAACAGTGCAAGTTTCATCAAAATCGATTCAGTAATTTTCAAGATATGGACTAATACGTGTAAGTGTGACGGCCTGGCTTATTGATAAGAGCTACGGGTGTAGTGTCAAAGGGAAAACATAACAAAACCTTGGTCAAATTCTAATGCAAAAACTAAAAATTACGAAATAAAAGTAATTTAAAAAAATTAAACCGACTTCAAAAAGAAATTAACTCAAAATTATGAAATAACTTTATTTTCGGAAGTCGGTGGCAAAAAACTAAAACTAAAATACAAATACCAAGACACCGACTTCCGAAAATAAAGTTATTTCATAATTTTGAGTTAATTTCTTTTTGAAGTCGGTTTAATTTTTTAAAATTACTTTTTATTTTTTCAATTGGATTTGTTCAATCTGGAATTTCTTATACCTGTATTCACAAACTCTACTATGAGGTCTCAGAGTGCGCGCGGACGCACAGGGTTTCAAAAACTAGTCAAGTGGGAGTCCGACTTACACACGAAAGGGTTCCGAACCACAAGGCAAAAACGCCGAAAAAAAACATGTTTGTTGTATGGGAGCCCCCTTAAATATTTGTTTTAATCTGTTTTTTTTGTATTTGTTGTTATAGCGGCAACAGAAATACATCATCTGTGAAAATTTCAACTGTCTAGCTATCACGGTTCATGAGATACAGCTTAGTGACAGACGGACAGACGGACAATGGAGTCTTTAGTAATAGGATCCTGTTTTTGTCCTTTGGGTACGGAACACTAAAAACCTATTCATAGACAATACTCGAGTGGCGATCGCCACTATGCGTCCCTATGTCTAAGAATTCAAAAAAAAAAAAAAAACAACCCTAAATTAACTACCAAACTAAAAACAAAACAGACATACAAAACAACAGTATGGTAAAGCTATTTTTTTTAATAACAGACGTAAAATTTTGACCACCCTAAGCCTCCCACAAGGTGGACCGACGACCTTGTGAAGGCCGCAGGAACCCGTTGGATGCGAGAAGCACAGAACCGGTCGAAGTGGAAGTGCTTGGGGGAGGCCTATGTCCAGCAGTGGACGTCTTTCGGCAGAAATGATGATGATGATGAAAGATTCAGAATCATGTACCTACTGAATGCATCCATAGTAACAGATTGCGATTCGATGACCCTGCCACCCTGTACTGTCCCAGTGCTGGGGCAGTAGGGCAAAGTCCTCCCATCATCATCATCATTTTATCTCTCTCCATTTTCCACACAAATGTGTCTTTCGCGAGTGCCGACCAGTCCTTACGGTAGGAGACAAGCTCGTCCCGCCATCTTCATCTCGGTCTGCCGCAATCAGATCATCAAAAATCATGTACCAACTAAAAAAGCCCTGCGTGATCGAATCTAAAATGAAAAGATCCGCAGGAGAGCCAAGGTAACCGACATAGTCCGAAGAATTGCCAAACCTAAGTGGCAGTGGGCAGGGCACATTGCTCGCAGAACAGATGGCCGATGGGGCCGAAAGGTTCTGGAGGGGAAGGCCTCCCACAAGGTGGTCCGACGACCTTGTGAAGGCCGCAGGAACCCGTTGGATGCGAGAGGCATAGAACCGGTCGAAGTGGAGGTGCTTGGGGGACGCCTATGTCCAGCAGTGGACGTCTTTCGGCTGAAATGATGATGATGATGAAGAAGTTTATCCAATGTATTTGCATCCCCTTTAATAAACACATCACGACTTATTTGCCAACAATAAAAAACCGGTCTTAAAAAATGTAGGTCATACAATTCAAATAGATACGTCTATTTACGTCTGGCTTTATTTACCAGCTTCAATAAATCCTTGACACCAACAAATGTAGCGTTTAATATTGAACTAACATAGATTTAAACTTGAGACAGAAATATATCTCCGTCTCATCCAATCTGCCAGACCTTTTCCTAACTATCGGATCGGCTTCCAGTCTAACTGGAAGCAGCTAATATCAGTATTATGTTCCCACTGCTGGGACACAGGCCTTCACTCAGTGAGTGGGAGTGGGCCATAATCCACCACGCGGGCCCAGTGCGGGTTGGTAGATGTCACATGTCTTCGAATTTGGTTCTAGGATGTTTTCCTTCACCGTTTTGAGAGCAGTGGTGATAAAATAAATTAAAGAAAGTAAAGCGTCAGGGTTCGTACCTACGACCTACAATCCGTAAGTCGAGGCTACCACTGGACCACCACACTGCCCTTTTACATGGAGCGACTGCCTAACTGACCTCTACAACCCAGTTACTGGGTAACACGAAACACGAAAAACTAGTTGTCAGGCTTTCGGTCTTCTGACTACCCGTAACGACTGTCAAAGATCCACGAATGACAGCCGGGACCAACGGCTTAACGTGCTTTCCGAGACACGTATGTAATAGATGGTCACCCATCTATGATCCGACCTCGGCAAGCGTTGCTTCACCTTGAAGATTAGTATGCGACTATTATTATTGAGCCATTAGTCCCTTAACATAGATTAAACTAGAGACAGAAACATATCTCCGTTTCTCTCTTATAAATAAAGAAACATGTCATTGTGTTATGCATCTTATTACCTAACAAACTTGGTTTTGGAGAAAATTGCTCGACAAATATTAACACACGATTTGTCAATGCAATAACGACATTATCCGGTAGCGTGCTTATATGGCTACACTGAATATGTATTTTTAGGGTTCCGTACCCAAAGGGTAAAAACGGGACCCTATTAATAAGACTCCACTGTCCGTCCGTCCGCTGTATCTCATGAACCGTGATAGCTAGACAGTTGAAATTTTCACAGATGATGTATTTCTATTGCCGCTATAACAACAAATACTAAAAACAGAATAAAATAAATATTTAAGGGGGGCTCCCATACGACAAACGTGTTTTTTTTTCGGCGTTTTTGCCTTGTGGTACGGAACCCTTAGTGTGCGAGTCCGACTCGCTCTTGCCCGGTTTTTGTCTTTATTAATACTAGGTACTCCCAACTACGGACCCCTTACTGTGCGTGGTCACACGCACCTGGCCGGATTTTTCTCAGGATTAGTCGGAAAATTCAGAATACACACTCGAACAATTTAATACAAATATAATTATGCTAAAATCCAAGATCAGTAGATTTACTTAAATCTTCATTATTAAGAAGCATAACCAAGATGACTTCACAATAATGGTTTTGTCCTAATATACCAATTTGTCATCGTATAACAGCATATTCATAGAAATATTATATTACCTAATGCGAATGTGTTTGTTTGTCCCGTTTTCACTGCTAAATGGCTGAACAGGTTTGAAATAGGCTTGTTGAAAAAATAACATTATTTATAGCACTGTGTGACCTAAACCCGCGTTTAAGTCACGCTTTTCTGTGACTTAAGTAGTCTATTTTTACACAGAAAAGCGTAACTTAAGTGCAGGTCTAGGGCATCCGAGCTATAAAATAGTATACGATACGTGTGACACTAGTCTATTAATGCACGTTGTTTAGCACCCTCACTAGTGCAATTATGGACGTATCGTATACTATTTCATAGCTCGTGTGACCTATACCCGCACTTAAGGCGCTACCTCGAAAATAAATCGTAGCGACTGATCTAGAAAGTGATGCAATTACTTTTGAAACGCAAAAGAAGAGAGATGGCTATAATGTGCGTGCACTCGGAATAAAACGACGTATGTGCCAAAACGAATTTACTCCTTTTAAAAAAATGAATTAAATGTAAAATTACTTTGAGCAAACTTTGATATGATAATTCTCTATGTTTTAAAGTAAATTCCATTGAATAACTCTTAAGCGTTACGCCGTGATGTCAAAAAAAGTAGATAAATAACTTTGCAATTTTATTGTATCGAGAAAAAATAATTGAATCGTGTGTTCCTTTTACATGATACTAGATCAAAGTGTCAAAAAACAATACCAAAATGTTAAATCCCTATTCCACATAAGTACTTAACAAGTTACACGAAATAGAAAAACCACATTTTTTTCAATATACTCGTATCACCTTAAGTCAAGCTTGTATGTGTAAAAATGGACTACTTAAGTCACAGAAAAGCGTGACTTAAGTGCGGGTTTAAGTCACAGAAAGTTATAAAGGAATATTTGTAATACACGTCGACAAAGTCGCGAGACAAAGTGCAACGAGTGATAAAATAAAAACGGTCGATGTTATCTTAAAATACCTACCTTGAATTTAAACAACTTCAGGTTAGTTGGGGTCACAAAGAATTATTCAGAGAAATAAAATGCGCTTGTGATCTTTTTGCATCAAATTAGATAGTAATATATGTACTTTATTGAAACAAAAGATGTGGCGGAAACGTTTCTTTAAAAATTAATAATATTTTTTTAATAATAATTTTATTTTATTCACCAAAAATAATACGTGTTACACATACTTATAGGTTAGTACTTGGGAGTATCTGACATGGGAGCATCTGTAGCTGAACTAGGACGAATCCTGGGGGCATAAAAAGGCCCCTTTGGCAGAATCATAAAAGCATAACATTATGAATCATAATGGACAGAACTGTTAAGTTAATCGTATCAAATCCCATTGGTGAAGGATTTTTCAGTTATTTTTTATTGTCTGTGCTAAAATACCAATCTCTTTGATATTACATACGCAGTGCAGCGAAAAAAAAATTAATATACTCCATTGATAGACAAGTTTAGACGTGATTAAAAAATTGGCTAGGTAGGTACTAAAAATACGTCAATTTACGTCAGGCGCCGACTAATTTGACAGGACTAAACTAATATTTATCTTCTGTCCTTTTCTTAATGAAATAGAAAGAAAAAGATGCACTGAACTTAAATTTAGTTTAGTCTGTGAACAAGGGAATCGGCGCCAATTTATTATTTTGGATTTAAGTCGTTCATTTTAAACCCCACGGAGTAAACCTATAGGCTGCCAATGATGTTGATGATGCCCAAGATGCCACTGCTGAATCAAGCATCACCACTTCCACCGGTTCTATGCTTCCCGCATCCAGCGGATTCCAGCGGCCTTCACAAGGTCATTGGACCACATTGTCGGAGGCTTTCCAACACTACGTCAAGATTATAAGTAACCAAACTAGCTTCTGCCCACGACTTCGTCCGCGTGAAATTTCGACCCACCCCATCGCATCGCATAGTTTATAAGAGTCTTTGGTCAACTGGACCCACTCGAACTGGACCCGCGGGTCCAGTTGACCACATCATTTATTTTATTGGTTAACTGGACCCCCATTCAAACTTAGAAGAACCTCTATTGTTTAAAGCTACCCGTGGATACAGTCGAGACAAAAAGACACATATACAAGGGCATTATTTTAATTTGCCCCGCGCTATTCCTTCGTTTTCGCTTAGTTGCAGAGAAGCGTTCGCGTTCAAACAAGCAAAATCTTCAGTTTTATTATTGTTATAACTAAATAGCCCCCTTCTGTTTCAGAGAAGACATGGAGAAGGTGAACATACGGTTCCACGACAACGACACGGTGACCTACCAGCACAACAAGATATTGCGCTTCGTTCCCGAGATGTCCGTCGATAAGAATCAGAAGCTGGTGGTGCCTAATATCCCTTTACTGGTAAGTTAATGAATTGAATTTTTTATTACACACTGGGGGCCTAAAAAGGCCACTTTGGAGATTCATAAAAGGATAAAGTTTGATATAAAAACTTTTTAACAAAAAAAAAACCGACTTCCAAAAAAACACTACAAACTGAAAAAAAAAAAACACTACAAACTGAAAAATTACTTTAATTTCGGAAGTCGGTGTCTTAGGGATCAGTATTTTAGTTTTTGCCACCGACTTCCGAAATTAAAGTAATTTTTCAGTTTGTAGTGTTTTTTTTTTCAGTTTGTAGTGTTTTTTTGGAAGTCGGTTTTTTTTTTGTTAAAAAGTTTTTATTTCTCGCTTTTTAGTGGGTCTATTTATAATTTATCTAAGTTACAATAGCCTAATGTCAACTTGCCCATCGCCTTTTTATAAAATATTCCTTTTCTCGATGCAGGGACGTTAATTGTTGAGGAGTTCTCCTTTTATTAGTTTTTAGATTAGATGCTGATAATCCTGGCTGCAGCATCAGGCCAGACTTATGTCAACATTGCATTGAACTTAAAATTAGTCCTGTTTAAAATGAGCCCAAACACGACTACGGTGCTGTAATTTAAAGGTTTGTACTTTTTCTGATGCTCCTGGCTTGAGCATCAGGTCTTCGGTGTTCCTCAGTAACAGTACGTTTATCCACACATCGAGCCCTTTTCAATGAGCCTAAACACGATATATCTGCTGTTAGTTGTCGAGGAGTTAGGTACTCTGCAGACTATCCTGACTGCAGCATCAGGTCATGACTTGATGATCATGAGACCAAATGTGGCCCTATCAAACATCATAACAATTTACTAAATAAAACAGTCCTTGCCTGTTCGAGTAACTTCTTACTGTTAAGGAGTTGTACCTTCCATCATCAGCCCAGCTACCTGAGATGGTGACAACCATACACAAATACACAAGATACTTCATAAAATATGCGAAAAACAATAAGTGAGCCTATAAAATTTGAGGGTTGCCCTCGATTTCTCTAAGATCCCATCATCAGATCCTAACTTGGTGAAACTGGGACCACCTCAGAACTATCTACTTTCGAACAAAAAAAGAATTTTGAAAATCCGTCGATAATTGGCGGCGTATTCGATGAACAAACATACAAAAAAAAAAAAAAAAAAAAACATACAAACACCCGAACATAGTACCTCCTCCTTTTTGTAAAGTCGGTAAAAATATATACCATCTGAGAATTCACCCCCTTTTTACCGACTTCATTTTTTCAACTATGAACACCGTAAAGGAATACTAAAGGATTAACATGACAGAATCATAAAAGGATAACATTATGAATCATAATGGACAGTTAACTGATAAGTTAATCTTATCAAATCCCATTGGTAAAGGATTTTTTTGTTTTTTTTTTGTCTGTGCTAAAATACCAATCAATGCAATCCCAATCTCTTTGATTAAACCTACGTAGTCCAGCGAAAAAAAGGAAAAAACGGACTGTCTTCTCCATATTATGATTCATAATGTTATCCTTTCGTGATTCTGCCAAACTGGCCTTTTTACGCCCCCTGTTATCACTTTTATTGGACCACGCTCTTGATACAAAATATCATTTTGATTAGACATTTTTCCTCTCATTTTAGACAGTAACGTCTTTCTCCCCGAACCTGGCGAGCTGGGTGTTCAACCTACTGGTCTCCGGGCTGGCGATAACGTACCGAGATCGAGCTAAACCTTTCGTACATGTAACTGCTGAAGAACTCGTATTTGGGTAAGAATGTTTATTATTAACTAGCTTTTACCAACACACAGCTATCAACCGGGCACCAAAAATCCAAACACAGAGCTTCTACTGTAGAAGTCAATCAGGTTCTTCTAACTGAGCAGACAGCTGTGCTGCTGGGGAGTTTGTTGCGCCACTTCTTTCCAGCTAAAGCACTAGGAAGTGGTGTAGAGCGGGGCGTTTTGGAGGATCGTCTTATGTAATTTGTCGTCCAAAAAGTGCTGATTCTCAGCCTACTTTGATTAGCTTTTGATTTTTGAGAAGCTCTGTGTTTGGATTTGTGCCAACCCCAAGAACCCAATCACACCTCACGCGACCATGCGCATGCGAACAATGCGTCATACTGACGTCACGCAAAATCCTGCATCTCGCAAGCAGAGTTTACCTCGCAACTAGCATAGATACAACGGCCCGACATGAATCATCGGGCAGTTGCCCGCCAGACACAACACCCGTCTGGTCGGAGGATCCTCCTTTTCCTATAGAGAATGAGTGAACTTTACACCCTGTCCCTCATACCTCTATAAACCCAAGCTCAAGAGTAGTGCTCCTGTGCCGAAATTAGGCGACGCGGGACGACTGGACTAGCTTACTTAATTTCCAGAAACATAATAGGCGGAAATAACGTGACGTAACTTCGGCCTGACATGGGCGTAAAACCTGTCGCATCTTCGACCTTTGCATGTTTTTCTTTGTTTTTTTTTATTTATTCTATTCGGGAAACTTACAGCAAATTTATACAGTGTTCCTAAACAATATGCAATTGAAGGCCATTTAAAGTTTCCACTGATGAATTGTTGTTATATTATTTGCTGTATGTTTGGTTGTTGTTTTTTTTGTGTGTTGTTTGTATATAATAACGCGTAATTTTCAACTTGGAGTGAGTCGAAATAACAGAATAGATTACGTCGAAGCGTACATTTACGTGCCGAATAGGTACGCGACGTAAATTCGACTGGAGTGACGTAGGTACTCCTTATAATATTAACTCTTTCGTATTATTTTCAGATACAACGACCCATTAGTGACACTGGCTCACTATTTCTACCCTAAAGGAAAAAGACCTAACAGCCAGATGGGACTACTGCTAGCTGTAAGTATTCCACTAATTTCATAAGTTCATCATCAGCATATACCATTCCGTTGTTGGACATAGGCATTTTGGTACGATGCGGCAGGAGTACACTGGTAGAAATCGTCTCGTAACGAAAAACGGGGTGTGGCCGTGTCATGGACACGGCCGTGTGTTGTACGTGAATACGTTTACGTAACGGGGTTGATCCGCTAGGCCGCATTCATTCTTTTACGTTCCCGGCACTGCTTGACTCGGTCATTTGGTGTCTTATTGGTACCATTCGATTGCTCTTGAGAAGCCCTTTCCCACCGTATACGATCTCTGTGGCGTAAAGAATTCTTTGATCCTTTAGCTGTCCATTGGTGTAATTGAATTTAGGATGGAGATGATAGATAAGTAGGTGCAACACCAAACTGTATCCCCCAATTTTGTTAACATTGGTTTTTTTGACTTGCCTCCCACTATGGAAGCAATTTTAAAGACATATTTACGTCAAACAGAAACAAGAGAGAAAAGACTTAACACTATGAAAAAGTATAAAGAAATAGCTAGGCTGGATGGGAATATAAGATACCTAGTTTACGTTACTCGTGCAGCATAAACTACTGATCCAATTTCAACAAATGAGACGTTGTGTAAAAATGTCTTGATATTGAATTGAATCCAATAACTAACTCAACTCTACATTATGCTCGGTGAAAGGCTAGAAAAGCTTTTACCAATCCAATCATGGAAGAGACGTAAAGTTAGAGAAAACAATAATTACTTACTTAACAAATTGACTATAAACATGTGATTGTCCGTAAATTCAAATTACATGTTTATTTCCCTGACGGAGCATAGGAACGCGTTTTGTTTTTGATATTTCTTTTTATGTAGGTTTGTCCAAACACTTTTACACGTAAATCATATTTTAAAAACGGTGAGGTCGGCGTTTCCTATTTGACTACTCTGAGAAGAAAGGCCGAAACAAACTCGAGGTCACAGTCTCCTTTAAAGTCCAGACGAAATCTTGGTCAGATCATGTAGATTAGTGTCTGAAAGGGAAAGAACCACAAAGGTTTAGTGGACCTGTTCAGTCAGTGCACGCATTTTTCAGTAAAACATGCGACGAATTCATTTGGATTCACTCATTTGTTTTTTTACTAAAACAAACCTACTTTGTTTTAAACATCTATATAGACACGGAAAACGCAAGATTATTGACGATTTTATAGCGTGAAGCTGATTTGTTTTTGACGAAATTAAAAACTACCCCCGCTTTGAAATACTGTTGCGAAGAAACCAGAATGTCCTAGAATATAAAATTCGAAGATGGGTGGTGATAGTGGTGGATGACGGCCCACTCCCTCTCACACAGAGGAGGCCTATGTCCCAGCAGTGGAAACATTATAGGTTGATTACGCTGTTTTGTTTATTAAATAACCAGCTGACCCGGCGAACTTCGTACGGCCTAAATGTGTGATGAGCAAATGAAAGATCATGAAAATCGGTCCAGCCATTTTTGAGCTATAAATGATGTAACTAACCCGCCTTTGTTTTATTACAACAACAACAACATAATCCGCCTATAATGTTCCCACTGCTGGGACACAGGCCTTCTCTCGGTGAGAGGGAGCAGGCCGTAATCCACCACGCGGGCCCAGTGCGGGTTGGTAGATGCCACGTCTTCGAATTTTTTGTTCTAGGACATGCCGGTTTCCTCACGATGTTTCCTTCACCGTTTTGAGAGCAGTGGTGATGAAATAATTTACACAAAGTAAAGCGCCTGTCTGGGTTCGAACCTACGACCTGAACTCGTAACTCTACTCTTGTTTTATTAAAGATGTATTTATTCACAGAGAAACGGCACCCTCGATGAAGTATCAACAATGTACACTGGACAGAAGCAAATGGACAGATTTGGCTACATGGACAGGATCAATGGATTGGACCATCTACCTCATTGGAAGGACAAGCCTTGCAACGACATTCGGTGAGTCAACATATCGTAACACCACGCCTCCCCATTAGGTCAAGCAGACTTGTACCTATAGTACAGACGCCAGCACATCAAACTACCCGAAACTGTCAAATTTTCCCAATCAACTTTGAACCTTATACTTTAGCGATAAAGTTGAAAATCTATTAAAGAAATTTGACAGATTGTAGTAGCTTGATGTGAGGGCGTCTGTACACCCACATTTCCCCTGTTATGTTTAAGTCCCATGTAATAGGGGGCGAGCCTATTGCCATCAACTGGGCACAGATCCAGACTCCGATCTGCTACTGAGAAATACCAGATGATAAAACCAATAACTCTTTGTCTGACCCGGGAATCAAAACTAGGACCTTGCTTAGCAGTAGCGCTTGCGACTACTAGACCAAAGAGGTACCTAGTCAAACCGAGCTAAAAAAAGGTCAGAAAACACGCTAAGCAAAAATGAATACCGCGGGCGGGCGCTGCGATATGATGCGATGGGTCTGGGGACCAAGAATTTTTCACGCGGACGAAGTCGCGAGCTGAAGCTAGTTATATAATTATAAAATGGCTAATAGCCGAAGTGCGGCTACAGCTGCGGTTCGGGTGACATCGGTTGCATGGTTGCGGTCATTCGATAGGCGACGTAGGAAGCGAAGGGCACCCCGAGGTTAGGTTTGGTCTTTACACAGAAATAGGAGCCCCACTAGGCGGGGCTCCGTCGACGTAGGATACACTAGGACAAAACTAGGTGTAGCCGCGCTTCGGCTAATAGCCGTAACTTAAACAGGAAGATTTTTTTATCACCATCCAAATTTTTACAGGGTGTTCTACCCATGAGTATGAACAACTTTCACTATGGGACCATCTTTGAAATCACGAAAAAAAATCTGCTGTTTCATACAAAGCTTCAATATTGACCTACTTGACCAAAATGTATGAAACAGCTGATTTTTGATTGGTGATAAAAAATCTTCCGGTATATAAAAACACAAAGAATCTCATGAATTTAATAGCCATTGTATTAACAATTAATCAACATTTATGTGGAAGATAATTAATTTTGACATAATTAAGGAAGTATAATATGATTATAAGAAAATGAAGACACTTATAATAAGGGCAATTAATATATAAGCGACATCATAATAATTATTGACATGACTAATCTCGATTTTTTAATTTCCGGAACATGACATAACTGTGCCTGTTAATGAATTAACCGAAAACCTCTTAAGAGGTCACTGTACTCATCATTATGAACCACTTTTACTATGGGAAGAAACATGAAATCGCAAAAAAAAAAAACAGCTATTCCCTACATTTATGTTCACATAACTCGTCAAAATGTAGGGAACAGCTGATTTTTATTTCGCGATTTCAGGTTCGACAAAAATCGGTGAAACGATCTTTAGGTATTTTAAACAGTAGGTCTTTTGAACGTAGTTTCTCGAAAATAGTTAACATAACTTTAGATAATATAATAGGTTTACGTAACCCTTTGGAATGGTCAACTAGGTTCATCTGTCTTAATGACCGATTTCTTGTTAATTCAAAAATCTTGATTGTTCGAGATTGTTGTATGATAACAGTCACCTATTATTTTACATTGTAAGACAAGATAATTTGTAATAAAAATGAACAATGATTGCATAAAACTATTAATGTCTCATTAAAAATATTGCAAATAATTTATTTATAGTTAACTCTGCAACCAATTATGTAAATCAGTAGGTAGTACCTACATAAATAATTACAAATAGTAATTTATTTGCTATAAAACCGTTGGTGGTAGTTGAGGGCTTCTTAAAAACGTTTTCCTTAACTTTTATATGTTTTGTAAGGGTAATAAAATAACAAATGGCCTAGGACCACTAGACAAACGTGAGTCCTGCGAGATAATTACCTAACACATGGCTTCCCTTTTGACAGTTCAACAACATTCATTGCGTTACATACGTTGTTGAGTAGATATTTTATTCGAACCTACGAAGCAATGGATTAGTAATATCCTTCAAAATTATTTAGATTGTGATTGACATTGTAAATTGGTTAAAAGAATGACAACCCATTTTATTGAAAGTGGTTACCTACATATATGTATAATAGTAAAGTCGTAATTTCCGGCTGTCATACGTGGATATATGACAGTCGATACGGGTAGTCTGAAGCCCGAAAGTCTGACAACCAGTCTTATCAACGGGTATCATATTACCGTCTTACCGAGTAACTGGGTTGAGGTCAGATAGGTAGTCGCCCATGTAAAAATACTGGTATTCAGCTGCATCCGGTTAGACTGGAAGCCGACCCCAACATAGTTGGGAAAAGGCTAGGCAGGTGATGAATAATAACAGCCGCACGGGTCGATCTTCAAGGTTAAGCAACGCTTGCCGAGGTCATTCCGTGGATGCATAATCAGCCTATAATGTTCCCACTGCTGGGACACTGGCCTCCTCTCGGTGAGAGGGAGTGGGCCTTAATCTACCACGCGGGCCCAGTGCGGATTGGCAGATGTCACATGTCTTCGAATTTTTGGTTTTTGGCTGGCCTTCACCGTTTTGAGAGCAGTGGTGATGAAATAATTTACACAAAGTAGAGCGAGCGCCTGTCTGGGTTCGAACCTACGACCTACAACTCGTAAGTCGCGGCCGTTACCACTTGGCCACCACTGCTCTCATTCCGTGGATGGGTGATCTACTAAATACCGAGACCCCTCGTGCCTCGAAAAGCACTTCGGTTCCGGTTGTCATTCATTGTCATCTTTGACCCCCATCACGGATAATCTGAGAACCAGTCTTACCCAGGGGTATCGTGATCGTGTCACACAGTTACTTGGTTGTAGAGGTCAGAAAGACAGGTTCCCCTGACGTAGATACTGGTTCACAAGCCGATCGACCTCTTCGACTTCTGCTAAAACGAAACTAGAATATTTTATTTATTTTATTAGGTATCAAGTTTAACGATGTAATTATTTAAATAAATTAAACGTTGTTCATAATATTTTGAATCACGTGTCGAAAAATGTGCTGAAATAACGACAAGCAGTTATAACAATAATAATCCCCCTACATGTGGGATGTGGACTCAGCGATCATTGTGCCGATAGTCGTGACAACCAATGGATTAATAGCCAAGAGCCTCGACCAACACCTGAGGAGGCTCTCGTTGGGCAGCTGGATCAAGGGCTTGATTCAGAAAGCGGTACTTCTGGACACGGCCCGCATTGTTAGGAGGTTCCTCTCTCTGGAGCCCTGACCGCCGGTAGCTTGGACCCTGTTCCCGATACCGGTGGGCTACTATTTTTAAATGTTTTTATTTTTATTTTATACTAATATTTAAAAATATAATTTATATTTAATTAAATAAAGGAAATAATAATCCACCTGACTGATTTTGGTCACGGTGGCCAATCTCAATGGAGATTAGCCAGGTACGCAGGAGATATTATATTGCACAAGTGTGTGCGCAAACACAGGTGCACTCTCTGTTCTTTTACTATAGTCCGACTTTTAATTAGCTGCAGTAAAATGACACTTCTTAGTAACTCATTTCGAACTGATTTTAGAAATATGCATGGCAAATAAGTGTCGTTTGTTACACTATTCTGTACTAGAAAAACAAGATTTGGTTGATGGCCGCGAAAAAACAAAAAGACGCCAATTTCAGTCATCGTATGCTGTCATTTTGGACCCAAACAGGCGCTTAACTTTAAACCGCAGGGCGGTGGTATTAAGAAATAAAATAAAACAAATAGAGAATACCTAATTTAGAATCCATTTCAGACTTGCCCGCGACTTCGTCCGCGTGAAATTTCACCCTCCCCCCATTCACCCTCTTAGGGGTGGAATTTTGAAAACCCCTTTCCCAGTGGATACCCTACTCTTCACAAAGAACACACCCTCCAAATTTCATGTCTATAGGACCAGCGGTTTAGGCTGTGCGTTGATATATCAGTCAGTCAGGACTTTGAATCTTATAATTATGACCATGTATTTTTTCTAATTTCTACTTTTGCTTTGAAATGAATTATGATATTAACATCCTTTAGAATACTTTACCTCAATTCGATATTTTTTTAGGTAAATTGTACAAAATTAATTAAGTATTATTGCTTTTGAAACTGTTTTTTTTTTCTTAATTTGGTCCCCTTTTTCCTCGTTTAGGTACCAAGAAACGAGTTATATTATAGCCCCTTTGACGTCAACACACAATCTATATTAATATAATAAAGCTAAAGAGTTTGTTTGGGTCCACGGGAAGTACCCTAAAGGTTTTGGTTCCCTTGCGAGTGTCAAAATATGCCGCATAAACGGAAGATACTTGTAAACACCCGTATCTTTTGATTGCGTTGACTTAGAAGTTTGATTTTTTCACTGCTTCAAGGGATTGCAACCCTGAGTATTTGATATTAATTTCAACTTGATAACTCCACGCGTTTTGACAGACGGACAATGAAATGATCTTATAAGGGTTCCGTTTTTTCTTTTGAGGTACGGAACCCTAAAAACGAAAATTTTATCAGCCTAGGGTAATTTAGAAACACTGGGATTTGAAAAAATATTTTTGCACTAGCTGCGCCCCGCGGTTTCACCCGCATAAGTTTCGATCCCGTGAGAATATCGGGATAAAAAGTAGCCTATATGTTAATCCAGGGTGTCAGCTACCTCCATACAAAATTTTATCAAAATCGGTCCAACCGTTTGAGCGTGAAGAAGTAACAAACATATACCTAAACACACACACACACTCCCACACTCACAAACTTTCGCCTTTATAATATTAGTGTGAAGTGTGATTTGATACCCCAGTTCTTGAAGAAGGTTATTTTAACACCACGCTACGACCCTTAGGAGCCAAAAAAGTCAGAAAAACATTGCATAAACTTCAAAATGTGCCTTAATTGCCTGTAAATTCGTTCTAAACGACTAACAAGCCAAAATAACAGCCACATGCGCCTGCGCTATTACTTCATTTTCGCTTAGAGTTCTTTCCGCCTTGTTTGGCTCCTAAGGGACGTAGCGTGATGTAAATACATATTTCTAGAGTGGTCGACTCGCCCACAATTAAATTAACTTCGTGTGAGTCGCCTATAGAAGAAATAATCACAATAATATTATAAAGGCGAAAGTTTGTGTGTGTGTGTGTGTGTTTATATGTTTGTTACTTCTTCACGCTCATACGGCTGGACCAATTTTGATAAAATTTTGTATGGAGGTAGCTGGCACCCTGGATTAACATATAGGTTACTTTTTATCCCGATATTCCCACGGGATCGACATTTACGCGGGTGAAACCGCGGCGCGCAGTTAGTATTATTTAAAAGTGACAATTCGCCCGTTTCGAGCGAGTAAATTCCTGCGAATCGACTAATATGCTGTTATTTATGTATAAACTGGTTATTGGAAAAACACCAACAACCTCTCATGAGATCATTGTACTCATCATTATGAACAACTTTTATTATGGGACCAAACCTGAAATCGCGAAATTAATAATCTGCTGTTCCCTGCATTTTGACGAGTTATGCGAACATAAATGCAGGGAACAGCTGATTTTATTTTTTCGCGATTTCAGGTCCATAGTAAAAGTTGTTCATAATGATAAGTACAATGGGTGTTTTTCCAATAACCCTGTATATTGTGGTGTCTTACAACTTCCACGCGAACAAAGTCGCGAGCAGAAGCTAGTAATAAATAAAAATATAACTGCGCACGATAGTACAGACGCCAGCACATGAAGCTACCCGAAACTGTCAAATTTCCCCAATCAACTTTGAACCTTATACTGTAGCCATAGAGTTGAAAATCTATTAAAGAAATTTGACAGATTGTGGTAGATGTGCTCGCGTCTGTACCAAACAAATATTACTTTTAGGCCACGTTCACACAGACGTAAAAATATTGCGGCGGGATTTTATCGCGCACTGGATTTTCAACCCTCGGTGTTGAGCCGAGGGTTGAGAATCCAACAGAGCGCATCACAGCGCGTCAAAAAAACAAACTGTTCGATTATCGACTCTCGTCGCTCAGGAATGGGTTGAAAATCCAGCGCGCGACAAAAAAAAATTGCCGGGGGAAAAACGCACTTATGCAAACCTGGGCTTACGACGACACAAGGTCAAGTTATTTTCCTTTTAACACCGAAGGAAGTAAATAACAATGTGCAAATATTTTTTTTTAATAATTTCTTTTTAAACTTTCCGGCGCGGGAAAGACAGTAGAATTTTTGCATTTTTTTTTTGCCTTTGGTGTGGGATGCAACTTGTGTCGACACCCTTGCGCCATCCCATCTTCCAAGCACGGTGGGCTGTGCTGGGGCAGCTGCTGCAGGTGCGGAAAACCTCAAACGGAGCAAATACTCCAATCTCTTTGGAACTTATATGTTTGAGCCGTTTGGGGTTGAAACTCTAGGGCCATGGGGCCCGACTGCCCACTTAGTATTTCGAGACATCGCCAAGCGGTTGGTCGACTCTTCACGTGACCCGAAGGCTGGCCTATTTTTTGGCCAAAGAATCAGCATCGCCATACAAAGTAGCAATGCTGCCAGTCTTTTGGGCACGTTTCCTGTTGACAGCGATGCGGACGAATTTTTTGATGCCCTTTGATTATTTCCCCTCCTTTTTATATACTTCTACATATTATTATTTATTTTAAGACTTAGAATTTTTCATACATGAGAAAAAGCAAAATTAAGATAAATTCATGTGGCAGTAGGGGGGACCTCTTAGAATAGAAGGTGTTCCACAGAACGGTCCCCCGACTTCCATATAAATTTATCTGTTTTATTCTCGTTACATAAATTCCTTAAGTCGGGGGTTTTTAAATTATTTTATCCTTTTCCAATTACATTTAACCGTCTTCAAAACTTTTAATTTTGCTTTTTATTTCAAACTTTTTAAAGAGCATAGATAGGTTCATTAGACATAATATGTAGTAGCTAAAAAATAAAATATAACACTGCAGCGCCTCCTAGTGATTTTCCACCGTAACACCTATTTAAGAATCCTCACTAATCAACCACAAACCCATTATTGATGATGAAAACCGCATCCAAATCGGTCTAGTAGTTTTGGTTTTGCGCAAACAAATGTTTACTGCAGCGCCCCCTGGTGAGTTGTCACCATAACAACTATCTAAGAATATGCACCAATCAAACCAGAACCCATCACTGAAAACCGCATCAAAATCGTACTAACCAGACATTGACCTGAAAATTGCAAAAAACGTAAGAAAATATAACTGGCAGCTGTCAGGAACTCATTACTTCAAAAGACATCAACGCGCATTACATTTTCTTTGGGAAGAAATTACCTTCAACATATTTATAAAATTACTATGCTTTTTAGGGTTCCGTACCCAAAGGGTAAAAACGGAACCCTATTACTAAGACTTCGCTGTCTGTCCGTCCGTCCGTCTGTCTGTCACCAGGCTGTATCTCAAGAACCGCGGTAGCTAGACAGTTGAAATTTTCACAAATTATGTATTTCTGTTGCCGCTATAACAACAAATACTAAAAACAAAATAAAATGAATATTTAAAGGGGGCTCCCATACAACAAACGCGATTTTTTTGCCCTTTTTTGCTCGATATCCATAATGGCAACAGTTAGGCACTTGAAATATTCACGAAATACTCAGTTGTATTTTTACTTTAATAATAAATAATAAAATTAAAATAAAATAAATATTTAAGGGGGGCTCACATACAACAAACGTGTTTTTTTCGGCGTTTTTGCCTTGTGGTACGGAACCCTTCGTGTGCGAGTCCGACTCGCACTTGGCCAGTTTTTTTCAAGTTTTCACTTATGTCGGCACTACCGGAGTGCCACTGTTTTTTTAATATCATGTTTAAATATCGACACCCACCACGTTAATGGAGTTTCGCTAGCTAATTTAAAATGTGAATCCGTGTTCTAATGACCTACGTGCATTTTCTTTAAACTCAACAATACTACTTAGAATACATTAGTAACTAATATTTGTTCTACAAACACACGTTGTTCAAACACGGTAAGGGTAAACCTGCTATAGTAAATACAGCTTTACGCTGAACTGGTCACTTGTTCAGACATACAAGAATAGAAACTACAGAACGCCACCTGCTACTACCATCTTTACATACCTACCAGTGCCTCGGAAAGGGGGTATTCCTCGAAACGCACCAACTTTGAAACGCACCAAACGTATTCCTCGAACAAAAAAATATATAATTTTATTCATCGAAATGCATCAACGATGAAACATAGAGAAGAGCATGAAGGATTCGTAATAAATGTTATCGATAGTACCTATACGGTGAAACCATACACTAATATTGCACTAATGCTTATTCGTGCATTTTTACCTCTTTTCACTAATTGATATTAGTCGACCAATTAACAGTACACGATTAACGGTCATCACGTGTGCTCCCTCGCTCCTTTGTATTAACAAACCTTTGGTCCGGATAAATTATTTAATTTGACTTTATAAGCAGCAGTACCACTTAGCCATCCTCCTAGCTTCTACAGATATACGTCGTTTCATTTGGTGCGTTTCAAAGTTGGTGCGTTTCGAGGAATACTCCTCGGAAAGCACGTTAAGCCGTTTGTCTGTCATTAGTGGATCATTGACAGTTGTTACGGGTAGACAGAAGCCCGGAAATCTGACAACCAGTTTTACCGCGGGGTACCTATCGTGCCAGTAACTGGGTTGTGGAGGTCAGATAGCCAGTCGCTCCATGTAAAATACTGGTATTCAGCTGTATCCCGGAGACTGGAAGTCGAACCCAACATAGTTGGGAAAATGCTAGGCAGATAAGTTCGAGAAAATAGCCGATTTTAACAATCTTGATCCGTATAACATAACCTCATGAATGCGAAAACAGCTCACCGATGGCCTCACGACGAGTCAGAAAGTCGCCTCGTGAAAATGAGCCTTTTAAGGCCAAACGCGTCACAGATTATAGATAAATCGTATATTATATAATAACGATATTAAAATTAGACCTTATCCTTGCCAAAATATATCTTATTTCCGTCAATATGGTTGATGTAGGTCAATGCTGTACTCATTATTTAATTTATTATTGATTTAATTTAGATCGAGGTTTCTTGCCTTAAATCCAATGTTCCAATGTCATTTATATTTTTGGAACGAAGTTTCTTAGCGCGCGTAGTCTCTGCATACCTGACGAATGACACCGAGGAAAGTGTAACACTATAAATAACGTAATGAATGTTGTTGAACTGTAAAATGAAAGCCATTGCTACTGATAGTGTGTTACGCAATTACCCCACGAGTGTCCCACGACACCTCTGGGGGCCTAAAAAGGCCACTTTGGCAGAATCATAAACGTATTTTGCTTTTTTTCGTTGCAAGAGATTGGGATTGGATTTGGATTGGTATTTAAGCACAGACAAAAAAAAAATAACTGAAAAATCCTTCACCAATGGGATTTGATACGATTAACTTAACAGTTAACTGTCTATTATGATTTATAATGATTTGATGAATTCCTTTTATGATTCTGCAAAAGTGGCCTTTTTAGCCCCCCTGGCCTGTTTTTTAAGTTATCTATACGCTACTTCCTTACGATGAAGAAAAACATTGTTAGGAAACCTAGACTTAATCTGAAATCGTCAGCACACTGTGAACAAGCTTGGAGATCAATGCTCGTTCGTTCTCTGTATCTCATGTTAAGTGGAATTCACACTTGGCTTAAGTTAGAAGAAGAGTTAGCTCAGAACATTTCTACAAGTTTAGCGCTATCAGTAGCGTCTTTCAACTCCTGTAGAAAGCAGGCATCAGGGCACGCCAGACACTGATATTCATCTGCATCCGGTTAGACTGGACGCGGACCCCACCATGTTGGGAAAAGGCTAGGTAGGTGAAGCAATCGGCGGTAGCGTCTATCAATTCCTGTAACGTTCAGACATGCGGGACGCGATATCAAATATCAAATTCTCGGATTTTTTTTTAAGAACTTTCACATTTTAATCTTGAGACCAAGGTTTTTTTTTAATGCTTTAAACCTTACATTTTTGACCAGTACTTGACATTGACTATCGCTGAGATGAAATTGCGAATAGATTCTGAACGATTTTAAATACGCATCGCTTTTGAAACACCACCATCAAAAACAAAAGCCAACCAAAACGCTTGCCAATTGTTTGAACTAACCGTTTCTCTCTTTCATTCCAGTGCATCCGAAGGATCCTTCTTTCCTCCTCGCTCGCTGACCAAGTCTGACACAGTCCACGTGTATGATAAGGATCTCTGCAGGATCCTACCTCTGCAGTACAGAGAAGATGTCTATAAAGACGGTAAGTGTACAATCCCATCATCATTTCAGCCAAAAGACCCAAACACCGCCACTTCGACCGGTTCTGTGCTTCACGCATCCATCAGATTCCTGCGGCCTTCACCAGGGGGCCTAAAAAAGCCACTTTGGCAGAATCATAAAAGGATTAATAACATTATGAATTAGGATAACCTTCACCTCAAAATTCTAAATTTTATGCAGAGGTTATGAAAGAGGACAATTTTCCTCGTTTTTGAGATGACAATGTTGTATTTTTTGACATGTTATTGATCTATCGTGTTTTTTGGAATAATTGTAATTAGGAATTAAAATTTTTAATGAAAGTAATTCATATTTTGACCAATTCATATAATGACTACTTTGACATTGAATTGTATCTAAAAAAAATATACTAAATTGAATTGTAATTATACCTAATCTTTAATGAATAATGATGAAATGTAATTTTGATGAATATTATCACGGTTCATGCACCACCTCTTCCTACCAAGTTGCACGCCACGATATGCGGCTAAACATGATAGAACTTTTCAGTATCCCATTATTATCCTGCATGCAATGTACAGACAGATACTGTCAAATTTTCTCAACCAACTTTGAACCTTATTCTTTAACGATAAAGTTGAAAATCTATTAAAGAAAATTGACAGATTGTAGTAGCTTGATGTACTGGTCTATACATCATGGTTAAACAAATAAAAATTTACTTACTTAATAAAACCTTCTTACTCCCCCAGGTATCAAAGCAGGTCTCTACACGCCACCATCTTCGACCTTCGAGAGTGCAGACGTCAACCCCGACAACAAATGTTACTATCCTGGTGAGAAGTGTCCTCCAAGAGGCCTGCAGAACATCAGCCCTTGTCAATACAGTAAGTGTCACCATTATCATTCCGGTTAGACTGGAAGCTGACCCCAATATGGTTGGGTTCAGGTAGACTAGACGGTGATTTTGATCAAGTAATTAAATACAGTTTTCTATAGCTTCTGCTCAGTGACGTTGCTTCAAAAGGTATTGTAAGTTCATATTACCACATACATTCCCATATTAAATGAATATTTCATGAAATCACGATATTTGAGGCTAATTATAACTTAATGAGTTGTATTGCTGATTCTAATGATTATAATTCTGTAAAGCCATATTTGTAAAGCCACGAATCATATTTAAATTATAAATGATTAAATTTCTGTGAATAGGTTTGTAACTTTACACGTCAATCATATTTTTTTTTAAATAGATGAGGTCGGCGTTTCCTATCGGACAACTCTGAGAAGAAAGGCCGAAACAAACTCAGAGGTCACAGTCTCTTTTAAAGTCTAGACATAATCTTGGTCAGATTTGTGAAGACCATGTAGATTGGTGTCTGAATTGGTCTTTTAAGGAAAGAACCATACAGATTGAGTGAACCTGTCCAGTCAGTGTACGCATTGGTCAGACTTTCGCCGTAGCGAAAGCGCCAGGGTAGCCCGCGAAATTCAATTTTTTTTACTTTTATTGCAATTTGCTGGTCAGTATTAAGTTGTACGTTGATTAAAATATGATTCACGGCCGTAACAAATATGTATTTACAGAATTATAATAATTAAAGATTATTTTATATTAGAAGAAATTGATTATACTAACTTAACAAGTTGTATTACTGATTGTAATGATTATAATTCTGTAAATACATATTTGTTACGACCGCGAATCATATTTTAATCAACGTACAACCTAGCACTGACCAGGAAATTGCAAAAAACGTAAGAAAATTTTAATTTCGCGGGCTACCTTATCGCTTCCCCCTTAAGACGAAGATCATAATTATTTTGGATGATATTACTGAATTGTCACCATCTCACCTGAATATTTAACTTTTTTTATTACAGACGCTCCAGTGTACCTCTCCTTCCCACACTTCTACGACGCAGACCCGAGTCTTCTGCTGCCGTTCGACGGTTTGAAGCCGATCAAAAAGAAGCATGAAACTTACTTCATGATACAACCGGTAAGTAATATTAATATAACGGCTGTAATTACTGAAGGGGTTGTCCAGAAGTGTATAATAACAACAAGTGCGAGTCGGACTCGCATACCAAGGGTTCATTAGGACAGAAATCCTCGGGACACCCTGATCTTAGGCAGATGTTCTTAACAGACCAGGAGATGTAGTCAACTTCTGGAGGAAGGTGGGCTGGTTGGAATAACCACCGACGGCCACCATAGCCCACGCATAACGGTCCACCTGAAGGACTTAGTGCGGAAACCAAACCCTTTAGCATAGAACATGGTTTTTAGGGTTCCGTAACCAAAGAGTAAAAACGGGACCCTGTTACTAAGACTCTACTGTCCGTCTGTCTGTCTGTCACCAGGCCTAATCTCATGAACCGTGATAGCTAGACAGTTGAAATTTTCACAGTTGATGTATTTCTGTTGCCGCTCTAACAAACAAGTCACACTAATATTATAAAGGCGAAAGTTGTGAGTGTGTGTGTGTGTGTGTTTATATGTTTGTTACTTCTTCCCGCTCAAACGGCTGGACCAATTTTGATAAAATTTTGTATGGTGGTAGCTGACACCCTGGATTACCATATAGGCTACTTTTTATCCCGATATTCCCACGGGAACGACACTTATGCGGGTGAAACCGCGGGGCGCAGCTAGTTTGAAATATATGCTTTGACTTTAATGAAATTATTTCTTTCTTTTCCAGAAAATTGGAGTACCCCTAGAAGGCTTCGTGAGGGTACAGCTGAACCTGAAGGTAGACCGCGCGGCAAACATCCCGATCAACAATATCAACAACTTCCCCGACACCATCTTCCCTGTCATGTGGATTGAAGAAGTAAGTAGTTAAATTAACTAAAAACTTGAGTACCCTATAGGATACAAGTCTACAAGGTATTTTGGCGCGTGGCCAAAATCGGAACTAACGCCGCCATCTTAAAAGAAAGATAGAAAATTTGTTTATTCTGCAGAAACAAGACGCACATTTCAAAATTAAAATAAAGACATAATAATATACACATACAATGTAGTCAAAAGCCTCGTACTCAAGCCTAAAAAACCTACTCCTAACCAAACACAAATTGAACACATACCTTTCAGGTTATGGGTACCAGATAACTTTGTCTCTAAGTTCAGCAATTTATCGCAAAACGCATACCGGCGGCATAAACCGATGTCTGCCAAACAATTGCAAAAATTAAAAAGCATATGCGTGTCTCAGACCAAATAAAAAACCAAGACAGAGGGCTGTCAACAGTAAAGTGAGGCCGGTTTCGTAAACATGTGTGCACATAGTGAGGTGTAGTTTGATTGTAAATGGTTGTAAAATGTGTGCGTTGAGCGTGTATGCACAGAGCGGTGGTGTAGTTTTTGCATGCTTCACTGTATGCGTGCACTGACTGGGACAGGTCCTCTCAATCTGTGTGGTTCTTTCCTCAAAAGACCATCTCAGACATCGATATACATGGTCTTCATATAACCTGACCAAGATTTTGTCTGGACTTTAAAAGAGACTGTGAACTCTGAGTTTGTTACGGCCTTTCTTCTCAGAGTATCTAGTCAGAAAGGAAACGCCGAACTCATCTAGTTTTAAAACCTACTTACAAAAATAAAATAACTTATGATAGGTACCTTCACTACCTACCTGATATTAGTCCTAGGAAAAACACAAACTGTTATTCTAAAGCCATCGATAGACAGGTCCCATATGTTAAAGGCGTTGTTGGCAAGTCGCCGGAAAAACGGTCAGTTGTACAAATGTCATTTCAATATACGAGTATAAAGGGGAAAACGCACGTCGACATATTGACAGAATACATGGTCATCCATTTAGCGCAACACTTTCATTTAAGTACTTTCGCGAGAGACAAACATTTCAGAGAAACTAGACTTTCTTGGGAAATGCTTGTTTTAGACATGACTGTCATTTGTTTTCTAACTTTTGTAGTGTTTAGACCATTATACTTTTGCGAAAAAAAAAACAGCTGTTCCCTACATACCTATAACTCGTCATAATGTAGGGAACAGCTGATTTTTTTTTCACGATTTCAGGTTTGGTCCCATAGTAATAGTTGTTCATAATTATGAGTACAATGACCTCTTAAGAGGTTGTTAATGTTTTACCAATAACCTTGTATAATAAAAAAGTAAAACATTGGAATTGATAACTGCAAAGTCTTACTTATACATTAAATAAATGTTGAAACTTCTCTATTGCATGTTTCGACAATACTCTACTAGATTTGTTAAGCTATTCTTCGTTCCCGATTTATTTTCCAAAAATGTAAACAAATATGAATTAATGAAAAAATAACTTTAATTCCTACACAATAAAGTTCAGTTTACGCTAAAACTTCAAACATTTTTATAACTTTTTCGACAGTGCTAGTCACTCTGAAATGAACATAATTGTCATTGAAATAAAGTTTATATTTGTTTTACTATAACCTTGCCATGAGCATAAGACTGTGAACTTAAGAAAATAAACTGACAACTCCAAAGTCTGCCAAACACGAAGTCACTAACCCTCTATCTTTTGTTTCCAGGGCATCCACGAGCTGTCAACACCAATCTGGAGATGGATCTACCTTGCCACCACTGTGGGACCCATCATGGCACCAGTCATGACCTACTCCATGATCATAACCGGCTTTCTGATCCTCGCATACGTCTTTCTAAAAGGATACAAGAGCTTGGTCATCGGACAAAATTCCCTCGAAATTGTTGAGTTAGGACGACAGACTATTCGAAGAAGCTCGACTCTGATAATAAATGGCTCGCATAAACTTATGTCAAATCGAGATTCAGCCTATATCCCCCTAAATCAATGTGAGGATACAGTGCAAGAACTCAGTTACGTCAAAACTGATTGTAGTTTAGAATTTAAAAATGTGTTGCGAAATGATTTCGTTAAGTCTAGTTTTAATGACGCTGAAAGGGAATCTTTAATTAGATCTGATAATAGTTTTATTTTGTCGGAGCATAGGTTTAATCAGGAATAGAGGGTGTAGGCATGTTTAGGTTTAATTGCTGTCCCCCTCAGCTTTTCCAGTGGGTCTGTGATTTCACTTTGCTTTTGTCTGAGTTCCCGAAAAAGACTACGTTTCGTTAGATCAAGTAAAATTTGAGTCAAGCGCTATAGCTTTTACAACAATTTATCTATAAATAAAAATAACATGATATACATTAAAAAACGACGAACTATTTATTTTTAATGACATTCCGAAAGTATCTCAATTTCATGGTTGTCAAAATGTCAACGTAGTAAAATCAACTCTGACAAATCCAAAGTGACTGACAAAAGCAAAGTGTTGACGATAAAATATTGTGTATCAGGGTATTAAATACTTTATTTTTTAAACGCTTTTGGGGGACGGCTTGACCACAAACTGACAAAGGTATAGTCTCCAAAATAAATTAACATTTCTAAATCATGTGAATTTATGACCGCCACATATTTTCTAAGATGTCAAAACAACATTTGCAGAAAGTGGCACTGTCTCCATTACCGTAACACAAACATCAAATGATTTTAGTATAATTAGAGTTCAATCAAAATTGTGAAGGAAAACATCGTGAGGAAAGGGCCCGCATGGTGGATTGCGGCCTACTCCCTGTAACCGAGAGGAGGCGTGTGTCCCAGCAGTGGGAACATTATACATAGGCTGATAATGATTATGAGAGCTCAATCAGCTTTGTCTCTGGGAAGGCAACAGGCATTTACGATGCCTCTGCAGATACATGACAACTTACCATCAGTTTGGTCTGCTTGGTCTGCACACAAAAATTACATAAAAACTGTACCTTATCTGTTTTGTGGTTTCTAGACTATTTTAATTTTATATAGGGTTGTGTCGACGACTGATTGTAAAGGATTCCGATTTTAACGGAGTTCGCTTAGCTTTTAAAGGAATATTTGCTCATTTATTGTTTCCTGTCTTTAATGTAGCTAGGAAATAGGTCCTGATTTCCATTAAATATCTAGAGAATTCTTGTCACTTTTGACATCAACATGATAATTTTTGTGCGATCGCTAAATTAATGCCAAGCAGCCTGGGCCTTTTATAGGTCTTCAGATACTCCATAGTATAGAAGTCCTGCATTGTCCGAAACCTTTCTGACAAAGCTAAAGTCAACTTTACAATTGTCAGAAAAAATATTAGCTATACATTACAGACGGAAAAAAGCTTAGAAATATTGGCCAAAATACCTTAAAACTTTGCCTTGATAAAACTCTAAAGTTACTTAAATAAAATTAATCTATTACTTCTTAAACTTGCCAATAAAATTGGACTAAAGAACCGGCCATGCCGGTTTTAAAAAGATTTCGGGTAGGAATTAAAAATGGCTCGAAAATATATGGGAAACGGGCCTGTATTAGAAAGCATTCCAAGCTTGTTTTCAAAAGACATTCCTTCGTAATAAAATATGCTCAAATAATGTACTTATTTAATTAAAAAATTATCTTGTGTTAACTCTTCTGACCGCCCGGATTCTCAAACGACACTTTAGGACGTTTTTAAGTCTTTTTGTCACTACTCTAAAAGTGACAGGCGGGACTTAAAATTAAGTTACGTTTTAGAATACGGGCCGTTAATTCTTTCTTGACCATTTTCTGGTTTCTTACCGACTATAAAATTCCGAAAATTATTTTATTTATAAGAATGAACAAAATATTATTTTATTGAAATTCGAATGAGATTAAAAGATAAGATATTTCACTCTATGCTAATATTAGGTCTTTCTAAGCAGTCTATGCACCCAGCGACTAGTCCTCTCAAATTTTTTTTACCTCTGATAGTAGCAACATATTAGCAACCTTATTTTAACAAGAATAAAGATCACTGTGATTTTGACAGACTTGACAGTGACAGCGGTTGCAGAATTATAATCATTAAAACCGTAGACAGAGTAATCTATAGACTCATGGTATCCGTGTCACCGAAAGGGACAAAAAATTCCGGCAATCTTCATCATACTATCTATAATTTTTACAGCTTATTACACTGCATCTTACCATTTTCACAGTTGTGCAAATGTACTATTATTGAATTATGCACGAAAAAGATCTTATTTTGTGTAGTTTTTATTATTTCATTCATAAACGTCAAACCCGTTGGATGCGAGAAGCACAGAACCGGTCGAAGTGGAAGTGCTTGGGGGAGGCCTATGTCCAGCAGTGGACGTCTTTCGGCTGAAATGATGATGATGATGATGAAACGTCAAACTTGTTGTGCACATTGATGTGCTTAGCCGACACGCAGTAAGGGACAGAAATATTCTTACTCTGTCTCTTTTCTTTGCTAGTGACGTTAATATTTCTCTTTTTCTTGTGCGAATGAAAAAGAAGATATGCAGCAGTCTATAGTTTACTCTGTCTACGTAGTAACCTTATTTTAACAAGGATGCCAGGTCTGATTGCAGATTCAGGATTATCAGTGGTAGCAACCTAACAACTTTACTGTAACAAAAAAATAGAGATCACTGTGATTTTGACAGACTTATGGCAGTGACAGCGGTTGCAGAATTATAATCATTAAAACCATCAATTCAACCCTCTAAGTGCTTATAACCCTATTGATTGATATTTCATGAAATAGTCGTATCAATAGGGTCATATGACCTTAGCATGGTTATAATTCTGTAAATACATACTTGTTACATTCGCGAATCAGTTCAACATGCACCTGACACTGACCTGCAAATCAAGACACGTAAGAAAAATTTTAATTTCGCGGGTTACTCCGTATATTACGTCCATGGGTTACTCTAGCTCTTCCCATTGTCAACGTCACTCGCCAAAAGATTCTTGAAGCACGTTAAAATAACCGTGAAAGGACTAGTTAAACAAAATCGCTGGATTTTGTCAAACTTTAACTATTTAGCCGATAAAAAAAAAAATCGACTACTTAATCTATTCCAACCAAACTAAAAATTAGAGTTTACTCAAGCTTTAATGTATAGACTTTCTTTTTATTTATCGATATTTTTGTTTTTTTTTTTTTAAAGGAAAATCGGTGGTTCTATAAATATTTTTATACGAATTTTAGACAGTAATTGTAAATAATAGTTAAGGACTTTTGTATCTAAATATATTGTTTAATAAAAATATTATAAAGTTTAATTTTATTTATTTTTACCTATAACATTGTGCCTCTAACACCAACAGTGTTTGTGAAAAAAAGCTTAGAACTTCGGCCATACTTATACAGCATCATATTGTAGTCTTTGGGCCATACTAAAGCAAATTCCGCGTGGAATCTGAGACGAAATACGCTTGCGCCGATTGTGTCAACTAACTTCAAAATCGAAGAACTGATACAGCTTGGAAACCATACAGTTTTGACCCCTAGTTAAGGGGCTTACATGACCTAAAGCGCGGTCACTGTCGAACTGCATAAAAAAGAAAGAGAAGCACGATGACACAACGCTGGTAATTTATTGCAAAATATGAAGCAATTATCTATTTACAAAAAATCTATTGTTTGGTCTAAAAAATTAAAAGACTAGTTCTTTAGTATGTTGTTGTAATTTCAAAAAGTTGATTACAACTCAGATCTTGTTGGCCTAAAACTTCGCCACTTCCACGGCGTCGGCGGTGGCAGCGCAGAGGTCACTTTGACTGCAAGTTTTGGGATAATACAGAAGCCAGGATAGGAGGTGGAGCACCACATCTACACCCTGCTGCCGGCGCACCCTGGACAACTAGTACTCGGTAACCGCCTGGCCATGACTTTTGGCTTAGCGGCAAGCGTGTCACTGACTCTGGCAGAGCCACCATCAAGGATTTTAATTTTGATAACACAAAAAATTTGTCGCTAATTAGTCGAAATTTGTCGCAAAATATCAGAATTTGTTGGTCACTGGTTCAAAAGATATAAGGGTGGCTCTGCCAGAGTCAGTGACACGCGGCAAGCAGCGCGGTGTCTCACTGCTAGCGTTGACGCTGCGTGTGGTCGTCGTGGCATGGTTCATACATTTTTGTATATCTGGGGGCACGATAGTGCCCCCGCCAAGTCGAGCAAAAAGCGGCACGGCCGTACCATCCTTTTCTCGAAGCAGTTCAGGCCATTTTCGACCTTTGTTTTTGCCGCTCGCCACCCCGCACTAAGCTGCCGTTGATAGCTGCAAGGTCTTGGCCAGGCCGTAACACAGTCTAGGTGACTAATCCTGTCACCAGGATGACCGAACCGGTGACTTTCTCGGTGACGCTGTATCGCGTATAGGTACCTACAGTCAACAGCAAAAGTAGATGATCAAAATCAGAAATTCAATACTAATTAACGGAGTTCGCGTCAGAACTGTGTGACGTCGAAGTGATTCAAAAGTATGTGATTGTAAATTATACCAAACATTTACTACTAGTACAGCTGCCATATATTCGTGATCAGTTTTGACTCCTATTGAATTTCTGATTTTGATCATCTACTTTTGCTGTTGACTGTACTCGGCTCCAGTCTTAAGTTTTCATTACTACCCTCTTTTTAAATAAAACAAAAAATCAGCCTAAAAATTATTTTATTGACTAGCAAAAATTATGCTGTACCATAAAGTATAACATGGAAGTTATTCTTAAGTCTAAACAAGCGCGTATAACTATTGTATACTAGGTCTGGACTTGACTTCAAATTGTTTACGAGCTTGGAATACGTGGGGTTGCCCACAGGTGGGCAAAGTGTGGTGGGAGGAAAAAGGACGCTTTGATTTGGGAAACCGTTAATTCATTAATATGAATGCCCGGAGTATTCGAACGATTTTAAATTTGCATATACTGGTTTCGCAAACAAATTATTTATTTCCTTTTTAGACTTCATTCATATCTTTGGGTAGATACTAATAGTGCTTGCCGCATAAATTTAAAGCAAAATGCAATATGATAGTAGTATTTTTGATTCAAAAATCGTTCGAATTTACGTTATTTTTTTAAGTGGGTTTGTTTCCCTTGTTTTGAGCGATTCGTTTATGCGAGTTAATTAATTAATAAATATATTTTTTTAGACAATCGGCGTATTTACATGAAGGTAATTGAATTTATGTACCCCTATGTTTTATTTAACATTTTCAACACTAGAATAATACTTGCCTACACTTCATTATGTAGAAAAAATAATTAAGTAATTCTGTATTTTTTTTAAGAGAATTATTCGAATTCCTTTTTTTTTACTTATTATTTGATACATGCTAAAGCTTTTTTTTCTGTATTAAGTTCTCTTTTACAATAATCAAAGCGTCCACTTTTCAAAAACAAAATCCGGCCTCATTTGGCCTTTTATGGCCATCATCGGCCACACGGTCACATGTTGGCTAACTTCAGCCAATTTTAGCCTTCATCGGCCTATTTTTGGCCTGCAGGCCTCACAATGACCTACAGGCCTCATTAACGCTAATTACTGGCGATTATTCCAAGTCACAGTTCCGTTACGTTTAAAAATACATTATTATCACTACGCGATGTATAAGTATAATGTATAATATGTACTAATACATAATAATATTATCATAAAAAAATCTTATTTTTTTTAACTTCACCTTTCCTTTTACGTATATCCGTTTCCTCGTATAACAGGGTAATCACTGTTTCTTTTTTATTGGAAAACTGGAGTTTTGGAAACCATTTTTAATTATTATTTTTTTAACAGAATATCTTGAAAAAGAATATCTAATATTAATTACTTAATATTTATTTAATTTTAAATATTAATATTTTTATTTCTTGTAAAAATAATTCTTGCATTGAAATAACTTGTTGTAAGTTCTTCTGTAATTAGCATTAAATTGAATGCAATTTTAATCCTATTTTTTATTTTTTTATTTAATGAATTTACAGACAACTTAAATAGTATATGATTTCCAGTAACGTTAAGTAAATAATTGATTTAGGAAAATTATGAATTGTATATTTCGAATGCAATTTTAAGTTTTTTTTTTTTAAATGGGTCTCTAAAAAAAGTCTTAACTTCATAATGTGAATCATTTCCATAACTCCAGTTTATGAATCCATTCTTAAGATCAAAAAATATCGTATTTATACACGATTTTTTTAACTTAATACTTAAACATTTATTTTTAGACAATACTAATGAGATGCTAGGATTTAAATAGAAGGAAGACATTGATGTATGCAACGACTTGCATAGTACAGACGCCAGCACATCAAGCTACTACAATCTGTCAAATTTCTTTAATAGATTTTCAACTTTATCGCCAAAGCATAAGGTTCAAAGTTGAATGGGAAAATTTGACAGTTTCGGGTAGCTTAATGTGCTGGCGTCTGTACAGTAATAATTTAAGAGTATAACGTGAATTATAGGATTTTTATCCTAACTTTTCATTTCATCATCACAAATGCTACACATGAAACCGAAGTTGATCATTCGATTATCCATTGAGAAATGAATATCGAATCGATACCGATTTTACTGCATAAATTAACCTTTTGAACGCCATTGTCACATATACGTGACAAGCAAGCGCGTGCCCTGTACCCCAGTCGTGTGTCGCCTATCCTATTACGAGCGACATAAATATGTGACAAAAAATGCGGTGCACTTTATCACGAAATAAACAATTAAATCATTACTTTTGTGTGTTTTTATTTGTATACCTTAAATATTTAAAATTGTGGCTTGGCGTGGAGGGGCACGCGCGTGCGTTTATGCTCTGGCGTTCAAAAGGTTAAAAATTTCCCGCGTGACAAAAATAAACTTGGAAAAAGTTTTCTTTGTAAATCATTAATTATTTTATTATCGAGCACCTCAATAATACCACCTAAAAATTTAAATTGGAAGTCCATTTTAAAAAGCATTGCTTAAATCAAATATCATTATTGTATTTCTTACGATATTTTTTAATCTACAACCATTAACTTTTCGCGCCATCGCTTTACATCTAAATAGAGATGAGAAACGAATAATCGACTAAAACCTTTTTAGTTTAACTGACTAATAATACAGGCCACATACTAAATAATACAGACTTGGCAAAAAACGAGTACAAACTATGGCTTATGTTAGTAACTAAATATAACGAGGATTCCAGAGACAAAACTGAACTGTCTTGTTTTTTACAGGAAATAGTCTAAATATTAAAATAATCTGGTAGTTTTTAATGGTCCTGCACAGATATTTAATTGCGGACAGGATGTTTTAAATTAAGTATCAAAGAAAAAGACATGTTACGTTAAATTGGGATAAGGTCAATTTTTTTTTCCATTTTTAGTATTTTTTGCCAAGCTGCAAGGCTTTAGTGACGTGACTAACCAACTATAATTTTAGTCGATTATTCGATTAACATTCTTTGACTAAATTTTAAGTGTCAATTACGATTTTAATACTTTTTTTCGCGTATACAATTTTGGATTGAACGTTTAAGTTTTTTGAAGTAACTATATTTAAAGGGAATCGTATAATTTACAATCGTATATTCGTTTTTTTTTTTAATACTTAAGAGCTAGATTGATTGGTGTGGAGTTACTGAAATTGTTGAGCTGAAAATTGTTTTTTTTTTTTCTAAAATAACAGAAAAAACATATATAAAAATCACATTTAAAGAAATACAGTCATAAAAAATAATGGTCATTTTTCACTTAGAATCTAACTTAAAAATAAAATATAGTAGGAAACAGCTGTATGTACTAATAATTATCTACTTTTTATACAAAATAAGATAGACATAATATTTTCAACTGACTTATCCTATACTGTGCAAACTTTTCTGCAATTCTTGCTAGAAAAAAAAAACGTTTTTTTTTTTTTTTCTTGTAATATCGGCTCTCCACACCAATCAAATCGAAACTTATTACTAATATGGCTGTGTAAGTAAATTAAAGGAAATTAACAATGAGTATATTTCAAAACTAATTACTTTTTTTATAAATAAATACATACGATATCTCAGTGGACGGTTTTATTCTAGTGTGTGGATGTAGAAAATATTTTAGCATCTATTTCTTGCGTCAGTCGGTCAAATGGGAGAAGAAATTATAAAAGTGTTTAATTCACAACCGGCTTGTAAAATTGACAAAACGCTAAACAAAATGGCCTCTTTGAGGGCTTTTCGTCTATTTAAGAGCTTTTTCAGTGCTAATTTCACCAATGACACTAAACGCGATCACCACATCTAAACCGAGGTCAAGAGCTGTCAGTGTCAATATTTGACAACAATGATGACACTGAGAGCTCCGTTCAGTGTCATTGGTGAAATAAGCCCTTAGTTACTCGTTTTTGACAAAATCGCTTGTGTAAAAGTTAAAAATATTTTACAAAAAAGTAGCGATTTTTTGGGATGACTAAATGCGAAGGTTTATTTATTATTTTACATAAGTTTTTATGTGAACAAAAGCGAGTTTGCCAAAAACGAGTGGTGTTTTAACATGGTGACCTTTTTACCTGTCCTTGAATTTACAATCCATTTAGGGCTGATTTTTTCAACGACTGATAATTTCATGGGAGGAATAATTTTGAAATTTTGACAGTTCTTCCATACAACATCTGTCAGACGTCAATTTTATTCCACGAATAAAAATTATCTGTCGATTGAAAAATCAGCCCTTAGTGGAATTATTCTATTTCGGTGCGTCGATAAACTATATTTATGACAAAACTGGAAACACACTGAAGTGTGTGTTTTGTGATGCTCAAGTGTTAGTTTTGTTAGTTGTTTTCGATATTCCCGAAAATAAACAAATATTTCAGAGATCTTTTTCATGTTTTAACTCAACAAAAGTTTAGCTCCATCAACCCGCTCTGGGCCCACGTGGTAGATAAATATGGCCCACTTCCTCTCACAGAGAGGAGGCCGGCAGTGGGAACAGTATTGACTGATTATTCTGCATGTAAAGTTTAGCTTAGTCACTGCGTTAATATTTCTGCAAGTTAAAAACAATGAACTGATGTAATTTTACTAGAATGCAACAATTAGAAACGTTCCAAGTTGCTACTAATCTTATTCATAGTGAAAAGGCTCAAAAACAGGTAAAAAGACCACAATTTAGTGTTGTATTCCGTTAGTTTTGTCGATAATATGAATAGTTTTTATAATATTTGAGGTATGGATTACGTATACAAAGTTCTAGGCTTACATTTTGGATAGTAACAGTGTGTTATAGTCAAATTGTTATTAGGTTTAGTGACTCCCAAGATACAGGCAAACGCCTATTTTAGGGGTCACCATATCTATTCTATTCTTGAACAAATTGTGATTAATAAATAAATGTGAAATTTTAAATGTGCGAAATTACTGTACTTATTGAAAGATTAAAACTAAGTTGATTTTTGTATGACCGCTTAGATTTTCTAAACTACACGGTGGATTTGATGAATTATTCTGAGAATTTATTCAAGAAGGATTATTGTGTACAATTCGTTGATTTTTAACTTAGATCTCAATGTTTTCAAATGTCGCCACAAAAGTACACGAGGTCTTTAGTTGAGGCGGGTAGCTAGTGTTACGACGATCAATTAATAGAACTCGTAGGTGATGTAATGTGCGAACAAACAGCATTTAAAATTGAAGAAATGGTAAATAATTTTACTCAAAAGAGATTGCATTTAAACGCAATAAATTTTTGTCTTAGTATCAATAATTTGTTTAAGCAGTAATTGTTTTTCATTATCCTCAGGTACATAGTATAAAACAAAGTCGCCAAAATGTCTGTTCGCGCATAACTTCCGAATGACTGCACCAAATTGGATAATTATTTTTTTGTTGTGTTTGGTATTGCCAGTACAGATAGCGCAATCCACGAAGACGCGCCCCAATCTTCTTACTAATCGCTAGTAGTTGTCGCTAGTTAATTCCGGTAGTGTTTAATTTTTTTTATACACACTAATTACCCACTAATAAGTAATTACTGTGTATCGACAAAACTAAAACACTAGCGGAATATTGCACACTTGTACTGTAAGCGATTAGGAAGAAGAGAGAGGTGCGTCTTCGTGGATTGCGCTATCTATACAAGGTTTTTATGAAAGAAAATTTCGGAAATTCGAAAAAAAAAGTTGCAGCCGTTCGAATCTGGGGCAAACCGCTAGTTTATTAATATTCAACAGATAAAGTCAATTTGTTTATTCATAACTTTTTTTTTACTATCGTTAAAATTGACGCTTAATTTTTTTCTTGTAAAACTAAAGTAACAAATAAACCTAAAGATTGTAATCGTATACAAAATTGATATCGTATAGGTTCTTCGTATACAAATGGTTGATATTGTTTAAATACTTTAGTAGCATAGGTTGTAAGTTTTGTATTTTTTTATACAAACTTAATATATTTTTTTAATGTAAATGTATTTTTTTGCAAACAAATTACATTAAAGTATTTTTTTTTAATTGTAATTACCTAACCCATCATATACAATAACAGCTAATGTTAGTATTTTTTTGTTTATTTGAATAAAATATTTATTTCAATTTAATCGATAGAAAATAATGAAAATCGTTCGCACATCACTATTGATTACTTTTTTTTTCGCTTCGGATGACAATGATGATTGGTTTTTACATTTTTTTTAGTCTTGTCACACTGTTACTTCCCAAAACCCTTCTATTCTACACTTAAACTTACGGTATACTGTCAATATATTTTATATTATGTCTTTTTTATATAAATAAATGAATTTCATTGTGACATGGCGTTTGTCATGAAAAGATTTTTTTAAATTAATACGTATACATTGAATCGTAACTGGGAATCGACTAACTCGATTTAATTTTTTTTTCATTCGATTATGCGAGCTTTAGGAACCCCTCTAGTTGTGTGAGAATCTGTCAACTGTCAAAATTATTTTCCCGCGTATGCATTATTTAGGCTATGGTTATTTTATGCTGTGTAAATTAAAGGATATTTACACAATATTGTCGGTTGATTAAAAAATGTAATTAGTTTATTTATTTTACATTTAATTATCAAAAATCTGTTGGGCTCAATGAAAGATTGTTTTTTATTATATTATATATTATTGCTTTGCGTAGCATGTTGCTTCTGCTGGTTGACATTTTACAAAACATAGTTCATCTTTATTGATTGACATAATTCTACATTTTCATTCAGAATTCAACAACACAATACTCTTCTTTCCTATTCACCGAAATCTGTAACTTCACCAACCAACAAATTTCAACTTTTTCAATCAACAAATTTCAAATTTGACAATCAACAAATTTCAACTTTGACAGTCAAAACATGTCAACTTTGACAATCAAAAAATTTCAACTTTGACAGTCAAAAAATGTCAACTTTGACAATCAACAAATTTCGTACAAATGACTCCAGTATCAGTTCCCAAAGCGTCACATTACCTTCTAATGCATGGGCTGCTGTATTGGGTAGCTGGTGTGTTCCGGCGGGTCGCTCGTCGTGTCCTGTTCGTCGCCGGAAGGGTCACCTTCTTGGTCCTCATCTTCTGATGAAGAGAGGAGACCTGAAAAAGAAGTAGTGGGCGTTTTAAAAAGCACCTATACTGTGACAGCTAATATACAAGGTTATTAGTAAAACATTAACAATCTCTTAAGAGGTCATTGTACTCATCATTATGAAAAACCTTTATTAAGGGACCAAACCTGAAATCGCAAAAAAAAAACAGCTGTTCCCCACAATTTGACGAGTTATACGAACATAAAAAAAAATATAGGGAACAGCTGATTTTTTTCGCGATTTTAGGTTTGGTCGCATAGTAAAAGTTGTTCATAATGATGAGTACAATGACCTCTTAAGAGGTTGTTAATGTTTTACCTATAACCCTGTATATAGGGTGAAATTAAATTAGCTAGCGAAACCCTGCAGATGTGATGAGTATCGATATCTAAAGACTAGCTGCACCCCGCGGTTTCACCCGCGTAAATGTCGATCCCGTGGGAATATCGGGATAAAAGTAGCCTATATGTTAATCCAGGGTGTCAGCTACCTCTATGCAAAATTTTATCAAAATTGGTTCAGCCGTTTGAGCGTGAAGAAGTAATAAACATATAAACACACACACTCACAAACTTTCGCCTTTATAATATTAGTGTGATGATAAAATTATGAGAAGCTTACCAGCTGTGAACTGTGGGTTAGAGAGTGCATCGGGCCAGTACCGTTTGCTTATAGACGAACCGTTCTTGCCTTTTTTACCACCTGCAAACATCACAAAAGCACGTATTAAAAAAAACCGGTAACGTGCGAGTCGGACTCGCACACACACAAGGGTTCCGTACCACAATGCCGAAAAAATCACGATTGTTGTATGGGAGCCCCCCTTAAATATTTATTGTATTCTGTTTTTAGTATTTGTTGTTATAGCGGCAACAGAAATACATCATCTGTGAAAATTTCATTTGTCTAGCTATCACGGTTCATGAGATACAGCCTGGTGACAGACAGACGGACGGACAGCGAAGTCTTAGTAATAGGGTTCTGTTTTTACCCTTTGGGTACGGAACCCTAAAAAAGAACGCTAAGCGAATACGAAGTGTTGCGACGGGATGGGGGTACAAGAAATTACACGCAGACGAAGTCGCGGGCAGAAGCTAGTACAAGAATGATAGCTAATCTCACCAGGTTTATCGGCGCAGTCTAGCATGGGCTGCAGGATCCGACGGCGCGCGTTGATGAACCAGTTGTTGACTTGTAGCAGCGTGAGCCGCGTCTGCGCCGCCAGGGTACGCTTCTCTTCTTCTGTGGGGTATGGGTGCTGGGGGAGAAGAGAAGATTTTTTTATTATAATATAATATAATATAATAATAAATATGTTGTGTTGTTGTATGTTGTGTATCTTTGTTGTTGTTTGTTGTTGTTGTTGGTGGTATGTTGTTGTTATGTTGTGGTATGTTGTTGTTGTTGTTTGTTGTTGTGTTGTTATGTTGTGTTGTTGTTATGTGTTGTTATATGTTGTTGTTATGTTTGTGTGTTATATGTTTTTTTATTATAATTGATCTAAGCGACATTTTTTTGAGTTATATACATATTCGGAATCAGCAAATTTTACTGATTCCGAATAGGTATGTATATAACTCAATATTGCAAAAAAAAATGTCGCTTAGATCAATTAGCCTTTCAACCGTCGATACGTTAGAATCGGCTTCCAGTCTAACCGGATGCAGCTGAATACCAGTATTTTACATGGAGCGACTGCCTATCTGACGTCCACAACCCAGTTACTGGGTAATAATAATAATAATAATATCGTTTATTTATAAAAATGGTGCAGATTTACAATAAGTTATCTTAAAAATTATAAAGAACACAGTAGCTCATTTGCCTGAACTAGGTAGGACCTGTGTTTCAGGCTAGAAAGGTGCTTAGAAATTTAAAATATATAATTAACAATTTAGAAAACTAATTAAAAACTAATATTAACTTAAAAGACTAACATGTTTTATTTACAGACAACGAGTAAATCCTCTGTCTCGCTGTATGATATGCTAAGTAAAAATTGCAGAATAACCTTTTTACAGTCGTAATTATTTAATTTATAGATACTTAATTTCCTATTTAATTTATTGTATAGAAATGGGCCTAAAAATGTATAAAATCTGTTTACAAAGACATATTTAGAGGATGCATTTGACTCACATACAATATCATTCCGTCTCTTATTAGTACGTTCAATGTTATAGGAGAGCATGGTGTGCTGTTTTAATACCAAGTGCGTTATAAAAAGCTGGCGAACAGTCGGCACGTTACAGGATTTGTATAGCAGCTCTGTAGGATAGAGAAAGGGATGGAAGTTTGCTACTTTTAAAATAGCTCTCTGAGCTCTTTCAAGAGGCAGTAAGTAAGTTTTAGGTGCTCCACCCCATGAAGTAATACAGTACTGTATTACAGATTGACCTAGGGCCAGGTAAACTTGTGACACTAGTTTTTTATCTGCAATTGCTCGCAATTTTTTAAAAACAAAAATTAACCTGCGCACTCTTGTAACCAAACTGTCAATATGTGGTCTAAATGAGAGCAACTCGTCTATTTGAACCCCGAGATATTTTATGTTACATGTTTTAAGGATACAAGGACACTTACATGTGCTGACTGAGCGGAGTCCGCAATGATGGGCATACAGATGAGAGTTAGTAATATTTAAATGCGGTTTGCGGATGGAGAAGTGAATATATTTTGTCTTGTCGGCATTTAATGTTAGTAAGTTGCTTTGAAGCCAGTTAGACACAGTATTGAAACCTATTTGAGCAAATTCGTACAATTCGGTATTTGTTTTAGCGGTGAATATTAACGCCGTGTCATCTGCATACGATATAATTTTGCCTTGATTAATATTTAAACTACACAAATCGTTAATATAAATCAGGAAAAGGGTGGGGCCCAAAATACTTCCCTGGGGAACACCAAAACCTGTGTTTTTTTGCTCGTCGCTACTAATATTGTCAATTTTAACACATTGATACCGATCGTCTAAGTAGTCAGCAAAAAGTTTCAGCGGCGTTCCCCTTATTCCTAAGGCCTCTAATTTGTACAAAAGCGTCGAAACGGAGACTGTATCAAAAGCCTTCGCCAGATCAAGGAAGATCCCCAGGGTCTGGTTTCCTTTACCAAGTTCTTCTGAGACATAATCTGTTAGACTATGCACTGCATCTGCTGTGGATAATTTGGCTCTAAAACCAAATTGCGCAGATGATAATAGTGCATTTTTTTCTAGATAGTTAACTAGTCTACTGTTTATAATTTTTTCTAGTATTTTAGATATTGAGGGGAGTAGTGATATTGGCCGATAATTGTTCACTAGGTCTTTGTTTCCGGATTTGAAGATAGGGATTACAATTGCTTTTTTTAGACATTTAGGGAAAATACCTTGAGAAAAACACATACGAAAAATATGTGTTAAGGGAGGTACAAGAATATGCTTATAGAGTTTAAGGGTCTTATTGCTAATGTTATCCCATCCAACAGCACAGTCATCTTTTAGTCCACAGATTATTCGGGTAATTTCGTCTTCGTCGGTGTCTAGCAAGGCAAAAGATTTTAGGGTACATCTATTTCCACACTTTTGGGAAGAAGGCAGAGCACAGTCAGGTTTTGGAATCTGCTCAGCAAGAGTTTTCCCAACATTTACGAAAAAATTATTCACTTCGTTGGCTGACAGGGTAGGTGATCGATTAGAAAGCAGTAAACTTGAATTTGATTCGGGCTGTTTTGACATATAAGTGACGTTTTTGATATGTTTCCAAAGTTGCTTGCTATTGTTTCCTGCTCTATTTAATTCATTTTTATCGTAATTTCTCTTTAAGTTCTTTAGGAGCTTGTTACAAAAATTCCTGTATCTGGTATAGGTGACTTTATTGACGAGATTGTCTGGGTCCCTCCTATATCTTTGATGAAGTTTATCTCTCTGTCTTATGCACCGAATTAGGCCAGGAGTAATCCAAGGTTTAATATTATAATTTTTCTTGTTTACTGTAATAACGGTCGTGTTATGTAATATAGCTGATTGGACATGTTTTATTAAGTACGATAAAGCAAAATTAGCGTCAGGTGTATTGAAAACTGGGCTAAAATCAAATAATACCCTTTGATAAGACTGGTAGTCGGACTTTCGGGCTTCTGACTACCCGTAACGACTGTCAAAGATCCACGAATAACAGGTAATAATAATAATAGGTAGGTGTTATAAATTGGATATTTGTAACTTAGTTTAGCGGCAAAGACGAGGAAGGTACGCGACGCAGTCAGTCGCGAAGTGCTTATTACCTTCAACGATTTTCAAATTAGGTACCAGCAACATATTATACACCTTTTCCTTACATCCTCAAAATGTGGTATAGAAAATAACAAAGAAGTATATTATTTATTAACCGACTTCTAAAAATAACAAAGAAGTATATTATTTATTAACCAACTTCTAAAAATAACAAAGAAGTATATTATTTATTAACCAACTTCTAAAAATAACAAAGAAGTATATTATTTATTAACCAACTTCTAAAAATAACAAAGAAGTATATTATTTATTAACCAACTTCTAAAAAAAGGAGGAGGTTTTGAAAAAAAGGTTTGAATGTTTGAAGTTTGAATGTTAGTTAGTTTCGAGTTTGTCACTTGGAATGTTTGTGTGTTTAGTGTCTAATATTTGTAGGTTTAAATGATGGTGAGATTAGATGTATGGGAGTTTTCACTTTTTGTAATTAAATATGTTTGTTAGTTTGTGACTTTGGATGTTTATGACTCACTCTACTCACCACAAGATGCTGGAACAACCAGGCCCGCATGACCTGCGTGGCATGCCTGGGCAGCACTCCTCGCTTGCCACTCGAGTCCTCGGTGCACTCGTCTTCTGGAGGCGGTGACCCTGAGACTGATGAGCAGGAGTTGTTTGAGTTTGTGCCTGTGGAGAGACATAATTTTGTAAGTTTAGGTCGCGTCCAAATAGCTTTTAAGGGGCTTACATGACTGCATAGAAAAGAAAGAGAAGCGCGATGACATAACCCTGGTAATTTATTGCAAAATATGAAGCAATTATTTAATTATAAAAAAATCCATTGTTTGGACTAAAAAATTAAAACACTAGTGTTTTAGTATGTTGCTTGTAGAATAATCTGACAAAATATCAGAATGATTGAATATATATATTATTAGTATGGTTTTTATTGTGAAAAGAAAAGTTTTAGAGGTATCTTCATGATTTTTTTTTTATCGTATCAAATTAGTTGTACTTATTATGTTTTCATCACACTATCTACCTAGCATATATCCTGAAGAATATCATATATTTTTCTAATTTTATTTACTGTTGTCGATCATATAGTTTTATTGTTTCTAAAACTTGCGTTTTTGCGTTTAGGTCCAGCAGTGCGATTCTGTGACCATCTCACCGTGAAAACTTAGGTGAAGTGAGCGTGGAGTGAGCTGTCAATAGTGTCAATTCCTACAAAACAAACTCACATCACCAAAGTTTTCACGGTGAGATTTTTAAAGAATCGACCGGCTGTAAGGCCTTTAAGTATTTAGTGAAATATACCTTGATTTTTTAAACACTCGATCTACTACCACACACCACTATCTCAATTGTCACATCTCCTAAGTGTGAACAACAAAATCGGCACCATTGGCTTACTAACTTATTTTTTTATAGAAATTTATCTACCTTATAATTATAACTATCATTTATAATTATACAGCGTGAAATTTTAATGGTTGTTTTCCCGAAGCGAAATGATTTTGTCTTGATAGTACAATAGATTTATAAAAAAAATAAAATATTAAAAAATGGCAACGCAATCTCGAACCAATAGTATAGCTACAGCGCAAACGGACGACTGCGCGTGGTCGTCCTGCTACCTGCAGAGATGGTAGGTAGCGGGCGGGCGCACGTTAGTTACTATTGATTCTCACGCTTTCGAATTGAGATCATATTTTTAAATTATAAATATTTGAAAAAAAAAACTCCATGAATACACTACACTACACTACTGAGTACAAATCGTTCTGCCGCGGGAAAACAACCATTAAAATTTCACGCTGTATTTTTTTTTTATTTCTTTCAATATTTTACACAGAAAATAATGGAATCCTGTTCTGAACCCCAAATTATTTTTTTTAAAAGATGTGCTCAAGAAATCACGCACCTATCCCATGTGAACAAGTACTTACCAGTAAAGGAGTCGGTAGAGAGCAGCCCCGCGCCTATCTGACTGATCGGCGTTGATCCTTGCACTACTAGCGACGCTGCAAAGAGAGAAAACTTAATAAATACACTAATTACGAAGTAATTCAATATTTTATTTTAACAATTGTGATGGCTGATTTGCGCGGATGTGATGTATATCTTCTCCATTTGTTTTATTTACTATTTATTTTTGTCTCGTGCGGTTACACCGCCGGGAACAGTGTATAGTTACTCACGTGTGTCCCTTGCGGCGGGTACACCGCCGGGAACAGTGTATAGTTACTCACGTGTGTCCCTTGCGGCGGGCGCGTAGGGCAGCTCGCTGTGCGGCGGGTACACCGCCGGGAACAGTGTATAGTTACTCACGTGTGTCCCTTGCGGCGGGTACACCGCCGGGAACAGTGTATAGTTACTCACGTGTGTCCCTTGCGGCGGGCGCGTAGGGCAGCTCGCTGTGCGGCGGGTACACCGCCGGGAACAGTGTATAGTTACTCACGTGTGTCCCTTGCGGCGGGTACACCGCCGGGAACAGTGTATAGTTACTCACGTGTGTCCCTTGCGGCGGGCGCGTAGGGCAGCTCGCTGTGCGGCGGGTACACCGCCGGGAACAGTGTATAGTTACTCACGTGTGTCCCTTGCGGCGGGTACACCGCCGGGAACAGTGTATAGTTACTCACGTGTGTCCCTTGCGGCGGGCGCGTAGGGCAGCTCGCTGTGCGGCGGGTACACCGCCGGGAACAGTGTATAGTTACTCACGTGTGTCCCTTGCGGCGGGTACACCGCCGGGAACAGTGTATAGTTACTCACGTGTGTCCCTTGCGGCGGGCGCGTAGGGCAGCTCGCTGTGCGGCGGGTACACCGCCGGGAACAGTGTATAGTTACTCACGTGTGTCCCTTGCGGCGGGTACACCGCCGGGAACAGTGTATAGTTACTCACGTGTGTCCCTTGCGGCGGGCGCGTAGGGCAGCTCGCTGTGCGGCGGGTACACCGCCGGGAACGACGCCGCCGACAGCGGGGCGGGGGGCGACTGTATACAACAAATATATGGTTGAGACTATGGTTCCATGTTAGAAGGTATAGAAGTAAACTTCAGACCAGACGGGAGTTGTGTCGAGGAACTGCCCGATGATTCATGTCGGGCCGTTATATCTATGCTAGTTGCGCGGTAAACTCTGCTTGCGAGATGCAGGATTTTGCGTGACGTCAGTGTGACGGTTCAAAGATTTGGTTCCCGCACTTAGTCCTTCAGGTGGACCATTGTACGTGAGCCAAGGCGGTGTCGATGGTTATTAAAAAACGAATTCTTATTTTGGTCCAAGCTTTTCAGCCAGTTTTTGTATTTAAAACGCAAAATTCTTAATACAAAATTAACAACTTAGGCAAGTAGCAGCGCCCCGCTGTTTCACCCGCATAAGTTTCGATCCCGTGGGAATATCGGGATAAAAAGTAGATATATGTTAGTCCAGGGTGTCAGCTACCTCCATACAAAATTTTATCAAAATTGGTCCAGCCGTTTGAGCGTGAAGAAGTAACAAACATATAAACACACACACACCCTCACTCACACACTCACAAACTTTATATCTTTATTTGCTAGAATATAGGTTAGGTGGATGTTATACAGTTTGTTTGTTACACTATATTCAACCTTACGATTGTGCAAATGTCAAGTCAAAATAAAATAAGAAGAAGCAATGACATTTAACATTTACAATACAGCTTCATGCAATTTTAATCTTGATTAACAATAGCTTAGTAAGTCATTAAAATCATTTGGATCTCTTAGTTAAACGTCAAGTCCACGTACAAGATCCACTCAATAGGCTATTTGACAATGTAAAAAATAAGGTCATAATTATTGACACTCGTATAGATTATCGCTTTTAAAATCGATTTGCATTAATTTTACTGCAAAACAATGTATTATCTATAAAAAAAAACTTAATTTTTTTAAATCTGGCGCCACGTAATCGAAAACGGTCTGGATTGGCTGAACTTAAGATGACGTCATTATTTAGTAAATTTCTGTCTATCGTTGACAGAACAGATGACTTTTGTCTAGTATCTCGACCGTTTCAACGTTTGTTTACGTGAATCGTGACGTCACGACGCCATATTGTTAAAGATAGCGTTTTGGCGGCTTATTTAAACAGTACATTTTTATTTACTATTTTTTAAAAGAAATACATTATGCAATTTGAAGTAATAGGTTTTTGTGAGCTCGTTAGACACCATTAAATAATCTGAGATGTTTATCAGAAACCAGTCAAATAGCCTATTCCTAACAATTGATAACTGCAATAAGTACTTAAATATGTTAACTAAATCGATTTTTAACCTTTTGACCGCCACAGTCATGTATAGATGACAAACCAAGATGTCCCCAGCACGCCACGGTTCGACTACATGACAGACTTTGACGTCGAGGGCACGCTTTTCATTTTTTGACGTGTGGCGGTGAAAAGGTTAATGCTCAAAACAAATTCATAGCATTTAAAGTTATAGATGTTTATTGTGTTTTCAAGTAAAGTAAATTATTAAGTATGTGTGAAATAAATTCATATGAAAGGTTAACATACATTTCATACCTGATATTGTGGCGAGTTCGACGTGCTCGAGTGCTCGTCTATCGAGCCTGACAGATTGTTGTTGCTTTCTACACCACCTGCAAGATAAAATAAAAAATATTATTTCTGACTGCTCAGACTAGTAGGTATGTAATAGGTAATACGGGCTGGTTTCCGCAACTCCACGACAATGCGCGTATTTTGCGTACGGTAGTAGGTATGTTATAGTTTATTTATGCCTTAAAACTATCATTACAGGTCTTAAGGGGCTTACATGACCTAAAGCGCGGTCACTGTCGGACTGCTTAGAAAAGAAAGAGAAGCGCGACGACGCAATGCTGGTAATTTATTGCAAAAATTTGAAGCAATTATTTAATTACAAAAAATGTATTGTGTGGACTAAAAAATTAAAACACTAGTGTTTTAGTATGTTGCTTGTAGAATAATCTGACAAAAAATTAGAATGATTGTATGTATATTAGTATGGTTTTTATTGTAAAAAGAAAGTTTTTAGAGGTATCTTCATGATTTTTTTCTATCCTATCAAATTAGTTGTATTCTGTTTTCATCACACTATCTACCTAGCATATATCCTGAAGAATATCATATATTTTTCTTCTTTTGTTTACTGTATGTAGTCGATCATAAATACTTTTATTGTTTCTAAAACTTGCGTTTTTTGTGTTAAGGTCCTGTAAAGCCCCTTAAATTTTCGACTAACTGACCTGAAGAGTAATCAGTCCTGAGCAGGTTTTCACTCTGCATCTTGGTCTTCAGGCACGCGATGTAGCGGCCGCAGAAGTCTCGACATAGCTCCTGCACCTTCTCTAGTTCTAGCAGGTGGATTCTCAGCACCTGGAAATTTAATAGATGAATATTAGTACGGTCAGCGGGATTGTCCGAAAGGGTTACCGCTGGCCCGGAACATAAAGGGCTAAGGAAGGAACACGGGTGGGTTTTAGTCAGTAAGAATCTGACACTCCCTTCCGCTCCACCCACAGCAGCAGGGGTCATTCGATGATTTTCCATACGCAAAAAAAAAAAAATAAGATTAGTATGGTTCATTGTTCATTCAAATTATGCTGAGGGTCAGCACTTTCTGGGCGTCCAAATAAGATAAGACAGCCCCTTCACCTCTCCCTAGTGCTTCAGCTGGAAAGAAGTGGCGCAACAAACTCCCCAGCAGCACAGCTGTCTGTTATGATCAGTGGTCGGAATAGGCTGACTATATTTACCTAAACTTCGGAGAACAGAGACAGAAAGTGGAGACTTTGCGTAGAACTTTGCTTGCGCGATGTAGGATTTGAGTGATGACGGATGTGACGTAAGATGTCATGCGTAGTTAGGATGTGGCGGTATAGATGTCGCCACATGTTTTAGTAAAAAGCCACCTTAGATTACGCCTAGCCTTTCCCCAACTCTGTTGGGGTCAGCTTCCAGTCTAAAGAAACGGATGCTGCTGAATAACATTATTTTACATGGAGCTACTACCTATCTGGCCTTCACAACCCAGTTACTGAGTAACAGGGTACCCCTTGGCAAGCCTGGTTGTCAGTCTTTCGGGCTTGTGACTACCCGTAACGACTGTTTAAAACTCACCTGAATGCTCTTAATCATAAGTCCATCTATCTCAGGGTCGTCGACGAGGAAGGGCCTCCTGTCTCTCCTCTGGTGCTGCACGAAGGCCTGTAGGTCTGCGCCGAAGGCCTCGGCCGCCGGGGACTCTGCGCCTGCCGTGGCTTGCTCGCAACGCTCCAGTAGGAGCGCCAGTAGTGGAAATAGGGGATGTCTAGAAGATTAGAAAGTGGTTGTAAGTTAGTGGTATGGTTTTTGATTTCTGTACAGATATAGATAGACACCTAGATAAAGCAAGAGCAACTACTTCGCAGAGCAGTGGTGACCAAGTGGTAACGGCCGCGACTTACGAGTTGTAGGTCGTAGGTTCGAACCCAGACAGGCGCTTTACTTTGTGTAAATTATTTCATCACCACTGCTCTCAAAACGGTGAAGGAAAACATCGTGAGGAAACCGGCATGTCCTAGAACCAAAAATTCGAAGACATGTGACATCTGCCAACCCGCACTGGGCCCGCGTGGTGGATTACGGCCCACTCCCTCTCTCCGAGAGGAGGCCTGTGTCCCAGCAGTGGGAACATTATAGGCTGATTATGTATGTATGTGTGTAACTACTTCGCGTGCCTAGCTTACGTACAAAAACCCTTTGAAAAAATGCCGATTTAAACCGCTGTCAACAAAGGCCTAGTGTACAAATTTGACAACTATTAATGTAAAAAGATAAACAGGGACACAGTATGTATCCTTCTTATTCATTTTATGAAATATCTTTTAAATTGGTCCAATATTGGAGAAGGAAATAGGCGAGAGCCAAACCTCGAATTATGACTTTTTACTCAGGCTTTTTCAAAGGTCTCTCCGACCGAAACACTACGGCAACGGAGCTCAATCGTAGCTCTTAGCTCGTCAAAAACTCTCAAACAAGACTGTTTGACTACAAACAGATACAGTCAAGAGAATTAATATGTCAACACTTGCCAACTTTCAATTGCGAATTTTTCACGAAATAGCGAATGCAAAGCTGCAATACGACACTACCTACATAAACCTATAGGTTCGAAAATACTATGTTCGTAATACCATACAATTTCATTCAAAAATAAAGGAGAAAGTAGCCTTTGAATAAAGCCAAGTGTATGCATACTTATGCTCGTGACTGTACACTGCATAAACAATATGTACAATGTTCACGTAACATACAAACAATGTATAACATACTTATACACGGCTCGTTTGTCCGCCTCAAACTGCGCCTGATCGGCGTCCGCGGCGGGCGCACCGCCGCCCTGCATCCCGCCAATATCACCAGCTTGGCTGCCTCATCTAGAACGAAGAGAAACACGGAATTAAATACGGTTTTTTAGTGGTCAATAAGCAAGCAATACCACTCGGTCGTAGTTCCGAAAGATAGACCGACAAACAGAGATGCGAGAGGTACGGTAGGCCGTTCGTCAATGAGAATAAATACATGGGACCGGGTGTTGTGACCTCACACGCCCTAAGTCGAGGTCCGTACCCCACAGGGGGTGTCCTTAGCGTGTGTCGCTTAGTTTTTAAGCCTGGAGGCCTTAATTTATTGAGGCACCTACATGCAAGTCCGGTTAAGCAGACGACAACCTCCTAGGTTGAAAGGAACGCCGCTAATTCAAAAAAAAAAATAAACAGTGGCACTCCGGGAGTGCCGACAGAAGTCAAAACAAAACACAAGTAATAGGGCGATGCGATGCGACGGGGTGGGTCGGGGGAACAAGACATTTCACGCGGACGAAGTCGCGAGCAGAAGCTAGTACATTATCATCATCATCTGCCTAGCCTTTTCCCAACTATGTTGGGGTCGGCTTCGAGTCCAACCGGATGCAGCTGAATACCAGTATTTTACATGAAGCGACTGCCTATCTGACCTCCACAACCCAGTCACTGGGTAATACGATACCCTTTGGTAAGACGCGGCCGATGCCACTGGGCCACCACTGCTCTATGTATGTAAACGAACAAGAAAATCTCGAAATTATCTTTCCACAAGTTTATGACCAAACTTTAACTGCTTTCCAACTCCCTAAAAACACCCTCTCCAACAAACAACTCACAAAATAAACCCTTAACTTGAAAAAGCAAACCAATAAACAAAATAAAATAAACAGAAAACAAGAAAATAAACAGAGAAATAACAGACACTATCGCAAACCGTCGGCTGGCAATAAAAAGAGATATTAAAACCGGGCAACACATTCATCACAAGTGTTGCCAGTAAATTGATATAAAATACCACTTATATTTTCTTTACTGTTTCGCTAAAGTAATAGTGGTGAGGGTAGGTTTTTAATATCTATGGGGGAGTTAGGAACTGTTTCGTAGGATATAAATATTTATAATCTTGTTAGGAAGTGACCTGGAGTGTTTTTTTTTTTTTGCTTCGTTTATACTGTTCTGGGCAAAGGCCTCCCCAAGTCCTTCCAAAAACTCTTGTCCTGCGACTCCTCGAACCATCCCTCGCGGTACGTAACCCTGGGGGTCTACTCCGAAGCGGGCCGAATGTTCGGTCATTTTCTGATTCGAATATTGTTGTCCTACTATGAAATTAAAAAAAAAAGGTAAAAAAAGGGTTAAGGGTTCTAAAAAGGTTCGGATTGGCACAGTTTGGTCGGGACCAACAGTCAATATAGGAAATTAATGGTAGTAGAAAATGACCGAACATTCGGCCGATACAGTGGTTAACCGCTTCGGAGTAGACCCCCTGGTCATCCCGCCATTTCTTGTTGGGCCGGCCTTAGCGGCACCACCGATCTTCAGGCACCAATTGTGTAATGGCCAGACCAGCGAAATTGTTAGGGAGAAGGGTTCGTTCCGACGTATCGGGCTACTGTCGGACGGACTCGTTCGTTACTTCGTTGACGGACTTAGGGAGTAGACCCCCTGTGCCGTGTGATGTTAAGTAGCCTATATATAGCCTTCTTCAAGAATAAGGCTATCAAATGGATCAAGATTTTTCAAATCAAAACAATCTGCTGTTCCCTACATTTTGACGAGTGATGTGCACATAAATATAGGGAACAGCTGATTTTGTTTTCGCGATTTCAGGTTTGGTCAGTAAAAGTTGTTCATAATGATGAATACAATCTCCCATTTCGATTTGTCGCATGTTTTCAATTTCACCCATACTACTAATAAAGCTGAATAGTTTGTTTGAACGCGCTAAACTCTAGAAATACAAGTCGGATTTGAAAAATCTTGATCCATTTGATAGCCTAATTCTTGAAGAAGGCTATAGGCTACTTAACATCACACGGTACAGATATTTAATTTTCTATTTACCCCTCAAAAATGACCCCCATATTCGAAATTCATTTATTTTCCTCATTTAGATTCCTCAGCCTATCATTCACCTAACTATTTAATATATCCGCATTTTCACCCAAAAAGCACAACACGTAGGTAAATACATTCCTTTAACACGTAACACGTTTCTAAATGGTAACTTTGTATCGGATTTTCCTTTCCCCTCACAAGATATAGACGGAAGATAATTAATCCCAACCGATTTGGCTAAAATAAGGATGAGGAAAAGAAAAATGTTTACTTCCTTCGCTCCGTGTTAGTGGAAGCTGGGGCCTGTCTGCTATTTTTATAAATTCGTCATTCCAACACGATCCCATTGTCATTTTGCTAAAAGTTCGTAATCTGCTAAATTCATAATGGTCGATCATTGGTCGGTCAATGGCGCCGATTCCCTTGTTCACAAACTAAACTAAATTTAAGTTCAGTGCATCTTTTTCTTTCTATTTCATTAAGACAAGGACAGAAGATAAATATTAGTTTAGTCCTGTCAAATTAAGATACTCCATAGCAAGTTTAGACGTGATTAAAAACATGGCTACTAAAAATACGTCAATTTACGTTAGGCGCTGTCTATTTTGACAGGACTAAACTAATATTTATCTTCTGTCCTTTTCATAATGAAATAGAAAGAAAAAGATGTACTGAACTTAAAATTAGTTTAGTTTGTGAACAAGGAAATCGGCGCCAGTGGCACAGAACATAATACGATACTCGTAACGAATTAAAAGCAATGACTGCAAAATGACGTTCTAATGGTAGGTCACTAATCAAAGGAACTGTCAAAATTTTAGCAAATTACCGCCTACGTCAGTAATTCATTTGTCATTTTGTACGAGATTACCATTCTATGAAATTTCTTTCAATGGAGTGTCAGTGGTTGACCATCATTGAAAAGTCATAATGACGCCATTATATTAGTAGATTACCAAACTTGTCAAAATCAACAATTATGAAATCAATCAATGGTCAACCATTCTAACACTATTGTCATAGCAGACTTGAGGCCCTGATTCTATACTATTTTCATTAGGTTTTCGGTTAAACGTAGGTATCTCCTAGTATATGCTTTTTATACAGTCAACAAAACAGATAAGTATGCAGGATCGTCGGATGTAGTTGAAGTTTAGTAAGAAACCGATGGATGTTCTCGAATAAAATTTAATTTTATTAATAGAAAACAAACAGCTCTTTTATCAAATTAAATTTCAGTCGACAACATCCATCGGTTTCTTACTAAACATCAACTACATAATATATATTCGACGATCCTGCATACTTATCTCTTTTGTTGACTTGTACCTATGCGTGTATTTATTGTACACTAACTTCTGCCCGCAACTTCGCCTGCCTGAAATCTGTTGTTCCCCGACCCACCCAGTCGAATCGCGTTCTTTCTGACTTTTTAGGGTTCCGTACCAAAATGGTAAAACCTTATGGTATGCGACTCAGTCTGCCTGTCCGTCTGTCACAGCTGGATTTCTCAAGAACTACTAATGCTATCAACTTGAAATTTAGAACAGTTTTAGATGACGTTTGCCCAACTATTTTGCAATTAAGAAAGAAACATATTATTTTTTTGCAACAGTTACAGTGAAAATTTACCATTCCCCCCCCCCCCCTTATCTTCGAAACTACTGAGCCTACAACTTTGAAAAAAATACAGAAAATAGTTCTATACCTATAGATTACAGGAAAACCTATAAGAAGTCTGTGGTCTTAAAACAACATGGTAAATCTCTCAATATTGTGCGTACAAACTTACATTTTCAGTGGGAATGTATGGGAGAACATGTTTTTCAACTACAATGTTAAGTTTGTTGTTGGGATAAATCTAGATATCTATCTATCTATATTAATAATAAAGCTGAAGAGTTTGTTTGTTTGAACGCGATAATCTCTGGAACTACCGGTCAGATTTGAAAAAAATCTTTTTTGCCTTTGATAGCCCAATTCTTGAGGAAGGCTATAGGCTATTTAATATCACGCTATGACCCTTAGGAGCCGAGCAAAAAGAAAAAAAGTCAGAATGAAATTTAAAAAAAAAAAGAAAAAAAAAAAGAACGCTAAGCGAATACGAAGTGTTGCGACGGGTGAGGGTACAAAAAATTTCACGCGGACGAAGTCGCGGGCAGAAGCTAGTTCATTCTAACTACGGAACCCTTCATAAAATTCTTAATCAAAATACAGGGTCAAACTTAATTGGCTAGCGAAACTCCGCAGACGCGATGGGAATCGATACCTAAACATGATTCGATGATAATTTATTTCGAGGTCAACAACCGTATTTAGTGTATTTACTTAAAATATCAATTCAAAAATCACACTTCACAGAGGTGATGGGTATAGAGATATCTAAACACAAAAAAAACTGATTTCCTCAGCTAAACTTCATACACTTCCAGCGGCCGTTGACCCCAAAAATTGTTTTATCTTGTTTAGATATGGATACCGATCACGTCTGCAGTCTCGCTAGCTAATTTTATTTGACCCTGTAGATATCAAAGTTGTATCAAGTTTGAATTGGGTTCCCGCTTTGTTAACAGCTACTCTTTGACCCCGTAACAAAGGACTGTGTCGAAATACGGAAGTGTGTATGCACACAATCGTACACCTTGTAGGGATGAAGAGATTTTAATTTGATAAGGGGTCTATATCGGCGGTTATAGACACCTGCTAACGTAATTACTTTGTACTTTTGATTCAAAGACACAGGTACCGATTCTGTTGTTCACAAACTCAACTAAATTTGAGTTCAGTGCATCCTTTTCTTTCTATTTCATTAAGAAAAAAATAAAAAAAAATAAAATAAAAATATTTTATTTCAGACAAAAAAGTCCATAGACAAGGCAAGTTGTTAGTGACAAGAATTTAGCTTAAAACTAATGTTAGTAATTAAAAATAAAAACAACAAATAAGAAACTGGACACACCGCCTACCCCTGCCCAGTATGCTCATCGGTCTCGCAACACATGGAGTTCGGTGAACCTACTGAGCAGAACAGTATCGGTTCTCTCGCCAATCATCTTCAGGACGCTATTCGGGCTCCCCCGTACTCGTCGTACCACCGACGCAACTTTTTTACGCATAATTGCATAGAAGTCATCTACGCTGGCGTCAGAAAGAAAAGAAAAGAAAAAAGAAAAGGGCAGAAGATAAGTTTTAGTTTAGTCCTGTCAAACTGATCAGCGCCTGACGTAAATTGACGTAATTTTAGTAGGCAAGTTTTTAATTTAAAACGTCTAAACTTGTATTGAGTAGTGTCAGACGCCTGATTAATTTGACAGGACTAAACTAAAATTTATCTTCTATCCTTTTCTTAAGGCGAAAGCGCCAGGGTAGCCCGCGAAATTCAATTTTTTTTAGGTTTTTTGCAATTTGCTGGTCAGTATTAAGTTGTACGTTGATTAAAATATGATTCGCGGTCGTAACAAATATGTATTTACAGAATTATAATCATTAAATTCATCAACACAACTCTCTAAGACCATGTAATCCCCAAATGTCAAGATTTCATGAAATAGTCATTCTTGGTCTTAGAGAGTTGTGTTGATGAATTTAATGATTATAATTCTGTAAATACATATTTGTTACGACCGCGAATCATATTTTAATCAACGTACAACTTAATACTGACCAGCAAATTGCAAAAAACGTAAGAAAATTTGAATTTCGCGGGCCACCTTAGAGCTTCCCCCTTAAGTTAGTTTAAGCTGTTTCTAAACGGTTGTACTTAATAATAATTTAGTTAGACTTAAGTATGGTAACAAATTTTCGATTTTTTTTTTTGTACGCTTTAACTGGCAAAACGTAGCTCCTTTATATTTATTTTTTTAAGGGGCTTACACGACCTAAACGCAAAAAACGCAAGTTTTACAAACAATAAAAGTATATGATCGACTACAGTAAACGAAATCAGAAAAATATATGATATTCTTCAGGATATAATATGCTAGGTAGATAGTGTGTTGAAAACATAATACAACTAATTTGATAGGTACGATAGAAAAAGATCATGAAGATACCTCTAAAAACTTTCTTTTTACAATAAAAACCATACAATAATTCTGATTTTGTGTCAGATTATTCTACAAGCAACATACTAAAACACTAGTGTTTTAATTTAATAGTCCAAACAATTTTTTTTTTTGTAATTAAATAATTGCTTTTAATTTGCAATTATTTACCAGGGTTGTGTCATCGCGCTTCTCTTTCTTTTCTATGCAGTCAGACAGTGACTGCGCTTTAGGTCATGATCATGACATGTATTGTACTTACTCATGTTTTTACAAAATAAAAATTCTTTATCTTATCTTATCTGTACCTAGCCTACCCTCTCACAAATACTCAAGCATAACAAATCGTATATCAATAAATACCAAGTTTTCAACGTATATGTACGTGCCCTGTATGCGAGCCAGCTACGGAGGACGCATCGTAATGGCGGACTTATTTCCCGCGCTTTTGCTCAAGTGTTGCCAAGTGTCGATAGTGTTGCGATGGAAGGAATTTTGGTCGTTTAGTATAAAAAGATCATCATCTGTCTAGCCTTTTCCCAACATGTTGGGGTCGGCTTCCAGTCTAAACGGATGCAGCTGAATACCAGTATTTTACATGGAGCGACTGCCTATCTGACCTCCACAACTCAGTTACTGGGTAATACGATACCACTTGGTAAGACTGGTTGTCAGACTTTCGGGCCTCTGACTACCCGTAACGACTGTCAAAGATCCACGAATGGCAACCGGGACCAACGGCTTATCGCGCTTTCTGAGGCACGGAGGGGTCTCGGTATGTAAAGACTAAAGATGGTCACCCATCCACAGACCAACCGCGGCAAGCGTAGCTTAACCTGATCGATCGACCTGTGTGGCTGTTATTATTTAGCCACGGGCCCCTCACTCTTTAAAAATATCTTCATATGCCTAGACAAAATTACGCCAAAGAATGACTGGTCACTCTTTAATAAAATGAACGATGGTTATAGTAGATGGAGGGATTAGTGGTTGTAATGGGAATCATATCACTAGGTTTTATTAGGTTTTTATTTTTTATTTATCCTTTTGATAGATTCTTATTTTGTAAATGTGAGGACTTTGTAGGCCTTGTAGACTTTAGATCTGTAGACCATTTTTTATTTTATCAAGTACCTGATACTTGTTGACAGGCCTACGCTATCCTCCCATACCTACTGTAATTTGAAAATATTGTAAAAGCCAATTATTTTTAAAAAGATTAACCGCAGGGTTTCTTGCCAACTCTTCTCCATAGGAAACGACCAATTGGAACCATGCACCTAGCTTCTGACGTTTCATAAGTGCCCATGTAGGCTTATGTGAAATAAAATAGTTTGATTTTGATTTTGATGAACTGCCAGAAATCCTCTCATTAAGTTCTGTGAAAGGTTAATTTAAGGTTAGGTTCCTAAGGGTGGGAATATGTCATGTCAATTGTCATTTGTACTTGATTGGATTGTGTGACAAGAATATGTTAACTGATATACAACGTTATTTTTAGTATAATGCGAAACCTGAATATAGTTTGTTCAGTAAAAGTACTTAACTGAATCGTTTCCAATATATTTTACCCCATGTTATACCTACTGTTATACATGTTATACCCCATGTTGTATTTTGTTCCAAAAATATTTAAAAAGGTTAAAAGTTGGACGCCGAGCGACACTAAGTAGGTTATCCAATCTCCGCGCCGAACGGTTAGGTACCTAGGTACTATATCAATGAGCGCAAGACGACGCGGCGCGAGCGGCGCGGGCGAGCATTGTGTTTGTACGGACAAACAGGTAACTTAACAAGCTTATAACTTTGTGATTTTTCATGATACAGTTTTGAACAGTACCGAAAAATTACGTTTCTTGTATGGAGAACCCTTTAATTTTTAAGTTTATTTTATTTTTTGTTGTTATAGCGACAATAGAAATATACACTGTGAAAATTTCGTTGTCTTCCTATTACGGTTCATGAGTTACAGTCCGCTGAAATACAGACGGACGAACGGACCGTGAAGGCTTAGTTAGAGGGAGGTGGCATCCTTTCTATACAGAACCCTTAAAACAACCAGAAAGTTGACAGATCACTTCAATTAATTTGAATAGTCTTTGAGAAACCCTGAGAAAACAAACCATTACTTTTGGAGCAGTCATCTGCTCCAATAGTTAAATTCTGCTACCTAAGCCAAAAACCCTGCTTTTTTGTACGTATTTGTTTAAGCCCAAGATTCGCCCCTTTGCTAACAATGCCACACAAAATCAACACGACAAACAGATGTAGCTAACCCAACTACTGGACACTCTTTAAGTCAATATTTGTTTGGGGTACCACCACAGTATAAATAAGATACAGAAGATCCACTCGTTACGAATCCAGAACTACGCAACAAATTGTCATAGACCCCTGAGAAAGTGGAGAATCAATTTTAGTGTTTTGTATACATGCATACAATTTTTGCACCAACGACAGCCCCTTTTTATGTCCAGGAAAATCACTGCCCGTCCCAAGGTTGCCTGGAAGAGATGGCAGAAACTTTTCAACTTTATCGCTAAAGCGTAAGGTTCAAACTTGATTGGGAAAATTTGACAGATTGTAGCAGGTTGATGTGCTGGCGTCTGTACATTTCGCCAGTTATGTTTAAGTCCCACGTAATAGGGAGCAAACCTATTGCCATCAACCGAGCACAGATCCAGACTCCGCGCTGCTACTTAGAAATTCCAGTAAAAAAAAAAAACTCTTCCCGAATTGGGAATCGAAACCTCATGCTCAGCTGTAGCGCTTGGAACCACTAGACCCATGCAGTTAATCTGTAAAATATTTAGTTGGTGATAGGTTTAGACAACATTCAATCTAAGCTGGTGCCGATTCCTTTGTTCACAAACTAAACTAAATTTAAGTTCAGTGCATCTTTTTCTTTTAAATTTTAGTTTAGTCCTGTCAACTTAATCAGTGTGTGACAGCAGACGGCCGTTTACCACTGGGCCACCACTGCTCTAGCGGCGGTCAAGAGATGGCGCTGACATAAAACTGCAATATTCTGATAATAAGTACTATGACTATTCTACACTGCAGTGCAGTGTTAAAATTCTCTGACGAATATGGGCCTCGCCGATGAAAAATTAAAAACATGATGGTACGACTCTCGGTGCGCGAAATCGACTGGCTCTTGACCGGTTTTTTTTTATTTGTAATGTACGTTTTGTTTGTGCTGAATAAGCAATTCTTTTTTCTTTCTTTAATACAGTGAACCTTTTGACAAACCCTCTGTTTTCGCGGCTATCTTTGTTAATAACGTCTTCCTTCCTTCGTTTATATCCCTACCCTAATTCCATACCTTTCCTGTTTGCTAGATAGCTAGCAGGAAAATTGTGGAAAATTTTGTAAAATATGGATGTTTTGTGAAACTTATCGCGTTCGTGTGGAATGTTTGAGGTGTTGGTGGGATGGTATTTTTATGTTTGTTATGCGGGTAGTTAGTGTATATGTCGGCAGACACATTGATTAGCAGCTGTGAGAGACGGCGACTAGATGGCGCTAGTGGAACGTGCACCAGACGCAAATCATTCACTCTATCGATAATTTGGCCTAAAGGAGTTGGTATCCAATCCAGTAAAATATTGTAACGGTTTCCCCCCCACTAGCGATCGCCTTTATAAGGAGCTGCGCTGTTTGATCGGTACGCATTTCCAACGGTTGCGTCGTGGTGCACGGACCACTGTCTCTCGACAGTCAGTACTGCCCGATTATTGGATGTGGAACGCTGTCTCTGACAATTAGTACTATCCTTATTGCGGTGGGTGCATGGACCACTGTCCCTGACAGTCAGTACTGCCCTATGTGACCGCCTTTTTCCGTTATTAGTTCTAGTATTTCATTTCTGTATTTTCTAGATTTAAGATAACTGATTGTTCAATTGAATAAACTTGTGTTTTACTTCTGATGTCTGGGCCAATCCGACATATACTTATTGCTAATTACGATGTTTTGCATCGAAAGCGTGATAAGGGCAGAGATAGAGGGCAACTTATTAGGTGCTAGTTTTTCTAACGCTAGGTACTTGCAACTTAAACAGCCGCACAGGTCGATCGATCAGGTTAAGCTACGCTTGTCGCGGTTGGTCTGTGGTAGGGTGACCATCTTTACATACCGAGACCCCTCCGTGCCTCGGAAAGCACGTTAAGCCGTTGGTCCTGGCTGTCATTTGTGGATCTTTGACAGTCGTTATGGGTAGTCAGAAGCCCGAAAGTCTGACAACCAGTCTTACCAAGGGGTATCGTATTACCCAGTAACTGGGTTGTGGAGGTCAGATAGGCAGTCGCTCCATGTAAAATACTGGTATTCAGCTGCATCCGGTTAGACTGGAAGCCGACCCCAACATAGTTGGGAAAAGGCTAGGCAGTTGATGACTTAAAACTTATGGCTTCATTTTCTGCTTTATTACCACACATAAACCAAGCATTTAATCTTCCAAATTTAAAATAAAATCTTGGCCTTTCTCAATTTGGTTTTTAGAGCCAAAATAAAACCATTCCTGAAGACCAATTCTCGTAGGCATTTAAAATCTAGTCGCAAACACATCTCAGCGACAATCAATGTCAAAACTATTTAAAAAATTTAGGGAAATAAGTGTTTTCGACAGATTGAGACTGAGATCACACTGTGAACCTTCTTAAAATTACGAGAATTGCCCCTCTGGTCTTTTTCAATTTAGAACTTTCTAATCCATTTTTTTGTATCATGGCGAAGAAATAAAAGCCAAAAAAATCCCCTCGGATATCAAATCAAATCAAACGTTTATTTGCTAGAAATACATTGTTTTGGTAAAGGTAAGATCTTATAACCTAAGTGTCATTGTATTCTGCCTGCAAGCAAGCGTGCAAATTTTATTAAGTTTACATACAAAATTACATTCATCAAAACTAATCAAAGTAGTCTTATAAAATCTATCGATAAGTCATGTCCCATCACTAGGTACTCTCTCAGCTAACGACACCGCGTCCGTAAAATAGACGCTAGATATATTCTGTATGCAACCGAGAATCGTCGAAATGTCTCCAACTTTACATTTGATTTTCGTACAATTTATACCAACTATTATTTTTGTTTTGTCAGTCTTACCAAGGAGTATTGTGTTAGCCAGTAACTGCGTTGATAGGCAGTCGCTCCATGTAAAATACTGGTATTCAGCTGCATCCGGATATACTGGAAGCCGACCCCAATATAGGGAACTAACCTAACATTAGGAAAAGACTAGGCAGATGATGATGAGTTTTGTTTAGAAAGGGTTTTATTCAAAACAGACTTTACGGATCGTAGCTTTTTGTAAAGCAAATTAAATTATACCCGGTTTAAATTTTTAATAGGGATTGTTAATTTTAGAATTCGATTTGTTATAGTCTTGTTTGTTCATGTCATGTTCGTGAACGGGCGCCGTCAGTAGGGACTAGTCATCTCTTTGCTGTCATGGCTTATTTTAATTTAATTTAATATTTGAATTGTTTTTTTTTTCGTCTTTTCATTACGCACGCTTTTAACGTTCTGCATCGTTCTTACATGCATAATTTTTAACATGAATGATGTAAACAAGACTTTGCAAGCATATTATTTTGATTTAAAAGCGTGTCCATGGAGTTTCTTGCCCGTTCTTCTCCATAAGTACCTACGCTTTGGAATGGGCAACTAGCTTCATCCGACCCCTTGACAATTCAAAAGTGCCTGTAATTTGTTTAATTGAAATAAATTCTTTGAGTTTGAGTTCTTCCTATATAACTAGCAAGATCTGTTAGCGACGTTGAGCTATGCACTAAGAAAGTAACTTGGTTTTGACAATTTTCAGCCCGCCAAATCGTATGAATGAAAATACGTCGTTGCCAATTCGAATAAAGAGGCATGCATATCGGGTGATTTACGTCAAGGCAATGATTTCAAAAGTAAGGATACGCCCGTCTGAACATTTTACATAGAAGTTCTTCGTTCGAAATTCGAAGTTCGCGCGCACCACTGTCAACTGAGTCGCGTTGGCCCTAAAACCGTCATTTTAGGGCCAGCGCGTTGGTGCCATTTAGTCGCACCGTTAGCCCGGTCCTTACGCTAGTAATATATATGTCAATGCGTCAAGGTATTTAGTAAGTATGAAAATGAAGAATTAATTAATGTGTCCATAATGAAAAATGCTTATTTCAATGGTCTTGATCATCTGGTTGAAGTTTATGTATATCGTCCGGAACATGGTGTATATTTTTGTGAGAATATGCTTGTGAATGCAAAAACATGGGACAATAATGAAGTTGCCCAAGTAACTATGGACATTGACAAAACATTAATATTTGTTCCTAAATCTCCTGCAGGAAACTTGAAACAGACAATGCACAAAACGCCATCTCAAATTAAGTACAGACAGAAAAGCAAACGCCATACAAATTCCTTCGTTCCCCAATCGCTGAAATAAAACAAAATAGAAAAAAAAACATGGAGTCTCTTTCCCGCCATTTCGTTCTCCCTTCGAGGGCCCTTCAATTTAAACTCGTTCCATTCGAAAACGATAATTAAAAAGGAAAAATCAAGCCGCCATCTTGCTTTTACGTTCGGAAATCCTCTCGACGTGTTTCCCGCCTTTTGCAATTAGCTCAATTTCGGAACGTCGCGTCCCGTGTTGCTAGAGTGCAAAATTTAATTTGTTTGATTTTTTCAAGTGGTCATTATTTTAATGGAGTTATAGGTGTGAAGTGCTATTGTTAAATTGAGTTTTTATTGTTCAAGTAGGCTCTGATTTGGTAAGAGTAAAATAATTTACACTTACTTATCTGGATTACTGCAAAGGCTCATGAAAAGGAAACCATCTTTCTCTGTGGTAAGCACAAAGGCGTTTAAAAGATCAAAACTTTAGTTGCCAATCGTCCGTGACGCTATTTACCTGACCACATTTTAGCATCAGTATATTGTTCCCACTGCTGGGACACAGGCCTCCTCTCGGTGAGAGGGAAGCCGTAATCAACCACGCGGGTCGGTAGATGTCACATGTCTTCGCATTTTTGGTCCTAGGACACGCCGCGCGCCGGTTTCCTCACGCTGTTTTCCTTCACCGTTTTGAGAGCAGTGGTGATGAAATAATTTACTGTCTGGATTCGACCCTACGACTAACAACTCGTAAGTTGCGGCCGTTACCACTGGGCCACCACTGCTCCTACTGGCACATTTTAGCGGGCAATTAAATAATGGAGCAGCAATACTGTCTAATGACCTACCAAGGACCGCTAGTAAGTCCTGGACACTCCTGGATGTGACTAGCACATACTAGGGAACCATGAAATGAAACAAAACAAAAGGGAGCTACATAGGGTTCTCACTCATAGCTCCCTTTTGTTTCATGGTTCCCTGGTGGCTCAGCACGAGTTGGGACGATGCTTTCAATGATGACGATTACATAAACAGACAGGTATTCTATTAATCTAATTGCGTAACACACTATCAATCTTAATTTGAATCATTTTGAAGGATATTGCTAAACCATTGCTGCATATGTTCGAATAAATTGTCTGCACAACAACGTAAATAACGCAATGAATGTTGTTAACTTGTCAAAATGAAAGCCATTGCTACTGGTAGTGAATAACACAATTAATTAATTAGGTTCTTAATTCGAATGCATTTTTTTTTTTTTATATGAACAAAGCTGCGGTGCTATTCTGTAAAAATCTCACCGTGAAAACTTAGGTGATGTGAGTTTGTTTTTACTAGGAATTGACACTATTGACAGCTCACTCCACGCTCACTTCACCTAAGTTTTCACGGTGAGATGGTTACAGAATCGCACTACAGGAGGGATGACAGTTCACTTCACCTTTACGATTTTATTTTTACTATAGACTGGCTATAATTTATACCGCATTATAGCCGCATCGACTCTCGCTGACGTCAAAAAATTAGACTCATTTCAAAGCCCATAAACTGGTGCCTATTTAATAAATCCGACAATTTTGCAGTTGTTTTTTCATAGTTTTGCTGCTTTATACAGCAGCTGTCGCGAAAATGCATGGAATTAGTATGTACTACACAGATAGAATACTCTTTATTACGTGCAACATAAAAATAGTTTTAAAAAAATACATTTTTGATAAATATTTCGCATTGCCAGTTAAATTTAATAGGGCCGCGGTCGCGGTTTTTGACTATTATTAAACCAATATTCAAAACAGATCAGCAGTATTAGAATCACGTGCGACCTCCGCACTAGCTGACTTTATTGTATATTTATGCTAAACGTTTGATTTGTAAGCCTGTTCGAGTATACATGCTTGTTATATAGTTGACGTAGTGCTGTATGTGAACAAGTTGACGGTTGCTAACGAATGGAAAAAATAACTACCCTCTTATTCATAGTTGCATATAAAATGATGTACTGCTCTCTCTTTTCATTGGCATGGTAAGGACAAAGATAAGGAGATGAAGGCGTACAGTCAAGATTCTGAACACAGGTAAAATGTTATCAAAATACTACTTATCTTGGCTTGTATATAATTTCATGTTCCATGTCTCGTAATGTAAACCTACTATTGTATAGAAACAAGTTTTTCTAACTAAACAGACAGCTGTGCTGCTGGGAGTTTGTTGCGCCACTTCTTCCCAGCGAAAACACTAGGAAGTGGTGAAGGGCGGGCGAGCAAAAGGACTGTCTTATGTAATTTTGATATTCGAAAAGAGCTGATTCTCAGTCTAATTTGAATAAATTTATGATTTAGATTTTGTCGCGGATATTAATCAATGAAATAGAAGGCAATAAGCCATGGTGTTTTGTTAAATTACCTAGAAACAGAAAAACTACAGTAGAAACTTACTAGTTTATACACAAGAAACTAAAAAATACTCGAAACAGACAACGGAAAAACCGCATCGAGTCCCAAAGCCTACAATGCTAAAATATTCACGAAGGGCGCTTCCAATTGCCAGCAATTCTACCAGCACTGCAAAGGGCGAGCATTAACATATGTATAGATTTACAGTTTCCCCGGAAAGAAGGGTAAATAAACAGTCTGAAGACAATACTGCATAAATATGATAAGAACCAATCTTGAGAAGGGTTAGGGTTGCGCTGCAAAAGGGTTCAATTAGTTTCTAGATTATTCTGGAAGTAGGAATCATAATTTTCCTGGTGTTTATTTAAAATGGAATAGAATGGAAACTTCTGAAACTCAATATTAGGAAGACAAAAGAAGAAGAAAAAATAAAGAAGAGGAAGAGTAAATTGTTTTAGCCCCTGTTAATGATTTTAGATTAATAAAAATTTATAACTCCGTAGATGAGGGTATTTTTAATTTTTTTTCAAAGAGTTCATGCCTTGGTAAATACTTATATTTGTCAGTTAGAGCGGTGGCAGCGTAGCGAGGCTGACAGCTCATTGAGCGCTGGATCATTGTATAGACTCTTATTATAACATAAAATCACGCCTATAGTCGCTAAAGAGGTAGGTAGAGGTGTACGAACACAGTACCTATAGTAAAAGAGCGCAGCGCTGCACACCCCCACCCTATTTCAAGTTAAACAAATATCAACTTTATTTCAATGACATTTAAGTTGCATTCAGAGTAACTATACTCCATTTACAATAGCATTAGACAGAAGTAAAAAAAGACTCTTTTAGGGGCACACTTTGTAATAAAAGTACAACAAACATTATTACAGTCAAGATTGATGTGGAGTTAAATATAACAAATTTAAGTAACAGCTGTCACACTTATTTGTACTTATTTAACCTATCTACCTTCTGAAATTACAAGGCTTTCATTTAATATTATTTAGTTTTTACATAAAATATTGTCGTGTCAAGGTTTAAAATCTAAAAGAAGCAGGGGAGGACAGGACCCGGAACGTTTTTCATGTCACTATAACTCTACCAAATCTAAAATGTTACATATTCCCTTCTAAGTGGTGGCAGCACGTGTTTTTTTATTTTGTCGGTTTATGATATCATCCGTCCCTAAGTCAAATTGCGTAAATAATCTGCAGAACAGTTGTCAAAGTCATTCACTCACTTGTGGATACTTGTTATTGCTGAATTTTCGTGGTTTAGTTGTTATTTGTTACTGTTTTTCTGTTGTTATTGTTTTGTTATCGTTATTAGTGTTAGTTCTGTGTTGTTCGTACAAAGCGGTACGTTTTGTTGAACTATGGACACGGACGATCCCGGTGTAGGCCCGAGTGGCTTGCAAGCGCAACATGTGCGCTCTGGAACTGCTAGTAGCGCTGATCAGTGTCAGCAGCGAAAAAAACGAGGCCCCAAAGTAGATCACGATGTTAAAATATTGTCTCCTTAGAAAAATAGAATAAAGCAAACACCGCTTCGTTCTACAGAAAAAAGAATAGTGATAAATATTTATGAAGATATTAAGGGGGCCCGAAGGTACTCCTGTTTATAGAACGCAGTTAATTAACAAAACTGCAGAAATTGCGGGTAAGGATCATAAAATGATTACCTTAAAAAATAAATGTATTTGAAAGTAACATGCATTGTAAGGTAATAACATACATTACTAATCTTAATTTATAAGCATATCTCGTGCAACAGTCTATAATGTACTCAAAGAGTACAATACAGAAGGTCGCCTGCAATCGCCACCTCCTCGCCAACGGAAATACTCAAAATCTGATGATTATGATGATATTACGTTAAGTGGAATACCAAGAAAAAATAATTCTTTTTTATTTGATAATGAGTTACCAACGTTGGACAAGATTCTGCAAGCTAACTGGAAAAGGAAGGCGGCTTATCATTGGCCATATTGGTAAAACTTGATTTATATGTATTTTTTTTTAAATTACTTTACCATTGTTACATAACAAATCATGAATAATATAATCTCTCCGTTGTCACTGAAATTAAGTCTTAATTTAATGCCTCCCCTCGGAGAAAGATGTTTATGGGTAGATTCTGGGTTTATGGTAATAGATTTACCTGTTCAAGGACAGTAATGATGCAGTCAATTTCAGTTGCTATTTAAAGGTTGAGATCTATTTCCAGCAGTCAAGTAATCTATGCCACCGGTGCACAATTATTGATTTGCTTTTATTTCATTTCACAGGATCTACAGAAGGGTTTTTAATGGATGGTGAATTAATATTTGAAGCCAAAAAGGGTGATGGAGAGTACCATTCTGAAATGGATGCACACAATTTTGAAAAGTGGTTCAAATTAATATTGTCAAAAATTGAAAATGGTGCTGTTATTGTTATGGATAATGCGCCATATCATTCGAGGAAAGTGGAGAAGCTGTCAACTACAGCCACACGAAAGGCAGATATTCAAGAGTGGCTAAAAAACAAAAATATTCCTTTTGAGGAAAAGACTTTAGGGCCACTTTATTAGAAAAAGTGAAACAAATAAAACATTTGTACCAAAAGTTTGCTGTGGATGAGATGGCTAAAGAAAAAAATATATTAGTATTGCGCCTCCCCCCTTACCACTGCGAGCTCAACCCAATAGAATTAGTTTGGGCTTAAATGAAGGGGTATGTAGCCCAAAACAATAAAAGTTTTAAATTAGAAGAAGTGAAGCGGCAAGCACTCATAAACATAACTGCAGAGAAATGGCAATCTTGCATTGCTCATACAATTAAAGAAGAGCAAAGGTTTTGGATAATGTTGTAGAAAGATTTATTATTAACGTTGGTGAAACTTCTTCATCATCATCATCAGAGGATGATGAATAATTGGGAATGGAACATCTATCATCTCCATTATATCATTAAGGTGGCAAAACTTTTTCTCTTCTTTAATAGCAATAAATCTCATCTCGCACTTCTATGTCTCTGGAAAATGTTTTTATAGTTGGTATTTAGCTTGCGAAAGTGTATTTTTGTTAATCCTCTGGCATTCTAAATTATCATAGTTAAAATTATGACTTGTCACCATCAGTCAAGTAGCGTTTTGTGTCGTATTTATTTGGTTTGTTAAAAACATAATAAGGACATGCCATTGTGATAAAGTTGTTTTTAATAAACTGATTGTTACTAAAAATTGTTTCATTTTATGTACCTATCCAACCATTGTGACGAGTAGATGGATGGAATATGCTTTATTGTATGCCATACATTGTTACTTACAAAAAAGCACATACATTATTTATTAAAATCTTTGAACTTAACTTGAAAATAAAAGGTTTCGTACTCCTGCTTCTGCGAGCCTCTTTTTTCTAATGCTATTACAAATGGAGTATAGCACTATTGAAAAAGTTATGTTTGAAGTTTTGGCGTAAACTGAACTTTATTGTGTAGGAATTAAAGTTATTTTTCCATTACTTAATTCATATTTGTTTACGTTTTTGGCAAATAAATCGCGGACGCAGATTACCTACCTTACCTACACCCCCCCCCCCCTTACCTTATTTATATGGTGCACATAATAAAGAGTATTCTACCTACATTTCGATTGTTATGTTTCAGGTCCCATGTCAGACCTTAGGGCGAGCCTATGGCACTAACCGGCACCAATTCAGACTTCTAGCTACTATCGAGAAAGGGGATTGAAGTTTTTTATCAAGTCGAGCATGTTGATTTTTTTTAGGGTTCCGTACCCAAAGGGTAAAAACGGAACCCTATTACTAAGACTTCGCTGTCCGTCCGTCCGTCTGTCTGTCACCAGGTTGTATCTCATGAACCGTGATAGCTAGACAGATGATGTATTTCAGTTGCCGCTATAACAACAAATACTAAAAACAAAATAAACTAAATATTTAAGGGGGGCTCTCGTACAAAAAACGTGTTTTTTTCGGCGTTTTTGCCTTGTGGTACGGAACCCTTCGTGTGCGAGTCCGACTCGCACTTGGCCAGTTTTTTCAAAATGGCTGCCACGCTTGAAACCTGTATAAATCGACTGCTGTTAGCTGAAATCAATGCAAACGAAAAATATAATAGGACCAAACCCCGTAAAGTGCCACGTTTCCAAGATACCATATACAATCTCGGAAACGTGTCCATTTTGAATAATAAAATAAAATGGCGATGCCACAAACCTTTGAAGCCCTTTCTAATAAGAACTCCAATTACCCAGACTTTTTCCATGCACCCCAATATGTTCTTTAACCGCCTAAGCCCAAATTATCTCCGTCACCAACGCAAATGGGGCCGTTTTGGTGATTTAGGTCATACTACCCTCCATTTTGGAACTCCACTGCAGGTTCAGTAACATAGAAAAAGGAATAAAGATGCTCCTCCCAAGGCACTTATTAAATCTCTTGGAATACGCAACGAAATTAACCGGAAAAGGAAAGAAAATCAAGTTTCCTCCCCAGTAATTAGCAAAGCGGTGCGTTCTACTAAGAGATAAGATTTTTGATAGCTATTGCTGTTTTTTCGGAACGTCTTCAAAAGTAACCTTTTGGCCCGAAAATGGGAATCGAAACATCAAGTCTTTTGGCCCAAAAAACGAAGATAGTTTGTCTTCTGAAAAAACTTCTACGAATACCCACTCGTAGAAGTTTTTAGGTACCTACCAACTAAGATTATAAAGTGAATCATATATTCAATCGCTGTTTGTGGGTGTTAGTGTGTGGGGTAATTGCGTAACACACTAATTATAGTAGGAATATAGGATTAAGAAGTCTAATTTGACTAAACGACTTTTGATTTTTTTAATCATCCCCCGAATGTTCAAGACCCAATAGTGGCAGATTAAACTCATCATATAAATACCTTTTTCCAACTATGATAGGGTCGTCTTACTGTCTGAACGGGTGCAGTGGAATACCTATCAGTATTTTACATGGAGCGACTGCCTATCTGACCTTTATAATCCAGTTACTGGGTAAAACGAAACCCCTTGGTAAGATTGCGGACAAAGACTTGACCGCGACCGTCAATGTTTTAAGGGTTCCGTAGCAAAATGGTAAAACGGAAACCTTATGGTGAGACTCAGTCTGTCTTTCTGTCTGTCTGCCCGTCTGTCACAGCTGGATGTCCCAAGAACTACTAATGCTATCAACTTGAAATTTGGAATAGTTTTAGATGACGTTTGCCCAACTATTTTGCAAATAAGAAAGATTTCTTTTTGTTTTGCAATGGGCTGAAGTGGATTTGAAAAACTCGAAGTGGGGCTACTAGGGCATGTGGGGTATCATATGAAAAAGCGCAGTGTGCACATTCTCAAACATCTTTTCTTTTCTTTTTTAGGGCGCACAGTTTTCGACTTTTGATAAAAAATTTAAAAAACAATACCTATAGGACTAGCTTCTGCCTTCGTCCACGTGAAATTTCTTGTTCCCCGACACACGCCGTCCCATCTCATCGCCTGCCCGCCTGCTTCTATTTGCTCGGCTCCTAAGCCTAGGGTGATGTTAAATAGCCGATAGTAAAGAATTGGGCTATCAAATACAAAAAGAATTATTTTTCAAATCCAACTGATATATCCAGATATTAGCGAGTCCAAACAAACTTCAGCTTTATTAGCAGTAAAGATAAAGATATTATGGGGTTTTTTTTTTTTTATTCTGGCTCCATCGGTAACATTCGATGATTTTGCCAATGCAAGGTATGGGGTTTATTTATAAACGATAAAAAATCAAAATTAAACTTCATTTATTTAAACTAGGCTGAGAGTCAGCACTTTTCGAACGTAAAAATTACAAAAGACAGTCCCCCAAAACGCCCGCCCTTCACCACTTCCTAGTGCTTTCGCTGGGGATGATTAAAGTTAAGTGACGTTTAAACGTCAAAAATGAATAGTTAAACAGTTGCTAATCATTACTTTATGAAATAAAGGGAAATATGTTGGAATCTGCAAAGATGCTGTAAACATGTTTAATAAAAGGACTTCTATAACATGTTAATCACATTTATTTTATTTATTCAAACTTCAACAATGCTTCTGTTCTTCTGTTCTGGATGCAGAGACAAGAGAGGGAGAGCTTACCACAGAGAATTCACATTATTTCTTCAACCATAGACTAACTACTAAATTAATCTATTACAGACTAGCTTCCGCCCGCGGCTTCGCCCGCGAAGTATGTCGATAAAACTATCCTATGTCCTTCCCCGGGATGCAATCTATCTCTCTGACAAATTTTATCAAAATCCGTTCAGTGGTTTAGGCGTGAAAAGGTAACATGCAGACAGACAGAGTTACTTTCGAATTTATAAATTATTAGTATGGATGCAAGCGTCACTATTATTTCTGCCTACCCTCACAACCAAAAAAACGTATTACATTTTGATTTGACAAACGCCACAGGCTTTATACAGTCGCTAGCTACGCGAAAGGGTATCGTAATTTTCCCTTTTTTTTACTCCCAGAAACCTTTTTCTCTGCCATAGCCAGCCCTGCTCCTGACACTGCAAGATATTCCTATCGTGTAGCCTGCACAGTACTCAATATTTGAACAGATGCGCGAGGGTGGCGGCTACGTTATTTTTATGCGACCTACATGAAAATGTAGCTACCCCCGCGTAGTGTGGGGGCGGTATCGGTGTACCGATAGGTGGGTAATTGTGTTTTTCGAGGTTTTTTTTTTGGAGTTTTCACAGTTTATTTAACATGAATATAGAAAAAAGAAAGAAAAATACGTTATTTGGGACACGCACAGGAAATACATACAGTAAAAAAAACGGTCAAGTGCGAGTCGGACTCGCGCACCGAGGACTCCGTACAAATTGTTAGGTCTACAGATTTACAGTTTTCGCATATTTTCCTTTACTAGTGCTACATGAGCATGACATTGCTTCTTGCTAAATTTCATGAGTGGGTCAATGGAAAGTACCCTCGACGGCGAAGTGCCAATACCTCCTAACTGACAAAGTTAAAATTTACACAAACTGAAATAAAACGTTCAAAAATAGACACGTTGGTTTAGTTGGGAGGTATATATTTCCACACTTTAATTGAAATGCTGTTGCAACTAAAAATACACTGAGGCGATTTCACTAAAACTTTTCAATAACGCCTTTAAATTCAAAACGATATAAAAATGAAAATTTCTCAAAAAATGTCAGTTAGGAGGTATTGGCACTTCGCCGTCGACCCTATAGGTTTTGATTCTCTTGCGACTCTTGCGAGTGTCAAAATATGCAGCATAAAAAGAACATAAACCGTATCTTTTGCGTTGATTTAGAAGATTGATTTTTGTCACTGCTTCAAGAGATTGCAGCCCTGAGTATTTGATATTAATTTCAACTTGATAACTCCACGCGTTCCTAAGAAAAAGGGTCTTGACAGACGGACAACAAAGCGATCTTATAAGGGTTCCATTTCTCCTTTTGAGGTACGGAACCCTAAAAAGGAGCATTTAAAACTAACAAAATCACATTAAATACCATAAACTCACGCCATTCCTATGGGGGTGGCAGAAACTACAGAAAGCCACATGCTACGATCTTTATGCACTTTTTCTGCTAATAATCACTGTTAGTTTTTGGTTAGGCACTTGGCAATTATTTGGCTAGGTACAAGTTGAGCGAAATTCCGATGATTGTCCGTGGCAGCGCCGCAGATGCGCGTTTTTTTGCCCGGAGAGGTCTATTCATTAGGGATTTTTTAAAGATTTTGTTTGGCAAATCTGTCAAAAACTCACAATGTAGAGACCACTGCCACTTTTTAAACTAGTGGACTTGGCCCCCCCATTTAAGGCACATTCGATACATTTGGACTTGCTACGACTTGCCCCATCCGTCACATGCCGGAGCTATGGGCTAAAATAAACACACAGTGGGTACCAAACGGCACCGCGACCAGCCCAGGAGATGACGGGACGATCTCTACTCTTTTTTAAAAGATTGACCATGTAGCAATAGATAGGAATAAGCGAAAGGAGGGAAGCGAGGCATCTGCCCTGCAATGAGACACAAATGGCTGATACTACTACTACGATAGAGCGGAATTACGCGCGCGAATTATCGACGTGTTTTTCCGCTTAGATTTATTGCTATCCTTATTGTGAGTCAACTAGGCTTTACCTACACCTGATCAATCATCATGCAGTGATCATCTTGAGGACAATACCATTACTCAAGGAGCTTTGCCATGGCGCGCCGTTGGCGCCTGTTCAAACAGCGAACATTTACGAACATTTATTATAATTATTGAATATTTAATACTGTTACTAATGCGTCATCATTGGCATGTAACGAACTGCTGGATATGGGCGTGCTACTGACCTATAGGTGCCTTGAACGATTAATTAACTAGTGACCTCATCGGAATTTAGCAATATTTTTTGACGTGAATACGTCTTTAAAATTGCTTCCATAGTGGGAGGCAAGTCAAAAAAACGAATGATAACAAAATCGGGGGATACAGTTTGGTGTTGCAGCTTCATATCTATCATCTCCATTCTAAATTCAATTACACCATTGGATAGCTAAAGGATCAAAGAATTCATTACGCCAAATGAGGACTGTGACGCATCGTGCGCGGCGGAGGGGGAGGCTCCGCCATTTTGAGTTAATTTTGCTGCGTATCGAAATTTTTTGATTGATATGCTACAAATTCTAGTGTAAGAGGTCTTTGTGAAAGAGTAATCTGGGAAAGTCTTGACATCGTACCTTTTTTAGCCGCAAAGTAAATATTTTACCCGTTGGTAAGACTTGTAGCCAGACTTTCGGGCTTTCAGAGTACATGTAACGATTGTCAAAGACCAATGAATGACTTGACGTGAAGAGGTCTCGGAATGTAATGGTCACCTATCCACGGACCATCGCGAGTTGAGCCGAGGAACAAGAAATTTCAGGCGAACGAAGTCGCGGGCAGAAGCTAGTAAATTATAAATGTAAGCATCTCATCACCACTCTAGCACTCCCAAAATATTACAACATTACTTATTAAATTTTTCATACAACATAATTTTAAAACATGGCGATATTTAATGCCTGTCAATTACGAGTCGTTCAGGGCCAAGCCCGTTATCAACACTAAACTCGAATACAGTTAACTTATAATTATAGTTATCTAGCCATAATAACATAATTTTCGACATTGATGATGTTAAGATGGAGATATGACTCAGAAATTAAAATAATTTCGTCATTATATCAGGGCCAGGACAAAAAAAAATTGTTTGCCGTGTGCTCATTTCTTAACATCTAATAAACAAACCAAAACCACCGTAGGAATAATATACAAGTGATTCCAGACCAGCAGGGATAATTGCGTAACACACTGGCATTCATTTTTGACAGTTCATCAACATTCATTGCGTTATTCACGTTGTTGAGCAGACAAATGTTTTGGACTTAAGAAGCAATGGATTAGCAATATGCTTCAACATTATTCAGATTGTGTGTATAGTAGTAGTAGTGTAGTGTATTTGTAGTAGTAGTTTATTAACGCAAATTTAAAGACCGTATAAGAAACGTCACGCATCGAGAAACACAGGACCGGTGGATGTGGCACATGGGGGAGTTCTATGTCCAACAGTGTCCATATCTTTCGACTAAAATAATGATTAAAAAAAAAACTTCTCAAATTCATTTGGTAGCTTCACACATGAGCCAATAAAAATGAAGCCTGAGGCAAATACTTACAAAAATAATGTAATAAATAGTTGCTAAACGGACCTACTTGGCTCGTCATGGCCCACGCACATAAATTACACCCGAGGCTAAGTTTTAAGCAACCAATACAGAGTGAATCAGAAATGTTGAAGTGTTCATTCATACAAAAGAGGAGAGGCAACTGATGCCGTCACCACGCGTCAAACTCAAAGCATTTTATTTCAATTAAACCATTTACAGGCACTTTTGAATTGTCAAGGAGTCGGTCAGTCAGAAAAATATGAAGCTAGTTGCCCATTCCAAAGCGTAGTAGGTACCTATGGCGAAGAACGAGCAAGAAACTCCATGGACACTCTTTTAAATAATATTGTTACAAAAATATTAGTTACATCATTAATGTTGAATTTATAATCATATTATATGTGAGAACGATGTTGAAAAAGAGACGTAGGTTCACGTTAAAAGCGTCCGGAGTACATCAAATAGTAACAAAAAAACAATCCACATATAAAATAATTAAAAATAAGCCGAGGCCACTAAGCGATGGCCAGTCCCAACTGACAGCGGCAAGACGCATGGATCAGCACCATTCTGCTCTCAGTCGACAGCAGCCGCCGACAACTTGCCGCACATGTACCTATTTGAGACGAAATAGACGAGCGGCACGTTGTGTAGATTAAATATGACCACACTACCACAGTGTAGTACAATATGAAAGGACGTGTGGTCCTAGGAGCGGCCGCACTTGGTAATGGGACTCGCTAGGCACAGCGGGCTGATACCAGTCGGGGTGCAGCGAATCAACAAGTATCTCCCGGGCTCATACGCACGAGAGACATGCGTCGACTACAGAGGCAGATGCAGCCGTCAACGCCCGCCGTCGACGCGCCGGCGGCTGCCTTCTTCAACATGTCCCTCGTGTATTTGAGTACGGTTCTGAAAAATGCAGCCACCGACGCGTCGACGACCGCAGTTGCCTCCGTCGTCGACGCGTGTCGCTCATGTGCATGCACACTTAGGTAGTAGAAGGAATCGTGTGGTTTTACTCAGTAGGAGTCCGACATAACCCTCCGTTCTCCTCAGACGAGAGTATCCAAGATTTCCTCACGCAAAAAAAATGGCCATCTGAACAGCTTTCACTGTGTTCCATGGCGTAAATTGATCAGTTTGATAGTCTGCTATTTGACTACACATTTACGACACACGATGTATAAACGCAAGCAGTAAAAATATGTAGGTGTCTTCAAAAACACTTGTGAGTAAAATGATTAGAATCAGGAACCGGAGGTATTGAGAAAACAACACTTGATTGACCGACTAATCTTATGACAGAGAAAGACTGGTGGTAATCAGAAGAACGTGCATACTAACTGTAACACCTCTATACCATTTTTAAAAAGCTATCGACAATATCCTTAAAAACAATGTTAGCAAAACAAAACTATCGACATGTCATCTATCGATACTCCCCCACCCCACCACTAAGTCGAAAGACTCACCCTTTCCTATTTTGGCGCCCTCGGAAAATACACGAATTTGTATCTCAATGCCAACCTCTTCTATTATTTAACTAATATTAACATAAATTCTTTGGGCCCAGATGGAAACTCGCCTATATTCACGCCTCGAACGTTAAAGGCATCGGCAGGTGAGTACGTTGTTTATTTAGTTTCGTTTAGGAAATTTTGTGTACGTGGTTAATTTTTTTTGGTTATTTGATTTTACAAAAACATCATAACATCACATCTGTGTTCCCTCAAGGGTAAGGCAGAAGGGCATGCGATTTTGTTATTGAGAGGCCCGTGGCTAAATAATAACAGCCGCAAAGGTCGATCGATCAGGTTAAGCTACGCTTGCCGCGGTTGGTCTGTGGATGGGTGACCAACTTTACATACCGAGACCGCTCCGTGCCTCGGAAAGCATCATGTCATTCGTGGATCTTTGACAGTCCTTATGGTTAGTCTGACAACCAGTCTTACCAAGGGGTATCGTATTACCGTGTAACTGGGTTGTGGAGGACAGATAAGCAGTCGCTCCATGTACAATACTGGTATTCAGCTGCATCCGGATAGACTGGAAGCCGACCCCAACATAGTTGGGAAAAGGCAGGCAGATGATGATGGTTATTAATGTTGTTTTGGCCACAGGTTTAATTATGAAAAATTACATATGCATGCAAGATTTCAGCTCAATCGGATACCGGGAAGTAGGTCAAATTTAACTTGCAAGATTTGATTACAAACAGATAACTTGTAAAAAGACCAGATAGAAACCAAGATGGTTGTCATCTCATCATCATCTGCCTAGCCTTTTCCCAACTAAGTCAGGGTCGGCTTCCAGTCTAACCGGATGCAGTTGAACACCAGTATTTTACATGGAGCGACTGCCTATCTGACCTCCACAACCCAGTTACTGGGTAATACGATGCCCTTGGTAAGACTGGTTGTCAGACTTTCGGACTTCTGACTACCCGTAACGACTGTCAAAGATCCACGAATGACAACCGGGACCAACGGCTTAACGTGCTTTCCGAGGCACGGAGGGGTCTCGATATGTAAAGAAGGTCAGCCATCCACAGACCAAGCAAGCGTAGCTTAACCTGATCGATCGACCTGTGCGGCTGTTATTATTTAGCCACGGGCTTTCATTTGCTAGTATTTTATCAACGAAGCTAATGTCTGCTTGTTTTTGTCTTTTCTCCAGTACCACTTATATAGCATTGCTGATTGGTTGGTAAGAGTATTGTTGGCAATTATTTTATTCACTTCACATGATTATTAGAACTATGTCCGTTTCCATGCTCTCCCCCACGGGACCTAATTTCATTTTCGAATGATGGTTGTGTAGCGGTATCTACAACGCCACATACGAACAACGCGTCATACTGACATCACGCAAAATCCTGCATCTCGCAAGCAGAGTTTACCGCGCAACTAGCATAGATACAACGGCCCGACATGAATCATCGGGCAGTTGCCCGCCAGACACAACACCCGTCTGGTCGGAGGACCTTCCCTTTCCTATAGAGTATGAGTGAACTTTACACCGTGTTTTCATACCTCTATCAGGCCGCGGCTATGTCGCCTGCTTATCCGCAAAAGTTAGTTATTTTATTACTTCACTTTACACCTTGTTCCTTATACCTCTGCAGTTGAAATTGGGTGTTTCTCATTTCATCTGATTCATAAATCCCAATTTCAACCTTCTCATTATTATTGAGAGCAGTGCAGCAGTGGTGTCCCAGTGGTAACGGCTTCAACTTACGCATCACAAATAGGCGCTTTACTTTGTGTAAATTATTTCATCACCACTGCTCTCAAAACGGTGAAGGAAAACATCGTGAGGAAACCGGCATGTCCTAGAACCGAAAAATACGAAGACATGTGACATCTACCAACCCGCACTGGGCCCGCGTGGTGGATTACGCCCCACTTCCTCTCACAGAATGAAGGCCCAGCAGTGGGAACGTTATAGGCTGATTATGCTACAGAATGATTAGAACTATGTCGGTTTTCATGCACCCATCTTTTCTACAGTGTCGTATAAATGAGGCACTAAAGCTCAGGATAACACTGCATTGCGCAATGGGAGAAATAAATTGATTTTCTTTCTTTCTTTCACTTTATTAGTAGCTACTTTGGGTTATTGTGGGGATTGTATTTACATAGGTGACCGCTTGCATTAGATCATAATATATACATACGTACATAGATCTGCATTATAGTCATTGTCCTTCGCTAGTAAGCCTTTACAAAATACTAGCTGACCCGACAGACGTTGACGTCCTGTTTTTGATTCGGAAGACACGTAGCGCCATCTATTATCATAATAACGTTATTGTTGTTTACCTCGGGAACAACACTTTTTTCCGGGATAAAAGGTACCCTATGTCCGTTTCTGTACACCTGACAACGCATATGCAAAATTTCAGGATGATCGGTTCAGTGGTTTCGGCGTGAAAAGGTAACAAAAAAACTTACTTTCACATTTATAATATTAGTTAGGATTTAGGTACTGAAACAATGACGACCAAGTAGTAACAAATACACTAAACAATGAGCAAAGAAACCACCTTTAACCCCCCACACATTGAATTTAAATAACTGTTTAATAATACACAGGTTTGAGCTTCAAACATACACTACTTTACACTACACGTTGGGTAAACAAAAAATGCAGTAAAACAAATAAAGTAAAATAGAGGGTACATTAAAATTATCATTAATTCACGCATGTTAAAATGCCCATAAACGGAGGGCCGCTAAGTGAGCGTGATGGGCCGTGTGTGGTCTAAGTGAATTGTGGTGCGAGTTATAAGCGGCAGCGAGCAAAATAGAAGTTAGACAAAATGGTGCAAATACCTACATTTTTTAATTTTTTTAATGAAATTTTTATTTTTATGCATGGTTTGAGCGTTACTCACAACTGCTATCAGCATAGACATTCTACACTTTACTGATGAAGTTAGGTTAGGATTTTCCTAACTAATCCATACTTACCAATATTAAGTATAAATGCGAAAGTGTGTCTGTCTGTCTGTTATCTCTTAGCGCTTAAAACGCTGAACCGATTTAGATGAAATTTGGCATAGAGATAGTTTGAGTCCCGGGAAAGGACATCGGATAGTTTTTATCCCGACATTCCCACGGGATCAACACTTATGCGGGTGAAACCGCGGGGCGCAGCTAGTAGTATTATAAATGTGAAAGTAAGTTTGTTTGTTTGTTACGCTTTCACGCTAAAACGGCTGAACGGATTTGGATGGGCACACAGATAGACCATGACCCAGGTAAAGACATAGGCTACTTTTCATTCTGAATCGCAGACGAAGTCGCGGGTAACAGGTAGTAGTAATATTATAAATTCGAAAGTAACTCTGTCTGTATGTTACCTTTTCACGCCTAAACCACTGAACGGATTTCGATAAAATTTGGCAGAGAGTTAGATTGCATTTAGGGGAAGGACATAGGATAGTTTTTATCCCGATATTCCCACGGGATCGACACTTATGCGGGTGAAACCGCGGGGTGCTGTTAGTAAAATCATAAAAAATACAAACTCGCCCACAACTTGCACCACACACACCTACACTTGTTTTCCTATTAATTACTGACATAACTGGTTCTGTTTCACACCGGCAGCTAACGGGGGTAAACAATTGGATGCTAGATCGTGACTGACAACATTAGTGGCAATCATCATTTTTATACAGACCACACATTTGTGGGTAAAGATAATAGAGGAATAATTTTGAATTTTTGACAGTTCTTCCATACAAAAACTGTCAACGTCAATTTATTTCGCGAATAATAATTATCTGTCGATTGAAAAATCAGCCCTAAATGATATATATATATATATATATATATATATTTTATATTGTTTATTCTGTGGGTAGGATATCGGAATCACTTTCATACGTCATTTTTTTTTTTTTAATTGGAAAATGCTAAAGCGCTCGACTCTGCTTGCTCATTTAACAGTATAAAAAAATATAATAAAAAAAGAGTAGATAGACTAAATACAACGATTTATCATCTAACAACAAAGGCGTGTAAGATTGCTCTGGTTGAATGGCTCCTTAATTTAGATTATAAAGCAACTGAGGATTTACTATCTCATCCAAAATAGTCCAACCCCGTACTTTCCCTACACATATTAGATCATCTTTTCTCGACGTATGTACTTCTCTTTTTGTTTTACTGTTTTTAATCTGTGTGTTTTCTCATTGAGTTTATGTTATGTCCTGTATCCCTTCACATTTACTAAATAAGTAATTATGTTCTCATAGCGTGTGGTGGGACCCTGGTGATCTGCTATACAGGTATTCCTAGTGCAGACACCAGTCTCTCACAAACTAGTTTCTAAGCTTGTCTAAATTTATATTATACCATTGCTTGTGAAGAGAAAATAAATTATTTGAATTTGAATTGAATTTGAATTTAAATTCTACCTCTTCCTTTTTTTATTTTTACCCGACTGCGGCGAAGCCCAAAAGGAGGGTTATTATTAATTATAATTAAGTACTTAAGCTACTTTGAATAAAAGAGCCATTTTCAATAGGGTTCCTCTGAGAGAAACGAATCTACTAAGACGTCTTTGCTCAAACGAATTTCGGGCTGGAGTCGGTTTTTAAAACCAGCACTGTTGAGAAATCAAAATTTGATTTATAACAATAGAAATTCAATATTGTGTCTCATTAGCCACAGTTGAGCTAATCGCAATTTCAATAACAATCCGAGAGTTTTGACGGATAGTTCTAATCCATTCCTTCATAGGTTTAATATTTGTCTGCTTATCAACATAAATAACGCGATGAACGTGGCTAAACTATCAAAATGAAAGAAAATGCGATCAATTGTCATATTTCTTCCCTGCAGAGCAATCAATTAGGTACATGAGGTTTGTTGTTCAACGCAGTGATTGCTCCTTCCAAAGTACATCAATTGATCTTTAGCCTGGACCAATGTTTGCGTCCGAGTGTTTATTGTATGGAGTAGCATCTTTTACTTAATAAAAATTCATCATACATTCGACAGATAACACATAGTTTATAATGTTCCCTCTGCTGGTACACAGGCCTCCTCTCTGTGAGAGGGAGTGGGCCGTAATCTACCACGCGGGCCCAGTGCGGGTTGGTAGGTGTCACATGTCTTCGAATTTTTGGTTCTAGGACATGCCTGCCGGTTTGATCACGATGTTTTCCTTCACCGTTTTGAGAGCAGTAATGATGAAGTATTTTACACAAAGCAAAGCGCCTGTTTGTGTTCGAACCTACGACCTACAATTCGTAAGGCACAGCCATAACCACTTGACCACCACTGCTTCTACTTCTTGCCTTGTTGCTTGGATGTGACGCATATTTTTCCCCAAACTTGTTCTTTTTTTGTTTGTGTTCTTTTTCTGCGTCATGTTCAAAGCAAATAATTTATTTCTTTTTCTTTTTTACCCGACTGCGCCAGAAGGAGGGTTACGTTTTCGAGTCTATGTTTTTAGAAATTAGACTGAAGTTCGTACCAAGTCATGTCACCGATAGAAAGTATGACACTACATTTCTTTGGCACGCTCTGTAGGCTAAACCGCTTGATCGATTTCAGCTTGAGAGGTGCCGTTAGATTCGTCTTAATTGTGAGAGTGACACTGGGCACATCAAAATAAAAAAAAATAAAAAAAAATAGTTTTAGTTTTTTACGCTTTCACGCTAAAACTACTGAACGGTTTTGGATGAAATTTGGCACATGGGTAGGCCATGACCTGGATTAGGACATAGGATACTTTTATCCCGATATTCCCATGGGTTCGACACTTATGCGGATGAAACCGCGGGGCGCAGTGTCTTAGTAAAAAGGCTGTTTTAACCTTTTGACCGCCACGTCAATAACGAAAATCCGTGTTCTCTACGCCAAGCGATAAATTCCTTCTTTCATACCTACAAAATAATAGTCACGGCACATGTTTATTTTGAACTGTAAAAAAAAGGGTTATTTTCGACGTGCCATGCCGTCCGTGGCGTCGTGAACACTTTTTGATTTGACGTCCATAGACGTCTGTGGCGGTCAAAAGGTTAAATATTCCAGTCTACCTGTCTACCACAACGTACTGTGATTCCATTTGGCCGTTTCCTATAGAGAAGAGCCGACAAGAAACTCCACTGTTACTCTTTTATAAATAATTTTATTTGCGAAGTCTGATCAGTTTAATAAAACAAATCTAATAGGAATCCTATAAATCAAATACCAACTCCCAATCACTCATTAAGTCCTGAACCCCAAAAAAACTGGCCAAGTGCGAGTCGGACTCGCACACGAAGGGTTCCGTACCACAAGGCAAAAACGCCGAAAAAACACGTTTGTTGTATGGGAGCCCCCCTTAAATATTTATTTAATTTTATTATTTATTATTAAAGAAAAAATACAACTGAGTATTTTGTGAATATTTCAAGTGAACATTATTGATATCGAGTAAAAAAGGGCAAAAAAAATCACGTTTGTTGTATGGGAGCCCCCCTTAAATATTTATTTTATTTTGTTTTTAGTATTTGTTGTTATAGCGGCAACAGAAATACATATGTAATTTGTGAAAATTTCAACTGTCTAGCTGCCGCGGTTCTTGAGATACAGCCTGGTGACAGACGGTCGGACGGACGGACGGACAGACAGCGAAGTATTAGTAATAGGGTTCCGTTTTTACCCCTTGGGTACGGAACCCTAAAAAGCACCAAAAATTTCCTCGTGCAAAATTCTTTTATTTCTACAGTCCCTTAGTTAGGCTACCCTAAAATAAAGGGTCCGAAGTCCGTTATTACACAGTATTACGGATAGGACTGGTGCGGGCTGATTACCCTATTTCTTTGTGACTCCATTTTAAATTTTTGAAGTTTCAGGCGCAAATGTTCCAGCTTGACTTTTCCTTTTCCCGTTAGGTGAGGTTCCGGACAAATGAGATTTTTGGAGGCAAAACGGCTGGGATATACGATATCTGTGGGTTAAGTTTGTACAATTAGTAAGTAAGGAAGGAATGGAAGTTAGTTACATGATTATCTGATAAAATAAGGATACTAGCTACATTACTTTCGTGCTTGTCGAAATTATTTACTTGCAAAATTACGGAGGCGGACTGAATGCCATAATCATTTTCTACGTATTTTTACTCGACATATGGGTGATGCAAAAACATAGTTACTACATGTAAGTACTTCTATTTCAAACCTTTTTTCAGACATGGATTTTTCATCATCTTAAAAATAATTCATAATCTGCCTAGCCTTTTCCCATTTATGTTGAGGTCAGCGTCCAGTCTAACCGGATGCAGCTGAATACCAGTCATTATATGGAGCGACTGCCTATCTGACCGCCACAACCCAGTTACTGGGTAATACTAAGATATAATAAGATATATACATTAATAAGATGGGTTGTGAGACTTTCGGGCTTCTGATGACCTGTAACAACTGTCAAAGATCCATGAATGACAGCCGGGACCAACGGCTTAACGTGCTTTCCGAGGCACGGAGGGGTCTTGGTGTGTAAAGATGGTCACCATCCACGGACCAACCGCGGCAAGCGTAGCTTAACCTGATTTATTGACCCGTGCGGCTGTTATTACTTAGCCACAAGCCCCTTATCCCCGTTATTACCTAGTCACAAGCATCTTAAAAATAATTATCCTTCCAAAAATGGACCTACACAACTACCCTACTTTAATTAAAGATTCACATCTCTTCGATGCATCCTTTGCTTACATATTGCTATTTGAATTTCGCAAAGTCCCGTCCCGTCCAGTTGGAAATTCTAAAAGACGATTCACCCAAAACCAGGTCAACCAATGTCTAAACATATGTACTCCTACCCATGCTTTCCGCGACATGTAAAAGCTATACTTAGTATAAGCTTTTACATGTCGCAAGAAAGCCTCGTCATCATCTAACACCACATAATCCTCAATTAACTCCCTCGGCGCGAGATAAGGCCCCATGCAGTCATGTCATATCTGCCGTCTATTATCGACCAAAGGCCTCCCCATAGATCCCCATAATTTACCCTTGCTCCATCAGGAGCTAAAAGCCGTAGAAATTTCTTTCGAAAAACAGTGTGAAAATACTGTGGCCTATATTTTGATTCATTACTTGAAGTCATGAAATCATCCAGATATACGAATTTTTTCACGTGATTTGATAAAACCCCGAAGGGAAACCATCTCATTTTATTATGTTATTATTTTAAGAAAACAAGTAGTTTTCGCATTTTATTAAATTTTCTGAAGTATCGTTCTATTCTCACAATATTTACGAGCCTTTCCGTTGTAATTTCATCACATTTTCCCCAAAAACATTAATCAAAAACGTAAAGCTGTTGTCTTTTACCCACAAATACACAGGCCACGAACTATATCTCGGCGTTATTAAATTCATCCATAACTTGTGGACGCCAATTATACAACGGCCTGGCGTCACTTGCTAGTAATGGCGCCCGTTCCCGCCTTTTTCGCTGTCAAAGCGGTTTTTTCGCGGGAAAATACGTACGATATTCGCCCCTCGAGTTTCTGCATTCTTGACAAAAATCTTGGCTACGGTATAAATTTTAAGTTACCCAGACCTTTTTTAGAATTTTTTGATAAAATATTCTTTGGGAGATATTGAAGTGGGAATAGGGAAGTCGGGCTGCTGAGGCTCCATAAATTAATTTTAGATGTATGTAGCTACACCGGCTGCATGTCTACCGCCCTGATATTTTTCCTGTTCAGTAACATTCAGCTATAATTAAAATTTTGCAATGCTTAATATGTAGCTGATGAAAATTGCCTATTAACAATGAAGCTTTCTATTACCTGAAATTAATTAATTTTACGCCATAAATGGCAGGATCTTGCCATCTGATGTAACATTTGATTTAAAGCCGCGCTATACATGGATATAATAATGCCGCTATAAGAACTGTTAGGTCATAATTAGATAGGTGCTGAATGGTTTTTAAAGTTCAAATAGGAAGTAATAATAATAATAATCATTTTATTTCGGACAACTATAAGATCCATAACTTGTTAGTAACAGTTTTGCACTTCATACTAGTGTTAGTAACTTAAACTAAAGACAAAAACGTACGAAGACCACCCAACAACTCGACACCCAGAAACTATGGAACAAGTCTTCGCACAAATAGAGAGAGCTTAATAGTAACCGTTAATTTAAGAACTTGCCTAGGGGCAATCAAGTATATTGATCCTTAGATCGCAGTACATATTATGATTCGTTTTTAAAATTCCGTACCTCAAAAGGAAAAACGGAACCTTTATAAGATCACTTCGTTGTCCGTGTGTCTGTCAAGACCCTTTTTCTCAGGAACGCGTGGAGAAATCAAGTTGAAATTAATATCAAATACTCGGGGCTGCAATTCCTTGATGCAGTGAAAAAATCAAACTTCTAAGTCAACGCAACCAAAAGATACGGGCGTTTATATTCCGGAATCAAAACCTATAGGGTACTTCCCGTTGACCTAGAATCACGAAATTTGACAAGAAGCAATGTCATGTAGCACAAGTAAAGGAAAAAATCCGAAAACCGTTTACTTAAGTCAAATCACAAAAAAAAAAAACCCGTGATAAACTATTTACCTACAAATACTACTATGTAAACTAGGTACCTACAAACTTAAATAGGTATAATAAACTAGTCTAATAAATAATCTATAATAATCAGTTAGAAAGTGAGAGAGAAAGAATTGCTGGAGTACGTCATGAAGAGACAGATTAAGAAGAGCGCAACGAACATTTGAATTCTGATCGACTTCGACATTCTCTGAACAGAATGTCGATATCATCTGAAGAATCGGATGTGTCTCAAGATATAGCCGTAGGGCATGGCGACCTTCCTTGGGTTGATAAGGAACGGAGTGCATTTACGTATACTCCTATGATTTACTACGCCACATATTCCGCCATCTGAGGTATGGTTCAAAATTGTACTTTTTCTGAAGCTGTTAAATGGCAAAAAGAAACAAACGGTATGTGTTGCTCAGGTGGGAAAGTACATATTGAAATATTACAAAATCCTCCAGGAATATTAAGATCACTGCTAATCGGTGACCATCCACAGTCAAAACATTTCTTGGACAACATCCGTTCGTACAATAATGCCTTTCAAATGACATCTTTTGGTGCGAAACCGATTTCAGAAGGACCATTTATGCCAACATTCAAAGTACAAGGCCAAGTTTACCACCTTATTGGTTCATTATTGCCTGAAAATGACGTCTCGAATCGTCTCGCGCATCCCGTTGTTTTCCAGTCCCCGGGCTCTTAGAATTCGACATCAAACGTTTCAGATCTTCGATTTTGACGACCCCGTTGTCGCTGGCATAAGCAACAGGATCCGCGTACGAAGTCGCGGGCAGAGCTAGTCTATAATAAACTACGTACCTACAAATTTCGTGTGCGCGAGTCCCCGACTCGCACTTGATCGGTTTTGTTTCTTACTTTGTCTCAAGCAACGTCAATTCGTAAAGAAAAGGATACTGCGACTAAAGAAAACTTGGCCTTTACCTTATGATAGGAATAAGAATCCTATGGACACTACACTACGTCATTGAAAAGAACGCACATTTTTCAAGCACAATGTCATGTTTTTCTTTTACCTGAGGGGCCCGTAGATAAATAATAACAGCCGCACAGGTCGATCGACCAGGTTAAGCTACGCTTGCCGCGGTTGGTCTGTGTATGGGTGACCATCTTTACATACAGTGACCCCTCCGTGCCGCGGCAAACACGTTGAGCCGTTGGTCCCGGCTGTCATTCGTGGATGGACAGTCGTTACGGGTAGTCAGAAGCCCGAAAGTCTGACAACCAGTCTTACCAAGGGGTATCGTATTACCCAGTAACTGGGTTGTGGAGGTCAGATAAGCAGTCGCTCCATGTAAAAAACTGGTATTCAGCTGCATCCGGTTAGACTGGAAGCCGACCCCAACATAGTTGGGAAAAGGCTAGGCAGATGACCGTCATGTTTTTCTTTGAAGACGCACGGCACATAGAGAGAAACGCGAAAAGCAGTCCTTGAATTCATGTTCCTCGTCCTTAGCTCTTGTTTAAATACTTTTGTACATGAATGAACAAGGAATTCGACAAGTTGACAGTTTTCGTCTATTGAAGACTTTAGCCAAAGCGAAAGATCTTAAATGAAAGATGGTGGACTGAAATCAGTCAAATACGGGACTCTCTCTTGCACAACTAGATTTATTAAAAAAAACTATATAGGTACTATACGTACCTACTACGCTTTGGAATGGGCAACTAGCTTCATAATAATATTTTCTGTCCGACTTCTTGAAAATTCAAAAGTGCCTGTAAATAGTTTATTTGAAATAAATGAGTTTGAGATACTTACTATTTTTTAGCCCAAGCTTACGCCAAACACTCTTAATTTCACAAACACATTTTTGTTAAGGATACTCGTATCAAAAAAGTTTCAGAGCTAGTGGTAGTTAAAACTCAAGCGTTCCGCTTCAACTTTTTATGTTTTGAACCCTCCGTCCTTCGTCCTTTCAGCGTGTCCTGACACATCCTTCGTATTTTCCGGTAGGTTGGGTTATGTTGGAAAAATGTATATATTTCGGAGGGTAGATGGTAATTTGAATTTTTTTAAGGTAAACTGTTGGTTTAATTTGAGACTAGACGGCGTTGTGTGATAGTTGTGGAATATTATATTATTATTATTAATTTAGACATTACTACCAGCGCCCCGCGGTTTCACCCGCACAAGTCTCGATCCCGTGGGTATAGCGGGATAAAAGTATCCTATGAGTTAATCCAGATAGTAACTATGTGTGTGCCAAATTTCATTCAAAACCGTTCAGTAGTTTTTGCGTGAAATATTAACAAACGTCCATCCATCCTCACCGTGAAATCTTAGGTGAATTGAGCGTGGAGTGAGCTGTCAATAGTGTCACTTCCTAGCAAAATCAAACTCACTTCACCTAAGTTTTCACGGTGAGATTTTTACAGAATCGACCGGAAGGTCAGGAAATTGACGACTCATCTTAGCTAATATCTCACCTGATGATAAGCGATGATGCAGTCGATGATAATAGACTCTTCCCTAGAAGTAGCCTATTCATTGGAGACTTGAAGACTCCAAATGTCCTGTCTTTGGTATTGTTCGTTGAGCTGCACGATTTTTGACAAATGCGTGCAATGATTGGCCAGGTCCGCTCAATCTGTGTGGTTCTTTCCTCAAAAGACCATCTACATGGTCTTCACACGATGTGACTAACATTTTATCTGGACTTTAAATAGACTGTGACTTGAGTTTGTTTCGGCCTTTCTTCTCAGAATAGTCAGATAGGAAACGCCGACCGCGACCTCTTTTAGTTTAAAAAAATATGATTGACGTGTAAAAGTGTTTGTACAAATCTACTTACAGAAAATAAATCATTTACTTTCTGATAAATCATAATCATTCACAGGTGACAGCTATCGGGAAACAGACTCCAGTTCTAATCCTTAGCGGGTGCTGGAGATTATCGGAATAAATCTTATCATTACATTAGATAATGATCTATAATTAATTACAGACGTAGGCAAACATGATTAGATTGATGAGATAATTTTTCATGACGTCAATGACCCATTTTGATTATCACTTCAGCATAAATAGATCTATAAAATTTAAGTCTGTTTGTAGTGTCAAAATAACAACTTTTTACTAAATGCATATGTAAATACACGGTACTGGCGCCGATTCTGTTTTTCACAAACTAAACTAAATTTAAGTTCCTGCATCTTTTTCTTTCTATTTCATTAAGAAAAGGACAGAAGATAAATATTAGTTTAGTCCTGTCAAATTAAGATACTCCATAGACAACTTTAGACAAGATTAAAAAATTGGCTACTAAAAATACGTCAATTTACGTCAGGCGCTGACTAATTTGACAGGACTAAACTAATATTTATCTTCTGTCCTTGTCATAATGAAATAGAAAGAAAAAGATGCCTGAACTTAAATTTAGTTTAGTTTGTGAACAACAGAATCGGCGCCACTTTTCGAACTAAAGTATTGTCGAAATGAAGACGTCGGAGTTCCATATTGTCGAAATAAAATCTTGTCGTACTTTTTTTTTTGAAGTTCAGTTGGTAAGTCAAGTGTCTTGTTTGTTCCGGCTATTCTCCGAAACGGCTGCACCGATTTTGACAGGGCTTTCACTGGTAGATAGCTTGTATTTTAGAAAAAGAATTAGGTTATCTCATGAAATCCAATATATTTTCCTGATTTATTCTTCGCTCGTTCTGAAGCCTATATGCACGCGAACGAAGTCGCGGGCACAGCTAGTCAACTCAAAACTCATGCCTTTCCCCATGAGGGTAGACAGAAATTACAGAACGCTACCTGCTACGATCCTTACATGCTCATTTTGTTTAGCGTCGTTTACGTTCATACATCTTTAGGTACATAAGCATAAAAAAATCTAATGATTAATTCGTGGCAAAACGCATAAATTCTTTGCGATTATTAGAAAAAGATCCGCTTCACTGCTGCGTCGGATGCGGGGTGGCGACAGCAATCTCCTGAGCATTGTTGCTAGTAAGACTGAGGGCCGCATTATGGGGCACCTGTGCGCAGTGCATGTAGTACTGTTGCCAGGTGTAGCCGTGAGGTGGCGAAATTAAGTATTATTATTATTAGTTGTGTGTTGTAGTCTATTATACTAACATAGGTTAAGGAATACTAACAAATATATGGGTTCTACCTGAATTAAAGATAAATAAATAAATAAATTTAAACCAATAACCAAGTTATTCGGCTTCGATGATGGAGCAGCCCTACCTAGACAAGACTGATGCTGATGCGGCCAACAAACGAGGACAGCCGAACACATCCGAAGCGGTGTAGGTTACGGTAACAGTGCCGCGAGTTCAATAGCTTTTTCCCATATCAAAAAAAGCCCAACGCGCCTAAAGAAGTTTTCACTTCAAAAATATTTCTGCATTTGATAGCCCAATTCTTAAGGAAGGCTATAGGCTATTTTACATCACGCTAGGATCCTTAGGAGCCGAGCAAAAAACTAAAAAGTCAGAAAGAAGTCAAGCGAAAAAGAAGGAATATCGCGGGTAAGCGATGCGATGCAACGGGGTGGGTCGGGGGAACTATCATACCGCATTTACACAATCGTGTTCGCTATTCGCCTCGTCACTCGACGAACGATTTGACGAACCATTCGTATACGAGGGCCGTCGCGAACTGTTCACACATTCGCGGGGTGAAGTATTTTGACAACGCGAGCCACAACGCGAACGCTCGAATCGCGAGGCGAGCCACGAGGCGAATAGTGAGCGCACTGTTTACACATGCGTGTTCGTTATTCGCCTCGCTATTCGCCTCACGGTTCGCGGGTTCGCGGTTGTGTAAATGCGGCATCAAATTTGCGCGGACGAAGTCTAGTCGCTGGCAGAGGCTAGTTATACAATAGGAAGGTACTACAATTAGACTACAGCGATGCTATTCTGTAAAAATCTCACCGTGAAAACTTACGTGAAGTGAGCGTGGAGTGAGCTGTCAATTCCTAGCAAAAACAAACTCACTTCACCTAAGTTTTTACGGTGAGATTTTTACAGAATCGACCGGCAAAGCGTGCAAAAGAAATATACATACATACACACTCGAAAAACATAACCCACCTTCTGGCGCAGTCGGGTAAAAAGTAGCATGTATTCGCATCTATGTACGGAGATACATTGAATACAGGACTGGACTATCCATCTTCATCTATATAGCTAGATATTGTACGAACAACTGCGTCCAAAAACAATGGCACCAAAACGCAATGCACCAAACCTGCACCCTACTTGCGTAACACACTATCAATCGGAATCTGAACCATTTTGAAGCAAATTGCTAATCCATTGCTTCTTATGTACGAAAAGTGTGTCTGCTCATTAACGTAAATAACGCAATGAATGTTGTTGAACTGTCAAAATGAAACCCATTGCTACTGATAGTGTGTTACGCATGCAATTACCCTGCAGTTCGAAAAAAAATTCTGCTGAACACGTAAATAACGCAATGAATGTTGTTGAACTGTCAAAATGAAACCCATTGCTACTGACAGTGTGTTACGCAATTACCCTGCAGTTCGAAAAAAAATTCTGCTGAACACGTAAATAACGCAATGAATGTTGTTGAACTGTCAAAATGAAACCGATTCCGATTGATAATGTGTTACGCAATTACCCCGGCACCCTCCTTGCGTAACACACTATCAATGGGAATCTGAATAATTTTGAAGCAAATTGCTAATCCATCACACTAATATTATAAAGGCGAAAGTTTGTGTGTGTGTGTTTATGTTTGTTAGTTCTTCACGCTCAAACGGCTGGACCAATTTTGATAAAATTGTGTATGGAGGTAGCTGACACTCTGGATTAACATGAGATAGGAGCCTTTTGGCCTCGTATAGGACTTTGTTTCATTTTTCTTGTTGTAACTTTTTTTTTAATATAATTTGGTTTTTCATATTTGACTGTGTTTTGTTTAGTTTCTGATCTTCCTGTACGAGTCGCAATAAATACGTTTTCTGTCTTTCTTTCCATCGACATTCATATCTACTCAAAACTTTCCTCACGACATCACGATACAATTGAAGATTATAGATAATAATAAATTTTACATCTTATCAATTTGTCTGTTAATCTTACTAAATCTTTTTAAATTATAATCCCTTTGTTTGTTTCAAATTAATCTGCATTCGCGATTAACTTGCCAAAAATGTAAACAAAGATGAGTTTATGGAAAAATAACTTTAAATCCTACACAATAAAACATTATTATAACTTTTTCAATAGTGCTAGTCACTCTGAAATCAACTTAATAACAATTAAAATAAAGTTGATATTTGTTTAACTTGAAATAATAATTATTAATTTTAAACATAAGTTGTATAGACCTTACATGAATTTTCTGTTTCACATAACATAACATCACGCCTGTAGTTCTAGAAGGGTTACTAGCCAGAGATGTACAGTCAACAGCAAAAGTAGATGATCAAAGTCAGAAATTCAATACTAATGAACGGAGTCTACTAATAATCTACTTTTGCTGTTGACTGTACCTATAGTACTCCCACATTTCCCCGGTTATGTTTAAGTCCCATGTAATAGGGGGCGAGCCTATTGCCATCAAATAGACACTAATTCAGACTACAGGTTGCTACTGAGATATTCCAGATGAAAAAATCCAATAACACTTTACCTGACCCGGGAATCAAAGCCAGAACCTCATGCAGCAGTAGCGTTTGCATCCACTAGACCAACGAGGCAGTCTGTTTTAATAATCTTCAATATTATGCATTATCATAGTATAATAATAATTTTAATTTCTAAATGTAACATTCCTCTCCCAACTTACTTCCATTTCCTCATATTAAGCCATCCCATCTGACCTGATGCAGCTGTATACCAGTATTTTACAAGAAGCGGCTGCCTCTCTGACATCCACAACCCAGTTTTTGGGTAATACAATACCCCTTGGTAAGACTGGTTGTCAGACTTTCGGTCTTCTGACTACCCGAAAGGACTGTCAACAGAATGACAGCCATAACCTGATCGATCGAACCGTGGGCCAGTTATTACTTAGCCACAAGCCCCTCAAACTACTACTAGATAGTTATTACAAAGTAACCTATTGTAAATCCACGGGAGGCTCAAATTTTCAACCCATTCATAACATAACTAAGTTACAGTGTCAATCAGATCAGTGGTGGTGATCAGTCGTTTCCTCTCTGCCATAGTTAGGGAAAGAAATATGGCTATTAATACAGCTAAGCTTGTATTGAAGTTATGTTAAATAACTAATCCTGTAAGACGCTCCGTGGCACTATAGACGTGCCTGATCTACATTCTGTGCTGGCTCGCTTCTTCGTGCCAGACCAGTACTGCCGCGTCAGAAAGCACAGGCTGTTTGCTGTGCCTCCATGTCGCATAGTTGCTAAGACCCCAGTACCATGTATTCTGGCCGCACTTAATGATCTCTTGGAATTGTTTGTTGGATTAAGAAACTATCCGTTTGCGGTCAAATGGACGAAGGTTTTGTCAGCATGTCAGTACTGTGAGAGGTATTTATGAATGTGTTTTTAACTATTTACTTGATGACTTATTTTACAACTGTGTCTTTGATTTTGGTTTTAAAGGAACCATTTTAATTAAAGAAATAAATACTTAAATCAGTTTTTCTTTTTTATGTAATAAAAATTCCTCATGCTAGATGAACTGCAAATCCGCCCCTAAGACGACCCGCTGACCGAAAGTCATTCAAGTTGAATGACATTTATAAAAAATATAATAATACAATTTTTATATAATAAGTGTCTCATGAATATGAAGCATAAATAGACAAAAAAAACAATCAGCCTAGCCTTTGCCCAAGTATGCTGGGGTCAGCTTCCAGTCTAACCGACTGTAGCTAATTATACCAGTATTTACATAAAGCTACCCCATATCTATCCGGTATAGATAGGGGGTTGCTTTACTTGTGGGGGATAGTCTATCCCCCACAAGTAAAGCAACCCCCCACAACCCAGTTACTGATACAATACAATGTTAACTTTGCTTGGGTGGTTTTTGAGTTAGCTTCAATAATACGATTTTTTTCATGTTTCACGTAGGTACTTAGTATAAATATTTAAAAAGTGAAAATAAAAAAACCTTTTCCAAAAAAAAAAAAAACAATCGACTTCCAAACAATGATATAAAAGTGTAAAATTTTACACTTCTAATATCATTGACTACAAAGTGAAAACTAACTTTCTTTTTAAGTTATTTGGAAAATCAATTCATCCAAAAACCAAAGAATGTAGGTACTTAATTATTAATTATTATTTACGTCCGTCATGATATCGCGAAATCCGAGCTCAAAATGGGCGATTTTTGTCATTTTCAACAATATTTATTAGATTTAAAACTTAGCAAATATTAAATAAACACTAAGTAATAAAATCTTTATTTAACTAAAAACTCACCAAGCACCGGCGAACAGGAATAGAAAAAACAGTTTTGTTTGTAGAAATAAATAAAAGATAATTTTGAAAAAAAACGCTCGAAATATAAAATCGTTTAATTTTTTTATTTTTTTACAAATCTACGTCATTACTCATTATGACAATTGACACGCACTGCTGCCAACTACGCAGAAGAAATTAATCGATTCAAAAATATCGATAATCGATGTCAACTGTCAAACAAAGAAGAAAGCACAAAAGCCAGCAAACCACGTGGAGCGCCAAGGTCGAATTTATGTTTTCAACTTGTCAAGCGCGGCGTGTGATAAATTAATTCTACGGGCCGTTATCGTTCTACGAGTTACGAAACTTTCAACCTTATTCCGTTTACTGTACGGTAGGTTTTCGCCTGCGCACAAAGCCCACGCATAGTCGCCAACCCAGGCAATATATCTTAGGCCGTGTACTGCCCCTGACAGTTCGTAAACAAACTGGAGCTACCGCAACAAAGGGCTACTGTCATTTTACGCTGTAACTACTAAGTTTACGCCGAATAATATTATGCATGAATCAAAATAGTCTTCCAGTAATGTCTGTTTTATCGAACGCTCACCGATTATTGACTCCAATACACCCAAAGAACAATATTTGAATGCACTTACCAGAAGAAATCAACACAAGGTTGAGTAACGCAGAGTCATCTGTGGTAAATCTTGCACATATCGATCAGCCTTGCAGTTCTCAAAAACACTGACGGGAGGAAAAAAAAAAGAACGAAGAGGTTAGCACCAAATTTCGTCAACTAGCCGTCTATCACTCGTCACTGTTGTGGTAAACAGAGTTTTTATTGCTAACCGACGCGTACCGAGTCAGAAAACGTAGTCTGGTCGTTAAATGATTCACTATCAAAATAAAAATAATCCGGCAGACGCTGCGTCGACGACCGCGCCACTGTCTGTCTGCCGTGCTGTCAATATTCGTCAAAACGAAAATGGCGACACCCTCGACGGAATACGATCAGCACCGGCCTGCCTGCTATACCTATCTCTCTCTGACACGAACGAGTGACAAGGACGGGCTATAGACGTGTTGTCTTCGGCCCGACCGGACTGATTTGTGATGTCACGCCCAGCGGCGTAACGTTTTGCGTAATTACACGTTCATGAACGCTTGTAAACTTGTTTTAATAACGTTAATTTACGATCGTTTCGTATATGAGGTCGCCAGATGAAAGTGTCGGCTGATAGATAGATTAATTACAGTGGAAAGCGGGATAATTTTTTAGTAATACGTCTTTGCGCATGCTAGGCCCATCCCACTACTCAATATCTGTCGTACGAGCGCCTCCTACTTCTTCTTATTTTATTCAGTACTGTTTTTTTGGATGTTCATCTCGACTGCATTAATACGATGCGAAAGCAGTCGCAATGCAGTTTGATTAATAATAGAGTTGAGTCTTTATATTTCTTTGTCTCCATACGTAATTGAGTTACGTTGAGTCGGTCGAGTTGTAACATTCAATTTTTTGTCGATCGCTTGCTTACTGAATATGTGCATCGTGTTTATAAATTTTAATTGACTATTGTTCTGTTTTATTTTTGTACGATGTTAAAATGCAATGAGCACATGTCGTTGTACTCCTGATTTTAATTTCAATGCAATGCTATTAGCATTTACATTCTTTTATAAGGCACATAATTATAGGTTTGAAAAACATCCTTGAAATTGCATTATGTGAATTTGATTCTATTAAATTGATAGCGAGAAGTTAACCTATGAATAAATGTGATGCGAGTCAATGATTTTGCATTAAATTGTAAACCGTGAGTGATTACGGAATATTGGCACTATCAAAAGATAAGACTGATATACTATTATTTATATAATGGACAATCACGAGAGATTGTGACTATAAAAACGACTGTCATCCTATGCATCAAACCAAATCTGACACAGTGACACTGACAGACAGGACAGACGACAGTCAACATAATGAATTAATGAATAACCTTGGACCTTGACCTGAAAGCGATTTAAACGATTCGAATTTAAACGAATCGAGTTGAACTCGATCATAATGTGTTTTTGTTAAAAAACGTACCAACTTACAGGAAATACTGTTTTTCTGTACACTTTCATACTTTTAGTTGCCATCACAGAAAAGTCAGATTTATTGAAAAAGAAATCTATTGTACACTTAATTTTTACTATATACAAATCTACAGTGAAACAGTGTTTGTTGTTCTTTAATTAGTAAGAAACAAACAAATGTATTTGTAATTTTTTTAGTTGACACATTTCATTTTAAAGCTGTCCACCCAGGCTATAATGTCAAAATCTCGCAACTTCCGACCGTTGCTCTTTGAAAAGTTTTCTACTTGCACGCGAGCAACAAATTGTGTTTTTGATATCATTATTATCTGAAAAGTTTATATAATAAATAATCACAATGTCTGAAAAAGCTCATTGTTCCCGTTTGTCGTCATACAAAAATGCTGGACACGGAACGACTGTAAGTTATGTATTTCGTATCTTTGTTCTAAAAAATCGAATCATGTTCCATTTTGTAAACCACGTTTTATTTTCATTTGTTTTGATTTAAATGTAAATTATTTTGATTCTATTTGCAGTCAGTTGTTTTATTTCATATTATGTGTTAAAAAAACAAAGAATAGTTAATTTTTATACAAAAAAAACAACATACCTTCAACTTCCTAAAAATCTGTTCAAAACTGATATTTAAAAATTAATTTGCTATAGTGCTACTTCAATTTAGTGCAAAATATTGAAAAAACAGCTTAGTGTAAGTAGGAAAGGTTGCCAAATCACTCTTATCATGCTAAATGCTTGCTAATTAAATATTCTTGTAATTACATTTTTACATTCAAGGTTCTATCTGTTCTATCATTCAATATTTGAAATCCCCTGTCCTAATAATGATGATCAAGATGCACTATCACTCCATAAGCCACCTTTTTCTTTAACTATTTGTGTATGATTATAATTAAACCTATCTCATTATCTAAACATGTTTAAACCAGCTCCGCTCCGGTAGACACAGGGTAGATAATAGAGAATTTGCAGGGATGAGTAACGGTATTAGTCGAGGTCCTTAAGTTCTGAGCTGAGCTGCATGATTACTGACAAATGTGTGCACTGACTGGACAGGTCCACTCAATCTTTTGTATTTCATCCATGATCTGACCAAGGTTATGTATGGACTTTAAAAGAGACTGTTATCTCTTGAGTTTGTTTCGGCCTTCTTAAAGTAGTTAGATAGGGTTCTTGGGTGGAGACCGCAAATTGGCTAACATGAGGTAGGACGCCCTAAGGCTAGGTGGAGCGATCATCTTCGCAGGATGGCTGATAGCAGCTGACTGAGAGCTGCCAAAAATTGAGTTGAATGGCGTGCAATAAAACCTATGTCCAACAGTGGACTGCAGGAGGCTGCTGCTAGGCTGATGAAATATTGTAAACTATAATATAATCTCCTACAGGATCTACGCCGCAAGCGTGCTGAGCTCAGTGTGGCTCTCCGTAAGCAGGCTCGTGATGAACAGCTCCTTAAGAGAAGGGCGCTGTCTCCGGACGCAGGAGAGGAAGTTTATGCAAATGAGAAGATTTATACTCCTGCAGAGATTGTGCAAGGTAATGTAGAAGTCACCTGCTTATTTAAACTCTCACCTGCTTTCCATGGTGGCAGGAACAAGGCAGAAACTACAGTTTGATACAGATAATAATTTATTTTTATTAAATATTTATTTATTTATTTATAGGAGAACCAACAGCTATAACAGAAGCATAACAATCGTTTATGAGACATAAAGCCAATTACAGGTTCTCACGGGTAAAAACAGAAAATGTAGTAGAAATCTTAGGATCACTAACAAGCACTATAAAAGGAATACAAATATAAGGTATATAATAATAATAATAATCCATTTATTTCGGGCATCGCAGGCCCATAGATAAATACCTTAACCTAAACATACATATTTTAATAAAAACTAAGTTCTATTATATAAGCACTATGCATTTTTAAAAAAGTCAGCGTTCAGCCGAGTGCGAGCAGAATAGTTCTTGGTGTTAAATGGGTCAAATGAGAACTCTTTGCAAAGAATATTAAAGTCTTTACTCGCTCGCACCAAGTATGAATTTTGCCTGTAGTTAGAAGAGGAAATCGGCGGATTAATTCTTTTAGTTATTTAACATGAATACATAATATACGCTAACAGTCTTAAAATAATAATATGTAAGTACATGTATAAGTATGGGAAAAAAAGCGACTGCCTATTTCCAATCCCAGTTACTGGGTAATACGAAACCCCTTGGTACTAGACTGGTTGTCAGACTTTCGGGCTTCTGACTACCCGTAACGACTGTCAAAGATCCACAAATGACAGCCGGGACCAACGGCTTAAATAAGTATGTAACGATGGTCAGTCAACCACAGACCAACCGCAGCAAAGTGTAGCTTAACCTGATCGATCAACCTGTGTGGCTGTTGTGTGATTATTTAGCCTGAATATAAAAACAAAAGATGTTCAAGGAAATGTTATAAATGTAATGCTATAACAATTGAATGTATAGTCTGACTTTTAATTAGCTGCAGTAAAATGACACTTCTTAATAACTCATTTCGGACTCAGTTTAGAGATATGCATGTCAAATAAGTTTCGTTTGTTACACTATTCTGTACCAGAAAAACAAGATTTGGCCGATGGCCGCGAAAAAACAAAAAGACGCTAATTTCAGTAATTTAAGTAACACATAAGCTGTCATTTTACTGCAGCTAATTAAAAGTCCGACTATAGTCAGTTGGTACAGACGCCAGCACATCAAGCTACTACAGTCTGTCAAATTTCTTTAATAGATTTTCAACTTTATCGCTGAAACATAAGGTTCAAAGTCGATTGGGAAAATTTGACAGTTTCGGGTAGCTTGATGTGCTGGCGTCTGTACAATATAAAAGTATCTCATCTATCAACACCTAATATCATATCCCTTCGACCCTCAACAGGACTCCTCAGCGATGACGTAATCAAAATGACTACATACGCCCGCGCAGCTCGTCGCATGCTCTCCAAGGAGCAGAACCCGCCTATCTCTCCGATGGTCAGCGCTGGAGTCATCAAACCTTTGGTGGATGCACTGGACAGAGATGACTGGTAAGAGGACCATCCTTAGGAACCCAATATAAACGCGAAAGTTTGTGTGGATGGAAGGATGTTTGTTACTCTTTCACGCAAAAACTACTGAACGAATTTAATTTTTTATCGCGGAGCCACGAACCCCACCTTCCGGCAACCCTCCTTACCATCGAGCTCCACGCCGGTTTAATATTTTACTCGCGTGGTCGCGTCGAGCTCAACGGATCTGGCAAGCTCATCCGCCGACCGGCACCTTACCTGGTCTCTGCAGCGTGGCACACCGCTTTGGTCATCGCCTCACCAAGCTGAGCCAGGAGAGTACTGTGCTATTCCCAAGGAAAACTAAGAGAACCTTGTGACCTACCCACACCTTTTTCTCTTATTATTTAAGGGGGAAGCTCTAAGGTGGCCCGCGAAATTCAAATTTTCTTACGTTTTTTGCAATTAGTTGGTCAGTATTAAGTTGTACGTTGATTAAAATATGATTCGCGGTCGTAACAAATATGTATTTACAGAATTATAATCATTAGTCATCAACACAACTCTCTAAGACCATGTAAACCCCAAATGTCAAGATTTCATGAAATAGTAATTCTTGGGGATTACATGGTCTTAGAGAGTTGTGTTGATGACTTTAATGATTATAATTCTGTAAATACATATGTAAATATGTATTTACAGAATTAATTAATTAGAATTAAATCAATTTTTAGGTTTTTTGCAATTTGCTGGTCAGTATTTAAGATATTGACCAGCAAATTGCAAAAAACCTAAAAAAAATTGAATTTCGCGGGGTACCCTGGCGCTTTCGCCTTAATTGTTTTAAATATAATCTTTTATGTTGACACTTGACGTGGGTATTAATTATCTCCCCAAGTAAACCTCATCACATTGGCTTCACAATTGGCGTCACATTTAATTTACATTGGATACTTTTGACGTGACAACGTCTTAAATTAGGTTGCGGCTGGGAGTCACTTATGAAAAAGTGTAACGCTCGGTAACGTTACGATGAGTCACCGAACGAGAGAGAGGCCCGCCGAATGCCTTGCGTCTCTCTCCCACTCAACTATTTTCATTCAATTCCTTGTTCCTATTGTGCAATTTAATTATATTCATATCAATAAATATTCTACCGAGAAAAAGACGTTGTCACGTAAAATCTTCGCCCGTAAAACCGACTTTACAGGCAACCATTTTTTTTTTATCCCGTTATTCTCATGGGATAGAGACTTATGCGGGTGCAACCGTGGGGCGCTGCATGTATTATTCTAAGTTTGTAAACTCAAATTCACACAAAATTTTATTTCAATTGCAGCGCTGATCTCCAGTTTGAGGCAGCCTGGGCCATCACCAATATTGCTTCAGGAACCCATGAACACACCATGGCTGTCGTTGATGTAAGTCAAGAAGTTATTTCTTTATTTTACCTGTTATTGTATCACTGCAGAGTCAAGAGCTTTTTTGTATACAGAAAAGGCGTTTTCTCAAACATGCTTGGATATTTGAGCATTATTTTGACAACCTTGTTCGAGATAAATCGAAATTGCTGTACTGGGTAAATACATGCAAGCAAAAAGTTGTATGAAAATCCATATCTGTCGTGGTTTAGCGGCCAAATAAATTAATTACCTATTGAACTCATATATTCTGTCGTGTAATTTAACAATTTTGTTAAAATTGGAACAATCTTTTACTCCGAAACATGGCAACCAAGGAGGTAGCGAACATTTTCGTAATGTCTTATTAAAAAAAAGATAAGTGGAAATCTCTAAATAAATAAATAAACGCTCTTAACTGAGACGTTGTCTGAGAGGTAGCAGCAGGGGTGTGGTGACGTGATACGAGAGCTTCAATTCCAATTTTATAGTAATGGCTCCATCGTTTTATCGATGATTCTGCCAATGTCAAGGTTGAAGGAAACAAAGTGTATTCGCTGAGACCGGTTATATTGCCTTAAGTACGGTTTAATTACAACTGAGTCGAGCGGACATAAATCCAGACTTCATGCTGCTACGGAAAAACTAGGAATACCACTATAGGCCGACCGCCTAACTGACACGTTGCCTGAGGTAGCAGCGTGGCGAAGGTGTAGTGACGTGATGCGAGAGCTCAGTTCAGACGCCAATCTACATGGTCTTCACATGATCTGACCAAGATTTTGTCTGGACTTTAAAAGAGACTGTGACCTCGTGAGTTTGTTTCGGCCTTTCTTCTCAGAATAGTCAGATAGGAAACGCCGAACTCATCTAGTTTAAAAAATTATGATTGACGTGTAAAAGTGTTTGTCGCCAGACGCCAGCACATCAAGCTACTACAATCTGTCAAATTTCTTTAATAGATTTTCAACTTTAACGCTAAAGCATAAGGTTCAAAGTTGATTGGGAAAATTTGACAGTTTCAGGTAGCTTGATGTGCAAACCTACTTACAGAAATGATGATTTATCATTTCTCCTACCCAGGGCGGAGCAATCCCAAAGCTAGTAACCCTCCTCGCTCGCGGCGGTGTGGTGGGCGAGCAGAGTGCGTGGGCGCTGGGCAACATCGCGGGCGACGGCCCCGCCGCGCGCGACGTGGTGCTGGCACACGGCGCGCTCGCCGGCCTGCTGCCGCTGTGCACGCGCGGCACGCCGCCCGGACAGCTGCGCACCGCGGTCTGGACTTACAGCAACTTCTGCAGGTAACACTGGCTTCCATTGAACTGCAGTGACGTTTTCAGCCTTCATAGCGTCTTCAGGAGTGGAATTTCCAGCTAAAATCTGTTTCTCGATTGGTTAAACACAGTAACTTCAGCAGGTAAAAATGATGAAAGTCAACGTTTCGTTATCCACGTTTCGGCACCGCATGTCATGACGTGCAGGACCACCTTAGTCTTCAAACATTGCAGGATAGGCGACGACAGGACTTGACGACGTTTTCAAAACATGAATCACGGCCTAAAGGTTCTGGAGTGGCGACCGCGTAACCGGAAGACGCAATGTTGGAATGCCTCCCATAAAATGGACCGATGACCTGGTGAAGCCCGCAGGAATTCGCTGGATGTGTAAAGCACAGAACCGGTCGAAGTGGCGGTGCTTGGAGAAGGCTTATTATTATTATCCATTTATTTCAGGCATAAAGACCCATAAAAAACAAATAAATACAATACAATATTAATATAACTTAAAAAGTTAAAATAATTATACAACATTTTATAATTAAACTAACAAACTAACGCACACGAAGTGTCTGCATCGTGTTTCGCTGACTGGTATCATGCATCCGGCCACGAAACCGGCGGTACACAACACCTTTCGGCCAGAACTCTTGCTTGAGGAACTTCTCGAGATGATGTGTCGGAACACGCACCATGAACGACTTGAAGTTCGTGTTGTGACGCGACTCCAATTTCTCGACCCCCAAAGTCCAGTTGGTCTTCACACGCATGTACTCCACGATCTCCTCAACCTTCGTGGAGTGGACATCTTTCGGCTGAAATGATGAACTAAATGAAAGTTAATATATTGTTACAGAAATAAGAACCCACTGGTGAGGTTCGACTATGTGGCTCCCGCTCTGCCGTACATAGCAGATCTGTTGGAGATCACCGACCAAGATGTTTTGGGTAAGCAAGTATCCTACCCCCTGCCTAAGTGCCTACTTTAGGGTTTCGATGCTGATGGGTAAAAAGGACACGCTAAATAAGCTTAGCTAAGGACCCCAGTGTTGCCAACTTTGGGGTTTTCTTTTAAGAAGTCTTAAAAGGGGTATTTTTAGGGACAGATTTTTTTTGGGATTATTTTTAGGGGCTTGCTAAAAGTTTGCTGTGGCGTTATTGACGCTGCTCGTATCTATGGGTATGAATATGGGTCTTGCGTTAAGTTTAAACCTACGGCAAATATGTATGTTAAAAGCCTTTAGCGTACGAATGTATGATTTAAAAAATACATGGACCTTGAACAGTAGCACCGCTGGCGATGATGATGATGCTGTTCTGGAACTGATTAACAATATTACAATTTAGTTAGTAGTTTAGCAATAGGTATCTAGGTACCTAGTCTTTTTTTTTACAAACTATGTACCTATGCGTTTTATTTGGTGAGTTACCAACGACTTAGGGAGTTGGCAACTGCATCAAAGAAATTTACCCTATGTGAACCTATACTTAGGGTTTTTTTAGGGGGATTTTAAAAAAATCTTGGGGGAAAATTTAGTTATGGGTTGGTAACACTGAAGGACCCGCGTGGATTTCGGAAAAAATCCCACGAGAACATATTACCATGCTTTAAAGTACCCATAATGTATTAATCCAGGGTATAAACTATCTGTGTGCCAAAGCATCATCTGCCTAGCCTTTTCCCAACTATATTGGGGTCGGCTTCCAGTCTAACCGGATGCAGCTGAATACCAGTATTTTACATGGAGCGACTGCCTCTCTGACCTCCACAATCCAGTAACCGGGTAATACGATACCCCTTGGTAAGACTGGTTGTCAGACTTTCCGGCTTCTGACTACCCGTAACGACTGTCAATGATTCATGAATGACAGCCGGGACCAACGGCTTAACGTGCTTTCCGAGGCACGGAGGGGTCTTGGTATGTAAAGATGGTCACCCATCCACGGACCAACCGCGGCAAGCGTAGCTTAACCTGATCGATCGACCCGTGCGGCTGTTATTACTTAGCCACAAGCCCCTTTGTGTGCTAAAGCACCGACGAAAAATGTCTACACTAGAGGGTCTACAATCATGTGCTGAATTCGTGGTTAGTCGACATCCTGCCACCTTGTATTTGTACAGAGCACATCAAACTACTACAATCTGTCAAATTTCTTTAATAGATTTTCAACTTTATCGCTGAAGCATTAGGTTCAAAGTTGATTGGGAAAATTTGACAGTTTCGGGTAGCTTGTTGCGCTGGCGTCTGTACTTACTTTTTTACAGTTTGATAAATTGATAACTCAAACCACTGCATTCCTCCTACTCAACAAAATATTTTTAACTTGACAATGTTAAATAAAAGCCTTTTTTTCTTTACCCTTCTAGCCGACGCATGCTGGGCCCTATCCTACCTAACGGACGGACCGAACGAGCGTATAGAAGCAGTACAAATGACTCCTCAACTGCTCCCTCGCGTGGTCAGTCTCCTGGACCACAAGTCTCCCGCAGTACGCACACCCGCCTTGAGAGCTATTGGAAACATGCTCACCGGCTCCGATGAACAGGTAACTGACGTCTATGGAACCCTACTATGTCAGCTTCCAGTCTAACCGGATGCAGCTGAATACTAGTGCTTCACATGAAGTTACTGCTTATCTAACCTCCACAACCCAGTTACTAGGTAACACAATCCTACCTGGTAAGTCTTTCAGGTTCAAACCTGGACCACAAAAAAAAATGCTCACCGGCTCTGATGACCAGGTAACAAACATCATCTGTCTAGGAGTTACTCGGCTTCCAGTCTAACCAGATGCAGCTGAAAACCAGTGTTTTACATGGAGAGACTGTCTGGTTGACCTTCACAACAGTGTCAATTAGTAACTAAGTCCATCAACTCAGCCTATCGCAGTCCACTGCTGGACATAGGCCTCCCCCAGGCTGCGCCACAGCACCCTGTTCTCCACCTTCCCCATCCAGTCTCCCCCAGCCACCTTCTTAAGGTCGTCCGTCATCTAGCTGGGGGGCGTCCCACACTACGCTTGCCGATAAGTGGTCTCCACCCCAGGACTCGTCTGCTCCACCGGCCATCGGTCCTTCGACAGACATGGCCAGCCCACTGCCACTTCAGTTTGCTTACTCTGCAAGCTATGTCGGTAATTGCGGTTCTTTTCCGGATAATTTAAGTCCTGATTTTATCCTTTAAAGAGACTCCGAGCATAGCTCGCTCCATAGCGCGCTGAGCGATCTTGTATTTGTGGACCAGCCCGACCTTCAGTGTCCACGTTTAGCACCGTATGTCATGACGGGCAGGACGCACTGGTTGAAGACGTTGGTCTTCAAACACTGCGGGATAACCTTAATATTGCGGGTATCGGGGTAACTAAGTAAAACTGTCCAGATACCACTTGGTAAGACTGGTTGCTAGAGTTTCGGGCTTCTGACTACCCATAACGTCACCTGGGAGCCTTCCGCTTCGGCTCGCGTTTCCGTGGCCAACTTAGAATTCTATAAATATGTAGACTTCGAACCTGAGTCGGCCGGAGCAAAGGAAATCTCCACAGATGTGGGTTCACGGCCGGCTCAGACCTCGCGTGCGCATGCGCCACCTCCCCACAGACAAGGTCTTCCCTACCGGCACTCGATCTTATGACTGCGTTAGTGAGCGGAGTTCCCGTATTTGAATTGTGGACCAAAGATATTTGAACTTTTTGCCACGGATACACTTCACGCGATCCACGGACCGACCATCCTATATTCGATTTTTCTTATATTCCTTAAATAATTATGTAAAATATTTTGTTTCTGTCTCCCCAGACCGACCGCTGCCTGGACGCGGGCTGCCTGGAGCACATCACTGCCCTGCTGCGCTGCGGCAAGGCGTCCCTCATGAAGGAAGCCGCGTGGGCAGTCAGCAACATCCTCGCGGGCACGCATGCGCAGATAGAACGCGCCATCGAATCCGACGTGCTGCAACATCTCTTGAATGTGCTCGCTACTGAGGACATCAAGTAAGTGAAGATGTGGCGCCATCTACATCGCCACATGCAAACTCGCCACACGCACAATCCTGCATCGCGCAAGCAGAGTTTACCGCGCAACTAGCACATATATAACATGGGGGGGAGGGGGGGGGGGCGGCGAGGCAGGTGCCGCACGCGGCGGCGTCTTTGAATCGATTTGATTTTCCTATCACTAAATAGTGCATGTGACGTCATATATCGTGATACTTGCGTTATCTAGGTCTATCTCTAAATATGTGATCTAGAGTATTTTAAACTATTTCATCCAAGAGTAATAAACATTTCTAACCAACCAATTTCCCACCCACAGATGTCAAAAGGAAGCAGCCTGGGCGATCACAAACCTCTGTCTAGGCGGTACTCCGGAACAGCTAGACGCTCTCATCTCAGCCGGTTTCCTGGAGCCCTACTGCCAACTACTCAGCGCACCTGACCATAGAGCTATCTCTGTGGTGTTGGATGGACTCACCAACTTACTGCAGGTAAGCAAAATCAGCCTATAAAGCCGGGACTTGAAAATGAAATGAATTTCGTTCCGTTACCACAAAATGTAATCGTATAACGTTTCAAAATTTGTAACGAATTAACGATACTAAAACCTAAAAATATAAATAACGTTACAAAGAAAAACGTTATAGAATATTATTTTCGTAGAACAATATTATAAGTAATGTTATAGGTATCAGTAACATGAAGATTATCCGCAGCGACGTATGTACGTTACAGATTCATTCGTAACATTATTCTTCATACTTTTTCGTCATCTTTTATGTCATGAAGCTGGCAAAGTTGAGTATCGAAATGAATAACGGTATTATATCGTTATACTAATAACGATAATATATTGATAATATTGTTAGTGAACAGTTTAAGATTTCGTTCTGTTTGTCAGTATCGTTATAGCCAAGGAATTACGATACTGGTGGAACGGTACAAATTATCGGTACTGGAACTACACGTAACGTTATTTTGGGTAACGTTTCATGTCCCTGCTATAAAGTTCCTACTGTTGGGAGGGGCTTGTGGCTAAACAATAACGAAATCGCTAATCTAAGGTTAAGCCTACACTTGTTGCGGTGGATGGGTGATCATCCATTACACACTGAGACCCTTCCGGGCCTCTGAAAGCATGTTAAGCCGTCGGTCCCGGCTGTCCAGTCGTTACGGGTATTCAAAAGCCCTAAACTCTGACAACCAGTCTTACCAAGGGGTTTCGTGTTGCTCGCCAGACACTGTTGCGTGGTAAACTCTGCTTGCGAGATGCAGGATTTTGCGTGACGTCAGTATGACGCGTTGTTCGCATGTGGCGTTGTAGATACCGCTGCAATGTATTTAGAATAATATATTTATATTATTACAGGCGGCGGTCAAATACGGTCAAGTGGATGCCCTCTGCCTGAGACTGGAAGAAATAGGCGCTCTGGACCAGATTGAAGCTCTGCAGCAGCATGAAAATGAACAGGTAACCCATCCATATCTATCCATACTCCATGCTATCTATATATATAAAAGAAAGTCTGTTAGTTACACCACTTATAACTCGAGAACGGCTGAACCGATTTGGCTGAAAATTGGTGGGGAGGTAGCTTAGAACCAGGAGACGGACATAGGATACTTTTTTTTTTTATAGTAGGAGTAGGGTAGGAGTAGGGTAGGAGTAGTGTAGGAGTAGTGTAGGAGTAGGGTAGGAGTAGTGTAGGAGTAGGGTAGGAGTAGTGTAGGAGTAGGGTAGGAGTAGGGTAGGGTAGGGTAGAAGTAGGGTAGGAGTAGTGTAGGAGTAGGGTAGGAGTAGGGTAGGAGTAGGGTAGGAGTAGTGTAGGAGTAGGGTAGGAGTAGGGTAGGAGTAGGGTAGGAGTAGGGTAGAAGTAGGGTAGGAGTAGTATAGGAGTAGGGTAGGAGTAGTGTGGGAGTAGGGTAGGAGTAGTGTGGGAGTAGGGTAGGAGTAGTGTAGGAGCAAAACAACGTTTGCCGGGTCAGCTAGTAATATTATAAATTCGAAAGTAACTATATCTGTCTGTTACCTCTTCACGCCTAAATCACTGAACGGATTTCGATAAAATTTGGCAGAGAGATAGATTGCATCCCGGGGAAGGACATGGTAAAGTTTTTATCCCGATATTCCCACGGGATCGACACTTATGCGGGCGAAACCGCGGGACGCTGCTAGTAAGAAATAACTGAAAGGACTGTAGTTGAACTCTTTGATATAATGAGAAGATAGTAGTGAGAAGTTTTCACTTCAGTATGAATGTGGATTGCCGGCATCCCAATTTATCTGGGGGTTGGCGCAACATGTCTTTTTCTTCCATACTTCTCTAGTAGTCGTTGAGGGGCCCGTGGCTAAATAATAACAGCCGCACGGGGCGATTGATCAGGTCAAGGTACGCTTGCCTCGGCTGGTCCGTGGATGGGTGACCATCTTTACATATCAAGAACGTCAAAAGTGTCTATAAAATTATAATTGACTAGCTGCGCCCCGCGGTTTCACCCGCGTAAATGTCGATCCCGTGGGAATATCGGGATAAAAACTTTACCATGTCCTTCCCCGGGATGCAATCTATCTCTCTGCCAAATTTTATCGAAATCCGTTCAGTGATTTAGGCGTGAAGAGGTAACAGACAGATATAGTTACTTTCGAATTTTATAATTAGCCTATATGTTAATCCGGGGTGTCGGCTACCTCCACACAAAATTTTATAAAAATTGGTCCAGCCGTTTGAGCGTGAAGAAGTAACAAACATATTAACACACACACATACTCACAAACTTTCGCCTTTATAATATTAGTGTGATAGTGTGATTCTAGTCGCCTTCGTGAATGGGCAAGAAACTCCACCGTTACTCTTTTAAAATGTTTTACAAGATTTTGTGTGCGTACTATATGTGAAGACGAAGTGTTAAACACTATAATATTTACTGAATAGTAATTTCTCATTGTTTTCCACAGATTTACAAAAAAGTGCTTCACATCTTGGACAACTATTTCGCGGAGAATGAAGACCCGAACGCACAGCCGACGCAAACCGAAAATGAATATCAATTCGGGACGTCAGACAATCCGAATATCAACTTTTAGTCACTTAAATATCAACTTAGCATCAAATTATCATACTTAGATTTTAGTATCTAATTACTCCAAATGGTCTAGCAACAATAAAATCGGCTATTTTTAAAGTGGGATGGGAAAAAACCATTGAACTCGCGACACTGTTACCGACACCGCGCTACATTCGGATGTGTTCGGCTGCCCTCGGGATGCACTCGGTTTTAAATCCGATATGTCGGTGAGTGATAGCAAAGTATTCTGTCTGTGTTTTGTTTTCACTTCTGTCGGCACTCCCGGAGTGCCAGTTTTAATTTTTTTTTTTACTTATTTTTCGCTAGATACCCATTTCAACAACAGTACTCATTTGTCCACAGTATTTCTAAGATTGGTATACAAGTTGGAGACGACCAATACGACAATAAATTAAACTTTATCTAACTCATGACGTTCCCAGCCTGCATATAAAAATCAACCAAATATACGTACGTACGTTTTTAAAAAAAAAAAAAATTTTAGTCACTATAACTATTCAAAGATTGGCAAAACCCTCGTCGATCCATTACTACTATTTAGTATAAAGTATCATTGAAAAAATCACTTTTTTCATTTCGATGCTAGGATTTATCCGATAGTCTCAAAATACTCCTTTGTACACACGCCAGCACATCAAGCTACTACAATCTGTCAAATTTCTTTAATCGATTTTCAACTTTATCACTTAAGCATAAGGTTCAAAGTTGGTTGGGAAAATTTGACAGTTTCGGGTCGCTTGATGTGCTTGGTGTCACTAGTATTGCCAGTGTTTTCATTTATTGTCGTATTTTCGTCTCTACATTGTAGAAATCAGGCCTTGATGATTTAGATAAGGATACCCTCATTTTAAGGCTTAAATTAGTGAAATTTTTACTAATAGATGAAACGCAAAGGCTGAATAATCATTTAGGGACCAATTTTTAGGTATAATATTATAATTTCGGTTAAAAATAATTATTGTTTTATTCCTATCAATCAGCTATTGAAAGCTTGATCAGTAAATCCGGTGTCAAATCTCATGTTAACTGTTGTGATTGGTTGCTGAAATAACAACAACATATAATATAAGTTGACATGATATTTGATCATCTTTTGTGATACATAATATACAGTGTCTTCTAAAAATTAGTTGACATTTTCCACTTTAGCTGTAATGCCACATAATGATTTAAAATATAAAAAATCGTGTGGGGCCGGAAAATTTCAAATTTTTCGTCATGGGTGTCGTTTTCATGGTTCTTGACGGTCCTGAAGCCGATAGCGAGGTCAAAATGAAAATCCAAGATGGAGCTGCGAATATTTTCATTTTGAAATGTTCGCAGCCGCCATCTTGGATTTTCATTTTGATCTCGCTATTGGCACCCCCGAAAACTATCTCTATCTCTTTCTATTGTAACATGTATAATAAAAAAGAACACTTTTTCGTTACATGACGATTTCTATCAGTTCACTCCTACGGCAAGCTCCTTTAACTCTTTGCACGTCATGTGTACAGATAACAATAACATTTCTATTGTGTCTGCTAATTATACGTGCGATGAAGGAACTTCGTTCCAAAAATAATCAGGTAACCTTGTGGGATTATTTTTTATGACAAGTCAAAGGTAGTTGAATCTATAAAAACGTTATAGCAGTTAAAACATTTAGATCATCAGAATTTTAAATCATAATATGGTGTGTCAAAGCTGAAGTGGAAAAATTTCAACAACTTTTGGTGGCCACTGGTCACTGTACAGTCACGAGCATAAGTATGTCTACACTTGGCTTTATTCAAAGGCGATTATCTCCTTTATTTTTGAATGAAATTATATGTTATTACGAACATAGTATTTTCGAACCTATAGGTTTATGTAAAGTGTCGTATTTCAACTTTGCATTCGTTATTTCGTGAAAAAATTGCAATTGAAAGTTGCCAAGTGTTGACATATTAGTGCTCGTGACTACAGACGTCAGCACATCAAACTACCCGAAACTGTCAAATCTTCCCAATCAACTTTGACAGATTGTAGTAGCTTCATGTGCTGTACAGTCATCAGCAAAAGTAGATGATCAAAGTCAGAAATTCAATACTAATGAACGGAGTTCGCGTCAGAACTGTGTGGCGTCGAAGTACTACTACTAAGAATACTTACTACGTAGAATACTTTTTTGATCATCTACTTTTGCTGTTGACTGTACATTATGCATCTACTCGAAGTACTGGTTAGACGATGCAAGTTTATTGTAGCTTGTATGCCACAGGAAATATGTTAAAATACGTGTAAATCAGGCTTTATTTGTGAAAGTTTTGTCATATTTTTTGAGATTTTTATTTGTCTATGTACAAAAGAAATTGTTGAACTTATCAAATCTATTTGCTTTGAAAAGCTTCAAATCAATCAATCGAGCTTATCAGAACAAATTATAATAATCATGTTGTATGTAAGTTTTTTTTTTTATGATAAATGTGTTATTTTTCGTACTTTTTGGTTTCATTTATAAAAAACTAGATACCCCGCCCTGCGAATATTCCCGATTAGTAACACCTTGTCGTCAACACTGTTGACGATCGGAAAAAAAAGTTCTTCAAGTATAAAAAGTAATTTAAAAAAATTAAACCGACTTCAAAAAGAAATGAACTCAAAATTATGAAATAACTTTAATTTCGGAAGTCGGTGTCTTGGGATCTGTATTTTAGTTTTTTGCCACCGACTTCCGAAATTAAAGTTATTTCATAATTTTGAGTTCATTTCTTTTTGAAGTCGGTTTAATTTTTTTAAATTACTTTTTATTTTGTAATTTTTAGTTTTTGCACTAGAATTTGACCAAGGTTTTGAGATGTTTTCCCTTTGACACTACACCCGTAGCTCGTATCATACGCCAGGCCGTCACACTTACACGTATTAGTCCATATCTTGAAAATTACTGAACCGATTTTGATGAAACTTGCACTGTTCCCTAAGTTGAAGTAAATGTAAGCTAATACAAAAAAAAATGGTCACGATCCGATTAATAGTTGCTGAGAAATGCGTGGACAAACATACATACATACATACATACGTCTATGAAATTTTGTATATTTGTTTGGAAGCCTTAGTAGATTGTCATATGTGAATATAATGCAATTCCAATAATATTACATACATACGTATCGAATTGATAACCTCCTTTTTTTTTTGAAGTCGGTAAAAAGACTTTTCTCCGATTATTCCCGATCAGTAATACCCCGTCGTTCAGTGTATGTTGACGACAAGGTGTTACTGATCGGGAATATTCCAAAGTACAGCACCTACCAAATTGAGCACACGAGCGATACGATGACGTCACCGCTCAGGCGTTGCAGCGCCAACGCAACACATTGGCAACGCCCTAAGTCGGGCCGTTACCACTGGGACACCACTGCTAGAAGCGATTAATTTAGAATCGTTTATTCCCGGTCGTCCCCACTGTTCATTGTTCACTCTTGTTCAGAAAGTCGTAATTAAAAAGTTTTAACAATCCGTGAAATCTCATAATGAAATCCCCATTATTGCATTTTGACTCTCGGTCTATAGCAGAACTTTCAACATTTTGTGCAACATGTCGCGCGCCAAATGTTCCCTAGTGGATACGACGCTCTAACTTATCTAACTAGCCTGTATGGCATCAGTCTGACCAGACTGACAAAAATTATTAAAATATTTAAATAATCATCATTCTGGACCATCATTCCATCAGTCTACGTGTTATACAATCAGTTTCCCGTCATTCTGACATCAATCATAGACTGAACTGACATCAGAATGAACGTGTAACCTCCGTCTATTATCCCACAGCAGGGCAAACACCTCCCCCTCCCTTTTCCACACATTTCCGTCTTTTGCGAGTGCCGGCCAGTCCCTACGGTAGGAGTCAAGCTCGTCCGGCCATCTTCGTCTCGGCCTGCCGCGATGGCGTCGTGCGTTTAGTGGGACAATGTTATAGTGAAAATTAAAAGATGTTCTAAATGTAACTCATTTCTGCAGGAATTTATTACATTCTTATGATATTAATTAACTTAATTCTACATGTAGGTACGGTAAGTTAATCTACTTGGCGGTCTCCTTGAGTTTTTCTAGTTGCTGCCTGAAACAGAAAAATAAAATTGGTTTTAGTTTACTTTTAAAATATACAGGACTAGCTGCCGCCCGCGGCTTCGCACGCGAGTTATGTCGATAAAAGCTATCCTATGTCCTTCCCCGGGGTGCAATCTATATCTCTGCCAAATTTTATCCAAATCCGTTCAGTGGTTTAGGCGTGAAAAGGGAACATACAGACAGACAGAGTTACTTTCAAAATTATAATATTAGATTATTAGTATTGATGGCAAGGGCATCAACGCGTAAACTGTAACCATGAATTTAGCACATGATTAAGGCCATAAGCACACGTATCAAATCGGAAAGGGATCGGCACCGTATCGCCTTTCGCCTCGGCGTCAACCTAACGTAAGCACGTAACCAAAGCGGATCAGAAGCTCCGATACGTCGGACTCGGCTACAGCTAGGCGACGCCGCGCTTACAGCTCGCCGACCTCACAGCTCGCCAACCTCTGGTTGATGGTGCAGCAGGCAGGCCGGAGGGGTGAGAGGAGCAAGGGTGGACGAAGAGACGTAAGCTAATAAGCTCGGGTACGGAGAGACGTAAGCGCGGGGACGACGAGCCGGAACACACCGCACCGCGGTTCGTGAGCTTGTCCTGAAGCGAGGCGATTATGTTACGATTCCGATTTGTGTGCGTTGCAGCCGGTCGATTCTGTCAAAATCTCACCGTGAAAACTTAGGTGAAGTGAGTTTGTTTTTGCTAGGAATTGACACTATTGATAGCTCACTCCACGCTCACTTCACCAATGTTTTCACCGTGAAATTTTTACAGAATAGCACCGCAGTAGGGAGTTTCATACAAAACATACTGAACTGCTCGAGTTGATACGGTGTCAATCCCTTTCCGGTTTGATATGTGTGCTGACCTTTATACAGTTAGTTCACATTTATTTTACATCACTGTCCAAATCACAGTGATATTTACTCTCATTCTAATAAGGATTCTGTTATGTAGCTGCTTTCAGAGTTAAAGTAACTATGATCAGACTGTAGCATTTTTTTTTTTTTGGATGGGAAATCATTAAATGACCCCCCTCCCGCTCTGGGTGGAGCGGAAGAGAGTGTCAGACTCTTACTGGCTAAAACCCACCCGTGTTCTTTCCTTAGCCCTTTATGTCCCCTTTCGGACAATCCCGCATAGAAATTTTTCATTAGTTATAAAAAAATTGTTGGCAATGTTGCCACTCTTTCAAACTCAAATCATTTATTTCAATTAAACCTCGAACAGGCACTTTTGAATTGTCAAAATTAAATAGTCTGTCAGTTAGTCAGAAAGTTGAAGCTAGTTGCCCATTCCAAAGCGTAGATCTCTATGGAGAAGAACGGGCAAGAAACTCCATGGACACTCTTTTAAATCAAGATATTACAAAATCCTGGGTACATTATTCTTGTTGCTTCTATATGTGAGAACAATGTAAAAAAGACAGAAATGAAGAAACAATTCAAGACATAAGATTAAAAATAAGCCTTGGCAGTTAAGAGATGACCAGTCTCAACCGACGGCGCCCGTTCACGAACATGACGCGTGGATCAGCACCATCCAGCTCAACCATTTTGTAGGGAACCGAACTTTATAACACTTATACATCACATAAACATCCATACGAATATTATAAATTCGAAAGTAACTGTCTGTAGGTATGTTACATATGTTGCATCCCAGGGAAGGACATACGACAGTTTTCATCGACATACCTCGTGTGCGGAAGCTAGTATTATTATAAACTTCGATTGCTCAGTAAGTGAACCATACAGCAATGGTTCAGATAGTGACAATCGAACCTCTGCTACACAAACCATTATTATTCACTTTGAATCAAAAGGCTGTTGGACAACAGAGTGTAAGCTGTCTTTGTCAGTACATCAATACTAGATTGTCATCTGTGTCACCTTTTCCTAAAGTTATGTAGAGTTTGGCTTCCAGTCTAAATGGATGCAGCTGAATACCTGACCTCTACAATCCAATTATATTTCATTTAAATATAGCTTGTGGTTATTGGTAAAACCCAATATTTATACAGACTCGTAAAATCTGAGATTTCTAATGAGAATTGGTTTTTCTGTAATTAAGAAAGTAATCTATGTAGCATTTTTGAATGAGCATCCAATGTAGCTTTTTTTAAGAGTTGCTCCTCAATTATTACTTTAGAACCCAGCAGCTATGGTAGGAGGTTCAAAACTACTGTATTCGCATTAGAGAAACAAGATTTCAGTCAGTCTCAGTCTAAAAACTAAGTTTTGACGTCACAGAATACAAAACAAAACTAACCTCAACTGTTGGTTGAAATCATCTTGTACGATGTCATCCTCCCAGTTGTCTTCCCAAACAGACACATCCTCATCATCAGCATCCTCTGTTCCCCAGTCTAAAATAAAAATAGCACAAAAATTAGGTAAATTAAAAAAAAATATCTATAAATCTTTGTAAGAAATTCTAGTAGCAGGAATACTTACTTTCAGCGGGAAATTCTTCGAATTCATCGTCTTCTTCGAGGAGACCAAGATCAACTTTCTGTTTGTCTGCCATTTTAGAATTAAGTTCAATGTATTTCACAAGAAAATTGAGAATAAATTGTTTATTTGGCTCGCCGTCGATCAATGCAAAACTGCAAGTTGGGTTGAATTTGACAAATCACGATGGTGGTGTTGCCAGGTTGTGATAATAAAATTCCTTGGTCAGGGCTAAATTTTATTACGTTTGGCAATAATAAATTGGAACTTTGAATAAAGGTCTATCCACACGCATCAGGGATGTTCCAGGGCCGTGCGTGGCACACACAAGACTGACACTGAAGCTGCGTCGCGTCGCCGTCCCAGACACGGACGTGTGTGAAAGAGTTCATTTATAAAATGATTTTTTTTTTCACCAATATTTTTTAGAGCCTTTCCATCCATGTCGTGGGCACAGCCCTGATATGTGTGGATAGACCTTAAGTAGAAAATGCTTTTGACTCTCTAGTATTGTAATAGTAGTCTATGACACCTCTGTGGTCCTTACCAGGTTACATGCTCTGTGATCCTTAAGGTGTTTGATAACCGAGTCTTATGGGGCTAAAATAATCTTCATTAAGACTATTTTGTCATTAGATAACATAGCACCACGCCTATATTCCCCGAAGGGCTAGGCAGGCAGTGATGCACCTATAGAAGACCCACATTTCACCAATAGGTTATTTTGTATGTTTAGGTTGTGCCTTTATAACAAATAGTCCTGGGAGGTATTTGCCTAACACACTATCAGTATCAATGGGTTTCATTTTGACAGTTCAACAACATTCATTGCGATAGTTAAGTTGTTGAGCAGACAATGGTATCGAACATAATTATGCAAGCAATGGATTAGCAATACCCTTCGAAATGATTCATAGTGAGATTGATAGTGTGTTACGCAATTAGGGTGCTGTAGCTCTGAAGCTAGGTGTAAAGTCAAATAAACAAACCACTAATAAATTTTTCACACATTTATTTATTTATTTTATCTTAAAAAATAGTCATTGAATATATACCACTTGAAACTCCCGCTGGGTTATGTTCAAATCAAGTCTTATTCAAAAAAATATATCACAAATTATCACATAATAATGAAAAATCAGACTACATTAATACAAAATGACTTGCGATAATAATACATAATAAATTCTCTTTTTTTTTTTACCTTGTACTTAATTTACAGTGAAGTTCATCAAAGAAATTATAAAAAATAAATTCAGAAATAATTACTTTTTCCACAAAATATTTTGTTTCTTTTAAAACTTAATCATTACGAATGATTATGTAGCAATATCATTAAACGTATGATATTTATATATTTATTATGGGGATAATATGATAGATACATATTATTATTATTTTATTAAAATATGGATACAACAACACAAACGACTAAGAGAAAAATATTTAACAGTACGAGTTCTTCGTATTGAGATACCTACAAAATTATAATTCAATACAAAGAATAATAAAAAATCGAATCAATATTATATTTATAATGTACTTATATATATACGTATACCAAAATGAAATTACACTGGCCATACCAGATATAGTTTGACAATACATCAACTAAAATATCTTATCAAATCTATCTTCAAATCAATTAACCGACCTCGCTGACAATCAAAATCACCCATTTATTAGGGGGATTAAAATCAACTGGCAACACCAAAAACATCTTCATAAAAAAGATGAAGGCAAAAGAATTTTCATCTTCAGCCTGAAGTAGAACCTTAAAAATACCAAAACTCTTTTTAACGACAGTTAAAAAGTAAATACTGGTGCAGAATTTTGGGTAACTCAATATCCTGCACCACATCGACCAGGGTAGTCTTGAAATATCTCCTCAAAAATATCCTGGTTTGGGCAAGCAAGGAAATAGGAGTTTTAGCACGATGGATTAAGGCTTCTTTCTGAATGGCGGTGACGGTGTTGTTCCTCTTAATCATGCAAAGATCGAAGGCTTCAGCTGCCTCTAGAAGGAGATAGAAGATGTGTTGGTACTCTTCTGACGTGACGTTCTGGAGATGGTTCAAGATACCGTCAGGGTCACGGAACTGAGTTTTCATGATGACCTGCAATAAAAAGATTTAATTGAAATAAATGGTTTGAGTTTGACATAGGGTCAAAATATATTTCTTTGGATGGTTTTCCGTTCGAAAGCGAGACAATTGGGCTAGTAAGTACTTATTATAATAATTTTCCTATGTACATACGTGCTGTGCTACGAAGAATAGGTATAAGATTACTTGATGCCCCAAGCAATCCACGAATGTGGGTTGCTGGAAGGAATTACGTCAAATTATAAGTCACCTGTATACCTAATATTATGACATCTCCCGCCGACAAAACACGCGGGCGGTTTCAAACAGCCTTGGCTGTCATGTGCTAGCAAATGCTGTTTCGGTACTCTTTATGGTGCCCCTCGAAACGTGATACCCTAAGCAATTGCTTAATTTGCTTAGGGGCTAATCCGGCACTGGATGTCTAGTATTGTTGTTACGAGAGAAACACCATAGAGTTTGATTATAATTTTGTTCAGTTGGGCAATTTTCGTTATTTTAATGTTCACAGTCAGTCTCAATCTGTCAAAAATACCTCTAATTTCTCTACATTTTTGTCAATTTTTAACATTGATTGTCACTGAGATGAGATTGCGACTAAATTTTGAACGTTTTTCCTTTTTTTTTTATTTTTTTTTTTTTTTATTACTAAATGGGCCCGCTCTTGACCCCGATCACGCCTGATGGTAAGCGATAGATGAGGTCTATGATGGAACGAGCGTGCCCAGAAGATGCCTGTTCACTCTTGCTTTGAAGGCAGACGTTCCTTCTGACGTTCTCTTGTTTTTGTGTGTGTATTTGCTTTATTGTTCCCAGACTATTATTCACTGGTTTCTTTTGTGAAGACCTTAAGACTTGTAATATTGGCTGATAGTCTCACTTAATTCTTTTATTTTAATTAATTTATTTAACCGTTTATGTACAGACGCCAGCACATCATGCTACCCGAAACTGTCAAATTTTCCCAGTCAACCTTGAACCTTATGCTTTAGGTGATAAAGTTGAAAATCTATTAAAGAAATTTGACAGATTGTAGAAGCTTGATGTGCTGGCGTCTGGCACACACATGTAAACAGACAAGTGGAACGGAGCACAAAATAATATCACGCCTTGTTGCCTCAAAGGATTGGGTAGAGTACCTATCCTATAGTATACCCACATTTCGTCAGTTATGTTTAAGTCCCATGTAATAGGGGGCGAGCCTATTGCGATCCCATTAACAGGGCACAAATCCAGACTCCGCAGTTACTAACAAATTCCAGATAAAAAAAAACAGTGGCACTCCGGGAGCGCCGACAGAAGTAAAAACAAAACACAAATAGAATACTTTGCCATCACCCACTGACATATCGGATATACAACAAAACCGAGTACATCCCGAGGACAGCCGAACATATATCCGAAGCGGGTATTTTTTGAATCGTCATTATAAACAAAACACGCGCGGTGTCGGTTACGGTAACAGTGGCGCGAGTTCAATGGTTTTTTCCCCATTTCAAAAAATGCCCAATGCGTTTAAAGAAGTTTTCACTTCAAAAATCCAGTAACACTTTGTCGGACCGGGGAATCGAACCTAAACGGAAACAAAATAAACAGGTATAAAATATAGCTACTAACCCTGGCGCTATATCTCAGCAACAGAGCCACAATCTCAGCACTTGGCTCCGGGTTACTCGCGAGGTACTCTGCTAAAGCCGGACGGAGCTGCGTAGCGTCCTCATCATTGTAGACCTTCAGGTTTGGGTCGGCTCCACTTTCTAAGAGAATCTGTGAAGAGCAGGAAAGATTTTGTTAGGAATCTTGTTGTATACCATAAGGGGCAGGTTGGGATGTATCTATAAAGGTTGACAGGGAAACTCAATGACCTCTAATGCAATAAATTATGTCTAGTTAGGGGCTTACAGGACCTAAACGCAAAAAACGCAAGTTTTAGAAACAATAAAAGTATGATCGACTACAGCAAACAAAATCAGAAAAATATATGATATTCTTCAGGATATAGCTAGGTAGATAGTGTGTTAAAAACATAATAAACAACTAATTTGATACGATAAAAAAATCATAAAGATACCTCTAAAAACTTTCTTTTTACAATAAAAACAACAAAATTCTTTTTATATTTGAAAGTAATTTTATTCTGTAGGATAGTTTACCTACTGTCTTTTGTTACATAATATAATGTTTGAACTGTCTGTAGTGCTACAAACTCATGGACGTAATATATACTTCTATATATTACGTCCATGTACAAACTTATCTGGCCCGGTGGCAAAAAGAGGAACTAACGACGCCATTTTGGAATGTCAATCTGCCTGCCATTAAAATACGAAAATTCAATACGCTTACAGCGACTCCCTCACCGGGCCAGATAAATTTATGGGACTGTATTTAAGACGTTTCTGATACTCACTTGAACAATTTCTTTCCTGTTGGTAATATTGTCGGAGCAAGCGACGTGGAGCGGCGACCCGATCACCGAGCTTGACGCGTTCACTTGAGCACCTGAAGGAATAAGATTTTGACGTGTTAGAGGTGATTAATTGTTAAGCGGGGTGATTGGCGTAACACACTATCAGTAGCAATGGGTTTTAATTTGACAGTTCAACAGCATTCATTGCGTTATTTACGTTGTTGAGTAGACAATTTTTTCGGACATATGAAGCAATGTATTAAGCATTTAGCAATAAGCTTCAAAATGATTCAGAATGAGATTAATAGTGTGTTACGCAGGTCTCACTACAGAAAGGCCGAAAGTGTTTACCAAAAACCGATGTTTGTATAACGATTTCATCTCCGTAACATGAAGTGCCTTAAATTGCCTTGATGCCCTAAGCAATCCACTCCTGTAGGTCCATCTCCTATCCACTAGTCACCTCGTATTTTTCCAAAACATCGACGAGCGATTTGTAAAGATTGGCGCACATCTCTCTAAAGTGACTTTTGGGTCTTGTAATATCTTGCTGATAAACAGCCTTGCCATTCATGTGCTAGCAAATACTGTTTCGGTGCCGTTTCTGCCTTATGGTGCCATAAATGATAAATCGCTCCATGTCGAATACCGGTATTGAACTGCGTCCGGATGACCCCAAGATAGTTGGGAAAAGGCAGGCAGATGATGGAAGATGAGGGTCTTACCAGCAGACAGCAGCATCTGCAGCATGGTCACGTCTCCCTTCAGTATCGCCAGGTCCAACGGGCTCGGCTTGCTGAGCTCAGGACATTCGTAGTTGACACGAGCACCTTGTTTGATCATCAAGTTCACTACTTCTGGGTTGCCTGGAAGAAAAATGGAAGGTAGGGTAGAAAAGTCTTTTGATGTAGAAGAAATTTTAGAAGAATGGTTTTCTGGTCAGCTTAAGGCTTAATTCCTATAACCAGCAGAAGAAATACCTGTTTCGGTCAGTAGAATATCAGTTGCATGCAAATTCTTAATATCGATAGGATGCAGAAGGTAGCTCAAAAATATATTATTTTTTGTCTTAATAATCCTGATGTTACAGCTCAAAATATCCTTACCACTTAAAACGGCATAATGCATGACAGTCCGGTAGTCGTTCCTCGCGTCAGCCATCGCGTTGACGTCAGCTCCGAAGTTGATGAGCAGCAGCACGGCATCCATACCCTGGACAGTAACCTAACATTATAAATAAGCGGATTTGCAGCTCTAAGGGACACTACATCTTTGCCACCCCTTGATTTAGATGAAAAGAAAAGATGTTTATTTCTGTAAGTATAAGACGTGTGATACACGAGTGACACGCGTCAACAACCAAGGGCGTGTTGTTTGTTTCACGTCCACTTGATGCACCTTGACGCACGCGTAAACGTCAAAAATGGCGCTAACTATCGTCAAACAAAAAAAAAACGTTGTTTCAAATGACCCTACAAAATTATGGCCTTGCCGTACGTCTTTTGTCGTACCTACAGACGCCAGCACGTCAAGCTACTACAATCTGTAGATTTTCAACTTTATCGCTAAAGCATTAAGTTCAAGGTTGGTTGGGAAAATTTGACAGTTTCGGGTAGCTTGATGTGCTGTGCTGGCTGTCTGTACCTATGTTACGTTTGAAACAACCCAACCGACCCTTAGGAAAATACAACCGTTGACGCGCGTGACAGGCCGCGACGCATGTCGGAGGCTATCGCGGACACGCGTCGCTCATCTATTTGACTGCGGTGCTCAAATACATGAGCGGCATGTTATCGTCGACTACCGCCGACACGCGTCGACGGTTGCAGTTGCCTCTGTCGTCGACGCGTGTCACTCGTGTGTACCTACACACACTCAGATGAGAACGTAAACATTTTGTTATACCTACTGTTAGTGTAATTTTTCCATCTACAGTACAAAGAGTCATTCTTCGTAACTTTTGATACCCACATTATTCAGGGTGATATGGTAAAAGTGAACTAATTAATTATTGTAATTAAAAGCCTGTGATGTCCCACTGCAGAACAAAGGCCCCCCTACTCACTTTCCTCTTCTCTCTGTTCAAAGCTGCTAAGGACCAGTTCTTGTGGGAGGAGTCCAGCTCATCCCGCCATCTCCATCTGGGCCTGCCGCGATGTCGCTTGCCATTAAGAGGGACCCATGGTCGTATGTTTGGCCCATTGATCGTCTGACATGCGGCAGATGTGCCCAGCCCAATTCCATTTTACCGTGGCAGCTTTCCAAGTGACATCAGTTATCTTTGTGATGGAATGGTTTGGTCGTATTCCTAACCCGGAACTGACACGAATTGTATAATTTACTTTGAAATATCTATTTTTCTGTACGTTACCTTTCTCTGCCTTGCAGCTTTCATAAGAGGAGTCAATCCAGCTCTGTCCCTCGAGTCAGGATTAGCTCCAAACGTCAGCAGCAGCTCCAAGTACTCAGGATCGGAGACCAGATTGATCTCTGCGCCGAAGAAGTAACGCTTGTTGGGGTCCGCTCCATGTTCGAGGAGAAGACGGGCCACTTCCTGTAAATAGGAATGGAAATCATAAAAAATCAAAGGCAAAATTCAATCTGACGATTTAGAAAATAACTATCCAAATAGAAAATGCTCCCAAAACGGTGAAGGAAAACATCGTGAGGAAACCGGCATGTCCTAGAACCAAAAATTTGAAGACATGGTGACATCTACCAACCCGCAGTGGGCCGGTGTAATGGGTTCCGGCTCACAGAGAGGAGGCCTGTGTCCCAACAGTGGGATCAAGCTAATTATATTTATCGAAATAGAAACCGAAAAGTAAAGAAGAGCTGTGGCGCCAAATGTAAAACGACAACGGTAAGAGGGTGGACTCATCGTATCGAAATTTGCTATTTACTATTTGTCTTCGATTAATAAATAGCACCTATTTGTATTCTGTTTTATTTAGCTGTAAGTAGTAGTATATCAGAAGGCTAATTCCCGTAATTAGAAACGTTCAAAATCTAGTCGCAATCTCAGCTCAGCGATAGTCAATGTCAAAAATTTAGGGAAATGAGAGGTTTTTAATGCTGGAGTGTCTAGAAATATGTACTAAATCTATGGTAAAAGCATATATTCTATGCTTATAGTAAAATAAAAAGAAAATCTTTAAGAAGAGATTGATGATGCTATCCGGTAAGGATTTACTTACATAATGCTTATTCCTGATGGCCAGCCTGAGTGGCTCATCACACAACGTAGTTCTGGGGAACTCTTCACCAGTATCAGGTCTGTAATCTACTGCCGCTCCGCTTTCTAGTAGTAACTTCACCAACTCAGTATATCTGAAGGGGAAAAAATGTAAAGATTAGTAAGTCATCGAGGTAAACTAAATTAAAAAAAAAATGTTTTATTTGTGTGAAATAGCTTGCAGAAAAGTTTGTTTTTAACTAATACTTATATTCAGGTACGGGCTCTTTATTAGCTTGATTTATAATGGCCATGTTCGCAAATAAATCATTTTCGGAGTTGAGTTTGATTGTATTTCTATATGTAAATAGCTTTTTAGCAAGATCTAAGCAATATCTGCCTTAGTATCGTATGGTTTGGTATTGGATACTAGCTTCTGCCTGCGACACCCGTCGCTTCGGCTGCCAATGATCATGATAGCGAGCGCGAGTCATAATGCCATATATGCAGGGGTGCTAGCTGGCTGTGTGACTCGCCGCTCAATAGCTTGAGGACGTTATAGATGACGTCACGCTGAACGAGTTGCAGGTAGGCTCCGCTAACGTTCATACTCGAGGACACCAGTATAAAGGTATGAGGAACAGGGTATAAACTTCACTCATCCTCTAAAGAAAAGGCAGGATCCTCCGACAGGACGGGTGTTGTGTCTGGTGGGCAACTGCCCGACGGTAGATGTCGGGACGTTGTATATATGCTAGTTGCGCGGTAAACTTTTGCTTGCGCGATGCAGGATTTTGCGTGACGTCAGTGTAGTTCACATGTGGCGAGGCAGATTAGAGATAGACTTCACTGACCCATGCTCAGCAGCAAGATGCAAGGCACTGTATCCACAATCATCCCTGGCGTTGACGTCACATCCTCGTACCACCAGGAGCCTGGTAGCCTCTAGATACCGCTGCCAGATCGCGTAGTGCAAAGGACGAAGACCTTGGGTTACTGGCTCGTTTACCTGAAATAGTAAAAAATTACTTTAAAGTATTTGGGAGATAGATTAGAACATTGAACATTTGGTAAGGACGGAGGAATGAGGAAAACGTCGTGAGTAAAGTTTTGAGCATAAATGTCGATGGCTATAAGGGTAGGGGAAGATCCTAAATGATCCTAAATGTCGGGGGCCCCCTCAGGGCCGAAGCCTGCTGGGTCAGCGGGATGGTCCGAAAGGTTTACCGCTGGCCCGGAACATAAAGGGCTAAGTAAGGAACACGCGTGGGTTTTAGTCAGTAAGAGTATGACACTCCCTTCCGCTCCACCCAGAGCGGGAGGGGTTATTTGATCCGCAAAAAAAAAAGGGTAGGGGAAGATCAAAGAAGTGATGTTTTCCTTCACTGTTTCGAGAGCAGTGGTCATGAAATAATTTATACAAAGTAAAGCGCCTGTCGGCTGCCCGTTGCATGCGAGAAGCACAGAACCGGTCGAAGTGGAGGTGCTTGTGGGAGGCCTATGTCCAGCAGTGGACGTCTTTCGGCTTAAATGATGATGATGAAAGCACCTGTCTATGTTCGAATCTACGACTAGTAAGTCGCGGTCGTTATCACTGGTCCACCACTGCTCTCTTTTTCTATTGATAGGATATTTTTAAATAGGTATATGTTTTTTTTTTATTACTATTGACAGGTTCACGTTTGCACACTATCTGATCTCACTTAATGGTAAGCGATGGTGGGGAAGGAACGAAGGAGCTCGCTTGCCTACGAGTGACCTATGAAAGCAGGTTACAGCTTTAAGCTTACCTTCGCACCACAAGCGAGCAGAATGCGGATCTCATCTAGCGGTACCATCCTGATGATGGAGTCTGCCAGCTCCCGCTGCATGGTCTTGCCGAGCGTCACCTCCGAAGGCATTGTCACTGGAACAAAAATATCTTTAATTAATATGACTGTTCAACATCTCCAAGTAATTTTTCAACTCCCACGTGGCTTTGAGTGTCAGCGAACATAAAAGGCGATTTCTCGATCATAGTAAAGTTTCCAAATCTCGCGTTATGTCTTGATTGGTGAACTCAATTATCAACAACCAATTCTATGACCAAAATAATAACAACAAACGGCTATTTATGTTGTTACGAGATTTATTTTAAAAATAGAAAAAGACTATTAAAAAAATAACTTTAATAAAAAAAAACTTAAAATTACAAACATACGCAATCATTTAAATTCAGTGGTTCCTAAAAAGTACCTATAGACCACTGGCGTTAGTTCTTAGTTCTCTATCCGAATTATAATAAGGTCCTGCGGTGCAATCTGTAAAAATCTCACCGTGAAAAATCAAGTGAAGTGAGCGTGGAGTGAGCTGTCAATAGTGTCAATTCCTAGCAAAAACAAACTCACTTCACCTAAGTTTTCACGGTGAGATTTTTACAGAATCGACCGGCTGTAGTCAAACCCCTAGTGTTAAACTAGAGTTTTTGACCGGATAACACCAACTACCAGTCATCACTCCTAGTCACAAAATTATCTAACAACATCTCGTCATTATCACCAGACATGGATAATCGTTTGCTGATGATCACTATTATTATCAAAACACAGAAGAATCCCACTGCCTGTCCTCCTAATAAACGATCTGTTCATAAGATTGTTACAACAAATACGCATATACCTTTGCAGAGTACACATATTCCCACTAAGTATGAAAAAACTACTAACTTATGAACGTAGGCGACATCTTGACTCCCCAAAAGCGACCGCACTTTATTTTCAACCACAAATCCCTAACACTTCCTTGAAGTAATAATACTAATTATTCACTTTCAATTCTTTTACAAACACAACACCATCCAAGAGAGGACAAACTCCAACTGTAAGATATGAATGTCACACCACTGCAGTCCAAAAAAAAAATCACTTGGCAAGGAACAGTAAATAATTTCACTTTCTAAGCACCGACTTAGAAACGTACTCTCTCCTCGAACGACAAACCACGACTGACTTCCAATTTCTCCTAATGGCACTTCAATAAATATAAAATCACATGGCTTGTCAAAACAATATATTCCTAAATATAGGGGTAATATATATTATATTACGTAGATTTCGACCCGTGACACGTACTGTCAGTCAACAAGGTGTTAATAAATGAGGTGTTGATGCCAACATCGTAAGTATTGTTTTATGGGAACGAAAACTGCGTATGGACACGAGTTTTTACCGCTTTCGCTTAGTTACGACGAAATTTTGTGGAAGGAGATTTTAACAAATTCAATCGGCCATGGCGACCAATCTCAACGGAGACTAGTCTTCGGCGTGAGAGATATTATAGCGCACAAGTGTGTGCGCAGACACAGGTGCACTCTCTCTTCCCTCACTCTCATAGTTTGATGAGACGGCACGCAGACCGATACGACCGGAGAGAGATCAGGCATACTTTCCAAGGCACGGGGCTATCACACCGCTAACTTCCAAACTCCAGGCTGTTACTAAAAAAATCCTAATGGAAAAACCCAATAACACTTTGCCCGACCTGAGAATCGAACCCAGGACGCTCAGCAGTCGCGTTTGTAACCACGAGACTAACGGGGCAGTCACAAGTCGAGGCGAGGTAACTACTGAGGTAATGGCTAATAAAATAATGAAGGAGAAGACAAGAAAAAAAGACAATACAACACCTAGGGAGTTCCCACTGTATTTTTCACCGTTTCTACATTTCTAATTATTATGATGATAACCTAGCCATTGAGTAGCCATGTGTCTTTAGCACATGACATCGGATCATCGGAGCTTTCTTTGTGTGCTACGTCAACAGGGTCGTCCTTACTCTCAGGATGGGCAGCATTCCAAATGATAACAGTACTTCAGTGCGTGTGCACAGCACGTGGTGGGTTTTGCATATTAAAATGGACATTATCAGCGCATTGACTTTTGACTATTAACTGAAATGACTTGACTTATTTGAGCATCTTTTTCCTTTAAAACAGCAATATCATCATCTTCTTCCTGACCTTGTCCCATGTTACTTGGGGTCAGCGCGACAAGTCTTTCTTTTAGTTTGAACAGTCACACTTTCAATCATTTCATCCCTCACCCATTCTATCAATATTTTCTTTGGTTTTCCACTCCCTCTCCATCCATTCCATCAACATTTATATAAAGCGTTAAAGGTCAGCAAGGAGGTAGCGGAACTAACTACCCAGCGCCAGCGGGGTAATTGAGTAACACATTATGTAGCAATGGCTTTATTTTTGACAGTTCTACTATATTCCCTGCGTTATTTACGTAGTTGAGCAGACAAATTTTTCAAACATATGACGCAATGGATTGACATAAATCCTTCAAAATGATTCAGATTTTGATTGATAGTGTGTTCATGGTGCAGGATACACTGGTTATAGGTACATACCTACCACTCGTCGAGGTTATTTTAATTCTCTCATAACTTACTATTTTCTACGGATATATTGACATTTCAGAACAAAACAAGCTCTTGGCAGAAACTACAAAATGCCATGTGCGTTTCGGGCAGAACTGTTTATCTACTATATCATCAATAAGGTAACCTAAAATGTGGCATTTTCGATTCGGAAGTCTGTTGAATGGTTATGAATAGCTAAGCTGATGCGTACTTTTAAAGCATTACGAAAGAAAGCACCTAGCTACGTACCTAATCTTTCATTTACGGTTCATACCGATGCCAAGTTAGTTTCACGAGTGATCTCAGACACTCGCGAACGGAAACTACGGAATGATACCTACAAGTAATCTTTAGGCGTTTTGGCAACTGACAACATTTACAAATGAGTTCACGGACTAAAAATTGGGTAATTACTGTCATCGTAGTTTTTAAAGACTGATTACTTGGAATTGAGATGGACAAAGAAAATAATAATTTGTCATTAGTTTTTTCGGTTTTGGCAGAAGAGGCCTCTTGAAGTAGATGTCGTCAGAATAATTAATAAGCATTTTTGTTAGGATCGAAAGAATCATCACAGGGTGGCGGATAGCAGCTAGATGAGAAGACCCAAGGACGACCCTCTCCAATCGTTGTAGGTACGATTGGAGAGGCCAGGACCAGCAGTGGTCTGATGAGGCTGATGATGATAACAATGAAGAGTTTGTAGAAGATAGCGGAAAAATCATGTGTTTCTTAAAGAATCCGTACGTTGAAACTAGCATAGATTCCAATCTATACTAATAATAAAACTGAAGAGTTTGTTTGTTTTACTAATATTGGGAACTATCAGTCGGATTTGAAACAATCTTTTTGCTCTTGATAGCCCTAATCTTGAGGAAGGGTATATAATTTAACATTACGATAGGACCCTAAGGAGCCGAGCACAAGAATAAAAGTCAGAAAGAACAATAAGCGAAAACGAAGAAATGCGATGCGACGGGTGGGTCGGGGGACAAGAAATTTCACGTGGACGAAGTCGCGGGCAGAAGCAAGTTAAATTATATATTTCAATGCAAAAGACATTGTTGGTAGAGATGGTTTAATGGTGTAGGTTAATAAGTAGTCTTGTTAGATGAAGAAGTAGTACAATTGTTTTTGTGCATCATCTGTTGATACTGTTGTGATAAACACTAATCCTCAGCTAATAGCTGCCACGTGGCAAACAAACTAACACCTTTACATGAGGCCATAAGGCAATTAATTGAATAAAACAGCTCCTAGAATACTGCACAATTTCCCAAAGTTTGTTTTCAACGATTACACCTATCGTAACATAGTTTGGCCAAAACAAACACAAGGTAACGCATAGATCCCAATCGAAACATATACAAAACAAGAATATTATGGGCAACCTGCCACGTGCGTCGACCTCAATCGTGCTTACGCGCACTCTTGATCCAATAACGCAGAAAAATCATGATTAATTTCAATGTATTGCGTTGTGGAAAAATATATTTGTGTTTTTCGCGAGAATAACAAGGTCGGGAGTGTTTGGGTTTTTGGTGTGTATTGCGCAGGAGTTTATTGATATCATTCTACTGCCCTTAACCCAATTCATTTGGTGTCTACGCAACACGTCTTTTTCTTCCATACTTCTATACAACATTATTTTTAGTTTATGCGAAACCCGAAACACGTGTCTAGTATTTTTATGTAAAATACCTATCTATAAAATTTCAAAACTGTATCATGAAAAATCACAAATCTATAAGCTTGTTAAGTTACCTGTTTGTCCGTATAAAAACATGCTCACCCGCGCCGCGCCGTCTTGCGCTCATGGATAATAGTACCCAGATACATAGCCTTTCGGCGCGGAGATTGGATAGATTGCTTAGTGTCGCTCGGTGTCCAACTTTTAACCTTTTATAAATATTTTTGGGACCAAATATAACATGGGGTAAAAATTATTGGAATCGATTCAGTTACTTATTCTGAACAAACTATATTCAGGTTTCGCATATACTAAAAATAACGTTGTATTAGTCGTCATCTCGGTAGTCACCCCCTTTCTAACCATATCATCATTCACACAGTCTATCCATTGTTTCCTTTGTCTTCCCCTACTCTTATAGCCATCGACATTCATTCATGATGGACAAAATAATGAGTCAAAAGGTAGTCAGGTTTTCTGGAACTAAAATTTTATGTTGGGGATTCGAAATTGAGTGTTTGATTGAAAGGAGGTGCTTCCTCTTTTTCTGGTAAAAACAAGTGTAACACTCACATGGCAATGTTTTGTCGTGAATTATAATTATCACATCACACTAATATTATAAAGGCGAAAGTTTGTGAGTGTATGTGTGTTTATATGTTTGTTACTGCTTCACGCTCAAACGCGTGGACAAATTTTGATAAAATTTTGTATGGAGGTAGCTGACACCCTAGATTAACATATAGGCTACTTTTTATCCCGATATTCCCACGTGGTCGACACATATGCGGGTGAAACCGCGTGGTGTAGAATATGAATTAAAAAAAAAATTGAGTTTGAGGAATAAGTACTTATATCTTTCTCAAACTATGGGGTCAAGATTTTATATCGATTATTATTTATTCATAGGTACTTCGATTGTTTTGGGTTATGAAACTTTTGTATATTTTAGCCCTGGCCATGCTTTGTATAGTAAGTACCAACTTAAAGACTTGCTTTGGTTTCGTAATTTATTCAGTTGGAAGGAAATATCTGCATCATAAAATGTAACTGCAGCAATTAATTAGGATAAATAATGTCTCAGAAAAACCCATTACCAGATTTATTATTATTAATCTCCTACCAGACTGTCTGGTAAAGTACGTCGTCATCATTATCTAAAAGGAAAAGCTAAGATGGCTGCCATCCAAAAACGCGGGAAAAGGCGCAGTTTTCGCGCCAATTCCGGTCAGGTAGTTTCCTCGAAGTCTTTCACAACAAATTGAAATTAATTACGCGCGCACTTAGGAAAGAAGGTGAATTATTATAATGATTTGTGCTGAAAATAAATAAATGAAACGCATTTTCTTACTGACTTTGAGATTGTGGCGGCTAATTCCACAGTTTTCTCCTCTCGAAACTTTGACGTATTTGGACAGGCAAAGGTAAACGAGCCCATACAGCCAATTAGTCACACACAGTATTTTTAACTCCCGACGCAAAAACAACAGGGTGTTATAAGTTTGACGTTTTGGGGTGTGTGTATGTGTGTGTGTGTGTGTGTGTCTGTCTGTGGCATCGTAGCTCCCGAACGGATCAACCAATTTTGATTTTGTTTTTTTTTTGAAAGGTGAATCGGGAGTGTTCTTAGCTATGTTTGATGAAAATCGATCCAAGATGGCCGCCGCCACAAGATGGCGGATTACAGTTTTTTTTTTCACAACTCCCTCAATATGGGTATTAAATGAAAGGGCTTGACTAGTAGAATACTATACACTATTACAAATTTCAAATCCAAGATGGCCCCCACCACAAAATGGCGAATTACCTACTTACATTTTTTTTCACAACTCCTTCAATATAGGTATCAAATGCAAGGGCTTGACAAGTAGAATAATGTACACTCTATTGAAAGGGAATGAGGAATATTAACTACTTACCTAACGAAATAAAAAACTAAAAACTTGAAAATTATTTTTTTGTCTGATCAATGCCCTAGATTGATGAGGAAAGTGGAGTGATGACTGGTACCTACGACCACTGAGTTTGAACATTTTTTACGAAATTATCCTACTTAACAAACGTATTTCTACATCAGATAGTGTCGCAGTCCCGTTTTATAAACTAGATCTGAAATACCTAAGATATCTAATAGCTATGAAATATTTGTATGAAAGTTGAATAACTAAAGGAAGAACTAGATAAAAGATAGGTCTACGGACCTACTTTTATTAAAACAAAAAAATCTGTTTAGTCTTAAAAAATATTCTTCAACTATAAATTAATCATTATTTTTTGACGGATAAAAAAAATATTAAACACCAAATTACCTGAATCTTAAAACGCAAGAAAATAAAAGAAATGAAATAAAAATAAAATCTTTCTTTCTTTCTAAATACGAAAATTAAGGAGTCCCTACTAAGAGCATGAAATAAAAAATTAAATTTAAAATTTAAAAAACCCCCGACACAAAAAATAATAAAATTAAATGTACCTAATTGGAAAAGGATAAAATAATTTAAAAACCCCCGACTCGTCTGTACTACATGGAGCGATTGCCTAGGAAGTCCAAAGGGATTTTTCCCTTTCCGTTAAAAAACAACGATTTTCTTATCCAAACATACGGAAAAACAAACCGTAAAAATCACATTTTATGTTTAATCTTTGTTGCACTTATTTTGCGTAGGTGAAAGACGAAAATAACACAAATATTGCGCAAAATCAGCGTGTTTGTAAACACAAAAGCCGCGTGGCGCCATCTATTATCCGACAAATACAACTGACCAATGAAGTGTCAATGGCCTACATTGAAACCAGCCTAACTTGACCCGTCCTGTCCTTTGAAATTTACCAGAAATGAAAGATTTCAGGTGTCAACCGTTATTCTGGTTTTTGTAGTCAATTTGGGATAGATCCAACTGGGAAAACTTACCTTTTCGTCGGTACTTTATCTTGATTCAAGGTAAAATGTTATTTTCGGATGCTGGACGTTGAGCTTTCGTTGTGGTTGAAAAAAATATCGGTTGAGGTAATTAACTTTTTTGTGTGGCGATTCTAGGAAAATGTCTTTGAACTGTGACTATAGTGAGGGTTATAGGCATGAACACTTCGCTCAAAAGTCAAGGTTAAAAAAATTAACACTTTGCTATAAAAATAATGAATTAATAGTCGCTCTATGTAAAATACTGGTAGGTATTCAGATGCATCCGTTTAGACAGGAAGCCGATCCCAACATAGCTGGGTAGAATAATTATGATGATGATGAATGAAGGAAACATACACATTCATAGACTCTCGCATAAAAACCCTCAGTGTGCATACACATGAGCGACACGCGCTGGCCCGTAGCTAAATAATAACAGCCGAGGTCGATCGATCAGGTTCTGCTACGCTTGCCGCGGTTGGTCTGTGGATGGGTGACCATCTTTACATACCGACACCCCTCCGTGCCTCGAATTGGTCCCGGCTGTCATTCGTGGATCTTTGACAGTCATTATTTGAATTTATCATTGGAACTATTTAATTTTTACTTTAAAATATTTTTATGAATGTTAATACTTAATACTTATAAGTACTTACTAATTTTATGTTGATGCATGTAGCTACAAGCACGAATTTGTTTGTGAATATTAATTAAAACATAATAAGCAAAATTTGCATGCCAGTAAGGTAGATCAAGGAGAACGTTATCACATGTTATGTTAACACCACTGTATACCCTTGATTATCAAATAAATTATTTGATTTGATAACGTCAAGAATATACAAAGTTTAGTGCTTTCCTCACAGTATTAATAATCTAAGAATCAACGAAACCAACCCAATAACAACTCGACCACGTTCACTGCTCACGTAGGAGCCCCGATTTAGATGTCAAACCCTGTGCGCAGAAATACAATTTGCGATTTAAAAATCCGCAACACGCCTCGTCTGTTCTGGTTTATAGTTGTGTCAGCACGTGTGCTGTGTGTTATGTAAAAGATCGAGTGGGTATGTGTTGTATTGAATTAAAAACTCTTTTGTTTTGTGAATGAAAGATTATCTACCTATCTATGTTTCATTTGGCAATTAAGAGCGTAGACGGGCTGCGCGAGAATTGAGAAATAGGTATTTGAAGAAACTATTGCTGTCTCTCTCCCTCTAGTCTCCCCCCGTAGAGTGCGATAGGGACAACTGCAGCTCAGAACGATTTTACCTAGAAAAAACCATGACCGATCGACGTTTCGTATTCCCCTGTTTTCACCTCAAAACCTAAGCCGATTAAAATATTTTTGGTATCAAAATTTAAAGGAAGAATAGATCTATGCCCCTATCATTTTTATCTTAAAAACATTTCAATTTTCTTTGGTAGTCGTCTGATTACGTAGGTAAAAACGGGGCATTTTTTTAGGTTTTCAGAAAATCATATTTATTTTTGTAATATTTTTTTTGAAAAAAAAAAATAACAGGGGCATGCCTTCAATAGACCTAGATTTTTATAAATAAAAATGATTACTCTAGAGGCATTATCCAGAAAGAGAATAGGGGAATACGTTTGTATGGAAAAAATGCAGCCCGTCTACGCTCTTAACTTGGAAGCCAAAATGTGTGTAGGAGTGTATCAATTGCTTAGGAACAGTTCTGGAGTTCTAGCACGAACGCGCAGAATAGGCATAATCAGCTTAAAATGTTCCCACTGCTGGGACACAGACCGGGTTAGGGGTCGTTCCGCCCACTATGAAACTAGGACCGCGGACCGGTTACCCCTTTTAAAAATTGATAATGGTTAACTGGGCCCACATTTGCCTTCCAGTCTAACCGGATGCAGCTGAATACCAGCATTTTACATGGAGCGACTGCCTATCTGACCACCACAACCCATTACTAGGTAATACGATATCCCTTGATAAGACTGGTTGTCGGTTTTCGGGCTTCTGACTCTCGTAATGACTGTCAAAGATCCACGAATGACAGCCGGGACCAACGGCTTAACGTGCTTTTCGAGGCACGGAGAGGTCTTGATATGTAAAGATGGTCATCCATCTACGGACCACCACGTTCACCTGATTAATCGACCCGTGCGGCTGAATCATGAGGAAAGTTTTAAGTATAAATGTGGATGACTATAAGAGTAGGGGAAGACTACAGAAACGATAGTTGGACTGTGTGAATGATGATATGGTTAGAAAGGGGGTGACTACCGAGATGACGACTAATAGAGAAGTATGGAAGAAAAAGACATGTTACGATGACCAGTAATTTGGGATAAGGTCAGAAGAACTATGGTGGGTTATATACCTAACTAGCAGCGCCCCGCCGTTTCACCAGCGTAAGTTTCGATCCCGTGGGAATATCGGGATAAAAACTATCCTATGTACTTTTCCGGGACTTAAACTATCTCTATACCAAATTTCTTCTAAATCGGTTCAGCGGTTTAAGCGTGAAGAGGTAACATACAGACAGACAGACACACTTTCGCATTTGTGTCGTTAGATTTCAAATCGCATCAAGTCCACTTTTGACATAAAGTTAGCTTTTATTCTTATTTAAAAGGCAGGGGAAGTATCTTTCACAATATTTTACCGAATTGAACCAAGTCCCTGTAGTTTTCAAGCAAAATAAGTTTAAAACACACCCCTTTTTTCAAATTGAACCAAGTCCATTTGACATGTTATATCAAAACGCAACAAGTCGCATTGAGCCAATCAGAGCGACGTCTTAGTCCGTCCCCTGATCATATTTTAATTCAAACTGCACTAAGTCCAGTATTCTGTTAGATCAAATGAAGCTAAGTCCGAAGGACTTGGTTCATTTTGACAAAATAAACCTAAATCCAAATTAGAAATTAGTTTTTCTCGTAATCTATAAACATTTCATAGAAACAATGATAGAAAGGATGATAGAGAATCCGATTTTTGATAGTCACACCACCCTCAAAATGAGATAATAAAAAGCCTTACTCGAACAGAATAAAAAACCGCTTTTTATTAATTAAATCATTTTGGACTTACTTCAATTTGAAATCTAACGACACATTTATAGGGTGTTATGGTGCAGCCTGGGAGAGGCCTATGTCCAGCAGTGGACTGCGATAGGCTGAGTTGATCGAGTCATTAGCATTTAAATTGATTTATTAATGACTGCCTCATTGAGCACCGAGCATGAGATTCTAGGTTTGATTACCAGGTTGTTGATTACGCGCGCGTTCGTGCTCGGTTCACAGTATCACACTAATATTATAAAGGCGAAATTTTGCGAGTGTATGTGTGTGTAAATATGTTTGTTACTTCTTTACGCTCAAACGGCTGGACCAATTTTGATAAAATTTTGTATGGAGGTAGCGGACACTCTGGATTAACATATAGGCTACTTTTTATCCCGATATTCCCACGGGATCGACACTTATGCAGGTGAAACCGCGGGGCGCAGCTAGTTGTTATCAATGAAAGTTACGAAATTGATCATTTTTGTCAGTTATCCAATGTCATATCGAACCGATAATAAATTGTTTGGACGTGATCCCGATGGCGTAAGCCAAACGACTGTTGTACCTTCTTAGATATAATACAGAATGAAATTAGTGAAAAATTCTTGGTATCACGTTTCAAAACCCGAGACCGAGAGGTATGATAAGTCTCGGTATGCTTGTAATTTGCCGCCTCCTTGAGAGCAGTGCACAGTGGCTCAGTGGTATCGACCCCAACTTACGAGTATCGGTCGTCGGTTCGAATCCAGACACGTGCTTTACTTTGTGTATAATTTCATCACCACAGCTCTCAAAACGATGAAGAGAAACACCGTGAGGAAACCGGCATGTTCTAGAACCAAAAGCTTCGAAGACATGTGACATCTACCAACCCGCACTGGGCCCGCGTTTATGGATTATTTTTTAATTTTATTTTTTTTTATTTGAAATGAGTTTGCTCTTGACTCTAATTGATTATTGGCCCACTCCCTCTCAATGTAAGAGGAGGCGGGTGTCCCACCAGTGGGAAGATTATAGGCTGATTATGCAGCCGACTCAAAGTCAGCTAGGTTAGCGAGACACGCTTTAATCAGTAAAGTGGCGGCATCTAGACCGCCACACGCGAACTACGCATCACACTGACGTCACGCAAAAGCCTGCATCGCGCAAGCAGAGTTTATCGCGCAACTAGCATGTATACAACATCCCGACAACTACCGTCGGGCAGTTGCCCACCAGGCACGTCACCCGTCTGGTCGGAGGATATTCCCTCTTCTGTGAAGGATGAGTGAACTTTACACCCTGTTCCTCATACCTCTGTACTGGTAACCCCGAATATGAACGTCAACACAGCCTTCGTGCAACTACTTCAGCGTGACGTCATCACAATCACTTCCTCAAGTTTTCGACCGGCGAATCACCCATCCAGCCACGGCTTCAAGGGGTATCCTTGGGCCCAAGTCTGCTAGTGTTTATAAATTCGTCATTCCAACACGATCCCATTGTTATTTTGCTAAAAGTTCGTAATCTGCTAAATTCATAATGGTCGATCATTGGTCGGTCAATGGCACAGAACATACGCAACGACTGCACAATGACGTTCTACTGGTAGGTCACTGATCAAAGGAACTGTCAAAATTTTAGCAGATTAACGCCTAAGTCATTCATTTGTCATTAAGTACAAGATTACCATTCTATGCCATTTCTTTCAATGGAGTGTCAGTAGTTGACCAATGGAAAGTCATAATGACGCCAATAAATTAGTAGATTACCAACCTTGTCAAAATCAACAATTATGAAATCAATGATCGACCATTCTGACACTATTACTCTTATAGTAGCAGACTTGAGGCCCTGACCACCAGCATGCAACGGACGCGCATTCCTGGTCATTCCACCCTCAGCCTCATCAGCAACCTTGGCACAGCACACTGCACTTTCCGCCAGTCTACAAGAAGAACTCTTAAACCTTCTCCTAGTTGACGCCCAGCGGTCAGCCACAACACATCCGACCCACTGGAGCATAACGCAGCGCCACCCTGACTCACAGATTTTGGAACCTGACTCCCATAAGAAATAAAGCTTGTCGCCTCTATATACGTACTTGTACATGTCCACGGAATTTCTACATGCGCCCACGACATTTTTCTTAAAGTTAACTGTCTCACTGCGTTATGTCTTCAATAAATCCTTAAGAGATAGGCAAAGATGCACTTTCCAACACTCACTGTACACCAATGACTGATATCAGATCCCGGATGCACGTGAGACGGGTCTTTACACCATGACCGGGGCGGGCACAGTTCCAAATTTCGAGCAATAGAGAAAGATTTCTAATTGAAAATTTTTCGTTCAGTCATTGATCAACCTAGACTTCTGCAATGTGAAGAATTTGCCGCTCGCTCGTGTATTTGAGTACGATGCTCATTTCACGAGCGACATGTTGTCGACTGTCGCCGCCAACACTCGTCGACGGCTGCAGTTGCTAAGGTAGACCGCGAAATTCAAATTTTCTTACGTTTTTTGCAATTTGCTGGTCAGTATTAAGTTGTACGTTGATTAAAATATGATTCGCGGCCGTAAAAAATATTATGTACTAGCTTTTGCCCGCGACTTCGTCCGCGTAAAATTTCACCCTCTTAGGGGTGGAATTTCGAAAAACCCTTTCTTAGTGGATACCTACTCTTCACAAAGAACACACCCTCCAAATTTCATGTCTCTAGGAGCAGCGGTTTAGACTGTGCGTTGATATATCAACAATCAGTCAGTTTACCATTTTATATATATAGATAGATTTATTACTAATCAGTAATACAACTTGTTGGATGCGAGAAGCACAGAACCGGTCGAAGTGGAAGTGCTTGGGGGAGGCCTATGTCCAGCAGTGGACGTCTTTCGGCTGAAATGATGAATACAGTTAGTACAATAGTAAAATGTCAAGATTTCATGATTACTTGGTCTTAGAGAGTTGTGTTGATGACTTTAATTATTATAATTCTGTAAATAAGTATTTGTTACGGCCGCAAATCATATTTTAATCAACGTACAACTTAATACTGACCAGCAAATTGCAAAAAACGTAACAAAAATTTAATTTCGCGGGCTACCCTGGCGTTTTTGCCATAAGATAAGTTTTTAAACGTCATTTGGCGACGAATCTCCTTTCTCTTACCTACATGAAATTCAGTTAGACCTTTAAAAAGAAAGGCCAAACTAGCTCCACATTTAAAAGTCGTGTGTGGAAAATTATTTTTCATGCATCGGAAGTGGTAGTGTATTTGAGAAGATGCCACATAGGCGTTTATATACTACATAATAATAAAAAAACAAATAAACAACCCCATAGCAATAAAAGTCGCGCTTAAATTACTTTTTGACGTACGACAATAATTTTATATGACGACAACGCAAGGTTATCGCCGACGTCGTCTATGTGATGTCTCTGCCAATCACGCGCGCGGTGCTATGGCAACCGTTTATGTTTGACAGCTGCACTGCACGGCGTGACCTTGCTAGTGCGTTCACAGTCAAAGAATTGATTTATTTTATTCAATTGATTTTATTTCATTGAGACTGTCGTACGTGATTTATTGTTTGGTTTTAATCAATTGTGTTGTGATTATGTATTTATTGTAGTAAGTTGGTTGTTGTGATGAGTGATGGACTGAATGAAATTGTGATTACATCAACAACTTATTGATTCAACTGATTAGGTATTTACTACCGGCTTCTAAAATAATATTTTATCATATATCTCGTGTCAAATCTTTTAACTACTTAGCTGTTGAAGATTGAGCCAGCCGGTCGATTCTGTAAAAATCTCACCGTGAAAACTTAGGTGAAGTGAGTTTGTTTTGCTAGGAATTGACACTATTGACAGCTCACTCCACGCTCACTTCACCTAAGTTTTCACGGTGAGATTTTTACAGAATAGCACCGTGCCTGTTGTTATTTTGTTTGTTTATAAATAAGATACCTACCAATGATAGGTAAATGAGTATTTCTGTAAGTAGGTTTGTAGTTTTTTACTATACAAACATTTTTACATGTCAAGCATATTTTGAAAGAACTAGATGAGGTTGGCGTGTTGTAACTCCGCGGTCACAGACTCTTCTAAAGTCTTGACATAATTTTGACAGTCGATCAACAATTCGACAACATGGTTGGCGCAGTGGTTAAGCGATTGACTGCTGCGCTGCGTGTCGCGGGTTCGATTCCCGCACGGAACAAATATTTGTATAACCTACAAGTAGTTGTTCCGGGTCTGGCTGTTTGTGTATGTGAGTTTAAATGTTTGTAAACGCACCCACAATAGCAACAACAACAAATAAAAAATAAATTGCACTAGGTAGATTTTCAGTCTATCAAAAAGTACTCTGTGAGGTAGATTAAGGATTAGGAACAAAAACACATCGCTAAGTGGCCAAGCTTGCATATAACTTGATTATAAAGTACGACTTTCAACTTAAAGTTTATCGTTTGCAATATATTGACTATTTTAACAAAAATATTTATGGAAAAATAAAATATAATTTCTATAGTAAGATTGAAAAACTGTGTTGCGAAATAAGACCACAACATTACTTGTGGTCTTATTTTTCCAGCCGTTTTTAATGCGATCATCGGAAATCTAGAGTACTACTACTGTTCTGATCATGTGAGTGTCAAACAACCAATCATATTAGTACAGAAACAATTGAATCTGTCATTTAGAAACTTGGAAAAACAACTGTCGCCTGCCTTGACGATCTGAATTAGGTACTTTCGTTTTAGTTTGTTGACCCAAAATACAACAACATGAAAAAACGCCAAAATATTTTCAATATATCGTTAAAAACAAGTACCAGTTTAATGTGTATTAAAATAACGAAGTGTCCATAACCCCGTCGCACCAAATGGCGGGAAAATAAAAACAAGATGGCGGTTATTTTTAGCGCGTTTAAGATCTCTGGCCTCGGCAATGACCCCTATATATAGGTGCGCATTTTGTGCTTATAAGCGGAAAGTGCCAGAATATGTTCCGAATATGTACTTTCTACGGCCTTGTTTTTGTGAAACAGACGTAAAAACACAAATATGTGTGGAGGGAGCGTTTGTTTTATTTCAAAACTCAATGTAATTATAAACTTTGGACTAAATCTTATATATTCGGACGTCAGATAGACAGTCATAACCATAACCATAATCAGCCTATAATGTTCCCACTGCTGGGACACAGGCCTCCTCTCAATGAGGGAGTGGGCTGTAATCCACCACGCGAGCCCAGTGCGGGTTGGTGGATGTCACATGTCTTCTAATTTTTGGTTCTAGGACATGCCTGTTTCCTCACGATGTTTTCCTTCACCGTTTTGAGAGCAGAGGTGATGAAATAACTTACACAAAGTAAAGCGCCTGTCTGGGTTCGAACCTACGACCTACAGCTCGTAAGTCGTGTCCGTGACCACTGGGCCACCACTGCTCTCTATATAGACAGTCGCTTCATATAAAATTCTGGTATTGCATCTGCTAAGGCTAGAAGCTGACCTCAACATAGTTGGGAAAAGGCTGGTTAGATTGACTGATGACTTTGTACGAAATCATTGCAACTAGGGAATTGCTTCAAAGCTCAAGGGGGAAGCGTGGGTGCCCGTGAAATTCTAATTTTCTTACGTTTTTTGCAATTTGCAGGTCAGTGTCAGGCGAAGGGTCAATTTTTGTAAGCCGTTGTAGATATAGATATGTTAAATATGATCATATTATTTGTCTACAGAATACTGACTGTGCTATTTTTCAAAGGGAAGCTGGTAGGAATGGAGTTGTATGGAACCTTTGCCACTGCGGTGTCAGATTGTTTGTAAGTAATTGTGCATGACTATTTCATAAAATATCAATCACTAGATTTTAATGATATAATGATTTGGGGTCCGAGTGCTCATCAAATATATCGGGACATCGCCAAGCGGTTGGTTGACTCATCACGTGACCAGAAGGCTGGCCTATTTTTAGCCCAAAGAATAAGCATTGCCATCCAAAGTGGTAATGCTGCCAGCCTTTTGGGCACTTATGCCATTGACAGCGATGCGGACGAATTTTTTGATGCCCAATGAGCTCCTCTCTTTTTCTTTTCCCTTCTTTTTTTTATATACTTGTATATACTATATAATATGTATATTTTAGAGTTAAATTGTAAGATAATGATATAATTCTATAAATATGTACCTATTTGTTACGGTCGCGAATCATATTTTGTCCAACATACAACTTGACACTGACCGGAAAATTGCAAAAAACGTGAGGAAAATTGAATTTCACGGGCTACCGTGGCGCTTCTCCATTAGGCAGAAAGCTTTAACCAATTCAGACTGATTAATTACTGCTAAAACATTTGGAGTAGGTTTCCCTAAGTAATTATTCATTGGAATGCTAATGCTGATAGCTTTTCTGAAAATAAATATGAAAACGGTGATCGTCAAGTGGCCTGTCGCGATGTCGTCGTGCGTTTAGTGGGACCCAATCGGTGGTTATCTTAGCCCAATGGTCATATCGCACAACTAGATCTAAACAGCGATTAACTCAAAAAAACATTTTTTTCAGGAAAGTTGAAAAACTGATTACTATGTCCATATGCACTGCAGGAGTTTGCTGTATTGATCAATACTTTTTAAGTTGAGTAATGGAACTATTTTTGAATCTGTTATGTTGGTCGCTAGGTAGTGAGTTAGGGAAATTCGATGGTACGCATACCTCAAAAATTGAGAGTTTAGAGTTAGCTCTCTTTAGATCTAGGTGTGCGATATGACATCTTGAAATTACAAAATAAATATATGCAAAAGTAACTCAGACTGTCAGTCAGTCTGTTACCTTGTCACGCCTGAAGGGCTGAACGGATTTCCATGTTTAGAACACAGGTAGGTAGACCATGTTATGGATTAGTTAGGATAAAGGTTAGGTACTTTTTATTCCGGTTTCCCCCGTGCCTCGAAAAGTACGTAAAGCCATTGGTCCTGCGCCTGATTTCTCACCGATCGTGTCGGATTGCCGTCCCATCGGACTATGAGAGTGAGGGAAGAGAGAGTGCACCTGTGTCTGCGCACACACTGGTTTTCATAATATCTCCCGCACCAGAGGCTAGTTTCCGCTGAGTTATTATTCCGATTAAACGTTCCCATGGGAATTTCCAACCTCCACACGGGCGAAGTCACGGACTGAAGCTAGTCTAATTATAATTTTAGACGTCCTAGCAGTATTTAAATCTGACTTTCTAAAAGAGTTTACGTCAAATCAACCGCAAAAATATTGACAAAAACACGACCTACGCATTTATTTTCATTCAAACCGTTTGCAATATAAATCGTAATAACTAATTTTATTAAAATCCTGCCAAGTATGATATTAATAAGAATATTTGACGTCATACGAAGTCCTTACTCATTTATTTTATAGAGGTATGAGGAACAGGGTGTAAAGTACATTCGTACTCTATAGAAAAGGGAGGATCCTCCGACCAGACGGGTGTCGTGTGTGGTAGGCTACTGATGCTACAACGATTAATGTCGGAACGTTATATAATATGCTAGTTACGCAGTAAACTCTGCTTGCGCGATGCAGGATTTTGCGTGATGTCAGTGTGTTGCGTAGTTCGCATGTGGCGGTCTAGATGCCGCCACTTTACTGATTAACTGTCTTCTTCCATACTTCTCTATTAGTCGTCATCTCGGTAGTTACCTCCTTTCCAGCCAAATCATCTTTCACACAGTCTATCCATCGTTTCTTTGGTCTTCCCCTACACTTATAGCTAACCTAACTCATTTATTACCAACGCGATATAAAACAGCGACGGAACCGGCATGTCCTATAGAACCAAGAATTCATTGTGACATCTACCAACCCCCACTGGGCCCGCGTGGTGGATTACAGCCTTCTCGCAGAGCGGAGGCATAGAGATGTTTGGAATGATGAGATGATGTCTAATACAGTCTCCCCACTCGCCTCCACTACACGCCGCCAGGGGCGCTAGACGTCGTCCTACCATCGCACGGAGTATAGAAAGATACTCCGTGTAGTATCGCATTGCGGACGTCGCTCGTTTTTCATCAGATACAAATTCAGAAATTATCAGAACTTTGTACCAGAAAACGTCCATTATTTTGAAGGCCATAAAGAAACACAGCGGCAGCAACCGAAACAAACCGACATCATCTGCCTGCTTTTTTTCCCAACCACGTTTTGGTTGGCTTCCAGTCTAACCGGATGCAGCTGAATACTATTAAATAGTAGTTTAGTGAATAAATTAAATTAATTCTCATCCTTCCTTTGATGGATGTTACTACTGTTTACAAATAGAATGATAAACGTTTAAGTGTAGCCAAGCCGCCATTTTGTGATCGCCAGTAACAAAATTGATGACCATAAACAGACACTGACCTCTACTAAATCGTAGGTCAATTACATTTGGATTTTGCATAACATTGGCAATAACAACTAATCATTCGGCCTATTTAAACCATAAAGAAGACCTACTGCCAAATATCGAAAAGTACTAAAATAAACAAGAAAATTGCACACGAAAATCTAAACAGGATAGATTCATAATTTTCCCGGTGAATGAAATTCCTGTGATCAATAAAAAAACAAAAATTAAAAAAAATAATTGAAAAGAATACAATACAAATATTTCTACAGATATCTATTTTAAAAAAACACAGTCTTCTAAATATGCAGATTTCATAATTCATTAGTTCATATAATCATTGACAAAGGTAATTGACCTACGGAAACAAAGCTCACAGACCAGCACAAATACTCTCACTGGACAAAAATAAAATAATGATCTATTTAAAATAGCACCCGTAATATTACATCACGCTCAAAATTACATTATTACACTAGAAACAGACAAAAGTTCTCACCTCTTCACCACCTGCCGACGAAAATAAAATCCACAGAGGAATAGCAACACAATGACCTTTGTCTCGCCGAGAAAAAGGCGCGAAATTTCCCGGGCTGTCACCTGTCAAACTACAAATGATAACCTCAAAATCTATTGTTAATCAATAAATATTGCTTTATTATTTGTTTGTTTTTGTTATTTTACTACTATAACGACGTCCGTACAGGGAAATAGACGATATTGAACTGTTGTCGAGACGTATAAATGAAATCTGGAGGTTTTCCAAAATGGCAGCTTGCCAAATACGAAGTGCGTTGCGTCCGGCGACTTAGGGTAGATGGGGGCTGTTATCGTCCGTTCGGTTTGGTCTTTGAACTGTATTGACGTATACAGTAATGGAAATATGAGTAAAATTGGGTCGATACTTCAGTTTTATTGATGCATTTTTATTTTTAGCTGCTTCTTTATTGGCGTGAGATTAAAAGCAGAATAAATGGCTTGTGTCCTCTTTCAATATTTTCAAGAATCGTAAGAAATTAAATGTTGGCTAAGAGCCAACATTTATTACCTATATTTACTACATTTTCCCGCTGGTTCTGAATAATGTTTGAATTGTAAGTTTAAATTGATTTTTTTAAATATAAAGCCCAGCGAAACCATTGCCTATCTTTAATTTTTCCTCAGAGGAGTGAATAATTGTATTATTTTTGAGTGTAGTTAATTTTATCTTAAACCATATTATTAACCACGAGTCTCGGCTCACGACATACATCAAGAACGGAAAAATTCAACAAAATAACCTTTATTATATTTCACTGAGACAGCAACAGTCCCTTCCACCCTACTCCGCGAAACACCTTGCATCTCTCTTTGTATACCATTTGAGAACAAAGATTTTAGCGAGACAACGAACTTGTGTTACAAAAATGTCGAACTAAATATTTTTATTTGATCTGAATAAATTACAGCTGCTATCTTACGAAAGTTTTTCTGACTTCAAATGGTTTTTTTTTGTGACCAGAGGGCTGGCCTATTTTTACCGACTTTAAAAAAAAGAGGTTATCAATTCGTCACATGACGTATGTATGTAATATTATTTGAATTGCATTATTTGAGAAATTCCTATTGTGGGGCAACGTTTTTATAAAAAAAAAAAAAATATATATTCACATAATATATGACAATCTATTAGGGCTTCCAAACAAATATACAAAATTTTATACTTACACGTATGTATGTACTTATGTTTGTCCACGCATTTCTCTGCAACTATTAATCGGATCGTGACAATTTTTTTTATTGGCTTAGGTACATTTACTTCAACTTAGGGAAGTTTTGGAAGCACGTTTCATCAAAATCGATTCAGTAATTTTCAAGATATGGACTAATACGTGTAAGTGTGACGGCCAGACATATATATCCTGAGGTGCTTATGAGGAGTGGAGAGGTATTCCAAGGCTATCAGGACAATCCCGGAAGTACGGTAAAGATCCCTACCAGCATCTTACTGGAATACCTACTTCCTTCCTCCGAGCACGTTTGCTCTTGCGAAACAAAAAAAAAAATTCGTTTTATTAAATTACAGTAGGTTATGGTTGGGCAAGTTGCTCAATCCGTAATGTAGTGTAAGTATTCATTTGTTATTTTGTTTTGTTTCCAGAATCTTGGTTATTGAATTTAGCGACCTAGTTTTCATCATTATGGGATACGATTTCTGTGTTTAAGTAAAATCAAAATATTTTATTTCACATAAACCTACATGGGCACTTATGAAACGTCAGAAGCTAGGTGCACGGTTCCAATTGATCGTGTCCTATGGAGAAGAACCGGCAAGAAACTCCACGGTTACTCTTTTTAGAAATAATTGGCTTTTACAATGTTTCCAAATTACAGTAGGTATGGGAGGATAGCGTAGGCCTGTCAACAAGTACTAGGTACTTGATAAAATAAAAAATAGTCTACTGATCTAAAGTCTACAAGGCCTACAAAGTCCTCACATTTACAAAATAATAATCTATCAAAAGGATAAGGTAAATAAGCGTTAAATTATAGGTAGGTAAGGTAAAGTGTAAAGAGCACTGGTGGCCCAGTGGTAACGGCCGCGTCTTACGAGTTGTAGGTCGTAGGTTTGAACCCAGACAGGCGCTTTACTTTGTGTAAATTATTTCATCACCACTGCTCTCAAAACGGTGAAGGAAAACATCGTGAGGAAACCGGCATGTCCTAGAACTAAAAATTCGAAGACATGTGACATCTACCAACCCGCACTGGGCACGCGTGGTAATATTGTTAATCAAATTGACCGTATATTCAAATCACTATTGCCATTCTTTGACATGAAATGAAATGGCTTTTTGGTTTAACAATTAATTGTCCTGTCTGTACGCAATGCTCTCAAAGTTACTGCGCATGAGCATAATTTCTTTCGCAGTAAACTTTCTACCTCGTGTTGGCACTGGCAGTTATTAAAGACACGAGGTGATTGAAAGCCAATATATTATATTCAAAATCATATGAAGAACTCGTGACTAAAACGTTATTTACTTTACATAAAGCTACTACATAACTGCGTAACATACTATCAATCCCAATCTGAATATCTTTGAAGGATGTTGCTAATCCATTGCTTCATAAGTTCAAAAAATTTGTCTGCTCAACAACGTAAATAACGCAATGAATGTTGTTGAACTGTCAAAATGAAAGCTGCTACAGATACTGTGTTACGCAATTAGCCAGCTGTTAACAGATGCACATCACTCGACTGAAAGATTATTTTTGTTTCATTCCACGTTCACACTATAAAGTTCCCACTGCTGGGATACAGGCCTGAAGGCCTCCTCTCGGTGCGAGGGAGTAGGCCATAATCCACCACATGGGTCGTAATCCACCTCGTGGCCCGTAATCCCCACGTGGGCAGTAATCCACCACGTGGACCGTAATCCAACACGTGGGCCGTAATCCAAAACCTGGGCCGTAACCCACCACGTAGACCGTAATCCACCACGTGGGCTGTAATCCACCACGTGGGCCGTAATCCACCACGTGAGCCCAGTGCGGGTTGATAGACGTCACATGTCTTCGAATTTTGGTTCTAAGACATGCCGGTTTCCTCATGATGTTTTCCTTCACCGTTTTGAGAGCAGTAGTGATGAAAATATTTACAATAACCAATAAGTAAAGCGCCTGTCTGGGTTCGAACCTACGACCTACAACTCGCCTACGTTACCACGTACGTCTCTCCATACAACAACCGGTCGATTCTACAAAAATCTCACCGTGAAAACTTAGGTGATGTGAGTTTGTTTTTGCTAGGAATTGACACTATTGACAGCTCACTCCACGCTCACTTCACCTAAGTTTTCACCATGAGATGGTTACAGAATCGCACTGCTGGAGCCTTAGGCAAACAGTAACACGATTAGAATGCATAATTCATAAACACAGACTCATCCGAATTTGATCGTTAAGTTTTTTGGCATACGACACGATTAAGAGACGACATTAATTACCTAATGTTGCTATGAGTATCTCGTGTTCCTCAAACTCAATTCCTCGTGACGGGCCGCCTTTGTTCCATATTGCCTTTAATTAAAATCTAATCCAAACTCCGGAAGAAATGACAAATGAACCCTATTAGCCAAACATTGCTCCGACGTCTAAAGCCCATCACTTTAGGTACTTAGTCCAACGTTCTTCGGACGTCATATTAGCCAAGCGTCCCTACTCGGAAGATGGCGACGACACGACTCCGTTGCGGGCACGGGGTGATAAATGTCGTGACTCGTTGGGTGTCAAATTAAATAACGTTTAGCGGCCTCGGATTAGTCTGTGACGACATCTTGAAAGTTGGAGATACACAGGGTGGAGAGATTTATGACGCTTACAAAACAAAAAAACCGGTCAAGAGCTAGTCGGACACTCGCACCGAGGGTTCCGTACTTTGTAGGTATGTAAATAGTTTATCACGGTATTTCTTTTTTACTATTACGGTTTTCGGATTTTTTCCTTTTTTTTTGTGCTAAATGACATTGCTTCTTGCCAAATTTCATGATTCTAGGTCAACGGGAAGTACCCTATAATGCCCTTGAGAGTGTCGAAATATACGTTTTTTGCGGCATAAACGGCCGTATCTTTTTTTTACGTTAACTTAGGTGTTTGATTTTTTCACAGCTTCAAGGGACTGTAGACCTTGAGTAAGTATATTCTAATGGCTATAATTCTGTAAATACATATATCTATTTTAATCGCGAATCATATTTTGATAAAGATACAACCTGACACTGACCTGCAAATTGCAAAAAACGTGAGAAAACTTGAATAATATTATACACACGTAAAACTGGATCAATACTGAGCACGCTGTAGAAAGCTATTACTGTTAATCAACAACAGCAAACTTTAAATCTCGCTAAACGCGAGTTGGCTGAAGTTACTGGTAAACTTGTTGCGATGAAAAGCTACTAGCACACTGGTACCGACCAATAACTGGCACTGCTAAAACAAAAAGAGTTCGTGATTCAGTCTTTGCAACTGCGGGGTATTTGCGTAACACACTAACAGTAGATTTGTAGTATTGTTTTACTCCTGCCATCCCACGGTGTGCGTGCGCGTCCAGACGTTTGTCGTGGTTTGCTCGTAGCACGTGCATCATGCGCGTCTCGTACGTACATACATGACACACGCAGCACAGGTAGGTTTTGTACCTATGTGTATGTATGCACAATACGATGACACTAACACAATTAACACGCACCACAGTCAACAAGACACACGAACAAGCGCACTGGGTTTAACACTGTACACAGACACGAGGCGGCGTTGAGACGGAGCGTCGGCGGCGGCGGCTCTTGGCAGCCGCCTACCGACCGATCGCTCACTTGGAGCTGGTGTATTTGGTGACGGCCTTTGTGCCTTCACTGACGGCGTGCTTGGCGAGCTCGCCGGGCAGCAGGAGCCTGACGGACGTCTGCACCTCCCTGGACTTAATTTTGACAGTTCAACAATATTCATTGCGTTATTTAAGTACGTCGTTGAGCAGACAAATTTTTCGAACATAATAACAGCTGCACAGGTCGATCGATCAGGTTAAGCTACGCTTGCCGCTGTTGGTCTGTGGATGGGTGACAATCTTTACATACCGAGACCCCTCCGTGTCTCGGAAAGCACGTTAAGCCGTTGGTCCCGGCTGTCATTCGTGGATCTTTGACAGTCGTTACGGGTAGTCAGAAGCCCGAAAGTCTGACAACCAGTGTTACCAAGGGGTATTACTCAGTAACGGGTTGTGGAGGTCAGATAGGCAGTCGCTCCATGTTAAAATACTGGTATTCAGCTGGAAGCCGACCTCTACATAGGTTGGGAAAAGGCTAGCCAGATGATGGATTAGCAATATTCTTCAAAATTATTCAGATTGTGATTGTTATTGTGTTACGTATTAGGATGCTGGAAAATATAAACAGCCTATCGGAACACAATATCAAAGCACTAAAGTCAAAACATTTACTTCGCACTTTTGAATTGTTCAAGAGTCGGCCAGTTATTCAGAAAATTACGCACGAAAACATGGATGGCTAACGGCGCAGAACGATAATTATAACAAGATTAAAGAAAGAAAAGAAAAGAGGATATGGACAATCAGCATTAGGTAAGTAGAATGTATGTCATGATGAATCCTGAAAAGTCAAGGCACTCCACTTACAATGCCTCTCTCTCTCTATTTTAGGAATGTAAAAGTATATAAAAAGGAAAGGAAAGAATCAAAGGGCATCAAAAAATTCATCAGCATCGCTGTCAACAGGAAACATGCCCAAAAGACTGGCAGCATTGCCACGTTGTATGGCAATGCTGATTCTTTGGCCAAAAAATAGGCCAGCCCTCCGGTCGCGTGAAGAGTCGACCAACCGCTTGGCGATGTCTCGAAATACTACGTGGGCACTCGGGCCCCATGGCCCTAGAGTTTTTAGGAATTGGATCATTTAAATGATTTTATGTTTGTAAGTAGGTTTGCACAAACACGTGTACACGTCGATCATATTTTTTTTTTAAACTAGATGTGGTCGGCGTTTCCTATCTGACTACTCTGAGAAGAAAGGCCGAAACAAATTCAGAGGTCACAGTCTCTTTTAAAGTCCAGACATAATCTTGGTCAAGTTATACGAAGACCATGTAGATCGATGTCTGAAATGGTCTTTTGAACATACGTATTCTCAAACAGAACACAAAAATGTTCATTACTAGACATTCCCTTTCATCTTAGCACTTGCAGAATTCACTCGGAATTCACAACAAAAAATTTATGAATAAATTCTTCCGCGCGCTCCTGTTGTGTTACCACCCGGTATCATCCCTTGCGGACGCCACTCTCTCCCGAGTCTTCGTGGTGAAAGCACAAACAACCTGCTTGCCGGTTTATTTAGATACTTACTTAGTTACGTCTGGAAAAACGGTGAGTGTTAAACTGTTTAATGTGGAAAATATGCGGTTGATGTTTAATGGAATACTGACTCAACTAAAAGAACCCTTAAAAGACGATTTTTGGGAAATCGCAAAAGAAGATCTTGCTAAGAGGACTTATCCTACTTGTTGACGCATAAAATTAAAACTGATTTGATTAATAATTAATTAATCGTGATCGTATTTTGAACGTATGATTTAACTATTGATGAGATCTGAGTAAAAAAAACTCTGACCTATCTACTAACGGGTCAATGTTCCATGTGTTTTTTTTGACGTTTAAAATAAATTATTTAAAAAATAGTTATCTCGGGAAAAACGGTGAGTGTACATGATAAAGCGGTGGCTACAGTGTGACGGCTGTCATAGAAATGTTACCTTCAGGGTTTGACTTTACGGTGTCAAAAAACGCTTTCCAGGAAAACACACCAACTTACTTTCATAAGCAACGTTTCAGTCGACGTCAAATTGCGGGCGCCATGTAGTGGCCACCGCTTTACAGTGCCGTAGTTTTAAAAAACTTGTTACTTGAACAGTTTTTCCCGGATGTAACTAAATAAGTTTCAAGTACAGACGCCAGCACATCAAGTTACTACAATCTGTCAGATTTCTTTAATAAATTATCGACTTTAATGCTAAAGCATAAGGTTCAAGGTTGATTGGGAAAATCTGACAGTTTCGGGTAGGTTGACCTGCTGGCGTCTGTACATACAGGGTGGTCAAAAATTCGTGGATCAAACGAAATAGGGAGATAAAGGAGGTCATTTCCAACTCAGCATTATTCGAATAAATTACTTTTGATTTTGATTGTAACTAATACCCCTTTTCCAGATGGTCTTCATCCGTCCCTCAAATATTCCATTCCCAACGACATGGTGTCGGTTCCCAACTGCCAGAGGAGCTCTCCGCATTCAGGACCTAACAGCAGATCTGCATGAGGAGGCTATGGCACTGCTGACCCGGTATTTTATGAGGGACGAGCCTCCTTGCAAGTATATTGGTAAGTCAAGCCTTTTGTCAGTTCCTCATCTGTCCAGCCGTTTTCCAACCATGTTGGGGTCAGCTTCCAGTCTGACCAATTAACCTTTTTGGCGTAGCCGTGAGGCATACACTATATTACTTTTACTTTTTTATTTTGTTATTTGTTTTTAGGGTTCCGTACCCAAAGGGTTAAAACGGGACCCTATAATTAAGGCTCCACTGTCCGTCTGTCCATCTGTCACCAGGTTGTATCTCATGAACCGTGATAGCTAGACAGTTGAAATTTTCACAGATGATGTATTTCTGTTGCCGCTATAACAACAAATAAAACAGAATAAAATAAATATTAAATATTGACGATCTAATATCATTCGCGGGGCCAACATGGCCGGAGATCGCACAAGACAGGGAGGTTTGGAAGGAAAAAGGGGAGGCCTTTGCCCAGCAGTGGGACACAAACTAGGCTAGCAAAAAAAAAATATTTAAGGGGGCTCCCATACAACAAACGTGTTTTTTTCGGCGTTTTTGCCTTGTGGTACGGAACCCTTCGTGTGCGAGTCGATACGCAGAATACCGAATATAAAACGAATATTCGGCGCATCTCTAATTAATACCTTTTTCCTCCAGGTATTCAAAACTACCCATCAGCAGTAAAAGAGCTGCAGAATCTCTGGCGTACTCCTTTTAAAGAGAACCTGTCGCTGGTCTGTGTTGAGGACAATGATGATCAGCCTCCGAAGATCGTGGGGGTCAATGTGCTGACTGTCGTATGTAAGGAGGACAAGGAGGAGCCCTTTCATGTGAGATCGTGATGCTGTATTGTAACTATGCACTAGTATTTGAAATTTCTTTGCACTTCACCCAGTACCGGATTAAATTAAGACTACTTGATGCCCTAAGCAATCCACTCCTGTAGGCCCTCCTAGACAAGTAATGAGGTTACGTCTGGCGCAGATTACAGAATAAAAATATTTAATTTTATTATTTGCTAATATTTTATCTAATTATTTATTTCTGTTTCTGTAACTGCCCGTGACATCACTGCGGGCCCTATCAGAATACCAGCGCTGTGACATTTTCTTTGTTTTAAATGTCGCAGCATCATGCTGAGATAGGAGCCTTTTGGCCTCGTATAGGAGTTTCTGTTTAATTTTCCTTTTGTTACTTTTTTTTTATTATCTTGGATTTTTATTTTGCTGTGTTTAGTTTAGTTTGTGATCTTCCTGTACGAGTCGCAATAAATTCTTTTTCTTTCTTTCTCCTATCGACTAGTCGCCTCGTATTTTTCCAAAACATCGACGAGCGATTTGTAAAGATTGGCGCACATCTCTAGAGTGACTTTTGGGTCTTGTAATATCTTGCTGATAAACCGCCTTGCCATTCATGTGCTAGCAAATATACTGTTTCGGTGCTGTTTCTGCCTTATGGTGCCCCCCGAGACGTGATGCCCTAAGCAATTGCTTAATATGCGTATGGGTTAATCCGGCACAGCCTTCACCTTTAGGTTGCCTTTCCACCAGAGATGAGCGAGGATGTGAAGCGAGGGATGTGTTTAAAACTAACCAATACCAACGCTAACTTAGTTCAAGCTGTAAAAACTGCCCAAGTGCGAGTCGGACTCGCACACGAAGGGTTCCGTACCACAAGGCAAAAACGCCGAAAAAAACACGTTTGTTGTATGGGAGCCCCCTTAAAAATTTATTTTGTTGTTATAGCGGCAACAGAAATACATCATCTGTGAAAATTTCAGCTGTCTAGCTATCACCCCTGACATTTGTGCCTCATGTTGAGGGCATCGTCAAAAAGGCTTCTAGAATGCTGGGATTTGTTATAAGGAATGTTACTGGTTTTAAGCGCAATCGGACTAAGATCTTGTTGTACAACTGTATTGTTCGTAGTATCTTAGAATACTGCAGTACAATTTGGAGACCTCATTACTCCATGCACATCCTCCGACTGGAGCGCATCCAAAAGAGATTCCTCTGGCATCTAGCCTATGCCAGTGGAAATGCAAAAAAACTTTTTAACAAAAAAAAAACCGACTTCCAAAAAAAACACTACAAACTGAAAAAAAAAAAACTACAAACTGAAAAATAACTTTAATTTCGGAAGTCGGTGTCTTAGGGATCAGTATTTTAGTTTTTGCCACCGACTTCCGAAATTAAAGTTATTTTTCAGTTTGTAGTTTTTTTTTTTTCAGTTTGTAGTGTTTTTTTTGGAAGTCGGTTTTTTTTTTGTTAAAAAGTTTTTATTTCTCGCTTTTTAGTGGGTCTATTTATAATTTATCTAAGTTACAATAGCCTAATGTCAACTTGCCCATCGCCTTTTTATAAAATATTCCTTTTCTCGATGCAGGGACGTTAATTGTTGAGGAGTTCTCCTTTTATTAGTTTTTAGATTAGATGCTGATAATCCTGGCTGCAGCATCAGGCCAGACTTATGTCAACATTGCATTGAACTTAAAATTAGTCCTTGGTGGCGCGAGAGGCTAATTTAGTGGACTGTATTTGCGATGCGGAATAAAACGATTGACAAACGCTTGGCAATAGGTAATTCGAGTTGCGGAGGGTGTAGGACAATAGAACACAACCCGAAAATTAGGAAGGGAAGCACAAACCTTTGCTGGAACCACGTGCTCGCGTCGTCGCCCGTGCACGGGGTTACTTTCCAAGTTCAGGGGTAGTTGGGCTTCAAGTTATTGTCCTCACACGGTAAACACAAACACAAACTATTGAATAAAAGTCTTATTACATGCGAAAATGCCGTGATTCCAAAGTTATCAATATTTTCAAGCGGAGCGAGCCGACGCCATTGCGCACGCGTTGCGGAGACATTCGGAAGTGATTCGCGACAATATGGCGGTCGGAATCTTCTTATTCACTCGCGAGGTATGTGCGGAAAGGAGATGGATATAGGAAATAGCGGATGTCAATCAAATTTTGAATGTTGGCGCAACCATTCCCCCCGGGTTTGAAGGGTTACCTTCAAAAACAATAAGCGAAACTAATCAAATAACTAAATTCTAGTGTAACCTCTAACTGTTAACCTATTCCTAAACTATATATAAAGCGTTGCTATAACTACTAAACTAATTTGAAACCTGCTGCTGATTAGGCAGAGGACAGAGGCGAATAACCGGACGTAAGTACGAACCGGTTGCGGTTTTAACTCTTACTATACGCGTTACTCCCTTCGAATCAGGGAAAACTTCCTCCACTACACCTAGAGGCCAGTGTAGGGGGGCCGCACTCTCAGTCATTAAAACTACCACAGTACCAACGGTGACTGGATTCGATGGTGTATTCCATTTTTGACGCGACTGCAGCGTATGCAAATAATCGGTTCTCCAACGCCTCCAAAAGGATTGAACTAATCTATCCAAAAGAGCGTGACGCTTTAGGAGATGCAGTCTGTCTTCGTCAACATCCATAGCGGGCAAATACTTCAGAGGAGTCGTGGTTAAGAAGTGAGCCGGCGTTAAAGCTAAAGACTCGGACGGGTCACTAGATAGAGTTCGACACAGTGGACGAGTATTCATTACTGCCTCTATCTGAGCGAGTACAGTACTCAGCTCCTCATAAGAGAGAATCTGTACGCCTACAACGCGGAACAGATGCGACTTGAGGCTCTTAATATTAGCCTCCCAATTACCACCAAAGTGACTAGCAGCGGGTGTATTAAAATGCCATTCAATACGATTTTCGGCCAAAACATGAGCGAATTCACTGTGATAATACCTTGACCGCAAGAATGCGTGTAACTCCGAGATACTACGGCGAGCTCCAACATAATTAGTACCGTTGTCTGAATATAAGCGTTTTACGGGACCACGGCGCGACAAAAAACGCTTAAACGCGGACATAAAACTTTGCGTACTTAAATCACCGGTCAATTCTATGTGAACCGCACGAGTTGTCATACAAACAAATAGACAAACGTAAGCTTTTGTGGAGCGTATACCACGACCACGGGCAATAGTTACTCTAAACGGGCCGGCGAAGTCTGTACCGGTGTGTACGAAAGGTTTAACGGATTGAACAACACGACATGTGCGGTGATCGGCCATTTCAGGCGCGATGAAACGCGGGCGAAGTTTAAAACAGGGCACACATTTGTGCACTCTAGAGCGAATCAAATTGCGAGCGGAAAGTATCCAATACTTTTGCCTAAGGATAGACATCAACAAATCCGGACCTGCGTGACAATTCACCTTATGATGATAATCAACAATCAAATCTAAAATATGGTCCTTGCGGGGTAAAACTACGGGATGTTTTTGATCAAATCCTAAATCGGAATTTCTCAAACGACCACCTACTCGAATGAGACCATTCTGCAAAAAAGGTTTCAAATGTTGAAAAGCGCGACTACAAGTTTTGTTAGACTCTAAACTACTAAATTCTGATGCGAAATAAAATCTCTGCAATTCACGAAGCACGACTGACTCAGCTTTATCCAGATCAGCGGCGGTTATATTACCACGCGTGGGTAACAGTTTTAGAAAACGACAGACATACACCACACAACGCAAAAGTCTCGACCAAGACGAGACGCGATTAGACAATGATAAAATAATCGACTCTTCACGTGGAATCGAAACTACAAGCGAATGCTTCTTCTCCTCGGGTGGTTCTGAAACGGCAGCTGGGTTAAAAGGCTTAACCGGCCATTCCTCAAGCATGCTGTGAATCCAAGGCGGAGCGCAGAACCACAGCGGATGATCTAAAATTTGCGAAGGCAGCAATCCACGGGAGAGACAATCGGCGGGATTATCTGTGCCAGCAACGTGAAAGAGATTTTGTGGTGGTAATTCGGACTGAATTTTAGCCACCCTATTGGCGACGAATGTGTCCCAGCGATGGGGCGAAGAATATGCCCAACACAAAGCTACAGTAGAGTCAGAAAAAGCCATAATTCTATCAATAATAATGCGGTGCTTACAAGCATTGATAATAGAGCTGATTAATTGCACTAACAAAAGAATAGCGCACAGCTCCAGGCGCGCCAGAGAAACGACCTTGCGAGGGGAGACTTTGGATTTAGCGCTTATAAGACTAACCGAGACTTTGTCAACATTCAAAACGTGAAAATAAACTACTCCCCCGTAAGCCTTTTCACTTGCGTCTGCGAAGCCTACAACCGTAACTACACTGTCTGAAAATATACCAACATGGCGTGGAATTTTTATTTGATTGAGCAATGGAAGCTCATTCCGAAAGCGAGCCCACAATTTAACAATATTGTCGGGCGCGGGGTCGTCCCAATCGCTATTGGAAAGCCAAAGTTCTTTTATAAGTAACTTGGCATATAAAACGACGGGAGCTACAAATCCCATAACATCCCATATACGTGCTACACACGACAGGATAATGCGCTTAGTACAAATCTGCGGAGTCGAACTAACTTTAAGACTGAATATGTCAGACGCGGGTGACCAACTTAAGCCTAGAACCTTGTGCGTATCATCACCATCAAATTCCTTCACCGAAGATAATTGATGCGATAGTGGAATCGAATCTAGAGCGGTTTTCGAGTTACTTGTCCACTTCACAAGATCAAACTGACCGGCTTTCATAAGACTTATTACTTGAGCGGCGGTCTCAACGGCCTCTGCCTCGCTGGCTACACTATAAACAAAGTCGTCCATGTATAGCCCAGTCTCAATAGTATCCTTTGCTTTCGGGAATCTTTCACCCTCATCAGCGGCTAATTGCTTGATAGTGCGAAGCGCGTGGAAAGGACTCGACTTAAGCCCAAAACAAACACGATTAAACTCGTAAACTTTTAGAGGATCTTGAGGCGAAAATCTATACAAAAAACGTTGAAATTTGCGGTCGCATTCGCGAATACCAATAGAAAGAAACATTTGCCTTATGTCGGCGGAAAGCGCGACAGCAAACAAGCGGAAATTTACAATAATGTCGAATAAGTTACCTTGAAGGTTCTGACCACAATACAAAATATCATTGAGCGATACAGAAGTGCTAGTCTTAGCACTGCCGTCCAAGACCACGCGAAGCTTAGTAGTAAGCTTGTCTTCTCTAATAATTCCGTGGTGCGGGATGATGTAAGAAGGATGACCGCGAGTCTCGTCAGTCTCGGTGATGGGCGCAGGTGAGATGTATCCTTTATCTAGGTATTCGATAACAACCTCATCATAGGCTTGCTTCAACTTCGGAGATACTTGCATCTTACGTTCTAAACATGAAAAGCGCCTTTTAGCGGAAGCGTAGGAGTCACCGAGCGAAAAAATATCCCCCTTGAATGGAAGCGCGACAACATAACGACCATCATTATTTCGAGTAGTCGTGCGACAATAAACCTCCTCAGCCACCTTATCATCAGGGCTTAGGATAGGCGGGACATTGACCTCTTCAATTTCCCAGAACCTGCGTATGGTAGACTCCAGCGGCTGTTCAACAGTGCAGCAGTGTGCCACAGTCGAGTAACTATCTAAATGTGCGGGTGCGGAACCAACAATAACAAAACCTAGAACTGTTTCTAGGGCGTGCGGTGCGGGATACGATGAATGACCTTGAACCTTACGCGATAACTGGAGGTGCGGGAGAATCGATGCGCCGATCAACATATCGACGTCTCCAGGGACACCATAAGATTCATCTGCCAACGGTAGGTCTTTAAATTTGGTCAATAAAGACGTGTCAACCGGGACAGTAGGCAATTGTTCCGTAATTTTATCTACGACAAGCGAATCCATATCAAAACAAATATCGGAATTAAAACGCGATGCAAATTTAATTTTAATCGAACCATGAATGGTTGATTTTAAACCACCGAACCCCTTAACTACTGAGCGGGCTGGCCGGTTATTAATACTAAACCCAAGGCGTTGACAACAATTTTGAGTTAAGAAATTACTCTGCGAAGCGCAATCTAACAACGCTCGAACAAGACACGGATTACCTAAAGCATCATCAACAACAACGTGAGCGGTCGCGAGCACCACGGTAGTACACGCACTGCTTGCGGACATCGAACACAACGTGACGTCACTCACGGCGGCGGTCTGCGAGCGGGCAACGTCGCGCGCTGGCTGCGCGGCCGCAGAGTTCGCACCGACGGTCTGCGACGACGACGTGTCCCCGCTTGATAAACTAACTGTGCTCACATTGGATGCGGCATTATTATGATTTTTCTCCATATGAAGTAAAGTGTGGTGCTTTGAAGGGCACTTACGACAACTTTGACTACTATTACAAGACGTAACCCGATGCTTGTCACTTAGGCAGTTAAAACACAAATTGTTATCGCGAACAAACTTATAACGCTCATAAGGAGTAAATTTCAAGAAACCTGAACACTTGTACATTTGCGAATGTTGACTATTGCACAACGAACAAATAGATTGTACAGGTGCAGGTGCGGTATTCACATACGTATGTGTCGACTTTTGCGATTTCGAAGGCGCATCCGTTCGACGGTCGGACTTAGTAGATACTTTCTTCGTAACTTCATGGTTTGACGAAGTGCGTTGTAATATTTTAATATGATCGCGAACAAAACATTCTAAATCATTGAATTTCGGAAGCATACTACTGCGATGGTTCATCTCAAATAAACGAACAGTTTCACTATCTAATTTCTTTAAACCCAAATACAAAAACAAAAAGTCGCAGAGGTCATCGACCTTCAGGTTCTTTACTGCGCGAACAGATGCTGCAAAAGTATCTAAAAACTTCTCTAAATTATGTTCATTACAAACTGTAATATTTTTCAAGTCGAATAACTGATCTAAATATGCGTTAGCTACTAATCTGTTGTCTTCGTATTTGGACTTTAAAGTTTTTAATATTAATGAATAATTTTCGGCACTAAAAGTAATGCCGGCACAAACAGTTTTAGCTTTATCAGTTAACTTTTCAATCAGATAGTGTAATTTTTCATGATCTGTCAAAGAGACGTTCTTATCTATAGTGTTTTCAAAACTATCTATAAACAGATTCCAATTGCGAATATCACCATTAAATTCAGGTATCTGAATGGGCGGTAATTTAGGTCGATCGCGAGTGTGATTTGCCTGGCTCTGATAGACAGACGGTTTCTCCAAGTTTCTCGCGACGCGTTTGATGCGACAGAATAAATCATCAAATGACGCCAAAGCTTGATAACTCACAGCGTATTCTGGATTTAATTCTAACTCTAAAACGTTAATATCATGAATTACGGATTCAAATTCCGTGCGCACACTATCCAAGTTTTCTACAGAACATAAGAACGAATCTTTAATAGCTAGATCACCTGTTTTAAGTGCATTATCACAAATAGATTGCACGCGAGAAAATAGCATGTCTCTTTTAGCATATAAAAGTTTTAATTGAACTTTGTTGTCCTTTGGAGGCATCGTGAACAATTATGACACACAATCAATGCGGTAAACAAACAAAATAAAGTAATTTTTTTTTTTGCGAATAAGCGATGGAGAACAGCGACGCGGACAATATCTAAATACCTAAAGTGGGTAGGTAGTTAAAAACGAACTGCGGGTAATTTCAAATCAATCCTAATTTACCCACTAGGTTATGTCTCTGTTTCTGTTAAACAAATACTTTTAGACTTCCGATTGAATAACTAATACGAGCGATCTTTAGCTACGTATGTAGGTAGGTATTACGTACGTACGTAGGTAACAGATGAACAATTTGCGGCGAAACAACAACGAAATGCGTTAGGTATAAGACTGCGGTGCGGTGCGTTTATTCCCTATGGAGTAAATACTAATGCGTTAACTACAACAATTATGTACCTAATTCAAATAAATACCTAACGATCCGGTGAGAGGGACCAATGAAAAATGGTGGCGCGAGAGGCTAATTTAGTGGACTGTATTTGCGATGCGGAATAAAACGATTGACAAACGCTTGGCAATAGGTAATTCGAGTTGCGGAGGGTGTAGGACAATAGAACACAACCCGAAAATTAGGAAGGGAAGCACAAACCTTTGCTGGAACCACGTGCTCGCGTCGTCGCCCGTGCACGGGGTTACTTTCCAAGTTCAGGGGTAGTTGGGCTTCAAGTTATTGTCCTCACACGGTAAACACAAACACAAACTATTGAATAAAAGTCTTATTACATGCGAAAATGCCGTGATTCCAAAGTTATCAATATTTTCAAGCGGAGCGAGCCGACGCCATTGCGCACGCGTTGCGGAGACATTCGGAAGTGATTCGCGACAATATGGCGGTCGGAATCTTCTTATTCACTCGCGAGGTATGTGCGGAAAGGAGATGGATATAGGAAATAGCGGATGTCAATCAAATTTTGAATGTTGGCGCAACCAGTCCTGTTTAAAATGAGCCCAAACACGACTACGGTGCTGTAATTTAAAGGTTTATACTTTTTCTGATGCTCCTGGCTTCAGCATCAGGTCTTCGGTGTTCCTCAGTATCAGTACGTTTATCCACACATCGAGCCCTTTTCAATGAGCCTAAACACCATATATCTGCTGTTAGTTGTCGAGGAGTTAGGTACTCTGCAGACTATCCTGACTGCAGCATCAGGTCATGACTTGATGATCATGAGACCAAATGTGGCAAATGCCCTATCAAACATCAAAACAATTTACTAAAACAGTCCTTGCCTGTTCGAGTAACTTCTTACTGTTAAGGAGTTGTACCTTCCATCATCAGCCCAGCTACCTGAGATGGTGAAAACCATACACAAATACACAAGATACTTCATAAAATATGCGAAAAACAATAAGTGAGCCTATAAAATTTGAGGGTTGCCCTCGATTTCTCTAAGATCCCATCATCAGATCCTAACTTGGTGACAATGGGACCACCTCAGAACTATCTACTTTCGAACAAAAAAAGAATTTTGAAAATCCGTCGACAATTGGCGGAGTATTCGATGAACAAACATACAAAAAAAAAAAAAAAAAAAAAAAAAAAAACATACAAACAACCGAACATAGTACCTCCTCCTTTTTGTAAAGTCGGTAAAAAGGATACGTTCATATGAAGCCCGACTATCTTATTTTAAGATAGTCTCACTTGAGAAACGTAGAATAATAATTGATTCCAGCTTCGTATACAAACTACTCCGAGGCAAAATCGATTGTCCTCTATTACTATCCAAGTTTCAGTTTCGGGCTCCTGCTAGACTCCCTCGTGCTCCTATTACTCCTTTACACCCTCCACTCCGCAGAACAGTACTTGGTGCAAACTCTGTTGTTTCCCGTCTTTGCAAATTGTTAAATAGCTTCAGTGATCTTGTCGACGTGCATTTTGACTCATATGCCAAGTTTCATAGAACAACTATTAGCAGTGTTTAACTTAATTTTTTTTTTTCCCACTCTGTAGTGTCGCTGTTTGTTTTTTATTGAGTTTTATTTTTGCTGTCTTATTTTAGCTTTATATTCCATTCCATCACGTAGTTTAGCTTTTAGTTAAATAGATATTAATTTCAATTTTAAAGCACAGTGCTTGTGACACACTATTATGTTTAAGGGGCATGCGGTGCTAACCTGTAAGAAATTGCTACACTAACCCTAGATTATGGTATAGTTTTTTTAAATATTTACAGTGTAAGCAATTGTTGGTTGGCCAATAAAGGAAAATAAAAAAAAAAAAAATAAAATCACGGTTCATGAGATACAGCCTTGTGACAGACGGACAGATGGATAGTGGAGTCTTAGTAATAGGGTCCCGTTTTTACCCTTTGGGTACGGAACCCTAAAAATGAAGCGATGTTATTGGTTGGTTTCACACCCTCGCTACGCATCCTCGCTTATCTCTGGTTGAAAGGCAGCCTTAAGGCTTTGTTTTTGAATTAGAGCAATGGAGCGCAGCATTTTAGGCGTTAAACGAACTGACAGAATTATACAGACACCACGCTGCGATCCAAAACGGGCCTCCTAGACTTAGGCAAAAAGGCAGCCAAGCTGAAATGGGATGAGGCGGGTCAAGTTAGCCACATGCACAGTTACCGCTGGGTGAGCTGGGCTGCCTGAGGATGGACGGCACCCGCCGTTTGGAGAAAGACGTGGCGAGACGACCTTTTCTTTTTTGTGGTGTTGGGGAAACCTTCAAAAGGCACCCGACCTCCGGGGAGGGAGTGTGGGATTTTTACCTCACTAAAACCACCCCGGTGATCACCATCAGCACATAGGGGTGGTCTCAGTTTTTCTTAAAAGACCAAATCCGGAACGCCCCTCGTGCAACGCCTGTAAGGCACATAGACGCGTACCGCAAGGGTTAGATCGAAGTGACTCTAGAAAAGGATGCCTGGAAGGCTTTGAGGGAGGCCTTTCCTCAGAAGTGGGACAGTGTCGTGTCGGCTAACTTAAAAAAAAAATAGCTATCAAACCACAGATATAGATACACCCAGATAACGCAAGATAAACTTCTTCCACATCTTTTAGACTGACGACAAGATCTGGGCCCAACTCTTCGGCGCCGTCGACCTGGTGAGCAAGGGAGTCGACATCTTCGAGAAGTACGGAGTGGACAAGTATCTGACAGCTTATGGGCTGGTGGTAGACCCAGCTTGGAGAGGATGTGGGGTTGGCAAGGAGCTGTTGTTAGCCAGGTAAACATACATAATCAGCCTATAATGTTCCCACTGCTGGGACACAGGCGCAGCTGGGCACTGCTGGGCAGCGCGAGCCCAGTGCGGGATGGTAGATGTCACATGTCATCGAATTTTTGGTTCTAGGACATGCCGGTTTCCTCACGATGTTTTCCTTCACCTTTTTGAGAGCAGTGGTGATGAAATAATTTACACAAAGTAAAGCGCCTCTCTGGGTTCGTACCTACTACCTACAACTCTTAAGTCGCAGCCTTTACCACTGGGCCACCACTGCTCAATAAAAAAACAAAAAATAATAACATAATTTCTCTAAAACCTTAATGTTTTCTACGATCTAAACCACCTTGAATCTTGATATTCCGCAAATAATTAAACCCGGGATGCGCACAACTCTATTGAGACCCGCCATCCAATTACAGGCGTTATTACAGATGCCAGGCGGATTCTTTAGTCCCGGGGTAATGGGGAATTTATCGGAATCTATCCTGGAATGCGGGACGTGCTCGCGGCTCTAGGTTATTGAATATTATGCTGTAGATCGGTTTGTGGCTTGATAGAATCTTTCGTAGGTGTGAATAATAATGTGGCTTTGATCATACTATCACACTAAAAGCGAAAGTTTGTGAGTGTGTGTGTGTGTGTTTATAAGTTTGTTCCTTCTTCGCGCTCAAACGGCGGGAACAATTTTGATACAAGTTTGTATGGGGGTAGCTGACACCCTGGATTAACATATAGGCTACTTTTTATCGCGATATTTCCACGGGATCGACACTAACGCGGGTATTCGGTAACTATAGTTAAAATAATTGGGTGGCGAAAGGCTGAAGAAGAGAGAAGAGAAACGTCTGAAAAATATTTTACGACTTTCCAAAAATTTTGACCGTTTACTTTCTCAATATGGCCACTATGATGATTTTTAAAATACGTAGTCGCTACGGCGTAGCAAAGACTATAGCTACGCCGTAGCAAGGACCATAGCTACGGCGTAGCAAGGACCAACGTTACGGCGGCGCGGCGGCGTAGCTAGGATCACAGTCACAGCTACGCCCACAAAAGTTTTTCTGTTCGGTGGCTACGCTGCCTACGGCGTAGTTAGATGGTCGGCTACGGCGTAGCTAGGCATCACTGCTACACCAGTTTGAGTACCCAGTACGTTACGTTACGTTTAATTTTGAATACTTTATTGTTTAAAAACATACAAACATCCGAACATAGTACCTCCTCCTTTTTGTGAAGTCGGTAAAAATAACGTTTTTCTTTGTGTATTTTTGTTTTTTAGAAAAACAAAAATACACAAAGAAAAAATCCTTTTTAAAAATTCTTGGATCAGGCAGTAGCTCATTAAAATGAAAAAGGCGAACTCGTTTGTTAATTAAAAATGTGCGGTTTTTTATAGTAGGTACTTACCTACTTTAAAGTTAGGTACTTTTTTTGTGTTAGGAAGTTTTCTCTGTGGACTTTTTTTTTAATTCGTAAACTAATTTCATCTAGTTCAGCCGGTGTATTTTCTCTAAAATCACACCGAGTATTCTTAGATGGAGTGAGCTGTGTCATTCCACCTTATCCTTTATGTCAGTAAGGATTGAGGAGGCACTTTTCGTATCTTAATGAAATTAACATACTTATTTAGTAATAAGTTAGGTTACAACTTAGTATGAGTATAATACTTCAAAAGTTATCACACTAATATTATAAAGGCGAAAGTTTGTGAGTGTGTGTGTGGGGGTGTGTTTATATGTTTGTTACTCCTTCACGCTCAAACGGCTGGACCAATTTTGATGAAATTTTGTATGGAGGTAGCTGACACCCTGGATTAACATATAGGCTATTTTTAATCCCGATATTCCCACGGGATCGACATTTACGCGGGTAAAACCGCGGGGCGCAGCTAGTTTATCATGAATTGGTATGACTGTAGCATTTGAGAGTATTTAGTAGACAAAATCTGAACTCGGTTGGATTAAAATTAAAACCATCCATACTAAATATTACAAATTCGAAAGTAACTCTGTCTGTCTGTCTATCTGTCTGTCTGTCTGTATGTTACCTTTTCACGCCTAAACCACTGAACGGATTTCGTTAAAATTTGGCAGAGAGATAGATTGAATCCCGGGGAAGGACATAGGATAGTTTTTATCGACATACCTCGCGGGCGAAGCCGCGGGCGGAAGCTAGTACATTATAATTATGTGGCTCCTCAGACCATGTTTTTTTGAAGTGGCTCCTCATTTCATAAGGACATAATCCTTTTAGGGATTGACACTATTGACAGCTCATTTCAAGTTTACTTCATCTAAGTTTACACTGTGTGATTTGTACCGTTGACAGAGTGAACTATAGACTGCTGCATATCTTCTTTTTCATTCGCACAAGAAAAAGAGAAATAATTTATACGTCAGTACGTCACTAGCAAAGAAAAGAGACAGAGTAAGAATATTTCTGTCCCTTACTGCGTGTCGGCTAAGCACATCAATGTTCACAACAAGTTTGACGTTTATGAATGAAATAATAAAAACTACACCGCGATTAAACGGAAAATAAGATCTTTTTCGTGCATAATTCAATAATAGTACATTTGCGCGACTGTGAAAATGGTAAGGTGTAGTGTAATAAGCTGTAAAAGTGATAGTATGATGAAGATTGCCGGAATTTTTTGTCCCTTTCGGTGACACGGATACCATGAGTCTATGATTACTCTGTCTACGGATTTGTGCAGACGCCAGCACATCAAGCTACCAGAAACTGTAAAATTTTCCCAATCAATCTTGAACCTTAATTTTTAGTAATAAAGTTGAAAATCTATTAAGGAAATTTGACAGATTGTAGTAGCTTGATGTGATGGCGTCTGTACATAATAGCTCGCCTAATGTTCTGTGCAAATCCTATATATAAGGAGTAAATATAAATATGCATTTTCAATCATTTTATTACATCGTAACAAAATTAGAATAAAAAAAAACTACTTAAAACACAATATATTTAAATATCTAAAAAAAAAACAACTATTTATAGCAAAAATTAAAAATTCAAAATAATTAAAGTAATTCAAAACATATTCAAAAGTGATTTTTATCAGTTTTGTCCAATTTTTGTCTTTGCTTGCAATCCAGTTTAACTTTTTTCTTTTCTGCAATAGCGTTCCTCTTTATGTGGTAAATTGGCTGGACACTATCAAACTCTAATTCGTTATAATATTTGTGCTTATTCCTGTCAGCAGGATTCGGATAATAAGCCGCGTATAACAATCCATCAACCAGATAAAGTTTAACATCAATCGTATGCTGAAACAGCACACCACTCAACAGCATCCGTTCTATAACAACACAGGAGTCATGCGTAATTTTATTCCCCCAAATATTCAAAAACCGTAAAAAGAACGGTTTTTTTATCGAGTTCAAAATGTCGATCACACCAATATCTGTCAAATTGTTGCGACTTATGTCAAGGGCGCGGATTTTCGAGAATGGCAACCCGAAACTCAGCGCTCTGGCTCCCGTGTCGTTTATTGCATTGCCTGCGACGTTTAGGAGGAGTAGTTGAGGGCCTTCAGCTAAGTATCTGGCTAATAATTCGATTCCGTAATCTCCAATTCTGTTAAAAGCCAAATCTAAGAATAATAGAGTCGTATTCCTTCTCAATCCTCTTGCAAAATATTCCATATCATGACTTATAAATTGATTCTTTTGTAAATGTAATTCGATTATACTCGAGTTTCTTTGTAATAAGTACTCGATATGGTACGCGAACCATTTGGACTCATACGTGTAACGATTAAACATCGGTATGGCTCGACTAAAATCGAAGACTTTTATTGATGTATTCGCTCCATGATCGATTCTCAAAGCCGTAATAATCTGAGCGATGCTCTGTAAAGTCTGATTCGTTTCTCCTATATCCAGGTATTCAACTGAAGTATTGTTCATCAAGAATCTAGCGAAGATTTCGCCCCCTTTTGAGCCAAAACGATTCCCATTCAGCCTTAGGTATTGCAGCTTTAGTAATTTGGCATATTTCGCGAGTTGCTCAACCGATAATCGGGTTAGTCGATTGTTCATAATATTTAGATTGATTATGCTCGATCGACCCTTAACTAGGAGCTTTTTTAAGAGTATGAAAAAACCTTTATCTGTTATGTTATTATAACTTAGGTCCAGCCTAATGATGCGTCTTGGGGATTGTTTAACGTATCGACAAATCGCTCGAATGTCGGTGTCTTCAATTCGACGTCGGTACCTCCCTTCGATGTCCTTCCCTCGGAGAATAAGGTACCCAGTCCCATCAGAATTTCTCTCAGTAAACAAGTTTAGTCTTATCTCATTTAATTCAGGTTTAGCTAACTTCTTTCTGTCTTCGGTAATTTTGTCTAGAACATCGACCGTGTTGCAGATACATCTGAGCTCCTTGTCTTTATTCATTTTGCATGTTACAAATAATTAAAATAAAACTATAGGTTTAATAAAAATACAAAACATTTTGACTGTCAAAAACTATGTGGCGTAATTTTAGTTGTTTTTTTTTTCAACCCTGTAACCATAGAGTTTCAAATACTTTCTAGTGATCGTCGCAACCACTGACATCTATAATACAAGTTACATTGTATTATAGAGGTCAGTGGAAATGGATAGTGGTACTACACCGCGAAATTCAATTTTCTTACGTTTTTTGCAATTTGCAGGTCAGTGTCAGATTGTATCTTGATCAAAATATGATTCGCGACAATAACAGGTACCTACATATTTAGAGAATTATAATCATTAGAATTATTTGAATTTCGCGGTCTCAACTACCCATTCACCTTCAGGTTCGTACTTACTTAGTACCGGTAAAATGGGGTTACATTGATTAATTTTGAAATAAAACCGACTGTAACTTCTTCAGTTATTTATAAAAAAATACTGTAATGGCGACTCATGGTTTTTTATTGATAAAATTATTTATTTAATTTTTACGCCCTGTAGGTTCCGAGAAAAAAAACATTAAGTGGCTTATCATCTTGATATGGGGTCGCTTTGATTGCCCCCGTTTTTTGTATGTAATAAGAAAGTAGCCCCAAACAGGAAATAAAAACAAAAATTAAAAAAAATTGTTCACTCATTAGTTTTAGAATTAAAACACTCCATCAGTAATCATCAAAGACACCCCGCTATTCAAATGTCACCCCATTTTACGGTAACTATTTTCACTAGTACCAAATTAAATGACTAACTATACAAATATATACAAAAACAATAGGAGGCGTCAAAGTACTCGTCCGCATTCGGAAACGTTCCCAGATGACTGGCAGCATTACCACTAACCACGTTGAATGGCAATGCCAGCACATTAAGCTACGAAATCAAGCAATCTGTCAAATTTCTTTAATGGATTTTCAACTTTATCGCTAAAGCCTAAGGTTCAAAGTTGATTGGGAAAATTTGACAGTTTCGGGTAGGTTGATGTGCTGGCGTCTGTACATAGCTTTCCCAGTCCTCAGCGCGGGGTCTTGTCCATTGTCAACCCCTGGGTCGGGTAGTGTTTTTCCTTTAGGTTTTTCAGGTAGGAATTGCTCAGTAAACCAGAGACACCCATACCCCGTGCCGGACGGCGCGTACGTGTTCCACGCGCGCCTCAAAGAGATGTCAGCATCGAGGAGGGGCCCCATAGGGCCGAAGCCTGCCGGGTCAGCGGGATTGTCCGAAAGGGTTACCGCTGGCCCGGAACATAAAGGGCTAAGGAAGGAACATGGGTGGGTTTTAGTCAGTAAGAGTCTGACACTCCCTTCCGCTCCACCCAGAGCGGGAGGGGTCATTTGATGATTTCCCATCCGAAAAAAAAAAAAGTCTCGCATAGCGCACATAGAAATGTAAAGTACCACCATACTACCTTCTTTGGGCTTTTCTGACGAAAGGTTAGTATGCCAACAGCTGCTGTGCTGCTGAGGAGTTTGTTGCGCCATTTATTTTTTCCAGCTCTCCACTAGGAAGTGGTGAAGAGCGGGCGTTTTGGGGGGCTCTCTTTTGTAATTTTCTGTAGTTCAAAAGGTGCTGATTCTTAGCCAAGTTTGAATAAATGACTTTTGATTTCATACTCCTCTGCCATCCTCTTACGCTACCTAACCGTTCTTTTTTTTATTTTCAAAGGATTCCACTGTGCAAAGCGCTAAACATCAGAGTGACGGCAACAGTCTTCACGGCTGGAGCATCGCAAGCAGTTGCCAAGAAAGCAGGCTTCGTCGATCTATTTGAAGTAACTTACGAAGAATTGGCGAAAAAAGGTTTTATATTTCCCGGGGTTGAAAAAGATACGAAGTCCTCAAAATTAATGGCGTTGGCCATAGAGTGATTTAAAAAAAAAATGCCACGGGCTGCCATTTTTATCTGAAATTACCCAGCTGTATGGGAGATTGTGAAAACTTATTGACGTTTTAAGTTTATTGACTCGAAATTGTATGATCTCATTATAATTTTAGTAAGTTTTAATAAGCTTTCATCAAGGAAATGTATCTATATGATATTTTACTAAATATTACTATTGTTTGTTAAATAGTGATGTTATTAAATTGTAAGTGTATTTACAAAAATATTTAAAATTAGTTGGTAATATAAATGCTGCTAGTCAAATGTACCTAATAAAAGTGTTTCTCTAGTCAAAATATAATCCTGCAAACTTGTTTTGTAGTTTCCTTTATGAAATCTAAAATTAATATTTCTCATTACAATAAGTACCGAATTAAATTGGGGTACCTCAGCCAAAACAAAAAACGAACCAACCCAGTACCTGCATACAAAGATAGCGCCTCATAATTATTCTGCTGAGTAAGCAGATTGAGTTTCGCAACAGCTCCCTTACGTACATTAATTTAGGGAAGGTAAAATCAGTCATTTTCAAATGATGACAACGTGAGAACTGATGAGATGCTAATAAAAATATTAACGAGATCTCGTTTGTAAAAAAAAAACGTTTTAGGTAGGTATTGTTACACAATACATAGAACGAAATAATTAAATATGACAGCACCATCTCTTGTGTGAATTCATAATTTCATATCGTTTATTGAGAGTCCTCTAGTGAGCCATTTGGTAAACTACGTTTTTTTGAAAACTCGATAGATGGCGCGAGTGAATTTAAAAATAAATGAGCTAAATGGAAAATGCGCTATTATGTACTCTAGGGCCCGTAGTTTTTATTTTAATAAACAATATAGTGAATAAAATCGCAGTCAAACATATTATTCATATATTTGACTGCGATTTTAAAATAATCTCTGAATAATAAAAATGGGAGTTTTCACAAACGTACTGGCAATTATTACGAAAAATGGCGACGCGTCCAAGTGCCAATACCTGTCAAACGGTTGTTGACTTTTCTGGGTGTACCTCTTTCGTTCGTGCATCAATTTTATAAATAAAAGCAAACAATAATATCGTTTACAATTAAGGAAAAAGAACTATACTTAATTATGTAGCGATAAAACCAATAAATCCTAATGACGCGAATAAACGCTGATAGGGTAAACTCGTGAGCCTATTTTCCTGGGAAAATAATAAATCGAACTCTGGCGAAAATTGTTTTTGTGATTGCATCCTGTTTTGAAAACTCAAAACGTGCATTTTCTATTCGTGTCTTTTCTTATTGGCTGTTTCCCGTGATTTCTGTGCGTGTGAGTGAAGTGTGAAAAAAAATACAAAAAAAAAAAAACGTTTTTTTTTTTCTAAAAGTTCACTAATCAATAAAATAATTTAATTGTTTAATTTGTGTTAGTGCTAGTGTAAATAAAAATGTTTAAATAAGTGTAATACCATGGATGGATCGTCTAGACAGTTTTGACCCCCTGCATTGAAGGTAAAAATACAATTTCTATTTTTATTTACTAAAAGTTTATCTATTGACTCATTTCTGTCAACATAATTTGTCTGTTCTACTTTGCATAAATAATTAAATACTCGTTTTACTACGTTTGTATAAACTCAGCCTTGTTTACATAACATACAGAGGTGTAGGATTGGGTGTAGGTAGGTATTGTTTTTTTTGCTTCAGATAGGCTGGCATTTAAATACTGTCTTAATTGATGGGCAATGATGCCAACAACGATTGTTTATGCTTTGAAATAAATAAATGAAGTAGAAATCCAAGATTATTCTCGATTCAAATTTAGAGCACATAGAATTTGATTTGTGGGCAAAGATGGACAGCAGTGTGACGCAACTCTCTAATAAAAAAAGGAACTATCGCAACTGTCTAATAAAAAAATAAACTATGAAACGTGCGCTAATCACAGATAAAATATGACAAATTTAGCGCACGTTTCATACAAGCGACGTGTTTCAACTTTTTCTATGGGAGTTCCGTCTCTTATATATGTTTATACATGTTTACTTACTCTATGATGGACAGAACAGTGCACAATGATTGCATAATTAATTGAAAAATAATTGCTTGAAATGCTCAACTCAAAATGATTTAGTAAAATAATAGGACCTTTTTTCAGGACATACTTTTACCATACCTATCTTTGCCAATAAGCAGCATTGCTATGTCCATGTTTTATTTAATGGATTAAATGAATGGGCTATGAAACATTTCAATATTTTCTAAGTTTATGGTTTTCAATGCAATACACAACCCCTTGTGTTGCAGATTATGTACATAGGTACGGACAATCCAGTTACTTTTTAGTTAGGATGTGCGCTAATTAGCTTACATTAACTTAATTACCCCTTTTTTTGTTTGTGGCGTCTCACAGGTCATCCTAGGAGATTGTCGGCTGCTTAACTAGAAATTAAGGCCTCCAGCCAGGGCGTAAAACATGTTGAGTAAGCAAGTACACTCTAGGCCAGGGACGACAAGCTTCCACAAATTGAAAAAAAAAAGACTACTTCTACACTTGCCCTGCCGCCCAATTTATTTGTGCGCATCTTTTTAAGTTTTCACTCTCCCACTGCTGGGCAAAGACTTCCCCCAAGTTGCTGAAAATGCCTCAATTAATACTGCCTTTGTACAGACTTAGTTTACTTGTGCATAAAGCAGTGGTGTAACTATACCGTTTGGGGCCCGTGGCAAATTCAAGGGATGGGGCCTCCCTCAATGTAAAGAAGCTCAACCAACGTTATAGTTTTTTTTAGGGTTCCGTATCCAAAGGGTAAAAACGGGACCCTATTACGAAGACTTCACTGTCTGTCCGTCCGTCTGTCTGTCACCAGGCTGTATCTCAAGAACCACGATAGCTAGACAGTTTAAATTTTCATAAATTATGTATTTCTGTTGCCGCTATAACAACAAATACTAAAAACAGAATAAAATAAATACAACAAACATGTTTTTTTTTCGGTGTTTTTACCTTGTGGTACGGAACCCTTTGTGTGCGAGTCCGACTCGCACTTGGCCAGTTTTTTTACTAGGACTTTTCCGCGACTTCTTCCGTATAGATTTTTTATTTTCCCCTACAACATTTAACACCTGACTGCTTCGTTGGTCTAGTGGTCATAAATGCTACTGCTCAGCATGAGGTCCTGTCCAAAAAATTTGACAAACAAATAATCCTGTCCAAAAAATTTGACAAACAAATAATCCTGTCCAAAAAATTTGACAAACAATGGGAACTAGGTACAAAATGTTCGAAACCTGAATGATGTCCTACTCCTTTGTTGCACATTTTCAAATAAAGTTTACATTTCGCACACCTAGATCTAAACTGCGAATAACTCAAAAAAACACTTTTTTTTTTATTTGAAATGGGTTTGCTCTTGACTCTAGTCTAGGTCAGAGTTGACAGAGACAAAGTCATCGATGGTAAGTTTTTTTAGTCACTTTTTTCAGGTAAGTTGAAAAACTGATTACTATGTCCATATGCACTGCATGAGTTTGCTGTATTGATCAATACTTTTTAAGTTGAGTAATGGAACTATTTTTGAATCTGTTTTGTTGGTCGGTCGCTAGGTAGTGAGTTAGGGAATTCGATGGTATGCATACCTCAAAAATTGAGATTTTAGAGTTAGCTCTCATTAGATCTAGGTGTGCGATTTATAAACTTATGTTAGGATCCTCCTGTGCTCATGGTCCTCTCGGGCCAGGGGCCCCCTCTGGCTGGGGGCCCGTGGCATTTTGCCCCAATGCCACCCTATAGTTATGCCACTGGCATAAAGCTTTAATAAATAAATAATAATAAAATCTTTATTTATCCAGAAACATACAGAGTTTGAATACAGTTTGATATTTGGTTTAGAAAATACATTTATAGTTTATGTTGCAAAATCTGTACAGAATAATATTCTCTACCTCTTAAGCTAGGGTATACCTGTATTATAAGAGGTAGTTTACGGTCAATAATCAACAAAAACTTATATCTCAAGTGGACTGTGTCATTCTCCTGTATGGTATAAACGAGTAGAATTGTATATTGTGTGTTAGTGTGTGTGTGTGTAGGTGCGAGTGTATGTGTGTGTGTAGGTGCGAGTGTATGTGTGTGTGTAGGTGTGGGTAAATAAGTCCTTAAATGAAAATTGAAACTGCACCCTAAATGCATACCTAACATAATCAATCGCAATCTGATTCATTTTGAAGGATGTAACTAATCCATTGCTTCAAAAGTTGGAAAAAAAAATCAGCTTAACAACGTAAATAACGCAATGAATGTTGTTGAACTGTCAAAATGAAAGCAATTTGCTACTGTTAGTGTGTTACGCAATTACCCCACTGGTTCTCTAACAATACATAATCAGCCTATAATGTTCCCACTGCTGGGACACAGGCCTCTCGATGAGAGGGAGTGGGCCGTAATCCACCACGCGGGCCCAGTGCGGATTGGCAGATGTCACATGTCTTCGAATTTTTGGTTCTAGGACATGCCGGTTTCCTCACGATGTTTTCCTTCACCGTTTTGAGAGCAGTAGTGATGAAATAATTTACACAAAGTAAAGCGCCTGTCTGGGTTCGAACCTACGACCTATAACTCGTAAGTCGCGGCCGTTACCACTTGGCCACCACTGCTCACAATTCTATTATGCAACTATTTAAATAATTACCAGGTCAAATACCTCAGTAATTAGATAAAGAATTATTTCTGTATGATGTCATTCACAAACAAGACTCAAAAGTAATCAGCAAGGTACCTATGGCTATTAGTGGCATAGGTACTTTGTTTAGTCATATTTGTATAATAAGTGGTATGATTCAATTTGTCACATAACTGCCTTGTATGAACTGAATGGCTTGTTGGTCTAGTTTGATCTGTGTAATCCCAGCGTGACAATCGCGAAACGCTATCAGTAGCAAATTAGCAATGGATTTCATTTTGACAGTTCAACAACATTCATTGCGTTATTTACGTTGTTGAGCGGCCAATTTTTTTGAACGTATGAAGCAATGGATTAGCAATTTCAAAATTATTCTGATTATGATTGATAGCGTGTTACGCAATTTGGGTGCTGGTCTAAAGAGATGCATTAAGGTCATAGCACACGTATCGAGCCGGAAAGCGATCGGCCCCGAATCAACTCGAGCCGTTCAGTATTCTTTGTATGAAACTCCCTACTGTAACGCACACCAATCGGAATCGTAACGTAATCGCGTCGCCTCGGGACAAGCTCACTAACCTCGGTGCGGTGCGTTACGGCTCGTCATCCCCGCGCTTACGTCTCCTCGTCCACCCTTGCCTCTCTCACCCCTCCGGGCTGCCTGCTGCCATCAACCAGCGCAGCGGTCGGCGAGCCGTAAGCGCGGCGTCTTCGCCTAGCCGTAGCCGAGTTAGGCCCGTAATCCACTAAAGCGGAGAGGAGAGATGTCTCATTTTTGCCGCTTGCCCGCTTGCTCGCACAAAATTCTATAGAAAAATGACACATCTCTCCTCTCCGCTTTAGTGGATTACGGGCTTTAACGTATCGGAGCTTCTGATCCGCTCTGTTTGATGGCGAGGCGAAAGGCGATACGGGTCCGATCCCCTTCCGATTTGATACGTGTGCTATGACCTTTACTCGGTACTCGGCCATTTTGGATTTTTGGTAGTAGGTATAGGCCGAATAACTTGGCTTGACTGCCGAGGTACCTACTCGAAAAGAACTCATAAACTTGTAATCTGATCTGAATGTAGAATAGTCATTGTCAGAAACGTGACGGTTTCAGTACCTAGTGAATGTTTTCACGCTAATAAGATTTAGTTTTACAAGCTCTAGTTTCCAAAACTTTTGTTTTCCTATCTCTAACGAATTCACTCTAATTGAGTTTAGTAGAACAATGTAACTTGCGATTTTTCACAATGGCAAAGAGGAGATATTTTGACAGAGACTAAGATTCATACAATCTACTACATAACCGCCTGAAAAGTGACAAATGGTGATACAATACGTGTAGCGTACCCTGAGTAGTGGGCCTTCAAGTGGCATGAGCTTTCTTATTTGTAGTTCGTGCCGAGACGAAAACTCGCTGTGCGATTGTAAGTCGGCGAGCCGAATGCAGAAGGCGGATTTTTGTCGGTCAAAATCCGTCACAGACAGATGAATAGCGACTGTTTCTACGAAAGTAAATGTTTACTTCTTAGAGCAATAATCTATCCTTATTTCTGACATATAAAAATATTACTATAATACTAGCTTCAACCCGCGACTTCGTTCGCGTGAAATTTCTTGTTACTCCGACCCACCCCGTCGCATTGCATCGCTATTACTTCGTATTATTTGGGAGAGGGAGTGGGCCGTAATCTACCACGCGGGCCCAGTGCGGGTTGGTAGATGTCACATGTCTTCGAATTTTTGGTTCTAAGACATGCCGGTTTCCTCACGATGTTTTCCTTCACCGTTTTGAGAGCAGTGGTGATTATATAATTTACACAAAGTACAGCGCCTGTCTGGGTTCGAACCTACGACCTACAACTCGTAAGTCGCGGCCGTCACCACTTGGCCACCACTGCTCACGTTTTTACGCCAGGCGATGAGTAATTTGACAGGACTAAACAAAAATTTATCTTCTGTCCTTTTCATAATGAAATAGAAAGAAAAAGATGCACTGAACTTAAATTTAGTTAAGTTAAGTTAGTTTGTGAACAACAGAATCGGCACCATTGATGTTTAAAATGCCATACTTATTTCTATTTTTGCAGATTTTTACCGATGCGATGGTAGGGTCATCTGCGGAACCTCTGAAGCGTGGAAAAAAAGAGGGCTTTGTCGACCTCTAAACTGGTTTCTCTCTGTTACTACCTACTCTGTGTCATGACGATTATCACGTTACATTTACCGTAGTAATTAATTAACATTGCGAAACAACTGTTTTCAGTTGTAACGGTATTTAAAATTAGCAGCGGCTGCTAATTGTGGGGAACTGTGTCTAATTTGCGAAGGTTTTAGATACCTATTGATCTAGAATTTGTGCTGGTATTTGGATGCGAGATAGATCATAGATCTAAGTCGTTTGTTTGTACATGTTAAGCAAGGAGGGTACACATTTGGCGTGTAAGTCACTGAACTTGTGCACTTTTGAAGTGAAAACTTCTTTAGGAGCGTTGCGTTGGGCATTTTTTTGAGATGGGGAAAAAACCATTGACCTAGCGCCATTGTTACCGTTAGGCGACAACGCGCGTTTTGTTTATAAGACGATTAAAAGTGTGCTGGGTATGTCTGCAGGTGTAGACAGCTTTGTCTCTGTGATTGCAACGCATCTGCGATGCCACTGCACACTGGCATTGCGGCTAATCTATTCTGTAAAAAAAAGGTTATTAAAAAATGGTTGCCTGTAAAGTCGGTTTTACGGGCGAAGATTTTACGTGACAACGTCTTTTTCTCGGTAATTAAATTAAAAGGTTCGGTGACTCATCGTAACGTTACCGAGCGTTACACTTTTTCATAAGTGACTCCCAGCCGCAACCTAATTTAAGACGTTGTCACGTCAAAAAAATAAAAAACCCGACTGCGGTAAAAAACTTAAGTTAAAAGAACTGAAAAGCTAATAAAAACAAGCCCATTTTGGCTTCCTTTCGGTGAGAGGGAGTGGGCCGTAATCCACCACGCGGGACCAGTGCGGGTTGGTATACAAGTCTTTCTAGATCAAATCGTAGAATAACTGTCTGCACTTTGTGTAGAACATTTTAATTACTTACCCATTGTTTAATTGTACTAGGATGTTTTGAATTGAATATATTAACAATTAACATATCTTTATGTTCTGGTGAAGTCATCGTAGTAAACTAAATGACTTATTTATTCAACTTTACGTCTGTGGCATTAACCAGTCTTACCAGGGGGTATCGTATTACCCAGTAACTGGGTTGTGGAGGTCAGATAGGCAGTCGCTCCATGTAAAATACTGTAATTCAGCTGCATCCGGTTAGACTGGAAGCCGACCCCAACATAGTTGGGAAAAGGCAGGCAGATGAAATGATGAATATTTACAGAAATACCTGGGCAGTTAGCCTCGCTACCCCATTCCCAAAATCCTGACTGGTGGACCTGCCTACCCTTAAAAAAAAACATGCGTGATAATTATGTTTGTGTTTGTGTGTTATATGTTTACTATGCTAATGTGTATCTGGACAGCAGCGAGCAGTGCTGGCCCAGTGGTAACAGCCCTGACTTACGAGTTGTAGGACGTGGCACATACGTCAATATTCCACATTTACGCGGCCAAAATTATTTGTTGACTTAAATCACGTCTCCATGATATTAAATATCTCTTAAGAGTTTTTTTTTTATTTAGTTAAGTTTTTTTTTGTAAATTAAGGTAAAAAATCATAAATTAAGGTAAAAAAAAATATTATTTCACATAATTATTTATTCAATCCAAAGAAATACACACAAAATAAAATAAAATTTGTACAATATTACAAACAAATTAATACAACAAGAATTTTGCACTAAAATAAAATATTATAACGTAGGTAATGGATTCATCTTGCTGCTCAATATCCGAGTCTGGTTCGTCGGGATATTCTGGCATTAACATGTTTATTGTTTCCGGGCAAAATGTTCTGGGGATTGATCTCTTCTTGGGCCTCAGGCTGCTAATAAGTGGATCCGAACTCAGTAGCAGTAGTAGTGTTTGAAGTATCTAAAACAACGAAAAGCTAAGAACTAATAAAAAAATGGTTATATTTTCATACAACATCTTAATGGTTAAAAAGGTCCCCCGTTTTGTCATCTGCACTCTTCCGCAGCTGGTTTTTTTATTTTCTTTTAGTCACTAGATTGTAGTTTCAAATAAAAAAAGAACGATGATCGTATCTCATCGAGAAATATAACAAATTGACCTTTGAAGTTTAAAATTACTTCAAAATTTGTCTAAAACAACCCATGTGTTTGAAACCCCCAAATTATTCGAATTGAGCATTTTGGGTAAGTAAATAATAATTAAAATAAAGATCCATACCTGTGTTATTGGAATCCATCACTTTCACTTCAAAAACTGAGACAGAAAAAAAATATGTTGTCACTTTTGTTGTGTTTAAAACGAGCACACGGATTGACGGTCAAGTACCGACTCCCTGAAAGCGGTAGGGGTGTATCGCAGGTAGGTGGTGGGGCTCAGTTAGGATTCTTGGAACTGTCTTCTAGCTCTGCATGTGCTATTTTATGTGTTTACCGTAAGTTTTTAAAATTCAATTTTGGCCGCGTAAATGTGGAATATTGACGTATGGGTTTCGAACCAAGGCAGACACCTTACTTTGTGTTAATAATTTCATCACCATTGCTCTAAAAACGGTAAAGGAAAACATGGTGAGGAAGCCGGCAATGTCTAGAACCAAACATTCGAAGTCATGTAACATCCATCAACCCGCACTGTGCCCGTGTGGTAGATTACAGCCCACTCCCTCTCGAAGAGAGGAGGCCTGTGTCCCAGCAGTGGGAACATTATAGGCTGATTATGGTATGGCGGTCAAAAGGTTAAACATGGAGCTTATCCTCAAAACTGGTGAAATTTGGCTTTCTCAACACCTCTGCCTACAGCTTTCGTAACACAGGCGTGATGTTCTACGTCGGTTGGCAAGATGAGCAGTCGTTTGCTCATTAACTCATCAGTCTGCAACGCAGTCATTGTTCTATCAGACGGCATACTCTGATACTAGCAAGCAGGGACTTGAAACGTTACTCGAAATAACGTTACGCGTAGTTCCAGTACCGATAATTTGTACCGTTCCACCAGGATCGTAACTAAATTAATTCCTTGGCTATAACGATACTGACAAACGGACCGAAATCTTAAACCGTTCACTAACAATATGATCAATATATCTTTAATAATTTTCATTTTGATACTCAACTTTGCCGACATAAAAGATGACGAAAACGTATGAAGAATAACGTTACAAATGAATCGGTAACGTTGTTACAAGACTGATACCTATAACGTTACTTACTCGTATAATATTGTTCTACGAAAATTATATTCTTTAACGTTTTTTTTTTGTAACGTTATTGGTAGTTTTAGATTTTAGTATCGTTACAAATTTTGGAACGTTAAACGATAACATATTATTAGTGGTAACGGAACGAAATTCATTTCGTTTTCAAGTCCCAGCTAGCAAGTCGTAGGTGCGTGCAATAAATAATTAGGATTCCACACACACGCACGGCCTTCATAATGATTCTATTAACGCTAAGTACTATGTTCTTGTACTTTACGTAAGGGAATAGATAGATTTTATAACAGGGTAACTAAAAAATAAAGGCTCCTACAAACAGGCGCGACACGCGATATAATCGCGCGCGACACAGGGGCACCGCTCGTTGCGCGACTTGCGGTGCCTTTGTGTCGCGCGCGATTTATCCTAGAACCAAAAATTCGAAGACATGTGACGTCTACCAACCCGCCTGGGCCCGCGTGGTGGATTACGGCTCAATCTCACAGAGATGAGGCCTGTGTCCCAGTCCCAGTAGAGGGGACATTGTAGGCTGATTATGCTATGGAATAGCTCATAGTAATACCAGCCTTAAGTGGCAGTGGGCAGGCCACACTGCTCGCAGAACAGATGGCCGATGGGGCCGAAAGGTTCTGGAGTGGCGACCGCGTACCGGAAGACGTAGCGTTGGAAGGGCTCCCACAAGGTGGATCTACGATCTTGTGAAGGCCGCAGGAACCCGTTGGATGCGAGAAGCACAGAGCCGGTCGAAGTGGAGGTGCTTGGGGAGGCCTATATCCAGCTGTGGACGTCTTTTAGCTGAAATGATGATGATGATACCAGCCTATTATTGTCCCACTGCTGGGCAAAGGCCTATTCTCATACAGAGAAAGCACGAGCATTGATCACCACCATAAAAATATAAAAAACTTCATTCATATATCTATGATCATCAGTCACCAGGCTTGCTCAAGAAGGTTGGCGATTTCAGACTTATATGAACTACTAGCTGCGCCCCGTGGTTTCACCCGTATAAGTCGCGATCGCATGAGAATATCCGGATAAAAAGTATCCTATGTCCTTCTCCAGGTCATGGTCTAGCCGTGCGCCAAATTTCATACAAATCCGTTCAGCAGTTTTAGCCTGAAAACGTACCAAACAAACACAAAAAAAATCTAATATTTTCTCTATAGTTCAGTATAGTTCTCTATAGTTAAGTTATGATAAGTCCGGGTTTCCTCAATATGTTTTTCCTTTCAGTGTCAGTAATGTTCCAAGATAAAACCAACAACGGTATGCTTCCCCTTCGTTTACTGTACGCAGCCAAATTTTGTACACAATTATCAGCAGGAAAACAAAACCCTTTCTCCGCCAGGAAGTCAACCAAAAACAATAAACTCAACTACATCAAGCTGCCCACGCTACATTTCTTTAATCTATCCGTTGATACGTACTAATTGACCTTAATTGGAGCGACAGATAAGCCCTTTGTATTTCTACTCTAGCTCGTGGGACGGGAAATATTTTTAGTGTGCTCACGTCATAATTAATGTGGAAGTTAAATAATGGGCCTCCCGGATAGGATAGTTGTAAGAGCGGAGAGAATTTTGACGATAACTCTCTCGTTTTGGCAAAGTACGAAATAACGGAGAGAAGTTTGGAGTTAAGTCTCTCGTTTTGGCAAAGTACGAAATAGCGGAGAGAAGTTTGGAGATTAGTCTCTCGTTTTGGCAAAGTACGAAATAGCGGGGAGAATTTTGGAGTTAAGTCTCTCGTTTTGGCAAAGTACGAAATAGCGGGGAGAATTTTGGAGTTAAGTCTCTCGGTTTGGCAAAGTACGAAATAGCGGAGAGAATTTTGGAGTTAAGTCTCTCGTTTTGGCAAAGTACGAAATAGCGGAGATAATTTTGGAGTTAAGTCTCTCGTTTTGGCAAAGTACGAAATAGGGGGGAGAATTTTGGAGTTAAGTCTCTCGTTTTGGCAAAGTACGAAATACCGGGGAGTATTTTGGAGTTAAGTCTCTCGTTTTGGCAAAGTACGAAATAGCGGGGAGAATTTTGGAGTTAAGTCTCTCGTTTTGGCAAAGTACGAAATAGCGGAGAGAATTTTGGAGTTAAGTCTCTCGTTTTGGCAAAGTACGAAATAGCGGAGAGAATTTTGGAGTTAAGTCTCTCGTTTTGGCAAAGTACGAAATAGCGGGGAGAATTTTGGAGTTAAGTCTCTCGTTTTGGCAAAGTACGAAATAGCGCGGAGAATTTTGGAGTTAAGTCTCTCGTTTTGGCAAAGTACGAAATAGCGGGGAGAATTTTGGAGTTAAGTCTCTCGTTTTGGCAAAGTACGAAATAGCGGGGAGAATTTTGGAGTTAAGTCTCTCGTTTTGGCAAAGTACGAAATAGCGGAGAGAATTTTGGAGTTAAGTCTCTCGTTTTGGCAAAGTACGAAATAGCGGAGAGAATTTTGGAGATAAGTCTCTCGTTTTGGCAAAGTACGAAATACCGGGGAGTATTTTGGAGTTAAGTCTCTCGTTTTGGCAAAGTACGAAATAGCGGGGAGAATTTTGGAGTTAAGTCTCTCGTTTTGGCAAAGTACGAAATAGCGGAGAGAATTTTGACGATAGATCTCTCTTTTCGTCACTAAAGCTTAGGGGCTGTCTCCGCGAGCGAGAGAATCGCGGCGATATTATCGTCGTGCCACGTATTCCTATACACTCTCTTAGAACGTGTCTCCACACGGCGATATTATCGCGGCGAAAATTTGATGGCGCGGCGAGACTATCGCCGCGATTCTCTCGCTCGTGGAGAAGGTCCCTTATGGCCTGGTGAAAATATAAGCTGGTCAGTTGCAGTGACCAGTGGTATCCCAGTGGCAACGGCTTTGACTTTTATTTATTTATTTATTTTAAAACACATACACTATCATCACAGGCTTACCTAATACAATAGTGTAGTAATACTAGCTTACAATTGGGCTTACAATGGCGCCGATTCTGTTGTTCACAAACTAAACTAAATTTAAGTTCAGGCATCTTTTTCTTTCTATTTCATTAAGAAAAGGACAGAAGATAAATATTAGTTTAGTCCTGCCAAATTAAGATACTCCATAGACAATTTAGACGAGATTAAAAAATTGGCTATTAAAAATACGTCAATTTACGTCAGGCGCTGACTAATTTGACAGGACTAAACTAATATTTATCTTCTGTCCTTTTCTTAATGAAATAGAAAGAAAAAGATGCTTGAACTTAAATTTAGTTTAGTTTGTGAACAACAGAATCGGCGCCAATGACTTACTTTGTTTGATGTAGAATTGTAGAGATTGCGTAGTTGATGGCTATGTGATGTGGCTTTTACGCCCTGTATTAATATAATTAAGAACAGATCAATGAGTTTTAGCGGATCAGTAGATATTTCTCTTTTAGAAACTTAATAATCGTCTAGCCTGTTAGTATTATTGGTGCTTGACGCCCCAGTCTGTACCCAACATAGTAAATTCGCCTTTAAACGCATAACATTCTCAATTGCCACTTATCCTTCCAAGACAATGGAGTGACACTTTCAGGATACAACTGACACGAAAGGAAGTCATCACAAAGTGAGTACTAATATTGTAAATGTAACAGTTTGTCAGCATTATGCTCACGTAATGTCTGTGGGTCCGTGTGCGAGTGGCCTAGGCACGGTGGAGGGAGGACATGGAGTGTTAAGAACTATATGACGTAACAGTTGGGAAGATCGAATGATTCCTCATGCATGATTGTCGTTTCTTTTTAAGCACGCACAAAAACTAAGAAGAATCCTAGGCCATTGCTAGACTTGACTCATCAAATTTGCGGTACAACGACTAATTTGATTGATTATTTTTACTATTCTCTGTTTCTTTATGTTCTTAATCGCCTTAAAGGCGGCTGGAATGAGTTATTTCTTTTAATTTTACTTAGTGGACATTGTTTTAGCCTTGTCTCTGTTACCAAAGTAAGCAATGCTTACAGTTTTGAAATGCATAATATCGTGATTTGGCTTGTCTTTAAAACAACTTTGATTCGTGTCTGATCCTGATCGCATTTAGTCCCAAAATCTTGATGTTATATCGGAACTATAATAATTCAGTTCCGTGTGCACAAAATTCTTTGCCACAAACGCCTTATTGCGGTTAACGCTAGCTAGACAGATAGATCTAAGCACTCCATCTCCTCACTACTCCATGACCTACGTTCCCACATGTCTGTCTGTATGTGTGCGTGCTATTGTGAAGCTTCGATGAAACCCTGTTGACGTGCGCTGTGCAGTAATGTGATACACTATTAACGCTGTTTGCCAACAAGTGCCGGTGGGATACGCAGAACATGACGACTTGGAATTCTTTGTTAGACAAGTGCATCAGGTTTTTCAGGCAGTGAATCCAAAACATTTTGTATGGCAGATTTTATAAAAAATGTGTTGATTCATAGACATAATATTTGTTGGAATAAGTACCAACTTAAGGGAGCTACGTATACCAACAAACTGCGGATTAGAAGAGGTATAAATTATGTTTTTATACCTCTGCTACCTATTTATCTATCTTACTTACTACCTCTTTCCCTCTCCTTTCTTTTTTCTTTTATTTCTCTTTCTATCTTTATCGTACTTATTTATCTTAGGTCTTTGCTAATATTATTGAGTTTTAATTTTAACCAATAACGGTCCGTTTATAGGAATCAGCCGTTCTGTTAGGGTTAATGGAAGAACACCAAAGGAAAGACCGTTCTAATGATTTCAACGTTTATTAATCATTATATTTATACAGGGTTATTGGTAAAACATTAACAACCTCTTAAGGGGTCATTGTACTCATCATTATGAACAACTTTCACTATGGGACTATCATGAAATCGCGAAAAAAAATCAGCTGTTCCCTACATTTATGTATGTTCGTATAGGTCGTCAAAATGTAGGGAACAGCTGATTTTTTTTTCGCGATTTCAGGTTTGGTCCCATAGTAAAAATTGTTCATAGTGATGAGTACAATGACCTCTTAAGAGGTTGTTAATGTTTTACCAATAACCCTGTTTATTGGAAGGTGTGTTTACGTGCTTTTCGAGACACGGAGGGGTCTCTATATACAATCGATTGTCACCCATCCACAGACCGACCTCACTTAGACCCGAGCCACTCCATTTTGTACGACTCTCACCACGAAAATTCGCACCATCACAGACTGGAAAGTGAAATACAGTACATGTAGTTAGTAAACGATAGTAATTGATCACAATTCTGTGCAGGCTGTAAATGGGGCACGAAAGTGGAAAGTGTGCCTACGTGAGCCGAGTACAGTGCTAACTGGACCAGTGTGGTGGTACTTCTAATGTTTAGTATGGTTTCTTGTTATTTATTATTATTTAAGCCTTTTATTTCCCAAAAACTTCTAAATTAATTACAATATTATTATCATAAAAAATATTCGTATTTCATTCCTAATAATAATTATATAACATCTGAATAATATTTTTATCATGCATTTTAACTAATAAATAAATTGATTTAAAAAAAATTAATAATATAAAATAAAATAAATAATTTCTTGCTCATTTAGTATTGGGTGCCCATTTAAGGGCGAAGGCCTCCTCCATCTTTCGCCATTCCTCTCTGTCTTGGGCCATTCTAGTCCAGGTGGGGCCGGTCACGGCTATAATATCATCGCACCACCGGCGCCTGGGTCTGCCTCGGGTACGTGGTGCATCGCGAGGGTACCAATGGAGGACCCGCTCACTCCATTCGTCCGTCCGTGGCTCTGTTATACTTAATCATAATTAGTTATAAGAATGGCTTGAACGTAATAGGTAATAATTTATACTAATATTAAAAACTTTTTTACAAAAAAAAACCGGTGCGCGAGTCCGACTCGCTCTTCCGAGGGTTCCGTACCATCATGTTTTTAAATTTTCACCGGCGGCGGCGAGCTACCTACTAGCTAGATCTCGTTCAAACCAATTTTCGGTGGAAGTTTACATGGTAATGTGTGTATTAGAATCATTAATATATCTTTTCTAAGTTACATTTCTACCACCAACCACCAATCTCTTATGAAAAAGTGTTTATGGTAGAAATCTAACTTAGAAAGATGTATTAATGATTATAATCCTCTAAATATGTACCTGTTATTGTCGCGAGTCATATTTTGATCAAGATACAATCTGACGCTGACCTGCAAATTGCAAAAAACGTAAGAAAATTTGAATTTTGCGGTCTACCAATCAAAATATTGTCCTTCGTCAGCCATTTCCCAATCCAGAAAAGCATTTCGGAGAAGATCGAGCTGCAAAAGCAATGCATCTATTTAGCCTTATAAAGCCAATGTCCCATGGGCGGAAGAAAAACTACTTCCCTACTCATACAGCTGGCAATACACGCACGCAAATTAAGGGGCTTACAGGACATATACACAAAAAACGCAAGTTTTAGAAACAATAAAGTATATTATGATCGACTACAGTAAACAAAATCAGAAAAATATAGGTATATGATATTCTTCAGGATATATGCTATGTAGATAGTGTGTTGAAAACATAATACAACTAATTTGATACAGAGAAAAAAATCATGAATGATACCTCTAAAAACTTTCTTTTTACAATAAAAACCATGCTAATATACATACAATCATTCTGATTTTTTGTCAGATTATTCTACAAGCAACATACTAAAGCAATAGTGTTTTAATTTTTTAGTCCAAACAATAGAGTTTTTGTAAATATAGATAATTGCTTCATCTTTTGCAATAAATTACCAGCGCAGCGTTGTGTCATCGCGCTTCTCTTTCTTTTATATGCAGTCCGACAAAGACCTCGCTTTAGGTCATGTAGTCGCCTTAACAAAATGAAAGCAATACTTACGCGTTCCGTGCGTGCGATGTGATTACCTCTACTGTATAATAATTTATTAAGAGCACCGCCACCGTGGGAAACTGGTTATGGTCGCCTACAGCTATGGGGCAGGACATTATTAGAATAATCACTGATCTTTACCTACTTGATGTGCAGTATCCGGCCGTAAATATGGCGTTATTATTACTAGGTACTCTATCAACCGTCATCTCAAGGGCTTGTGGCTAAGTAATAGGAGCAGCACGGATCGATCTTGCCACGGTTGGTCCGTGGATGGGTGGCCATCTTCACATACCAAGACCCTTCCGTGCCTCGGAAAGCACGTTAGGCCGTTGGTCCCGGCTGTCATTCATGGATCTTTGACAGTAGTTACGGGTAGTCAAAAGGCCGAAAGTCTGACAACCAGACTTACCAAGGGGTATCGTGTTACCCAGTTAGGAAAAGGCTAGGCAGATGATGATACCTCACCTGATGGTAAAAGATTATGCAGTCGATGATGGTGCTCGCTTGCCTAGAAGTAGGGAGGAATGCAATCTCGTTGAGATTGGCAATTCGACGAGTTCGGACTAAGTCCGGTGTCTAGATAGGCAAAAACTCGTTGAAGATCTCGAATGAGATTTCAAGAACGAGGTTGTCTTCCCACGAGATTGAATTTCGAAAAAAGGCTCGAGATCGTGTGAGATTCGAGATTGCATTCCTTGTCTAGTGAATGTATTCCTGACACAAATGTCAGTTTCATACAAATTAAAACATTTTTTGCGAATTTGATTTTATTAGCTAGTAGAATTGTCGCACTGACAGTGTCAGAAACGCATTCTCAGTTTAGAATTGAAATGTTCTAAATCCGTCTGACTCTGGACTGGACACAACGCCCAACCCACAAATAAAAACAAACAATACAATACAACATACAACAATAAGCAAGATTGTTAGTATAATTGGCACCAACCCTTGCTGGCTCATAGGGGTGTACCGAGGTCATGACAGCTCACAGGGGCTCGGCTCTGAAGGTCAGACTGGTGACTCAGAATGGTGTAATACCGCACCATAGTGGATGACGAATACTTTTTAGGGTTCCGTACCCAAAGGGTAAAAACGGAACCCTATTACTAAGACTTCGCTGTCTGTCTGTCCGTCCGTCCGTCCGTCCGTCTGTCTGTCACCAGGCTGTATCTGAAGAACCGCGGTAGCTAGACAGTTGAAATTTTCACAAATTATATATTTCTGTTGCCGCTATAACAACAAATACTAAAAACAAAATAAAATGAATATTTAAGGGGGGCTCCCATACAACAAACGCCATTTTTTTGCCCTTTTTTGCTCGATATCAATAATGGCAACAGGTAGTCACTTGAAATATTCACAAAATACTCAGTTGTATTTTTACTTTAATAATCAATACTTAATAAAATTAAAATAAAATAAATATTTAAGGGGGGCTCCCATACAACAGACGTGTTTTTTTTTCGGCGTTTTTGCCTTGTGGTACGGAACCCTTCGTGTGCGAGTCCGACTCGCACTTGGCCAGTTTTTAAGTATGATGAATGAGTCATTATTGAATTAAAATTAATGGAATTGACCTGTGTTGGTTCCGCCATTTCTTATCAGTAGGGGCAGTTAGATAGGAAATGTTGACTGCACCCAGAATATTTTTTTTATATGACGTGTAAAAGTGATTCCTAATAGAGAATAAACAATTTCATTTCATTACATTGTGTGTTTTGAAGACAAAGGCAGAGTTATCGATGTTTTTAAGTCCCATTATAACAGAAAGTGAAGAGGGCTGAAAGTGGCGTCGGTGACCGAAAAATCTGTAAAATCAGAGTACGGGTGGAGGAAAGTCGGATTTGGAGAATGAATGTGGATGAGTTTAAGGGTAGGAGATGAACAAAGAAACAATAGATGGGAACAATGAAAGACGATATACTTAGAAAGGGGGGTAAATTTTGAGATGACAATTGATCATCATCTGCCTTGCAAAAGGCTAGGCAGATGATTATAGCAGGTGGCGTTCTGTAGTTTCTGCATACCCTCATGGGAAAATGCATGAGTAAAGTCTATTCATACTTATCATCATCTGCCTGCCTTTTCCCAACTATGTTGGGTTCGGCTTCCAGTCGCACCGGACGCAGCTGAATACCAGTATTTTACATGGAGCGACTGCCTATCTGGTCTCCACATTCCAGTTACTGGGTAATACGATACCCCTTGGTAAGACTGGTTGTCAGACTTTCGGGCTTCTGACGACTCCTAACGACTATCAAAGCAGAATGACAGCTGGGACCAACGGCTTAACGTGCTTTCCGAAACACGGAGGGTTTTCGGTATGTAAAGATGGTCACCCATCCACAGACCAACCGCGGCAAGCGTAGCTTAACCATCGATCGACCCGTGCGCCTGTTATTACGTAGCCACAAGCCCATCAAAGCAAAGCTCTTATAAAATAGATATAAAGTCTCAACTGACTGCATACAGGCGATGTCTCCATAGCCCTGGTTTACAGCTAGTATTGCAACGTTGTTTCGACTCACCTTGACCTAAATACGACTGACGCACTGCGTAATTTGGCACGCTTAACTGTGCAGGTGGAATGAAAGGGAATATGAAAAAGAAACATGCCAATATAAAGGCGCGTACGCACGTACGAACAAAAACATGGTGAACACGAACATCGAACACTTTGTTCGCACGTGCGTACCACCAACGAACATAACCTGTGTTCGTCAAAAATGTTCGTGGCGATCCATTATGTTCGTGTTCACCATGTTTTGTTCGTACGTGCGTACGCGGCTTTAGGCCCAGAGACGCACAAGGGATTTGTTTTACTAACCATACCATAATCAGCCTCTAATGTTCCCACTGCTGGGACACAGGCCTCCTCTCGGTGAGAGGGAGTGGGCCGTAATCAACCACGCGGGCCCAGTGCGGATTGGTAGATGTCACATGTCTTCGAATTTTTGGTTCTAGGACATGCCGGTTTCCTCACGATGTTTTCCTTCACCGTTTTGAGAGCAGTGGTGATGAAATAATTTACACAAAGTAAAGCGCCTGTCTGGGTTCGAACCTACGACCTACAACTCGTAAGTCGCGGCCGTTACCACTTGGCCACCACTGCTCACTAAAAAAGTTACAAAAAAGCAAAAGAAAAAAAATGTTACGTTTCCCATGTTTTCTACGTATTCATGATTCTGTGCAAGTCGGCACCAATTATTCAAAAATGTTAAATATTATAACGACTAAACTAATGGAACTTGAATAAAAATTCATTTGAATATGTTGCCCTTACAAAAAAAATGTTGACAGGTAATTAATCGGAATAATCGGTCATCATAATTATTATTGTTCACTCCCAGTTAATTATGCTCCTAAGTAAATTAAAATAATGTATTAAGTGATATTTCACTTTTTGTTTATACATATAATAAGAATCTTAAATAACTTCAAAATGCTAAGTTTTTTGTAAATCATTTCTTTTACTAATTAATTATTGGAATTGCCTTCTATTATTATAATTATTTTTTATATGTGTGCACAGTGGGCCTAAATTACTATAGACACTTGGTATGCCCCTTGGAATTACATATGGATTTGGAACTTTTTTTGCGGAAGGGTTCAGGACCTGAACAATATCTTTTCTTGCGATCTTCGTCTTTTTTGGTGCTCGACCTAAAGCATTTACTTATTTATAGAATAGAATACTTACTCTTTATTATGTACACCATATAAATTACAGACATTTTACAAAGGGTGACACAATGGGCGGTCTTGTCGCTAAGAGGGATCTTTTAACCTTTTGAACGCCAGAGCATAAACGCACGCGCGTGCCCTCCACGCCAAGCCACAATTTTAAATATTTAAAAACACACAAAAGTAATGATTTAATTGTATAGTTCGTGATAAAGTGCACCGCATTTTTTGTCACATATTTATGTCGCTCGTCACCGCATTTTTTGTCACATATTTATGTCGCTCGTAATAGGATAGGCGACACACGACTGGCGTACAGGGCACGCGTTTGCTTGTCACGTATATGTGACAATGGCGTTCAAAGTGTTAAAGACAACCTTTGGATGGATTAAAAAGGGGAAGGAGAGACGAATACTGTAGGTAGTCTGTAGTGTATCTTTTATTTTAAATAAAAATAAAAGTTGCATAAACTTGAGTAAGTAGGTATTAGTCAACAAAAATTTTGTAACAATATAATTATTGATAAGAGTGTCCATGGAGTTTCTTGGCCGTTCTTCTCCATAAGTATCTACTACGCTTTGGAAGGGGCAACTAGCTTCACCTTTCTCCGACCCCTTGACTATTCAAATGAGCCTGTAATTGGTTTCATTGAAATAAATGCTTTGAGTTTGAAGTTGAATTTATCCCGGAAATCTCTAATTCTGGTCTTCTATAGAATCTGACAAAATTTTTTTATCGTAACGTAATGGACATTACATATAATATACTACGTGGTTCTTGGATTAAGGCACCAAGTTCATTTTATAAGTGACTAGCTGCACCCCGCGGTTTCGCCCGCATAAATCTCGATCCCGTAATTTCTAATACTTAATTCAATCGTAATTCGAAAGACACGTGGCGCCATCTATTATCATAATAACGTTATTGTTGTTTTCCTCGGGAACAGCACTTTTTTTCGAGATGAAAGGTACCCTATGTCCGTTTCTGTACACCTGACAACGTATATGCAAAATTTCAGGATGATCGGTTGAGTGGTTTAGGCGTGAAAAGGTAACAAACAAACAAACAAAATTACTTTCGCATTTATAATATTAGTTAGGAACTTAGGATGCGAACAGATTGTTATTTCTGTAACCACGTCATTGACCACAGACCCTGCGGTTGCTGGTAACAATATACAACGTTATTTTTAGTATATTATATGCGAAACCTGAATATAGTTTGTTCAGAATAAGTAACTGAATCGATTCCAATAACTTTTACCCCATGTTATATTTTGTCCAAAAAATATTTAAAAAAGGTTAAAAGTTGGACACAGCGTGACACTAAGTAGGTTATCCAATCTCCGCGCCGAACGGTTAGGTACCTAGGTACTATTATCAATGAGCGCAAGACGGCGCGGCGCGAGCGGCGCGGGTGAGCATGTTTTTGTACGGACAAACAGGTAACTTTGTGATTTTACATGATACAGTTTTGAAATTTTGTACATAGATTCTTTACATAAAAATACTGGACACGTGTTTCGGGTTTCGCATATACTAAAAATAATGATGTATTTGTAGGCTGAGCTAAATATATGCCTATTATATCGGGTATATTCAAGGTTTTCACCAGTATTTTTAAAATAGCTCCCTAATTGCGTAACACAGACACACTGTCAATCTCAATCTGAACCATAGAGCATGTAACACTTTAATCTGAACCATTTTGAAGGATATTGCTAACCCAAATCTTCATTGTTTGAAAAATTGGTTTGCTCATTAACGTAAATAACGTAAGCATATTGCTACTCCATTGCTACATAAGTTTGAAAAGTGTGTCTGCTCAACAATGTATATCACGCAATGAATGTGGTTGAACTGTCAAAATGAAATTCATTGCTACTGATAGTGTGTTACGCATTTACCCCGCTGAATCGCCAAATAACTTGCACCGTGAAACACTTCTCTAAAAATACCTTATCAGAATATTAGGCCAAAAAGCGATGAATTAATTTCCAAGATACAGGTTCTTACCTAGTTTGGAATTCAGGAGTTCATATAGTTTTAGTCTACTTACTTACATTAATTGTATCCTAGTTCTTAGGAATATGACTGTATTTAGACTATATTTTATTGAGTCCAAATAAACGTTATTATTATTATATTGCATGCAGCTGAGATGAGAATACTAATAAAAGGCATGTGTGGTGTTACGATTGCACCCTTAAATATGTCTCCAGTTTCCGGACCATTTCTTGGAAAATACTCATGATCCATAATATCCCTATTTTTTGGGATCAGTTCTTGGAAAATAGACGTGATGTATAGTATCCTTATTTTCCTTTTCAAATATGATGCGTCACACATTTCTGGGAAGTACTGGGAACCGACATTAATTCCTAGCACCTACCCCCCATAGCTTGATGTCATACGTCCCTGTTGAACTATCTTCATTTTCGGGACAAATTCTGGGAAAATAAATGTGATGTAATGTATAGTATGCTTCTACTAATTATATCCTTTACAATTAAAGTGCGTCACAGATTTCTGGGGAACGACGAAAGTGCATTGTGCCTTTCTCCATAGCTTGATAGTATTGCGCGAATTGCGCCCCTGTAAAAGCAGTTTCTTTCGGGGAAAGCTCTTGGAATATGACCGTGATCTATAGCTCCCCTCTTCAATTAAGGTGCGTCACTTATTCCTGGGAATCACCATACTATCATGGCACCTTCCTCTCTTAGCTAGACGTCACTGTGCCCCTCTAAAATGATCTTCATTTTTTCGATACAAATTCTTAGAAAATGGACTTGATCTATAGTATCTTTCTATTTTACTTATTGTCCTTCAAGTATTATGCGTCACAGCGTCACACAGTTCTGCGAAACGACAGAAATTCATGGCGACTTCCCCCATAGCCAGATGTTACTGCGTCCCTGTAAATATATTTTTCCTTTCGGGACTAATTCTTGGAAAATAGACCTGATACATAACATATTCAGCCTATAATGTTCCCACAGCTGGGACACAGGCCTCCTCTTTTCGCGGGCCCAGTGCGGGTTGCTGGATGTCACATATTTTCGATATGTTTTTGGTTCTAGGACATACGGTTTCCTCACGGTGTTTTCCTTCACCGTTTTGAGAGCAGTGGTGATGAAATTATTTATACAAAACATAATATATCATAGCGCCTTACCCCATAGCTTGATGTCAAGCTCTTGACCTGTAAAACCAACTTCATTTTCGGGAAAAATTCGTAGGAAACGAAAACAAACTTGATCAATAGCACAGCATTAGTATCCGTCTATTCCACTTAATTTCCTTTTCAAGTATGATGCGTCAGCGTCACATATTTCTGGGAAACGCTATAATAAATCCATGGCGCCTCCCTTCCATAGTTTGATGTCTCATTTTATATTTGTGTACCGACAGCGAATTAAATTATGGTGAATTCTGATTTAGGTCAGCTGTGTTCTTTGTTGTTATAAGTACCTATTTATAGTGGGTTATTGGTTAACTTTAGCTGATGCCCGCCTCTTTCATCCACTGCCAATTTTTTGTCTCTCTAGGGGTCTCGGTATGTAAAGATGGTCACCCATCCACAGACCAACCGCGGCAAGCGTAGCTTAACCTGATCGATCGACCTGTGCGGCTGTTATTATTTAGCCACGGGCCCCTCCTTTCCCTTTTGGTAAATCTGTCTATACTTATAATAAAGCTGTAGACTTGGTTTGTTTGAACGCGCTAACCTCTGGAACTGCCGGTCGGATTTGAACAAATCTTTTGCATTTGATAGCCCAATTCTTGCCGGGAAGGCTATTTAACATTACGCTAGGATCCTTAGGAGCCGAGCAAAAAGAAAAAAACTGGCCAAGTGCGAGTCTGACTCGCACACGAAGGGTTCCGTACCACAAGGCAAAAACGCCGAAAAAAAACACGTTTGTTGTATGGGAGCCCCCCTTAAATATTTATTTTATTCTGTTTTTAGTATTTGTTGTTATAGCGGCAACAGAAATACATCATTTGTGAAAATTTCAACTGTCTAGCTACCGCGGTTCTTGAAATACAGCCTGGTGACAGACGGACAGTGGAGTCTTAGTAATAAGTTCCCATTTTTACCCTTTGGGTGCGGAACCCTAATTATGAACACAAAATTCACGCGATCTTAGTTGTCGCTACCCTCCTTCCACCCCGCCTAGACGACGCCTAGCCACCCTCGTAGACGGTGACGTCACTCCAACAGTTGTGTTCTACCCTCATTTGACAATATAATAAAGATCGATTATTATCTTTTCTAGGAATAACGATGATTCCTTTGTTTTTCTGGAACGTTGCCAGGATTTCATCCCCTTTTTCGTAGTAAGGGGATTCTTTGGTTAACTAATTAATTAAAGCAATCCGCTTTAAGAAAAGTGCGGGGCTGTGCTTTCTCATGCTATCTCTTTCTACTTGAGGGTAGCAAGACTTTTGCAGGCAAGGGCGCTTTCTTTTTAGGGTTCCGTACCCAAAGGGTAAAAACGGGACCCTATTATTAAGACTTCGCTGTCTGTCCGTCCGTCTGTCTGTCACCAGGCTGTATCTCAAGAACCGCGATAGCAAGACAGTTGAAATTTTCACAAATTATGTATTTCTGTTGCCGCTATAAAAACAAATACTAAAAACAAAATAAAATAAATATTTAAGGGGGCTCCCATACAACAAACGTGTTTTTTTCGGCGTTTTTGCCCTGTGGTACGGAACCCTTCGTGTGCGAGTCCGACTCGCACTTGGCCAGTTTTTTTCTTTTTTTTTGTCAGCTTCCGGCACGAGGTATACCTAAGTAATGCCGTATAGTATTTTTATCTGACAAAGCGATGCGATGCGCGCTTCACTTGTGGTTATCAAGTGTACGAAAAGGCTATGAAACGCTTACACATGCTGTGTGTGTAAGCGCAGGAGCTCCGACCAAATGGCGAAGCTGGAAGTGCCCTATCTTACCTCCACAATCCAGTTATTGGGTAAGACTGGTTGTCAGTCTTTCGGGCTTCTGATGACCCGAAATGATTGTCAGAAATCTACCGCAGCAGCAGTTTAACGTGCTTTCTGAGGCACGGAGGGGTCTCGTTATGTAATGGTTGGTCACCCATCCACGGACCGACCTCGGGAAGCATATCTTAACCTCCGATCGATCAGTGCGGCTATTATTATTTGGACACGAGCCTCCTCTATATCGCCACGAGTACCAATCCGGGGCCATGGAATGGAGGTATATTATTAAAAAACCTCATTTTGTATTCGACGGTTTTCCAGTATGTCCTACAAACATTGTCATCACGAAAATATCTTTTTCTTCTCAAACTAATTTGGGTCGTCCCCTTACGCGTATGCTATGACTACGCAATTTTGTGAATGTACTTTTTAGGAGTTTTGTGTCATCAAATATTCCAAATCCGACGCGATTTTTTTGTCCTTTGTTTTGCTACCTTCTCTGAAACTTGGAAAAGCGGCCAAGTGCATGTCAGCATCGCACACGAAGGGTTCCGTACCACCGTAAATGCAATAATTAACACTACATCAATCTGCCTAACCTTTAACCAACTATGTTGGGGCCGGCTTCCAGTCTAACTGGATGCAGCTGAATGCGAACCTGACATCCAGTACCCATTTACTGGATAACACGGCACCCCTTGGTACACAGATCTAGATAACGCAAGAGCAACTACTTCGCGTGCCCAGCTTACGTACAAAAATCGTAAGCCGCCACTTTTGCTCGCTTTTTCGCTCAGTCCTGAACTCCTGAGTACTGCTGGCTGGGTCAGCGTGAGCGCTGGCGCTAGGCCCTGGGGGTAGACGAGTGCCGCACGCGGCGGCGTCTTTGAATAGATTTGTTTTCCCATCACTAAATAGTGCATGTGACGTCATAGTAGGTAGTCAAAAAATGGCTTGGTTTTTGGTAAGACTGGTTGTCAGACTTTTGGGCTTCTGACTACCGGTAACGACTGTCAACTAATTAAAACTTAATATTTGACTTTTTATTTTCATTGTTTGTTGCTATAACGGCCATAGTAGTACGTGACACTCTTTGAAAATTTTAACTGTCTAACTATTACGGTTCAAAAGATACAGCCCTGTGACAGACGGACGGACAGCGGAGTCTTAGAGCGATTCTGCACTCCATCCGATCCGAATCCGAGAAATGCGGGTCCGAAGTGACCATAGTCCTATTTGTATGAGTTGTTGCGCAATGCGCACTAGATCCGAACTCTATCCGTCCGAATTTAGAACATTCCCAATTCAGATTCGGATTGGATGTAGTGCGAAACCGCTCTTTAGTAATACGGACCGATTGGCACCATCTGGGTACGGAACCCTAAAAAGGATGTTAAATATTCTGATGTGTGGGATGCTGTGAGTGGTTCTCTTGAGTCACTGTGTTGTTGTTGTTGTTGTGACTGTGCAGAAAGATGGCAAAAAGGTAGTCGACCGTTTTTCAAAAAATGGCAAGTCATTGATTATTATTATCAGCCTGTGATGTCCCACTGCAGGGCAAAGGCCTCCCTATTCTCTTTTCACTTCTCACTGTTCAAAGCTGCTAAGGACCAGTTCTTGTTGAAGGAGTCCAGTTCATCCCGCCATCTCCCTTGCCTCTCCATTAAGAGGGACTCATTGGGCCGTAAGTTTGGCCCATTGTTCGTCTGACATGCGGCAGATGTGTCCAGCCTACACAGTAAAGTTCAGTTTACGCTACAACTTCAAACATTTTTATAAATTTGTCACTGAAATCAACCTAATTTTCTTTGAAATAAAGTTGATATTTGCTTAACTTTATATAGGGTAGGGTGTGCAGCACTGCGTAGTTAGTAATTTTACCCGACTGCGTCAGAAGGAGGGTTATGTTTTTTTAAGCAACTAGCTTCGTCTTTCTGACTGACCGACCCTTTGACGATTCAAAAGTGCCTGTAATTGGTTTATTTGAAATGCTTTGAGTTTGATTAACAACAACACTCACAATTGAATTGCTACTTAGCCCTCTTCCTCTCTCCTAATTTTTGCTGTGCCCGACAGGGTCCATATTGATCATTTACTTTGTAATACCATTGTAACACATATGGAATGCAATAAAGAATTGAGTATTGAGTATTTGACTGGTTTCTGATAAACATCTCAGATTATTTAATGGTGTCTAACGAGCCCACAAAAACCTATTACTTCAAATTGCATAATGTATTTCTTTTAGAAAATAGTAAATAAAAATGTACTGTTTAAATAAGCCGCCAAAACGCTATCTTTAACAATATGGCGTCGTGACGTCACAATACACGTAAACAAACGTTGAAACGGTCGAGATACTAGACAAAAGTCATCTGTTCTGTCAACGATAGACATTATTTTATTATTATTATGAGCCTGTGTTGTCCCACTGCAGGGCAAAGGCCTCCCTTCCCTCTTTCCACTTTTCTCGGTCTACTGCGATTGTCGGCCAATCCTTTAAGAAGGAGTCCAGCTCATCCCGCCATCTCTTTCTGGGCCTGCCGCGCAGTCGTTTCCTGCCATTGGGGATCCACTGAGTGGTGGCTTTTGCATATTGCTGCTCCGACATGCGACAGATATGGCCAGCCCAGTTCCACTTTAGTCCAGCAGCTGTGCGGCCAGCGTCCGCTATTTGTGTTTTGGAACGAAGTATAGAGTTCTTAATGCGGTCTGTGAGTTTGACACCTAGTATACTTCGTTCCATAGCCCGTTGGCAGACTCCAAGTGCGGACTTTTGACGCTTTGTAAGAGACCATGTTTGCGCTCCGTAGGTGAGGGTGGGAAGAATGCATATGTCCATGAGCTTTCGTTTTAGTGAAAGCGGGAGAGGTCCTTTCATGAGATGTTTCATCGACCAATAGTTCTTCCAGGCGTTTTCTGTGCGGCGAGCGACTTCTTTGTCCTGTCTCGCCTGGAAGGATACTAGTTGGCCGAGGTAAATGTACTCATGGACATATTCAACCCGCACACCCCCAGTTTCTACGTTGCGTTCGGTGCTGTTCGTCATCAGCTTTGTTTTCGACATGTTCATCGTAAGTCCGACTTGAAGACTGGCGTGGCTCAGTTGTTCGAGCATTTGACCTAGCTCAGCTGCTGAAGAAGAAAAAAGGACAATGTCGTCGGCGAAACGTAGATTGGTCAATCTCCTTTCCCCGACGACAATACCCTTGTCCTGCCAGAGCGGATTTAATGTCTGGAAAACCTCTTCTAGCGATAGACAGAAATTGACTATATCATGACGTCATCATAAGTTCAGCCAATCCAGACCGTTTTCGATTACGTAGCGCCAGATTTAAAAAGATGAAGTTTTTTCGGGATTTTTTTAATAAATAATACATTGTTTTGTAGTAAAATTAATGGAAATCGATTTTAAAAGCGATAATCTATACGAGTGTCAATAATTATGACCTTATTTTTTACATTGTCAAATAGCCTATTATAGTAAAATGCTCTTGTATGATGTTTCACAAATGAATCCTCGTGTGCCATCTGTCATATAATATGATAGCCGTTCACTGGATGACTCCCATGACTAGAGTAACATAATATGAGTAAACGACATACGCTAGTATGTGCGTGTTGAGGAATATTGAACCTTATGCAGAGTGTTACAGTTTGCGCATCGCAGCATCGATGTCATGTCACCTGTATTTTATTACCGACTTCAAAAAAAAGGAGGTTATCAATTCGATACGTATGTATGTAATATTATTGGAATTGCATTATATTCACATATGATGATCTATTAGGGCTTCCAAACAAATATACAAAATTTCATAGACGTATGTATGTTTGTATGTATGTATGTTTGTCCACGCATATCTCCGGAACTATTAATCGGATCGTGACCATTTTTTTTTATTGGCTTACATTTTCTTCAACTTACGGAACAGTGCAAGTTTCATCACGATCGATTCAGTAATTTTCAAGATATGGACTAATACGTGTAAGTGTGACGGCCTGGCTTATTGATAAGAGCTACGGGTGTAGTGTCAAAGGGAAAACATCTCAAAACCTTGGTCAAATACTAGTGCAAAAACTAAAAATTACGAAATAAAAAGTAATTTAAAAAAATTAAACCGACTTCAAAAAGAAATTAACTCAAAATTATGAAATAACTTTAATTTCGGAAGTCGGTGGCATAAAACTAAAATACAGATCCCAAGACACCGACTTCCGAAATTAAAGTTATTTCATAATTTTGAGTTAATTTCTTTTTGAAGTCGGTTTAATTTTTTTAAATTACTTTTTTACAGTTCAGTAAAATGATGATTCTCTCAGCAATGTTAATAAAATGACTTTTAATCTTGCGTCGCCACTAAAGCAAGTTAAAATGCTTTTATATCAAAGTGCTGACCCCAAAATAACTTTAAATATTATGCATAACATCCGAATTTTTGGCTCTCGAGTTCTCGATGCCGCGCCGACGCGCACCATTTTCGTGAACTTCATGAATACTTTCATCCGCCACTCGCTTGCAATGTGACTACAATAAATTAACCGTCCATATTTTCGCTCAAGCAAAATTTAACCTTATTCTGAGTAAGGAAGAGATGATTTCGGCTTGAATGAATTCCTCATATCAGTCGGACAGACCAAGTTACATCAGCTTGTTCTTCTAAAATCGACCGTATTTCGTGGAAGATAAGTTGGATTGTTGCGTAAACTAATCTTTTGCGGATACTTACTGACCAAAATACAAGTCAAACGGAAATCAACCTTATTTCTTAATTATACGTCTTGTTTTTCTTTGTCAATGATTGTGCGACAGATTTTGTGGCGTCCTCTATCAGGAAATTAAACCGTATCACTATTGTTGACGCCGCATAAGGTATCCGAACATGTCAACCTACCTGGCAACACTCACAGCGGTATTGCGCAGCCGCAGGCCAATGGTGGCCCCGCGCCATGACGTGATAAATACACCAACCAATGGCGTCACCGCTGCATCACGCGACACGCGCCGCCCGCCAGAGAACTTGACAAGAAACGTCACTTGCTCGACCGCCAACTACACATGCAGTTTGTGCTTCCTAATAATATTTAAAATATCTAAAACTAAGTCCTAATTTCCTATAAGTAATTATTGTTAATAATAGCCTTTGGCATTAAACCCCATCTCAAGTCAATATTCTAGTTTTTCTTTAAAGTTTTGTTCCCTATATCGAACAAAAAATGGCGACCGTGACAGGACACGAATTTTCATTCTTGTGACGAGGTTGAAAAGTCCTTACCAACAAACTACACCAAGCCGAAGCGGATTTACCAAGAAAAGAAGTCTCCATAATGCGGAATATTCTACTAGAAGAGGACTACGTTTGATTGGGATTCCTAAGCTGCGACGAAGACGAACAAGTCCGCCACGTGCCTACACATACTTAACCAATCTACGTGGTGCGGGGTACCTACGTCCAGGAGCCGCCTAATCAGCTGAGGATAAAGCTGTGGAGCCTGGATGCATACCTGCTTGCTTGTTTGCCATCACTAACGTGAGCCCGTTCCTATCATTTCCTAGTTTGTCCTCTTTTATCTGTGTTCATACTGAGGATTCGTTTCTCTAAATGCTTGGTGATCATTATCCATCTATCTGGTGCCTGTGAATTTGCGTGCCTATATTGTTTGGCTCTAATAAGCGTTTTGCCTAATCATCCATAGGGAATCTGCCAGCTAAACTCCTTGCACGCCTTCACTTTGCAATCTAATCTTTGCACTACTGCACGTTGCCTTATCTATTTCAAGTCGAGTGAGCCTAAATATATCTGCAACTTAAATACCTAAGTACAGTTATTCTAATTTCCCAATAATTTATTACATTTGCCTATTCTCTGCAAGACTATTTACCTATTGTAAATGTAACATACCTAAAAGATATTCTCATCTGTCCCTCACTGCACGCTTATCAAAGTCAGCTGTTTAGTTGGTTTTAACATTGATTCCAGCATAATCTGTCTTGCGGGGTCAACAATCTGCTGCGCCCTTCTTCCTGCGGGTGCCTGGCTTTGGTACCTATGCTGCGTCGCTGATAAGAAACCGGTTTCTGCACGTGGGACAACGAAACGAGGAGCGTATCGTATACATTTTCACTATTTTGTTTGTTTATTCTTGATAGTTTATCGCAATGTCTACCGAGTTAAATTTTAAAGAGTTAAATGCTAAACGTGGGTCCATTAAGGGACGCATAACTAAATTTAAAACTTATTTAGATTCATTAGGAACCTTTGAGACTATTTCTGATGTTGAATTAAACAGGCTTGCGATGAAGTTATCAAGAATGGAAGCGCTATTCATTGAGTTCGACAGGTTGCAGAGTCAAATAGAAATACTTAACGAGTCTAATCAAGATGTAGAATTAATTACTCGTGATCTAGTTGAACAAGATTTTGATACTTGCATTGCTATTGCTCAAAACTTAATTCAAGTACATTCACCCCCCAAACAACCTGAAGGTAATGGTAGCTGTTCTCACAGCAATGGTTGCTCTCATCATGAAGCTGATGGTTTCAATAACTTAGGTTTCAAGTTGCCTACTATAAATATACCTAAATTTGATGGTACCTACTACAAGTGGCTTGAGTTCAAAGAGATCTACTCTTCATTGATTCATGACAATCCTAAAATAAAAAACATCCATAAATTCCACTACCTCAGCTCTTATTTGGAGGGTGAAGCTGGGCGAGTTCTAAGCAACCTGGAAGTGTCTGATAAAAACTACATAGAAGCTTGGTCACTTCTCTGCAACCGGTTTGACAACAAGAGGCAACTAATTAATAATCATTTAAAATCCCTATTTACTATTGAGTCAGTTCGTGAACCTGACAAGTCTCTTAGATACATTATTGATCATGTGACTAAAAACTTACGTGCCCTCTGCACACTAGGACTACCTACTGACAAGTGGGATGTTCTAATAATACATCTTCTAGTGTCAAAGTTAGACAACAGTACTATGTTTAAGTGGGAAGAACACCGTAACACTATATCTGATATACCTACCCTAGACGAGTTCTTCTCATTTCTAAAAAATCGTGCAGACGTTCTCGAGACTGTTAACAAAAACAAGACGGATAAAACAGCTGGAGCCAAACAAGCTCCACACAACCCAGCCTCTCACAATAAGAACACCACACAGACTAAATCATTAGTTGCTACATCTAAGGAAACCTCCTCCCCTTCTCGAACCCCGTTTGAGTGTGCGGTATGCTCAGGCAAGCATCGTGTATACGAGTGCCCCACATTCAAGTCTAAGACACCTGAAGATAGGAATTCCACTGTCGCGACACTAAATTTGTGTCACAATTGCCTGAGGCCTGGCCACGATAGCAAAGCTTGTAAGCTTCCCGGTTCTTGTAGGTCATGTAAACAAAAACACAACTCATTACTTCACTTACCTGATGCAGTCTCCTCCGTCCCTAGCCAACCTAAATCTGTTGTCATGTCTGCATTGTCCTCCCCAGAGGTTCTTTTGTGTACCGCAAAGGTGCGACTAACTAACCCAAACTCTAATGAAACTGTTACCGTTAGGGCTTTACTTGACAGCGGGAGCCAATCTTCTTTCATCACTGAACGTGTGAAGCGGACACTAAATTTGACTCCTCAGCCATCAAATGTCAGTATAGTAGGTATAGGTAACAACACCCTAGACCTAAACCCAGAGCGCTGTTCTATAAAACTCCAATCTAACTCAAGTTCATTTGAAGTTCTATTGTGCTGTCTAGTATTGAAAACTATAACTGATGACTTGCCCAAGCATCATTTCGATATTAGTTCACTAAACCTAAACGAATTTGAGCTTGCAGACCCCAGCTTCAACGAACCATCCCCTATTGACATGCTTATCGGCTCAGACTTGTTTTGGAACTTGATAGGTTCCAAACAGCGTTCCCTAGGTTCCAATAAACCTAATCTTCGAAGCTCTAAGCTCGGATGGCTCATCGCAGGTCCTGCGCCTATTCAAATTCGCACTCCGCCTACTAAGTCTCTAATGTGTAATTTTCTGCTAAAAACTGAAAATCCCACTGACATCCAGGAGGAGCTATCTAAATTCTGGGAGCTGGAAAGCGTCCCTAAAATCCAACCTCTATCCGAGGAACAAAGGCTTTGCGAAAGCCACTATCTCTCCACTACTAGCCGTGAAAGCAACGGTCGTTTTTGCGTAGGTATTCCACTAAAGGACGGACTAGATTGTCTGGGCGAATCCTACTTCATAGCAAAAAAAAGGTTCTTCAATCTAGAAGCTAGATTTAAAAAGAATCCAGAGTTGAAGAAAATGTACTCAGACTTCATTCATGAGTACGCTGACCTAGGCCATCTTTCCGAGTCTACGGAGCCTAAACCCCCTAACTCCTATTTTCTTCCTCATCATCCCGTCATGCGAGAGAAAAGCGAGTCAACCAAACTTAGAGTGGTATTCAATGCGTCCGAACCGACTACTTCCGGTCTCTCGGTCAATGACCTCCAAATGGTAGGCCCCCCAATGCAGGATTCATTGTTTGACATTCTGCTCCGATTTCGTCAGTATCGCTATGTCCTCTCGGGAGACATAGAGAAGATGTATCGCCAAGTGCAAATAAGAGAGTCCGATCGAAACCTCCAGCTCATACTATGGCGAGATAACGAAGACGAAAATCTTCGTACTTTAAAGCTAAATACCGTAACTTACGGTTTTGCTAGTTCAAGCTTCCTTAGTACTAGGTGCATCTGGCAGGTCGGTGAGGAATGCAGCGACTCTAGAATTAAAACTATTATTCAAAGAGATTTTTATTGTGATGATCTTTTAACTGGAGCTGACACGAAAGAGGAGCTCCGTTACATTCAGCGCTCGGTCTCTCATGAACTTGCCAAAGGTAGTTTCCCACTCAGAAAGTATAGATCCAACTTACCTGATCTACTATCTTCCGACTCTATCAAGTCTGATGATCTAATTATAAGCAATGCCTCTAGTACTCTCGGTATCGGCTGGTCTTCTCAGACTGACTATATTCATTTCCCTCTCGCCTATGTACCTGACGCCATCTTCACTAAAAGAAGTATTTTGTCGTCAACCTTTAAAATCTTTGACCCCCTAGGTTTACTATCCCTTTGCACTATTAGCGCAAAAATATTACTCCAGAAACTTTGGTCCGAAAAAAAAGATTGGGACGAACCCGTTCCCTACTCTATCCAAGTTGTTTGGGAAAAATTCAGTCGACAACTTAGCACTCTATCGTGTCTCAAGGTCCCAAGACAAGTATGTGCCAATAACTCATGTGAAGTTGAACTTCATTGTTTTTGTGATGCTTCGCAGCTAGCCTATGGAAGCTGTATCTACCTACGATCTCTAGACATGGATGGCAACGTGCATGTCAATCTACTGTGTGCCAAGGCCCGTGTAGCTCCCATCAAGGCTTGCACTATCCCTCGCTTAGAGCTCTGTGGTGCTCTGCTAGGTGCCCAATTGAGTTCCGCTGTCAGAAAAGCTCTAAGACTAGAACTAAAGCGCTGCGTCTTCTGGACTGACTCTAGTGTTGTGCTAGGTTGGCTAAAATCGCCAGATAAAACTAAAACCTTTGTAGCTAACCGAATAGCGGCTATAGGTGAACTCACCGACCTTAACGCTTGGCGTCATGTTCCCACTACTGCAAATCCCGCAGACCTCGCTTCACGAGGTGTGGAACCCCAAGATGTCAAAGATTCGGTTCTATGGTGGCATGGGCCTGCCTTTCTCAAGGAACCCGAAACATCATGGCCTTCTCTTTCTGCAAGAAAGGTAGTTGACCTACCTGAAATGAAAGCGTTGCCCGCTTTGGTGGCGGAGGATGCACCTGTGGTACCCTTAGTAAATTTTGAAAAGTACTCAAAATTATTTACTCTACAAAGAATATATGCCATGGTCTATAGATTTATCAATAATTGTAAAAATCCCACTAATAAGCTAACGGGAACTCTACAAGCTCATGAACTAGAAAATTCTATGACTGTTCTCACTAAAATAGCTCAAATTGAATCCTTCAAAAAAGAAATAAGTGACCTAAAATCCAACAAACCACTTAAAACTAATACTCACCTGTGCTCATTAAATCCTTTTTTAGATAATGTAGGTCTACTTCATGTAGGAGGACGCATTGATACGTCTGCCTACCCTTATGAAAAAAGACATCCTATTGTTCTAAAATCTAATCACTATTTAACAAAACTAATTTTTCAATCTAAACACATTCAACTCTTGCATGCTGGACCACAGCATCTACTCTCGTCTATACGTGAGCGCTACTGGCCTATAGGAGGTCGCAAGCTCGCTAGAGAAGTAGCGAGAAACTGTTTTATCTGTCGTCGCTTCAAAGGGACCACCATGTCCAATATAATGGGAAACTTACCCACTGATAGGGTAGAACCTGACTTCCCGTTCAGTACTGTTGGCACCGACTTTGCCGGTCCTTTCCCAATAACCGATCGAAAGGGACGAGGATGCAAGATAACTAAATGCTATCTATGCATTTTCGTCTGCTTTAGATATAAGTGCCTACATCTAGAAGTGGTAAGTGAACTATCCAAAGATGCTTTCATACTAACCTTAAAACGTTTCATTGCTCGCAGAGGAGTGCCCAAGCTTATTTACTGCGACAATGGCCGTAATTTTGTTGCCGCTGCCAAGGAGATTGGCAACTTTCTACAATCTAATCGTGACTCTATCTGTGACTTTGCTGCTAGCCGGAGCATTGAATTTCGCTTCTCTCCCGTATACGCTCCTCATTTCAATGGCCTTGCGGAAGCCGGCGTCAAATCAGCAAAGTTTCATCTGCACAGAACAATAGGTCACTCTCACCTAACATTTGAGGAATTGACCTCTGTATTTACACAGATAGAAGCTATCCTCAATAGCCGACCCCTATGTCCCTTGAGTCCGTCCCCTAACGATTTCCAGCCTCTCACCCCGGCTCACTTTTTGATCGGTAGACAAATGACAGCGCTCCCGTCGCCGAGCTACCTGGACTGCAACACAAATCGCCTCAACCGGTTCCAGCGCCTAGAGCAAGCCAAGCAGCACTTCTGGAACAGATGGTCTTCCGAGTACGTCGCCGAACTCCAACAAAGGACCAAGTGGCGAGTGAAGTGCCGGGACCTCAAGCTCGACGATCTAGTCCTGATAAAGGAAGCCAACACGCCGCCTCTCTGCTGGCGCCTGGGAAGAGTTAGCCGACTCTACATTGGCCCCGACCAGACACCTAGAGTAGCTGATATAGCCACAGCTCAAGGCACAATAAAGAGAGCTCTCAATCGTCTGGTTCTACTTCCAACCGAAAACAAATGAAGCTTGAAAGCTGCACTAGAGCTTTCAACGGCCGGGAAGATGTTGACGCCGCATAAGGTATCCGAACATGTCAACCTACCTGGCAACACTCACAGCGGTATTGCGCAGCCGCAGGCCAATGGTGGCCCCGCGCCATGACGTGATAAATACACCAACCAATGGCGTCACCGCTGCATCACGCGACACGCGCCGCCCGCCAGAGAACTTGACAAGAAACGTCACTTGCTCGACCGCCAACTACACATGCAGTTTGTGCTTCCTAATAATATTTAAAATATCTAAAACTAAGTCCTAATTTCCTATAAGTAATTATTGTTAATAATAGCCTTTGGCATTAAACCCCATCTCAAGTCAATATTCTAGTTTTTCTTTAAAGTTTTGTTCCCTATATCGAACAACTATTGAAATAAGAGTGAGTCTTGTTTGTATAATATTTTGCGCCAGACGGGCATCGAATGGAAGACGAATAGTCAAGTTTAATCAACTGTAACGCATATCTTCACACCGATAATCAGTGAAGTCTTCAATATCAAATTTCTTGACCCTTCGAATAACATGGGACAATGAACATGAGAAATTTTTCTATAAAAAAAAAATACAATTTCATCAGAAATGGTGATTTTCTATAGAAAATAATGGATTTTGTAAAAGAAAAATGTTTATCTTTGAGAAAAAGATTGACAAAAAGATTTCGCCCAACGTGGGGCTCGAACCCACGACCCTGAGATTAAGAGTCTCATGCTCTACCGACTGAGCTAGCCGGGCTGTGATAGTGCTTGCGAAATTAGCGAGTCTTATCTACATAGTAGTCGGTTGATAGCGTAGACAGAGTAAACTATAGACTGCTGCATATTTCGCACAAGAAAAAGAGAAATTTAACGTCACTAGCAAAGAAAAGAGAGTAAGAATATTTCTGTCCCTTACTGCGTGTCGGCTAAGCACACCAATGTGCACAACAAGTTTGACGTTTATGAATGAAATAATAAAAACTAAGATCTTTTTCGTGCATAATTCAATAATAGTACATTTGCGCAACTGTGAAAATGGTAAGGTGCAGTGTAATAAGCTGTAAAAATGATAGTATCATGAAGATTGCCGGAATTTTTCGTCCCTTTCGGTGACACGGATACCATGAGTCTAAAGATTACTCTGTCTATGGTTGATAGTGTTGATACTACGTAGTTTTATTTTTAACCGACTGTGTGAATATTAAATGAATATACATGAGTTTTGAAGTGTTAGTATGTCAGTAGAAGTGATAAATAATTTATGCGTAGGAAGTGGAATTGAGTGATTTAAAGGCTACGTTTGTAGACAGGGACTTCAAAACGAAATGAATTTCGTTCCGTTACTACTAATGTTACCGTATTGTAACGATACTAAAACCTAAAAATATTAATAACGTTACAAAAGAAAACGTATGGATATTATAAGTAACGGTAAAGGTATCAGTAACATTAGGCTTATACGCTTGTAATAACGTTACAGGAGAAACGTTACACATTCATTTGTAACGTTATTCTTCATATTTCGTCTTTTTCCTCATCTTATAAGTCATGAAGCTGGCAAAGTTGAGTATCAAAATGAATAACGTTATTATATCGTTATACTAATAACGATATAATTGATAATATTGTTAGTGAACAGTTTAAGATTTCGTTCCGTTTGTCAGTATCGTTATAGCCAACGTATTAATTTTGTTACGATCCTGGTGGAACGGTACAAATTATCGTTACCGTAACTACGCGTAACGTTATTTTGAGTAACGTTTCAAGTCCCTGCTTGTAGGTAAGTAGGTACCTATTATTATGGTTATGACGTCTTACTTTTGTATTTTATTCGATTTCTGTGTTTTTCATGGTAAACAGTGGTTTTAGAAGAATATTGTAAGTTTTTAGATATCATTTTGACGTGACAACGTCTTAAATTAGGTTGCGGCTGGGAGTCACTTATGAAAAAGTGTAACGCTCGGTAACGTTACGATGAGTCACCGAACGAGAGAGAGAAAGACGTTGTCACGTAAAATCTTCGCCCGTAAAACCGACTTTACAGGCAACCATTTTTTTTTTTTCAGCTTTTTTTTTAATTTTTCTATGTTTTTTTTTTTGTTTAAATACGGAGTAGTCCGTCAAGCAAATTAATTGCCATCATATAAAATATAAATTTCGTTCATTTATTATTTCTTTATTTCTGGTAAACTTCTTGCGTTGAAGTATTGTTTATTAATGAGAATTCACACCATAATCACTTTCAATTATGTTATGACTCATTATTATTATTAATCAGTATGGCAGGAATGCCGTTTTGAAGATAAATACCTACCTACATAAAGAAACAATAAATTATTGTGTGTGTAAAGTAAAATAGCTGATGGTGTATTCTTTTTGCTTCGCCGTAGTCGGGTAAAAAGAAAAACAAATGAAGACTGACTACTGAGCTGGCATCACCAAACGAATCAAAACCAAAATAACTATTCTACCATTATCTGTAAATTAATATTATTAGGTAAGCAAGCTGAAAAAAAAAATAACAAAATCTTTTTATTTTCAGGTACTATATACAGCGGAAATCAGAGCAATAAAAAAATATTACAATAATATTATTCGTAAGTAAATATAATTGTGTTGGTCTAGCTAGTGCTGCGCTGAAGATAGATCAGACAGCAAAAATTATCGATAAGTGAGTGCGATCGTCATAGCGGGTGAAAATATTGTTTACTTACTTGAGTGATTGAGTAACATAGAAAACACGAATATGCATTTTTACTAACATACCTTTTTTTTTTTTTTTTGCGGATGGGAAATCATCAAATGACCCCTCCCGCTCTGGGTGGAGCGGAAGGGAGTGTCAGACTCTTTAAAACCCACCCGTGTTCCTTCCTTAGCCCTTTATGTTCCGGGCCAGCGGTAACCCTTTCGGACAATCTCGCTGACCCAGCAGGCTTCGGCCCTATGGGGCCCCTCCTCGATGCTGACATCTCTTTGAGGCGCGCGTGGAACACGTACGCGCCGTCCGGCACGGGCCTGGTCCTGATCGGACGGTTACTAACATACCTGAGGGGCAATTCTCGTAATTTTAAGAACATTCACAGTCTGATCTCAGTCTCAATCTGTCAAAAATACCTGTAATTTCCCTACACTTCTGACACGTTTTTGACATTTCTTTGTCGCCGAGATGAGACTGTGAACGTTTTAGAGTACGAGAACAACAGTTCAACAGTTCTTAGTAACATAAAAACTGACCTGCTCATTATTTCTCGCATTTTATCCTAGGCCGAATATTTTAACCTGACTATCGGTTAGATTCTATCTACAAACAAGCGCTAGCTGAATATCGATAAATCTGTGCCTACAAAAAATATTAGATGTGAAATGTTGCCAAGTTTCAGAAACGAATGTCATCCGTGGCCTTGTTTTGCTGAAAATAATGTTTAATATAATGTACGTCACGGTTTTATTTATTGCGAAATTAACTGAAGATATGTAGGTACTATAATAATATAATATATGAGCCAGAAATTTGACATAATTTTCAAGTTATTGAACAACAAACTGAATTTCATCCTTTACAAAGTTCAAATTCCATTGCAACCAAAAACCTTTTAAGGCTTCTTTGTTAGAAATGGTCACTCGAAAATTTACTTGGAATACATTTCACTAAAGTAGTTATATAACTGAGCGTGTATATAAGAGTGTTTACGACGTACGGCATTTCATACAAACTTTCAAGCCCTTGTTTTTCGAAATGAATGAACCGATTTTAAAGAAACTTCATACGCATAAGCAGCAGGGTAATTGCGTAACACACTATCAGTAGCAATGGGTTTCATTTTGACAGTTCAACAACATTCATTGCGTGATTTACGTTGTTGAGCAGACACATATTTCGAACAGAGCAATGGATTAGCAATATGCTTCAAAATGATTCAAATTTAGAGTATATGGGTGCTGGATACAAGGGTCTAAAAAGTATGTTGGAACTACAGCAACAACTATGTTAGAGTCGTCTTAATACCAGTATTTTACATGGACCGACTACCTAAGTATCTGAAGTCCACAACCCAGTTACTGGATAGCACTATACATATACCCCTTGGTAAGACTGTCAGACTTTCGGGCTTCGACTACCCGTAACGACTGTCAAAGATCTACGAATGACAGCTGGGACCCACGACTTATCGTGCTTTTCGAGGCACGGAGGTGATATGTAGTAGATGGTCACCCATCTGCAAACCGACCGCGGCAAGCGTAACTTACCTATCGATCGAACCGTGCGGTTATTATTTAGCAAACTGTAGATAATCAAATTAATTCTTGTCAATGTAAGGTAACACATCTTTTTGAAGCTATCAGCGTTCTTACAGGAGTATTTTTATTGATAATATATTAATTTAAATTCACTTCCTTTCTTTTATCGCATTATCCGTACCCTTGTTAAAAATAAAAGTCCTTGCCAGCCCAAAAAAAACAAATTCCCTCCAATAATGTCAATATCAACAAGGAGGTCTTAACCTCGCCATTAAAGAGTTCTTTTTTTAAATTACCCACGACTGCTTCCCGTCAAGTTCATTGGCGCTTCCGTTCGCTGTCAATTGTCGTAGGGACGTGCCTGTATCGATTTAATAAATCGATTATTTCCTTTTTGGGTGTTACTGGTGGCGGTGGTGATGGTTTTAATTTTACTTTTTATTTGCTGTTTTCTGATTTATGCGCAGTATAGGTAATTGCTGGGGTTTTGTTGCCCCAGTTCTTCCCAGCTAAAAAATCTAATCGAATCACTCAGATCAGAGTCAGATAATTTTTCTTTGAGGAATAAATGTTGCGGTTTGACAGCTTTATGGAAAATATGTCAGAGTGACATAATTATTTATTCTTTAGGTAATAATTACCGGACTACTGAAAAATTTGCTCTAATTGATTTGATTTTTTTGCTGTCCACTTATTAGTAGGATTTTTTGGTTTAATAGATACAGTTAGGATGTGGTGAAGAAGAGTGTGCGTTTTGGGGGACTGTCTTAATTTTGATATCCAAAAAGTGCTGATTCTCAGCCTAATTTTAATAACTTACTTTTTATTTAGATTTTAGTTTTAAATGATTGAATTATGATTAAAAAAAATTAAAACCGTACGCAAAATACGCGCTTTGTCGTGGAGTTGCGGAAACCAGCCCGTATTACCTATTACCTAAATGACTGAATTATCTTGCTCGTCTTTTGTTAGAGAAACATTTTGCTGACAAATTAGTTTCCTTGAAAAACCAATGAGGAGACATTTCCGACTTTCCATGTCTACAAAGACAGAAACACAGTAAAAACTCAACTCGGAAACGTGGCAAAGATAAAAACAAAATGCAAAAAAATTGTGAAGGTTATAAAAAAAAGTCTATTAGCGACGTGCCACTAAAACCAACCATGGTCGTTATCTTCTTTACATCGATAATTTTACACATCGTCATTCAGCCGAAAGACGTCCACTGCTGGACATAGACCCAAGCACCTCCACTTCGACCGGTTCTGTGCTTCTCGCATCCAACGAGTTCCTGCGGCCATCACAAGACCGTGGGACCACCTTGTGGGAGGCCTTCCAACGCTACGTCTTCCGGTACGCGGTCGCCACTCCAGAACCTTTCGGCTCCATCGGCCATCTGTTCTGCGAGCAATGTGCGCAATGCCACTTAAGTTTGGCAATTCTGCGGATCTCCTCATTCGTGATTTGATCATGCAGGGAAACTAGCCCATCAGCCCTCACCCACATAGCCCTCTCCATTGCCCTTTGGGTGACTTTTAGCCTTCTTATAAGGCCCATTGTGAGCGACCACGTTTCAGTGCCATAAGTCATCACATCATCGTTTTACACATACATACATACAAGAACGCACACCTTCTTGTGAGGGTAAGCAGAAACTACAGAACGCCACCTGCTACGATCCTTACATACTCCTTTTTGCTTCGTTTATGTTCATACATCTGCGGGGTAACTGCGTAACACACTAACACTAGCAATGACTGTCATTTTGACAGTTCAATAACATACATTGCGTTATTTACGTTGTCGAGCAGAAGAATTTTTCGAACATATGAAGCAATGGATTAGCATTATCCTTCAAAATTGTTCAGATTATGGTTGATAGTGTGTTACGCAATTGGGGTGGTCAACCATGCACGCGGTTTGCGAATACTACGCACCTGATTATTCTGAAGAACATCACCAATAGGGCCGGACACTATATGTCCTTCTGGTGCGTCCGTCCCGGCGTGTCGTACCGCTACTTCGAGACGAAACTGTCGACTTATAAATATGAACATCATGCATACGTAGGCGACTGATTACTTTGAACTTATTATCATTATCTTAGTGATTTGAACAAATAACTTTTGAATGTCAGTGACATAATGACATAAGTGCGTTTGCGTCAAGTACGTTTGCAACATAAGTGCGTTTGCAACAGTCTTTCTACCCCCGAGCACGTTTCCTCTTGCGAATCTCCACTCAAGCTGGCCAATAAAGGCAAGCCAGAGGTGAGGAACAGGACTACTCCCGGGAGATAGGGTCCGTTGGGTCGCTACTACCCAACAGCTCGCCATATGCTGCCCTGCTGGTTTCTGTATCTCTCTTGGTCTGGTTCCTCACCCTTGACCTGTTCTAGCAAGCTGTACTCTGTCGGAACAGGACTAGAGTTCGGAACGCGCAAGTCCCACCATGACGTCAACGTAGAGACACGGCGATAAAGTTCTTATTATTATTAAAATTGAATCTCCCGTTGGAACTAAATGCTATGAACTTGAACATTTCGCAAGTTTGGCCTGATCCGACGCTTTCACAGCTTATTAAGAGAGGATTTTTCAGAAATCCTCCTTCGATAGGGTTGAATGGAACGTCAAAAACTTCATACGATCTTGAGAAAAAAACCGCACAGCTAGAGTTGTATTTTAGTATTCTATAGAGGTGTTTAATAAAAAAAATCTTCGCTCTATCGGCGTAGGCGCAATGACACCGAGTCATCGTAATCTTTATGAGTGCGATGGCAATGACTGTTGATTTCAATTACTACATCTACCGCTAGTCACTGTGGGAGGACAATGTCGGAATTCTCATTAATCATCACAGGTGGAGTTAAGCGGTTTTTTACACAGTGTATTATGATTTACTGAACATAGGTCTCCTTATGAACGTACAGACGCCAGCACATCAAGCTACCTGAAACTGGCGCCGATTCTGTTGTTCACAAATTAAACTAAATTTAAGTTCATGCATCATTTTCTTACTATTTCATTAAGAAAAGGACAGAAGATAAATATTAGTTTAGTCCTGTCAAATTAGTCAGCGCCTGACGTAAATTGACGTATTTTTAATAAGCAATTTTTTAATGTCGTCTAAATTGTCTATGGAGTATCTTAATTTGACAGGACTAAACTAATATTTATCTTCTGTCCTTTTCATAATGAAATAGAAAGAAAAAGATGCCTGAACTTAAATTTAGTTTAGTATGTGAACAACAGAATCGGCGCCACTGTCAAATTTTCCCTATCAACTTTGAACCTCATACTTAAGCAATAAAGTTGCAATTTTCCCTATCAACTTTGAACCTCATACTTAAGCAATAAAGTTGCAATTTTCCCTATCAACTTTGAACCTCATACTTAAGCAATAAAGTTGCAATTTTCCCTATCAACTTTGAACCTCATACTTAAGCAATAAAGTTGCAATTTTTCCTATCAACTTTGAACCTCATACTTAAGCAATAAAGTTGCAATTTTTCCTATCAACTTTGAACCTCATACTTAAGCAATGAAGTTGCAATTTACCCTATCAACTTTGAACCTCATACTTAAGCAATAAAGTTCCAATTTTTTTTTTAAGAAATTTGGCAGATTGTAGTATCTTGATGTGCTGGCGTCAGGGTTGATAAAAATCATGATTTTTAAAAAAAAATAAAAAAATCAGATTTATTTGATTTAAATCGGATTAATTTGATTGAAATCGGATTTTTTTGATTTTTTTTTACATTCTGATCTTTCTTAATTTGGAAGTCAGTTATTAATTAAATAATAACACTACTTAAACAGGGTTATTGGTAAAACATTAACTACCTATTAACAGGTCATTGTACTCATCATTATGAATAACTTTTACAATGGGACCAAACCTGAAATCGCGAAAAAAAATCAGCTGTTCCCTACATTTTGACGATTTATACGAAGATAAATGTAGGGAATTTGAATTTTTGGTTCTCGGACATGCCGGTTTCCTCACGATGTTTTCCTTCACCATTTTGAGAGCAGTGGTGATGAAATAATTTACACAAAGTAAAGCGCCTGTCTGGGTTCGAACCTACAACCTACAACTCGTAAGTCGCGGCCGTTACCACTTGGCCACCACTGCTCTCCATCCATCTTATAACTGTACATTAATCATGTGCTTTTCGCTGCCTTCATCAATATGAGGTTATAAATCGCCAAAATCCGGGAATGACACAGCATATACTGAATTGACCGTTTCAAAAGAATGCGACAATGACGTTCCACAAAAAGGCCTGTCCGTTTGTCCGTACGTACGTTGAAAACGGCGAGTAACTAACGCTAGATGTACTGTTAACTGTCAAAGTTAACGTAACTGCAGTTTGGGGTCTGTGGTTCTGTAGCAGGATAGCTTTTAATTTGTGTATTTTCTGTTAGTATATTTTGCGAACCAAAGTCGAATTCGTTGAAGAAGCCTTGGACTACCGTATCTTAGTTTTAGGAAAGGTCTGTAGGCCAGACTATAAAGGAGTTGCGTATTCTAGTGCATGAGCAGAGAGAACAGCGTTTTTTTCCCTACGGGGTGCATCGTTTTTGAGATATTAGCGAAAAACGCAAACTGGGAAGTTTGTGCCCACCTCCTCTACTCCGGCTTATCTTCTAGACGTCAGGACTTTGAGTATGTTCGCTCCCTAACCACCATGAAAAAGTTTCTGGAAGAATCGCTTCGGTTCCTACTCACGCACTCACAACAAAGGGGTGCCTTTTGGACCATTCGTTGACTGAACCACCATTGCATTTCAGCCTGTTGAAGTGCAATGCTTGAGTTTGCAAGAATACCGTTAGGGATGACAAATATTGCTAATAATCAACTTAGAATTTGCTGTGCATATCCCAAATAAAATATTTTTCTGTTTCTTTTTTTCTTTTCCTAATCATCAACATGTAGTTTCTTACAAAAATATGTACAGGAAGGTGCTGCTAAGTGCCTGGGTGTAAGTTGTATGACGTCATGATCTCTTTATCACCGTTTACGACACCAAAAACAAGAGCCGCGTAAACGCTTCCATTGCTGAGAACTACTATGACACATACAGAATCCTAAAAAAACTATTGAGTCATTGAAACAAAATGGCCGGTCACTGTCAAGGTCAGAACACCGGCCTATAGCGGTATTGAGAACTTGTGTTAATTTCGAGTTTTTTTATTGCAGTAGGTGTGGTAAGTGGCTATTTCCCTCGTGGGTACTCAGTCTCACGACTGTTGACTCTAGCGGTTTATCTGACCAATGTTAGCTTGGGATCTTATAAAGGTAACAGTTTCTTGATAGTAGTTTGAGAGCGAAATTCGGTTTACAGTTTGCCATAAAATCTTAAAAGGAAGCTATTTTTTTTCTATCCACTTGCCAGATAGGCTGGCAAACGTCAGATCTGTTGTACTTGTAGTCATGTTATAGAATTCGTAAATCTGAACATCATCGTCATCATTTCAGCCGAAAGACGTCCACAGCTGGACATAGACCTCCCCCAAGCACCTCCACTTCGACCGGTTCTGTGCTTCTCGCATCCAACGGGTTCCTGCGGCCTTCACAAGGTCGTCTGTCCACCTTGTGGGAGGCCTTCCAACGCTACGTCTTCTGGTACGCGGTCGCCACTCCAGAACCTTTCGGCGCCATCGGCCATCTGTTCTGCGAGCAATGTGCCCTGCCCACTGCCACTTAAGTTTGGCAATTCTTCGGGCTATGTCGGTTACCTTGGTTCTCCTGTAATCTGAACATATTATTTTTAAAATAAAGTCGATTTTCGTGTGTCTCTGTGACCGCTTCATTCAATCAATTAACTCAGCCTATCGCAGTCCACTGCTGGACATAGGCCTCTCCCAGACTGCGCCACAATACTCTGTCCTCCGCCTTCCGCATCCAGTCTGTCCCAACTCCCAGCCACCTTTTAAAGGTCGTCAGTCCGTCTAGCAGGGGTCCTTTTGAGTTTATCGCGTTCAGAAAGACGCGGTGGGGGGTTTTATAATACCCGTGGCGGATCACACACCACAACGCGCCACGCGACGGGATGCAAGTAACGTGCCCCCCCCGCGCGTGGTTTTTAACACGCTTTTATTAGGTCGACCTGTATGTAACTAACTATGTAATTAAATCTAAGGTAACTAATTTAACCATCTTCCAAGGGTCGTAGCGTAATGAAAATTGGCAGTTGTATGTAGTTCTGATGACAATACAATAATATGGTACTGTCGAACTGATCTGATGATGGAGCCGGAAGATATGAACTGGAACTTCATGATGGAAAATCGTATCATAGCTGTTTTGGATTTCTTAGAAGTCTTGTAATGAACTTTGACCATGATTAGTTTTTTGTTTTTACGTGCATTTATAAAAACGTGTTTTTCTAGTGTTTTTTAAACTATTAATTTATTTACATACAAATTCAATAGAAACGCACTTTCTTGCGGGGGAATTTGTCTCCGTTCCCGCGCCCCGTCGCGTGGTACGTTGCAGTGTGTGACCAGTGGATAGTGATAATGACCAGTGGCGCCACTTTTCCCCTTGTTTACACCCTTTCCCTTTGTGCATGGTACAGTCAACAAAACAGATAAGTATGCAGGATCGTCAGATACAGTTGAAGTTCAGTAAGAAACCGATGGATGTTGTCGACTGAAATTTAATTTGATAAATGAGCTGTTTGTTTTCTATTAATAAAATTAAATTTTATTCGAGAACATCCATCGGTTTCTTACTAAACTTCAACTATATGCGACGATCCTGCATACTTATTTGTTTTGTTGACTGTACATGTGTTATGGCTTATGGCAAAAAAATTAAGCAAGTAACAATTGAAGGGGTGATACTGACTGGACGAATTTATTATGGCATGAATGTAAGGGACAGAGGGGTCCGCGGCTAAATAATAACAGCCGCACAGGTCGATCGATCAGGTTAAGCTACGCTTGCCGCGGTTAGTCTGTGGATGGTTGACCATCTTTACATACCGAGACCCCTCCGAGCCTCGGAAAGCACGTTAAGCCGTTGGTCCCGGCTGTCATTCGTGGATCTTTAACAGTCGTTACGGGTAGTCAGAAGCCCGAAAGTGTGACAACCAGTCTTACCAAGGGGTAACGTATTACCCAGTAACTGGGTTGTGGAGGTCAGATAGGCAGTCGCTCCATGTAAAATACTGGTATTCAGCTGCATCCGGTTAGACTGGAAGCCGACCCCAACATAGTTGGGAAAAGGCAGGCAGATGATGATAATGAATGTGAAAAAGGGTGACAACATCAACAAGCATGATTGTGCATTCAAGATATTTACAAGACAGATGTGAGTTGGTAATGTTCTTCAGAAAGGTCAGGTTGCGTGCGTGACCGACGGGGTAATTCCGTAACACACTAACAGTAGCAATGGCTTTCAATTTGACAAGCTCAACAACATTCGTTGCGTTGTTGAACTTCAAACATTTTTGAAGTGAAAACTTCTTTAGAATAGAATAGAATACTCTTTATTATGTACACCATATAAATATATTCTCTATGCGCGTTGGGCATTTCTTGAGATAGGAAAAAACCATTGAACTCGCTCTGTTTCACTGTTACCGTAAGCGACACCGCGAGTGTTTTGTTTATAAGACGATTGAAAAAATACCCGCTTCGGATGTGATCGGAGGTCCTCGGGATGTACTCGGTTTTAATGTATATCCGAGTGTCAGTGAGTGATGGCAAAATATTATGTTTGTGTTTTGTTTTTACTTCTGTCGGCACTCCCGGAGTGCCACTGTTGTTCTTATAACTAAATAACCATTACAATAAAGTTGATATTTGTTTAACTTTAAAAAAACATAAATATGAATAGACTTGTATGTACTTACACGCATGTAGGCAAGTGAGTTCAAGTACGGTAAATGCAAGTCTTTTCAACTAACAAACAATGCTGACGGAGGTTCGAAGGTCAGATCTATGAATATAATGCCGTTCGGCTCCTTTGCATAGGCAATGTGCGATAAATATCACGCCAAGACGTGCATGATGCGTCAAAATCTACCTACGTAATATCATCTGCCTAGCCTTTTCCCAACTGTGTTGGGGTCGGCTTCCAGTCTAACCGGATGCAGCTGAATACCAGTATTTTACATGGAGTGACTGCCTATCTGACCTCCACAACCCAGTTACTGGATAATACGATACCTCTTGGTAAGACTGGTTGTCAGACTTTCGGGCTTCTGACTACCCGTGATGACTGTCAAAGATCCACGAATGACAGCCGAGACCAACGGCGAAGCACGGAGGGGTCTCGGTATGTAAAGATGGTTACCCATCCACGGACCAACAGCGGCAAGCGTAGCTTAACCGGATCGATCGACCTGTGCTACTGTTATTATTTAGCTACGGGCCCCTACGTAATAGATTAGGTTAATATTCAACAGACTAGCCTATTTTACTACGTCAAACCATAAAACTTTCAATAGTAACTAACAATTTCGTAAAGGCTTGAGAAAAAACCCAAACAAAATACAAAATATTTAATTCATTATCGATATTATTTGTGGTTTTGTACATCCCTAACTTGGCTCACACTACTTCAAACGAGTGTTACCATGTAATTATGCTGGTTTTCCCCCTTTGTGGGGTAAGTGTGTTACTTTATGTGTCATTTTAATGACATCGCGTGACAGCTTTTTCTAACCTATTTCTTATGCAATATTATGGAAACTTTGGCGTAAACCCTGGTTTTCTCAGATTGTTTTTCTTGTCTATCTAAATGTGTAAAGTTCTTGTTATTTTGGACAGACAATCAGGTTTGACAGCAGATTGACTGTAACTTGGGTATTTTATAAATTGTAATTCCGTTAAGTAAATTAAATCCTTATGTAAATTTCGGCACTGTTACCGTAACCGACACTTATGTTTTAAGTTTTGGCCATTATAAAGACATCAACGCGCGGTACATTTTCTTTGGGAAGAATAACCTTCAAACATATTTATAAAATTACTATGCTTTGTTTTCACTTCTGTCGGCACTCCTGGAGTGCCACTGTTTTTTTTTTTATCTTGGTTTTGGCTCGCAGTGTTGTGTTCCTGGCGTGATGTTGACTTTCAATGAAGATGCACCAAAATAGTCCTGAATTTGATCCCCCCCATAGCTATCCTAAAATAGCGTATTGACAAACTGGCTATTCTCGTACAGAGTCCCGACCAAAATTAAGTTTATTTCCGTACTAAAGTGATTGTTAAGATGTTGTCATTCAGGTTAATTAGGGATGACGGCTTTAAACGGTTCTAGGATATTTGTTGGCGTTTTGGGATGTCCGTTGTTGTGAAAGACTGAGAGGCAACGTATGTTTTTGTTTGAACACGGAAATAGTTTAAATAATAACAGCCGCACAGGTCGATCGATCAGGTTAAGCTACGCTTGCCGCGGTTGGTCTGTGGATGGGTGACCAAGACTATCTTTACATAACGTGACCCCTCTGTGCCTCGGAACGTTGGTCCCGGCTGTCATTTGTGGGTCTTTGACAGTCGAGACTACCCGTAAGGTAGTCAGAAGCCCGAAAGTCTGACAACCATTCTTACCAAGGTGTATCGTATTACCCAGTAACTGTGTTGTGGAGGTCAGATAGGCAGTCGCTCCATGTAAAATACTGGTATTCAGCTGCATTCGGTTAGACTGGAAGCCGATCCCAACATAGTTGGGAAAAGGCTAGGCAGATGATGAAGGTCCCAATAAAAAACCCCCCCGACCGATTTCACGGTGGCCCATCTCAATGGAGATTAGCCAGGTACGCAGAAGATATTATATTGCACAAGTTTTTGCGCAAACACAGGTGCGCTCTCGGTTCCTTTACTCTCATAGTCCGATGGGACGGCAATCCGACACGACCGGGGAGAGATCAGGTGCAGGACCAACGGCTTCACGTGGTTTGCGAGACCCAGGACCCCCCAGCACGGCAGTCTGCAAAAAAAATTAGAAGGTTACCTCCAAACCGAACAATAAACCGGTAGTATTAAAAAATACTTCAAATTAGATCATGAAACTTTGCCTAACAACTGAACTAAATAAAACAGATACTGGCGCCGATTCCCTTGTTCACAAACTAAACTAATTTTAAGTTCAGTACATCTTTTTCTTTCTATTTCAATATGACAAGGACAGAAGATAAATATTAGTTTAGTCCTGTCAAATTAGTCCGCGCCTGACGTAAATTGACGTATTTTTAATAGCCAATTTTTTAATCTCGTCTAAATTGTCTATGGAGTATCTTAATTTGACAGGACTAAACTAATATTTATCTTCTGTCCTTTTCTTAATGAAATAGAAAGAAAAAGATGCATAAACTTAAATTTAGTTTAGTTTGTGAACAACAGAATCGGCGCCAATGTTTCTTATTTTTTTCAAATTATCATTTTCATTTTTCATTTTCACTATAAAAAGCAAATACCTAAACTATTGGCGTTGCCTGCTGCCCAGCACCGTATTATGTCTCGCTCTCACTTAAGGGCCCCTTTTCCGAAATTTACGTTTCTAGATCGAGTTGTTTTCATAGAAATCACCATATTTAAATTCGCAAAAAAATATATAGTACAGATACATGTTTAATCTAGTGACTTTTTTGGTTAAAAACACAATATTTAACATTTTGCTCGACAAAAAAAAAATCAGAAGTAAAGTCGATTTTGAAAGGATTTTAAGTTGTATGAGACTTGGGGGAACACAATTTTTATGAAAATTTTACATTTCATTTACTAATCAGGTTTAACAGGGATATTATTGGATAGATTTTTAATATGGCACTTATTTTTTTCCATATAAAATAAATGCGTGAAAAACGACTCGCGCGCACCGCGCCAGTGTCCTGCCGGACGTCATCGAGGGAGGACCTATGCAATTTTTGCTCGCAACCACATTATCGTCTTCGCGCGCGTAATAGTGCCTACTTACCTGAGTAAAAACGTGTTGTATTAGAAGTAGTTAAAATGGCAAATAAAAAAAACAAAATTAAGAAAAAAAGGGCATCTGAAGTGAAGAAAACTTGTGGTTCTCTACACAGACTAGCGAAGTCAGTATGACTAGAGTTTTAAATCTTTAATATTTTTAATGGAAACATTCACCTTTACATATTTTTACATAAACTGACGATCCGAATGGCGCAGCGGTAGTGAGGCCGCCTTACGATCTTAGGGTCCGGGTTCGAATCTCGGTAGGGGCAAATGTTTGTGTGATGAGCATGGACATTATTTTGTTCCTGAGTCATGGATGTTTGTACATAAGAAGTAGGTACCTATGTATTTACAAAAAAAGTATATATTTATTATATCAACTACCTGGTGTCCACGACACAAGCCAACGATATTTATTTATTTACTAGCTGTTGCCCGCGATTTCGTTCGCGTGGAAATTTGAAAGTGTATGAAAAAAACATGTGTGCAATTCACACGTGGTAGAAGTGAAACCTTCAAAAAGAGCACAAAGAGAACCACGAACTTAAGAAACACTATACAATGCTTCCTATCTAATTTTTAACCCCCGACGCAAAAACGACGGGGTGTTCTAAGTTTAACGTGTGTGTGTGTGTGATTTTTTTATTTCGTGCTTTTTGTAGGGATTCCTTAATTTTATTTTTGTCGGGGGTTTTTAAAATTTTTAATTTAATTTTTTTATCTCCCACGTTAAATCTTATGAATTTATGTGTCTGTCGCCAACGCCAATAACACTAGTTTACAGCGTTTTTGTTCATGAGATGAAAACCATGTGTTTGCATAGAGGATAAAATGCTTAATGAGATTCTGAAGTGGAAAAAATTTAGATCGTCTAGTTTTCAAATTTTTTTCTTTTTTTTTGTTAATTTTAAGATTACCATTTAGTGAAAGTATTACATATTGCCAATTTTACTCTGTTTTAATTCAGATTTGTATCAGTATCTCTTAAATTAGACCAACAGTAATCTGCTAACTTTTTTTTATACCAGAAATCTTGACTTTGACTTTGACTTTGCCATCCTTCAATTCAGATCCTTCGAAATCAAAATCACACATCTGGCTCGAAATGGGGTCTTAGGTTCTGTCTCCAATTCTGTGGGTTTTGCTTCGTTTTATTGACTGAAACTACTAGGCAACATCGGGTAAGGCATTCTTTTCGAATGTAGCATAGGATTTGACCCACGGTGTGGAACCTAAGATAGAAACACGCTTGTACGATACGACTACATACAGATAGCACAGCTAATAGAAATCTCTATTCCTAGACAGCACGTTTCGCCGAAAACTTTGTTGATAGACAACATTGTCCGTAGATATCACGGTTCATAGGAAGGACTGTTGACAGAGATCTCTGTTCATAGATAGCACTTCTTGCCGTAAACTTTGTTCATAGAAACCACTGTTTCCCTTGGTTAAAAAAGCGCAACATAGGATGCAAGAGCGAGCGAAGGGCACCCCGAGGTTCGGTTTGGTTACTTTAAACCCTTTACACAGAAATAGGAGCCCCGCCAAGCGGGGCTCCGTCGACATAGGATGCAAGAGCGAGTGAATAGGAATACAGCTTACTTAAAAAATAATGATCTAATTGGTTTCCGTGAACCAAAGGTGCTTTCTGTGAACCAAGGTGAAACATTGGTTTCTATGAACAAAGTTTCCGACAAGAAATGCTATCTATGAACAGAGATCTCTGTCAAAAGTGCTTCTTATGAACCGAGATATCTACGAACAATGTTTTCTATCAACAAAGTTTTCGGCGAAACGAGCTGTCTAGGAATAGAGATTTCTATTAGCCATGCTTTCTGTATGTAGTTGTATCATACAAACGTGTTTCTATCTTAAGTACCACACTCTTTGACCCATGGGTCATCATTATATTGTATGTAACACCACTTGTTCTGGTTTTTAAAGGCTACATATTTAGTTAGGCAAAAATAACAGCTAGTTTCGTGATTTGTTAGGTCTTGCCACAAAATTGACAATCTAAATTGCACGTATTTTTTATTTCTTGCTACCGTATTTGTTAGTACTTTTCATCTACTACTTGAAAAACCCTTTTTATTAAAATTTGCTACCGAAAGTTGAAGTTAAATAAAGTAGTGCATCCATTTTTATAGCTTCTGTAACCGATCTGTTTTTTTTACTACATATTTTTCTTGTAAATAAAACAAAAAATGTTATGATCTAATTTGCACTGTCTGAAAAACATTTTCAACAAAAAACACTACAAACTGAAAAATAACTTTAATTTCGGAAGTCGGTGTCTTAGGGATCAGTATTTTAGTTTTTGCCACCGACTTCCGAAATTAAAGTTATTTTTCAGTTTGTAGTGTTTTTTTTGGAAGTCGGTTTTTTTTTTGTTAAAAAGTTTTTATTTCTCGCTTTTTAGTGGGTCTATTTATAATTTATCTAAGTTACAATAGAATAATGTCAACTTGCCCATCGCCTTTTTATAAAATATTCCTTTTCTCGATGCAGGGACGTTAATTGTTGAGGATAGGGAATGCAATCCGGATTATCCGTAATCCGAAAAATCCGGATATCCGCACATTTTTACTAGACTTCCAAATCCGGATTTGAAAATCGAATCCGGATTTTTTGAATAATTACATTTTTAAGAAATTGTAACAAAAAAATCGTTTCGGCTCTGGGGGAAGCGAGCAGGGCGCGGGACGCGGGTCGAGAAAGTATGTGAGGCGTCCTTGATCATTCCGTTCATTCCGCTTACAAGTGTCTTCAGAGTGCATTCCGCCTACAAGCGTCGTATCAGAGCGTGCTTTTTCCGCAGCATGAATTATGTGAATTCGCAGCAGGTTAAACGACAGCACTTTAGATGCCTTATTATTTTTGAGGTCATCGAGCATTGTACCGAGTCTCATCTCCATGGTCTCAGTCACGACTACGATATCGGTGGCAAACCGAAGGTGGGTTATGTACTCGCCATTGATGTTAATGCCAGCCCCTTTTCAGTACAGAACCTTGAAGACATCCTCCAGTGCACTGGTGAACAATTTCGGAGAGATAACGTCTCCCTGTCTCACACCTCGCTGCAGAAGGATAGGTTTCGAGGTCTGATCCTGGAGTCGGACTGACATAGTAGCGTTTTCGTACAGACACTTCAGCACCTCGACTTACCGATAGTCGATCTGGCACCGTTGAAGAAATTGAAGTACAGCCCATGTCTCGATCGAATCAAAGGTTTCTCGTAGTCCACAAACGCTAAGCAGAGAGGTAGGTTATATTCTTCGGTTTACTGTATAACCAGTCGCAGCGTATATATGTGGTGTAAACCTGCGCGCGAGACGGTTCGTGATGACTCTCAAAAACACCTTGTACAGTCACGAGCAAAAATATGTATACACTTGGCTTTATTCAAAGCCAATTTTCTCCTTTATTTTTTAATGAAAATTTATGTTATTACGAACATAGTATTTTCGAACCCATAGGTTTATGTAAAGTGTCGTATTTCAACGTTGCATTTGTTATTTTACGAAAAAATCGCAGTTGAAAGTGGCCAAGTGTTGACATATTATTACTTGTGACTGTACACATGGCTCAGAAGTGAGATGGGCCTATAATTATTAAGAAGGGCATTGTCGCCCTTCTTAAAGAAAAGTATCACCACACCTCTGTTTCATGCCTGTAGTGATTTACCCTCTAGTATGACGGAACCAAACAGCTTCTGAAAGGCCTTAGAAACGGGTTTTCCGCTGGCCTTCACGAACTCGGCCGTAATTCCGTCATCACTTCGCGCCTTGTTGTTTTTGAGCTGCTTCAGAGCCATCCTCATCTCGTACAGGCTGACGTCCGGGATGTCTTCGGTGTAGTGTTGGGTAAATCTAGTTCTTTGGTAGTTTGCCAGATTTATAACAGGGTTACTTGTAGATTTGTTTAACTGACCATAGAACCTCTCGATCTCTCTTAACAGCACAGGTTTGGCGGACACGATCCTGTCATAATAGGTCGTTAGTTTCCTAAGCTGGCTCTGGCCATTAATCTCTAGCAGAGACCTTGGAGCCTTTAATTTTGTATGTGAAAAGCACAGAACCGGTTGAAGTGGAGGTGCTTGGGGAGGCCTATGTCCAGCAGTGGACGTCTTTCGGCTGAAATGATGATGATGAATTATTTTATCATCGTTACTTAGCACGCGAGACACAGACTAATTATTTTAATAAGAATAAGTACATATTATAGCAATACCATCATAATTATGGTATTTAATGATGATAGTTTGAATAATTCCAAATCAAGAAATTTAAAAAATCGTTTGATGTGATTTTCGTGTGCTTTTATTTTAATCCATTTACACAAATTTATGAAATATCATATTAACCAACTAATATGGGTAGATTTGTTTATTTTCATGAAAAATCCGTAATATCCGGATAATCCGGATTGGACCAAAAATCCGTTCTTAAAAATCCGGATTTTGAAACAGAACGGATTTGCATTCCCTAGTTGAGGAGTTCTCCTTTTATTAGTTTTTAGACTAGATGCTGATAATCCTGGCTGCAGCATCAGGCCAGACTTATGTCAACATTGCATTGAACTTAAAATTAGTCCTGTTTAAAATGAGCCCAAATACGAGTACGGTGCTGTAATTTCAAGGTTTGTACTTTTTCTGATGCTCCTGGCTTCAGCATCAGGTCTTCGGTGTTTCTCAGTAACAGTACGTTTATCCACACATCGAGCCCTTTTCAATGAGCCTAAACACGATATATCTGCTGTTACTTGTCGAGAAGTTAGGTACTCTGCAGACTATCCTGACTGCAGCATCAGGTCATGACTTGATGATCATGAGACCAAATGTGGCAAATGCCCTATCAAACATCAAAACAATTTACTAAAACAGTCCTTGCCTGGTCGAGTAACTTCTTACTGTTAAGGAGTTGTAGCTTCCATCATCAGCCCAGCTACCTGAGATGGTGACAACCATACACAAATACACAAGATACTTCATAAAATATGCGAAAAACAATAAGTGAGCCTATAAAATTTGAGGGTTGCCCTCGATTTCTATAAGATCCCATCATCAGATCCTAACTTGGTGACAATGGGACCACCTCAGAACTGTCTACTTTCGAACAAAAAAAGAATTTTGAAAATCCGTCGACAATTGGCGGAGTATTCGATGAACAAACAAACAAAAAAAAAAAAAAAAAAACATACAATCACCCGAACATAGTACCTCCTCCTTTTTGTGAAGTCGGTAAAAATAGAATTTCATTAAATGTTTCCTTTTTGAGTTTAAGACAATTAATTGATCACTACGTAACCAGATTAAGGGGCTGTCACCCGAAATTGAGTTCCGATGTTTCGGTATTTTTAGCCACGCCCACTATTTCTCCGATATCCTAGCGCCATTCTTAAAGGGCGGTGATACAGTGAATTACCGAGTCAGGCACGGTGACGCGGTTAATAATAATTAACAATGAACCAATAGATGGCGCTGTTTTATATTATTATTCATCTCATGGAAGTAGTAAAGTCAGTAATTTTTATAATGTAATATTGACGAAACAGGTACACGAACAGAAATAATGAAACTCTAAACAAATAGTTCCTTATAAGCTGTTTTGTACAACGCATAGCGTAAATTCATCGCTTTTAACAAGGCTTGGTTGGTCTAATGGTTTTTGCATAGATTGTGAATAGCGAGTTATCGAGTTCGAAACCAAGTTGAGTCATAACAGGGAATTTGTATTGGTTTTTTTAGTTTTAGGATATTATCATTGTTTTTTTTTATTTATTTTGTATATATTTAGAATATTTTCATTGTTTTTTTTTATTTATTTTGTATATTTTTAGAATACATATTTATTAATGTTCTTTACAATAAAAAGACACGTTTGGCGAACAGTTCAGAAACGGATCTGGGACACCTGCGCAAAAGACATTTCCGCGAATGGACTTTTGCGCGAATAGACTTTTGCGCAAATGGACTTTTGCGCGAATGGTCGTTGGCGCGAAATACTCTTGCGCGAAAGACACTTGCGCGAAGGACACTTGCGGGTGTCATTCATCAAAAGACAATAATTGCGCGTAATACATATTAGCGTAAGACACTTGCGCAAAAGACACTTGTGTAAAAAGCACTTAAGTGCGAAAGACTAGAGTGAAAGTAGCGCGAATAAAACGGCTATCTCTGCATTGTGCTATGTCTTTTGTTGTGGCACAGCTGCTGGCTAAATGAAATAAAAACAGCAATAGCATAATCTGGGAGTACCTCCAAGCGGTGAAGGTGATAACAGTATGAGGCCCGCTTGCACCACAAATCACTAAATATATTTGACGCTAAACGAATTTAAAACATCCTGCAATTTTATTCAGTTTCTTGAAGTTGACAGAGACTGAATAATGTTATTTATGGTGCAAGCGAAGCGGACCTATGTCTAACTAAAACTCCCATCAAATTCACGCCTGCGGGCTTATGGTGTTGCTGTCTTTATTGATATACTTATTTGTGTTTGGCAAGGTAGCCTACCCGGTAACGCAGGGGAACAGCCACATATCAATATGAGTTCCAACGAAGATACTTTTTGTTCTAATCTACCCTCTCCTATTTTAATTAACTTCCATCAACGTGCCCCCTTATTACTACCATCATCCTTCTCGTCAACTACTCCTGTCATCTGCATCACCATCAGCTTCTCGTCAATTTCTACTGTCATCTCCACCACCATCAGTTTTTCATCAACCGTTCGGCGCGGAGATTGGATAACCTACTTAGTGTCGCTTGGTGTCCAACTTTTAACCTTTTTAGGGTTCCGTACGCAAAGGGTAAAAACGGAACCCTATTACTAAGACTTCGCTGTCCGTCCGTCAGTCCGTCTGTCTGTCACCAGGCTGTATGTGAAGAACCGCGGTAGCTAGACAGTTGAAATTTTCACAGATGATGTATTTCTGTTGCCGCTATAACAACAAATACTAAAAACAGAATAAAATAAATATTTAAGGGGGCTCCCATACAAAAAAACGCAAAAAAACGTGTTTTTTCGGCGTTTTTGCCGTCTGTCTGTCGCCAGGCTGTATCTCAAGAACCGCGGTAGCTAGACAGTTGAAATTTTCACAGATGATGTATTTCTGTTGCCGCTATAACAACAAATACTAAAAACAGAATAAAATAAATATTTAAGGGGGCTCCCATACAAAAAAACGCAAAAAAACGTGTTTTTTCGGCGTTTTTGCCGTCTGTCTGTCGCCAGGCTGTATCTCAAGAACCGCGGTAGCTAGACAGTTGAAATTTTCACAGATGATGTATTTCTGTTGCCGCTATAACAACAAATACTAAAAACAAAATAAAATAAATATTTAAGGAGGCTCCCATACAAAAAAACGCAAAAAAACGTGTTTTTTTCGGCGTTTTTGCCGTCTGTCTGTCGCCAGGCTGTATCTCAAGAACCGCGGTAGCTAGACAGTTGAAATTTTCACAGATGATGTATTTCTGTTGCCGCTATAACAACAAATACTAAAAACAAAATAAAATTAATATTTAAGGGGGGCTCCCATACAAAAAAAACGTGTTTTTTTCGGCGTTTTTGCCGTCTGTCTGTCGCCAGGCTGTATCTCAAGAACCGCGGTAGCTAGACAGTTGAAATTTTCACAGATGATGTATTTCTGTTGCCGCTATAACAACAAATACTAAAAACAGAATAAAATAAATATTTAAGGGGGCTCCCATACAAAAAAACGCAAAAAAACGTGTTTTTTTCGGCGTTTTTGCCGTCTGTCTGTCGCCAGGCTGTATCTCAAGAACCGCGGTAGCTAGACAGTTGAAATTTTCACAGATGATGTATTTCTGTTGCCGCTATAATAACAAATACTAAAAACAAAATAAAATAAATATTTAAGGAGGCTCCCATACAAAAAAACGCAAAAAAACGTGTTTTTTTCGGCGTTTTTGCCGTCTGTCGCCAGGCTGTATCTCAAGAACCGCGGTAGCTAGACAGTTGAAATTTTCACAGATGATGTATTTCTGTTGCCGCTATAACAACAAATACTAAAAACAAAATAAAATTAATATTTAAGGGGGGCTCCCATACAAAAAAAACGTGTTTTTTTCGGCGTTTTTGCCGTCTGTCTGTCGCCAGGCTGTATCTCAAGAACCGCGGTAGCTAGACATTTGAAATTTTCACAGATGATGTATTTCTGTTGCCGCTATAACAACAAATACTAAAAACAAAATAAAATTAATATTTAAGGGGGGCTCCCATACAAAAAAAACGTGTTTTTTTCGGCGTTTTTGCCGTCTGTCTGTCGCCAGGCTGTATCTCAAGAACCGCGGTAGCTAGACAGTTGACATTTTCACAGATGATGTATTTCTGTTGCCGCTATAACAACAAATACTAAAAACAAAATAAAATTAATATTTAAGGGGGGCTCCCATACAAAAAAAACGTGTTTTTTTCGGCGTTTTTGCCGTCTGTCTGTCGCCAGACTGTATCTCAAGAACCGCGGTAGCTAGACAGTTGAAATTTTCACAGATGATGTATTGCTGTTGCCGCTATAACAACAAATACTAAAAACAAAATAAAATAAATATTTAAGTGGGGCTCCCATACAACAAACGTGTTTTTTTCGGCGATTTTGCCTTGTGGTACGGAACCCATCGTGTGCGAGTTCGACTCGCACTTGGCCAGTTTTTTCTATATTTTTGAGAAAAATATAACATTGGGTAAAAATTATTGGAATCGATTCAGTTACTTATTCTGAACAAACTATATTCAGGTTTCGCATACTTATACTAAAAACAAAGTTGTGTAAATATAGTTTTGATAACAATAATTATGAAAACACATATTGGAGATGCATTGACGATATAGGCGGCATGATAAAGGTAACAAGTGTTGGGGTCGATGCCACTTGTCTGGTGATTCAGTAACATTAAAATGCCAGCACAATCATGTTCCCAGTCGGGCAACGATTGAAAAAAGGGATATTATAATGCAACATGAAAAATCAGGCAATCCGAACGCAATCTGCACCTCAGCAGCTAATTGCAGATCATACCATTAGCACTGCATCAATTGAGTCAGCCGGAAAATTGCCTACAGTAACGTCCTTGAAAAAGTGCATACAGGAATCGCAATGCAAATATTTCAGCCCCAGCGAACCCCTTTTCGCTTCTAACCCTCGAAATTCCTGATACTAACAGCAAAACCAGTCGCTTTTTTTTCTTTTTTAAAGTAGCACAGTTGGTGATATTTTATTTACATTACAATCTAGCCTATTAGCTAATAAGTAATATAAATACCTATAACTTAAACTGATAAGTAACTATAAAATCCCACTAAAAACATTTTCATGTAAAATGTTGCCAAGACGAGACCACATATGGCTCGCACTGTCAAAAAGTTATCAGATCTCATGTAGAGCCAAGCTTCTGACTCTACACGCCCTAACTTCACAAACTCTACACCTTAGTCAAAATATGTGGCTTGGCCGTTTCGTTACTACAAGAACTATTGTATAACATAAAAGTAATGAACAGTGAATAAATTTTTCACCTTACGCCCATGTGATGGTAGCGAAACGGTATCAATCGCTTAACCACTGCGCCAACCGTGCCGACAATGGAAGTTTTTAGACGGATTACGTCAGCAGAAAAGCCTAACGGAGCTAAAAATTTATCAAATTTTGTCAAGTGGCTCAAAACACAAATAGCCGTCCAAGATATGGGCAAGCTTCAATAAGATTAAAAGACTTGGTTGAGTCTATCAGGGAAAGACACCTATGATGAAAAATTTGAAATTTTTCACGTCCGCCATCTTGGATTTTTATTTTGACCCCACTATCGACTTCAGCGCCCTCGAAAACCACAAAAACGACACCGATCACGAAAAATTTGAACATTTTCGCGTCCGCCATCTTGAATTTTCATTTTGGCCTCACTATCGGCTTCAGCACCCTCGAAAATCATGAAAACGACACCCATGATGAAAAATTTGAAACTTTTCACGTCCGCCATTTTGATTTACATTTTGACCTCACTATCGGCTTCAGCACCCTCGAAAACCATGATGAAAAATTTGAAACTTTTCACGTCCGCCATCTTGGATTTTCATTTTGACCTCACTATCGGCTTCAGCACCCTCGACAACCATGAAAACGAATTTGAAAAATCTTTTCAGCCGCCATCTTGGATTTTAATTTCGATTTTTCTATCGGCTTTACAACTTTCGAAAATCATAAACGATATCCATGATGAAGCATTGGTGAATTGTGGGTGTACTATACACTCCTGCCCAACCCTTTGAAAGAATACATGCGTGATGTTATTTAGAAATCTCATTTTCCTCAACTTTGTCGCGCAACTGTCTCGTCGCGCAAGCGGATTCGCGCGTCTGCTTCGCTTCTGAACTGTTCGCCAAACGTCTCTTTTTACTGTAAAGAACTTTAATAATTATTCTAAAAATATACAAAATAAATAAAAAAAAAAACAATAAAAATATCCTAAGACTAAAAAAAAACAATGATAATATCATAAAACTAAAAAACCAATACGAATTCCCTGTTATGACTCAACTTGGTTTCGAACCCGATAACTCGCTATTCAGAATCTATGCAAAAACCACTCGACCAAGCGAGCCTTGTTATAAGCGATGAATTTACGCAATGCGTTGTACAAAATAGCCTAGTAACTATTTGTTTAGAGTTTCATTTTTTCTGTTCGTGTACCTGTTTTGTCAATATAAAAATTACTTATATTACTACTTCCATGGGACGTATTGGTTTGTTAGTATAGAAGTGATTTTTTGCTGGCTTCCGACATTTTTGTTTGATGATAATATGAAATGAACGGATTGCGAGGCAAAGCGACATACGTCCGTCTAGCAGCGCGCCTAAGCGATCACTGTCGGATTGCGTACATAAGAAAGAGAAGCGCGATTTCGCGACGCTCGTACATTTTTACAAACCACAAAATAATTAATTACCTCAAAATAAGTTGAGTTGTCAAAAATATTAGACAACCAAGTTTTGTATTTTGATATGATACGTTATTGTTATAAATTTTACCAACGTACGTTGGTAAATAATTCAGATTTTTTTGTTGGAAGATCAGTTTAGGAGGTTAGTTTACCATTTTTTTGTATCGAGAAAACTTTTCAAAAACGTGTTTTGAAAACAACGAAGTTTTAGGAAATATGTTCAAGATTAACATATATTTTTTCCGCTGTCTCAAACTGTATAGATTTGGCTAAAAAATTGTTGGAGACAAGCCTATTTGGGTCTATTCAGCGCCTTAAGCCAAAACTTCTTGTGAGTGTTATAAAAAAACCAGACTTGATAAAAACATTTTACATTTATTTTTACTGATTAGAAGGTAGTCACAAAACAAATCCAACGGTTTTGTCCTGTGAACGAAAAAAAATAAAAATTTGTAAACTAGTGTAATATTTGTACTACTGATTTATTTGTACTGTGGCGTGCTCGTCCGCCGCCATAGGTCACCGGAGTTCATACCGCGACGGCTCCTGTGCAACGCGGGCGCAAGCCGACTCAGCGCGTAAAATGCCTAAAGTTTCGGGAAAAGGGGCCCTTAATCCGCCAGCAGTATTGTGAGAGCGAGATAGAATGAATTTTAGCTGAGGTAGTAACAGCTGAATGGACTTTGGCACACGAATAGAATCAAGACATGAGTTATTACATAGGATACTTTTTCACCCGGTAATAATTGTTTTTCCGTTGGATAATTTCCGACCTCCACACGGGCGAAGCCGTGGGCCAAAGCTAGTCGAAAAGACAAACAGTACCTACCTACCTACGTTCAAAAGACGTAAATTAACTCGCAAAATAACCAATTTATAAGCGTGTAAAGAAATAAGCAATATTAAATACAGTGTGAGTCTTCATAATGTGCACATAACGACATGAGGGAAACATAGCTTAATTTTATCCCAACATTTTAGAATAAACTAAGATTGACCTGGCTCTTGCAGGCTAGATAACTAACCGACCAACATAGTTATGATACTTGAACAGAATGAATATGAAGTATTTAATAGGTTCCTATCATTTCTTTCATGTTGCCGTCAATCAGTTTAATTCTTTTATTCAATTCTTCATCCATCCGCTATTTAATATCTCTTTGATATCACGATGAAGCTATAAAACTATCGAATCGATACTTTGTAAGGTGAGTTGCACGATTATCGGTTGTGATTTGTTAATTATTTTATTATTTACCAGTGACTACTTTAATATTTTTCTACTGGTAATCTTCTATAGTCTCATAAATTATCCCAGGTTCTTCAAAAAGGTTTTGGAATCTTAAGTTACTGAAATTCTATCCTATGTTTTAAGATTAGCAACACATTTAACATAACAAATTACGCCAAAATTATTAGGTATATTCTTTGGTTGTATAGTAGGTACCCTAACATTTCGCTAGGTCTAAGTCCCAGACTAGTTATTAAAGGGGGACAAATTGCCAAAACATTACATAAATAATAATTAAAAAAAAACAACTTCAAAAAGAAATTAACTCAAAATTTTATGACATAACTTTAATTTCGGAAGTCGGTGTCTTGGGATCTGTATTTTAGTTTTAGTTTTGACCACCGACTTCCGAAATTAAAGTTATTTCAGAATTATTTTGAGTTACTTAATTTCTTTTTGAAGTCGATTTTTTTTTAAATACCTTTTTTATTTCGTAATTTTTAGTTTTCCTTTTTTTTTTGAAGTCGGTAAAAAGACATGCCGCAAACAGGCCCCGTCTACCTCCACATTGAATCCAAACACTTCTGCTCACCTCCCAACCGGTACCGACAGCTTTCTAATAATTATAATAATAAGCTATTAGGAGAAAGAACTCATATTAATGATATTCGTGGTTTTAGCACTAAAACCGTTACAGACCCAATGAGGTTGAAACTGTCGAAAGTCTAGTTTTTTTTTTGAGATTGGATTTTTGATTTTTCCAATCGATTGTTTGGTTGTTGGTTAAAGTAGAGCAATCTGTAGGTACTCATAAGTGAAACGATTGTATTCTTATAAGAATAAAGTTATCTCAAACCTCAAGTTATATTTTAGAACTAGCTTCTGCCCGCGACTTAGTCCGTGTGAAATTTCTTGTACACACGACGACATATCAAGCATTTCTATGTTTAGCTGACCTCACATTATATAGGTTTTTCGTACAATGAGAAGTCAGCTTCTACTGGAAATGTATATATACTTGGTAAGTCGTCATGCGTACCGCGATCCATCCCGTCGCATCACATCGCCTGTCCGTAGCGCTAAATTAATTAATTATTTACTAAAGTAATTAATTATTTATTAAATTAATTAATTATTTACTAAATTAATTAATTATTTACTAAATTAATTAATTATTTAATTCGTTTTCGCTTAGCGTTCTTCCTGACATTTTTCTTTTTACCACGCTCCTAAGGGTTATTAGTCAAGAATTGGGCTATCAAATACAAAAAGATTTTTGGCAAATCTGATCGGTAGTTCCAGAGATTTGCGCGTTCAAACAAAGTCGTAAGTCGTATCCACTTCGTCATCACTGCTCTTGTCCCACGTGCGAACTTTCATCTTTGTTTTTCTGGCGGAAAAAGCTTCGATATCCAGCCAATTTCCGTTTCCACCAAATGCTAATTATTAGCCTCTTTGTGGCCTTAAAAGGCCACAGGCAGAATCATAAAAGGATAACATTATGAATCGAAATGGACAGTTAACTGTAAGTTAATCGTATCAAATCCCATTGGTGAAGGATTTTTCAGATATTTTTTTTTGTCTGTGCTAAAATACCAACCACCCAATCCCAATCTCTGATTATACCTACGTAGAGCAGCGAAAAAAAGAAAAACACGGACTGTCTTCGCCATATTATGATTCATAATGTTATCCTTTTATGATTCTGCCAAGGTGGCCTTTTTAGGCCCCCAGGTCATAACCCTACTCTTGGCTTCTTATTATAAGTTCCTTTTTGTACAGACGCCAGCACAACAAGCTACTACAATCTGTCAAATTTCTTTAATAGATTTTCAACTTTATTGCTAAATTATAAGGTTCAACGTTGATTGGGAAAATTTGACAGTTTCGGGTAGCTCTTTATGCAGGCGTCTGTACAAAAACGCTGTTTTCAAAGACGTGTAATGTCAACCTTTCGGCTTTACGCTCCATTTGTTCGTGATAGGTCAGTGATGGTGTCCCTTGACATTTGTTGCAAATATTTGACGGGGATTTTATACGATGGCGTGCGTTCACAGTCTATTGCTATATTATTCGGAAATCTCTCAGTTATATGGACCGCCGACCTTAAAAAGGTGACTGGGATAGACTGGATGCGAGGGCGGAGGACAGGGTGTTGTGGCGCAGCCTGGGAGAGGCCTATGTCCAGCAGTGGACTCCAATAGGCTGAGTTGATTGATTGATTCTGTTGACAATTTTATTGTGGTTTGTTATTTTTGAGTGCTTGACCAGACTGCAAGCGCGGGCGCGCCACGGCGTACTGAAACATAAGAACTTCATTTGAGCGTCCATAGTGGGCACGCGGGCGCGGTGAGCGGCGCAGAGCGTGCGGGCAAACTCACGCCATAGCTCGTTCATACAAGTGGCAGCAGTGAGGGCGGCCCGCGCGGGAACCGGGGTTCTCAAACTAGTTCGAGTTTTTTTCTAGTAAAAATAAGTCTTCTTCATCCATATTATATTTTGACAAACACTGGACACGACAACACTCAGAACGAAGCCTCGCTCCCATTAGATATATGAAAGAATTTCTATGCTCGCTCTCCACTGCGGACAGGCAGATCGCGCGCGTTCCCGCACCCGCGCCGCTTCCCGCCCGCGCTGCCAGTCTAGCCAAGCACTGATACCTAAACACTTACAACAGCCAACATGAGAGGATTTATGATCAAATAAGTACTTGATTTAACTTTTAGAGAAAACCGGAGATTTATCGTAAAACATGCAACGGTGTACGCTGTACAGATTAAATTAATTGCATCACTATAAACGTTAAAACTAATATAGTAATTCTGTTACCGGTTTAGAAATGTTTAGTGCTGCCATTGGCACGTATATCTTCCGTCTGAATATTAAACTCTGTCTGTCAAAGTTTAAGGTTCGATTCTGATTGAAACAGATCTGAAGAGGCCTACGTCGAGCCTCGACTAGTAAATTATGGGTAGTAAAACACTCATCTACGTAGCCCTACCCCAACTATGTTGGGGTCGGCTTCCAGTCTAACTGGATGCAGCTGAATACCAGTATTTTATATGGAGCGACTGCCTATCTGATCTCCACAACCCAGTTACTGGGTAACACGATACGCTTTGTAAAACTGGTTGTCAGACTTGGGCTTCTGACTACCCGTAACGACTGTCAAAGATCTACAACTGACAGCCGGGACCGACGCGACGGTTTAACGTGCTTTCCTAGACACGGAGTGTCTCGATATGTTATGAATGGTTACCCATCCACGAACCGACTGTAGCAAGCGTAGCTTAATCTTCGATCGTTGCGGTCCTTGTAGACTGTAGATTTGTAGACTATTTTTAGGGTTCCGTACCCAAAGGGTAAAAACGGGACTCTATTACTAAGACTCCACTGTCCGTCTGTCGGTCTGTCACTAGGTTGTATCTCATGAACCGTGATAGCTAGACAGTTGAAATTTTCACAGATGATGTATTTCTGTTGCCGCTATAACAACAAATACTAAAAAGAGAATAAAATAAATATTTTAGGGGGGCTCCCATACAACAAACGTGTTTTTTTCGGTGTTTTTGCCTTGTGGTACGGAAGCCTTCGTGAGCGAGTCCGACTCGCACTTGGCCAGTTTTTTTTATTTTCCTGGTACTTGTTGACAGGCCTACGCTGTCCTCCCATACCTATTAATACTGTAATTCAAAAACATTGTAAAAGCCAATTAATTTTAAGAGAGTAACCGTGGAGTTTCTTGCCGGTTCTTCTCCATAGGAAACGACCAATTGTCAATTTTTTTTTTTTTTTTTAAGCTTGAGTACGAGGCGTCGTTTGTGTATATTTATCTTTTTTTTATTTTATTTTTTTATATGCAATGTGCGTTTTGTTTGTGCAGAATAAACAGTTTTTCTTTCTTTTTTTCTTTAATTGGAACCGTGTACCTAGCTTCTGACGTTTCATAAGTGCCCATATATTTTGATTTTGATCGACCCATGATACTGTTATTATTTACCCACGAGTCCGAGGTTAAAAAACTAAAACCAACATCATTCATAGTATTTCTATAACATACCGTTTTAGAAATGGTGGACTACTGCCACTGGCACATATCTGTATGTGTTTTATTGAATATTAAACGGCTTAGAGAAATCTAACTTATAGTACCGGTTTCTCTGATAAAAATACCGGTTTTGCAAAGCGATGCCTCAACTCTATTGTTGGGTAGGGTTGGCGGTGATTAGAACCTTGTTTGATTTGCGATTTTTAACCGACTTCCAAAATGGAGGAGGTTATACAGTGTGAGTCTTCATAATGTGCACATAACGAAAAAAAAAGTTATTAAAAAAAATAAAAAACCCGACTGCGGTAAAAAACAAGTTAAAAGAACTGAAAAGCTAAAAACAAGCCCATTTTAAATTAAATAAAAGTTGGAAGCAGGCGGGACCCATACCATTTTTATAATATTTTCAAATTCAAAGGAACATACAAACATACATACATACATACATAGGCTGATGAACACATTACCACTCCTTTGCGTTGCGCAGTCGGGTAATGAGGGAATTATCGACGGAAAAAAAAATAGAAAAAAAAAAAAAAAAAAAATTGCGTTTTTTAAATTCTTGTTCGCTGCTGTGACCCCTGTGTAAACAATCACTGATTTGCAAATCAGTTTGACACGGGCGCCACATAAGATTTAGCACCACCTAAAAAAAATCTAGGGCCGCCGCTCGCTGGTCTCATACAACAAACGTGTTTTTTTCGGCGTTTTTGCCTTGTGGTACGGAACCCTTCGTGTGCGAGTCAAACTCGCACTTGTCCGGTTTTTTTTCGTTCGGACATCGAACTAATCTTATGTCCGTAAGTGATACGGTATTGGAAACGCCCGTTAGTTCAGCCGAAACTATGGAATTCGTGCTTTGGGAGTATTGGAGAGCACTGGTGGCTCAGCGGAGAGGGCTGCGACTTGCGGATCGTAGGTTTGAACCCAGGTAAGCACTTAACTTTGATCATTATTATTTCATCACCACTGCTCTCAAAACGTTGAAGGAAAACTTCGTGAGGAAACCGGCATGTCCTACAACCAAAAATTCCAAGACATGTGACATCCACCAACCCGCACTGGGCCCGCGTGGTGGATTACGACCCACTCTTTGTCTCAGAGAGGAGGCCTGTGTCCCAGCAGTGGGAACATTATAGGCTGATTATGTTATGCAGGCAAAATCTAGCGTTCCTAAGTAGATATTGAAATAAAGCGTGAAATCTATTTCTAGACCCTGTCTACGTAACAGGATGAAATAGATTACAAGCTTTTCTCGCCGAAAGAAAATACAATTTAACGGTCGATAACTCTGAAATAAAAATAATCTTGGATCGTGAAACATTTTCATTTAGTAAATCTAAAATATGAACTGTGTCCAATAAAAATGTTTTTTCAGATTATGATAAACTAGCAGTGCCCCGCGGTTGCACCCGCATAAGTGACGATCCCGTGGGGATATGGGGATAAAAAGTATCCTATGTGTTAATCCTGGTTATAAACTATCTGTGTGCCAAATTTTATACAAATCCGTTCAGCCGTTTGTGCGTAACAAACATACAAATACACTCACAAACTTTCTCCTTTATAATATTCATAATCAGCCTATAATGTTCCCACTGCTGGGACACAGGCCTCCTCTCGGTGAGAGGGAATGGGTCGTAATCCACCACGCGGGCCCAGTGCGAGTTGGCAGAACTCGAATTCGAATTTATGGCATGGTATTCATTCATATCTTCGAATGTTTGGTTCTAGGACATGCCGGTTTCCTCACGAGGTTTTCCTTCACCGTTTTGAGAGCAGTGGTGATGTAATACTTTACACAAAGTAAAGCGCCTTTCAAAACTACGCGTCATGCTGACGTCACGCAATCCTGCATCGCGCAAGCAGAGTTTACCGCGCAACTACATAGCATAGGTACATACAAGGTCCCGACATCAATCGACGGCAGTTGCCCGCCAGACACAATACCCGGAGGATCCTTTAGGAGGAGTGAACTTTACACCCTGTTCCTCACACCTCTATAGATCCAACATAATAGAAGTCATAGAAGAATGACCGCTCGCTAGTTATTGACTAAGAAACAATGGATTTGAAAAGATTGACTCATGTTTTTCTTTCTTTCCTTTATTCTTGATCAATAATATCAATTAAGCTGGTTCAATAGATTGAGCTGTGCGATTTCTTGATTATTAAAAAAAATAGCTTGAATGGTAGTGAAAAACCCGTTTAAGTAAAATATAACAGAATACTTCCGTCCGCGGCTTCCCCCGCGAGGTATGTCGATAAAACCTATCCTATGTCCTTCCTCGGGATGCAATCTATCTCTTTGCCTAATTTTATCAAAATCCATTCAGTGGTTTAGGCGTGAAAATGTAACATACAGACAGACAGAGTTACTTTCGAATTTATAATATTAGTATGGATAATGAAATTCCTGTTTCGATCGGATCGGACGAAACTCAGCGGCCGAAACGCCTACTAAAGCCACGTTTCGATCCCAAAAAATATTTCTTCATTGCTATAAAATAATTAATTTAGGTAGACTGATAATGCACTAAGTTAATCAGCACGTAATCTTGCCTAACTTTAGTAAATGTCGCCACTTCGCCATACGGTCTTCAGTTTCAGCAGAAATTGAAACAGTTTGTGCTGGTCGGTTTCTGGGCCAAGGTTGTATGGAGAACCATCATCTGCCTAGCCTTTTCCCAACTATGTTAGGATCGGCTTCCAGTATAACCGGCTGCTCTCAAAACAGTGAAGGAAAACATCGTGAGGAAACCGGCATGTCCTAGAACCAAAAATTCGAAGACATGTGACATCTGCCAACCCGCAATGGGCCCGCGTGGTGGATTACGGCCCACTCCCTCTCACAGAGAGAAGGCGTGTGTCCCAGCAGTGGGAACATTATAGGCTGTTTATGAAGTTTATGATAACCGGATGCAGCTGAATACTAGTTTTTTACATGGAGCGACTGCCTATCTGACCTCCACAACCCAGTTAATTCGATACTGGGTAATACGCCCCTTGATAAGACTGGTTGTCAGACTTTCGGGCTTCTGACTACCAGTAACGACTGTCAAAGATCCACGAATGACAGCCGGGACCAACGGCTTAACGTGCTTTCCGAGGCACGGAGGGGTCTTGGTATGTAAAAACTTTTGGCTGGTATTATTATGTTTTTGAAGTGAAAACTTCTTTAGGCGCGTAGGGCATTTTTTGAGATGGGAAAAACCATTAAACTCGCGCCACTGTTACCGTAAGCGACACCGCGCGTGTTTTGTTTATAAGACGATTTAAAAAATACCCGCTTCGGATGTGTTCGGCTATCTTCGGGATGTATTCGGTTTTAATGTATATCCGATATGTTAGTGAGTGATGGCAAAGTATTCTTTTTGTGTTTTGTTTTCACTTCTGTCGGCACTCCCGGAGTGCCAATGTTTTTTTTTTGTCGTTTAAGAGCTCTGCCCTATTAGTGCGTGGCGTCGTCGCAGCGACGACTCAATACTGACTAATGATTAATTAAATTGTGACAATTTAATTATTATTTCAATTAAATTAGTCAATAATGTCTAATTTATTAGTCACTAGCTTCTGCCCGCGACTTCGTACGCGGATCCTGTTGGTTATGCCAGCGACAACGGGGTAGTCAAAATCGAAGATCTGAAACGTCTGATGTCGAATTCTAAGAACCCGGGGACTGGATAACAACGGGATGCGCGAGACGATTCGAGACGTCATTTTCAGGCAATAATGAACCAATAGGGTGGTAAACTTGGCCTTGCACTTTGAATGTTGGCATAAATGGGCCTTCTGAAATCTGTTTCGCAACAAAAGATGTCATTTGAAAGGCATTATTGTACGAACGTATGTTGTCCAAGAAATGTTTTGACTGTGATGGTCACCGATTAGCAGTGATCTTAATATTTCTGGAGGATTTTGTAATATTTCAATATGTACTTTCCCACCTGAGCAACACATACCGTTTGTTTCTTTTTGCTATTTAACAGCTTCACAAAAAGTAAAATTTTTAACCATACCTCCGATGGCGGAATATGTGGCGTAGTCAATCATAGGAGTATACGTAAATGCACTCCGTTCCTTATCAACCCAAGGAAGGTCGCCATGCCCTACGGCTATATCTTGAGACACATCCGATTCTTCAGATGATATCGACATTCTGTTCAGAGAATGTCGAAGTCGATCAGAATTCAAACGTTCGTTGCGCTCTTCTTAATCTGTCTCTTCATGCCGTACTCTAGCAATTCTTTCTTTCTCACTTTCTGACTATGAATATTTTGTTGTGTGCTTGTTCGGAACAATGTATGATAATCTCACCGTATCAGCGGTCAGTCGCGCATCATATTCTTCACTGGTCTCTAGAGATCTGGATGTAGATGCGTAAATACGCTGAGAACGCAGGCGTGCTTCGCGATCCAAAGAGGTTTCCACGGAGCGAGTTGCAGCCTGATGTTCTCAAACAGCATCAAGTCTCTCCTGACGCTCTTCGGTAGATTCTTGGGATCTTATGATCCTCAATCTTTTAGCTCCTTTGGAACATTGGGAAAGATTTGACCTCTTTCTAGGCATGGTTATAGTTTTATTATGAAGATACCTGATCAATTAAAATCTAAGTGACTGCTCCCCTACCAAGGGTGCCCAGACACGGGATCGTCTGGCCCATGTGCTGGTTTGGTCCCTGGGGTGGTCACGGCGTGCTATGTGTTCTGGTGCGCCGGTGATGGGGAGTACTCCCCAGCGGAGGGTCCGGTGACGGACAGCCGCGGCGGGTTCACGGATGAGTGCTAACGCGTGCCCATGTTCCCGCCGTAAGCGGCAGAGGAGGACACAGTGGAGTTTTAGTGGGTTAGAGTCCCACATAACTGCACTATCTCCCCGTGGTAGTGCAGAATGCATGAGCATTTCTTGACGTTAAAAAAAAATAAATGGGAGTTTTGGCCAGTAGAGTCAAATTTTCAATGATATACCATCGTCATCGAAAATCAGTCCTAAACTGTTACCGCCTTCACCGCGTGGAGGTGAAATTAGTGATAGCTTAGATTTCCACATCAGATGTTTCTGATCTTCGATTTTTATAAGTCAACAGGAAATGCCCATCAGACCGAATAACTTTTACTAAGACGTCATTCCTATATGTGTTATGGTGTAGCTGGGCTCTTGGAGTTCCCCATCAGGTGTTCCAGATCTTCAAATTTATTCTCTCAGCAGAAAATCCTCATCACGTGGAACAATTTTTGCTATGGTACCATTTTTGTATCTCTTATAGTTAAGCTGGTCTGTTTCGGTTCTGCATCAGGTGTTCAAGTTTCCAAGAAACATTATAGCCTGAATGTTGTCCAGCCATAATAACTATGCAACAAAAAAAAAAACATTCAAATCCGTCCAGTAGTTCCGAAGATCGGACGCGCAGGCCCGAGGCGTGTACGTACTCTGATAGAATACCTTGACAAAATGTTCGCCGTGATTCTTTAAATTGACATAACTTTTTTATTTATGAACCGATTGACATGAAATAAACACTAAATGTTAAGTGAAGCCTACTACAATATATTAGTGAAAACCGCATCTAAATCGAATAAGCCGTTTCTGATATTAGCGTGCACAAACAAACAGACAAACAGACAAAAAAAAAATTAATTACAATTTCGGGTTCGGCATCGATATAATAACAACCCCTGCTACTTTTTTTTTATATATTTCCATTGTACAGACACCACTTTTCTACAAATTTATTATATGTATAGATTATTATATTCATAATGACTCAACTAGGGAATGCAAATCCGTTCTGTTTTAAAATCCGGATTTTTAAGAACGGATTTTTGGTCCAATCCGGATTATCCGGATATTACGGATTTTTCATGAAAATAAACAAATCTACCTATATTAGTTTGTTAATATAATGTTTATTATATTTGTGTACATGGATTAAAATAAAAGCACATGAAAATCAAATCAAACGAATTTTTCAAGGTTTTGTTATATAGAATTATTCAAACTATCATCATTAAATACCATAATTATGGTGTTATTGCTATAATATGTACTTATATGTCTGTGACTCGCGTGCTAAGTAACGATGATAAAATAATTCATCATCATCATTTCAACCGAAAGATGTCCACTGCTGGACATAGGCCTCCCCCAAGCACCTCCACTTTGACCGGTTCTGTGCTTCTCGCATACAAAATTAAAGGCTCCAAGCTCTTTTCTAGAGATCTGTCTAATGGGCAGAGCTAGCTTAGAAAACTGAAGACCGATTATAGCAGAATCGTATCCGCCAAACCTGTGCTGTTGAGCGAGATCGAGAGGTACCAATCTGGAAAACGAACACTCACTCTCATGAAGATCGGGAGACGCTACACTCGAAGTCGTGGACGAGTATGTTTACCTAGAACAAACTGTCCAGTTAGGCAGGTCCAACTTCGGGAAGCTACGCAATACCTTCTCGTCCCACATACCGCAGTGTCTTTGACCAGTGCGTGTTGCCAGTGATGGCATAAGGCAGTGAAACGTGGTCGCTCACAATGGGTATTATTAGAAGGCATAGAGATGACTATGCTTGGAGTTTCCCTGCGTGATCGAATCAGAAATGAGGAGATAAAATAATTAATAGGTACAAATTAAAAGAAACTCTGACGAACAAAAATAAATACAAATACGACTCCTTGTCAAATTATTAAATATAACGTAGGCAAAAGTAACAAAACAATAATTTATTTTCACTTAAATCAATGTAAATTTAACAACGTAAAAAACTATGTAATTTTTTGAGACATTTAATGTGTCCTCAAAAATAATAAGGTATCTAAAGTGCTGTCGTTTTACCTGCTGCGAATTCGGTTGCACATAATTCCTGCTGCGGAAAAAGCACGCTCTGATTCGACGCTTGTAGGCGGAATGCACTGAAGATGCTTGTAAGCGGAATGAACGGAACGATCAAGGACGCCTCACACACTTTCTCGACCCCCGGGCCCTGCTCGCTCCCCAATTTCTTTATTTACAATTAAAAAAAAATTGAATTATTCAAAAAATCCGGATTCGATTTTCAAATCCGGATTTGGAAGTCTAGTAAAAATGTGCGGATATCCGGATTTTTCGGATTACGGATAATCCGGATTGCATTCCCTAGACTCAACCCAGGGGGTGGCAATGTGGCATGCAATGCGTTGATCCGTTGCAACGACGCAACGCAACGCACTAATGAGTCATCGCCCTTACATGTTCAAATTACAATGACCTTGTGAAGGCCGCAGGAATCCGCCGGATGCGGGAAGCACAGAACCGGTCGCTGTGGCGGTGCTTGGGGGAGGCCTATGTCCAGCTGTGGGGGGTCTTTCGGTTGAAATTATGATGATATCGATAGCCGATTTAATTTGACTCTGCATGGAAAATATGGCACTTACTAATAGGTACCTCTTCTTAACATTGATCAGAAACACAAAAACAGCTCGCATCACTGCTTGTTTGTTGTTGCAAATTATCTAGAAAAAGTTTGTGAAATTAGTCTGAACACCTTTACAAAGCAAATTATCTAAAGTCTAAGATCACAAATAAGCAAAACAAGTTGCATGCCAATTGCCTAACGAAATCTCCCCATTCTTAGTCCACTACATATTTCATAAAATGGCAACCCTGTACACCAGCTGTCAAAACTGGTACTTGATGTGACAAGTATAGTTCACACTTCACAGTTATTACGTCGCTAAGAATTATGCAAAGAGAAAACTTGCGGAGCAAGTAACTGTTGCACAATGACGAGTAAATTATTGGTTTAGGAACTGCTTTGATTGAGAGGTTTGTTTACTATTCATACATCGCAAGGACTAGTAAATAAGAAAATTTAGTACAATAGGCTATTTGACTGGTTTCTGATAAACATCTCAGATTATTTAATGGTGTCTAACGAGCCCACAAAAACCTATTACTTCAAATTGCATAATGTATTTCTTTTAGAAAATAGTAAATAAAAATGTACTGTTTAAATAAGCCGCCAAAACGCTATCTTTAACAATATGGCGTCGTGACGTCACAATACACGTAAACAAACGTTGAAACGGTCGAGATACTAGACAAAAGTCATCTGTTCTGTCAACGATAGACAGAAATTGACTATATCATGACGTCATCATAAGTTCAGCCAATCCAGACCGTTTTCGATTACGTGGCGCCAGATTTAAAAAGATGAAGTTTTTTCGGGATTTTTTTAATAAATAATACATTGTTTTGTAGTAAAATTAATGCAAATCGATTTTAAAAGCGATAATCTATACGAGTGTCAATAATTATGACCTTATTTTTTACATTGTCAAATAGCCTATTGTTTTGTTTTAAAAAAGTGTCCATAGTGTTTCTTGCCCGTAGGAAAGAACTAAAGAAAGAATAAGGTTTATTTGGACACAGTTTGTGAAACAAAAAATACAAATAACAAAACTATAAAGTGAAAAATACTACGCTTTGGAATGGGCAACTAGCCTCCATCTTTCTGACTGACCGACTCCTTGACAATTCAAAAGTGCTTGTTATTGGTCTAATTGAAATAAATACGTGTCAGTTTGAAATACAGAAAAAAAACATTGATTTGATTAGCAACGGACATGTTTTTTTTTAATATTTATAATTGGACTGAGAAACGGTTTTACAAGTGATTGCACTTGTAATGTTATGTAACATTCTAAGGTTGAAATCTTGACCTTTACTTATCTGATGCAAGTATACCTTGCGCACCGCAGAACAGCAAAAAGCACCAAGCACCGTACCTCTTCATGGACGAGTTCATAGTTGAGAAGAAGACAAAACTGTCTCCCAGCTGTCGCATCGCTACATACGCGCACTTTATACAAACCTGTAGACTTGACGTGAGAGACAAATTAGTTGCGGCGACAAAATTTGCTCGTCGGCCCTCCCTTAAGCTACACAAACACTTAATGTAAAACAAACAGCTTCAGTTACGTTGTAACCGTTACACAATTGTAGCGTAAGTCACTGGTTTTTTGTAAGCATTGTTAGTTATTATCGAGCTAATCTAGTCCGTAATCCAGTTTAGAATGGATGTTAAGTAATGGACAATAGAGATGGTTTATGTGGTGGTGTCTGTGTGGGGGTTTTGTGTTTGATTCATAAGTTCAGCACTGTTATGATTGCGTCATCCAATTTGCGCTTTTATACGCTTTTAACGTGACGATATTATTGTGGACGTCTACGGGGCGTCGCGTTAACACAGGGAAGTAAAATAAAGTCCTCCAAACCGAATTTCGGCTATATGGCGACCAATCTCAGCGGAGACAAACCTTCGGCGCGGGAGATATTGTAATGCAGAAGTGTGTGCGCAGACATAGGTGCTTTCTCTCTTCCCTCACTCTCATAGTCTAATGGGACGGCAATCCGACACGACCCGGAGAGAGATCAGGCGCACTTTACGTCCTGTAAATTATTTCATCACCCCTGCTTTCAAAATGATGAAGGAAAACACCGTGAGGAAACCGGCATGTCCTAGAACCAAAAATTCGAAGACATGTGACATCCACCTACCAGCATTGGGCCCACATGGTAGATTAATTAGCCCACTCCCTCTCGAAGAGAGGAGGCCTGTGTCCCAGCGGTGGGAACTTTAGAGGCTGAGTATGCTAAATAGTCAATAGAAACATGAGGCATGTTTCAAAGTCAGCATTTGCAGGCATTCCCTGTTTTCCTGACAGAATAATACGAGGCGCCTTTTACGAAACATTTAAGTATACAAAGCCATAAATCACACAACTACTTTTTCTAATAAGCATGAAATTATTATGCACCAACATAATCTTGCATCATAAAGTCCTTACATATAAAATATAATACGGCATTAAATGTCACGAACGCGATCAATTACTTTAATTTATTCTGAACGCATCCGTAGGGCGACGGTGTTGCCAGATATAGAAGCTAAATTACCCCACGTGCGTTTTAATATTAATGTTTTATCTGTTCCGCGCATCTTTGACAGGTAGATAAACGGTTTTTCAAGAATAGTTTATCTTCATATAACATTCTACATAAAACCATTTTTTTTTTTTTCGGTAATGATAGTAGTCAGTAGTTTTTTGAGTATGAATGTGGAAGGCTGTAAGTGTAGGGGAAGACCAAAGAAACGGTGGATGTACTGTGTGAATGATGATGTGGCTGGAAAGGGAGTGACTACCGAGATGATGACTAACCTCTTGAATGCCGTAATTACAGAAACAATTAAAAACCAGTGTCTCGCGTGAATCTACGTTCCCGGCATACTAAGGGCTAATAGAGAAGAATGAAAGACAAAGACATGTTGCGACAACCCCAAAATAAATTAGGGTACAGACGCCAGCACATCAAGCTACCCGAAACTGTCAAATTTTCCCAATCAATTTTGAACCTTATGCTATAGCGAGAAAGTTTAAAATCTATTAAAGCAATTTGACAGATTGTAATAGCTTAATGTGCTGTACGTAGAAAAAATTTAAAGTGAGGAGTAGTCAGTAAGTCAGCGCTTTTCGACCATCTTTTATAGGTACTTGAATAAGTCGTTGACCTTTTGGTAGTTAACACAGAATAATGTTTTTTTTGCTAAACTCGAGGTCGTGAACTCGCAGCTCAATTCTTAGGCCAGGCGAAAGTGGAACCGGTTTTTCCGTATGATAAGTACTTGCCAATTTTGATTTGTTGATTTTTAAGGTTCCGTACCCAAAGGGTAAAAACGGGACTCTATTACTAAGAATCCACTGTCCGTCTGTCTGTCTGTCACCAGACTGTATTTCATGAACCGTGATTAGTTCTAAAAAGGCAGAATGATCTATCTATTCATAGATACAAGTTATGGTTTGTAACTATTTCTTTTCGGCCTTTTACAAGATCGTTAGTACATTTTTACGTTTACAACAAATACTTTCAACAACATCGTCCATGATCTTGCTACCCTGCCTGCACTCGTAGTTCAAAGCGTGACATGTATTACCAACACGCATGCGCTTGGAGCGTGACGTGCGTAAACTTCCGCGTATTATAGCGTGCATTGCACGTGATTATGTGAATAACGTTTTTCTCATAAACTTGTACTGGCCCATTGTAGACTCGCCAGGATGGTGGATAGGTTCCCACAATACTGGAAGGAGGACGCGCGGGCTCGCGAAAGATGGAAGGAGTGAAGGGAGGCCTTTGCCGAAAAATGTGATAAGAAAAAAAAAAGAAATTCGAATAAATTATCTTTATGTATGCACGTGTTCCCGTGCCAAATAAACCAATTTTTCTTTCTAAACGACGGCGACGGTTTATGGTATTCCCGACACGAGGGAAGAACCTTCTAGCTGTCAAAACTTTTGACAGATCTAGAAATCTCATTTGGGACCTTAATTGAATTCAGGTCAGTCTGCTACCAATCTAGGCCATTGCTTATTAGTCTAGATTCAAAGCTCACAGCTAGATTTAATTTGGTACAAGACCTCGTGTTTATCATAATCAGCCTATAATGTTTCCACTGCTGGGACACAGACCTCCTATTCGTGAGGGAGTGGGCTATAATCTACCCCGTGGGCCCAGTGCGAGTTGGTAGATGTCACATGTCTTGGAATGTTTGGTTCCAGGACATGCCGGTTTCCTCACGATGTTTTCCTTCGCCGTTTTGAGACCTGCCTGGGTACCCACACTACCCACGACCTACAACTCGTACCTAATTCTGGGTTACCACTGCTCTAACTGCTCTTGTCGCTAACGAAATCAAAAAAAAACATACGCAATTTAAACCCGACCGACTGGCACAGGCAAAAGGGAGAGTAATGTGGTAGTTGGTATGTGTTAATGACTATGTAAAATTGTATTCATTTGTTTGAATTACAATCGACAAGTATGTTATTTGTCAACTTAACTCGATGCCTTGATTTCTGCTTAAACCTTCCTTTGTAATCGTGATAAAAACACAAAACACACCGTGACGCGCGACACTTGTCAACTTCCGCGCATTGTCGCCTGTAATACCAGACTATTATTTTGTACTGTGGTAATACCATGGGAAACGCATTTTTCTCACATGGCAACACGTGGTGTTACATAACTTGTGTTTTCGATCTTATTTAGATTTGAATTTGAATTTGATTTTGAATTTTGATTGAGATTTTTAATGTTAGTGTTTTGTTGTAAGCCAGTTTTTATTGTTGAAGGTATTAGAGTCGATTTTACATTGCTTTTGGATACAAATTAGATCGGTACTTGTTAACCAACGATTACAACGGTTTTTGGTTCTTATTGCATGAATTGAAGGTAGATTTTTGAGTGACATTTATGGGCAGCCGATTACAATGGGTTTTAGTTCTTATAATGTGGCTCTAAGGTTCATTTTTGTTTGGCAATTTTATGAAGATTAGTTTTTTAACTGTTTAGTCCGCGTGACAGCGTTTTATTTTTTGTCAGTGTTAAAATATGTAAGTACTTAGTTGTTAAATGCTAATATTGTGATCGAGTTTTTTTTTCATATATTTTGATATTTCAGTCGTTCATTGACTCTTTGATTTATTTAGGATGACTGGTACATACCTACAGTAGACATGTGATACTGATTTGTAGATTGCTATTTTTGTAATTGAAGGCATTGAACTTGACTGGTATTTTAAAGGGGATTACTGGTATCTGCGCTTGCCGCGGTTGGTCTGTGGATGGGTGACCATCTTTACATACCGTGACCCCTCCGTGCCTCGGAAAGCACGTTAAGCCGCTGGTCCCGGCTGTCATTCGTGGATCTTTGACAGTCGTTACGGGTAGTCAAAAGCCCGAAAGTCTGACAACCAGTCTTACCAAGGGGTATCGTATTACCCAGTAATTGGGTTGAGGAGGTCGGATAGGCAGTCGCTCCATGTAAAATAATGGTATTCAGCTGCATCCGGTTAGACTGGAAGCCGACCCCAACATAGTTGGGAAAAGGCAGGCAGATGATGCAGATGATGATACTGGTCTCTGTCAGCCTGAGTAGGCTCGCTTATGGGTAAACCACTCCCATGATTTCCAGCGATGTTGATCCAAGGGGGTAATGGTAACACACATAAAATTGCAATTGATCGCAATGGGTTTCATTCTGACATTTCACCCACATTCATTGCGTTATTTATGTTGTTGAGCAGACCAATGTTTCAAACCTATGAAGCAATGGATTAGCAATGTCCTTCAAAATTCTCGAATTGTGATTTGAAGTGTATTAGGGTGCAGGGCTACTGTGGACGATTGTTTGTTTGTTTTGGTCCAGCTCGTCCCGCCATCTTATACGTGGTCTGTCGCGACGCCTTCTGGCCGAGTCAGGGCAGGGCTCCATTTAGACAAAAGAAAAGACACATACCTAAGTCATTTCCTTAATTTTTATGCTTCGATCAACAATTGATCGAAGTTTTTATGTGAAGACTGAACAGGCATCTTCTGGGCACGCTCGTTCCATCATAGACCTCATCCATCGTTTTCCATCAGGCCTGATCGGGGTCAAGAGCGAGCCCATTCAGCAATAAAAAGGCAAAAACGCCAAAAAAAAACACGTATATTGAATGGGAGCCCCCCTTAAATATTTATTTTATTTTGTTTTTAGTATTTGTTGTTATAGCGGCAAAAGAAATACATAAGTAATTTGTGAAAATTTCAACTGTCTAGCTATCGCGGTTCTTGAGATACAGCTTGGTGACAGACAGACGGACGGACTGCGAAGTCTTAATAATAGGGTCCCGTTTTTACCCTTTGGGTACGGAACCCTAAAAATGGCAGTTTCAAGAGAGATCACCTGCTGTCTCCCACAGAATTTAGTTGACGTTAACGCTATTTGACTTTTCTAGTAGATCGATTCGTTACCTGGCATGGTTTATGTTCTACAAATTCATTTCTCATCATTCTGACCACGTTAAAAGCCTAAACATCCATGAAAACTAATAATCGATCTATCTAATCTCCTTAATAATCTATAATCGATTCCTGTCCACTGCTTCCGCCGTATTTTTACAAAAAAAAAACCGGTCAATGCGAGTCGGACTCGCGCACCGAGGGTTCCGTACAAAATTGTAGCTATGTAACTACAAATTTACGGTTTTTGGATTTTTGCCATTACTTGAGCTACATGCCATTGCTTTTTTGCTTGCCAAATTTCATGATTCTAGGTCAACGGGAAGTAGGTACTCTATAAATTTTGATTCCCTTGAGAGTGGCGAAATATACGTTTTCTGCGGCATAAACGGCCGTATTGCTTTTTTACGTTAACTTAGAAGTTTGATTTTTTCACAGCTTCAAGGGACTGTAGACCTGAGTGTATGGTTTTAATTTCAACTCGATACCTTCACGCGTTCCCGAGATAAAGGGTCTTGACAGACAGACGGACAACAAAGTGATTCTATAAGGGTTCCGTTTTTTTCCTTTTGAGGTACAGAACCCTAAAAAACATTAATAGACTAAGTACAGTTCCATGGTGTTTTTACTATAATTTGTTATGCTCTACTGGGCCTGTTGTTAGGATGTGTGCGCATTTATTAAATATCAATACTTTCATACATTACTAGCTTCTGCCTTTTCGTCTGCGTGTAAAATCTTGTTTTTTAGGGTTCCGTACCCAAAGCGTAAAAACGGGACCCTATTACTAAGACTCCACTGTCCGTCTGCCACCAGGCTGTATCTCATGAACCGTGATAGCTAGACAGTTGAAATTTTCACATATGATGTATTTCTGTTGCCGCTATAACAACAAATACTTCATATACTAGTAGTTCCTATGGGATAATTTCACGCGAGCGAAGCCGCGAACAAAAGCTAGTGCTGTACAAGGAGCCCAATGACTTGACAAGCGATATAGGGAACTTTAAAATGTACAGTCTGTACTTTATTTTACACCATGTTGTCACTCGCTCTACTTTAGACTTTTTTTTCTAGTGTCATCATCATCTGCCTAGATTTTTCCCAACTAAGTATGACAAAATCGGCTTCCAATGTAGCTAGATGCAGCTGTATAGGCTCTCTTCTATAGGGAGCGACTGTTTTTTTTTTTTTTTACGCTTAGAAATGTCTTTACGCATCTCGTCGGGGAACGAGACGGAGTATGTGGGACTCCCTGCCAGGATGGCAGTATACCCACTAAAACTCAGCGGTGTTCCCTCATCGCCTTGATGGGGAGGTCAGGGAGCGACTGCCTACCTGACCTCCTAAACCCAGTTACTAAATAACATGATACACATAACAGACGTTCCGCTCGTGAATTCTTCCTAAAATTATAAATTTTCCCATAAAATCTCCGATATTTTCTAAACTGGCAATTTAGATTGTTCTACCTTTTTTAAGGGGGTCACCCGCAGAGCCGACCGTGCGGCGTGCGTTGAAAATTGTTTTCCAGGGAAAGTGGAAGAGAAGTGTTCTTAATTCCTTGCTTTCGCAATTAGTATTTTTAAGATAATCAAACAATCCATATTTCTTAGGTCACTATTGGATGGATTGACTGTGTGAATGATGATATGGTTAGAAAGGGGGTGACTACCGAGATGACGACTATTAGAGAAGTCATCATCTGCCTAGCCTTTTCCCAACTATGTTGGGGTCGGCTTCCAGTCTAACCGGATGCAGCTGAATACCAGTATTTTACATGGAGCGACTGCCTATCTGACCTCCACAACCCAGTTACTGGGTAATACGATACCCCTTGGTAAGATTGGTTGTCAGACTTTCGGGCTTCTGACTATCCGTAACGACTGTCAAAGATCCACAAATAACAGCCGGGACCAACGGCTTAACGTGCTTTCCGAGGCACGGAGAGGTCTTAATATGTAAAGAAGGTCACCCATCCACGGACCAACCGTAGCAAGCGTAGCTTAACCTGATCAATCGACCCGTGCGGCTGTTATTACTTAGCCACAAGCCTCTCGACTAATAGAGAAGTATGGAAGAAAAAGACATGTTGCGACGACCACTTATAAATTAATGAAGCAGTAGTAACGGCTGCGAATTACGAGTTGTAGGAGGGGCTCGTAGCTAAGTAATAACAGCCGCACAGGTCGATCGATCAGGTTAAGCTACGCTTGTCGCGGTTGGTCTGTGGATGGGTGACCATCTTTACATACCGTGACCACTCCGTGCCTCGGAAAGCACGTTAAGCCGTTGGTCCCGGCTGTCATTCGTGGATCTTTGACAGTCGTTACTAGTAGTCAGAAGCCCGAAAGGCTGACACCTAGTCTTACCAAGGGGTATCGTATTACCCAGTAACTGGGTTGTGGAGGTCAGATAGGCAGATTAGGCAGTCGCTCCATGTAAAATACTGGTATTCAGCTGCATCTGATTAGACTGGAAACCGACCCCAACATAGTTCGGAAATAGGCCAGGCAGATGATGAGGTCCTAGGCTCGAACCCAGACAGGCGTTGTACTTTGTGTAAAATTATTTCATCACCACTGCTCTCAAAACGGTGAAGGAAAACATCGTGAGGAAACCGGCATGTTCTAGAACCAAAAATTCGAAGACATGTGACATTTACCAACCCGCACTGGGCCCGCGTAAGGAATTATGACTCACTCCCTCTCACCGAGAGGAGGCCTGTGTCCCAGCAGTGGGAACATTATAAGCTGATTGTGCAAGAGAAAGATGCTGATGATAATGATATTGGATATGAAACTATCCAGTCATGCATGCCGCTATACACCCTGATTCTATCTTTCGCATTAAATAAAGAAAGTAAACACATTTATTTAGCACAGACTAAAAGATAAACCAGAAAAAAAAAAAAAAAAATAATGATGAATGAATGAAATGTAATCCCGGTACCTGAGATCAATACATCTGCTCGATAAATCTTTCGTCCAAACCTTACTTTTTATTGCAAACGGAAGCTGTTTTTGTTATCCAAAGAATGGAATAACGGAGAACAATCCGAAAAGCAAAAACCGTCTAAAGGCTTTTAACAAAAATCGCCATCTTTTTTCTCCCCAACCGAACAATGTGCACCCGGCCTAACAATAGACAAAACAGTTAACTTTTTTACGCGTAAAGCAATGATATGTATCCGTCACGCTGACTCTGGTTAATTGAGGAGGTTTTTATGCGTTTAATTATCTGTGCTCATTGATTTGTTTGGTAATTAGTCGTTGTGTAGCTTGGTAATTAGCGTGAAGTGTGTGTTTTATTAATAATTTTAATGTTAAATTCTATATTGAAGTTGTTGGAGCAGATTAATGATGTAATTTAGGAAATCGGAAGAATGTGAAACCCTGACTCTTTACTAGGTTCTCTGAAGGCCAACTTCCGTAATTAAAAACGTTCAAAATCTAGTCGCAATCTCATCTCAGGGATGATCAATGTCAAAAACTAGTCAAAAATGTAGGGAACTTAAGAGGTATTTTAGACGGATTGAGACTAAGATCAGACTGTGAACGTTCTTAAAATTACAAGAATTGCCCCTCAGATATAGGATTCAGCGTCTTCTCGCCTTTTTAGGGTTCCGTACCAAAATGGTAAAACGGAACCCTTATGGTGTTTGTCGTAGTACAGTTACTTAATCAGCTTTCTGAGAAGATAATTAACTACTAAAATCGTTTCCGAGTGTGGTGCGCCCTTTATAAACCGATTTCAAAATAGGAGGCCCTTTATTCGACCCGTATGTATGCATGTATGTATGTATGTCCGCGATTTTCTCAAAAACTAATGAACCAATTTTGATGTTACTTTCATTAACGTGATCTACATACTTTCAGGAAGGTTTTACTATATAATACACTAGCATCCGCCCGCGGTTTCGCCCGCGAGGTATGTCGATAAAAACTTTCCTATGTCCTTCCCAGGGATCCAATCTATCTCTCTGCCAAATTTTATCGAAATCCGTTCAGTGGTTTAGGCATGAAAAGGTAACACTAACATACAGACAATATAAGCTAATATAAGCTTGTATCGTAATATTTTGTTTCAAGTGCTTCGTAATAACAATATCTTTCAACTATCGTTTCATTGTTGTCCTGCACTATGTTGTGGTTGTTATCAATTGTGTAGCATTTGTATAAGTTAGATGGGTAAGCATAGCCGTCGTGTTTGTCCAATATTGATACCGTATTTACAATCGTGCACTATTATTGATTGGGTACCTACACTATCAAAAGGAAACACACGTGACTTAAAGTGCTTGGCCAGACTACAAACGCGCGCGCGGGGCCGGCGCGGCGCGGCTTAGCGTCAGTTCACACCGAGACGCGACGCGACGCGCAGTTTTCAAGATAGAAATACAATTACAGACCTTATCTACTACACTAAAAGGTACACAATTCAGTGTCTACTTACTACGTCGAGCTACGCAGCGCGGCGCCGCCGCCGCGCGGCGTAGCTCACTGAATCGTGTACCTTTTTGTGTAGTAGATAAGGTCTGTAATTGTATTTCTATCTTGAAAACTGCGCGTCGCGTCGCGTCTCGGTGTGAACTGACCCTTACTCAAACATATGAACTTCATAAATGAGCGTCCATAGTGGGCACGCGGATGCGGTGAGCGGCGCGGGCGTGGCCTCATTGGCGCGGGGAGCGCACGGGCAACTCACGCCATAGCTCGTTCATACAAGTGGCCGCAGTTAGTGCGCGGGCGGCTCGCGTGGGGACCGGGGTTTTCGAACAGTTCGAGCTCTTTTTTAACCGACTTCAAACAAAAAGGAGGAGGTTCTCAATTCGTCGGAACCTTTTTTTTTTTTTTTTTTATTTATTTTTTTGTTATGTATGTTCCCCGATTACTCGAAGATGGCTGGACCGATTTTCTAGTAAAAATAAGTCTTCTTCATCCATATCCCTCCTGATCAGAAGGTCTAAGTAGCAAAATGTCCAACAGCGCAAAACGTCTAATGAGCAGTAAGTCTAGTTAGCAAAATGCGCTTGGAGCATCTCCATAGAGTTGACCCTCCCTTATTTGTGATATTTAAATTGTACCTGTGACCATTCAACAGCAGCACACGCTTCATCTTTTGACTTTCGATGAAAGTAAATGTGTGTTCTTCATCCATTTTTAGAAATTAGAAGCCAAAACTATTGTATTTGTAATGATTCTGCAATCGAGGCAGGAAAAAAACAAATGAGTAATGCTAATCAAATAGCATTCATGACAATAAGTGTCAGTCACAATTAAAAAGATATGATATACGCTACGAGTACATAGACCAAAGAGTCTATATGTACATAATTGTTATAATGCCGTGTCCGTTTCCCTCCCGATGCAATGTGCGTCTTGAATTTTGTTCCTGAGTATACAGACATTTTGAGAATCTGACGATGTGCTAAATAGATGTTCTGCTACACAGGCCATCTGATAGTTGGACGTTTTGCTACATGGACATTTTGCTAACTAGACTTACTGCTCATTAGACGTTTTGCGCTGTTGGACATTTTGCTACTTAGACCTTCTGATCAGGAGGGATCCATATTATATTTTGACAAACACTGGATACGACAACACTCAGAACGAAGCCGTGCTCGACTGCGGACAGACAGATCGCGCGCGTTCCCGCACCCGCGCCGCTCCCCGCCCCGCGCTGCTAGTCTGGCCAAGCACAAAGAGTCGTCTTCTCCGTGTCGCTTGTACGATTGTATTTTCAATCTTGTTTTCTCAAAGCTTTGCCACTTCCACGGCGTTGTCGGTGGCAGCGCAGAGGTCACTTTAACTGCATGTTTTGGGACACGGAGGGCAGGATAGGAGGTGGAGCATTGTTTGTGACATAGCTCCACAATCACACCCTACTGCCGTTCCGTCAAGGTAGCCCCACTTTATCAGGTTGGACTTACATCTTCCCACTTGTGTCCGGAGAAGGTTCAGAGAATTCCAAGTGGACCACGGAAGGTTACACCCTGCAGGGAGATGCTCCTTTGGTGGTAGGTAGTGAGCAGGAGGGGAAGAGTGTCCTGCCTCAGTTTGCAACGGGATGAGTAGTGCACTATTATTCTCCTAATATTCTTATGCAACAGAATGACAAGGATATTAAGTCAACGTGAAATTGACAGATAGCGTGGTGGCGCTACTGTGCCTAGTGTTACCAGTAAAGAGATTCAAATTACCCAGCTTTTAGAGAGTCTTAACTTACAAACTCAAACTCAAAGCATATATTTCAATTAAACCAATTACAGGCACTTTTGAATTGTCAAGGGGTCGGTCAGTCAGAAAGGTGAAGCTAGTTGCCCATTCCAAAGCGTAGGTACCTATGGAGAAGAACGGACAAGAAACTCCATGGACACTCTTTTAAATCAAAATAATATGGTTACAAAGTCTTGTTTACATCATTCATGTTAAAAATTATGCATGTGAGAACGATGCAGAACGTTAAAAGCGTCCGTAATGAAAAAAACAATTCAAATATTAAATTAAAATAAGCCATGGCAGCAAAGAGATGACCAGTCCCTACTGACGGCGCCCGTTCACGAACATGACGCATGTATTAGCACCATTCAGCTCAACCATTTTATAGGGAGCTAAATGATCCAACACACGCGCCACCATCAGCGAGACATTTGAGTGAGCATGACATACTCTCAGCCGCCAGGGCGCATTCAAGTCAATGAAAGGCGTACCCAGTAAATGGAAGCTTTATAGTATGTACATAGTACTCACACATACAGTTCGCGACACGTCAAATAACTTTCCCGCTCTGAAGTAGGCAACAGGTCACTGATACAACAGCAGCGCGCATGGCGCGGATTGGCGCGGCTAGGAAAGAGCCTAGCTTCAGAGCGGCAAAGTTATTTGACAAAAACGGTAAAGCGGTAAAGTATGCATGCAAAATTAAACTTGGAACACAAAGTAGTTAAGGTGAAAACGTCACGGTAGCCCGCGAAATTTGAATTTTCTTGCATTTTTTTGCAATTTGCAGGTCAGTGACAGGTTGTATGTTGATCTAAATATGATTCGCGGCCGTAACAAATATTTATTTATGGAATTATAATAATAAAAACCATCAATACATCTCTCTAAGTTCATATTACCCTATTGTATGAGCAATTTCACGAAATCTTGACATTTGAGGCCAATTCTAATTCGAGGAGTTGTATTGCAGATTCTAATTATTATAATTATGTAAACGCCATATTTGTTACGGTTGCGAATTCGACCTGACACTGACCTGCACATGCCCAAAATACGTAAGGAAATTTGAATTTGGCGGGTTTCCCTGATTCTTCCGCCGTAAGCATACGTGCAAAATTAAACCAAGAACATAAAATACTTAAAACAACAACAAACTAGCGTTATTAATTCACACACGTCGAAATTTCGAATGACGCGCAAAAAAGCTTAATTTTATTCGCATTAATGGCTATCAAATTAATGTGAAACGGATAGCTCTCGAAAGATCTCGTGTCAAATCATAACAATCAAATTGAACTTTCTTTTTATTACACTAGTAATCTACATACATCTATCATTATTATTATCCTCATGGCGCTACTGCCGAGAATAAAAGGTCAAGTGTCAGACGCTGAGGCATGTAATTCGATGGGTGTGCGAGCAATGTCGGCTAATTATGTAAATTAGAAAGTTGTGACCATTTTCTGTGATGTGTGCACGTATGGTTCTGACCGCTGACGTTATTTTCTGTAAAAATCTTACCGTGAAAACTTGGGTGAACTGTCATTAATTACACTTGGTGACACTAATTGATGCCTCACTTCACATAAGGGGACTACATGACCTAAAGCGCGGTATAAAAAATATATTATATGCGGATATATAATGCTAGTTAGATAGTGTGTTGAAAACATAATACAACTGTTTTGATACGATAGAAAAAATCATGAAGATCCCTCTAAAAACTTTCTTTTTACAATAAAAACCATACACACAATAATTCTGAAGTTTCGGTTTTTCTGTCGGTTTTTTGTCTACAAGCAACATACTAAATCACTCCTGTTTTAATTTTTTAGTCCAAACAATAGATTTTTTGTAAATAGATAATTGCTTCATATTTTGCAATAAATTACCAGCGTTGTGTCATCGCGCTTCTCTTTCTTTTCTATGCAGTCCGACAGTGACCGCGCTTTAGGTCATTGGTGATGATGACGTCACTTATAGATAATGTCTTTGACCCGTGACTACTCGTAGACTTACAGCCGACTATTGTTGACCATTCTTCTTTTGTCGTGAATGAGTATGGCTGGACACTAGTCGGACTAATTGGCTTAAGAATGTTAATCACTCTTTCTGACGGGAGTGATATGAAGATTCGAATGACGTTATTGCGACGCACGCTATTTCGAAAAAAATTAAGAGTGGTACGCCAGTTCGAAAACTCATAAAAAAAACTGTTTGAATGGTACGCTAGTACGAAAGTCTTGGCATTGAAATCCACTGTTGCGAATAGCATAATATTCCAATCTGAATTTGTCTGAGGATCGAACTCGCGCCCAAGCCTTCAATGCCAAGACTTTCGTACTAGCGTACCATTCAAACAGTTTTTCGAATCAGCGTGTTCGCGACAATGGCGCCGATTCCCTTGTTCACAAACTAAACTAAATTTAAGTTCAGTGCATCTTTTTCTTTCTGTTTCAATAGGAAAAGGACAGAAGATAAATATTAGTTTAGTCCTGTCAAATTAAGATACTCCATAGCAAGTTTAGACGTGATTAAAAACATGGCTACTAAAAATACGTCAATTTACGTTAGGCGCTGTCTAATTTGACAGGACTAAACTAATATTTATGTTCTGTCCTTTTCTTAGTGAAATAGAAAGAAAAAGATGTACTGAACTTAAATTTAGTTTAGTCTGTGAACAAGGGAATCGGCGCCAATGTCATTCGATATAGCGGTTTTCCACTTTATGAGTTTTCGAACTGGCGTACCACTCTTACTTTTTTTCGAAATAGCGTGCGTCGCAATAACGTCATTCGAATCTTCATATCACTCCCCTTTCTGACGACTGCATTGCATGTGCTAATATTTTTTAATTACGAAAGATTTTAATCATATTACCGTCTAACAAGTGTATGGGTGTATATCATAGATATAAGTATCCATACTAATACTATAAATGCGAAAGTGTGTCTGTCTGTCTGTTACCTCTTCACGCTTAAACCGCTGAGCCGATGTAGATGAAATTTGGTATATAGATAGTTTGAGTCCCGGGAAAGGACATAGGATAGTTTTTATCCCGATATTCCCACGGGTTCGACACTTATGCGGTTGACCGCGGGGCACTGCTAGTATTCTTATAGTTACGTTGTTGAGCAGACATATTAACAAATTTACAAAGGAATGGATTAGTAAGTAATATTCTTCAAAATGATTGAGATTATGATTGATAATGTGTTCCGCAATAGGCTATTTGACTGGTTTCTGATAAACATCTCAGATGTGTCTAACGAGCCCACAAAAACCTATTACTTCAAATTGCATAATGTATTTCTTTTAAAAAATAGTAAATAAAAATGTACTGTTTAAATAAGCCGCCAAAACGCTATCTTTAACAATATGGCGTCGTGACGTCACGATTCACGTAAACAAACGTTGAAACGGTCGAGATACTAGACAAAAGTCATCTGTTCTATCAACGATAGACAGAAATTTGCTAAATCATGACGTCATCTTAAGTTCACCAATCCAGACCGTTTTCGATTACGTGGCGCCAGATTTAAAAAGATGAAGTTTTTTCGGTTTTTTTTTTATAAATAATACATTGTTTTGTAGTAAAATTAATGCAAATCGATTTTAAAAGCGATAATCCATTCGAGTGTCAATAATTATGACCTTATTTTTTACATTGTCAAATAGCCTATTAGGGTGTTTTCTATGCGTCATGTTAGTGAGTGCCGTCAGTTGGGGCTGGTCATCACTTAGCTGCCTCGGCTTATTTTTAATTAATTTATTTTTGGATTGTTTTGTTACTATTTGCTGTACTCTGGACGCTTTTAACTCGTACGTCTTTTTACATCGTTCTCACATAATAATTATAAATTCAACATAAATCTATACTAATATTATAAAGCTGCAGAGTTTGTTTGTTTGTTTGAACGCGCTAATCTCTGGAACTACTGGTCCGATTTGAATGATTCTTTTAGTGTTGGGTAGTCCATTTATCGAGGAAGGCTATAGGCTATATAACATCACGCTACGACCCTTAGGAGCCGCGCAGCGTGTGACACCGCGGGGAACAGCTAGTGATGTAATATTTTTGTAAAAATATAATTTAAAAGAGTGTCCATGGAGTTTCTTGCCCGTTCTTCTCCATAGGTACGCTTTGTTCATATTTTCTGACTGACCGACTTCTTGACAATTCAAAAGTGCTTGTAAATGGTTTATCACACTAATATTATGAAGGCGAAAGTTTGTGAGTGTGTGTATGGGGGTGTGTTTATATGTTTGTTACTTCTTCACGCTCAAACGGCTGGACTAATTTTGATAAAAATTTGTATGGAGGTAGCTGACACCCTGGATTAACATATAGGCTACTTTTTATCCCGATATTCCCACAGGATCGACATTTACGCGGATAAAACCGCGTGGCGCAGCTAGTTTGAAATAAATGGTTTGAGTTTGAGTTTGAGTACGACCAACAAGCCCCTACGTCAGCATACATTTAATTAAAAATAAATGTCGTAGAGCTCGTGCGTGCAGAAGTTGTAAAAATGAAAGAGTCGTATGAATTCTACAGCAAAAAAAAGCTAATTTCTTTATATCCACGAAGAAGACATTAAATTACCATTTAATAGAGAGCTCTTAGACAAAAGCGATTTTTAACTACCAAAAGAATAGCATAATAATTACGATTCTGCGTAACATCTCAGCTAAACTATTTAAAATGCAATACTTATGTCGTCATTGTGTTAGGCTATGGACAAATGGAAGTGGAAAAACGCCCGGAATTTTTCGCGTGTAAATCCGCTGCTTGCGAGAAGTACAGTGTCGGAGTGGCAGTGCTTTGGGTAGGGCTATGTCCAGCAGTGGACGGTTTTCGACTGAAATGATGATGAATTGTAATGATCGTTGCAAATGCGTTTTTCGCCCAGACTTGGCATTTTTAGAACATGTTTTAACCTTATTACGATGTAACTGAATTTCGCACGCGTAATTTCGCTGATCGTAGCAACCACAGTCGTAGAAATGCGTGTTATCTGCCCAGAAATGCCACTTTCAGGATATTTTGACTTGCTTCGCTCTTATTCTAGGACAAAAATATCATAATCGTTATCTTTCCACCAGGCGAGATCGAAATCAAGAGCAGGCCTATTTCGCAATAAAAAAAAACGCGGAATTTCGCGTTTTTTTCCGTGCATAATTTGTCCCCATCCTAAAAATAAGTGCCATCAGTGATTCAGAGTAGATGTACTCGCGGCTAATTAGTTACTGGTTGACATTGAAATACCACGTGCCGAGTTAATGCGTATTGACAAGATAATTATGTATGTATGGAATTATGTTTATGGTGTAAGGACGAATTAATTACTTGGAAAATAGAGTTTAGTTGTCAAACGTCAAGTTGGCGCCAATTGACATTGACAGATAGAGTGGGGTAACTTTCCGGGTTACCAGCCTAAAATGAAAAAGAACTTGCGAAAGTAGCTGCTTCCTAGCATGAAAAGTACGCCATATTTTACAGGTGAGAAATCGAAAGAAATCACTAAAGCTTTGGTTTCCTCAGTAAGCGGTGAACGGTCACACAATAACGGCTGTCTACCGTTTTTTGACACCTACTGGTAAAAACGGCAAATTTTTATGACGGCCATCCAAACATTCAAGCCAAACAAAAACTTGTAACTAATGCTCACTATATTAGAATCATTCCAAAATCAAAATCAAAAGTCATTCATTCAAAGTAGGCTGAGAATCATCACTTTCCGAACGTCAAAATGACATAAGACCCAAATCTTTTATAATTTCATAGAAAACAAAACCACGTAAAAGACACAGAACTCACTTTTCTAATGAATGTTTCGCAAATGCGTCTCTCAAACCAGCTAATTTCAATATTGTCACCACAAAACGTTTTGTAACGACAAACAATAGCACTGAAAGTTACTACTTATTGTTTGCACTGAGTTTTACGACTCATTGCGGAGAAACTAGCCGATGAGACAGTGACTAGGTAACCTGTACGAACACTGTCTTCACTCTTACAAAACTCTCATTTTATGATGGTTTGCATGACACAACACCTTCGCCTAGAGCTGTACCAGAAGCACAAAATACATAATAGTAGGTACTGGGTGGATTAAGACTACTTGATGCCCTAAGCAATCCACGCCTGTAGGCCACTAGTCGCCTCGTATTTTTCCAAAACATCGACGAGCGATTTGTCAAGATTGGCGCACATCTCTGGAGTGACTTTTGGGTCTTGTAATATCTTGCTGATAAACAGCCTTGCCTTTCAAATACTGTGTCGGTGGCGGTGCTGTTTCTGCCTGATGGTGCCCCCCGAGACCTGATACCCTAAGCAATTGCTTAATTTGCTTATGGGCTAATCCGGCACATACTACGTACGAAGATACACCCACATTTCGCCAGTTATGTTCAAGTCCCATGTAATAGGGGGCGAGCCTATTGCCATCAACTGGGCATAAATCCAGACTCCGGACTGCTTCTGAGAAATTCCAGATGGAAAAACCTAATAACACTTTTCCTGACCCGGGAGTCGAACCCAGGACCTCATGCTCAGCAGTGGTGCTTATGACTAGAATAATGAAGAGTTTAGTCTTGCTTGAGTTGCTGTCTTGTTTAGGCTTTTTTTTTCATTGAACAAGCTCTTTTGGTCCTTTCCTCATCTTCATTCTCCTGCCTGCCCTTCTTCCGATACTTTTCTTATTAGATAGGTAGATACTTCTTTATTAGTTAGGTCTGTGGAAGGGTGACCATCTTTATATACCAAGACCACTCCGTGTCTCGGAAAGCACGTTAAGCCGTTGGTCCCGACTGTCATTCGTGGATCTTTGACAGTCATTACGGGTAGTCAGAAGCCCGAAAGTCTGACAACCAGTCTTACCAGGGGGTATCGTATTACCCAGTAACTGGGTTGTGGAGGTCAGATAAGCAGTCGCTCCATGTAAAATACTGGTATTCAGCTGCATCCGGTTAGACTGGAAGCCGACCCCAACATAGTTGGGAAAAGGCTAGGCAGATGATGACTTCTTTATTAGTTTCAACACGGTAGTCATCCCCTTTCTACTCATATCATCTTTCACTCAGTCCAAAATCAAAATATTTTATTTCACATAAACCTACATGGGCACTTATGAAACGTCAGAAGCTAGGTGCACGCCATTGGTCGTTTCCTATGGAGAAAAGCCGGCAAGAAACTCCACAGTTACTCTTTTTAAAAATAATTGGCTTTTACAATGTTTTCAAATTAGTGTTGACAGGTATGGGAGGACAGTGTAGGCCTGTCAACAAGTACCAGGTAGGTACTTAATAAAACTTTTTTACAAAAAAAAACATCGACTTCCAAAAAAAAAAGTAACTTTAATTTCGGAAGTCGGTGTCGTTGTTTCTGTATTTTTTTTGACACCGACTTTCGAAATTAAAGTTATTTTAACTTTTAAAGGTTTTTTTTTGTAAAAATGATTTTATTTTTCACCTTTTAGTTGTACCTACCTACCTACCCCAAACAAATTCATATAACACTACTTGTTATGTGAATATCAGTGACAGGAAGCTATTGAACACATCTGCCTACCCCTGTAGAGGGTACAGGCGTGATGTTATGTTGTGTGATTGCGCAAACAATTCATACATATGCTATAGCAGCAATCGCGGTTGATTTGCTGGCATTTATTGAAGAGTTCCGTTGTCTGTCTCCGAAACTCATCATCAGATCTTTACGAAATTTAAATGAGACCATTTCGGAATAAACCTCTTTTGAACAAAAAAAAAAACAACTAGTATAGATACAACGGCCCGACTTGAATCATCGGGCAGTTGCCCGCCAGACACAACACCCGTCTGGTCGGAGGATCCTCCCTTTTCTATAGAGTATGAGTGAACTTTACACCCTGTTCCTTATACCTCTATAAGTTCTTGTAACATAATCTTTTACATAACGCTGCAGTGTCAAGTTTTTATAATTCTTATGTAAATGGACACTTAAATACAAGTTATGTGATGTGATGACATTAGGAATTGACACAGTGAACTTAAACTGCGTTGTGAAATTTGTTTTTAGGATATGAGATGTTGGTCTGAATGTGTTGGTTTTGTTTTATTCAAATTATCTAACCTTAATTTTGGGTCAACTTTATGATTTGTAACTTCTGTGGAAGGGAACCACAATTTCGCCATATTTTTACCGACTTCATAAAAAAGGAGGTTATCGATTCGACACGTATGTATGTAATATTATTGGAATTGCATTATATTCACATATGACAATCTATTAGGGCATCCAAACAAATATACCAAATTTTATAGACGTATGTATGCATGAATATGTATGTTTGGCCACGCATTTCTTCGCAACTATTAATCGGATCGTGACCATTTTATTTTTATTTGCTTACATTTACTTCAAATTAGGGAACAGTGCAACTTTCATCAAAATCGATTCAGTAATTTTCAAGATATGGACTAATATGTGTCAAGTGTGACGGCCTGGGAAAACATCTCAAAATCTTGGTCAAATTCTAATGCAAAAACTAAAAATTACGAAATAAAAAAGCACTTAATATGAAATAACTTATTTCATAATTTTGAGTTAATTTATGTTTGAAGTCGGTTTAATTTTTTTAAATTACTTTTTGTTATCTAATAATTTTATAAATATCATCATCGCATCATGGTGAGCGGAGTTCGCGTGGCTAACCTTACTTTTAGGTCAACTTTATGATTTGTAGCTTCAGTGGAAGGGAACCACAATTTCGCCATATTTTGTTATTTAATCATTTCATAAATATCATCATTCATAAATATTAGGTATTAACTCGATGATGTGCATCGTGAGGGGAGTTCACGTGGCTGCATTTTGGGCCAGACATATTTGTACTTTTTGCTACCGATATACCTACTGACAAGAATGAGAATAATTTAGTTTTCTACTTTTCATTGAGTTTGGGTTCTCAAAGAACAGTTTGTATTTTGTTTTCTTAGTGCTGCCAGATAGATATTACAATTTCCCCACTTTTTTCACCTATTCATTTTATTGTTGTGTCACGTTTAGATTTTGTTGCACCATTTATTATAGCCATAAAAATAAGACTTTATTATACTTCATCTTATCATTGAAATCTCTATTTGTTTAACTCAAAACCCTCCTCATACCACAACGGATATAAAACGATAATTACGCATTTAATGTAGGTACTTATCAATATGACACACTGTCGTCCGCAAATGGCTGCCATGGTTGTGACGTCATCTCACCCGTATGGACAACACATGGGCCCATTTTTTATACTCTTGACATTGTCATTATTTTTGTTGATCCTCTATTAACGCGTAGAAGCGTCTTTGACTGTTGTTTTGTTTTTGTAGTGGAGCATCGGTATGTGTTCTTAATGGAGATGTATCATTAATTCGTAATATTGTTTTGTATGCACGACTACACATCAAGCTTTACCTAACCAGTATAAGCTGACTTCTGGTTGTACGAAAACCCTATAAAATGCGCCGTCAGCTAAAACTGGAAATGACTATCTTGATGTGTAGCCATGTTGTACTGGTTTGACATTAATAAATCAAGCCGTATCCATACTAATATTATAAATGCGAAAGTGTGTCTGTCTGTTACCTCTTCCGCTTAAACCGCTGAACCGATTTGGATGAAATTTGGTATAGAGATAGTTTGAGTCCCGAGAAAGGACATAGGGTAATACCGCTTTGCGATGGTCAAATTAAATGCTCCTGGTACAGACGCCAGCACATCAAGCTACTACAATCTGTCAAATTTCTTTAATAGATTTTCAACTTTATCGCTTAAGCATAAGGTTCAAAGTTGATTTGGAAAATTTGACAGTTTCGTGTAGGTTGATGTGCTGGCGTCTGTACAAATTCTCATGACCTTTCATTTCATAATAAAATTCTCACTCAAAGCTAAAACGCCCGCCGCTTCAAAAGAAATGCAGGAGCTCATAATTATCTTCACCACGCTCCACATACAGAAGTGGAGCGAATATCACAGATAGAGAGGCATTCCACAAATTCACGATGCCAAGGCGCACAGTAGATCCCCAGTGATCTTGAACTTAGAAATTCAGAATACCGGTCCCCGACCTACCATTTTGGCACAGTGGTACTCAAAGTTATGCTCTAACTATAGCTTATTGTGTCATTTAAATGTTGATTATAAACTGTGCACTATCTCATTGATCTACACTTGGGTTTCTGAGTTTTCTGAACCTGCGAGGTAATTGTGTTGCACCCTAACAGTAGGAACGGCTTTCATTATGACAGTTGTACAACATTCATTGCGTTATTTAGGTTGTTGAACAGACGAACTTTTCGAACATATGAAGCAATGGATTAGCAATATCCTTCAAAATGATTTAGATTGTGTGTGTTACGCAAGTAGGGAGGCTCTATACAAAATTTCATCTAAATCGGTTCAGCGGTTTAAGCGTGAAGAGGTAACAGATAGACACACTTTCGCACCTAAAATATTAGTATGGATTGCCGTTTGTTGTCATTAGCAGACTGGAGGACGCTGCTGTGCATCCCCTCGACAATGTTATCCCTTCGTCGTTTTTTACGACACCCTCGGGATCAGGGGTGGCCTAGTTTTTGTGCAAATCCTCGCAAGGATCGAAGCCTTTATGTTGTAGAGGTACCTGTTATAGGCAGTTGCATGCTCCGTGTTTTTATTGGATGCGTTCCCACGCATCGACGGACCACCCGGTCCAATGTCTTAGGCATCTTCTGGGCACGCTCGTTCCATTATAGACCTGATCCATCGCTTTCCATTAGGTGTGATCGAGTTCAAGAGTGGAGCCAATTCAGCAATAAAAAAAAATTTTAAAAGTATGAGAACCGCTGTTCCAAGTCTCGAATGACAAATTAATATGTAAATGATTTTAAATGAGATACGATAAATGTTTGAAATGTTAGTCGAAGAGAAATTTCTTGTTTAGTTGTTTTACAATCATCGATCTATGCTTTGATTGTTTACATTAATGATTTTACTTTTCTACACAAAATGTAAATTAGAGAAAGGTCAATTAATAGTCTTCTTAGCGTGTCAATAGCAATCTAAATTGAGTCAGCCCAGAATTTGGCACCTTCAGTTCCTGTAACATGCAGTCAACAGGACACGCTGAACAGTGGACACGATATTAAGCGCCCCATTTTTTGTGGAACAGCACCACATTTAAGCCGGCCATACACACTACGGTCCACCGGAGTGGTCTTCCTGTGCTGGTATGCAGGCGCGTAGGTGAACCGGAGCGTGTGTGAGAATAGACCTATGCAGTTTCTTGAACCTGCGCAGGCGGCCGGCGCCAAATCGAAAACCAATTCTTTCGAGTGTCAAAAGAACTGAAGTCCGCTTCGGTACACCGGAACGTCCCCATACACGCTACCGTACCGACGACGTGTGGTTGACCTGCGCAGGCAAACCTGCACAGGTAACCTGAAATGAATCAGATTGAGATTGATAGTGTGATGCAATTAAGGACCGGCACCCTAATTGCGTAACACTATTACTCTCAATTTGAATCATTTTGAACCATATTTCTAATCCATTGCTCCATTATGTTCGAAAAATGTGTCTGCTCAACAACACAAATAACGCAGTGAATGTTGTTGAACTGTCAAAATGAAACCCATTGCTACTGTTAGTGTGTTACGCAATTGCCCTGCGGGTCCGGGGTTTCGGTGAACAGCGTTTAGAGGACTTCGAAATCGTTAACTGTTGATGACGATTTGATTTGATTTGATGTTCGATTCGACACGGAAGCGTACCGAATGTTTGTGAATGGCTATGCAGATGGGAGATTTATTTAATTAAACTTTCATTTTTCGTGGTCAAATAACATAACTGTTTGTGACCCAGTGGTAACGGCCCCGAGTCGAGTTCCAGGTCGTGGGTTCGAACCCAGACAGGCGCTTCACTTTGTGTAAATTATTCCATCACCACTGCCCTCAAAACGGTGAAGGAAAACATTGTGAGGAAACCGGCATGTCTTAGAACCAAAAATTCGAAGACATGTGACATCTACCAACCCGCACTGGGCCCGCGTGGTGGATTGCAGACCACTCCCTCTAGAAGAGAGGAGGCCTGTGTCCCAGCAGTGGGAACATTATAGGCTGATGATCATGCTTGTCCAAGGATATTTACGGCTTTTGCAGTAACTGTCGGATTATATTCTTCGCTTGGAGTAATACAGTCTTTTCTTTGGCTTCCGTAAATAGACTTACATAAGGCATTATTCTTGTATTTCCTGAATGTATTTCTTGTATGTGTAACGATTATTCTATTGAAGTATTTTGGCATTACTCTTACGCGGTTCTTAGAAAAACCTAAGCTGTGTAGGTATAAACGGTTTATGTATAAACGCTGTAAATGTAAACATCAGACGGGAAATTCTCGTAAGTAATTTAACACATTCAAAATCTAGTCGCGGTCTCGTCTCGGCGGCAAACTAATGTCAAAAACATGTCAAAATGTAGGGAAATTAGAGGTATTTTTGACAGATTGAGACTGAGATCAGACTGTTGAACGTTCTTGAAATTACGAGAATTGCCCCTCTGTTGTTTTATAATCATCATCTGCCTAGCCTTTTCCCAATTATGTTGGAGTCGGCTTCCAGTCTTACCGGGTGCAGCTGAATACCTGTGTTTTACATGGAGCGACTACCTATCTGACCTCCACAACCCAGTTACTGGGTAATACGATAGGGGCCCCTTGCTAAGACAGGTTGTCAGACTTTCGGGCTTCTGACTACTCGTAACGACTGTCAAAGATCCACGAATGACAGCCGGGACCAACGGCTTAACGTGCTTTCCGAGGCACGGAGGGGTCAGGCTATGTAAAGATGGTCACCCATTCACAGACCAACCGCGGCAAGCGTAGCTTAACCTGAGCGATCGACCTGTGCGGCTGTTATTATTTAGCCACGGGCCCCTCCCTTATGTTTTTCGAGTGTATGTATGTATATTTCTTTGGCACGCTCTGTAGCCTAAACGGCTTGTTTACTTATAACATCTGTTTTCTCACTCTAACTTACGGAAATATTTGTTTGTTACAGGTACAGTACCGACACTGATTAGAAAGGTGAAAATCCGGCGTGATCGAGGTCAAGTTCATTCAGCAATAAAAAAACATAACCCTCCTACTGGCGCAGTCGGGTAAAGAGAAAGACCAACAGTACAGGTACTTACTACATCTGAAGGGCAACTGTCACAGTCTGATCTCTGTCTCAATCTGTAAAAAATACCTCATATTTTACACTAGCAGCTCCCCGCGGTTTCACCCCCATAAGTGTTGATCCCGTGGGAATAACGGGATAAAAACTATCCTATGTCCTTTCCCGGGCCTCAAACTATCTCTATACCAAATTTCATCTAAATCGGTTCAGCGGTTTAACCTGTTGACCGCCACACGTCAAAAAATCAAAAACGTGCCGTCGGGGCTCGGCGTCAAAGTCTGTCATGTAGTCGAACCGTGGCGTGCTGGGCACATTTTGGTTTGTCATCTATACATGACTGTGGCGGTCAAAAGGAGCGTGAAGAGGTAACAGACAGACAAACTTTTTTGATAAGTTTTTGACATTGATTGTCCCTTAGATGAGATTGCGATAGATTTTGAACGTTTTAAATTACGAGAATTGGTCTTCTGGTATCGGTATCACACGAAGGCAAATGGTACCGGCGCGCGGCGGCGTAATTGCGTTACACATTAACAGTAGCAATAGCTTTCATTTTGACAGTTCAACAACATTCATTGCGTTATTTACGTTGTTGAGCAGACAAATTTTTCGAACATATGAAGCAATGGATTAGCAATATTCTTGAAAATGATTCAGATTGAGATTAATACATAGTGTGTTTCGCAATCAGGGTGCTGTCTGGGTTCGAACCTACGACCTACAACTCTTAAGTCGCGGCTGTTATCGCTGGGCCACCAGTACTCTGTTAGTATCACAATGAGAACAAGATAAAAAAAAAATCCGGACTTTTCAAATTTCGAAATGGCAACCCTGCTCAAACCACGTCAGTTTTCACACGGAACGGTGCAGCAATTAAAAGTTAAAACCTGTTACATTTCCGTTGAGGGGTGAGTGGTGACTGGACATTGTTGTTAACGAGCCTTTGACTCGATTTTGAAGGGGAGTTCTTTAAAAATACTTGTATTTAGTACTGCAAGTGACGAGTGAGTTGGGAATTTCAAGGTTAGCAGCGTGCAGTATCGTCAAATTCGTCGGTTGACAAGTAACTGTGTTCAAGCCAGCCCGACATCGCGCGGGCGAAGCCACGGGGGGCAGTCTGGTGCTTATACCATAATTAGCTGCGCCCTGCGGTTTCACCCGCATAAGTGTCGATCCCGTGGGAATATCGAGATAAAAAGATAAAAACTATCCTCTCCTTCCCCGGGATGCAATCTATCTCTCTGCCAAATTTTATCGAAATCCGTTTAATGGTTTAGGCGTGAAAAGGTAACATACAGACAGACAGACAGAGTTACTTTCTAATTTATAGTATTATAGTAGTATGGATTTGGTAGATAATTATTGATCTTACAAACTGTAGTGATTATATACCTCCTACTGGAAACATTTTCAGTAAAAAACTATTCAGTAGCAAAGTGATATGAAATCCATCGCTATATTATCAAACCCTATATTTTTTTAAACAAACTATTGTATTTTACTCAACTTGTCGTTGTTGAAGACTAAATTATACATTTATGCATTCGTTACGATCCTTTCCCCTTCGATGTGCGCTGAATTCAAAGCCGTGGTTACTGGCATAGGTTTTGTTTTACATTTCACTTTATTTGACGTTTACATTTTCATGTCAAAGTCAAATCTTTTATTTCAAATAGGCACATTAAAGGCACTTTTGAACGTCAAAAAAAAAACTAAATAGAAATGATTCTAGTCGCCCATTCCAAAAGGTAGTTTTCATAACGAGTCGAGTATCAAAAGTAAATAGGTTCTTTTAAAGTAGCAACGAGCGACTTGGCCATTGTTTTGCCTCTATAGATTTCCTAATACTTGGGAGACGCTCGCATGTTTAGCTTGAAATTCCACCATTGCATCATCTTCTTTATCCTGGCCATCATCATCATCAACATCTGCCTAGAAGTTTCGGTCGGCTTCCAGTCTAACCGGATGCAGCTGAATACCAATATTTTACATGGAGCGACTGACTATCTGACCTCCACAACCCAGTTACTGGGTAATACGACGAAATCCCTTGGTAAGACTGGTTGTCTGATATTCTGGCTTCTGACGACATGTAACGTCCTGTAAGTCAATATCATCTAAGTTTGGTGTTGCTCCTCCGTAGGAGCAACATTGTAGGTGTGTAAACATTGTAAGTGTAGGCAAACATTGTAAGAAAATATGTAAATGAAGACCCGTGTGCTTCATTTATTTTCTTACAATGTTTGCCTATTACGTTTCATCTTATTACCTATCCGAAATACGATGCGATAATGACCATTACGTTGCACAAAACAGAAGTCACAATACCAAATATTAGATTAATCAGCCTCAATCTTAACTACAAGCATACCCATTATTTATCATTACTATGATTTATCGAGCCAATAAATTGAAGCCACATACGTGCGTACAATCCGTCACTTTCAAAATGTATCCATATCATACTAACACGTGTGTAATTTACAATCATTGCGAGCGGTAAATCGGTGATAGATGTTCGGTAACAACTTTGTTTGACTGTGACATAGAATAACAATATTGTCTTTTTCGTTTCGATGGCACTTTAGAGGTATGAGGAATAGAGTGTAAAAGATTACTCTTCCTCAATAGAAAATAGAAGATCCTCAGACCAGACGGGTGTTGTGTCTTGTGGGCTACTGCCCGAGGATTGATGTCGGGACGTTGTATAATATTCTAGTAGCGCGGTAAACTTTGCTTGCGCGATGCAGCATTTTGCGTGACGTCAGTTGTGATGCGTAGTTCGTATCTAGCGTAGTAGATGCTACTACAGCACGACAAAACTTAGCCGCAATCACGGCGTCGTCGGTTGCAGGTTGCAGCTGAGAAGTCACCATAACTGCACGTTGTATTGTAGGGTACAGAGGGCAGGATAGGAGAAGGATGAAACGATGCTGATACTTCGAGGTAGCCCCAAATTACGAGGTTGGAGTTACATCTTTTCACTTGAGTTTGGTTGGAGACGGTTCAGGGACTTCCAAGTGTACCACGAAACTTTCAAGAGCCTGAAGGTTAACCTCGGAAGGAAGAGGAAAGACCTTCCTTTTTGTTACTATCAGCCTGGATTAGTCCGGAAATGTCCGGCTTTGACTTGTCTTTTGACCGGATATTTCGACTTAAGGGTATTAACTTTTAGAATATAAAAGAATTTAAATAAATAAGCACTGAAAAAGAAAGATTAAAAGTAAAATGTCCGGATTTTTTTTACAAACAGGTCAGGTCATTTGAAATTTTGAAATGGTAACCCTATTCGGTGCGGGGGTTTCGCTCTTCTATGACTGTTGCAAGCTCTATAAAACTTTCCATCTTACAAAATTATAGCGAAAAGTGAAAACTTTAATTTATATGCAGAACTGGCAGACTTCCTTGTCGGGATTGGCACCATGTCCTGTATGGTTCTGATTTAAAAGTTACTGTCAATCAAGTGTCCATCTATCAATCAAGCCAGCACAAATAGCGAATCGAAAGTTTCAAATTGCAACATGCAGGGTGGTATTGACATTGACGCACAAACTAACCATGAATTCAGCATATGATTCTATCTTATACCCCCTAGCGTAGAAATTTTTCGTCGGTTATCAAAAAATAAATCAGCTGTTTCATAGAAAGGTGCAATACCTACGTAGGTAGTAGGTACGCGCTAATGTATGGAACAGCATTTTTTGTAGGAAAACTTCTTTAGGCGCGTTGGGCATTTTTTGGGATGGGAAAAAACCATTGAACTCGCGCCACTTATATTATATGTTCGGCTGTCCTCGGTTTTAATGTATATCCGATATGTCAGTGAGTGATGGCAAAGTATTCTGTTTGTGTTTTGTTTTCACTTCTGTCGGCACTCCCGGGTTGCCACTGTTTATTCCCGCACTGGGCCCGCGTAATGGATTACTGTGTCCCAGCAGTGGGAACATTATAACTATGAAATAATAAGCCAGAAAAGTTAAACAGAACATACGTGATACAGCCCATTAGTGACATAACATACTCCAGTGACGTCAAAACGATGGAATCAATTTCTATTTTTATATGTATACTCAGTTTCACTATTGAATGACCTCTATCCTCCTAGTTTACAACTCTAGATACGGACTAAAAAGAGGATGGGGGGGAGATGAGAAAAATCCATTCCAATTCCATTACTGGCATCCCATTGTGTGAATGATATCTAGGTCCCATGTTAATATCGCGTTGAATACCTAAAGCGGGGTTTACACTATGAAACACGCGACTGTTCTGGGTAGTACCTAACTAACACTAACACCCGGTTTTTGGAAAGCTGAAAATTCAACTAGAGACCTCCCCGTACGGTCACGGCTGTCATTTGGAGATTTTTGACAGTCGTTACCGGTAGCCATTGATTGAGTTAGTATTCCTCTCTAATTAGTCAGAATACTCATTATTATGATTAGATCAAAAACATCAGACGGTATACATAAAACAGATAATTAATATCATCAATAAATAAGCCATATCACACCATGGTCTCGGCTTTTATGTCTTTTTCTGACGTCATTGGGTATAATGACGTCATAAAAAACCGGAGCCACTAACTTGTAGAAATAGCGGGCGCTACTGCTGATACTGCACCCTAAAGTTTCGGCCAAACCGGCGGCGTCAAGTACGCGGGACACGAAGCGGGAGCGTCAACAACACGAAACTATGTAGACGTGAACACCTGCGCGGCCACAGCGGTCGCATAGGCTCGCCCCCTATTACATGGGACCTAATCAGAAATGGGTGTGCTATTGGTACACCTCTGCCTAACCTTTCGGGGCATACAAACGTGATGTTATGTGTAGGTATTATAATTAGAAATAAAACAGAAAATGAATCAATCAACCAACTCAGCCTGTCCACTGCTGGACATGGGCCTCTCCCAGGCTGCGCCACAACACCCTGTCCTCCGCCTAAGAAAATTAATATAGAATGAACATCGATAAATAAGCCTTGTCACACCATGGTCTCGGCGTTTATGTCTTTCTCTGACGTCACTGGACATAATGACGGCATAAAATATCGGAGACACTAACTCGTGGAAATGGTGAGTCGAAGTAAAATCTATACTTACTAATAAGAAAGCTGAAGAGTTGGTTTGTTTGTTGAGGGGCCCGTGGCTAATTAATAACAGGCGCACAGATCGATCCATCAGGTTGAGCTACGATTGCCGTGGTTGAACTGTAGATAGGTCATCCGAGACCCCTCCGTGCCTCGGAAAGCACGTTAAGCCGTTGGTTCCGGCTGTCATTATTGGATCTTTGACAGTCGTTACGGGTCGTCAGAAGTCCAAAAGTGTACTTACCAAGGAGTATCGGATTATCCAGTAAGTGGGTTGGAGCAGATAGGCAGTCGCTCCATGTAAAATACAGGTATTCAGCAGCATCCGGTTAGACTGGAAGCCGGCTAGGCAGATGATGATGAGTATGTTAGTTTGTTAGAACGCGTTAATCTCTAAACTATCAGTCGGATTTGAAAAAAAAAGATAAAGGCTATTTAACATCATGCTCGATGCTACGTCCCTGCCGAGCAAAAAGCGAGACAATGAAGTAATAGCGCAGGCGGGCGATATGCGACGTGGTGGTTCTGGGGAAAAATAAATTTCATGCGGACGAATTCGCGGGCAGAAGCTAGTTATATTATATTACTATAGACTATTGATAATTGTCTAGAGAAAGTCGAAGCAATGAAATGAAAATACTGACCGTTTTCTGCTTTGAAACTTACTACTAAATGAATTTCTAGTAATATTTTCTACCTTTCTATTTCCATAAATTAACTGAAACTTGAAAGAGTAATAAAACGTTATTTTCTTTACGTTAACTTTATGTTAACTTTCATTCTGGTAAACTATAATGTCATCTGTGTCTTTACCTTATAATACATATTATAAATTAAAGCCGCATTCGTGTTTGTTTGTGTGACCGCACTGTTCGTCTAAACTACGCAAAGGATTTTAATGCGGTTTTCAACATTCATTTAGAGAATTTATTCCGTGAAGTGGATCAATCGCAGTATTCTTGGCGTCAAATTGACAGACCGTATTCGCAACACCACACTGCGTCCCAAAACACAAATTACTGACATTGTTCAAAGTTTGGGCTTGACATACACTGTTCAAAGACTGGCTGTCCACGTTTGCCGTATGCCCAATGAGTTGTGGTCCAAAATAACCACTACGTGGAGCCCTGACTCAGCCAGAAGTTGTCTTAGTCCTCGGTGGACCCCGTAGAAGTTGGCGGGACGAGCTGGACAAAACAAACGACTAGTGGTCCACTGTAGCTCTGGATCGAAAGAGCTGGAAGTCAGGGGGAGAGCCTTTGACCAGCAGTGGGATGATGCAGGCTAACACAGTAACAGTAAGGGCCTGTGCACACCACGTTTTTTAAATACGCCGTTGACGCGCGTTTGTAGCGATACAGACGCGATACGCACGCGAGTCAGATACTGGCAGGCACAGGATAAAAGCGCGCCGTCGACACACGTTTCAAAAACGTGGTGTGCACAGGCCCTTAGAGTATAATAATTATAGAAATGTTCATGTGTTGTCGTTTGTCACGTCGTCGTCGGTGTCGTGAACAGAAACTGTCAAATTTTCTCAATCAACTTTGAACCTTATGCTTAAGCGATAAAGTTGAAAATCTATTAAATAAATTTGATAGATTGTAGTAGCTTGACGTGCTGGCGTCTGTACAGTCAACAGCAAAAGTAGATGATCAAAATCAGAAATTCAATACTAATTAACTGAGTTCGCGTCAGAACTGTATGGCAAAGCTGTTGCTGTTGTTGTTGTTGAGCTGTGTGCAGAGACTGTGTGGCTGTGTGGCAGAGTTCTGACACGAACTCCGTTCATTAGTATTGAATTTCTGATTTTTATCATCTACTTTTGCTGTTGACTGTACCTATGACGAATGAATTATCACATCAATTGTTACTATTAACTACAGCGCAATGCATGAAGTTGCATTTTTTTTATCTCCTTAATGTATTTCTAATCGACATCTTTGATAGCGAACGATTCTCTCGCAATCATCGATAAGACTTGATCTAAATTAAGGTGGCAGATAGCTTTAAATAGAAATATCTCTTAAGATCTTTGATAATAATCTATTCGATTCAACAGTTATGCTTTCACAACCCAACTATTATGTCTATAAAATATTTCAACATCTCTATTAAAACCCCATATTTTTGCCGCCACATTTTTCCTTGCGATCTATTTACAAAAAAATCTCCCGCATCGCGAAGGTAATTTCTGTGCGCTGGCAACTCTGTCATCGACCGCAGTACGCCGCGAGCGGGGAGGGGGGCGTGCCGTCTGTCAAATCGAATTACGCTCTTGAGTTACATTCGCGATCATTTTCATTAGAAAAAAAGCTTTTTCATGAATTAATTTACCCTATAATAGTGTATTGGTCTATTCGCTAACGGTTCGCAAACACGAAAGTTCCGACGCTGGCAGAATATCGTCTGTCCATTGCTTCGCGATCATGGCCATAGGGATTGCTATTTTTGTTTTGTAGCCCAGTTTTATTGTAAATATTGTTTTTATGTGTCGAAATAATGGTGCAGTAGTGTTTTTTATTTACTTTATTCACTGTGATCATCGACAGACCGTGAACGAGTTGCGCTTAGACGTTTTAGTTGCAAAAATACTTTCGAAATTCAGTCTTTGAGAAACGTATCGGTGCCAATGGTAGTACAAAAACAGATTTGTGTTCTTAGATGCAGTGCCAAAGTGTTGAAAGTTATAATTTTATAATGAATCAAGTGTACAAAAAATCGCCAAAATAAATCAAAACAAAAAAATATGCTAATCCAAAACGTAAATTTGAATTTCGAATATTATTGTTTTATTACTAAACGCGAATGAAGCGAGCGTGTTCTTTTTTTATTGTGGTTTGAGTTAATGAATCATACTAAATGGCATTTTATTATAATAAATTGCTCTATATTAGTGTTATACGAGGATGAGGCGGGTTTTCGGTGTGTGTACTGACAGCTGGATGCTCTGCGGTCAGAATGTGAGGCGATAATCATTCCAGGCTCTCCTAGATGTTGTCTGTATGTCTTGTTTCTTTTTTATTTTATTTTTTTCTTTGACACCCATATTTAGCAAAGAGTTTCAATACCAGTGTGGAACTATAGAATCTGTTTTGAAAATAAAAATGTAGTCTTTTGTCTTTTCTAATCTTAAATAACATATTTTTGAAAGTTATTAACATGATTAGATTCAACGCCCTGCCTATAAATTCAGATGTTAGTCTTTAACTAATTAAGGCTAAAACTTAATTAATTTGATGATTGCTTTACCGTTTCTGATGCGCAATACTGCAAGAGATGTCAAAATGTCTTTATAGGGTACAGCAACAAATGAACCGTCATTTTGCTAAATTTTAGATGAGTAACTAACTCAAAAAAAAAAAAATTTAAGTACCTATTTATTTCAATTGAACCATTTAGAGGCAGGGAGGAGTCAGTCAGTAATATGAAACTAGTAGCCCATTCCAAAGCATAGTGGGTTCTACCTAACTTAATCATCTCATTGAAAGGTAGGATATTCCTGAAATAGACATGCGGGGACTACCATACATTATCAGGTGGATTTTTTCTTTAACATTTCACAAAAAAAAAGGTAAGTATCTAAGTAAAGGCTTAAAAAAAGCTTGGCTGTTAAAAAAAGCTGGAAGCCGACCCCAACATAGTTGGGAAAAGGATAGGCAGGTTTACCTAGGTATATAATAGCATATTTTAAGGCACGTAAGTAAATACAAATCAGTATTAAGGAAAATAAAGAACAATAGACTATAATTACTATTATCTATAGGTAAATTAGTTATTTAAATAAATATGGGTGTCATTTTACTTGTTTTGACTGTTGTAAATTGTTATTTGCATGTATGTGTCACTTGGTTTATCACCTAAAGCATTTGTTATGTCAAGCTAAATTCAGTGCATACTAAGTGACCTCTCAGGCTCCGCTAATGAGATGCCATTGATTTTGTATTGTATCATATACATAGGATTGGCCGGAGGTTGACGGGTTAATTAGGGTTTTGAAAGAGCTTGTTGCTAATTAATGACAGCTGTATGGGTAGATCGATGGTTAAGCCCAGCTTGCCCATGTCAGTCCGTGGATGGGTAACCATCCATCACACACCAAGACAACTCCGTGCCTTTGAAAGCATGTTAAGCTGTTGGTTCCAGGCTTTTGTTCGTAGATCTCTAAGAGTCGTTACTGGTAGTCAGAAGCCCAAAAGTTTGACAACTAGTCTTACCAAGGGGTATAGTGTTACACAGAAACTGGGTTGTAAAAGTCAGATAGGCAGTCACTCCATGTAAAATATGCCGGTATTCAGTTGCATCTGGTTAGACTGGAAGCCAGCCGCAACATAGGAAAAATCTAGGGAGATGATAAGTAATTTAACACTTCCAAGGACACCATACAGCCATAGCCAACAAAAAATAAAACATCTATTGTGTCTCGGTTATCATGCTGTGACCTCTTAAGTTTTGGGAAATCTGATCAAATTTTTATACACTAAATCCAGACTTATTCAGAATCTAATTGCACTGAATTTAGCTTCAAAGAATGTTAACACTAAATCACTATTGATGTTGTTGTTGATACTAAATAAATGTGTGTTCACTAATATGTGTTTTTGAACTTGTTATGTTCAATTTAGATCATGTTCTTATTATGCCTTAGATTTTCATGTTAATGATTTGTTTAGTGCATCCATTATAGTTTTTGTGCGTACATCAGCATACCTAGCACGTTGACGGCACGGTTGGCGCAGTGGCTGCTGCGCTGCGTGTCGCGGGTTCGATTCCCGCACGGAACAAATATTTGTATGACCTACAAGTAGTTGTTCCGGGTCTGGCTGTTTGTGTATGTGAGTTTAAATGTTTGTAAACGCACCCACAATGCAGGAGAAACTCCTAGTGTGGGGCAACGTTTTTTTTTTTTTTAAATAGCAATGCATTCATGAAATGTCATATATCTTTCTGATATCCTTTGCCTGCCAGTTTCCATTTTGATGTGTGTTATATTAGAGAATAATTGGTCAAAATGATGTCGTCTTTAATTTACAATCTTTAATTTTCAATTTATTAAGGACTTGGTAAATATCTCCTACGATATAATATTTACATACATAATACACACGAGCGGCATGTTGTCGACGCACTGGCGGGCGGACTAAGGGGGCAGGGGCGACCGGCCCGGGCCCCTGGTCCAGGGGGGGGCCCAAATCTTAATAATATGTTCAGTAAGTCTTTTTAATCAATCCCAAACAAGGTAAAAATATGTTCAGTAAGCAGTAGTTCGAGTGGAAGGCCCCGTACGTACCTATACAAAACATAAATGTTGGGTGCTAAAAATTTTCGAGCTCGCTTCGGCCGTATTTTCTGCATAAATAAGTCTATAAAGCAACTCCTATTTCCGTACGAATACGAATGTTCGAAGGAACCTGAACGTTTTTCTTTCTTTCTTTTTCTAGAATTCAAATTACGGTGTAAAATATTTAGATTTTCGAGCTCTGGGGGCCTAAAAAGGCCACTTTGGCAGAATCATAAAAGGATAACATAATGGACAGATAACTGTTAAGTTAATCGTATCAAATCCCATTGGTGAAGCATTTTTCAGTTATTTTTTTTGTCTGTGCTAAAATACCAATCAATCCATTTCAAATCCAATACCAATCTCTTTGATAGTACCTACGTAGTGCAGCGAAAAAAAGAAAAACACGGACTATCTTCGCCATATTATAATTCATAATGTTATCCTTTTATGATTCTCCAAAGTGGCATTTTTAGGCCTCCTGGTCGCTCGCTCTCGCATCCTTGCTTAGTTTTCTTTGAACAGCAGCGTAATGAGAAGAAGAAAAGGCACCTCCCTGAAAAAAAAATTTCCTGCTGCTAGCAAGACCCATGATCAGCATAAAATCCTCAGAGTTTCCCAAAATACAACCTTACCACATCAAACTGGTATTTCAATATAAACACGAACAAAGTCACAACTAACTCCTAGTCGTTGCAAAGTAACTTAGTATGCCTAACCGCGCAGTATCCTCGTTACACAGAGCTAATGATCTAAGATTACAGTCGGTAACTAATTGACTCACACACGCATTGTCCCGTGGACGGTCATCAAGCGCGCGTACGCACACTTGTGGAATCTGAGGTGATTAGTCAGCGGGGTACACAACGTTCTCTTGCCCTTGTCCCAGTTTACTTGGGGTTACGCCGATCCCCCCATGTCTTTTTTTTCTTCCACACTTCTCTTTCAACTGCCCCGTTGCCGCCGCAGCGGCGTTACGCGCGTAGCTAGCCGGTGTCGTTGGTTACGCATTTTCGTTTTGTGACACCGACTTCCAAAATTAAAGTTAATTATCACTTTGTAGTGTTTTTTTTTAAAGTCGGTTTTTTTTTTTTTGTAAAAAAGTTTTTTTATTTTTCACTTTTTAGTTGCACCTACCCTACACAAATTCAATTAACAATAGTGCATTGAAGAATTTAAGACACCGACTAGAAGAATCGTCAAATTCGCATAGAAATGCCGGAGATGCAAAACATTTATGCATTAACTTCGTACATAATGTAGCGATATAAAAAGAAAACGACTTCATCGCCACTTAAAAACGTATAATTTTGTATAAAAAATAACCGAATGTAAAAAAAATATAACAAAAACTAATATAAAAAAAGGTAAAAACTTGTAACGATAACTCTGGCGGCTGATATTAAAATTTATAAAAGAAACGGAAATAATACTTAAGGTTTTGTACTATACATTAAATTTTAAAATTAGATTGATTACGCGTCGAGTTTAACTGCAGTTGCAACTGAAATTTCCCTACGATCGCGTAGCACTATAAAACTAATCACGAACGAAATATATAAAACCTGTAGTATTCTGCAATTAAAGTTAGTACATGAAACAAATATAAAACCACAATAATATAAATCAAAAAGAATCAATAAAAGAAAATAATATCTGATAAATCCTAGATCATTTCGGCATCCTGCATTCCATATCTCTTTCGGTCGGTAATCCCGGATAGGTGATCCAGAAAAACCCGTAAGAGACCGCTCCTTCAAATCTGCACACCTCAACCCAATCCAAAATCCGGGAACAGAACAGTACGAAGGTGATAGGTAGGGGTAGGGTAGGATAGGGTAGGGCCGAAAACTCGGCTTGTTAGTAGTCTATCTTCAGGCGTATCCTAGACAAAATAACGCACATTAAGAATGCTGTAACAAGCTGAACCACTTTTACCAAAAAATAGGTAACGAGTAGAAATACACATACCTGATAAGATCAAAAGGAGTTATATATTGAAGACTTCTCTTCAATCCAATTTAGATGATTAATATCATATTTTCATCATAATTAACGATTATAAGCAGAGAAAAAAAATAATTGCAGCCGTCAGCCGTCATAACCAAACAACAAGTCTCAAACTTTAAGAGAAAATTTTACTTGACAGCATCAGTTCAATATTCAAAAGTTTGATTTTTAAATCAGAAAAATGACCAAAAAAAGGTTGTCTAAAATCTTAAAGAAGGATGGAATGTTGAAAACATAATATGCAGTAATTACTGATACTGCAGTACCCCCTTTCCAAGAAAAAAAAGGAGAAACCCGATGAAAGAAACGACTAATGAAAGAAACGACCTAAAACAACCAAAGAACTTACGTCAAACAAAAGACATAAGTAAAAAAGAACATTAAATCTAATAGAGAACTAAAGCCAAACGAAGGACTGTTAGTCAAAGATAGAACTTCGGTGAAATACGAAGCTAATGCTTGCTTTTTAAACAAAGAAAAAAAGGTAATCAATAATTGTATGATGAAAACAAAGGATAAAAAAAAATAAAAATTAAAACCTTATATCATTGTGATCTATAGATAAGAGTATGTCGACTATGTCTCGACCCTAAACCAAATTATCGATACGTGTTAATCATCCGTTTCCCAACACTAAGAGCTGACATTATGTCATTGAGGAAATGACAGTCGTAACGACATCTGTGGGCGAAAGCCAGAACTATAAGCATTGATAGTTAAGAAAAAGTTTTAAACAAATTGTTTCAATTAGGCACAACTAGATGTCGCAATTAATATTTTTACTATAGGAGCTAACTTCTCGGAAAAATAATCATCACCAGAAGATCTGGAAAAATTCTTTCTCCATACAATGTCACCAACATTCAACGTGACGGCTGAACGATGCGAATTATAAGCTCGCGAATTACGGAGGAAAGCCATAGAAAGATTATCAGCGACTTTCGCATAAACTTCTGCTAAGGATGATAAGTTCGATGCGTACTGAGTCCGACTTTCAGCTAAATTTACGCCTTGAGTCTGACTATTAGTACGAGTAGGAACCATGAGAAATTCTCTACCAAACATCAGGAAGTTTGGTATGAAACCCGTTGCTAAAATAATATAAGAGATGCAATATTCTCATAAAACTTGATAAGGGAAGAATTATTCTACGCGTGTTTGAGCCCGACTTTCAGCTACATAGACGCTTAGAGTCTGACCATATGCACGGGTAGAACGCATAAGGCCTTCCCTATCATGATACCATACATAGAGAATAGAACTACTGCAGAAAAAAACTGCTGAGTTCTCAATAGACCTGGATTTCAAAAAGAAAGAAAGAATTACACCATACTCTGATGACGATGATGAAGCTCACATTGACAGGTGAATTAGCTAGTTTAAGGAAATCGTAAATTAAAAAAAATAGAACCTCCTTCTTTGAAGTCGGTTAAAAAAGGGACCAGACTCAAAGTACGAACGATCTTATAAGTCTTTCGTATTAGAATCAGTTAGGAACAATTAAAGTAGAAACTTTGAAAATTTTAATGTATTAAGAAAAATGATGAAATAATTACGTAACTTGAAAAAGAGGTTTTTTGTTTAAAGGAATATTCACGTAATTATAGTGCCATATGAGAGGATTACGTTTAAAACCAATAATCCCGTTGGAATTAAGTCAATAAGTCCAAGGTTTTTAGAGTTGGAAAGAAATTAGTAAATTGAAAAAATGTCCGAAGACGAATTCTCTAAAATCAATATTTTATCTAAAAAGTTTTTAATATAGAGATAGGAATAACCTTCGTCTGCTATGTTAGGATGCAAAAAGGACAAAACAAAGTTAAATAGGCAAATGTGATAATATGAATGTACTTAGAAAAAGCTAGAAATGCAGTGATCAGTCTGATGGGAAACTGAATGGCAAAATAAAAGCATCAGTCCCTAACAAACTAACACTAAACGAATCACAACGCTGAAAAAAAATCAAAAGCTAACTAAGGCAGTCAGGAAACAACAAAAAATAACTCTCAACTGCCATAGTAAAGACAAAACCAACAAATATACGGGGTTCCACGTAGCACGAAAGTGTTAGGTAACCAGCAATATATGGCTGGTGGAGGAATGGTACGACGACGTGACATCACAGGAACGGCTGAGCTAAGAATTCAAAGAGAAACAAATAAAAACTAGTAAACCATCTGCACCAAAAAACAAACAACGTACAGGTGGGGGCTAGAATCACAAAAAAAATCAAATAGAATCTAGCAGACAACCGTGCAAAATCAACGCTTACCTTAGCCACGAAGTCTAAATCATTCGCACACCAATCATACACTACAGGATGCTAACTACTTCTAACTAAGGAGTGGAATAAAACCCAGGATAAAGATGTATTTAACGGGAAGAAATAAAAGCGTTTTATATGTTTTAAGGTTCTACAAAGCTATCATTTATATTGCATCATAACATAGCACATTATAATAACGAACACCATCAGCAATAGAAGGGTTAACAGAAGTTGTCAATCACAGCCACAGAGTACCTTTTGATAAATCACAGGATAACTCTGGTAACCATAGCAACGTTCTTGTTTGACAGAATGAGAAAAAAATTCCTGAATTCCTGAAACATATAGAAATAAAACATTAAAATTTGCTCGGAATGAGCAATCATCCTCACAGAAACAAAAAAAAAAAAAGGTTATTTCAGTAATCAGAATCAATAAAATTACTTACTTTTACTTCGGGCGCCATTTTGTAGCGATATAAAAAGAAAACGACTTCATCGCCACTTAAAAACGTATAATTTTGTATAAAAAATAACCGAATGTAAAAAAAATATAACAAAAACTAATATAAAAAAAGGTAAAAACTTGTAACGATAACTCTGGCGGCTGATATTAAAATTTATAAAAGAAACGGAAATAATACTTAAGGTTTTGTACTATACATTAAATTTTAAAATTAGATTGATTACGCGTCGAGTTTAACTGCAGTTGCAACTGAAATTTCCCTACGATCGCGTAGCACTATAAAACTAATCACGAACGAAATATATAAAACCTGTAGTATTCTGCAATTAAAGTTAGTACATGAAACAAATATAAAACCACAATAATATAAATCAAAAAGAATCAATAAAAGAAAATAATATCTGATAAATCCTAGATCATTTCGGCATCCTGCATTCCATATCTCTTTCGGTCGGTAATCCCGGATAGGTGATCCAGAAAAACCCGTAAGAGACCGCTCCTTCAAATCTGCACACCTCAACCCAATCCAAAATCCGGGAACAGAACAGTACGAAGGTGATAGGTAGGGGTAGGGTAGGATAGGGTAGGGCCGAAAACTCGGCTTGTTAGTAGTCTATCTTCAGGCGTATCCTAGACAAAATAACGCACATTAAGAATGCTGTAACAAGCTGAACCACTTTTACCAAAAAATAGGTAACGAGTAGAAATACACATACCTGATAAGATCAAAAGGAGTTATATATTGAAGACTTCTCTTCAATCCAATTTAGATGATTAATATCATATTTTCATCATAATTAACGATTATAAGCAGAGAAAAAAAATAATTGCAGCCGTCAGCCGTCATAACCAAACAACAAGTCTCAAACTTTAAGAGAAAATTTTACTTGACAGCATCAGTTCAATATTCAAAAGTTTGATTTTTAAATCAGAAAAATGACCAAAAAAAGGTTGTCTAAAATCTTAAAGAAGGATGGAATGTTGAAAACATAATATGCAGTAATTACTGATACTGCAATAAGAATAATTACCTAATGTATTATATACTAAAACCCTCCTTAAAGTATTTAGATCACATTAATGAAAGAATTATCAAAATTGCTTCATTAGTTTTTGAGAAAATCGCGGACATACAAACAAACATACATACATGCGGGTCGAATACTGAACCACCTTTTTTAAAGTCGGTTAAAAACGCCACTGTTACCGTAATTAACGTGGCCGACTATTGGGCGTTGGGCTTAAGTTAAAGAGAAAGTGAAAATATTTGCTATCGATAAGAAAGAGCTGGGTCACTTTCGGTCGATGATGGAGGGAGCTTGGTGAAAACCATAGATATAGATACACCTAGATAACGCAAGTGCAACTACTTCGCGTGCCAAAAATCGCACCAGCTTACGATAAAAAATCATAAGCCGCCACTTTCGCGCTCAGTCCTGTGTACTGCTGGCTGGGTAAGCGTGAGCGAGAGCGCGAGCTTGTGACGTCATAGTAGGTAGTCAAAAAATGGCACGCTTGGTTTTCATACAGTTCGTGATACTTGCGTTATCTAGGTCTATCTATATCTGTGGTGAAAACCGTCTCTACGTTGCAGTTGCAGTTGAGCCTATATAAGTTTTTGTTAATTTTTTAATCGAAAGTGACAAATTAATTCATTAGTGAACCGATCGCAAAGTGTTGGTCTTTGGCAATCGGCATCTTTCACTCGCCTACCGAGAGGTCGATAAATGGAACGAAAGGAGCAGATCATCCATACTAATATTATAAATTCGAAAGTAACTCTGTCTGTCTGTCTTTTCACGCTCAAACCGCTGTACCGATTTAGATGAAATTTGGTATTAGTACAGACACACTTTTTTGATAAGTTTTTGACATTGATTGTCCCTTAGATGAGATTGCGAGAGATTTTGAACGTTTTAAATTACGGGAATTGGTCTTCTGGTATCGGTATTGTAGAACTTAGGGGGAAATAATACAAATAAGACCACTTTAAGACTTTCAATTAGATATTATAATATAAAAAGGCAACGATACAACTTCGCGGTTAAGATATCAATCACTGCGTCTAGAATCAAACGCCATCATAATCATATTTGACATATGTTTAAACCAACGAATCGAATCATATTCCTAGCCAGTGCTTATTGCTAAAGGCTAGCACACACATGCACCACACGAGCTACGCCCCACTTTGAATTAAAGTATTGGCCTAGCTCGCATCAAAATACAAGACTTTAATTCTAACGATTCGAAAATTTAAGCGTTCCTACCTATTACTAATCCTATAAGGAAAAAACTACCTAACGCCCGAAGTTAACACTGTGAGGTCCAGCTTTTTCTAAAAGCAGGGCTCAAGTCAGGACAAACGACACACTTAACTAACACTCCCTTAAGTGTCAGGTAAGTCTACATTTGAGTAATAAAATGCATCAACACAAACTAACGTTGTCATGCCTGAACCTCGTCATAACAAAACGAGCGGAAAAGATGCGACTTGGCCTCCTTCGATAACAAATGATGTGAAAGTTCACATCGGCCTGGATGAGGCTTACCGTGTTAACTGAACTTAACTTCAGATCCTTTTACTCCATCGGACGGTATCAGCCAGAGGGAACGAAAAGTTATGAGGCCAATGTTCAAAAATCTAATAAGTGGCTGAACTCCATTATATTCAAAAGATACTCCGCGTTTATAATAACTATACCATTTACAAAAAACTGTGGGTGCTCCAACCCAAGCTGAACCAGTTGTGTCAACTCAACACACTTTGCAAAGGCTATGCCCCGTTAGCAAAGTTGGTTTCAACTTAAGCTGATCACTCCCCCCTCTAGAGAGTGACAACAGTTTTTATACAACCCTCTTCCTCCTATAACGCGCATTACTATTTTCTGGAGTTCACTCACACTAAACATGGCCTATGTAATTTAGAAAATGAAGACGAAGTTTTTTTTTCAATCCCTCAAGCTTCATGGAGCCGTGAGACCTCAAGCCTCACGCTCCCAGCTGCGTCCGAAGTATCTTCCCAGCATATGAAACACACATACAAACACATGTTAATAACTTTATCACAATATTCACTAAAATAATGTTCTATTGATGTTTACAATAACTAAATGACACACCAAAAGTCAAAGTCTGTCACAGTCTATCTAACATCACAGCCTATCAAATGTTACAGTGTAACGAATGTCGTAGACTAACAAATACCACAGACTAACAAATATCATATCCTAACCAATATTACAGAGTAACATATGTTACAGTCTAACAAAATTTACTCTGTGACCTGACGCGTATCAAACATAAATGGAAAAATAAAGGTTTATTTAAATTCTAACATGGAAAGTTTTTTATCTTTATTCTTCCATTTCCATTTAAAATGTATATGTTTTAAAAATGAAAAATCCTTAGACAAATGATCATTATTTTTAACCGACTGCGTCAGAAGGAAAGTTATGTTTTTAGCAAATGTTTTTATGAATTTATATCTATTTGTAAAACATTTTAAAATTGAACATTTTGTTCTAGCATTTCTAGTATATTGGAATCCTTTTCTCTTGCGTGCTTTTTTAATATTAGATGTTGCATAATGAGAATTATTTTTATTAAACTTAGGGATAACTACATGATGAGTGCTTGGGAATGTTTTAACATTATTAATGACCAGATTAATACAATTATCTTCTGCGCCCGCATCTGTAGAAGAACTAAAAGAGCTTTTAAAATGCACAGAAATGTCTTTCACCTCTACGTCTTCATCTCCACTTACATCCAACTTAAAAACATCTTCATCTAATCCAACATCATCATCCACTTTACTATTCTCAACTAACAACATGATCATTTGGGCATCACCCTTTTCATTTATAAAATGGTTATTCTCCTTTGTTTCGGAAATATTTATTGATAAATTATTTTCATTAAAATGATCATCATCGATGTTAATTATATCGGTTTGCACATCGTGATCAAATTGCTCTTCCTTCGGTTCTGAAACATAGCTAGTTAAATTAGTTATAATTGGAATGGACTGACCCGATTCCTCGATTTCTTCCTCGTGTTCGCACTCGAACACTTCCATCAGCTCCTCAGCCTCTGCGGGGCTGCATACTTGGCTGCTGCGCTCGTCTTCAACTTCTTCAACATCTACCTCTTCACTGCACTCTTGGCTGCTGCGTTCGACTTCAACTTCTTCAACATCTGCTTCTACACTACATAACACAGAAGCATCATCATCAACATTTGAAACATTATTTTGTCCGCATTTTTCTGACGGAACCTTTAACATCTCCTCTTTCCTCGCTTTATAAAATGCTTCGTGACATCTGCACGGGAACTCCTCACGAAAGCCATCGCATATCTCCTCAAATGACATATCCTCGCGGTACATCCACTTAAAACAAGCCAGAGCTGCTCCTTGGAGATAAGCCTGCATTATCAATGCCCAATCACTTTCACGCCATCCATAAAGTGTGGCAATCGCTCTGTATTGTTCAAAAAATTTTTCCAGGCACATATTAGATCCTGAGAAAAGCGCATACATCTTGCTTTCTTTATAAAAATAATATTTTAACCACTTAGCTTTATTTTTCCGGCGACGATTCTGCGCCTGTTCTATGCTCACTCCAACGCAAATTTAAACTAAGGGGTGTTTAATCTGCGATCGCATATAAAATAATCCTTGACTTTTCCGTCAAATAAACTCAGCTTGGCTTGCATAAAAAAATTTACTTCATCTGAAATCATTCATAACACGATGAATTGTGTAGGCTCGTTCGGCGCCTCCACCAAATGTGGAACTTAAGGGGAAATAATACAAATAAGACCACTTTAAGACTTTCAATTAGATATTATAATATAAAAAGGCAACGATACAACTTCGCGGTTAAGATATCAATCACTGCGTCTAGAATCAAACGCCATCATAATCATATTTGACATATGTTTAAACCAACGAATCGAATCATATTCCTAGCCAGTGCTTATTGCTAAAGGCTAGCACACACATGCACCACAGTATCACACCAAGGCAAATGGTACCGGCAGGGTAATTGCGTAGCACACTAACAGTAGCAAAAGCTTTCATTTTGACAGTTCAACAGCATTCATTGCGTTATTCACGTTGTTGAGCAGATACATTTTTCGAACCTAATATGAAGCAATGGATTAGCAATATCCGTCAAAATGATACGGATTATGATTGATTGTTTGTTACGCAATTAGGGTTCATCCATGATTCCCTAGTACCAGGTTGCGCTTTGATACCAACCTGTACACTCTTGTTGGTGTCGTGTGAACACACCAAGGGTTCCGTACTACAAGGCAAAAACGCCGAAAAAAACACGTTTGTTCTATTCCCGAGCCCCCCCTTAAATATTTATTTTATTCTGTTTTTAGTATTTGTTGTTATAGCGGCAACAGAAATACATCATCTGTGAAAATTTTAACTGTCTAGCTAGCACGGTTCATGAGATACAGCCTGGTGACAGATGGACAGTGGAGTCTTAGTAATAGGGTCCCGTTTTTACCCTTTGGGTACGGAACGCTAAATATGAACACTCACTCGTGTGAACCGTCTCTACATGTTGCGGCTACTAGCTGCGCATACGCCGGCTGACTCAGCCTCCAATTGTCCCGTAAATGTGATTGTTGTTTGTTTATGTGCACAATGACGATAGCTTGAAGATAATAACATCGTGATTCTTGTGGTACTAGCAGGCTGAATTGACTTTCTGGTGTCTTGTAATGACCCTGGAGAAGATTGTGGTTATCGCATGGCAAGGGTGTTGGGGGTTCCAGGGTCGCCGGTTGTTCGAAAGAGATACCGTGATGTCACAGGCAAGTGAAGGAACAAGGGTGGGTTTTAGTCAGTAAAAGTCTGCCACGTCTGCGGAGCGGGAGAAGTTATTTAATTAGTTGATTTCCCAACCAAAAAAAAAAAGGGTGTTGGGGTCCCGAGCCTATGAAAGTTACTAGGCAGAAGCGTACAAATCATGAAATGCAATGATGAATGCATGAATGTAATTAATGGAATGCAATAAATATATTGAGTACTAGCAGCGTCCCGCTGTTTAACCCGCATAAGTGTCGATCCCGTGGGAATATCGGGATAAAACCTATCCTATGTCCTTCCCCGGGATGCAATCTATCTCTCTGCCAAATTCTATCGAAATCCATTCAGTGGTTTAGGCGTGAAAAGGTAACATACAGACAGACAGAGTTACTTTCGAATTTATAATATTAGTTTGACCTTCAGAAAACTCATTGCCAAAGTCTGTGTTGAACGACCACTAAATGTTGAACTGAACGATCACTAAAAGTTTGGTGCTGCCCGTCGATTCTGTAAAAATCTCACTGTGAAAACATAGGTGAAGTAAGCGTGGAGTGAGCTGTCAATAGTGTCAATTCCTAGCAAAAACAAACTCACTTCACCTATGTTTTCATTGTGAGTTTTTTTTTTTTTTTTTTTATTACTAAATGGGCCCGCTCTTGACCCCGATCACGCACGATTTTTACAGAATCGACGGGCAGCACCAAACTTTGTAAGAATAGGGCGTGCTGTGGTCAAAAGATTAATCCGCCATCAAGATTGCTAGCAGGGCTGACTGGTTCGGATTGGCAGGCTCTTTTAATGCCCAATATCCCGTATCTAAAAGTGTTGAGGCAACCGTTCTTACCCCAGAAGTGAATTATTCATCTTGATTCAAACTTTGAGGTTTCAATCCCAAACCAAACCAATAAACCAATCCATGGATTGGAAGGCCATAAAAGATTGAGTAGTGATGTTTGCACGTTTTAAAATACCCAGTTCTGTTCATTTTGAATTAGGATGGCAGAGTTCATCGATTGACACGCCGTTAGCATATTGTTTGAACGATAGTACGGTAAAGAAACGGTATCATAAAGATTTTTACGCAGAAAGAAAGTCGTTGGATCGTGGGTATTGTTTTCATAACAAACCGGCTACGAAGCGTTTTGATTATGTCATATTTAATCGTAAATATCTGATAGAGATATCTCTAGACAACCTCTGCATGGACCAGAAGGCAACCTTGGTATGGACTTGCTTCCGTTTACAATGGTATCCGTCATCAATTGCCGACTAAACCCTTTCTTTTCCATGCAATAATAAACCAAGACAATTGAGAAAAGTGTAGCGGTATCTACAACGCCACAAGCGAGCAACGCGTCATACTGACGTCACGCAAATCCTGCATCGCGCAAGCAGAGTTTACCGCGCAACTAGCATAGATACAACGGCCCGACATGAATCATCGGGCAGTTGCCCGCCAGACACAACACCCGTCTGGTCGGAGGATCCTCCCTTTTCTATAGAGTATGAGTGTACTTTACACCCTGTTCCTCATACCTCTATAAAAGAATATAATTTCGTCAGCGACGAACCTTCCTAAAAAATAGTTCCTTACTTCACGTTCCACGTCGTCTTCAGTTGTACTTTTATTGCATACAATGTTTATGTCCTATAAATGTTGACGCTAGATTTGGTCCCTTTGTGAGCGGGTAGCGAGTTGCTGGAAGCGGGTTGACGAGCGATTTGATGAAAAATTACTATAGTCCGACTTTTAATTAGCTGCAGTAAAATAACACTTCTTAGTAACTCATTTCGGACTGAGTTTAGAGATATGCATGTCAAATAAGTTTCGTTTGTTACACTAAAACTGTTGTACTAGAAAAACAAGATTTGGTTGATGGCCGCGAAAAAACAAAAAGACGCCAATTTCAGTCATTTATGTAACACATAAGCTGTCATAAGCTGTCGCACAGGTCGATCGATCAGGTTAAGCTACGCTTGCGGCGGTTGGTCTGTGGATGGGTGACCATCTTTACATACCGAGACCCCTCCGTGCCTATAACTCTCGGAAAGTACGTTAAGCCGTTGGTCCCGGCTGTCATTCGTGGATCTTTGACAGTCGTTACGGGTAGTCAGAAGCCCGAAAGTCTGACAATCAGTCTTACCAAGGGGTATCGTATTACCCAGTAACTTGGTTCTGGAGGTCAGATAGGCAGTCGCTCCATGTAAAATACTGGTATTCAGCTGCATCCGGTTAGACTGGAAGTCGACCCCAACATAGTTGGGAAAAGGCTAGGCAGATGATGATGATAAGCTGTCATTTTACTGCAGCTAACTCAGCTAATTAAAAGTCCGACTATAGAAGTTTATTGAAAACTGTTCTATGCTAATTTTATTTGTTTACTAGCTTCTGACCGCGACTTCAATAACCGTGTTCAACCTCATTATTGCTTAAAATGTGGGAGAGATACAAATCCAAATTGAATTAAAGGTACAATCGTTCAATTTAGTTAGCCCATTCATAAACCAAATGCAGATGACTCACTAACCTTTAATCCTTTTATCTAGGAGACAAACAATAACGTGAATCATGCCTGGTAAAGTGGTAACGGCTCCGACTTACGAGTTGTGGGTCGTGGGTTCGAACTTCGGACCCAGGCTACCGGGTCAGCGGGATTGTCCGAAAGGGTTACCGCTGGCCCGGAACATAAAGGCCTAAGGAAGGAACACGGTTGGGTTTTAGTCAGTAAGAGTCTGACACTCCCTTCCGCTCCACCCAGAGCGGGAGGAATCATTTCTTTTTCTTTTTTCTTTTTTTTTTCTTAAAAAAACGTTGCCCCACACTAGGAATTTCTCCTGTATCGTGGGTGCGTTTACAAACATTTAAACTCACATACACAAACAGCCAGACCCGGAACAACTACTTGTAGGCCATACAAATATTTGTTCCGTGCGGGAATCGAACCCGCGACACGCAGCGCAGCAGTCAATCGCTTAACCACTGCGCCAACCGTGCCGTCGTTTTGTATTTGATGATGTCCCACCCCAAAAAAAAAACCAGGCTTACTTTGTGTAAACAATTTCATCACCACTGCTCTTAAAACGGTGAAGGAAACCTCATGAGGAAACCGGCATGTCCTAGAACCAAAAATTCGAAGACATGGACATCTACCAATTCGCACTTTGCCCGCGTGATAGATTTATAGCCAGCGGAGAAAGGGGTATGTGTCCCAGCAGTGGGAATATTATTGGCTAATTATGATAATAATTCCTAGATCTTCTCGCCTCTTCTCCCCGCAACTTCGTCCGCTAGAAATTATCGCCCGCACGGCTATTCCTTCGTTTTCGATTAGCGTTCTTTCTGATTTTTCTTTTTGCTCAGATATAGTAGGTCGTAGCCTGATGTGAAACATCCTATAATAACCTTGCTCAAGAATTGGGCTATCAAATGCAAAAATAAAATATTAATTTTTCAAACCCGACTGGTAGATAAAACAAAAAAAACAGTGGCACCCCGGGAGTGCCGACAGAAGTGAAAACAAAACACAAACAGAATACTTTGCTATCACTCACTAACTTATCGGATATACATTAAAACCGAGTACATCCCGAGGACAGCCGAACACATCCGAAGCGGGTATTTTTTTAATCGTCTTATAAACAAAACACACGCGGTGTCGCTTAACAATACGCGAGTTCAATGGCTTTTTCCCATCTCAAAAAACACCCAACGCGCGTAAAGAAGTTTTCACTTAAAAAAAAACTCTTCAACTTTATTATTTACTAGCTGTTCCCCGCGGTGTCACACGCTGTGCGGCTCCTAAGGATCGTAGCGTGATGTTATATAGCCTATAGCCTTCCTCGATAAATGGACTATCCAACACAAAAATAATTTTTCAATTCGAACCAGCAGTTCCCGAGATTAGCGCGTTCAAACAAACAAACTCTTTAGCTTTATATATAATATTAAGTATAGATTAGTATAGAAAGAAAGAAAGAAAGAAAGAAAAATGCGTTTATTGGCATTACATCAAAATAAGTACACCTTAAAACTATAAAAACAGAAAACAAAGATTATAATGCCAAAAGGGCCTCAGCTCAGCATAATGTCAGATGACAACACAAGGTGTACCACCTGACGCTGATTTTCAGCTGCAACCCATAGATATCCGCTAACACACGAACCATAACCAAACTCACACAAAAATCATAGAGCCACAGTTAACCTACTTAGCACATTTATGACATTATAAAATGTTATGTCGGACTGTGTTCTCCTTTTACAATAATAATTATTACTTGCTTCTACCCACGACTTCGTCCGCGTGTAATATCTTGTTCCCCCGATCCACCCCGTCGCATCGCATCGACCGCACGCGCTAATACTTTGTTTTCGCTTACGGTCTACACAGACGGACTGCATTTCAGCTGCAACATCGCAGTTTGGATGCAGTTGACTTAACTGCTTCGAAACCTAGTTATGTTGTAGCGGTATCTACAACGCCAAATGTGATCAACGCGTCATACTGACGTCACGCAAAATCCTGCATCGCGCAAGCAGAGTTTACCGCGCAACTAGCATAGATACAACGGCCCGACATGAATCATCGGGCAGTTGCCCGCCAGACACAACACTCGTCTGGTCGGAGGATCCTCCCTTTTCTATGGAGGTTGAGTGAACTTTACAACCTGTTCCTCATACCTCTATACTGGTGACCCCGAAAATGAACGTCAGCGCAGCCTTCGTGCACCTACTCCAGCGTGACGTCATCATCATCACTCCCGCAAGCTTTAGAGCGGCGAGTCACCCAGCCAGCCAGCATCCACGGCTTCAACGGGTATCCTGACCACCAGCATGCAGCGACCGCGCATACCTGGTCATCACCCTCAGCACTTTTGGCCGGTCCACAAGCTGAGCCATATAAACCCTCTCCTGGTCGACCCTCCTCAACTGCATCCAAGCTGCGACATTGCAGCCGGCACGCAGTTCAAATACAGTCCGTCTGTTTAGGCCCTTAGCGTTCAGTTTATTGTGGCCCCAACGTGCTACGCTGATCCGAAAGAAAGTTTATCTACGGAAATATAAACGTGGTCGCGTTTTGAAACGGGTTTTTGTTGTAATAATGACCTAGTCTTAGGCCTGGCGTCCACTATCGGCATCGGCACGGCTGAGGATTTTTATGCGACGAATAAAAATGTAACTTAATTGTACGACGATAAAATTGAAATTTCAATGATAATAATCATTGTAGGTGCAAAAATAAAGATAGGGTATCCGACATACCGTGTCATTGAAATTTAAATTTTATTGTCATACTATTAAGTTATATTTCTATTTGTCACATAAAAATCCTCAGCCGTGCCGATGCCATAGACGGACAGATGGGCGTGTGATTTGCTTGTCTAGACGTGTTTATGTGAACATAGAACATAGTAAATAATCTGGGGGGAAAATGGATCTAGATACAGATTTATCAAACTTTGAGATCGTTTAGATTTTTTGACCGACTTCAAAAAAAAGGAGGTTCTGTATTCGACCCGTACTTTTGTTTATATGTCCGCGATTTTCTCAAAAACTAATGAACCAATTTTGATAATATCGACTGTTGAAAGGCTAATTGGCCTAAGCGACATTTTTTTACAATATTTAGTTATATACATATTCGGAATGAGCAAATAATTCTTTCATTAATGTGATCTACATACTTTCAAGAAGGTTTTATTAATATATTAGGTAATTATTCTTATGTACGAAGTTATATATATTAATGTACTGCATCTCCGGCATTTCTATGCGAATTTTGATTATTCTTCTAGTCGGTGTCTTCAATTCTTCAATGCACTAGTGTTAATTAAATTTGTAGGTACAACTAAAAAGTGTTAAGTCCGGACACCGCTCTACCGATCCGTTTCGAAGCTACATGGCCAATTTACCACAAAGTGACAACTTACAGTACAACCTTTTTTAAGGTTCCGTACCTCAAAAGGAATAAGATCACACGTTGTCCGTCTGTCAAGATCCATTTTCTCAGGAACGCGTAGAGTTATCAAGTTGAAATTAATATCAAATACTCAGGGTTGCAATCCATTGAAGCATTGAAAAAATCAAACTTCTAAGTCAAGGCAATCAAAAGATACGGGCGTTTCAGCCGCATATTTTGACACTCGTAAGGGAATCAAAACCTATAGGGTACTTCCCGTTGACCTAGAATCATGAAATTTGACAAGAAGCAATGTCATGTAGCACAAGTAAAGGAAAAAATCCGAAAACCGTAAATTTATAGCCTACAAATTTGAACGGAACCCTCGTTGACAGGTTTTTAGGGTTCCGTACCCAAAGAGTAAAAACGGAACACTATTACTAAGACTTCGCTGTCTGTCCGTCCGTCCGTCTGTCTGTCACCAGGCTGTATCTCAAGAACCGCGATAGCTAGACAGTTGAAATTTTCACAAATTTTATATTTCTGTGGCCGCTATAACAACAAATACTAAAAACTAAATAAAATAAATATTTAAGGGGGGCTCCCATACAACAAACGTGTTTTTTTTCGGCGTTTAAGCCCTGTGGTACGGAACCCTTCGTGTGCGAGTCCGACTCGCACTTGGCCAGTTTTTTTTTTTCGTTTCGTTTAGTGGTGCTAAGCGTCTCTTAACTCCCTGACATCAAACACCACTTAAAAACAATACACTTTTTTTCTAAGACTGATAAGCCACGATAAGCGTCTCTCGGATGTTATCTCACAGATACTGCCAAGTGCCTAACGTAGTTAGCGAGATGATAACACTCGAGTGGCTGAGGTAGATTATAGGCAATTGTTTGTAGTAAGTACCATTAACTATCTTGTTTAGATTTGTAGAGGTTTTTGAAAGATAGGAGATATGGAATACACTTATTCCATCTTACTACAAAATGAGTTTTAACATAAGGTGAATGGATAGTGGTAGACCGCGAAATACAAATTTTCTTACGTTTTTTGTCAGTGTCAGATTGTATCTTGATCAAAATATGATTCGCGACAATAACAGGGACATATTTAGAGAATTATAATCATTAGAATCATTAATATATCTTTCTAAGTTAGATTTCTAACACCAACCACCAATCTCTTATGGACAAGGTAGAAATTTAACTTAGAAAGATGTATTAAGGTGAAAGCGCCAGGGTAGCCCGCGAAATTCAATTTTTTTTAGGTTTTTTGCAATTTGCTGGTCAGTATTAAGTTGTACGATGATTAAAATATGATTCGCGGCCGTAACAAATATGTATTTACAGAATTATAATCATTAAAGTCATCAACACAACTCTCTAAGACCATGTAATCCCCAAGAATGACTATTTCATGAAATCTTGACATTTGGGGATTACATGGTCTTAGAGAGTTGTATTGATGACTTTAATGATTATAATTCTGTAAATACATATTTGTTACGACCGCGAATCATATTTTAATCAACGTACAACTTAATACTGACCAGCAAATTGCAAAAAACGTAAGAAAATTTGAATTTCGCGGGCCACCTTAGAGCTTCCCCCTTAATGATTCGACCGGCTGGTCCTGAAGTTACATGTATTGTAATGTACTTTACCTTGCTCCAAATAAAATTCAAAACACAATAACCTATTAAGACTTGGGTCGGACGTGGTCGATTTGGACGTCAATTTTGGTAAAGAAATAAAAAGGAGAGAAAGAAAATATATAAAGCACTTTTGTGTTGTCGGAAAAAAATTCGTAACCCAGTTAAACCCAGTCTAAATATAAACCTTGTTTTGTAATAAGGCTGCTTTGGTTGTGGTTAGACTTAAGGGGGAAGCTCTAAGGTGGCCCGCGAAATTCAAATTTTCTTACGTTTTTTGCAATTTGCTGGTCAGTATTAAGTTGTACGTTGATTAAAATATGATTCGCGGTCGTAACAAATATGTATTTACAGAATTATGATCATTAAAGTCATCAATACAACTCTCTAAGACCATGTAATCCCCAAGAATGACTATTTCATGAAATCTTGACATTTGGGGCGTACAACTTAATACTGACCAGCAAATTGCAAAAAACCTAAAAAAAATTAAATTTCGCGGGCTACCCTGGCGCTTTCACCTAAAGGAAAAATTCAACCGGTTAGTTGAATAAGTATGTATACCTGCATGACTATTTGAATAGAGTAGTTCCAATTTGACGCCTCAAAAAGGATCGAAATGACGCGTGCGGTCATTTATTTGAAACTAGCTGCGCCCCGAGGTTTCACCCGCATAAATCACTCGATCCTGTTATTTCTAATATAATTCAATCATGATTCGAAAGACACGTGGCGCCATCTATTATCACAATACCGTTATTGTTGTTTTCCACGGGAACAGCACTTTTTTTCGGGATGAAAGGTACACTATGTCCGTTTCTGTACACCTGACAACGTATATGCAAAATTTCAGGATGATCGGTTCAGTGGTTTAGGCGTGAAAATGTAACAAACAAACAAACTTGCTTTCGCATTTATAATATTAGCTAGGATATTATGTAGTAATAGAGCTGTAGCGCTTCTTATAAATGTGGAATCCGGCTCGAAAGGATTGCCATGAGCAATCATTTATTGTTAGCCTATGGTGTCTCACTACAGGGCAAAGGTCTCCCTGTCTCCTTTCCATTCTTCTCTGTCTTGAGCTAGTGTGGACCAAACCTGTCTGTAGGCGTTAAGCTCGTCCCGCCATCTTCTGGGTCAGCCTCGATGTCGCCAGACGTTTTCTGTGACCTCATGGTGGTAGATTTGGCCCATGACTCGTTCGACATGCGGCAAACGTGTCCGGTCCAGTCCCAGTTAAGCTTGGCTGCTTTTTGGGTGACGTCGGCGATTTGTGTTTTGGAGCGCAGCACTGGGTTCTTAACACGGTCCGTTAATCTGACTCCAAGAAGGCTGCGTTTCATTGCTCACTGGCAAACCTCAAGCTGGTACCTCTGAAGTGGGGTTACCTTGACGGAACGGCAGTAGGGTGTGATTGTGGAGCTATGTCGCAAACCATGCTCCACCTATTATCCTCTGTGTCCCAAAACATGCAGTCAAAGTGACCTCTGCGCTGCCACCGACATCGCCGTGGCGAAGTTTTGGGCCAACAAGATCTATAATACAGTCGTGCCAGCTACACGGAGAAGAAGAACCTCTGAATCATGCACATGAGGTTTTTCAAGTTCGTCTAAGTTTGGCAACTAAATCCTTGGTTGAAAAAAATCCATCTCATTGCTCAATATCATCTAAAGAATACATCTTCCGAATTCCATGTTTATATTTTATCAGTGGTTAGCTATGGCAGGTTGTGCATTATTTGTCAGTCAGTCGAAGATAACTGCGTTAATCAGCAAGTGCTTTCATCCACTACTCCTTTACTTAACAGTATTTTTTATTTGTTTCCAGGGCTCCCCACACGGTTCGGTGATGTCGTGCCAGTCGCTCGCCGCTCGCGCGTTCTCCGAGCCCGATAAGGACATGACGCACTGCAGTGGCTTCCACAGGTAAGATCTTGATGATAACCCAGGAATGGCTTTAGTTAAAAACCACGAAGCGTATAAGTAAATAGCCGGCAATTGTCTTGAACAAAAATGGCGCCGACTGCGCAGGTCTACTCAGGATGTGTGGTCGTGGGATTTGCCGAGCTTGGTGGAGGTGGGGCCCGCTAGACATGGTGGTCTGAGGCCAGTCGGTGGTGCGCGCGAATGTATGAATCTCCTGAGCCTCTGAATCTTGGTAGTGGTTGGAATCGTGGGGTTTTAAGCGGTAGGAGTCCGACATAACCCTGCGTTCTACCCAGACGGAAGGTATATATGAGAAAACCCCAAAGTAAAAAAAGAAGATTCACCCTCTCTCTAGCTTGTATGGCGCCAGTTATTTTTAAAGGAGTAACCGTGGAGTTTTTTGCTGGCTCTTCTCCATAGGAAACGACCAATTGGAACCGTGCACCTAGCTTCTGACGTTTCATAAGTGCCCATGTAGGTTTATGTGAAATAAAATATTTGGATTTTTGATCTTGTATCTAACTCCCAATGTTATGTGTTTCCAGATCAGTGCGGTTCAGTTCGGACTCTCGGAGCTCCACCAGAGCCTCCAGTGACCCGGAGAACAAGAGGGAGACACCTGGTAAGGCCACTTTATTTTTCTTCGTTCTTTTTGTATGTACAGTTCGTTTATTTTTTTTAGAAATTAGAGGGGCTTGCGGCTAAGTAGTAACAGCCGCACGAGTCGATCGATCAGGTTAAGCAACGCTTGCCGCGGTTGGTCTGTGGATGGTTGACCATTTTCACATACCAAGACCCCTCCGTGTCTCGGAAAGCACGTTAAGCCGTTGGTCCCTGCTGTCATTCGTGGCATTCTTTGACAGTCGTTACGGGTAGTCAGTAACCCGAAAGTCTGACAACCAGTCTTACCAAGAGGTATCGTATTACCCAGTGACTGGGTTGTGGAGGTCAGATAGGCAGTCGCTCCATGTAAAATACTGGTTTTTAGCTGCATCCGGTTAGACTGGAAACCGACCACAACATAGTTGGGAAAAGGCTAGGCAGATGATGAGTTCTTTTTATTAAATTGTAATGTACTGTATGTACTGTACTGTGTAAGTAATAGATGAATATTTTGGAAGTTTAAAAGCTTAAACTTTTCTAACATAACCTTTCCTATAATTCCAGGCTCCATATCCCTGACGGCGCTGACGGTAACCCCTGTGACGTCACAGGGCTCGTCTATGAGCCAATCAGCGCCCTCCGCGTCAGCGACATACGATGTCGACGACACGGTAAGACTTTCTGACTAATTTCATCTAACAGAAGTAGAGACGCCAGCACATCATTCTACTACAATCTGTCAAATTTCTTTAATAGATTTTCAACTTTACCGCTAAAGCATAAGGTTCAAGGTTGATTGGGAAAATTTGACAGTTTCGGGTAGCTTGATGTGCTGGCTTCTGTAACTTTCTATCGTTTGAAAGAAAAGAAAGAATAATGTTTATTTGGACACAGAACACATAAACGAACCAAAAAAATCGAAGACGACATCTACCAATCCGCACTGGGCCCGTGTGGTAGATTACGGCCCACTCCCTCACACAGAGAGGAGGCTTGTGTCCCAGCAGTGGGAACATTATAGGCTGAATGAATGAATCTTAATGTTAGTGATACCTCTATAACGTTACTTATAATATTGTTCTACGAAAATTATATTCTATAACGTTTTTCTTTTTTTTTAGGTTTTAGTATCGTTACAAATTTTGGAACGTTATACGATAACATTAGTGGTAACGGAACGAAATTAATTTCGTTTTCAAGTCCCTGGTCATACATAATAAAGCACATTTTGTTGTGCAAAGAACGGCTGCCTAATGTAAATATACAGTTCATATGCTTCCAGCCCGTACCCCCGGTACCATCCTGCCGATTCCCTAAACTCGAAGAATGCGCGCATTTCCACTACGAACGGGTGTCGCTCGGCGGACTGAGCATAGAGACTGTGAGATGCGAGGACAAGTGCCAGGACTCTATGGACGAAGGTGAGAATGAAGGTAATTACGGTGGTTTACATGTTGACTTATGTTGGTTCAAAAGGCCTTTACACAATGGCCCATGTGCCCCTTTACACAGTGGCCCATACTGGCTCATGTTGGCCCTATACATAGTGGCTCATGTTATACCACGTTTAACTGCACTTTGGGCCATCCAAGCTGCTTAGTATCCCTCTATGAAAAAAGAAATGAATACATATAACTGAACACTTATGAAATGAAAAATAAAGCACATAAGTAATAATTTTTACTAAAAGAAAACAACCGACTGCAAAAAACCATAACAAAGTGAACAATAACTTTAGTTCTGAAGTCGGTGAAACAAAACCAAAGACAAACACAGGTCTGTTGTTTTTTGTTTGTAAAAAGTTTTTAATTTTTTTACTTTTTTAGTAGAGGTAGGTACCGGTAAAAAAATAACACCGCACAGTGGTTTATATTTTCTTACAAGCCCTCTACACTGAGGCCCATGTTTTAAATAATTTCTTGTAATCTTTCCAGGTTGGATATGCCTCAAGGTCCGTTCACACGTGAACTCTGCGTGCGAGGAGAGTGCCGAGAGTCGAGCGTTGAGCAGCAGCTGGACGGAAGCCAGCGACGTGCGCGAGTGGACGCTAACTAGGAATAGAGATAATCTACTGCAACTCGATGATATGCTGCATAGGTAAGAAGTTTTGACGTGAATACGTCTTTAAAATTGCTTCCATAGTGGGAGGCAAGTCAAAAAAACCAATGATAACAAAATCGGGGGATACAGTTTAGTGTTGCAGCTTCATATCTATCAACTCCATCCTAAAGTCAATTACACCATTGGATAGCTAAAGGATCAAAGAATTCATAACAAGTGAGGACTGTGACGCATCGCGTGCGGTGGAGGGGGAAGCGCCGCCATTTTGAGGTCATTTTGCTGCGTATCGAGATTTCCACTTAGTATAACTCGACTCGGAAAAGCTCTGACATTCGTTTAAGTTTCAATCGTCAGCTCTCGTCAAAATCTATCGATTGTATAGAAAACATTAGTATAAAATACTGTCAGTGAATATAATGTGTTAAAGTAAAAAAAAAAAAAAATATCAAAAATATATAATGTCGGCCTGTACGCGTCAAAAAGTCAAATCAAAATACAGATATCGTATACGGTTAGAAAGGGCTTCTCAAGAGCAATCGAATTGTACCAATAAAACACCATATGACCGAGTCAAGCAGTGCTGGGAACGTAAAAGAATGAATGCGGCTGAGCGGATCAACCCCGTTACGTAAACGTATTCACGTACAACACACGGCCGTGTCCATGACACAGCCACACTCCATTTTTCTATACACAGTGGGTCATGCTAGCCGAACTCTTATACACAATGGCCCAAGAGCCACTTTACACAGTGGCCGATGCAGGCCCAATGGCCTGTCTGAAATGCTAGCGCTAAATAGCAGCTGGACGGAAGCCAGTGATGTTCGCAAGTGGACGGTAACAACGATATGTTGTATATAAGTGAGGAGTGAACACAATAGTTTAGGAGAATATCTAGGTGCACAGAGAGCTTTGCAGGTCGAGCGAGTGATGGAAGAGGTCCACAGTGGCCCATGCTGGCCAAACTCCCATGTACATGCTGGCCAGTCAATATTAGAGTGAAATAATACTGGCACGGATCAGCATTATTCTGTATATCAATCTCTTTCTATCATTTGGAGGCTTTCTTTCTTTTATTTCGAGAAGTCTGTTCGCAAGCATATGCACTCATTCGCATTAAAAGCGCGTTTACGTGCGAATACATTTCTTGCTCTAGCAAATGACGTCTCTTCAGTGGCTGCAAATATTGCCCCATTCCGTTGCTCCCTAAACTGAGAAAAAACCACTAGGTACCGAGTCTTTTTTTTTTGTCGGGTGGGATACCTTCATAAGGCACCCGACCTCCGGGGAGGGAGGTCGGGGAGTGTGGGATTTTTACCTCACTAAAACCACCCCGGTGGTCACCATCAGCACATAGGGGTGGTCCCGGTTCCTCTTAAAAGACCAATTCCGGGACCCCCCCGTGCAACGCCTGTAAGGCACATCCCTGGGGAGACTGTGAAGGGACCTCCCCTGAGCTTCGGTATGCACGGCACCTAACAATAAGTCTCTGTGTTTGTAACGAATTCATTTCACTAACATCTGTATTTTATTTACTTTGCAGATGCATATACGACCGAAAGGTATCCGGCCTACCGAATCTCCGAGAAAAGATCTCACCGGCCCTCAATCGCTCAGAATCGGAATACCAGCGTTTAATATCAGACTACGTGCATCATTTGTCCATAATAGCCGACGACTCTATCAACTGCGGGCCCGTGCTCAACTGGCTCCAGATGGACAACAAAGGTAAGAAAAAAAAAATGTTCTTAAAAAAACAGTGGCCCATGTTGGCCCACCTGCCCCTATACACAGTGGCCCATGTTGGCCCACGTGCCCCTATACATAGTGGACCATGTTGGCCCACGTGCTCCTATACACAGTGGCCCATGTTGGCCCACCTGCCCCTATACACAGTGGTCTATGTTGGCCCACCTGCCCCTATACACAATGGCCCATGTTGGCCTACCTGCCTCTATACACAGTGGCCCACCTGCCCCTATACACAGTGGCCCACCTGCCCCTATACACAGTGGCCCATGTTGGCCCACCTGCCCCTATACACAGTGGCCCATGTTGGCCCACCTGCCCCTATACACAGTGGCCAATGTTGGCCCACCTGCCCCTATACACAGTGGCCAATGTTGGCCCACCTGCCTCTATACACAGTGGCCCATGTTGGCCCACCTGTCCCTATACACAGTGGTCTATGTTGGCCCACCTGCTCCTATACACAGTGGCCTATGTTGGCCCACCTACCCCTATACACAGTGGCCCATGTTGCCTCATTACCTAATTGAATGAAGTTTTCTTACTTCTTCATTCTTCAACAGGTCATAAGCTGCTGGTAGCGAATGAAGACTCGTCGTCAATCAACACTCCGGCCGTAGCAGCTGCATATTCTGTCAGGAAATACGTGTCACAGGTACATAATTATTTGTTAAGTCATTAACAGCCTGTCGGAGTCTACTGCTTCATAATCAGCCTATAATTTTCCCACTGCTGGGACACAGGCCTCCTCTCTGTGAGAGAGAGTGGGCCGTAATCAACCACGCGGGCCCAGTGCGGGTTGGGATGTCTTTGAATTGTTGGTTCTAGGACATGCCGGTTTCCTCACGATGTTTTCCTTCACCGTTTTGAGAGCAGTGGTGATAAAATAATTTACACAAAGTAAAGCGCCTGTCTGGGTCCTGACAATCTTCATTATATTAAATTCGTCTATTTTCGTTCAGACATAATTGGGCGACCGCTCATTCACAAAAAAGGTTGGTGATGGAAATGGTTGATGCAGGATTTTTTTATTGTGGAAATTGTGTAAACGATAAAGTCATGTGTTTTTCTTGTGGAGGTAGTATCGAAGATTGGGAGATTCACGATGATCCTTGGTTACAGCAGGCTTATTCCACTATTCCCCCCTAACAGAATCCCCCTCAGGGGGGAAATCTGGACTCTAATGTAAAAAAAGTCCAGAAATCCCCCTTTTCAAACTCAAACTCAAAGCATATATTTCAATTAAACCAATTACAGGCACTTTTGAATTGTCAAGAGGTCGGTCAGTCAGAAAGATGAAGCTAGTTGCCCATTCCAAAGCGTAGGTACCTATGGAGAAGAACGGGCAAGAAACTCCATGGACACTCTTTTAAATCAAAATAATATGATTTTAAGTTATTCCACTATTCCCCACTGAGAGAATCTCCTCAGCGGGAAAACTGAACTCGAATGTAGAAAAAGTCCAGAAATCCACGTTTTCATTTTTGATTATTCCACTTTTCCGCCTTATTTTTAGTTTTAATTTCTACGCCACGCTGAGTCAATATTTCAATTCATTTTTCTTTTTTCAGGCACGAGACGAAATTAGTTTCGAAGTAGGCGACATGATCTCGATCATCGACATGCCTGGTAAGTTTTACTTTATCAATGTAGTAGAAATAGTGACTATTTATGCTGTTATTGACATTCTAAACTAAATGATTATTTAGTCATATTCAGGAACTAGAAACGTTACTCAAAATAACGTTACGCGTAGTTCCAGTACCGATAATTTGTACCGTTCCACCAGGATCGTAACGAAAACAAAAACGAAATTCATTTCGTTTTCAAAGTCCCTCCTGGTGTAAGTAAACTGTTACACTTATAATAATAATAAAAGCCATTTATTCAGACCATTTGAAACTTATGCTAGTACAATAAAATAATTAATAAGTTGGAGTTAGGCAGGATACAAAAGTCTAAAAAGTTAGTATTTTTAGACCTTTGTATCCTGCTTATGTGTATGAAGTTTCATTAAAATCGGTTCATTCATTTCGAAAAATAAGGGCTTGAAAGTTTGTATAAAATGCCGCACGGCGTAAACGCTCTTAACTAAATATCTATTTAAAATAGTTTGAGTCTAATTATAGAATCTAAAAAAAGCTTCAAAATGTCAAACGAAATATTTTATTCAAAAAACAGCCATATTCACTGGTATGCTGGTATGATGAACTACGCCGTAGCATAGTTTGAACTACGCCGTAGCATAGTGTGAGCTACGCCGTAGCACAGTTTGACCTACGCCGTAGCACTCTCCATCCGTCTTACGAATTTTCGATCAGGTCACGTGTCCTGACGCGAGTTTAACATTTTTTACCCATTACAAAAAAAGTGTACAACGCCGCTAAAGAAGTTTTCACTTCAAAAATAATTCTATTATTGACACCTTCTGCCTTTATCTGTGTGCCCATTGGCAAAGGCCTCCTCGATTTCCTTTCACTTTTCCCTATCGACTGCTATTCGAGTAGTCTTGTTACACTTATGTTCTGCTAATAATTAGTAGAACATAAGTGTAACAAGCAACGTGTATATTAATAGTGCCAAGCTCTGTCAGGTCCGGCGGAGTCGCTGTGGTGGCGAGGCAAGCGCGGGTTCCGCGTGGGGTTCTTCCCGCACCACTGTGTCGCCGTCATCGGGGACAAGGTGCCGCGACACATGACGCAGCCGCCGCCTATTGTGGGGTAAGTTCCGCGTGGGGTTCTTCCCGCACCACTGTGTCGCCGTCATCGGGGACAAGGTGCCGCGACACATGACGCAGCCGCCGCCTATTGTGGGGTAAGTTCCGCGTGGGGTTCTTCCCGCACCACTGTGTCGCCGTCATCGGGGACAAGGTGCCGCGACACATGACGCAGCCGCCGCCTATTGTGGGGTAAGTTCCGCGTGGGGTTCTTCCCGCACCACTGTGTCGCCGTCATCGGGGACAAGGTGCCGCGACACATGACGCAGCCGCCGCCTATTGTGGGGTAAGTTCCGCGTGGGGTTCTTCCCGCACCACTGTGTCGCCGTCATCGGGGACAAGGTGCCGCGACACATGACGCAGCCGCCGCCTATTGTGGGGTAAGTTCCGCGTGGGGTTCTTCCCGCACCACTGTGTCGCCGTCATCGGGGACAAGGTGCCGCGACACATGACGCAGCCGCCGCCTATTGTGGGGTAAGTTCCGCGTGGGGTTCTTCCCGCACCACTGTGTCGCCGTCATCGGGGACAAGGTGCCGCGACACATGACGCAGCCGCCGCCTATTGTGGGGTAAGTTCCGCGTGGGGTTCTTCCCGCACCACTGTGTCGCCGTCATCGGGGACAAGGTGCCGCGACACATGACGCAGCCGCCGCCTATTGTGGGGTAAGTTCCGCGTGGGGTTCTTCCCGCACCACTGTGTCGCCGTCATCGGGGACAAGGTGGCTTACTATCAGAAAGAGTCCAATTTACATCCAGAACTTATGCTCTAGTTAAACCAACTATTCTACGACAAATGTGTCATCTTTTATAAACATGTGAGGCTTTTTACATGAAAAAAAAAACAAAATTAAAAATGAAAACATACGTTTCGTTATAAGTTATAACTAATGACAAAGGAAAATAACAAGGGAATGGAATCAGCCTAAAAGTATTGACAACTCATTTTGTTTTGGTAAATTCGATGCACTTACTATTTTAGGTATTTTCATGATCTTCACCACAGTATAAAAACCATACAGTAGGTCGACGCCTTTGATCTCGTGGTAAATGCCGACAACGTCTAGACATTATCGCGACAGCTAGGGTTGTCACTTGTCTCAAGTAAACAATATTAATTTATTTGAGATCAACATCGTCATCAACATTACTATTATCATAAACAATAATTAACAATTATCAAAATATCGTCTTTTTAACCCCCCACGCAAAAACGACGGGGTGTTACAAGTTTGACGTGTCTGTGCGTTGTGTGTCTGTCTGTGGCACCGTAGCTCCCGAACGGATGAACCGATTTTGAACCGATGGTGAATTAGTCGGAAGTGTTCTTAGCTATGTTTGATGAAAATCGGTTCAAGATGGCCCCCACCACAAAATGGCGGATTACATAATTTTTCACAACTCCCTCAATATGGGTATCAAATGAAAGGGCTTGACTAGTGGAATACTATACACTAGGATAAATTTCAAATCCAAGATGGCCGCCACCACAAAATGGCGAATTACATTTTTTTTTCAAAACTCCTTCAATATAGGTAAGTATCAAATGCAAGGGCTTGACAAGTAGAATAATGAACACTATATTGAAAGGGAATGAGGAATATTAAGTAAAACTTGAAAATTATTTTTTTCCTAGATTGATAAGGAAACTGGAGTGATGACTGGTACCTACGACCGCTAAGTTTGACCATTTTTACGAATGGAATTATTCTACTTAACATACGTTTTTCTACATCAGATAGTGTCGCAGTCCCATTCTGCCGTCATAAAGAAAAAGGGCACAACTAAAATTTTTTTCAAAATTGAGTTTTAAATATATTTGGAATCAGAAAAAAAGGCGCTTATGCCAGTTTTTTTACTCAATTTTGGAAAAAAATGTTAGTTGTGCCCTTTTTCTTTATGACGGCAGCATTTCAAACAACAGGCCAAACGACATCTATGATGAAAAATTACATTGTTTCGCAGCCGCCATCTTGAATTTTGATTTTGACCTCATATTCGCTGTCAGCATCCTCGAAATCTTTGGAAACGACACCCATGACGAAATTTGAAAATTTTCGCAGCCGCCATCTTGAATTTTGATTATGACCTCATATTCGATGTCAGCACCCTCGAAATCCTTGGAAACGACACCCACGATGAAAATTTTTTAAATTTTCGCAGCCGCCATCTTGAATTTTGATTATGACCTCATATTCGCTGTCAGCACCCTTGAAATCCTTAGAAACGACACCCATGATGAAATTTGAAAATTTTCGAAGCCGCCATCTTGAATTTTGATTATGACCTCATATTCATTGTCAGCACCCTCGAAATCCTTGGAAACGACACCCATGATGAAAAATTTGAAAATTTTCGCAGCCGCCATCTTGAATTTTGATTATGACCTCATATTCGTTGTCAGCACCCTTGAAATTCTTGGAAACGACACCCATGATGAAAAATTTGAAAATTTTTGCAGCCGCCATTTTTGATTTTCGTTTTGACTGCACTATCGGCTTTAGCGTCCTCGAAATCCATAGAAATGTCAAGTAAAAAAAATAAACTGAAAAGAAAAATAATAAGTAAAATAATTAGAAGAAAAAAACTTAACAAATAAGCAAGCACTCAAATGTTACATGTCGTATCTCTGTATTTGTCTTAATAAATTAAAAATGAAATAAAATGTGTACCATTACATTTTTGAAAATAGTATCCCAATAATAAAATCAATACCAAAAAGTCGAAATCATCAACCCTGAAAGTTATGTCCCGAACTACTAACACGGTGGCAGTATGCAGTTCGGTCTCGCACCTCCCGCGTCTCGCCCCTCACACCCCGCACGATTGCCCTGTCTAGACGGCTTCGTCGAACGACTGTATGATGTATAGACTGTGATCTTCACAGACTTTTTTTCTTCACTTCACAGATTTTATTCATAGAATGACACTAATATTATAAAGGCGAAAGTTTGTGAGAGTGTGTGGGGATGTGTTTATATGTTTGTTACTTCTTCACACTCAAACGGCTGGACCAATTTTGATAAAATTTGGTATGTTAGCTATGTAGGTAGCTGACACACTGGATTAACATATAGGCTACTTTTTATCCGGATCGGCTGAAACCGCGGGGCGCAGCTAGTCACATATAAAATCTTTCTCTCCTCCACAGCTCCGTGGCAGTGGCACCAATCAAGCCAGTTCTCCGCAAACACGGCAAGCTGATCTCCCTGTTCCGAAGCTTCATACTCTCTCGACCTTCCCGAAGAAGTCTGAAGCAGCAAGGCATCCTGAGGGAGCGGGTGTTCGGCTGTGACCTCGGAGAACATCTGCTGAACTGTGGCCACGAAGGTGGGTGCTGTTAGTATGATTCCTGTCTTTATTTTCTTACCTTTCAGTGTTTTTATTTAACAAACAAAAACTTCTATTGTTCGCAATTTGTGGAAAAAAAATATTTGTCGCAGTTTTGAAAAAAAAATGGGCCATTCTGTTTATGGGCCGTTTACACAACGGTCGGCCATCATGGGCCATCCACGACCAATCTTAGCTAAGCTGGAAAAAAAAGTGGTAAAATCAAATGTCTTCAAATGTACTATAGTCGAACTTTTAATTAGCTGCAGTAAAATGACAGCTTATGTGTTACTTAGGCCGCTTTCACATTAGAACGTTAGCAGCGCGACCGTAGCGCGGAAGAAGCAGAAACCTTCGCGCACGCTTCTGTTTATAATATGAAATTCTGACTGGGCGACAGACGCGACGGTCGCGCGTCAGTCGCGCTGCTAAAGTCGCCTAAATGTGAAAGCGGTCTAAAATGACTGAAATTGGCGTCTTTTTGTTTTTTCGCGGCCATCAAATCAACCAAATCTTGTTTTTCTACTACAGAATAGTGTAACAAACGAAACTTATTTGACATGCATATCTCTAAACTCAGTCCGAAATGAGTTATTAAGAGGTGTAATTGTACCGCAGATAATTAAAAGTCGAACTATAGGGTGATGTAGACCATTTTTTATCTTATCAAGTACCTGATACTTGTTGACAGGCCTACGCTATCCTCCCATACCTACTGTAATTTGAAAATATTGTAAAAGCCAATTATTTTTAAAAAGAGTAACCGTCGAGTGTCTTGCCGGTTCTTCTCCATAGGAAACGACCAATTGGAACCGTGCACCTAGCTTCTGACGTTTCATAAGTGCCCATGTAGGCTTATGTGAAATAAAATATTTTGATTTTGATTTTGAAACGTAAGAAGCTATTCGAAATAAAATTGTCTAAACTGTTCCTCCCCCACTCATCCACGGTACCAGGACACCATCTAACAGAGAGTGTTCTATACCTACTGTATGCGACAGCACCAAAGTCTTTAAAAAAAAACTTCGTTGTAAAATAGACCTTATTTATTCTCCCATAGTGCCGCAAGTCCTAGTCGAATGCGCAGCAGCCATAGAAGCTCGCGGGCCTGTAGACGGCGTGTACCGGCTGTCGGGCGGCGCCGGCCTCACGCAGCGCCTGCGCGCCGCCTTCGACGCCGGCGCCGCGCCCGACCTGGCCGCGCCCGCCACCATGCGGGACCCGCATGCCGTGCCTTCGCTGTTGAAGATGTATTTCCGGTAAGTGAAATATATCTAATTCGGAAATACTTAAATTATTTTTAATCAATGTCGATAATATAAACCCAAGCTTAAGGGACAACACAGGTAAAGGAGCCTTAAACCCTGGAACGCGCAAGCAGAGTTTATCGCATGACTATAAATCGTCCCGATATCAATCTTCGGGCAGTAACCCACCAGACACAACACCCGTCTGCTCGGAGGGTCCTCCCTTTTCTATGGAGGATGAGTGAACTTCACACCCTGTTTCTCATACCTCTAAAACGTTATTTTTAGTATATGCTAAACCTGAATATAGTTTGTTCAGAATAAATAACTGAATCGATTCCAATAATTTTTACCCCATGTTATATTTTGTACCAAAAATATTTAAAAAAGGTTAAAAGTTGGACACGGACCGACACTAAGTAGGTTATCCAATCTACGCGCCGAACGGTTAGGTACCTAGGTACTATTATCAATGAGCGCAAGATGGCGCGGCGCGGCTGAGCATGTTTTTGTACGGACAAACAGGTAACTTAAGAAGCTTATAACTTTGTGATTTTTCATGATACAGTTTTGAAATTTTGCATATAGATTCTTTACATAAAAATACTAGACACGTGTTTCGCATATACTAAAAATAATGTTGTATAGACTCACTGTCACTGTCAGCAACTTACTGTGCTTTGTTCAGTCCAGTATTAAACTAATCGATGATTTATTTGTCAACAGAGAACTACCAAACCCCCTCTGTACATACCAGCTGTACGAGAGCTTCGTGAGCGCAGTCCAGCAGGGAGACGAGGCGGCGCGACTGAGGGCTGTCAGAGACACCGTCGTGAAACTACCTCCTCCACATTACAGGTAAACTAGCAGCGTCCTCGGTTCCACCCGCATAAGTGTCCATCCCGTGGGAATATCGGGATAAGAACTATACTATGTCCTTTCCCGGGACTCAAATTATCCCTATACTAAAGGACATGTCCGAAAATGGTTTTTTTAATACAGTTGCTCAAAAAGTGGTGTATTGCAGGGACGTATAGCGTTCGGGATGTGGGCTATTACATACTAGTGCTTTTTTTTTACCTTTCCCGAACTCGTGCGTTCTCTTTCCCAACTGTCAAAATAATGTCTATTAAAAAAAAAACCAACCATGAAGTTTTTACTAAAGAGTTTTTGTGATTCATACAAATACGTATATTTCTAAAAAGAAGCTACTAATTTATTTCAATATCAGATTTAATGATTTAATTGAATGAGTTAGGTTAGGTTTCATTACATTTCATCTCATTAAATTTCATTTCATATCAATAAAAAAAATATACTGAAGACTAAGCTGTATGGATAGTTCCCTTTGCCTACCAAATGGGTGAAGAAGAAAAAAACTCTGCTTATATTCTACGGTTGGCGCCATTTTCCAGAAATTTTCTTTGTGAGTTTAGTTGTTTGTTGCACAAAATGAGTAATTTCGACCCTATTTTTTTTTAATTAACACCACCGGAACTCAGTATAATTGCACAAAATGCTTCGGAGAACATTTTACCGGAAAAGTCAAAAAGTCGTTACATATCCACATACGACTAATTTTTTGCGTGGAGAGAAGAGAAAAAAGCAATAGGTATTGTGTTTTTATTATTTTATTAAATTGCTTCATTTTTTCGCAACTGTATTAAAAATAGTCGTTCAGTACACCTGCGGAACCGTCATTGCAACTTGTTCCGACTGTCAACACTCGCCTTCGGCTGCGCCTCGGCTCGGGTAGACATTTGTCGGAACTCTTTGCAATGACAGCCTTTCCGCACTTGTAATGAAATATACTATTTTATTGTCCAATAATTCTAACCAGATATTTGGATAGACATCCCAAAAACTAGTAGTTCTGCTTTTAACATACATTTTTAAACACAGAACTTCGTTCCAAAAGTGTATTTAAACTGACCTTTCTCTTTGTCCCACAGAACGCTAGCCTACCTGATGCGTCACCTCCGGCGCGTGTCGCTGCTGGGCGAGCAGACCGGCATGACGGCCAGGAACATGGCCATCGTGTGGGCCCCCAACCTACTGCGCGCGCCGCGCCCGCAACACGCGCTGCAGGGCGTCGCTGTGCAGGTACACATAGTAACGCGGCGACATCTACTGCGCGCGCCGCGCCCGCAACACGCGCTGCAGGGCGTCGCTGTGCAGGTACACATAGTAACGCGGCGACATCTACTGCGCGCGCCGCGCCCGCAACACGCGCTGCAGGGCGTCGCTGTGCAGGTACACATAGTAACGCGGCGACATCTACATCGTGTGGGCGCCCAACCTACTGCGCGCGCCGCGCCCGCAACACGCGCTGCAGGGCGTCGCTGTGCAGGTACACATAGTAACGCGGCGACATCTACATCGTGTGGGCGCCCAACCTACTGCGCGCGCCGCGCCCGCAACACGCGCTGCAGGGCGTCGCTGTGCAGGTACACATAGTAACGCGGCGACATCTACTGCGCGCGCCGCGCCCGCAACACGCGCTGCAGGGCGTCGCTGTGCAGGTACACATAGTAACGCGGCGACATCTACATCGTGTGGGCGCCCAACCTACTGCGCGCGCCGCGCCCGCAACACGCGCTGCAGGGCGTCGCTGTGCAGGTACACATAGTAACGCGGCGACATCTACTGCGCGCGCCGCGCCCGCAACACGCGCTGCAGGGCGTCGCTGTGCAGGTACACATAGTAACGCGGCGACATCTACTGCGCGCGCCGCGCCCGCAACACGCGCTGCAGGGCGTCGCTGTGCAGGTACACATAGTAACGCGGCGACATCTACATCGTGTGGGCGCCCAACCTACTGCGCGCGCCGCGCCCGCAACACGCGCTGCAGGGCGTCGCTGTGCAGGTACACATAGTAACGCGGCGACATCTACTGCGCGCGCCGCGCCCGCAACACGCGCTGCAGGGCGTCGCTGTGCAGGTACACATAGTAACGCGGCGACATCTACATCGTGTGGGCGCCCAACCTACTGCGCGCGCCGCGCCCGCAACACGCGCTGCAGGGCGTCGCTGTGCAGGTACACATAGTAACGCGGCGACATCTACTGCGCGCGCCGCGCCCGCAACACGCGCTGCAGGGCGTCGCTGTGCAGGTACACATAGTAACGCGGCGACATCTACATCGTGTGGGCGCCCAACCTACTGCGCGCGCCGCGCCCGCAACACGCGCTGCAGGGCGTCGCTGTGCAGGTACACATAGTAACGCGGCGACATCTACTGCGCGCGCCGCGCCCGCAACACGCGCTGCAGGGCGTCGCTGTGCAGGTACACATAGTAACGCGGCGACATCTACATCGTGTGGGCGCCCAACCTACTGCGCGCGCCGCGCCCGCAACACGCGCTGCAGGGCGTCGCTGTGCAGGTACACATAGTAACGCGGCGACATCTACTGCGCGCGCCGCGCCCGCAACACGCGCTGCAGGGCGTCGCTGTGCAGGTACACATAGTAACGCGGCGACATCTACATCGTGTGGGCGCCCAACCTACTGCGCGCGCCGCGCCCGCAACACGCGCTGCAGGGCGTCGCTGTGCAGGTACACATAGTAACGCGGCGACATCTACTGCGCGCGCCGCGCCCGCAACACGCGCTGCAGGGCGTCGCTGTGCAGGTACACATAGTAACGCGGCGACATCTACATCGTGTGGGCGCCCAACCTACTGCGCGCGCCGCGCCCGCAACACGCGCTGCAGGGCGTCGCTGTGCAGGTACACATAGTAACGCGGCGACATCTACTGCGCGCGCCGCGCCCGCAACACGCGCTGCAGGGCGTCGCTGTGCAGGTACACATAGTAACGCGGCGACATCTACTGCGCGCGCCGCGCCCGCAACACGCGCTGCAGGGCGTCGCTGTGCAGGTACACATAGTAACGCGGCGACATCTACATCGTGTGGGCGCCCAACCTACTGCGCGCGCCGCGCCCGCAACACGCGCTGCAGGGCGTCGCTGTGCAGGTACACATAGTAACGCGGCGACATCTACTGCGCGCGCCGCGCCCGCAACACGCGCTGCAGGGCGTCGCTGTGCAGGTACACATAGTAACGCGGCGACATCTACATCGTGTGGGCGCCCAACCTACTGCGCGCGCCGCGCCCGCAACACGCGCTGCAGGGCGTCGCTGTGCAGGTACACATAGTAACGCGGCGACATCTACAGTTCGCGTCAAATAACTTTGCCGCTCTGAAGCTAGGCTCTTTCCTAGCCGCGCCAATCCGCGCCATCCGCGCTGCTGTTGTATTCATAGGATTAACTACTGCGCAGTGACTTGTTGCCTACTTCAGAGCGGCTAAGTTATTTGACGCGAACTATGCATTGTCACATGCGAACTACACATCATTTGCGAGAAACGTGACATAATCCAATTTTTTTGAAGAGAAAAGTTCTTCTGGCGCGTTGGGCATTTTTTGAGATGGGAAAAAACCATTGAACTCGCGACACTGTTACCGTAACCGACACCGCGCTACATTCGAATGTGTCCTCGGGATGTACTCGGTTTTAATGTATATCCCATATGTCAGTGAGTGAGTCAGTATTCTGTTTGTGTTTTGTTTATAAGACAATTAAAAAAATACACACGTAATGAGGGATTTTCCTCTTTTTTTTTAATAACTCGTCCCTAGTCGCTGGTTAGATGGCGCTGACCTTGGTAACTTACTGTAAGGAACGGAACTTCACATCATTTTTTGATTATTTCATTTGGATATAATTTTGAGATCGTAAAACGAAAGCAAACGAAAGTGTCAGTCAATGACCGTATGTGTCGTGACGCAATGTTTTTTTTCCAAGCGTTTTGGATTTGGCACCTGGTAACGTAGTCAGTACAACGCCATCTACAGAGTTCTTGGAAACTATTTTTTTTTAATACTGAAAAAGAAAACCTCTCATTGGTCAAGTTTTCACTTCTGTCGGCACTTCCGGAGTGCCACTGTTTTTTTTTTGTTATGTCACCCTTCTTGCCAATGAGCGACATCATGCTGACGCCACGTAAAATCCTGCGTCGCGCAAGCTTTTATAGAATTATATCATCATCATCATCATCTGCCTAGCCTTTCCCAACTATGTTGGGGTCGGCTTCCAGTCTAACCGGATGCAGCTGAAGACCAGTATTTTACATCGAGCGACTGCCCATCTGACCTCCACAACCCAGTTACTGGGTAATACGATACCCCTTGGTAAGAATGGTTGTCAGACTTTCGGGCTTCTGACTACCCGTAACGACTGTCAAAGATCCACGAATGACAGCCGGGACCAACGGCTTAACGTGCTTTCCGAGGCACGGAGGGGTCACGGTATGTAAAGATGGTCACCCATCTAAGCACAATGTTTTGCGTGCTTTACATTTTCGACACTCATGTTATCTTACCAACATTGAATTCTATATATTTTTACCTGCAGGCCGTGGTGACAGAGTTCCTGATCTGTTACGCCGAAGAGTTGTTCGCTCAGGAGCAGGGGGAAGATTCGGGGCCTGAGTCGCTGGAACAGGTATCTTTTTAAATCATCTATACGTATCCATACTTAATATTATAAATTCGAAAGTAACTCTGTCTGTCTGTCTGTATGTTACCTTTTCACGCCTAAACCACTGAACGGATTGCGATAAAATTTGGCAGAGAGATAGATTGCATCCCGGGGAAGGACATAGGATAGTTTTTATCGACATACCTCGTTGTCGAAGCCGTGGGCGGAAGCTAGTATTTTTATACAATTATTAATCAAATTAGCTGCGCCCCGCGGTTTCACCCGTGGGAATATCGGGATAAAAAGTAGCCTATATGTTAAACCAGTGTGTCAGCTACCTCCATACAAAATTTTATCAAAATTGGTCCAGCCGTTTGAGCGTGAAGACGTAACAAACATATAAACACACACACACACACTCTCAAACTTTCGCCTTTTTTAATATTAGTGTGATGTCATTTTAAGATAATAATCAGCAGGTTTTCATTTTGGATTTGCGTCATACAGGACGCAGAGACATCGCAGTCCAACCTGCAGGGCTAGCATGGCCGGAGACATTTTATCCACGGGGAGAGGACAAAATACTATTCCCCTCTGTCAATTTTGTCCACCCTCCGAGCATGGCGACATGGGTGGATAAACTATCACGGTGGACAAACCAGGGGAAACGCTTGTCCCCGAAATTATTGCCATTATAAGAAAACTTTTATTCAATTACAAAATAGTCGAGAATATCGTCGTAAATCAAAGTACTTTCTTCGATTTTCTCCCTTTCCGACGACAACACTAAGCTCCTAAGCACGAGACATTTTTATATTACAATTAATTATATTTTTTCCAAGAGATATACTTAAACCCACCATCTAAAGACAAGGACAAATTTCTCCCTTTGTTATGTCAAAATATCTGTAATTTTTCTCTTCCACTAGTCGCCATGCTATAGGCGGGGGGTGAGTATCCACGTCTAATGTCAAAAAGTGATATAATTCTGTTTCCCCCTGTTGCCGTGCTTTGGCAGGTGGATAAAATAATTTTATCCCTTGTCAGTGGAAATAACCGGTGGACAAAAGTTTTATCCCCAGCCCATGCTAGCCCTGCTGTTACCATGAGTTTAGTACATGATTCTGAAACGGGAAATAACAATAGCGTAGACGACGCTGATATTTCTCGTCGGATAAAAGAAAATCGAACTGTTTGTTCATTTATTTCGTTGCTTGTAGCAGGACAGAATCGTGGCACTATTCTATAGTTTCTGCCAACTCCTATGGCTTTTAGCTTGCGTGAGTTTATACAAGGTTATTGGTAAAACATTAACAACCTCTTAAAAGGTCATTGTACTCATCATTATGAACAACTTCTTCTATGGGAACAAACCTGAAATCGCGAAAAAAAATCTGCTGTTCCCTACATTTATGTTCGTATAACTCGTCAAAATGTAGGGAAGAGCTGATTTTTTTTTTGAGATTTCAGGTTTGGTCCCATAGTAAAAGTTGTTCATAACGATGAGTACAATGACCTCTTAAGAGGTCATTGTACTCATCGTATATGACGGAGATGGTATGTGTGTCTCGTTATTATCAGCCATATTTTAATTACTGTGGGCGTACTATGTGGGTAGTGTTGGTTATTGCGCAATAGAAAAACGGTTTGCAGTCCAAATCAGATTATAATTTCACGAACAATTTAATCACACACTGTAGTTACATGACACAACCAGATACGGAAAGCGGGACAGTTTCTGAGCACATGTCCGTACGAAGCGATGTCCAATGTCCAAGAGCTCCACATCGTTCTGTCGTCGACTCCCACGAACTCAAGCTAGACTCTGTCAAGCGCCACCAGATGGCGCTAACGTTCCGAATATTCAAACGAATGACCGGATGCGACATATATTTATTTCATGGTATTTGCTTATTTTGCTTCAGGAGCGGTGTGAGTCTCAAGTGGAACTTCGCGGCAACGAGTCGTGTCGACGGCCCAAGAGTCTGCCTATCAACCCGCCTACTAAGTTGTTGAGGTAATAACATTCACAGGTCATCAGGGGTTTTCTGAAATAATATCGAAGAAAAATGGCGTCCGGCGGGAAACGATGTGAATTCGAATAACCTATAAGTTCTTTTTTTAAATTACGGCGCTGTGCTAGTGAAACGCGCGTGCATGACAATGTTCTTTTTTTGAAAAGGAGTTGCATAATGAAAATTTAATATAACATTCTAAGGCTCAACCGTAGACAGAGTAAACTATAGACTGCTGCATATCTTCTTTTTCATTCGCACAAGAAAAAGAGAAAAATATTAACGTGACTAGCAAAGAAAAGAGGCAGAGTAAGAATATTTCTGTCCCTTACTGCGTGTCGGCTAAGCACATCAATGTGCACAACAAGTTTGACGTTTATGAATGAAATATTAAAAATTATGAATGAATTAGTAAAAACTACATCGCGATTAAACGGAAAATAAGATCTTTTTTGTGCATAATTAAATAATAGTACATTTGCGCAACTATGAAAATGGTTAGGTGCAGTGTAATAAGCTGTAAAAATGATAGTATGATGAAGATTGCCGGAATTTTTTGTCCCTTTCGGTGACACGGATACCATGAGTCTATAGATTACTCTGTCTACGGGCTCAACTCACACCAAAAGAGTGTCGAAGCGCAGCGAAGCGGAGCGCAGTTTCAGTGTCATATGAATTTAACTTTATTTTCATTTCTATAATACGTATTATCGCAACCGCTCGGTAGAGAAGGCTATTCGCCGGAATTCCCGCGGCGCCGCGGGCATCCGCGCGACTCGTTCGAGTTTCTCATGCGATAATAAGTATTATAGTAATGAAAATAAAGTTTAAATTCATATGACACTGACACTGCGCTCCGCTTCGCCGCGCTTCGACGCTCTTTTGGTGTGAGTTGAGCTTAACACTCGTTTGGATGATATTATGGTTTATTATGACACTGGTTGTTTTAATGTTGGCAATAAGCTAACTGTTTCAGAATCTTTGATAGAGGATTTATAGCATGGGTGACATGGGTGTAGATAAAACATTCTATATAACAATACAGGGTGTTTTAAGGTATTGTACAGGGTGTTTTAGGGTATTGTACAGGGTGTTTTTGGGTATTGTACAGGCTACTTAGCACCGAGTGTAGATTTAATTTCCTCTCGCAGCTTGGAAGAGGCGCGGCGTCGCGGCCAGGCGGGCGGCGCGCCGGCGCCCAGCCCGCGCCTGCCGCCCGCGTCGGGCGCGATAGCAGCCGCCGCGGCCGCCAACACGCAGCTCCGGCCATCCTCGCACCTCAGGCCCAAGTACATCGAGGTACGTGTTATACTGTAGCGGCATCTACATTGCCACATGCGAACCACGCATCACACTGACGTCACGCAAAATCCTGCATCGACATGTTAGTCGTGCGGCAAATAGAGTTTACCGCACGACTAACATGTCATACATGAAATGAAATGATGAAATGATTTTATTTTTTGTAAGTAACTAACAAACTAAAGCACACGAAGTGTCTGCGTCGTGTTTCGCTGACTGGTGTCATGTAGCCGGCCACGAAACCGGTGGTACACAACACCCTTCGGCCAGAACTCTTCCTTGAGGAACTTCTCGAGATGATGTGTCGGAACGCGTACCACGAACGACTTGAAGTTCGTGTTGTGACGCGACTCCAACTTCTCGACCCTCAAAGTCCAGTTGGTCTTCACACGCATGTACTCTACGATCTCCTCAACCTTCGTGGAGTGGTGCAGTCTGGACACGTACAGCTGCGTCGTCGGGATTGCTGCACGCAGCAGCATGTTGGGTCCCGACAGCGCGGTGCCGCACTGGTTCCGACAAAAAGGCTTCTTCTTCTTCACCTTGATGAAACCATCCTTGTCGCACGTGTCCTTCTCTGGATCCTGCCTTTTCAAAACCTTGTTGGGTTTCGAGTGGCTCCGTTTACCCCCTTTTTGTTTTTCCGCTAGTTTTACCTGCGATTTTTGCGACTCAGCAGGCTTATTAGCGGCTACTATTGCTGCGTAGGCTCGTTTGGGGGTCGACGAACCTATACACGTCGTTGTCTCCACCTGTGTCGAGGCAGGGACGGCCACGGCACGCGTTGCAACGCATGCATTCTCGGCAGTTGGTGACGCATTCGAGCTCGCCGACTCGAAAATGCAGATGGAGGCGTTTTGTGCCCCGCGACGCGTGTTTACATTTACGACGTCGGTAGGTGACCTACTTGCAGAAATTGCGTTGCGCAAGAACACTACTTCTGCCTGTAAATCACTGATGGTGTTGTTGGACACCTCCAGCTTATGCTGCATCTCGGCCTGGCTTTGCTTCAGGAATGTTATGTCCTTCAGCAGCCTGGTGACGTCAACGTGGTCGAACGTGACGGGAGGCAGCTTATGCAGATCCTTCGCCACGAATTCAGGCACGTCGTCCGGGTCGGTCTCCTTCATCAGCGTAACCATACCATACCTGAAAACTAAAAACGGAACCCTTATAAGATCACTTTGTTGTCCGTCTGTCTGTCCATCAGTCAAGACCCTTTTTCTCAGGAACGCATCGAGTTATCAAATTGAAATTAATATCAAATACTCAAGGCTGTAATCCCTTGAAGCAGTGAAAAAATCAAACTTCTAAGTCAACGCAATCAAAAGATACGGGCGTTTATGTTCCGGAATCAAAACCTATATTTTTTTTTCCTGTGGCAACACTACAGCTAACAGCTGTTAAAAATTTGTTCTTGTAATTTTAATCTTAAATATTAAATTTCGTTGTTTTTTAGGCCTATTTCCAACTACTCCTCAAGTAAATAGGATAATAATGTGTATATTGTGTTAGATTCAAATAGCTAGTGCAAATTAAGTGTAAATATTTCTATGTAAATCGGTGACAGTTACCGGCAAGTGAATTTTGCATTGTCATCTTGATATCAGGTACAATACTCTATATTTTACTTGCTATTAGTTTGTTTACGTACTACAATTAAACCAGCAATTAGTTTGTTCATTTTTAGTAAGGCTTTTTATTGATGCCAATGACCTTTGAACGTAAACATAACCTTGCATTGGTTTGGTGACAGAACTCCTTAGAATTACATCTAAATTTCATTTTTCCTTTTAAACTAATCATCTTCTCTACTGCTGCCACAACTACCTTCTCTTTTCTAATTTCTTGTCGCTTCCTTACTAGTTTTAATCATGATTATGACTCGCAGCGCCCGTGCTCGCCTCGGAGAGTCCAAACTCAATGAGGCTTTGAGCGCCTTAAAGGCGTCAAAGGAGTCCTGTGACCAACTAATTAAGGAAATAGATGACAATGAAAAGGTGCTCTTTGATGCCCATGAAAAGAATAGGAAGTTAAAAATTGAAATGGCTCAGATATATAATCAATACACTGATGCCATAGAAGAACGGGATAGACTTCAACTTGTTGTGGACGGGTTCAGCCAGTGTAGCACAGAGTATGAACAAGCTCTTAGTCAAAAACATATATTACAACAGCAGCTACATGAGGCTCAAAGTCAAATAACACAACTTGAGACGACCAATCTTAACATCACCGCCTCGCTGAACCAAAGTCTGTTCAATGAGTTGATGCCTATTGCCCCGTCAATGGTTTCTACCATAAACCCCACATACACTATGGATTTGACAGCTGATGATGAATCAAAATCATATAATTCAGTGAGGGTAGTAAGTAGTAAAAATAAACTTAAAAAATACATTAAAATTAATAAATACATTGTTAAAACACAAAAAATGGTAAAAAGACAAAAGTTCTTTATCAAAAACGTTAAATTGAATAGAGAAAGGTTGAATTTAATTAAACAATTAGACATGTATTCTTATAATTTGGAGCAGAGTACTAGGAAGTACAACATTGACACAGAGACCTTGCAATCTGAACTTGACCATCTACAGGAGAAACTTAGTTCAATGACCAACAAATATAATACCTCTGAAGACCTAATGAGGGAATATGTGTTGGCAATGAATGAGCTGGTAAACTCACAAAAAACCAACTGTGAGCATTGTCAAACACCAACCAATGTCACACCGGACCATTCATTGACAACTTGTAATACCACCTTAGTGCAGCCCTGTGTTGATTTGATAATTCCTTCTACTAATAGTTCGTATAAACAGTGTAAACAAACTTTAAATAATGATATTGTGTTATTTTGTGATGAGATCGGTAAGGACTTAGGACACTTGTTAACAGCTGAATATCCGGGACACTCAATAATAAATTACTGTATGCCTGGTTGTTCTTTGTTTCATATTATGAAAAAAATTATTAAATGTAACTTTACCCAGGATACAACTTTATTAATTTTTATAGGTAATAGGGGAAATGTAAACAAAGGAGAACTGCTCCAGTATCATAGAACATTATGCAATCTTAGTTTAAGAAAAGTTGTATTGTTTACATTCCCTTATAGTAACAGTTTGCCACAGGAAGAAAATAGCTTAAGATTTGAATTGAATATGACAATGCATAACTTGACATTTAATAATAACATGTTCCACTTAGTTGATATTAACAATTATGTTAGTAATAATTTCTATTTGACAAAAGATAGATATAACATTGTTATGTACTATCTTTCTGACTATTATAAAAGACAGATAGCTGTGTCGCTATCTTATTTTTTTTCTATTACAGCCAAAAATTTGGCTAAACAACTTGCTTCTTTTGAGCAATGCAATGACATTATAAATAATTCTGCCAATAATTTGGTCTCTATTAATGACATTGCTAATAATTTAAATTAGAAATTAAGACAATAGAGGCAACCTCTAGCTATAATGTATGCAAAAAAAGCTTAAAATCAGTCAATAGTATCAACCTAGTGCATCAAAATATTCAAGGATTTATGAACAAAGAATTAGAAGTAGAATTATTTATGAATTTTAATAGTATTGACATACTTTGTATAACAGAACATTGGCTGAAAAGCCACCAGTTCTTGTTCAATTTTAATAATCACCAGGTTGGTAGTTCGTTTAGCAGAATAAATGCTATACATGGTGGCTCATTAATTTTAGTAAGTAACCAGCTCAAATTTAAAGATCGTATAGATATTGTGAGCCTATCAGTTGAGCGTACGGTTGAAATTGCCTGTGTAGAATTGGAGCACTCTATTGTATTAAGTGTGTATAGACCCCCTTCAGGATTGTATGACTGCTTAGAAAAGGTAATGGATGAAGTGTTACACAGGATTTGTAACTCAAACAAGTCCGTTATCATTTGCGGTGATTTTAATGTCAATTTATTAGAAAACTCAGGTTCTTGTAGTAAAATTTTAAGTCTGTTTCAGTCCTACAATCTTCTAAACCTATTTTTGGAGCCCACAAGAATAACCCCTACTAGTGCCACATGCCTAGATAATATATATACAGATATTATACCAAGCCACAAAGAAATTATAACTTTACTAGATTCTGATCATTGCGGGCAAAGGATTACTATTCAAAATCAAAACAAAAAAGTGGCTAAAAAGGATATCACTGTTAACCCCAAAACTGCAAGTCGCTTGGAGGCTTTTAAAGTTAAACTCATTGATAAATTACCAGTTTTGTCTATTCAGGCTGATCCTAATCATCTTTATGATAATTTTTTCAATGTATACTGTAAACAATTTGATTCCACCTTTATTCCCAAGACTATTTCGGTTAATAGTAATGCATCGTTCAGTGATTGGGCTACCATTGGTATTCATAAAAGTAGAACACGGCTTTATGAACTGTACAATGAAAGGACTTATATTAACACTGATGAATTTAATTTGTATGTTAAAAATTATTCAAAATTATTTAAAAAAGTTTGTTATATGGCCAAGTCACGTTATTTGGGTTCAAAGATTAAAAACAGCAGTAATGTAATTAAAACGACTTGGAATATTATTAATAGTGAAACGGGAAGATCTAGTAACCGAAATACTGACTACAGCCTGTCTATTAATGACAACATAATAAAATCAGACACACAAGTCGCCGAGGCATTTGAAAATTTCTTTTCGGATATTCCCGTTTCAACTACTAAATCACTAAACTCATCACCTTCTGTTGCTGAGTCTTTGCTTAAGGAAAATGTTAATGTTTGCGATTCGGAATTTCGTTTTGAATATATTACCTGTAGAGATATAATTAAAACCTTTCACACTTTAAATGTAAAAAAGACTGCAGATCTGTGGGGTAATTCTGTAGAAGTAGCCAAGTCTATTATTGACATTGTAGCGCCTACTCTAGCTATTATCTTTAATAGTTGTATTGACAATGGGGAGTTTCCTGACCTTATGAAAAATAGTAAAATAATACCTTTGTTTAAATCAGGTAGTACATCAGACCCCACAAATTATAGACCTATTTCTGTACTACCTACCTTTAGTAAAATTTTTGAGAAATTAATTTTAGACCAAATGCAAAGATTTTTTAATAAACATAAATTATTACATAGCAAACAGTTTGGTTTTACAAGGGGTCGTTCAACTACTGATGCCGGCGTTGAACTATTAGGACATATTTATAATGCATGGGAAGATAAATGCGATGCCTTGGGCATCTTTTGTGATTTGTCCAAGGCATTCGATTGCGTTCTTCACGAAACGTTAATCAGGAAACTCCGCCACTACGGGATCCGAAACACTGCTCTGGATCTTCTTATTTCATACTTGAGTAAAAGGATTCAGAGCGTTGACGTTAATGGAAAAAGATCACCCGGATCTATAGTAACAATGGGAGTCCCACAGGGCTCAATTCTTGGTCCTTTCTTGTTTCTCATTTATATTAATGACTTGCCGTACCTCATAAAGGATCATCATGATATAGTGTTGTTTGCAGATGACACTTCTCTTTTGTTTAAACTTAAACGTCAGCAGTTGGTTACTGACGATGTCAATAGCGCGATCTCGAAAGTAGTCCACTGGTTCAATGTTAATAATTTGCTTCTAAACGAGAAGAAAACCAAATGCATTAAGTTTACGCTACCCCACGTAAGGCAGGTGAAAACTAATGTGTTGATAAAGGGCGAGGAATTGAATCCTGAAGACAACACAGTATTCCTGGGCATAACTTTGGATGCTAAGCTTCAGTGGGGTCCACATATAGATAAATTGTCAAAAAAGCTAAGTTCTGCAGCATACGCTGTTAGAAAAATTCGTAATTTAACTGATATAGAGACTGCTCGTTTAGTGTACTTTAGCTATTTTCATAGTGTAATGTCGTACGGTATTCTATTGTGGGGAAATGCCGCCGATATTCAGACTATCTTTGTTTTGCAGAAGCGAGCTGTTCGATCAATTTATAAATTAAGTCCGAGACACTCTCTCAGAGACAAATTTAAAGAGATTAATGTAATGACTGTGCCTTCTCAGTACATTTATGAAAATCTTTTATATGCCCATAAAAATATAAAATTGTTTAAAAAATACAGTGATATCCATAATATAAATACTAGAAACAAACACAAATATGTTGTTGAAAAAATCCAATTTGTAGTTAAATAACCTACAAAAAAAAAAAATTAAAACTATTTACAAGCGAGTACCTACCTACCTACATACGGAGCCCTTGGTGCGCGAGTCCTACTCGCCCTTGACCGGTTTTGACGTGACAACGTCTTAAATTAGGTTGCGGCTGGGAGTCACTTATGAAAAAGTGTAACGCTCGGTAACGTTACGATGAGTCACCGAACGAGAGAGAGGCCCGCCGAATGCCTTGCGTCTCTCTCCCACTCAACTATCATTCAATTCCTTGTTCCTATTGTGCAATTTAATTATATTCATATCAATAAATATTCTACCGAGAAAAAGACGTTGTCACGTAAAATCTTCGCCCGTAAAACCGACTTTACAGGCAACCATTTTTTTTCCAAATTTCCACCAATAGATTGGCCACCCTTGCACAATAAAGAAAAAACAATTTCACCCCTTTTCACTGTCAACGAAACAAACAAATTGCCATTGACAGCAATGTCATGTAGTGTAGCACAAGTAAAGGAAAAATTCCGAAAACCGTAAATTAAAAGTTACATTACAAAAAAAATATTTTAAAACTACTTACATACCTTGCTTAGATACTGGCAATATATGTTAACTTAATTCACTGACTGTCGTATTTAACAAAATACTTTCGTAGGGAGATGGCCTGAAACACAGGTTTAAATAAACCTAGATCAGGCAACGCACTATTACCTTCAGAGTTTTATTTTTGACTGTAATCTCATATTTCTCATACCATAGTCAATCCAGATTTTTATAATCCTATTATAGGCCTAGATTAATATAATACTAATGAACTTTATGTACACTTTTTGTAAACTTATTATTTTAATAAATATTTTTATTTTTTTATATATATTTTTATATACCTACAAATTTGTACGGAGCCCTCGGTGCGCGAATCCGACTCGCATTTGACCGGTTTTTTTTTTAACTAACCTTCAGTTTCCACATATTTTATTCGCCATAAACCAGTGTAAGTAAATCTTTCACATAAAATGACACCTACTGATACAGCCTAGTTTTTTTTTTTTTAATTAGCCTGCGCTGTCCCACTCGTGGGCAAAGGCCTCCCTCCACTCCTTCCATCTCTCGCGAACCCGCGCGTCCTCCTTCCAGTCTTTGTGGAACCTACGTGGTCGTCTACCAGCCTAGTTTACCAATATGTTTTATTTTCCATGTGAATTTAACGAAATATTTTCTTTGTTGCCAGGTCGGATCGGGTCCCAACAATTTACCGCAGTACCACACCGTTTTAGATCTTCCTGCTCCAGGTCAGTATATTTTTATGATAACCATGATTCATCATCTTCATATCATAATCAGCCTATATAGTTCCCACTGCTGGGATACAGGCCTCCTCTCTGTGAGAGGGAGTGGGCCGTAATCCACCACGTGGGCCCAGTGCGGGTTGGCAGATGTCACATGTTTTCGGTTCTAGGACATGCCGGTTTCCTCACGATGTTTTTCTTCACCGTTTTGAGAGCAGTGGTGATGAAATAATTTACACAAAGTAAAGCGCCTGTCTGGGTTTGAACCTACGACCTACAACTCGTAAGTCGCGGCCGATACCACTGGGCCACCATTGCTCTCATAACTAACCATGATTAAGTACTCATAATTTGGCTGTTGCTTTCGCTTTCACTGCGTGATTTCACAGGTACAGTCAACAAAAGAGATAAGTATGCAGGATCGTCGGATATAGTTGAAGTTTAGTAAGAAACTGATGGATGTTCTCGGATAAAATTTTATTTTATTAATAGAAAACACCTTGTGGGAGGCCTTCCAACGCTACGTCTTCCGTTCGACCGACGACCTTGTGAAGGCCGCAGGAACCCGTTGGATGCGAGAAGCACAGAACCGGTCGAAGTGGAAGTGCTTGGGGGAGGCCTATGTCCAGCAGTGGACGTCTTTTGGCTGAAATGATGATGATGAATAGAAAACAGGAGCAGTGGTGGCCAATTGTTAATGGCCGCGACTTATGAGTTTTGGGTTTGTTTGTTTGTTTGAAAAATTCTTTATTAACATAAAACATATACAAAGCTGTAGTACTTAAAATAAAGTAACAGTTACAGTAATATTATAAACAACACTTCTACAGGCTAAGATCACCTTTATAAGTATACAATATTGATGGTTACAAACTTATTACAACATGAGGAATAAAATAATTTAACCATACCTACATATTGTCTGATGAAATTATTGAGACTAATTTCATTTATTTAAGGAAAATAATAAAAAGAAAAAAGTGAGGGGGTAGCAGTAAAATATTTAACCTTTTGACCGCCACGTCAATAACGAAAATCCGTGTTCTCTACGCCAAGCGATAAATTCCTTCTTTCATACCTACAAAATAATAGTCACGGCACATGTTTATTTTGAACTGTAAAAAAAAGGGTTATTTTCGACGTGCCATGCCGTCCGTGGCGTCGTGAACACTTTTTGATTTGACGTCCATAGACGTCTGTGGCGGTCAAAAGGTTAACTACGCGCTCAGCGTAAGTGCGACCGTTGCAAGCGGTAGCTCAGGTGATCGCGCGTGGCCACTAGCGGCGCACGAGCTACCGCGCCTCCCGCGCACTGACCTGTATACGGTGAGAGCGGGGAGGCGCTGGCGCATGGTACGGGCCCAGCTACGACGCGTTATCAGTATTGTGCGCAAACAACACGTAGTGATGGGGAAGCTTGTATGTACCGTATCTATCGATATGTCGCAAGTCCTTCAATTCAATTTGACCAATGTTAGCAATCAATTTATTTTGATGACATTTATTTTTGTTGTAAAATTTACGAGTAAATTTTAGGATGAATTTTGTTATGCTAGGTAATTTTATATTAATGTGTAGTGCTTTAAGGTTAGTTTTAAACGGAGTATTATAGGCAATTTTAACTGCTTTATTTTGAATTATTTGTAACAAGTTATAATTAGACTGACAAGTGCTACTCCATACCGGACACGAATAGGTGATGCAAGGTCTTATTAGAGTGGTGTATAACCTAAGTTTGGTATTAGCGCTGAGTTTACATTTTCGATTCAGTATAGGACTGAGAGAACCAATTGCTTGTGCACCTTTAACGCGCAGTTTATTTACGCACTTATTAAAATAAGATTGAAGTAGTTCAAGCGACAACTGAAGTCTACTAATGATAATGTCGATGTCATCATCGCTTGTGTACGATGCTGTATCGTCGGCAAAACAGGCCAGGTGAGTACGGATCTGCACTGGAACATCACTCACGAATAATATGAAGAGGTAGGGGGGACCGAGCACCGAACCTTGAGGAACACCTGCCAATACCGTCCGGGGCGAAGACTTATCAGTACCAATGTGGACCACAAACTGCCGGTTATTAAGATAAGATTGGATAAGTTTTACAAGCTCAATTGGAATGCCGTAAGTGATGAGCTTGTATAACAGGCCCTCGTGCCAGACGGTATCGAAGGCTTTTTCGATGTCCAGAAGGAACATACCCGAGACTGCTTAAGATTAAGATGGTAGGAAATGTGTTCAGATACTCGAGCCAATTGTTGTACCGTGGAGTGAGAGGAACGAAAGCCAAATTGCTCGTTCAGAGCAACAGAGTTTTGGGTGGCAGGTTCGAACCCAGACAGGCGCTTTACTTTGTGTAAATTATTTCATCACCATTGCTCTCAAAACGGTGAAGGAAAACATCGTGAGGAAACCGGCATGTCCTAGAACCAAAAATTCGAAGACATGTGACATCTGCCAACCCGCACTGGGCCCGCGTGGTGGATTACGGCCCACTTCCTCTCACAGAGAGGAGGCCTGTGTCCCAGCAGTGGGAACGTTATATCGAAAACAAACGGCTCATTCATCAAATTAAATTTCATCTCGACAACATCCATCGGTTTCTTACTAAACTTCAACTATATCCGACGATCCTGCATACTTATCTCTTTTGTTGACTGTACATACATCTGCAGCGGGCCAATACTGCGTGCCTGACGTAATCTGTGTGACAGTAAAATCGTCGTCGGGGATTTAAGACCGAAATTCACGATATTTCATGTTTTGTTGTCAGGCAAACGCGGCCTCAAGCGCTCCCCGTCAGGTTGGCGCGGCCTGTTCACCCGCAGCAAGCAGCAGCGCGCGCGCAGTCGCCGGGAGCCCGCGCCGCACGTGCCGCGCACTCCCACGCCGCCACTGGTACGTGCCCTATGTACACCCGCAGCAAGCAGCAGCGCGCGCGCAGTCGCCGGGAGCCCGCGCCGCACGTGCCGCGCACTCCCACGCCGCCACTGGTACGTGCCCTATGTACACCCGCAGCAAGCAGCAGCGCGCGCGCAGTCGCCGGGAGCCCGCGCCGCACGTGCCGCGCACTCCCACGCCGCCACTGGTACGTGCCCTATGTACACCCGCAGCAAGCAGCAGCGCGCGCGCAGTCGCCGGGAGCCCGCGCCGCACGTGCCGCGCACTCCCACGCCGCCACTGGTACGTGCCCTATGTACACCCGCAGCAAGCAGCAGCGCGCGCGCAGTCGCCGGGAGCCCGCGCCGCACGTGCCGCGCACTCCCACGCCGCCACTGGTACGTGCCCTGTGAAGCCTCGTTTACGCGAGGAGAGTTTCTCGACTGACGAGAAGCGAGACAATACATGCGACTCGTTGGTGCGAGAGTCCGTAATGTAACAACATCTCGTCTTGTTACCCCGAAGGATTGGGCAGAAGTCTACCTATACAGGGCTATTGGTAAAACATTAACAACCTCTTAAGAGGTCATTGTACTCGTCATTATGAACAACTTTTACTATGGGAGCAACCCTGAATTCGCGAAAAAAATATCAGCTGTTCCCTACATTTATGTTCGTATAACTCGTCAAAATGTAGGAAACAGCGGATTTTTTTTTAAATCTAACATTGCGTCGAAAATACAGTGCGCCAAAAAATCCGATAGCATAGCGCCTTACATAAATCCTTATTTTGTATTGCAACTGTCAACGTAATGCAAAGAAAAAATCACCAATGACGTCATTATAAATCACCAATGTCATCATTATAAATCACCAATGACATCATTATAAATCGCCAATGACATCATTATAAATCGCCAATGACATCATTATAAATCGCCAATGACATCATTATAAATCGCCAATGACATCATTATACGTCACCAATGACATAATTATAAATCACCAATGACATAATTATAAATCACCAATGACATCATTATAAATAGCCAAAGACATCATTATAAATCGCCAATGACATCATTATAATGACATCATTATAAATCGCCAATGACATCATTATACGTCACCAATGACATAATTATAAATCACCAATGACATAATTATAAATCACCAATGACATAATTATAAATCACCAATGACATAATTATAAATCACCAATGACATCATTATAAATAGCCAATGACATCATTTTTAATCGCCAATGACATCATTATAAATCACCAATGACATCATTATAAATCACCAATGACATAATTATAAATCACCAAAGACATAATTATAAATCACCAATGACATAATTATAAATCACCAATGACATCATTATACATCACCAATGACATCATTACACATCACCAATGACATCATTATACATCACCAATGACATCATTACACATCACCAATGACATCATTACACATCACCAATGACATCATTATACATCACCAATGACATCATTACGCATCACCAATGACATCATTACACATCACCAATGACATCATTATACATCACCAATGACATCATTACACATCACCAATGACATCATTATACATCACCAATGACAACATTATAAATCACCAATGACGTCATTATATGTCATATTTTAATTTCATATTAAACCATGATTTTTCTTTTTGTACAGGACATGCCAATGTGCACGACAAGTCTCGGCCTCCGTCCAGTGAAGTCGTGTGAGTCGCTCGCCTCCGACAGCGACACCCTCGCTCCGCTTGCCGAGCGATCCGCCATACCGCTCAAACATCACACCAGGTAAGCGTGTTAGTTAGGAAGTCAAATTGAGCTGAAATTCAGCACTTTTTGAAGGTCATAAGACACAAAGAACCTCTCGAAACGCCCAACCCGAATTTCAGCTGGAAATTTAAATGTGGCGCAAATATTGTGGATTCTTACGACTTTGGTGAATTGACGCCAACAAGACAACACATTTCGAAATGTCTTATTTAAAAAAAGATAACTGAAAATCTCTTTCTATGGAAATTTTAAAATCGGTCTAATTTGGCCGTGACACTATTATTCGAAAATGTTCTCTACTAACTTTTTAGACCTTTGTATCCTGCTATGAAGTTTCATTAAAATCGATTCATTCATTTCGAAAAACAAGGGCTTGGAAGTTTGTATGAAATGCCGTACGGCGTAAACGCACTTAAATACGATCAACGTTAAATAATTTATAATGAGTTTTTTATTCAGAGAGCTGATGCGAATGAATACCAGTATAGCTATTAAACCAGCTATATTTTATGTTATTATCATCGCGCCACCACAAGATCGACTGACGACCTTGTGAAGGCCGCAGGAACCCGTTGGATGCGAGAAGCACAGAACCGGTCGAAGTGGAGGTGCTTGGGGGAGGCCTATGTCCAGCAGTGGACGTCTTTCGGCTGAAATGATGATGGATGATGATCATCACGCTTGGCTAATTGATTGGTGATTGTAGATGATGATTAGGAACCTATGTGATATTCCCGATATTATTTTCGGGATAAAGGATTAGTAGTTTAGTTCAGGAGAGGACATGCCGGTTTCCTCACGATGTTTTCCTTCGCCGTTTTGAGAGCAGTGGTGATGAAATAATTTACACAAAGTAAAGCGCTTGTCTGGGATCGAACCTACGACCCTACAACTCACCATTGCTCTCTACCAACCCGCACGGGGCCCGCGTGGTTGATTAGGGACTGTTCGTTTATTATGTCAGACAATTTTGACCATTTTCTGACCCCCCCCCCCCTCTCCTGTAAGAAATAACAAGACTTGGCTGAACGCCCTCCGCCTCTTTCAATCTTACGTAAGATCAGTATCTACCAAAATTGCAAAGAAAATGTAGCAAATAAATAAAAAATTGCAATTTTTGCTTACTTTTGTGATCAATCGTAAGAACAGTCTAGATCCCTCCCGGACCACGTAATAAAAGAAAAAACTGGCCAAGTGCGAGTCGGACTCGCACACGAAGGGTTCCGTACCACAAGGCAAAAACGCTGAAAAAACACGTTTGTTGTATGGGACCCCCCTTAAATATTTATTTTATTCTGGGATGGCAATGTGTCTGCGATGCGTCTTGTATTGCGGATCTCCAAAGTCGGGGTGACCATTAACACCACGTTTGCACGGACGTAAAAATATCGTGGTGGGATTCAATTGCGCACTGGATTTTCCACTCTCCGTGCTGAGCCGAGCATTGAGAATACAACAGATCGCGTCAAGAACCCACACTGTTGGATTTTCAACTTTACGCTAAGCAGTGCGCGAAAAAAATGTCGCCCGTGTGAACCTGGGTTCCGGTGGTCCGTCGTGTTTGCCACATGAAAAGGGCACCGGCGCAGTCGGAAAAAAAAAGGGCAGATCTCCAAAATGGTCCACAATAGAACTGGAACCGCAACATTGTATGTTAGTTTTCTCTTTTAAGAAGCCGCTCATCTTTCGATGTCTGGCAACAGAGCGCGATGTTGCCGGCAACAGTTGCGCAACTCTTGTCGCCTTGTGAGAAAGTGGATTTAAGGTAACCAAGTAGAATATGTCACCTATTAGGACATAACATAACAAGATAAACAATTAAAAGTAGAGTATGACATTATGAAGGCAGCCATTTTGTATTTTCTGTGAAATTATTTTGCCTAGGACACATTCTGGATCAAGCAAGGCAGATCGAACGATGCCACATTTGTTAAAATCTGTTCAATACTTTTGGTTAACTTTTATACTACCTTACCTACCTGTGAGATTCATGACTTACTTTTAGGTTGACTGTATAAATTCTGACTCGAATATAGACTACAATCAGAAATATTTGACTCCGCGGTTTTGGGATAAAGACTTGAAGTCTTCCCGCAAATCAAGATCAAAAATTTTTTCAAAACTAGGCTGAAAATCAGCACTTTTTGAATGTCAAAGTCATAAGACTGTCCCTTGGCACCCCCGTTCTTCACCACTTCCTAGTGCTTTAGCTGGGAAGAAGAAGTGTCGCAACAAACTCCCCAGCAGCACAGCTGTATGTTTAGTTAAAATTGAATGGATGCCAAATATTACATCAAGAGGATACACTGCATGAATCTAACTTACACAAATAACTCGAATCACCAATCCAACTGCCAAGTGTGGTGATTATAGAATTACCCTTGTTCGGCTAAATCTCAATTCTAAACGAATGTTCAAGCATGAATCTAGATTTCGCTTCATTTGCTACAAGGTCGACATATCTCAAAATTGATGATTTTTCTTATACATATAAAATTCAAAGTCCTGACTGACTGATATATCAACGCACAGCCTAAACCGCTGGTCCTATAGACATGAAATTTGGAGGGTGTGTTCTTTGTGAAGGAGTAGGTATCCACTAAGAAAGGGTTTTTCGAAATTCCACCCCTAAGAGGGTGAATGGGGGAGGGTGAAATTTCACGCGGACGAAGTCGCGGGCGGAAGCTAGTTAATAATAAAATTATGTTGAAAAAATTGCGCTCCGTTCACTGTAAAAACGTCATTTCTCTAAGCTCTATAGTAAGAGAGAGAGGGCAGATATTCACATTGTGAATATCAAATTAAAATTCAATTCAGCGCAATTTTTTCAACACAACTTTATTAACTAAAAAAATCATAAATTTTGAGATATGTCGACCTTGTAGCAAATGGACGATTTATAACTACATATAATCTGTTTCTAAGTATCTAATGAAAGTTTAAATAAAATACTAATTAATTAATAATAATAACAAAATGATATCCTAACTTAACTAAAACCATTCACAAACTAAAATATAGCGTCGAAAAATTCATCCACATCGCTGTCGACTGGTCAAATTTTCCCAATCAACTTTGAACCTTATGCTTTAGCGATAAAGTTGATAATCTATTAAAGGAATTTAACAGATTGTAGTAGCTTGATGTGCTGTAGTATATTGTATGTTTTTTTATGAAAGTGTAAAAACTCTGTTCAGGCCAAATTAAATGAAACTGTTTTTTCTGTAAATAGGATATAGGAATTACTTTTACACGTCGTAAAAAAACAAATAAGCCAAATCGAGTCGACATTGGTGCCGATTCTGTTGTTCACAAACTAAACTAAATTTAAGTTCAGCGCATCTTTTTCTTTCTATTTCATTAAGAAAAGGACAGAAGATAAATTTTAGTTCAGTCCTGTCAAATTAATCAGCTTCTGACACAAATTGACGTAATTTTTGTGGGCAAGTTTTTAATTACGTCTAAACTTGTATGGAGTAGTGTCAGGCGCAGGTTATAAAATTAACAGATGAAAAACATATTTAAGGTTGATTTAAAATGTCAGGTTTAGGTCTACAAATAATGGCTTTACAAGTTCTGATCCCACACGTACGTTTTCTGATCCATTTGTTTACATTTTTATCTGATGCTTTTGAAACGGATTATAGGTATAAGTATAGATTTTCTGTGAAATCTAACTGTATTAAAACAAAATTCACGCTTGATCTTCGTTCGATAAGTATCCTTTTCACAGTCCCCTCATTTGTCTCCAGATCGTCATCGTGCGACTCGTACTTCGAGCCGTGGCAGGCGGAGCTAGCCGACATGCGCCTGCGCCTGTCGCCGCAGGAAAGGGACCATCACATGTTCAGCGAGGAGGACGACACGCAGCTTCAGATCAATCACAAGCCGGTTTGTTCCTAACGCCCACCACTACACTACCACCACAACCACCGCTATCACCACCACCACCACCATTACCACCACCGCCACCACTACCACCACCACCACCACTACCACCACCACCACCACCGCTACCACCACCACCACTACCACCAACACCACCGCTATCACCACCACTACCACCACCACCACCACCACTGCTATCACCACCACCACCACCATTACCGCCACCATTACCACCACCGCCACCACCACTTCCACCACTACCACCACCGCCACATCCACTACCACCACCATTACCATCACCGCCACCATTACCACCATCGCCACCACCACTTCCACCGCCACCACCACCGCCACATCCACTACCACCACCATTACCACCACCATTACCATCACCGTCACCATTACCACCATCGCCACCACCACTTCCACCGCCACCACCACCGCCACATCCACTACCACCACCATTACCATCACCACCTCCACCACCTCCACGCACAAACACTAATATTATAAAGGCGAAAGTTTGTGAGTGTGTGAGGGGGGGTGTGTGTGTGTGTTTGTTTATATGTTTGTTACTTCTTCACGCTCAAACGGCTGGACCAATATTGATAAAATTTGGTATGGAGGTAGCTTGACACCCTGGATTAACGTATAGGCTACTTTTAATCCCGATATTCCCACGGGATCGAAACTTATGCGGGTGAAACCGCGGGGCGCTGCTAGTAAAAAATATAATTATTGTTTATGTGCAATAAAGACATAAAATTAACGTGAAATAATTAACGAAATATCCCATTGTTACAGGATGACTCTTTATGCTCGACGCCTCCTGAATCCGTTCTGTGCAGTGCCGAGCCCAGTCCTCGTAGAAACTTGCGCGTTGACATACACCAAGCTAACGAGCTGGCTGAACGGTTAGTACTTATAACATTAATGTTTGTTGGTTATTTTTAGGGTTCCGCGGTACCCAAAGGGTAAAAACGGAACCCTATTTCTAAGACTTCGCTGTCTGTCCGTCCGTCCGTCTGTCTGTCACCAGGCTGTATCTCAAGAACCGCGGTAGCTAGACCGTTGAAATTTTGATAAATTATGTATTTATGTTGCCGCTATAACAACAAATACTAAAAACAAAATAAAATAGATATTTAAGGGGGCTCCCATACAACAAACGCGATTTTTTTGCCCTTTTTTGCTCGATATCAATAATGGCAACGGTTAGGCACTCGAAATATTCACAAAATACTCAGTTGTATTTTTACTTTAATAATAAATAATAAAATTCAAATAAAATAAATATTTATAGGGGGCTCCCATACAACAAACGTGTTTTTTTCGGCGTTTTTGCTTGTGGTACGGAACCCTTCGTGTGCGAGTCCGACTCGCACTTGGCCAGTTTTTTTAATATTAAATCACGAAATAACAGCTAGTTCCGAATAGCTACTTGTTTTAGTAATTAGATGCGACTTCTATAGTCGGACTTTTAATTAGCTGCAGTAAAATGACAGCTTATGTCTTACTTAAATGACTGAAATTGGCGTCTTTTTGTTTTTTCGCGGCCATCAACCAATTTTTTTCTAGTACAGAATAGTGTAACAAACGAAACTTATTTGACATGCATATCTCTGAACTCAGTCCGAAATGAGTTAATAAGAAGTGTCATTTTACTGCAGCTAATTAAAAGTCTGACTGTAGCTGTATTGTGGCTACATTTTAGTTGTCTAATCGTAGATTATTCACGACCGAACCCAATTCCTTATCTTTCACAGGTTGAAAAACCTGTCTAACTCAGGTTTTAACGTCCCAATCATGCTTCCTACTCTCACACTAATACAATAAAATGTTGTTCTCGAATAACATTTAATTTTATTAATAGAAAACAAACAGCTCATTTATCAAATTAAATTTCAGTCGACAACATTCATCGGTTTCTTACTCAACTTCAACTATATCCGACAATCCTGCATACTTATCTCTTTTATTGATTTTATTTGTACATAATACAAGTTTGACAAATCAAGTAATAATACTAATTATAGTAATCTTTCAGAATCATTTTTAAAGCGCCACATATTGCTTCGAAGTGTCGGATTTAAATAATACGCTTGTGCAGGTGTAAAGTAAACGAAAGTGAAGAAAAGGAGGCAATAGTTTTTGTTAGTTATTAAAAATATGTCAATTTTTTATCATAGTGTTGCTAGTATAATAATGATGTACAGTCAACAGCAAAAGTAGATGATCAAAGTCAGAAATTCAATACTAATGAACGGAGTTCGCTTCGAACTGTGTGGCGTCGAAGTGATTCAAAAGTATTCTACGTAGTAAGTATTCTTAGTAGTAGTACTTCGACGCCACACAGTTCTGACGCGAACTCCGTTCATTAGTATTGAATTTCTGATTTTGATCATCTACTTTTGCTGTTGACTGTACTTAGAGGAGTGGTGGCCAAGTGGTAACGGCCGCGACTTACGAGTTGTAGGTCGTAGGTTCGAACCCAGACAGGCGCTTTACTTTGTGTAAATTATTTCAACACCACTGCTCTCAAAAACGGTGAAGGAAAACATCGTGAGGAAACCGGCATGTCCTAGAACCAAAAATTCGAAGACATGTGACATCTGCCAAACCGCACTGGGCCCGCGTGGTGGATTACGGCCCACTCCTTCTCACCGAGAGGAGGCCTGTGTCCCAGCAGTGGGAACATTATAGGCTGATTATGTTATGTACTTATAATTGTTTAGAGGTTTACGGCCTGGTGGCACGGACGATTTTTTTATCGCGCACTGGATTTTCAACATTCGTTGATAAGCCGAGCATTGCATTGTATTATTATTATATATGTTAGTCTGTAAGGTATTTATGTATGGGCCAAAGTAGCCTGAAAATAAAGGTTTTTTTATATTATATTGGGAATCCAACAGAGTGCAACAATGTTAATTAAAACCGGTCAAGTGCGAGCCGGACTCGTGTACCGAGCGTTACGTACAGACGCCAGCACATCAAGTTACTACAATCTGTCAGATTTCTTTAATAGATTTTCGACTTTAATGCTAAAGCATAAGGTTCAAGGTTGATTGGGAAAATCTGACAGTTTCGGGTAGGTTGACCTGCTGGCGTCTGTACAAATTTGTAGGTATGTAACTACAATTTTACGGGTTTCGGATTTTTTCCTTTACTTGTGCTACATGACATTGCTTCTTGCCAAATTTCATTATTCTAGATCAACGGGAAGTACCCTATAGGTTTTGATTTCGGAACATAAACGCCCGTATCTTGTGATTTTTTTACTGTTTCAAAGGATTGCAGCCTTGGGTATTTGATATTAATTTCAACTTGATAACTCTACGCGTTCCTGAGAAAAAGGGTCTTGACGGACGGACAGACAAACGGACAACGAAGTGATCTTTATAAGGGTTCCGTTTTCCTTTTGAGGTACGGAACCCTAAAAACACCCTGTTGGACTTTTAACTCTCGGCTATAAGCTGTGCGTTAAAAATCCAGTGCACAAGAAAAAAATCGCCCGTGCGTACGAGGCCTTAGTGGTACGATCAGCAACAAAATTATGTGGCCTACCCAAATGTCCTTTCTTTGGTATTGTTCGTCGAATCGTTGAGCTCCTTAAGTCTTGAGTTGAGCTGCACGATTTTTGACAAATGCGTGCACTGACTGGATAGGTCCTCTCAATCTGTGTGGTTCTTTCCTCAAAAGACCATCTCAGACATCGATCTACATGGTCTTCATATAACCTGACCAAGATTATGTCTGGACTTTAAAAGAGACTGTGACCTCTAAGTTTGTTTCGGCCTTTCTTCTCAGAGTAGTCAGATAGGAAACGCCGACTTCATCTAGTCTTAAAAAAACATGATTGACGTGTAAAAGTGTTTGTACAAACCTACTTACAAAAATAAAAATCATTTCATTTCATTTCATTTCAAAAGTCGATTAACACTTCAGTTTTTTTTAATCTCAGTTATTGAGCAAAATATTTGTTCAAAATTGCAGTAATACAATGCAATTTTGAACAAATATTTTGCTCAATAATTGAGATTAAAAGAACTTAAGTTTTAATCGACTTTTGTTGCTGACTGTACCTCTTTTTAGGAAATTCGTTTTTCTGACATGGGGGTGTCGCGGGGATTCAAGAAAACTATAAGAAATAAATCTTGATATTTGTTCATATTATCTGAAGGCGAATTCCCGTAATTAAAAACGTTTAAAATCTAGTCGCAATCTCATCTCAGTGACAATCAATGTCAAAAACTTGTCAAAATGTTGGGAATTTTGAGGTATTTTTAACAGATTGAGACTGAGACTGTGAACGTTCTTAAAATTGCGATAATAGGCTATTTGACTGGTTTCTGATAAACATCTCAGATTATTTAATGGTGTCTAACGAGCCCACAAAAACCTATTACTTCAAATGGCATAATGTATTTCTTTTAAAAAATAGTAAATAAAAATGTACTGTTTAAAGAAGCCGCCAAAACGCTATCTTTAACAATATGGCGTCGTGACGTCACGATTCACGTAAACAAACGTTGAAACGGTCGAGACACTAGACAAAAGTCATCTGTTCATACTAAATCATGACGTCATCTTAAGTTCAGCCAACCCAGACCGTTTTCGATTACGTGGCGCCAGATTTAAAAAGATGAAGTTTTTTCGGGATTTTTTTTATAAATAATACATTGTTTTGTAGTAAAATTAATGCAATTCGATTTTAAAAGCGATAATCTATACGAGTGTCAATAATTATAACCTTATTTTTTACATTGTCAAATAGCCTATTGCCGTCTACACGAGCGAGAGAATCGCGGCGATATTCTCGCCGTGCCATCAAATTTTCGCCGCGATGACATCGCCGTGTGGAGACACGTTCTAAGAGAGTGTATAGTGGCACGTGGCACGAAAGAAAAAAAAGAAAGAAAGAAAGAAAATACATTTATTTAGCACAGACTAAAAGACACACAATACACTAAATAGTCAGACAAATAATCGTACATCAGTTAAAAACAAAAAAAGATTAAAAAAAAAAAAAGTGCAAAGTCTGATGTAAGAAATTAGCAGGAATGTGTGCCTCACGGCTGCGCCAAAAAGGCCCAGTTCAGCAAAAATGCCAGACAACTAGTGCCTGACGCTGGTTTTCAACTGTACCTGGTGTGTGAGGTGACGGATGTAAATCAGTTTTATATTCATAACGACGATAATATCGCCGCGATTCTCTCGCTCGTGAAGACGGCCTCGTAGTCATTTGTGTACACGCACTCCATCATCATTTCTACAATTTCCATCCTCAGTCGTCGCCTCGCCCTAGAGGAGCAGCTCTCCCAAATCGGCTACATAGACGGAGAGTCTCCTCGTGCTCGTCCTCCACCTGAGAAACGACACTCGGCCAGACCCGCCTCGCCCAGGCACACGGATATAGCTAAGAGGTAAAGAAATAAAAACTCTTTAAATAGTTATCAAAACACTAACCCTTTATTCGACGCCCGATACTAAATGTTACAAAGACAAAAAATCAATGGGCAACATAAAAAATCAATGGGCAACATAAAAAAAAAAAGGTTTTATTCAATGATTTTAATTAGATATGAGAAGTCTGTTGATATCAAGTAAGTAGCAGATAGGTGTATATAGGCTCACGATAGTGATCCTACCTTCGAAGCCCAGGGTTGCGGGTTCGAATCCTGACTATGTGACAATTGGACCACGATGCATTTTAGCACAATTATGTATTATCTTTTGTACATTTTGACAATCTAACAATGAGACCCTTACGCATTATATCACAATTATTTTTTGCCATTTGCACATTTATATACGTTAAAACTTTTGTACATTTTGACACTTCACAAAGACAAAGACAAAAAATCAATGGGTAACATAACATAGTCATGTTGCCCATTGATTTTTTGTCTTTGTAACATTTAGTATCCGGCGTCCTTACGTTTAGGTCCTATTTGTCAATCTTCAGATAACTTTTATCTGAGGAATATAGATTGTGTTTTGTAGCAGGCGGGACCCATTTGAGTCTGCTTCCAACTTATATTAAATTTAAAATGGGCTTGTTTTTAGCTTTTCAGTTTGTTTTAACTTAAGTTTTTACCTCAGTCGGGTTTTTTTATTTGTTTTATTGACTTTTTTTATCATGAACTTAATTTTTTTTGGAAAAATAAAACATCCCGTATCCCAAACGAAAGTGTGTATTAGTAATAAGCTTTTAAAAGAAAAAAGCTTTTTTTTTACTGTACAGTCAGCAATAAAATTCGATTAACACTTTATTTTTTTTTAATCTCGGTTATTGAGCAAAATATTGACACTTCAGTTTTTTTTATTTCAGATATTGAGCAAAATATTTGTTCAAAATTGCATTGTACTTCTGCTGCAATTTAGATCAAATATTTTGCTCATTAACTGAAATTAAAAAAACTGAAGTGTTAATAGACTTTTGTTGCTGATCGTACTAACAGTCTGTTAAAATCTGTTATTCCATTGTCCACAGACTATGCAAAGACCGAGACAGTCCAATGACCTCTCTTACCGACTTCCCAACTTCCCTTGGAAACGTGAAACTCAGGTAAATATACCAAACATTAGACCTTACATGCATATTATAAATTATACAGTCAGATAAATTAATCGTTTAGCAAATTCACAATTATTGAGCAGTCGGTCGTGAGTTCGTACCCAGGCAGGCAATTTACTTTGTGTATTTAATTTCCTCACCCAGTCTCAAAACGGTGAAGGAAAACATCTTCAGGAAACCGCCATGTACTACAACCAAAAAATCGTAGACATGTGACATCTACCAACCAGCACTATATTCCGCGCGGAACTAGTTGGCCGCGCCTTAGGTGGGGATGGGGGTGAGGGCGGCGGGGTTTCGTATTGTTCGTAACGCACGTACTGAGTAATGACAAAGCGCCCCCGCCCCTCCGTCCCACCGCTTACATACCTAAGGCGCGGCCAACTAGTTCCGCGCGGACTACAGGCCCGCGTGGTGCATCACGGCCCTCTCGCAGCGAGGAAGCCTGTGGGGACACAGGCCTCCTCTCTGCCAATAATTTGCCCACTGCTGGGAAGTAGTGGGCACATTATTGGCTGTTTGTGCTATGTTATTTTACAGTCAGTATTTACTTTTGAATTTTTAAAGCGTCGGACTTTTAGAAAGTTGAAGCTGGTTAGCTACTCTTGAATACTTTCTTACATACTTCTAACTACTGTTTTTACCAGCACATATAACTGGAAATTATTATTCTTCCGATCTTATACTGTCGTTCTGTTAGAATAGTTATAAACAGAAACATCACAAACTCGCATAATTATAAATACCCACATTTTCAATAACACGTACATTTTACAAATTGTGTGAGCGCAGCCACTGTTAATCTGTATTTTATTAATTAGTTATTTAGAATGGTGTTGTGGACTTATTACATTTTGTTTTGCTATTTACTTCACTACCAGAACATATAAACAAAAATATACTAAGCATATTTGCAGGTAAAGAAATAACCTGTTTGACATATCTAATCAAAATACACCCATAATCTTGTTTAAACTAATGTCAGTATTATATGTACAATACAATACAATTACAACAATACAATTACAATTAAAACCCTCTCAAATATATACAATTACTAGCACTTCAGCATCGACTTTGTACGCGCGGATTTCGTATTAAAATCACGATAACAGCGCCACCTATCGGATCCAAAACAAGCTCCTCCTATCTTTCAAGCTAGAACTAAACATACACATTCACAAAATTTCATTGAAATCGATGGGGTGGTTTCGGAGATTAGCGTGTACGAACATAGTGACAGATAAAATATAGTTCGTGTTGTTATTCGTTCATAATTTCTTATTCCTTAAATTGTACAGAAAAAACTCTTACACAAAAATAAAATTGAATAGTTTGGTTTGAAAGATGTGTGAAAAAAAACATGAACTCCACTATTTGATATAGTTATACCTGTCGCAAAAATAAGCGAATAAACAACAAAATTGCTGTTAAACTAGTAATAAATCCACAACACCAAAATAACCACACATAAATGTGATAACAACCTAAATTTCCGCTTACACTGACATCTAACACTTTCAGAGAAAGAAACTCCCCGAGAAAATCCAAAACACGATACAGCGCCATGCATTTGGACACCGACAAATCTACCAACCGACTTAGTTGGCACGGGAAAGATGGACACTCTACCTTAATAAAGATAGATTGGCCGAATGAGAACTCCGTGTCCACTCTAACCACAAGCACAATGAATTCTAGTCCATTAACACCGATAACTCCAATATACGACCCGCTAGAAAGCGACTCCGAAGTCAGCGAGACAAACAAACACACTATACAAATCAAAAGTGAAGTCTGCAGTAACTGTGATCAAGAAAAATGTCTCAAATGTGAATTAAAAGGGACAGACTACGAAAATTTAAAAGATTTCGCCGAAAATCTTCATGATAGTTTAGAACACAGTCCATTACACTCCACTGATATCAGCTATCACAATTTAAACAGGTTATCAGCTGTGTCAAACTCCTCAAACTCCGAAACTGACAAGAAAAAGGACGACAATGACGTCATGAAAGTTATGACGTCCTCACACGAGAGCTCGTCCAGCTACTCAAATGTCAGTTTGACGAAAGGAGATGAGCTATACGAATGTTACATTTACACTCGACCGAATTACATAAACTTACAGTCGTCAAGTACTAGTAAAAGTTCGCCAGGAAGTCCTTTAAAAAGTCCTCTAAAATCTACTATAAGTATCACATTCCGATCTCCTACTAAGTGTAAGAATTATGAAGACACTCCCACTAATGATAGGGACTCCGTCTACGAAGATATTGATTTGGAGAAGAATCTCTCGATAGTCGAAGATGCAAGTATACCTCAGACTGATGCCTGTCTGCCTACCCAACAGGCTTGCCAACCTGATGATATCCAGGACCTGATAATCCTCGAAACACCGACTGAAACCAACCTAGATGATGAAATTGATGTCTACAGTCAAGTTAAATTCTTCAAAAAGAGTGTAAATGAAGTCAACGCGATGCTTCTACCGGAAGACCGACATTACGAGAACATAGCGTTTGAAAAACAAAACGACTATGAAAATATTAATGTTGATACGTTAAAAATATGTGATAAGGATTTGATTAATGAAGATGATAATTCCAAAGATGCGGCCGAGAACGGAAATTTTAAAAGTATGAATGTCAGAGAGCTGGCTATCCGATTTGAAAGCCCTACGGAGCAGAAAGCTGCTTTTACGTTTGACAAATTCAAGGCTGAGATCAAATATCCTAGCTTAGAACGAAAAGACGAGAAAAGGGTTATAGAAATCAAGAAAATTGACTTCAAAACGCCAACAGTTTCACCAAAGTCTTATAGACTGTCGAAGAATTCACACAACGCGAGATCGTTAGACGAGAACGCGTTTATAAAAGAATTTGGAAACGAGCAATCGAATGTAGACAGGAGAAAAAGTTTAGAAGTCAAAACTTCAAGCAAAAAGCTCCCAGATTTAAATCTAAATACAGACCATGAACATAAAGTAATTATAACGCCTACATCAGAAAACAAAATTTCTCTAATACAAAGATTCGACCGCCCAGACATCAAGAACCTAATTTCGGTAGACTGTGACAAAAAACTCAGCCGCGAACGCATAGAGAAATACAAAGAGGAACGTAGAAATTTTCTCCGGGAAAAATATAGCTCGCAATCTTTCCGTTCGAATCCCGAACAGCTGACTCGGATAAAGATACGGAAAGATAGGGAAGATAAAATTGAGACTTGTGAGCGACTAAAGGATGAAATACCGAAGTTTGAAAGGCGGAACACGGTGGACTTGGGACAGAGGCTGAGGTTCAGTCTGGCTAAGAGTAGCAACAACCTGGAGTCGATCCCGTCACCTTCTAGTCCTGAGAGAGAGTTTCGAGATGAAAGGAATTTTGATAGGTAAGTGAATTAGAAGGCTTGGGAGATATTTTTTTTGGCTCATTCACTTACAAAAACAGTTGACTACTGATATGACGACTCTCTTATAAACACGGGTAAATAAATCATGTAAAAATCTTATTTTTATTCTATACTAGCAGCGACCCGCGGTTTCCCCGCATAAGTGTCGATCCCGTGGCAATATCGGGATAAAAACTATCCTATGTCCTTTCCCGGGACTCAAACTATCTCTATACCAAATTTCATCTAAATCGGTTCAGCGGTTTAAGCGTGAAGAGGTAACAAACAGACAGACAGACGCACTTTCGCATTTATAATTATTAGTATGGTTTTATTGTTGTTATAACCCGCGCCTTTATGGAATTTAAAATGGCGGCTAATCCAAGGAGCATATGATGCCCTTTGCACATTACACAGTAACAGAAGATTATTATTTTTAACACGTTTCTTTAACGGCATGGGTTGTAATAATATACAAATCTTGATTATTTTAACTTCACTCGAAATTTGACATGTGTGAATGAAAATGAATGAGCCATGTTAAAAGATATCTTCCAAGCCATTTCATTATTTTTCTGTTTGATTTTTTGTTATGTGTAAAATTGGCTTTAAATTGTGAAATATAACATCATAACTTTAGTTTTGCACAAAATCTATGTGTATTTTGTTACGTTGTAGTATTTGTCGTATGGAGGTAGTAGGATGCACTTAGCGGTTTACCAAAAGGCTAATTTCTCGTAATTAAAAACGTTCAGAATCTAGTCGCAATCTCATCTCAGCGACAATGTCAAAAACTTGTCAAAAATTTAGGAAAATCAGAGGAATTTTTGACAGATTGAGACTGAGATCAGACTGTGAACGTTCTTAAAATTACGAGAATTTCCCCTCAGGTATTGGTATTCGTGCCTGTAAATTATATCTTCAAGTATACCGTTATGTGTAACTTACCTGTTTATTTGTGTTTGTTTTTGAATAATTGGAAACATTTTAATCGGTTTTTATCTAATTTGTGTTGTATTAAAAATAACGCATATATATCTTCTTTATTAATTTACTAAAGAATCATTTTTTTTTATCAAAAAATTATTTCCAGTTTATTTCAGGTTCCTAGGTAATTTGGTGCAAAATATTAATAGTTCTCTTTCTCATTCTTTCCCTAGGAAGGAGAAAGTCTCGCCCTCATACAATATTCGGGATATGACAGCAATTTTTGAGCAAAAGTCGCATCCAAACAGCGGTTGATATACCAACTATTAATAAGTTTACCATAATCTGTGGTGAGACTCGCGGCGATACCTGTAAACTCAGGTAAGATTGCCAAACTTACCAAAAATTGGTAAATTATGTGTAAAAAGTATTGGTGAAATTGTCACAATGATTTATAACAGGTATGATTACCACAAAATTATGTATTGTATGCTATGCAATCAAATGGCGATACCGGTAACTCAGGTATGTCTGCCAAAGTTACCAAAATTGGTAAATTATGAATTTGAAGTATTGGTGGCATTGTCACAATGATAAAATAATGACGAATTGGTTACAAAATTATATTGTATATTAATTGAGCTTGCTTTTTTGGTGAGATTTGTTACTAATTATGAATTAAGTTGTGAAGTTTGCTGAAAAAATTATTGAGTTATTTTATGTATTAAGGTGATATCGTCACAAAATTTAGAACAAAATTAAATTGGTAAGCTTACTGCTATTAACTAAGAATTGAAATGTATTTGTGCCCGGTTGAGGGCAATAGGCTCGCCCCCTAATACATGGGACTTAAACATAACTGGTGAAATGTAGGTGTACTATAGGTAGAGCTCTGCCTAACCCTGCGGGGATTTCAGGTGTGATGTTATATAATATAAAATGTAAAAAAATATTGTAATGGTTTTTCGCTAGAGTTTAGGACGCCTAGTTACTCTGGCAACTGGGTTGTGGAGGTCAGATAGGCAGTCGCTCCATGTAAAGTACTGGTATTCAGCTGCATCCGGTTACAAAAGAAATACCGGTGTTCCGGTATTTCCGGTATCCTCGCCAAAGTCTCACCACAGTAGCCATTTAAATTGTTATCTTGTATATTAACAAAATGAAACTCATTTTATTGTGAAAATATTAATATTAAGTTGTATAAGGATATATTTACTTGTATCAATATACATAATTCTAGGTAAATATAATTATACCTCATATATCTCATCTTGTCGGGGTCAAATTAAATTAGCTAACGAAACTTCAGAGACATGTTTGGTACCAATATCTAAACAGGATAATATCGATGTCATCTGTGGAGTTATGCTAGCTTATTTTATTTGACCTAGTATTTATACCAGCTCGTCCCTTATTACATGCGGGTGTAATTGCCTACCCCTTTGATAAAAAAACTGGCATGATGTTAATGTATGACTGCCTCATTGGTCGAGTGGTTGCAAGCGCTACTGCTGAACAAGAGGCCCTTGGTTCAATTCCCTAATCGGACAACGTATCATCGGGTTTTTTCCATCTTCTCCCTCTAACATGGGACTTGAACATGACTAGCGAAATGTCGGTGTACTATTAGGTACACTTCTGCCTAAGGGCCGGTTTCTACGAACGAGAGAATCGCGGCGATATTATCGTCGTGCCACGTATTTCGATACACTCTCTTAGAACGTGTCTCCACACCGCGATTATCATCGCGGCGATTTGATGGCACGGCGAGAATATCGCCGCGATTCTCTCGCTCGTGGAGACGGCCCTTAATCCTTTGGCGATTACAGATGGTATGAATATTATGTTTACCTACCTCTATGTATATTGTACAAATAATATATTATAGTTATTATGAGTAAGTCACTTGTTTTGTTATATTATTTATTGACAGTTTTTTTTTACTAATATTATTATTTCGTCGGTTAATCATCACAATTTGATTGGGTTTGAAGCGGTATTGAAAGTACAGGTATGATTACCAAAAAGTTACAGGTAAATAAAATACCTGGGGCCGTACTACGAAGTATTAATGCACTCATGATTCCAGTGCCAAAAAGGGATGGTGCTATCGGTCATGTATAGTGCCGTCTCTCTCTTACACTGAAATCATGATGGTATTAAACCGTCGTAATACGGCACTCGGACAGCGGGGTATTTGAAAGAAAGAAAGAAATAAAATACGTTTATTTGCGGTAAACATGACCCAATAAAAAATGTAAACACAATAAAATATAAGAAAGAGTTGGGGGAAACATGCGTCACATCCACGCAAAACGGTTATCGCTCAGCATTATGCTGCGACCCTATGCAAGACAGAGCCCCAGCGCTGGTTTTCAGCGACAGCCGGAATTGCGTAACACACTAACAGTTGCTATGGCTTTCATTTTGTTCAGTTCAACAACATTTCATTGCGTTGTTTACGTTGTTGAGCTGGCAAATTTGAAGCAATGGATTAGTAATATCCTTCGAAATGATTCAGATTGTGATTTTTCAATCACAATCCTACCAGGCACACACACACACACACCCCCCTCACGAGCACACACATCCACACGCGCAGACACCCCCACTTTCGTGTGTTACGCAATAAGAGTGCAGGTTAGTGGCAATACAATTGTTTCCTATAAAGTTCTGGCTCCACTGAGGTGAATCCCGCGCGGGTGATGGACACGTTTGCTGACTTTTAATGATTAGAAAGTCACAGAACTATTCGTTCAAGTTTGCAAGCGCGACTGCTGAGCGTAGCGTCCTTGGTTTGATTCCTAGGTCGGGCAGTGTTACTGGGTTTTTCCATTAGGAATTCCTTAGTAACAGCCCGGAGTTTGGAAGTGGGCGGTGTGATACCCCCGTGGCTCGATAAGCACGTTAAGCCGTTGGTCCTGCGCCTGACCTCTCTCCGGTCGGGTCGGATTGCCGTCCCATCGGACTGCGAGAGTGAGAGAAGCACACTCGCCTTCACTATCTCCCGCGTCGAAGGCTAGTCTCTGCTGAAATTCGGTCTGGATTACTATATAGAGGTATGAGGAACAGGGTGTAAAGTTCACTCATACTCTGTAGAAAAGGGAGGATCCTCCGACCAGACGGGTGTCGTGTCTGGCGGGCAACTGCCCGATGATTCATGTCGGGCCGTTGTAAGTACCTATGCTAGTTGTGCGGTAAACTCTGCTTGCGCGATGCAGGATTTTGCGTGACGTCAGTATGACGCGTTGTTCGCATGTGGCGTTGTAGATACCGCTACAACTATTATTATTATAAGTTAGTTTACATAATCGGCGCAAACTAATCTCATCCCGCATCCTGCGCGTGATTCGCCTCAGCTTGGCCAGATCTAACTGGTGAAACGTGGGTGTAATATACACCTGTATCTCCCCCGATCTGGGTTTACAGGCGTGGTGTTATGTCAATGTAAATAAAATCTTTACCGCTTCAAAACCAAATCGAACAAGTATTATTATATTATATTGTAAACGGATAATTCTCATAAGATAGTTGTTTTACGAAGAATCTCAGTATATTTCTCAGGGATATGATGTTATTGAAATATGGACTCTAAGGGCTTGGTAATAGGCGCCTTTTTTCTATTTTAAAGGGAAATGTGACTGTTTTTGACATTTTCTGTTGTTATAAAACTTGTAATGATACTTTTGGAATCGAAAGATGCTAACGCTGTGCACTTTTCTGTATAAAAATGGACTATTTAAGTCACAGAAAAGCGTGACTTAAGAGTGGGCTTAGGTCACACAGTGCTATAAAAACTTTTAGTAACTAATACACAGTTTCTAAACAGCTAATGAACACAAAAATTAGTCAACAGACTGTCAAACTGCTGTGATTGACTAACTTAATTACTGGATTTTGTGTAGGAGATAATTTTGCCAATATGATCGACCTACTCTGGACATTGAGCAGTGGTAGCTCAGTGGTAACGGCCACGACTTACCGAGCTGTAGATCGTGGGTTCGAACCCAGCCAGGCGCTTTCAAAATCAGCCTATAATGTTGCCACTGCTGGGACACAGGCCCGCTCTCGGTAAGAGGGGCCAGGCGCTTTACTTTGTGTAAATAATTTCATCAACACTGCTCTCAAAACGGTAAAGGAAAATATCGTGAGGAAACCGGCATGTCCTAGAACCAAAAATTCGAAGACATGTGACATCTACCAATCCGCACTGGGCCCACTGGGAGATTTAGACACCCCACTGCCACTCGAAGAGGGAGGCCTGTGTCCCAGCAGTGGGAACATCATAGGCTGATCATTGAGGCTAAGAATCAGGAATTTTCGAACGTCAAAAAAAAAGTCACAATTTTACCAATACGATAGACCATCAAACTAATATCAGTGAATTTTTTTTTTTACCTCGTAAAGAGAACGTTAAAATAAACTGTCGAGAGGTGTCATTTTTGGCATATGTTAAACTTTTCGAGCTTTCATTCGCCAAGAGTGCGGAGTATAAACTTGTGATATGGAACATCGTTCCAAAAAAAAAAATACAAATCAAAATAAAACTATTTTACACAGCCATTCCAGAATTAACAAGCAAATCAGTTGGACAGTCTTTTATCAAATTTTTGTGTTGATCGCTTTCTAAAGTATTATTCAATCTTTTCTATAACACTCAATGTATACCCAAAAAGGTACACATACAAACAAATACGTAACTTAAGAGCGTTTACGCCGTACGGCATTTCATACAAACTTTCAAGCCCTTATTTTTCGAAATGAATGAACCGATTTTAATGAAACTTCATACGCATAAGCAGGGTACAAAGTTCTAAAAAGTTAGTAGAGAACATTTTCGAAAAATAGTGTTACAGCCAAATTAGACCGATTTTAAATTTTCCATAGAAACAGAAATTTCCAGTTATCTTTTTTTAAATAAGACATTTCGAAAATGTTCTCTACTAACTTTTCAGACCTTTGTATCCTGCTTATGCGTATGAAGTTTCATTAAAATCGGTTCATTCATTTCGAAAAATAAGGGCTTGAAAGTTTGTATGAAATGCCGTACGGCGTAAACGCTCTTAAAAGGTTACGTAACGTACGTAACCTTTTAAGTGACTGTAACTTATCCTCGTCAAGTCTGTAAGCTTTCGAGCTCGTTAGTTAAAATGAAAGGCGCCGAAAATATTTATTTGACAGGCATTTAAGTGTTTAAATGGTTTTCACTATGATTCACCTTCGAGACAATTATTGCATTTCAAACTTTATTTCTACGGACGTAAAATTTTTAATACAAAATTGACAACAGATTCAGTCTTCATAATTAGAACTTTAACTTTGCCGGATTTTTTTTCTAAATACAATAATGGCTGGATGGTTTAAAATGGTTTCTAATTAAGAACCTTTGTATGTCTCCAAGTCATATTAATCTAACCAATTATGTTATTTATAAAAAAACTAGGAATCATATTCAAGCAACCTGTGATTGGTTGATAGAAATTGAACCTTATTTGTATAAAGTCATTGTGCATATGCGTATGAAAAGCTTTTCCAGTCCCTTTTAAGAATATCTGCACTAACATTATATGAATAAGGTAAATTTTCGTATGAAACGTTAGATATTCGTGAAATCTGGAATCTCTGGCAGACACATGAAACTAAAGAAAGTCATTAATACCTAAGATTTTTAATTCCATATTAATTTAAATTGTTATAAAAAGATATTTACACCACTGCCTTATCCTGCGGGGAATACAGCCATTATTTTATGTTAAAAAGGTATTGTATCAAAGTGAAACCCGTTTAAACATTGCCACAGGAATATTGTGTTGCCATATTGAACAAAAAAAAATATAAATAATAAAAATGCATTTATTACTATATTTTTGTAAGCAGTATTTATTCAATAGAATAGAGGCTGTATAATATTTGAATCTTATAGAAATATAATAAAACAAGACTATGTAATGTGAAAATATGAAAAAAAAAAAATACGTAAGAATGAATCTCGGGAACAATTGACTTTTCTGGACTTATGTATTGTCAAAACATAATTCTGACGATGTCAGAAATTGACTCGTATCACAGGAAACGGAAGGTTTTTTTTGTAATAAAATTGAAATTGCATAGTCATATTATATTTAGATATGTTCGAATAAATAATAGCTTTCTTTGTATATAAATACGCACCTCTTTTTGTATAAAGTCGGTTAATGGAGTCGAAAACATATTTAGTTTGTGTACATTAAAATATTTTATAGAAATAAATAAATAACTTTCTCTGAATGAATTGATTATATTTTTAACTTTCTATTATACTAAAATTAGCTAAATATACAGTTAACTTAATCATGACTCGTTTACATGTCTTTAGTATTTAGTAAGCAAGTAAGTACTAAAATTTTCTAGCTCTCGGCATAGCTCTCGGGGTTTATATCCAGGGTGTAAGAAGACCCATCACGAAACCGTCATATACGCATTCTTAAAATCAAACTTAGTGAATTTGTGCAAAAATTATTGCTGGACTTTTATTTTTTGTGTGATAATTCGCTGTTTACGGTAGTGCGCAATGTAACGCACGCAATACATTGTGCTTTTAGGTGCATGCAGGGATCGTGAGCGCATTTAAAGTTAACTTATAACATTTGAAACTTGGTATCGTAAAAAAACGAAGAAAAAAAAGCTGGAACTTTAACCTTTAATATCTTCGTAACCAGATGGTTTTCAGGTATGGTCCAGTACAAAAAAAGCGGCCATGTTGGACTCGCACGCGAAGGGTTTTGTACCACAAGGCAAAAAAGACGTTTCATGAATGGAGACTTCCTTTAATTTTTACTTTATTTTATTTGTTGTTATAGCCGCAAAAGATTTTCAACTATCTGCCTATTACTGTTCATCAGATACAACCCACTGACGGACGGACAGCATAGTAATAGGGCAGGGCCCTATTGGCACCCTGTGGGTACGGAACCCTAAAAATTACCACAATAACGGGTAGACAGAGTGTCTCTGCTTCGTTGAGGGAATTTTTACATTCGTTATTAAACACACAGAAAGAGACAGATGGCAAAGGTGGATGGAAAAAAAACTCCAAATTAACTGGACGCCTGAAGGAAGACATCGCCGCCGAGGTAGACCACGGCGAAGGTGATGTGACGATATAACGAGGCTTGCAGGGCCAACATGGCCAGAGATCGCTCAAGACAGGGAGGTTTGGGAGAAAAAAGGGGAGGTCTTTGCCCAGCGGTGGGACACAATATAGGCTAACGAAAAAAAAAACAGTGGCACTCCGGGAGTGCCGACAGAAGTGAAAACACAGACACAGACAGAATACTTTGCCATCACACTGACATATCGGATATTCATTAAAACCGAGTACATCCCGAGGACAGCCGAACACATCCGAAGCGGGTATTTTTTTTATCGTCATAAACAAAGCACGAGCGGTGTCGCTAACGGTAACAGTGGCGCGAGTTCAATGGTTTTTTTCCCATGTCAAAAAATGTCTAACGCGCCTAAGGAAGTTTTCACTTCAAAAAATTAAACACTACGTCATCAAAAACTAACGAGAATTCTCTTACTAATGCTAAAAACGTGTAAACAGATTAGTTCCTAAACGGAATTGAAACTTAGTATGTCTTTGACTCGATTGAAATCTATACAGACAATAATATAATCGTGTATTTAAATCAACGCTTTGAAAATATCATCGTTCAAAAGTTTATAGGAATTTTTGACGCTAAATTATCGGTTTTATATTGTTATAATAACTCTTGGTACTCAATTTGGAAACCATACTTACTTCATTATAAATGTAAATGTGAGTTGTTTTCAGCTTGCAAGCCTTTAACTTACTCTGAATAATAGCTCCAGTTTGTGCTAAAATAATCTTTAAAGCACTGTGTGACCTTAAGTCACGCTTTTCTGTGACTTAAGTGGTCCATTTTTACACAGAAAATCGTGGCTAAAGTGCGGGATTAGGTCACGCGAGCTATAAAATACTATACATGTGACTTAAAGTAGTCTATTAATGCACGGAGTTAGCATCTTCACTGCTTAAGTCACCCTTATCGTAATGTACAGACGCCACCACATCAAGCTACCCGAAACTGTCAAATTTTCCCAATCAACTTTGAACCTTATGCTTTAGCGATAAAGTTGAAAATCTATTGATGAAATTTGACAGATTGTAGTAGATTGATGTGCTGGCTTCTGTACTGTTATTTGAAAGTGGTAAGGATGGTTTTTGTGCTAAGCTAGGAGCTGCCCATCTGTCAGATTTCGGGAAAATCCCCATGGATGTTATGCCTTATAAAGTACCGGACAGATAGAAAAATTCAATGTTGCATTTTTATAACAAGACATTAATGGATATGATTATATTATCTTCGTAAATTGTTTGATACTATAAGACCGGTAATTTAGCTGTTTTTCATCAAAGTTTGGAGCTTTTTATGTAAAATAGTTAGCAGCTAAAATTAAAAAAAAAATGAGAAGTTGCAGATGCAATCGGTCACGAGTAGATATTTTGTGACTTGTGTTAAGAAAAACACATGAAAATACAACCACAATTTTAGAGTTTTAGCCGCTAACCAATTTCGAATACCTCCAAAATATTTCTTCCAAGTCATATGCTTATTTCATGTAAGATTATGAGTACTGTATTGAAGTTTAAATACAATAGGTTCAATAACATATTGAGCAACATTAGGCCCGGCGCCCACTATCGGCATCGGCACGGCTGAGGATTTTTATGCGACGAATAATAAAAATGTAACTTAATTGTATGACGATAAAATTGAAATTTCAATGATAATAATCATCGTAGGTGCAAAAATAGAGATAGGGGGGTATCCGACATACCGTGTCATTGAAATTTAAATTTTATTGTCATACGATTATGTTATATTTCTATTTGTCGCATAAAAACCCTCAGCCGTGCGAGGGCGCCGGGCCTTAATGTTTCAAAGGGGTCGAAAAAGGTTTGTTTCACAAACTCTAGATACTCCGGTTTACTCGATACATATTTTTTGTAAATTCGATGACGTGTATTGATTGTTGCAACAGTTTTCAACTGCATAAACATTGTTACATGGTGCCAGTACAGAGCCGTCGTTATTATGGCATATGAGTTTTATAAAAAGTTCGGCATTTTAAGCATCGTTTCGGACACTCATTCCTGTACCACAATTTTTCTTTCTGTAAGCTTTTTATGCCATTTTAACGCCGAATACTGTAATACAAAATTAATTAAATACAAATACATACAGGACACATAACGTCGCTTAAGTTCTAACACCGCGGAAGTCAAAATACGCAACTTTTCAGGAGAGCAAAAAATCCGTTTTATTTAGCCTCAAACAACTGTTCATATTTAGGTTTATTCAATATAGAAATTAAAATATGTTTAATTCATGTAGACACATCCAATTTTAAAACAAAATTTTGCGATTCTCTATCGAATGACATACAATACGTATTTTGTCAAAAAAATGACTTCCGCGGTGTTAGAACTTAAGCGACGATAATCTTATAATAACCAACCGACTGTGACATTGCCAAATCGTATTTCTCTTTCAAATAATATTGTAATAAAGTATTTAATAATAGGCAACGCGAGATAAGTCTCAGGCCAAGATAAATATAACTTATTTAACACTTAGGTACTTTGTCTAAGCATTATTCTTGTCCCTGTCGCACAACTGTCAAACTACAAGTGCAGGACAGAGACGGGAACATATCTTAGCCAAAGTACTCGTAAGTGCTAAGTAACGTTTATTAATCTTAGCCTCAATGTTTAAATTAAGCATATAAATATTAAAACTATGTAAAATTGTAACGGAAAAATGGTATTTTTGTTGGTTTGGTACTCAGTTTGGTATTTGGGTAGTTTTGAAACGGCCTTTGTAAAATGGTGGCTTTTGGGGCGTTTCAAAATTGTGTTACGGAGTTTATTTTTTATTGATTTTCGGAATTGGTGTTACTGTTATTTTAGTATAGAATTACGTGAAAATATTTTGCTAATTTGAAAGCTGTGACCTATTTGTTTATTTCATATTCGTAATAAATAATTTGTTTGCTTACTATTTTCAACTGACCGACTCCTGAAATTCTGTAATTTGTCTGATGGATACAAGTTATCCGGATATTAAAATACCAAACTAAGTAGAGAATCAATATCTAAGTATAAAACGGTGAGCTTTAAAGCGTTTCCACTTATGATGGCTATGGACGCAGAGGGCGCCACTGAGCGTCCCTTGTATTTACAATCTTGTAATATAAATATTTCTTTATTGTCGGCTTGTAGATGTAGGTTATGACGAATAAAAAGTATTGCGGAATTTTCGTATTTTTCTTTTTCCCTTATTTATTAATTTAATATTTCAAGCACTTAATGGCAGACTTATGCCATAGGCATTTCCTTTTTTTTTTTGCCTTACGCACACGTCAAATCACTCCCACTGAACTTGGTGATACTCCCTGGCCGCGCCAGTGGAAAATTTAAAAAAATAAGTTCCTACTAAAAATTGTAGTATTTACAGAACGGGGGGGGGGAGGTGGGTTACGGTACATGTTGTGAATTCAAATCCAATCCCACCAAAAACGTCATTTAGTGTTGTGACTTTTTTTATTCCTTTTTTAGAATATTTCAATTAATTTTGGCGTTAAAACTGCTGGTGAAGTACCTGCCTTTATTTCTTTTAATTTAAAATGGTACACAAAAATAAAACAATGAATTATAAAAAGCAATCTTTATTTACATAGTGGAACTATACATAACTATACACGAGAGAAATGACTACAGTCTTAGAAACTTGATCATTGCTAGTCAACAGTAGCGGCGCGAGAGAATCTTACAAATTATTGAAACGACTAAATAACTTGTAACGTTCAACGTTCTAAAACATTGATTTTAGAACGTTGCCGCACTTTACAAAAGTGACGATCTTCACCTACCTGCAGACTTTCTGTAAAATTCTCACCATGGAAACTTACGTGAAGGGAACTGTCAATAGTGGCAAACCGTAACAGATGGAATGAGAACTCACTTCACCTAAGTTTTCACGGTGACATTTTTATAAAATAGCAATGCTGATCTTACAGATTGAGATAGGTATTCCTCATAATATCAATGAGGGATTTTCCTTTTTTTTTCAACCCTTCCCTAGTCGCTGGATAGATGGCGCTGACCTTGGTAAGGAACGGAACTTAACATCATTTTTTGATTATTTCACTTGGATGTAATTTTGAGATCGTAAAACGAAAGTGTCAGTCAACGAGCGTATGTGACGTGACGCAACGTTTTTTTTTCAAGAGTTTTGGCTTTGGCATCTAGTAACGTAGTCAGCACAACGCCATCTACAGAGTTCTCGGAAACTATTTTTTTTTTATACTCGAAAAGAAAACCTCTCATTATCATGATCGATTACGATTTTAATGCAGGTTTTAGCAATTAATTCAGTCTGAATAAATACTCCACATTTCTTTTCCATTCCATCAACTTTCGCGCCGCCACTGATGTCATAATAGGCACAGAATACATGAAAGTAATGATCTTTTTTTTATTAATACTGTTCTTGCAAGTTAAGTGCGCAAGTCGACTGTTAAAGCCCAAATTTTCGTAGTTATGGGATAAAACTATTGCAAGAAATGTATCTCAACTTGTAAAGTTGCAAGTATAGTACACACGGCTACACATCAGTTGCTAGAAAATACAGCGAGTCAACTTGCGGTCTGCAAGTAAGTTACAAACGTCGACTTGCACAATACAACTTGCAAATACATACGACGAAAATGTTGATTAAAAATTTATTGAGACTCCTAGGGGCGACTAGCCTCTAAATAGCTTGGAAAGGGCGCAAAAGTGACATTCAAAAAGATTTATTTAATTTTTTTAAATTGTTTTATGGCGAGATCTTAGACAATTATTATCTTGCATGCAAGTATTTTGTTGCAACTAGCATACATTCTACTTGCAGAATCGAAAGGGTTGGTGCAAGTTTTATACATTTTAAATATTGCGTTTTATTAAAATTCCTAAGTGCCTTACTAGAATATAAAGAGAGAAATATAAAATGATGATTGATATTTGTTAATGTAACTGTGGGGTGTATTTAAGTATAATATTTACATTTTGAAAACATTTCTATAATAACAATACTTTTAATAATAATCCAACTTTATAATTCCACTCCTGTGCATGTTTCGTTAGTTCCAGAAGGCCAATTCCCGTAATTAAGAGTAAACTAGTCGCGAGCTCGAACTCACTGGTGGTCATGACCAAAAAGCACGCTGTCTCACCTGACTTCTGGTCCGACAGAGCTATCAGTGATGAGCTGTTAGAAGCTAGTCTACACGAATAACGTCTAGTTCTCACGCACAGATATTTCTGTGCGTGAGAACTAAAAAATTCGAAAAGTGCTTCGGAAAATCAAGTTTTTAGAAAAAACTACTGCATAAATCAATTACAAATAAAGTTTATTGAACTCATCGATAACTGAGCTTTGTCGGTACGGACTTGGTTTTGAAGATTTTACAGTTCTTTTATTAATTATTTACATCCAAAGTTACGTTAAAAATAGCAACAAAAACGAATCTTTGTTGGCTCATAACTTTTTAATGGCTTTTTATTTTACTATTCTATTTCCGTACAGACAAAATTAATAATAATTCAAAACGATATCATGTTTAACTTTGGATGCAAAATGTGATACAGTGGAGTAATACTCTCCCGTTTGTATGGAAAAAATATCGACTAGTGGCACCTTAAAATTGTTCAAAATCTAGTGGCAATCTCATCTCAGCGACAATCAATGTCAAAAACTTGACAAAAAATTTAGGGGTATTAGAGTATTTTTGACGCTGAGATTTTAATGCGAACGTTTCTAAAAATACAGGAATAGCCCCTCAGGTTAGTTTCGAACTCAAACGAAGACACAAACTGATGAATCCGAAACTCATCGGGCACATCCGAAACATGACAGGAATAAAATTGCAACTATCTACCTATAAACAAAGTATCTCGAAGCCATGTATTTTACTGTTTATAACCCAGATGTTATTGAAACTAGTTTTTTTTCAAGCCAGGAAATGGTCTCATAATATAGGGGTCGTATGCATGTCATATGCAGGGGCGTAACTAGGATGGGGCAAGTAGGGCAGGAGACCCGGGCGTCTATCGAAGGGGGGCGCAAAATCGTAGTAGTCATTTCCTAGCTATTTATTCCGTATGTTGCACCTGCCATGTTTTGTCTCTGCATCACCCTAAGGTTGACTGGTAGAAAATGCCTCAGGCATTAAGTTCGCCTTTGTACAGTATTTCTTTTACTTGTGCATAAAGTTTTAATAAATAAAATCGCCAATTATTCAATTAAACAAACAAAATACACTACAATAAAACAGCTTTACTCAGTGTAGAGCTAAAAGTGACGGGATAAAATTAATTTCGAAAACACTATCGATATGTTTGTGTTTGTAGGACAGGAAGCTGCAGATAAAGAAGCAAAAAAAAACAGGTAAAGGTTTTACGGACTTACTTTCGTTGTATCAAAGAAAATAAATACATACTTTTAAGATTGTTTTTTATTTAGTGTACCTATCTGATTTTTCATATTAGGTATGATAATTTACGAAGGGGCGCAACTATGATGCGTGCCCTAGGCGCCATTTTCTATAGGTACGTCCCTGGTCATACGTATGCGTGTTTGGGTCTTTTAAAAGTCACGTCGCAGTATCTGGGTTAAAAACACACAAACTTAGCATATTCCATTTTCTTCGTTTAATTTATTTTTATAATCTAAAACTAAAAACAGGAAATATTGTTCAAATTTGTAATAAGCTTATAAGCAAGAAAACATTTTTAATTTAAATATTTAACAATTTTCATAGCACCTTGTTTCACTAATTGATTTAACTAATTATAAGCTTTGGTGAAAATTTAATTACTAAGGTAATTTTAATCGACTATTAATAAGAAATGCGGGTGGTCGTTTCTCCATAGAAACGCTCTCGCCTGTTTTCTTTCTGGTTAATGACCATAGAGCAATGATTTTTTACAGAATATTAAATATTAATTACTGGTATGTCCCTATGTTTCCCTCTTTGATGATACATTATTTCTATAAGCACTAGAACCCTCAAAAAATGCCGATTTAAATCGCTGTCAACCTAGTGCACAAGCTTGACAGCTCTTAGTGAATAAAAAATTAAATTAAAAATTTAAAAAACCCCCGATTTAAATAAAATTAAGGAATCCCTACAAAAAGAATGAAATAAAAAATAAATTTAAAAAAATCTTATGGAAGTCGGGGGACCGTTCTGTGGAAAACCTTCTATTCTGAGGTCCCCCGACTTCCATAAGATTTTTTTAAATTTATTTTTTATTTCATTCTTTTTGTAGGGATTCCTTAATTTTATTTTTGTCGGGGGTTTTTTAAATTTTTAATTTAATTTTTTATTTCATGCTTTTTGTAGGGACTCCTTAATTTTTTGTATTTCATTTCTTTTATTTTCTTCCGTTTTATAAGATTCTGGTAATTTGGTGTTTAATCAGGTTTTTTATACGTCTAAAAATATTGATTAATTTATAGTTGAAGAATAATTTTTAGGACTAAACAGATTTTTTGTTTTATTATATTTTTCAAGTTTTTAGTTTTCATTTCGTTAGGTATTTAATATTCCTCATTCCCTTTCAATATAGTGTACATTATTCTACTTGTCAAGCCCTTGCATTTGATACCTATATTGAAGGAGTTGTTAAAAAAAATGTAATTCGCCATTTTGTGGTGGCGGCCATCTTGGATTTGAAATTTTTAATAGTGTATAGTATTCTACTAGTCAAGCCCTTTCATTTGATATCCATATTGAGGGAGTTGAGAAAAAAAAATGTAATTCGCCCCTTTGTTGTGGCGGCCATCTTGGATTTCAAATTTGTTATAGTGTACAGTATTCTACTATTGAAGCCCTTTCATTTGATACCCATATTGAGGGAATTGTGAAAAAATAAGTTATCCGCCATTTTGTAGCGGCGGCCATCTTGGACAGATTTTCATCAAACATAGCTAAGAACACTCCCGACTAATACACCTTTCAAACAAAAAAAACTAAATCAAAATTGGTTCATCCGTTCGGGAGCTACGATGCCACAGACAGACACGCACACACACACACACACACACACACACAGACACGTCAAACTTATAACACCCCGTCGTTTTTGCGTCGGGGGTTAAAAAAGAAAAACATCAAACAACAAAAAAGTTCCGTTTGTCAACGCTCTGTGGACAAACGGAACTTTTTTTCCCGATCGCACATATTATGTTTATTAGAAAAGTTCAATTATGCTCTTTATTTCCCGATTGTCAACAGTGTTAACGATAGTGGTGTTACTGATCGGGAATCGAAAATAAATCCCGTTCGTGAACACTGTGAACGAATGAAATTTTTTTTTCCGATCGTCAACCGTGTGGTCAAGGTGTGACTGATCGGGAATATTCGCACCATAGTCGACCGCATCATCGACTACCATCAGCGGATCAATGCAGAATCTCACTGTGGAAACTTAGATGAAGTGAGCTGTCAATAGTGTCAATCACTAGCATCAGGGGGCCTAAAAAGGCCACTTTTGCAGAATCATAAAAGGAATTCATCAAATCATTATAAATCATAATTACAGTTAACTGTTAAGTTAATCGTATCAAATCCCATTGGTGAAGGATTTTTCAGTTATTTTTTTTTGTCTGTGCTAAAATACCAATCCAAATCCAATCCCAATCTCTTGCAACGAAAAAAAGCAAAATACGTTTATGATTCTGCCAAAGTGGCCTTTTTAGGCCCCCAGGTGCAAAGACAACTCACTTCAAACCCACTTCAGCTAAGTTTTCACGATGAGATTTTTAAAGAATAGAACACAGATATAGGTAGATAGACCTAGATTGCGCAAGTATCACGAACTGTATGAAAACCAAGCGTGCCATTTTTTGACTACCTATTATGACGTCACAAGCTCGCGTTCTCGCTCACGCTTACCCAGCCAGCAGTACACGACTGAGCGCGAAAGTGGCGGCTTACGATTTTTGTACGTAAGCTGGTGCGATTTTTGGCACGCGAAGTAGTTGCTCTTGCGTTATCTAGGTGTATCTGTGGAATAGAACGCCTGGTGAGATTGTGGCCAAAAAACGAGCGCTTGTCAATTTGTCATATTAATTTTGAGATCATTTTCGTTTTCGTTACACTCTCCAAATTAAAACTAACATACAAAATAGTCGAGAAAAGTTGTCGGACAATAAATTACTAAGGCGTGTCCAGAAGCTTAAAAATATTAAATTATTTAAAAAATTTAAATTAATATTATTTTAAACGTTTAAAATTTAATTTTATAATCTATAGTGACAATAATTTAAAAACTACGCTTGCGCAGTATAACTGCGCAGTAAAACACACATACTTTGTAACAGCACACAATAAAACTATTATACGTAACATCACGCCTATCTATATTTCCCTATAGGTTAGGCAGAGGTCTAAGAACACCCACGTTTAGCTAGTTATGTCTAGAACTAACATACAATCAAATCTGAAGTAATCCCAACCGACAGTATTTTTATCATAAGTTTTCTATTTTAACGCAGTGCAGGCTAAATCTATAGGTGAATCCATCTAAACAATATTGGTCCCATGGACAAAATTGTTTAGTTTGATAAGTCTTTACCAGGGTTGTTGCAAACATCAGCATCAGCGGAACTTCAGCATCATTTTCAACATCAGCATCCGCATGATGATGCTGAAGTTCGAGTCGTGACATGACCGCAGAGGGGGCGGGGCTTATAACACGTGTTTTTTTCGGTCGACTGCGGTTATTGCGAATATTCCGATTGTAAATAAAAAGCTAATTATTACTAAACTAGGTACTTAGTTTGATTCTATTTTTTATTTTAAAAGTCACAAAATTATTAAACCAACCTTTTATTTCAATACCAAGGAAAACTGTGCAACTTTTAGGTATACATTCATAATGGTCGCTGTTTTTTTTCTTCAGAAAATAATTAAAATCAGCATCCGCTGATGTGAAAAAAATATGCATCAGCAACAACCCTGGTCTGTAACCACACCCTTATAATTGGCTGATCTTTGAAAAACTTCGTTTTAAACTTCTAACTACGTTTTAAACTTCGGTGGATCGAGTTGTCCCAAAATAAAATAATTTTGAATTTGAATTTGAAAACCAACCCTGTATGTGGTCATTGGCGCCGATTCTGTTGTTCACAAACTAAACTAAATTTAAGTTCATGCATCTTTTTCTTTCTATTTCATTAAGAAAAGGACAGAAGATAAATATTAGTTTAGTCCTGTCAAATTAGTCAGCGCCTGACGTAAATTGACGTATTTTTAATACGCAATTTTTTAATCTCGTCTAAATTGTCTATGGAGTATCTTAATTTGACAGGACTAAACTAATATTTATCTTCTGTCCTTTTCTTAATGAAATAGAAAGAAAAAGATGCCTGAACTTAAATTTAGTTTAGTTTGTGAACAACAAAATCGGCGCCACTGTGTAATTTCTTATGTTAGTAATAAATACTTTTTTGAGCACAATTTGTTATGAACATTTTTTTTTTTTCAAGATGAACGAGAAATGAGTTTGCGTGGCTAAGCGAGGTGTTAACAGGATTTAAATATTATATTAAACCTACTGCACAGTGGCTCCGTTTAGCTACGGTTTCCAAGTAAAGCGGTGGCCACTACATAGCGTCCGCAATTTACCGGCGAATGACGTCACTGAAACGTTATTTTTAGGGTTCCGTACCCAAAAGGTAAAAACAGGACCCTATTACTAACACTCCAGTGTCCGTCTGTCTGTCTGTCACCAGGCTGTATCTCATGAACCGTGATAGCTAGACAGTTGAAATTTTCACAGATGATGTATTTCTGCTGCCGCTTTAACAACAAATACATAAAAACGGAATAAAATAAATATTTAAGGGGGGCTCCCATACAACAAACGTGATTTTTTCGGCGTTTTTTTGCCTTGTGGTATGTACGGAACCCTTTGTGTGTGCTAGTCCGACTCGCACTTGACGGATTTTTTATAGTCAGTTGGTGTATTTTCCTAGAGAGAGTTTTTGACACCGTCATTTTCATGTCGGCCGTTATGTGCCGGCCTCCGCTCTAGGAAACTGTACCTCTATAGGTTATTATTATTTAGATTACTTTTTAAGACTTCAAGTTTAATGAAAACTACCAAAATATTAAATTAATAAATCTATTACAGCCATGTGATTCCTATGGCTTGTTTCCTCTCAAAAGCCAGGGTCAAATTAAATTAGCTAACGAAACTCCGCAGCAGACGTGATGATACCGAAAAAAAATGAAAAGCTAAAAACAAGCCCATTTTAAATTAAATAAAAGTTGGAAGCAGGTGGGCCCATTTGAATTTGAAAATATAATAAAAATGGTATGGGTCCCGCCTGCTTCCAACTTTTATTTAATTTAAAATGGGCTTGTTTTTAGCTTTTCAGTTTTTTTGAACTTAAGTTTTTTACCGCAGTTGGGTTTTTTATTTTTTTAAATTACTTTTTTTCTATGGTTTAGCGCCGAGACTTGAAAATCCAACAGTGTGTTTTTTGACGCGCTGGGACGCGCTCTGTTGGATCCTCAACCCTCGGCTCAACACCGAAAGTTGAAAATCCAGTGCGCGATAAAATCTCGCCGCGATATGGGTACGCCTGTGCCAACGTGAGCTTTGAGGATCTTTTCTTATAGAGGTATGAGGAACAGGGTGTAAAGTTCATTCATACTCTATAGAAAAGGGAGGACCAGACGGGTGTTGTGTCTGGCGGGCAACTGCCCGATGATTCATGTCGGGCCGTTGTATCTATGCTAGTTGCGCGGTAAACTCTGCTTGCGAGATGCAGGATTTTGCGTGACGTCAGTATGACGCGTTGTTCGCATGTGGCGTTGTGGATACCGCTACATTCTCATTAAATATGATACCCTAATGGAACGTAATATTTATAGCCTATTCAAAATTGATTTTGATAGTTTTTTTAATTAAATTATTCACAACTAAATCATAATAGAAAAATAGGACACAAAAATTAAAAAAGAATCAAATAAAATCGTAAATATATAAATTCGAATCAAAACATTTTTTTTTTTATATTTAGCCCGAATTACACGGAGCAATTAAATTGCCAGTGGCATGCAAGAAGTTGACCAAAAGTTGCATCATCTAAACATCGCCTTGCATCCATCTTGTCTGCTCGACGTCCGTATCTCACTGCAGAGATCCAGCAGAATATCAGCGTCAGATACGTGTGTATGTGTGTGTGTTTATATGTTTGTTACTTCATCACGCTCAAACAGTTGGACTAATTTCGATAAAAATTTGTATGGAGGTAGCTGACACCCTACATTAACATATAGGCTACTTTTTATCCCGATATACCCACGGGATCGAAACTTATGTGGGTGAAACCGCGGGGCGCAGCTTGTTATTTATAACTAGTTATTTATAATTATCTAAACAATGTTCAGACAAAACACTAACTGACAGTGCTGTCATTCTTGGATCTTTGACAGTCGTTACGGGTCGTCAGAAGCCCGAAAATCTGACAACCAGTCTTACCAAGGTGTATCATGTTACCCAGTAACTAGGTTGTGGAGGTTTACCCAGTAACTGGGTTAATAGACAGTCGATCCATGTAAAATACTGGTATTCAGCTGCACCCGGTTAGACTGGAAGCCGACCCCAACATAGCTGGGAAAAGGCTAGCAGATTGGTTGACTGTTTAAACGATGCAGAGTCTCTTTTTGCTTAAATTTTATTGTATGCCCCCAGGCAAGAAATTTCATCGTGTAAATGGAACTTTATAATTACTTAACAAGACAATACTTTTAAAAGGAACTCCTTCAAAGGGACAATGTAATTGGAAATATTTGTACACACGCCCGCACATCAAGCTACCCGAAACTATCAAATTTTCCCAATCAACTTTCAACCTTATGCTTTAGCGATAAAGTTGAAAATCTATTAAAGAAATTTGACAGATTGTAGTAGCTTGATGTGCTGGCGTCTGTACAAACGACTTGTTAATAAGATGTACAGTCGACTGCACATCAATACTAACACTTGAACGAAAACCGCCTTACTGCCACGACATAAAGGCGCTTAAAGTCAAATTGTTACCATAAAGTTATGGTTGCCTATAACACAGTTTAATAAACGAAAGAGAAAAAAAATTATCACTTATTTTAATAAAATCGTCAATCATCGTAACTTTTTATTATTTTAGTTCTTCGATTCCTCAGTCGTCAATTTAAAGTAACAATTCTTTGTGTCTAAACACACTATGCCGAAAGTACGCGACCGAAGTTCGGCATGATTACGCCTGCAATGCTATTTGAATTACTGACGACACATTATGCCGAAATTACGTTGCGTTATAGCGTACAGCCGAACTTCGGTCGGGCGCAAGTTCAGCGGCAATTCAGCGGAAACGTATTTTGTAGAGCACACATTATACGCAACCGAAGTTCGGTTCGATTGCCGAAGATCCGGGGCCCGAGCAGCGGGAGGCAGGCATGCCCACGTCCACTAAATATGCCGCGTAAGTTCAGCACTTATGGTGTGTCATATCAGCCGAATACGTCGCAACGTAAATCAGCCGCGAAACTTCGGTCGCGTATCTTCGGCATAGTGTGTTTAGACACTTTATCTCAATTTTGTTCGAAAATCATATTCAATTTCACATTTTAACGACTAAGAAACGTCCGCCAAATTGAATTTTCAGTAACTTGGCATTCTTTTATTATACATATATACACTCACGCCATTTTCTCATGGGGGTAGTCTGAAACTACAGAACGTCAGCGTCACCTGCTGCGATCCTGACAAACTCCACACATTTTTCAATTGCCTAAAAGACCATGATATTGTTTCTGGGCGTCCTAGAGAGGTTGTCGTCTATGGTCAGGTACATGTTGAAGGAGAAAAACATGGCGGTCGAAGATAGGAAGTGCCAAATGTCGTGCGCGTCGTACAGTTGGAGTAGAGAGCATTGGCGGTTGCTTTGCCGAGATTGGGCCGGAGTTAGCTGTGGAAGAGAAATTATTTTTTTAAGTTTATTCATTCATCCTTGTCATGTGTAGGATTTTACCTGAGAATCACACCTGTGTAGGTTGGAAATTGCACTGGAACGTACTACCGGGATAAAGAAGTTTACGTCCCTACATTATTTGCTTAAACAGGGTTATTGGTAAAACATTAACAACCTCTTAAGGTGCCACTAGTCGATATTTTTCCATAAAAATTTCGGGAGAGTATTACTCCACTGTTTGACATTGAGCACCCAAGGTTAAGCATGTTATCGTTTTAACTTATTATATTGTGTCTGTACGGAAACAGAATAGTAAAATAAAAAACCATTAAAAAGTTATGAGCCCACAAATATGCTATTTTTAATGTAACTTTGGGTGTAAATAAGTAATAAAAGAACTGTAAAATCTTAAAATGCAAGTCCATACCGACAAAGATCAGTTATCGGAGAGTTCAATAAACTTTATTTATAATTGATTCATGCAGTGGTTTTTTCATAAAACTCGATTTTCCAAAGTACTTTTCGAATTTTTTTACGCGCCTATCAGTTCGGAACGGTGTTTCTGTGCGTGAGAACTGTGCGCGCGAGTTGCTCGCGTGCGTGCGGTTACATCCTACGTTTGGTGCGCCGCTCTAGTGCAACCCCGGCAAGCTATGTGCGCACGCGCAGCTCGTGCGCACATAGCTTCTTTCGCGTTAGAACTGTGTGCCTCAGTTGTGAATTTGCTTGCGCCGCTCGAGTACGGCGCGTAGCTAGCGCGCGAGGGGCGCGGGCGGCACAGGGGCTGCGTACAAACATGAAATGCACGCGCGCAGTTCGCAAGCGGCTCGCGAGCGGCGCATTCGCCAGGTCTGGACACACCTTTACTCGTCAAAATTTAGGGAACAGCTGATTTTTTTTTACCTTAAAAACTTTGAAACGTTAAGCCATCAAATGTCAGATCATGTTTTTTAGTATTTTACTATTACGCAGAAAAGTTGCCTCAGAAATAATTGTTATGCATAAGTTGAGAACAGTATTGATATTAAACAAATAAGATACATACCGCCCAGTTAGTGTTCTGGTCCAAATAAAAGTAGCTTGATCCGAACCAAATGGAGTATGTCATCGCTATAAATACCCAGCTGTTGAAAAAAAGCAGTAGGTCAGAATAGTTGAAAATGGTGGCACGGTGGTCACGGGCTGGCGTGCATAGCGAGGCTCAGGGGAGGGCCTTTTACAGTCTCCCCAGGGATGTGCCTTACAGGCGTTGCAGGGGGGGGGGGGGGGTTCCGGAATTGGTCTTTTAAGAGGAACCTGGACCACCCCTATGTGCTGATGGTGATCACCGGGGTGGTTTTAGTGAGGTAAAAATCCCACACTCCTCGACCTCCCTCCCCGGAGGTCGGGTGCTTTTTGATGGTTTCACCTCGACAATAAAAAAATAAATAAAAAAAAACAAAATAGGTCAGAAAAGATCAGTTTGAGATGTAGATGCTCTATAGGGCATAAAATTAAGGCTAAGGCTCGGAGCAGCCGTGACCCAGTGGTAACAGCCGCGTCTTACGAGTTGTAGATCGTAGGTTCGAACCCAGACAGGCTCTTTACAAAAACGTAAAAAAAAAATATATAATAATAAAGGTGGGGAAGAAATAAAACAAATATTATATAAAAAAAAAGAAGATTTGTTGAAAAATAGTGCTACAGCCAAATTAGACCGGTTTTAAATTTTCCATAGAAACAGAGATTTCCAGTTATCTTTTTTTAAATAAGACATTTCGAAAATGTTCTTGACCTTGACCGCCACACGTCAAAAAATCAAAAACGTGCCCTCGGCGTCAAAGGCTGTCATGTAGTCGAACCGTGGCGTGCTGGGGACATCTTGGTTTGTCATCTATACATGACTGTGGCGGTCAAAATATTAAGTAACTTTTTAGACCTTTGTATCCTCCTCATGCGTATGAACTTTCATTAAAATCGGTTCATTCATTTCTATTTTCAAGGGCTTGAAAGTTTGTATGAAATGCCATACGGCATAAACGCTCTTAACAGTATGACAATAAAATTGAAATTACCTGTACCACCGAATGGACTCTCGATGTAGCAGCTTCATGACGATGTAGAATAGCGTGTACAGGAACAAGTTGCTCATAAGTACCAGCAGTAAGTGGGAAGCGAAGTCACGGCTGTGCTGGGCAACACTGTGGGAGAAAGTTATGCTATGTAGGTTGGCAACACTGGGAACGTTTCAGCCAGTGTTACCAACCAAGAATCAAGAATCGTTGAGCTCCTCAAGTTCTGAGTTGAGCTGCACGATTTTTGACAAATGCGTGCACTGATTGGACAGATCCGCTCAATCTGTGTGGTTCTTTCCTCAAAAGACCATTTCAGACACCAATCTACATGGTCTTCACACGATCTGACCAAGAATTTGTCTGGACTTTAAAAGAGACTGTGACTTCTGAGTTTGTTTCGGCCTTTCTTCTCAGAATAGTCAGGAAACGCCAACCTCATCTAGTTTAAAAAAAAATATGATTGACGTGTAAAGTGTTTGTACAAACCTACTTACAGAGAAAAAAAAAAAAAAAAAAAGAGTGGACAACACTAGCTTCAGGATGATGTTGGGGCTGCCTCGCTTCTGTAGTGCATCGGGGATGTTTGCATTGTATCGCACTGATGGCTTTCATGCAGTCATCCGCAAGAAAACTGTATCCCTGATCTACAGAATGCGTGACTGCTGCAGCGGAATTCTGAAGACTAGCAGATAGGATCGCTTCTCCGATACGGAGATCCTTTATAAAGCGAGTAATTTGAATGTATTTCATTTAATTTTTTATCTTTAATCTTTGATTTAATATTATTTATTTTAATTTTAAATCGGACTGTATGGATTTATGGATCAATTAGTTATCTGAAATAAATGAATTTTAATTTAATTTAAAATCTGAACTCTGTCAAAAGCTGCTTGGCGAAAAAAAATTAAAAAAAAAATGTGCACATCTTGTCAATATGAGTTGTTTTATCTTTGACAGTCCTTACGGGTAGTAAGAACATGGAGTCTTACCAAGGGGTATCGTGTTACCTAGTAACTGTGTTGTGGAATTAAGGTAGGCATCAGTCGCTCCATGTAAAATACTGGTATTCAACTGCATTCGGTTAGACTGGAAGCTGACTTCGACATATTTGAGAGGCCAGGCAGATGAAGACTTACCCATAGGCTGCAATGGCCCAGTTGGCTAGATTGGCGATGATGAGGAGAACACAGCGGCCGCAGTAGGTCGGTGTGATGGCCGCGAGAGGGCGCGACAGTAATTCACGAGCAGCTCGGTAGATAATGCCGCCGTCTGGAAGATCGATAAATAGAAATAATATAGAAAATAATACTCTTTAAGGGGGAAGAGCTAAGGTAGTCCGCGAAATTAAAATTTTCTTACGTTTTTTGCAATTTGCTGGTCAGTATTAAGTTGTATGTTGATTAAAATATGTATGACTAGCTGCGCCCCGCGGTTTCACCCGCATAAGTTTCGACCCGTGGGAATATCGGGATAAAAAGTAGCCTATGTTAATCCACGGTGTCAGTTACCTTCACACCAAATTCTATCAAAATTAATCCAGCCGTTTGAGCGTGAAGAAGTAACAAACATATAAACACACACACACTCACAAACTTTCGCCTTTATAATATTAGTGTGATTCGCGACCGTAACAAATATGTATTTACAGAATTATAATCATTAGACTCAGTAATAACATGTTTGCTTGAGAATGTGAGATGCTTTTCATATTTATAGTTTCAAGTTCCTTTAATAGGAAGAAATTCTTAAATTAATACTTTATTTTGGTCTCCCTCACCCACATAGGAATGTATTGACGTCTCGCTCACACATTCACATGGAAAATGACCAGTAAATAACCTAAATAAGTACTTAACAAAACTCACCCAGTTTAAATCTTCCCAGGTAATATATCTGGAAGGTCATTACCAAACAGGTTACCAGATGTAGCACTGTGAACGCTATCCAGAAGTAGAAGTTCGCGTTTAGCACTCCCACAAGACCTGGGGAATTAAATACAAGAATAATTGTTAGTTTTCGAAGTGATCCGACAATTTACATACTCGTTTTTTGAGCAGTAGCTCGGTATACACAATGTATGCGCCTTTACTATTAGGATAGAAGCCAGTTTCAAAATTAAAGTCAGATTGGTACTATAAAGGTGATGTTGCAAAGCGAGTAAAGAGGTATGAGGAACAGGGTGTAAAGTTCACTCATCCTCTATGGAGAAGGGAGGGTCCTCCGACCAGACGGGTGTTGTCTGGTCATCTGGTGTGCTAGGCAGTTGTCCCACCGCCGGCGATGAACGAGTAGCGAGTAGAACTAGCAACTGAAAACGAGTTGGCGAGCAGTGAGTGTGTAGTTCCGATAGTTTTGTCGCTGGGCTATCAGCGAGCGTCCGAGTGCGACGGGCGATTACTAGCACCACTCGCTCTGGGCGGAGATATATATAGCGGGCGTGAGCTCTGACCGCCAAGCGAGTATCGCTGAGCGAGTATTATCTTTGATAGCTCTTGTCGCTCGGCGACAAACTAGTGGAGCGAGTCCTCGCCGGCAGTGTGAACAATCAGCGATCAAGTATTAATATATCCATAATAATAAATAGAGAATAGAATAAATAGTAATAACAGCCGCACTGGTCGATCGATCAGGTTAAGCAACGCTTGCCGCGGTTGGTCCGTGGATGGGTGACCATCTTTACATACCGAGACCCCACCGTGCCTCGGAAAGCACGTTAAGCCGTTGGTCCCGGCTGTCATTCGTGGATCTTTGGCAGTCATTACAGGTCGTTAGAAGACCGAAAGTCTGACAACCGGTCATACCAAGGGGTTTCGTATTACCCAGTAACTGGGTTGTGGAGGTCAGACAGGCAGTCGCTCCATGTAAAATACTGGTACTCAGCTGCATCAGGTTAGTCTGGAAGCCGACACCAAAATAGTTGGGAAAAGGCTAGGCAGATGATGATGGGTGATGTTGACTTACCAATAAATATAATAAGCGCTAGAACTCCGAAAGTTGCGTGTGCGCGCGCGTTGATGTCAGGATGTCGAGACTGATAGATCTTCACCATGCAGAGTACTGAGGTCACGTACATGAACGACGTGTCTGTGTAGAGGAACAAATATTTAAAGAAAATTAAAAATGAAACACAAAAAATTAAATTAGTAAATTCCTTCCGTCTTATTACAAAAAAGTTCGAACTTTGAACTCAGTTTTTATATTTCGAACCTTATTCCGACTCACACAAAGTGTTAAACACAAAATGAAAAAGCTTTAAAAAATGGCTCGATGGTTTAAACATGGATGTGAAAATAAGTCTTGTATATTTAGGGAAAAAGAGCCTATAAAAGATAGATATTTTTTAAAGTTTTCTTTCTATTTTATGATCATTGCATTCTAACGAGGGTAAGCTAACCCTCGGCATGCACCTGACGCGGTAACATCGAGGATGGGCGACCGATGTTTGAGGTAGTTCGTATAGAAGACCGAAGGTGACCGCTTAGATCTTCTAAACCGAGCGGATCAACCCCGTTACGTAAACGTATTCACGTACAACACACAGCCGTGTCCATGATACCTAACTCTTTGTATATAGGATGCCTAGTCTCCAGCGCTAGTGTCGCGTACTGCTAGATAACTCACCGAACTGGAAGTTCATGCTGTTGGGGCAGACGTGGTATGCCGCGGAGAGAAGACCCTCGCTGACGAGCGCAATACCCATCGCGTATAGCAGACCGAAGTGTTGCGGGATGCCTAGCTCTTTCTGTGGACAATTAAAATTTATTAATTAAACTAGCTGCGCCCCGCGGTTTCACCCGCATAAGTGTCGATCCCGTGGGAATATCGGGATAAAAAGTAGCCTATATGTTAATCCAAGGTGTCAGCTACCTCCATACAACATTTTATCAAAATTGGTCCCGCCGTTTGAGCGTGAAGAATTAACAAACATATAAACACACACACACACACTCACAAACTTCCGCCTTTATAATATTAGTGTGTTAAAAGTCCGAAATTATTTTATTAACAAGCTTTTATTCACGTCTGTGTTTCCTTAAAAAGCAGTCTACCGGCCAGGTATGGCAGCTGGTACGCTAAACTAAAACGCACGCGTTAAGATTCAATATTGTAAAGAAATTTTAATTTTCGACACAATGTAAAAATTGTTATGAAATAAATACATAAATAAATGGAAAAAATAAATTTAAATTTTCGACACAATGTAAAAATTGTTATGAAATAAATAAATAAATGGAAAAAAAGAAAATTCGACTGCAGCTAAAAAATTCAAAACACTTCGAGAACACGTGGTTGAAGTATTCACTAACAGTGGATAATACTTGTTTTTCTTTCTTTATCTGAGCAGGAGTGTTGTTTAGATGTGTGATTCGTCGTCGCCCCACTTGCATCAGGAAAAGTAGTACTAGCACCACCTTTTTTTTTTTTTTTTTTTTTTTTTTTTTTTATTTTTTTTTTTTTTTTTTTTTTTTACGTGGAGAAATGCTCATGCATTCTGCACTACCACGGGGAGATAGTGCAGTTATGTGGGACTCTAACCCACTAAAACTCCACGGTGTCCTCCTCTGCCGCTTATGGCGGGAACACGGGCACGCGTTAGCACTCATCCGTGAACCCGCCGCGGCTGTCCGTCACCGGACCCTCCTCCGGGGAGTACTCCCCATCACCGGCGCACCAGAACACATAGCACGCCGTGACCACCCCAGGGACCAAACCAGCACATGGGCGCCAGACGACCCCGTCTCTGCCACCCTTGGTCCCCCTGCGACGGGTCAGGTCATTGGCCCCGCCGTCTGCCAATTTTCGGCCGCAGAGGATAGGGAGAGTGGCCAACGTCATACCAACACTCCTCTTCCCCTGCGGCCCCACCGCGTCCGCCATCGAACGGTGGCGACCCCGTCAAGGCCGCGGAAGGTAGGGAGAGCGGCGCACCGTAATACCGGCACTCCTCTCCCGCCGCGGCCTCCAACCCTCAGCCGCGATGCCTCCGGTACGACATCGCGGCCCGCCTCAGTTGCGATGTCGCCCAAGCGGCACCGCAACCTACATGTTGGCCGCTACGTCGTCGGCTTGTCGGCAAAAGCCCTGACGAGCGGCCCCTCCTCGGGTTCCTCTTCGCTTCACCGTGGGTGTCCAAGCCACGGCTACTGAGCCCCCCCGCCTCGACAATGCGGGAACCCACCGGGGGGGAGTACTAGCACCACCTAGTCTAAGTTCTAGAACTTCGAGAACACGTGATTGTAGTACACCCTAACAGTGGGTGATACTTTAATTTTTTTCCTTCTCTGTTTACCTGCGCGAGAGGGTTGTAGTGATGTGTGTGTCGTCGCCACACTTATATCAGGGACAGCAGTCCTAGCACCACGTAGCCTAGGTTCGAGAACACGTGGTTGAAGTACACACTAATTACAGAGGATGTTACTATTCTTTCTCTCTTTACCTGCGCGAGAGTTGTTGTGATGTGTGTTGTGTCGTCGCCACACTTGCATCAAGAACAGCAGTCCTAGCACCACGTAGCCTAGGTTCGAGAACACGTGGTTGAAGTACACACTAATTACAGAGGATGTTACTATTCTTTCTCTCTTTACCTGCGCGAGAGTTGTTGTGATGTGTGTTGTGTCGTCGCCACACTTGCATCAAGAACAGCAGTCCTAGCACCACGTAGCCTAGGTTCGAGAACACCTGGTTGAAGTACACACTAATTACAGAGGATGTTACTATTCTTTCTCTCTTTACCTGCGCGAGAGTTTTGTTGTGATGTGTGTTGTGTCGTCGCCACACTTGCATCAAGAACAGCAGCCCTAGCACCACGTAGCCTAGGTTCGAGAACACGTGGTTGAAGTCTGATAGTACTAGAAGAGGATGAGCGCAGAGGAAGTTGAAGTAGCATAAGTCTTGGTTTCCTGATTGGTTTAGGAGCTGTAACAAAATAAGGTCGAAATTAAAAACTAAGATGGCGGCCACTAATAAGTCTATATACTAATAATAAAGCGCAAGAGTTTGTTTATTTGTTTAAACGCGCTAATCTGAGGAACTACCGACCGGATTTGAAAAATATTTTTTGCATTTGATACCCCAATTATTAAGGAAGGTTATAAGCTATTAAACATCACGCTACGGCCCTTAGGAGCTCAGCAATTAGAAAAAAAGTCAGAAAGAACGCTAAAGTGAAGTAACAGCGCTGCGTCGGAGCAGGACAGCGGAACAAGAAATTTTACGCGGACGAAGTCGCGGGCAGAAGCAAATAAATTATAGTAAATTACTAAAGACAATGGCGCCGATTCCCTTGTTCAAAAACTAAACGTTTAGTTTTAGTTTAGTTTTTGAACAAGGGAATCGGCGCCAATATAAGACTACATACCCTCTGATATGTGACTACAAGTTGTATGACGGGTAAAGTGTAGAATACTGCCACAGTGAGTACATTCCAGAGGTACATCTTAGACCTAGCTGATAGGACTCTTGGACGGCACCTAAAAGTAAAAATAACATAACTATTAAACATCATCATCTGCCTAGCCTTTTCCCAACTATGTTGGGGTCGGCTTCCAGTCTAACCGAATGCAGCTGAATACCAGTATTTTACATGGAGCGACTGCCTATCTGACCTCCACAACCCAGTTACTGGGTACTATACTCCTTGGTAAGATAACTATTAATAATTTAAATAATAATAACTTTTTTTTTTCCTTGGCGAAATCCTCATGGATACCCTCCGACTGAGAAAAACGGAGGGTTATGTCGGACTCCTACTGACTAAAAGCCCACTGTTCCTTCTAGTACCATGAGTCGGGGGCCCGGAAGATACGTACTTGTACATTCGCCGCACCTCCATTAATACCTGCCATTTTATCTGTGTATACTATCCGCCACGAGAAGCTATACATTTTGTCAAACTTAAAGCATTTATTCAATCAAACCCTTAACAGACACTTTTGAATTGTCAAGAAGACGGTCAGTCAGAAAATATGAAGCTAGTTGCCCATTCCAAAGCGTAGGTACCTATGGAGAAGAATGGGCAAGAAACTCCATGGAAACTCTTTTTAAAAAAGAACTTCTTGTAAATAAAGAACTTCTACTAAGTTGCGTACCGACAATTCAATCAACAAGAAATGATCCCAAATTCAATCAACTTAAAGTAGCATACATGTAATACGAAACTAACGAGCAATTTCACTTGATTGGGTTATATTTTAGCGATATAACGTGCTGTCGTCTAATATTTTGTGGTACTGGAACGCGTCCGACTCATGGAACGTAAACATTTGGGCCGCCATTTTGTAGTAAGTTCACGCTGACGTTGTCAATGCTGCAGAATGCAGAAGCAGAATACTCGGAATCGTCTGACGACAGTAATTAGATGTGTGTGTTAACATAATTATATCCCTATATAAAAATAAAAATCATTACAAAACTGTTTTTTTTTTATTTGATCCAAAGGTTGCGAACCCCTGAATGTGTGTTTACATAATTTATAGCTTCTCGTGACGGATACTTTAATTTATAACATTGGTCAGGCAGGGGCTATTATAGTCTTTCCATAGTCCTAGATAACTGGTTCACTTTAGCCACCCAGACCCATAACCATATACAAGGTGTTGAATTGCATCCTAGTCAAATTCAAGGACGTAATTATGCTAATGATTCTCGACCCAAATCAACAATAAAATGGGTAGGATTTTTTTTCTTCTTATTTACGGAAATCCGTAAGTGTGAACCAGCCGTATTTAAACGCGGCTCGTCTGTTACTAGCCCTATAACCGCGCTTTCACACACAAACAAACGCCTTTTACTTTACTAAGTACTAAAATATTAAAGTACTAAAATGACTTTTATGACAACCTCCTGAAATTTGACGAGGATGCAAATCAACACCTTGTATCTATGTTTCCAACTCCTGCAATAGTCCTAAACCAACCGGAGGTATGACATAAATATTATATTTATAGTGACTGGTTTTGTATTGTTTTTATATTTTTAATTTATTTATTATTATTTTTTTAATTTTATTTTTTATTACTTTTGATTTAATTTTTAATTCTGTGATGCTGACAATTTGTATCTTTTAATTTTCGCTTATTTTAATTGCATTGACATTTTATTTTAATTCCATGACCTTTTTTAATTTGTGTTCGTTAATTTATTTTATTTGTATAATCAGACATTTTATTTAGAGAAATTTTATTCTGTGGCATTGTAATATTTTAATTGTATGTAAATATGGGTCTTGCCTGAATTAAATGATTTTTTTTTTTTTATGTGTTTAGAATGGGTGTGTCTTTTCTAACTTAAGTATTATTTCCTTATCTGTGGTTAAAACTTACCTAGCCAAGTTAGCGACACACAGTTTCCCTCCAAGCCTGTAGATATCTTTATCTGTATTAACATCATCCAAAGTAGAGAAATCTGACTCAGTGTCTGATGAAGAACTGCCATCTGTTGAGAAAAATATACACTTTTAACATAATCTATATATATATACTAATAATAAAGAATGAATTAGCATTGCCATACCACGTGGCAATGCTGTCAGCCTTTTGGGCACTGTTCCTGTTGACAGCGATGCGGACGAATTTTTTGATGCCCTATGATCATTTTGCTTATTTTTTTCAAATAAATGTACATATTATTATTATTTTAAATAGGTATATTAGCATAAATTATGTAAATGTTATAGTTAGAAAATTAATAGCTTGGTCATTACGAAAAATATATTGTTTGGTATAATAAAGCTGAAGAGTTTGTTTGTTTGAACGCGATAATCTCTGGAACTACCGGTCAGATTTGAAAGAATCGTTTTCATTTGATAGCCCAATTCTTGAGGAAGGCTATAGGCTATTTAATATCACGATATGACCCTTAGGAGCCGAGCAAAAAGAAAAAAAGTCAGAATGAACTCTAAGCGAATACGAAGTGTTGCGACGGGGTGGGGGTACAAGAAGTTTCAAGCGGACGAAGTCGCGGGCAGAAGCTAGTAAGTTATATGTCGCAAGGTCGCAACTCAATGTGTTATACTGTACGTACAGTCAACAAAAGAGATAAGTATGCAGGATCGTCGGATATAGTTGAAGTTCAGTAAGAAACCGATGGATGTTGTGTTTTTACCGACTTTACAAAAAGGAGGAGGTACTATGTTCGTGTGTTTGTATGTTTTTTTTTTTTTTTGTATGTTTGTTCATCGAATACGCCGCCAATTGTCGACGGATTTTCAAAATTCTTTTTTTGGTCGAAAGTAGATAGTTCTGAGGTGGTCCCATTGTCACCAAGTTAGGATCTGATGATGGGATCTTAGAGAAATCGAGGGCAACCCTCAAATTTTATAGGCTCACTTATTGTTTTTTGCATATTTTATGAAGTATCTTGTGTATTTGTGTATGCTTGTCACCATCTCAGGTAGCTGGGCTGATGATGGAAGGTACAACTCCTTAACAGTAAGAAGTTACTCGAACAGGCAAGGACTGTTTTAGTAAATTGTTTTGATGTTTGATAGGGCATTTGCCACATTTGGTCTCATGATCATCAAGTCATGACCTGATGCTGCAGTCAGGATAGTCTGCAGAGTACCTAACTCCTCGACAACTAACAGCAGATATATCGTGTTTAGGCTCATTGAAAAGGGCTCGATGTGTGGATAAACGTACTGTTACTGAGGAACACCGAAGACCTGATGCTGAAGCCAGGAGCATCAGAAAAAGTACAAACCTTTAAATTACAGCACCGTAGTCGTGTTTGGGCTCATTTTAAACAGGACTAATTTTATGTTCAATGCAATGTTGACATAAGTCTGGCCTGATGCTGCAGCCAGGATTATCAGCATCTAATCTAAAAACTAATAAAAGGAGAACTCCTCAACAATTAACGTCCCTGCATCGAGAAAAGGAATATTTTATAAAAAGGCGATGGGCAAGTTGACATTAGGCTATTGTAACTTAGATAAATTATAAATAGACCCACTAAAAAGCGAGAAATAAAAACTTTTTAACAAAAAAAAACCGACTTCCAAAAAAAACACTACAAACTGAAAAAAAAAACACTACAAACTGAAAAATAACTTTAATTTCGGAAGTCGGTGGCAAAAACTAAAATACTGATCTCTAAGACACCGACTTCCGAAATTAAAGTTATTTTTCAGTTTGTAGTGTTTTTTTTTTCAGTTTGTAGTGTTTTTTTTGGAAGTCGGTTTTTTTTTTTTATTCGAGTACATTCATCGGTTTCTTACTAAACTTCAACTATATCCGACGTTCCTGCATACTTCTCTCTTTTGTTTGTTGACTGTACATCACACTAATATTATAAAGACGAAAGTTTGTGAGTGTGTGTGTGTGTGTTTATGTTTGTTACTTCTTCACGCTCAAACGGCTGAACGGATTTGGATGAAATTTGGCAAACAGATAGTTTATAACCAGGATTAACACATAGGATACTTTTTATCCCGATATTTCCACGGGATCGAAACTTACGCGGGGGAAACCGCGGGGCGCTGCTAGTTATGAATAAAAAGATATCGATAAACATACCGTCTGTGAGTTTCGCCAGCTATAAATTTGCTAGCCAAACTTCAATAAATTTGTTCTCGTATTTGTCGTACGTCGTTACAAAGTTACCTGTTCGTGAGGTGAACGCGTCGCCTTCTCCAACTAAATATTGTCGCGAGGTGCTCTCTCCGCTCGTGTATGTGTGTATGTGTCGTACGTCGCTACAAAGTTACCTGTTCGTGAGGTGAACGCGTCGCCTTCTCCAACTAAACATTGTCGCGAGGTGCTCTCTCCGCTCGTGTATGTGTGTATGTGTCGTACGTCGTTACAAAGTTACCTGTTCGTGAGGTGAACGCGTCGCCTTCTCCAACTTAACATTGTCGCGAGGTGCTCTCTCCGCTCGTGTATGTGTGTATGTGTCGTACGTCGTTACAAAGTTACCTGTTCGTGAGGTGAACGCGTCGCCTTCTCCAACTAAACATTGTCGCGAGGTGCTCTCTCCGCTCGTGTATGTGTGTATGTGTCGTACGTCGTTACAAAGTTACCTGTTCGTGAGGTGATCGCGTCGCCTTCTCCAACTAAACATTGTCGCGAGGTGCTCTCTCCGCTCGTGTATGTGTGTTTGTGTCGTACGTCGCTACAAAGTTACCTGTTCGTGAGGTGAACGCGTCGCCTTCTCCAACTAAACATTGTCGCGAGGTGCTCTCTCCGCTCGTGTATGTGTGTATGTGTCGTACGTCGTTACAAAGTTACCTGTTCGTGAGGTGAACGCGTCGCCTTCTCCAACTTAACATTGTCGCGAGGTGCTCTCTCCGCTCGTGTATGTGTGTATGTGTCGTACGTCGTTACAAAGTTACCTGTTCGTGAGGTGAACGCGTCGCCTTCTCCAACTAAACATTGTCGCGAGGTGCTCTCTCCGCTCGTGTATGTGTGTATGTGTCGTACGTCGTTACAAAGTTACCTGTTCGTGAGGTGATCGCGTCGCCTTCTCCAACTAAACATTGTCGCGAGGTGCTCTCTCCGCTCGTGTATGTGTGTATGTGTCGTACGTCGCTACAAAGTTACCTGTTCGTGAGGTGAACGCGTCGCCTTCTCCAACTAAACATTGTCGCGAGGTGCTCTCTCCGCTCGTGTATGTGTGTATGTGTCGTACGTCGCTACAAAGTTACCTGTTCGTGAGGTGAACGCGTCGCCTTCTCCAACTAAACATTGTCGCGAGGTGCTCTCTCCGCTCGTGTCCACGACGTTGACGTGACGACGTCTTGTCGTTGGGACGTCGTTGATGTTGACTGCGTCGTGAGGGACCAATGGGGGAGTCAGGCGGCCTTCTGTTGGGATGAAAGAACATAAATATATTACACTAATATTATAAAGGTGAAAGTTTGTGAGTGTGTGTGTGTGTGTGTTGATATGTTTGTTACTTCTTCACTGGACTGCCCCGTTGGTCTCGTGGTCGCAAGCGCGACTGCTGAGCGTGGGGCCCCGGGTTCGATTCCCGGGTCGGGCAAAGTGTTATTGAGTTTTTCCATTAGGAATTTCTTAGTAACAGCCCGGAGTTTGGAAGTTGGCGGTGTGATACCCCCGTGCTTCGGTGCGCACGTGTCGCCGTTGGTCCTGCGCCTGATCTCTCTCCGGTCGTGTCGGCTCGCCCCCCATCGGACAATGAGAGTGAGGGAAGAGGGAGTGCACCTGTGTCTGCGCGCACACTTGTGCAATATAATATCTCCCGCGCCGAAGGCTAGTCTCCGTTGAGATTGGCCGCCGTGGCCGAAATACGGTCTGGAGGACTTTACTTCTTCACGCTCAAACTGCTGGACCAATTTTGATAAAATTTTGTATGGAGGTAGCTGACACCCTGGATTAACATATAGGCTCCAATATTCCCACAGGCTTAGTGCAAAGAATTGAAATTCATTTAGATGTCACCTAGTGTCCGTGAAAACGGGCAGTAGCCTGTTATTTAAATATCTATTAAAATCTATATATATAAAATTCAAAGTCCTGACTAACTGATATATCAACGCGCAGCCTAAAACGCTGGTTCTAGAGACATGACATTTGGAGGGTGTGTTCTTTGTGAAGAGTAGGTATCCACTAAGAACGGGTTTTTCGAAATTCCACCCCTAAAGAAGGAAGGGGCGAAGTCGCGGGCAGAAGCTATGATAAATACAATGCTTCGTACCTTCTTCACTGGGCTCTGCCGGCTGCACCTTCTTCCGACACAGCACAACCACGATGAAGGCCACATAGAACGAGCTGAAGAACGCGAGCGCAGCACCCGCCGCGATAGCGTACTCCTGATACGATATCGTCTGGATTATCCTGAAACTGTGGCACGACTGTCAGGAAAAAGAAGGCTTTTAAGGTGGCACTAGTCGATATTTTTTCCATACAAATTTCCGGAGGGTATTACTCCACTGTTTGACATTGTGTATCCAAAGTTAAACATGATATCGTTTTGTCTTATTATTAATTTTGTCTGTACGGAATCAGAATAGTAAAATAAAAAGCCATTAAAAGGTTATGAGCCAACAAAGATTCGTTTTTCTTGCTATTTTAAACGTAAATTTTGGGTGTAAATAAGTAATAAAAGAAGTGTACCATAACCATACCATAATCAGCCTATAATGTTCCCACTGCTGGGACACAGGCCTCCTCTCAAGGAGAGGGAGTGGGCCGTATTCCACCACGCGGGCCCAGTGCGGGTTGGTGGATGTCACATGTCTTCGAAAAGAAGTGTAAAATCTTCAAAACAAAGTCGGTACCGACAAAGCTCAGTTATCGAAGGGGTGGAGTTACCAGTATCGAGCTGCTAGACACTCGCCTAAACCTCTTAACCCTGCCGTCATTGGTGACTAGCTGCACCTCCACTTCCTGTGTCCACCCGAGGTACTGAGCCCCTTGAGGTAGGGTGGCGTTACTAGTATCAACTTGCTAGACACTCACCTAAACCTCTTAACCCTGCCGTCATTGGTGACTAGCAGCACCTCCTGTTCCTGCGTCCACCCGAGGTACTGAGCCCCTTGAGGTAGGGTGGCGTTACTAGTATCAACTTGCTAGACACTCACCTAAACCTCTTAACCCTGCCGTCATTGGTGACTAGCAGCACCTCCTGTTCCTACGTCCAACCGAGGTACTGAGCCACTTGAGGTAGGGTGGCGTTACCTGTATCGACCTGCTAGACACTCACCTAAACCTCTTAACCCTGCCGTCATTGGTGACTAGCAGCACCTCCTGTTCCTACGTCCAACCGAGGTACTGAGCCACTTGGGGTAGGGTGGCGTTACCTGTATCGACCTGCTAGACACTCACCTAAACCTCTTAACCCTGCCATCATTGGTGACTAGCTGCACCTTCTCTTCCTGTGTCCACCCGAGGTACTGAGCCACTTGGGGTAGGGTGGCGTTACCAGTCTTGTCGGTACAGTCCTCGTCTGATGTCTTCACTATGAATACTATGTAGAATCCCACGGGGAATGTGTCTTGCTGAAATTAAAAGTAATGTCAGATGGCAAAAGTGACAGGTAGTACTCTCGTGTCACCAGAAATAATATCCCTTATAATACAGGGTTATTGGTAAAACATTAACAACCTCTTAAGAGGTCATTGTACTCATTATTGTGAACAACTTTTATTATGGGACAAAACCTGAAACCGCGAAAAAAAAATCACCTGTTCCCTACATTTATGTTCGTACAACTCGTCAAAATGTAGGGAACAGGTGATTTTTTTTGGTCCCATAGTAAAAGTTGTTCATAATGATGAGTACAATGACCTCTTTAGAGGTTGTTAATGTTTTACCAATATTCCTGTATATTATTGATTGATAAATAAAATTGAAACTTAGACTATTTACAATAATGTTTAAAACAAGAATTATGTTTGGTTTTGTGTTGTTTCTTGTTCTGTTTGTTTGTTAAAGTTCAGTATATAGTTATAGTTTAGTGGATTAGTTCTCATCATTATGAACAACTTTTACTATGGGACCAAAGCTGAAATCGCGAAAAAAATCAGCTGTTTAGTACAGCCCTTTCATATAAAAACAGACAAATATGAAGCTGTGTGTGTGTGTGTAATTGTACTTAATTATTATGACTCTCATAAGATTAAACTATTTCATTTTTATTTAATTGACTTTGCTAACATATTTCGGAATCTATGAGTTACTTACCGTTAAAGTTATGCCACCTCTCCTGGTCATAGTTAGAAAATATCCATCATATAATATATCCCTCTCATTGTCGAAAACTGGACACTGCAGAAACAAAATGCATAGAGGTTAAAAGAAACCGGCCAAGTGCGAATAGGAATCGCTCACGAAGGGTTCTGTACAAGGCATAAAACGCCGCACAAAACGTTTCTTTTATACCCCTTTAAATTTTAACTTTATTTTATTTTTAGTATTTATTGTTATAGCACAATAAATACAAAAAAAATTTGTCCACAAGGTGGACCGACGATCTTGTGAAGGCCGCAGGAACCCGTTGGATGCGAGAAGCACAGAACCGGTCGAAGTGGAAGTGCTTGGGGGAGGCCTATGTCCAGCAGTGGACGTCTTTCGGCTAAAATGATGATGATGATGATTGTTATAGCGGCAACAGAAATACATCATCTGTGAAAATTTCAACTGTCTAGCTATCACGGTTCATGAGATACAGCCTGGTGACAGACGGACAGTGGAGTCTTAGTAATAGGGTCCCGTTTTCACCCTTTAGGTACGGAACCCTAAAAAAGTTGCAATAAATAAAGAGCCTTGCTCCATATGAAGCTCACAAGACGACATATCAAGCTATAATTTAACTTTACACCTTGTTCCTCATACCTCTATAGTTTAACTGAAAATTGTTTTAGCACTAATACTCACCGAAAAGTTCTGTATAGAGACCACAGCACAAATATCATCTTCGGACTCAATCATTACTATCACACTCTTGGGTCGAGACAGCCAGCTTCTGGTCTCTAAGTTAGTCCTTAACAAATACCTGGAAAGTAAAGCATTTTAAATTAAAATACACCGTTCGTGGCCGTTGGTCCCGGTCATTCATGGATCTTTGACAGTCGTTACAGGTAGTCAGAAGCCCGAAAGTCTGACAACCAGTCTTACCAAGGGGTATAGTATTACCCAGTTACTGGGTTGTGGAGGTCAGATAGGCAGTCGCTCCATGTAAAGAACTGGTATTCAGCTGCATCCGGTTAGACTGGAAGCCAACCCCAACATAGTTGGGAAAAGGCAGGCAGATGATGATGATGACACGGTTCAATAATTATGTAACTCACTTTGAATGAAAGTCGTTGAAGTAAAAGGTATATTATAGGCATAGTATAATCAACCTATAATGTTCCCACTGCTGGGACACAGGCCTCCTCTCTAGAGGGGCTGTAATTTACCACGCGGCCACAGTGCGGGTTGGCGGGTGTCACATTCCTCACGTTGTTTTCCTTTACCGTTTTGAGAGCAGTGGTGATGAAATAATTTACACAAAATGCCTGGGGGTCAAACTCACGACCTACAACCCTTAAGTCGGGACCGTTACCACTGTGCCACCACTGCTCTCTTTCAAGGTACACTAGAGCATTTACTCGAGCATTTCCATCATCATCACCATCATTTCAGCCAAAAGACGTCCACTTCTGGACATAGGCCTCCCCCAAGCGCCTACGCTTCGACCGGTTCTGTGCTTCTCGCATCCAACGGGTTCCTGCGGCCTTCACGATGTTTTCCTTCACCGCTTTGAGGGTGAATGAAAACATCGTGAGGAAACCGGCATGTCCTAGAACCAAAAAATCGAAGACATGTGACATCTACCAACCCGGACTGGGCCCGCGTGGTGGATTACTGCCCATTTCCTCCCTAAGAGGAGGCCTGCGTCCCAGCAGTGGGAACAAGGCTGATTATGTTGTATGTATGTACCTTAAAAAGGAAATAGCGCTTAGTGTAAGGGAGAAAGAAAATTCTTACATACCTATGAATACTCTCCGTATCATCCATTTGATTGCACATGTACTTCCGTTTCTCATGTTGATAATTCAAATCTAAATTATTAGACTGATCGAAAGGAAAGAAGTAATACATCGGCTGACTCGGCGTGGTAGTTAAATTCGTGGTAGAATTTAGTCTGACAAAGAAGTCAGTGACCGTTTCTACCAAAATGGTAACATTTATCGAATCCGGGGAAGATGAAGTTAGGTGGATAATCGGAGTGTTTTGTGTTGACACGTCTGGAAAAGAGATGGAGTGTTATTTTTGGGGTTTTTTGGGCTTAAGGGGGAAGCGCTAAGGTAGCCCGCGAAATTCAAATTTTCTTAGGTTTTTTGCAATTTGCTGGTCAGTATTAGGTTGTACGTTGATTAAAATATGATTCGCGGCCGTAAAAAATATGTATTTACAGAATTATAATCATTACAATCAGTAATACAACTTGTTAAGTTAGTATAATCCCCAAATGTCAAGATTTCATGAAATAGTCATTTTTGGGGATTACTTGGTCTTAGAGAGTTGTGTTAATGACTTTAATGATTATAATTCTGTAAATACATATTTGTTACGGCCGCGAATCATATTTTAATCAACGTACAACTTAATACTGACCAGTAAATTGCAAAAAACGTAAAAAAAATTGAATTTCGCGGGCTACCATGGCGCTTTCGCCTTAAGTGTTAAGGTGGTGCTAAAAGAGACTAACCATAATTATGGTAGCTTATAAATGAGATAAATTGGGTCTATTCTTCCCTAATATTTTTAAGAAACATAATAATAAAGAAAATTCAGTTTCTCTGACATTACAGGGTAGAAAATTTATTTCAGTTTAATCTTTATTTACTTAAAATCAACCTTGAAATGACGAAAAAAATCAGCTCTTCCCTACATTTTGGCGAATTATACAAACACAAATGTAGGGAACAGCTGTTTTTTTTTTTCGCGATTTCAGGTTTGGTCGCGTAGTAAAAGTTGTTCATAATGATGAGAACAATGACATCTTACGAGGTTGTTGGTGTTTTTCCAATAACCCTGTATTCACATAATGTTAATTTTTGTCAAAATATTATTAATTAAGCCAACAAAGTGAACGATTGTCATTTAAATTTGAATTGCACCATTTTTGCCCCATTTATTGTCAGCTATAGGAAACTTAGATAATTTTCATAAATTAAAAATAACTTTCGAGAGTCCAACACTCACATGCATAATTTTCGGGATGTCACTCGAGTGTCAAGTTCATGTATTCCGAATCGATTTCAGTAACTTTTAAATATAGGTATTTTATTTAAAAATTCTGTATTTTGCCATACTGACCAGCCAAAGAAAATTCAATCTTATTCCAAGGCAATAAGACTCAATTTTAAATGCATAATGTAATGTTGGGGTCGACGCGATTTTCTTAATAATAATAGTTAAGCTTTAAAATAAAATAAGTTTTGATCTTTATATTATGCTTTTAACTCAAATTCTCTAATTGAGGTATGTTACATAGGGGTCCGTGGCTAAATAATAACAGCCGCACAGGTCGATCGATCAGGTTAAGCTACGCTTGCCACGGTTGGTCTGTGGATGGGTGACCATCTTTACATACCGTGACCCTCCGTGCCTCGGAAAGCACGTTAAGCCGTTGGTCCCGGCTGTCATTCGTGGATCTTTGACAGCTTTTACGGGTAGTCAGAAGCCCGAAAGTCTGAAAACCAGTCTTACCAAGGGGTATCGTAGTACCCAGTAACTGGGTTGTGGAGATCAGATAGGCAGTCGCTCCATGTAAAATACTGGTATTTAGCTGTATCTGGTTAGACTGGAAGCCGACCCCAACATAGTTGGGAAAAGGCTAGGCAGATGATTGTATAGGCTCCAATCGAGTTGGACCATCCCGATAAAATGCATGTGAGTAACGAAATTATGTACTATAAAGACATGTACATTACCTATTCCTATTTTTCACATATTTTTATTATTTGTGATCAAACAAATAATGATTTGAGATTTATAGTAATTTTTTGAGTATAGCAACTTCTTAATTCTAAAATCCCAATAGAGCATAAAAATATATATAAAAGGTACAATATAGCAATAAATATTTACGTATAAGAGGACCACAGTAGACTCTAATCCTTTTCCCACTGACTAAGACAGCGTGAACAGAAAGAGAAGAAAAATTAAAATGGGGGCAACAAAGTTAGGAGAGTCCAAAAAATCGGTAAAGTCGAAAAAAAAAATTTTTTAAATAAAATACTATGCTAAATTATGAATTGGGTTGCCAGATAAAAAATCTAAAATATACCACCAAGAAAGAAAAAAATATTGTATTTTTTTTACGCTTAAGAAAATATTTGGAAAAAAACATACCCTTTATATCGCGTATCTGGCAGCCCCTAATGTTGTGTCATTTAGAATTTAATTAATAATATAAAATATTAACATTACTAATCACAAATACTATTTAAAATTTTATTTCAACTACAATTTAATATTTACATGGACAACACGAACGCGACTTTAAAACTTATGAAATAAAAAAACAATGTTTTAAGATCACATCAAAACACTATTCCAAAGAATACCTTTTAAAAAAAAACGTTTCTCAAATCCATTTTAAAGGGACAAAAAAAAAACAAAATGGAGGTTACTTTTTTACAATATTTCACTCACCACAAGTATCTTCGTCTTCTGTAAACATATTATTATGAGGACACAGAGTCCTGGATATGTTGGTAAACTGTTCCAGACTGACTGGAGTCTGGACCAGCATGGGTAGCTGCCATGAGAATACTCCTAGAAACAAATAATATTTATGTAAGTTTGGAAAAGGATATCCTTCTTAGAGGAATCGACAGAATTTGCAAGTTAAGAGGCAATGGGCGGGTCATAACAAACGTAAAACCTCTGGTCTGGAGGACTAACCGCTTTATTTAAATACTTAAGAAACGTTGCTTAAGAAGTTGTTAATCAGTCGCTAATCATTATTGAGTTTTGCTAGCAAGAGGATTCTCTTTTCGCCCTAGTGTCCATCTTAATTCATCTCGCCAATTTCAGCGTGCTCTGCTGAAAGATGAATTACGAACATACCTTTCTGCTGCCTCGCAGTGATAAACAAAGGGTACGTCTTGTTAGCAAAGTCACTGGCTACCGTCACCCTGGCTGGAGTATCATACGTCTCGAGTTCCTGAAAGAAGTTTATATTTAGTTAAACGCCATCTGTTGGTGGGATTTAGCAATTTTGTGTCGTGTTGGTGCAAGATGTCACCGCTAGATGGCGTTGGCGAAGTTTACTTTGTTGCATTGCAGACTTTTATGTGTTAAGTTTATGTCGTTCAATGTTGCACCTGCCACTACTTAAGCCTCGTATCCACTAGGCAACAATTGACGCGCAACACGTGACGCTCAACATGTTCGGCAGCGTTGCACAACAGCGCGCGACGTTGTCAGCTGCCGCGCAATATGACGCGCGGCTTGTTGTTTATCCGTGCAACATGCAATTGAGCATCAAATGTTGTCGAGTGGAGACGTGACGCGATGTTCGTGTGGTGTAACGAACGAGTGCTCAGTGCTCATTCGGGTAAAATTCATAAAAGATCCATCAACCACACGGAGATCACTGAATACATTTTTACAAACCCACCAACGTGGTTTATTTTATGCATTTTTCGATAAAATATAACCACCGCCACGAAATTCACACTAGTTCCTCTGGCGACATGTTGTCGACGACAGATCATGCGTAGACAGACAAGGTTGCTAAACAAAAGTTCCGCGCTAACTTTCAACATGTTGAGCAACATGTTGTGCAACATGTTACTCAACATGTTGCCTAGTGGATACGAGGCTTTACGCTGACAACTGTGAATACATGGCAATACATTTTATTCTTCAGCTAAGCGTCCCCACACAACGAAAAATCTACGTAATAAAGGGGATTTAAGATTTTTGTTTGGAACCTGGCATACATACCCATACCACCATACCTATTTCTTTCTTTTCATTCTTCATGGGAGTTTTTATAACACATGGGGATACTAAAACCCACGTTAGTCTTAAAAACCCATAGGGACGCCTTACGCGCGCATAACACCTTATTGCTAGATAAGGTGTTATGCGCGCGTAAGGCGTCTCGCCTCCTCTCGTCGTTTGTTCGGGTCGGCATTACTCAATCGGCACAGCCGGGCGATAAAACCGAATATAATATATAGTAACAAGCCGTTGTACTGTGTCCGATAAGATCATCATCATCAGCCTACAGCAGTCCACTGCTGGACATAGGCCTCTCCTATTGCACGCCATTCAACTCGATTTTCGGCAACTCTCATCCAGCCGCTACCAGCCATCTTGCAAAAATGCCCAATAGAATCCATACTAATATTATAAATTCGAAAGTAACTCTTACTGTCTGTCTGTATGTTACCTTTTCACGCCTAAACCACTGAACGGATTTCAATAAAATTAGGCAGAGATAGATTGCATCCCGGGGAAGGACATAGGATAGTTTTTATCCCGATATTCCCACGGGATCGACACTTAAGCGGGTGAAACCGCGGGGCGCTGCTATTTAACCCCTTTTGGGAATGAATTTTCAAAAATCCTTTCTTAGCGCCCACGTTATACAAGGAACTATTATTCAAAATAGCTTCTAGACACAGCGATTTAGGGTGTGCGGTATCTGTCAGTGGATGAATGAATGTAAGAAGAATATGGATCGTGCGAGGAATGATATGAAAGAGAAGGGAGTGAATGATAGCGTGACGGTTGACATGGGGAGAGTGAAAGAAGAAAACGTGTTGCGCCGACCACAAGTAACATTTTTTATTTTACTTTTTAATTTGAGATGGGTTTGGCTCTTTTTTTTTTTTGCGGATGGGAAATCATCAAATGAGGGGTCATTTGTCCGCTCTGGGTGGAGCTTTTACTGACTAAAACCCACCCGTGTTCCTTCCTTAGCCCTTTATGTTCCGGGCCAGCGGTAACCCTTTCGGACAATCCCGCTGACCCGGCAGGCTTCGGCCCTATGGGGCCCCTCCTCGATGCTGACATCTCATGGGTTTGGCTCTTGACTCTAGTCTAGGTCAGAGGTGACAGAGACAAAGACGACGATGGAGTGAGCTTACCCATAAGAAAACAAAGTGGGAAAAGAAGAAAAAAAGAAAAAAACATGGGACAAGCAGAAAGATGAAGATTAAAAGATTACTTCGGGTCGGTTATGTTGCCGGCTCGATAGTGCCGACCCGAACAAATCAATAGCACGCCCGAAACGCCGAATCTGTGTATGTCTTACTTACCCCAGCAAATTCCAGGATGTATTCTGTACTCTTATTCACAGCAACTGTGTAGGGTATGTTGTATTTGTATCTGTAACAAAAATGAGTGTAATGAATGACGTGCTCGCACTGATTTCACCATATCGGTAATTTTTGTAGCTTTCTCATACAATCAGATTTAATTTCACGGTTCTGCACAATGATATTTTAAGTATAATATCATGATATATCACAATGATATTATAAGTATAATATCATTAGTTCTGCAGCCTAATTTTGACAACCAATTTATTGTCATTTACGATGTCGATAATGCGAATATTACAAACATTAGAATTTAAGAAATGAAAATGATTGTGTGAGTAACGCAATTTGGGAAATACCAAATGGGCACCTAATAAAAATATAACATAGGTACTAAAAGATTATACCTAAATTAAAAATTAATAGCATTTCATATTTTTCTCTTTCTGTCATTATCTTTATAAAGCTGTTTATTTGTTTATACTTACTTTTATAATCTTAACCAATTAATAATCTATAAGTTCGCCTACTATTAGGGTTCCGTACCAAAATGGTAAAAACGGAACCCTTATGGTGAGACTAAGTCTGTCTGTCTATCTGTCACAGCTGGGTATCTCAAGAACTACTAATGCTATCAACTTGAAGGGAATAGTTTAAGATGACGTTTGCCCAACTATTTTGCAAATGAGAAATAAACAAAAATATATGTACTTATATTTTTTGCAACAGAGACTGAAAGGGAGTCTGAAAAATTCGAAGTGGGGCTATTAGGGCATGTGGGGTATCATATGAAAGAGCGCAGTCTGCACACATTCTCAAAATTTTTTTCTTTAGGCCGCATAGTTTTCGACTTTTGATGAAAATGTAAAAAAAAAAACACCGTCCTGCCCCCTTATTTCCGAAGTTTGCAAAGATAAAAATCTGAAATAATTCTATGTGATAGAAGTTTATGTAAAGATTACAGGAAAAATAAAACGAAGTCTCTAAATAGCACACTTTTTCAGAAATCATCAACAAAAGTTACATTAGTTCCACTATCGGTCAAGAGATGGCGCTGATATGAAACAGCAATATTCTACACCGCAGTGCACAGTGTTAAAATTCTCTGATGAATATAGGCCTCGCCGATGAAAATTTAAAAACATATGATGGTACGGAACCCTCGGTGCGCGAGTCCGACTCGCTCTTGCCCGGTTTTTTTATCAACATCCTCATATCAACTAAGAATAAGCCCTGAGACATCCAATATTATTTTATTTATCACTTGTCATAAAATAAAATACAAGTCATAATGATAAAAGAGTACATTGGCCAGGCATGCCCGATAAATGTACAATCTTTATTAGCTATCACACTAATATTATAAAGGTGAAAGTTTGTTAATGTGTTTGTATGTTTGTTACTTCTTCACGCACAAACGGCTGGACCAATTTTGATAAAATTTGGGATGGTAGCTGATACACATAGACTAACTTTTTATCCCGATTGATTGAACACGCCTTACCGACTCGGGCAAGTCGTTCCATAACGTAAAAGATTTGTCATAGAAATGTCCGTATCTTTTGATTGTGTTGACTTTATTAGAAGTTTGATTTGTTCACTGCTTCAAGGGATTGTAGCACTGAGTATTTTGATATTAATAATTTCAACTTAATAACTCCACGCGTTCCTGATAAAAAGGGTCTTGACTGACGGACAGACAGACGGACAACGAAGTGATCATAAAAGGGTTCCGTTTTTCCTTTTGAGGTACAGAAGTACGGAACCCTAAAAACAAGAGATCGGCTAATCTCCGAAACGGCTGGACTTATTTTGACGGGACTTTCACTGCACCTGAAAATAAAAATAGCCTAATTTACTTCCTTATAACAATAAGGAGTAACTGAGGCTATTTTTATTTTAGAAATATAATTAGGGGTCCGCGCAAAAACTTAAAACCCATGTAATAAAATAACAAAACACACGAAGTCGCGGGCACAGCTAGTAGTAAATAAAGTAGCATAATAATATTATGGCCTTCTAAGATTTCTGTCTACCCTAAATGGGAAATGCTGCAAGTTTGTATTGGTAAAATTTAGTCTACTATAAACAAGTTTTCAAAGCAATACAGATATTGTAAACAAGTATTAATCTTATCTAGTTATACATGCTGTATCGACACATTATTATAATACTTTAGTACTTAGTAGGTACTAGGTACGCGCCTTGTGCGACCCAAGCGAGGCAGCATTCGCGGTATAGTCGCAGGATGTTATGACTAACACCCGCCCACAGTAGAGATAAGAACCTAGTATTAAGAACACTGTATTCGATTTAGATTAAGCTATGCCAGTCTGTCTACATGAACCTTTTGACCGCTTGTATAATATGTGTCGCATTTTAGCATTTATGCGACCCGTGCCCCTACCGTTCATGTCGTATTTCTGCGACAGAGAAAATGCATGATTTTTTAGTTCTATTCAACGATTGCTCCTCCTTATTTATTGTAGGTATTATTTTATTGATTTGTAGCCGCGTGCTAAGCAATTACTATTTAGCCAAGGCAATTGATATTTAGCCAAGTGGTTAAAAGGTGACATGCTCTGTGGTCTACATCAAACCCTAGACTCATTTGTTTCTTTTAAAAACTGGCCAAGTGCGAGTCGGACTCGCACACGAAGGGTTCCGTACCATAAGGCAAAAACGCCGAAAAAAACACGTTTGTTGTATGGGAGCCCTTCTTAAATACTTATTTTATTTTAATTTTATTATTTATTATTAAAGTAAAAATACAACTGAGTATTTTGTGAATATTTCAAGTGCCTACCTGTTGCCATTATTGATATCGAGCAAAAAAGGGCAAAAAAAAATTATTATTATTTATTAACACTTTATGCACAAGTAAAAGAAATACTGTTTAATTTGTTTTTAGTATTTGTTGTTATAGCGGCAACAGAAATACATAATTTGTGAAAATTTCATCTGTCTAGCTACCGAGGTTCTTGAGATACAGCCTGGTGACAGACAGACGGACGGACGGACGGACGGACAGACAGCGAAGTCTTAGTAATAGGGTTCCGTTTTTACCCTTTGGGTACGGAACCCTAAAAACCATTCCGGTAGTTAACTATCTACACTTGAAGTTTTTATTTGTTTGCTTTATAAATACAGCTGTTGTATTGTTTGTAATACAAAGTAACTTATGGCTAAAAGGTTCATTTTCCAATAATTTTTATGTGCAAAAGTAGGTCTTGTCTTTTTGTTTTCCATATAGTTTTCCTTATAGTGAAAACTGAAGAATATTAAGGTGCCAAATAAGTAATAATCAGATGTCAGTTGGGGGAGGGGATGCGAATTCAAAGGATCCGCAATCTTAGTAGACATGTAAGGCCATGGGCGTAGCTAGGGGGGGCAAGGAGGGGCAATGCCTACCCCAGAAACTTCTCTGCCCACCCTGTGTTTAATCACTTTTTATTACTGTTTTTAACCCCCGACGCAAAAACGACGGGGTGTTATAAGTTTGACGTGTCTGTGTGTGTGTCTGTCTGTGGCATCGTAGCAGCTGAACGGATGAACCGATTTTGTTTTTTTTTTTTTATTAGAGCTGTACATTTTGACCAAGATGTCAGGTTTGTAGAGTTAGGGGCTCGGCTCTAAATTAGATCTTAAATTTTTAAGCTCACTTAATTGTTAATTATAACACAGTAAACATATTAGAGTCCTCTTTGGCATCAAACTATATTATTTCAATATTGAAATTCCTTTTAAAGTTTCGTCCCTATTCACCCCGTTTGACGGTATTCTGCAATATATGGAACAAGGAAATTAATGATGATAAATTATGAGTTGTAATAAAACCTTTTTTTAAACCTTCAACTCTTCATTAGAATAGAATACTCTTTATTATGTACACCATATAAATTAGACATAAATATAGAAATTTTACGAAGGGTGACACAATGGGCGGTGTTATCGCTAAGAACAATCTTTTAAAGATAACCTTTGGATAGATTAAAAAGGGGAAGCAGAGTTTAGCAGAGACAAACCCTGTAGGTAGTCTGTAGTGTACCATTTACAAAATACAATAAATACATACATAAAGTATATTATACTAATCTAAATAAATATTAATAGCTCTTGTAGAACACCACAATTTTGCCAATATCACTTTGAGCTATTGTAGTTCAGTTATCGTGACGAAAGGCATTGACACTTTAGTCAGCAAAAAAAAAAGTTGCAAATTGCATTAAAAAAGATAGGTACCTAGGTATTTGTAACTTACTTGTGTTAATACTACTACTACTACTGGTACTGTTGCTAGTGTTATTCACACGAGATCGATTTACTTAGCTAATTAGCAAACACCTAAAGGTCCATGACTTTCCTTAACCAGCAATACAGATCATTTAATCAGATTAATAAATCTATTGCTTACGAAAAAAATTACGAGTTTTTTTAAGGAAATTAAAACCACAAAATGCGGGCAGTGGAACGTAATAAGCTTCATAATACAAAAAATAACAAACTCACGTATTGTTGTAGTGGAATATTATTCCTCCTTTGTTTATATTCTCTTGCAAACATAGGTAAGGCAGACCGAATAACAAAAACACAATTTTCACCCATCCTAGCAACGCCATTTTATTTCAAACGGCATCAAATTGATATGTGATCGAAGCAAATCATTTACTTTGAGTTTTAAACGATACTTTACGATTTATAGTGATACAAATAGCAATTTATCGGGGAAAACCAAATTGAGACCCAAACACCGAAGATTTTATCAATCAAAACTGATGTTATGTCAATCTCAATTGTCAATGTCACTTCAAAATGTCATCTACGAATGCTAAACACTAGTATTGGCTAATTCTTTAGAAATCGACTAACGTTACAAAACAACACTTTCATATCCTGAAGGCTACTCACAGTACACCTACATTTCAAGAATGATGTTTTAGTTTTATGTTACGGGAATCGAGCCTATTTCCATCAACCCAATACTATTTTGCTCAGTAGTTGTTTTTGCGACTAATAAATGACTAAACTAACGAGACAGCCATTAATCGACTATCAACTATTACTTTGTGAAACAATTTTATTTATTTTAACAACTTAATGAAATATTGTTGCTCTCAAATATTACTTTATTATATCCTTTAGTTAAGTTATTAAACACATACTTAGAAATTATATTTTTAATTATTAAAATTTATAAACATTTAAAAATAGAAAAAAAACTCCAGTGAAAGGAACCTCCTGACAATGCGAGCAGTGTCCAGAAGTACCGCTTTCTGAATTAAGCCCTTGATCCAGCTGCCCAACGAGAGCCTCTTCAGAAGTGGGTCGATGTTCTTCTATCGGCACAAAGATTGCTGAGAAACCACGCGAGCCAAGAGTCAAGATTCTTGATTATTTTATTTTATGTTTCTCGGCTTTCACGAGGTCCTCATCATGCGAGACGGTTATATCAACAATCATTGCGCGCCGCTCTGATCGATCCATAACCACTATATCAGGCTTATTGGCAACAATAGTCCTGTCAGTAATGATGGATTGGTCCCAGTAAAATGTGATATTTCCATTTTCGAGAACTGGGTAACTTAACTGTAGTACGTACGGCACCTCCGATTCCGCAAGGCTGTATTTCAGAGCAAGTTGCTGATGGATTATCCTGGCTACAAGGTTGTGTTTAAGTAAGTACTCTCCATTATCTAGACGAGAACACCCGGAGTCCCAGAGATAGGTAATATGCCTGATTGATTCCCCCGACCGGGGGCACATTATTGTAAATTCGTCCGCTACTGCTGCAGAGACGCCTCACAACCAATGATGCACAATCAATCAGTATTAAACAATCGTAAACTGTTACATGCAATCAATGATGTGATGTCATACCATAGTATTTATTGCATCCATTAAAAAACTTGGTGTGTGCATTTGTGATGTTGTATGTACAAACTCTGCATTTCTGTTTCACATCCACATGCAGTGATGCTGGTAGTTAATTATTATTGTAACTAAAACTTGTGTAGAAAACACAGGAGAAACCTAAGAACCCCCAAAGAGTGTAAAACTGAAACTATTTTTCTTTCCGCAACCAAAAACTTGGATTTCATCTAAAAGGAACACGCATTCTTGTGAACGCATTTCAAAATTAATTTTAAGCCGAACGCAGCTATAAATCCTCCAATGACAGTCATAGAAGCTACTTCGTTATTTAAAAAAAATAACCCTAGCCAATAGAATTTGAGTATTCAACTCACCGGTTAAATGATTCGTTGTGATTGGCCGATCAATTGAACAGGTGCTATGCGTCATCCGCCATAACGTTGTTAGTGCGTGAAAGTGAGATCGTTTTGTGAATTGTTTAAGAAAATAGTGATTTTATTGTGATATATATTTGTTGTAAAAGTGTTTAATGTGTTAACGAAGATGACTGAGTGGTATAGAATGAAGGCGGGCTTCATGAACAAGCACGATTCATCGGAATTGTCGGCAGAAACTTCATGTGAAATGTCAGACTCTTTCAATATATTTTCGGATAATTTGAGTCCGATACCTTCTTCTATAGTGCCTAGGAAGTTGGATTTTAGTAGCATGGATGACGACGACGGCATGAGGAATGCATTGCCGCCTCCAGTTTCACATAGCCCTCCGTACAAAAGAGTTAGGGCTCTTAGGTATGTAACTTAGGTTCCACTCTTAAATTCTATAGGAAAACACCACGCTTTGTGGTTTTGTGGCATTTCAGGCCCCCATAGCGTTTGAGAGCTCGTCTTTACGACGTAAATAACGTAACTTTCACTTTTTGATACACTTTGAGTGTGAATGTCAAATTAATGCAATTTGAATGATAATTTTAGTTTTTTAGAGGATCGAATGTTCTGGCTACTTTTTTTACTCTTTTTGGGTGGTTTTTAGTATTTTTTTCGTTTAAGTATGCATGTTTTATTATTTCTTTGTTGTTTTCTTATTCAAAACTTGTAGAATAGTAAACTTTCACATGCATTATGGCTTAATTAAATTGTAATTAACTTTGTATGGGTGAAATTTCTACAATAATCACGATTTGCGACCACAAACATGCATGTATACCTAAAAATGATAAATTGAATATGACTTTCTCATACAAATATTTCAAATTTTATGATTTATATTACTTACGACTCCTACTTACGCCTTGAAATCAGATTAATAAGCCTTTAATATCAGCAGAACAATAATAAAATCAAAATGAAAACATCCTTTTCAAAAAAAGTAAATTTTGTACTTGACCTATTGCCTAGAAACTGTTCTAACTGTGTTTTACATACATACATTCAAGCCTTCCCAGACGGGCAGGTAGAAACTACAGAAACCAACTGCTTTATACCTCAATCAAGGAATTGTTCCTTACATACTCACTTTACTTGATTGAAATGGTTTTAATCAGTATAAATAGTTGCTTCATCTTCAAACCAACTAAATGTTCTTCAATTACTTACCTATTAAGTGATAATCAAATGCCAATTGAACCCGACTTTATAATTGTACGGGTCAAGTTCAAACGTGACCCCAACATAGTTGATAAGCAATTAAGAACTGATTCATCACATTGATTGAGAATTGATTAACTACAATTACTATAAGTCCTTCATTCAATCATATGAAACTACTAGCTGCGCCATGCGTTTTCACCTGCATAAAGTGTGGATCCCATTGGAATATTGAGATAAAAAGTATCCTATGTATTAAACCTGGTTATAAACTATCTGTGTGCCAAATTTCATCCAAATCCATTCAGCCATTTGTGCGTGAAGAAATAACAAACATACAAGCACACTCGCAAACTTTCACCTTTATAATATTAGTGTGATGTAGCTTTAGGCCTGCCCCCTATTTCATTACTATACTGTTGAAGAATTTAAAACTCACAAATTGTGAATCAATCAACCTTTTAATGCTTGACTTAAATGTGCAATAATAAATTACTATACTAAATCACCTATATGACTACAAACGGGATTGATAAAACTAATAATAATCCCCTGACCAATTTTGGTCACCGTGGCCAATCTCAACGAAGATTAGTCAAGTTTTCAGGAGATATTATAGTGCACAAGTGTGTGTGCAAACACAGGTGCACTCTCTATCCCATAACTCTCATAGTCTGATGGAACGGCAATCTGACGTGAACGGGGTGAGATCAGGGACAGAACCAACGGCTTTACATGCATTCTGAGGCACGGGGGTTTCTCACCACCAACTTCCAAACTCCGGGCTGCTACTGAGAATCAAACCCAGGACCCTATACACAGCAGTTGCACTTGCAACCACAAGACCAACGGTGCATAATATGGTTATAATAATAGCGTGAACTTTAAATATCATGTCCTGATTTAATTAAGGTCATTGCAGAAACCTGGTTTTGGTTGTATAAAAAGCAGTATTAATATTTCTTTGGGATATAAAATATTTTTTTGAAGGCCATCACAATTTAACAAAAAGTTTACAGACATTTTGGCACTGCTTATAGCCCAAAACCTTTTTATATCATCCAGCTCGAAAAATCTAAAAATACTATTAATAGGTATTAATTATCTTTATTCATGATATTAATAAAACTTAAATAAATTAATAAAAAAAATATATTCTTAAAACGATAAATTCGATTACATCAAAATTTAAATGAATATTAATTTGTAATAATTAGTTGAAAGCAGATTTAAATGTAATTTTATTTAAGTAACTAGCTGTTCCCCGCGGTGTCACACGCTGCGCGGCTCCTAAGGGTCGTAGCGTGATGTTATATAGCCTATAGCCTTCCTCGATAAATGGACTACCCAACACTAAAAGAATCATTCAAATCGGACCAGTAGTTCCAGAGATTAGCGCGTTCAAACAAACAAACAAACAAACTCTGCAGCTTTATAATATTAGTATAGATTTTACAGCAAATCCACAAGATTTTCCCAACTGAAATTCTAAAGTCTTAGGTTAGGAGGCTTAAGAAAAGGTCCCTGATACATTCAATTACCGATTCTTCGAGGAGGCCTATATTATATTCAGCAGTAGGCATCATTTAGCTGAACTGATTGATGATCTCCCAAAAATCGTGCCCAATTCACCCAAATTCAAGTTCCAACAGGTCTTAACTTGTCTATATTTCATCATCTTACACCACAGGTTTAGACATGAAGAAAGACAAGTCCATTCCTCTCCCCCAAACAGGTTTTGACAATGTCAAGTCCCCCCTTCTAAAATGACTGAACAATGGGTATTCAGGACGTATTTCCTGTCCTTGTTATTTTGTTTGGGGTAGAGTGAGACAGCTTGTAACAATTTCCATAGATGTTTTAAGATTTTGCTAGAAGTTTCTAGAAGATTTTGTGTAGGTATTATTTTTCTTGATGGGGATTTTGCCCTTAGGATATCCTCAGCAGGACTATATGATATGTTACTATAGCAGTGGTCATAATTAACATTCCATTGCCACTTAATCAGTTATCTACTTTAGTGAAATATTATTCTACATTGATTTTTGAGTGACCATTTGTAGCAAGAAGGTCCTAATAAGTTTTTGGTTGCAATGGAATTATGACACACACTTTGTTGTTACATTTCTTAATTCAAATATAACAATATGGATTATTATTTCAGAAAAAAAAAATATTTAACGTGTTTGAGGATTTTGCCAGAACCTTCTAGAAATTCTGGTTTATTCTTTTTAATGGGGGATTTTTCACCTTGAAAACAATTCAAAAGAGCATATTATCCTTTAAGGATAGTTTTATGGGAGAGACAAATACCTAAATAATAAAATGAATGGAACTTGAACACAATTTTTACTATAACCTTTTAAAACAAAAATAACTCCCATTTTACTTTATGGAACTTTTTATATTACCACACTAGCTGTTCCCCGCGGTGTCACACGCTGCGCGGCTCCTAAGGGTCGTAGCGTGATGTTATATAGCCTATAGCCTTCCTCGATAAATGGACTACCCAACACTAAAACACTATATTTTCGAGCCGTTTGGGGTTGAAACTCTCGGGCCGTGGGGTCCGAGTGCTCATGGTCTTTTTAAAGAAATTTCGAAACGGCTGGTTGACACTTCCCGTGACCCAAGGGCTGGCTTTTATCTTGGCCAGAGGCTAAGCATCGCCATACAACGTGGTAATGCCGCCAGTCTCTTGGGTACATTACCAGTCGACAGCGATGCGGATGAATTTTTCGACGCTATTTTTTAGTTTCTGTATAGTTTTAGTTAAGTTAGAATTTAATTTTGTTATTTTTAGTTAATTATAAATAAGTAACACTAAAAGAATCATTCAAATCGGACCAGTAGTTCCAGAGATTAGCGCGTTCAAACAAACAAACAAACAAACTCTGCAGCTTTATAATATTAGTATAGATTGTTTCTTCACAAAATAAATACTTAAGAGTTTAGTAACATAAATAAATAAATAAAGTATTTTATGCAAATTATATTATGCATAATAAATCTTATTTACCTAAACAAAAATGATAATGATCAAACTTCATTTTTTTTTTTACTTTTTTTCTAATTGCCCCTCCAGAAAACCTACCCAAAGAAATCATAGAAAAGGAAAAAAAAAACATTTTTTTAAACTTTTTAATCTGCAATTTTGTACATAGCTTACCAAAATACCAGTACACCAAATCCTTAGAAAGTTCCTCCATACATCCTGACATCTAGAACAGGTTGAAACATGATACTACTTTACGTCTATCACCCTTCGAAACTCATAGGAGTCATAGGTGACCTCATTCCAAACTTGTCTGACTGGTTTCGACACAAATACTGTTATATGCGTTGTAGCGGAAAAACTTGTTGTTTGGTGATTTATAAGAGTTTGTAATGTATGTGCAAGGTTTTTTCGGGACATTTGGGGTTATAGAATGGTAAATTTTGTTATGAGGAGCTTTTGCATAACATCTTATAGACCGGGGGTGGCAGGAAATTCAGCACATTGCGAAACTGCACAAAAACCACATTTGCTCTCAAGCCATTGCTTTATATTAATATGAATCATAGCAAGGCATATTACGACATATTTTCTATATAAATTGGCGGGCGAGTGACCGCACAGGCGCACACGCAGCTATAATATATATTTCTATAACGTCACCAAAATATGTCGACGTATATCTCGGTATATTTTGGCATAGGACGATAGACGCATAGGACAAGGACTACCGCAGACCAAGTGAGGGCAAAATATATATTATAGTATAGCTATAATATACATCTCGATATATTAATATTATTATAGCTACGTCTGTGACGGGCTTGAAGCTTGCAATAAAAAATTACAAATGCTTTTATGCCTTATCTCCTATTTGACCATGACATTGCGATGTAGGGGGAAGGGGTTAGGTAAACAACATGATGTGTAGTTCTCCAAGAGTCAACCCACAACTGACTGCCCTTGTACCTTTAATTGGTAACGTATATATACATAGCTTGTATGTGACAATATGCAGATACTAAGACTACTAACACAGCATCTCTATCTTAACTATGTGCTATACGTGACGTACGTGCCTTCACACCACAACATAACTGCCAACATTCTAAGAAGAAAGAAAGGAAAGATAAAATTGGGACACAGGAATTACTAACAATAAAGGAGAAGCATTTAAAACTAACAAAGTGACATAGAAAACAAAAATTTATAAGAAATATAAAATGTGCAATGCCATTTTTTTTTTATACATAAAAACGAAAAAAAATCAACATAATGCTGTGATATAAAATAAATACCGCAGCGCTGGTAGGTATTCTGACAGGGCCCGCTGTAATGTGTCATGCCATGGACATCAAAAAATCTCTTCTTCACCAAATTCTTTCTTCAACTTTCTCCTACTTACGACGCTCTCGACCATCCAACCTCTACCAAAACAATGAAATAGTCAAAAACATTCCTAACAAGTCCTTAACAGTATTTTTCTATAAATAATGCATAACTTGTAACCATTCAACCAAAGAAAATGGGTTACACACTCATTAGGTCACCAACAAACCAATGTGATACTACTTATGCATGATAATGACTTTTTAGTGAATGCATTACCGGTAAATGTTGTTTAAACGAGTCGGTGCAACATGTCCTCTTCCACACTTCTCTATTAAGGTCATAGGACACTTATTAAATCTGAAAGGGATCAGCACCGTATCGCCTTTCGCCTCGCCGTCAAACAGGCGTCAGCCTAACGAAAGCACGTAACCAAAGCGGATCAGAAGCTCCGATGTGTGCTATGACCTTAAGGCTCATTTACACCGCCGCGGAACGGAGTGGAATCGAGTTTTCGTAATAGCAAAATGAACTTTATGTCAATTGTCTAACGCACAAACTAGATACGAGCTTGTTACTGCGGGAATTCCCGAGAATGCGCGGTAATTCTCCAGAAGATGCACGACCTGTGCGTATGGGTGTATCTAATTTGTGCGTTACAGTATTGACATAAAGTTCCTAATGCTTTCAATGCTTTGTACAAAAATAATTCGCTTCCATTCCGTTCCGCGGCGGTGTAAATTGAGCCTTAGTAGTCATCTCGGTAGTCGCCCCCCTTTCTAACCATAATCATCATTCACACAGTCGATCCATCGTGTCTTTGGTCTTCTACGCTTAAAACCATCACTGTTCATACCCAAAACTTCCATCACGACATGTCTCATTCCTCCGAATTACATTGTATGGGCACTATGACACCCGATGTCCACAATCTCGCTAGATTACAGTATTTTGCAATCACGGCATCAGGGAATTCCGTGTACGTTATCTAAAGCGACAGATCCGGCGTAATTACGTAACACACAATGACAATGCCTTAATGATTCACAATTCATTGTGTTATAGAACTTCTAGACCTACGTTATCGATTTTTCAAACATATGAAGCTTCCGTCCGCGGCTTCGCCCGCGAGGTATGTCGATAAAAACTATCCTATGTCCTTCCCCGGGATGCAATCTATCTCTCTGCCAAATTTTATCGAAATTCGTTCAGTGGTGTAGGCGTGAAAAGATAACATACAGAGTTACTTTCGAATTTATAATGGATTAGTAATATCATTCGTACGTCACGCATTTGGACGCAGAGTTGGGAATTACCGAGTTTTTGCAATACGGGATTTCCTGGGAGCGTTTATGCTCTATACACCCGTTTTGTGTTTTGTTTGTAAGCGGATGAATACAATGGTATCTCGGCATAACATCGCATTTTGTCCTCAAACAGCTGCTAGAGCAACACGAGCGCATTCCTACGCTTTTTGTTATCATTCCATCTTTTTTTTAAGTCTTTAAAAGAGGAGGAGAGAAAATCTGATGCGGCAAGACTTTTTTTGGAAGTTGAGGCAAAATGTCGGGACTGTCGGGAGTTGATGGTCCGACTACCAAACGAAACAATATTTTGGTTGGAGCTGTAGGTACAGCTAGATTATTCGCGGCGCAGTACCTCAGCCCTCGCCCCCGATGACGCATGATTTGTTACTGCGCACTGCGCTGCAACTCGCCTCATGTTCCGAGCCTTCTAAAGCCGACTCCTGGAGTGTGCTATGTGCCAAATTATGAGTCATAATTCATAATTTTATCCTTTTATGATTCTGCCAAAGTGGCCTTTTTAGGCCCCCAGATACTGAAAGCAAACCTACGTAGCTAAGGTAAATATACAGAGATGAATCTTACGCTTCGATCAAACCCAATAATAGAAGGTCTACTTCCTAAGCACAAAATCCGTAGTTTTGGCCAAGGTTACGGGCGATTCCTAGGTACTCCGTTTAGTTGTCCATACACTCAATGTGTCTTTGCCCGTCCGAAACTGTTGATCAATCAGTTGTAGGGTTTTCTCCGAAGTTTTCGAGCTACTTTTGCCCTTATGGCCGACTGCTATAAATTACGGACCGTTATTGTTAAAATTAAGACTTGTATCTTTACCAATAAAGGATCAGTTCAAGGATCGATCAGGTTAAGCTACACTTGCCGCGGTTGGTCTGTGGATGGGTGACCATCTTTACATTTTACATACCGTGACCCCTCCGTGCCTCGGAAAGCACGTTAAGCCGTTGGTCCCGGCTGTCATTCGTGTATCTTTGACAGTCGTTACGGGTAGTCAGAAGCCCGAAAGTCTGACAACCAGTCTTACCAAGGGGTATCGTATTACCCAGTAACTGGGTTGTGGAGGTCAGATAGGCAGTCGCTCCATGTAAAATACTGGTATTCAGCTGCATCCGGTTAGACTGGAAGCCGACCCCAACATAGTTGGGTAAAGGCTAGGTAGATGATGGCAGATGATGAGTAGCTTTTTTATTGCCAAACTGGCCATGTAAATAGAGATTCGTAACCATGAATTTGGTTACAGTTGGCGCGGCCAGGTCCAGAGAGGCAATTCTCGTAATTTTAAGAACGTTCACAGTCTGATCTCAGTCTCAATCTGTCAAAAATACCTCTAATTTGCTTATATCTTAACAAGTTGCGACTAGATTTTAAACGTTTTAAATTACGAGAATTGGCCCTATATAATATACCATGTCACGAGCTATGCTCATAACATTCGTGCCGACACAGGAGGAACAAAATAGAATCTTCTTTGTGAACAACGTCCCAACTCAAGTACCTTGAACTCCGCTTACCCAACAGCAACCAAGCGCGCAGCTTACGTCAACAAAAAACACCTATTATGTGTGAGTCAGTCAAAGGAATTTCGTTGTAAAATCAGTTATAGTACAGTTATATAAGCCAAACATATGATCGGAACAGCTGACATCTGCCTTGGCAAAAAAAAAAATACACCCACAACCACATGTCTTTGTACGTTCAAGGTGAAATCAACCTAGACTGTGTTAAGATAAGGTTGAATTTGTATCAAAGGTGTGGTTCTTAAGTAGAAATGTTTCGCGAAAGTGAATCTAAAAGTGTAAGTTTTAAAGTTTATTTTCAAACAAATGCTAATTGAATTGAAAATACTGGTTTTTTTTCACGAAAATCGTTCGTGGTTTTTTTTTTCGCGTAAGCGGAAGGGCACGTGTTTCGTAGATAGGTATGATTTTTTAACGGTCAGTTCTTCTTTCAAATATTTGGACGTATTTTAACGTTCGATTTCGTTCTGGCCATTTAGAATTCGAAGCATGAACAAATATTCTTTGAATGTCGTAAGAGAATCGCATTCCATTGTTAAATTTTTATTACACCCGTTTCTCTACCTTCCGCATCCAGTCTTTAGAGCCTAATTCTTCAGGTCATTGACCGATCTAGCTATAAAGCGTACGTCACATGACGTGATGACGACATAATCTACTTAATCTAAATCTTATTCATTCATTCATTCACTGACAGTAAACGCACAAAACCGCTGGGCTTAGAAACGAAATTTTGCCCTCCTGAGTTCCTTATGACGAAAGTGAACAAAGGAAGGATTTTTTGAAAATTCAACTCCTAATGGTGTTAAACAGGGGATGAAAGTTAGCATGGAAGTTCATCATTTTTGAAGTTAGAAATCTCGAAGTTAGTACTAAAAGTTCTGTTTTTAAATAAAAGATAGTTGTATTATCGTGCTTCGGAAAGTCATCCCCTAGACCCTTATGACTCCTGCTGAGAAGTTGTCGATGGGATATACCATCGGGAACTCGCTACCATCCATCCATCAGTGTTTGATTACGGCCCACTCCCTCTCACAGAGAGGAGGCCTGTGTCCCAGGAGTAAGAACATTATAGGCTAAGGCCATTATAGCCATTATATTCCATGCTCTGTAGGTAAAACTAAGACTGGCGCCCGAATTATTCGTGTTCAATACTCAATCATTTATTGCATTCCACAATGTATATGCTTAGGTTGTAGGTAACATTTGTTGTAACTATAGAGGTATGAGGAACAGGGTGTAAAGTTCACTCATACTCTATAAAAGGGAGGATCCTCAGACCAGACGGGTGTTGTGTCTGGCGGGCAACTGCCCGATGATATGCTAGTTGCGCGGTAAACTCTGCTTGCGAGATGCAGGAAGGAGGAATGTATTTGTAAAAATAGCAATCTTTTTCTCATTTCTGAGTACCTACCTCGGGTAGTTTGACATTTTTATTGACATAACCAGTGGACTAGATGAGTGCATTTTCAATCGGGATGTCGGTAGGTTTAATCGTGTTTTGTATCGGAATCTTGTTTGTATGTGTTTGATCGCTATACCAAAATACCGGTCAGTGTTTGTTATCCTGCCAATATTTTTGTCATCACCCCATACTCCCCAAAACTTGCTTCATCTCAACAATAATGACACCTGGACCAACTTGCATCCTGCCCTTAGCAAAGTTAATACAAGTAACAATCTTCTACAGGTACCCAAAACAATCTTGGGTCACCCCACCCCGCGCATTTTGTAACTTGCCAGTTATACAATAGACACACACTTGCGTCTTTTCTTATTGAATTTCGAACACCTGAGGTTTTCGTAAGGAGAAAAAAAAATAGGGGTGCGTTCCAAAAGGTGTGCTAGAGATTTTAATTGTGGGGTTTCGTCGTGAATTTCTTGGGGACAGCTGTTTTCGATTGTGAATGGCGTTGGGTGTACGGAAAGAAATTGGGCATGGTACTTAAGATGGCGGATAGTATTTATCTAGTAGCAGGGGGTCTAAAAAGGCCATTTTGGCAGAATCATAAAAGGATAACATTATGAATCTTAGTGGACAGTTAACTATTAAGTTAATCGTATCAAATCCCATTGATGAAGGATTTTTCAGTTATTTTTTTTTTGCATGTGCTAAAATACCAATCAATCCAATTCCAATCTCTTTGATTATACCTACGTAGTGCAGCGAAAAAAAGAAAAACACGGACTGTCTTCGCCATATTATGATTCATAATGTTAGCCTTTTATGATACTGCCAAAGTAGCCTTTTTAGACCCCCAGATCTGTGTGCCTAGGACTGCTAAAAGAGTATTCTGGCGTATTCGCACTGGTTCATCGTGGTGATTGTTCTAGAAAATAGTAATGGTCATAGAATCTTCCTTTGCCTTCCATTGCATTGGCTGTTTGTGTATGTGAGTTTAAATGTTTGTAAACGCACCCACAATAATACAGGAGAAATTCCAAGTGTGGGGGCAACGTTTAAAAAAAAAAGTGCGAGTGGGACTCGCACACGAAGGGTTCCGTACCACAAGGCAAAAACGCTGAAAAAAAAACATGTTTGTTGTATGGGAGCCCCCCTTAAATATTTGTTTTTACTATTTGTTGTTATAGCGGCAACAGAAATACATAATTTGTGACAATTTCAACTGTCTAGCTGTCGCGGTTCTTGAGATACAGCCTGGTGACAGACAGACGGACAGACAGCGAAGTCTTAGTAATAGGGTTCCGTTTTTACCTTTGAGTACGGAACCCTAAACAGCTGTTATTTTGACATTACAAGCTATTCTTCTCAAACATGTACAAATTGTGAAAGTTACTGTTAGATTAATAAGTTTCAATATTTTTCCTAAAACTGCTATTACAGATAGACGGCGGTGAACAGTTACCATGGTGACCGACGGCTTTTCGCCATCCAAAAACATTGCAATACCTTTCCAATAAAATAATAATGTATTTTCCCTATTATTTCCAGATTATTCGACAGTCCCCACACACCCAAGACGTTGCTAGAGAAATGTTCAACGCCTTCACACCATCCACCGCGCTCCAGGCTCTTCCCACCCAAATTAAATGCGCAGTCGGGTAAGTTCAATCAACACATCACGCCTGTAATCCCCAAGTTAGGTTAAGGGGCTTACAGGACCTAAACGCAAATAACGCAAGTCTTAGAAACAATAAAAGTATATGATCGACTGCAGTAAACAAAATCAGAAAAATATATGATATTCTTTAGGATATATGCTAAGTAGATAGTGTGTTGAAAATATAATACAACTAACTTGATATGATAGAAAAAAATCATGAAGATACCTCTAAAAAGTTTATTTTTACAATAAAAACCATACTTAATATACATACAATCATTCTGATTTTTTGTCAGATTATTCTACAAGCAACATACTAAAACACTAGTGTTTTAATTTTTTAGTCCAAACCATAGATTTTTTGTAATTAAATAATTGCTTCATATTTTGCAATAAATTACCAGAGTTGTGTCATCGCGCTGCTCTTTCTTTTCTATGCACGTGGACAGTGACCGCGCTTTAGGTCATGTAAGCCCCTTAACACACACACACCAGTCTACATGGTCTTCACACGATCTGACCAAGATTATGTCTGGCCTTTAAAAGAGACTGACTTCTGAGTTTGTTTCGGCCTTTCTTCTCAGAATAGTCAGTTAGGAAACGCCGACCTCATCTAGTTTAAAAAAAAATATGATTGACGTGAAAAGTGTTTGTACAAACCTACTTACAGAAATAAGTCATTTATCATTTGTCCCGGTTCCTCTTAAAAGACCAATTACGGAAACCCCCTTAGTGTGGAACCTATGTAATGAAATAATAACCTTTATAAAACAAGTAGAAGAAACGGCATTTGTTAATCACTTTTCTCTCCCACAGGCATGCCATCAGGGTCAAGTCACCACCTCCACCCGCCATCTGGAGACGATGACAGTGCACTCGGCAGCCTACCGCCCGACGAACTCGACGAGTCACGGATGACCCGACGAGCTGTAGCTAACATCAACCCGTTTACACCTGATGGTAAGTAACATTGAACTCATGGCTAAAAGCCCTATTACATTAAACGATTTCTCGAGCCCTGCCCTTTGGGTCAGGGTAGTGTAATTAGAAATAGGGAGTCAGGGTCCCTGAACAGGGCAACCGAGTGGTGACTATCTTTACATATCAAGACCTCTTCGTGCCTCGGAAAGCACGTTAAGCCGTTGGTCCCGGCTGTCATTCGTGGATCTTTGACAGTCGTTACGGGTCGTCAGAAGCCCGAAAGTCGACAACCAGTCTTACGAAGGGGTATCGAATTACCTAGTAATTGGGTTGTGGAGGTCAGATAGGCAGTCGCTCCATGTAAAACACTGGTATTTAGTTGCATCTGGTTTGACTGGAAGCCGACCCCAACATAGTTAGGAAAAGGCTAGGCAGATGATATGACCCAATAACTGGGTTGTGGAGGCACTTGGTAGTGGATATTTATTTTTGCTAATAAGGTTTCTACAATTTATTTCTTATTTACAGGACAAGCGCTGAATAAGAAAAAGCGTGCGTTATCAAAAACACCGACTTGGGGCGATGCGACACCTGAACAGCCAGCTAAGAGACTCAGGGTACATATAATATTACCATCCCTATCTATATATATAAAACTAGCTTCCGCCCGCGGCTTCGCCCGCGAGGTATGTCGATAAAAACTATCCTATGTCCTTCCCTGGGATGCAATCTATCTCTCTGCCAAATTTTTTCGAAATCCGTTCAGTTGTTTAGGCGTGAAAAGGTAACATACAGACTGAGTTACTTTCGAATTTATAATATTAAGTATGGATTCAAAGTCCTGACTGACTGATATATCAACGCACAGCCTAAACCGCTGGTCCTAGGGACATGAAATATTTTTATCAAGTACCTGGTACAGTCAACAGCAAAAGTAGATGATCAAAGTCAGAAATTCAATACTAATGAACGGAGTTCGCGTCAGAACTGTGTGGCGTCGAAGTAATTCAAAATTATTCTACGTAGTAAGTATTCTAAGTAGTAGTACTTCGACGCCACACAGTTCTGACGCGAACTACGTTCATTAGTATTGAATTTCTGATTTTGATCATCTACTTTTGCTTTTGACTGTACTTGTTGACAGACCTACGCTGTCCTACCATACCTACTGTTATTTGAAAACATTGTAAAAGCCAATTATTTTTAAAAAGAGTAACCGTGGAGTTTCTTGCCGGTTCTTCTTTAGAGGAAACAACCAATTGGAACCGTGCATCTAGCTTCTGACGTTTCATAAGTGCCCATGTAGGCTTATGTGAAATAAATTATTTTGATTTTGATTTTTTGATCTATAGTTAACTAAACTTTGAATTTTATATAGATGCAATACAAACCAATGGGAAAGGCATGAATCAGTTGCTTTCTATTTTCGCTATTTTATAGTTGGGTGGTTATACCTGAAATAATGTCAATTTATTCGAATTCAGCCTGTATTAATTTATACTTTTGTTATTTAAATTATTTATGGCTTTTGAAGGCTAATTAAGTCACTAATCTCAAGTACCTTGTCATTTTGTGTCCAAATAAGTTAAAGACAACAAATCACATAACACATTAAAAGTAAAAGATGGAATTTAACAAAAAAAAAAAAAAAAAACAAACAAAAAAATCAAATCAAATCCAAAATGAAATCAAAATCAAATTTGAATGCTTACAAATATAAAAATCCATCTTTTTCTGACGTGTAAAAGTGTTTGTACAAATCTTTGTACAACAAACACTTTTACACATCAGAAACACTTCTTCAATTTATGCATGTAGAAACATATGCTTATATTGTTTAACTAAATGACTTATCCTTCCTTCTCACAGGAATCCAACATATCCCGCTACAACATAGAGTTCATCGAGCTGGGCGTGGTCGGGCGCGGCCAGTTCGGGCGCGTGACGAAGTGCGTGAACAAGCTGGACGGCTGCGTGTACGCACTGAAGCGCTCGCTGCGCCCGGTGGCGGGTAGTGCGGCCGAGCGCGCCGCGCTCACCGAGGTGTACGCGCACGCCGCGCTCGGGAAGCATCCGCATGTTGTCAGGTGACCGACAAATGCTCTTTTCATCTCGTCATCTTCATCTTCTTTTCCTATGTTGGGGTCAGCTTCAAACATAACAGGATGCACTGAATATCTTTCTTATTGAAGTGAAGGTTCTTACACGATAAATTGGACCAGAATTAAAAGGGAAATTTCAAGGACGGGTCACGTTTAGGCACATTTCGTTACACGAGAGAGAAGAAAGATATAACTCTCTCTGTCTCTTACACCAAATTTCCCTTATTGTTTGTATGTTTAACTTCTTGATTCTGTTCGGTGTATCTCAAAAACTGCTAGTCATATTGCGATGTGGTGTTAGTCGCGACACCCCAAATTCCTTAATAATATCCATCTTCTAACACCTTCTGCTCTTCTCCAACAGATATTATTCAGCCTGGGCAGAAGATGACCACATGATAATTCAGAATGAGTACTGCGATGGAGGCTCGTTACAGCAGAAGATGGAGAACGGACCGCTGCCTGAAGCTGAGCTGCTGTTGCTACTGGCTCATATAGCTGATGGTTTAGCGTGAGTATACCTTATTCTTATAATAATAATAAATAAGTTAGCACACGAGGTTGTTGACATGTGGAATGTGAGCTCGGCTATCATTGTGCCGATTGTCGTATCGGCCAATGGACTGATGGCCGAAAGCCTCGATCAACATCTATCGAGGCTCTCGTTAGGCGGTTGGATCAAGGGCCTGATTCACAAGGCAGTACTCCTTGATACGGCTCGCATTGTGAGGAGGTTCCTGTCTCTGGAGCCCTAACCACCGGTAGCTTGGACCCTGTTAAAATAGTTTTTCTGGTAACATGAGTTATTTCCACCTCAAAACTAACACAATAATGACCCCGGAAGGGGCTCCAATTAACTATTGGAGACCCTCCCAGTCGCTCCAGCCCGCCGCGCGGTAGCCGCTCTCGCCTTCGACACCTCAACGCCACGCGCTTATGTCATCCGAGCGAAGTCTCATTTTAACTCTTGCGGGATGAACTTCTTTAACTGAACTCTTTTCTTCTGCCCCACAGCTACATCCACTCCCTCCAACTAGTCCACATGGATGTGAAACCTGGCAACATCTTCATCTGTAGCGGTGAAGGGGAACCCTCACACGATTCAGACGACGGCTACGATGACGACGAGCCGCAGTACCATCATAAGTATAAGATTGGTAAGTGATTTATATCATAAATACAGCGCCAGATGCGAACAACGCGTCATAGTGACGTCACGCAAAATCCTGCATCTCGCAAGCAGAGTTTACCGCGCAACTAGCATAGATACAACGGACTGACATGAATCATCGGGCAGTTGACACAACACCCGTCTGGTCGGAGGATCCTCCCTTTTCTATAGAGTATGAGTGAACTTTACACCCTTACTCTATAGAAAAGGGAGGATAATTTTTTTTGCGTGCGTGGTCTTCCACCGCAGCTCCTCAAAAAGGCCAGCAACGCCTTGATGTTACTGACCATCTCACGGAGGGTACCTGGGTTACCGAAGTTCACAGCCTTGTACATGGCAACTACCGGGCCGTCTGTGATTCCTATAACAAAGAGGACTGTACGCATTGTTTACAGAGTAGACAAGCACTTTGTAAATGAACTCATCCAAAGAAGAACCAACCAGTTTCCCCAATAACCTGACTATTCTATCACCACTAATCACCACCTTCTATCACCAGGTGACTTAGGACACGTGACCTGCGTATCATCACCATCGGTAGAGGAAGGCGACTGCAGGTACCTGCCCAAGGAAGTTCTTCAGGAAGACCTAACGCAGTTGACTAAGGCTGATATTTTTGCTTTTGGTGAGTCTTACTTTATACTAGCTGCGCCCCGCGGTTTCACCCGCATAAGTGTCGATCCCGAATATGGGAATATTGGGATAAAAAGTAGCCTATATGTTAATCCAGGGTGTCAGCTACCTCCATATAAGATTTTATCTAAATCGGTTCAGCGGTTTAAGCGTGAAGAGGTAACAGACAGACACACTTTCGCGTTTATAATAATAGTATGGATTTTTGGATTACGGCCCACTCTCCCACAGAGGCGTGTGTCCCACCAGTGGGAACATTGTAGGCAGATTATGGTTTTGTTTTGGTATCTTACCACTAATAAAAAAATACACTAAGTTCCTTGTGTTAATAAAAATGGTAGAATTGCTAGCAAATTAACAGAAAAATTGAGAAAATTTTCTAATAATATTCACAATTTACAGGTTTAACGCTATTCGAAGCGGGCGGCGGCGGTGCCCTCCCTAAGAACGGGCAACAGTGGCACGACTACAGAGACGGAAAACTGCCAGAGCTGTCCAACTTGTCCAGGGAATTCAATCAGTTGTTAAGAGTAAGATTTCCTACTTTTTTTTTATCGTCCCCTGATTCAACTATCATTGTAAAGTCTCTCGATTATATTAGAATCATTTCTATTCGAAGTATATTTCTAACTCTTTTTAAAAACAAGAAAATGTCTCGATTCGATTCAGTTTTTTTACGTTATTCCATTGTTCCGACAAATCGGAAACGATTTCGAAAGTTTAACATCTCTCTCTTTAATATCTTACGAAAACCTTCGATGACAATGCTTATCATAAATGTGATACTATATCACGGTCAGCGGGATTGTCCGAAAGGGTTACCGCTGGCCCGGAACAGAAAGGGCTAAGGGAGGAACATGGGTGGGTTTTAGTCAGTAAGACTGACTGGCTGGACTGACTGGACAGGTCCTCTCAATCTGTGTGGTTCTTTCCTCAAAAGACCACCTCAGACATCGATCTACATGGTCTTCATATAACCTGACCAAGATTATGTCTGGACTTTAAAAGAGACTGTGACCTCTGAGTCTGTTTCGGCCTTTCTTCTCAGAGTAGTCAGATAGGAAACGCCGACTTCATCTAGTTTAAATAAAACATGTTTGACGTGTAAAAGTGTTTGTACAAACCTACTTACAAAAAATAAAATCATTTCATCATCATTTCATTTCATTTCAAGAGTCTGACACTCCCTTCCGCTACACCCAGAGCGGGAGGGGTCATTTGATGATTTCCCATCCGCAAAAAAAAGGGCGTATTTCACCTAACTTTTACACCTAGAATAATTTTTTGGGTTTTTGACAGTTTTTCCATACTAGAACTGTCAGACGTCAATTTTATTGAATGAATGAATGATATCTTTATTTGCTAGAATGATAGGTAGATGTTATAATAGTTTGTTTGTTATACTACACTTCTGGGCACATCTATTGGCCCACCTTGTATTTTCAGTTTCGTTTGGTCCTAGCTAAAATTTTATATTAGGTCGAGCAAAAAGTTTTTATGCAGTTTTGAACCTGGCACATTCACAATTTCATTCAATAGTCTTTTTTTGAATTTCGAACACAGAATTTAAAGAAACAAAAGACAATTTGGAGCCTGTTTGTTGATATCAAACAATCGAATACTAAGAAAACTTGGTTTTATTGGTTTACTTGGATTTAATTCTTGAAAAAGTGATTGATATCTTTGGTTTTGCAACAAACATTACTTATTCTTAACATTAAGGCGAGGTTCTATCAATAATCTATGGATACTTCACCTGAAGTCGCCGCCCAAGCTGTGGCACTTATTCAGGCCGGACACAGCCAAAGAAACGTGAGTGCTCAACTTAATTTAAGTCGATCTGCGGTCCGAAATGTTTATCGGAGGTACCTAGAGACTGGCGGCTTTGTTCGTCGCCAAGGAAGGCCACGATCTCGGGTCACAACTGAAAGGCAGGATCGATTCATCGTGACGACCAGCTTGAGAAATCGTCACCTTACCTCCATTGAGATACAAAACCAACTTCGCGACTTCCACGGAGTATCTGTGAGCGCTCGAACTGTTCGGAGAAGGTTAAAAGAACGCGATATGGTACCACACAAGCCAGCTAATGGGCCCAAACTAACGCGAGCCCACCGAACAGCGCGCCTTCATTTCGCACGCAGTCATTTAAATTGGACACAGCAAGATTGGAGCCGTGTACTCTTTTCTGATGAGTCTAAAATTGTGTTACATGGCAATGATGGAAGGAAGAAGGTCTACCGACGTAAGGGAGAGCGTTTCGCACAATGCTGCTTTGAAGAGAGGGTTGCTTATGGCGGTGGCTCATGGACTGTCTGGGGCGGTATATCCGCGAGCGGCAAAACTCAACTTGAGGTTGTTACAGGACCACGGCTGCCAACATTAAATGCTGAAAGGTACATTCGTGAGTGCTTAGAACCTCACGTGATACCATACGCGGACTATGTGGGCCCAAATTTGATAATGCAAGAGCCCATGCGGCCGGCATCGTCAGGGAATATCTTCGGGATGTGAACATCACAGTTATGGACTGGCCAGCCAGAAGCCCAGACATGAACCCCATTGAGCACATGTGGGACGAGCTAAAAAGACGTGTTAGGGCTCGTCAGCCAGTTGCCCAGACGATGCAGGAGTTGAAAACTGCCATAGAAGAGGAATGGGAGATGATCCCTCAAAATTTCATAGAGCGGTTGATAAACTCTATGCCTAATCGTATGAGAGCTGTGGTAGATGCCCATGGAGGCAACACGCGTTATTAAATTAAACCTTTATTTGATAAAACATGTTTTTTATTCAAAAATCAATTGCCTTTAACAAGGCGCATATCCGACTTGTTAGGCGTAGCTCCATGTCGTATGGTATTCTGAATTCAAATTTAAAACAATACGATCGAAAAAGATGGTAAAATGTATCAGGTTTAAAACTGCATCAACAGTTTTTGTTCAATCTAGCAATCATATTTCGGTAGGGGCCATCGAAACCTAAACTCTAAGGTGGGCCAATAGATGTGTCCAGAAGTGTATAATCAACCTTACGATTGTGCAAATGTTAGGTCAAAATAAGATAATAAAGAACAATGACATGATGATATTATTATTATTATATTATTAAAATCATTTGGGTCTCTTAGTTATACGTCGAGTCCACATACGAGATCCACTCAATTCCTAACAATTATTCTATGGACAAAAGATGGTGAACTTTGGTAAAATCAGCCCTTTTTTTTTGAGGATGGGAAATCATCAATTGACCCCTCCCGCTCTGGGTGCAGCGGAAGGGAGTGTCAGAGTCTTACTGACTAAAAACCCACCCGTATTCCTTCCTGTAACCCTTTCGGACAATCCCGCTGACTTAAAATCAGCCCTTAGTCAGCATTTCGTTATTTTTATAAATTACTTCAAAATCAAAATATTTTATTTCACATAAGCCTACATGGGCACTTATGAAACGTCAGAAGCTAGGTGCACGGTTCCAATTGGTCGTTTCCTATGGAGAAGAACCAGCAAGAAACTGTTACTCTTTTTAAAAATAATTGACTTTTACAATATTTTCAAATTACAGTAGGTATGGGAGGATAGCGTAGGCCTGTCAACAAGTATCAGGTACTTGATAAAATAAAAAATGGTCTACAGATCTAAAGTCTACAAGGCCTACAAAGTCCTCACATTTACAAAATAAGAATCTATCAAAAGGATAAATAAAAAATAAAAACCTAATAAAACCTAGTGATATGATTCCCATTACAACCACAAATAAAGAGATGAATAATTTGAATTGTCTGTATATAATGTCAAGTAATAAAGAGATTATGTCAAAAAAGTAAATAAAGTAAATAAAAAATGAACATCGTAATTTGAGAGCAGTTAATAGACATTTAAATAGTTAAGCCGTTAATGAGTAGCCAGGGAAGCCACATGTGCAGAAGGAATTATATTACTTGATTATAAAACCCTTCGGAACAAACTAACTTACTACTTTTCCATTTGTCCACAGAAAATGGTAGACCCCGACCCTTCAATCCGGCCCTCAGCCGCGCGACTACGCCGACACCAGCTCTTACACCCCGCGGGCAACAAGAGCAAGACGCAGCTCCGTAGAGAACTAGCAGCCGCCAAGATGAAGAACGAGCTGCTCGCCAGGAAGCTGCAGGAGGCTGCGAGGTGAGAATATTATGTAACGTTACACCTGTATTATTTATAATAGAAACCGCACCATTTTTTGGGTTCCGTACCCAAAGGGTAAAAACGGGACCCTATTACTAAGACTCCAGTGTCCGTCTGTCTGTCACCAGGCTGCATCTCATGAACCGTGACAGCTAGACAGTTGAAATTTTCACAGATGATGTATTTCTGTTGCCGCTATAACAGCAAATACTAAAAACAGAATAAAATAAATATTTAAGGGGACTAAACTAATATTTATCCTTTTCTTAATGAAATAGAAAGAAAAAGATGTACTGAACTTAAATTTAGTTTAGTTTGTGAACAACGGAATCGGCGGCACTTTCGCATTTGTAATATTAGTATGGATTAAAAAAATACTAACAACAAAAACATTTTCGTCCACAGATATATAAAGCCAAGAAAAATACTAACAAAAAACCCATTTCCCTTTACAGATGTATAAAATCCCTAACCCCAAACTTAATAACGAATCAAGAATCCGCGAAGTTCAGGACGAGATCGGCGAAGAGACTACAGAAGCCCCGCGTCGACACACACATCGCGGAAATAATACAATCCGTGACGTCACCGATAAGAATAGATAGGACTTTGGATCGAACGTTTAGGAGAGCAAAATAGGTATAATATGTAGTTAGAAATATTTATTAAATGTCGCCTCTGTTAAGACTTATAATCTATGTCCATTCGCATCTGTATGCTTAGTCTTTGTTATCTAAGGTTTTCAAAGAAACGTTTGTGTCTGTAACATTACTCGGTTAATTCAAAGGATTATAGCCTCTAAAAGCAGAGATACCAACTTAATCTTTGACAAACTCCTATTAACCACCCAACATACAGGTTATAATTACCTAACAATTTAAAATATCTGCACCTGCGGAACACACTATCACTCTCAATTTGAAGCATATTGCTAATACATTGCTCCATATGTTCGAAAAATGTGTCTGCTCAACAACGTAAATAACGCAATGAATGTTGTTGAACTGTCAAAATGAAACCCATTGCTACTGATAGTGTGTTACGCTATTACCCTGCTGGTATGTACAAAATCCTTACTCCTGCCTTGTGCCGTTAACATGTTTCCTCTACGTATAAGCGACTAATCATATAAGAAAATTATTAATATTGGCATTAAGGGTCAGTTCACACCGAGACGCGACGCGACGCGCAGTTTTCAAGATAGAAATACAATTACAGACCTTATCTACTACACTAAAAGGTACACAATTCAGTGTCTACCTACTACGTCGAGCTACGCAGCGCGGCGCCGCCGCCGAGCGGCGTAGCTCACTGAATCGTGTACCTTTTAGTGTAGTAGATAAGGTCTGTAATTGTATTTCTATCTTGAAAACTGCGCGTCGCGTCGCGTCTCGGTGTGAACTGACCCTAAGAAACTTCCGTATTTGATGTCGAAATGTATAATAAGTCCACCGATACGATGTTGAGTATTGTTTAACCTCTTAATGTAAGTATGCGTGATGTTAATGCAAATAGATGCGACAGAACCGGAACAAAAAAAAATTGCCTATTTTTTTATCAACTATTAGCTGCGCCCGCGGTTTCACCCGCGTAAATGTCGATCTTGTGGGAATATCGGGATAAAAAGTAGCCTATATGTTAATCCAGGGTGTCGGCTACTTCCATACAAAATTTTATCAAAATTGGTCTAGCCGTTTGAGCGTGAAGAAGTAACAAACATATAAAACACACACTCACAAACTTTCGCCTTTATGATATTAGTGTGATGTTGTGGTCGGTTTCCAGTCTAATCGGAAGCAACTGAATGCCAGTGTTTTACATGGAGCGACTGTTTATCTGACCTCCACAATTACTACGAATACCTATTTAAATGTACTTCACAAAACTAAAATAAGTAAATTATTTTGGCAGACCTGTCAGATTTATTGGCAGAAAAGTCAGATTTTTTATATTAATGTCAGATGTTTAACAGGAATGTCAATGTTTTTTTTGCAGAAATGTTGATGATGAATTTCTTGGCATTGATGTCAGATTTTTGGCAATAATGTCAAATTTTTAAGGTAATGTCAGATTTTCGACTGACATTTATGTCAGATTTTGACGGTAATGTCAGAAAATCGAGAAAAAAAATTCGCAAAAAAAATGTCGCAGCTGCTATTTAGCACTAACTCAAACCCCTCGACCCCCTCCCCCCCCCCCTGTATAGTTAATAGATTTTAATATTAGTGCCTTCTGTAACAATTGTGATTGAAAAGTGCTTTCATATCGAATTTAAAGTATAAAATAAACTTGTATAAATAATAAAAAATGTCCTCTAAATGATAATTGTATCTTCCATTGCACTCTTTGTGATAAATCTTGGAAATAGTAATGTAATTTAGAATTTAGATTTTTGAGACGTGGCAACTTTTTCAACGAAAAATCAATCAAATGTATAAAAATTAAACACTCATATTTTTAAGGGTGTGGTACGGACCATTAGACTGATCAACTTTCTCCATAGGACCAACATTATCATCATCTGCCTAGCCTTTTCCCAACTATGTTGGAGTCGGCTGAGTACCAGTATTTTACATGGAGCGACCGCCTATCTGACCTCCACAACCCAGTTACTGGGTAATACGATACCCTTTGATAAGACTTTAGAGTTTCTTAGTGTCGATAGACACGAAAGTTTAATAACGCCACACCTTTCTGATCCGTGGTGTATATTATTTTATTGGATTAAATCACCCCGTATAATAATTTAGAAAACATTCTAATATACTGGACAAATAAAATCCATCAAATTCAACAAAGCCGTTTCGGAGCTACAGACAAACAAACATACAAAACCGACCATGGAATGTTCCAAAGTTTCTTTTTCAAGCCATGTCTCAATTTATTAATATAAGGCAGCTTCTCTAATCATATGTAATAAAAAAAATATAATAAATGTAATATTTATATGAGAAAGAACATAAATAATTTGTATAGGTGTATAAAATTATTAATTTTTAAGCTAATCAACCAGTTTTAATTTTTTTGTTAGCGAGTTTCACGGATGCGCGGCGTGGAAAAAAATACGTTATTATTATCATTTTTTAATATAGTATGTGTGCCTCACGAAGCGACACGCGCTTTACTAGTAATAACCAAGAGTAAATTTGTGCGTGAAACCGAGAACCGTCAGCACATAACACAGACTTCCAACTTCGCTTTTTTGGGGTGGATCCAGCTGAATAACAGTACTTTACATGGAGCGACTGCCTATCAGACCTCCACAACCCAGTTACTGGGTAACACGAGCGATTTTAGACTCTTTATATTAAAGACATGATACATTATTAGGCCTCTGTACCTTAAGGGTAAAAACGGGACCCTATTACTAAGGCTCCACTGTCCGTCTGTCACCAGGCTGTATCTCATGAACCGTGATAGCTAGACAGTTGAAATTTTCATAGATGATGTATTTCTGTTGCCGCTATAACAACAAATACTAAAAACAGAATAAAATAAATATTTAAGGAGGCTCCCGTACAACAAACGTGTTTTTTTTCGGCGTTTTTGCCTTATGGTACGGAACAGTTCGTGTGCGAGGCCGACTCGCACTTGGCCAGTTTTTCTGTACTTAAATAGTTTTTCTACGCCGCGCAATCGTCAGTAAATCGCGTTTAGGGGCACTCTGACCAAACTGTCTTAGGTCATATAGTCTTTATGTAATTATTGTAAAATTTAAGAATTATTCGTTTTAAGTTGATTTTGTCCAAATTATTGTGAGTATCGCGATTTGTACGTACAATTGAGTATTGCGATTTGTTGTCCAAAACCAAGACTAGTCGTTTCCCAACTATGTTGGGGTCGGCTTCCAGTCTAACCGGATGCAGCTGAATACCAGTATTTTACATGGAGCGACTGCCTATCTGACCTCCACAACCCAGTTACTGGGTAATACGATACCCCTTGGTAAGACTGGTTGTGAGACTTTCGCGCTTCGACTGTCAAAGATCCACGAATGACAGCCGGGACCAACGGCTTAACGTGCTTTTCGAGGCACCTATTCAATGTCATTTGTTTTCTAATCTCAACTCAACTTTTAGGTTGCCTTTCCACCAGAGATGAGCGAGGATGCGTAGCGAGGGATGAGTGTAATACTAACCAATACCAACGCTAACTTAGTTCAAGTTTTTTTTAAACGTTGCCCCACACTAGGAATTTCTCCTGTATCGTGGGTGCGTTTACAAACATTTAAACTCACATACACAAACAGCCAGACCCGGAACAACTAGAACAACTACTTGATGATGGGGCCGAAAGGTTCTGGAGTGGCGACCGCGTACCGGAAGACGTAGCGTTGGAAGGCCTCCCACAAGGTGGACCGACGACCTTGTGAAGGCCGCAGGAACCCGTTGGATGCGAGAAGCACAGAACCGGTCGAAGTGGAATTGCTTGGGGGAGGCCTATGTCCAGCAGTGGACGTCTTTTGGCTGGAATGATGATGATGATACAAATATACGAAGCTATAAAAATGAAGCGATGTTATTGGTTGGTTTCACACATCCCTCGCAACAGATCCTGGCTCATCTCTGGTGGAAAGGCAGTTATCGTTCAACCAATTCAAACAGTTTACTGATCAAGCTACTATAAAACCAAGAAAAAAAAAAGTTTTAAATAGATATTTTTAACTCCGCCATTTTAATTTTTTTTTTACACTAAGACTATTTTAATTCATTTATTTTTATGTATAGATACAAATAGCTATGACAAAAAATTAAGATTTTTTAACCATTAAATTATTCATTATTACAATTCAAAGTGAAACCAACTGCAGGCACTATGGAATTGTGTAAGGAGTCGGTCAGTTAGAAAGATGAAGCTAGTTCCCCATTCCAAAGTGTAGTAGGTTCCAATGGAGAAGAACGGGCAAGAAACTCTATGGGCACTCCACAAAATATGTAAAACTGTTTCAAAACTTCTTTTCAAATCAACCAATCGTAATTCTCAATTGTATTTACAAAAAAATCTCCGTTTATTTATTATTTTTAGGATGTAATAAACTCCATAATCAAATGATTTAATTTGTAGTTTTTATAATCTTAAAAAAAACCCCATATTTTTTGTTCTATGTCTTTACGATTATGGTCATTGGCGATAAAATCAACGGTAGAATCTATGACTTCTGTATAATCCAATCAAACTATTGAAAAATAAAACTTTTATAATTTTAAGTAAAATTGAGGCATTATTTCCCACGTCAGACAATATTTTTTTCAAACCGTTTTCTTCCCTTATTTAAAAAAAAAAAAACACAATTTTTAACAGTTACTTTTCCTATAAAAAATTCGTCTTTCGAGGGAAAAATTGTCTTTATCAAAAATGGTTTTGTAACATAGTTCATAATATTGTCATACTACGCCAAATGGGCACAACAGAAAATATTATTAATATTTAAACTAATTATTACCAAACTGAATACATAGTCTTAGTGTCTAAACACTATACCGAAGGTACGCGACCGATTTTCCGCGGCTGATTTTACTCCCCGCCCCGGATCTTCTTCGGCAATCGAACCGAACTTCGGTCGCGTATAATGTGTACTCTACAGAATACGTTGCCGCCGAATTGCCGCTGAACTTACGCCCAACCGAAGCTCTGCTGTACTCTATAACGCAACGTAATTTCGGCATAAAGTGTTGTCAGTAATTCAAATAGCATTGCAGGCGTAATCATGCCGAACTTGGTCGCGTACCTGTGGCATGGTATGGTGTGTTTAGACACTAGCTGCACTTTCCTTAAAGAGCGGTGGCCGACACATAACGGTCGCAGTGACGCCTGTCGTGAAAATGATGCCACCAATGTTTGACTTTACAGTGTCAAAAAAACACTAGGTAAACACAAACTAAACTCAAACTCAAATCATTTATTTCAATTAAACCTTGTACAGGCACTTTTGAATTGTCAAAATTAAATAGTCTGTCAGTTAGTCAGAAAGTTGAAGCTAGTTGCCCATTCCAAAGCGTAGATCTCTATGGAGAAGAACGGGCAAGAAACTTCATGGACAACACACCAACTTCGACTCAATTTACACCGCCGCGGAACGGAGTGGAATCGAGTTTTTGTAATAGCAAAATGAACTTTATGTCAATTGTCTAACGTACAAACTAGATACGAGCTTGTTACTGCGGGAATTCCCGGGAATGCGCGATAATTCTCCAGAAGATGCGCGACCTGTGCGTATGGGTGCATCTAATTTGTGCGTTACACTATTGACATAAAGTTCATAATGCTTTGTACAAAAAAAAATCTCTTCCATTCCGTTCCGCGGCGGTGTAAATTGAGCCTTACTTTCACAAATAACGTTACAGTGACGTCATTTGACGGTAAATAGCGGACGCCATGTGGCGGTCACGACTCTTCTAGGAAACCTTACCCACGATTTTTGATAGAATCTGTGATCAAATGTCATGTCACAACGATTTTGTAATTTCTGTCTTATTTTGATTTCTCAGAGAGAATTAATATGTCTATGTGATGAAACCCTTATGTAGTAGGGTGAAGGGACAAATTGTCGTCCATGTAATTTTAAATAATTTATAACAAATCATACCTACCCACATGGTGGGTTGGTTATTATTTAATTTTAGTTTGATCTCATTCTACTTTTTTTTGTCTATGGTAAAACTTGACTGCAAATACCATCATGTTAGTTACTTACGGAGACGGCAGAAAATTGTTTTATTGTATAATATTTTGACTCAACTTGCTTGAAAAAGGCTTTGCTACTAACCCCTTCTTCAAGTTTCATTGTAGTTAAAATATTTAAATTTAAAATAACGGTTTCTGGAACACATTCTAAATTTAAATTGAGACGTAACGGTTTATTTTTTTAAATTTTGAAATGTGTTAGGACCGGATTCTGTTTTTTAATTGCAGATTCGGATTTTTATTTTCTAGTAATTTAATTTCTTTTTTGATTTTCTGCTAAATCCGTGAGCGAGAGTATGTCTTCTCAAAACAAATATTTTGTAAAAATATGAACTTTGCAGTTATAGAGTTGTGCGCTTGTACCAAAATTCTGTTTTTTTACCGTTAATGTGTAAATATGACTCAAAATTGATTGTTGGACGCCACCAAAGCAGGAAGAAGTGTGGGCTTGTATAATTGTATGTATATTTGCTTATTGATAATGTAATAAATGCTTGTTTCAATTATTTGCGCGTGTTTTATTGAAAACGACACATGCCTGATGAGATTTCCTCATCTGCCTAGCCAGTTCCCAACTATATTGGGGTGTGTCACTGACTGGCAGAGCCACCATCAGGGATTTCAATTTTGATAACACAAAAAATTCGTCGCTAATTAGTCGAAATTTGTCGCCAAATATCAGAATTTGTCGGTCACTGGTTCAAAAGATTAAGGGATATAGGTGGCCGATCTGGAGAGTCTCCCCAGGTGTCACTGACTCTGGCAGAGCCACCGTCAGGGATTTTAATTTTGACAGCACAAAAAATTCGTCGCTAATTAGTCGAAATTTGTCGCCAAATATCAAAATTTGTCGGTTACTGGTTCAAAAGTTATAAGGGTTTATAGGTGGTCGATCTGGAGAGAGTTTCCCCAGCAGGACCACATTTATATCTCAAAAACTAGGGCACCTAGCGAAGATCTGTTTTCTCCCATATTTAGTCGCCAATTAGTTGGAATCAACACAGGGGTGCTCAAAATCATGTAAGTACCTAGGTACTGAATCCATCGTAATCCCTGCCAGGTGGCACCAAACAGGTGTTTATAACGACGTTTAATGTACCATATTTAATGCAAATTAAAGATATTATATTAAATTCAACTATCTTCCTTAGTTATAAAATAATAATAAAAAAAAATCCGACACCCCGATCACCACGCCCTGCCAGGAAAAATCTGAGACAGCGCCATCGTGCGTGCAATAGAAGAAATATTATGAAAAGTTCTCAGTGTTGCCACTGAATAACAGATGGCGCTAGTTACACCACTTAACAGAAAATTAGTGAGTATCTAAAATAAGAAGATGGCAAACCGAGTAGAATTATCATGCAATACTTTTATTCAAGGGATAATAGACGTTTCTCTTGTTTTCCTGTGTGTAATTTATAGTGTTTGCCAGTTATAATAATGTAGGGACGAAGTCACGAAGCCATAGTTCTATTTTGATGTCGTGTGTAGATATTTTGTCTAGGTTCAATTCCCGGGTCGGGCAGTTTTAGTTATTAGATTTTTTTCAACCAGGAATTCCTCAATAGCAGCTCGGAGTATGGTTTTGTGCCTGGTTGTTGGCAATACACTCGCTCCCTTTTTACATAGCGATATGTGGATGTTCAATCTCAATCTGAATATGTTTGAAGGATATTGCTAATGCATTGCTTCATATGTTGGAACAACTTGTCTGCTCAACAACGTAAATAACGCAATGAATGTTGTTGAACTGTCAAAATGAAACCCATTGCTACTGATAGTGTGTTAAGGGAGAAGCTATAAGGTGGCCCGCGAAATTCAAATTTTCTTACGTTTTTTGCAATTTGCTGGTCAGTATTAAGTTGTACGTTGATTAAAATATGATTCGCGGTCGTAACAAATATGTATTTACAGAATTATAATCATTAAAGTCATCAACACAACTCTCTAAGACCATGTAATCCCCAAGAATGACTATTTCATGAAATCTTAACATTTGGGGATTATATGGTCTTAGAGAGTTGTGTTGATGACTATTCTGTAAATACGTATTTGTTACGACCGCGAATCATATTTTAATCAACATACAACTTAATACTGACCAGCAAATAGCAAAAAACCTAAAAAAAATTGAATTTCGCGGGCTACCCTGGCGCTTTCGCCTTAAGCAATTACCCCGGGTCCCATACAGGCGTGATGTTTGTGATAATTAAAGTCATACTGTGAGCTAGTTCTGTGCAAACGATTGATAGGTGCTGACAACTTTTTAACCGACTTCTAAAAAAAGGAGGAGGTTCTCAATTGGGATGTTTGTTTTTTTTATGTTTGTTCGCGCTTAGCTCCGTCGTTTGCTAACCGATTTGATACTTCTCAAAAGGTCCCGAAAATTTTATCGAAATCGGACAAGCGGTTTTTGAAAAATCAACAAAAATCTTTTCGAAGTCGGTTGTTGTTTTTTTTTTTTTTTAAAGTTCTTGTTAGCTAAATAAACTTATGAACTCCCCGCTCCGGGATTCCGTTGATGGCAATAGGCTCGCCCTATTATATGAGACCTAAACATAAATGGTAAAATGTAGGTGTTCTTAGACAGGGTTATTGGTATTAAAACACTAACAACCTTGCAGGACTGGATTACTACAATCATAAACAACAACTTTTGTTCTACGTCTTTTTACAAAACATAATACAATTTACCATAAACAAACCATTAAGATTTCGTTGTTCTATCGAACCCCCTCGCTCCCCTCCGCTGAATTTTGTACTAGACACGGCAGTTTGTTTACCTAACTAGCGCTTTCTTTTGCTTCGCGTAGGTACAGAGTTCGTAACAGATAATCAAATAAATATTACAATTCAACGAATTGAATTTTTATTTTTTTAAGAAAGTCTGGTGAATTAAAAGTGATGAATTTATAAAAGTCATAGAACAAAAATTGTTGTTTAGGTACCTATGCCATGATGTTAGAGTACTTACTACTATCACAGTCTATACATCATACAGTCGTTCGACGAAGCCGTCTAGACAGAGCAATCGTGCGGGGTGTGAGGGGCGAGACGCGGGAGGTGTGAGCCCGAACTGCATACTGCCACCGTGTTAGTAGTTCGGGACATAACTTTCAGGGTTGATGATTTCGACTTTTCGGTATTGATTTTATTATTGGGATACTATTTTCAAAAATGTAATGGTACACATTTTATTTAATTTTTAATTTATGAAGACAAATACAGAGATACGACATGTAACATTTGAGTGCTTGCTTATTTGTTTAGTTTTTCTAATTATTTTACTTTTCTTTTCAACTTAATTTTTTTACTTGATTTTCCATGGCTTTTGAGGACGCTAAAGCCGATAGTGCAGTCAAAACGAAAATCCAAAATGGCGGCTGCAAAAAATTTCAAATTTTTCAACATGGGTGTCGTTTCCAAGAATTTCAAGGGTGCTGACAACGAATATGAGGTCATAATCAAAATTCAAGATGGCGGCTGCGAAAATTTTTTCAAATTTTTCATCATGGGTGTCGTTTCCAAGGATTTCGAGGGTGCTGACATCGAATATGAGGTCATAATCAAAATTCAAGATGGCGGCTGCGAAAATTTTCAAATTTCGTCATGGGTGTCGTTTCCAAAGATTTCGAGGGTTCTGACAGCGAATATGAGGTCATAATCAAAATTCAAGATGGCGGCTGCGAAATTTTTTTCAAATTTTTCATCATGGGTGTCGTTTCCAAGGATTTCGAGGGTGCTGACATCGAATATGAGGTCATAATCAAAATTCAAGATGGCGGCTGCGAAAATTTTCAAATTTCGTCATGGGTGTCGTTTCCAAAGATTTCGAGGGTTCTGACAGCGAATATGAGGTCAAAATCGAAATTCAAGATGGCGGCTGCGAAACAATGTAATTTTTCATCATAGATGTCGTTTGGCCAATTGTTTGAAAATGGGACTGCGACACTATCTGATGTAGAAAAACGTATGTTAAGTAGAATAATTCCATTCGTAATAATAAAAAACTCAGCGGTCGTAGGTACCAGTCATCACTCCAGTTTCCTCATCAATCTAGGAAAAAAATAATTTTCAAGTTTTACTTGATATTCCTCATTCCCTTTCAATATAGTGTACATTATTCTACTTGTCAAGCCCTTGCATTTGATACTTACCTATATTGAAGGAGTTGTGAAAAAAAAAATGTAATTCGCCATTTTGTGGTGGCGGCCATCTTGGATTTGAAATTTATCATAGTGTATAGTATTCCACTAGTCAAGCCCTTTCATTTGATACCCATATTGAGGGAGTTGTGAAAAATTATGTAATCCGCCATTTTGTGGTGGGGGCCATCTTGAACCGATTTTCATCAAACATAGCTAAGAACACTTCTGACTAATTCACCATCGGTTCAAAATCGGTTCATCCGTTCGGGAGCTACGATGCCACAGACAGACACACAACACACAGACACGTCAAACTTGTAACACCCCGTCGTTTTTGCGTGGGGGGTTAAAAAGACGATATTTTGATAATTGTTAATTATTGTTTATGATAATAGTAATGTTGAGGACGATGTTGATCTCAAATAAATAAATTAATATTGTTTACTTGAGACAAGTGACAACCCTAGCTGTCACGACAATGTCTAGACGTTGTCGGCATTTACCACGAGATCAAAGGCGTCGACCTACTGTATGGTTTTTATACTGTGCTACTATAGTCCTGAGAGGTTAGTGTTTTACCAATAACCCTGAATTTTGTACAGGCGTGAAAATAATAAAATATGTCAAACTTAAGGAAGATGTAGGTAAGTAATAGGTACCTACTGCTGATTCTAATTATGTAAAGCCACAGTCGTTAATCATATTTTAACCGGTAAAGCTCCGCGCGTGACCGATGGGTCACGAAACAATAGAAAATCAATTGTGTCTCATTAGCGGAGCTTATGGGGTTAATCAACATACAACCTGACACACTGACCTGCTAATTGCAAAAACCCCCCAAGGGTGCTGTTGGGTTACTGCTGTCAGAGACAATAACTGGGAGAGGTCTGTAGGCTGATGGAAAAAAAAATGGCTGTTATCAGGGATCTATATAATAAAACGTTCATTTGACCTGATGTTTTATTTTGATAAGCGTCACAAAAACGTTTGTCCTCCCCATTAATATGTTCCCATTTAATATATCACCGCAAAACCGGTTTTAAATCCACACAAAATTGCCATAACACATTTGAATAGTAAACCAAAGCATTAAATCCGCCATTAGTCGATCTAAATCGTAATAAATACAAAAATAAAATATAATTAAGTATGGCAATACTAATTCGCCATGTCAAATTATACGGAAGCGCGACGAATCTCACAAAAGATGTCGTCGCGTGCCTTTTGCCGCCAAATTGCGTGTCAATTGCATGCGTTCAATAAAATTTATATTAATTTTATGAGATGTGTGATTCCATATTTATTGCAGTATGGGTCTAATTAGAAAATATTAAGAAATCGAATTAAAAAAGATTATTCGATCTTTAGATCGAGAGAAAAAAATGGTTGCCTGTAAAGTCGGTTTTACGGGCGAAGATTTTACGTGACAACGTCTTTTTCTCGGTAGAATATTTATTGATATGAATATAATTAAATTGCACAATAGGAACAAGGAATTAAATGAAAATAAGAACGTAACGTTACCGAGCGTTACACTTTTTCATAAGTGACTCCCAGCCGCAACCTAATTTAAGACGTTGTCACGTCAAAAAATCGAGATGTTATGAGAATAGTTTAAACCGCGATTCAAATCTGAATTCAGAGTTCCATTCAAATTAGACATGTTCTAAATTCGTACTGACGGGATCGAGTCAGTGCGCTAGCCCCTAGCCCTCAAAACTAATACTAATAAGGTAGGTATTTCGGAAATCGGACCGGAAATCACGCCCAGATGTCATTTAAATATCTGACATTCGTTACGTTACGAAAGTAGGTACCTATGACTGGGTTTTGGAGGTCAAATATTATGCAGTCGCTCCATGTTAAATAATATTTAAGCTGCATCCCGTTAGACTGGAAGTGCGACCATGACATAGTTAGTTGGGGTTAAAACGCTCAGCGGACGATGGATACTTCAGAATCGGACCGGACATTTTTGTCGAATTCGGATAGGATAAAGCGAAAACGCTCTGCTAGATTAGATCAGGTTAAGCTACGCTTGCCGCGGTTGGTCTGTGGATGGGTGACCATCTTTACATACCGAAACCCCTCCGTGCCTCGGAAAGCACGTTAAGCCGTTGGTTCCGGCTAGCATTCGTGGATCTTTGACAGTCGTTACGGGTAGTCAGAAGCCCGAAAGTCTGACAATCAGTGTTACCAAGGGGTATCGTATTACCCAGTAACTGGGTTGTGGAGGTCAGATAGGCAGTCGCTCCATGTAAAATACTGGTATTCAGCTGCATCAGCACCCTTATTGCGTAGCACACTATTACTCTTAATTTGAATCATTTTGAAGCTTATTGCTAATCCATTGATCCTTAAGTTCGAAAAATATGTCTGCTCAACTATGTAAATAACGCAATGAATGTTGTTGAACTGTCAAAATGAAACCAATTGCTACTAGTAGTGTGTTATGCAATTACCCTGCCGGTTAGACTGGAAGCCGACCCCAACATACCTAGTTGGGAAAAGGCTATAGGCAGATGATGATGCTTTGCTAGATTACTGTAACAAACTCCCATATTTTATCAGTGCAAGTGTGCAACTCACCCCGTTAACAATGCAAGCGTGTATAATACATTGAATATCAACCCCTAATATGCTTTATTCAAATCTGCACAATATTTACGCAATTACATCAATTCGATACGGACAGTTGTCTGTTGGCAAGGGGTTAATGTCAAAACAACGCTTTGGAAGCCATTTTTTATAGTTTTGATATTATTAATAAACCAGGCTATTATTGTCGCACTGCTGGGACACAGGCCTCCTGTCTGTGAGAGGGACTGGGCCGTAATTCACCACGCGGGCCCTTTGCGTGTTGGTGGATGGAGCATGTCTTCGATTTTTTTGTTCTAAGACATGCCAGTTTAGGACAAAAAAAAATCTCCCTTACGCTCCACCCAGAGCGGGAGGGGTCATTTGATGATTGCCCATCCGCAGAATAAAAAAAAGACAAGAAGGGAAAAGACAAGACATGCCAGTTTCCTCACGATATTTTTCTTCACCGTTTTGAGAGCAGTTGTGATGAAATAATTTACCCGTCTGCCTTCAAAGCAAGAGTAAACAGGCATCTACTGGGCACCCTCGTTCCATCATAGTCCTCATCCATCGCTTTCCACCAGGATACAGCAATATAAAAAAACTGGCCAAGTGCGAATCGGACTCGCACACGAAGGGTTCCGTATCACAAGGTAAAAACACCGAAAAAAACACGTTTGTTGTATGGGAGCTCCCCTTAAATATTTATTTTATTTTTAGTATTTGTTGTTATAGCGGCAACAGAAATACATAATTTGTGAAAATTTCAACTGTCTAGCTATCGCGGTTCTTGAGATACAGCCTGGTGACAGACAGACAGCGAAGTCTTAGTAATAGGGTCCCGTTTTTACCCTTTGGGTACGGAACCCTAAAAATCAAATGGTAAAGTGCGCGATCCTTTCTACTGGGCCACCACTGCTCACAGCGAGGAAGTGTAACAAACAAACATACAAAATCATCAAATATTTTTTTTTCTTTTGCAACTAAGGCGATGTCGTCTATTCTGCTAGAGCGTCGTCTTTTCTCTTTATAATATTAGTTTCTATAGACAAATGTCAACGTCAGCTGTTCTGTCACCCTGTGTTGCATTTTATAAGTCACACTCTAGTTAGGGTCACGTCCAAAGACTACAATATGATGCTGTATAAGTCACGTCCTATTGTGTTGAATGTCGGTAACCGATGTGTTGGCAGTAACCTGTCAGTAACATTCGGTTTATGGTGTGATACTGATTGTTAAACTATGTTATGAACGGATATTCAGCAACTATCCAGTATCCGGCCTAATTTTAACATCCGGCTAATAAAATTATTATTTTTCTGAGCCGTCAGTGTTTTTAGTAAAGTCTATGTTCACTGCGAAATTAAAACCGCTACCTCGTATACCTAGTATAAAAAAAAACCAATAAAGAAAATTTTACAAAACACTGGGTATGATGACTTGAAATAATTAATTTAAAGACTCGAAACCTGACACTGAATCAAACGAAGCACAATGGGAACAAGCACGCACACTTACATACAGATACACACACACACACATACACATACTTTTTCTTTCTTTCTTTTACCATACGACACTCGGAATCACCTATAGAGGTATGAGAAATAAAACTGCAATCAACTAAACTCTGCTTGCGAGATGCAGGATTTTGCGTGACGTCAGTATGACGCGTTGTTATCATGTGGCGTTGTAGATACCGCTACACACCTAAGTACTCACTCGGGAATTCGTACCCCCAGCCCCAAGATACAGACGAACTGTCTAGTCTGGCAAATAATGTATATTGTAACCTATGTAGCTCATCATCTGCCTAGCCTTTTCCCATATTGGGGTCGGCTTCCAGTCTAACCGAATGCGGCTCACCAGTATTTTTACATAAAGCGACAGCCTATCTGACCTCCACAACCCAATTGAGTAATACGATACCCCTTGGTAAGACTGATGGTTGTCAGACTTTTCTGACTTTTCTGACTACCCGTAACAACTGTCAATGATCCACGAATGACAGCCGGGACCAGCGGCTTAACGTGCTTTCCGAGGCACGGAGGGGTCACGGTATGTAAAGATGGTCACCCATCCACAGACCAACCGCGGCAAGCGTAGTTTAACCTGATTATTATTTAGCCACGGGCCCCTCATAAAAAGAACATCAGTATTTTTGCGAATTCACTCAAATGACATGCAAATACATCGATCTTCACGTGAAGATCGTTAATGACCCGAATTGCGCGGGTCAAATACATCGATATATTTGACCCGCGCAATCGCCATATTATGATTCATAATGTTATCCTTTTATGATTCTGCCAAAGTGGCCTTTATAAGCCCCCTGGTCATACACACACGAAGGTTGCGAGTACCACCCACGTGAGCTTTCTGAAGAACCTTACCAACAAGGTCACTATCCGTCCTTCTAGGGTGCCCCCTCTATTTCCACTCACTTCCAAAAAAACGAATTTCCATAATAACTACGAATCCTGCTACCCCCATTAACAAAGTAACAGGCGTAAACATAAACGTATATTTTCAAAAAGATTGCTTTTCCATCTACAAGCCACAGTTACCCATATCCAATCTTTTACGATCTTCTTTTACCGCAATAACCAACTGTTCTGCCTTACCTCATTAAATCTAATATTTAGCTTAAAGAAGTAAAATTCATGTGATGCTTTTTTAGTCCAAAAAAACAAAACTTAAAACCAACTTTTCCAACGAAAAAATAAAGTCCAAAATCAATTGTATCAAACAAAACCGGTTATAGACTCCCGAACAGCCAATAACAATGAGGGGCGGGGCCAATTTTGAAATTGGAACGATTTTTTCTTTAGAACATCGTTCTTCTTTTACGCTCAGTCGGTGGTTGAAAATCGGGGGAGCAAGACGTCTGGAAGTTTGCGAATTGATTTGATTTTCAATGAAAAATTGTGTCAATTTGCGCATTTGAATGTTAAAGGAATATGGTTGTTACTGTTGTATTTTTTAGGGCTTAAGAGGAAATTGAGAGAGTATCAGCTGTTTGAATGGGGGGGGGGGGGTGTTGGGGTGTGAAAGCGACGGTCTGGCAAGTGGCAATGTTAATTGGGAATGCTGTTATTGCAAGCTTGGAGTTTCAATTGATTAGGCTTTATTTGATGTTGTTGTAGGAGTTTTATTTATACCTATGTTGGTGTTAAAGGTGAATACAATGGGCTAGGATGTTGCCATGTTTTTACTTCTTAAGTTAAACAAAAGGTAACTTAGATAGGAGGGATACTTACTTAGTTTTTTTTATTGAAAGTAATAGGTACTTGCTTAAAATATTTTTTATTGAATTAGAATTATTTTTTTAGTAAGATTGAGGTTTACATAGCATAATGTTAATCTAATCTACTGACTTACTGTAATTATAACTTCGGGGGCAGTATATGGGAGAGGCTTACACTAGAGGATCTTTACAGCCGGAACACATGAAGTAAGAAATATGAGTAAACTAGCTGCGCCCCGCGGTTTTACCCGCGTAAATGTCGATCCCGTGGGAATATCGGGATAAAAAGTAGTTTATATGTTAATCCAGGGTGTCAGCTACCTCGATACAAAATTTTATCAAAATTGGTCCAGCCGTTTGAGCGTGAAGAAGTAACAAACATATAAACACACACACACACACACACACCCCCACACACTCACAAACTTTCGCCTTTATAATATTAGTGTGATGTTACCGAGTTGATGTTAATGCCTATGGCAGACTGTGACTATGGAGATTTGATTATCAATTTTGTTCTTGAATTTGTAAATTGACGCTTTTACGACAAAAGCGTCAATGTAGTCCGCAAAATTCATCTTGCGTTTTTAGGGTTCCGTACCCAAAGGGTAAAAACGGGACCCTATTACTAAGCCTCCACTGTCCGTCTGTCCGTCTGTCACCAGGCTGTATCTCATGAACCGTGATAGCTAGACAGTTGAAATTTTCACAGATGAATTTTCAAAAAATACTAAAAACAGAACAGACGTGTTTTTTTCGGCGTTTCTGCCTTGTGGTACGGAACCCTTCTTGTGCGAGTCCGACTCGCACTTGGCCAGTTTTTTGCAATTTTTTGGCCCCAGTTTTTTGGCCAGTTTTTTGTAGGTGAGTATCAAGTTATATGTTGATCTATATGATTCGCAACCGTAACAAATATTTATTTATAGAAATATAATCGGAATTATAATGGAATTTGCCACATTATTTCACGATTTGTTGCCTAATAAATGCTACTCTTTCTTTCCACATATAAGTTGTGTATTCGCCACAATATCAATCCAATCTCCAATCCACAAATATAACAATAACTCACAAAAATCCAATATGGCGCCCGTTTTGATATTATCAAAGCAACATTTATCGCTTTGTATCAATCGTGAACGGGTTTTGTTACAATAAAACGCGGGCGGGACCGAGGGCAGAAACTAACTCCATGAAAAACAACTCCGGATACCCCTTTTTACTTATGAATACAACACACATACCTATTTGTCGGATAATTTTATTTTTACATACGAAAAATATAAGAAAAGCCTTTATGAAGGTTATAATAAGAGGGATTTTAGACTGACTGGATGGTTCACGCAATTTTGTAAGTCGATAAAACGACAAACAAAGCTTGACCTCTTGGCTCTAAATTCAAAAAGGTATACGGGGATCAAACAAAGATGGTGGTCGTAACAAAAGCGCGCTAAAAAGCCACCCCGTGTTCGGATACACGCCCCTTTCTGAAGAACCACTCCCTTAAACCCCAGTCGTTGTTCAAACGTCGGACGAGGAAGACGTGTATGAATTTTTTTGACGCGTATCCGAGCGCGAATTTTGAATTTTTGGCATCGAACTTTAGTGATAGTGATGAGCCGTATTATAAATAACTGTTTTAATTTTTTTTTTGTTTATTGTGCCAATAGTATTGTAAATTAAATAGTTTTAATCAAAACATATTATGTACCCAACAGATTTAAAGAATGGACAGTTAAAACTGAACACGTTCGGGAAACAATTAGACCATAACATTATGTTGAAAACGATTCAAAACTTTTGCTATAACAAGTCAAGTGCGGGACCATTTAATATGACGTCACCGTTTCTAGTCGACAATATCCTGCACCAGCAGAAAACGGAGCTACACAATCAGTACATAAATCAGCAAATAGAAAATTACGTCCGTCAAAATTACGAAAGATCTCGAGAAAATACACCAGATATGGACGAATCAAAACTCGCGGAATGTGACGAAGAGCGACACGAAGAATCGATTGAGGATTCAAAGATAGAAGACGACGATTCAAAGAGCAGAGACGATGATTACGTCAAAAATGGGGTTTACTATAATAACGAATACTATCCACGGAACGAAGAAGGCCGGCCAACGGAAAAAGAGGTTTTAAACGTTCCAAATTTGATTCGGCGCTGTCAAAGTTGCGGGTCGTACGACTGTCCCCCTTTTTCTTGCAAGAAGTCTGGCATAAGAAGGCTAGAGGAATTAGAAAAGAGGTTTAACCTTAATTATCATGAGAATTCAGGGGATGAGGCGGATAAGCATGAAGGGAAGGGGTACACGGATGAGTTGGTGAGGTCCTGTGAGGAGTACACCGAACAAAAAAAGCCCTTGTTGAAATTCAGTGTTAGTGCCATTTTGGGCGAAGATAGTTTGAAAAGTAGCAACGTGAACGGTGAGTTTTGTTTTTCTTTTACTTGTTAACCGACTTCAAAAAATATAAGGAGGGTGAATGTTTTTTTTTGTACACGTATGTGAGATATCTCCGGCAATTGTGAATCGATTTCGAAAAATATTTTTTTAATGCATAGGGTATATTTAAAGGTTGGTGTCATAAAAATTTGATTAACTTTGCTTGGGTAGTTTTTGAGTTATTTTCAATAATACGTATTTTTCCACTTAGTTTATATTGATGATGTTATTATAAATTCCTGTCTTGATATTTACATAGTAAGCAGTGTTATACGAATTTGTGTGGAGTAGGTAGGTACAATAAAAAAGTGAAAAATAAAAACTTTATTACAAAAAAAACAACCGACTTCCAAAAAAAATATTACTACAAAGTGAATAATAAACTTTAATTTCGGAAGTCACGAAAACAAAATCGTCTGTTTCATACATTTTGGTTAAGCAGTACGGTATTGAACTTTTGTTTTAAACAGCTGATTTTTTTCGTGATTTCTAAGTTAGTCCCATAGTGAAAGTTGTTCATATTCATGGGTAGAACACCCTGTAAAAATTTGGAACCGGTAAAAAAATCATCCGGTATATCTTTGAGAGTCGTTACGGATAGCCAGAAGCCGAAAAGCCTGACAACCAGTCTTACCAAGGGGTATCGTGTTACTTCAGTAACTGGGTTCTGGAGGTCAGATAGGCAGTCGCTCCATGTAAAATACTGGTATTCAGCTGCATCAGGTTAGACTAGAAGCCGACCCTAACATAGTTGGGGAAAGGCTAGGCAAATGATTATATTTTATATTTATGTACAGTCACGAGCACTAATATGTCAACACTTGGCAACTTTCAATTGCGGTTTTTTCGTGAATAACGAATGCAACGTTGAAATACGACACTTTACACAAACCTATGGGTTCGAAAATACGTTGTTCGTTACAACATAAAATTTCATTCAAAACTAAAGGAGAAAATCGTCCTTGAATAAAGCCAAGTGTATACATACTTATGCTCGTGACTGTACGTGTCTATGTGGATAGCTATACAAGTAGAGGAAGACCAAAGAAACGATGGATGGAATGTGTGAATGATGATATGGTTAGAAAGGGGGTGACTACCGAGATGACGACTAATAGCGAAGTATGGAAGAAGAAGACATGTTGCGCTGGCCTCAAATAAATTGGTATTAGGGCAGAAGAATTATGATGACGTATTTACGTATGTGGTCCTTCGAGCCGGATGAGTGAGAATGATACTTTCGAGAAGACTAACGTATTGATACAGGAAACGAGCCTCTTGGACATTTAATATATTTTATATTGAATTCAGTAGGCTTTTAACCAATATATAAGTTATACTTACACTAGAATTATTTTAGGCATAATTTAATATTTTCCTCATAATATTAATATGTAACATTGTAATGATGTAACTACTATGTAATTTATACTTATGTGAACTTATGAATAAATTATTATCTCCTTTATTTCATTAAATAACACATATAAATTATATTTTTAAATATTAGAATATAAAAAATATAAAAACATTTAAAAATATAAAAAATAGTAGCCCACCGGTATCGGGAACAGGGTCCAAGCTACCGGCGGTCAGGGCTCCAGAGAGAGGAACCTCCTAACAATGCGAGCCGTGTCCAGAAGTACCGCTTTCTGAATCAAGCCCTTGATCCAGCTGCCCAACGAGAGCCTCCTTAGGTGTTGGTCGAGGCTCTTGGCTATTAAATTATTATTATTTCGTTTATTCGTCTTTTTTTTTCTTATCTAATTACATTTTTAAATATTTCTTAATAAATAAAAGTAAGTATAAAAAACATTTAAAAATATAAAAAAATAGCGATCCGCCGGTGTCGGGAGCAGGGTCCAAGCTACCGGTGGTTAGGGCTCCAGAGACAGGAACCTCCTCACAATGCGAGCCGTATCGAGGAGTACTGCCTTCTGAATCAGGCCCTTGATCCAACCGCCTAACGAGAGCCTCGATAGATGTTGATCGAGGCTTTCGGCCATCAGTCCATTGGCTGATACGACAATCGGCACAATGATAGCCGAGCTCACATTCCACATGTCAACAACCTCGTGAGCTAAGTCGAGATATTTAATTTGTTTCTCTTTCTCAGCTTTCACGAGGTTCCCGTCATGTGGAATGGTAACATCGATAATCATTGTGCGGCGCGCTAATCGGTCTATCACCACTATATCAGGCTTATTGGCAACAATAGTCCTGTCAGTAATGATAGACCGATCCCAGTACAATGTGACATGGTCATTTTCAAGAACTGGGTCGGGCACATACTTGTAGTACGGTACCTCAGAATCTACAAGTTTATATTTCAAAGCAAGTTGCTGGTGAATAATCCTAGCTACTTGGTTATGCCTGTGCAAGTACTCGCCGTTAGCCAGACGAGAACAACCAGAGATAATATGTCTGATAGACTCACCCGGACGGTGGCATGCCCGACACACGTCAACCGTCCCGTCCTTCATAATATGTCTCCGGTAGTTATTCGTTAAGATAACTTCGTCCATAATTGCACAGACAAAACCTTCAGTTTCCCCGAAAAGGTCACCAAAACGTAGCCAGGATACGGACGCTAAGAAGTCTACACCGGGCTCATGAAGAGCCCGATAGAAGCGCCCGTGAAGCTCCTTGCTTTGCCATACCTTCTTGCGGTCATCAGTAGAAAGTACTACAGGTTTGCGCCAGTTCTCTTTAGCCATGGAGAGCGGGGTGAGCCCCTTGTCCACTGCGACAACATCACGGTGCATACCCACTTCGGCTTTTAAAAAATATTCCCTGAGACTGCACACCTCGCGGTTGTGGAGGGTCTTCGCATTTAAAAAGCCTCGACCCCCGCACTTCCGCGGGATATACAGTCTCATCACCGATGATCGTGGGTGATGCATCCGGTTTGCCGTCAGTAGTGTACGGACTCTTCTATCCAGGGCGTCGAGTTCGGTCTGAGTCCATTTGAGTATGCCGAAAGAGTACATCAAAACCGGCATGACCCAACCATTGAAGGCGCGCACCTTATTTCCGCCCGAAAGAAGACTATTTAATACCTTCTTCAGGCGACAAAAGAAGCGCTCCTTCAACGATTGCTTCATGTCAGCGTCGTTGATGCCTAACGCTTCCGACATACCCAAATACTTATAGCTTTCGGATGAGGAGAGGGATCTGAGGCTTATGGAATCGGAGAGTTGAATTCCCTCGGATTCCATAATCTCCCCTCGCTTTACATGCATGACTGCACATTTATCCACACCAAATTCCATCCTGATGGCGCTACTGAAAGTGTCAGTTACCTTCAGTAGTTCCATCAGACGCAATTTGTTGGGGGCAAAGAGTTTTAAATCATCCATGTAAAGGAGGTGAGATATGACCTGACCACCTCTCTTTAACCGATAGCCTAGACCTGAATCCTCCAGTATTGTACTTAGAGGATTCAGGGCTAAGCAAAACCAAAGTGGACTCAAACTGTCGCCCTGAAATATTCCCCGTTTAATCCATACAGGCTCATCATTCCCCTGGATCTGTCGACATCCTGGATAACGAAGGACCGTCTTCCATTGCCCCATACACGACTCAAGGAAGGTGCGTAGAGTTGCATCTATCTTGTACAACTCCAGCACCCTCATGAGCCATGTATGTGGCACCGAGTCGTAGGCCTTCTTGTAATCTATCCAACATGTCGACAGATCCTTGCGGGATCGACGAACCTGTTGGCTAATGGCCATGTCTATGAGGAGTAGCTCCTTAGTACCGCGGGACCCATTCCTACATCCATTTTGAGAGGCAGACATAACCGAGTTACTCTCAATGTGTGTATTAATTTTCGCTCTCAAAATAGATGTAAGAAGTTTATAAACCGTCGACAAACACGTGATCGGTCTATAATTCTTGGGTTCCGCGGGACTACCTGATTTATGGAGCAGGTGGGTAACGCCTGTTGTTAGAAACTGCGGTAGCGACCCAGACTCTAAGGATGACTGGAACTGAGATGCCAGGCAAGTGTGTGACGAACTAATTAGCCATTTCAGCCAAAAATTGTGCAGTCCGTCCGGTCCCGGTGATTTCCAATTCGGTAACGGACGGACCGCTCTGGCAACGTCTGATGGCGTAATTAGGACTGTTTCCATTTCTGGTACAGACTCACACACTCGCTCGACATCCTGCATCCAGTCAGCCTCAGTATGACAGACGGGCACCGACCAGATGCTGCACCAGAATGCACTTGTATAATAAGTACTACCTAAGGTTAACTTTAGCAGACGCTAAAGTTAACCTTAGGTAGTGCGACTGGCTATAATTTAACGCGGGTTCCAGTCGAACATTCAAGCAAATTCAGCACGGGGTGTCAAATATGTTAATAGGTTTTTTGTTTAGGAAATGACAGTCCTAGTTTAGTCGGCAATATGTAAAGACGTTCTGTCAATATAAACGTGAAGAAATCGTATCGTTGTTTGATTTATTTCTTAGACGGGGTCAATAACCCTTCACAGTAGATACTTCATCTTGATAGGAGATTCTCGGAGTCCTGGTCGCCGCCGCCGCCGGTAGGCAACAATTTTTTTTTTTTTTTGATATAAGTAACTTAACGTCTTCGGAATAGAGTCAATTACGGAATTAGATATTTTATATATTCAACCTGAAAAAATTAATAAAGGTTTTTTTTTTTGGACTTGTAACATTTTTAGGAAATATTTTGTTGTGTCATGAGCGAATAAAATTTTAAGATAATTCATAATTATAATTTAACATCTGTGGGATAGGATTTGCGAAATAGTAAAAAACAAACTAAAGTGTAAATAACGTTTAACCCGCATAAGTGTCGATCCCGTGGGAATATCAAGATTAAAATTATCCTATGTGTTAATCCTGGTCATAAACTATCCGTGTGCCAAATTTCATTCTAATCCGTTCAGTAGTTTTTGCGTGAAAGAGTAACAAACATACAAACACACTCAAAAACTATCGCCTTTGTATAATTAATGTGATAGGTATATAAGTATAAATAACTATATAAGTAGGAAGGATATAGGTACCTAATATTGCACGTTTTCAATTTAAATATTTCTTAGTCTGTAATCCGTTTGCATGTTTTATGCTTATATATAAAATTCAAAGTCCTGACTGACTGATATATCAACGCACAGCCTAAACCGCTGGTCCTAGAGACATGAAATTCAGAGGGTGTGTTCTTTGTGAAGAGTAGGTATCCACTAAGAAAGGGTTTTTCGAAATTCCACCCCTAAGAGGGTGAATGGGGGATGGGTGAAATTTCACGCGGACGAAGTCGCGGGCAGAATGTAGTCCTAGTTATACAGGAAAACCTATTATTATCCATACAATACACGTGCTCTGTAACATACTTTAAGTATCGCAGTTGTGGTTCATAATCAGCCTATAATGTTCCCACTGCTGGGACACAGGCCTCCTCTCAGTAAGTGGGAGAGGGCCGCAATCCACCACGCGGGCCCAGTGACTATATTTTGAAAACAAAACCAGAGTTTAAGTTTTCCGAAGAAAACCCACGACATTTACTTGAAATGTACTTGTGAGCGCGTTTATGTCTTTTGTTATAAAAACGCAGTAATACAAACTGCTACGACCAGTGCTACGTACGAGTATCTATGAATATGTTACAATGTGTAACTGAATTAAAGCAAGTTATGAAAGTACATAATAAATATTAAATTATTATAATAAATTATTTATTGATCTCGCATGTATTTAAATTATAGGAAAGCACGGCATTATCAATTGTTAGCGTACTAGTACATCATACAATAAATAGAAAATAAGACACTAAAACAAATCAAAACAATTAAAAGATAATTTGAATACTACGTTATGACTCAAAATACTGTTTTTTTTTTATACAAACGATTTACATATTATTAAAATTATACTTTTCCTAAATATACACAATTTACCACCGAAAACATCAAGACTGCAACGGTGGAACAGTCATTGCATCTTCTGAGGATAAACGAGAGGGGTGCATTTTTTTTTAGGGGGGGGGGGGGGTTTAATTAATTTCTATCCTTTTTAATGTAGGTAATTTTTTAACTTAAGTGGCAGTGGGCAGGGCACATTGCTCGCAGAACAGATGGCCGATGGGGCCGAAAGGTTCTGGAGTGACGACCGCGTATCGGAAGACATAGCTTTGGAAGGCCTCCCACAAGGTGGTCCGACGACCTTGTGAAGGCCGCAGGAACCCGTTGGATGCGAGAAGCACAAAACCGGTCAAAGTGAAGGTGCTTGGGGAACGCCTATGTCCAGCAGTGGCCGTCTTTCAGCTGAAATGATGATGGATGATGAATTTTTTATCCAAAAATATTTATCTATAAATTGCAGTCACACTTATACTGTACAGTCAATACAAACCAAAATGGATGGAGACCACCACGACCCCTGTATGTTGCATGCACACATAAACACAATGTTTTGCGTGCATTACGCACTACCGCAAACAGGAAATTTTCACATAAGAAATAAAAATCGTTTCCAGATCACTACACTATTGACGAATACTTATATGACGAATTAATTTAGAACTACAATTTATTAACGTTGACATTGAATAATCATCATCATCTGCCTGCCTTTTCCCAACTATGTTGGGGTCGGCTTCCAGTCTAACCGGATGCAGCTGAATACCAGTATTTTACATGGAGCGACTGCCTATCTGACCTCCACAACCCAGTTACTGGGTAATACTATACCCCTTGACATTGAATAATATTGACATTTTTAATTATTTTGACATAGATATCTGACATTTTAATAATTCCTCATTTAGTTTTGACATAATTGGAGTATGAAATAATATGTAATCGTTCAATTTATTTTCTAATTCAATACCATAACTATGCATGATTTTCAAATATTTTGTTTAGTAAATTTTAATTTGTAATCCTCGGCTAGACTCGCACACCATATTTGTACGCCTTCTGGCATAACATAGCGCTCTGTTGATCAAACATAACATCTGTATTTCTTTACCTATGTTAACAAATAAATAAATTATTATTATTCTCTTTATTTCATCAAATAACACATAAATTATCTAATCTATCTAATCTAACTAGCCTGTACTGTCCCACTGCAGGGCAAAGGCCTCCCTCTCCCTTTTCATAAATAAATTTATAAATAACATAAATTATATTTTTAAATAATAGAATATAAAAAAATATAAAAAATAAAAATCGTTTCCAGATCACTACACTATTGACGAATACTTAAAATAAATGACGAATTAATTTATTATTATTAGCACACCAAAAATAAAAGTCGTTTCCCAGCAATTATTTTTGTGCTATGTTATTTAGTTTGATGTACAGAATGCGTAGTTGTCGGCTATGTGATGGGTCTTTTTACAAGCTTGTATTTAGTTTCACCTGTCCCGGTGTCTGTAATGAAATCTTGCAAGTTAAATTTGACCCACTTCCCGGTTTCCGATTGAGCTGAAATTTTGCATGCATGTATATCGCGTAACAATGCAATATTATGATAACATGGAGCTGCTTAAATAAAAGCTTGTTTTAAAAAAAGCTTTACTTTTAATTTTACACACTGTATGTACATATTTGACGGACCGTCCCATCGGACTATGAGAGTGAGAGAAGAGGGAGTGCACCTATGTCTGCGCGCACACTTGTACACTATAATATCTCCCGCGCCGAAGGCTAGTCTCCGTTGAGATTGGCCACCGTGGCCGAAATACGGTCTGGAGTACTTTTATTTATTTATGTACTAGCAGCGTTCCGCGGTTTCACCAGCATAAGTATCGATCCCATGGGAATATCGGAATAAAAACTATCCTATGTCCTTTCCCGGGACCCAAACTATCTCTATACCAAATTTCATCTAAATCGGTTCAGCGGTTTAAGCGTGAAGAGGCAACAGAAAGACAGACACACTTTCGCATTTATAATATTAGTATGGATTTGAAAACAGGTCGACGCCGACGGCGAATCTTCCGGGCAGAAGTTACCTACCGTCACCTGCAATAACAAGCGGTTTCCCAATGTCCTGTCATTATTGGAGACATTAACTGCGTCTTATTTGTTACTTACTGGAAGATCGATCGTCCATTACCCGTAGGTTCATGTCATCCGTTTAGAAAAAAAAAATTGTGCAATGTTATCATCTGCCTAGCTTTTTCCCAACTATGTAGGTACGTTGGGGTCGGCTCCCAGCCTAACCGAATGCAGCTGGGTACAAGTATTTTACATAGAGCGACTGCCTATCTGACCTCAACTATCCAGTTACTGGGTAATACGAAACCATTTGGTAAAACTGGTTGTCAGACTTTCGGGCTTCTGACGACCCGTAACGACTGTCAAAGATCCACGAATGACAGCCGGCACAAACGGCTTAACGTGCTTTCCGAGATACGGAGGGATCTTGGTATGTAAAGATGGACACCCATCCACGGAACCAACCGCGGCAAGCGTAGCCTAACCTGATGAATGATAAAGTATGTAGTTTTAAAATAATTAAAAGGAACGTAATTTTCTGCGACGCTAGAAAGATATCGAAATTCCTTCATGCATCTTTTTTTCTTGTCTTTGTAATAGAAACCGCTTTCTTAAATTTCTCACTGCAAAACAAAAAAAACTGTTTTTTTTTTGTCCCAGAATGATCGCTATTTGTAATATCTCAATGGCAAGAAATAACATCGCGTCAAAATAAAGAAATTAATTAACTTCACCGAAAAAAGAACTATAAAAACGAAAATAACACGTTAATAACGGTACAATAACGTTATATCGTTGCTACATCTTAATTCACTAAAGGCAAGTAGCAATATGGCTTCGGGGAGTTTTTCAATAAAATGTTGGCAACATCTGGCCGGACACTTAAGCGCGGGGGCGGGAGCGAGACAGCGCTATACATAACTCTGATCCCAAGAAAGAGATAGATATAATTCGAGGGGTTACCAACGAAATTAATATGTCCTTTTCCTAACATAACGTTAGGAAGTAAGTTGCTTTTTATATTATTTTATTATTGATGTCGTTCGTTGATACGGTCTTATTGTCTGCCGATATTAGGAACGAAGCAATTACGGGGAAATAAAGATAGTGTTGTTAGTGGGAAATATTGTAGTTAGGGGCTGGGAGATAGTTTTTTTGTGGGTTTTCTTTTTACGGTGGAGCGTTGGTTTAGCTATCTGAATAGAAAGCTGTGCTGCTGGCGAGTTGGTTGCGCCACTTCTTCTTAACTAAAGCACTAGGAAGTGGTGAAGATCAGGCGTTTTGGGGAACTGTCTTAAAAATGTAGTTTTGACGTTTAAAAATTGCTGATTAATAGCCTAGTTTGAATAAATGACTTTTGATTTTGATTTTAAATCGTTGCTTAGTATCGTTAAATGAGATCTTGGATGGTCTTCCTTTGACTTGATAAAAGTGGATTATGTAAAAGATGACCTTTTATTTTCTTTTTATGTAATCTCACCCGGTTTGTGAAAACTTGCGTACAATGTTTTTGTACGCAAGTATTCGCAAAAAAAAAAAAAAAAAGAAAGAAAAATAACCACACATTTTTTTCTAGTTTTGTTTAAACTAGAAAAAAATGTGTGGTTATTTTTCTTTTTTTTTGCTGTGCCTGACAGCTTAGGGTCCATAATGAACACAATTTCTTACTTTTTGAACTTATCACTTAGGTACACATTGTGGAATGCAAATAAAATATTGAGTATTGAGTAGATTTAACTTGTTAAAGTTATAAGTACCCCAATTTTAATTTCATGTACTTTTTTTTTTGTTAAACCTATGGAAGTTAAAATTAATAGGTCAATAAAAAATTGATGTTTATACCGGCTGTAACGCATATCAGGAAACTGGTACGGGATATACAGTGGCCGTAACACACAGAGGAGCAAAGTCTGTGAGAAGCTTGTCGCGTTGAACATGTAATTTTCTTTTTTTCCAATTCAAAAATGTTTAGGTACCCACCACACTAATGCAACCCCCATACCATCGTAAAGTAGAGACATTAATTTGTCTATTCCACCCTATTTTATTTCTGTACAGCGCGGGTAAAGTTACCATACAATGGTGCCCAATGACCTTTAAAACCAAAAATGGTTAGCCAAAACTGCGGAAAGCTCAATAAGATATCTTTTAAAACAATATCCAATAACCCGACAAACCGAGGCGAAGTCGCGCCAAAAATCTATATTACAACATCTGCTAACACAAGAAATAAGAACAGAAAAGCAAAATTCTGAATCGGGAGTTATAAAATTATGCATATCGGTCCCTGGGCTCATATTAACATGTCATTCCCGCCATATTGCGATCATATTCGAATTCGGAACGTTCACTCACTACGTTTTACTGCCAATATACTTTTACATCCGAAACAGACGATCTTCAACCTTAGACGGTTTGACACAAAGCATTTATTTTTCTGTATGCAAACTTTATTTTTGTCCAAGTATATATTAGTCGATTTTCCGAATCGGATTTTTTTTATGGACGTCGTAAAGTTTGCCATGGATATCGTTTTAGTAAGTTCAGTTCGATTATCAAATGATTGGGACGGATACTTTTCTTTAGTAACAGGTGGGGTAAATTATTATTTTGTTAGTTTAGGCTGTACGTGATTGTCGGTGCCTGAAGTTGTTATGAAAAAGTTAATGGGTGGGGTCGAAAAGGGGTTAGCGTTTATGGAATTAGTTTTAGGATTTTGTGTTAGAGTTGGAGCGGATTGAGGTTTTCCTTTATTTTGGTAATATTTACGGGTGGATATTTTGCGTGGTGGACACACACTTCTTAATAATTCATTTTGGACTGAGTTTAGAGATATGCATGTCAAATAAGTTTCGTTTGTTACACTATTCGGTAAGTACTAGAAAAACAAGATTTGGTTGATGGCCGCGAAAAAACAAAGAGACGCCAATTTCATTAATACATTATTATTCATAGTAACACATGAGCTGTCCTTTTACTGCGTCTACTTAAAAGTCCGACTATAGGTACACGTCCTAGAACCAAAACGAAGTTACTGTCAGCCTTCATCCTTCAAGCTGGGTAAAGGTCTCTACCACATGACTTTTAGCTATTTCGATTTAATGTTTATATATATGAGATCCACTGTTTTTATGATGCTAAAAATAGCTCAATTGCCTACATTTTGACAGTCAATATTTCCTAATTCTCCCGAAAATGCTGTTGACTTTAAATCCAGTAGCGAATATTCGTTTGGTTTTGAATTGAGTTTTCTACCAGCAAACCTTTTCGAACAGAGATTTTACTAACATTTCCAAATCAAATGAGACCTTACATGAACACATGTTTCCACAGAATGTATGTAGTTTACACACGCACTAAACTATAAGTACAAATAACCGCTAACGCACTCGCTAAATGTTCTACACCTGTTAAATGTTTGCGTTCCAATTTTGAAACACTCCGCGCCCGTTGCACACGACCGCAGACACGTTCTGAATTTAAACGAGCCAATGGCAACGCGATAACGCGTTCGGGTTTCCACGGAAATTGTCGATTGCGGTCGACGGGTTAGGATGAATTTTATTTAAGTATGTGTATGTAAATTTTAGGGTTTCTACCATTGGGGTAAGTAGAAGGGATTGTCACTTTGATATTCCATAATAAGGGTATGTTGCGTGCTTTGGTACCATGCGAGAGTGTCATTCAAAAGGTGACACAGATTTTAGCATGAACTCATACTATAGTGAACCTTCTTGAACTTTTAAAAAGCATTTGACTTGCTTAATAGTAACATTTTGCTGCGACAAGTTGGAAAATATAATTTTCAGGAGTGGTTTTTCTTTATATTATTTCCGCGTCTACACTTTTCACTGTACGGTACCCAAAGATTAAGATGTTATTGTCATCTACATTACAATATTTTTAGAGTCTCTAAAGGAACTATAACAGGCCCAATTCTGTTCTTATTAACGAAATATTGGATGTTTCATGCCTTAGAAAAATAAGTAAATTTCATATTTAGAAATTGCCAACGCACGGCGAACTTACGTGTAAATCAACTTAGACAAGAATATACCTTGTGTATAAAAGAAGCACACAGCATCAATTCCATAGTTTCCATTACTCCATCCATATTGCGCACATTATTTGCGAATTTTTTAACACTCAATGAATTTTTCAGTATAAATAAACTATAATTGTAAAAACGGAAAATGTTGATGTGTCGTTCTGCCTCTTATATAGTTTATGTCCTAATAGGCTTACAGTATTCAGTAGCATAATTCTGAAACGTAACATAATATGTCTGGAACACACAGGTAACCGCAACACAGATTGTGACGTTAATATTCGTAACAAGCCGGCTTGGTGCATTGTTTTATGTTAACATTTATAGGTGTCATAGCAGCCGGAGAGCTGGCAGGTTCATTATGTCGTGAACAGGTCTGACGAGGTTTTTTTTGTGGCAAAAATAATTATTTAAACTCTCAGGAATAGAATAGAGTATTGTGCACGAATCATCATCTACCTAGCCTTTTTCCAACTGTGTGTGTAACTTCCAGTCTAACCAGATGCAGCTGTTAACAGTATATTACATGAAGATACTGCCTAACTGCTCTCCACGACCCAGCTACTTAGTAATAAAATCCATTAATTAATATTATAAATTCGAAAGTAACACTGTCTGCCTGTCTGTCTGTCTGTATGTTACCTTTGCACGCCTAAACCACGGAACGGATTTCGACAAAATTTGGCAGAGAGATAGATTGCATCCCGGGGAAGGACAAAGGATAGTTTTTATCCACATACCTCGCGGGCGAAGCCGCGAACAGAAGCTAGTGTACGAATAATTATGATGAAAGTTAAGATTTTTTTAAAGAGCAGGGCTTTTTACATTTAGCATATATACGATTCGTCTACGTTCGATTTACAATTGCATACGTGAATGATACCGCCGTTTTTAACTATGCTATTTCTATTAAGGGGATTACAGGACCTAAACGCAAAAAACGCAAGTTTTAGAAGCAATAAAAGTATATAATCGACTACAGTAAACAAAATCAGAAAAATATATGATATTCTTCAGGATATGTAGATAGTGTGTTGAAAACATAATACAACTAATTTGGTACGATAGAAAAAAAAACATGAATATACCTCTAAAAACTTTCTTTTTTACAATAAAAACCATACTGATATACATAAATCATTCTGATTTTTTGTCAGATTATTCTACAAGCAACATACTAAAGCACTAGTGTTTTAATTTTTTTCTAAACAATAGATTTTTTTGTAAATAGATTTAATTGCTCCATATTTTGTAATAAATTACCAGCGTTGTGTCATCGCGCTTCTCTTTATTTTCTATGCAGTCCGACAGTGACCGCGCTTTAGGTCATGTAAGCCCCTTAAATTTATAAGTATCACATATACCTACATGGGCACTTATGAAACGTCAGAACCTAGATGCACGGTTCTAATTGGTCGTTTCCTATGGAGAAGAGCCGGCAAGAGATCGGCTTTTATAATTCTAATCCTCTTTTATTTTTATAGGTCAAAAAAATATATAAGCATAAACGGTTAGCAACTAAATATTAACTTTTAGGTTACAATGCGACGGTTACAACAAAATCCTAGCAACGATATGCCAAAAAAAATGTACAATAATTGCCTATAAACTTTTTTTCCAATTTTTCCCAAAAAGCATAAAGTATCCCACAATAACAATTTTTACTTCCAAACAATAAACTGGGGACATAATCACAAAGAAATTAAATGCGACAATCCTAAGCCCGGCGGGATCGGGAGGGTCCAATAAAATTTGTCCCCTCGCCGAAATCAATTATTTTCTCACTTTCCCGCGAAAAAATTGGCGCCAAATAGCCGTTATTCAGGTACGACTCAATCGTTTTTCGAGTAGCGGTTAATTGAATAACGTTACTGTAACGTTAATAACCTTTTTTATTTTGATTACAGCCGGTCGATTCTGTAAAAATCTCACGTTGAAAACTTAGGTGAGCGTGGAGTGAGCTGTCAATAGTGTCAATTCCTAGCAAAAACAAACTCACATAACCTAAGTTTTCACGGTGAGATGGTTACAGAATCGCACTGCAGGTTTATTTATCATCGTATTTTCAATATTTGTTGTATGTCCATACAATGGGTTCATTGCTTGTATCAATTTTTAGACTAATTTTAATTTCAGTTCCAAACGCACTCTATCATTATTGTGTAAGTACCTGTCTTTCGAAATATGTTTTTTGAATGATGACAAATGATAAATGATTTTATTTCTGTACTAGCAGCGCCCCGCGGTTTCACCCTCATAAGTGTCGATCCCGTAGGAATATCGAGATAAAAAGTATTCTACGTGTTATCCTGATATATAAGCTATATTACTGTACAGTTTCATCAAAATCCGTTTTATAGTTTTTGCGTGAAAGAGTAACAAACATCCATGCACCCTCACAAACTTTCGTGTTTATAATATTAGTAGGAAGTAGGTTTGTACAAACACTTTTTTAATACAGTTGCTCAAAAAGTGGTGTATTGCAGGGACGTATAGCGTTCGGGATGTGGGCTATTACATAATAGTGCTTTTTTTTTACCTTTCCCGAACTCGTGCGTTCTCTTTCCCAACTGTCAAAATAAAAACCAACCATGAAGTTTTTACTAAAGAGTTTTTGTGATTCAATACAAATACGTATATTTCTAAAAAGAAGCTACTAATTTATTTCAGTATCAGATTTAATTGAATGAGTTAGGTTAGGTTTCATTTCATTTCATCTCATTAAATTTCATTTTCATTTCATATCAATAAAAAAAATATACTGAAGACCAAGCTGTATGGATAGTTCCCTTTGCCTACCAAAATGGGTGAAGAAAAAAAACACTGCTTTACAAAAAAAAATGATTAGTTAGTTGAGTTTAGTGTTTTTATTATTTTATTAAATTGCTTCATTTTTTCGCAACTGTATTAAAAATAGTCGTTCAGTACACCTGCGGAACCGTCATTGCAACTTGTTCCGACTGTCAACCCTCGCCTTCGGCTGCGCCTCGGCTCGGGTAGACATTTGTCGGTACTCTTTGCAATGACAGCCTTTCCGCACTTGTAATGAAATATACTATTACACGTCAATAAATCTTTTACATGTCGGTTTTTATTTTATGGTTATTTTATTATTCCTACTATTACTTGTTGTGAATATAGGCTTACTCTGTTCTGCATTTAAAGATGTAATTTATTTACTCATATCCCTAGGTGACAGATTCAATGTTTTGATGTTTTATAAAGTCTTAATGGACAACACTTCATGTGTTGTAGCGGCAATTTAAAAGCCCTAATAACACCGTTCATCATCTACCTAGCCTTTTCCCAACTAGGTTGGGTTCGGCTTCCAGTCTAACCAGATGCAGCTGAATACCAGTATTTTACATGGAGCGACTGCCTATCTGACTTTCACAACCCAGTTACTGGGTAATACGATACCCCTTGGTAAGACTGGTTGTCAGAATTTCGAGCTTCTGACGACCCGTAACGACCGAAAAAGATCAACGAATGACAGTCGGGTCTGAGGCACGGAACCTTAACAACTCCGATTAACAGAGATGACAATTTTTTTTAAAAGAGCATATGGAATTAATTAAAAAAAAATCTCTTTCAAAAACTACAAGCGACTAATAAAATATAATGGGATCATGGAATTCTTTAAAAAAATACAAAATTGTCAATGAGTGACTTACTAAAACATATCCTTCAAATCTTAAAATTCCACTTATCCTACACTTTCAACCCTCAAGAACCCACGTATCCAGAAAATATGCTCAGCCGATTAAGGTGAAGAAAATTCACCCCCCAGAGGGTGAAGGCGTTACCCCGGAAAAGTTTACCCCGAAACACCCCGAACGGTTAACGATTTAAAACGTTTCACCCCCGGTGTGATTTTAATTATTTTATTATAATAATATAGGGGTTGATTTCCTGAATGTTTCTGATAGGTTATTTGGGACTTTGGGTTTTTGCAGTTGGATAATTTGGTATTATCGAAGATTGAGTGGAGTAGTAATTTGAATATTCGTTTGTTTAGGTGTTAGGGAAGATGGTTAAGGGGCTTACATGACCTAAAGCGCGGTCACCGTCGGACTGCATAGAAAAGAAAGAGAAGCGCGATGACACAACGCTGGTAATTTATTGAAAAATATGAAGCAATTATTTAATTACAAAAAATCTATGGTTTGGACTAAAAAATTAAAACACTAGTATTTTAGTATGTCGCTTGTAGAATAATCTGACAAAAAACTAGAATGATTGTATGTAGTATGGTTTACAGCCGAGAGCGAGATACAGCCTGGTGACAGACAGACGGACGGACAGAGCGAAGTCTTAAGTAATAGAGTCCCGTTTTTACCCTTTGGGTACGGAACCCTGAAAACCAAATTCGACTAGAAACTCTTTAAAAATCAGTTTAATAGGGAAAACTGAAAAAAAGCAAGACAAGTACCTAATAGTGTAGTGAGTAGTGGCATTTATGGATACATAATAAAGAATATTCTATTCTAAAACTAACATTTTGAATGCGGCAGTTATGCCCGGTTAAAAATCCAATGGAGTTCGTTATAGAATTTTTAGATGGCAAGTTATATATGCGTTATCAGAATCGGCAGCTGTTTTATTCACATTTAAATACACTCTCTTCAACAGTTCAGATATAGAAGAAGATATTGCCTTAGATCAGTAACCAAGGCAATTAGTTGAGCAGCGAAGTAAATCGAGCTTGCAATATTATAAGACCAGTACCGACCCCTCTTCAACCAAAAATACAAAATAAATTAAAGACACACACAATAGGAATTATAAACTCCACAAGACCGACATTACTTTGCAAGCCCCATTAAAAACTCCTTTTACAAAAAAAAGCGCATCGCAAAAATACTGGCAACACACTTGAGAAAACAAAAAAAAACGACCATCGACAATAAAACCATAATGCAAAGCAAACAGAACATAATCCATAGACATAATAGAATAAAAAAAGATAGTTTTGATCTGTTAACAATAGGTATTTAATATCTTTTTAAGCCCGTTTTGGTTGCGTTAAAATAACGTTGCGTATTTGTTATTGGGTGTTATTTTTAACGGATCGTTTGTTATAGTTAATTTATGTTGAGTACGCCCCCTTTTAATAAGCCTATGTATGTAGGGGATCATTTTAAATTCATTTTGGCGACTAAATTGGCCGGGGTGCTGTTTGCCTGGTCAAATCGTTGAACAATTACTATCTGCCAATCTTTTGTGAGTTGTTGTGATTTATTACAATAACACATAATCAGCCTATAAAATTCCCACTGCTGGGACACAGGCCTCCTCCCAGTGGCCGTAATCCACCACGCGGGCCCAGTGCGGGTTGGTAGATGTCACATGTCATCGAATTTTTGTTTCTAGGACATGCTGGTTTCCTCACGATGTTTTCAGAGCAGTGGTGATGAAATAATTTACACAAAGTAAAGCGCCTGTCTGGGTTCGAACCTATAACCTACAAACTCGTAAGTCGCGGCCGTTACCACTGGGCCACCACTGCAATATTAAGGGGCTTACAGGACCTAAACACAAAAAACGCAAGTTTTAGAAACAATAAAAGTATATGATCGACTACAGTAAAAAAAATCAGAAAAATATATGATATTCTTCAGGATATATGCTAGGTACTTAGATAGTGTGCTGAAAACATAATACAACTAATTTGATACATAGAAAAAAATCATGAAGATACCTCTAAAAACTTTCTTTTTACAATAAAAACCATACTAATATACATACAATCATTCTGATTTTTTGTCAGATTATTCTACAAGCAACGTACTAAAATACTAGTGTTTTCATTTTTTCGTCCAAACAATAGATTTTTTGTAATGAAATAATTGCTTCATATTTTGCTATAAATTACCAGCGTTGTGTCATCGCGCTTCTCTATCTTTTCTATGCAGTCCGACAGTGACCGCGCTTTAGGTCATGTAAGCCCCTTAATAAGTTTAGATATGCCAAATTCATCCATATTAATGTACTCCGCGGAACAATCTTAACAGCACATAATAGTTTAAATAGCAAGGGATGGTGATGATTAATGACGTCACAAAGGCTCCACAATATATAATAGCAGCCTGCCTTTGACAGTACGGGGCAGTAAGAAATCGGGGTGCGTGTGGCACAAGTAGTGCGTGAGGGCGGAGAGTAAACTGTTTGTACATTCATTGATTGATGAAGATGTAAGAATATTTAGAATGTAAGGATTTATTTATTTACTCAAAACAAAGGATTGTAGTACACGTTAAAAATACAGTTTTACAAAATGAGTGGGTACTATTTCTACAAACGTGTGGGTGAGCACTGCTCTCCTAGCTAGGTTATGGAAACATGGATTTAAAACCGTATTCTGGATAAATTTTTAACCAGTGAGCAAACTGTTATCATTAATTCAGCATAACCCCATAGCGTAGAAAGAACCCCGCAAAAATGTTAGTAAAATTCTTCCATACAAATTTTGACACCCCCAATCCCTTTGGGGGTAGTTTAGAAAAACAAAAAATGCCAAACTTCATAATTTACTTTATTTTATTAAGTATTCGTGCCAAGTTTCAAGTTTATTAACTCACGGAATAAGATTTTTCATACAAACGAAATCCCCCCTTTTCACCCCCCTTAAAGGTTGAATTTAAACTCCTTCTTAGTGCTCCCCTACAACATTATAAAAAGAAGCCGTGTGCAAAATTTCACATTCCTAGACCCAGTAGTTTCTGCTGTGCGTTGATATGTCAGTCAGTCACTCAGTTTCTTCTAGATAAAGTCGCATAGAGGCATAACGCTTTTTCGTTACGTGACGACTTTTACCAGTTTACTCTTACCGCAAGCTCCGTTAAAGAACTCTGTTCCAAAAATATATTTTCTTTCTTTATGTAGTCATACTACCCTATTTTTCATCATCATACATTACGCCATCAGTTCCCAACTTGCACCACACCCACCCTACCCAGCAAGCATTGTATAGTAATCACGTCGTTATCCTATTACCGAGCTGTTCAACTTTGATTATTTTATATCGATCCGCGTGTCTTTGATAGATTCAATTTATTTATTACTAGCTGTTCCCCGCGGTGTCACACGCTGCGCGGCTCCTAAGGGTCGTAGCGTGATGTTATATAGCCTATAGCCTTCCTCGATAAATGGACTACCCAACACTAAAAGAATCATTCAAATCGGACCAGTAGTTCCAGAGATTAGCGCGTTCAAACAAACAAACAAACTCTGCAGCTTTATAATATTAGTATAGATTCGATTCTGAAATTTTCTTTTGTTTCATTCATTTTAGTTACTGAACGAGTAACAGAACCTCAAACTCAAAGCAATTATATGTGAGAACGATAATAAAAAACCTGGCCAAGTGCGAGTCGGACTCGCACACGAAGGGTTCCCACCACAAGGCAAAAACGCCGAAAAAAAACACGTTTGTTGTATAAAATATTTATTTTATTCTGTTGTTGTGTACCTCCACAACCCAGTTACTGGGTAATACGATACTTACCCCTTGGTAAGACTGGTTATCAGACTTTCGGGCTCCTGGCTACCCGTAACGACTGTCAAAGATCCACGAATGACAGCCGGATCCAACGGCATAACGTGATTTCCGAGGCACGAGGTGTCTCGGTATGTAAAGATGGCCACCCATACACAGACCAACCGCGGCAAGCATAGCTTAACCTGATCGATCGACATGTGCGGCTGTTATTATTTAGCCACGGGCCCCTCAAGTTCTATCTATAGTTAATTACAAAATTAAAAATACTGCAAGTAGTTTTTGAAGTGAAAACTTCTTTAGCGGCGTTGTACACTTTTTTGGGGTAAAATGTGTAATATATGGGTAAAAAATGTTAAACTCGCGTCAGGACACGTGACCTGATCGAAAATTCGTAAGACGGATGGAGAGTGCTACGGCGTAGGTCAAACTGTGCTACGGCGTAGCTCACACTATGCTACGGCGTAGTTCACCATACCAGCGAATATGGCTGTTTTTTGAATAAAATATTTCGTTTGACATTTTGAAGCTTTTTTTAGATTCTATAATTAGACTCAAACTATTTTAAATAGATATTTAGTTAAGAGCGTTTACGCCGTGCGGCATTTTATACAAACTTTCAAGCCCTTATTTTTCGAAATGAATGAACCGATTTTAATGAAACTTCAAACGCATAAGCAGGATACAAAGGTCTAAAAATACTAACTTTTTAGACTTTTGTATCCTGCCTAACTCGCGCCACTGTTACTGTAAGCGACACCACGCGTGTTTTGTTTATAAGACGATTAAAAAAAATACCCGCTTCGGATGTGTTCGGCTGTCCTCGGGATGTACTCGGTTTTAATGTATATCCGATATGTCAGTGAGTGATGGCAAAGTATTCTTTTTGTGTTTTGTTTTCACTTCTGTCGGCACTCCCGGAGTGCCACTGTTTTTTTTTATTTTATTGACTTGTTTAACAAACGCTTTAGATTCCGTATAAAAAAAACCGTTTAAAGGATACAGATAATGATTGTAACATTTAAATTGCCTACCGTTTACCGGTGGCTATTACTGGCGGGGTAATTGCGTAGCACACTAACATAGAATGGCTTTCATTTTGACAGTTCAACAACATTCATTGCGTTATTTACGTTGTCGAGTAGACACATTTTTAGATCATATGAAGCAATGGTTTAGCAATATCCTTCAAAATAATTGGCTTTCATTTTGACAGTTCAACAACATTCATTGCGTTATTTACGTTGTCGAACCGACACATTTTTAGAACATATATGAAGCAATAGTTTAGCAATATCCTTCAAAATGATTTCAGATTGTCATTGATAATGAAGGTTACCCCTTACTAATAAATGTTGTACCTATAGCGTCTGCTGTATAGTTATACAACGCTTTGTCTTCTTCTTTCGAAAGTCAAATTACTGACGACTGAAAGAGAGAAATCGGTGTGTAACTTCACCTGATATAATACGTTTATTAGTAAGGGGGTTAGTGTGTAACGCAGTTAAATAATTCCCATTTTAGTTAACCAAAGCGTACCATAGAATTGATTGGCAACGTTTCCTCATGTGTGGAAATTCTTGGAAACCAGCTGACTAGCCAGTGCAGCTGTAATATTGAGACAAGATATGATAGGGTACTGTATATTGTCAGGTACGTGAAACTCAATTGAGTGTATTACGGACGTCACGTTGTGATGAATATGCCTGTCAATTTGGTGCTATGTTAGCGTAGACAGAGTAATTTATAGACTCATGGTATCCGTGTCACCGAAAGGGACAAAAAATTCCGGCAATCTTCATCATACTATCATTTTTACAGCTTATTACCCTGCACCTTACCATATTCACAGTTGCGCAAATGTACCTACATAATCAGCCTATAATGTTCCCACTGCTGGGACACAGGCCTCCTCTCGGAGAGAGGAAATGTACCTACTATTAATTAATTATGCACGAAAAGATCTTATTTTCCGTTTAATCGCGGTGTAGTTTTTATTATTTCATTCATAAACGTCAAACTTGTTGTGCACATGCACATTGATGTGCTTAGCCGACACGCAGTAAGGGACAAAAATATTCTTACTCTATCTCTTTTCTTTGCTAGTGACGTTATAATATTTCTCTTTTTCTTGTGCGAATGAAAAAGAAGATATGCAGCAGTCTATAGTTTACTCTGTCTACGTATGTAAACAAGGCTATACAATGCGTTATTCTCCATAGGTACCTACGCTTTGGAATGGGCAACTAGCTTCATATTTTCTGACTGACCGACTTCTTGACAATTCAAAAGTGCCTGTAAATGGTTTAATTGAAATAAATGCTTTGAGTTTTGAGTTATGTGTAGTCGAATGTTACATGGGAGGCTTTTAGAGATTACGAAAAGAAGTAGCTCTGTTTATCACCAGCACAACTGAATAATATTAAAAGACTTCAAAAAAAAGTGGAGGTTTCAATTCGGTTATTTTTAGGGTTGTATCTCATGAACCGTGATAGCTAGACAGTTGAAATTTTCACAGATGATGTATTTCTGTTGCCACTATAACAACAAATAATAAAAATAAAATAAAGTTATTTGAAGGGGTATAAAAGAAACGTTTTTTTCGGCGTCTTATGCCTTGTGGTACGGAACGAAAGTACGAAAGTTTGTGAGTGTGTGTGTTTATATGTTTGTTACTTCTTCACGCTTCACTTTTCGGTATGTTTTGATTGGTCACCCATCTACGGACCGACCTCGGCAAATGTTGCTTAACCTTGAAGACCGACCCACGCGGCTGTTATTATTTAACTACGTGCCCCTCACACCATCAAACCTTTCATACTTCTAAAGATAGCGTACTAACTATAAAACCTCTTCTATTTCAGAATACCGGCAACCAATAATGGGCAGTCCGTGGCCTATCGCCAAGCCTATTGCCAGCAGACCGATACCAGTCCAGCACCAGCACTTACAACATCTTCTAGCACATTGTCATCATCCATACTTAGGTAAGACTGAAAGTTTTTAGTTAATCCTAATCATTTATATCGCCTGAGATAATTATGTTACAATAGGCTATTTGACTGGTTTCTGATAAACATCTCAGATTATTTAATGGTGTCTAACGAGCCCACAAAAACCTATTACTTCAAATTAAATAATGTATTTCTTTTAAAAAATAGTAAATAAAAATGTACCGTTTAAATAAGCCGCCAAAACGCTATCTTTAACAATATGGCGTCGTGACGTCACGATTCACGTAAACAAACGTTGAAACGGTCGAGATACTAGACAAAAGTCATCTGTTCTTTCAACGATAGACAGAAATTTACTAAATCATGACGTCATCTTAGGTTCAGCCAATCCAGACCGTTTTCGATTACGTGGCGCCAGATTTTAAAAGATGAAGTTTTTTCGGGATTTTTTTATAAATAATACATTTTTTTTGTAGTAAAATTAATGCAAATCGATTTTAAAAGCGATAATCTATACGAGTGTCAATAATTATGACCTTATTTTTTACATTGTCAAATAGCCTATTGGTGTTACAATAAAGTACACACATCACCTCTAGGAGGCATGCGAAAATTTACTATACCCTTTGGGTACGGAACCCTAAAAACACCCACAACTTGTAAGAAAAGAGGAGGTCGCCTTTTATGCCCGAAGAGCACAATGGCAATCTTCTAAATTGAACATCGTAAGCCAAATCATCGCTATAAAATCCGAAATTGTATCAAGTAGTTACAAATACTTAAATCTACAACAAAAACAGTATGTGAGAATCAATTTTTTATTTTATTGCAAACAAACGACCCATTTTTTCGAAACCACAGACAATAAAACACCTACTTTTAAATCTCTTTTTATCGGTCATAGACAATGAATTCAAACTTTTTGTGCAGACCTCCCAGTGTAGCAAACTATTGTTGCTTATGTCAACAGATTTTTGTAATGGTAACATTTTGTTGGATAATAAGCCTGACACGCCCAATTTGACGGACAGAGATAAAAACAAACCTATTGTTATAGTAATCTATTAGATAAACAACGTTTTTTAGAGGGTGGCTCAAAGTAATGGTTGAAAAATTAATATTGAATGTGTTTGATGTGGTTTGTGTTAGTTTTTTTAGGGTTCCGTACCCAAAGGGTAAAAAACGGGACCCTATTACTAAGATTTTGCTGTCTGTCCGTCCCTCTGTCCGTCCGTCCGTCTGTCTGTCACCAGCCTGTATCGCAAGAACCGCGATAGCTAGACAGTTGAAATTTTCACAAATTATGTATTTCTTCGCTTTATCAACAAATACTAAAAACAAAATAAAATAAATATTTAAGGGGAGCTCCCATACAACAAACGTGTTTTTTTCGGCAGTTTTGCCTTGTGGTACGGAACCCTTCGTGTGCGAGTCCGACTCGCACTTGGCCAGTTTATGGGTATTTAAATTCTGTTTTTATTTCATTGTTCGTTTAAATCTTTGGTAGCTGAGCAATTTCTTGGGATTTTTTTTTTCGTATAGTGTAGCAAAAATGTTAGGTATTCGAGTTAGTAGCTGGCACTTAGATTAATATATTTTACCTACAGCATCATTTCGAATACACTTTCGAACACAATCTGAATGATTTTGGAGGATATTGCTAATCTATTGCTTCATAATGTTGGAAAAATGCGTCTGATCAACAACGTAAATAACGCAATGAATGTTATCGAACTGTCAAAATGAAAGACATTGCGATCAATTGTCATTTTATGTTTGTTACGCAATTACCCTATCACCCCACTGATGTCGCGATGAATATACGAAGGCAATCGCGAGCAAATTAATATGACATTCCGAAAACAACTGTCTTACAGAATAGGCCTGTTGTTCTTTTTCTTTCGTTCATATCAATACAAAAGGTAATAAGCTCAATCCCTCAAATAATGTCAATTCTAATGTGAGCAAAATCGGGAGCAACTAATATTATTTTCTATTCATTGTGAGCCTTTCAACAAACAAGATCGATTGTGCAAAAAGTCTTATAATGTATACACGCCCTTTTTGCGCGTATTAGACTGAATGCGTTTGTACCTTTGCCATTTTTGCTGTTTGTTGAAAAAATGTTATTGGTTTTTGGCTCAATAAAAAGATGTAGATTGGTGAAAAATGGTTTTTAGGTCAAAACGGTTTGTTATAGAGTAAAAAAGAAAAGCAATATTTGAATGATCTAAAGGAGAAGGCAAGGTTGAAGCAACAATAAAATAAAACATAGTCTTGCATTGTCTAAAATATTTTTTATTAGATTTTGAGCACCACGTTAAAATACTGATTGGTGCTCAATGCATAGGTGCTCAAAAAATAGGTGCACAAAGGGGAATACTTCAAATACTGTTTAGACGATGCATGCGTGTTTTAATTAAGTGAAGCATTTGTGCTTCAATTCTATTGTATGTCACAGGCAAGAAACTTGCATCGTGCAATGGGGCTTACGGCTGCTGCCAACCTATAATAGTCCTTATTTCCTCAAGGACCATACTTAGTACATACAAGGTATACAAGGTTCTAGGGACATACATGCGCAAACTGAAACTATGAAATTCAGCACATGATTCTAAACCCCCAAATGACTCCCGAAGAGAAGCCGAAAATTCGGTGTTTCGGCTGAAAATCGTATTTTGCTTGTGGTGTAAAGTAATAACAGTCGCACGGGTCGATGGATCAGGTTAAGCTACGCTTGCCACGGTTGGTCCGTGGATGGGTGACCATCTTCACATATCTACCAAGACCCCTCCGTGCCTCGGAAAGCCGTTGGTCGCGGCTGCCATTCGTGGCTCTTTGACAGTCGTTACGGTTCGTCAGTAGCCCGAAAGTCTAACCACCAGTCTTACCAAGGGGTATCGTATTACCCAGAAGGGAACTGGGTTGTGGAGGTCAGATAGGCAGTCGCTCCATGTAAAATACTGGTATACAGCTGCATCCGGTTAGACTGGAAGCCGACCCCAACATAGTTGGGAAAAGGCAGGCAGATGATGAGGCAGATGATGATGACTAGTTATCATCACCACCTTGTTTAAGCGTGCCTTTATTTACAAAGAAGGCACTGGGCTGGCCATGTCTGTTGAAGGACCGATGTCCGGTGGAGCAGACGAGTCCTGGAGTGGAGACCGCGTATCGGCAAGCGTAGTGTGGGACACCCCCCAGCTAGATGACGGACGACCTAAAGAAGGTGGCTGGGATGGATGTGGAAGGGAGAGGACAGGGTGTGGCGTTGTCTAGGTGAGGCCTATGTCCAGCAGTGGACTGCGATAGGCTGAGTTGATGAGTGTTAGAGATGTCTCTCCTTGTTGTCCAGGTCAAAATCCTACCGAATAAGCATAATACAGAAAGATTTTATTATCACCATCCAAATTTTTACAGGGAGTTCTACCCATGAATATGAACAACTTTCACTATGGGACCAAACTCAAACTCAAAGCATTTATTTCAATTAAACCAATTACTAGCACTTTTGAATTGTCAAGGGGTCGGTCAGTCAGAAAGATGAAGCTAGTTTCCCATTCCAAAGCGTAGGTACCTATGAAGAAGAAAGGGCCAGAAACTCCATGGACACTCTTTTAAATGAAAATAATATGGTTACAAAGTCTTGTCTACATAATTCATGTTAAAAATATGCATGTGAGAACGATGCAGAACATTAAAAGCGTCCGTAATGAAAAGACGAAAAAAAAAACAATTCAAATATTAAATTAAATTAAAATAAGCCATGGCAGCAAAGAGATAACCAGTCCCTACTGACGGCGCCCGTTCACAAACATGACCAACTCTGAAATCACGAAAATAAATCAGCTGTTTCATACATTTTGGTCAAGTAGGTAGGATTGAACTTTCGTATTAAACAGCTGATTTTTTTTTCATATTCATGGGTTGTTCATATTCATGGGTAGAACAGCCTGTAAAAATTTGGATGGTGATAAATAAATATTCCTGTATGTGTGTGGGTGTGACCTCGCAATAGCATTGTATTTATTTATTTTATTTATTAAACTTTATGCACAAGTAAAAACTGTACAAAGGCGGACTTAATGCCTTGGCTTTAATTTAATAGCGTTTCTCTTGTTACAGTTCGACCAGCGCAAGCGCATACACAAGTGTTTCCGCTACCAGGAGGTTTTCCATGGGCACACAGTTCCAGAGGTGAGTAACCTATTAATACATCAACTAACAGCTCAGCTGCAGTAGGTATACTGTCGAATATCCTCATAATCCTTTCAGATTTTAATTATAAGCTTCCAAACTTAGCAGTCAGCAGTGGTGGCCCAGTGGTAACGGCCGCGACTTACCGAGTTGTAGGTCGTTGGTTCGAACCCAGACAGGCGCTTTACTTTGTGTAAATAATTTCATCACCATTGCTCTCAAAACGGTGAAGGAAAACATCGTGAGGAAACCGGCATGTCCTAGACACAAAAATTCGAAGACATGTGACATCTACCAACCCGCGCTGGGCACACGTAGTGGTAGTGGATAACAGCCCACTCCCTCCGAAGAGAGGAGGCCTGTGTCCCAGCAGTGGGAGCATTATAAGCTGACTATGTAATTTTTGCATGTAGGTAAAGTCAATGTAACACTATATTCATTCTAAAGACATGCCTGGGGGCTTAAAAAGGCCACTTTGGCAGAATCATAAAAGGATACCATTATGAATCATAATATGGCGAAGACAGTCCGTGTTTTTCTTTTTTTCCCTGCACTACGTAGGTATAATCAAAAAGATTGGGATTGGATTTGGATTGGATTGATTGGTATTTTAGCACAGACAAAAAAAAAATTCTAGGTACTTAGAATAGTTTGTATGTTTAAATAAGTTCTCTTCTTTCAAAATTTTTTTTTGCTGTGCCCGACAGGGGTCCACGATTGTTACAACGGGGGGCCTAAAAAGGCCACTTTGGCAGAATCATAAAAGGATAACATTATGAATCAAAATGGACAGCTAACTGTTAGTTAGTTAATCGTATCAAATCCCATTGGTGAAGGATTTTTCAATTATTTTTTTTGCCTGTGCTAAAATACCAATCCAAACCAAATCCAATCCCAATCTCTTTGACTAGACCTACGTAGTGCAGCGAAAAAAAAACACGGACTGTGTTCGCCATATTATAATTCATAATGTTATCCTTTTATGATTCTGCCAAAGTGGCCTTTTTATGCTCCCAGATGTTTACTTACCACCTAAGCGTATACACATTGTGGAATGCAATAAATGATTGACTATTGAATAATTGGAACAGGCTTTCCAAACTACAGGCAGTAAATATTTCTTCAAAAGGCCTATTTTTCACAGGAAAACCCCGTCGTGGCATGATGCGTCGCGCCGTCTTCTCCGACCTTCAACGCAAGGGTCTAGAGAAGAGGTTCCAGGTACAGAAGTATATCTCGAAGCCTGATAGGAAGAAGCTGGCTGAGAAGCTGGGACTTAAGGATAGTCAGGTTGGTGAAGATATTTATGGCATTTTTTTCTAACAGGAAAAGGAGTGAGTCACGTGAAGGCAAAAAGCGCTAAGGTTGCCCACGAAATTCAAATTTTCTTAGGTTTTTTGCAATTTGTTGGTCAGTATTAAGTTGTACGTTGATTAAAATATGATTCGCGACCGTAAAAAATATGTATTTACAGAATTTTACCTAATCATTAAAGTCATCAACACAACTCTCTAAGACCAAGTAATCCCACTGAATGACTATTTCATGAAATCTTGACATTTTGGGATTATGCTAATTTAACAAGTTGTATTACTGATTATACAGATTATAATTCTGTAAATACATATTTGTTACGGTCGCGAATCATATTTTAATCAACGTACAACTTAATACTGACCAGCAAATTGCAAAAAACGTAAGAAAATTTGAATTTCGCGGGCTACCTTAGCGCTTCCCCCCTAAATATACTGGGTCAAATTAAATTATGTAGCTAGCGATACTCCACAGACTGATGGATATATCGATATCATAGATATCCGAGAGATGTGCCTTCACTCTATATTTGTTCGAGTTCAAATGTCGCCACCTTTTTCCCGCTCCTGAAACTCCCACAAAAACAAAAGAAATAGATACGGCCCACATGATGCTTTTTTGGCACACACGCAAGAAAGTATAGGCGTAACACTTTTGTGCTATCTTATTGTACACAATGTTCAAAAGGGGCGGGCACTAGAAAGTATAGATACGATTAAGGGATACATGACCTAAAGCGCGGTCACTGTCGGACTGCATAGAAAAGAAAGAGAAGCGCGATGACACAACGCTGGTAGGTAATTTATTGCAAAATCATCATCTGCATTATAATTTATTGCAAAATATGAAGCAATTATCTTTTTACAAAAAATCTATTGTCTGGACTTAAAAATTAAAACACTATATAGTTCTTTAGTATAATGTTGCTTGTAGAATAATCTGACAAAACATTAGAATGATTGTATGTATATTAGTATGGTTTTTATTGTAAAAAGAAAGTTTTTAAAGGTATCTTCATGATTTTTTTCTATCGTAACAAATCAGTTGTATTATGTTTTCAAGACAATATCTACCTAGCTTATATCCTGAAGAATATCATATATTTTTCTGATTTTGTCTGCTGTAGTCAATCATATAGGTACTTTTATTGTTTCAAAAACTTGCGTTTTTTGCGTTTAGGTCCTGTAAGCCCCTTATGCTGTGATTTCAGCAGAGCTCATAATGGCTATAATCATTCATAAAAATCCCACCAAAAACATTGTCATGTAAAATGTTGCCAAGACGAGACCACATATGGCTCGCACTTTCAAAAAGTTATCAGATCTCATGTAGAGCCAAGCTTCTGACTTTTCACGCCCTAACTTCACAAACTACACCTTAGTCAAAATATGAAGCTTGGCCGTTTCGTTACTACAAGAACTATTGTAGAACAGAAAAGTAATGAACAGTGAATACATTTTTCACCTTACGCCCATGTGATGGTACCGAAACGGCCAAGCCACATATTTTGACTAAGGTGTAGAGTTTGTGAAGTTAGGGCGTGTAGTGATTGTGACTCCCGTGCCCCCAGATCTTAAGTTTTCTAACACTTTCTGCCTCCAATAACATACTTTCAAACACAATACTAACGCAAAATGTTTAAATTCCTTTACAACCATAAATATTTGCAACCATTCCTCCAAACCCATTATAATCCTATAATTCAAAAATCAAAACACCAACCAAGGAGTTTGAACGTTAAGATACAATATCCCCGCCGCCCCCCCTAGAGGGGAGCTCAGCACGGGGTGTTACAAAAAATTGTTACCCCTGAGGGTACAAAGAGGGGGCTGTCATACGCAGCCGTCCAACTCCGCCCCCTGTAGGAACCGTTTAAAACAATTACGGAGCTGTATTTGAGTTTTAGTATTGAGACTTTTTGGTTAGGCAGTGTGGAGTCGGGGTTTTGCCTTTTCGATGGGATGTTTAAAAATGTTGGTGGAAACTGTAATTTTTATTTGAGTGCTAAAATAATAACAACGGCTCTGTTTGAGAAAGGGTCGTGGCTAAATAATTAAAAGAAAAACTACTCTTGCCGAGGTTGGTCTGTGGATAGGTGACCATCTTTACATACCAAGACCCCTCTGTGCACGGAAAGCATGTTAAACCGTTGGTTCCAGCAGTCATTCATAGATCTTTGACAGTCGTTACGGGTAGTCAGAAGCCCGAAAGTCTGACAACCAGTCTTACCAAGGGGTATCGTGTTACCCAGTAACTGGATTATGGAGGTCAGATAGGCGGTTGATCCATGTAAAATACTGGTATTCAGTTGCATCCGGTTAGACTGGAAGCCGACCCCAACATAGTTGGGAAAAAGCTAGAGAGATTGAATTTTTTGCTAAGTTCATTCGAAAAAAAAAAAACAGTGGCACTCCGGGAGTGCCGACAGAAGTGAAAACAAAACACGAACAGAATACTTTGCCATTACTCATTGACATATCGGAATACAATAAAACCGAGTACATCCCGAGGACAGCGGAACACACGTCTTTTAAACAAAACACGCGCGGTGTCACATAACGGTAACAGTGAGTGGCGCGAGTTCAATGGTTTTTTCCCATCTGAAAAAATGCCCGACGCGCCTAAAGAAGTTTTAACTTCAAAAGTGCGCAAGTCCAGTGACTTACACGCCAAATGGGTAACCCCCTCTTTGCTTAACATGTACAAACAAACGCCTTAGAATCTAAGGCGTTTGTTTGTACAGTCGACTTCATTAATATATTGGCCCTATCAGGCTTCAAAAATTATATGAACGTCAAAAAAGCTCACAATATTGTGACAACTATAAGCATGTACATACATACAATACAAGCTGTTTAGAGTTTTATGAAACTTACCATTAATAATAATAATAATGATTTATTTCTCACCACAATACATGTATGTACATTAGAGAGATAACAATACAAAACACGTAACAGCAATAATTATATTGTGGGAGACTGGTGCCTTAACTAGACGTGAGGTCTGTATTTCAGGTCACCAGGTCTCCAGCCCTTGGGCAGTGCTTACATTTTAATGTTAGTGTACTTTGAGTAATCAGTGCGGTAAGAATTTAGAAAAGTTATTGACAAAAATAAATAGAAAGTAAAATTAGTTGCAGTCATCATTGGTGCTTGGTGTTAGTATGTTTAGTAGGTATTTGTATGATTGTGTATTTGTTTAATGAGTAAGGTGTATGTGTGAGGATAGTGTGTGTGGGGGGGGGGGGAATATAATGGTTTAGATTGGCTATTTTGGGACATTGCCTATATATTATTGATTCATGAACATGATCAGATATTATAGAACTCGACTGTACATGTTACATAGATCTAAGGCTTAGATCTATCTCTATCTCGCATCCCCGCCTAGATACCAGCACAAATTCTAGATCAATAGATATCTAAAAAAAATTCTCAATTCATAATGGTCGATTATTGATCGGTCAATGGCACAGAACTTAGGTACCTATACCCCGTAACGAATTAAAAGCAATGACTGCACAATGACGTTCTAATGGTAGGTCACTGATCAAAGGAACTGTCAAAATTTTAGCAGATTAACGCCTAAGTCAGTCATTCATTTTGTCATTATGTAGGTACGAGATTGATTACCATTCTATGCTATTTCTTTCAATGGAGTGTCAGTGGTTGACCATTGGAAAGTCATAATGACGTCATTAAATTAGTAGATTACCAAACTTGTCAAAATCAACAATTATGAAATCAATGATAGACCATTCTGACACTATTGTAATAGCAGACTTGAGGCCCAGATGTATGAGTAGGTATTACGATCGTAGCAGGTGGTGTTCTATAGTTTCTGCTTGCCCCCAACTGGAAAAAGATGCATGTGAATTTATGTAAGTAAAACTAGACAAACTTCTCAAATGGTTTCCCTACACATCAAGACATCCCCAAAATAACTAAGACAGCTCACCTTCCTTCACCCCCTAATTCGATAAACGCCAGCAATTATCCGAACACATCCCCTTGGCTATTCATTTAAACGATTTCGCCCCCTCGCTTGCGGTTGAGTCGGGTTGATTCAACTAAGTATTAAAAATGGAGCTCGCTTTTGTTTATTCAATCTTGATTTTTTGATACTGATTTTTTCGTGGGGGTGAAAAGGGGTGAAATTGTTTTTTTTTTATTGTGCAATGGTGGCCAATCGGTAATTGGTGGAAATTTTGGAAAAAAACCGGTCAAGGGCGAGTCGGACTCGCGCTCCGAGGGCTCCGTATGTAGGTAGGTATCTACCTAGGTACTCGCTTTTAATAGTTTTAATATTTTTTTTGTAGGTAATTTATCTACAAATTTATGGTTTTTGGATTTTTTCCTTTACTTGTGCTACATTGCTTCTTGACAAATTTCATGATTCTAGGTCAACGGGAAGTGCCCTATAGGTTTTGATTCCGGAACATAAGGGTCAGTTCACACCGAGACGCGACGCGACGCGCAGTTTTCAAGATAGAAATACAATTACAGACCTTATCTACTACACAAAAAGGTACACGATTCAGTGAGCTACGCCGCGCGGCGGCGGCGCCGCGCTGCGTAGCTCGACGTAGCTAGTAGACACTGAATTGTGTACCTTTTAGTGTAGTAGATAAGGTCTGTAATTGTATTTCTATCTTGAAAACTGCGCGTCGCGTCGCGTCTCGGTGTGAACTGACCCTTAGGGTTCCATACCTCAAAAGGAAAAACGGAACCCTTATAAGATCACTTCGTTGTCCGTCTGTCTGTCCGTCTGTCAAGACCCTTTTTCTCAGGAACGCGTAGAGTTATCATGTTGAAATTAATATCAAACACTCAGGGCTGCAATCCCTTGAAGCAATGAAAAAATAAAACATCTACGTCAACGCAATCAAAAGATACGGGCGTTTAGGGTCAGTTCACACCGAGACGCGACGCGACGCGCAGTTTTCAAGATAGAAATACAATTACAGACCTTATCTACTACACTAAAAGGTACACAATTCAGTGTCTACTAGCTACGTCGAGCTACGCAGCGCGGCGCCGCCGCCGCGCGGCGTAGCTCACTGAATCGTGTACCTTTTTGTGTAGTAGATAAGGTCTGTAATTGTATTTCTATCTTGAAAACTGCGCGTCGCGTCGCGTCTCGGTGTGAACTGACCCTAAATATGTTAATTTTTTTCTGTGGTCTTGTTCTTCTGCAACTGATAGTACTTTGTTAGTGCCAAATTGTGTCTTTTGGCAATTAAGTTCCCCACTTAATGAATTTTTATACTACATTTATCTAAAATACTGGTATTCAGCTGCATACGGTTAGACTGGAATCTGACCCCAGCATCGTTGGGGAAAGGCTAGGCAGATGATGATTTACCTAAGTTCAATTTACCAACATTGCAAAGTTAAGCCTAAGTATGTAAGTAAAGTTTTTTTTTTTTTTTTTTTATTTAATGTTATTCAAAATACAGTCAAAAAATTTGCCAGAAACACGGTAAGTAGGAGGTAGTACATAGGTCTCAATATTTTAAAAAGAGCACTGCTTACTCTTCATATTCTACACTTATTGCAGCCTTATTACAAAACAAGGTTTATCTTTAGATCTAGGTTTAAACCATCGAGCCATTTTTAAATTTCGAACTATAATCTGAGAAAGTTAAAGTTCTTATTACAAAAACTGAAGTTAAGCTCGAGTCTACGTTGTCAAATTTGCATTAAGAACTTCACGTTTGTCGGAATAAAGTTCAAAATACAGTAACTGGCTCGAAGGTTCCTGGGTTAGGTATAAAGTTAGAACTCGATTTGTGTAATAAGAAGTTTAAGCTCTGTTTAATAAGTTTATTTATAGCCAAAAGTCCAGACTAGACAAAGCATATCACACTAATATTATAAAGGCGAAAGTTTGTGAGTGTGTGGGGGTGTGTTTCATCATCATCATCATTTCAGCCAAAAGACGTCCACTGCTGGACATAGGCCTCCCCCAAGCACTTCCACTTCGACCGGTTCTGTGCTTTTCGCATCCAACGGGTTCCTGCGGCCTTCACAAGGTCGCCGGTCCACCTTGTGGGAGGCCTTCCAACGCTACGTCTTCCGGTACGTGGTCGCCACTCCAGAACCTTTCGGCCCCATCGGCCATCTGTTCTGCGAGCAATGTGCCCTGCCCACTGCCACTTAAGTTTGGCAATTCTGCGGGCTATGTCGGTTACCTTGGTTCTCCTGCGGATCTCCTCATTCCTGATTCGATCACGCAGGAAAACTCCAAGCATAGCCCTCTCCATTGCCCTTTGGGTGACTTTTAGCCTTCTTATAAGGCCCATTGTGAGCGACCACGTTTCAGTGCGTGTGTTTATATGTTTGTTACTTCTTCATGCTCAAACGGCTGGACCAATTTTGATAAAATTTTGTATGGAGGTAGCTGACACACTGGATTAACACACAGGCTGCTTTTTATCCCGATATTCCCTCGGGATCGACATTTACGCGGGTGAAACCGCGGGGCGCAACTAGTTATAACATAATTCCAAAAACATAGACGACAAAGCAATATACTTAAACCCACATAACATAACAATCTTTCTCATTTTAATACATCCCCGTCCGTCAGTCATTCTTTCAGCAATACCATTCGTTCAGTAATATCATTCGTTCAGCAATATCATTCAACTGAGCGACTGCTCGTGGCATGCAATTTATTTCAACTCTTTCGGTTATATTTTATATTGTTTTTCTTAGATGTGTAGGTATGAAGTTATTTTGTTATATTTGTTCCAATAGGTAATCTCTATATTCATCGTTTCCTTCTTGATTGTCTTTTTAGGGTTCCGTACCCAAAGGGTAAAAACGGGACCCTATTACTAAGACTTCGCTGTCTGTCCGTCCGTCCGTCTGTCTGCCACCAGGCTGTATCTCATGAACCGTGATAGCTAGACAGTTGAAATTTTCACAAATTATGTATTTCTGTTGCCGCTATAACAACAAATACCTACTAAAAACAAAATAAAATGAATATTTAAGGGGGGCTCCCATACAACAAACGTGTTTTTTTCGGCGTTTTTGCTTTGTGGTACGGAACCCTTCGCGTGTGCGAGTCCGACTCGCAGTTGGCCAGTTTTTTTTTTTTGTGTAGATAAAGTACCACCTAAATGCAATTATAATAGAATAGAATAGAATACTCTTTATTATGTGCTCCATATAAATTACAGACATAAAAGTAGAAACAATAAAAAGGGTGACACAATGGGCGGTCTTATCGCTAAAAGCGATCTTTTAAAGACAACCTTTGGATGGATTAAAAAGGGGAAGGACAGACAAATAACCAATAATAATCAATGGAACGACTTTTCTTTCTATCCATTTTTAGCGTGCGCACACGATTCAAGCTGCTGAGTGACTGAGCCAGATATTACCACGAAAAATGCTATGGCGTAGTGGGCATCTTCTGGGCACGCTCGTTCCATCACAGACCTCATCTATCGCTTACCATCAGGCGTGATCGGGGTCAAGAGCGGACCCATTTAGAAAAAAAAAAAGCTACCTATGCTCAAAGCCCGTAGCATAAAAAAAAAATAAGTATAAACATCCAAATTACGAACCTCCTCTTGCGCCATCCCATCTTCCTGGCACGGCATGCTGTGCTGGCGCTGCTGCTGCGGCTGCGTTTCGGGTTGAAACTCTCGGGCCGTGGGGTCCGAGTGCTCATGGTATTTTTAAAGAAATTTCGAAACGGCTGGTTGACACTTCCCGTGACCCAAGGGCTGGCTTTTTTCTTGGCCAGAGGCTAAGCATTGCCATACAACGTGGTAATGCCGCCAGTCTTTTGGGTACTTTACCAGTCGACAGCGATGCGGATGAATTTTTCGACGCTATTTTTTAGTTTCTGTATAGTTTTAGTTAAGTTAGAATTTAATTTTGTTATTATTAAAAATACTTACCTGTACCTGTACCTAAGTATGTAGGTATTCAAATATTTAAAAGCTATTTTTAGAACCTCCTCCTTTTTTGAAGTCGGTTAAAAAGTGAAACTAGGTAGGTACTAAATCATTTTAATTTGTCTCTCGATTAGTAGGTACTACCTACTCATTTTTCACAAAATAAACATCAAAGCTACAACAACATCGTAATCTTTTAATTGTATCCCTTTATAATTAAAAAAAAACAACAAGCTAACATCAAAAACCTTTGCACGAACAGAATATGAAAGGATTGAATAATACAACCCGCGAGGAATTCTCAGCACATTCCAAATGTCTGACTCCTTGCTCCTTGAGACAATACACCCATTCCCGCGAAACAGCATTAAAGAACTCGTCTAAGTTAGAACGAGACGGCAGCATTACTACAACGACGTCTTAAAACCCGCTTCTATTGGCCGATTTGTATCGAATAAAAGTGTGAAAGCTCCGCTATTGGTGGGTTATATTATTTTTTTACTCGCGTTCGGATATTCGTACCGGGGCCTTTTTTACGATATCTGAATTTTATGAGGTACTTGCGAACAGAGATTGCGGTGTGTATCCGAATATCCGAATGGTTTAGTAGGATTTAGAAGGTTTGCTGGTTATTTACAAATAAACGTTTGATTTATTTACAAAATGCTGTTTGGGTAGGTTCTGGGGGCAAGTTAGATTATTTCGGCGTAGGTCGTTTTTATTTGATATTGTATAAACTTTGGCTAGGGTTTGGCGTTTGCTCTTTAGTACTTATTTCAATAAAGAGAAATCAATGTCAGAAATAGGTACAAGTAGGTAGGTACTTATAGGCACAGACTGCCTTGGTGTTGTAAAAAATTGTTTTACTTTTTCATTCTGTTCGTCAAACTCGGATATCTATGGTCAAACTCAAACTCAAAGCATTTATTTCAATTAAACCTCAGAACAATAACTAACTAAAGTCCTGAGAATTAAACCTAATTGTACTGGCACTTTTGAATTGAAATAGATTTTTTTTAAATTAAATAGTCTGTCAGTTAGTCAGAAATTTGAAGCTAGTTCCCTATTCCAAAACGTAGATCTCTATGGAGAAGAACGGGCAAGAAACTCCATGGACAATCTTTTAAATCAAGATATTACAAAACCTGCATTATTCTTGTTGCTCCTATACGTGAGAACAATGTAAAAAAGAGACACAAATGAAGAAACATTTCAAAATATAAGATTAAAAATAAGCCTTGCAGTTAAGAGATGACCAGTCTCAACCGACGGCGCCGAATTTTTCTATTCAGATCAAAATACACGACCTAAGCCCGCCGTCGGATAAATGTAGGTACCGTCGGCAAAACCAACTTACATACATACATAATCTAAACTACAAGCTACTAACTAAAAAAAAGTTTTTAGCCTTTCAGTTTTTTTAAGTTAAGTTTTTTACCGCAGTCAGGTTTTTTTATTTTTTTTAATAACTTTTATGACTCTGCCAAAGTGGCCTTTTTAGGTCCCCAGCTATGTTTGTGCCTCCTTGGTCTAAAACCATAAACAAACCCCCCAACATAGAATACATACATACAGAGACAGCCGAGACCTTTCGTAAACTAACCTCTAAGCTAAAAATACTCAAAAATGCCAACACTTGCGAAATGTCTTCATAATCTCACGAAAAACCTCGACGGTTGGTCATCATTAAATAAATTTCAACGACGCTTCCCCCTCTCCACAGAGTGTTAGCGAATAGACCCGGCAGGGACTGAATATTTTATAAGATTATCGTTTGAGCTTTTTATGTGACCAAAGTTTTTGTTGAATAGGCATTGAAGTACTGTATTCTTATTATAAACGCTTTGGTTTTATGAATTCTAGAATCGCCTTCATCTATATCAACATCTGCCTAGCCTTTTCCCAACTATGTTGGGGTCGGCTTCCAGTCTAACCGGATGCAGCTGAATACCAGTATTTTACATGGAGCGACTGCCTATCTGACCTCCACAACCCAGTTACTGGGTAATACGATACCCCCTGGTAAGACTGGTTGTCAGACTTTCGGTCTTCTGACTACCCGTAACGACTGTCAAAGATCCACGAATGACAGCCGGGACCAACGGCTTAACGTGCTTTCCGAGGCACGGAGGAGTCACGGTATGTAAGGATGGTCACCCATCCACAGACAACCGCGGCAAGCGTAGCTTAATCTGATCGATCGACCTGTGCGGCTGTTATTATTTAGCCATGGGCCCCTCGCCTTCATCTTTATCTTCTATACAAATAATAAAGCTGAAGAGTTTGTTTGTTTGCACGTTCTAATCTCTGGAACTACCAGTGAGATTTGAAAAATCTTTTTACATGTGATAGCCCAATTCTCGAAGAAGGTTATTTGCTTCTTACATCACGCTAGGACCTCTAGGAGCCGAGCAAAGATAACAAAAGGTCAGAAATAACGCTAAGCAAAAACGAAGTAATACCGCGGGCAGGCGATGCGATGCGACGGGGTGGGTCGGGGAAACAAGATATTTCAGGCGGACGAAGTAGTTAAAAAATAGAAAGACAGAGCAGGGTGCCCTAGTGGTAACGGCCGCGACTTACGAGTTGTAGGTCGTATATAGGTTCAAACCCAGACAGGCGCTTTACTTTGTGTAAATTATTTCATCACCACTGCTCTCAAAACGGTAAAGGAAAACATCGTGGGGAATCCGGCATATCCTAGAATCAAGAATTCGAAAACATGTGACATCTACCAACCCGCACTGGGCCCGCGTAGTGGCTTACGGTCCACTCCCACGCCCACAGAGGGGGCCTGCGTCCCAGCAGTGGGAACATTAGAGTGATGCGGGATAAGCCAGCTAGAACAACCAACAAAACCCTAATAACTCCTTTTCCTATCGCCCAAGAAACCAATAAAAAATCCACTATTTTCCAAATAAAAAAATAATCGTAACACAATATCCGTCCACCTCTATCCGTTCCGAACGCGGATATCCGCCGGCCAACAATTATTTAATGTCAGACGCAAGCAGCGCCCAAGATTGCGGATACGATACTCCCGTGGGCGCGTACCTTTATTTATGTTGAGTTTAGTTCGAGTATTTTTGTGTTTAGTTTAGTAATAATGTAGTGAGGGGACCGTGGCTAAATAATAACAGCCGCACAGGTTGATCGATCAGGTTAAGCTGTGCTTGCCGCGGTTGGTCTATGGATGGGTGACCATCTTTACATTCCGTGACCCCTCCGTGCCTCGGAAAGCACGTTAAGCCATTGGATCCGGCTGCCATTCGTGGATCTTTGATAGTCGTTACGGCCCGGGTAGTCAGAAGCCTGGAAGTCTGACAACCAGTCTTACCAAGGGGTATCGTATTACCTAGTAACTGGGTTGTGGAGGTCAGATAGGCAGTCGCTCCATGTAAAATACTGGTACTCAGCTGCATCCGGTTAGAATGGAAGCCGACCTCAACATAGTGATGAGTTTAGTTATAATATAGTTTTGGAAAGGGGGCTTGAATTGTCGATGTTATATTTTACTAGCAGCGCCCCGCGGTTTCACCCGCATAAGTGTCGATCCCGTGGGAATATGGGATAAAAACTATCCCATGTCCTTCCCCGGAATGCAATCTATCTCTCTGCCAAATTTTATTGAAATTCGTTCAGTGGTTTAGGCGTGAAAAGGTAACATACAGACAGACAGACAGAGTTACTTTCGAATTTATAATATAAGTATGGTTGGTGTGAAAAGAAATATCACATAGACGTCAACTACGCATTCTGTACATCAAACTACGTAATATTGCACAAAAATAATTGCTGGGAAACGACTTTTATTTTTAGTGTGAATTGCGGTAGTGCGCAATGTAACGCACGCAAAACATTGTGCTTATGGGTGCATGAAACGGTGCAGGGATCGTGGGAGTATTTATAGTTGTGTTGTTATAACATTAAAAACTTGTTTTCGTAAAAAAACGTCAGTAAGAGTTGGAATTTTGATCTTCAATATCTCCGTAACTAGAAGGTTCCCAGGTATAGTCTAGTACAAAAATAAAAAATTACAATGACGGGGAGTACAAGTGACTCTCGACTTCGTTAAGTATCTTTTTACACCCGTAATTTCGTAAAACACTTCCAATCACATTCATTTTGAAGGATTTGCTTATCCATTACTCCATATGTTCGAAAAATGTGCCTGCTCAACAACTTAAATGCGCAATGAATGTTGTAGTACTGTCAAAACGAAAGCCTTTGCTACTGTTAGTGTATTACGCAACTACCCCGCTGGTATGCGCTCTGCCTAAAACCAAACGACCCACTTCAGTTCACCCCTATAAAAGCTAAAAAGATTAAATCATATATAACTTCCCCACAGAACCTTATAATTCAACTAAAACCTCTTCAAATCGACTAAATCCCGCCATCATAATATCTTCTCCCGCCATCTAATCTGCGCCATTGTTAGAATTAATTAATTGTCTATGGTACAACAATAGATTATAATTTAAACGCTTTTGATGTTCTTGCTGGTTTATCTTCGTATTTAATTATAATTATGATATTATTTTGTGTTAAAAACATTAAGGTTTACGGTTAATTGAGTCTTATGTAGGTGTACCTACCTATATTGGATAATGTTTTAATAGATTACCTATGTAAAAGGGAGGCAAAGGTATGTCTGAGTTATCTGACGTATGCCTAGGGCCCTTATGAATAAAGGATTTTCATTATCTATGTATACTAGTATAATGCCAACTCCACAGAGGTAATTATATTAATTAAAGTAATACTAATGTGTACATTTATATGAAAAAATAAGCAAAAAAATCATAAGGCATCAAAAAATTCGTCCGCATCGCTGTCAACAGGAACAGTGCCCAAAATAATTACCATACCATAATCAGCCTATAATGTTCCCACTGCTGGGACACAGGCCTCCTCTCGGTGAGAGGGAGTGGGCCGTAATCCACCACGCGGGCCCAGTGCGGATTGGCAGATGTCACATGTCTTCGAATTTTTGGTTCTAGGACATGCCGGTTTCCTCACGATGTTTTCCTTCACCGTTTTGAGAGCAGTGGTGATGAAATAATTTACACAAAGTAAAGCGCCTGTCTGGGTTCGAACCTACGACCTACAACTCGTAAGTCGCGGCCGTTACCACTTGGCCACCACTGCTCTCTAAAAATAATTAAAAATAATAGCCCAAAATAATTAATTTTATTATATTATTTTGTAATTCGCAACACCACAATACGCTCCAAGACAGGACACAATATGCCAAAGATTGGCTATTATATGACCAAGATTATGAACTCTGTGACCTCTGAGTTTGTTGCGGCCTTTCTTCTCAGAGAGTAGGTAAGTAGTCAAATAGGAAACGCCGACCTCATCTAGTTATTAAAATATGATTGACGCAATGATTTCAAAAGTAAGGATACGCCCGTCTGAACATTTTACATAGAAGTTCTTCGTTCGAAGTTCGCGCGCACCACTGTCAACTGAGTCGCGTTGGCCCTAAAACCGTAATTTTAGGGCCAGCGCGTTGGTGCCATTTAGTCGCGCCGTTAGCCCGGTCCTTACGCTAGTAATATATATTATTATGTCAATGGATTGACGTGTAAAAGTGTTTGTGCAAACCTAAAAGTACAGGAACGCGGCAAAACCGCCAGTCTCTTGGGTGCATTACCAGTCGACAGCAATGTGGAGGAATATTTCGACGCAATATTTTAGTTTTATAATAGTTTTAGTTAGGTTAGGATATTATATTTTAATTTTAATAGTTTATAGTATTAGAAGTTTCTACAGAAGACGCCAGCAAATCAAGCTACTACAATCTGTCAAATTTCTTTAATAGATTTTCAACTTTATCGTTAAAGCATTAGGATAAGGTTCAAAGTTGATTGGGAAAATTTGACAGTTTCGGGTAATGAATGAATGAATGAATGATATCAAATTATATAATACTAGCTGCGCCCCGCGGTTTTACCCGCGTAAATGTCGATCCCGTGGGAATATCGGGATAAAAAGTAGCCTATATGTTAATCCAGGGTGTCAGCTACATCCATACAAAATTTCATCGAAATTGGTCCAGCCGTTTGAGCGTGAAGAAGTAACAAACATATAAACACACACACACACACTCACAAACTTTCGCCTTTATAATATTAGTGTGAGGTGTGATGTGATCATGTGATTATTATATTATTTATACGACGCGTGTATTTTTTTTAATTTTTAATTTTTATTATTATATTTGTTATGAATGGTAGCTTGATGTGCTCGTGTTTAGACATAATGTATGGTAAAATTTGAATGGTTTTGTTTATAAAAAGCTAGTAGTAGTACCTAACTAAATTAACTTACAGAAATAAAATCATTAAATCATTGATTCGGCCATATTGATAATCAAACCGTATAACAGCTAGGTACGTATACCCAATGAATCTGATTTTCATTCTCGGACAGCGCCATATCTGAAATATTCATATTTCGAATGAATATTCAAACTGCTCTGTGTTTACATTCACGGCGTTCCAATTTCAAATATTTGCATTTATTTATTTATGGATACGGGACCTTTTTGTTCGGACTTTTTGCCGCGTTCTGTTTGCAAAAACATTATTTTTGCGGCGTCTTGTCTATCTGTCCTTCTCTAACTTATGGTAAAAAAATCTTCTATCTCTTTTACACTGGTCGAATGTTTGCTTTTGAATTTGAATTCTATTCTAACATAGTTTTGCGCTATCCTTTTCTTTCGACAAAGAGCTACATCTGCCCATCTCTTTTTCTATTTGACTTTTTGATTGACACATGTCATGTTTGTTTAATTTTTACTATTCAAATTAAACTATACTTACTTATTTAAATGATTGTAAACATATTTGCCAACCCTTTACAAATATGACTTTTAGGCAAATATTGTGGTTGTAATAAATACAATAGTTTAATAGTACAATTATATTTCAGCTGTGCATACCATAGACATAAACCATAAACTAATTTTTCCACGATCAATAGGATTGACAAACTCTTGAATGCATCGTAATTCCACGGCCTTATTCAGTATCGTAATTGCTATGACTTTCAATGTGGTAATTTCATTCAATACAAGCTCATTGAACCGTTTGATGGTTGAGTGGCAGTGTTCACTAGCAAATTACTACTTTCGAAATCTTACCTTCTTATCCCAGATGTTACTGAAACTATTTTCCAGGAAAGCCAGGGAAAGGTGGCCTTTTATAGACCTGTCGTAGTATCGTATGCATGTCATACGAAAGTATGCGTTTTTGGGTCTTTTAAAATTCCTCTCGCAGTACCTATCTGGGTTATTCTAGTTTTTAGGGTTCCGTACCCAAAGGCTTGTGGTTGGGAACCCTTCGTGTGCGAGTCCGACTCGCACTTGGCCAGTTTTTTTATTTTACTTTCTTGATGGATTAACATAAACTTCATTTAATGATGGCAATCCAATGGCATCAAAACGATGGCAATCCAAAGTCCACTTTATTTAAGTAAAAACTTATTTTTTTAATGAAAGCTTGAATTGGAAACTTTTATTTTTACTTTAAACTTTGAGAACTCCCACTTAATTGTTGATTTAATACTTAATCTCCTAAGATTCTGTAGGAGTCCAATTTAAAATTTTGTTATAGATTTTACTATGATAGCTAAGCACAGACGCCAGCACAACAAGCTACCCGAAACTGTCAAATTTTCCCATTCAACTTTGAACCTTATGCTTTAGCGATAAAGTTGAAAATCTATTAACTAAAATTTGACAGCTTGTAGTACCTTGACGTGCTGACGTCTGCCGGTTGATTCTGTAAAATCTCACCGTGAAAACTTATGTGAAGTGAGTTTGTTTTTGCTAGGAATTGACACTATTGACAGCTCACTCCACGCTCACTTCACTTAAGTTTTCACGGTGAGATTTTTACAGAATAGCACCGCTGTTCCATGTTTGAATGGCATCTATTCTACCTACAGGATACATTTTTAACCAGTGCCCAAATTGTAACCATGAATTCAGCACATGATTGTAGCATGGAAATATTTAGACAGTTATAAAAAAAAATGTTGTTCCATACATTTTAACCGCGTAGTAGTTATTGTACAGACGCCAGCACATCAAGTTACTACAATCTGTCAGATTTCTTTATTAGATTTTCGACTTTATTGCTAAAGCATAAGGTTCAAGGTTGATTGGGAAAATCTGACAGTTTCGGGTAGGTTGACCTGCTGGCGTCTGTACTTTTCTATGGAACAGCAAATTTTTTTTATATCCACCGATCGAATGAATTTTTCTTAAATAATGACAGCCCCACAGGTCGATCGATCAGGTTAAGCTACGCTTGCCGCGGTTGGTCTGTGGATGGCTGACCATCTTTACATACCGTAACCCCTCCGTGCCTCGGAAAGCACGTTAAGCCGTTGGTCCCGGCTGACATTCGTGGATCTTTGACAGTCGTTACGGGTAGTCAGAAGCCCGAAAGTCTGACAACCAGTCTTACCAAGGGGTATCGTATTACCCAGTAATTGGGTTGTGGAGGTCAGATAGGCAGTCGCTCCATGTAAAATACTGGTATTCAGCTGCATCCGCTTAGACTGGAAGCCGACCCCAACATAGTTGGGAAAAGGCTAGGCAGATGGATGATCGAATGATTTTTTTAAAAATCATTATGCTGTGTTCATGATTACAATTTACGATGCGACGCCAACGTCACTAATCAAAAGGAGTTTTATAAAAAAGTGCCTGTTATTTTAGTAGATAAGTTGTTGTGTATGACGACTTCCTCGCGAAAGACGTCACGGGCAGAAGCTAGTTAATAACAACCATAACCATAATCAGCATATAATGTTCCCACTGCTGGGACACTGGCCTCCTCTCGGTGAGAGGGAGTGGGCCGTAATCCACCACGCGGGCCCAGTACGGATTGGCAGATGTCACATGTCTTCAAATTTTTGGTTCTAGAACATGCCGGTTTCCTCACGATGTTTTCCTTCACCGTTTTGAGAGCAGTGGTGATGAAATAATTTACACAAAGTAAAGCGCCTGTCTGGGTTCGAACCTACGACCTACAACTCGTAAGTCGCGGCCGTTACCACTTGGCCACCACTGCTCTAATTAATGTTAATAACAAAACACCATAAAAATAGAAGAATCAAGAAAGAAAGTGCTTTCATTTAATCATAATATCTAATAAACTATAATAATTCTTCCCCCCTACTTCGTTTATGTCAGTTTCACGCGTTACATCTCTATTCTGTATAAATTGTAATAAAAGTGAATATGTCAAAAAGTAATTAATACTTAGCCGGCGAACCCCTGTCTCTTGTAGTGTTGTCTGAGGGGTCGATGAATTTTTATCGATACTTTTATAACTTTGATCGTTTCTGACAGTACTGTTATCGCTAGACGCGCGTACTGTATCGGTTCGTTTAAATTTTATTTATTTATTTGTATCTCGAACAGAGACTACACAATTACATGCACAGAACAGTGACGAATACGAATGTTCGCTTTATTATAATAATTTCGACAAGTTAAAAATATCACACTACTAATATAAAGGCGAAAGTTTGTTTGTCTGTGTGTGTGCTTATACCTATATGTTTGTTACTTCTTCATGCTCAAACGGCTCGACTAATTTTGATAAATTTTGTATGGTAGCTGACACCCTGGATTAACATATAGGCTTTTTATCCCGATATTCCCACGGGATCGACCTTTACGCGGCTGAAACCGCTGGGCGCAGCTAGTATTAAGATAAATCTTAATACATAACACGACAATCACCAGGTGAAATAAAGTGAATGACACATTTCATGTCAAGTGATTTGTTTGGCTGTTTCTAGTTTGATCAACCAATCACGTAAGTTAATATGAGATTTGACAGCGTGTTAGTCAACTTTTTTAAGTGAAAACTTCTTTAGGCGCGTTGGTCATTTTTTGAGAGGGGAAAAACCATTGAACGCGCGACAGTGTTACCGTAACCGACACCTCTGTTTTAAGTTTTGGCCATTAAAAAGACATCAACGCGCGGTACTTTTTCTTTGGGAATAATGACCTTCAAACCTATTTATAAAATGACTATGCTTTTTCAAGTTTTCACTTCTGTCGGCACTCCTAGAGTGCCACTGTTTTTTTTTTGTTAAATCCGGGTATAGGTCTATCATAAGATTAACAGTAATGTCCGTCACTAACAATAGGCAGCACTTAAAAGTTATGCCGGCCGAACCAAAAACACAGTTTGATTTTGAACGCTAGGCTCAGCGCTGATAGTTCAAAATCCAACGTGCAATTATATTATTTAGGTATCCCTTAGTGTTAGTAAAACAGGCATAAATTCCATTAAAGGGCTTACAGGACCTAAACACAAAAAACGCAAGTTTTAGAAACAATAAAAGTATAGGATCGACTACAGTAAACAAAAATCAGAAAAATATATGATATTCTTCAGGATATACGAGTATGCTAGGTAGATAGTGTGTTGAAAACATAATACAATTAATTTGATATAACCATACTAATATACATACATCAATTCTGATTTTTTGACAGATTATTCTACAAGCAACATACTAAAGTACTAGACTAGTGTTTTAAATTTTTTAGTCCAAACAATAGATTTTTTGTAAATCGATAATTGCTTAATTTTTTGCAATAAATAACCAGCGTTGTGTCATCGCGCTTCTCTTTCTTTTCTATGCAGTCCGACAAAGACCACGCTTTAGATCATGTAGTCGCCTTAATAGTTACATGTTTTTCCTACTATTTCCTATTTTTTTAAATTCTTAATTTTATTTTGCGTCGCAGCGTCTACGCTCTGCAATTACCTACACAAATCTTTCAAAACCAAAAAAAAAAAAAAAACGCTCCGGACTATCGATAATCACTCCTTGCTCCCCACATCCCTACTCGCAAAAGGGCCGGCGTCATCTGCTAGCGGCATATTGTCGCCACCCTTCACGCCAGGGTCTGTGGGACCCGTCTGCGGGGGGGAGGGGGGAGGGTCAGTAGATTACAGAGATCTTTTGCTTCTCAGCTTCCTGATGCCGTGGGGTTGAGGGTTTGCGTTATCATTGTGAAGGATTAAGAGATTATAACGGGTGTAGAAAGGTGCTTGGAAGGAAGAAGACGAGACTCACTTGTTTAGCCAATCATTGTGTTTTTTTTTATACTGGATCACCTGGGAACGTTCTGGTTATAGAGATGTTGAAGGTCAAAGTTTCAACTTTTTTTGGCGTTTTTTTACGACAAGAAGTTTTAAATGATACTACCACGATACAAAATCAACAATTATGAAATCAATGATAGACCATTCTGACACTATTGTAATAGCAGACTTGAGGCCCTGTAACGTTGCATACATCTATAGTCACAATGTTTTACGCACTACCGTAAACCACGAATAAAAGCCGTTTGTCAGTAATTATTTTTGCACAAAGATACCTACTTAGTTTGACGTACGGAATGAGTAGATGACGACTTCATGATGGGCCTTTTTAGACCCTACTGTACCTAAGTATGGCTGTCTCAGCTGTCTGTAACTGCATCAAATGGAGCAGTATTTTTTGTCATCATGACCGTGCCCAAAAATAGCTGCCTACCAAAAACTTCCCTGTTAATATCGATCATAAAGGTTTCCTATCATTTCTATACCAATTGGACGGGATGGATATGAGAAAACATGACTAAAAATGGAGTCCGTTTACTGAATCAACCTGACCCCTTTTTTTTGCGTTCAAAAGTGCCTTTAATGTGCCTATTTGAAATAAATGATTTGACTTTTTTTCTAGCCGCTTTTTCAATGCTGACTATAGGAATACTGAACTTGGTCTTCTCACAGATTGATTCCGTACATTGCCAATATAATATTAGAATTATTAAAAAGCACCACTGCTCTCAAAACGGTGAAGGAAAACATCGTGTGGAAACCGGCGGCGTGTCCTAGAACCAAAAATTCGAAGAATGTGACATCTACCAACCCGCACTGCGCCCGCGTGGTGGATTACAGCCCACTCCCTCTTCCCGAGAGGAGGCCTTTAACCAGCAGTGGGAACATTATAGGCTGAATGACCTCTCAAGTTCCGCAATTGATCGTTAGGTCATTGTAAGTTTAAATTGATAGCGTATCGAGTTAAACTTCAGTTAGACCGTAATAAGACCATGAAAATCAACAATCATTATACCCAACAGCATCTGTTACATTATTCCCATTTTTCGATAAAAGATTGTCAAGATTTTTAACGATTCAATCTGACACAATGAAAATTGGCGTGCATAAAAAATAACATCGCCATATTTAAAAGTTTGACAAATGATTCGATATTTGAATCGGGCGCGAACATCGATCAGTTTGATTGGTTACGGGCAATCGGCGGGCGCCATTTGTCATTTCGTAAAAGAAAATTGTTTTTGATAAAAATGTGATTCGATTTTTTTTACGTTTTATTTTTACGGTGATCTGGCAAATTGATTTCGGCGTTTCATTTGGGAATAAAGATAGTCATCTATCAACTGCTAATTATATGTATAAGAAAGACGCAGTTTTTTGAGGATATTGTGTTAAATTTTTTGTATTGAAAGATCCGGAACGTTGCCATAGTCATGCAAGTCAGCAAGTTATCGCAAGACAACTCTCTTAAAGCTTCAAAGGCAACTGAAGTAATTTGTTGTGCCTGATCTATGCTTGTTCGTTCTCTGTGTGACAAGAGGCCTTTGCACTGCAGCATAAGCAAAATCAGCCTATACTGTTCCCACTGCTGGGACACAGGCCTCCTCTCTGTGAGAGGTTTCCTCACGATATTTTCGTTCACCGTTTTGAACGTTTTGTTGATGAATTCATCATCATCATCATTTCAGCTGAAAGACGTCCACTGCTGGACATAGGCCTCCCCCAAGCACCTCCACTTCGACCGGTTCTGTGCTTCTCGCATCCAACGGGTTCCTGCGGCCTTCACAAGGTCGTCGGTCCACCTTGTGGGAGGCCTCCCAACGCTACGTATTCCGGTACGAGGTCGCCACTCCAGAACTTTTCGGCCCCATCGGCCATCTGTTCTGCGAGCAATGAGCCATGCCCACTGCCACTTAAGTTTGGCAATTATTCGGGCTATGTCGGTTACCTTGGTTCTCCTGCGGATCTCCTCATTTCTGATTCGATCACGCAGGGAAACTCCAAGCATAGCCATCTCCATTGCCCTTTGGGAGCCTTCTAATAAGGCTCATTGTGAGCGACCACGTTTCAGGGCCATATGTCATCACTGGCAACACGCACTGGTCAAAGACTTTCGTCTTGAGACACTGCGGTGTGTGGGACGAGAAGATGTTGCGTAGCTTCCCGAACTGCCCAGCCGTGTCGGATTTGACGATTGATCTCTTTGTCGAAGTTGGATCTACCTAACTGAACAGTTTGTCCTAGGTAAAAATACTCGTCCACGACTTCGAGTGTCTAGTAGCGTCTCCGATTTTATGAGAGCGGGATATGTTGATGAAATAATTTACACAAATTAACGCGTCTGACTGCGTTCGAACCTACGCCCTACAATTCGTAAGTCGCGGCCGCCCGGCCGGTACCACTGATCTCACTGCACTGCAGTAGGACTAGAATATTACAAAGACGCGTTTCCCAAAAAATAATTCTGACTGCCAGTATTTCTTAACAAATGTTTCTTTGACAGTTTAATGACGTCACGTAATACACTCGAAATGTAAACAACATACACTCCAAATGTAAATAACATTATTTGCGTTCAGCCGGTCGATTCTGTAAAAATCTCACCGTGAAAACTTAGGTGAAGTGAGTTTGTTTTTGCTAGGAATTGACACTATTGACAGCTCACTCTACGCTCACTTCACCTAAGTTTTCACGGTGAGATTTTTACAGAATAGCACCGCTGTCAATAGTGTCAATTCCTATAGCATCATGTGGATTGACAGCTCACTCTACGCTCACTTCACCTAAGTTTTCACGGTGAGATTTTTACAGAATAGCACCGCTGTCAATAGTGTCAATTCCTATAGCATCATGTGGAATGACAGCTCACTTTAAGCTCACTTCACCTAAGTTATCACGGTGATGTTTTTACAGAATAGCACCGCAGTTTGTAATTGCGTCGCGTACGTGTATTTTGGCACAAAGTCGACGGATATTATTGAATTGTTAAAAGTAAAAAGAGTTGAGAGTGTGCTACGCTATTAGGCTGTTGGTACGTACGCACGTACAGTCAACAAAGGAGATAAGTATACAGGAGCGTCGGATATAGTTGAAGTTTACTAAGAAACCGATGGATGTTCTCGAATAAAATTTTATTTTATTAATAGAAAACAAACAGCTCATTTATTAAATTAAATTTCAGACCAGAACATCCATCGGTTTCTTAGTAAACTTTAACTATATCCGACGCTCCTGTATACTTATCTCCTTTGTTGACTGTACATACATAACCAGTAAAATCTGACTTCTGATTGTACAAGTACAGACGCCAGCACATCAAGCTACCCGAAAATGTAATAAAAACCCTTTAAAATGCAAGGTCAGCTAAAACTGGAAATGTATAGCTTGATATGTCACCGTGTGCTACATATAAAGAAGCTGTTGCATTAAAGTTTTTTTAAGTTTTTTTATTTTTATCTGTCTACTCACGAAGCAAGAATGACATTTCAATGTTTTTAATAAAATAATCGTAATAACTGTATCTCACGCCTACACGTCATCGCTCGAATGATGGATAATTTTTTTTATTTATTCTTTTGTTGAAAGTATGACATATTCATTTTTATTGTCATTCTATCGACCATCATTGTGGCAACTGGATTGTATTCGCAATGAATGAAATCGAATGAGTTCGATTGACATCATAGACAAATGACAATCTCTCGGTTTCGGCTGTCATTCTTAGATCTTTGACAGTTGTTACGGGTCGTCAGAAGCCCGAAAGCGTAGACAAATCTATAGACTCGACATGTTTGTTTGTGCGGTCACGTGCTGTGGTCACGTGGTGGTCACTTCGTAGTGTAATGTTGGTCATCCTGAGATTCTGCGTGTGTTTCTGAATGTTGGCTTTTACAAATTGCATATTTAAAAAAAATATTTGTTCGGAGTTTCACAGGACTGATAGACTCATGGTATCCGTGTCACCGAAAGGGACCAAAAATCGGGCAATCTTCATCATACTATCATTTTTACAGCTTATTACACTGCACCTTACCATTTTCACAGTTGCTCAAATGTACTATTATTGAATTATGCACAAAAAAAATCATAATTTCCGTTTAATCGCGGTGTATTATTTTATTATTCTTTCATAAACGTCAAATTTGTTGTGCACACTAATGTGCTTAGCCGACACGCAGTAAGGGACAGACATATTCTTACTCTGTCTCTTTTCTTTGCTAGTGACGTTAATATATTTCTCTTTTTCTTGTGCGAATGAAAAAGAAGATATACAGCAGTCTATAGTTTACTCTGTCTACGCCCGAAAGTATGACCACCAGTCTTACCAAACGGTATCGTATTCCCTGGGTGATGAAGGTCAGATAAGCATTCGCTCCATGTAAAATTCAGCTGTAGGTTTCCAATTGCTTTCGGAAAGAAACTTCGACGACATTGTGATTATGAAATCATTTGACTTTTTGATATTTTGTTGACGTGTTTTAATCAAAGTTTTTAATTTATACTTTGAAAAAATGTGTAAGAATCATAGGTAGAAAAATGTTTCTAAGGGCTGATTTTTCTAACGCCAGATAATTTTACCGGAGGAATAATTTTGAATTTTTGACAGTTCTTCCATACAAAAACTAATATTATAAATGCGAAAGTTCATGAGTGGGGGTGTGTGGGTGTGTTTATATGTATGTTACTTCTTCACGCTCAAACGGCTGGACAAATTTTGATAAAATTTTGTATGGAGGTAGCTGACACCCTGGATTAACGTAAGCTACTTTTTATCCCGAAACTCCCACGGGATCGACACTTATGCGGGTGAACCCGCGTGGCGCAGCTTTCGCCTTTATAATATTGGTGTGATTTACTTCATCATTTCAGCCGAAAGACGTCCACTGCTGGACATAGGCTTCCCCCAAGCACTTCCACTTCGACCGGTTCTGTGCTTCTCGTATCCAACGGGTTCCTGCGGCCTTCACAAGGTCGTCGGTCCACCTTGTGGGAGGCCTTATTTACTTAAACACTAATAATTAAGGTCTTAAACATCTAGATAGTTTCTATATTAATTACGGACTATACCTACCTGACGGCAATATTTTAAATTTTTAGTATATTACATAAACAACATAAAGGCGTAAAAATATTGCCCAGAAAAAAAAACGAAAATAGAATCACAACAAAAGCCGAGCGCGCGGTCAAACGTCAACTTTTTTTTTCTAAACACAACGCAGGCAAAGGAACACACCCGCACGGCCCCGCCTCCGACCATCAATAACATGCGACGTCAAACACAATGCACCGTTACTCGCTATTTATTCCATAAAACTGTTAGAATTTTTGCCGGAAAAAATATAAAACGATTTTTACGATACAAATGAGAAATCGATTTGTTAAAAAAGTGTCTATGGTATAAAAAGTAATATTTCGCGCCCTTTTTGCAGTCAATGATGATAATTTTGACGATTATGACTTTTTTTTTTCTTTTTGGCAATGGTATAAAAGTTTGTGATGCCTTTTTAATACAATTGTGAAAATGAATGATTGTTATTAATATGGTATTGAATATTTATGAGCAGGATTAACGCTCTGTATCACTTAGGGTGTGAGCAGAGTTTCAAGCTCTGTGGATTTGCCGTATGCTTAACGAAACATGACTTCTATTAATGATATTGATACCCCCTGTTAATTTATTGAACCCATGTCTTTTACAGAGATGGTAAGATATAAATGACTACCCCGTTGGTCTCGTGGTCGCAAGCGCGACTGCTGAGCGTGGGGTCCCGGGTTCGATTCCCGGGTCGGGCAAAGTGTTATTGAGTTTTTCCATTAGGAATTTCTTAGTAGCAGCCCGGACTTTGGAAGTTGGCGGTGTGATACCCCCGTGCCTCGGAAAGCACGTTAAGCCGTTGGTCCTGCGCCTGATCTCTCTTCGGTCGTGTCGGCTCGCCCCCCCATCGGACAATGAGAGTGAGGGAAGAGGGAGTGCACCTGTGTCTGCGCGCACACTTGTGCTGTGCACTATAATATCTCCCGCGCCGTAGGCTAGTCTCCGTTGAGATTGGCCGCCGTGGCCGAAATACGGTCTGGAGGACTTTTATTTATTTATTTATGATATAAATATTATTGTCCAATACCTTTTGCCTATGTAATTACTATTAAGCCCTGTACCTCGCATTGTGTATATGTTTTTTCTACAGCCGCCAGCACATCAAGCTACTACAATCTGTCAAATTTCTTTAATAGATTTTCAACTTTATGGCTAAAGCATAAGGTTCAAAGTTGATTGGGAAAATTTTACAGTTTCGGGTAGCTTGATGTGCTGGCGTCTGTACAATCTGAAGTCAGCTTATACTGGTTATGTATAGCTTGATATAGCCGTGCGTACTCTACTGAGAAATTTCGTCATTATGTAATTACAAAGAAATAAATATAAGAAAAAAAAAAAGAGTAGAGGAGAGCAACCAGCAATAAGAAAAGACAAAAGATTTACAGGTTTAAAATATAACCCAAGGTAACTATCAATTTCACAAAAATCTAACCTAAAATTTTCTTTCCACAGGTAAAAATCTGGTTCCAAAACCGCCGCATGAAGTGGCGAAACTCAAAAGAGCGGGAACTCCTCGCCTCAGGTGGGTCTCGCGAACAAACCCTACCAAACAAGAACAATCCGCACCCAGATCTATCTGACGCTGAAGCTGACAAGCCTAAGCTATCGCCATTATCACCTAACAATGAAGAAACAAATGAAGATATGAAAAAAGTTTACGCAACAACGTCAAATGAATTTCGAGGTTATGAAGACAAGATGGCCGGCGGTCAGTTGTTTTCCCGCGAAATTCCGTTTCAAAATATGGAGGAAGATGATTTTGACAGCGATGCTAGCGCCAGTGATGAGGAGATTAACGTGACATGACGTGTTTTTGTGGTAATTAGTTTAATTGTAAAGTAATTGGATAGTGTTTTGTATATTTTGGGTAAGATTTTTAGGTTAGGTATTCTGTCGCTGATATTATTCCGATAATTGACGTCAACGTCACTCCGTCTTTATGATTGTTCGTTAGTACGTTAATAAACTCGAGAGCCTTTAATCCGATTCACGGGTTTTTTTATTCATAGCAGTTTTTTAGCTTTTGCTACTCCCTAAACTGGTATCCGAATAATATCGTCATTTCAACCGAAAGACGTCCACTACTGGACATAGGCCTCTTCTAATCACCGCCATTCTATGCTTCTCATATCCAGCGGATTCCTACACCCATCACCAGCGCATCGGTCCACCTTGTGGAAAGCCTTCCAACGCTACGTCTTCCGGTACGCAGCCACCACTCCATCTTTCGGCCCCATCGGCCATCTGTTCTGCGAGCAATGTGCCCTGACCACTACCACGTAAGTTTGGCAATTCTTCGGGTTATGTCGGTTACCTTGGTTCTCCTACGGATTTCTTTATCTCTGATTCGATCACGCGGGGAAACACCAAGCCCTCACATTATAAGGCTAAAAGTCACTGAAAGAGCAATTTTCAGTGACGAGTACTGGATCAGTATCGGGTCTGTAATTTTAAGGGGCAAGAGTGATTTTGGTGGTTGAGAGCTGAAATGTCTTCGAAACCTTGTCGAAGGAGGGTCAAATTAAATTTGCTAGTGAAAACCTATCATCTGCCTAGCTTTTTCCCAACTATGTTGGGGTCGGCTTCCAGTCTAACCGGATGCAGCTGAATACCAGTATTTTACATGGAGCGACTGAATTAAATTAAATTTAATTTTATTTGGCCCTGTATTGTTTAAAGACAAGATTTAAAAAAAAAAACCTCTAATTACTTATATTAATTTCAAATTCAGTTGTAGTTTGTCTTCTTTCATTATAAAATATGTATAAATATCTGGTCATGCACTTGTAATATTAATTATAGCCTTTTAATTTATAACTAGGTAATAATACTAATAATTGATAGTGAGTTTATGATAAGAAAACCATGTAATAATTATGGAAAACAGGTTTTTTTTAAAGAAGTTTTTATTGGTAAACCTGCAGGATAATTGCGTAACCCCCTTTTAAATCTGAATCATTTTGAAGGATATTGCTAAACCATTGCTTCATATATTCGAAAAAATTATCTGCGCAACCTCATAAATAACGCAATGAATGTTGTTGAACTGTCAAAATGAAAGCCGTTGCTACTGTTAGTGTGTTACGCAATTTCCCCGTTGGTAATCCTTTACAATAAATTGCGTAACGCGATCGTAATGGCAATCACCTTAGCAAAGCAATCGATTTTGTTGCATTGTCGACTAAATTAAAGTGATTGTGATTGCAATTGTCTTGTGTAAATTGGAGTGTTATTATATATTTTTATAGCACTCTGTGACCTAAACCCGCACTTACGTCACGCTTTTCTGTGACTTAAGTGAACTACTTAAGTCACAGAAAAGCGTGACTTAAATTCGGGTTAAGGTCACACGAACTATAAAATAGTAGACGAAACGTGTGACTTAAGCAGTCTCAAAATCAAAATAAAAAATCATTTATTCAAACTAGACTGATAATCAGCACTTTTCGAACGTCAAAATTACAAAAGACCCGGCACGACCGCCCTTCACCACTTCCTAGTGCTTTCTCTGGGGAGAAGAAGTGGCGCAACGCAACAAACTCCCCAGCAGCCCAGCTGTCTGTTCAGTTAGAAAATACTTGATTGTATACAATACTAGGTATGCAAAGTAATTAACATTACAGGACACAGAACATTAAATTAAATTATTTGCCATGTGCTAGCCACGCCAATATACTAACAAATCTATGTCCCAGAGCGTTTACGCCGTACGGCATTTCATACAAACTTTCAAGCCCTTATTTTTCGAAATTAATGAACCGATTTTAATTACACTTCATACGCTGCAGGATACGAAGGTCTAAAAAGTTAGTAGAAAACATTTTCGAAAAATAGTGTTACAGCCAAATTAGACTGATTTTAAATTTTCCATAGAAACCAACATTTCCAGTTATCTTTTTTTAAATAAGACATTTCGAAAATGTTCTCTACTAACTAACTTTTTAGACGTTTGTGTCCTGCTTATGCGTATGAAGTTTCATGAAAATCGGTTCATTCATTTCGAAAAATAAGGGCTTGAAAGTATGAAATGCCGTACGGCGTAAACACTCATAATGCACGGCGCCAACTCGCTAGACTACCTAAGTCACATGTATTGTTGTAATGTACAGTCAACAAAGGAGTTAAGTATACAGGAGCGTCGGATATTGTTGAAGTTTACTAAGAAACCGATGGATATTCTCGAATAAAATTTTAGTTTACTAATAGAAAACAAACAGCTCATTTATTAAATTAAATTTCAGTCCAGAACATCCATCGGTTTCTTAGTAAACTTCAACTATATCCGACGCTTCTGTATACTTAACTCCTTTGTTGACTGTACCTACTATTTTGGCAGCCTTGAACATCAAGATTTTCTAAGATTATTTAGCCAAATGTAAATCTCAATATTGAATAATTATCTAGCTAATATTATCTTAGAGCTGATTTTTCAATCGACCGACATTTTTATTCGTGGATTAAAATTGACGTCTGACAGTTTTTGTATGGAAGAACTGTCAAAAATTCAAAATTATTCCTCCGATAAAGTTATCTGGCTTTGGAAAAATCAGCCCATAATAGAATAAGAATGTAAATAAAATAGTTAGTAAGAATGTATATATAAGTTTGTAAATGTCTCATATTTATTATTTGGTGCAAAATTACAATCTATATAGTTTTATTTATAAAATCCGTCCCTCTTTACTATTTCTGTAGCATTTTCAACTAATTTTGATTCAGAACTCTAAACTGTAATTTTATTAGGCCAAAGTATTTATAAATGTCATCAAACCCGTATATTTTGTGTATTTCTTCTTCATGATTCATAATGACATGTTATCCTTTTATGATTCTGTCAAAGTGGCCTTTTTAGGCCCCCTGGAGGCCAACTCTCGTAATTTAAAACTATCAAAATCTACTCACAGTACTCGCAGTCTCATTTCGGCGACAAACAAATGTCAAAAACCTGTCAAAATATAGGGAAATAGAGGTATTTTTGACAGATTGAGACTGACTGTGAACATTCTTAACGAGACTACGAGATTACGAGAATTACTGATCTGATCATACATTCCCGCCGGTTGCGAGTAGGTACAAGACGCCACCAGTACATCAAACTACTACAATCTGTCAAATTTCCTTAATAGATTTTCAACTTTTTCGCTAAAGCATAAGGTTCAAAGTTGATTGGGAAAAAATCACAGTTTCGGGTAGCTTGATGTGCTGGCGTCTGTACCGACTACGTACCTGACCTTTTTGAAGATCATCACCAATCAGCCGGTCGATTCTGTAAAAATCTCACCGTGAAAACTTATGTGAAGTGAGTTTGTTTTTGCTAGGAATTGACACTATTGACAGCTCACTCCACGCTCACTTCACTTAAGTTTTCACGGTGAATTTTTTTCAGAATAGCACCGCAGGTCACTATCAGGTATGTAAAATTTGTTTCAGTGTAATATGTATTTTTAACGATTTAAAAACCCTGAAACAAGAAAATAGTAGTCTGAAAAAGAATGTTTTCTTGCTTTGTGCTTTCTTGCGTAACACACTATCATCTGAATCATTTTGAAGGATATTGCTAATCCATTGCTTCCTAAGTTTGAAAATTTTGCTCAACAACGTAAATAACGCAATGAATGTTGTTGAACTGTCAAAATTAAAGTCATTGCTACGGTTAGTGTGTTCTACAATTACCCGTCGTTTTTTTTATATACTGAACTTTTTTTTCAACCGATGTACTGCGTAGTTTGCACCAAAAACCATGTAAATAAATTAAATGTATTTGTAATAATTAATACATAAGTGATCTCATAGCTTAAGTATAAGATCAAGACTTTAAATAAATCAATATAATAGTGTCAAGCTACCTTTATGTGAAATATAAACGATGGAAAATGATTTTGTTTTGTTTTCTTTATTTCTCGATAGTAAAACCTTTGACAATCATCACTGTTTAGTTCAATCCGTGGTGATCACTTACTATCAGGTTGAATTCCTGCTTTTTTCATCATCATCATCATCATCATCTGCCTAGCCTAGCCAACTATGTTGGGGTCGACTTCCAGTCTAACCGGATGCAGCTGAATACCAATATTTTACATGGAGCGACTGCCTATCTGACCGGCCACCACAACCCAGTTACTGGGTAATGCGATAACCCTGTAAGACTGGTTGTCAGACTTTCGGGCTTCTGACTACCCGTAACGACTGTCAAAGATCCACGAATGACAGCCGGGACCAACGGCTTTACGTGCTTTCCGAGGCTCGGAGGAGTCTTGGTATGTAAAGATGGTCACCCATCCACGGACCAACCGCGGCAAGCGAGCGGCTGTAAGTATAAAGGAATAGTCTTCGTTTTATTAAATTACTAGCTTCTGCCCGCGACTTCGCCTGCGTGCTTTTTCGGCAACCAACCCAGCACGTTGCATCGCATCGCCGTTTTATAATATGATGATGAAATAAACGACTTATTTGTAAAATAATTTTGTAATGTTTTGACAGTTTAATAGAATACCAAACATAAAAACAACATACCTACCTAATTTAAAAGGTTAACAAATTACCAAAATAAATATAAACCTAACCATTATACACAGAGGTTACTTTAAATAAAATAACAAACTCCTCCACAAAACCGAAAATTACAAAACAAAGTTTATATGAAACCGAACAAAACAAGCAATCAATAGAGGTGTCCCCTCGCGGGGTGTGAACTAGAGGTGTGAAATATAAATAACCGTTCGAACGTGCGGACTGCAGATGACATGAGCTCGCACCTTCATATTTATAATCTGTGCCGCCTACCCGCTGTGGCCTGTGCCCGGTTGTTTTTTTTTTTTTCGTAAATATATTTGTTGTCTGTGGTTTTTCTAGGTGATTGGAGGGAAAATAAAATGGCGAGGGTTTGTGAAAATAAATATATAAGTACTTATAACCACTTAATCACCGCTAATGAAACAATTGAAATTCTATTGTAATGGGCCTTTATCGTGCCACGCCGGCCTTTATCAGTTATAGCACTAGCTGCGCCCCGCGGTTTCACCCGCTTAGGTCTTGATCCCGTGGGAATATCGGGATAAAAGGAATCCAGGTCCTAGCCTACGCTTGTGCCAAATTTCAGCCAAATCTGTTAAGCCGTTTTAGCATGAAGCGTAACAAAGTAACATGATGCATTAAGAAAGTATAACGTTGAGTAACTATTAGATATAGTGATTGGAAAGTCTTGAGAACAGTGCTATTAAAGTTTAGGTAGACTACGTTTTCTAATGGATAAAACGTGCTACAGTGTGACGGAGAAATGAGGAAAATATCGTGAGGAAAGTTTGAGCACGAATGTCGATGGCTATAAGAGTAGGGGAAGACCAAAGAAACGATGTATGGACTCTGTGAATGGTGATATGGTTAGAATGGGGGTGACTACCGAAGTAACGGCTAATAGAGCAGAGAAAGACATGCTGTGCCGACCCCAAATAGATTAAGATAATAGATTAAGATAATAGATTAAGAGAATAACGTTGATGATGATGTATATTGTCCAAGTCAATTGTTTCTGAAAACCAAAAAAGGCTCAGTTCACGTGAAGAGTCGACCAACTGCTTGGCATATGTCTCGATAAACCAAGTGGGCCCTCGGACCCCATGGCCCTAGTGTTTCATATTCATATTAATTTCCAAAATCGATACCCATTAGAACATACCGCAACCAAACCCAAGAATAAATAAACAAACAAATTAACAAGCTCAAACAAACTCGATCGATGGCTAACAGATGCCACGTGACCCGCACGTGGCGTCTGTTACGCGCCAAAACTTATGTCAAATGCACATGCCACCATCTTGATTCTTCGCGGCCATTACATGCACTCCCGTTGCTAATTTGACAGAGTTTTATTTGAATAAATTATACCCAGTCATCATCATCTGCCTTCAGTAATTTCACAATTATTTTACTTCTGATTTAGAATCACTGCTAAAATTGATATTTAAACTCGTTTCAATATGGTTACTGTTGAGTTGCTGCTGTGTAAAATATCTGTGAAAGGACTAGGGGCCTAAAAAGGCCGCTTTAGCAAAATCATAAAAGGATAACATTATGAATCATAATATGGCGAAGACAGTCCGTGTTTTCTTTTTTTCGCTGCACAACGTTGGTATAATCAAAGAGATTGGGATTGGATTGTTTGGTATTTTAGCACAGAAAAAAAAATAACTGAAAAATCCTTCACCAATGGGACTTGATACGATTTACTTAACAGACTGTTAAGTCCACCCGCATCCATCCATCCATCCTCATACATTTTGTATGGAACGGATTTTTTGATTCCGAGGCGGTACAAAGTTCGCCGGTTCAGCTAGTCCTACTAATCACACTAATATTATAAAGGCGAAAGTTTGTGAGTGTGTGTGTGTGTGTGTGTGTGGGTGTGTTTATATGTTTGTTACCTCTTCACGCTCAAACGGCTGGACCAATTTTGATAAAATTTTGTATGGAGGTAGCTGACTCCCTGGATTAACATAAGGCTACTTTTTATCCCGATATTCCCACGGGATCGAAACTTATGCGGGTGAAACCGCGGGGCGCAGCTAGTACCTAATAAAATAAACGCGACAGTTTGTGAGGATGTTTGTTACTCTTTCACGCAAAAACTACTAAACGGATTTGGTTGAAATTTGGCACACATATAGTAACCAGGATTAACACATAGAATATTTTTTATCCCGATATTCCGTCGGGATCGCAGCTTATGCGGGTGAAACCGCGGGGCGTTGCTAGTATTTACTAAAAACCATTTTAATTAAAACAATCTCGTTTTCTTTGAATGATTTAATCAACTATCTACCACATGTAATCCATTTCACCCCGTCACGACAACAGCTTGTAAATAAACAATAAAATAAAATGAATGCCTATCTTTACAAATACATATAAGTTTTGGACCCGAAGCACAAATGCGTTGATAATCTTTGAAGGGGACACGTGACCTGCACGCGTTCCGTCATATGGTGTGCGAGAGGGACGGATAGACGTGTTAGAAAAGAACAGAAATGCTTAATGGTTTGTTTACAAAGTCAAAGATGTCGAAAATATCGAATGTTGAATAAATTTTTGTTGAAAGTGGATATCGTCCTATTTAAGTAATAGACAACAACGTGTCATTATCAATAAAATTACCAAAAATAAAGATATGACACCTTATTCATCGGAATATAAAGTAAATAAATGTGGTGTTCCACAAGGAAGCGTACTAGGCCCAATATTATTTATTTTATACATAAATGACATCACAAAAATAACCAAGCATAAATGCGTATTATTTGCTGACGACATATCTATTATAGTGACATCTGATAAAAAGAAAAGTACCATTACAGATCATGAGTTTGATATCAATAATACAATAGACACATTATTGCATTGGCTTGACATGAATCATTTAAAAATAAATTTAGATAAATCCGTTTACATTCAATTTAACCAATCAAATAATAATAAATACAACATCAAAATGAATATAACTAAAATAAATGAAGTAACACATACCAGGTTTTTAGGCGTAATAATAGACAAAGATATTAATTGGAAAGAACACGTAGATAATGTTAGCACTAGAATTCATAAATTCGTATATGCACTGAAACAGGTTAAAAATGTAACGAATTTAAAAACTGCTATCATATCATACCACGCGTATGTAGAATCGTTACTACGCTATGGTCTTGTAATGTGGGGTAATAGTACCGATCTGATTAGAGCATTTGTCGCTCAAAAAAAGTGCATAAGAGCAATATGTGGCCTTCAACCTGATGACTCATGTCGACCAGTGTTTAAAAAACTTGGTTTGTTACCGTTGCCGTCTCTTTATATTTACGAGATATGTATGTTTGTTAAAAAGCATCAGAATTTATTTGTCAAAGCAGATGATATTAGTGTCCGAAGCCGACGAGACCCCCACAGGCTCGTACTAAGTGAGATTCCAAGGCTAACTAAATATAATAAAAGTTGCCTTGCAATGTGTGTACGTTTATATAATAAGTTACCAAAAGATCTCAAAGATTTAAATACTACGTTATTTAAAATTAAAATGTACGAATGGTTAAATGTTAATAGTTTTTATAGTGTTAAGGATTTCATTGACAAAAAATGTTAATGTCAGTTACTGAAAATTTGCATGCTTAATATTATATTGGCAAAACATGTTTTGTTCTAAATTGTACTTTTACCATCTTTTTATACCGTGTTTTTATGCAAATAAATATATTATTATTATATTTTAACATATCTCGGGACCATGGGGTCCCGGTCCTTTGGAAGGCGTACGAGGGGCCGAAGCCAACTCGCAGAGGCCCGTTAGAGATTTTCAATGAAATGAGGCACCAACCGACGATTATCCCTGTATGCACTATGCAAGTGCACCCAAGGATAACCCCCGGTTGGTGTAGGACTATTGCAGGATATGGAAAAATAAAAAGTTGGACTATTGGTTTGGGTGGCTAAAGTGGACCGGTTTCCAGGAACTATGGTAAAACTATGACCCCTGCCTGATCAATGCTTTATATATACACAGATAAAATAGCAAGGGGTGACTTGCACACTCAATAATGGGCCCCCGAAAACGGCCGCTAGCACATAGTGACGTAGCGACAAGGGGGCAACACGTCCTGAGGTGCTTATGAGGAGTGGAGAGGTATTCCACGGCTATCAGGACAATCCCGGAAGTACGGTCAAGATCCCTACCAGCATCTTATTGGAATACTTCCTTCCTCCGAGCACGTTTGCTCTTGCGAATCTCCACTCAAGCCGGCCAATAAAGGCAAGAATGAGGTGGGAGCTCTGTTCCTCGTCATTGTTCACTCCAGCCGGCCAATAAAGGCAAGCCAGAGGTGAGGAACAAGACTTCTCCCGGGAGATAGGGTCCGTGGGGTCGCTACTGCCCAACAGCTCGCCACATGCTGCCCTGCGGGTTTCTGTATCCCTCTTGGTCTGGCTCCTCACATTAGACCTGTTCCGGCAAAGTAAACTCTTCCGGCACAGGCCTAGAGTTCGGAGCGCGCAAGCCCCACCACGACGTCAACGTAGAGATACGGCGGTGGGGCGTAGAGATACGGCGGTGGGGCGTAGAGATACGGCGGTGGGGCGTAGAGATACGGCGGTGGGGTTATTATTATTATTATTAAAATAGTGTATGGTTACGTAGCTCGTAGCGATTTGCTACGGCGTAGATAGGTCTACGAAATTTGCTACGTTTTTCGTAGCAATGAATTAAAGGTCTTTTGGGTGCAAAAATGTGACAATTTTAGTATGTTTTTTGTTTTATACAAGCAGGTCGCAAGCGCTACTGCTGAACATGAGGTCCTAGGTTCGATTCCCGGGTCGGGCAAAGTATTATTGAGTTTATAGAGGTATGAGAAACAGGGTGTAAAGTTCACTCATCCTCCATAGAAAAGGGAGGATCCTCCGACCAGACGGGTGTTGTGTCTGGCGGGCAACTGCCCGATGGCTCATGTCGGGCCGTTGTATTGTATCTATGCTAGTTGCGCGGTAAACTCTGCTTGCGAGATGCAGGATTTTGCGAGACGTAAGTATGACGCGTTGTTCGCATGTAGCGTTGTAGATACCGCTACACGAGTACTATGCACCTGAACTTTTTGAAGAACATCACCGATTCACCATCGACATAATTTGACCTTTTGATGCCTATATAATCATTATTCATCACCGTTTATTAGTTAAAATACGTAAAAATAATTTTAATTTTTAGTTTTTACAATTCATATTATTCAATAAATCACATGCAATCTAAATATTTTGTTGACATGGTAAATTTTTCAAGTAAGAATGACAAAGTAAACACGACCTTATTAAAAATGTAACATTGCAAAATCATAAAATAGTACATGGTTGCAAAAATGTCTTACGATGATGCAAAGAGGTAGCGTTATTTCTGTCAATTAGAATATAACCATAATTTATAGTAGATAAATTATTTAATATTTGTTTAAGGGATTTTAGATACTTAATACTTATGTATAAGCACTTGAGTGAGATACCTGAGATACAGGTTTATTCCTAGTTCAGGTATAATCCAATAATTTTTACCTACATCTAGTATAAGGCCCTATTTTGTAAATATTTATGTAAATCAATTATTTCAATAAACAATTTCAATAAACAATTTCAATTTCAATTTCAATTAGTTCTATTATCTATTATCATTTTTAACAGAACAGAATAAAGATCAAAATAAATACTTCTTTAAAACTTCTTCTTCGTCCCCAGAATTTATTGAAAGGGGAGATATAACATGTCAGTAACAGCAAATGCGTTATATATCTTGTCTTTAACTTTGATGTTTAAACATAGGGGTACACGCTTTCAAATAACAGAGACCAAAAAGCAGCCAAGTGCGAGTCGGACTCGCATACGAAGGGTTCCGTCCGTAGCACCATAAAACATCAGAAACACATTTTTTTTTTAAATAATTTAGTAAAAAACACGTTTTTAGGGTTCCGTATCTCAAAAGGAAAAACGGAACCCTTAGATAATTTTGTTGTCCGTCTGTCTGTTCTTCAGTCAAGACCCTTTTTCTTGGAACGTGTGGAGTTAAATCAAGTTGAAATTAATATCAAATACTCAGGGCTGCAATCCCGTGAAGCAGTGACAAAATCAAAATTCTAAGTCAGCGCAATCAAAAGATACGGGCGTTTATGTTCCGGAATCAAAACCTATAGGGTACTTCCCGTTGACCTAGCATCATGAAATTTGGCAAGAACCAGTATCATGTAACACAAGTAAAGGAACAAATCCGAAAACCATAAATTTGCAGATAGATTACAAAAAAAAAACCCGTGATAAACTATTTACATACCTACAGTACGGAGCCCTCGGTGCGCGAGTGCGACTCGCAGTTGACCGGTTTTTTTTTTTTGAAGACCCTCTTTAATTTTTGTTATTTGTTGTTATAGCACCCCTATTAGTACCTACACGACGAAATTTAGAGTGTCTACCTATTACAGTTAAAAAGATTCAGCCCTGTGACAGACGGTCGGACAGCGGAGCCATAGTAATAGGGTCTCTCTTGGCACGCTTTAGGTACGGAACCCTAAAAATAAGGCTTTTATCCTAACATCAAACAACGCGTTATTGATATAATAGATTTAGTAGTAGAGAATTTTGTTCAACCAGTATTACCAACGGGATTGTGTTACCCAGTAACTGGTGTACCTATAAAACCTTTCTTTTCACAATAAAAACCATTATAAATACAATCATTCAGATTTTTTGTCAGATTATGCTACAAGCATCATACTAAAGCACTATTGTTTTATTTTTTTATAAATATTCATACATACATACATAATCAGCCTACAATGTTCCCACTGCTGGGACACAGGCCTCCTCTCGGTGAGAGGGAGCGGGCCGTAATCCACTACGCGGGCCCAGTGCGGGTTGGCAGATGCCACATGTCTTCTAATTTTTGGTTCTAGGACATGCCGGTTTCCTCACGAAGTTTTCCTTCACCGTTTTGAGAGCAGTGGTGATGAAATAATTTACGCAAAGTAAAGCGCCTGTCTGGGTTCGAACCTACGACTTACAACTCGTAAGTCGCGACCGTTACCACTGGGCCACCACCATGAATATGAATTCATATAACATTCATATTTTGCAATAAATTACCAGCGTTGTGTCATCGCGCTTCTCTTTCTTTTCTATGCAGTCCGACAGTGACCGCGCTTTAGGTCATGTAGTTCCCTTCCCTTAAGGCGAAAGCGCCAGGGTAGCCCGCGAAATTCAATTTTTTTTAGGTTTTTGCAATTTGCTGGTCAGTATTAAGTTGTACGTTGATTAAAATATGATTCGCGGCCGTAACAAATATGTATTTACAGAATTATAATCATTTAAGGCATCAACACAACTCTCTAAGACCATGTAATCCCCAAATGTCAAGATTTCATGAAATAGTCATTCTTGGGGATTACATGTTCTTAGACAGTTGTGTTGATGACTTTAATGATTATAATTCTGTAAATACATATTTGTTACGACCGCGAATCATATTTTAATCAACGTACAACTTAAAACTGACGAGCAAATTGCAAAAAACTTAAAAAACAATTGAATTTCGCGGGCCACCTTAGAGCTTCCCCCTTAATCAATCACAGGATACAATCCGACCAAAAGCTTGCAAATTGCAGCAAAATATTTGCGAAATACGACACTGTCCACAAAGTGCTTCCACAAATATTAGCTAATGGACAGGGAATGATGTGTTTGTCTTGTATTTAAGTATTGTATCATGGCGATTTAATGGGGTATCGGGTTTTCTATATATATACCTATACCCACTTACTAATTTCTGCTGACGCAAAATCGCATCATCATAATGTGTTTAGCTAAGTTTTAAAGTGCAAGAAACTACAGTGGATTTCACTTATTACGACCTTGGTTGTAGCGACCATTTACCTATAGCGACGTTAAATCTAAGTCCCTTGAATTCAAAGCATACTTTAGTACAAAATTCATGTGGCTATAGCGACTTTGGATGTAACGCCGAGTTCGGGTGTAGCGACTGTTTTTAATTAATCATTTGTAACAAATTCCTAGAAATCCCATGCAGATATTGCGACCGGAGTCGGCCGCCAAAGACACAAAGATTTCTTTCTTTCACAAACATTTCTTATCTTTTGTTTACATCCACACAGATGGTCAGCAAGTGTTGAGACCTTTACCTTTTGTTTATAGATATCAGCTAAGTACGTAGGGAAGCGTGTAAGTTTCGGAGTTAAATTTATGGTTCAGTTACAAAGTGATATTCTGAGTAGCAACTGGGTTTAGTAAACTTTTGAATAAGTATGTACCAGTGAATAACTATGTGTGCAAATATTTTCAATAATAAATGAATATAAACTATACATGTGTACGTGTCTGTATCTCCTTACCTTTGCCTGTAACGACTACCGGATATAACGACGAAAATAGAGAGGTCCCTTCATCGTCGTTATAACCGAAATCCACTGTATTTTACGCTGACTCAATAATTCGTATACAATAAGACTTTTTGTTATTTTGATCTGGTAAATAGTATTTAAGTAAACTAGGTATAAAATAAGGAATTAGAAATTTTGTCATTATTTGAAGACTTCTAATGTTAAATATTGTTAAGAATTTTATAGTCCAATATAGTGATACAGGTTTATCCCACTACAGGCATCTAATATTATTATACCTTTGTAAATAATTTCTAAGACTTTATGTAATAATTTTACCGATTTTAATACTGAATAAAACATTTTTTTTTATACAGCAATTGTACCCCAGTGGTAACGTGACATACGATGTAGGTCTCAGGTTCGAAGCCAAGCAGGCACTTTTGTGTAAATTATTTCATCACCACTGCTCTCAGAAAACGGTGAAGGAAAACATCGTGAGGGAATCGGCATGTCCTAGAACCAAAAATTCTAAGACATGTGACATCTACCAACCCGCACTGGGCCCGCATGATTACGGCCCACTCCCTTTAGCTGAAAGGAGACCTGTGTCCCAGCAGTGGGAACATTATTGACTATAGGCTGATAATGTAGTTAAAGGTAGAAAAGCACAAAGGTACTTATTTCTACAGGTTTAAAAAGACTATACAACGTGGCACTGATATCGACGCGCAACTGTAACCGTGAATTCAGCTTAAGGTTCTAAACCTCTAAAAAAAAAATTATGACGAAAAATTTGAACGCAGGGGTTCAAATTTTTCGTCATAATATTTTTTTTTAATTGCTGTTCTATACATTTTGGCCGCGTAGGTACAGACAACAACACATCAAGCTACCAGAAACTGTAAAATTTTCCCACTTATAATGTAGCGATAAAGTTGAAAATCTGTTACAGAAATTTGACAGGTTCCAGTAGCTTGAGGTGCTGGCGTCTGTACCTAAGTATGTAGTTTTGCTGAGCTGATTATTTTTTTTTATAACTTATGAAAAGTTTCTGCGCTAGAAAGTCTAGAATCAAGTGCTGAACCCATGGTTACAGTTTTCGCGTCGATTTCAATGCCACCATATAAAAAAAAGACACAATAAATACTTTTTCTTTCTTCCTATCCGTTTCATTCACACGAATCAAAAATGTAAAAACCTCACCATGAAAGCTTAGGTGAAGTGAGTTTGTTTTTGCTAGGAATTGACAATATTGACAGCTCACTTTACCTAAGTTTTCACGGTGAGATCAGTAACCTAATTCAAAAAACTCATAGTAGGTATATTAAAAAACTGCCACAACCACGTCATTTTCATATATTTTTTTTTTAAACTTAGGTACTTGAAGTAATCACCAATTCGTCTAATAAGAGAGGTAACTTATAGCATTCCTATAGTTTACGTTAACATAGTGCCCGAGGTAGAGCAATAATGGATGGAGTGAAGACATGCATGTGCGAAACGTCTGGAGATCCAGATTCGTGTGAATGAAATGGATAGGAAGAAAGAAAAAGTATTTATTGTGACTCGTACAGGAAGATCACAAAGTAAACTAAACACAATCATAATTTTATTTTTAAATGTATAAAAACGAAAGTAAAAAAACTGGCCAAGTGCGAGTCGGACTCGCACACGAAGGGTTCCGTACCACAAGGCAAATAGTATATTAGTAGTGTATTTGTTGTTATGGCGGCAACCGAAATACATCATCTGTGAAAATTTCAACTGTCTAGCTATCACGGTTCATGAGATACAGCCTGGTGACAGACACAAGGCAAAAACGCCGAAAAAAACACGTTTGTTGTATGGGAGCCCCCCTTAAATATTTATTTTATTTTGTTTTTAGTATTTTTTGTTATAGCGGCAACCGAAATACATCATCTGTGAAAATTTCAACTGTCTAGCTATCACGGTTCATGAGATACAGCCTGGTGACAGACAGACGGACGGACAGCGAAGTCTTAGTAATAGGGTTCCGTTTTTACCCTTTGGGTACGGAACCCTAAAAAAGAAAAAGTGTTTGAGAATGTGCAAACTGCGCTCTTTCATATGATACCCCACATGCCCTAGTAGCCCCACTTCGAATTTTTCAAACCCTCTTTCAGTCACTGTTGCAAAAAAAAAAACTTTCATATTTGCAAAATAGGGTCACCCATCCACAGACCAACCGTGGCAAGCGTAGCTCAACCTGATCGATATACCTGTGCGGCTGTTATTATTTAGCCACGGGCCCCTATTTTAGTTTATCTAATGTGTATCTTACGACTTCCACACGAACATTTCGGGTAGAAGCTAGATAAACTATCCTGATCAGTGACACTAATTCAAAAAATTCATCGTATATTAAACTGCCGCATCCACGTCATCCCATACTGACGTCATCACTACACAGTGTTGTGTGTGTTGTATACTTGTTAACATGACTGTGACGAGCACAGGGACGGACTCAGTGATAAATTGCCGGGGCCCAACAAATAGTGGAGAGATTGACGGTTTTGGCTATGATCTGTCTGTAAACTATGGGCTATTGGGATGTAGTAAGTTCTAAAGGTCGAAAAAGTCAATTGATAAATGTGTTTATTTAATCATAGAACAAAAGTCGTTGTTAATGTTTTACCAATAACTCTAGGTATAATTTGTTCACTTAAAGTACACGACTATTTATCTGAAATCGTAATACCTACTATTAAAAGAGAGTTATGTACTTTTATAGTTTTTCTTTGTCGTTTTTTATATTGTATGCAGTTGTGACAAGTGCCAATAAACATATTTTCGTTCTTTTCTTCTATACCAAAACAATTTACAGTTCTGATGCAAATTGTTTTAATTTTCATCTTTTTCACAAACTCCTACCTTACTCCAGGAATCAAGATAGCTTCATCTTTTTGGATTATCGACTACTTTGACAATTCAAAAGAGCCAGCCAACGGTTTAATAAAAAAAAATGCTTTGAGTTTGAGCTTGATGTCATGTACGAAAGCCTCTTCTATTTCAATAACTAAATCAAGGTACAAGTACAGATGCCAATCACACCAAGCTACTACAATCTGTCAAATTTCTTTAATAGATTTTCAACTTTATCCCTCACGCATAAGATCCAAAGTTGATTGGGAAAATTTGACAGTTTCGGGTAGCTTATGTGCTGGCGTCTGTACTTCTTCAATCCCAATATTCCATCCAAGTCCTGCCCTGCTCCCCACTTAAATTCGCATCGTATTACGTTTCAGCGCAATTTGTACATTCAATATTATTTGTATACGAGCTGCGTTTACTAATGTAACGTTTGTAGTGTGGGGGATCAGCAGAGTTAGAGGTAGGCCTTAGTAAGTTTTGATTCTTTTAGTGACGTTATGCAACACTAAAAAAATCTATACTTACTAATAATAAAGCTGAAGAGTTATCTGGAACTACCGGTCGGATTTGAAAAAATATTTCACCATTTGATAGCCCAATTCTTGAGGAAGGCTATGGGCTATTTTTTAATATTATGCTAGGACCCAAAGGATCCGACCAAAAAAAAAAGTGAACTCGGCCTCGTTGCTCGGCTCCTAAGGGTCGTAACGTGATGTTAAATAGCCTAGAACAAAAAACAACATCCGACTGGTAGATCTAGAGATAGATCACGTTCAAACAAACAAATTGTTCAGCTTTATTATTACCCCCTTACTAATAAACGTAACGTAACAGATGAATAGTTACACACTGATTTCTCACTTTCAGTCGTCAGTAATTTGACCTTCGAAAGAAGAAGACAAAGCTTTGTGTAACTATACAGACGCTATAAAACGTTTATTAGTAAGGGGGTTAGTCCTATACTTACATTAGTTTATACTAGTGGTCATCCATTGTCGGACTGAAAGTTTAAGCCAGTCAATCGATCGATCCGTACAGCTTTTTTAACCCCCTAAGCTGTACCTGATCATTATGAGATATTTAACCTAAACCATGGGTGGTAAAGGGTTGACATCAGTCACAACACTTTAAGAAATAACCCTTGAAATTCTCACGCAAAACACGTGCAAAAACTTAAGTTGTAACATTTTCAAACACTACAATACATTCCTAGGAAGATTACAAAAAAAAATTGTATTTAATTCTAAAAAGGCCACACGCAAGCTAACACAATAAAAAAGTAAGCAGCCCTAAAAAAAATCACCCCATTTAAAAAAATTAAGTGTTCGCGCGAACGCACCCGAATAGAACAATGACATTTTGACATTTCGCAGCGATGGCCGACCTAATTTGACATTAAAAAAGGCGCGAACTCAATTGTTGGATAATTTATCGATGTTTTTGTTGAATTTATTTGTTATTAATTGATAAATTTTGGGGATCTGTTAGAGTAGTTCCAAGGCCCTTGTCAAAAATTTAATCCATAGCTCCTATAATTATTTAGATACATGCGAGATCAAGATAAAGACAGGTTAATGTTGTGTACTTTGTGTGTACGTATCATGTACGTATTTAGTTGGTAAGCCTTTATTTAAGTAAATAAATAAATAATTGAAATATTTTGGAAAAGTTGGTAGGTAAGTATCTAAATCGGTTTTGGTAAGTATAAAAATAATGGTAATACAAGAATGACTTATTTTTTATTTCCTTTTCTCTGGGTAATAAGAAAAATATTCAGTTACAAAGGTTGGTTGGTAGACCGTGGTTGGCCAGGGTGTCGAAGGCGGAGGAGGGGTCGAAGAAGACGTCAGTATGACAGTCATCTCCGACTCCTCCCAGGTGGAAGCCAGCAGGCGACGGGTGCGGGGGCACCCTCGCCTGTATTGCACAGGCTTCCACCAGTGCCGGGCGGGAATGGCCAGGTGTTCCCGGCCATTTCCGTAGCCCCCCAGACGGGGGGACATGCGGGGCCCGCCAGCTAGGCGGGCATGCGCCGGGGGGTTGTGGATGCAAAGGCTGAGCCGGATTCCCATGACCTCCCCATCAAGGCGATGAGGGAACACCGCTGAGTTTTAGTGGGTATACTGCCACCCTGGCAGGGAGTCCCACATACTCCGTCTCTTCCCCCGACGAGCGGAGATGCGTAACGTCATTTCTCAGCGAAAAGGGTGAAAAAAAGAAAAAAAGGGTGTGCCAGGGTGTGTGTGTGTATGTAACATTACAAGTATACTCAGCCTATAATGTTTCAACTGCTGCGACACAGGCCTCCTCTCTTCGAGAGGATGTGGGCCGTAATCCACCACTTGGGCCTATTACGGGTTGGTAGTTATCACATGTCTTAGATTTTTTTGGTTCTAGGACACGCCGGTTTCCTCACGATGTTTTCCTTCATCGTTTTGAGAGCAGTGGTGATGAAAATAAATAAACAAAGTGCCTGCCTTGGTTCGGATTCACGACCTACAACTCGTAAGTCGAGGGCTATGCCACTGGGCCGTCCCTGCTCCAGCTTTAGTACTCTAACTTTAGTACTCCTAATAAGTACAATATACGGAACTCAAAACCGCCCCAAAAAAAGTAACAATACAAATTTCTTCGACAAACATTCATTTAAAGTCATAAATAACCTTCTTTCAAAAATTACATGCTACAGTAAGTTTAACTAATGTTTACAAATGACGTCTGCTAAACCGGTATGATGACTTGATTACAAATTATTACAGTACATTTAACGCTTTGAGAACATTTTGTGAATTTTAGAAGATGTATTTTTTGTGCTGTTGTTGTTTATGATGAGAAGAATATGTTTATTTAGAATTGCTGTTGAGCTACACAGCATAATCAGACTATAATGTTGCCTCTTCTGGGACACAGACCTCTCGGTGAGAAGGAGTGGGCTGTAATCGAATACTCAGGCCCAGTGTGGGTTGTAGATGTCACATGTCTTCGAATTTTTGTTGTCTAGGACATGCCGGTTTCCTCACGATGTTTTCGTTCACCGTTTTGAGAGCAGTGGTGATGAAATAATTTAGACAAAGTAAAGCGCCTGTCAGGGTTCGAACCTAAGACCCACGACTCGTAAGTCGTGGCCGTTTTCATCGCACCACCACTGCTCCTAGTTAAGCTACACGCTGACTAACAAATGCATTGACTGGACAGGTCCACTCAATTCTGTGTAGTTCTTTCCTCAAAATACCATCTCAGACATCAATGGTTCTGATATGGTCTGACTAAGATAATGTCTGAACTTTAAAAGAGACTGTGACCTCTGAGTTTGTTTCGATCTTTCTTCTTAGTAGTGGGATAGGAAACACCGATCTCATCTAGTTTTAAAACGTCGACGAGTGGAAGTGTTTTTTTTTAACCAATTTAGGTTTAGGTGAAATACAGATCTTTACACAGCTATAGGTAGATTATGAATAAAGAAAAGACATCGGACATCTTACAGTCGAAAAGATTTTGTTTTTTTAAAAAGAGTGTTCGTGGAGTTTCTTGCCCGTGAGCAGTGATGGCCCAGAAGTAGCGGCAGCGACTTGTTGAGTTGTAGGTCCTAGTTTCGAACCCAGAGTTTGTTTTAATTAGTTCATAATTACTGCACTCAAAACGGTGAAGGAATCCACGGCCAAGGGCATCGAGGACTACGGCCCACTTTCTCTCACCGAGAGGAGGCCTGTGTCCCAGCGGTGGGAACATTACAGGTTGATTATACTTATGCTCTTCATAGCTTCATCTTAGCTCTTCCTAGCTTAGCTTCATCTTTCCGACTGACTCCTTGATGGTTCAAAAGTGCTTGTAATTGGTTTATTTGAAACTAGCTGCGCCCCGCGGTTTCACCCGCGTATATCGGGATAAAAAGTAGCCTATATGTTAATCCAGGGTGTCAGCTACCTCCGTACAAAATTTTATCAAAATTGGTCCAGCCGTTTGAGCGTGAAAAAGTAACAAACATATAAACACACACACACACACCCCCACACTCACAAACTTTCGCCTTTATAATATTAGTGTGATAAATGCTATCAGTTTGAGTTTTAAAAACACAATATCCTGAAAAAATTGAGGTAACAAAAAAAAAACATCAAATCGTCCAATTTCTAACGGAACACAGCCCGATTTTTCTAAACTCCACCGCCACGGGTTTTGTTCGCGAATTTCGCAACACAAGTCAATCATCGTTCGCTGGCTCAAACACCTGTCATTGTCAGCCATGTTGGATTTTAGAAAAGTTAGGTTAGGTTTAAACGAATTTTTTCACTGAATAAAAAATTGGTGGTTTGTTATTTTGTGTTGATAGCAATATTGTTTTGAAAATATTAGGTACAACATTCTGTTGCATAATTCGGAGGAACGAGGAAAATGTCGTCAAGAAATTTTTGAATATGAATGTAAATGGCTGTACGAGTAGATCAGGAAGACCAAAGAAAGGATGGATGGACTGTGTGAAAGATAGTATAGAGGTATGAGGAACAGGGTGTAAAGTTCACACATCCTCCTTAGACAAGGGAGGATCCTCCGACCTTGCGCGGTAAACTCTGCTTGAGATATGCAAGAGATTTTGCGTGATGTCAGTATGACGCGTTGTTCGCATTTGGCGTTGTAGATACCGCTACACTTCGACCGACTTCGGTCACGGTGGCTAACTTTAACGGCGATTCGCCAGGCATGCAGGAGATATTATAGTGGACACAGGTGCACTCTCTGTTCCTTTACTTTCATAGTCCGATGGGACGGCAATCCGACACTACCGGAGCGACATCAGGCGCACGACGAACGGCAACGGCGGATGTGCTGGCGTCTGTACATCCTACTCTACTACTAGCAATAACTAAATCATCGATAGACAAACTGAAAAAAATCCTGAATGAACAGATATCTTACTAAAGCCACCACATAGGATATATCAATTTTGCCGCCATGATCTACTTACATCTCTTATCTTGGTGGTCCCCTATGTTTCTACACGCTGGTGAAACGTGGATGCTGGGTCACATTGAGAAAAAGTCAACTACATTTTTGACAAGTTTTTGACATTGACTGTCGCTCAAAATCTACATAGTTGTAATCTCATCTCAACGACAGTCAATGTCAAAAACTTGTCAAAAATATAGGCAAACTAGACGTATTTTTGACAGATTGAGACAGATCAGACTGTGAACATTCTTAAAATTACGAGAATTGGCCCCTCTGTCTGTGAACGCAACGGTCTTGATCTGTGTATGATGCACGCCGGTTGCCGGTGCACTCATTGTTAGACCAACATTCCTCAAAAATAATTCCATTTCGATCCCATTGACAGCTAGGGTAGGGTGGTATAAGATTGCGCGGTCGATAAAATTGCGCATACGTCCCTGCAGGACAACGGAGTGAACTTCGTAGCCAACTTCAGTCGTGTTTTGTTTCCTGTCGCAACAGGCACGCGCTCCCAAAAATTAATTGTGAATGAGTGGAAAACACAAGAAATATGTAAGTACAAAGTTTTTATTCACTTTTGATCTAATTTTTCGACGCAATGAATGCGTCACTATGCTGTCAATATAAGTAATTTTAGTAATTTGTTAACGTTTTGTCGTGGCAGGATCACTCAAGTTTTAATGTCATAGGATGTAGTTCGACTATTTTGTAAGAGGTGGCAGTAGTATCGCAATGTTTAGAATGGTATCCGAATGTGTAAAATTGCGCACTTTGAGTGCGTGTAAGATTGCGTGCGCAATCTTACACGCCCCTATATTTTGGTAGTTAGAAATATGAAAAAAACTATTTTTGTTTCCAATTTTGTTGATTAGGTATATTTATTGGTTTTTATTGTATAAGTTTTTTTTTCAGAATGTCGAGAAGAGAAAGGAAAATCGATCGCCAGGTTTGTTCTGATGAGACTATCAAGGAGGCTCGTAGGCGAATTGATAATGGTGAAAGCAAAAGAGCAGTGGCTGTATCTTTGAGGATGGCAGAGTCTACTTTACGATTCCGTTTGCAACAACCACATTGTGCTGCAACGCTAGGTAGATTTGATACAACTTTCTCGACTGAGGTAGAAGAAGATTTTTGCGAGCACCTGAGGACCTTAGAAGAAGACTGGATCGAGTGCATTAAGTGTAAGGAGTGGTGGCATGAAAACTGTTCAGACTACAATGGCTCCGGGGCTTTTATTTGCGATTTGTGCAAATAATATAGTTGCGCAATCTTATCGATCTCAACGCGCAATTTTACACACGAGGGTGTTTAAAATTGCGCAATTCCCAATTTGTGATTTTAGTGTAATTGCTAAGAAGATTATTTATTTTTTGTTTCAATTAGTATGTTTATTTGTTGCCATAATAATAACGTTAAATAAATAAATGATTGATCTCAGATAAGATTAACATTTTTTATTTTATGAGCGGTTGGTTGCAAATTGCGCAATCTTACACCACCCTACCCTATAAGTTTTCAAAGAGGATACTTTACGATATTTTAATAGTAACATTAGTGGGGTCGTAACTTAGAATACAAAATAAATACGACAAATAAACACCCAAATATTTTATTTATCTAAATTGACCTGATTTTGCGCGTCATTAGTTTGTTGATTTATTATAAAGGGCGTGAGTAAAGATTGTAAATACGAAAAGGGTTAGAGTAGATATGTTTTGGGATGGAATGTGACAAAAAGGATGATACCACGGAATGTATGGGAACCCGCTCCAAATAAATGATATAAGTATCTTTAGAAAGGTATTAAGATTTAGTACAAGAATTCCAATAACGCTATTCTCTTTACACATTGATATTGATGAATTTTATATACAACTAGCTGCGCCCCGCAGTTTCACCCGCGTAAATGTCGATCCTGTGGGAATGTCGGGATAAAAAGTAGCCTATATGTTAATCCAGGGTGTGAAGGGTGTCAGCTACCTCCGTACAAAATTTTATCAAAATTGGTCCAGCCGTTTGAGTGTGAAGAAGTAACAAACATAAAAACACACACACACACACTCACAAACTTTCGCCTTTATACATTGTAGACAGAAATAGGAACCCCGCGAAGCGCAAGCGGGGCTCCGTCGACTGCCTCTTTTTTTTTTTTTTTTTTTTTTTTTTTTTTTTTTTTTTTTTCTGTTCAGATCTTGCAATCAGTTGTAAAACTATGAGCAGATGAGCTGTAGGAATATCTGGCAGGGAAGAATTACTCCTCATCAGGAGCAATTCTCTTATTAGTAATGCAGCCTTCTACAGGTCATCTACTTGTAGAATGTTGCGTCTTTTGAGTCTGTTGACACAAGTTGGTATTGTGAGTTGAGAGGCCAATTTGTTGGGATGTCTCTCCAGTCTGGACTTGTACTTTTGTGAGCATGAACTTATCTCTTCCTTGACCGTTTTCATGCTCAGGTGTTCGTGGACTTCAGTATTCCTAATAAACCACGGCGAATTCGATATCTGTTTTAAGATGTTGTTCTGAGTTCTCTGGATCATGCTGATATTTGAGTCACATGCGGAGCCCCACAGTTGAATGCCGTAAGTCCAGATGGGTTTTAATATGGTCTTATAGATCAAGATTTTATTATCCACGGACAGCTTGGAATTCCTACCCAGAAGCCAGTACATGCCCTTGTATCTAATGTCGATCTCTTTTCGTTTTGTTTCGATGTGTTTCCTCCACGTCAGTCGCTGGTCCAGATGCATACCAAGGTATTTGACGCAGTTGCTTTGTGGGAGTTGACTATGACCAAGTTTCACCGGTGGACATTGCTGGTGTCTTAGTGTAAACATGACCTGGACCGATTTCGATGTATTGGCTTGACCAGCCAGTTGTGTATTTCATCTAGACTTTTTTGTAGGTTTTGCGACGCTCTGTTAGGACAACTGCTACATGCCAGGACCGCGGTGTCATCCGCGTAGGTAGCAATCGTCACTCCAGGAGTTTGCGGTAGGTCTGCCGTGAAGATGGTGTACAACACTGGTCCAAGAACAGAGCCCTGGGGTACACCTGCTAGTATGTTATGGAAACAAGAGGTGCAATCATCTTCCTTTACCTGGAATATTCTATCAGCTAGATAAGATTCCAGAATTTTGTAGTAACAGTGTGGCAAGTGTGATTTTATTTTACTTAGTAGGCCCTTATGCCATACTCTGTCGAAGGCCTGTTGCACGTCAAGGAAGACTGAGGAGCAGTATTGCTTGGTTTCTAGGGCATTCTATGTACTTGTTCTGTAGTGGCATGATTTGGTCTAAAGCCAAATTGATGATCGGGAATTATCGACATTGAACCCAGAAGTCGGCGCAATAATATTTTCTCAAAAACCTTGGAGAGTACGGGCAGCAGACTAATTGGTCTGTAGGACGTCACTTCATGAGGCGGTTTTCCTGGCTTGTGTATCATGATGATTTGTGATACTTTCCACAGCAATGGGTAGTATTCTACCCTAAGCATACTATTGAAAATAGTTGTCAGAAGAACGATCGCCTTTGTAGGAAGCTCCTCAAGGACCTTTTTGTCTATGAGGTCAAAACCTGGGGCCTTTTTATCATCCATAGCTCTGATTACCCGCCTAATCTCCTGAGGAGTTACCGATTTTATTGGCATTTCCAGCTGGAAATCATGCTTTAGTATATTGTCTACGTCGGCATCATCTACTCCAGGTTCTGGTTCGTTTGGTACGAAGACGTTTGCGAGATGTTCAGCGAACGCATTTGCTTTTTCTTGGTTTGTTCTGGCCCAGCTTCTTCCTTCTATTCTAATAGGCGGTTTTGGGTTTTTTGGCTGGTTTGAGCTTTTGCATACCTTCCAGAGTGAATAGTCAGTCGCACTGGTTGCAGTCAGGGATTGCAAATGCGCCTCTACGGTATCATCTTCTGCGTCTTTGATAGCTCGTTTCAAGTCTAGTATAGCCTTATTGAAGGCCCGTTTATCATCAGTATGGCGGCTAATATGCCACACACGACGCAATCTTCGCTTTTCTAGTATCATCTGCCGAATTTCCAGCGGCACTGTGTTATGTCTTGGTTTGGTACTATTCAGTTCATGTGTGCACTTCCAACACGCCTCCTGGATCGTTCTGGTAAAATCTATAACTGCATTGTCAATGTCCTCGTTATTTTTTAAGGCAATGTTGAGCTTCAGTGACATATCAATGATGCTACGGAACTCTGTCCAGTCTGTTCTGTTGTTGTATAGCCTGGGATTTTTTTGGCGATTTAGAACCGTTGCGCCAATTGTTAGGATAACTGGTATATGATTTGACGACCCATCCAAACAAGATTGGATATCATAGAATAGCCTGCTGAGTCCTTTCATAATGAAGAAATCCAACACATCAGGCAGTCTGTTGGGGTCTGTCGGCCAGTGGGTTGGCTCAGAAGTGGCAATTGTGATTAAATTGTTCGTGTCAACACACTTTTTTAGCTCTCTTCCTCTGGTCGTGTTAAGTCGCGAGCCCCAATGGACATGTTTAGCGTTCCAGTCACCCCCTGATATAAAGCGGGGTCCAAGACTTTTCAGATAGACTGTAAGTTGCTCTTCTTTTAAGTTGTGTTTCGGAGGACAGTATACAGAAGACAAGGTAATATCTCCATTACAATCATGGATGGCTATTGTGGTTGCCTGTATATGCTCCGTGCTGAACTGGGGCAGTTCGTGGTGTTTGATGGATTTCCTGATTATAACAGCCGTCCCACCATGTGCAGTACCATCAGGGTGATTTGTAGTGTAGATGTTGTAGTTTTTATTTTGATTTGGCTGTTAGATGTGAAATGTGTTTCGGATATAAGTAGGACATCGAGGCCATGGAAGTTAATGAGAGTCTCGACTTCGCCTTTGTTAGGAGATAGTCCATTGATGTTCCAGGTAGCTATTTTGATCGTATTGATCATTTTGTGATTTTGTTGACGAGTGTAGTTATGAGTCCTAACAAGGTGCTCATCTGTTGTAAGATAACGTCAATCTTTTCACTTTGTTTAAGGAACATTTCTTCCAGTTTTCTGGTGGTTGTGGTTTGTTCGTAGGTTTGGGTTGTGGTCCTTTCGTGCGGTTTTGTCTTAACTATATCTGAGTATTGTTTACGTTCAGTTTTATTTTCGTTCTTTTTGAACTGTGAGTTGTGTTCTTCATAGTTATTGCTGATCTGTGCGTTTTGTGTTATTTTGTGTCTTGTGTAGTTTGGCTTACGAGATTTTCTGGCCAAGATCTCTTTATAGACCTCACATCCTTTATAGTTAGCTGGATGTGGGCCTAAGCATAGGGCACACGTGGCTGGGGAAGCACGATCAGTCTTAGGGCATTCCTTAGTGTTGTGTGATTCTGCGCATTTCAGACAGCGGTAAGGTCTCATGCAGTAATTTTTTGAATGTCCGTACTGCTGACATCTTTGGCATTGTACCGGGGCTGTCCTTTTCCTAGGATCTTCTATAGCAACTATCTGATGATAAATAACTTTCACCTGTTTTGCTGCTTTGTTGTTCGGTCCTGATTGCAAATTAATGAAAAAGGTGGATGTTGGTAGTTTATCCGGTCCATATCTAGAGTTTATTATTTCACCTACTACTACGTTTCCGGTATTTTCGAATGCCTCCCTGATAGCTTGGTGTGGGGTTGTATGGTGTAGGTTTTTGATAACCAGTCTAAGGTTTTTTCCATCTTTTCTATTGAACGTGTGACCTATCAGGTTTTTTTCTCTGATCACACTCATTATGTTTTTTATAGATGTGAATGTCTTCGCTTGTAATTCGTAGCTGGTTTTTATTAATTATTTTATAACTGAACTTTGTATGTTCCGCGACTGTTTCTAGAAGCTCTGTGAGTTTGTTGACGTCGTCAACCCCATAGAGCATTATAGGTGGTGGTTTGCTAATTTTCTTTTCATATGTCCGAGTTCCTTCATGGAAATTGTCTTCCACAGGTAGTCCTGAATATCGGTTTGAGACATTTATACTCTCAGGTGTCGGTGGACTATTAAGTTTCCTTTTTTTGGTTTTCCTGGTGGTGGGGACTCTTTGCCAATCAGGAGGACAATCGCTGTGATCTTTTTGCAACTCAATTGGGTTAGAATTTTCCTTGCCTTGGCTATTGTTGGCTGGATTCTCTAACGATCTTTGGGTAATGTTTCCTAGTGAGGTACTCCTAGGACGCGATATAAACAGGCTTGGGTGAAAAGCTTGTTGAACGAACTTTCTACTGCTGCTATTGCTGCCAGACACATTTACTGTCACAGGGGCCTGGTCGCCTACCCCTGTGGAGTCTTCGGTAGTAAATTTCACACCCACAGGCCCGGGTACCTGTGAGCGCCGGGTGTTAGCCGGATTGCCAGACATCGTATTCTCATCATTTTCCATATTCATAAAAAGGGGGGTGGGAAGGTACCCATGGCACTTTCCCAAGATGCCATGGCCACGTTTTTAGAGAAGATTTAATTTCTCTAGGCTTGGGGTAGCCATATCAGGTTAATTAACCGCCGCCTGTTGCTCGGCGTTGAGTTGCTCGTTTTGCACCACCCGGGGGACACGTGTAGGGTGGGCCTAGGAGAAGGTGGTAAATCCTACGGACGCGAGCAACATCATCTCCTGCCTCTTATTTATTATTAGGTACTTACTTGTAAACCAACTTAGTCCATTTAATCATTTTAAAAAAATGGTTAATAACTGTGACTCCTTCGCACGAACTCACGTAGGTATGCCAAAAGACGATTCTGACTGTGAACTTTCTGCGATATGATGGTTCTACTTTTTACCCGACGCGACGCAAAGGAGTGGTAATGTGTTCATCAGCCTATGTATGTATGTATGTTTGTATGTTCCTTTGAAGCACTATACAAACCAAACGCCTGGGCCGATTTTTATGATTCACACGTCAATCGATTCCTCTTAGTCCGGCGAGTGTCACTAAAGACATGACGTTAGTGAAAATTCAATATGGCGACTACTATGTAGGTATGTATGTGTCTTCAAAAAAAAATTTTTTTTTCTCAAAACCTATCGAGTCATCAATCAAAATAAAGGGCTTTAAAAGGTGATTACACAAATATAAACAACTTATATGGTTAAAAGTAATTCGAAGTGACAAATCATAAAAAACACGTACCAAGAACTAAATCGTCTGCGAAATCTTTCACATTTGTAAACTAAAAAGCTGGAAATAAAAAAAGTTATTAAAAAAAATAAAAAACCCGACTGCGGTAAAAAACTTAAGTTAAATAAAAGAACTGAAAAGCTAAAAACAAGCCCATTTTAAAGCAGGCGGGACCCATTTGAATTTGAAAATATAATAAAAATGGTATGGGTCCCGCCTGCTTCCAACTTTTATTTAATTTAAAATAAACTAAAAAAAAATAAACCTGTCTGCAATTACAAATTAAAACATGCATCGATTGAAATAATAAGCTACATTCGCCTCAAACACAGGCGAAAATCGCCTGTGTCTTTGACAGACAGACAGAACCATGCCCAAAACCATTCTGCCCCTATTTTCACCTGTTCCCGATTATTTTACGGAAAGGAATGCCAAATGCCACGGAAGCTTGCCTCGGGCCCCGTCAATCATTGTCCAGTAACAATTTAATAATTTTAACTGCGTTCGGAAGCTGGGGAGTGCTGGGAGTAACGGAATTTAATTTTAAATGGATGCATGTTTATGACAGTGATTTTAACAGTTTTGTTTTAACTTTAATAATTGTTTTAATTATAATATTGTGGTTTGGGATTTCTTTGTTTTGATAGGTTGTACAGTCAGGGAAACTAATCGTTAAGCAAATTGGCACACTACGTGGATTTGCGGTGTAGCCATTTAATACAACTGTCAGAGAATGACAGTTATTGTGATTTGAATATACAGACTTTACTTTTTTACCTAGAATAAAGTCTTGTCCTGTGCATAAATTTTGAACCTTTGACATTTTTTCCATAATAAAACTGTCAGACGTCAATTTTAATCCACGGATAAAAGATATCTGACTGGTAAAATCAGCCCTTATAGTAATATAAATTACGGGGGTTTAATTAATGTTATAAGGATTAAACAATTAAACAACTGGTTGCAAAGAAAAAAAATCCCAAGAGACATGAGCACGATGCGACCCTAAACAAAATGAGCTGAGCATCTCTGTAATGTTCATGGGCACTACATATCCACTAGCGCCATCTATTATCAAGTAGACACACTGACTACAGCGACATCTAGCAGAGACTAAAAAATGGAATAGTGACATCTGTTGTCGAGTAGTCGTGATTAAATTATTTCTACATTTGAAGGAAGTTTGTTCCCATCATTCTTCTAAAGTACGGTTACAACTAGTAGGTTTTCATGTGACAATTTCCAACCCTCCACTTTGGCGAAGCCGCGAGCAAACGTTAGTGTCCTAAAAATCTGTGCCATTATTTTGAAAACTAATTTGTTTGAATACGCACGAGGGACACGCTTCCAGGACAGAGATAACTGCATCTGTCGACAGCTGCTGTCGATACCCGTTATCAACGCGTGTCCCTCGTGTGTTATTGTGTATGAGCACTTAGATAATGCCTATCCACTAAAGCAGGGCCTTGCTTCATTCTTTGTTTCGAACATAAAGTCGTGACTTCAGTCGCAATTTCAGAATGTTGGTGAAAAGAAACAACAAAATCACTTTGGTAAGCGGCATTTATTAAAAAAAGAACATACAAAAAATTCCTAAAAATAAAAATATAAGTACAGAAACAGACTTGAACCACAAAAAATCGGGCGACCATCGCGCAACAATTTTAATACAGACGTGCAACTAAAAAGTTGCTATCAAATTGCGGTTAACGCATTTTCTACTTCTACATTGCTTTTATTTTACGCGACATTTAGCACTATTCAAGTCTGTTGCTACACTAAATAATCGTAATACTATAAAAAAAAATATACAAAATATAAATTGTGATGTACAAAATTTAAGGTACAATCGAAACTTCCTTGGTAACAATTATATTGCCCGTTGTAAAGTCGACTGCATGTCGGTGGAAACACTTTGACCTTGAGTTGGCATGGTGCAGTAATTTCAATAGAATAAGGATCAATTTCTCGCACGAAAATGATCGCAAAATGAATGTGAAAAATTGTCAAGCGCGCGCGCGTAAACTGCTGTGAATTGGTTGAATGATTTATCAACAGCCAATTGCAGAAATACAGTCCTTTCACAAAGTGATCTTTATTCTCATTTCATTATGGTTGCTGTTGAGTTGCTGCCACTGACAGTTCTGTCAAAATTACTGTGATCTTTATTGTCTTGACAATAATGTTCCTGTTGAGTTGCTGCTGACCGAGTTAAAATAACTTGAAACGGACTGTATAGGCGAGCTTCACAATTGGTAGCATTAATTTTGGGATCATTTCCGTTCGACAAACTGGCCCTAAGAGGCCAGCTCATACTGGTTTTGGTACCACAGACGGCCGACTATACGGGCGACTTTTTATTACAAACATTATGGAAATTATGTCACAGCCTATTGGCATAAGCTATACCTAATTATTATTTAAAATTATTACATCTGTCGACCTTAGTTTGATTTGTAAATCGACTCTTGGCTAAAAAAGCATTTTCAAAAGCAAGATGAAGTAAAGACTAAAGTCTTTTCAAGGATAAACATATTAAAACAATATAGAGGTTCCATCTTTTAAGTCCTGTCAATCATGGAAACCGTTTCTTTTTTTTCGTTCTTTAAAGTTAAAGATTTAGATGGTTAGATTCGCCGTTCTGTGTCACAAGACGTGAGCGCGTTCTTCTCAGTATTGTCAATTTTCGCAGGACATTAGTACGGTGAGGACAAATCTAACGATTAAAATTTTTGTTTCAAGTGACATGAAAAGACACCAAAATAATTACAAAGTCGCACGATATACACGGGTGGTTTGCTCTAACTATATCAGCAATACCACACACCTAGACACGGCATTGTCAACACTTTCCACGTAAAACAAGCGTGTCATTTAGACATGGCGTAGACTAGTAGACTATGCGACATGTGTGATGCGTCTAGACGCTACTACAGGCTGCGACCGACAAATTTCATATTTTTCGTTCAAAGTTCCGCGCATTTGGCGTCGGCCGGCTATGGAAGTCGCACGTTTTCTCTATTTGTCGCAGCGTCTAGACGCAAGGTGCACGCGCACAGACGATGACAGTCGCATGCGACAGGTCAGCGTCTTGTCGTCAATTTGTCGCAGTCGCATGGTGTGCGAGGTTTTACTCGCGCTACGACACAAATGGTTTTGAATGCGGTTCGTGCGTAATTTGTGTGTGTGACACTTTCGGCGCCACGAATTTTATTAGTACTACCGTCTCTAGAAGTTACATGCTCTGTGTAGTAGCCGTAGCACGATCGATATATGTAGTAACATAGATACTATGTTATTATACTTTTTTGTTCATGCTACGGGCACAAAAATACACATTCTGTTCGATCTCCACATCTTTCATCTTCTTCTTTTTCCTTACATTACGATACCTCACAACCGAATTACAAAATTGTAACTTATTTGCTCAAAATCACAGCCACAGACAGTAAACACTGCGTACAAATAAAGATGGCGATACACGTAACATACTACCCTCATTTTCATAACATACCAAATTGATTATACAATATTGTCAAGGTCATATATAGTGGGCCATTGTATGTGGGGAGGTGTCGCATATGTACAGTCAACAAAAGAAATAAGTATGCAGGATCGTCGGATATAGTTGGAGAAACCGATGGATGTTGTCGACTCAAATTTAATTTGATAAATGAGTTGTTTGTTTTCTATCAACAAAATAAAATTTTATTTGAGAACATCCATCAGTTTCTTACTAAACTTCTACTATATCCGACGATCCTGCATACAGATCTCTTTTGTTGTACTAGAGACTGACTGACAGACTGTGAAGACTTCTCTTTTTAAACGTTATGAGTGGCCGTTACGTGTGTCGCCATCTATACACTGAATCCATTAAATTGTTACCGAGTGTCTTTTTATCATATTTAGCATAAAATAGGGCGCCTCGCATTCAGCGAATGAATTGACTTGATTAAAAAAATTATTCGATGTTGATCAGCAGAAAGAGATGATTATTTCATAAATCTCAGAATACTATTCCGCCTTCATAAAGAAAAAGGGCAAAACTAACATTTTTCCCAAAATTGAGTAAAAAAACTGGCATGTGCGCCTTTTTTTTCTGATTTCAAATTATGTCATGTTTATAAATCAATTTTGGAAAAAATGGTAGTCGTGCCCTTTTTCTTTAACGGCAGTATTTTGTGCATACACACGAGAGTCGCGCGTCGACGACAGAGCCAACTGCAACCATCGACAACGTCGTCGTCGTCGTTCGTGTATTTGAGTACGGTGCTCGGTGCGATGGTCAAAATTGCATGTTTCATGTGAAGAAGCACCTTTTAAAAAATTACATCTTTTGCTGAACAAGTTACTTTATGTCAGTTTCATAAAAAAAAAAAAACTACACTCCGGACACCTAAATCGAGCCAGCGTGAATTTCCATGTAATGTAAAAAGATCAAAAAAAAAAAAACTGGCTAAGTGCGAGTCGGACTCGCACACGAAGGGTTCCGTACCACAAGGCAAAAACGCCGCAAAACACACGTTTTTTGTATGGGAGCCCCCTTAAATATTTGTTTTATTCTGTTTTTATTTGCTGTTATAGCGGCTACAGAAATACATCATCTGTGAAATTTTCAACTGTCTAGCTATCACGGTTCATGAGATACAGCCTGATGACAGAAGGACAGACGGACAGTGGAATCTTGGTAATAGGGTCCCGTTTTTACCCTTTGGGTACGGAACCCTAAAAAATGAGTCAAAGAAAACGATTTTATGCATTTTGACTTCGATCAACAATATCACTAGATTTTAGGGTTAGGTACAAAAACACATCATTCAAGTGGCCGCGATTGCATATAACTTGATTATAAACCTTAACTTTCAAAAATAAAGTTTATTATCGTTTGCAATATATTTTTAAATAAGATCAAAAATATTTATGGAACAATCACAATAATATTACAAAGGCGAAAGTTTGTGTGTGTGTGTTTATATGTTTGTTACCTCTTCACGCTCAAACGGCTGGACCAATGATGATAAAATTTTGTATGGAGGTAACTGACACCCTGGATTAACATTAGGCTACTTTTTATCCCGATATTCCCACGGGATCGACATTTACGCGGGTAAAACTGCGGGGCGTAGCTAGTAAAACATAATTTCTAAGCAAGAAAGTTGAAAAAAACTATGTTGCAAAATAAGACCACAACATTACACGTGGTCTTATTTTTCCCGCGCTTTTTGATGCGCTCATCGGATATCTAGTACTATTGTTGACCGAACAGTTTTGAAGCCGAAATACTGACCATCATTTTGGTATTCTCACATTTAGTTATTTTAATTCTGATTTCACATCACTGTCTATTGACAACTTTATTGTCATGAGATTAAAGATCACTGTGAAATATCACAGTGATCTTTAATCTCTTGACAATAAAGTTGCTTTTGGATTGCTACAACTGTCAAGTCTGCCCAAATCACTGTGATCTTTATTGTCGTTGCAATAAGGTTGCTGTTGCTGTAGCCGTCTGATGTAGGATACTCAAAACGGTGAAGGAAAACATCGTGAGGATGTCCTAGAAGCAAAAATTCGAAGACATGTGACATCTACCAACCCGCACTGGGCCCGCGTGGTAGATTTCAGCCCACTCCCTCTCGAAGAGAGGCTTGTGTCCCAGCAGTGGGAATATTATAGGACTATATAAGCTGTCTTGATTTGGGTCTCCAGGAATGTTTTAAATCTAATAAGCTACAAAAATCTCTGCTCAATTGCAATTTCAAAATCTCAATACCTATCTACTATAAATTCTATAAGTACAGTCAGCAAAAGAGATAGGTATGCAGGATCGTCGGATATAGTTGAAGTTTAGTAAGAAACCGATGGATGTTGTCGACTGAAATTTAATTTGATAAACGAGCCGTTTGTTTTCTATTAATGACATTAAATTTTATTCGAGAACATCCATCGGTTTCTTACTAAACTTCAACTATATCCGACGATCCTGCATACTTATCTCTTTTGTTGACTGGACTTACAAACACTAACTTTAAAATAAAAGTCAATAATTAAAAACAGGAACAGATTTGACACACTCCACATTTCATTACATCAAGTGACCATAGAGCACCGTTGAGTGTGACTAGTATGTTCCCAGCTTATAGCCAGGAATAAACATGCCAGTAACTTGTACAAAAATATGCAAGTAAATACCAAATACAGGTGATTTTTTTTACCGGTTCCAAATTTTTACAGGGTGTTCTACCGAATATGAACAACTTTCACTATGAGACCAACTCTAAAATCACGAGAAAAAAACAGCTGTTTCATACATTTTGGTCAAGTAGGTCAAGTAGGTCAACTTTAGTATGAAACAACCGATTTTTTTTTGATAACCTTGTCTTTGTCTTCACATGATGTGACCAAGATTTTGTCTGGACTTTAAAAGAGACTGTGACCTCTGAGTTTGTTTCGGCCTTTCTTCTCAGAATAGTCAGATAGGAAACGCCGACCTCATCTAGTTTAAAAAAATATAATCGACGTGTAAAAGTGTTTGTACAAACCTACTTACAGAAAATAAATCATTTATCATACTTTTCTACAAGTTACTGGCAATTTTATTCCCAGCTTATTCCAAGAATTCAGCACTGTCAGCAAAGCATTCAATCTCACATTTTATTTACAAAGGAACAATATCTATGAGAGAGCATAAGTATTTTCAATTTCGTCATAATCATAAGCTATATCACAACAAATATGACACATGTCAAAGTTGACGAAAAGTGACGCGACAGTTGCGCAACTGTAGCGCAACTGTTGAGCAACTGTTGGGCAACTATAATGGCGTTTTTCACCACGTCCGAAAATCAAACAGGTAGTTTCATACAATATAACATAACATCACCCGCCCGAATTTCCTGCAGGGTTGGGCAGAGTTACACCCACACACCCACATTTCGCCAGTTATATTTAAATCCCATGTAATAGGGGGCACAAGTCTCAAAATAATAAGAAATAGCATTTCATCACTTTTGACATGTCTCATTTACATTTCATTCTTAAAATTATAACTAACCTATTAAAATTAAATGACTTTTGGTCAGGTTAACTAGAAAATATAAGCGAGCATCTATCTTATACAAATCTAAAATTTAATTTTATGCACTTTTGAATATAGTGGCGTTTCGTCTTCTTAAATAAAATAATTTTAATTTTATAATTACCTCCGAAAATAAATTCGACACTTTACAGTGATTGACAACATTATAAACTAATCGACAAAACGTATGGAATAGAGAATTTTGTTTTGTGTTGAGATTAGTTTATTGTCCAGGTAACCTTTTTCCAACCACTTTAGGGTTCCAATCTATGTTTGTCTTAATGCTCGCTTATAATTTTCTAGTTTACAACTTGACCAGTGCAAGTCTGATTTCAGCAATATTATCCAAAACTGGGGGTAGTTGGAAATAAAATTCCTTCAAATTGATTTTATTATCGAGTCGCATAACTTACGCAAAACCCATTCCTATTTTATATTTTACGATAATCGGACAACCTATTTAGGGCTGTCAAGGGCTGCAAAAAATATCCTGGACCCAAAAATTCTAAGACATGTAATATAACATCTACAAAGCCGCACTGGGCACGCGTGGTGGATTACAGCCCACTCCCTCTCACAGAGAGGAGGCCTGTGTCCCAGCAGTGGGAACATTATAGGCTGATTATGCTTATAATGAATATAAAATTGGTAAAATCAGAACTGAATAATCTCAAAAAACAATTATTTCATTAATCTTATTATTTACAAACTTCATTTATTATAACAAACATAGTATTTATTTAAGAAAGCGAAATTCGGGAGCTTTTGTGAAAATCGTTTTGTTCAGTCTATTGCATTTTTAGTTGATGGGGATTGAAGATTTTCATAAGGAGCCTGGCATACCTACCTCTCCGCCATTTTGTTTTTTTTTTTCAAAATGGCGGCCCGCATGAAACTTACCCAAAAAAAACCTACATAAAAAAGAGGGTGTACTTGTGACCACACGACAGAAGTGAAAACTTACGACTGGAGTCGAGTATACGCTATTCAGCGTCACCGACCGACAGTAGCCGAGTCGTTTCTCGTCACCCATCCAACGTCACCCGAGCGTGAAAATTCAGTTTCGTTCACTGTTCAGCAAGAACGCTTAAAAAAAAATCTCTTCAAAACCGCAACCTACCTAAAACTGCAATAGGCTGTCATATTCATCATCTTCTCATGGAATCAAAGCTCCTTACTCTTAACAACTATGACTCTTCACTAACACTTTCCTTTTGCTCACACTCGAAGTCTTTTTTCACACTCAAATTTATACTTTCAACATCTTCTGAACTCTTCATAAGATTCAAACCCTGTTCGAATTCGCCATTTTCTTGCGCCCCATGCTTAAACTGTAAATGCTTTTCCATGCTAGATTTTTGCACACATCTGTACGCACAATGGGGACATTTGACAGACTTCTGCCTAGGCCTGTACGGTTTACTTTGGTTTTTTACGTCGACTTTCTCGCCCTCTTTTTCGTTTAAATGCCTCTGCTTATGTTTTGTTAGGTTAGTTTTTTGAACGCATCGGTAAGAACACATATCGCAACTAAAAGGTTTCTGGTCCGTGTGTAAGTACATATGTTTGACTAAATTAGGTTTTTGCACTGTCCTGTAGTCACAAAAAGGACACGCGAAAGGCTTGTAGCCGGTATGCGTTCGTTCATGAACGACTAAGTTATTTTTTTGGGCACATCTGTAGTCACAGTACTGACATCTAAAAGGCTTTTCTTTCATATGGACTAGTATATGTTTTGCTACGTTATTCTTCTGGCCGGACTTGTAATCGCAGAATGTGCAAGAAAAGGGTTTTTCGCCGGAATGCGTGCGTTCGTGGATCTTCAAAATGGCGGGCGATTGACACCTGTAAGCGCATTGGCTACAGCTAAACTTCCCGATTTTTTCAACTAACTGGTCACTGTCCGAGCAAGATTTTGAATGATGCTTCAAACCTCTTTTTGAAGGGAACACATCATTACACTTATAACAGATATATTGACCTTTAATGTTCATAGAAATATCTTCAGTAATCTTATTATGTACACTAGAATCATTCTCACTCTTAGTTTCAGCAAAATTCTGATTATTATACTCTGAATAGTATATTTTATTCTGGTCCGTCGGCTTCAAATTCTCTTTCGGCTCCTCGCATTTTTCTTTCGCGCCATTTGGGCAGCCATCTTGTCTTAACTTTTTATAATCGTCGAGGTAAGGGCTAGTGTTCTCAAACTGCCTATTAATGACTAAATTTTGGGGGTTTTCGCGAATGTTCGTGTAGTTCTGAACGTAGTTTTGTGGTCTAGAGTAAACGTCTATGGAATTTAATGCAGGGACGTTCACGTGGGTGTTGTATACGTACATTTGATTGTCTGGGTGGACGTGTGGCTGTGGCTGCGTGTGGTCGGCAGGAAGACCTGAAATGGGGGATGAAAAAGTACGTTAATTTTGTAAAAAAAAACATTATAAAATCTCAATCAAGATATTTGAACGAAGAAACGAAGCTGAACACTCCTATAACCTATAACCTAAAATAGAACAGTCCAGTTAGCGACGGGCTAATAACCTTAACTAGAACGGTCCAGTTAGCGACGCCCTAATAACCTAAAATAGAACAGTCCAGTTAGCGACGGCCTAATAACCTAAAATAGAACAGTCCAGTTAGCGACGGCCTAATAACCTAAAATAGAACAGTCCAGTTAGCGACGGCCTAATAACCTAAAATAGAACAGTCCAGTTAGCGACGGCCTAATAACCTAAAATAGAACAGTCCAGTTAGCGACGGCCTAATAACCTAAAATAGAACAGTCCAGTTAGCGACGGCCTAATAACCTAAACAAGAACAGTCCAGTTAGCGACGGCCTAATAACCTAAAATAGAATAGTCCAGTTAGCGACGACCTAATAACCTAAACAAGAACAGTCCAGTTAGCGACGGCCTAATAACCTAAAATAGAATAGTCCAGTTAGCGACGGCCTAATAACCTAAAATAGAACATTCCAGTTAGCGACGACCTAATAACCTAAACAAGAACAGTCCAGTTAGCGACGGCCTAATAACCTAAAATAGAATAGTCCAGTTAGCGACGGCCTAATAACCTAAAATAGAACAGTCCAGTTAGCGACGGCCTAATAACCTAAAATAGAACAGTTCAGTTAGCGACGACCTAATAACCTAAACAAGAACAGTCCAGTTAGCGACGGCCTAATAACCTAAAATAGAATAGTCCAGTTAGCGACGGCCTAATAACCTAAAATAGAATAGTCCAGTTAGCGACGGCCTAATAACCTAAAATAGAACAGTCCAGTTAGCGACGGCCTAATAACCTAAAATAACATTATATAGATAAAGCCAAATAATTGACACAACGTCTCTGATTTGATCCGGGATGGCAACACGCCTGCGATGCCCCTGGTATTGCAGAACTTCATAGCCGCCGGTGACGACTTCCTATCAGGTAATCAGTTGAACCGCTAGAAAAATTGGGATAGCAGTAGTGGTTATGCAACGGGCTGATTTTTCCAACGACAGATAATTTTATCCGAGGAAAATTTTTGAATTTTTGACAGTTCTTCCATACGAAATCTGTCAGACGTCAATGATATTTTAGTAAACAGATATGTTATGAGCGCGCAAATCGTGAAGACTAGAAAACGTCCTAATTGGGACGTATTGCCTTTAGTCTGACAATGACGAAATAAATGACGTAATTGACAACATCTAGCTGTCACTTTTTTTCTTATTGGTTTTATCAAGCTATCCTTTTTCTATCCTTTTTACTTGTAGTGAAATGTAAAATGAATGAAAAGTGTGTGTGTGACGCCTCTCGGCGCGGGACACTTTTTTCTGTTGTTTTGTAAGTGTATAACATATCTGTTTATTAGAATATCATTGGTCAGACGTCAATTTTATTCCACGAATAAAAATTACGAGTATCTGTCGATTGAAAAATCAGCCCTTAATAAGAGCTTTTATTTTAAGCCTAGCTGACCCGACAAACGTTATTCCGTTAGTGTACAGACGCCACCACATCAAGCTACTACAATCTGTCAAATTTCTTCAATAGATTTTCAATTTTATCGCTAAAGCATAAGGTTCAAAGTTGATTGGCAGTTTTGGGTAGCTTGATGTGCTGGCGTCTGTACATACACGAGCAACACGTGTCGACGGCTTCCGTCGACGAGTGCCATACGTGTTACATTATACGCCGAAACCTGTTTCTGCCTTGGAAAGAACGTTAAGCCGTTGGTCACAGCTATCATTCTAATATCTTTGACAGTCATTACGGGTAGTCAGAAGCCCGAAAATGGGACAACCAGTACCAAGAAGGTATCGTGTTATCCAGTAACTTGCAGAGGTCAGATAGGCAGTCGCTCCATGTAAATTACTGGTATTCAGCTACCATACCATAATCAGCCTATAATGTTCCCACTGCTGGGACACAAGCCTCCTCTCAATGAAAGGGAGTGGGCCGTAATCCACCGCGCGTGCCCAGTGCGGGTTGGTGGATGTGACATGTCTTCGAATTTTTGGTTCTAGGACATGCCGGTTTCCTCCCGATGTTTGCCTTCACCGTTTTGAGAGCAGTGGTGATGAAATAATTTACACAAAGTAAAGCGCCTGTCTGGGTTCGAACCTACGACCTACAACTCGTAAGTCGTATCAGTGACCACTGGGCCACCACTGCTCTCCTAGTCCATCCATTCAGCTACATCCGGTTAGAATGGAACCGCGACCTCAACATAGTTGGGAAAAGACTAAAATCAAGCCTTCTCCCTCATTTCCATCTGCTTAGCCCCTAGGCAGATTGACATAGATTTTGTATGTAAAATCCAAGAAAACCTGACCAAAAGTCTAGTTAATTAACCGTGAAAGCAACATACACAAGTGCTATTAAAACCAGTCGAACTGACCTTTTTATAACAACATTATATTTAAATTATTCAACAAAGATTGAAGAGTCAACTTTTATCGATGACTGTCTGTGTTTGTTACTAGGGCATAGATAAAGATTTTTCGCGGTTTCTCTTCTGCCACATCCATAGCTTATATGTATAGGTATGTATGCTAATGCGTACATACGTGTTCCCGTGGTCGCTTGTACGGCGGCATGCGACCACGGGAAGATACTTTCTTGTTTCATCTTTTTCAGTACCTAGTTCTTTTATTATTATTTTTTTCTTTTTTGGTTTTAATTGTTGTTCACGTTTCCTGCCTGCCTGTTTAATTGTATGATGCCACTATGTGGGTCCTGGTGACCTGTAATACAGGTTTTTTCTAAAACCTACTTCAGGCACCAGCTCTCACAATGTGAATTTATATAGTTCAAAACTGTAAAGTGCTACAAAACATTGTGAGAGAAAATAAAATAAACTTATTATAACTTATTATTATAGTAGTCGGGTTTTAGTACCCCCCAAATGCCTCGGAAAGCACGTTAAGCCGTTGGTCCCGGATGTCATTCGTGGATCTTTGACAGTCGTTACGGGTAGTCAGAAGCCCGAAAGTCTGACGACCAGTCCCGACCAGCGTAGATGATGTATCGACCCGTGCGGCTGTTGTTACGTAGCCCCGAGACACTCCCCAGTAACAACTTTTTTTTTATGTCGGGGAAAAACCTTCAAAAAGCACCCGACCTCCGGGGATCAGGTCGGGGGCATGCGCAGGAAATTGCAGTAAGTTGCAGTAAGTGTACAGGCTCCATAGACTCCAATATTTAAATCAATAACGTGATTGACAGTGACAGGAATTTCATTTAACAACAAAATAACGCGAAAGATTTTATCCGAGATAACCTCAACCTTTTTTGTTGGTTTAAAAATAACATATTTGTGATAAGCTTTAAGTAATGAAACAAAAATAAATGACCTATGTCTCTAAATAGATATTCTAGCTATCGCGGTTCTTGAGATACAGCCTGGTGACAGACAGACGGACGAACAGACAGACAGCGAAGTCTTAGTAATAGGGTCCCGTTTTTACCGTTTGAATACGGAACCCTAAAAAAGAAATCTAAATTAAAAAAGAGGTAGGAATTTTGTTGACATTTCAGAAGCGAGATTAACTTGTTTTTCTACAAATTAAAGCTCGCAGTTTTTTTAAAAAGCACCTCCACAAATCAGCGTATTATGTAATAAAAAAAACATGGATTTTTTCTAGATTGAATACGAAGATGAATACTACATGGATCTATAATTAGTCATTATAGACCTAGCCCCGAACGAGTGGCGCCAAATAAAAAACTAGTATTTTATATGCACTTCTTAATAAATTACGTCGGTGTCTGCGTCAACGAAACTGAATGTTTATTTATGAGCAGATTTTTTTTATAATATATTAAGGATTCTCGTTTTGACTCGAATTGGCCTTGAAATGAAGATTATAGTTAGAAAGGACAAATAGTACATTGTTTACCGAGGGGAGAAAGTGATCGATTACCAACGAGGGTGTAGTTTGAGGACCGAGGCTCAGTCGGGGGCTTCAAACGTTAACAATGAGTTTTGATAAACTTTTTTGACCCGCAAATTCTTACAACAGTAATGACGTACTTTCTGCCTCATTTAAAAATAATCAATAAGATATAGACGCCAGCATATCAAGCTACTACAATCTGTCAAATTTCTTTAAGGGGCTTACAGGACCTTAACACAAAAAACGCAAGTTTTAGAAACAATAAAAATATATGATCGACTACAGTAAACAAAATCAGAAAGTATATGATATTCTTCAGGATAGATAGACATAATATTTAAATAATTCAATTAACGTTACGCGTAGTTCCGATACCAATAACTTGTACCGTTCCACCAGGATCGTAACAAAATTAATTTCTTGGTTATAACGATACTGACAAACGGAACGAAATCTTAAACTGTTCACTAATAAAATTATCAATATATCGTTATTAGTATAACGATATAATAACGTTATTAATTTCGATATTCAATGTTGCCAGCTTCATGACTTATAAGATGACGAAAAAGTATGAAGAATAACATTACAAATGAATTTGTAACGTTTCAGCTTACTTTTAAGCTTACTTTTATTGATACCCATTACGTTACTTATAATATTGTTCTACGAAAATGATATTCTATAACGTTTTTTTTTTTTTTGTAATGTTGATATTTTTAGGTTTTAATATCGTTAAGAGCAGTGGTGGCCAAGTGGTAACGGCCGCGACTTACGAGTTGTAGGTCGTAGGTTCGAACCTAGACAGGTGCTTTACTTTGTGTAAATTATTTCATCACCACTGCTCTCAAAACGGTGAAGGAAAACATCGTGAGGAAACCGGCATGTCCTAGAACCAAAATTTCGAAGACATGTGACATCTGCCAACCCGCACTGGGCCCTAGTGGTGGATTACGGCCCACTCCATCTCACTGAGAGGAGGCCTGTGTCCCAGCAGTGGGAACATTATAAGGCTGATTATGTAATATCGTTACAAATTTTGGAACTTTATACGATAACATTAGTGGTAACGGAACGAAATTTATTTCGTTTTCAAGTCCCTGCACTTCAGAGCGCCATAAAGTTTGAATCGGGCTGTAATTTCATGACACAAATGTCGTGATGTAATTTTGGCTTTATTTTTTTTTTAACGGGACGAAGTCGCGGGCATATGCTTCTTCTTAGCGTGTCGATAGCAATCTAAATATATTCGGCCCAGAATTCGGCCCAGAATTCGGCCACTTGTTTGGCGCCTCCACCAGCGTCCATCAGCTCCTGCAACGTGCAGCTGACAGGACACGTAGCTCATGTCCAGGTGGGAGGTCTTCAGCGGGTGGGACGAACGGTCCGGGTAAGGAAGCACTGTCTCGCCACAGCCTCAGTCTCTCTTGTGATGGTTCACCATTGAGTGGAACGACACACTTTAGAAAACTGTTTCGGCTTTTCAGCCTTTGTGGCACAAGGATGTTGTCGTGCAAAGGGAAAATCAAAAGGCATATCAAAAAATCAAAAGGCATATGCTAGTTAGTCATCTATAAAACGGTGTACCAGAATTACATAATTAAATGGGTATATTCCATCTGAATTAATGTAAGTATACATTTTGAAACGGGTTTCAGAATGAAAACGAGCATTTAATTAGAATATGCTGGAAAGGTTAGACTGCTGAATAAAGGTTAACTTGTTGTGAAATACTGGTTGCCTAGTAAAACTGCATAATTTGTTGTGTTGGTTGTTCGCGAAAAAAAAATCAGCTGTTCCCTACATTTATGTTCGTATAACTTGTCAAAATGTAGGGAACAGCTGATTTATTTTTTCGCGATTTCAGGTTTGGTCCTATAGTAAAAGTTGTTCATAATGAGGAGTACAATGACCTCTTAAGAGGTTGTTAATGTTTTACCAATAACCCTGTATTTATTGTATAGGTAACTAGCTTCTGCCCGCGACTTGGTTCGCGTGGAAGTCGTAAAATAAACAATACACTAAAATAACAGCCACTTTTTTATAAAACTCCCCGGGCCCCCGACCCACCGCGTCGCATCGCATCGCATCGCCTGCCTGCGATTTTACTTCGATCTCGCTTAGCGTTATTTCTGACTTTTTTTTTGTTTTCTCGGCTCCTAAGGGTCATAGCTTGATGTTAAATAGCATAATTATAACCTTCCTCGAGTCAAATGCAAGAATTTTTCAAATCCGGCTGGTAGTCCCAGACTTACCAAGGGGTATCTTATTACCCAGTAACTGGGTTGCGGAGGTCCGATAGGTAGTCGCTTCATGTACAATACAGCGGGGCAATTGCGTAACACGTTATCAATCGGAATCGGTTTCATTTTGACAGTTCAACAACATTCATTGCGTTATTTACGTGTTGAGCAGACACATTTCTCGAACTTATGAAGCAATGGATTAGCAACTTGCTTCAAAATGATTCAGATTCGACGGCACGGTTGGCGCTGTGGTTAAGAGATTGACTGCTGCGCTGCGTGTCACGGGTTCGATTCCCGCACGGAACAAATGTTTGTATGACCTACAAGTAGTTGTTCCGGGTCTGGCTGTTTGTGTATGTGAGTTTAAATGTTTGAAAACGCGCCCACAATACAGGAGAAATTCCTAGTGCGGGGCAAAGTTTAAAAAAAAAAGAAAAAAAAAATCCGATTGATAATGTGTTACGAAATTAGGGAGCTGGTATTCAGCTGCATCCGATTAGACTGGAAGCCGACCCCAACATAGTTGGGAAAAGGCTACGCAAATGATGATATGACTTCGCGTTAGTACAGCACAAGCTGCTCACTACCACTTTATGGCGCGTCGAAAACCCACGTCCGCTAGCACATCAACCTACCCGAAACTGTCAAATTTTCCCAATCAACATTGAACCTTATGTTTTAGCGATAAAGTTGAAAATCTATTAAAGAAATTTGACAGACTGTAGTAGCTTGATGTGCTGGCGTCTGTACATGCAGGTGAGTGCTCTCACTAACCCTCATACTAAAAGTAATAAAAACAAAGGAAATAACTCACCATTTAAACTGCCAACGGTACCAATACCAGGGTTAATATTATCATAAAAATATCCTTCATCGTCCTGCTCTGATTTTATATGAAACGGCATTGGCAACATATGTTCGTTTTGTTGGTCCAGCCTGTCATGTACATTCATATTAGCTGCCACCAACCGTTGGCCCAAGTTTTGATCCAACATATGACCATCTTGCACACATTGGACTACCATAGGAGTTCTTCTTGCTTCGTCTTGGGACAATATCTCCTGCTCAATATGTGGTCTGTTTAAATGATGTGACAAATCAATTTCATGACTCAAATCATGAGGAATATCACCTCTCAAGTCGTTGATTCTACTCAAGTCAGCGTTCAAATTCTCATTTAAATTCTGCGCTAGTTGGCTCAAATTCTGTAACTCCAAATCGCTGCCTAGTGACCGAGCTAAGGACAAATCCAAGTTCCTGCTTAGGTTTTGACCGAGTAAATCGTCATGCCTGTTCAAATTCTGAGGTAGTTCATTTGCTAGGTTATGTACTAGGTCCAACTCTGATGACAGGTTCCGTTGTAAGTGTGCCGGAATATCATTGAAGTTTAAATTTCTTGGTAGGTGGTTGGTTTTGAGCATTAATGAGGACATTTGGCGTGGTGAGAGTGGGAGTTGGAAGTTGTGCACAATGGAGGATTGCATCGCTTGGTGGAGCTGTTCCATTGATAGCGGTGTGTGCTGGTAGTCTGTAGGTTCCAGTATGTGTGATTTTTGGAGCTGTGGAAGATAAGAGGAAATATTTTTTATTTGATGATAAGTAAGTATTCTACAAAGTAAGGTACAATATCTTTTACCAATAGTATACAGAATTAAGCATAACTGGCGAAATGTGGGTGTACAGTCAACAAAAGAGATAAGTATGCAGGAGTGTCGGATATAGTTGAAGTTTGGTAGGAAACCGATGGATGTTGTCGACTGAAAATTAATTTGATAAATGAGCTGTTTGTTTTCTATTAGTAAAATTAAATTTTATTCAAGAACATCCATCGGTTTCTTACTAAACTTCAACTATATCCGACGATCCTGCATACTTATCTCTTTTGTTGACTGTACTATAAATAGGTACAGCTCTGGCTCTGCCTAACCCAACGGGGCGGGATTACAGGCGTGATGTTATGTGTTCTGTTACAAAAATTAATGATTAGCTGGACATCACCTTCAGAAATACTTTAATTTTTGTTTTCCTATTTTGTCGAACCCCTTTTTTTTTTGCGGATGGGAAATCATCAAATGACCCCTCCCGCTCTGGCTGGACCGGAAGGGAGTGTCAGACTCTTACTGACTAAAACCCACCCATGTTCCTTCCTCAGCCCTTTATGTTCCGGGCCAGCGGTAACCCTTTCGGACAATCCCGCTGAACCGGCAGGCTTTGGCCCTAAGGGGGCCCCTCCTCGATGCTGACATCTCTTTAAGGCGCGCGTGGAACACGTACGCGCTGTCCGCAACGGGCCTGGTCCTGACCGGACGGTGAGCTACCCTTTGTCGAACCCTTAGGCGAAGACGTATCAAGAAGTGGAAGATTACTTCCTGCGGGGTAGTTGCGTAACACACTATCAGTAGCAATGGCTTTCATTTTGACAGTTCAACAACATTCATTGCGTTATTTACGTTGTTGAGCAGGCAGACACATTTTTCGAACATACTGATACTGAGACTGATAGTGTGTTAAATAATAACAGCCGCACAGGCCGATCGATCAGGTTAAGCTACGCTTGCCGCGGTTGGTCTGTGGAAGGGTGACCATCTTTACTTACCGAGCCCTCCGTGCCTCGGAAAGCACGTTAAGCCGTTGGTCCCGGCTGTCATTCGTAGATCTTTGACAGTCATTACGGGTAGTGAGAAACCCGAAAGTCTGACAACCAGTCTTACCAAGGAGTATCGCATTACCCCGTAACTGGGTTGTGTAGGTCAGATAGGCAGTCGCTCCATGTAAAATACCGGTATTCAGCTGCATCCGGTTAAGACATAGTTGGGAAAAGATGATGAGTGTATTACGCAAATAGGGTACAGATTAGATAAGGATTTAAAATGTATAAGATACTACATCAAGAGGAGATAATGATTCAAAACATACAAAAAAACGTTAAACGGCTATGACACAAATAGACAGAGCGAAATTATAATATTATAGAGGTATGAGGAACAGGGTGTAAAGTTCACTCAACCTCTATAGAAAAGGGAGGATCCTCCGACCAGACGGTTGTTGTCTGGCGGGCAACTGCCCGATGATTCATGTCGGGCCGTTGTATCTATGCTAGTTACGCGGTAAACTCTGCTTGCGCGATGCAGGATTGGCGTGACATCAGTATGACGCGTTGTTCGCATGTGGCGTTGTAGATACCGCTACAATAAGAATTTTTTTTAACTGTAAAAAGATCTTGTATACAAGGGTATACTAAGAAACAGAAGTTCATATTGTAAAAAGTATGCAGTTCAGATATCGAGAATTTGGCAGTTCTTTTTCATTTAATTTATTTTTTACAATATCTCGAAATTCAACTTTTAGTTTGTTTGTTTGTTGTGTAGTGAAGGAGCAAATTAGAATAATTAAAATACGGATCAGATAGATAAAGATTTATCATTAGAATTTGTAATAAAATATAGTCCGAACTTCTTTTTTTCTAAACTGCAAATTTAAACATAATGAGGAAACCGGTATGTCCTAGAACCAAGAATTCGAAGACATGTGACTTGTCCCAACCATGGTGGGTTACGGCCCACACCGTCTCACAGGGAGGAGGCCTGTGGCCCAGCAGTGGGAACATTATAGGCTGGTTATGCTCTAACTTTTCGGTATGTACAGACAACAAAGGAGTTAAGTATACAGGAGCGTCGGATATAGTTGAAGTTTACTAAGAAACCGATGGATGTTCTGGACTGAAATTTAATTTATTAAATGAGCTGTTTGTTTTCTATTAATAAACTAAAATTTTATTCGAGAATATCCATCGGTTTCTTAGTAAACTTCAACAATATCCGACGCTCCTGTATACTTAACTCCTTTGTTGACTGTACCAATTAATTGCATTCAAGAGTTTGTATTAACATAGTCTGCTAACCTTGAACTTGTTTATTTCAAAACTATAATATGTCAAGGTCTAGGCAACAAAACAGTTTTATAAGAGAAAGAATCTATAAATAATTCCAGATTTAAAAAACCTGATTTTGGAACTAAATATTCAAAAAATTATAGGAACATGCGCAGAGGTTTGTTGTCATAGTAGGTAATACTTGTATAAGGTCACCTTTCATTTATTTTTACCAATCGGTAGTTTTATTTGATTAAAATTATAAAAATAGATTTTTTAACTTTAAAACAGCTAAAGGAATTGTCGTAGAGATTCAGCGCATAGTAAAAAATTATAAGAAGGACTTTCCAGAGCAGGGTAATACCTTTTTTTTCGCTGGATTGCATTTTGCGCTTTGGACCCAACTGTGTTTGAAACGTGACTCGTCTCCTTATTTATTAATAATCAGATTGTACAATTTGTACAAGAATATATTGGACAGTGACCAAACTAGGCATTTGCCTGTAATTTGGAGATCACAACTGCAACATTCTCAGAGTCAGGTACTAAGGATGCAACTGAATACCAGTATTTTACATGGAGCGACTGCCTATCTGATCTCGACAACCCAGTTACTGGGTAACATGATACCCTTGGTAAGATTGGTAAGCTGACTAAAATCATGTCTGGACTTTAAGAGATTGTTACCTGAGAGTTTGGCTTTGGGATTTCTTCTCGGAGTAGAGGGCTAAGAAACACCAATCTAAACTAGTTTTTTAGGGTTCCGTACCCAAAGGGTAAAAACGGAACCCTATTACTAAGACTTCGCTGTCCGTCCGTCCGTCTGTCTGTCACCAGGCTGTATCTCAAGAACCGCGGTAGCTAGACAGTTGACATTTTCACAAATTATGTATTTCTGTTGCCGCTATAACAACAAATACTAATAAAATAAATATTTAAGGGGGGCTCCCATACAACAAACGTGTTTTTTTCGGCGTTTTTGCCTTGTGGTACGGAACCCTTCGTGTGCGAGTCTGACTCGCACTTGGCCAGTTTTTTTTTAAATATTATTGATATGTAAAAATGTTTGTTTAACTGGTACAGCTCCGCGCGTGACCGATGGGTCACGAAACAATAGAAAATCAATCATTAGCGGAGCTTAACGGGTTAAAACTACTTACAGGAAATCATTTATCAATAAGCTGCCAATTTGGTTCAATTATTTCAAGACAAAAAGTTAAATAATTTTCAGGAATTAAAAGTACATAAAGAAAGAAAATTAACATTAATTTTCCGAAATAAAGTAAAGAATGATTTCGCAATAAATAACAAAGAAAAGAGCGAACGACCCTTTGACCAAATTTATATTTAACTAAAGCCTTTTATATTTAACTAAAGCCTAAAAGAATGAAAATTTGTTCTTGTTTACTTTATGAACTGACCACATTGCTGTACCTAAACAATGAAAACTATCAAAGTTCTACACTAAAACAATGAACAACAAAAAAAATAGCGGTAAAAAACTAGAATACATCAGCCGGGAACCAAACCCGGAACTTCATTTACGTTATCAACACTTTTTATGTAAAAAACGATCGAATTTTGAATTAGGTCTAACAAACTTATTTTAACTTACACTTTCAATGTAAAACTTGTAATTATCATCGTCGATGACATTCTGATCTTCTCTCTTCACAAAATCCATGATTTATCACGGTTTTATAGTGTAAAAATGTTTAGACAATTATTTTTAGTTCGAATCCATAATTTATAACCTATCAAAAACACTGACTTAAAATATACACTTAAAATACATATAAATGCGTAAATTACACTATGTATTGCTAATCACATGACTTCAAAGTTAATATGTAAAAAGAATTGTTGAAATAAATGAATAAAATGAGAATTTTTAGTTTCCTTTTAGATTATCTCATGAACGAAAGAAAGGAAGCTGAGTATAGACAACTAGAGTTGCCGTCAACGAACATCTGTCGGGGATACTCTTGGCAAATTCAATTTACCCACGTTTTTAAGGTTAACTAAATGGGGAAATCATTTTTGTTTAACTTATAATTAAACGAATAAAAATGTATGTACTAATAAGGAACCAAAAAATATGTAGTTTTAGTAAGTTTGGAAAATAAATTGATATTTTTAAGTCTGAGTTGTTATTCTACATGTTCTAATTTTAATTTTAACTTTGAAAAAAAAATACTTGGACTTAAAAAATAAATAAAACCAACATTTTCTTCTGCCACTGGTTTGCAACGCAGGCTTTTATAACAAGGACGTTTAAAGGTCATACGAAATTGGTTTAAAACCACTGTCTACACTGTTTTAAACTTAGGTTTGAAACCACCAGTTTAAACCGTGTAGATCGTGCTTTAAGCACGATCTACACGGTTTAAAATGGTGAAAAGATAGCAGGTTTGTAGACTGGTTTCAAACCGTGTAGATCGTGTATAACTGTTGCATGGCGGACATTTGATCTGTTGCGTATTTGCGTTATTTATACATTTTATGAAATAATATTTTTAGTTCACCAATAGTTCCTGCTATTCTACTTACTTTGTGCTAAGGGTAAAAACATTTGGAATATGTATTGGAGTTCTTGTTTTTTTGGGTTCCGTAGCCCCGTACCCAAAGGGTAAAAACGGAACCCTATTACTAAGACTCTACTGTCTGTCTGTCTGTCACCAGGCTGTATCTCATGAACCGGGATAGCTAGACAGTTGAAATTTTCACAGATGATGTATTTCTGTTGCCGCTATAATAACAAATACTAAAAACAGAATAAAATAAATATTCAAGGGGGGCTCCCATACAACAAACGTGTTTTTTTCAGCGTTTTTGCCTTGTGGTACGGAACCCTTCGTGTGCGAGTCCGACTCGCACTAGGCCAGTTTTTTCCTTTAGATAAAGGATTTTTTTTATAGGTTGCAGCACTGGTACTTTCCATAGACTATCAAAACAAATAAGAAAGAAAACAAGCTTTATTTTACGTTCAGAAATCATCAAATATTTTGGTGACCAATTTTTTAATGAAAAAAGATTATTAAAGGCTATGACGAAACCTTAAATCAAATATCTTCATATTTTTTAATAAATATTATTTGGACCTTCTTTTCTATAGGTATTTTGTAGAAAAATGATTTTCATGACGTTTATCGTTCTTCGTATAACGGTGACCGGCGATTGACGAACTTTTATTTTGTAAATTATTTGACCTTCAGAAAAACTGTCAACTTTTCTTGATGGTTTTCTCACGTATATTTTTGAAGTCCCATTTACACTCGGCAAACTCGGCATACAATCAAATATTGCTTCCTAACTTCAAAGGCGTACAACGAGCGTAAGTTTTTCTATTATTTACTAAAATTCTTCAATATTTCCTAGTGTTAGAGCAACAAGGTTTGTTTGGAAACTTCGATCTGACTTATACAGCATCATATTGTAGTCTTTGGATCTGACTAACCTGAATTGCGTGGAGACAAACATGAAAAACCACCGAAATTTAAATAAATGCTTTTTTATAGACCTTCTTAGTATATTTTGCAGGAAATTCCGTTGTTTTACTGAAATCTTTTCAGTTATTACCTATTAAACTTTTAAATAAAGTTTTCCTGTACTTACATATCGTCGTTGTCGTTGTTTTCCCGGTACCTAGGTACTTACGTATCTATTTGTATTGCATTCCTACGTAAAGTATAAATTATGATGCACTTAACTAGCCGTTGCCCGCGACTTCGTCTGCGATCCAGGATGAAAAGTAGCCTACATACTTACGTTATGGTATGTCTGTGTAGGTACCAAATTACATTCATCCATTTTATCGTGAAAACGTATAAAATTTACTTTCGGATTTTTAATAGTTAGGAATTTAGGATTGCAACATTTAAATAGGTACCTAGGTTTATGCTTGTAGTATCTAAATCATAGATATATGTATATCAGTAACGTTCCTACTTCCATTTACTCATCAAATTGCGCATTCAAATAATATTTATTACATCCATAAGTAATGTACAGATACAGGTGGTAAATATAAATCAATAGAATTAATTATGGACCGTCGGGCATAGCAAAATTTTGCATTTAGTATGTACAGTCACGAGCACCAATATGTCAACACTTGGCAACTTTAAATTGCGATTTTTTCACGAAATAACGAATGCAATGTTGAAATACGACACTTTACAACCTATGGGTTCGAAAATACTGTGTTCCTACTAATATAAAATTTCTTCTAATAAAAAATAAAGGAGAAAATCGCCTTTGAATAAAGCCAAGTGTATACATACTTTTGCTCGTGACTGTACAGCCGCCACAGTCATGTATAGATGACAAAACAAAATGTGCCCAGCACACCACGGTTCGACTACATGACAGACTTTGACGCCGAGGGCACGTTTTTAGGGTTCCGTAGCCAAATGGCAAATAAAACGAAACCCATAGTTTTGTCATGTCTGTCTGTCCGTATGTCACAGCCACTTTTTTCCGAAACTAAGAACTATACTGTTGAAACTTGGGTAAGTAGACGTATAGTACATCTACTTACCAAGTTTGAGTGAACTGCATTAAGGTTTTCACATAAAAATAGAAAAAAAAAACAATAAATTTTGGGGGTTCCCCCTACTTAGAACTGAAACTCAAAATTTATTTTTACTAATGGTAGTTAGCCGAGCAAGAAGAAAACTCAGAAAGAATGCTAAGCAAAAACGAAGTTATAGCATGAGCAATTGAGCAGGCGGTGCGATACGACCGATGGGGTGGGTCGGGGAACAAGAAATTTCACGTGGTCGAAGACACGGGCAGATGCTAGTCTTAAATAAAATCCAATCCAATATCCATTTCAAACTATTAGTAGGTAAGGTATCGTCAAGGCGTCAACCTCTTATCTGCTTTATCACTTACAAGGTTGAATGTCACTTGCACATCATAAAACAACAAGGTATATTTGGCTATGTCACAAACTCAAACTCAAAGCATTCATTATTTATATTCAATTAAACCATTTTTACCGACTTCAAAAAAAGGAGGTTATCAATTCGATACGTATGTATGTAATATTATTGGAATTGCATTATATTCACATATGATGATCTATTAGGGCTTCCAAACAAATATACAAAATTTCATAGACGTATGTATGTATGTTTGTCCACGCATATATCCGGAACTATTAATCGGATCGTGACCATTTTTTTTTATTGGCTTACATTTTCTTCAACTTAGGGAACAGTGCAAGTTTCATCAAGATCGATTCAGTAATTTTCAAGATATGGACTAATACGTGTAAGTGTGACGGCCTCGCTTATTGATAAGAGCTACGGGTGTAGTGTCAAAGGGAAAACATCTCAAAACCTTGGTCAAATACTAGTGCAAAAACTAAAAATTACGAAATAAAAAATAATTTTAAAAAATTAAACCGACTTCAAAAAGAAATTAACTCAAAATTATGAAATAACTTTAATTTCGGAAGTCGGTGGCATAAAACTAAAATACAGATCCCAAGACAACGACTTCCGAAATTAAAGTTATTTCATAATTTTGAGTTAATTTCTTTTTGAAGTCGGTTTAATTTTTTTAAATTATTTTTTTGAATTGTAAAAATTACATAGTCAGTCAGTTAGTCAGAAAGTTGAAGGCAGTTGTCCATTCCAAAACATAGATCTCTAATCAAATCATTATTCAAACTAGGCTGAGAATCAGCACTTTTCGAACATCAAAATACAAAAGACAGGCCCCCAAAACGCCCGCCCTTCACCACTTCCTAGTGCTTTCTAGTGCTTCTTAGTGCTTCCTAGTGCTTCCTAGTCCTCTTTTTAGAAGAACGGGCAAGAAACTCCATGGACACTCTTTTAAATCAAGATACACACATCAAAAGTGTCTAGGGATCAAGCATTTTTATGCGGATTTCTTGAGATTGAGATGTGGCTTTGTAATAAATTTATGATTTTATAAATTTATATGGATCCTTTTTGGTGCATTTCATAATTTGAATCAGGAACTGTGAATCAAATTCGAGTAAAAGATGAAAATCAGCTGTCAATATTTTCCCTATAAAAACATACAACGCATTGAAGACATTATTAGTGCTACTGTTTCCCTACTACTGATTAAAACCAACGTTATTATGGAGCGGCGACGTCATTTAAGCAGGGAAGAAATGCTCAGAGCCGTGGGAATGATAGAAGCTGGTTCCCGGCAACGTACTGTGGCTTTAGCTCTGAATACAAGTCAGAGTGTTATCAGTCGACTTTGGACACGTTACCGAAGCACTGGTACCGTGGCTGAGCGCCATGGAGGACGGTATCGCTGCACCACACGGAGACAAGACCGATACATTCAAATCTTAACTCGAAGAGCTCCAACAATAACCGCCATGATGTTAGCCGTGAGGCTTCATCACTCTTCAGGGAACTTAATTAGCGACCAAACAGTCAGAAACCGCTTGCATGAAGTGAACCTTCATTCCCGAAGACCGCTACGGGTACCACCTATAGCAATGCACAATCGTAGGATTCGATATCAATGGGCTCTTGAACACAGAAATTGGGCAGAAGAACAATGGCGTTTCGTGTGCTTTTCTGATGAGTCTCGTTTTGGTATGAGACCGGATACAAGACGTATACGACACTGGAGAACCCCTGGACGCCAACAGCGATTAAAATCCTGCCAGGAAGTCCATCCTTATAGTGGTGGAACCATCATGGTATGGGCGGGTATTTGGATCGGCGGAAGAACTGAGTTGATTTGGATCAGAGGCAACCTCAACGCTCAAATTTATGCTGAGACGATTGTATCAGACGTCATCGTTCCTCTACAAGTGCAAATCGGTCCCTTATTTCAGTTAATGCATGATAATGCACGACCGCACACCGCAAGAGTTGTAAGACAGACTCTCGCCGCAGCTAACATCAATGTCCTGCCCTGGCCTGCTCAGTCGCCAGACTTGAACCCGATTGAGCATGCATGGGATATGCTACAGAGAAGAGCTCTGCCGAATATGGAGGGTATCCAGTCGCAAGAAGACCTTTTTTTGTTGTTGCAACGAACATGGGCGGCCATTCCACAGCGTGATTTGGATGAACTCATTTTGAGTATGCCAAACCGATGTTCTTGTGTTGTTAGTGTTCGCGGTAGAAACACGGATTATTAATTGTTTAAGTTACCCAATAAAATTTTAAAGAAAACTGTTATTTCAGTCTTTTTTTCGAACTTTTGTGTTAGTGGTTCAAATGTCAAAAATCCCTTTATTAGGAAAATGGCAAATTTCTTTATTAATGCAAAGGTGACTTGGTTTATCGTTACTGTGACAAACGAAAACACTTTATTTGATGAATCCTTAAAGAAAATTTTAATTAATATCAATCAGGAGAAAAGTTATTGCAAAAATATATGTTGATCCCTAGACACTTTTGATGTGTGTATTAAAAAATCCTGGGTACATTACTCTTGTTGCTTCTACAGGGTTATTGGTAAAACATTAACAATCTCTTAAGAGGTCATTGTACTCATCATTATGAACAACTTGGGACCATTGGGACCAAACCTGAAATCGCGAAAAAAAAACAGCTTTTCCCTACATTTTAGTTCGTATAACTCTTCAAAATGTAGGGAACAGCTGATTTTGTTTTCACGATTTCAGGTTTGGTCCCATAGTAAAAGTTGTTTTTTCCCATTTCAATTTGTCGCATGTTTTCAATTTCACCTACAAAACTGTTTCAGGTACTTCAACTTACGAGCCATGTCTAAGACTGCATTAGTAATCCTGGCCAAGGGAGCCGAGGAGATGGAGACGGTCATCACCGTGGACATGCTCAGGAGAGCAGGTGTAAGTATCATCTACTTCTCTTGTATCAGCACAAACACGGGGACGGCAGGCCAGAGCAATTTGTCTCTACCCAACGTAAATTCATACATATCTAGTGGTAACAAGATACAGATTCCAATGTTTAGAGATCGACCTCAAGGCACCAAAGGGGTTTGTCTTCGCGACATGGAAGAGCGCGCTAGAGGATGTCTTGGGATGCGACGGGACACGACGGGAGGTAACGGCATGCTTAGGGTCGCGAAGGCATGCTGAGGGACGCCAAGGCATGTGAAAATCTGACAATCAATATTGCCAACTTATTTCATCACCACTGCTCTCAAAACGGTGAAGGAAAACATCGTGAGGAAACCGGCACGTCCTAGAACCAAAAATTCGAAGACGTGACATCTACCAACCCGCACTGGGCCCGCGTGGTGGATTACGGCCCACTCCCTCTCACCGAGAGGAGGCCTGTGTCCCAGCAGTGGGAACATTATAGGCTGATTATGTTATGCTAATCTTGCCAAGGGCTATCGTATTACCCAAGGTCAGATGTAAAATACTGGTATTCAGCTGCATTTGATTAGACTGCAAGAGGACCCCAACATGATCTGCCTAATCTAAGACTGGTTGTCAGAATTTCGGACTTCTGACTGCCCGTCACAACTGTCAAAAATCCACGAATAACGTCGGCACGAAAGGGTTCCGCTTAAAGTCGCTACGAGGCACGGAGGGGTCACGGTATGTTAAGATGGTCACCCATCCACGGACCAACCGCGGAAAGCGTAGTTTAACCTCTTAGAATGACCGGTGCGGCTGTTATTATTTAGCCACGAGCCCCCCCTATCCCCCTTGACCAGCTTTCTTACCATAATCAGCCTATAATGTTCCCACTGCTGGGACATGGGCCTCCTCTCTGTGACAGGCAGTGGGCAATAATTCACCACGCGGGCCCAGTGCGGGTTGGTAGATTTCACATGTCTTCGAATTTTTGGTTCAAGAACATGCAGGTTTCCTCACAATGTTTTCCTTCGGGAGTTCACCGTTAAATGATAAATGATTTTATTTCTGTAAGTAGGTTTGTACAAACACGTCAATCATATTTTTTTTTAAACTAGATGAGGTCGGCGTTTCCTAACTGACTATTCTGAGAAGAAAGGCCGAAACAAACTCAGAAGTCACAGTCTCTTTTAAAGTCCAGACAAAAACTTGGTCAGATCGTGTGAAGACCATGTAGATTGGTGTCTGAAATGGTCTTTTGAGGAAAGAACCACACAGATTGAGCGGACCTGTCCAATCAGTGCACGCATTTGTCAAAAATCGTGCAGCTCAACTCAGAACTTGAGGAGCTCACCGATTCGACGAACAATACCAAAGACAGGACATTTGGGTAGTTCTGAGAGCAGTGGTGATGAAATTAAATACACAAGTGCCTGTCTGGGTTCGAACTCACGATCTACATCTCGTAAGTCGGGGCCATGGATACCACTGAGCCACCACTGCTCTGCTAATGTCTTGTTTTTAGGGTTCCGTATCCAAAGGGTAAAAACGGGACCCTATTACTGAGACTTCACTGTCTGTCCATTCGTCTGTCACCAGGCTGTATCTCATGAACCGTGATAGCTAGACAGTTGAAATTTTCACAGAATAAAATAGGTATTTAGGGGGGCTTCCATACAACAAACGTTTTTTTCGGCGTTTTTGCCTTGTGGTACGGAAACCTTCATGTGCGAGTCCGACTCGCACTTGGCCAGTTTTTTTTTTAATTCTCTTTCATTTCAGGTGAAAGTTACAATGGCTGGATTAGACGGTCGCGAACCTGTATTATGCTCTAGACTAATAACCCTTCTACCAGACAAGTCTTTACAAGAAGCCTGCGCTGAAAAACCAGTGTATGATGCTGTAAGTATAACAGGAAATAGCGAAATGTGGTGTCCAGCACATCTCCTGAAATCGCGAAAAAAAATCAGCTGTTCCCTACATTTATGTTCGTATAGCTCATCAAAATGTAGGGAACAGCTGATTTTTTTTCGCTATTTCAGGTTTGGTCCCATAGTAAAAGTGGTTTATAATGATAAGTACAATGACCTCTTAAGAGGTTGTTAATGTTTTACCAATATACCCTGTATATCTAATGTGCATACGTGATTTATTTGCCAAAAATTTAAACAAATATGAGTTAATCGAAAAATAATTTTAAATCCTACACAATAAAGTTCAGTTTACGCCACAACTTCAAACATTATTATAACTTGTTCAATAGCGCTAGTCACTCTGAAATCAACTTAATTCTTATTAAGATAAAGTTAATATTTGTTTAACTTGAATTAATATTAATTTGAATTAATTTGACTCATATGTAACTATTTTTACATAATTCTATTGTCCCAAAGGTTATCCTGCCGGGAGGTCTGGAGGGAGCTGAGCGTTTGTCCAAGTCAGCGGTTGTCGGCGACATTCTGAAAAACCACGAAAAGGGAGGCAAGATTCTCGCCGCTATTTGTGCTGGTAATCTACTTTTATATTACACTAGCAGCGCCCCGCGGTTTCACCCGCATAAGGGTCAGCTCACACCGCGACGCGACGCGCAGTTTTCAAGATAGAAATACAATTACAGACCTTATCTACTACACAAAAAGGTACACTTAGGTAAACTGAGCTGACAGGTAAAGGTACGCTGAGCTGACACTTAGTGTCGATCCCATGGGAATATCGGGATAAAAAGCCTATATGTTAATCCAGGGTGTCAGCTACCTCCACACCAAATTTTATCGAAATTGGTCCAGCCGTTTGAGCGTAAAGAAGTAACAAACATATAAACACACCCCCACACACAAACTTTCGCCTTTATAATATTAGTGTGACTAGCAGCGCCCCGCGGTTTCACCCGCGTAACTTTCAGTATCGTGGGAATATCGGGATAAAAACTATCTTATGTCCACTCCCGGGACTCAAACTATCTATATAGCTACCAAATTTCATCTAAATCGGTTCATCGGAGTAAGCGTGAAGAGGTAACAGACAGACACACTTTCGCATTTATAATATTAAAAAACTGGCCAAGTGCGAGTCGGACTCGCACATGAAGGGTTCCGTGCCACAAGGCAAAAACACCGAAAAAAGATACGTTTGTTGTATGGGAGCCCCCCTCTCCCATACAACAAACGCCATCTATTATCAGGTTTGATTACTTCAACGTAACATTGTGTTCAACGTACAATGGCGGCGCGTTAAATGTACAGATTACAGAAGCGTCATTCATCTAAAAACAAAAAAAAATGGTTAATGGTTCACTTCGCGGCACTTTGCGGCACTTTGCGGCTTCGCGCTCCTGACTAAAAAGCTGTGTTGCGGCCGTTCGGTGAAAAAAATCGGCAATGAATAAGAAATCGATTTTATATTAATCGATTTTTTGTAATATGTAAATACTTACGTACAATACGTTTGAATGTCCATTAGTAAAACAAAAAAACAAGTTTTTTTTTTCGGTGTTTTTAGCCTTGTGGCACGGAACCCTTCATGTGCGAGTCCGGATCACATTTCACAATTTTTTTAAAATTATTTCTCATTTTCTTTTATTTACAGCCCCAACAGTGTTTGTAGCCCACGGCGTAGCTCACAACAAGAAGATTACTTCGTACCCAACAACCAAGGACAAAATACCCTCAGAACATTACACCTATGTGGAGGGAAATAGAGTGGTTGTCGATGGGCAGGTGGTTACTAGCAGGGTGAGTCCAACAATCAAATAAACTAACTTGACGTTTCTGACTCACCAACTTGACGATTCTATAGAGGTATGAGGAACAGGGTGTAAAGTTCACTCATCCTCTATAGAAAAGGGAGGATCCTCCGACCAGACGGGTGTTGTGTCTGGCGGGCAACTGCCCGATGATTCATGTCGGGCCGTTGTATCTATGCTAGTTGCGCGGTAAACTCTGCTTGCGAGATGCAGGATTTTGCGTGACGTCAGTATGACGAATTGTTCGCATGTGGCGTTGTAGATACCGCTACAATTCAAAAGTGCCTGTAAGCATAAAGCATAAGTAGCCTATAATGTTCCCACTGCTGGGACACAGGCCTCCTCTCTGTTAGAGAGAGTGGACCGTAATCCACCACGCGGGCCCAGTGCGGGTTGGTAGATGTCACATGTCTTCGAATTTTTGGTTCTGGGACATGCCGGTTTCCTCACGATGTTTTCCTTAACCGTTTTGCAGCAGTGGTAAAAGCGCCTGTAATGCCTGTAAATGGTTTTAAAGAGGTATGAGGAACAGGATGTAAAGTTCACTCATCCTCCATAGAAAAGGGAGGATTCTCCTATCAGACGGGTGGGCAACTGCCCGATGATTCATGTCGGGCCGTTGTATAAGTATCCCAGTTGCGCGGTAAACTCTGCTTGCGAGATGCAGGATTTTGTGTGACGTCAGTATGACGCGTAGTTTGTATGTGGCGTTTGTAGATACCGCTGCAGTTTAATTGATTTAAATGCTTGGCGTTGAGTTTGAATAATATCATCTTTAGCAGTCCACTGCTGGTTATACGTAGAGAATGAGATCTCGAGCCGTTGATTAACGCCCGGTTTGTCGAACGAAAATTATCGCAAAATTAATGTTAATAAAATATTATTTAGACAATGACATGAATATTTACTTTGTAAGTAATTTTTATTATTTTTTTTTATTTAATTATTGTGAATGTGAGGACTATGTGGGTCATTTCTTCTTTTTTTTTCCTTCTTAGTTTTAATCATGATCTGGCAGTTTGAGTAGTTTATGCGGCCTACCCAAATGTCCTGTCTTTGGTATTGTTCGTCGAATCGTTGAGCTCCTCAAGTTCTGAGTTGAGCTGCACGATTTTTGACAAATGCGTGCACTGATTGGACAGGTCCGCTCAATCTGTGTGGTTCTTTCCTCAAAAGACCATTTCAGACACCAATCTACATGGTCTTCACACGATCTGACCAAGATTTTGTCTGGACTTTAAAAGAGACTGTGACTTCTGAGTTTGTTTCGGCCTTTCTTCTCAGAATAGTCAGTTAGGAAACGCCGACCTCATCTAGTTTAAAAAACCTACTTACAGAAATAAATATCATTTATCATCATTTATTATTATTATTTAGCTATGTTGGAGGGGCACGTGGCTAAATAATAATAACATTATTTTTCGTTCGACAAACTGTGCGACATAATTATAACACCTATTTATTTATTTATTTTCTTTCCAGGGCCCGGGAACAGCATATTGGTTTGGTCTGACGCTGATTGAGATGTTGCAGGGCAAAGATGAAGCTGACAAAGTTGAAAAGGGCATGATTATCTCCTGCTATTAATTAATATCTTAATATATTTAGGAACCTCGCGCACAACGCGGCCACGTCAACTGGTCGTAGTCGTAATCTTGGTCGTAGACGCTCCAACCAATATTCGGACAGTCTAAAGACCTTTAAATTGGGATGGTCATTCTAAAATACATTGCTACAATCCTTTAAATTTTTTTCCTCTTGTTTTGCATATGACTGGTAAAAGCATAGTGATCTTTATAGTCGTTGCAATTAGGTGGCTGTTGGGTTGCGGCCATTTACAAGTAAGGGTGCGTTCCGAGTTGGCAATGTAATCGATTTGAGCGTGCTTAAACCCGTGCAGAATTAGCGTGAGCGAGATAACGATGTCCCGTGAATTTTCATAGATGACGTCATGATCATGACATGCGCCATCTTGCGATAACGCCGACCACGCCTTAGAATAATATCACCGTGAGCGCTGTCAAAAATGACAGTGTATGTGTGAGGATGTGTCAGTGTGTGTTTTGTTTTAAGTTGCATCATATCTTTAAATTAAACTAACGTGGCATTTCTGAAATTCGCCTGAATTTGGCTTGAATTCGGCTGACAGTTGCAGTTGCCATCTAACCAAAGAAGAACTAAAGAAATGTGGTGTTTATACAAAGAAATACTGTAATAATATCGTTTTTACATTGAGTAAGCACTGTGAGCGCATTCACGAGCGTTCCCTGTCATGATCGTTATATCTAAATCGGAACACATGTGAGATGATGTGAGTGCTGTGAGCGATTATAGCTAATTCGGAATGCGGCATAAGTCTGTCAAAATCACAGCGATCTTTATTATCCTTACAATAAGGTTCCAATTGGGTTGCTGCTGTGTAAGAGATAAAATATCGGTGAATGGATCTTTTGGCTCTCGAATGACGTTGTCAGTGGGGTGCAATTGTTTTGTGAAATGTATTGAAAAGACAAAATGGCAGTTCCGATTTTGGCCACACACCTAAAGTAGTTAATCTTGGAGATATAAAGAACTTTGATACGGTCATACAAAACCTATAGAGAGTTCGGACGAACGCCGGTTGTGCGCCCAGTTGGTCGTTACGGTCGCTTGCCGTAGTCGAGGTCGCATGGTGTGCGAGGTTCCTTATTATAGTCCTTACGTACACTTGGTGCAAATTACCCATTTTTTTCACTATAATAACCTTCATAAAGAGACGTAACCAGAGACCTATGTATGAATATATTGAGCTTGAAGGTGATACCTATTAACTAATTTTAATAAAAAATAAAATACTGAAAGGTATGGTGTTGAAATTTTTACTTATCAAGTTTTGTTTTTCCGATTTGTAAAACTCGAAGTTCCGAACTGTTTTATTTTAATAAACCCTATCTGAAGTTTATTCTAGATTTTTTTTTCTGTAAAAGTCCTATCTACTCAGTCAGTCTGAGTTTACTAAATAATAAGTTGTGTACCTACCCGATGGGATTTAACATCGTCAAAAATGATTTCATATAAACTTTCAGGTCCAGGATGAATCACACTTAATATTATAAAGGCGAAAGTTCGTGAGCGTGTTTGTATATTGTGATTATCTCGTTATCGTGTTTGTATATAGATCGAAGAGTTCACGAAAAAACTACTACTAATTTTTACTAAACTAGCGACTAATTTTTTTGTTATCAAAATTAAAATCCCTGATGGTGGCTCTGCCAGAGTCAGTGACACCCCTAAACATACTCTTGTAAAAAATTATTGAATCGGCTCAGTTTTCGAGGAAAGAAAAGGGGAATACGAAACGTCGATCTCGACAAAATTTTTGTGATAATTTCGGTCTGAGCTGCAGCTGTCCCTATCACACACACTACGGGGGCAGACTTGAGGCCGACGGTAAGTTTCTTCAAATACCTATTTTGCAAATTCCTCGCAGGCGCCGTCCTCTCTTAGGATTCTTAGCAAGTAGATAACTAAAATTCTCTGCTGAGGAAATTATCTGCCCTCTCTCATGTGGACTCCAAAAGGTGTTGGCAATAAAACAAGCAAGGTGTTTGTTGGCAATACTTTTATTTGGGTTCATAGATTATACATTTATCTTATTTTTAACACTAAATAAATTATATAAACAGTAAATGCAGCACAAGCCTGAGAGAACAAAGTCTTATCGCGGTTTTCTAAAAGCCTATATACAATGGGAATTTATACGCTAAACGGCGCGCACAGGTGGCGCCACCAGCACAAACAGTAAATAGCAAGCACACGTATCACTGATGATTATGCGGTTAGGCTTTCAGAAAACAGGATTTTTTTAGCACACAACACTCAATTTCGATTTAAACACCCTTCTATACAGGGTTATTGGTAAAACATTAACCTCTTAAGACGTCATTGTACTCATCATTATGAACAACTTTTACTATGGGACCAAAACTAAAATCGCGAAAAAAAATCAGCTGTTCCCTACATTCATGTTCGTATAGGTAACTCGTCGAAATGTATGGAACAGCAATTTTTTTTTTCGTGATTTCAAGTTTGGTCCCATAGTAAAAGTTGTTCATAATGATGAATACAATGACCTCTTAAGAGGTTGTTAATGTTTTACCAATAACCCTGTATACCAATAAAAATTAATTCAGACTTTTTATAATTTTAAAACAAATTATTACAAATTCACATGGCATAATGCATAATTTTAAATACAGTGTATCGGTACTTTCCTAAATTGTGAGAAGAACGAGTAGAATTTACGATTGGAGCCTAAGAATACCCAGGTTTGCAAGGGCGTTTTTTTAACGCGACGATTTTTTATCGCGCACTGGATTTTCAACACTCGAAATCAAAATATTTTATTTGCACATAAATCTACATGGGCACTTATGAAACGTCAGAAGCTAGGTGCGGTCGTTTCCTATGGAGAAGAGCCGGCAAGAAACTCCACGGTTACTCTTGTTTAAAAAATAATTGGCTTTTACAATGTTTTCAAATTACAGTAGGTATGGGAGGACAGCTCGGTGTCGAGCATCCGGTTAGACTGGAAGCCGACCCCGTCATAGTTGGGAAAAGGCTAGGCAGATGATGGTGTTGATCCGAGCATTGAGAATCAAACAGAGCGTATCCCAACGTGTCAAAAAAATACACTGTTGGATTTTCAACCCTCGGCGCTAAACAGTACGCCGAAAATCCAGTGCGCGATAATAATTAGTGTTGCCTAACTATCGATAGTTGACCTTGAAAACTAGTAACAATATCGATAGGGATATCGATAGTATTGGAATTTTACAATACTATCGATAGTATCAATCGTCAGACATGAGTAATACTATTGATGAAGACTACTACTACTATTTATTTTTAGGGTTCCATACAAAACTGGTAAAAACGGAACCCTTATGGTGAGACTAAGTCGGTCTGTCCGTCTGTCACAGCTGGATATCTCAAGAACTACTAATGCTATCAACTTGAAATTTGGAATAGTTTTAGATGACGTTTGCCCAACTACTTTGCAAATAAGAAAGTAATAAAAATGTAAGTTTTTTTTTTTGCAACAGGGTCTGAAAGGGCGTCTGAAAAATTCGAAGTGGGGCTACTAGGGCATGTGGGGTATCATATGAAAGAGCGCAGTTTGCAAATTCTCAAACATTTTTTCTTTTTTTTAAACCGCATATTTTTCAACTTTTGATGAAAAATGTAAAAACAAATACCGTCCCCCCCACTTATCTCCGAAGTTTGCAAAGAGAAAAATCTGAAATTATTCTATGTGATAGAAGTTTATGTAAAGATTACCGGAAAAATAAAACGAAGTCTCTAAATAGCACACTTTTTCAGAAATCATCAACAGAAGTTACATTAGTTCCACTATCGGCCAAGAGATGGCGCTGACATAAAACTGCAATATTCTACACCGCAGTGCACAGTGTTAAAATTCTCTGATGAATTAGGCCTCGCCGATGAAAATTTAAAAACATGATGGTACGGAGCCCTCGGTGGCGGTGCGCGAGTCAGACTAGTTCTTGTTTACTATTTATTTCGTTAAATATCGATAGTTCTAATACTATCGCTAGTAGCACTTCTATAGCGATAGTATCACAACTCAATACAATCGATGCCATTCCTCTTCATCAATAGTATTACTCATGTCTGACGATTGATACTAACGAAAGTATTGTAAAATTCCAATACTATCGATAGCCGTATCGATATTGTTACAATACGAACGACGTAACTTGGCGGGCCTAGCCTTTGCGAACTTTCGCGCATGTTCTCTCACTCACACTCGCGGTATCTACAAGCGAACAACGCGTCATACTGACGTCACGCAAATCCTGCATCGCGCAAGCAGAGTTTACCGCGCAACTAGCATAGATACAACGGCCTGACATGAATCATCGGTCAGTTGATTGACACAACACCCGTCTGGTCGGAGGATCCTCCCTTTTCTATAGAGTGAACTTTACACGCTGTTCCTCATACCTCTATACCACCATTTGGTTCCTAAAAAACGTTCGTGCGCAGCCTTCTGCGCGAAGTTCAGGCCCGCCAAGTTACGTCTGTCGTATTGTACTAGTTTTCGAGGTCACGATAGTATTGAAATACTATTGATTCAATCGATAATTCGATAGTTGAGCAACACTAATAATAATGACCCTTGGTAATACGAAACCCCTTGGTAAGACTGGTTGTTAGTCGGGCTTCGGACGACCCGTAACGACTGTTAAAGATCCCGGGACCAACAGCTTAACGTGCTTTCCGAAGCACGGAGGGGTCTTGGTATGTAAAGATGGTCACCCATCCACAGACCAACCGCGGCAAGCGTAGCTTAACCCGATCGATCGACCCGTGCGGCTGTTATTACTTAGCCACAAGCCCCTTTAGTCCGTCACTATACTTACTAAATTGATACATAATAATATTAATAATAATTATGAGTATTCCAATCAATCATAAAAATAACCTAAAACAGTCTATTACAATGAGATTCCTACAAAAATAAGGAACACAACTATTTGGCAAGTTATAATACTAAAATGTTATAGTGAACATATTGTATTTTTATTTTGCTACTAGCTTCTGCCCGCGACTTCGTCCGCGTGAAATTTCTTGTACCCCCACCCCGTCGCAACATTTCGTATTCGCTTAGCGTTCTTTTTTTTCTTTTTAAAATTTCATTCTGACTTTTTTTCTTTTTGCCCGGTCCTAAGGGTCATGGCGTGATATTAAATAGCCTATAGCCTTCCTCAAGAATTGGGCTATCAAATGCAAAAAGATTTTTTCAAATCTGACCGGTAGTTCCAGAGATTATCGCGTTCAAACAAACTCTTCAGCGTTATTATTAGAATAGATAGGCAGTGCCGGATTAGCCCTTAAGCAAATTAAGCAATTGCTTAGGGCATCACGTCTCGGGGGGCACCATAAAGCAGAAACAGCACCGAAACAGTATTCGCTAGCACATGAAAAGCAAGGCTGTTTATCAGCAAGATATTACAAGACCCAAAAGTCATTCTAGCTAGAGATGTGCGCCAATCTTTACAAATCGCTCGTCGATGTTTTGGAAAAATTCGAGGCGACTAGTGGAGAGGACAGGCGTACAGGCGTGGATTGCTTAGGACATCAAGTAGTCTTAATCCGGCACTGGCTTTAGGTCCTTCAACTAGTGTATCAACCATAGATACACCTAGATAACGCAAGAGCAACTACTTCGCGTGCCAAAAATCGCACCAGCCTACGATAAAAAATCATAAGCCGCCACTTTCGCGCTCAGTCCTGTGTACTGCTGGCTGGGTAAGCGTGAGCGAGAGCGCGAGCTTTTGACGTCATAGTAGGTAGTCAAAAAATGGCACGCTTGGTTTTCATACAGTTCGTGATACTTGCGTTATCTAGGTCTATCTATATCTGTGGTATCAACTAAACTATTGCTATCTCTCTCTTGCGAATAAAACAAGAGAGAGACGGAATTATGAACTGTCAGACTATAAAGAGTTTTACAAATCTGCGGGCTAATTGCGCAACTCTCTAACAGTAGCAACGGCTTTCATTTTTCAGTTCAACAACATTCATTGCGTTATTTACGTTGTTGAGTGGACAAATTTTTCGAACATGTGAAGCAATGGACTAGTAAGATCCTTCAAAATCATTTATATTGTGATTGATAGTGTGTTACGCAATTAACTATTATTTATTACTAGCTGTTCCCCGCGGTGTCACACGCTGCGCGGCTCCTAAGGGTCGTAGCGTGATGTTATATAGCCTATAGCCTTCCTCGATAAATGGACTACCCAACACTAAAAGAATCATTCAAATCGGACCAGTAGTTCCAGAGATTAGCGCGTTCAAACAAACAAACAAACAAACTCTGCAGCTTTATAATATTAGTATAGATATCTTATTTACTACAATAATAATTAATTAAGTATTTAAATATTGAGATACATTTTATTTGCAAGTTCAATCAAAAACCGGTGAGGGTTTTCTGAAATGACGTTCGCTAGGTGGCAGCACTGACACGTCAGGTCCGGGCATCTATCAAAGAGCCTATATTTTCTTTAGTCATGACTGAATGATGAACGAATGAATGAATCGAATGATGAACGTCATCATATATTTTGTATACATTAGACCTTTTGTCACAGTGGTGCCAGCTGGTGTCGTAAATTTTCACGAAAACCCTCCTTATCCGCATTTAGGACAAACACAAACGGAGACGGAAAGAGCAATCGAGCGTTGATCGCCACGCTTGCGCACTGTGTCTTGACGATTTCAAGCTGACATCCGTGATATTATGATGTACAGACGCCAAGCACATCAAGTTACCCGAAACTGACAAATTTTCCCAATCAACTTTGAACCTTATGCTTTAGCGATAAAGTTAAAAAAAATATTAAAGAAATTTGACAGAGTGTAGTAGCTTGATGGGCTGAGTCTGTACTTAGTCTTACTTGGTGGCAATTCTCTCGGTATATTTATGCAAATATTCACGACATACAGTTTCGTTAAGAACATTATTTGACAGATAAGAAAATGAAACAAAAATATTTGACCCAAGCTAAGGTATACTCAATATTCTCACAAAAACAATAAAAAATAATGCTGTGTGTGAGCGACTGCCTATCTGAACCCCAGAACCCAGTTACTGGGTAACACAATACCCCCTGGTAGGAGTAAGGTGAAATTTCACAAATCATCATCTGCCTAGCATTTTCCCAACTATGTTGGGGTCGGCTGCCAGTCTAACCGGATGCAGCTGAATACCAGTATTTTACATGGAGCGACTGCCTATCTGACCTCCACAACCCAATTACTGGGTAATACGATACCCCTTGATAAGACTGGTTGTCAGACTTTCGGGCTTCTGACTACCACTGTGAAATTTCACAAATATTTGTACAAATATGCCAAGTTGAGTGCCAACATTTTCCATATCAAGGATTTAACAAAATCTTTTATAGACATTTTGACTCATACAGACATACATTAGTTTCTACAAGACATTGTTCTTAGAAAATGGCTTACAAAAATGTTATAACGTAATGAGTAGGTATGACGAATGTTAGGTATATTTCAACGTATCTTTATATGCGTAGGAGTCATCTGCTAGTTCAAGTTTGCTTTTTAAAAGGAGGTTAGGTCCACAATGAGTATTCTTAGCATTTAGCAAATTATATTAGTAAGTGTAGTTTGCTAGCAGCCATTTTTAAGGTTCCGCACCCAAAGGGTAAAAAAGGGAACCTGTTACTAAGACTCCACTGTCCGTCTGTCAACAGGCTGTATCTCAGGAACCGTGATAGCTAGATATTTGAAACTTTCACAGATGATGTATTTCTGTTGCCGCTATAACAACAAATACTAAAAACAGAATAAAATAAATATTTAGGCCCCTAAATATTTATGCAACAAACGTGTTTTTTTCGGCGTTTTGCTTCGTGGTACGGAACCCTTCGTGTGCGAGTCCGACTCGCACTTGTTTTTGTGCTTGACACTGTTTAAAAGGTCACGACTCTCGACTCTTTGACTGAGACGTGTTTTTCCTTCCCAGGATTTTTCCTAATTTTGAGGGCATTCAGAGTTTGGGCGGTTCTACAGAGTTTGGGCATAGTTTTTATCCAAATTATACCCAGACCGACCAGGCTGTTCCCCAGACAGTCTGAAACTGGGAAAGCGGTCTAAATCTGGGAAATCTTGATCCTATTTTACTAGATAGGAGCTAGATTTTCCAGATCTTTTATCTAGGGCGGTAGTCCTAGACGAAAAGTTTACCCAATATGCTATCTTCTTTTACGAAAAGACCTTAGTTATGGCAGGCCAACAATCAATATCTAGTCTACCTTTCATATATTTTTCAGTAACAGCGCCTCGCGGTTTCACCTGCATAAGTTTCGATCCCGTGGGAATATCAAGATAAAAACTATCCTATGTTCTTTCCGGGACTCAAACTATCTCTAAACCAAATTTCATCTAAATCGGTTCAGCGGTTTAAGCGTGAAGAGGTGACAGATAGACACACATTCGCATTTATAATATTCGTATGGATTAATTACATTTCTAGAAGATCAAGCAGTTGAAATATACCAAACACAGACCACTCCATGGTTTTTTAGACTAATAAACGTTACCAGTTATCAAGGAAGTCGTATCCAGTCTTCGGCACAGAGTCGGTCAAAGTCTCCGTTGACTGAAAGTCGGTGCCCGAAGAAGCTTGACTGGAAGACAGGAGTCCGCGGTTCTCTTCGGATATATCTGGAAGTTTAAAAAAAGGTTTAATTTAGTTAACCCTTCGTATACCTTCGGACCGTAGATCCACGCGAGACACGATGGCTTTTTAATTGTGTCTGTAATTACGGCATTCAACCGGTTAAAGCAATAGCTGGCTGATTATAGGAGAGGAATAATACGTAGTTTAAAAAAACTGCAAAAATAAAAACTCTATTGTACTCGTCAAAACAAATCATATGAGCCCAAACTCGAGGGGTTTACCAGTAGCCACTGAAGAGTTCCACTATCCACCTCCGAGCTCCATCATCAGATCAGCTCCTCGATATCAAATTATAGTTTTGTCATTCAAACTACATATACATACAAAGTTTCATTTCGATACGACAATTAGAAGTACATAATATTAGTGAGCGGTGTTACAGTATTATTGTGAGACTTACAAATAAAGGTATTCATTCATTCATAAAGTGTGTGTCATTTTCTATGAATAGCAAAACGGAAATCCAACACGGAAATTGCCAAGTTTTGTTTAGCATAATAAAATGTCGCATCTTCCGATGTATATATTTATTACTAGCTTCTGCCCGCGACTTCGTCCGCGTGAAATTTCTTGTACCCCCACCCCGTCGCAACACTTCGTATTCGCTTAGCGTTCATTCTGACTTTTTTTCTTTTTGCTCGGCTCCTAAGGGTCATAGCGTGATATTAAATAGCCTATAGCCTTCCTCAAGAATTGGGCTATCAAATGCAAAAAGATTTTTTCAAATCTGACCAGTAGTTCCAGAGATTATCGCGTTCAAACAAACAAACTCTTCAGCTTTATTATTAGTAATATAATATAATATAGATTAGTCATCTGTTACAACACCTTTTACGGGGCGTTTGTTGCGCGACTACACAAGTAGGAAGGAGAAAATAGCGTCATCCAAAATCCTAACAGACCCCACCGTTCGTACTACGGAACGTGGGAGTAGTGACGACCCAGTGGTAACTGACGCGACTTACGAATTTTAGGTCGTTGGTTCGAGCCCAGACAGGCGCTTTACTTTGTGTAGGTAAATTATTCCATCACAGCTGCTCTCAAAACGGTGAAGGAAAACATCGTGAGGAAACCGGCATGTCTTGAGATCAAAGATTCTAAGACATGTGACATCTACCAACCCACACTGGGCCCGCGTGGTAGATCACAGCCCACTCCCTCTCACCGAGAGGAGGCCTGTGTCCCAGCAGTGGGAACATTATAGGCTGATTATGCTATGGAACGTGGATCCACGTGGCTTTTTAATTGGTTCTGTAACTACTGCATTCAACCGGTTAAGTATCGCCAGAAGTAGAAGCCATTTGAATGCATCCAATTAATATTATACCCAACAGTCATATTTATAAAATAGAACAGTGCGTTGTACAAGTTGACTCATACTATTTGTTTGAGATAGGCCACGAACTTGTGATTCTAATTAAATGTTTATATTTTGATTCATTGTCACAGTGTCAGAGGGGCCCGTGGCTAAACTATTTAGCCACGGGCCCCTCTGCCTCACAGCCGCACAGATCGATCGATCAGATTAGCTACGCTTGCCGCGATTGGTCTGCGGATGGGTGACCATCTTTACATACCGAGACCCCTCCGTGTCTCGGAAAGCACGTTAAGCCGTTGTTCCCGGCTAGCGGCTGTCATTCGAGGATCTTTGACAGTCGTTACGGGGCGAAACTTACGCGGGTGAAATCGCGGGGCACTGTTAGTAAGTTATAAGACATTTATTCGTAGCCGTAGTTGCGTTTACAGGAATGACAAGCAACCGAATACAGAGGTTACTATCTACCTGGCTTCCGGAGGTTGCGAAAAGTGGCCAAAACAATTCACATAAAAAAGCAGAGGTTCTAAGATTAACTTGTCGTGAGGAAATTTTTGAGTGAGGAACAGAGTGTAAAATTCACTCATACTTTATAGAAAAGGGAGGATCCTCCGACCAGACGGATGTCGTGTCTGGCAGGCAACTGCCCAATGATTCATGTTGGGCCGTTGTATGTATGCTAGTTGCGCGGTAAACTCTGCTTGCGAGATGCAGGATTTTGCGTGACGTCAGTAAGACGCGTTGTTCGCATGTGGCGTTGTAGATACCGCTACAGCTATAAGAGCAGGGGAAGACCAAAGAAACGATGGATTGACTGCGTGAAACATCATAATTATGGCTAGAAAGTGGGTGACTACCGAGATTTGGGCTAAAAGAGAATGGACAAGACCAAATAAATTGGGATATAAGGGCAAGAGGATTACGAGGTGCTAAGCGCATGCGCACAATCCGTAGATTATCATAAAATAAGCGAACAAGAACCAAACCGGACCCGAGAAGAACCGGTCGAAGTGGAAGTGCTTGGGGGAGGCCTATGTCCAGCAGTGGACGTCTTTCGGCTAAAATGATGATGATGAAGCAAACAAGATAAATTAATAAAAATTCCACGCATGTATGAAGCGTTTCCTTTATCAATATTTAATGCGATGTGCAAAGAATTAATCTATCTATCCATACTAATATTATAAATGCGAAAGTGTGTCTGTCTGTCTGTTACCACTTCACGCTTAAACCGCTGAACCGATTTAGATGAAATTTGGTATAGAGATAGTTTGAGTCCCGGGAATGGACATAGGATAGTTTTTATCCCGATATTCCCACGGGATCGACACTAGTGCAGGTGAAACCAGCCGTTTTAGTGTGAAAGCGTAACAAATAAACATAGTATCATTTCATACAAAAAACTAAATATTGACTCTTTATATTAGTTTAGATTAATATTAAACTATCATAAATTAAACTAGCTGTGCCCGCGACTTCGTTTGCGTGCGTGTCGGAAAACAAATTGGATTTCATGTTTTTTTTTTTGCGCGGAACCCTATTTCTTTTTCTAAAAGTTATGCCTTATAACATTAGCTATCTGTCAGTGACAGTCCCGTCAAAATCGGTCCCGCCGTTTCGGAGATTAAAAATAAACAGACAAAAAAATCTTTTGTTATAAGTACCTACCGTATATACTTACTTTCAGTAAAAATCTGTTATTTTCATATTACAAACAGACATTTAAATTTGGTTTATTTGTATAGATGTGTAAATACATCTCGACGTTTTGTCAAGTCGTAAAAACCGCGCGAAACAGGGACGAGTCGCTTGTATTTCATACTACGCGCGAAGAATTAATTATATTATAAATTATAATGCAGCCCCCGAGAGAGTTACACAATAAATAAATATCCTAAGTAGATACTTAACATTATAGACGCGCGTTCTCATGTATAAAATACACAGAATCTGTTTAAAACACATTTACACGGACCACAGGTAATTGCTTGCTGAATACAAGAATAACAGCCACAGACAGTTGTATAATCTGTTACTTTTACTCATCCCACTGCTGGGCAAAGGCCACTCCCCATGACTTCCCATGACCAGCTCTTTACACTTACATACAAGTAGTTCATATTTATTATTATGTAAAAAACTGGCCAAGTGCTAGTCGGACTCGCACACGAAGATTCCGTACTACAAGGCAAAAACGCCGAAAAAAACACGTTTGTTGTATGGGAGCCCCCCTTAAATATTTATTTCATTTTAATTTTATTATTTATTATTAAAGTAAAAATACAACTGAGTATTTTGTGAATATTTCAAGTGCCTACCTGTTGCCATTATTGATATCGAGCAAAAAAGGGCAAAAAAATCGCGTTTGTTGTATGGGAGCCCCCCTTAAATATTTATTTTATTTTGTTTCTAGTATTTGTTGTTATAGCGGCAACAGATATACATAATTTGTAAAAATTTCAACTGTCTAGCTACCGCGGTTCTTGAGATACAGCCTGGTGACAAACAGACGGACGGACAGACAGCGAAGTCTTAGTAATAGGCTTCCGTTTTTACCCTTTGGGTACGGAACTAAAAATCATTGCTTTATGGTCAACCAGAAAACAGGCGAGAGCGTTTTTATGGAGAAACGACCACCCACATTTCCTCTTAACATGCAAAAAAAAACAAAAAAAAAAAAACTCACCACTATTAGATTTAACAACACTGTTTCTATAATCCTTTTCATACTTATTCTCCGCCTGCGGACTTTTGAAATTAGTCCTAAAGAAGTTCTCCGACGAAGCCACAATCTGCGTTTGAGGCCCAAGCGAAACTAAACATTCCCGTTCCTCATCTTTGCTTTTAAAATTGCCTATGAACTTGCTGATGAATCCTGGAGATGTCACCTCTCTATCAGGACCCTCCTTGTACGTGCTGCGTAGGACATCATGAGATTTTAAGGCGTTCTTCAGTTCGGATACCACTTTTGAGTGTGATAACGCTAGCTCAGACATTACTGGTGGTGGTGACACGGGTTTTACTTCCTTAGGAGCTCGGCAGTCACTTAAAATGCATAGATTCAACTGGCTTTTCGTTTGATATAGAAATGGACTGCTGTGTTCATCTGTGTATGAGGTATTCTCGTCCTGGATCAGTTTTTGTCCGTGTTCTCGTCCAAAGAATGACATTAAATCATCTTTGCGGACCGGTGGGTCGTTTATGTCGAAGTCTAGTGTATCTAATAACGCATATTTCAATGAAATATCTGGTTTTATTAGAGATTCGTTTATAATTTCAGTCTGGAAACAAAAAAAAAATAATTGATAATGTTAACTGGATATTTTTGTAATGGATGGTTGCGAGCGCTACTGCTGAGCACGATTTACAGGATTCCATTCCCAGGTCGGACAAAGTGTTATTGGGTTTTAGAAAAACTATTTTTTTTTTCTCAATAGTTCTCGGGTTTTTTTACATCACCTCATGGTTTACGACTAGAGCAACAATTGCTTACCAGAAAAGATTTTCATCCGAGCTACCATTTTAGAGATATTTATTTTATTTTATATAAAATTCGGAGGCCCATAATTAGGAAACGGTGCGTCGTAGAGCCATGCTTCTCATAATCTAAATAGTTTCTATGGTCAAGGTTAACCCGAAACCGAATAAAAATTTTCAGATTTCCGAAAAAAAAAAAAAAAGGAAAACAGAGTACCACGAATTTTTTTTTACATAAAATCTTTTTTTTGCTTTCATATTGCCCCTAAGCATATACTCCGACTCCTAAAACTCCACCCCTAAGACGACCCACTGACCGGAATTTCTCAGTAGCAGCTCGGAGTCTTGAATTATGCCCGGTTGAGGGCAATGTCCAGCAGTGGACTGCTATAGGCTGATGATGATGATGATGATGAGGGCAATAGGCTCGCCCCCTGTTAATGGGACTTAAACATAACTGGCGAAATGTGGGTATACTATAGATACAGCTCTGCCTAACCCTGCGGGGAGCACAGCCGTGATGTATGTGTTATTGATGGTGTTAGCTGTATGTATTGCTATGGATGTGATCACTTTATGTTAAACTAGCTTCCGCTCGCAGCTTCATCCGCGAGGTATGTCGATAAAAACTATCCTATGTCCTTCCCTGGGATGGAATCTATCTCTCTGCCAAATTTTATCGAAATCCGTTCAGTGTTTTAGGCGTGAAAATGTAACTAACATACAGACAGACAGAGTTACTTTCGAATTAATAATATTAGCACTTAGTATGGATTGCTAATCATTTCCTGTTTTACTGTTCGGTAGTGAATCATTAATTTACTATACAATAGGCTAAGTAATAACAGCCGCACGGGTCGATCGATCAAGGTTGAGCTACGCTTGCCGCGGTTGGTCTGTGGATGGGTGACCATCTTTACATACCGAGACCCCTCCGTGCCTCGGAAAGCACGTTAAGCTGTTGGTTCCGGCTATCATTCATAGATCTTTGACTGTCATTACGGGTTGTCAGTAGCCCGAAAGTCTGACAACCAGTCTTATACTATGGGGTATCATTTTACCCAGTAACTGGGTTGTGGAGGTCAGATGGGTAGTTGCTCCATGTAAAATACTGGTATTCAGCTGCACCCTATTAGACTGGAAGCTGACCCCAATATATTTGGGCAGATGATGACTAGGATAATTCACTCTAAACCAAAAATAACACAGTCCTGTAATAATTATAAAAGAACATATTTTGAATACATTTTTGCAAGGGCGCAACTATCTTGGTAACCGATAAATAAGATACCATAATATTAGGTAATTTGTACCTCAACAGTAATCTGTGCCTCATTCCTCAACATGAATTGAAAGATTGTGTATGATTTTTTAAGTACATAAAACTATACTTTTTAGGGTTCCGTACCCAAAGGGTAAAAACGGGACCCTATTACTAAGACTCCACTGTCCATCTGTCTGTCACCAGGCTGTATCTCATGAACCGTGATAGCTAGACAGTTGAAATTTTCACAGATGATGTAGGTATTTCTGTTGCCGCTATAACCACAAATACCATTCCATACAACAAACGTGTTTTGCCTTTGTGCCTTGTGGTACGGAACCCTTTGTGCGCGAGTCTGACTCGCTTGTGCGCGAGTCCGACTCGCACTTGGCCAGTTTTTTGACAAAAGGACTGGGTAATTAGTAGAAAATTTAATATACTAACCTAATCATATAATAAAAGGCATTTATTTACATAATATTTTAAAATAGTTGACTGTGTGGCTTAGCGGCTTATTAAAAGGGCAGTTTCTATTTTAATATAAATTATTCAATGATATTCAGGAACATAAACCGTGGCTAAAATACAAAAAGAACCGTTAGATTCTTACTCATCCATATTGTTTATTTTTTCAAACATGTTGACAACAATATTTTCTGAAGGTATAGGTTTCACTAAGTAGGTAATGATAGTAATTATTCAATTAATTAATAACTAGAGGATAAGATAATTGGGCATAGGGGGGCAATTACCGTTGCCTGTCGCATACTTAGATATGATTCACTCAAAACTGTGCACCTAAATTAAATATAATAACATGCAAGTATTGAAGACTGTATTTTTCGATTTTCCTCACATATTACTTAACGAAAATGGTTAATAAGTAGTTGATTAGGTGTCAAGGAAGTGTTTTTTCTACCTTTTCTTTTTCCGTTAGCGTTTCCCATATATTTTCGTAAGAAGTTCTTGCATCAACAATATCCTCATGGATTTTCGCAGCTAAGGGGTTCATAGAGCGAAAATAATCTTCGGCGAAGGCTCCCAGCGCCATATTCACTGTTTTTTATAAAAAATTACACTAAAACTGTTCCAAATGCACTATTTTTAATATAAATCGAGATTCGATTTAAACAACACAACCAACCATCGCCATGCGAAAATAAATAATGAATGAATGAAAGAGCGAACCGAAGAGCGAACAACAAGACGAATGAGAATGAGAACGAGATACATTTATTGTTTATTACATCAGAAAATAAAATAGCAGTACAATTACAATAGTACGAAACTAAACTTTAAGCCAATGAAGTAAAGTCTGAAATCATTGTCTGTAAACTTGTTTGATGTTGCCCAAATAATAAAGTTCCTACCCACAGTACTTTGAATTGATCAGATAGCCATCTGGCGGTAATATGGGTAAGCTTTTTAGAAGATTCCTTCCTTGCTAAAACTTTTTATTGAAACCACTTTACTCTTTGAATCAATCTGAATCGTATGTTTTTCATGAAACAGTTTCAAGCAGAATATTTTAGGCACACTACGAAAATAATAAACTCAAGTTTAAATTATTATTTTTACTGCCTTTGAAAAATGGTGCAGTTACGGTTTTTGTTCCAGAGTTATTTAAATCTTATCTGTGGCAATTTTTCGATTTATCGGTTTTTGGGTGGACATTGAAATGTCAAAAAGACAAAATGGCTTACATTAGCTTTATTTGTTTAGTGTTTTCGACATTAAAATGTAACGGCAAAACGTGAAAAGTGAACAAAGTTTGATACTACGGCAACTATGTTGCACAACACAGGGCATTATGGTCCGAACGAGGCGCCAATTAACATGGGAACGCCCGTTAATATGACACCAATGAGTGGTCATATGAATATCACTCATAACATTAATAATTTGAGCAAAATAGCCCACCAAGGCGTCCCAGCGCCTAGCGGGCACTACAACCTACCGGACTATGCACATTACAACCACTCTCCAATAGGTATGCCGCCACAAATGGGTCAATTTCCCAGCTATCAACAATTGGGTTTCCAACAATCCTACATGAATCAAAATGCAAATAATATGAACGAATTACCATTCCCAAACGGTATGTTTCCTATGAATTTGAATATACAGAACGAGCATAACGCTAGTATGATGAATTATGCTTATGATAAGAGAGTAATTGAGTCAGCGAGGCAGGAACACTTTAAAGACCAGAATATGCGAAAAATGCCTTTGAATATACCTCAAATACCAAATAAACTGTACAACAAACAAATTGGCGGGAACAACGACTTCTTACACAACAATATGTATGAAGAAACTCAACATAATCTAGATTTAAGCATGAAAACTCAAGAAAAACTCCAAATTAACAGCACTAGACGGAAAAACATCGAAAACACCGTGAAATTAATTGAAGATATTCTAATTCACTCATCCAATAAGCCTAAAGAAGTACCAGAAATTATTCCTATGCTACCTAACACCACAAAAATCGACTTACCATCAGATATGACTGTTGAAAATGTAACAAAAATGTCAACAAACATCCCGGACTCAAATACTGATCCACTAGCAGAATCTTTACCACACGTAACAATTGATGCTACAAATAAGGACAATGATGAACCAAATCCAACAGACAGTAGAGACAAACGAAAAGCAGAAAATGACATTTCATCGGAAGATGAAGAGGTAACACCTATAGGAATTACACAACATTTCATTAGAGAGGATGCAGAAGTGACAACCGACAATAGTATTGTTATAAAGGTTGAGAAAGCAAGTTGGGCAGACTCGGAGTGCTATACACCTTTCTTGAAAGACTGTCATGGGTTTGAGAGGGACGAACACATTATGAATTATAGAATTATTGAAGGTGACTGTAGTGTTGCCGAAGCTGTTACTTCTTATAAAAATGGTAATTATGGTTTTTATTTCTAGCTACTTAAAGAGTATCCGGCTGGATATTCAGCGGGATACCTAATATCCGGCCATCCAATTCAAAACCCATTCTGCCTATATGTAGAATAAGTATTAGGTATTATGATTTTTATTTCTAGCTAAGTACAGTCAGTTATAGCAATTAGCTGACCCACCTTTAAATTATTGAGATTTTTTAAAATATGATTCTCTAAATTTTAATATTTCTTTTATATTTTATTTACATTTTTTTTAGCAAAAAAATATCTCAACCATTTATGCAAAGGCGGGTCAGCTAATTGCTATAACTGACTGTACATATGTTGATCATGTATTTAACAAGAAAAAAATGTGACTCAATGTATGCTTTTATATTTTCTAATATGACAATATTGTCGTGGATGTCCATGTCCTCCATAAAATGCATGGAATATGTGCACGTTTTACCGTTATCGTGGACAGAAATTTCCGTACATTTAACCTTTCCTATGTTATCATGGTGCGGTGGACGTCCATGACGATATTGTCACGTTAGGAATTATAAAAGCGCACATTGGTCTAGCCGTAGCATGTGAAGCTTTTGTGATTGTGAGGTTCTGGGTTCAATTCCCAGCTTAGACATTGTTATTGAGTTTTACTGTTACAAAATTCTCAATAGCAGCTCTTGGTTCAGAACTGTATTCAAAAAACTGGCCAAGTGCGAGTCGCACTCGCACACGAAGGGTTCCGTACCACAAGGCAAAAACCCCGAAAAATACGTTTGTTGTAAACGTATTTTTCGGGGTTTTCCCTTAAATATTTATTTTATTCTGTTTTTAGTATTTGTTGTTATAGCGGCAACAAAAATACATCATCTGTGAAAATTTCAACTGTCTAGCTAACACGGTTTATGAGATACAGCCTGGGAGTCCACTGTATCGGCCGAATGTTCGGTCATTTTCTACTACCATTCATTTCCTATGTTGACTAATTGGTCCCGACCAAACTGTGCCAATCCGAACCTTTTTAGAACCCTTACCCTTTTTTTTTTTTTAAATTCGTAGTAGGACAACAATTATTCGAATCAGAAAATGACCGAACATTCGGCCGATACAGTGGTTAACCGCTTCGGAGTAGACCCCCTGGTGACAGACAGACAGACAGATGGACAGTGGAGTCTTAGTAATAGGGTCCCGTGTTTACCCTTTTGGTACGGAACCCTAAAAAGGCATTAGGCTCGCCCCCTATTACTACATGTCTATTTCATATTGATTTTCCATTATTTAAAAATCAATTCATCATAATTCGACTGGCCTGTTGGTCTAGTGGTCAGTGACTATGACTGCTATGCCGGAGGTCGTGGGTTCGATTCCCACCCAGGACAAATGTTTGTGTGATCAGCATGATCATTTGTTCTGTGTCTGGGTGTAATTTATCTATATATGTATGTATTTAGAAATATATAAGTATGTTTATCAGTTGTCTAGTACTCATAACACAAGCTCTGCTTAGCTTGAGACTAGACGGCGTTGTGTGATAGTTGTGGAATATTATTATTATTATTATTAATTACAGACATAAAACCAGAAGGAGTATTCGAATGTCCGCACTGCGCACTCCTCTTCAAACACCCAAAGAGATTTGTGATCCACAATAAGTGGCATACATTCGGCCTAACGAACATTAAAAGAATGGAGAACGCAAAAGTAAGAGAACAACAGAGGTTTGAACGAAAAGAGGCGAAGATTATAGAGCGAATGAACTCTAAAGATGTAACGGATATCAAGGTGGACGGAAAAGTGTTTCCTTGTAAAGATTGTGATAAGGTGTTCAGTGCTAAGGGGAGCTTGAAAAATCATAGGCAAAGGTGAGTTCATTGACGTGTACAAGTGTTTGTACAAACCTACTTACAGAAAATAAATCATTTATCATTAAAATATTTTACAGCAAATAAATAAATAGTATTTACCATAATCAGCCTATAATGTTCCCACTGCTGGGACACAGGCCTTCTCTCAATGAGAGGGAGTGGGCCGTAATCCACCACGCGGGCCCAGTGCGGGTTGGTGGATGTCACATGTCTTCGAATTTTTGGTTCTAGGACATGCCGGTTTCCTCACGATGATTTCCTTCACCGTTTTGAGAGCAGTGGTGATGAAATAATTTACACAAAGTAAAGCGCCTGTCTGGGTGCGAACCTACGACCTACAACTTGTAAAGTCGTGTCCGTGACCACTGGGCCACCACTGCTCTCAATAGTATTTTGTCACTAGGATTTTCTTCCGTATGTTACGTTTATACAAGGTCAAATTAAATTAACTAACGAAATTTTACAGACTTTACAGGTATTGATTATGATAAAACTATGAATTTACGCCAGTTCATTTAATTGATGACGGTACGGTTGGCGCAGTGGTTAAGCTATTGACTGCTGCGCTGCGTGTCGCGGGTTCGATTCCCGCACGGAACAAATATCTGTATGTCCTACAAGTAGTTGTTCCGGGTCTGGCTGTTTGTGTACGTGAATTTACATGTTTGTAAACGCACCCACAATACAGGAGAAATTCCTAGTGTGGGGCAACGTTTTATGTTAAAAAAAAAAAAAAAAAGAATTTGATCACGTATACTTACGGTACACCCAGAACAACTGTCTGTTGGTCATACAAATAATAATTTCGACCGGGAATCAAACATGCGACACAGCACAGGAGTCAAACACTCAGTCACTACGTCAACCATGACATCTACGCTCATTAATCATTATGAGACAACTGTAAACTTTTACTTTCTAACTCTAGCTGCCCCGCGGTTACACCGGCGTAAATGTCGATCCCGTGGGAATATCGGGATAAAAAGTAGCCTATAATTATGTTAATCCAATCTAGATTTTTAAACAAATTGTAATAAATAATTACTTGTTTTTTTTTTTTTTTTTAAATCATACTTTAATTCCTTTTCAGAACACACCCCACCCGCATAAGAGAATGCAAAATCTGTCACAAAGTAATATCAAGCTGGATGGCTCTTCGAGCGCACTTGGCGACTCACTCGGACTCAGGGCTCGGCTACCAGTGTAGCGACTGTCCTAAGAGGTTCAAGTACTCACACTCACTGGCTAAGCACTCTGATACGCACTTGGTAAGTACAGTCACATCCAGAAATATGTTCATCACCTTGAGGGCTATTTTTGTCTGCTCATTGCACGATAGAATCTGCTTTGCTGACTCAGTATTTTTCTTCGTAATATATATGTTTTTACCCGACTGCGGCGAAGCCCAAAAGGAGGGTTACGTGTTTGACCTGTATGTATTGTATGTATGTCCGTTTCTTTGTTCCCTCGTAACTTCTAAACGAATGAACGGATTTGGATAAATAATACGTCTTTAGATTTGTCTTGGTAGCGCGAGTGTCACTGGCTACATTAAAATAAAAAACAAAGTAAAATGGCGGATTTAGGGTGCCATATTGTGGAGTTCGTTTTTTTTTTTTTTTAATACCATCGAGTGAAGTATCAAAATTAAGGGTTTTAAACGGTGATTACAAAAATATATTCAACTTATATGGTTAAAAGTAATTCGAAGTGACAAATCGTAAAAAACACGTTAAATAAAATTATTATTTCTTGTTCCCTGTTGAGTGACTTTACGGGTCAGCTAATAATTAATACACAAGTAAATCGTCTGCAAAATCTTTCAAATTTGTAAACTAAAAAGCTTGAAATAAAAAACAAGTAATTAAAAAAACTAAAAAACCTAAAAAAAATTAGTTTAAAAAAAACTGAAAAGCTAAAAACAAGGCCATTTTAAATTAAATAAAAGTTGGAAGCAGGCGGGACCCATTTGAGTTTGAAAATATAATAAAAAAATGGTATGGGTCCCGCCTGCTTCCAACTTTTATTTAATTTAAAATGGCCTTGTTTTTAGCTTTTCAGTTTTTTTTAAACCAATTTTTTTTACCGCAGTCGGGTTTTTTTAATTACTTGTTTTTTGTCGTTATGTCAATACCGCAAGAAGACATTCAGCCGTCATCAGTGATAGATTTGTTGTTTTTCGTAAAATGGCCAGTTGTATGCTATTTAGATCTTTGTTATCAAGTAATTAATTAAATACAGTTCTCTATGCATTGGACAATGTTTTATTAAACTTGCATTTAATAAACCCGCTGAATTTTTACTACTATCCGTCCGGTTTCCGCTCAACCGACTGTCCGGTAGCCGGATATTCAGGAATCCTTACTTAATCTTTACCGAATATACAGTATCCGACCAAATCATCAATCCATTTCACTTCTGCTTTAATAAATTGGATCATCTGCCTAGCCTTTACCCTTTGCTTTAAGGACGCGTTTACGAATTGACGCGCTTCAATTTTAGGTATTGAGTCTCACTACTACACGTGCACGGCTCACACACACAGCGACATGCGCGAAGCGGTGAAATTATGAGTAAACTGACACGACTTGATACTTGAGCCTAATTTTATTTAATTTTTGCCATGTATTTTTTTTAAAGCTTACGTTGATTTGTTTTCAAATAGTTTGTAGGTAATGTGAAGTGTTCATAAAAGTAGATGCTATTTACTTAATTTCACTGGACAGTGATTAATCAAGTACTTGCCAAAGTACGTACCTATGTATTAATTGCGAACGAGCATATTGAAAACAAGCTTAGAAAATATGTTTATTTGGCACATACCCTTCAAGGCACACACTACCAATGCTACAATATTCATCACACTAATATTATAAAGGCGAAAGTTTGTGTGTGTGTGTGTTTATATGTTTGTTACTTCTTCACGCTCAAACGGCTGGACCAATTTTGATATAAAATTTGGTATGGAGGTAGCTGACACACTGGATTAACATATAGGCTACATGTTTAAAAAAATCGTTAAAAATTCGTAAAACAAATACAACGCAATGGATATTGTTGTACTGTCAAATTGGAATGGATTGCCATTCCAAGTTACGCAATTATGATAGCGTACTAAGCAGTGGCGTGCATTGCATATAAGCAGTGCCTACCTCGATAAATCACCATAAGCCTGTCAATTACATTTTAGTGTATATAAAGAAACTCACTAAATTATCATACCTAACAAAAAACAAAATCTTCATACATTTACGCGCGGCAGTAGGCAGTCGCCAGACGGCCTGCCTACTTTAGGGTGATAAATTGCGAAGGTCGAATAACCAACCGAGTATGAATGTTAAAATCGTTCGTAATTTAGCCGTGCGAAGAAAGAAAGTGACGGATATTGAGATCGCCGATAGTGAGATAAAAATGAAAATCCAAGATGGCGGCTGTAATTTTTTTTTTCATCATGGGTATCGTTTTTATAGTTTTTAAGGGCGCTAAAGCCGATAGTGAGGTCAAAATGAAAATCCAAGATGGCGGCTGTAATTTTTTTATATTTTTTATCAACTAGTTTCTTACCAGAGCCTTTCCCAAACGTCTTAGGTCTTGGCCTAAAATCACAATCGAGTTAAAGAGTTAAAAACTATACACATTCTTATCAGCTAGTTCTACTCGTGTATCAGTTCTAGAAGCAGTCTTCAAAGTACACCTTCAGGTCACTCCATCCAGTCCGGAGGTAAGGTCTCAACATAACTACCAAAAAGGGCCGAAACTCGGCACACCTAGCTCAGCTCGGCTATTAGTTCCAGTAGCAGTCTTCCAAGTACACCTGCAGATCACTCCATCAAGTCCGGAGGTAAGGTCTCAACATAACCAACGAAATGAGCCCAAACTCGGCACACCTAGCTCAGCTCGGCTATTAGTTCCAGTAGTAGTCTTTGAATTACACCTGCAGGTCACTCCATCAAGTCCGGAGGTAAGGTCTCAACATAACTAACGAAATGAGCCCAAACTCGGCACATCTAGCTCAGCTCGACTATTAGTTCCAGTAGCAGTCTTCGAAGTACACCTGCAGGTCACTCCATCAAGTCCGGAGGTAAGGTCTCAACATAACTAACGAAATGAGCCCAAACTCGGCACACCTAGCTCAGCTCGGCTATTAGTTACAGTAGCAGTCTTCGAAGTACACCTGCAGGTCACGCGATCTAGTCCGGAGGTAAGGTCTCAACATAACTACAAAAAAGGACCGAAACTCGGCACACCTAGCTCAGCTCGGCTATTAGTTCCAGTAGCAGTCTTCGAAGTACACCTGCAGATCACTCCATCAAGTCCGGAGGTAAGGTCTCAACATAACCAACGAAATGAGCCCAAACTCGGCACACCTAGCTCAGCTCGGCTATTAGTTCCAGTAGTAGTCTTTGAATTACACCTGCAGGTCACTCCATCAAGTCCGGAGGTAAGGTCTCAACATAACTAACGAAATGAGCCCAAACTCGGCACATCTAGCTCAGCTCGGCTATTAGTTCCAGTAGCAGTCTTCGAAGTACACCTGCAGGTCACTCCATCAAGTCCGGAGGTAAGGTCTCAACATAACTAACGAAATGAGCCCAAACTCGGCACACCTAGCTCAGCTCGGCTATTAGTTCCAGTAGCAGTCTTCGAAGTACACCTGCAGGTCACGCGATCTAGTCCGGAGGTAAGGTCTCAACATAACTATAAAAAAGGACCGAAACTCGGCACACCTAGCTCAGCTCGGCTATTAGTTCCAGTAGCAGTCTTCGAAGTACACCTGCAGATCACTCCATCAAGTCCGGAGGTAAGGTCTCAACATAACTAACGAAATGAGCCCAAACTCGGCACACCTAGCTCAGTTCGGCTATTAGTTCCAGTAGCAGTCTTCGAAGTACACCTGCAGGTCACTCCATCAAGTCCGGAGGTAAGGTCTCAACATAACTAACGAAATGAGCCCAAACTCGGAACACCTAGTTCAGCTCGGCTATTAGTTCCAGTAGCAGTCTTCGAAGTACACCTGCAGATCACTCCATCAAGTCCGGAGGTAAGGTCTCAACATAACCAACGAAATGAGCCCAAACTCGGCACATCTAGCTCAGCTCGGCTATTAGTTCCAGTAGCAGTCTTCGAAGTACACCTGCAGGTCACTCCATCAAGTCCGAAACGAAATAATAATATTATGAATTTATAATCCCTACTTACTTCTAGAAAAATTATAAGACTGTGAATAAAATCTCTCCTTGGGTAGTAGGTAGTAGGTACATTATAGAATGCGTGAAGTATCATGTTTGGTATGTCAAATATTTTGTATCCGTACAGCGATCTTTTTCAGCACAAGCTGCTGCTTACAAGCGACACAGAGTCCACTCACGACGGCGGCCGAGCGCAGACTAATATTTCATTACAAATTTTTGTGCAATAAACCAAGACAGTGACCAGTAAAATAACCCTTATTTCAATCCAATAAGATTCACGCGTTACAGCGAAATATGTGAAAAAATAGACTCCGATTTTAATTTTTTTCTGAGCCTATTTGTAACATTTTGATAGTTCTTTTTGCTACCTTTTTGAGTTGAACATGTCTGCTTACATAAAATATTTTTAAATAAATAAATTTATGTTATTAAATAGAAGAAAAATATCTCCAAAGTCAGCACGATATCGTCGATTTTGTGTGAAGAGGCAACGGAAATTATTTTTTACTATATTAAAAACCAACATTTTTTAATGAAAAATAGCTACCATTTGAAGATGAAGGAGTAACCTATCTGTGGTAATTATTAGTTACATTTGGTTTAGTCTCATTTTGCTGCAAAATGCCTGTAAAACTACTTATTTTTGTCAGATTCGTAAACGCGTCCTTAACAAATTGGATATTCTTCATAACTATATTTTATTATTACGCAAGTAAATACCACTTCATACCGTGTCTTGAAAGAATGTTGTTTATTGTATTGCATAGTTAATTGATTAATGATGATTTTGACTTATTAAATAATACCAATATCTGCCCGATGTATGTACTAAAACTAGTGTTTAAATTGTTTATGTAATTACTTACAAACAGGATTGAATGAACTGGGAAATAAATGATTATTATTATTTTAATTAATTTATTTTTATTAATTTTGACAACAGGAAAAAGTTCACGCCTGCGCAGACTGCCCCAAAAAGTTCGGTTCGCAAGCCCTCCTGAAGATGCATATGAAAACCCACGAGCGAATGTTGCGCGGTGCCACATATAGGTGTACTTACTGCGGGAAAGGATTCTTTGAGTCATATAGTTTACAGGTGAGATTATAACATAAAGTTATGGATTAGCAAAGAAGTATTTAACCGACCTGATGGTAAGTACTCACTGCCGCTCTTATACATCACACTGACGTCACGTAAAATCCTGGATCGCGCAAGCAGAGTTATCCGTGCGATTAAAATACATACAACATCCCGACACCAACCATCGGACCCACCAGACATCACCCGTCTATACGGAGGATTCTTCCTTTTCTATAAAGGATGAGGAACTTTCCATCCTGTACTTTATACCTCTATAGACATCTACAAAACCAGAGGCCTCGTAGGTGCGCTGTCATTTCAGAAACAAAGCTAAAATTACTTATTACATAATATTACTGTTAATAGGCTAGAAACTTGTGAAGAACAAATGTTGAAGAGAAAAAAAAACCAGTACAGATTGCATAAAAACTGGCTTGCGTGAAAAGGCTAGGAAGTGAACCCTGAGAGGTCTGATGAGTGTGTATGCAGTGATATATGCAAAATACTTACAGCGTCGACCTCAATTAAATAATAAAAATTCAACTTGTTATACTTTATCTAGATTATAGAATAGAATAGATTTTTATTTTCTTACCACAAATTACAGCTTAAAGTAAAGTATCTGTAGACACAGATACAGTTTGGTACTTAATTTGTGGAAGACTGGCGCCTAAACTAAGTTTTTAAAAAAACCTGTAAGTCAGGTCACCGGGCCCCCTTAACAATTTATATATTTCACGTATTGTACTGAAGACGTTTGTTTGAAATCACAGTAGTATTAATTTAAACATTATTTTATTTATTAAAATTATATTATTTATTAATTATATAAATAAATATTGCAAATATGATTTTATAATTTATTTTTTTTATCTAGGAAACATGCAAGGGATGTATGAGAGTGTAGGGTGTATGTATGTATAGGGTGTATGTATGTGTAAGTGGGAGTGAGAATGTGTGTATGAGTATGAGTATGTGGAAATGAGGTGTGTGTATGAGGTTGCGTGCGTTATTTTGGGAACACTAAAACTAGGATATGGTAAATTATCCATGTAGTTAAGAAACTTTTATATCTTATTGATCATCGGCTGCAATTTGTTTACGAGTGTGGGCGCTGATACCTATAATTACAAGATATTAAGTTATCTTAGCTTAGGTATTATTATTATTATATATATTAGCATTTATTGGCTGCAACTCCAACATACAACTCTACTTGCCTTATGGCCTATTTTGGTTGTAAACCATATATGTTTTTACTTGAAGATGCAAATAAACTATTTAGTTGTATAAAGTCACTGACCTTGTGACTTTGTTTGACTTGTGACTTTGCCGTGACGATCTGCCCCTTATTTTCCATATTACCATCTTCTTGATCATAACTACTACAAAATATGTACTTATTGTCATTTCAGGTACATGAAAGAACACATCGTAACGAGAGACCTTACACATGTGACATCTGTAACACCAGCTTCGGAACCAATTCTAGTCTCAAGAGACATTTGAAAGTGGTAAGTCTAATTTTATGGCATAAAATGTGCTTAATTTTTTAAATGATTTAATTAAGATTTGACAAGATTACTGTCTGTTTAAACAAGACGATTGGCTACCATTAGTAATGCAACGGTGAGGATGCGCTACGTGTCGGTTTAAAGAGGGGCATGTGGCTAAGTAATAACAGCCGCATGGGCCGATCGATCAGGTTAAACTACGCTTGCCGCGGTTGGTCCGTGGATGGGTGACCGTGTCTCGGAAAGCACGTTAAGCCGTTGGTCCCGGCTGTCGTCCGTGGATCTTTGACAGTCGTTACGGGTCGTCAGAAGCCCGAAATGCCTTCAATAATTTGTTATCTCTTTTCTATAATTTTTACATACCGTAACATCACGCCTGTAATCCTCGAAGGGTAAGGCAGAGGTGTACTTACAGTACACCCACATTTCGCCATTTATGTTTAAGTGTCGTGTAAGGGCGAGCCTATTGCCCTCAACCGGGCACGAATCCAGACTCCCAGCTGCTGCTGTGAAATTTTTGATAGAAAACTCAATACACACACACAGCCTGGTGTGGTGGTGGTGCTTTGCACAGCCTGAGAATCGAACCGTGGACCTCATTCTCACATATTTTTACTTAGTTGTTAATATCGTAAATCGCTTCTTGATTATACTGTTCTCCCATACCTGTTAACACATTGTCATTTGATTAACTAATTTGAAAACATTGTAATATTTTTTATTAAAAGAGTATACGGGGAGTTGCTTGCCGGCTCTTCTCCATAGGAAACGACCAATTGGAACCGTGCACCTAGCTTCTGACGTTTCATAAGTTGCAACGTAGGTTTATGTGAAAGGAAGAATATTTTGTTTATTTTTTATTACTTACTAGCTGCGCCCCGCGATTTCACCCGCATAAGTGTAGATCCCGTGGGAATATCGGCATAAAAAGTAGCCTATATGTTAATCCAGGGTGTCAGCTACCTCCATACAAAATTTTATCGAAATTGGTCCAGCCGTAACACACACAATCACAAACTTTCGCCTTTATAATATTAGTGTGATAGTGTGACAACTATTCTTCTATCCTCAACAGTCCCACAACACAGCGAAGCCCCATCAGTGCAGTGTATGCCGGCGCAACTTCTCAACGGAATCCATCAGGGACAGGCACGAGCTGAGGCTCCACGGGAACCCTGAGGACTTCAAGTTTCCATGCAAACAGTGTTCTTGCAAGTAAGTAGAATTAACCGAGTCTTTCTTAAGCCAGATGCGATAAGGTAGCCTATCATCATCATCATTTCAGCCGAAAGACGTCCACTGCTGGACATAGGCCTCCCCCAAGCACCTCCACTTCAACCGGTTCTGTGCTTCTCGCATCCAACGGGTTCCTGCGGCCTTCACAAGGTCGTCGGTCCACCTTGTGGGAGGCCTTCCAACGCTGCGTCTTCCGGTACGCGGTCGCCACTCCAGAACCTTTCGGCCCCATCGGCCATCTGTTCTGCGAGCAATGTGCCCACTGCCACTTAAGTTAGGCAATTCTTTGGGCTAATTCGGTTACCTTGGTTCTCCTGCGGATCTCCTCATTCCTGATTCGATCACGCAGGGAAACTCCAAGCATAGCCCTCTCCATTGCCCTTTTTTTTTTTTTTTTTTTTTTTTTTGCGGATGGGAAATCATCAAATGACCCCTCCCGCTCTGGGTGGAGCGGAAGGGAGTGTCAGACTCTTACTGACTAAAACCCACCCGTGTTCCTTCCTTAGCCCTTTATGTTCCGGGCCAGCGGTAACCCTTTCGGACAATCCCGCTGACCCGGCAGGCTTCGGCCCTATGGGGCCCCTCCTCGATGCTGACATCTCTTTGAGGCGCGCGTGGAACACGTACGCGCCCCCCGGCACGGGCCTGGTCCTGATCGGACGGTGAGCTACCCATTACTCTCCGCCCGCAGGCCCGCGCCTACGGTGGCCGGGAGTCGTCGCGCGGCTCCCGACGCCCGGAGCGTCTCCCGCGGCGGCTGGGACGGGAGGCTCTCTCCCTGAGCCGTCCCGCCACCTCCTTCGCTAGCATGACTGCTTCGCAGAAGGAGGTGACTGCCTCCCACTCCCTCTCTCTCCATTGCCCTTAGGGTGACTTTTGGTCTTCTTATAAAGCCCATTGTGAGCGACCACGTTGTGCATATTCTACTTATGGCACTGAAACGTGGATAAGGTAGCCCGCGAAATTAAAATTTTCTTACGTTTTTTGCAATTTGCAGGTCAGTGTCAGGTTGGATGTTGATTAAAATATGATTCGCGACCGTTACACATATGACTTTACTGAATTTATAATCATCAGCACCCCAATAGGCTATTTGACTGGTTTCTGATAAACATCTCAGATTATTTAATGGTGTCTAACGAGCCCACAAAAACCTATTACTTCAAATTGCATAATGTATTTCTTTTAAAAAATAGTAAATAAAAATGTACTGTTTAAATAAGCCGCCAAAACGCTATCTTTAACAATATGGCGTCGTGACGTCACGACTCACGTAAACAAACGTTGAAACGGTCGAGATACTAGACAAAAGTCATCTGTTCTGTCAATGATAGACAGAAATTTACTAAATCATGACGTCATCTTAAGTTCAGCCAATCCAGACCGTTTTCGATTACGTGGCGCCAGATTTAAAAAGATGAAGTTTTTTCGGGATTTTTTTTATAAATAATACATTGTTTTGTAGTAAAATTAATGCAAATCGATTTTAAAAGCGATAATCTATACGAGTGTCAATAATTATGACCTTATTTTTTACATTGTCAAATAGCCTATTGCACACTATCAATCGGAATCTGTTGCGGTCCAACGAAGCGGTCAGACACTTGATAACAATGTTATTGATTCTATAATTTTGTTTACAGATATTTAAAACTAAAAGATCTTCAAAAACACGTCTACAAAATGCACCCCAAAGGCAAAAGGAAGAAAAAGGTTCAAGCAAGCGAAGTAAGCGATTCGGAATAGACCTTATTGTTGAAGGAATAAGGTACAAAGTTTAATGCAAATAGATTTGTGTTTTATCTACCATATCAGAGGAAGGGAGTTTTGGGCGATGACGTCTTTGTATAGATGCATTGATTCGTAGAAAAAAATGTCTGTATTAGCAGTCGAGCTCTTTGTGTATTGAGTACTACCATTGGTCCAACTGCCCGCTGGTCTCGACTGTTGGGCGTGTGGTCCGGATTCGATTCCCAGGACGAGAAAAGTTTTATTCGGTTTTCCCATAGGAATTGCTCAGTACCAGCCCGAAGTTTGGAAGTTGGCGGTGTGATACCCCCGTGCCGGGCAAGTGGCGCCGTGTGTCCTTCGCCTGATATCTCTCCGGTCGTGTCGGATTGCAGTCCCATCAAACTATCAAAGTGAGAGAAGAGTGAGTGCACCTGTGTCTGCGCACACACGCCTGCGCTATTATATCTCCCGTGTAGATGGCTAGTCTCCGCTGAGATTAGCTGCGATGGCCGAATTTCGATCTGAAGGACTATTTACTTTTTATTACTACCACCACACCTATTTCTGCCGCCAAGAAGTGTTGCTACATTCCAGTTTGAAGGCTATGGGTGCCGGTGTAATAACAGGCATTTTTACCTCCGGTATTGCGGATGGAAGGTGTCATACATCATCATCAGCCTACAGCAGTCCACTGCTGGACATAGCCCTCTCCAATTGTACGCCATTCAGCTTGATTCTCGGCAAATCTCACCATGGCTGCTACCAGCCAACCTGTAAAGATCCTCGCTCCACATAGTCTGAGGGCGTCTTAGTTTACGTATGCCGATTCGCGATCTCCACTCAAGAACACTTCTCCCCCAACGGTCATCGGTTCTATGGCTAATATGGCCGGCCCATAGCCACTTCAGCTATATTCTATGAGCTATGTCGACAAATTATGTATAATCTGAAGACGTCTGTAATACCATGGAGTACTTTACTTTTCGAATCAAAGCGTCTATACATTGGCTTCATTGGTTTTGGCCTATATTATAAGAGTATTATATAATTAACATTAGAAAAATAAATATACGCCGAAAGTTCTGCAAGATTCAGAAATAGTGTATGGTCTCGACTCGAATCGAATTAACCAATAGGTATCTAGTAAAAAAAGACAAATATAATGTATAAATTATTCGTAAAAAGATATCTCTTAGTATTAATTTGGAATGTTTTATAGAGTTATTATTACTATAGTCTGTTCATTTTGTAATGCTTTGTGTGATACATATAATACAATATTTTGATTTAAAAGAGTGTCCGTGGTGTGTTTCCCCGTTCTTCTCCATAAGAACCTGTGTCTCTTTGGAATGAGCAACTAGTTTCATTTTTCTGACTGACCGACTCTTTGGTAGTTTTAAAATGCCTATAATTGGTATAATTGAATTATATGGTTTGAGTTTGACATCCAAATATAACGTTTACACTTTTTGCCACATAAGTCGTCGCAAACTCTATTATTGAATAAATAATTTCAGATTTATGTCTTAAAAGAGCACTAAAATATGACTGAGAAGCAAACAATCAAAGATTTATGACATCCACCAACCCGCACGGTAACCGCGTGGTGAATTATGGCCCACTCCCTCACACAGAGATAAGGCCTGAGTCCCAGCAGTGGGAACATCGTAGGCTGATTCTGTTAAGCTTTGATTTCGTTCACACAATAACGGCTGTCGAAATACAGAACTTTTTTGACAACTTAATGTCAAATACTAGTGAAAATTACAGATTTTTCGACGGGACCGATTTCCTAGGACACAAAGCTCTATAATAGTCATTTGGTATGTCGTGTCATGCAATCCATCAGTTTCTGAACAGACTATAGTGAATACAAAAAGTTGTTATAAAAATGTAAATAAACGTTTTTATTATCTGTTTATCTACTAAGATATAAGATAGGTTAGTGTAAAAAATATATAAATAGAAATATTTGTTAGAAGTCAAAATTGAATATTTTTATTTTTAATTCTACCTTTTTATTTGGCTTTAATCAATATGACAGTATAGTTACGTTAGCCTCATTTTTCGAAATTTTAGGGTCATTGCTGACGAAAATATTTTTGTCAAGATTGAGTATCCGCCTACGAGAAGCAACTTGTGGTGACAGAACTTTAAAAGCGTCGTGTTTATTAAATTTTGTTGTCCATTGACGAAAAGTTGCGCTGCGAAGTCTGTCAACTGGGCCTTTAGATAAATTTTGTAATTAAATTAAGTAGTTTATTTAAATGTATAATATTTCAAAGGTTTGATAAAGATGGGTTGAATGTGAATATTCGGTATTCGGCTCGCATGCTTGATCGGTCGGATATTCGGTATATTTCGCCAAAGAAGCTAAATATTCTGTCATCACTAGTTCACCTACCTACCTGTGATGAAAATGTCCTTTAAAAGATTAGCTAAAAATTCTGATTCAACAGAGTATCCGGCTAGGTTTAAAGTCGAACATTCGACGTTGCCCAACTCTATTATCAAAATTGATAGAAAATAATTATAAAATTTATCACTAAATATAAACGGTAGAATAAATGTTATATATGAAATTTCAATAATAGGAACATGCGAATTACTGAATAGCGTTTTAGATAATTTTATACTGATTTTTAACCAAATTATTTAACTAATAGGTTAATTGTTACCAAAAGTTTTTGAAATTTTACATTTTTGAAGTGGCAATAATCAGAAAAGTCTAATATTTTTGTTTTTATTTTGATAGTATATTTTCATGAAACCTTTCATGGCCCATTCTTTCAATGTGTGCTTATATAATTTCTAACGTGACGATATCATGGCCGTCCATGATTATAAAAATTATGGAAATACGTGTACGGTATAACCATAAAGTAAAGTAATGGTATAACGTTGTCGTGGACGAAAATTTAAAAGCGTCTTCATATTATATTTCTATACATTTTACTTCCCCGTGTTATCGTGATGCCGTGGACGTCCACGATAATATCGTCACGTTAGAAATTATAAAAACACCCATTGTAACGGCCCTAATTGCGTAACACACCAACAATAGGGATGGCTTTAATTTTGACAGTTCAACAACATTCATTGCGTTATTTACATTGTTAGGCAGATAAATTTATCGAACATATAAAGCAATGGATTAGCAATATCTTTCAAAATGATTCAGATTCTGATTGATAGTGTTACGCAATTACGGTACGGATGCGGTTGAATGTAGGATTTTTAACCAAAATGCCTATTTTCTACGGAAATCGCATCAGTAGTCGTCCCGCTCACACGTATGCGGTCGGCAATAATATGACGCGTGACGTGTCTTAACTGGTTAGTGTTGAAATGTTTCACTTGGAAAGGGACTTGATTTTTATAAGATATTTGTACTATTTCTAGATTCTATAGAAAATATTATTTGGAGACGTAATCGTAAGCATTATACTGAAACGTCAAAGGTACAAAGTTTTGTAGAAACGACAGGTATCTAATGCCCTGTTTGGAAGGTCAAGCACGGACGGGCGAAGGTAAACATAACGTAAATTAGAACGATTTTTGAATCGAAAATACAACTATCGGATAGCATTTTGGTATAAATTTTTGCGACAAGCACAATTAGTATCTCTCATAGTTAAGAATAAAGTCTTAAAACTAAATGCATTTTATGTGCGAAACTAGTTTTTTAATTTTAAAATCGTTCGAATTCCCGTTCCGTTTACTTTATTCGTTCATGCTTGGCCTACAAAAGTAATCAAGCTATAATCCATACTTCCATATTATAAATTCGAAAGTTGCTCTGCCTGTATGTAATCTTTTCTCGCATAAACTGCTGGACGGATTTCGATATAGACTACTTTTTGTCTCGGTAGCACGTTCCCGTAGGAGAATTTCAGAAATCCACGCGGGCGAAGCCGCGGGCAGAAGGTAGTATAATATAACCCTTTTTCTCTGGCTGTTTACTGTTACTTATTTTATATCCTCAACTGGCTGAAAAGGCAAAGTAAAAAAAAAACACGAAGGGGAAGCTTCTTTTTTCAGTATAATGTTTAATTATAATTGTTTTTTTTTGTTAATAGCTGTTAATTTTCATCTGGTTTACTGTGAATAATAAGAAATATGTAAATAGGTTTATTAAATAAATAACTATGTCGATTCAAGCGAGTTTTTTTTTAATGGTACGTAGAACAATTTCTTGACCGGATACTCAGAAAAAATGGACGGATATTGAATAGTAATCGGATAATCGTTGAATCTGTAGATGGCTCATTAAATGCGAAAGTGTGCCCGTCTGTCTGTTACCTCTTCACGCTTAAACCGCTGAACCGATTTAGACGAGTACTATGGTGGTATGGTTCACTCCCACCACCCTACCCCCAGGGGTATGGTGGGTCCGATAAACGACACACATCGAGCTTGAAGCGCAGGCCACACCGCCAGCTAGCGGGCGGGCGGGCTAGGCGGGCGAACATCGTTTCACCTCTTTACATACTTCGGTTCACACCGCGAGCTACCGACTAACCTAACGAGCTAAGCTAACGAAATATCCGACGATTCCAGCGAAGCTACTCGTTCACCTCGTTGGCGCGCCCGCGCTTCGCTAGCTTAGCTCGCCCGTCTGTCCGTAGTTTTCGGTGTGAACCCCATAGTTTAGCTCGCCAAATATTTCGCGTAGTTTGTATAGTTTCCTTCGTTCACTTCGCCCACCCGCCCGCTAGCTGGCGGTGTGGCCTGCGCTTTAGACCATCACACAGCTAGCTCAAGTTCGCATGGGCACGATTTTCCTGCGTTTTTCGCGCATCTGGATTTTCAACGAACTGTTTAGCGCCGGGAGCCGAAAATCCAAGTGTTTTTTGACGCGCTGTTTTTATTCTCAATGCTCAGCTCAACAGTTAAAAATCCAGTGCGCGATAAAATCCCGCCGCCATATTTTTACGCGAGGCGCGCTTTACACGTGGTCACGAAATGTACATTTCTACAAACACGCTGTGTGAATGCGTGTTCGCACATAACGAACACACACTTCCGACTTTTGTATTGGACGGTACCAAGAGCTGCGCTTACACACGTTTGTACACTTGGTTATCATAAGTAAAGCGCAGGCTGCTTCGTGAGATAAAAATACTGTATAAGGGCCAGTGCACACCATGTTTTTTAAACGCGCCGTTGACGCGCGTTTGTAGCGATTCAGACGCGATACGCACGCGAGTCAGATACTGGCAGGCACTGCTCTGTAGGATAAAAGTGCGCCGTCGACGCGCGTTTCTATAACGCGCGTCAACGGCGCGTTTAAAAAACGTGGTGTGCACAGGCCCTAAGAAACAGGCTCTTTTTCCGATTCGCTTTGACATATTTTTGGCTACGTACTGTTAAAAAATAGGGTTATCTAAAGAAATAAAACAATCAAACATGTTATTGCCAAGTTGGTATTTTACTCTTAAAAGGTACTTATTTAGTATCTTAAACAATCTAGAATTCTGGAGCAACAAAATGAGGAAGTAAAAAATTACTTGTACGCATTGTACAGATCCCAGCACATCAAGCTACCCAAATCTGTCAAATTTTCCCAATAAACTTTGAACCTTATGCTTTAGCGATAAAGTTGGAAATCTATTAGAGAAATTTGACAGATTGTAGTAGCTTGATGTGCTAGTCTGTACACTTACAAATTGAACCAAAAAATAATAATCACACAATGATATAAACTAATAATTTGACTAAAACAAAAATTTCTGATCACTTTTCTATTTAATGATCGCTTGTCGTATTCTGATTAGTTTAGGGTTAAGACACACTTTAAACAAAAATATCAAAGAAATTGCTAAATATTACTAGTGAACAACGAATTATGCGAACTACATGTATTTCTTGGAGAAGATTTTCAAATGTGCCCAAGGTAAGTGATCTCATAAAGTTTTGCTCGCCAGTCCGGACATTAAAATTACTTATAAGTAATTCCTTTTATATTATCGCCGACGTAGCGAGCAACGATTGACATACGTAACATAGTTTTTCACAACAAAATTACCAAAGACCGCTGTTCAGTCTGTCTGAACCCTTACATATTATCCGAGTTTGTCTAATTGTTCATGATACCTTCAAACATTTAATTAGACATTAACAAAAAAATATTCAACATATTTAAATGCACAATTTTATAAACAAAAAATAATATTATTTTACAATTGACCAATACTTAGTGAAGGTGAGAATGGACGACTTTAATTCTTACATTTATTATTTGCACACAAACAAACTGATCAGAAAGTTTCTGATCACCTGTCAATTTTCTGATCATGTGTAGTAAAGTTACACTGTGCGTGAAAAACTGATCAGTTTTAAACAACATTTTCTGATCATGTGTCATACATAATAATAGAGTTATCAATATTTGACAAATAAATATTGAGTCTTGTTAAATTCCAACGAAAAATTAAACGAAAAGTTCGAGATAATTATATTTTACAAAGTGGGTGATACTCAAAGACAGTTTGTTATTCAGACTATTTTTTGTACATTATTGAGGAAACAAATGTACAAAATTCTTTCTTCGCCCTATTAGGGTAATTTACATGCCGAAGATCGTCTCACTGCGATACCTTGCGGTTGCGGTTTCGCTCGATACCTCGAAGTCACCTCCGTGTAAAAACAAATGCATGCTAAGGGCCAGAAGTCTAGAACACACCGCGACGCGACGCAGCGCGCAGTTTTCAAGATAGCAATACAATTATAGACCTTATCTACTACACAAAAAGGTACTGTACACAATGCAGTGAGGTGGGCCGCACAGCACCGCGGGGCGTAGCTCGACGTAGTAGACACCACCTCACTGAATTCTGTACCTTTTACTGAAGTAGATAAGGTCTATAAATGTATCGTATCGAAATGACACAGTTCGATAACCTGATTTGCCTTGCCCCGGACGGCTAACAGCTGTCGGAAGAATGGAGGCCGTCTATTTGATACAAACTGACAAAATGATGTGAACAGCGTTTAGAGGACTCCTACGATGACATTAATTTGAAGCGTATCGAGTGGTTGTGAATACCTATGCAGGTCTCCTATTATGACGGTTTAATGCCGTCATGACTCCAGTGCAAGAGAGGGCGAAGTTATACATGACCGATAGCACCATCCCTTTTTCGCACTGAACTCATGATGACATTATGGTGAATGGATAGTGGTAGACCGCGAAATTCAATTTTTCTTACGTTTTTTGCAATTTGCAGGTCAGTGTCAGGTTGTATCTTGATCAACATAAATGATTCGCGACAATAACAGGTACATATTGAGAGAATTATAATCATTAGAATCATTAATATATCTTTCTAAGTTAGATTTCTGCCACCAACCACCAATCTCTTATGGAAAAGTGTTAATGGTAGAAATCGAATTTCGCGGGCCACCTTAGAGCATCCCCCTTAATCTAATGACATTGTCTTAAAGTATCACCATCCTAATTAATTTTGGAGTGGTAAGCACATGGAGTTTGATACATTTCTACCAGATATTCCTTTCGGTATGAGGGCTGAAATGTCATTGAATGAACACTGAGTTAAGCTGCGTCTTCATCAGAGACGAGGGAGGATAACCAATAGCAACGTTAAGGCCCGGACTCCACTGAAGCGGAGCTGGGCGGAGAGGAGCAGAGACGTGAAGGAATCGTCCAATCACAGGCGAGACGAGTGACGCGATGAGGATTTCAACCGTTGTGATTGGTCGATTCCTGCACGTCTCCGCTCCGCTCCGCCCAGCTCCGCTTCAACGGAGTCCGGTGGAATGGAGTAACTTAGTTCAGGCTATGAAAATGAAGCGATATTATTGGTTTCTTTAACACATCCCTCGCTACGTATCCTCGCACATCTCTGGTGGAAACGCAGCCTGAAGCTCTACATAGATTAAAGGCTCCTGCAAACAGGCGCGACGCGCGTCGCGAATCGCGCGCGGCCCAAAGGCACCGCTCGTTGCGCGACTTGCGGTGCCTTTGTGTCGCGCGCGATTTTATCGCGTGTTGCGCCTGTTTGAAGGAGCCTTAAAGCGAAACTCAAAGCGCAGGGTTTTGTAATGATATTGAATTAATTAACCACTTTTGGACGTCGCGTCGCTGAAGCTACAGTTCCCTAGAACAGCGGTGACCGCCACAGTAATTTCAAAACATTGGGGAGGGATCGGCACCGTATCGCCTTTCGCCTCGTCGTCAAACAGGCGTCAACCTAACGTAAGCACGTAACCAAAATTGATCAGAAGCTCCGATACGTCGACTCGGCTACGGCTAGGCGACGCCGCGCTTACGGCTCGCCGACCGCTGGTTGATGGTGCAACAGGCATGCCGGAGGGGTGAGAGTCGGGGTCGACGAGCCAGTTTGTTTACATTTTTGGCATATAAGTTGTGAATGCAGTTAATGTGTCTCAAATAATCCTCTGCTCTGCATTCCTCTTATATCCAAGCAGTGCTTTATACATATTGATCAACTAAATTACCTAAACATAACAACTCCATGCATCCGCTACTCCGCATTATTATTACTAAACTCAGTCGCCCTGGCCTGCCGCTTGGCGTAGTAGAACGTAAATCTTCTCTTTAATCCAATCTTTGTTGTATGGTGCGTACGTGTTTGTTGATTTCTGGTACACTAGACAGCTTAGGTCTGCCAGCTGAAAAAAAAAGAAGATAAGTATTAATGTTTCGATAATTGGACCAATACAAAGAAATAATGAAAGACAAGAAATAAACATCTCCGTTAAACGAAATCTGTACAACACCAGCATCCTTCCTATACTCATCTGCCTAGCCTTTTCCCAACTATATTGGGGTCGGCTTCCAGTCTTAACCGGACGCAGCTGAGTACCAGTATTTTATATTGAGCGACTGCCTATCTGATCTCCACAATCCAGCTACTGGGTATTACACTACCCCTAGATAAGACTGGTTGTCAGATTTTCGGGCTTCTGACAACCCGTAATAACTGTCAAAGATCCACAAATAACAGCCGGGACAAACTATTTAATATGCTCTCCGAAGCTTAGCAATATGTAAAGATTGTTCCCCATCCACGGACCAACTGCGGCAAGCATAGCTTAACCAGATCAATCGATCCGTGTGGCTGTTATTACGTAGCCACAAGCTCCTCTGCAGTAGCAGCAGTATGAGTATTAGAGATTACAAATAAAGTAAATTAAAATAAAGTATGAAAGAAATCACAGCTTATTGGTTCAACTGCGTCTTTCTTCTAGTCCAGACACATAACCGAAATAACAATGTATGGAAAAGAACAAGAACAATCGGTATAAAAGGCAAAACAATGTCTACTGTGTGATGATTTTAAGTCCGCTCCTAAGACAACCCACTGACCAAATTTTTTGATAATGACCGTAGATGTTTTTCTATATGATCTGAGATTTTTGAGTCTAAATATAGACTTGGGAGCGCTTCTGGGACTAGGAATACGAAAAATATAGGACAAGATTCTAATAAGAGCTCTTGTAATACTATACCAATTTTAATAACAATGTTGTAACTGAAAACTAACCCATACAGAGAATGCTTTGCAAAGCACTTTAGTTAACTGCCTTCAGTTGGATACTTTCGAAATATCACCATCGGTATGTATTCTAATTATAGATATGACTTATTAGAAGTGTATTTAGGTAAATACATTAAGAAAATTGCTTACCTGGTCGATAAAATCAAATAATTGGGATATATCGTAAGTAATAGTTGGTGTGTTTGGATTCCGTCTCTTTAGATGTTCCTCGTATATTTTACAGACTCCCTCCATGCAGTCATTGACGCTTTCGTAGTCGGAATACGTCCTCGTCTCAGGCCTGGGCCCCGGTTGGACCAGCAAAATCGTGTGGGACTGCAAAAAGTAACCTATATTTACCCGCCATTTTCACTAACAAAATACAGCGGAAATACAACTTTACTTACCATTTTTGGTGAAGGAAATGCAAAGGCTGGAATTTTGTATGTGTAATTCAGAGTATTTGTCGATAAATACTTTTTATCGGTAATTTATCAGGAAATTACAAACGCCGTAGCGGAGCTTGACATTCGTTCTGAAACTGCGAAACACAGAACACTATTACTCCTAGGTATGAGCGTTATTTCACGTCACTAGTTACAATAACTGCTTATGGGGCATGTAACCGAATCACTAGTTTCGAGTCACACATAAACTAGTGATTTTTGTAACTAGTTACATTACCAATGCAGTGATCGAATGAAAAGCGAGACACGAAACAAAAGTACGTTGCGAGTCGTTTCTACATGGTTACTACTCTGTGCCTGTGTGCCTACTTTGTACTGACCGGCAAAGCGAGCCGAGACTTCCCGAAATCACGAGTGATGACACGATGAAATCCGAACATGCACACACCAAGTCGCCAACTACGAAAATGATGCGTATAATTTTCATACGTATTACTTAGGACTTAGAGATTAATTTAGATTGGTCATTATTTTTAACCTTCGACGGGCGGCGTACGAACACAAATTTGAAATTGTATTAGTATTTGTTTATGATTACTTTGACAAAAGTAAACCTTGTTTAGTTCGTTGGTGAATATTGCACAAGTATGTACCTATGTATGTTGCATTTATTGTGAAAGTGACTTCCATGCATGTTTTCGTAATATTTTTGAATAAATTGTGAATAGTGTAGTACGTATAAAAAAAACTGTGAATAAATAACTTTTTCGTCATGTCTCGATGCAATTCGAGTGTCCTGTGGAAGTTCTTCCAAAAACTACGTAATGAAAAAAAAGCAAAAAAAAAAAAACAAAACAAAAATAACAAGAAAAAAAAAATGCAACAAGTGTGGTGAATTATATAGCTTCAAATCCTCAACCGCCAATTTAAAAACGCATTTAAAGAGGAAACATCTCGTATTACGTTATAGCATTAATGATGTAACTGCTTAAGGTAACTACAAAAACTAATTCGTTCAAAAAACCTACAGCTTGTGACATGTAACGATTACGTAGGTAACCATATAAATGTTCGTTTTGCAAATACTTCGGTAACACCATTTTGAATCACTGAATAGAATATGACAAATAACTAGTTACAAAAATCACTAGTTTTCAAAACAGGTAAATGTTCGTTTCGCAAATACTTCGGTAACACCATTTTGAATCACTGAATAGAATATGACAAATAACTAGTTACAAAAATCACTAGTTTTCAAAACAGGTTACGCCTTTAAAGTAACTAGTTTCGTTACGTTTCGCGAAAATCACGTAACGACCCATACCTAATTACTCCTTCCGAAACTGCGCGATGCGATTGCATACAGACTATAAATTTAAAAAAAAGAACACTGGAAAAGGTTTTACTTTTTTATTTAATTTTTTTTTCTCTGAAAAATTACCTTTGAAATTAAACCACAGCAGGTTTGAATGTTGAAAAATCTTAAAATATGGAGCAATCTACTCAACAACATTGTGTTTTATTAGTTTTTCTTCATTTTGTAATCGTAATCTTAGAGATACAAAATATTACATGATTTCTTTTTCATTCATTCATTAATTTATTCATAAACAATTTACATTGTGTTGAACATTAGAAACAATACCAAATAAAATGTTAAATAAAATTATCACATGTGGAAAACAATACACATAAAAGCCTAATTTGAATTGATGTATAAGTAGTTCAAGTAATTTCATACAAAAATATGTCAACAAATAAATATAATTTTATTTCTTTATTGCTTTACTATTACTAGCAAAGGCGGCTAAACGTACAGAGTGAAAGTAATGTAAATTTATAAAAATAATATCTTAGAGTGCTTGGAATAATTCTAAAACCACTTACTTTGTTTTTTTACTTACCATTTTAATTCAAATAAAGTTTGAAGCATTGAATTGAAGCATTTACATAAAATCACAGAGTACTTTTTGATAGACTGCGTAAAATGGAGCGCAAGATGAAGTAAGTTTATACCTGTCAGATTCGGTAGACGTAAATAAAAATGTTTTTATATAATTTCGCGCTAAAACTTTTTTTAAAACCCTGTGTATTTTATAATTCTTACTAAAACGTAGTATCAAAACCCTTCCACAATATAAAATAGTACCATCGTAAATATAAATTCAATATTGACATCAGTTTAGCATTCAAAGTACAATGAGTGACTCTTTACAAAACTTTGAGCTAATTTTGAAGAAAAACAGTGCAAAACGGCCTCTAGGCCTTTACAGTGATAATAAACAACAAAACAAACACAATTTAAAGCCACAAGATGTGATATCAAGTGTGTCTATGCAGCTAAAAGCAATTCAAATAGCAGATTCATTAGAGAGTGTTAGGAATGCATCTAAAGACTTGCAAAAGTATAAAAAATCTATTTTTTTAAGTGTAAATAACTTGCCGGTGTATGAAGAGGTGAGTTTGTTATTTTTTATTTTAATGATAGCTCTATGACAAAGTTGTATAATCATGCTTTTTTTTTAAATTACATTGCATGCCAACCGGCCAGCAAAATATCAAAAATATGTTGAACAATACTATATTTATAAGTGGAGACCTGTAATTGGCTTTCAGACTAATGTACTGTCCTTGATCTGTTTGTTTTAGCTGTAAGTCTCCCATGTTATTCAAATAAATAAATAAATATCTATCAGACTAGCTGACCTTCGTACCGTCTAAATGTATGAGAAATTAAATTATCTTCATTATTTTCTTTTTCGTGAATTTTCCCATGTTATTAAAGGCAGAAACACACTTGTAACACCTGACACCATCCCACGCCATCCCACGCTTACTGATTGGCCACATTTTTATGAGCTATTTTCGTCATTTGGCCAATAGGTAAGCGTGGGATGAAGTGGGATGGCGTCGCGTTTTAATTATGTGTTTCCGCCTTTAATCAAATATGTTCCTTTTGTTTCTACATCTCACTGCTTGGCAAAAGCGTCTCCAAATTCAAATTCAAATTCAAATACGTTTATTGTTTGTTACATGTAGAAAAAGATCTTAAAGTTGTCATAGTATCACTGTAACATACCTATATAAGGTGTACAATATTCTATTTCGTTATTTTTATTAAACATTCTTACAGGGTCTAGTCACTCTTTGTTTTAATCAAATTATACCTTAAAAATATTATAAAAATTAATATGTTTTAGTTATACTTATATTAAAAATAATTATACATTAGTCAAATACATTAAAATAAAACTCATACATTCAATAGTCATACACATTATCAATTAAACAAAATACATTAGTCCAAGTTTTTGTCATTCAAAAAATCGTTTATTGTGTAGTACGCTTTACCTATCAAGAATTCCTTGAGCTTAAGTTTAAAGATATTGATGGCTGAAATACTTTTAATATCGTTTGGTATTTTATTATAAATTTTTACTCCCATTCCAAATATGCTAGATTTAAATTTGACTGTTCTACACCTAATTCCGGATAGCTCATTTTTATATCGTGCACTTCTAAGTGTTTCATAATTTCTTATATCGCCTTTTATCATTATTGCCGCTTCATAAATATATAATGAAGGCAGAGTTAAAATTTTTAACCTCCTAAACACTTCTTTGCATGAGTCAGTCGGTTTAAGTCCGGTTATACTTCTCACACATCTTTTTTGGGCTCTAAGAACCTTTTCTCTATCAGGAGAATTTCCCCAAAACAGAACGCCGTATTTTAGCGTGGAGCCCACATATGCATGGTAAGCGTTTAATAATGCACTCTCGTTTACAACTTTCCTTATCATGTAAAGGGCATAGGATTGTTGGTTTAATTTTTTACAAACCTGATCAATGTGTTTCTTCCAATTCAGTCCATAGTCAATATTTATACCTAAGAATTTTGTGTTATCAACTCCTTCTATTATTTCGCCTTTATAGTTTATTTGTACCTTTTTTGGTTTTGTGTTTTTATTTGTAAATGTCATGTAATTTGTTTTGTCAAGATTGATTTTAAGATTATTACGAGTTAGCCAATTTATAATCGCTTCCAGGGATTTATTGATATTTGTCTCATATTCAACTTCGTCATGATCAGTAAAAATGGCTGTGCTATCATCCGCAAATAGTATCATTTGATTGTTTATGACATTTGGAAGATCATTTATATAAATTATGAACAAAAGAGGTCCAATGATGGTTCCTTGGGGCACTCCATACTGGACTGTTTTTGAATCTGACATATAAATCTGTTCAAACTTTGTATCATTTATTCGTGTTATTTGTGTCATTTGTAATCTATTTGTTAGGTATGATTTTATAAGATTTAGTGCGTTTCCTCTTACTCCATATTTTTCTAGCTTAGTCATTAGTATCTGATGATCCACATGGTCAAAAGCTTTGGACATGTCCATAAAAATCGCGGTTAATTGTTGTTTGTTATCCAGCCCTGTCATTATTGTCTTTAAGAAATTAAATATTGCGTCACATGTAGATCTACCCTTTCTGAATCCAAATTGTTCGTTGGCAAATATGTTGTTTACCTCAAAGTAGTTATAAAAGTTATTATAAATAACCCTTTCAAAGATTTTGGCAATAACTGGTATTAAAGCAATTGGTCTGTAATATCGCATCTCCTCTTTATCTTCTTTTTTAAATATGGGATTTATAATTGTGATTTTTAACTTTGAAGGAAACACTCCCTGTTCAAGGCAAATATTTATAATATGGCTAAGTATGGGAGCAATGAGATGAGACACTCTTTTAATTATCATTGTATTTATGCCGTCATAACCTGTACTGTTAGTGTTATTAAGCATTTTGATTATCTGGTTAACATCATGCGGATTTGTCGGTTTTAAAAATATTGAATTGGAATTATTGTATGTCAGTGTGTTTAGAAAAGTGTTATTGTCCCTTTGTGTCGGCTTGATATCGTCAATAAAATAATTGTTAAATGCCTGAGCTATTTCTTTCGGCGTGGTTACTACTTTATCATTTACTCTTATTTGGTTAATATTCTCTTTTGGTGTTTCGGTCTTATAATTATTTATAATTTTCCATATTGCTTTGCTTTTGTTAGTAGCTGAGTTTATGAAGTAATTGTTTTGCGATCTTTGAGTTTTTTTGATAATTGTTCTTAGTCTCTTCGCATATTCCTTAAAGTATATTTTATCTTTCGGATTTGAATTTAGTCGATACTTCCACAATAGTTGACGTTTCCGTTTAGAGCATGACCTAATAACTTTACTTAACCATTTAGGCCTCTTAGAAATAGGTATTTTAATTTTGATGCTAGGAAAACACAAATCGTAAAATAGCTTAAATAAATCATGGAATTCATTATAAGCGGCTTCAGGGTCATTATTTAAGTAGCATTCCGTAAAACTAAGACTTTTAATACAGTTTATAAATTTTATAATATTCCCTTCACAATAGTCACGCTTCGTTTTAAACCAGTGTGTAATAAGGTAGCTCTTTTTTACTGGGCATCGTAATAATTGTGCTGTATGATCAGACAGCGATAGTTCCAGAACAGTAGATTTTGATCCTCTTATATTATGGGCTATGTTATCTATACAAGTCATACTGCTTAATCTGGTCGGTTGATTTATTGTTAATTTCAAGTTGTAACTTGCAAGTAGTTGTTCAAATTGTTGGGATACGTTATCACCTTCTAATCTATTAATATTAAAGTCACCACACATTATAACTTTTTTGTTTGAGTAACATATTTTGTTTAGTAGATTTATTAGTGCAGTAAAGAATAGGTCAATTTGGTCCTTTTTATTCTTAGGTGGTCGATAAACACATAATATTATAATTTTGTGGTCTGTTAGTTCAATGCCACTACATTCAAAAATACCCGTGATACTGAAGCTTTTGGCTTCCGTTATGTTTTTAAATTTATGATTTGATTTTAACAATATGCAGGATCCCCCATGTCTATTTTTCCGTGAGAAAATGTCTCCTAATATATAATTCGGTAGTTTAAGTACTTTACTATCATCAATTGTCATGTTATGTTCAGTTATACATAGAATGTCGACCGGGTTGTAGTTATTATTATTACCTAGCGAGTGTAAGTGTACTGTTAGTTCATCTAATTTACTTATTAAGCCGTTTATATTTTGGTGAAGTATGTTTACGTGTTTATAAACGAAAAAAATCATTATTTGATGGAGAGTTTTCATTGTCTAGATAATTTAGTTCTGTCTGAGTACATTTATCCCTATTGGTAGTATTTTCAATGTTAGGGTTAAGCTTTTCTTGTGCATATTTGTCATAGTTTTGTTTATAAACGTTTCTTAATACTTCTTTCAGAATTAATTGAGATATATGTAGTGGTAAAACGCGATACTTTGGCACATAAATTGAGTAATTCATGTCTACATAAGTTGAATGAATATAGTGAGAACAAACAAATCTCTCCCCTTGATTTCAAAACTATATTTTCTGTCATCTATAATACTGCCATCATATGGTGAATAGCCATAATTACTTCAAAGTGTATTTTGAGTATATGACAGTTTGTCTGATGTGTGGTTTGAACACTGTAGTTTCACTTGACTGAACTTGATAATTAATTTTTGATAAAAATGTTAATTATGGCTTTTCACCATATGACGGCAGAATTGATCTGTCAATATTATACCATTATTTTCTCAATACTCTTTTCAAGGTACCACAAACAACAACAAAGTTCGACACACAATGTGTGTCGGACACAGAACTCATAAACATTATAGAAGATGCAGAGCTCATTGACGTTCACAAAGGAATGACACAGGAGTTTGAAACTACCTTTATTCACCATACTGAGAAATATAGTTTAGAAGATGATGAGGAAAATGTATGTAAAGAAGAGAATGAAGAAGAATCTGTAAATGTAAAAACTGTAGATAGTGTCAAAGTTGCTAAAAATATAGAAGGTATAAGTGATAAAGAAAACATGAATAAAATTCATGAAAATATAACAAAAGCAAAAAGTGTTAACAGGGTAGAAAATAATATAGAGGTGGAAAATTCCATAAGTATCATTTCTCCTATAATGTGCAGTAATAATGTTATGTATAGAAAATCTGTCAGCAGCAGTCAAGGCAGGAAAAATAATGAATATACACAAATAGAAGAAAACAGTCAGATATTTCATGATTGTATAGAAACTGATGAAGATATAGAGATAGACAAGTCAATAGAAAGACCACTAAGTCCTATATTTATGCACAAAAACGTTAAAACGAAATCAAAGACTCCCTCTCCTTTAATTTTCAACCTAGAAAAATTTGAGCGGTTTGAAAAGATTGCAATACCAATGTTAGAAGTTAACAGTATGAAAACTGCGAAACGAGTTATTGATTCTCAGATTTTGGACAAGGAACTATGTTTTAAAATGGATGAGGAAATAGTACTTAATGAAAGAGATATACTGCCAAGTCCTGTACTACAAAATAAAGAAGAACATAGAGAATTTAAAACTCATACAGTCAAAGATCCAAATCTAGACACAGATTTAGAATTTATCGAACTAGATAAAGCAATATCAGAAGACTTAATAAACAAAATAATGAATAAAGACTCAAAAAGTCCAAAAGTTAAAGCAGATAGTGAAATTTTGAAAGACGAAATATTATTTAGTAGCGATGAAGAAGATAACTATATAGTACATAAAAGCTACCAAGACCTACCATTCACTTGTGCCTTAGAAACCTCTTTTTACGACCAATCTGATGTTCTAGATAAAACCATGTATGTAGGTTTTCAAACTGCCAGCAATAAATCTATTCAGATTTTCACTGAGTCTTTCGCTCAAGCTAAGAGTATATTAAGTGGGGAATTGACGGTGACTGACTTGGTTAATAATTGTGATAGTTATGTAAAGAATAAAACTGAAGTTGATGATGAGATTCAAGCTAAAATGGACCTTGCTGATGAAAAAGGAGAGTTCAATTTAGCTCAGAAAGATGACAGAAAATCTGAGGGGAATGCAGCTGAGAAATCTGATAATATACAAGCCAAAACAAGCAATTTTGAAGGATTCATGACAGCCAGTAAAAAAGTAATAAGACTATCTCAAAAGGCATTGGCAAGATGTAAAAAAGTCTTTCAAGACATTGATTTAAGTGATAATTTTGACACGCAAATTGAAGAAGAGAATTTAGGAGAACCAATTGTATTAGAAAGAGATAAAATATCGGTTGTCTCTATCAATCCAGACAGAGAAGTAAATAAAAATCTGGTTGAAGAAGAAATACAAAATATAGATGATGAAATAATACAAGAATTTGAAAATATTGAAATGTCTTTAAACGAAGATAAAAAACCAGATAAAAATGTTAATAATGGATTGTATAAAGATATACACATATCTGAAACTGCAAAAATGACGGATGTTTTTAAAGACATTGATTTTGATGAAGATTTGGCTGAAATTGATATTGGGGAGACTAATATTGAACAAAATACTCTGCCAACAAAAATAGAAAATCCGACACCTAGTGATATAAACTTAGGAGGATTCAAGACAGCCAGTAATAAGAATATAAACATTTCCAAAGAAGCATTAGCTAAAACTAAAACAATATTCCAAGATTTAGGTTCAACTGAATTTCCCAATAAATCAAGCAAAAGTGTTGATAAAGAATATCCAAATTTGATTGATTTTGAACAGCCTTCCACAAGTAAAGAAACTTTTGTTGGCTTCAAAACTGCAAATAATAAGAATATCAAAATTTCAGAGCATGCTTTAGCTAAAGTACACAATATTTTTAAAGATATTGATAAATCTGAACTTCCAAAGAAAGATATACCAGACAAAACTAATGAGGATAATGTTTATGACCAACCATCAACAAGTAAGATGAGTTTTATAGGTTTTAAAACGGCAAGTAACAAAGATATTAACATTTCTGAAGATGCTCTAGCTAAAACCAAAAAGTTATTTGATGGCATTGATGCTACAGACTTTACGTTACCTGCAAAAAATAACACAAATCTAACTGAAATATACCCTGAAGAATCTGAAAGTATAGATTGTAGTCAGCCATCTACAAGTAAATGTAGTTTCGTAGGTTTTAAAACTGCAAGCAATAAACATGTTAAGATATCTGAAGCTGCTTTGTCTAAAACGAAAAACATTTTCAAAGACATTGATTCTGCTGATTTTAAATTCCCTGATAAAGGAAATAAAATACATGATGAAGAGATTATTGGAATAAACGCAAGAGAAGCCACAGTTACTACATCTTGTTTTAAAGGGTTTACAACAGCCAATAATAAAGAAATTGAAATATCAGACATAGCTTTATCTAAAACCAAGGATTTTTTTAAAGATTTAGATTCAGATGGTTTTAAGTTTCCTTCAAATAAAAAGAAAAACATTAAAGAAGACGTTGATAAGAGAACTGACAAATTTGAAATGATAGATTTGAAAATACCTTCGACTAGTACAGCATCTTTTGCTGGTTTTAAGACAGCAAATAATAAGAAAATAAATATTACAAAAGAAGCATTAGCTAAAACTAAGAACATCTTCAATGATATTGATGGTACCGACTTCAAGTTTCCATACAAATCTGATAAAAGCGTGAAAACGGTCGAAGGTATAGTGAAAACCAATGATAAAATGATTCTGAAAACGGTCGAAGGTACAGCGAAAACCAATGATAAAATGATTCTACTTGATCCTGAAGATTTTAACCAGCCTTCTACCAGTAAAGCAGGGTTTATAGGCTTTAAAACATCTAACAACAGAAATAATACAACATTAAAAGATTCTTTAGCTAAGGCTAAATATATTTTCAAAGATATGGATGAAATGGATCGTAAGTTTCCAGGAAAAAATGATAAAAACGTAGAGAGTGCGGACTTTTTTGAAAACAAAAACAAAGTGCCTGAAATAATGGATATCAATCAGCCTTCGACTAGTAAGGCGAGTTTTGGTGGCTTTAAAACAGCTAATAATAAGAAGATAAATATTTCTGCAGAATCTTTAGCTAAGACTACATATATTTTCAAAGATATGGATGAAATGGATTTTAAGTTTCCAGAAAAAGTTCCTAAAGTCTTGCAAAAAGTAGATTTGATCGAGAATATGGGCAAAGAAAGAGAAGAAAAGAGTACTTATGATTCTAAAATAATAGATTTCAATCAACCTTCAACTAGTAAAGCAAGTTTTGCTGGTTTTAAAACAGCTAATAACAAGAAGATTACAATTTCTGAAGAATCTTTAGCTAAGACTAAAAATATATTCAAAGATTTAGACTCAGATGATTATTCACACTCAAAGAAGCCAAAGGAAGAGCAACAAGATACTGGTAAAGAAGACAAGAGTCCATATCCAGATCTAAAAGAATCAGTCCAACCTACAATAGATAAACCCAGTTTCATAGGTTTTAAATGTGCAAATAATAAAGGTATAAAGGTATCTGAAACAGCTTTGGCTAAGTCAAAAAATCTATTCAAGGATATAGACTCAACAGAATTTCAATTATCCGAAAACGTTAAAAACGATTACCCAAATATTGAAATTGATGACATGGAACCTAAAATTAGTGAAGATACAGGTTCTATGAAAACTAGAAATAATGATTTTAGAATGCCTGAAACTGTAGTACCTAAGTTTCAAGGTTTTCAAACAGCAAGCAATAAGGAAGTAACAGTATCAGCTAATGCTTTATTTAAAAGCAAAAAGATATTTGAAGATATTGGTGTGAGTCAAGATTTTAATGATGAAAGTAAAGGAAAATACGTTATAGACGCTGTTAAAGATACTTTACATATTCATAAAGGAATTAATGACAAAACTGAAGATTATAATAAAGATGATTTGTGTAAAAATGGTAAATCAAGTCCAATCTTCAAAGGATTTCAAACAGCCAATAAGAAACCTGTAAAAATATCTGAAGAAGCATTAGCCAAAAGTAGAAAACTCTTTCAAGATATAGAAACTATCCAAGACGAACCTGAACCAGAATTCCATGGATTTATAACAGGAATTGATGGAGAAATCGAAGTCTCTCAAAAGACTCTGATTGAGACTAAGAAGTTGTTTGAAGATGTTATCAAAAGAAGTGGTTTTCAAGGTTTTCAAACAGCCAGTGATAAAAAAGTTAAAATATCTGAAGATGCTTTGGCTAAGTCCAGAGAAATATTTCAAGATATAGACAAAAATGAGAAAAAAAGTTCTAATATTAAGTTTGGATTCAAAACTGGCTCCAATCGTGATGTGACAGTTTCTGATGAAGCTATTGCAAGATCTAAACGACGTTTTTCTGAAATAGATGACTCTAAAGAAAATATAACAAATAAAAAGAAAGATAAAGTGACCAACGAAGATAGTGTAGCTAACATCATTGATACACAAGTGCTAAATAATTTCGATGAGAGCTTACATACCGAAGATTTTCACGATTCACCAATAAAATCCAAAAGATCTGGCAGTCCTATATTATCGTGTCCTAGAGCGAAAAAGAGGAAGAAATTCGAAACTCCATATTCCCAAAAACTACCTGTAACAGTTAAGAAAAAAGAAATAATAAAAACTACAAAAGATACAAATAATCTAACATTTACAGAGAACTACAAGAAAAATAAGAAATATACACTAAAAGATTTGGCGGAATTGACAAAAAATAACAACAAAAATATCAATACATATTTACTCAAATTCACATTTGACAATTTGGTACAATTCGAATTTTTTGAACACAGAAATGATTTAACAGATGGCAAAATGTCTATGGAATTATTAAAGAACGTTTTTCTAAATTCAGTTAATAGCAAATTAATACCTACTGGCTGGATAGAAAACCATATAAAACTAATATTATGGAAGCTAATATCTTACGAGATAAAATTCAAATCTTCAGTAGTAACTGCACGAAATCTTATAGATCAACTAAAATATAGATATGATAAAGAATTGTATGATGCCCAAAGACCAGCTCTGAGGAAGATAATGGAGAAAGATGATGTTGCTTCTAAAACTTTAGTTCTCTGTGTTGCTAGGATTTATGTGGATGGCGTTGGTGTTGCCAGGTATGTAAAGCCTATTGAAATCTTTGTTTCAATACGTCATGTTATTTTCATTTAAACAAATATCAACTATATTTTTGTGCAGATGAAGTTGCCTTCAGAATGATATAAGTATTATTGAAAAAGTTGCACGGGAAACTAAACTTTATGTGCAGGCATTAAAGTCACTTTTCTGAAATCACAAACATGCTAACTAAATTGATAACGCAGTTTAGTGTTGCCATTTATCATGGTAAAGCTCTTTATGAACGATATCTGCCGGGAAGTACTACCCTAAATAATTCGGCCGTCGTAGTAAAATAATTAAACTTCTTTTTTTATTTTTTTTTTCAGTGTCACAACCACAAACAACCTAGAACTACTCCTAACAGACGGTTGGTATTGCCTAAAGACTAGTATTGACAAAATGTTGGCCCAACAAGTGTTCCAAGGTAAAATAGTGGTTGGCTCCAAGATTGTCACCAATGGGGCTGAGTTGGTGAATTGTGAGCAAGGAATCTCGCCTTGGGAGGTTAATATCATTATAATAATAATATGTATTAGTGCTTAAACAGTAACATTCTAAGAATTCGTTCAAGACAGTACCTCCCATCACTGTACCTATTTCTGTCACGAAGTAGCATTGCTGTCAAAAATACTTCTAATTCCCTACATTTTTGACAAGTTTTTGACATTGATTGTAGCTGAGATGAAATTGCGACTAGATTTTGAATGTTTTTAATTATGGGAATTGGTCATCTGATGAGGCTTTAAAATATCTATCTCGAGTGTATACTCCTTTAAATATACTTATGGCTAGAAAAACCCTTATTTTATATTTATTACAGGATACATCAGCAGTCCGACTCAAAATCTCCGGTAACTCCACCCGCCGCGCTCGCTGGGACGCGCGTCTCGGCTACCATGGCAACGCCGCCATCTTGTCTCAGCTGTCATCTGTCAAACTAGATGGCGGGAAAGTGTCGAAATTGCGTGTTTTTGTTACTAGAGTGTATCCCGCTTTGTATGTTGAGAAGTTTGAAGATGGGAGTACTGGTGAGTCTTTTCCTAAATAAATTATGCTAAGATAATACCACTACGAGAATAGCTTATGCCGTGATGTTAAGGTCAGGTAATCAGTTCTTGATAATTATCACACCATGGCTTTGCTTAGTAAACACATAAAAATGTATCCATTTTCAGTGACACGTTCAGAGCGCCTGGAACATCTACATCAAATGAAGAGCGAGGCTGAGAGACAGGCGATCATGGAGAAGATCCACGAAGAGGTGGAGAAAGAGTTCTCTGATGACGTGAGTAAGAGTTTCTCTTATTTTCCATTTGCTATAGTGATTGGGAGAGTGGCACAGTTTTTCTAAGGCTAAATTTTGGATCGGCCGATTAGTCGTAATCCAAAATAAAGACTTTTTAAAATAAAATATTACTTTCTGTAATGTCATCATCTACCTAGCCTTTTCCCAACTATGTTGGGGTCGGCTTCCAGTCTAACCGGATGCAGCTGAATACCAGAATTTTACATGGACCGACTGCCTATCTGACCTCCACAACCCAGATACTGGGTAATACGATACCCCTTGGTAAGACTTAAGAAGACTTGGTAAGACTTGGTAAGAAGAAGGTGGGCTTCTGATTACCCGTAACGACTTCAAAGATCCACAAAAGTCTGTAATATAATAATTTAAATACAAATATATTATTAAACATACCCGTTTATAATTACCACATAGAACTTAGAATATATACTTCATAAATGATAAATGTAATACAGGGTGTCAGCTACCTCCATACAAAATGATATCAAAACTAGCTTCTGCCCGCGACTTCGTCCGCGTGAAATTTCTTGTACCTACCCCCACCCCGTCGCAACACTTCGTATTCGCTTAGCGTTCATTCTGAGTTTTTTTCTTTTTGCTCGGCTCCTAAGGGTCATAGCGTGATATTAAATAGCCTATAGCCTTCCTCAAGAATTGGGCTATCAAATTCAAAAAGATTTTTCAAATCTGACCGGTAGTTCCAGAGATTATCGCGTTCAAACAAACAAACTCTTCAGCTTTATTATTAGTGTATAGATTGGTCCAGCCGTCTGAGCGTGATGAAGTAGCAAACATACATATAAACACACACACACTCACAAACTTTCGCCTTTATAATATTAGTGTGATTCTTATTTATTTGACCATATTGTCTCATGTTTCAGGAGTCACAAGACTCCGAAGGTCTCACAGGCTTCACAAACACGAGGACCTGTCTGGATAGCGGCTCACAAATAGCTAAAGTTATGAAGAGAAGCAAGGATCCTGCTGAATTTAGAGTGAGTTTAATTTGCATAAATTATTTTATTTCTATAAGTCATCATCACCATCATCATTTCAACCGAAAGACGTCCACTGCTGGACATAGGCCTCCCCCAAGCACTTCCACTTCGACCGGTTCTGTGCTTCTCGCATCCATTTCTATAAGTAGGTTTGCACGAACACTTTTACATGTCAATCATATTTTTAATAAATTAATAGTTTGAAAAACACTAGAAAAACACGCTTTTATAAATGCAGGTAAAAACAGAAAACTAATCGTGGTCAAAGTTCATTACAAGACTTTTCTAAGAAATCCAAATCAGCTATGATACGATTTTCCATCATGAAGTTCCAGTTCATATCTTCCGGCTCCATCATCAGATCAGTTTGACAGTACCATATTATTGTATTGTCATCAGAACTACATACAGCTGCCAATTTTCATTACGCTACGACCCTTGGAATATGGTTAAATTAGTTACCTTAAATTCCATTACATAGTTAGTTACATACAGGTCGACCTAATAAAAGCGTGTAAAAAACTAGATGAGGTCGGCGTTTCCTATCTGACTACTCTGAGAAGAAAGGCCGAAACAAACTCACAGGTCAGTCTTTTTTAAAGTACAGACATAATCTTGGTCAGATTATGTGAAGACCATATATAAAGGTGTCTGAAATGTTCTTTTAAGGAAAGAACCACACAGACTAAGAGGACCTGTCCAGTCAGTGCACGCATTTGTCAGAAATCGTGCAGCTCAACTCAGAACTTAGGAGCTCAACGATTCATACTCCTTACTTCAACTACTGAGTGTTTTGTCCCTATTTCTACATTTTGGAAGGTCAGTTTTAACGATGCGACTGTATTGCGTGTAACACTAGAAACGAGAGAGAAAAACGATTTCTTCTGTCGAATTTTGGTTTAGAGTCGATTTATGACAATCTTTCAATCTAGAGAAGGAAAAGACTTGTTACGCTGACCCCAAATAATTTAGGACAAGAGCACGACTGTCAAAGATCCACGAATGACAGCCGGGACCAACGGCGTAACGTGCTTTCCGAGACACGGAGGGGTCTCGGTATGTAAAGATGGTCACCCATCCACAGACCAACCGCGGCAAGCGTAGCTTAACCTGATCGATCGACCTGTGCTGCTGTTATTATTTAGCCACGGACCCCATAAAAACACGTAATTTAAAATTTGTCATTTAAATATTCATTGATATTATAATGGAAATTGTTTTAATTTATTTGTGAATGTATTAAATTTTTGTTCTTATGTCTTTCCATCCTACATAATTATAGGTACAAGCGACAGCACATGAAGCTACCCGAAACTGTCAAATTTTCCCAATCAACTTTGAACCTTATGCTTTAGCGATAAAGTTGAAAATCTGTTAAAAAAAATTGACAGATTGTAGTAGCTTTATGTGCTGGCGTCTGTGTGAAAACGGTGTGAATAGGGATTCAGGGGTGAATGGGGACGAAACTTTAAAATGGATTTTAAATTACTTATGACTTTTTTGCAGGCTGGCCTAACCTCATCTCAAACACGACTCCTAGAGTCCCACGCCACCAAACATCGCGAACATCTTCTGCAGAACATACAACAGAAGATAAGACAGAAGATAGAGACGGCAGGAGTTTGTGTCAATAGGAATGTTGTGACGCTGCTGAAGATTAGAGTCGCTGGCGTTAACGGAAAGGGGGAGGTTACCAAAGGTAGAGATAAACTACGATAACATGGCGCGCCCCTCCATTACTAATAATAATGAGCGATTAATGACGTGACTAGTCGAGCAACAAATCCGTGGATTTTTTTTTGTTTGACGGCCGTCTCATTACGCACACATGCGTTGTGAATCTTGGTGGTGCATTGTAAATACTTTCACAAATACTTTCAAACGTTTTGAATTTTGGAGGGGCGCGCCATGTTATCGTAGTTTATCTCTAGGAGACATTGAATTAAAAGAAAGAAAAAGTATTTATTGCGGCTCGTACAGAAAGATCACAAACCCGTATGTCATTATTTCCCAGAATTTGATCCTTATTAGCGACATTATCGAATGGTGTAATAATACAGTGGTTTTTTTTTACAAAATCAACGGGTTCGATTCCTGGCTAGAAATATTGATTGTTTAAAAATCCTATGATTCAGTTTTAGTCTTCATCAAAATCGAGCCCGAGACTCCTTTGAGTACTTTTCGCTATTCCTCATAGTTTCGGATTTGGCCATCCACGACCACTTGAAAAATTCATATACAGGTATATAACTCTATATCCTATCCTGTTGGAGGCCGCGGCGGGAGAGGAGTGCGTATTACGGTGCGCCGCTCTCCCTACCTTCCGCGGCCTTGACGGGGTCGCCACCGTCTGATGGCGGACGCGGTGGGGCCGCAGGGGGGGAGGAGTGTTGGTATGACGTTGGCTACTCTCCCTATCCTCTGCAGCCGAAAATTGGCAGGCGGCTGGGCCAATGATCTGACCCGCCGCAGGGAGACCAAGGGTGCCTAGACACGGAGTCGTCTGGCACCCATGTGCTGGTTTGGTCCCTGGGGTGGTCACGGCGTGCTATGTGTTCTGGCGCGCCGGTGATGGGGAGTACTCCCCGGAGGAGGGTCCGGTGACGGACAGCCGCGGCGGGTTCACGGATGAGTGCTAACGCGTGCCCGTGTTCCCGCCATAAGCGGCAGAGGAGGACACAGTGGAGTTTTAGTGGGTTAGAGTCCCACATAACTGCACTATCTCCCCGTGGTAGTGCAGAATGCATGAGCATTTGTCCACGTAAAAAAAAAAATGGCCTCACGTTCAGCATTCGCCTTTCCGATTACTACACCTTACTGTCTCACTAAATTCTTTTAATATTTTTACAGGCATGATGTCAATATGGAAGCTGCCGGAAGCAGTTCTGGAAATAATCAAAGAGGGCGCTTGGATCGATGTGATGAATGTAGTTCCAACTGCTGTCAGGTAAATATTAAAGCAGAAACACACTTGTAACACCCGACGCCATCCCACGCTTACTCATTGGCCACATTTTTCATTTTGTTGAGCTATTTTCATCATTTGGCCAATAAGTAAGCGTGGGATGGCGTCGCGTTTTAATAATGTGTTTCCGCCTTTAGAATATACAGTATGGAAACCACACATATGCAATAAATTATACCACATACCTGCTATCGCCTTCCTGACGATATACAAAAACTGGCCAAGTGCGAGTCGGACTCGAAAAAAACTTGTTTGTTGTATGGGAACCACCCTTAAATATTTATTTTATTCTGTTTTTAGTATTTGTTGTTATAGCGGCAACAGAAATACATCATCTGTGAAATTTTCAACTGTGTAACTATCACGGTTCAAGCTACTACAATCTGTCAAATTTATTTAATAGATTTTCAACTTTATGGCTAAAGCATAAGGTTCAAAGTTGATTGGGAAAATTTGACAGTTTCGGGTAGCTTGATGTGCTGACGTCTGTACACAACAACAGTTTGTTTTAGTGTTGTCATCACAAAAAATATTTATTACTTTCAGGTACTCCGAAATCCAGATATCAGCAGGCAGACAGTCAGTATTTAACACCTCAAAATACAAAGAATCAGAAAAAATCAAAACTTACACAAATCATCTAAAACGTATCTGTTATACCATAAAAGATGTATCCCAGAACCCATCAATGGCGACCGATTATAACGAAATCGATACTGTAGGCTTCATATTCCTAATCGATCCATCGATACCAGAATTCGATTCGACTAAACAACCGTTCCATAATGTATTTCTCGCTGACGCTGATAAAAATATGATTTGTATCAATTTTTGGGGTGGCTTAAAAAAGTATGGTTATCAAAATGTTTTAGATACTGGCCAGATAGTTTATTGTGCGAATTTGCAGAAACGAGCTGGCAACACTAGGAAAAGTATACCGCAGTATAGAGTGACAGAGTTCTCCTACTTTACGAAAACACCTAAGAATGAAAATGCTAGAATTTTAGTTGATGATTTGAGTAAAAAGTTTCTGAGTTTGGATAGACGAAAGTTCTGTGAAGACTGTGTTGTATTGAAAAATAATTATGCTGTAATCAAACTCAACAATGAAAATATTTCTCCTTATAGATTTAATACCAGTGACTTTAATATGTCCAAAAATAAAATGTTCATAGATTCGCCTTTAACAAGACCGAATAAACCAGATGACAATTTCAACCTTACTGGTTTAGATTTTGAGTCGACTTTCAGACAAACAGACACGCAGAATTTATCCGAAGAAGTCTTGCAAAGGAAGAAGAAAGTCAACGAAAAAATTGCCAGATTAAAAATGTATGGAGAACCTCCTCCTTTATCAACTATTCATATAAGAAACAGATCGAAAAACGCTTCCAGTTCCTATAAAAGTCCTCTAAATTCTAACAACAATAATCCAAAAATTATACTCGAAAAATCTAAAAGCCAAAGTGCCAAGTCAAAATCTGACAGTTCTGTAAATGTTGCCAGCGTAAAAGAATCTCCCGAGAAGTGTGGAAATTTAAGTGATTCTGATGTGGTATGTAGTCCGGTACTTATGAATAGGACTTATGTGAAAAGTGTGAATCCTGTGAAAATTAACTTTGATGTGAAAGATAATAATGATGGTAATGTTGATCATTTTGCTGAGGAATTCGATGGGAGTCCGCCTTTGAGCTTAGATTAGGTCTATAGTCGAGAATTTGAACACGTATTAAATTCTTCCAAGCTATAGCTTAGTTTTTACCGTTTTGCTGTCTTCTACTAGCTGGTAGCATAAAAAAAATGATTTTTTTAAGCTTTTCTGTATTTAAGTAATCTATACAAATAAAGAAAATTTAAGCTTGTGAATAAAATTGAACAGTCGGTATAACTAAATTCATTTTATAGTATATGCAAAAAACAATTTATGAAATTTTTGTCTGTTCCGGCTAATCTCCGAAACGGCTTGACCAATTTTGACGGGAATTTCTCTGGCAGATAGTTGATGTTATTACGAGTAACTTGGGCTACTTTTATTTTAGAAAAATTTTTAGGGTTCCGCGCAAAAAAATAATACTATGAAATCCAATTGGTTTTCAGACATACACGCGAACGAAGTCTTCAAAATTGGTCCAGTCGTTTCGGAGATTAAATTTAACAGACAGACAAAAAAATTAATAATTATTTTTTTCTTTATAAGTACCATATATTTTTTCATATAATATGTATGCATTTAATAGCAAGCTGTTATTTTGACATGACAACCAGACACTTCAATTTTATTTATTTGTGTAGATGTTTTAGAAAACCTATTAACTGTATTTTAATAGTAGCACTAGTAAAATTAAGGTCTTCCTTCACATTAAATCCTCCAAAATCTCTTAAAATCTGTAAATATTTGTGTGCTTATAATACTTGTACAGTGTGACACAAACTTTATGGCTGCTGAGAATACGAGGCGAGTCGCTGCGCAATAAGAAATTCACGTGTCAATATGAGTTTATGGAAAAATAACTTTAAATCCTACACAATAAAATTCAGTTTACGCTACAACTTTAAGCATTTTTATAACTTTTTCAATAGTGCTAGGCACTCTGAAATCCACTTAATTAGCATTAAAATACAGTTCATATTTGTTTAACTTGAAATAATATTAATTTGAAACGTAAGTTTGAATATACTAGGAATGTTGCTAACTATATAATAATTATTATTTCCACTTATTTGCCACGGGACCACTTCAAAGCTACCATAAAGTTTGACGCTTAAGGTGAATGGGTAGTTGAGACCGCGAAATTAAAATTTTCTTATTTTTTTCCAATTTGCAGGTCAGTGTCAGGTTGTATCTTGATCAAAATATGATTAGCGACAATATGTAACAGGTACATATTTAGAAAAAATAATCATTAGAATCAATAATACATCTTTCTAAGTTAGATTTTTACCATTAACACTTTTCCATAAGAGATTGGTGGTTGGTGGTAGAAATCTAACTTAGAAAGATATATTAATGATTCTAATGATTATAATTCTGTAAATATGTACCTGTTATTGTCGCGAATCATATTTTGATCAAGATACAATCTGACACTGACCTGCAAATTGCAAAAAAAGTAAGAAAATTTGAATTACGCGGTCTACCACTATCCATTCACCTTAATACTATATCGTTGGAGAAGTCTATGTGATTAAATAGTTTTAAGAACAATCATTATGACCGAAAAATTCGAATTTTTATAGAAAAAAAACTTATATGCTATTAAAATTTTGCAGATTTTTTAATTATCCAATAATTCTGTGATAGTACGAGAGGGTGCCATTATTGTTAAATACATGTATAACATTGTAAATATGTAAATTGTTGATTAAAACCTTTTTATTATTAAATAAAATTGTTTTTGTTTTTAGACTTATTTTATCCATTGCTGCAATCTGCATTCGCGACTTATTTGCCAAAAATGTAAACAAATTACCTATGAGTTTATGGAAAAGTAACTTTAATTCCTACACAATAAAGTGCAGTTTACGCTACAACTGCAAACATTTTTATAACTTTTTCAATAGTGCTAACTGCTAGTCACTCGAGATCGTCACAATAATAAAGTTTGTTTAACTTGAAATAACATCAATTTGAAGCTTAAAATATTTGAATAGACTTTACATAAACTCGTGCTCCCCATGGGGGTAAGGCAGAAACTACAGGACGCCACCCGCTACTATTCTTCATACTCATTTTGCTTAGTTTATTATCAAAAAATGCTTTTATTATTTATCTTGATTTATCATTCATGAAAATAATTAAACAAATTCAAATTATTTTGACACCCTCATCATCATCATCATCATCATTTCAGCCGAAAGACGTCCACTGCTGGACATAGGCCTCCCCCAAGCACTTCCACTTCGACCGGTTCTGTGCTTCTCGCATCCAACGGGTTCCTGCGGCCTTCACAAGGTCGTCGGTCCACCTTGTGGGAGGCCTTCCAACGCTACGTTTTCCGGTACGTGGTCGCCACTCCCGAACCTTTCCGCCCCATCGGTCATCTGTTCTGCGAGCAATGTTCCCTGCCCACTGCCACTTAAGTTTGGCAATTCTTCGGGCTATGTCTGTTACCTTGGTTCTCCTGCGGATATCCTGATTCGATCACGCAGGGAAACTCCAAGCATAGCCCTCTCCATTGCCCCCTAATTTGTAGATACTCCAGATTTTTGCCCCTTCGGCGACCGAACGTACAGTGGTGGATCCGGCGCGTACCCGGCGATCGCTTGCCAGGAAAACTACGCCCCGGTACATGTACAAGCTAACATACACGGATATACACTTCGCCGCCGGGTACCCGGCACGGGCTACCCGGTAACCGGGACGTATGGAAAGGCACTTAAACAAAATTAATAATAATTTAGTTAATGTATAATAGTACTTAACTTGGAACCAGTGGTAGCCCAGTAGTAGCGGCCCCGAGTTACGAGTTGTGGGTCGTGGGTTCGAACCCAGACAGGCACTTTACCATTGTATAAATCGTTTCACCACCACTGCACTCAAAACGGTGAAGGAAAACATCGTGAGGAAACCGGCATGTCCTAGAAACAAAAATTCGAAGAAATGTGACATCTACCAACCCGCACTGGGCCCGCATGTTGGATTACGGCTCACTCCCTCTCACCGAGAGAAGGCCTCTGTCCCAGCAGTGGGAACATTATACGCTGATAATGCTAATTTATAAGATTAGAAACTCACTTTAGGAACCGGCGAAATAAAGATTAACCTGTAGGATTTAGGGGACGCCCTAGAAAGAAATAATAGTGACGTTATTGGTGATGTTTTTCGGAAAGGTCAGGTGCGTAATACTCGTCACAGGCGCGCATGACCAGATGAACGTACACGGAGGCGTTATTTATGTGCCTGTAAGTATAAATTAAAAAATTATTCATGTTTCATAGTAAATGACAGGGCCCATTGTTGCACTTCAAACGTTTTGCAGCTCAATCCAAAACATTGCGAAATACGTACTCTCCTTAAAATAATTATGCGCTTATACTTGATTCCAGTTACCCCTTTAAAATACTCTGTGATTCCATTTGCACAAGGAATATACTCTACTCTCTAACGAGAGCATTCCCATTATAAGGAGTAATAGTGTTCTGTGCATTATAATTTATAAACTGACCACCCTAGCTGTCACTTCAAGGTGACCTTCAAAGCGAGCAAGTTTGACGTTTTGTAACCTACAAAAATTATTTTCATTTGAATTCCCTACCCGCGCAGACATGCACTATGCGGTAGTATCGTCGTAAATACCTTCGTCAATCAAGGAATTGTGAAAAAGTATCATAAAAACAAGTTTTTAGTGTGATTTTAAGTGATAAAAGTGCCTATTCCAGCTTCCGGCGTATCGCACCAACTTTTTTTTAATCGGTAAGTATTTATTACTTTTTATTTTCTTACACGTCGTTTCATACAGCCGATCGGTATTCGGCGTGGTTAAAAATAGTTTCTTTTTAACTATTGCGTCTGTCGTAAACACGCAGATAAGAATGAATAAATTAACTGAATATTTTATTTTAAATTCGGCGTCAATTATTTATTCGGACGAGAATTACTTTAATTTGGTATTAAAATTCGATCATTTAGGCCGTAAATAAGGCTCCACAGAGTAGCAACAGTATTCGACACGTAAATTCAAAAATTAAAAAAAATTATTGAGTTTTGTTTTCAAAACAATTGAATCTAGTTAGAATTTAATTACGAAATGACATTTGATAACATGTAAGTAGCTTAATTTCAGCATATAAAAATATTGGCATTAAAAGTTAAAGAGATAGATCAATGAAACTACAGATGGATTTTATGAAAGATGACATGTCTAGAAATAGGGTGAATACTGAGAGGATGACTGATAAAAATCAAACCGTGTCTGCCCAAAGTAAGTTGGGATTTACCATTGAATACTATGCCCATAAAACAGAACCTCACACAAGACTCAAGCATTACTTAAAACTAGTTTCAACCCATCAAATGGCTTAAACTAACATTGAAATCAAAATAGTTTATTTGAAACTTCAGAACTTAGGTGCACGGTTCCAATTGGTTGTTTAACATAAGATATGGCAAGAAACTCCACAGTTACTCTTTTAAAAATAACTGGCTTTTACAATTTAATTGATCACTAGCTTCTGCCCGCAGCTCTGTCTGTGTGGAAGCCAACAATACCATAAAATATATACTATGGCACTCGGCAACAGATACACTTTGTATCAGTGAAAGAATTTTTTAAATCGGATGAGTTGTTTTGGTGATTGTACTTCCTTCATCCCATACACAAAATATGCGCATTGACATGGAGTTTAAGACACCAGCCCCTATTACCTCGTTCGTCCAAACTACAAATTTTAGCTCTCTATAACTTACTAGCTGCGCCCCGCGGTTTCACCCGCATAAGTGTCGATCCCGTAGGAATATCGGGATAAAAAGTAGCCTATGTTAATCCAGGGTGTCAGCTACCTCCATACAAAATTTTATCAAAATTGGTCCCGCCGTTTGAGAGTGAAGAAATAACAAACATATAAACACACCCCCACACACTCACAAACTTTCGCCTTTATAATATTAGTGTGATAGATCGGAACCAGTGAATAACTGGATAATCCTTTATTTACCTATTTATAAAAGATAATAACTTCACGGAGACCGTGGGTTGACCTGGACTCCTTTAATAAAGATTTTTCTTAGACTTTAGACTTCAACCTAAATAACGCAATGAATGTTGTTGAACTGTCAAAATAAAACCCATTGCTACTGATAGTGTGTTACGCAATTACCCTGTTGATCGATCGACCTGTGCGGCTGTTACAAAATACCTACCTATTAAATATGAATGTTTTTTTCATCAAGATATGCCTTAAAATACCTACTCGTAACTTAAAATCGTCATCACAGATTTCATTGAACTCAACGTTCAAGTATAACGCGATAACTGTTGCATAATGAGTTCTTATCGTTCTAAAAATGGACACTAACGTATTGTTGAGGTAAAATACTAATACTCCTGTGGCGACATCTACATCGCCACATGAAAACTACACGGTATCATACTGACGCGATGACGTCACGCAAAATCCTGCATCGCGCAAGCAGAGTTTACCGCGCAACCTTAAATACTACTACTACTTCGTGTGCGTTACTTTTTAGTTGTTAGTGTAATTATAATGTTGTATGTATTTATAGTATTTTTAAGTTATATTAATATTGTATTGTATGTGTTTATATGGGCTCTGATGCCTGAAATAAATGGATAAATAAAATAAATAAATACAAAATACAACGTCTCGGCATCAATGGTCGGGCTGGTTGCCAACCAGACACAACACCCGTCTGGTCGAAGGATCCTCCCTTTCCTATGGAGGATGAGTGAACTTTACACCCTGTTCCTCATACCTCTATACTCCTATTGGGCTATGAACGCCTGGTGCTTTCGAGTTTATTACGAAGCGTTAAGGTAGCCTGCGATTTTTTTTAATTTTTTTTGCAATTTGCTGGTCAGTATTAAGTTGTACGTTGATTAAAATATGATTCGTGGCCGTACCAAAAATGTATTTACTGAATTATAATCATTACAGTCATCAACACAACTCTCTAAGACCAAGTATTCCCACTGAATGACTATTTCATGAAATCTTGACATTTTGGGATTATACCTAACAAGTTGTATTGTATTACTGATTCTAATGAATATAATTCTGTAAATACATATTTGTTATGGTCGCGAATCATATTTTAATCAACGTAAGTACCTACAACTTTTTTTTATTTTTTTCGGATGGGAAATCATCAAATGACTCCTCCCGCTCTGGATGGAGCGGAAGGGAGTGTCAGACTCTTACTGACTAAAACCCACCCGTGTTCTTTCCTTAGCCCTTTATGTTCCGGGCCAGCGGTAACCCTTTCGGACAATCCCGCTGACCCAGCAGGCTTCGGCCCTATGGGGCCCCTCCTCGATGCTGACATCTCTTTGAGGCGCGCGTGGAACACATACGCGCCGTCCGGCACGGGCCTGGTCCTGATCGGACGGTGAGCTACCAATTACTCTCCGCCCGTAGGCCCGCGCCTACGGTGGCCAGGAGTCGTCCCGTGGCTCCCGACGCCCGGAGCGTCTCCCGCGGCGGCTGGGACGGGAGGCTCTCTTCCTTCTGTCCATTATAGGCGTCATTTTATGGCATGTCCAACCAAATCACATAATTTTTCTCATCTAAATATAAACCAAATCAAGAAATATTGACCTACTGTTGCCATCTGTCCTCTTATCTGTCATATCTCTAACTCTGCTAACCCCGCGAAGGAAGGACCTTGAAGATACCACTAACAATAACAAACTCATGTCAACACGAATAATTATGTTTTTGCCTACCCACGAGCGATTGTAGAGCGCACAGGATTTTCAACTGTCGGTATTGGGTCGAGCATTGAGAATCCAACGGAGCGTATTGCAGCGCGTCAAAAAAGCGTGCTGTTGGATTTCCAACTCTCGGCGCTGAGCATTCCGTTGAAAATCCAGCGAACGAGGGTTTTGATGTGACGTTTGTAAAGTAAGCGAGTGTGTGTGTATCAGGGATGACGAACATTTTGACGTAAGCGTGGCTATTTTAATTTAGAATAAAAAAGTTTTAGTTTAAGCCGAAAGCGCCAGGGTAGCCCGCGAAATTCAATTTTGTTTAGGTTTTTTGCAACTTGCTGGTCAGTATTAAGTTGTACGTTGATTAAAATATGATTCGCGACTGTAACAAATATGTATTTAAGTCATAGATATCCGTGATTTAATTACAGAATTATAATCCCGTATAATCCTTTGTGTCCGAGTCTCACTCGCACTTGGGCAGTTTTTTTGAACTTGCGTTCTTCTTGTTGCGTAGAGATGTTGGAGAATAATCACTCGGAATGTTAAAAATATTTTCATCCATATTTTTTTAACTTGCTGAAATTCCAAAAAAACTGGCCAAGTGCAAGTCGCACACGAAGGGTTCCGTACCACAAGGCAAAGACGCCGAAAAAAACACGTTTGTTGTATGGGAGCCCCCCTTAAATATTTATTTTATTTTAATTTTATTATTTATTTATAAAGTAAAAATACAACTGAGTATTTTGTGAATATTTCAAGTGCCTATCTGTTGCCATTATTGATATCGAGCAAAATAGGGCAAAAAAATCGCGTTTGTTGTATGGGAGCTCCCCTTAAATATTTATTTTATTTTGTTTTTAGTATTTGTTGTTATAGCGCCAACAGAAATACATAATTTGTGAAAATTTCAACTGTCTAGCTATCGCGGTTCTTGAGATACAGCCTGGTGACAGACAGACGGACGGACGGACAGACAGCGAAGTCTTAGTAATAGGGTTCCGTTGATACCCTCTGGGTACTGAACCCTAAAAATAGGGTTAGCTAGCACGTGATCAACTTTGAACGACTTTAAACTACTTTGTCTAAGTAAATATCATAAAACAAATAATTGCTTAGATACCTTCATCAACCCTGCTGCCTGCCACATTCCGCTTCTAATCGTAGATTTTCTCATAATAAAGATGTTTATATTTCCTTTATCGCATGAAGAATAGAAATAGAATATGTTTATTTCGCATAAAATATGGTACCGAACGCCAGCACATCAATCTACACGAAACTGTCAAATTTTCCCAATCAACTTTGAACCTTATGCCTTAGCAATAAAGTTGAAAATCTATTAAAGAAATTTGACAGATTGTAGTAGCTTGATGTGCTGTCGTCTGTATCCAAGTGGTTTTAAATATAAATAGTTTCATGCCGAAAACATTTTTTCGCGTGCCACCTGTTAGTAGGTACTTACACTAAGTTTATTGTGCACATAATAAACATACATTAAACATCTATGTATGACATAATAAGAAAATAGCATGAGGTATGTCAGCGTAGTTGTCAAAGACATCATTATCATCAGCCTATAGCAGTCCACTGCTGGACATCATAGGCCTCTCCTATTGCACGCCATTCAACTCGACTTTCGGCTCTCATCCAGCTGCTACCAGCCATCCTGCGAAGATCGTCGCTCCACCTAGCCTGAGGTCGAGCCCCATCATAGTTATTGTTTAACAATATTATGTAAAAAATCAGTAAAATTTTTAACAGCTTTTACTTATCTTAAACTCAAACTCAAAGCATTTATTTCAATTAAACCTTGTACAGGCACTTTTGAATAATGTCAAAATTAAATAGTCTGTCAACTTTGAACCTTATTCCTTAGCAATAAATTTGAAAATCTATTAAGTAGCTTGATGTGCTGGCGTCGTCAATAGTCAGAAAGTTGAAGCTAGTTGCCCATTCCAAAACTTAGATCTCTATGGAGAAGAACGGGCAAGAAACTCCATGGACACTCTTTTAAATCAAGATATTACAAAATCCTGGCTACATTTTTCCTGTTGCTTCTATGTGAGAACAATGTAAAAAAAAAGACAAATGAAGAAACAATTTAAAATATAAGATTAAAAATAAGCCTCCAGTCTCAACCGACAGCGCCCGTTCACGAACATGACGCGTGGATCAGCACTAGGGAATGCAAATCCGTTCTGTTTCAAAATCCGGATTTTTAAGAACGGATTTTTGGTCCAAACCGGATTATCCGGATATTACGGATTTTTCATGAAAATAAACAAATCTACCCATATTAGTTGGTTAATATGGTATTTCTTATATTTGTGTAAATGGATTAAAATAAAAGCACACGAAAATCACATCAAACGATTTTTTAAATTTCTTGATTTGGAATTATTCAAACTATCATCATTAAATACCATAATTATGATGGTATTGCTATAATATGTACTTATTCTTATTAAAATAATTAGTCTGTGTCTCGCGTGCTAAGTAACGATGATAAAATAATTCATCATCATCATTTCAGCCGAAAGACGTCCACTGCTGGACATAGGCCTCCCCCAAGCACCTCCACTTCAACCGGTTCTGTGCTTTTCACATACAAAATTAAAGGCTCCAAGGTCTCTGCTAGAGATTAATGGCCAGAGCCAGCTTAGGAAACTAACGACCGATTATGACAGGATCGTGTCCGCCAAACCTGTGCTGTTAAGAGAGATCGAGAGGTTCTATGGTCAGTTATACAAATCAACAAGTAACCCTGTTACAAATCTGGCAAACTACCCAAGAACTAGATTTACCCAACACTACACCGAAGACATCCCGGACGTCAGCCTGTACGAGATGAGGATGGCTCTGAAGCAGCTCAAAAACAACAAGGCGCGAAGTGATGACGGAATTACGGCCGAGTTCGTGAAGGCCAGCGGAAAACCCGTTTCTAAGGCCTTTCAGAAGCTGTTTGGCGATTCACACACGGCACCGCGCACCGTCGCGGAGGGCGGTGGCGGTAAGGCGGATTTCGTAGCGGTGCTCCGCGCGGTAAGGCGGTTTACGCGCCTGTCCGCGCGGATGGATTTAACACGGTTTGACCAGTTTGTTCACTTTTTCATCATTTTTAAATTGCAACACGTACTGCACCCACGACGATCCGCGCGGTTATGCGGCGCCCCGTGTGTGAGGCGCCGCCTCACCGCGCGGACGGCAGCGCGGAGGGGCGGTGGCGGTGAAAGCACCGCTCGACTGCGCGGCCAGGCGGTGTACGTGTGTTAGGCATCTACGGATTTAATAGAGACCAATGCGACATGAGATCCGCTTCACCGCCCTCCGCGGCGGTGCGCGGTGCCGTGTGTTAATCGCCTTTGGTTCCGTCATACTCGAGAGTAAATCACTACAGGCATGAAACAGAGGTGTGGTGATACTTTTCTTTAAGAAGGGCGACAATGCCCTTCTTAATAATTATAGGCCCATCTCACTTCTGAGCCATGTGTACAGTCACAAGTAATAATATGTCAACACTTGGCCACTTTCAACTGCGATTTTTTCGTAAAATAACAAATGCAACGTTGAAATACGACACTTTACATAAACCTATGGGTTCGAAAATACTATGTTCGTAATAACATAAAATTTCATTAAAAAATAAAGGAGAAAATTGGCTTTGAATAAAGCCAAGTGTATTCATATTTTTGCTCGTGACTGTACAAGGTGTTTTTGAGAGTCATCACGAACCGTCTCGCGCGCAGGTTTACACCACATATATACGCTGCGACTGGTTATACAGTAGACCGAAGAATATAACCTACCTCTCTGCTTAGTTTGTGGACTACGAGAAAGCCTTTGATTCGATCGAGACATGGGCTGTACTGCAATTTCTTCAACGGTGCCAGATCGACTATCGGTACATCGAGGTGCTGAAGTGTCTGTACGAAAACGCTACTATGTCAGTCCGACTCCAGGATCAGACCTCGAAACCTATCCTTCTGCAGCGAGGTGTGAGACAGGGAGACGTTATCTCTCCGAAATTGTTCACCAGTGCACTGGAGGATGTCTTCAAGGTTCTGTACTGAAAAGGGGCTGGCATTAACATCAATGGCGAGTACATAACCCACCTTCGGTTTGCCACCGATATCGTAGTCGTGACTGAGACCATGGAGGACCTCGGTATAATGCTCGATGACCTCAAAAATAATAAGGCATCTAAAGTGCTGTCGTTTAATCTGCTGCGAATTCACATAATTCATGCTGCGGAAAAAGCACGCTCTGATACGGCGCTTGTAGGCGGAATGCACTCTGAAGACACTTGTAAGTGGAATGAACGGAATGATCAAGGACGCCTCACACACTTTCTCGACCCGCGTCCCGCGCCCTGCTCGCTTCCCCCAGAGCCGAAACGATTTTTTTGTTACAATTTCTTAAAAATTTAATTATTCAAAAAATCCGGATTCGATTTTCAAATCCGGATTTGGAAGTCTAGTAAAAATGTGCGGATATCCGGATTTTTCGGATTACGGATAATCCGGATTGCATTCCCTAATCAGCACCATCCAGCTCAACCATTTTGTAACGTACTTTCTGAGGCACGGAGATGAGTCTCGATATGGTCACTCATCCACGGACTGACCTCGATGTTGTAGTAAAAAAATGTGGTAGCAGTAGCACTAATGTTTTGATCGGTTTATCACCACAAAATAGTTTATCTAACTAATACATTGGCCGCGTAATCTTGAACTTGTCTTGTTATTTGTACGATGATAACATTATTTGTTACTTACTACATACAGAGGGCAGGATAGTATTTGAACACGAGCTTGTTCATGAACGCAGAACAGATGGCCAATGGGGCCGCGAGTTTCTGAGTGGCGACCGTGTACCGGAAGACGTAGCTTTGGAAGGCCTCCTACAAAATGGCCCGATGAACTGGTGAAGGTCGCAGGAATCCCGGCCTCAAGATGGCCCAAGGAACTGGTGAAGGCCGCAGGAATCCGCTGGATGCGAGAAGCACAAAATCGGTCGAAGAGGCATTGCTTAGGGGAGGCCAGGTCCAGCAGTGGACGTCTTTCGGCTGAAATGATAATGGTCATGAGTACTTGCTACAGCAAAAATATCGTCAAACTTTCTCATTCCGGTTTGATCCGCTTTTTCTTTTGTTTTTGATCCTGAAGGTTCGTCAGCAACAAAAATAAGTACAGGGCTTATTGAAACAACGAGATACTGTTACTTTATTTTATCTGTTGTAATGGAATGGATGTACATGAGATAATCATCTACTCGTAAACTAATACTAATGATAAAGCTGAAGATTTTGTTTGTTTGATTGAACGTGCTAATCTCTGAAACTACCGATCGGATTTGCGGAAACTTCGAGTGGACGAAGTCGCGAGTAGAAGTTAGTACAAGATATAAATAAAAGTTGTGGAACAGATGCTAAGTTGTTCGAAAAAAGGATTCTAAGTATACTTTTGAAACAACTCTGGCCGCATTGGTAGCTAATACTTCGATAGCAGATCATCATATCATCATAATCAGCCTATAATGTTCCCACTGCTGGGACACAGGCCTCCTCTCGGTGAGAGGGAGTGGGCCGTAATCCACCACGCGGGCCCAGTGCGGATTGGCAGATGTCACATGTCTTCGAATTTTTGGTTCTAGGACATGCCGGTTTCCTCACGATGTTTTCCTTCACCGTTTTGAGAGCAGTGGTGATGAAATAATTTACACAAAGTAAAGCGCCTGTCTGGGTTCGAACCTACGACCTACAACTCGTAAGTCGCGGCCGTTACCACTTGGCCACCACTGTTCTCAATAATATTTACCTTCAAATAATGGTTCAGTCTCGCTAACGCTTCAATGAATATGTCGGCTCCAACCTTTTTGCAAGATTTATCCAAAAACTCAAGTCATATCTTCGCCAAAATAAAAATTTTCTGCGTTTCAGTTTTCGCGAAGTTCCCCCTATAACCTCAGTCCCCCACTGAGGTTATTAGGGGGTCTTAAGTTTATACAGAGTTATTGGTAAAACATTAACAACCTCTTAAGAGGTCATTGTACTCATCATTATGAACAACTTTTACTATGGGACCAAACCTGAAATCGCGAAAAAAAAAATCAGCTGTGCCCTACATTTTGACGAGTTATACGAACATAAATGTAGGGAACAGCTGATTTTCCTACACAAGGTACGATCTTTAATCTTATCATGACAGCGATACGATGTTATCACACGTTGTATGACTAGAATATCATTTAAATTGTACTGATAGAATCAAATGCGCTTACTGTGCTTATACTAAAGTCAGTAGTCATGAATCGGAAGTAAATAGTTGAGCGACTTATTGGTTACCAGAAAGACCACAGAAGGGCGCGTGTATATGACCATTTATAAACTCAAACTCAAAGCATTTATTTCAATAAATTAAACCTTGTACAGGCACTTTTGAATTGTCAAAATTAAATAGGTAGTCTGTCAGTTAGTCAGAAAGTTGAAGTTGCCCATTCCAAAACGTAGTACAGACGCCAGCACATCAAGTTACTACAATCTGTCAGATTTCTTTAATAGATTTTCGACTTTATTGCTAAAGCATAAGGTTCAAGGTTGATTGGGAAAATCTGACAGTTTCGGGTAGATTGACCTGCTGGCGTCTGTACAAGTGAATAGATAAGTCCCTTATCCTTGTTCATCCAAATCCTGAGAGCATTTTAAGAATCGGAATCACCCTGAGTCAATCTATCAAGCAGGGCAAGAGAATTTTCTCCTATATTGATGAAACAAGCATTTTTCACCGCTCTTGGTGACTTTGTGTTGGAGTTTCTTGCCCGTTCTTCTCCAAAGAGATTTAAGTTTTGGAATGGGCAACTAGCTTCAACTTCCTACCTGACCGACTATTTAATTTTGACAATTCAAAAGGGCCTGTACATGGTTTCATTGAAATAAATGCTTTGAGTTTGAAGTTATACATGGTCATATACGCGCGCCCTTCTGTGGTCTTTCTGCCTGTAATTATTTTTGTTTAACGTATACGGTCCCACTGCTGGGCATAGGCTGCTCCCCAAATCCTTCCAGGAACTCTTCCCGCGCCACCTCGAACCAGCCCTCGCGGTACGCGTCCAGGTCATCTTGACACCGCTTTCTGGGCCGGCCTCGGCGGCGCCGTCCTTCTTCAGGCAACCATTGTGTGGAAACTTTTGCCCAGCGGTCATCCTGATCATGATCATGCGGCTGATGTACCCGCCCAATTCTATTTGAGCCTGGCAGCCTTCTTGCCTACGTCTGTTATTACCGTTTTGGAACGCAGCATGGTGTTCCAGAGATGTCAGCAGCAGAGAAGGGGCCCCTTAGGGCCGAAGCCTGCCGGGTCAGCGGGATTGTCCGAAAGAGTTACCGCTGGCCCGGAACATAAAGGGCTAAGGAAGGAACATGGGTGGGTTTTAGTCAGTAAGAGTCTAACACCCCCTTCCGCTCCACCCAGAGCGGGAGGGGTCATTTGATGATTTCCCATCCTAAAAAAAAAAAGCATGGTGTTCCGAATTTTGTCCTGTCTTTACACCCAGAATGCTACGCTCCATGTCGTTCTTTGGCCAACGCCAAGGCGGAACTTTTGCGACCAACTTGACTAACTAACTTGTAATTGGCTTTTACCTTGGCCAGAGGCTAAGCATCGCCATACAACGTGGTACTGCCGCCAGTCTCTTGGGTACATTACCAGTCGACTCGACACTGATGCGGTTGAGTTTTTCGACGCTATTTTCTAGTTTCTGTACTTGTAATTATAGTTTCTCGATTTATTTCCACACATTATCAATAAGTACCTATATTATGTGTGTCTCTTATCAGGAGTTACTTATTCATTGAGGTTCATTTTACTACAGCTTATGTCACATAAATATGTTATCTTTGTGTTTTATCTCGTTACTACTATCAACTTGTGAAATATCTGGCATATTTTAAAATTAATTTGTCACTATTTAAACGGGGAACATTTTGGGGGGGTTGGGGTTTGCCATAATCTCCACGCTTGGCAGGAGGGTTGGCGATCGCAGTATGGTGGAATGCACAGAGAACGCTGCTGCCCATTCTCCGGTACGACCCTTAGTCGCCTTTTACGACACCCACGGGAAGCATGGGCCTCCCACAAGGTGGACCGACAGGCCGCAGGAACCCGTTGGATGCGAGAAGCACAGAACCGGTCGAAGTGGAAGTGCTTGGGGGAGGCCTATGTCCAGCAGTGGACGTCTTTCGGCTGAAATGATAATGATGATGATGAAACGGGGAAGAAATCGGCTTGCCCAGAAACAAAAGTTCAAAGACATCTGACATCTACCAACCTCCACTGTGTCCGCATGGTGGATTGCGGCCCACTCCCTCTCACATCTCCACCTTCCGTCCGGATACAACTTCCGGAGATGTCCGGCTTTTTGGTCCCTCGTCAGGACTTTGTCCGGCGGCGTCGTCATTTGTCCGGACTTTTTACTCATGAGGATTTTTAGTTAGCCATAAAAAACTCTTAAAAACTTCCTTGTCTAACGTTTTTTTTTTTTTGTGGATGGGATATCATCAAATGATCTCTCCCGCTCTGGGTGGAGCGGAAGGGAGTGTCAGACTCTTACTGACTAAAACCCACCCGTGTTCCTTCCTTAGCCCTTTATGCTGCGGTAACCCTTTCGGACAATCCCGCTGACCTTGCCTAACGTCTTACATTATATTGTTCCTGTACGTGTTTATTCATCACAAAATGTTACATGATATTTATGCAAATGCACAGCAACACGTGTTTGGCTGTTGTCCAACTGTCTTCGAACGGACTTCATATTGTGACCGTCGCAGATGTGTGGGTCGCTATGTGGGTGTGGTCAAATGTAGATGAGTGAGAAGGTCCGGTTGATTTGGTCATTTGTACAGGGTGGCACTACTGTTACCATGGACTGTTACATTACAAAAAAAAACTGGCCAAGTGCGAGCCGGACTCGCACACGAAGGGTTCCGTACCACAAGGCAAAACGCCAAAAAAAACACGTTTGTTGTATGGGAGCCCCCCTTAAATATTTATTTTATTCTGTTTTTAGTATTTGTTGTTATAGCGGCAACAGAAATACGTCATCTGTGAAAATTTCAACAGTCTATCTGTCACGGTTCATGAGATACAGCCTGGTGACAGACAGACGGACAGTGGAGTCTAGTCTATGGAACCCTAAAAAAACTGATTCATAATAGGAAAGTGTAATACCTACGTGGTCAAAATGTATGAAACAGCTAATGTTTTTTTAAAAACCGCCGAACAGAATCCATGGTTACACTGCGCGCCGATGTCCCCCTGCCACCCCGTAAATCGTAATGCGTTTTACAGGCCGCGGCAGTAATTTAATATCTCATAATATTATCACATAATCAGCCTATAATGTTCCCACTGCTGGGACACAGGCCTCCTCTCGGTGAGAGGGAGTGGGCCCACAGAGCCGCGAGCCGCCGCGCCGCGCCGCCGCGTGGGTCCAGTTTTGGGCGGGTTGGCAGATGTCACATGTCTTCGACTTTTTAATAGCAGCAGTGGTGGCCAAGTGGTAACGGCCGTGATTTACGAGTTGTAGGTCGTAGGTTCGAACCCAGACAGGCGCTTTACTTTGTGTAAATTATTTCATCACCACTGCTCTCAAAACGGTGAAGGAAAACATCGTGAGAAAACCGGCATGTCCTAGAACCATAATATTATGCCACCAACTTATAAAATACTCGCGGAATGGATGAAAACGCCAAACAGACTAAAGCCTCTACAGCCGATCGATTCTGTAAAAATCTCACCGTGAAAACTTAGGTGAAGTGAGTTTGTTTTTGCTAGGAATTGACACTATTGACAGCTCACTCCACGCTCACTTCACCTAAGTTTTCACGGTGAGATTTTTACAGCATAGCACCACAGTACCTGTAGTTCGCGTGTAAACTTTATGGCGGCTATGAATTGCGCTACTCGCTGCGCAGTACCTCACCCCTCACCCCCGCTGACCCATGAATTTGTTACTGTGCAGCGACTCGCCTCATGTTTCGAGCTGTACCTAGATTATATGAACTGCAGTGACAGTAATGAACTGCTGCATACCTACTCAATTACTCATGCAGTTGTACAGACGCCAGCACATCAAGCTACCCGAAACTGTCAAATTTTCTCAATCAACTTTGGACCTTATGCTTCAGCGATAAAGTTGAAAATCTATCAAAGAAATTTGACAGATTGTAGTAGCTTGATGTGCTGGCGTCTGTACTTCTGTAAATGCTTGTGATATGGTCTCGGGGGCACGTCTGCCTACGTCACAAGCTCAGTTCTGTGCCAATACCAATGTTTGTTGTAGAACGACGTCTTCCGGACACAAACAGATTTTTCGTCGAGGACTGCGCAAATAATAAAATATTGACTGCGTTCCAGTGTTTTTTGAAGGTTGAAGTCCAGACTAAGCAGATGTGACTCGATCTATTAGGCGTTGATAAATGAGACACAATTAATGCTGTTTTTGTTTTTGTTTGTGGCTCTTTTCGGAGTCGGCAGGCTGAGCCAGATCTTTCCGCTGGATTCGATTTTTTTCCCCATTTCTATAAGTAAAATGTGGATGTACAGTACTATAGGCATAAGGCGTGATAATATGTTATGATATCTAAACTAATATTATAAAGAGAAAAGATATGATTTATGATTTTTTGTATGTTTATTTGGTCCTCAGCCCTTGTTGCTAAGTCGCAATGATGACTTGGTGAAGGGCTTTGGTCTTCAGCTCTTGATGCCAAGAGTCGCAATGATGACTTCGTGAAGGGCTTTGGTCCTCAGCCCTTGATGCTAAGAGACGCAATGATGACTTCGTAAAGGGCTTTGGTCCTCAGCCCTTGTTGCTAAGTCGCAATGATGACTTGGTGAAGGGCTTTGGTCTTCAGCCCTTGATGCCAAGAGTCGCAATGATGACTTCGTAAAGGGCTTTGGTCCTCAGCCCTTGGTGCTAAAGCGACGCAATGATGACTTCGTAAAGGGCTTTGGTCCTCAGCCCTTGGTGCTAAGCGACGCAATGATGACTTCGTAAAGGGCTTTGGTCCTCAGCCCTTGGTGCTAAGAGACGCAATGGTAGATGGATAGATAGAAGACTCCTTATTATGTACACCATATTAATTACAGATATAATTGTAGAAATACAAAGGGTGACACAATGGGCGGTCTTATCGCTAAGCGCGATATTTTAAAGACAAACTTTCGATGGATTAAAGAGGGGAAGGAGAGACTATGCTACGGGTAGTCTGTGGTATACAATGCTGATATTTATTTGGCCGGAACAAATATTATAATATCATCAAAATAATTAACACAACATGTTCTCAATATCCACTTATTATTAAAAAAAACATCGTCTTTTAAACGACCGCGGCGTCTGGTTATGTCAACTACGAGTCTTGCGCGCATACCTACATTTGCAATTTATTTTAATGTGAGCTGAGCACACGTCAATACCTACGTTTATTAGCATTTTAATGAGCTGAACGTGGTTTGTGCCCGCACATTGTCGTTAAATTGAGTTTGTGACGGGTAGACGATTTTTCTTACAACACTTATCGACATCGTAATGATAATGACGCATCGGAAAATGTATCGTTTTTCGCATGGGATGAGAGCGTATACGCAGAGAAAATGCTGAAGTATTTTTTATCGTTAATTTGATAATGGACTAAATCATAACAAAGTCAAAGTCAAATCATTTATTTCAAATAGGCACATTAAAGGCACTTTTGAACGTCAAAAAAACTAAATAGAAATGATTCTAGTCGCCCATTCCAAAAGGTAGTTTTCGTATGGAGAAGAATGGGCAAGAAACTCCACCGTTACTCTTTTAAAATGTTTTACAAGGTCTTGTATACATAATATAATTGTATGTGAACACGATGCTATATAATTACTAAATTAAACGAACTTACCTAAGTGAAGTTCTATTGTAATTATACGAAGTGCTTAGTCCTCGATAATTATCCTGATTTACTCTGTAGTTCCACTACTGTCCATCGTGTACACGCGAATATTCAGAGAATAAAATCCTGCAAAAAAAAAAATTTTTTGCTGGCAACTATATCCAGCTTATGTCATTCTATTTAGAGTAATCTGCAAAGAGAGAATTAAAATTACCAGACAATAATTTCCCAACTTCAGTCCCGGGGTCAAAAAACAAACTATGGCCTTGTTTAGGGCTTGGGAGGGAACATAGTATCGAGGACTAAGCACTTCGTATAATTACAATAGAACTTCACTTAGGTAAGTTCGTTTAATTTAGTAATTATACTCATGCTTAGTCCTCGATAATTATCCTGATTTACTCTGTAGATGTTTAGAGAGATGAAGTTGGAAATTATAAACGTCACTTTTAAACAATAAAACATCAAATAACATAAAACCAATCTTTTATTGTACTTAACTGAAATACTTTTCAAAATTTTTAAACTTAATTCTCTTCTAATTATCCCTTAGGTATTATTCACCATACTTCTTTGGCTTAATGTTAATTATAATAATTAATAATATTAATTTATGACTAAATCACATCAGTCTGTATTACAAACAGTCTTGGCAAAATGATATTTATCATTTTCTTTAATCAGAGGTCTATTATAGTGGTTTGCAAAAACTTTTGATCCTACGGACCAACCAGCTGTTTTAAAAATAGTATCTATCGTCACACCTTCTCTACTTGCCATTGAGGTGGATGCATGACGTGTTGAGTGGGGAGTAAATTTTTTAATATCTATGCCACTGTCCATCATGGTTTGTTTCATCCAACGACTAATTGTTTGGTTAGTTACACAATTATGAGGTTTTTTAAAACTAATCAATAATTTTTCTGTATTACCTAACTCTGGCTTCCTCAATTTGTGTGTATAATTTATATAATATTGTAATGTAATCACGGGACAAATCTCAGGTTTCATTTGAAAATAGGGTAACATAATACTTATTTGCTGTTTTCCTGGCATAGATGTTTTTAACAAATCCGTAATTTTTATGTTCACACCTGAATCAATAAATTGAATGTTATTCAGTTTAATTACTGATAAGGTTTGTATTCTTTGTGCACTAGTAAGAGCTAAAAGAATAACCAACTTTTTGGTTACTTTGTCAAGCGATAATTCTTGTAATGGGTACCATCTTTCTATAAATCTCAATACCGTTGATGGATCCCACGTTTCATTGTATTTAGGACGGCTTGGCCGTAACTTAAAGATACCTTTAAAGAACCTCTTAATTTGAGGATCTGTTCCTACTTCAGAATTTATGATCAATGACAATGCAGATCTATTAGTGTTGAGTGAAGTATATGAACTGCCATTGTTAAATTGTTGTGTAAGAAACTCTAATATTTTAGAGATTGAAAAGTCATAGTAATTTTTACCATTACAAAAAATCCACCACTTATGTAGTGCTACTGAATACTGTTTGACAGTGTTATCTGATAAAGAAGATAACATGACTTGAATGGTGTCATCTGGTATCATTTGCTTCTTAAACGCTTCCCTGATAATATGCAGGCCCCCAGGGAAAGGCTCCTGTGCAGAGGATGCAGTATTCTGGAAGGTGACAACAATAAATGGTTTGATGGTTTGAACACTTTAATTTCTGATATGACCATGGAATTAATAAATGGATACCAAGGTTGTGATGGCCACATAGGAAAAACTAAGATGCCCAAAGCTTGATCATCTTTAATTTTTTGAATAGTTTTTGTAATTAATGCAAATGGTGGAAATGCATAGAATAATGGGTAATTTTCCCAATTTACTGTAAATGCATCTATATTTTCTGCAAGTGGATCTCTATGCCAGGACAGATATCTATCACACTTAGTATTAGCCCTAGTAGCAAATAGATCAATGGAAGGATTTCCAAATAATCTCACTATGTCCTGAAAAGCTGCAGGAGATAGTTCCCACTCACAATCAATGTTTTTATTTCTAGACTCAAGATCAGCTTCTATGTTGTCTTTAGATCTTACATAAGATGCAAATATCCAAACTTTTCGAGCTTCACACCACTGCCATATTTCCCGAGCTAGGCAATTAAGATTATCAAATTGAATACCACCCATTCTATTGATGTAAGCGATGGCTGTAGTATTGTCTATACGTAATAAAATTTGGCATGAATTTAAGTCTTTGGCAAAACATTGTAGACCAAGAAAAGCCGCTAAAAGTTCCAAGTAGTTGATGTGATTTTTCTTGTCTTCTTCTGTCCAAAACCCATTTGCTACCTGACCATCACAAAATATTCCCCAACCAGTGCGAGATGCATCTGAATAAATTTCAATTTTAAATTGACAATTTTTTATAGTGTTTTTAGCATTTTTTATACATTTATGCCACCATTGTAAGTCTTTTTTACACTCCATATTTATGTTCATAATTGAATCAAAGTCATTATTGTGTTTAAATAACTCTGCACATTTCTGTTTCTCCAAAATTTTTGTGTATAGGAAACCATAACTCACAGCTGGACAACAAGCTGTTAATGTTCCAATGAGTTGTGCAAAGTCTCTGATAGAACAATGACTCTTATTTAAAAAATTTTTAAGTAATAAACTAATTGAACACCTCTTTCTATCTGTCACGGACAAGGTCATATTCTTTGTATTAATCACAAATCCTAAGTACTCAGCAACTTTTTCAGGTTGGAGATTACTTTTATCCTTATTTATATAAAAACCAAGGCACTCCAAAAGAGTGATAGTTTTATTACAATTTTCTAAACATTCATAATAAGATTCTCCAATACAAATAATATCATCAAGATAAATCACAGATTTAAATCCCCCACTACGTAGATACAATATTACTGGTTTTAGTATTTTAGTAAAAGTCAGTGGGGCAGTACACAAACCAAAGCATAAACAATTGAATTCATAAATGTTGTTTTTAAAATAAAACCTCAAATATCTTTTGTCATAATTGTCCACTGGTATTAAAAAATAGGCATCCTTTAAATCAATTGTGCACATGTAATCATTTTTAGAAATAAGTTTACATAAAGTCCTTAAGTCTTCCATTTTAAAATGTTCTGTATGGATAAACTTATTCAGACACTTTAGATTTAATATAAGCCTGGTACCTCCATTTTGTTTGGGTACAGCAAATATTTTTGATAAAAACTGTCCACTGACAGGTGCACACTTATTAATAACACCCAAATCCAACAACCTATCAATTTCTTTTGATATAACAATATTTTCAGACTCTGAAAATGTACAATTTTTTGGTAATATGTGTTGTGTAGGAATTTCCTTAAATGGAATTTTATATCCCTCTAGCCATAACAAGATAACTTTATCTTGTGTGATCTTTTGCCAACAAGAGTAAAAATATTTAAGGCGGCATGCAAATGTCTTTACCTCTATGTTTGACGTACATGTTTGTGACGGTACATCTTGCCTGATGAGGTCCTCTGCTGTTGCTGCCTCCCCGTCCTTGGTTGATACCTGCCCCCCCTCCCCTGTTTGGCTCGACTCAAATGTGGGGGGGCATTGAAGTTTTCCTTATTTTTGTAATAATATGTTGATTGCTTAGGTTGTGTCTTACGTAGGAAATTGGATTTTTTAAGTATAGTTGGGGCTGCCTTCTTGATTGCATTTGCAGACTTGACATTTTCATTAAACTTTTCACCAAACAGGAAACTGTCCCGTTTTGTAGCATCTGTTGTTTTTATAATGTTTTTGTCCAGGTTAACTGCAACCAATTTCCTCCGAGTACAGGTATCATTATAATGCAAATCACTTAGTAATCTTGAGACATCTGTGAGAATTTCTATATTAGTGTTTTGGTTGGTCTTTATCAAACTATTGACAACAGTTAATACTGCAGACAACGCAATCCCCAACTGCTGTTGGCGGTCCTCCACCCTTTTGTCCCTTTCCTTGATGGGGTCACTCAGCAGACCCTCCAATTCTGAGTTCAATTTTGGAGCATCCAATAATTGTAAATTCTTGGGTACAAGATATTTTTTACATAATTCTTCTTTGATGTCTTTATCCAATCCGCTTGTCAATATGTTTTCCACACGTTTTATTATTTCTGGATGGATGTCATCAGCGTAGGGTTTTTCGGAGCTGGATGGATTTCCCAAGGCCGATAGCACTGTATCATCCAAGTCCATTAAGCCATCTTCCTTTGATTCTTGAGTATCTACAAAATACACAATAATCATTAGACTTACTAAGTCTTATGATACGTGCTATTATGTGTAGAAATCTGTTAAATGTTTACCAATTGTAGGTAATAATAATTTCTCACGAGAGAAACAATATTAAGTAGGTACATGCATATCATAGAACTTCTAGAAATGCATTATATTTTGTGCTTTTTTCCCCAACTTGAGGTTTCGAGATTACCCTCGAGGTCCTGTCGTAACACGAACTTCATGTTACATTTTACAAGGACGCATGCACGTGCACCGAACACAAGCAACATGGCGGACAAATAAAAGCATTTGTTGCATGCAATCCGAATCAATCCTCGTCATCCTGTGGAATTATTCATTCAATAACACACATACATACCTGCGTTTTCTTCCTCATTTACAGTATTAGATGTCTTTTCCTGTTCGGCCTGTAATACTGAATCCAAAGAGGACGTCGATGACGACCTTAGCCGACGTCGCGCTCGAGCTCGCCTACTCAGTTTTTTTTCAATTTTCTTTAATTTCTTCCATAATTTTTCGTCTGGCATTGTTTATTGTTAAAATAGTATAAAAAAAATAAGAATCTTTAAGAAAAATCGATATTTATCTTAAAGCAACGTGCGCTACACGACGCGAAAATAGTGAATGACATAAGCTGGATATAGTTGCCAGCAAAAAATTTTTTTTTTTGCAGGATTTTATTCTCTGAATATTCGCGTGTACACGATGGACAGTAGTGGAACTACAGAGTAAATCAGGATAATTATCGAGGACTAAGCATGAGTATAACTATTATTATAACTATAACTTAGGCGAATCCCACATTAGAACATTTAGAACTTTTTTTTTGTAAAAACAATGCATGCACTTGTTCAGCCAAACTAAACTGTATTTCCTTCCTCACAGGCCAGAATGTCACGCGACAGATCATCAAAGCGGTTCTACAGGGCGGAGTCTACACATGACCTGCTCGCTTATATGGATAAGGGGCAGGCGGCCAGCGATGAGAACCGATGGACGTTCGAAACTGCTTGGGAGGTCGCTAATAAAGGTAAGATGCTGGACTGAACATTTTGTAAAACGTTTGTCGTACGTTCAATCAACGTAAAATTTAATACTGACCAGCAAATTGCAAAAAACGTAAAAAAAATTGAATTTCGCGGGCTACCTTAGCGCTTCCCCCTTAATATTTTGTTCTAAAATGCTCCTACATTTCGAACAAACGTCGCCTGTACCAGTAACCCAATCGTCTATTGTCTATGCCCAGCCAGTGTAAAGTCCTTAGTCCTTGCAAATACTTGTATTACAAGTTTCTTGCTTTTTGTCTTAAAGTTACTAAGATGTGTCCTGAGTTGATGTGGGCCACGGTAATCTGGGTTGTTGGAACATTGTGGATAATTAAATATAGTAATAGTAGATTTTCCTAACATAGCTTTTAGTTACTTCTGTTTCTTGCTTGTTTTATTTAGCCACTTAACCGTCTGAACTCTAAAGGATACTATAGTATCCAAAAAATTACGGTGGTTAGGAAAACCTAGCAATAAATAGACTACGGCCCGCGTGCATCACAAATCAGCCGGTCGATTCTGTAAAAATCTCACCGTGAAAACTTAGGTGAAGTGAATTTGTTTTTGCTAGGAATTGACACTATTGACAGCTCACTCCACGCTCACTTCAACTAAGTTTTCACGGTGAGATTTTTACAGAATATTACTTCTGCCGGTCGATTCTGTAAAAATCTCACCGTGAAAACTTAGGTGAAGTGAATTTGTTTTTGCTAGGAATTGACACTATTGACAGCTCACTCCATGCTCACTTCAACTAAGTTTTCACTGAAGTGAATTTGTTTTTGCTAGGAATTGACACTATTGACAGCTCACTCCATGCTCACTTCAACTAAGTTTTCACGGTGAGATTTTTACAGAATAGCACTACTGCTGGTCGATTCTGAAAAATCTCACCGTGAAAACTTAGGTGAAGTGAGTTGGTTTTTGCTAGGAATTGACACTATTAACAGCTCGCTCCACGCTCACTTCAACTAATTTTTCACGGTGAGATTTTTACAGAATAGCACCGCTGTCATTAGTGTCAAACTCTAGCATCAGATGGAATGACAGCTCACTTCACCTAACTTCTCACGGTGAGATTCTAACGGAATCGATCGACCGGCTGTACATTCGAGGGAATGCGCTAAGGTAGCCCGCGCAATTCAAATGTTCTTACGATTCGTGATCATTAGAATCAGCAATACAACTCCGTGACCTCTCAAGCTCAGCTAATGAGACACAATTGATTTTCTATTGTATCGTATTACATAGGATACAGTTCGCGTCAAATAACTTTGCCGCTCTGAAGCTAGGCTTTTCGCTAGCCGCGCATGCGCGCTGCTGTTTTATTTGTTGCCTACTTCAGAGCGGCAAAGTTATTTGCGTATGCCGCTATTAGCGGCGGATGTGTTGAACTGATCCATTTGTAACAACCAACTTTGTACCTAACATATCCAACGAATAAATGTCTTTGTCTATGTTAGAATTGGCCTCAAAATGTCATGATTTCATTCAATAGGGTAATATGAACTTAGAGAGTTGTATTGATGAATCTTTTATAATTTTATTTAAAAAAAATGGGAAATCCAAAAGTGCACGGCTCTTAATTCTCATTTGATCGTATAAAAAACCATAGATATTATATTAGTTAGTTTTATAAACTGCTTTGAATAAAACAGCCATTTTCAATAGGGTTCCTCCTATGGGTGAAACAAATCTATAAAAAAAAAAAAATGTCTCAATGAATTGATTTTTTCGCAAGCTACAATGTTTTCAGGTTTCACACTTGATTGACGGGAATTTTTTTTTGAATTTTTTTTTTCGATTCTACTGCATTAAATAAATTTTTGAAAAGTACAGAATTAACCTCTATTTAAAAAAAAAAGGTAGTGGGTGATGGTGGCTTGTGGGGGGAGAAAAAATGGTGTTTTTCACCATATATCAAATTTTATAAGGAACGCTTCAGGCCCTCGAACTGAGTGAAATTAATTTCTTGTATATTTCTGTTCCAGTCGGCGGTATCTACACTGTGATCAGATCCAAGGCTTATGTATCTACCGAGGAAATGGGAGAAAACTACTGCTTGTTAGGTAAGGTATTTTTTTAAATAATTTGTGTGTCTTTTGGCTGAATGTTTTAATTTGTCAATTGGCTGATGTCGAATCGATTTAATTTTAAATTGGTCGGTTTGGGGTAAAGGGTATAATCGAGGTTGAATGGTCTGTAACTCTATACCTAATCGACGTTGATCCATATTATCGATCGACTGATCGACCTTAATTGCGGCAAGACACTCATAATTTATCTACTGCAAAATTTTACTGTGGTCTTAATTCATCATAGGTAGATATAGTATGTAAGGTAGATATAGTATACTATGTACATATAAATGACGTCTCAAGCTCCGTTATTGAGACACAATTGATTTTCTATTGTATCGTGCTACATAGGGTATGCGCGGAGCTTGACCGGTTAAGCAGCACCATAGTATTGTTGCGCGCCACAATCACGGAATAGAAAAAACGAGTGGAAGTGCCCTTAGACTTCCTTAGTACGGGAACCAGTGTCGCCAAACTCACACAATTGCAAATTAAAATAAACATTTCAATACACAGAAAACGATGATATAATTGGCTACTAAATATAAATGCAACTTTGGCGAAAAGTTTATTTATTGTTGTTCAAAATTAAGTCTTATTACAACTACTGAATGTTGTTTTTATTTTACATGTCAAAATCAATGAAGTACATTTTTCCATGTATCAATCAAATTCGAGCAATCCCCAACGAGTTCAGCTACTCAACGCTAGAGGGCGCTGTACTAAATTACTCTATTTAGCACGCTAACGTCATTGAAATAGATGTCATATTCGTATGCACCTGTTATCCATTTTTCTACTCAGCTAGGGATGAGGACAAGATATCTATAATTAAATTCAAATATCTCGAAAACGGTGCGTCCTAGGCAAAAAATAACCAAAATTTGATCCCCCCTGTGTTACCCCCGTGCAAGCAGTATCCCAACATGAATTAAGGAAAAAAAAATTTTTTGACCGACAAAAAATTTGAAAAAAAAATTCAAACGTTTTTTTTTTTAATATTTCGCGGGTTTTTTACATCAGTCCTCATGGTTTTCGACTAGAGCAACAATTTCTTTCCAGAAAAGATTTTCATCCGAACCACCATTTTGAAAATATAGAGCGTTTTATATAAAATAAAATTTGGAGGCCCATAATTCGGAAACGGTGCGTCGTAGGACCATGCTTCTTAGAATCTAAATAGTTTCTATGGTCAAGGTTAATTCGAAACTGCAATAAAATTGGGACAGTTTTGAAAAAAAAAAAAACGAAAAGTTTTTTGTCATCGCGCCAGTGCCCCTGGCTACACTTCAACCGGACCCAGTTCTCTACCTGAATTAATAACAATAGAAAACGTATCTACTGGTTATTGAGAATGTTCTCCTTGTTTTTGAATTCGGTTAAAAAGGAAAATGAATTCAATTAGTGTACTCTATTAATAACATTAATATTAAATGTACTTAGGTGATGTCCCGAAACCCCGACATTAGTCCCGAAAAAATATTTCAGTCGTAAGGAAGTCTCAGACTTTCGTCTATGTTCTTCGAAGTTTAGGCAAATAGGCACTACCTATTCCTATCACTGTTTATTAGTATTAGTTCTTTTTGAGGCCTACGTCCAGCTATGAATGAATGATTTTGGTTTATTTGTCAGAATATAAATACTCAAACTCAAATCATATAATTCAATTAATCGAGAAGAACAACAACGAGTACATAATATGTCATGGTAACATAATTATAACGTTTCACTATATAAATACACATTTTATCGTTTTATCGATACCGAACTATTTGAATGTGTCCCATCCCTAATCGAGTAGCGTCGAATTTTCTAGAATGTATACGATGATATTCAAGACAGCGAGCAAGTTGATTTAGACTTTGAACAATGGACATAAGGTAGTTTTTAGTTCGCAACAAAGTAATAAATATGGTTTTGTCAATAAAAACAATTATATTGAAATATATCATAGTTTTATACTTACCGGTGATACGATACACCTCCGCAAGATACATTTTTTGTACTGCTATCGTTTTTGCATGTAAAAATTGCGCAATAAGGCATGTTTGCAATATTTTTCGTTACGTTCGAGACGTCCTATCACAGCAAGTAGCTAATCGCGACTGAGCCGCCTCAGAGCCGGTGTTGCGGAGCTCCGCATAATTGTGACACACGCGCGGTAGCTGCGTGGCACTTCCACTCGTTTTTTCTATTCCGTGGCCACAATTAATGCCTGGTACTTGGTGACATTAGTTACCACTAGCGCCATCTAGTATCGAGCAGCGGAACTAGTAATCAAGATCCTTCTTGAAATTTCGATGCGAGAACTTTCTAGAATTTTCTCAAACTATCGACATCTGGTCAGTCGGGGCCGGTGTGTACTGGGACATTCTAGATGTTTCTACAATGGAAGGTTCTAGAACTATCTGCGGCACTATTATAAGGCCGGGAGCACCCACGACCGAGACAATGCGCGATCTTCAAGTGCGAATTAAGAGTAATCAGTAGTGCAATTGTGTTTTAAAATTAGTGTGTTTGAGTTGTAATTAATGTTGTTGATTAAAGTGTAATTTTTTTGGTTATTAAATCTGCAGTTTTTATTGTCACGAACCCGAAGCTCGTAACATTATGTACTACATGCAATAAACCCTTGCAGTTTCTAAGCAAATACCTAAAAGGTTCAATCGGGATCGAATGAGATCCAAATTCATCGACTAAAATCCTGATTTATCGTTTCAATGATCCTGAAATGGCACTAAATTATTGTTGAATTTAGTCATGACAAATGTCTTTTTTATACTTTTTTATCAGGACCCTACAAAGAACAATGCGCTCGTACTGAGGTTGAGGAGGCTGACTTCCCTCCAAACTCGCCACTTACCACCGCCGTCAATATTATGAGGAGCCAGGGTTACAAGGTATGTTAGACGTTCCACCGAAGGCGCAGACTTGCGGACGGCGAGCAATGGGCAGCTCGCCGTCCGGTAAGGACCAGGCGCGGGGCGACGGCGCGTTGTGTTCCACGCGCGCCTCAAACAGATGTCAGCACTAACTGATGGGGTCCGCTAGGGCCGATGTCTGCCAGGGTCTGTCAAGAAAAGGACAGGGTCTTCTGTCCTTTTCTTAATGAAATAGAAAGAAAAAGAGGCACTGAACTTAAATTTAGTTTAGTTTGTGAACAAGGGAATCGGCGCCAATATAAACAAACACTAATATAAAGGAACCAAAGTCGAAGCTATTTAGCCTAGCTTTTTTATTTGGACTTGGAGAAGGACATCGGCTACTTTATATCCTGGATCGCAGACGAAGTCGCGGGCAGAAGCTTGTATTCTATAGCACCATAACCATAACCATAATCAGCCTATAATATTCCCACTGCTGGGACACAGGCCTCCTCCTCTATAGCACCACCAAACTTTTTTATGAGCAACTCTACTAATAAACTCTCCATTTCCAGGTCCACACCGGTACCTGGCTCGTAGACGGCAACCCTCAGATCATTCTGTTCGACATCGGCTCCGGCGCGTGGCAGCTGGACTCGTATAAGCAGGAGCTGTGGAGCACGTGCGGCATCGGCATACCGCATCTAGATGTGGAGGCTAACGACGCTGTGATTCTAGGGTTCATGGTGGCGCAGTTTGTTGGGGAGGTCAGTTTTTTCATCATTCAAAATTTTCCCCATCCAGAATTTTCCTCACCCAGAAATTTCCCCTTCAAGAATTTTCCCAATCCAGAATTGTCGCCATCCAGAATTTTCGCCATCTTAATTTTTTGTCATACAGATTTCGGGCATCCAGAACTAACTATTTTCTATCCAGAATATAGCTACAATGTCACGGTAAATTGCCACCTGGCTGGTAGTACAGATGCCAGCACATTAAGCCATCCGAAACTGTCAAATTTTCCCAATCAACTTTGAACCTTATGCTTTAGCGATAAAGTTGAAAATCTATTAAAGAAATTTGACAGATTGTAGTAGCTTGATGTGCTGGCGTCTGTACAGTCAACAGCAAAAGTAGATGATCAAAATCAGAAATTCACTACTAATGAACGGAGTTCGCGTCAGAACTGTGCAGCTGTGTGGCGTCGAAGTAATTCAAAAGTATGTGATTGTAAATTATACCAAACATTTACTACTAGTACAGCTGCCATATATTCGTGATCAGTTTTGACTCCTATTGAATTTATGATTTTGATCATCTACTTTTGATGTTGACTGTACAAGCAGGAGCTGTGCTGTAGAGCAAGTTTTTTGAATTCTAAGCATTTTTGTTTGCAGAAAAATAACTATTTTAGAAAGAATCGAAATCTTGATCTCGATGTCGCCATTTTGCCGGGGTAGATCTCGAATGGTCAATCTCGACCCCAGACTTAGCACGCGGGATCTCTAGTTGCCAATCGACTCGAGATCGCATTCCCTACCCCAACACACTGTTCTACTGTTCACCTTATTTACAATACGACCGACGTAACTTGGCCTGAACTTCGCGCAGAAGACTGCGCACGAACGTTTTTTAGGAACCAAATTGTGGCATGAGGCGAGTGTGAGTGAGAGAACATGCGCGAAAGTTCGCAAAGGCTAAACTCCGGCCCGCCAAGTTACGTCGGTCGTATTGTACCTTTATTTATTGTTACAGTTCCGCAAAGCAGCTGAAGGTTACAGCGACACTCCGCCGCGCGTCGTCGCTCACTTCCACGAATGGCAGGCTGGTATCGGTCTTATTATGCTCAGGTAAATTATTAAAACTAATTTCACACATTAATCTATCGTGGTCGAAACAAAATACTGCGCTCCAGAACAAAGATAGCTGACGTGGCTCAAAAGGCTGCTCAACTAGAGGTGGGCAAAGTGTACCATTTTTGCGATTGCAACATTTGCATCTCGATCACTGAAATGATCCGAAACACTGATATGTTTCAAAGTCAAAGTCAAAGTCAAATCATTTATTTCAAATAGGCACATTAAAGGCACTTTTGAACGTCAAAAAAAAAAAACTAAATAGAAATGATTCTAGTCGCCCATTCCAAAAAGTAAGTAAATAAATAAATAATAAAATGTTTTTCAAGGTCTTGTATACATAATAAAAATTATATGTGAACACGATGCACCCATAATAAAATTAGTCTACCACAAAAGGTAAAAAGAATTAAAAATTAAGCAATGACAGGTAAATCAAATAAGTGATAGATACATGGTGCTCACATATTTACAAGTTATTTAAAAAAAAAAAATGCAAAAGTAGTTGAACTTTAACAAGTGTGTGAGCCACTGTAGTCGCAGATTGTAAAAATTTCATTTGGCTCATTTGGATCATCGGTTCAGAGGGTATAAAATACAGAATCAAAATCTGTGAGAGTATGAGTGATACACATATCCGAGAGATGATGATGATGATGAGAGATTCTGTCGAAACTGGATGCAGGACGCGCGGACTCAGTGAATCTGATAAATTTCAACATTTATTTCCAGGACACGCCACGTCGACGTCGCAACAGTATTCACGACGCACGCCACCCTTCTTGGAAGATACCTGTGTGCTGGCAACACTGATTTCTACAACAATTTGGATAAGGTAATAATACCAATGTAACTGCTTGTATGAACGATCGCGGGACAAAGAAGTTCCGCTCGTCAACCACTATGAACGAGAGGAGTATTCAATCAACTCAGCCTATTGCAGTCCACAGGCTTCTCTCTTCAACTCAGCCTATTGCAGTCCACAGGCTTCTCTCTTCAACTCAGTCTATTGCAGTCCACAGGCTTCTCTCTTCAACTCAGCCTATTGCAGTCCACAGGCTTCTCTCTTCAACTCAGCCTATTGCAGTCCACAGGCTTCTCTCTTCAACTCAGCCCATTGCAGTCCACAGGCTTCTCTCTTCAACTCAGCCTATTGCAGTCCACAGGCTTCTCTCTTCAACTCAGCCTATTGCAGTCCACAGGCTTCTCTCTTCAACTCAGCCTATTGCAGTCCACAGGCTTCTCTCTTCAACTCAGTCTATTGGAGGCTTCTCCCAGGCTGCACCACAACACCCTGTCCTCCGCCTTCCGCATCCAGCCACCTTCTTTAGGTCGTCCGTCCATCTAGCTGGGGGGTGTCCCACACTACGCTTGCCGATACGCGGACACATGGCAGGGATACAGGCGGGAATAATCGAAAAAAAAAACAAAAAAGTCCAGCTCGACCACCATGTGGACGAATAAAACTTTTTTTTCCCGATCGTCAACAGTGTTGATGACAAGGTGTTACTGATCGGGAATATTCGAAGCAAACAGACGCGGTGCGGTTAGGCTAATTTATTTTCGACTTTATTTCTAAGTTCACCAGGCTTTTATTAGGTATTTTTGTGGTGTACAATAAAGTATATACAGTGTTGGTTTGCAAAGACCAGCCAAATTTAAGGGTGTGGTACAAACCATCAAACTGAATAACTTTCTCCATGGGACCAATATCGTAATCTCGAAAAATGTATCAACTGTCCCTTAAGGGGGAAGCTCTAAGGTGGCCCGCGAAATTCAAATTTTCTTACGTTTTTTGCAATTTGCTGGTCAGTATTAAGTTGTACGTTGATTAAAATATGATTCGCGGACGTAACAAATATGTATTTACAGAATTATAATCATTAAAGTCATCAACACAACTCTCTAAGACCATGTAATCCCCAAATGTCAAGATTTCATGAAATAGTCATTCTTGGGGATTACATGGTCTTAGAGAGTTGTGTTGATGACTTTAAAGATTATAATTCTGTAAATACATATTTGTTACGGCCGCGAATCATATTTTAATCAACGTACAACTTAATACTTACCAGCAAATTGCAAGAAACCTAAAAAAAATTGAATTTCGCGGGCTACCCTGGCGCTTTCGCCTTAAATAATTAAATAATAATTTTTATATTTTATTACCTTTCAGATCACTATACTTAAACATATATTATGTTTTTTATATATGTATTCGACCCGTATGTATACATACATACGGGTCGAATACATATATAAAAAACATGTATGTCATGTCGAGTGTACATACCTATTTTGATAATGTGATCTACATAACTTCAGGAAGGTTTTAGTATATAATACATTAAGTAGTTATTCTTATGTACAAAGTTATAATTATGCATACTGCTTTTATGCGAATTTTGATGATTCTTATAGTCGGTGTCTTCAATTCTTCAATGGACTAGTGTTAATTGAATTTGTTTGGGGTAGGTACAACTAAAAAGTGAAAAATAAAAACTTTTCCAAAAAAAAAATAACAACTGTCAAAAAAAACGTTACAAAGTGATAAAAAAACTTTAATTTCGGAAGTCGGTGTCGTTGGTTGCGCATTTTCGTTTTTTGACACCGACTTCCGAAATTAAAGTTATTTATTACTTTGTAGTTTTTTTTTTGATGTCGGTTGTTTTGTTAACAGTTCTCAGTGGACGAAGAAGCAGGCAAGAGACAAATCTATCACCGCTACTGTATGGAGCGGGCGGCTGCACACATGACACATATCTTCACTACCGTCTCGGATATTACTGGTGAGTCTTAACTTCATATTTAGACAATGACATGAATATTTACTTTGTAAGTAATTTTTTTTATTGTTTTTTATTTATTTATTGTTTATGTCAGGACTATGTGGGTCATACGGCCTATAATTGCCGGGTTTCAAACGATCAACTTATTCGAAAAAAAAAGTTAAAACCCTAAGCATAAGCTGCACTGCTCTCAAAACGGTGAACGAAAACATCGTGAGGAAACCGTCATGTCCTAAAACCAAAAATTCGAAGACATGGGTCATCCGCCAACCAGCACTGGCCCCGCGTGGTGGATTACGGCCCACTCCCTCTCACCGACAGGAGGCCTGTGTCCCAGCAGTGGGAACATTATAGGCTGATTATGCTAGCTCCATTTCTTTCCCACACTGAAGGAAAAACAACAACAGCCTATATTTTAAATATTTCAATTTTTGCCACAGGTTACGAAGCGGAACATCTCCTCAAACGCAAGGCAGACATCATAACTCCAAACGGGCTGAACGTAAAGAAGTTCTCCGCTCTGCACGAGTTCCAGAACCTCCACGCGCTGGCCAAGGACAAGATCAACGAGTTCTCGAGAGGACACTTTTATGGGTCAATATCATAACGTAATCGCCTCGCTTCGGGACAAGCTCACGAACCGCGGCGCGTTGCGTTACGGCTCGTCGTCCCCCCTCGCCCCTCTCCCCCCTCCTCCTGCCTGCTGCACCATCAACCAGCGGTCGGCGAGCCGTAAGCGCGGCGTCGCCTAGCCGTAGCCGAGTCGACGTATCGGAGCTTCTGATCCGCTTTGGTTACGTGCTTACGTTAGGTTGACGTCTGTTTGACGCCGAGGCGAAAGGCGATGCGGTTACGATCCCTTTCCGAGTTGGTATGTGTGCTTATGACCTTTAGAATTAGTGTAGAGAAACTAAACTTTGACTTTTTGTTCACAGTCACTTCAATTTTGACCTAGACAAGACGCTCTACTTCTTCATCGCCGGTCGTTACGAGTTCGGTAACAAGGGAGCTGACATATTCATTGAAGCGTTAGCGAGACTGAACCATTATTTGAAGGTAAATAAATGTTATTCCATGAACAATTTTTTTTTTTAAACTCAGTAAAATATTTGTTTGGAAATAGTGCAAACAATACTACAAAAAATCGAAATGGAATTTAATCAAAATTATTATTTATTCCTATAGGATTATTAGAACCCGTTTGAAGTAAAAATAATAAATTAATTAATCGTATGGTCTTAGGTCTCAGTATGTAAAGATGGTCACCCATCTATAGACCAACCGCGGCAAGCGTAGCTTAACCTGATCGATCGACCTGTGCGGCTGTTATTATTTAGCCAAGAGCCCTCTACTTCTATGAATTAGTATTTTAATTAAAAAAATGACCAAAATCCCTTCTTCTCGTTCCAGGCTTCAGGCTCTGACACAACAGTTGTGGCCTTCATGATATTCCCTGCCAAGACGAACAACTTCAACGTGGAGAGTCTCCGCGGCCATGCCGTCACCAAGGCGTTGAGAGACACCATCAATGACATACAGCAGAAGATAGGCAGGAGAATGTACGACATCTGTCTGAGGTGAGTGAGGCGAGTGTAGCCAGCTTCTGGAATTAGAACCAACTGCTGGATAAAGACCCCCCCTAGGCGCGATAATACCGGTCGATAATATCGGTCTATAATATCGGTCGATAATATCGGTCGATAATATCGGTCGATAATATCGGTCGATAATCTCGGATGCGTTAAGGTGCAGCTTAAGGCATTCGATATTATACGAATCAGCTGTTCCCTACATTTTGACGAGTTAGGTATACGAACTACCTCGAAAATAAATCATAGCGACTGATCTACTAAGGGAGCGAAAGTGATGCAATTACTTTTGAAACGCAAAAGAAGAGGGATTGCTATAATGTGCGTGCGCTCGGAATAAAACGACGTATGTGCCAAAACGAACATACTCCTTTTTTAACAAAATAAATGAATTACTACTTTGACTAAACTTTGATATGATAATAGGCTATTTGACTGGTTTCTGATAAACATCTCAGATTATTTAATGGTGTCTAACGAGCCCACAAAAACCTATTACTTCAAATTGCATAATGTATTTCTTTTAAAAAATAGTAAATAAAAATGTACTGTTTAAATAAGCCGCCAAAACGCTATCTTTAACAATATGGCGTCGTGACGTCACGATTCACGTAAACAAACGTTGAAACGGTCGAGATACCAGACAAAAGTCATCTGTTCTGTCAACAATAGACAGAAATTTACTAAATCATGACGTCATCTTAAGTTTAGCCAATCCAGACCGTTTTCGATTACGTGGCGCCAGATTTAAAAAGATGAAGTTTTTTCGGGATTTTTTTTATAAATAATACATTATTTGTAGTAAAATTAATGCAAATCGATTTTAAAAGCGATAATCTATACGAGTGTCAATAATTATGACCTTATTTTTTACATTGTCAAATAGCCTATTCTCTACGTTTTAAAATTCCATTGAATAACTTAGCGTTACGCCGTGATGTCGAACAAAGTAAAAAAATACATATAACTCTGCAATTTGTTTGCATCGAGAAAAATTCATTGAATCCTGTATTCCTTTTACATGATACTAGATCAAAGATTCAAAAAATATACCAAAATGTTAAATCCCTATTCCACATACTTATCAAGTTATACGAAATAGAAAAATCACTTTTTTTTTTCAATATGTCACCTTAAGGCTACGTCGACCGATCCTTAAAACGGAAAATAATGGCCACTATTTTCCGTTTTAAGGATTATAATAAAACTAAACAATGTAAAACTACCGTTTATAATAATATTAACGTATAATCTTGTGGAGCACAACTTAACGTGCTTGCCAAGCGGTCAGCCTATAGCAAAAATATTACAATTTATCCAAATCTTTTTTTTTACAGTGGCCACCTACCCGACCCATCCGACCTCATGCTGAAAGAAGACACGGTGCGTCTAAAGCGGTGTATTTACAGTCTACAGAGAGACGGACTTCCTCCCATCACCACTCATAATGTTGTAAGTACAAACTCTTTTCAATATATTTGCGTGTAACAGTTCCATTTGCAATGAGCCTAGCACAAATGCACGCAGCAGACATGTAAATTCCAATTATATTAAAACTACCTGCGCCCCACAGTTTCACCCGCGTAAATGTCGATCCCGTAGGAATATCGGGATAAAAAGTAGTCTATATGTTAATCCAGGGTGTCAGCTACCTTCATACAAAATTGCATTTACTTGTGGTAGATAGTTGATTAAATAATTCAAAGAAAACAAGATTGTTTTAATTAAAAGGGTTTTTATTAGTACTGAGTGAATATCGGGATAAAAAGTATTATATGTGTTAATCCTGGTAATATAGGATCTGTGTGCCAAATTTCATCCACATCCGTTCAGCCGTTTGTGCGTGAAGAAGTAACAAACATACAAACACACTCACGAACTTTCGCTTTTATAATATTAGTGTTATAGTAGAGAGAGAGAAATGAGATGGTAGTTGCGAAAATTTTCAATTTTTTTCGTCATGGTTGTCGTTTTCATGATTTTCGAGGCTGCTAAAGCCAATATCATCTGCCGAACCTTTTCCCAACTATGTTGGGGTCGGCTGCCAGTCTAACCGGATGCAGCTGAATATCAGTATTTTACATGGAGCGACTGCCTATCTGACCTCCACAACCCAGTTACTTTGTAATACGATACCCCTTGGTAAGACTGATTGTCAGACTTCGCGCTTCTGACTACCCGTAACGACTGTCAAAGATTCACGAATGACAGCCGGGACCAACGGCTTAACGTGCTTTCCGAGGCACGGAGGGGTCTCGATATGTGAAGATGGTCATCCATCCACAGACCAATCACGGCAAGCGTAGCTTAACCTGATCGATCGACCTGTGCGGCTGTTATTCTAAAGCCAATAGTGAGGTCAAAATGAAAATCCAAGATAGCCATAGCAAAAGTATAAAAAAAATTTGGTCATTTTAAAATTATCGCAGCCGCCATCTTGGAATTCATTTTGAACTTCGTTCCTGGCGGGTGTACCCCGACCCTAGGCGTTTTTTTTGTTTATAATTGATTTTATTGAATATTTTTTCTTTTCTTCAGGTTGATGACTGGAGCGATCCTGTATTGAATTCTATTAGAAGATGTGAACTTTTTAACACAGTCAATGATAAAGTTAAGGTGAGTCATTTTCATGGTATCTTGTTTCTCTTTATTTTAATGGTAATTAAGGTGATTTCGGAGTGATTAGCACTATTGAAAAAGTTATAAAAATGTTTGAAGCTGTAGCGTAAACTGAACTTTATTGTGTAGGAATTAAAGTTACTTTTCCATAAACTCATATTTGTTTATATCTTTGGCAAATAAATCGCGAATGCAGTATTAATGATATTTGTTTTTCCAGGTAATATTCCACCCAGAGTTCCTCACGTCCACCAACCCACTGTTCGGGCTGGACTACGAGGAGTTCGTGCGCGGCTGCCACCTGGGCGTGTTCCCCTCGTACTACGAGCCGTGGGGCTACACGCCCGCCGAGTGCACCGTCATGGGCATCCCCAGCGTCACCACCAACCTGTCAGGTGAGTACTGACACGTCATGGGCCTCCCCAGCGTCACCACCAACCTGTCAGGTGAGTACTGACACGTCATGGGCCTCCCCAGCGTCACCACCAACCTGTCAGGTGAGTACTGACACGTCATGGGCCTCCCCAGCGTCACCACCAACCTGTCAGGTGAGTACTGACACGTCATGGGCCTCCCCAGCGTCACCACCAACCTGTCAGGTGAGTACTGACACGTCATGGGCCTCCCCAGCGTCACCACCAACCTGTCAGGTGAGTACTCACACGTCATGGGCATCCCCAGCGTCACCACTAACCTGTCAGGTGAGTACTGACACGTCATGGGCATCCCCAGCGTCACCACCGACCTGTCAGGTGAGTACTGACACGTCATGGGCATCCCCAGCATCACCACCGACCTGTCAGGTGAGTACTGACACGTCATGGGCCTCCCCAGCGTCACCACCAACCTGTCAGGTGAGTACTGACACGTCATGGGCCTCCCCAGCGTCACCACCAACCTGTCAGGTGAGTACTGACACGTCATGGGCCTCCCCAGCGTCACCACCAACCTGTCAGGTGAGTACTGACTCGTCATGGGCATCCCCAGCGTCACCACCGACCTGTCAGGTGAGTACTGACACGTCATGGGCCTCCCCAGCGGCACCACCAACCTGTCAGGTGAGTACTGACACGTCATGGGCATCCCCAGCGTCACCACCGACCTGTCAGGTGAGTACTGACACGTCATGGGCCTCCCCAGCGTCACCACCAACCTGTCAGGTGAGTACTGACTCGTCATGGGCATCCCCAGCGTCACCACCGACCTGTCAGGTGAGTACTGACACGTCATGGGCCTCCCCAGCGGCACCACCAACCTGTCAGGTGAGTACTGACACGTCATGGGCATCCCCAGCGTCACCACCGACCTGTCAGGTGAGTACTGACACGTCATGGGCCTCCCCAGCGTCACCACCAACCTGTCAGGTGAGTACTGACACGTCATGGGCATCCCCACCGTCACCACCGACCTGTCAGGTGAGTACTGACACGGCGATAAAAGGCGCTGGTTAGCGACAAACTGTTACATGAGTCTCGAATTACTAAGACATTTACACATTAATATAATACAGGTCTATAGGACCTTATCAAATCTTCAGGGTGGCGATTAGGTTATCACATTACTCTTAAGAGCCTATACTACCTCAAATGGCTTAGCATGATCCTCCGTTATGTCGAAAATTCCGCAGCATTAATTTTGAAATAAATATATGCTAAAGTTGAGGATTAATGTAAGGTCTTATGTTAGACGAAAACACGATTCCATAAAATTTTCTCGATAGAAAAAAATTCCAAAGTTACCTCCAAACCGAACAATAAACCGCTGGTATTAAAAAAATACTTCAAATTAGATCATGAAACTTTGCATACTAACTGAACTAACTATAAAGCAGGTCTTATGTTAGTTAGTTTTTTTGAATTACCTTTATTTTCACCGTAAAAAGCAAATACCTAAACTATTGGCGCTGCCCCCCGCCCAGCACCGCACTCTGTCTCGCTTTCACACAGTCCGCGAGCAGTATCGTGCGAGCGAGATAAAGAGTGAATTATAGCTGAGGTAGTATAGGCTCTTAAGAGATCATTGTACTCATCATTATGAGCAACTTTTACTATGAGCAACTTTTACTATGGGCAACTTTTACTACGGGACCAAACCTGAAATTGCGAAAAAAAAATCAGTTGTTCCCTACATTTTGACGAGTTATACGAACATAAATGTAGGGTATAGCTGATTTTTTTTTTATCTACTTATATCTGTGGCGTATACTATTTTAACTGGTCACAGATTGAATAATCTGTGTTACACAGCTCTGCCTACTCCCTTAGGGAAATACAGGCGTGATGTCTTGTTATTAGCGTCCTAAGGAAGTTTTTTTAAGAATTTAGTGGTGGTCAGGCGGGAATGTCCGCGATAGTACAGTCAGCAAAAGAGATAAGTATGCAAGATCGTCGGATATAGTTTAAGTTTAGTAAGAAACCGATGGATATGGTCGACTGAAATTTAACTTGATAAATGAGCTGTTTGTTTTCTATAAATAAAATAAAATTTTATTCGAGAACATCCATCGGTTTCTTACTAATCTACTACTATATCCGACGATCCTGCATACTTATCTCTTTTGCTGACTGTACCTATGGTAAAATCGCTGTCATTGATTGCCTTTAACTACCCGAAATTCGGCGTACTGTATGAGTATTTTCTAACACTAATATCGTTGTTCCAGGTTTCGGCTGCTTCATGCAGGAACACATAGCGGACCCCATGTCGTACGGTATCTACGTGGTGGATCGTCGGTACATCTCACTCGAGGGTTCCGTACAGCAACTAGCGCAGTATATGTACGATTTTACCAAGTAAGTAGCTGATATTTATGCAGTAGTCAGATTTTATTAAACCTGTTTAGGCACAGTTGTGACTTCAAAAAAAAAGGAGGTTATCAATAGGCTATTTGACAATGTAAAAAATAAGGTCATAATTATTGACACTCGTATAGATTATCGCTTTTAAAATCGATTTGCACTAATTTTACTACAAAACAATGTATTATTTATAAAAAAAATCCCGAAAAAACTTCATCTTTTTAAATCTGGCGCCACGTAATCGAAAACGGTCTGGATTGGCTGAACTTAAGATGACGTCATGATTTAGTAAATTTCTGTCTATCGTTGACAGAACAGATGACTTTTGTCTAGTATCTCGACCGTTTCAACGTTTGTTTACGTGAATCGTGACGTCACGACGCCATATTGTTAAAGATAGCGTTTTGGCGGCTTATTTAAACAGTACATTTTTATTTACAATTTTTTAAAAGAAATACATTATGCAATTTGAAGTAATAGGTTTTTGTGGGCTCGTTAGACACCATTAAATAATCTGAGATGTTTATCAGAAACCAGTCAAATAGCCTATTCGACAAGTATGTATGTAATATTATTGGAATTGCATTATATTCACATTGGCAATCTATTAGGGCATCCAAACAAATATACAAAATTTTATAGACATATGTATGTATGTTTGTCCACGCATTTCTCCGCAACTATTAATCGGATCGAGACCATTTTTTTTTATTGGCATACAACTAAAACTATAAGATACAGACCCCGACACCGACTTCCGAAATTAAAGTTATTTCATAATTTTGAGTTAATTTCTTTTTGAAGTCGGTTTAATTTTTTTTTTTCTAAACACTTTCTTTTGCCTCACACGCACTTTTCATAACGTTCGGTTCAGTGGACAGACAGATTGATTCCTTAAAAAACGCTGAAGCTCTGTCTCGCATAAATAGTCTTAGCATTATGCTGAGCGATGGCCGTTTTGCGTGGATGTGACGCATATTTTCCCCCTGTGTTTGTATTTATACAGGTATGAGGAACAGGGTGTAAAGTTCACTCATACTCTATAGAAAAGGAAGGATCCTCCGACCAGACGGGTGTCGTGTCTGGCGGGCAACTGCCCGATGATTCATGTCGGGCCGTTGTATCTATGCTAGTTGCGCGGTAAACTCTGCTTGCGCGATGCAGGATTTGCGTGACGTCAGTATGACGCGTTGTTCGCATGTGGCGTTGTAGATACCGCTACATGTTCTTTCTCTGCGTGATGTTTACAGCAAATACAAGTATATTATTTTTTTTTATTTAACTCATTTTACAGACTCACACGGCGGCAGCGCATCATCCAGAGGAACAGAACTGAACGATTGTCAGATCTTCTAGACTGGAGAAATTTGGGCATTGTAAGTATTATTACTAGCGTTGGAAGGCCTCAAGGTGGTCCGACGACCTTGTGAAGGCCGCAGGAACCCGTTGGATGCGAGAAGCGCAGAACCGGTCGAAGTGGAGGTGCTTGGGGAGGCCTATGTCCAGCAGTGGACGTCTTTCGGCTGAAATGATGAAGTATTATTACTAGTAGTTCTATTTACGATTCGTTGATCTTTGACAGTTGTTACGGGTAGTCAGAAGCCCGAAAGTCTGACAACCAGTCTTACCAAGGGGTGTCGTATTACCCAGTAACTGGGTTGTGGAGGTCAGATAGGCAGTAGCTCCATGTAGAATACTGGCATTCAGCTGCATCCGGTTAGACTGGAAGCCGACCCCAACATAGTTGGGAAAAGGCAGGCAGATGATGCAGATGATGAATCACCATTATAGTCGCTAGTCTTTCATCATCTGCCTAGCCTTTTCCCAACTATGTTGGGGTCGGCTTCTAGTCTAACCGTAACAACTATCAAAGATCCACGAATGACCGCCAGGACCAACGGCTTAACGTGCTTTCCGAGGCACGGATGGGTCTCGGTATGTAAAGATCCACAGACCAACCGCGCCAAGCGTAGCTTAACCTGATCGATCGACCTGTGCGGCTGTTATTATTTAGCCACGGGCCCCTCGACTATAATGGTGATTATGGTGATTATTAACTGTTAACTTCATCCCCACAGTACTACCGGCAAGCGCGCGCCGAAGCTCTGAAGATCGTGTACCCAGACTACGTGGATCACATGGACCAAGAGCTGGGCAAAAGGTTTAACTACCCGCGACCGATCTCCGAGCCGCCAAGTCCTACTCATTCTAGTAAGTATAGAAACATTTGTAGTTTTATACATGTGAATAATGACGGTCGCCACTCCAGAACCTTTCGGCCCCATCGGCCATCTGTTCTGCGTACCGGAAGACGTAGCGTTGGAAGGTGGACCGACGACCTTGTGAAGGCCGCAGGAACCCGTTGGATGCGAGAAGCACAGAACCGGTCGAAGTGGAAGTGCTTAGGGGAGGCCTATGTCCAGCAGTGGACGTCTTTCGGCTGAAATGATGATGATGCAATTCCACGGTAATGACCAGCGGTGCTATTCTGTGAAAATCTCACCGTGAAAACTTAGGTGAAGTGAGCGTGGAGTGAGCTGTCAATAGTGTCCATTCCTAGCAAAAACAAACTCACTTCACCTAAGTTTTCACGGTGAGGTTTTTACAGAATCGACCGGCTGGGACTATAATTGTGTCGATGTTACTTTTATATTCTAACATCCATTAATTACGTGAGGCGTTTAGGGGGGGAGGGGGTCAAGCCGGTTCTCACTCAATCTCACGTGGGGGTGAGGGGGGGTCCTGACAAGTATTACGTAATTCTTTTTTCACACCACCTGCTCGAAAATGTCAAATTATATGTCAAGCAACCTTAACCTAAAGTGAGTCATTAGTGGCCGGGGGGCACAGCCGGTCAATAATGTTGTACTGGATTTCATTATGACCCGCTGGTCAATAATGTGATTTGAATTTGGAATCTCACATGCTCAGCTAAATTGGCAGTATAGTACTAACAAACACTCTTTTGTTCCTATATACATGGTTACTTTACACTTTGCTTTGATGCCAGAAAGAGGAAAGCTATTTTCGATACCCTTACTACGCGTGGATGATATTCTCGATTTCCTACAAAATCATAATGACTGCTTCTTCATACCGTTGCCATGTTTTCGAAGACATAATATTGTAAGAATAATTAGATAACTACGAACCATTTTTTAAAAGGAATGAAATAACATTAAAACTGGCATTAATAATAACAAATACCGTACCGCGCCGTAATACCGTAAAAGTAATTGGCTGTAACATTAGTTAATTTATTTTAAGTAAACTGCGCAAAGATTGCTGTGGATTTTGTGAATAAATAAATAAATAATAAAACCTATCTATACTACAGTCGATTTATCACATTTTATAAAAAATACTCTATTTTCACGAGCGTCTCCAATGACGTTCTAAATTCAAAATGCATACAGCCAATCATCCAAAACCATTCTACCAGCCCTGTATAAAGCTTAGTTTACACAAACGCCACTTCCATGAGAATGATATCAATAGACACACACGACAAAACCGTAGAAGAGACTTTTTTTTTGAAAATCGAATTGATCGTGTCTTGGCTACTTATTGGTAGACGCAATAAAGGCGCGAACTTTTGGCATTTAAACTTTAAATTTATCAACAAAGTATTATAAAATGTCGAGTGATGAAAGTGATTGTACTCCTGAATTCATTTACAACCGAAGCTAATAATATTTCCAATGCTTTACTGCTGGAAAAGTCAAAGGAAACTTATATATAAGCCTACGACAATTTCCAAAAATGGAAAAGTACGAAAGGCGTCAAGTCCATTTCGGAACCAGTTCTATTAGTCTATTTTCAGCATTTATCTTGTACTCAGAAGTCAAGTAGCCTAATGGTGTACTTAATCAATGCTTAGGTCAACAATAAGCATGAAACACAATATAGACATCAAGACATAGGTACGCTAAGCTATTAGCATTTCTAAAGAGGAAATCGGAAGGCCACCAATCAAAGAAATCGAAAGTTTTCACACCTATGAATGTTGAAACTTTTTTAAATGAAGCTCCTATGTTATTCTTACTGTTTGTTTATTTATTAAATACTTTTTTTTTCGTACTATGGCTATTATTTTCTCACAGTAGGTGTAAAAAGTAGAGTATCCTCCTCTGGGCTAAAGGTGTCTTTGCCTTGGGCTAGCTTGAATCCCTCGCGGCATTCAGGATTCTTGTATTAACTCCCTCGCTTCGCTCGTGAGTTAAATCCCGAATCCTTCATTGCGCTCGAGATTCAATATGACGCCCGTGACATAAGACACAACTTTAGCCCCTCGGTGCATAATCTACTATTTCCGCAAGAAACAGTGTAAAATTGCGAGAAAACTGGGTTGGGTTGCAAAAATCGCCAAAATCACCTCACGTAATTAATGGGCGCCCTCTAATTTTAAACGACATGGTTCGTGGCAGGTGTGGTTATGAAATGCGGGAGCGAGACGTGACGAGTCTAGAAAAAAAAATGGTTGCCTGTAAAGTCGGTTTTACGGGCGAAGATTTTACGTGACAACGTCTTTTTCTCGGTAGAATATTTATTGATATGAATATAATTAAATTGCACAATAGGAACAAGGAATTGAATGATAGTTGAGTGGGAGAGAGACGCAAGGCATTCGGCGGGCCTCTCTCTCGTTCGGTGACTCATCGTAACGTTACCGAGCGTTACACTTTTTCATAAGTGACTCCCAGCCGCAACCTAATTTAAGACGTTGTCACGTCAAAAATCTCGTACAAAATACTCAACATCCTGTTCGCACGTTTCATAACCGCGAGTACCTACATATTGATGTTTTGAAGACAGCCATCATGGTTTCAGCGAATGGTAGGGAGTGAACTAGACAGGAACAGTAACTGTATCCCTTTTTCACAACTATGGCTGTAACCAGGGACTTGAAACGTTACTCAAAATAACGTTACGCGTAGTTCCGGTACCGATAATTTGTACCGTTCCACCAGGATCGTAACAAAATTTATTCCATCGATACTGACAAACGGAACGAAATCTTAAACTGTTTACTAACAATATTATCAATAAATTGTTAGTAGTATAACGATATAATAACGTTATTCATTTTGATACTCAATTTTGCCAGCTTCATGACTTATAAGATGACGAAAAAGTATGAAGAATAATAATATATTACAAGCGGATAAGCTTATAATATTGTTCTACGAAAATGATATTCTATAACGTTATCTTTTGTAACGTTATTGATATTTTTATGTTTTAGTATCGTTACAAATTTTGGCACGTTATACGATAACATTAGTGGTAACGGAACGAAATTCATTTCGTTTTCAAGTCCCTGACTGTAGCACTTCAAAATAAAACAACATTGATACAATAGTGAGCGTGAAATTGCAACGTCAATTTTCATTTTTTTTTTATTTAAAAAACGTTGCCCCACACTAGGAATTTATCCTGTATTGTGGATGCGTTTACAAGCATTTAAACTCACATACACAAACAGCCAGACCCGGAACAACTAATTGTAGGTTTTACTTCGTATTGAAATGAAATTGAGCGTATCATACCCCTGAAACTAGGATCATACCGCGATTTTCAACGCATTCATATCGAGAGTTTTTTTGAAAGTAGATAGTATTTATACAACATTATTTTTTAGTTCATGCGAAACCCGAAACACGTGTCTAGTATTTTTATGTAGAGAAAGAATCTATGTACAAAATTTCAAAACAGTATCATGAAAAATCACAAAGTTATAAGCTTGTTAAGTTACCTGTTTGTTCGTACAAAAACAGGCTCACCCGCGCCGCTCGTGCCATGCCGTCTTGCGCTGATTGATAATAGTACCTAGGTACCTAACCGTTCGGCGCGGAGATTGGATAACCTACTTAGTGTCGCTCGGTGTCCAACTTCTAACCTTTTTTAAATATTTTTGGGACAAAATATAACATGGGGTATAAAATATTGGAATCGATTCAGTTACTTATTCTGAACAAACTATATTCAGGTTTCGCATACTTATACTAAAAATAACGTTGTATAAGCTAGAATATACAAAAAAATAAAATATCTTAAACACCACCAGTACGCCGCGAACGCCAAACCTCAACCGAAAAGGAAACAAAGGACGAACAAAGTCAAACGTCATGCGACAACAATATAGATGTACAAAAGAAAAACATAATCAACTTACAAAAATCACTGGAAATTCTCGATATTACCGACGATGGCGGCGACCCGAGCCTCGAAATCAGCTTCGAAAAGCCGAACTTTACCGAATCGGAGCACGAACATTACCGAACGCCGAATGAGAACTTTTTGGAGCCTTTGAATGAGGCTGTCGCGGAGCAGATTGATCAGCTGATAGCCAAGTTGCAGGATTGTGCCGATGCAGTTGAGAATTAGGTTAGGTTTTAATTCAGGGCTGCCATTGATAAGTTTTGGGATTTTTTGTGTGAGCTTACCTTTGTAGGTCGTGGGTTCCAACCTAGGCAAACGGTTTACTTGGTGTAATTTATTTCATCGTGAGGAAACCGGCATGTCCTAGAACCAAAAATTCGAGGACATTGTGACATCTAACAACCCGCACTGGGCCCGCGTGGTGAATTACGGCCCAATCCCTCTCACTGAGAGGAGGCCTGAGTCCCAGCAGTGGGAACGGCTGTACTTTCCTTTGTGGTGAAATAAATAATCGCTTGAGAAGTTTTTTTTGTATGAATTAGAATTTTTATTGGAAATTCTTCAATTTTTGTTGACATAAAGTATTATGGCCCAGCAAACACCTAGCGAAGCGCAGTTTAAATTAGCAAGAAAATATGAACCTTGCGAACATTGAAATAAAGTCGGAATTAACTAAACTTACTTGCGTGTCTCTGCGTGCTTTGATACCGGATGTGTGGTTGGTATATTTATTTTCAACTTTATTTCAACGTATATAAGGTGGATATTTATAGTCTGTGATTCGACAGGTGTACCCAGTGCAAACCTATAATATTTATTTACAAAAAAAAAAAACCTGTATCTCGTTAGAGGCTTAATATGCAATCGTTACATATTTTTGCACTTGCAACTCTAAACGTCATCTGTCAATAACTATTACGCGCTTTCCCTTTGAAATAAGGACACACGATTACCATTCTTATTTCAAAGCGATAGCGCTTAAAATAGTATAACCGATGTTGACAGATGGCGTGGTGGTGGTTGCCAGCATAAAAATAACAACAATGAATCCGGGGAAAATGGAAACTATGGCAGCCCTGAATCTTGGTTTATCACGATCGGGTTTTTGGTCACAGTTCGGCGGGACATTGGAAAGGTTTTTCACATAAAAACAAAGTTTAAGTAGTTTTAGTTTTTTTTTGTACTGGCAATTTTAGAGAATTCGGCACGTTTTTTTTGTTATGGCAATACTAGAGAATTCGGCACGTGTTTTATAAGTTCACTAGGATTGATGATTTATTTATGCACAGGTACGCACTTGAGTTAAAGCACGGTTTTTCTTAATTTTGTATGGTGCCAGAAACGTCAAGTTATCTTTGGATTTCTGAACGGAATGGGACTTCCCAATATCAATCGTTTTTTAAAAAATCAGTGTGTACTTATGACCACACTATACACGCGAAAACTTACGACTCGAGCCGAGTATACCCGATTCAGCGCCGAGTATACGCGATTCAACTCACCGACCGACTGGAGCCGAGTATACCCGATTCAGCGTCACAGCCCCGAGCGTGATGGTTCAGTTTCGTTCACTGCTCAGAAAGAGCGCAAACTACGCCTAAAACATGTTTTCACTTCAAAAACTGATTTGGGAAGTCAGTGAGTCGGTTAAACTTTGCAATAAGTCGAAAACTATTGAAACTTACACAAACATTTATTTTGGTTTTAAAACGCTCGCGCTCGGCGCATCCTGGACAGTCACACCCAACTCCTTATTTGACTGGCCAAGTCATCCCTTGCGGTGGTAGGGCTAACGCCCGCCTGGTCCCTCCCACCGGAGTCCGGCGTCAAGCAGCCTGCTGTGTTTCGTCGATGCGTGGGAGTTCCAGTGCCTTAGGCATCTTCTGGGCACGTTCGTTCCATCATAGACCTCATCCATCGCTTTCCATCAGGCGTGATCGAGGCCAAGAGCGGGCCCATTCATCAATAAAAAAAGAAAAAAAAAAATACAATAAGCCGTACGGAAGTGTTATTACTTTGACCTTGAGATGCCCCAGTTTCGATAGAATAAGAGGTCAGCTTATTAAACTGGTTTTTTCCAACTGACAGCGGCATACCGTACTCCTCACAAAAACTAACTGCTCAATTGCCATTTCAGGAGGTACAACCCCGGCCGCATCAGTCCACGGTTCTGATGATGAAGACGAGGTGGATGAGGAGCAGGAACTGGCCGAACTTAGGATCAGCGATAAATAAGTATATTTGTACTCTTTTAGGGTAGTTTGTGTTGGTGAGGCTAGAATTGGCAGAGGCAGTTTTATTGAGGAAGATAGATTGGTAACTGGAGTAAAAGTGCAACATTTATCAAAATGAATGATATTGGAGAAACACAAAGAAGGCTATTTTATTCCCATTTCTTCTAACCTTAATATGTCGGACATGTAATCTTAATAAAATGAAAATGATGATAGGAAAATGTAGTACAAATGCTGCTTTGTCGTAGTGCTTTGCATTTTCGAAACAACTTAACTACACTAAACTCACACACACACTCCCACACCCCCACACACAACAACACACACACACAACACACACACACAACACACACAACTCACACATAACACACACACAACACACACACAACACACACACACCCCCACACACACCCCCACACCCCCCCACACACCCCCCCACACACCCCCCCCACACACACACACACACACTTAATCTTTTTTTTTTTACACCCAAAAAATATTAAATGTTATCCCTCAAAATACTTGCTGCATCTTCCATCTTCTAGCTTCACCGACATTGTATATTTAAGCCAATAAATCTATAATTTTAGACGATCAGTGTTTCTACGGGTTATAACACGACATTATATATTAGCATGGAATTTATACTTACTTAATATAATATAAAGAATGTTAAAATATTTTGAAATCAAATTCTATACTTATACATATTTTTTTCGATTAAATTTTATTTATTGTTCGCGTTTTATATTTTCTAACGTCACGTTATTACTGTGGACGTCCACGTCCATAAAAATTGTGGAAATACGTGCACGTTATAACGTTATCGTGGACGGAAAGGGGTTTAAAGATCCGGGGAAACCTTTTTGCCATTTTGATTTTTTTCAAAATGGCGGCCACACATGAAACCCGTAAAGTGTCGTGTTTCCGAGATATTAACGTTCAAAGTTGATCACGTAACATTCATATTTTTTTGAACTTGGGAACTTCTTGTTGCAAAGATGTTTAAAACAATCATTTTTATTATAATGATATTAAGCTAAAATATGAATTACTGAAACGTGACACTTTACGGGTTTGGTCTTGTTATGTTTTCTGTTTGCATTGATGTTAGCTATCGATCTATACAGGTTTCATGCGAGGCCGCCATTTTGAAAAAGAAATCAAAATGTCGGACAGTTAGGTATGCCACGGACTTTAAAAGCACTATAAGCGTCTTCATGTATTTCCATACATTTTATCTTGTTATCTTGATGCCGTGGACGTTAGCGTCACGATAGAAATTATAAAAACGCAATTATAATTGGGTAGGTAAATTGTATAAAATATATTTTTTAATTATATTTGGTGGTTGAAAAATATGAATGTAAAAGCGTCATAAATTATTATGAATTGGATTAAAATCTTTTATATGAAGTTTTTCTGCAATAATTATTGTATTTATAAAAAAAAATCTTTATTATCAGTTCTTCCATTTCATAAGTTCCTGTTACATTTATAAGATAGTTTATTTTACCCTTAGTGCCACACAATATAATAATGTATTTATAAAAAAAATCATATTTAAATTTATTTATTTCATAATATTTTTATATTTTAAATAAATGTTTATTTGCCAAAATTTACGATAATATTTGGCTAGTATACATTAATTTTTCTAAGCTATTTTCTTGCCCTTTTTTAATTTTAAGTTTTTTCGACAAAAGCCTTAGATCTTAAAATCTTTTTTTCTTCTAAACTTTTTTATAGTCTTGGAAAAGACTTTTCCTACTCACTCTATTTAAAACATAGTATTTCTTTTATTGAAATATTTATAGTTATAGAAGTTTTTAATTATAAATCTTCTAATTATATGGATTTTATACTATGTAGCGAAGTTAACGGTTAAGCAATAAAATGGAGTTTCTATTTTAATTTAGTTATTATTATTTTGCTCATTTAAGAAGTATGTGAAGTCATGGAAATTAATTGTTAAGCAAACTGACTAAGGTCTAACGTTTGAAGTTGCAGCGTAAACTGAACTTTATTGTGTAGGAATTAAAGTTATTTTTCCAATAATTAAACTAAATCGCGAACGCAGATTAACAACTTCAAGGGTTCGTATATTTAAATCACAGCTGTCATTCTTTGACAGTTGTATGAAATGGCTATGACACGACATAATGACGTGAAGGCTGTCAATTTGCAATTAATTTCTGTCTGTCTGTCTATAACATAATAATTAACGAAATGAATTTTGTTCTCACGTCAAAACTGCATAAAAACAAGAGCTTAAAAATGATGATATTTATTTTAAAACATATATTTTAGTTAAAATACTATAAGAACTTTCACGTCTCGAAGTTATTGTTATTTTTACCCAAGTTTTTTCGCACTCGTTTTCCGTTGAAAGTAATTTGTCGAAAGCTTTGGGACGCTAAAGAAAAAAGTAAAAAGTCAGAATAGAAAATTTTATCATACAAAGACAACAATAATTTTCCTGCTTTGCATTACAGCGATAAAAACACATTAAAACTATAAACAACAGAAAACTATTTTTATTATGCCAAAAAGGCTGGCTAAGTGTATTTAAATCATATAATTATATTTTTAAAATTACTATATATTTTTCTATTAAACTTTTTAGGCCCCCAGTGGTGTTAAAATTCACGCTTTTTAGTATAAAAACAAAATGCAATCCTTTCACAGTATTTTTATACCCCTGATTTTGCATCATTGCCAAAATCAAAGTGAGCTTTATTCTCATCGGAATAAGGCTGCTGGTGGGTTGCTGGTTGGTTAGTCGTCAGAGGTGAAAAACCTGTGCAAATAAATCGATTATGAAAGATATGTAGCTTATTTCTAATATAGAATTTTACTTTATGTATTTTTTTTTTAAGTAAGTATGGATATCATAATAATATTTACTTTTAATAATGATTTCTGACATACCATTTTTTTTAAACGAAAATATATATGGGCTGCGTTGGGAAATCCCACTAATATTATAAATGTGAAAGTTTGTGAAGATGTTTGGATGTTTGTTACTCAATCAGACACAAGGTCGTAGGTTCGAACCCAGACAGGCGCTTTATTTTGTATAAATTATTTTATCGCCACTGCTCTCAAAACTGTGAAGGAAAACATCGTGAGGAAATTGACATGTCCTAGAACCAAAAATCATTTACTGACACCGCCGCCGCCGTGGCAAAAAAAAAACAGTGGCACTCCGGGAGTGCCCACATAAGTGAAAACAAAACATAAACATAATACTTTGCCATCACTCACTGACATATCGGATATACATTAAAACCGAGTACATCCCGAGGACAGCCGAACACATCCGAAGCGGGTATTTTTTTATCGTCTTATAAACAAAACACGCGCGGTGTTGCTAACAGTGGCGCGAGTAATATTTTTTTTCCATCTCAAAAAATGCCCTACGCGCCTAAAGAAAGAAAGAAAAATTGCACGAGATAGAAGTAAAGATTTAAAAAATAAAGAATAAGAGGGATGGTTATATCTTTCTTCTCTCTCATGTAACGAAATGTGCCTAAACGTGACGCCTCCTTGAAATTTCACTCTCAATTCTCTTCCAATTATCGAATCGTCACCTAAGAAGTTTGCCAGTCAGCAAGATGGCAGCGGTGCCGACTGTCCAGGATCCATTCCGCGTACGTTTAAGTATACCTACTCGTAGAGGCGGTTTTAATACTCACTTAAAAACAGAATAAAATAAAAAATATGGTATGTAAGAAACGTTCAGCCAGAATCTCGACCGAAAATTGTGACAAATTGTCAAGCTCATGTGAGCTGCGGCAAATGTGCGCTTTCATAATTTCTAACGCAACGAAATTTTCATGGACGTACAAGTCCACGTGTATACGTTATAATGCTATCGTGGAATGAGGAGAATTTTGGGTTCGAATGTCGATAGCTATAAGAGTAGGGGAAGACCAAAGAAACGATAAATGGACTGTGTGAATGATGATATGGGTAGAAAGGGTGCGACTACCGAGATGACGACTAATAGAGAAGTATGGAAGAAGAAGACATGTTGCCTCAACCACAAATAAATTGTTATTAGGCCAGGATAATTATGATGACGTATTTACGTATGTGGTCCTTCGAGCCGGATGAGTGAGAATGATACTTTCGAATGAACTAAGGTATTGATACAGGAAATGTGATTCTTGGACATTTAATAAGTACTGTAAAGGTTGTACGCTAAAGTCAACATTAGGTAGCTGGCTGGCTCTAATTTGGAAGAAAAGGACATGTTACGCCGACCAGAAATAAATTAGGATAAGGACAGGAAGATGGTGATAACGTTATCGTGGACGGAAAAAATAATAAAATATATTTCCATACATTTTACTTTCCTGTTATCGTGATGCCGTGGACGTCCACGATAATATCGTCACGTTTGAAATTATAATAAAAAATCGGCCAAGTGCTTTTATACCCCTTCAAATTTTAACTTTATTTTTATTATTTGTTATAGCGGCAACAGAAATACATCATCTGTGAAAATTTCAACTATCTAGCTAGATCACGGTTTATGAGATGCAGCTTGGTGACAGACAGACGGATAGTGGAGTCTTAGTAATAGGGTCCCGTTTTTACCCTTTGGGTACGGAACACTAGAAACGCACATTCGCAGCTGTTCACGCGCGCTTAATCAGATAAAAGCGATAATTTTCGTTCGAGAGACTGGCCCCTTAATATCATAGATTAAGTAATATAGGGTTATTGGAAAAACACCAGCAACCTCTTAAGAGGTCAGAGGGTGTTCATAATGATGAGTACAATGATCTCTTAAAAGGTTGTTCGTGTTTTTCCAATAATCCTGTATTTTTTATAACGATTATTTAAGTTAAAATTAAATATTTCCCTTACTGCCATCTTACGATTTAAATATAAACGTTGTGTCAGTCATGTAATAAATATGGAATAACCCGCAAGATTTAACTTGAGACTTCGCTCGGATGACGTAAGCGCGGTACCGAGGCGTTGATGGCGAGGCGATGTAGGTTCCCAAATATATATTTTGAAAGGACTCTGATATACGAGTTATTATTTTAGCACAGACAAAAAAAAAAACTGAAAAATCCTTCACCAATGGGATTTGATACGAATAACTTAACAGTTAACTGTCCATTATGATTCATAATGGTATCCTTTTATGATTCTGCCAAAGTGGCCTTTTTAGGCCCCCTGGTATTTAGCTGCATCCGGTTTGACTGGAAGCCGACCCTATAGTTGGGAAAGGCTACATAGATTGTTGTCTTTGAGTTTATATTTATTTGTATTATTTTATGACCAAAAATAATATTGTGAAGTTTCGCCAAATAAATAAAATTTTCGTTGTAATTGAATGATAATAAAATGACTGACATGGCGTTTATACGATTTTAGTCTTATAATAAGTCTGAAGCGATATATTTCCATCTCTTTTGTGCCATAAGATCATAAAACTACTCGTATTTGTTATTTAGTCATAATAAAAAAATGTTTTAAAATATATTTTTTGATTTTATTTATCACCTGTATGTATCACCCAATTTGAGGGGCTTGTGGCTAAGTAATAACAGCCGCACGGTTCGATCGATCAGGTTAAGCTACGCTTGCCGCGGTTCGTCCGTGGATGGGTGACCATCTTTACATACAAAGACCCGTCCGTGCCTCGGAAAGCACGTTAAACTGTTGGCCCGGCTGTCATTCGTGGATCTTTGACAGTCGTTACGGGTCGTCAGAAGCCCGAATGTCTCACAACCAGTCTTACCAAGGGGTTTCGTATTACCCAGTAACTGGTTTGTGGAGGTCAGATAGGCAGTCGCTCCATGTAAAAAATACTGGTACTCAGCTGCATCCGGAGATTTTTTTTATTTTTTTTTATTACTAAATGGGCCCGCTCTTGACCCCGATCACGCCTGATGGTAAGCGATAGATGAGGTCTATGATGGAACGAGCGTGCCCAGAAGATGCCTGTTCACTCTTGCTTTGAAGGCAGACGGGTTAAATGTGGGAGGGAACACAGATGCCGGCAGAGAGTTCCACACTTTGGCTGTGCGCATAATAAAAGTGGAGGAGGAGATGATGATGTATCTCCCAATTTACTCTAAGGGAGGGTCTAACTGCCGCACGGGTCGTTCGAAGGGAAAGCTACTCTGCCATTGTTCCCGGCTGTCATTTGTTGACCTTTAAGAGTCGTTACGCATAATCAGAAGCTCAAGATGTCTGACAACCAGTCTTAACAAGAAGTTTAGTCTAACAGGGCTGTGGAGGTCAGATAGGCAGTCGTGTCATGTAAAATACTGGTATTCAGCTGCATCTGGTTTGGCTAGAAGCCGGCCCCGACGTAGTTGGGAAAAGGTTAAGCAGATTTGGCAGATGCATCATCCAATTTATTTGGCGTCGTCGGCGCAACATGTCTTTTTCTTTCATACTTCTTTCTGTATTAGTCGTCACCCCCTTTCTACCCATATCATCATTCACACAGTCCATCTATCGTTTCTTCCCCTACTCTTGGGGCCTACGCCTACTGGTGGCACGGCAGGACATCCTCGGAATCACTACATGCAAGCGCATGCTGATGGCAACGATGCCGCGTCGTCCTTAGGCACGCCGAAGCGTACCGACACACGCAACATCGCGCACGCGCGTTCATTTCACTGTCTTGCGTCCCACCTTGACTCGGTATATCAAAGGCTGTCGAAACATTCCGACGGATACCGCGGCATTCCGAACGCTGCCTGACTACTCATACCGCAGCTTTGTTTTTGTTGTACTTGCGGTGATTATCATTGCAATTTTATACTGTTACGTTATATTTCTATGAGCAGGCTCTTACAGATAAGAGCGGCCATTTTGTTAGTTGACACTTGAATTCAGAATGGCATGCCTGACGCGCCTATGTGCGGCTAAAAAAAAGATTATTTTGGATATAACATTTTTATTTCACTTATTCTTAACTTAAAGGTAACTATTTACAGAATTATAAAGCCTATTTATTAATGGCTTCGGACATCAAATAAGTCGACCGTTTGAGAGGTAGTTTAGTGGTTATTAGAATCTAATTCAAGGTCGCTCAACGCGCTTTGGAGTGGGCTATGGTCGGAGTTTCTTTGAAGGATAAGATCAAAAATGAAATTATCCAGTAGTAACTGTGGTTCTTACAGTTACTGAACATAGCTTGCAGAACATGCTGAAGTGGCAGTGGGCTGGCTATGTTTGTCGAAGGATCGATGGCCGGTGGAGCAGAAGAGCAATATTTTGAAGCACTGAATTTATCACTCTCTGTCATTCTTCGAATTTAGTTTAGGATTAAGTCCTATTTACATAACATTTTCTTCCAATACTACTTTAAATGCATCTTTCACAGTCATTGCTTTCTATCACATACGAATTTCTACTTATTTGTTGTCAGCAGTTTTTTCTACAGAAGCGTCTTTCATCTCAGTAGATTATTTTCCAGTGGAAACGTCCTTCTCGCTAGAGGCGTCCTTCTCGCCAGAGGCATCCTTCTCGCCAGAGTGGTCTTTGGTTTCCCCAGAGTTGTCTTTGGACTCACCAGAGGTGTCTTTCTCATCCGAGCTATTTTTGGGCTCTGCAGTATCGTCTTTGGGTATACTAGAGGTATCTTTCTCACCAGAGTTGTCTTTGGGCTCATCAGAGTTGTTCTTGGGCTCACCAGAGTTGTTTATCTCTCCAGAATTGTCTTTGGGTTCCCCAGAGTTGTCTTTGGGCTTTCCAGAATTGTCTTTCGGTTCCTCAGAGTTGTCTTTGGGCTCACCAGAGTTGTCTTTGGGTTCAACAGAGTTGTCTTTGGGTTCCCCAGAGTTGTCTTTGGGCTCAGCAGAGTTGTTTTTCTCTCCAGGGTTGTCTTTAGGCTCTCCAGAATTGTCCTTGGGCTCACCAGAGTTGCCTTTGGGCTCACCAGAGTTGTCTATGGGTTCCCCAGAATTGTTCTTGGGCTCACTCGAGTTGTGTTTCTCTCCAGAGTTATCTTTGAGCTCACCAGAGTGGTCTTTCGGCTCTCCAGAGTTGTCAATGGGTTCCCCAGAATTTTTCTTGGGCTCACTCAAGGTGTCTTTCTCACCAGAGATGTCTTTAGGCTCTCCTGAATTCTCTTTGGGCTCACCAGAGTTGTTTTTCTCTCCAGGGCTGTCTTTAGGCTCTCCAGAATTGTCCTTGGGCTCACCAGAGTTGTCTATAGATTCCCCAGAGTTGATTTTGGGCTCACCAGAGTTGTTCTTCTCTGCAGAGGTGTCTTTGTGTTCCCCAGAGTTATCTTTGGGCTCACCAGAGTTGTTCTTCTCTCCAGAGTTGTCTTTGTGTTCCCCAGAGTTATGTTTGGGCTCACCAGAGTTGTTCTTCTCTCCAGAGTTATCTTTGTGTTCCCCAGAGTTATCTTTGTGTTCCCCAGAGTTATGTTTGGACTCGCCAGAGTTGTTCTTCTCTCCAGAGTTGTCTTTGTGTTCCCCAGAGTTATCTTTGGGCTCACCAGAGTGGTCTTTCGGCTCTCCAGAGTTGTCAATGGGTTCCCCAGAATTTTTCTTGGGCTCACTCAAGGTGTCTTTCTCACCAGAGATGTCTTTAGGCTCTCCTGAATTCTCTTTGGGCTCACCAGAGTTGTTTTTCTCTCCAGGGCTGTCTTTAGGCTCTCCAGAATTGTCCTTGGGCTCACCAGAGTTGTCTATAGATTCCCCAGAGTTGATTTTGGGCTCACCAGAGTTGTTCTTCTCTGCAGAGGTGTCTTTGTGTTCCCCAGAGTTATCTTTGGGCTCACCAGAGTTGTTCTTCTCTCCAGAGTTGTCTTTGTGTTCCCCAGAGTTATGTTTGGGCTCACCAGAGTTGTTCTTCTCTCCAGAGTTATCTTTGTGTTCCCCAGAGTTATCTTTGTGTTCCCCAGAGTTATGTTTGGACTCGCCAGAGTTGTTCTTCTCTCCAGAGTTGTCTTTGTGTTCCCCAGAGTTATCTTTGGGCTCACCAGAGTTGTTCTTCTCTCCAGAGGTATCTTTGTGTTCTCCAGAGTTATCTTTGTGTTCCCCAGAGTTATCTTTGTGTTCCCCAGAGTTATGTTTGGACTCACCAGAGTTGTTCTTCTCTCCAGAGTTATCTTTGTGTTCCCCAGAGTTATCTTTGTGTTCCCCAGAGTTATGTTTGGACTCGCCAGAGTTGTTCTTCTCTCCAGAGTTGTCTTTGTGTTCTCCAGAGTTATCTTTGTGTTCCCCAGAGTTATCTTTGTGTTCCCCAGAGTTATGTTTGGACTCACCAGAGTTGTTCTTCTCTCCAGAGTTATTTTTGTGTTCTCCAGAGTTATCTTTGTGTTCCCCAGAGTTGTTCTTCTCACCAGAGTTATCTTTGTGTTCCCCAGAGTTATCTTTGTGTTCCCCAGAGTTATGTTCGGGCTCACCAGAGTTGTTCTTCTCTCTAGAGTTATCTTTGTGTTCCCCAGAGTTATGTTTGGGCTCACTAGAGTTGTTCTTCTCTCCAGAGGTATCTTTGTGTTCTCCAGAGTTATCTTTGTGTTCCCCAGAGTTATCTTTGTGTTCCCCAGAGTTATCTTTGTGTTCCCCAGAGTTATGTTTGGACTCGCCAGAGTTGTTCTTCTCTCCAGAGTTGTCTTTGTGTTCCCCAGAGTTATCTTTGTGTTCCCCAGAGTTATCTTTGTGTTCCCCAGAGTTATCTTTGGGCTCACCAGAGTTGTTCTTCTCTCCAGAGGTATCTTTGGGCTCACCAGAGTTGTTCTTCTCTCCAGAGGTATCTTTGTGTTCTCCAGAGTTATCTTTGTGTTCCCCAGAGTTATCTATGTGTTCCCCAGAGTTATGTTCGGCCTCACCAGAGTTGTCTTTGTGTTCCCCAGAGTTATGTTTGGGCTCACCAGAGTTGTTCTTCTCACCAGAGTTGTCTTTGTGTTCCCCAGAGTTATGTTTGGGCTCACCAGAGTTGTCTTTGTGTTCCCCAGAGTTATGTTTGGGCTCACCAGAGTTGTTCTTCTCTCCAGAGTTATCTTTGTGTTCCCCAGAGTTATGTTCGGGCTCACCAGAGTTGTTCTTCTCTCCAGAGTTATCTTTGTGTTCCCCAGAGTTATGTTCGGGCTCACCAGAGTTGTTCTTCTCTACAGAGTTATCTTTGTGTTCCCCAGAGTTATCTTTGTGTTCCCCAGAGTTATGTTTGGGCTCACCAGAGTTGTTCTTCTCTCCAGAGTTATCTTTGTGTTCCCCAGAGTTATGTTCGGGCTCACCAGAGTAGTTCTTCTCTCCAGAGTTATCTTTGTGTTCCCCAGAGTTATGTTCGGCCTCACCAGAGTTGTTCTTCTCTCCAGAGTTATCTTTGTGTTCCCCAGAGTTATGTTCGGGCTCACCAGAGTTGTTCTTCTCTACAGAGTTATCTTTGTGTTCCCCAGAGTTATCTTTGTGTTCCCCAGAGTTATGTTTGGGCTCACCAGAGTTGTTCTTCTCTCCAGAGTTATCTTTGTGTTCCCCAGAGTTATGTTCGGGCTCACCAGAGTTGTTCTTCTCTACAGAGTTATCTTTGTGTTCCCCAGAGTTATCTTTGTTTTCCCCAGAGTTATGTTTGGGCTCACCAGAATTGTTCTTCTCTACAGAGTTATCTTTGTGTTCTCCAGAGTTATCTTTGTGTTCCCCAGAGTTATGTTTGGGCTCACCAGAGTTGTTCTTCTCTCCAGAGTTATGTTTGGGCTCACCAGAGTTGTTCTTCTCTCCAGAGTTATGTTTGGTCTCACCAGAGTTGTTCTTCTCTCCAGAGTTATGTTTGGGCTCACCAGAGTTGTTCTTCTCTCCAGAGTTATCTTTGTGTTCCCCAGAGTTATGTTCGGGCTCACCAGAGTTGTTCTTCTCTACAGAGTTATCTTTGTGTTCCCCAGAGTTATGTTTGGGCTCACCGGAGTTGTTCTTCTCTCCAGAGTTGTCTTTGTGTTCCCCAGAGTTATGTTTGGGCTCACCAGAGTTGTTCTTCTCTCCAGAGTTATGTTCGGGCTCACCAGAGTTGTTCTTCTCGCCAGAGTTGTCTTTGTGTTCCCCAGAGTTATGTTTGGGCTCACCAGAGTTGTTCTTCTCTCCAGAGTTATCTTTGTGTTCCCCAGAGTTATGTTTGGGCTCACCAGAGTTGTTCTTCTCTCCAGAGTTGTCTTTGTGTTCCCCAGAGTTATGTTTGGGCTCACCAGAGTTGTTCTTCTCTCCAGAGTTGTTCTTCTCACCAGAGTTGTCTTTGTGTTCCCCAGAGTTATGTTTGGGCTCACCAGAGTTGGTCTTCTCTCCAGAGTTATCTTTGTGTTCCCCAGAGTTATGTTTGGGCTCACCAGAGTTGTTCTTCTCTCCAGAGTTGTTCTTCTCACCAGAGTTGTCTTTGTGTTCCCCAGAGTTATGTTTGGGCTCACCAGAGTTGGTCTTCTCTCCAGAGTTGTTCTTCTCACCAGAGTTGTCTTTGTGTTCCCCAGAGTTAAGTTTGGGCTCACCAGAGTTGTTCTTCTCTCCAGAGTTATCTTTGTGTTCCCCAGAGTTATGTTTGGGCTCACCAGAGTTGTTAATCTCTCCAGAGTTCTCTTTGGGCTCACCAGAGTTGTTTTTCTCTCCAGAGTTATCTTTGGGCTCACCAGAGTTGTTTTTCTCTCCAGAGTTCTCTTTGGGCTCATTGCCGGTGTTATCAGTAACCGTGTCTGGATTTTCAGTGTTAGTTTTATCTTTTTCAGCTGCTATAACTTGACTTGTCGGCGTCGAATCTGTATTGCTCTCTGTAGTATCAGGAGGCTCTTCATTATTATTTCCTTTGTTAGTTTCCGTACTGTATCCTTCACCAGAACTGTTTCTGTTATCATTTCTATTGGGCTCTTCAACCGTAGGACCTGTTACGTCATTTCCATGCACATTTGATTCAGTATTGCTTTCAGTACCTTGATTCCCAGATTCAGTATTTGTTTCTCCTGTGACATCATTACTGACACTTGGTTCAGTTACTCCTTCAGTCACTTTAGGTAATTCTGTGGGTTTACCTTTGTCATTAACATATGGTTTCTTACCTGTATTATTTTTATGTAATACATGAACAGGTTTAGGGCTGTGAGTTTCGAATGTAAAGATGTTAATACTATTATTTCCATTCATAAGGTTTTTAATATTTTTCATGATGTCATCCATGTTCTTGTTGGCGTAGAAAATGTAGACGTTTGTAACTTTGTCGTTGCCTACAGTGTTCCCGTAAACTGTGTTGGCTTTTACATGTACTGATGGTGTGTCTTTCTTCGGCTGTTCGGTGGTAACGATTTTATCGTGTTTTCTATCGATGGTGTCGTCAGTAGTAGGTTTGGTTTCATTAATTTCTTCATTTGTAGGTTTATCGACTCCCTTTTCTTGATTACTAGGTTCATATTTACTATCTTCGTGACTGTTAGGTTTTTCGTTTTCACCACTAGTAGGTTTATTTCCAACCTTCTCGGAACTAACAGGTTCATTTACATTATTTTCAACATCGCGAGATTCATTTGCACCTTTTTTGCTACTGTTAGGTTCATTTAACGTTTTATCTCCGATATCGGATTTATCTTGGTTGTGTCCCTGTTTTTTGTCTACTGCCGGATCCTTTTCAGCATTTAGAGCTGGGTCCTTATTAATTATAGGATGCTCTTCGAAATATTTGCTTACTTGTGCTGCAACCTCGTCTCTGATGAATTTTGTGGTGCGCTGTAATAAATAATCCACGTTTATATAGTAAAATAACCATAAAATATTTATTTTTATTAATATTGTAATGCGTTTCGAAATCGAAGATTTATAAGTTTTATAAAATGGTAACATAAGTCGTTCAATAAGGGTATATTTTAAGATGTTCTTACCTCTGACAACGATGCTATGTATTTAGCACCCAAGTCACCCATGAAGGACCAGAATTTCTCCTGCAAAAAGTAACATGTTTTATGAACAAAATTTACGTTTTTGTACATTCGTTGTAAAATTTTATAAAGCATGAGAGTACGGTATGTTTAAGATGCTTTAAGATAAGAATTGCAAAAAAAGAAGCGATAAAAAGTATAAAGCGATTTGATGCTGGAAGCGGCACTATTGCATTCGGCACGAATTGTTGAGGTTAGGTTAGTTTGGTGGTGTATATTTTTATGGTTTTTATTATTCATATACGTTCACTTACATTATTTATCAAATCCAGCATATAATCCATTTTGGTATTCTTCTCGGCTTCAGTGTTGTCCTAAACAAAAATGCATGTTAAAAATAATTTAAGAAATGAAATAGGATTCGATATGATCTATCATCACAGGATAGGACGACTATTATTGCTAAAGTAGTAATAGTTTTAATAATTATATTATTTAGAATCCCGTATAATAACAGCCGCACAGTCGCTTGATCAGGTTAAGATACGTTTGCCGCGGTTGGGCCGCGGATGGTACCATCTTAGACCCCTCCGTGCCGCCCAACGGCTACGCTAGTAATATATAAGTCAATGCCAATGGCTTATATCCACAAATGACAGCCGGGACCAACGTCCCGGCTGTTATTTGTGGATCTTTGACGATCGTTACGGGTAGTCAGAAACTCAAAAGTCTGACAACCAGTCTTGCCAAGGGGTATCGTATTGCCCAGTAACTGGGTTGTGGAGGTCAGATAGGTAGTCGCTCCATGTAAAATTCTGGTATTCAGCTGCATCTGTTTTTTTTTATAGTTAGTTTGATTCGCTTTTTATGTACTTTTTGGTTTGTGTATATGTGATTTGACTTTGTCTTCATTTTCGATAGTATCCGCGATTGGCTGCATCTGGTAAGACTGGAAGCCGACCCCAACATAATTGGAAAAAAAGCTGGGCAGAACGACTGCGAATTTCGAAAATACCGGTTTGCTTTAGGAGAGTCCTTCATTATCTCAAAAGCCGACAGTGATATAGGAAATGTTCTATTTTTTTTTTAATATAACAAACCATATGCAAAAACATTGCGATATTTACCTTATTATTTTGAATAGGACATTTCTGCTCTTTCGGTTCTTTAACTGGTAATTGACTCCCTTCTCCACTGCCAGGATTTTCATGAGGCTTCTCTGTTTTGTCGTGATCAGTTTCATGAGATCTGTCAGGGTCTTCAGTTCCAATAGCAGGCTCGATGTCACCAGTTTTATTAGGTCTGTCAGGATTCTCTGTATTAATTGTAGGTTCATGGTCACCAGTTTCATTAGGTCTGTCAGGATTCTCTGTATGAACAGTAGGTTCATGTTCACCAGTTTCATTAGGTCTGTCAGGATTCTCTGTATGAATATTAGGTTCATGGTCATCAGTTTTATTAGGTCTGTCAGGATTCTCTGTATGAATAGTAGGTTCATGGTCACCAGGATTATTAGGTCTGTCAGGATTCTCTGTATTAATAGTAGGTTCATGGTCACCAGTTTCATTAGGTCTCTCAGGATTCTCTGTATCAATAGTATGTTCATGGTCACCAGTTTCATTAGGTCTGTCAGGATTCTCTGTATCAATAGTAGGTTCATGGTCACCAGTTTCATTAGGTCTGTCAGGATTCTCTGTATCAATATTAGGTTCATGGTCACCAGTTTCATTAGGTCTGTCAGGATTCTCTGTATCAATAGTAGGTTCATGGTCACCAGTTTCATTAGGTCTGTCAGGATTCTCTGTATGAACAGTAGGTTCATTGTCACCAGTTTTATTAGGGCTCTCAGGATTCTCTGTATCAATAGTAGGTTCATGGTCACCAGTTTTATTAGGTCTGTCAGGATTCTGAGAATTTCTATCTTCCTCGGGACTTTCAGTAGCCTGAGTTTTATCATCGATGCTCGGATTTGTTGTTTCTTCATTATTGTCTTTGCCCGGATTTGTCACAGAAGATATGTTTTTATTGATATTAGATTTTTCAGTAGTTACATTTTTGGAATCTTCTGTTTTATCTTTGTTGCCATTTATTCCGACGGGTTGGTTAGAACCAGCTGGCACCTTATTGTTGATAACAATTTTGTTTTTAATTATTTTCGTAAACAGACCTTCTAAAACATTCACCATATTCGGATTGTTTGGATCTCCATTCTCAATTTGAATACCAGGACGAAGAATTTCCGAGTCATCCGTGACATCACTTAATATGTGGTGTAGCATACTAGGTACATCGATATTATTAACTGTATCTTTTTCTGGCTTCGGAAAAACAATAGTAGCGTTTCCTTTTACAAATATGTCGTGTAAATCAGTTAATATTTGACTGAATTTCTTAATTATATCATCAGCTGTGCCATTATTCCCGGTTTTTTTGTCTTTATTAGTATTGTTACCATACTTTTCCTGAGACCCGCTTTCTTCAGAATCACCGCTACTCTCTCGAGACCCGCTGTTACTTTGGTCAAACCCACTTCCATTTTCTACCCAGCCTTGGTAGGGGCCAGACTCTCCACTGTTTTCTCCAGAAACACTACCGTTTTCACCAGAAATACTATTATCTTCTCCAGACCCACTATTACTCTCTCCCGACTTACTATTGCTCTCTTCAGACCCACTATTACCATCTCCAAACCAATAATTATTTTCCCCAGACCCACTGTTTACATCGGCTGCAGAACCACTGTCATCTCCACTGTCCTCTGAATTAGAAGTGCCACCATTTTCATCAGAGCCACTGTTCACATCGGAACCACTGGCTTCATCACTTTCACCAGATGCGCCCCGACTTCCTTCACCACTTGTTGAGGTTTCAGGTGATTCTTCACTAGCAGACTCGGAAACTGAATCCTTTGTGGCAGAATTTAATTCGCTGGAGACAGAATCTGATTGGTCGGAATCAGACGTTAATTCATTACTGGATAATGAAAAGTTTTCGTCGCTGCCACTGTCACTGTTAGACTGGAAAAAAGATTTGAGTGTTATAATGCATCTTAAAAAATATAATGGCTGATTGTATAGATGCCAAGACATCGAGAATCATCGCAAATAAAGATATGAATATATTTAAAGAAGTTGCTTTGAATAAAAATTAAGTAGTACTTAATTTTTTATTGTTTTATTTAAGGACATATTTACTTAACATATACAATAATAGCTTCAAAATCATATTAATAATATGTGCATGTATATGAAAAAAGAGGGAAAACAATCATAGGGCATCAAAAAATTCGTCCGCAACGCTGTCAACAAGAAAAGTGTCCAAAAGGCAGGCAGTATTGCCACGTTGTATGGCGATGCTGATTCTTTGGCAATAAAATAGGTCAGCCTTCAAGTTACGTGAAGAGTCGACCAACTACTGGTCGATGTCTCATGTAATCAAATTATATTTTAATTACAAAACATTATTTACCTCGTTACTGTCCTCATTGCTGTCACCATAGCCAACATGGTAGGAAACGTGGGGGTTGTAAAGGTTCTGCAAACCAAAAAGAAGATAAGTGGTATTAATGTAAGACTGTAAATTACAATTTTCTATCTTACTGGTATGACAACCTGATTGATTCCTGACAATGAAAACTCGTAGAAAACAGCATAAGCCATCACCCAAAACGACAATGCCTTATCGGTTGCGCGACCGCAATTAATCTACAATCTGGAAGCATACTTACACTCCACACAGTGCCGCCATTCCCTTTCAGTTCCATGCCATACGCTTTGAGTCCACTGCCTGCTGTTAATTCATTATTTGGTATTGTATCCTTGAAAGAAGTTATCTTAGTATCCTCTGGAGTCTGAAAGCAAAAAACACTGTTATTAAAATTTGAGCCAGTCAACCGGTAGAAGGCTCAGCTTCTCAGATTACTAGAGCGGTGCTATTCTGCACAAATCTCACCGTGACGTGAACTTAGGTGAAGTGAGCGTGGACTCAGCTGTCAATAGTGTCAATTCCTAGCAAAAACGAATTCACTTCACCTAAGTTTTCACGGTGAGATTTTTACAGAATCGATCGGCTGTTGTCAGTTTTACAATGAGACAGATTCCTAATTCATCATCGGCGGAACAATGTGAAGCTGTATTTTACTAGGCTTTATGTGAACAAAACCCAGCATTGCATAAATATGTACCTAAGTTGTCACGCCCTATAGGAGTTCTGAGTTGAGCTGCACGATTTTTGACAAATGCGTGCACTGACTGGACGGGTCCGCTCAATCTGTGTGGTTCTTTCCTCAAAAGACCATTTCAGACACCAATCTACACATGATCTGACCAAGATTTTGTCTGGACTGTAAAAGAGACTGTGACCTCTGAGTTTGTTTCGTCCTTTCTTCTCAGAATAGTCAGATAGGAAACGCCGACCTCATCTAGTTTAAAAAAATATGATTGACGTGTAAAAGTGTTTGTACAAATCTACTTAAGAAAATAAATCATATATGCCTGGAAGCTTTTATTTAGGTGTTAAATTTTGTTAAAATTTTTAATCTCTATTTATTATTTTTTGCTTGAGTATGTATCTTTTTTTATTATAATTACTTTTCCTACCTACTATTGTATAGAATCAAGTTCTTTGTAACTGAACAGACAGCTGTGCTGCTGGGGAGTATGTTGCGGCACTTCTTCTAGAATAATTAATACATAAACCTTTGTTTCGTTGCATGTTACGCTAATTGCACGATATAAAAGAGCGGCGCCTCCTGGCACAAGCATTTATATGCTTAAAAGGAGTCGCCACCAACTGTATACTGTACAACGTGTAATAGCGAAATAAAACATTTTTGATTTTATGTAATTTTGACGTTCGAAAAGTGCAGGTTCTCAGCCATATTGACTATATAACTTTTGATTTGATTTGATGATCATAAAATACTTACATTAACGGTAGTTTCATTACCAGGCTTCGGTGACGTAGATAATATCAGTTTCTTGACGTATTTCGGTAGCTTAGGCTTCCGACGATGTGATAGTCTAGGCGGACGAGGGTTATGTCTCTGTAAACAAAATACATGATGGAAAATTATTGACGACAAGTCGTGTAGGTACCCTATGTGTTTTCCCATTGGCAAAAATGAAGAACTTCCATACAAACATCCACCTTCTTTTTAACCATTAACCCCTATAGGGGGATGAATTTTGTTATATAAGCGACTAGCTTCTACCCGCGACTTCGTCCGCGTGAAATTTCACCCTTTAAGGGGTGTAATTTCGAAAAACCCTTTCTTACACTGCACTTCACAAAGAACTACCCTCCAAATGTCATGTCTCTAGGACCAGCGGTTTAGGCTGTGCATTGATATATCAGTCAGTCTGGACTTCGAATTTTATACAGGTACTAGCTGGACCCTGCGGTTTCACCCGCATAAGTTTCGATCCCGTGGGAATATCGGGATAAAAAGTAGCCTATATGTTAATCCAGGGTGTCAGCTACCTCCATACCTAATTTTATCAAAATTGGTCCAGCCGTTTGAGCGTGAAGAAGTAACAAACATATAAACACACACACACTCACAAACTTTCGCCTTTATAATATTAGTTAGTGTGTGTAGATTAAAACTAAAAAAAAATTACGTTAAAAAAAACTTTACCCCATGGTGAGACCGCGTTTTGACCCGTTTCAAGTCCTTATTTGGTTTCTGTGGAAAATAAATGGATTTAGTAAAAAAAAACCCAAGATACAGGCTTGCCCCCAAGATACAGGCTTGCCTAGTCTGGGGCCAATGTATAATCTCTGTAATCTTTTGAAAATAATACCACAAAGTAATGCCTGATTTCATAACTTAAAAAAAAAACCGGCCAAGTGCGAGTAGGACTCGCACACGAAGAGTTCCGTACCACAAGGCAAAAAACACGTTTAGTGTACAAATTGTTATAGCGTCAGTGGAAATGCACACTCTGTGAACATTTCAACTGTCTACCTATTACGGTTCATGAGATACAGCCCGCTGACAGACAGACGGACCGACGGACAGCGGAGGCTTAGTAATAGGGCTCCCTTTGAGTACGGAACCCTGACCCGGATAATATTAAGTTCCTTATGTTAAGATAACTTATTTTCACGAAATAAAATTAACAAGTATTACTCACCTCATCTTTTTCAGCAATTTCTCTTTTGCTTCTTCGTTCAGGTTCGTTTTCTGAAACACCCTGAAACCGTAAAACAATTCCTATTTAGTAAATATGGCATTATAAATAAAGCTCAAGAGCTGTGGTGGCAAAGTGGTAAGAGCCGCGACTTAGCGAGTTGTAGGTCGTAGGTTCGAACCAATGAGTTCGAGCCGTCGACTAGTGCTACCATAAAAGACTCAAGCTAAGCTTATCTTAAGGCTGCACCGACCGCACAGTGGCGCCCTCGCCCCCAAAAACCCCACAAACGATGAGGGCGCCACTGTGCTGTCGGCGCAGCCTTAAGGCGAAAGCGTTAAGGTAGCCCGCGAAATTCAAATTTTCTTACGTTTTTTGCAATTTGCTGGTCAGTATTAAGTTGTACCTTGATTAAAATATGATTCGCGTCCGTAACAAATATGTATTTACAGAATTATAATCATTAAAGTCATCAACACGACTCTCTAAGACCAAGTAATCCTATTGAATGAATATTTCATGAAATCTTGACATTTAGGATTAATACTAACATAACAAGTTGTATTTCTGATCCTAATGATTATAATTATGTAAAAACATATTTGTTACAGTCGCGAATCATATTTTAATCAACGTACACTGAGCTGTAAAATGCAAAACTCGTAAGAAAATTCGAATTTCGCCGGCTACCTTAGGGCTTCCCCCTTAAGAAGCGGTGGTGGTCTCGTGGTAACTCACTGGACTACCACTGCTCGTTAAGACTTCCGAGTGGTAGGTCGTAGGTTCGAACCCAGACAGGCGCTTTACTTTATGCTCTCAAAACAAAGCAAAAAATTCGAAGACATGTGACATTTACCAACCCGCACTGGGCCCGCGTGGCACTCCCTTTCACCGAAATCAGGCCCATCAGTGGGAACATTATAGGCTGATTTTGTTAATTATGGCCAGTCAATATTTTAAGGCAAATAGTTATAACAAACTGAAAATTGATTTTAGATTTTAAACTATCAGTACCTACAGAAATAAATCCTTACCTTGTCTACTGATTCCTCTGGATCATCAGTAGTAATTTCTGCCGGATCCTGTAACAGAATAATAATAAACGATCTTTATTCTGTCGTCAACTGCCTAGCCTTTTCCCAACTATGTTGGGGTCGGCTTCCAGTCTAACCGGATGCAGCTGAATACCAGTATTTAACATGGAGCGACTGCCTATCTGACCTCCACAACCCAGTTACAGGGTACCTAATAATACCCTCGGTAAGATTACACATTATAGAAATTAAGTGCCACCACTAATTTAAGCGTGCGAATAGCCTGGTACAAAATAAATGAAAATGATCAATGACCCCCATGCTAGACAAAGCCTGTGTTACAGGGGTCATCCATCCGTCCATTCTGGATAATATTATAATAGCTACATACAAATTAGTAATGTGCAACTTTGTAAAAATGAACTAGGAGTGTATTTTCCAACGCCAGATAATTTTATCCGAGTAATAATTTTGAATTTTTGACAGTTCTTCCATACAAAATCTGTCAGACGTCAATTTAATTCCACGAATAAAAATTATCTGTCGATTGAAAAATTAGCCCCAATACAACTTATTTCGAAGATAATTTATGTATTGAATTTCCGTCACAGTGGTCTTCATGCGATTCTGTGACGAATATGCAACAGTTTTCACTAGCTTACGCAACAAATGATGGAAAAAGGTTAAGGTGACATGTTGGCCCCTGTAGTATAGAGGGGTTTGCTGATATAGTTAAATATGGTAGGTGTTGTGTCATTTTTCCTTCATAATATTTTTTTTACTAATATAGGTAATTTTACACCCATTTGGCGCATGCTTTCTCACGCCAACTCCATTCTTGGTGGAATAGATGTCTTTGCTGGTTCTTTAACCTTTAGGACTAAACTTACTCTTAATAATTTTATAATTATTTTAATTTTTCTTTCGCAAAACTTTTTCATTTTACCTACCTATGGAAAAGTTGACATTTTGGAAGTTTTGTTTAACTTTAAAAAAAAAGTAAAAGTGTTTTACATAAAATATTCATGCTAAATTCAATTCAAATTTATTCATCTAGTAGATATCAATCAGAAATATTGTGTAACTGATTTTCTGAATTTGTTATCAGTTTTGTTAATCATAAAAAAAATACATCACATTCAGCCACACAGGTCATTGCAGAAGAGTTTTACATTTTTTAATTTGTTTTTTTTTTCCTCTTTGTTTAGTTGATTTCTCATTGGTATTCTTAATAAGAAATTCGCGTACTGAAAACTGTCGAAAGAATTGGAGACACCCTAGTTTGAAGTGGAAACCCCGATTCCAACCTTGCTGACTGGCCAACTTTTTCATTAAGCCATAAAATATTCCCATATCGCTTGTGCCGACGCGCACGAATGAAAAAAAATTAATGAAAATGATGATGAAGATGAAGAATGACATAAATTCTTACATTTTCATCGTCTGCGTGTAGAAATTGGAAGCCCTGTCCGTTGGTGAAGGTACGGTGAGAATCATTGGAATCTGCAGAAGCCTCATCAGCTGGAGGTTCCTTCAAAAATGTTGGATTTTTAAGAAGGCTTTTTGCATGTAATATGTAGGTCCATATACTAACTTTAACACTTTGTATCATTATCTCCTATCAATGTTTTGTATGAGTTTCATTTCTCTGGAACCACCTTAATTAACTACAGTGATTTTCAGCTTTTAACGCGTTTGGCGTGTAGGTAATTTCACGCCGTGTCATAATAATGGACTGTATGGAAAATATCGACTCGTGGCACCTTAAGTACCTATACTTAAGGTGCCAGGAGTCAATATTTTTTCCATACAAATTTCGGAAGAGTATTACTCCACTGTTTGACATTGTGCACCCAATGTTAAACATGATATCGTTTTGAATTATTATCAATTGTGTCTGTACGGAAACAGAATAGTAAAATAAAAAACCATTAAAAAGTTATGAGTCAACAAAGATTAGTTTTTCTTGCTATTTTAAACGTAACTTTGGGTGTAAATAAGTAATAAAAGAACTGTAAAATCTTCAAATCCAAGTCCGTACCGACAAAGCTCAGTTATCGAAGAGTTCAATAAACTTTATTTATAATTGATTTATGGAGTGGTTTTTTCATAAAACTCGATTTTCCAAAGCACTTTTCGATTTTTGTTACGCGCCTATCAGTTCGGAACGGTGTTTCTGTGCGTGACAACTAGACATTGTGCCAGTAAACTAGCGTCTAACTGCTCATCACTAACACTAGCCCTGTCAGACACGAAGTCAGGTGAGACAGCGTGCTTTTTGACCATGACCACCAGTGAGTTCGAGCTCGCAACTAGTTTACTCTTAAGTCACAGATAAGCGTGACTTAAATGCGGGTTTAGGTCACAGAGTGCTATAAATATTATTTACGGCGACGCGATAACACTCCTTAAAAAATTTAAAAATGGTAAAACTTTACCTCATCGCTGGAGACTTCAGTCTTCCCAAACGGCTTCTCAATGATATGATAGTAGATGATTTCTCTTAGAGACGGTTTCTCCAGATTTGGGCTCGAAATCGTCAAAGATTTTCCATCTTTATCTTCTGTCACTTTGTACACCAGATCTGTTGGGGATTTAAGCTGGAAACAGAAGAATAGAAAATTGATTATTATCATTTAAGCTAAGCGCACATGGTTTTCCGCAAATAGACGTATTTTCTTTCTTTCTTATCGCTACTCTAGTGCCATCATCTTGTTCTCGTTGACGACTCGTTGACGTAGCGGTGGACACACGTCCTTAGGGTGCATTATTCAGTACGAAGTACTTTGTCGAAGAGGTCTTTGCTTGTACGGGTAATCTTCGGAACTACTGATCTGATTCCGAAAATTCTTTCACTAATGGGAAGCTACAGTATTGCTGAATCTCATAGGATATATCTAGACTCGGAAGCCATAAGTAATTAAGTCAAGTTAAGTCATCGTATATTTTGTAGTGTTTGATGTATCTTTTTCATGTTATGTATTTTTGTGGTGTACAATAAAGTATATATAAATAAATAATAATAAATAAGTCAAATATTTATTGCATTGCTATATGGTTTCCGAGTCTAGATAATTATTTTATATTAAAACAAGAAATTCCACGTGAACGAAGGCGTGGGCAGAAGCTTGTTGTAAAATATTTTTGAAACCGTTTGGGGCTTGCAGAATTGGGGCACTTCGGAAATAGTGTAGCTTTTTTGTGTTGAGATTGCAGTACTTAATAAAAAGGAAGGATATTTCGTGTATTACTTACTTCTATTTTTGATAGAGAATGTCCAGAACACCAGTGCACCCCCAGCCAAAGTACAGATATGCTCAACTGTAAAAAAAACAAATGATTGTCAACATTTACATCTAATGACAATTTTACCTAATGATATTCCCAGTTTGCAAACAAAAATTCTACCAAATTTATATCAAATAGTTTAGTCACTATAGCTAATCAAAGATTGGCAAAACCCATAGTTGGCCCACCATGGCTATACAGGATATTTTTTTATGCATTGTCTAAGAGTCTTTGTAACTTGAATGAATAAAGAAATAATAATAAATAACCTCGATCAATATCTATCGAGGCTCTCGTTAGGCGGTTGGATCAAGGGCCAGATTCACAAGGCAGTACTCCTCGATACGGCTCGCATTGTGAGGAGATTCCTGTCTCTGGAGCCCTAACCACTCGTAGCTTGGATCCTGCTCCCGACACCAGCGGATCACAATTTTTTTATATTTTTAAATGTTTGTTATACTTATTTTTTATATTTTAAGAAATATTTAAAAATGTAGATAATAAAATAAGTTAAGTAAATAAATAAACGAAATAATAATAATTGCGCAAATTTTTACAGGATATTCTACTCATGAATATGAACAACTTTCACTATGGGTTCAACTCTGAAATCAGGAAAAAAGAATCAGCTATTTCATACATTTTGGTCGAGTAGGTATTGAAGTTTTGTATGAAACAGCTGTTTTTTGTTTTTTCGTGATTTCAGAGTTCGTCCCATAGTGAAAGCTGTTCATCTTCAGGGGTAGAACAGCCTGTGAAACTGTGCGTACTGCTTAAAAAAATATCCTGTAGAGTTTAATTGAAAAAAAAAAACTTTTTTGATTTCGATGCTAGGCTTTATTTGATAGCTATAGTTCGAAAATACTCAGCAATTATTATTGCTAAATCAAATCCAAATCCAAATTGTGTATATTTTAAGCTTGGAAATCTAGCATTGACTCAAAGATAGCTAGAGTGACCAAAACTAATTAACTTAAAAGACGAGAAAAAAAAAAAAAAAAAAAAAGGTATACATACCTACTACATAGATACTCTACGAGAATGTGAAAATTACCTAACTGAAATTAATATCTCCTATAATAATTTGGGACCAATAATAACTGCAATTTGAATGACCACTAATTGCTTCACACATTACGACAGTATTTTTAATCACCTTCTATGACACTGACTGGTAGCAGTAGAAAGAATTGTGGAAGAGTTAGTGTGTGTTTTGGCCACAACCTGACCTTGATCGGTTTATGTATTTCTGCCGGCAACCAAGTGGTAACGGCCGCGACTTACGAGTTGTAGGTCGTAGGTTCGAACCCAGACAGGCGCTTTACTTTGTGTAAATTATTTCATCACCACTGCTCTCAAAACGGTGAAGGGAAACATCGTGAGGAAACCGGCATGTCCTAGAACCAAAAATTCAAAGACATGTGACATCTGCCAATCCGCACTGGGCCCGCGTGGTGGATTACGGCCCACTCCCTCTCACCGAGAGGAGGCCTGTGTCGCAGCAGTGGGAACATTATAGGCTGATTATGGTAACCTTAATGGGTGTCCCGGTTTGTAGGGACATTGACTGCCCGACTTGCGCCCGGTTGATGACAATAGGCTCGCCCCTAGCCCCCCCCCTATAACGTGGGACTTACCTAAACATAACTAGCGAAATGTGGGTGTACCACACATATAGATACACCTAGATAACGCAAGAGCAACTACTTCGCGTGCCAAAAATCGCACCAGCTTACGTACAAAAATCGTAAGGCGCTACTTTCGCGCTCAGTCCTTTAGTACTGCTGGCTACCGAGCGAGAGCGCTGGCGCTAGGCCCCGGGGTGGGGCGAGACGGGTGCCGCACGCGGCGGCGTCTTTGAATCGATTTCCTCAAGTTCTGAGTTGAGCTGCACGGTTTTTGACAAATGCGTGCACTGATTGGACACTGGACAGGTCCGCTCAAGCTGTGTGGTTCTTTCCTCAAAAGACCATTTCAGACACCAATCTACATGGTCTTCACACGATCTGACCAAGATTTTGTCTGGACTTTAAAAGAGACTGTTACCTCTCAGTTTGTTTCGGCCTTTCTTCTCAGAATAGTCAGTTATGAAACGCCGACCTCATCTAGTTTAAAAAATATAATTGACATGTAAAAGTGTTTGTACAAACCTACAGTTTACAGAAAATGAATAAATCATTTATTTATTTTTATTCTTCTTTCTTTTATTTTTATTATTTATTCTTTCTTTCTTTCTTTCTTATTTATTTGATTTTTCCCATCACTAAATAGTGCTTGTGACGTCATAGTAGGTAGTCAAAAAATGGCACGCTTGGTTTTCATACAGATCGTGATACTTGCGTTAATCTAGATCTATCTATATCTGTGGGGTGTACTCTAGGTAGGTACCACCTTTGCCCAACCCTGCAGGGGGAATACAGGGTGATTGTATGTTAGGTGTTTTTCTTTGTTTAGCCTTTCTCACTGCTGGGCAAAGGCCTTCTCCAAGTCCTTCCAGGAACTCTTTTCCCGCGCCACCTCGAACCAGCCCTCGCGGTACGCGTCCAGGCATCTCGCTATTCTTTCTGGGCCGACCTTTGCGGCGCCGTCCATATTCAGGCACCTATTGTGTGGAGACTTTTGCCCGGCGGTCATCGTGTATGCGGCTAATGTGACCCGCCCAATCCCATTTGAGCCTTCTTGCCTACGTCTGTTATAAATACTCGTTTTGGAACGCAGCATGTTGTTCCAAATTTTGTTAAGTTACGTTAAAAATATAAAATAAAATGGCCTTACCAACATATACTTCATGTTGACACTTCACAGAACTTAATGACATAATTTCTTCCTCATCAATCTTTTATATAGTAGTTAATTAATAGGTATTTTATCTTATCTAGATGTCTGATTACTTTCCCATATTTGAGGTTTGGGTGACAGTTACTATCGTTAGGCCGAAACTTGAAATCCCGAATCACTTTATCCCGATTGAACGCTATTCCGAATTAACGCTATCTCGAATCACGCTATTCCGAATGGACGCTATCACGAATGGACGCTATCCCGAATGAATGCTATCCCGAATCACTTTATTCCGAATGAACGCTATCCAGAATCACTTTATTCCGAATGAACGCTATCCAGAATCACTTTATTCCGAATGAACGCTATCCCGAATCACTTTATCCCGATTGAACGCTATTTATGAAAATTAAAGGTATTTTTGACAGATTGTGACTAAGATTAAAATGCGCACATTCATAAAAATACGAGAATCTCCGAGAATACCGTGTGGGGTAGCTGCGTAACACACAAACAGTAGGAATGGGTTTCATTTTGACAGTTCAACCACATTCATTGCGTTAATTACCTTGTTGAGCAGACAAATTTTTCGAGCATATGAAGCAACGGATTAGCAATATCCATCAAAATTATTGAGATTGTGATGTCCTGGTCCTGAAATAGCGGTTACAAACCGTCGAAAGTTCTTCTTCGTAGCACTTTTGTCAGAGCGGTCGTGGTCCTCGTGTAGTTTCTTGTCTAGGGGCTGATGTGATTACTGATTCACCTCACGATTTCTCGCCACCTATTCCTACTCGTCGAAACTACACATGCCTATATGTTTACATTAGAATATTTTTAGTTTCATATTACCTTTACTATGTATTAATAGTACTTACTGTTACTTAATGAACAAAGTAATTAATAAAATAATTAGATACATACTGTTAGAAATGTTAACTATTTTTTTAAACTCGTTTTCTATGTCATGTTCAATTGTTTATTGAGTCACATGTTGCGAATAATATGACAATCGTTAACAGCAAATGCGCAACAGTAGTGGCAAAGCAGTGGTGGCACAGTGGTAACGGCCGCGATTTACGAGTTGTAGGTCGTAGGTTCGAACCCAGTCGGGCGCTTTCATCATCATCATCATCGATTTATCACCATGGCTCACAAAACAGTGAAGGAAAACATCGCGAGGAAACCGGCATGTCCTAGAACCAAGAATTCGAAGACATGTGACATCCTACCAACTCGCACTGGGCCCGCGTGGTGGATTACGGCCCACTCCCTTTCATAGAGAGGAGGCCTGTGTCCCAGCAGTGGGAACATTTTAGGCTGATTACGCGTGTGTGCAGGCTTCTTCGTCATTCAGTTGAAAAGGGCTTTTTTCTTGACAAGTCAAGATGAGTATGATGAAGAAGCCTAGTTCTTCCAAAACAGCATTATACAGATTTCCACGTCCTTCACCAAGTCGTTGGACAACCACCACCACCACCTTTGGGAGCAGTTTTTGTAAATCAGTTTTGATATCATCGATATGTTGAAGAAGACTGACTCGGACGACGTGCCAGATTTCGTGGCGAAGGAGCTTTCTAAACTGCCCCCCGTCACGTTCGATCACGTCGACGTTACGCGGCTGTTAAAGGACATCACTTCCTTGAAAGCGGAGATGACCAAGATGCAGTCCAGAATGGAGGTATCAGAAAAAACCAATACTGAACTACGTGCAGAAATAGCATCATTGCGCAACATTGGTTCGGTAATTGGGTCACCTGAGGCCTCAAAGGTGACACACACATCCGTCGGCAGTTTTGAATCGGCGAACACAAGTGCGTCACCAGCTGCCGATAACGCTGAGCAAGCGCCGCCCGCCGCTGCCGTCACCCGCGCCACGACATCGGCTGCGGAACCGTCACGCGTAGGTACGTCGACCCCTAAACGTGCCTACGCTGCTATTGTCACCAGCGGCAAATCAGATGCGTCGCAGCCTAAGCGACAAACCAGAAAAGGGGAAAAACTGGTAAAGGGTGCTCAACCTGCCCTGACTGCGGTCCGTTGCTCTTTGCCAAGAGCCAGCCAAGTTGATGAGGAGGGTTTCACGAAATTAGAAAGGAAGAAGAAGAAGCCCTGTACTCGTAACCTGTGTGGCACCTCACCGAGTGGACCCAACATGCTGCTGCGCCCTGCTCTGCCTACGACGCAGCTGTACCTTCCGCGTCTGCATCACACCACGACAACTGAGGAAGTCGTGCAGTATTTAAAGGTGAAGACCAACTGGACTCTGAGGGTCGAAAGGTTGGAATCGCGCTAAAACATCAACTTTAAATAATTTGTGGTACGAGTTCCAACATCTACAGACCTGTCTGAAAGAGGACTTTTGGCCGAAAGGTGTCGTATATCGACGTTTCCAACGTGCAGGCTTTTAAAATAAATAAAAAATCAATTCCTGAAAAATTAAAAATCCTTTATTTAATGAAAAACATAAATAAATAGACTAATTACATTAAAAAACTAGTACAACGTATCATTTTTGCCAACCATATTGTAATTTCGATTTTTTTTTGGATCCCCCATTTGAATGATCTTATATTCATTCTCTAGTTCGTCTATAAAAAAACTGGACTGGTTGTTAGCTTCAGGGATGTTTTTAATCTGGTTCTCGCCAGCATGTGGGGTATCTCTACGATGTACTGCATTTCTTATATGTCCATGGTAAACTACACTAGCAACCTGAGTTTTGCTCTGCAGAGACGGAGAGGTTGGCGGTTGGTATGCGTATGTAAATGGTATGGAGATATGAGAATCATTCTTTCTGATTATCATGTTTTGGGTAAAAGGCATCCCTCGATTTCTAAATTCCGTTGGAGATGTTTTATCCTCTTGTATTACTTTCTCTGGCTTCAGACTAGCAGCTGCTGTAGGGACTACTTCGATCCTCTCTGACAACTTCTTTAAAAACATTTGTAGTATATCCGTGTTTCTGTCAATCTTTTGCAGGATCTGATCCGTTAGATTTCCGTTTCTTTCTATAGTGCTTAAAATGTTGTTGTTTTTGACTTTATCTTGGAAGCCTTGTAATCGTGTAGGGGGCGCTGGTGGTGTCGTACTTTGAGGTAATTCTTCGTTTGGTTTAATATATACTGTTGTTGTTTGTACTTCTATTGGAGCCTCTCCTGCCGTTGTGCCGACTAACTCTTTACTGTCCAATTTTAAACGTCTTATAGATGCACTCAATGCATTGCTATCTATATCACTGTTATTATCAGTATTTTCGCCGTTTAGCATAGATTCTAGATTCATCTTCTCTTCATTCAAACGGTTTAGCTGTTCGTTTATATGCTGAGCGTGTTGTTTTAGTAAAAATTGCATTTTCTCTTGTTGATCCTGGATCTTCCTTGTCAGCGATGTTTCTTCTTTCCTTGTATATACTTTGCCATCCTTTACTCCGTCATATATAGTCCTGTTTAGTTTAATAACTTTTGATATTTCTGAAACATTTACTAAAGAAGAATATAGAAGTCCGTCCTTATTAAAGCTTTTGTTAATACTGGTGTGTATTTCTTTGAATCCTGAGTTTAAACCAGCTGTTTGATTTTTTGGCACAATTTTCACGGTCACTTTGTAATTAGCCTTGTTAGAAGGAGATCCTGTTAAAACGTTAACTATTTCCTGGTCTTTCAATTGTTTTTCTTGTTCAGTGTCATTTGATGATGCCAAAAACTGTTCTATATCAATATCGTCATCATTATTTTCTACTACGTCGGTATTCGTTTTACGAAGTCCAGGCAATTTACCGAATAGTAAAGCATTATTCGGTATATACTCTTCCCGAGATCTTGATACTTCCTCCATAAATATGTGTGGGTACTTCGCCATTAAAGGGTTGTGTCTGGATCTTCCGTCAAATAATTTAGTGATGTAAGTCCCGGGTTCATTGTTTTGGGAAGGATATTCTTCTTGCTTCTCATGATCATCTACAGTTTCTACTTCCTTAACTAATGCTCTATCAGCAAATACATTTTCATCGGACACAACAAACACGTTTTCATCAGATTGTTTCGACATATGCGGCAGATCTGTCGCGATGATTCTTATTTTATTAATTTGTCTCTTATTCCTCTTTGTATTTAAAAATATTGTCTTTGACATAGCATTTGTGTTCAGGAATCTATTGAATTTAAGTCTGGTCCTCAAATCATTTATTTTTTTAACGTTTATCGCCCTTTTCTTCCGTTGAAAAAGATTCGCTAAGCTAAATATTTCTGAAGGATTCAAGTTTTTCTCAAATATATTCTCGTCCACGATTAAAGGCGACTTTCTGTATTGACTTGGATGAACTTTTGGCTTCTTTTTAGTTTTATAAATGTCGCGATAATCTTTATATTTTAGGAAATCGTTATTGAATATAATTTTGTATTCATTTGAGTGGTAGTCATCCGTATTATTTATAGAACGCCGTGCTATTGTATGTTCATTGATAGGTCTTTCTTCTGAATTTATATCAGCTTCTGTAGTAGATACAGGCTCTGGCGCTGGATCATAGGTCTGATGGTATGATTTAATAACATTTTCTAGACCTGAGAACAGTCGCATATACTCCTTATCAGGGGGCTCATCAACATACTGGTTAAAGCCAACTGAGAAACCAGACCCATCGATGTCTTTAATCACAAACTTCTTTTTTCCCATATCGTAATACGAATTTGTTTGAATAGTTTCTTCACTCAGTTCGGTATTTAAAGGCTGCTGCAGTCTTTGGGGTATTCCGTTTATTTCTAGTATTTTGCTGTAGTCCACATTTACTTCACTCAATTCAGCGGAGTTTATCGCTTTGGTGTCTGCTAAGAATGCAGGGCCAACGTTTATTTTTTTCCAGTCTTCGCCTGATTGAGTACCTATGGAAGGTGATATTTGTTCTTGCATAGGTACTGTTTTACTAATAGGATGTAGCTGTCTCTGAACGAAATTTGTAACAGGCAGACTGTATTTATTTAGCAAAACATGGTTGGTGCTATGTTTCAAAGGATTTTGCATTCGTTTCCTAAAATGTATACTCTTACGTTGTTTTGTGCTGTTTTTGCCTGTGACTATTAGTTTGCTTGTTACATCGGAGTGTATAGCTTTCCGTATCTTGTCAATTAAGTTCTTGATGAGTTTCTTTTTCTTTTCTCCTTTCATGCCTTTACTATCAAAATGTGTTTCGATTTCAACGAAAAGTTCGTCTTCTTCTGTGTTCTTTCTATCGGATTTCTTTGCTTTTCTAGGATCGTCGTTTTCATACTTGATTCTGACGTGGCGTTTCAAGCGTTTCGTTTGGAAATGTCGGTTTATTTCGTTTTTCGTATCTTTAGAGTCCTGTGGAAAATGTTTGAAATATTCTTCGACGAATTTGTTCATGTATGATTTCGGTATCATATTGTAGTCATGTGTTTCTCTTGTGGTTGTTTCTATTGTAGCTACCTTTGGCTTAAGAGCGTCGGGTGTTTTTTTCTGTGGTGTTTGTTGTGCCATTTTTGCATCTGAATGAGTGAACTTTATGACTTTACCATTGTACACAAGTTCAATGTCGCCTTGAATGTTTTCGATTGCGGTTCTGGAATAAAGACAAGCAAAAGATTAATTCCTAGAGGACCAATGTCTGTGTTAAATTATTGCGATTTAATAATTTGAATATGAGGGAGAACCAGTAGTGTTCTTGCTCTAATTCAAATTTTGTAAACGCAAAAAAATACTATTAAAAAATATACCGACTGACTTTTTTTACCGGCTGGACAAAATCAGGCAAAGAAATTTCTGTTTTTTCACAAAAAAAAGACTATTTTATTTAGGTTCATTTAATTGAAGCCGGCCAATGGCCTCTGGCCAAGGTAAAAGCAGGTCACGGAAAGTGTCAACCAGCCGTTTCGAAGGATATTGCTAATCCATTGCTCCATGTGTACAAAATATTTGTTTGCTCAACGACGTAAATAACGCAATGAATGTTGTTATAGAGATTTGTGTACGAAAGGAAATTCACTTACTTGGTATCATTTTCTTTGAGTTTATCATTGCCTATAGATGTGATATCTATTACAGTTTTGATCATAACGTTTGGAGGATCTGAAATAAGCAGGCTTTCATCAATTACAGTTCTTCAATTATTTATTTTAAGGGGCTTACATGACCTAAAGCGTGGTCACTGTCGGACTGCATAGACAAGAAAGAGAAGCGCAATGACACAACGCTGGTAATTTATTGAAAATATGAAGCAATTATTTAATTACAAAAAATCTATGGTTGATGATTTTGATTTTTGATGATTTTGATAATAGTAATACAATTATCAAAATTTTTATTAAGAGAATCGTGTTGATAGCATTATTTTATGCATTTAAAATTAAGTCTTATCGCCATAACATAAGATTTGATTTTCTTTGGCTCAATCAGTATGGTAAAATACATAATTTTGGGTAGGTTCCCAGTGGTTCCATGTCCCATGCTGTAAAAGATGCTGAATTCAAATTTAGATAAAGTTGAAAATCGTTTGAAATACTTTTAGCAGGTTTAACAGTAGTAGTTTGCACTATGTGATCCTGCAGGTCATTGCAGTTAAGCATTTCGTCAAAAAACTTGTCTTCTATTGGTTTCTGCAACTTCGGATCATCTCCTTCCTTCCCAGCATCATTTGGTTTAAGTTGTGGCCCGTCTGGAACCATAATATTGGTTTAATTAAACTAATTGATCAGAACTCTTGTTGTTTATTTTAGTTGTTTCATCGAATATTTCAATTCGTTAAATTCATCATCATCATCTGCCTAGCCTTTTCCCTACTATGTTGGGGTCGGCTTCCAGTCTAACCGGGTGCAGCTGAATACCAGTGTTTTACATGAAGCGACTGCCTATCTGACCTCCACAACCCAGTTACTGGGTAATACGATACCCCTTGGCAAGACTGGTTGTCTGACTTTCGGGCTTCTGTGTAACGACTGTCAAAGATCCACGAATGACAGCCGGGACCAACGGATTAACGTGCTTTCCGAGGCACGGCAATTCGTTGAATTCAACGAATTTAAATATTTGATTTTCAAAAGCGCTAGTTAGGTAAACAAACTACCGTGTCTAGTACAAAATTCAGCGGAGGAGAGCGGGGGTTAAATAGAACAACGAAATCTTAAAGGGTTGTTTTTGGTAAATATATTATGTTTTGTAAAAAGTCATAGACCAAAAGTTGTTGTCATGATGTAAGTAATCCAATCATGCAAGGTTGTTATTGTTTAATCAATAACCCTGTTTAATGAAATAAAGAAAATAATAATACAAGTTTTCCCATAAAAAATACCTTTTCTGTCCTGAAACTTGTTGAAACTAGACATCAACGAATACATTTTCTTATAAACTTCATTCAAATCCATGTGTCTTTCAATTCCTTCCAGCAGAATATTATGCATACTTAGATGAAGCGTTTTATCGTTCTTCTCATCTTCTGCCAATTTAGGCTTTTCAACTACCTTAGGGATATCATCAACAGTCTTTTTTTCCAGCCGCTTTACGTCCGCAGTTTCCTCGGCCTCTAATTCTTCTAATAATGTTGATAGACGATTCGCTAATATGTTTTTTACTTTGGGGTTCTTTATGTGGAATAAAAAGCTTTGGGTTTCTGGAAATAAGTTTGAATATATTATTCCTATTAATATTTAGATATTGAATATCAAAGTTCCAAGTTTTTAGACGTTATTTTTCTTACGAAAACGTAGTGTATCTATTTAATAGCTATCTAGATTGTAGATACTGTAGCGGTATCTACAACGCCACATGAGAACAACGCGTCATACTGACGTCACGCAAAATCCTGCATCTCGCTAGCAGAGTTTACCGCGCAACTAGCATAGATACAGCGGCCCGACATGAATCATCAGGCAGTTGCCCGCTAGTCAACACACCCGTCTGGTCGGAGGATCCTTCCTTTTCTATGGAGGATGAGTGAACTTTACACCCTGCTCCTCATACCTCCATAATACTATCGCATATACACAAGTAGTGACGTAGCTGTCACTAATGTAAACTGTCGGTCACCACAAATGGCGGAAAACGGTTGAAACAGAAGCAGTGCCTGCACAAGAAGGCTTGTCGGCGCGTCACATGTGCGCGTGATTGACCGAAGTGAAGGCACGGGGTGCCGGGCGTCGGGGTACTGAACCCGGAACAATGGCCGCTGCGTGCCCTACATTCAGCTCACAGACGCGCTTCACTATGGGCATTTCTTATACTATTTTCTATACGTTGATATTGTAAATTATGGTATTACACCTATTTTAATACGGACTGTATTTATTAACTACGGACTACTTATTTTATTAAAAGTCTGATTGAGCCCATTCAATGATCCGGCTCGAAGGACCATGGTGTAATACCATAATTTCTACAGTTAGTATAACTAGGTATAACAGTCTCACCTATGGATCGTTTTGTTCTGTAAGAATCATCAATTTCACCGTAGTTCATTTCGTCAATGTCTGAAGCTTCAGTTGTGAACTCGTTACGAATTATATTATCATTGAGTTTTTCTGAAAAATAATTAGTAGGTAATATACCATCAAGTCTATATTCCTCGAAGGACAGAGATGCATGGGACCACATAGAAATCTCATAGAAATCCCGTGTTAAAGGGGGCGAGCAAATTTTTTACTTGCCGATCGTGGCATTAATTGAGACTACAGCTGTTTCAATCCATACTAATATTATAAATTCGAAAGTAACTCTGTCTGTCTGTATGCTACCTTTTCACGCCTAAACCACTGAACGGATTTCGATAAAATTTGGCAGAGAGATAGATTGCATCCCGGGGAAGGACATAGGATAGTTTTTATCCCGATATTCCCACGGGATCGACACTTATGCGGGTGAAGAAAGCCATTAGTGTAACAGCGGTCTATAGAATTTTTTTCTGTACGAGTCGTGTATAAGTGGCAAGGGCGGCGCGTCGAAAAAAATGTACTGAGAAAAAAATTGACAGTTTAGATGACGTAACCTTGGGACGCGGGACGTGTGAGTGGTTAGCCATCAGCTCTAAAATACTTACCTTTCTTACTAGCGAGCAATCCATCGATGTCCACGAAGACATTGGTGAGTATGACAGTAAATGTGAAGGCTATACCCAGAAGCGTGACGCAGAACACCCTGTAGAACATCGCGTCGTAGTCGCATCGTGTCATATGGGGTGTTGTTTTTTATTTTCTGGAAATTAAATGGAAGATGGTGGTGATTTATTGGGGAGGTACTTCAAAAAAAATTAAAAATCTTTTTTTCTATCCATGTATGATCACATTAGTTACACATTTGAAATAAAATTAAAATTTTAATATCAAAAAATATTTATATAAAAATAATTAATTAAATAATATAATGAATAAAAATTATTAATAATTCGTTTACATTCGTGGATCTTTGACGGTCGTTACGGGAAGTCAGAAGCCCGAAAATCTGACAACCAGTCTTACCAAGGGGTATCGTATTACCCAGTTACTGGGTTGTGGAGGTCAGATAGGCAGTCGCACCATGCAAAATACTGGTATTCAGCTGCATCCGGTTAGACTGGAAGCCGACCCCAACATAGTTGGGAAAAGGCTAGGCAGATGATGCAGATGATGATCGGGGTCGGCTTCCAGACTACATAATATACCAGTATTTTACATGGAGCGACTGCCTATCTGACCTCCACAACTCAGTTACTGAGTAACACGATAGTCCTTTGTAAGGCTGTTTTTCAGACTTTTTCGGCTTCTGACTGCCTGTAACGACTGTCAAAGATCTACGAATGGGTCTATGATACATCTATGATGTAATGGATGGTCACCCATCAACGCACCAAGGTTTATCTTCTAGCCACGAACCCCTTTTTTTTGTAAGATGTAAGTACTTCAAAAGTTCACACAATTCATATGCAAACAACAGCTGACGTCTCTTATGGTGCCTATTTTTTTTGCAGGAAATCGTACAACGCCATTGTTAGTGTTTCTCTGTAATGTGTACCTTGTTCGTTGGAATCGGGGACAATGCTCCAACGAACGATATTTTAGGCTGTGAAACGCACCCTGAGCTGTGTCCCACGCTGTATACTGTAGACAGAGTAATCTATAGACTCATGGTATCCGTGTCACCGAAAGGGACAAAAAATCCGGCAATCTTCATCATTACACTGCACCTTACCATTTTCACAGTTGCGCAAATGTACTATTATTGAATTATGCACGAAAAAGATTTTATTTTCCGTTTAATCGCGCGGTGTATTATTTTATTATTCCTTCATAAACGTCAAACTTGTTGTGCACATTAATGTGCTTAGCCGACACGCAGTAAGGGACAGAAATATTCTTACTCTGTCTCTTTTCTTTGCTAGTGACGTTAATATATTTATCTTTTTCTTGTGCGAATGAAAAAGAAGATATGCAGCAGTCTATAGTTTACTCTGTCTACGCTGTATACCTACAGTCTGGCCGCCAAAAGAACGCGTTTCTGACACCGTCAGTGCGACAATTCTATGTAGTAGCTAATAAAGATCAAATTCGCAAAAATCGTATTCGTTTGTTTAATAGAATGCATTATCCCGTTGGCCGCACTGTAAAATAATCTAACAGCTATGGCGGACCAATATAGTTGTCTAATATGAATAAATATATTATTATATTTTGTACAGGATCTTTTGGCACGTGGATAAAATCGGAACTAATGCCGCCATCCTGTTTTTAGGGTTCTATACCCAAACGGTGCCAACGGGTCCCTATTACATGAAGGGTACCGTACCACAAGGCAATAAACACTGAAAATAACACTTTTCTTGTTTGGTTGAAAATTTTAAAGTTGGAAATTAAAATTAATTAAATTATTTTATTTTTATTATTTTTTAATAGCGGCAATAGAAATACACATTCTGCGTATTTCAACTGTCCAACCTATTACGGTTCCTGAAATATAACCCGCTGACAGACAGACGTACGGACGGTCGGACGGACGGATGGACGGACGGACGCGCTAAACAAATTTAAAAAGTCTGTGGTTTTCGTTCGTTGTCACTCTCGTTCGCCAGTCAATTGAGTGGAAGAGAGTGCCTTCATCATAAAAAAACGAGTAGGTCGGGGACCCTCAGCAGGAACGATGAAAATGAAAATCCAAGTTGGCGGCTGCGAAACTGTTAAAATGACGAAAAATATTCACAGCCGCCATCTTGGATTTTCATTGTGACCTCACTATCGACTTCAGCACCCTCGAAAACCACGAAAAGGACACTCATGACGAAACATTTGAAAATTTTTGCAGCCGCCATCTTGGATTTTCATTATGACTTTACTATCGACTTCAGCACCCTCGAAAGCTATGAAAACTATCTCTCTCTCTGTCTCTTTCTAATAAAATTATAATATATAGTAAAAAACGCTGAAGAGTTCTAAAAGTTTACTTCTACCGCAAGCTCGTTGCAATAAAATTTCCGATATCTTGTTTTACTATAGAACTCTAAAAAAAAGTCTTCATCTCATCTGCCTAGCCGTTTCCAGCTTCCAGTCTCACCGGATGCAGCTGAATACCAGTATTTTACATGAAGCGACTGCCTGTCTGACCTTCACAACCCGTTTGCTGGATAATTGGTTGGTTGACACACTTTCGGGCTTCAGATGACCCGTAACGACTGCCAAAGATCCAAGAATGACAGCCGGGACCACGGGCTTTCCGAGGCACGGAGGGGTTTTGTTATGTAAAGATGGTCACTCATCCTCGGGAAAATCGCGGCAAGCATAGCTTAACCTGATCGATCGACCCGTGCGGCTGTTTGTTTATTACAAGCCCCTAAAAAAAAGAAAGGTATTGAAAAAAAAATTGCTTACATTGGAGAGCGTTCACAACGGCCAGCGGTTAGGTCTGCAGTGGAAAACCTTTGGTAAACAATCGTCTTATCGTTCATTACTTTTTTTTTTCATCTTTTTTGTCCTCACTTCTCGTAAAAGGACAAATTTTCCGAGCGATAACATTATTGCCTTGATTTTGATGCAGGCAGTAATTTAAAATTTTAATCTTCATACGCATAAGCAGAATACAAAGGTCTAAAAAGTTAGTAGAGAACATTTTCGTAAAATAGTGTTACGGCCAAATTAGACCTATTTTAAAGTTTCTATAGAAACAGAGATTTCCGGTTATCTTTTTAGGGTTCTACGGAACCCAGCACAGACTGAACAGACTGAGTCTCACCATAAGGGTTCCGTTTTTCCGGAACCCTTATGGTGAGACTCAGTCTGTCTGTCTGTCACAGCTGGATATCTCAAGAACTACTAATGCTATCGACTTGAAATTTGGAATAGTTTTAGATGACGTCTGCCCAACTATTTTGCAAATAAGAAAGAAATAAAAATATATGTATATTTTTTGCAACAGGGACTGAAAGGAGGTCTGAAAAATTCGAAGTGGGGCTACGGGGGCATGTGGGGTATCATATGAAAGAGCGCAGTTTGCGCATTCTCAAACATTTTCTTTTACCTTTTTTTTTTAGTTTGCATAGTATTCGACTTTTGATGAAAAATGAAAAAAATATACCGTTCCCCCCCCCCCCCCCCCCCTTATCTCCGAAGTTTGCAAAGAGAAAAAACTGAAATTATTCTATGTGATAGAAGTTTATGTAAAGATTACAGAAAAAATAAAACGAAGTTTCTAAATAGCACACTTTTTCAGAAATCATAAACAAAATTTACATTAGTTCCACTATCGGTCAAGAGATGGCGCTGACACAAAACTGCAATATTCTACACCGCAGTGTGTTAAAATTCTCTGATGAATATAGGCCTCGCCGATGAAAATTTAAAGACGTATGATGGTACGGAACCCTCGGTGCGCGAGTCCGACTCGCTCTTGCCCGGTTTTTTTTATTCTAAGGCATATCGGTTTCCTCACGCTGTTTTCCTTTACCGTTTTTGGCGCATCCACACATGCCGCCGGGTTTCAGACCGCCTTGCCGCTGAATGCAGGCGCGTGCAGTCGTGCGTCAGGCCGCCGGCCGTGCCGCCGGGCATGTGTGGATGCGCCATTTGAGAGCAGCGGTGATGAAATAATATACACAAAGTAAAACGCCTGTCAGGGTTCGAACCCCCGGCAGGCCAGGGAAGTCGCTGTATTTGTTGGTAAGTATATTGGCGTGGCTAGCTAACATATGGCAAATAATTTAATTTAATGTTCAGTGTCCTGTAATGTTAATTACTTTGCATAACTAGTATTGTATACAATCAAGTATTTTCTAATTGAATAGACAGCTGTGCTGCTGGGGAGTTTGTTGCGCCACTTCTTCTCCCCAGCGAAAGCACTACGAAGTGGTGAAGGGTGGGCGTTTTGGGGGACTTAGGTTATTTTGACGTTCGAAAAGTGCTGATTCTCAGCCTAGCTGTAGTGTGTTAAGGTACGAGTCGGTAACTATGTCACTAGCCTTTCGGAAACATTCAGGGTAGCCCGTGAAATTCAAATTTTCTTACGTTTTTTGCAATTTGCAGGTAGTGTGTTGGTCTAATTCGCAACCATATCAAATATATATTATCGGTTTCACCCGCATAAGTGTCGACCCCGTGGGTATATGGGGACAAAAAATATACCATGTCCTTCCCCGGGATGCAATCTATCTTTCTGCCAAATTTTATCGAAATCCGTTCAGGGGTTTAGGCGTGAAAAGGTAGCATACAGACAGACAGACAGAGTTACTTTCGAATTTATAATATTAGTATGGATAATCATAAAAATCATCAATAAGATTCTAATAGGCTATTTGACTGGTTTCTGATAAACATCTCAGATTATTTAATGGTGTCTAACAAGCCCACAAAAATCTATTAGGTACTTCAAATTGCATAGTGTATTTCTTTTAAAAAATAGTAAATAAAAATAAGCCGCCAAAACGCTATCTTTAACAATATGGCGTCGTGACATCACGATTCACGTAAACAAACGTTGAAACGGTCGAGATACTAGACAAAAGTCATCTGTTCTGTCAACGATAGACAGAAATTTAATAAATCCTGACGTCATCTTAAGTTCAGCCAATCCAGACCGTTTTCGATTACTTGGCGCCAGATTTAAAAAGATTAAGTTTTTTCGGGATTTTTTTTATAAATAATACATTGTTTTGTAGTAAAATTAATGCAAATCGATTTTAAAAGCGATAATCTATACGAGTGTCAATAATTATGACCTTATTTTTTACATTGTCAAATAGCCTATTATAAAACACAATGACAGTCACCGTAATATAAATAGATTTCATAGTTTATTATGAAGAAGTATCTCTAAAAATACGATGACCTCCCCCTAATCTACAGACGCCAGCACATCAAGCTACATGATAATACTGATGTTGATGATGCTGTTATCATCAACATCAGTATTATCATCGTTATTTTTGATGAATCACTATGCTCCGTCCTTGGAGTGAATTCATCATACTTTAAGCTGAATTCACCTCTTATAAGATTGCGAGTTTTCTCAGTGTATAATATCTCCTGCGTACCTGGCTAATCTCCATTGAGATTGGCCACCGTGACGGTCGGGGAGGCTATTATTTGTTACGGTCGCGAATCATATTTTAATCAACATACAACACACTGACTGCAAATTGCAAAAAAACCGGCCAAGTGCGAGTCGGAGTCGCGCACCGAGGGTTTCGTAGTAGGTACAGTCAACAAAGGAGTTAAGTATACAGGAGCGTCGGATATTGTTGAAGTTTATTAAGAAACCGATGGATATTCTCGAATAAAATTTTAGTTTATTATTAGAAAACAAACAGCTCATTTATTAAACTACTTGACCGTCACTGGAAGCTTTATATTGAGAGAGCATATCCGTTTCCGTCGATTTCTTATCAATTTTAGTCCTACCCAGTGGCGCCACCTGGCGTTTGCTTGCCATTTTAGTTTCATAAAATGTAACGAGCTACTTTTTGTTCATTGGCGTTTCGTCCTCCGTCGAAGCAACTTGTGCGCATCGGTTCACAACCGATGCCAAAAATAACACTATATTTTTTACTAAACTAAATTCAAATGTTATATTTCATAGAAAAGTACGTGATCATACTTTTAACGGTTTTTTCCGTTCGGATCACTATCTTGTAAATACCAGATAAAGTAAATTAAATATTTCATTTAAGTTAAAAATATAGTGCGGTTTTATGGTGAGCTATAAAATTATTTTTTCTGGAGAAAAAACTGTAAGTACCCTACTTTGAAAAGTAAGTGATCATTACTTTGAACGGTTTTTTCTGTTCGGATCACTACTTACATTGATTATTTACCAGTTATTTTCAATATATGTGTGTTTTTAGATTTTTATTGTGAGGCAAGCTCAAGAGGGCTTATATTTGTTACGGTCTATCTAACGTAACTTTTATTTCGATTATGGATGACCACGTAAATGTTTCGGCTGCCGAGCCACAAGCTGTGGCCGGCCCGAGTGGAGTGACTCGCAAAAGGAACTTTAGCTGCTCTAGCAGCAGCTCTACGAGCAGCAGCTCTTCAAGCTCGTCTTCTCCAAAACGCGGTAAGCGGTCGCGCCGCGCACGCCGCAAGAAGAATAAGCGCGCCCAACGGTCTAACCCGACATTGGACAAGCTTATAAAGGAAGTCAGTGAGCTACGCCAACAAGTTTTTGCAAATAATATGCATACTGCTTGCCATGATGGGGTATCAGTTTGTTCTGGGGTCAGTGGGGAACTATATGACCAGCATAATATTGACGAACAGTGCCCTGATGTTGAAGGTCCAAATTCAAATTTAGACTTCACTTTTGATATCGAGACAAAACTTAAGGAACCATCAGTTCCGAAAACACCTGATACTTTTTTAAAAATGCTACTAGAGGTCCAGCGCTTAGGTAGTACATATTGGTCCGAGGTAAGGTATTCTGATACTCAAAAGCTCTACAATCATACCCCAGGTTTCATAGACTTGGACACAAACGAAGAGATAAAAATGTATGATACTTTACGTCACTTAGCACATGCTGATAAATCATATGCAGCAATTACTTTTTGCATCCTAAAACAAAAAGAATCATTACAAGAAGCTATTCGTAATCTCCTTTTGTGGGCTAAAAATACAGAAGTCAATTTTGATAATTTAAGCGGGAAGGTTGAAGAATTATTTCAAAAAGGTGATTTGCATAAAATCTCTTCAGACCTGTTACAATTAGTTTGTGGCCATCGAGCCGAAAGTATAGAAATGCGTCGAGAGACCATTACTAGTCAAATTCGAGATCCATTAGTAAAAGCATCGTTGAATAGAATCCCCCCATCATCTACTTATTTATTTAGTCCCGAGTCTTTTACGACAGCGTTAGAAAAAGCAGGCGGTGTACGAAAAGCTTTTTGGCCTCCAAAAACTGATTCGCATACCAGATCTAACCAATCTAACCGCCGCCCCTCGCGGGGGCAAGGCCATAAACCAGTAGCTCCATCGCGTGAAGCTCAATATTTTTGCCATGAACCAAGCATACCGATGCACACACATGGCTATGACAACTCACCCTCGCGGGGTGGACATTTTCGCACCAACTACACAAAGAAAGGTCAGGGTTTACCATCCTTTCAATCTGATCAATATACCAACAGTAGAGGTTCATTTCACAACCGAGGCTCGCGGCCCGATCGTGGAAGTAACAGAGGTCGAGGACGCTCAGTTAACCCTCCAAAAAGCTCTCGAGCAAACCAAAAACGATACAAACAATGACTCGAATCGTTTTCGAGCAGGTCAGTTAACGCACTACCACTCGAAATGGAAGGAAATGGGGGCGCCAGAAATTGTTTTAAAATTAATTCAAGGGTATCGCATACCATTTACCCACAAACCTCCTCTGATATATCCAAACGTAACCAATGGTCCCTTTCAAACATCTGTCTCAAAAGAAATGTCTGCAATAATAAACAAAATGAAAGCTCAAGGCATTCTAAAAGTTGTTCAACTCTCACCGAGTTTCATTTCCCCTCTATTTTTGATACCAAAACCAGACGGAACAGCTCGTCCCATATTCAACCTAAAAGCGTTAAACGAATTTGTAAAGACCCAACCGTTTCACTTAATGAACATGTATCGCATCCCGGACTTCCTGCAACCACAAGATTGGATGTGCAAAGTGGATCTATCACAGGCATATTTCCACTTAAAAATTGCGAAACCACACAGGCGCTTCCTTCGCCTTGTATACAACCAAGAACTGTTAGAGATGACCTGCCTTCCATTCGGTCTAAGCACCGCACCCAAAACCTTTTCAATACTAACGAATTGGGTTGCCCAAATATTACGAGAACGCTGGAACATCCGAATCATCGTCTATCTCGACGATTATTTAATAGCACATCAAAATGTAGACGTTCTTCGAGATCAAGTCGAGCTCACATTGGACACGTTACAAAATCTTGGGTGGCAAGTAAATTTCGAGAAATCTGTTCTTTGTCCTCAAAGGACTATTACATATTTAGGGATATTGTGGAGTCCCTGGGACAATTCAAAATCCCTGCCAAAAGAAAAGACTTCTTCAATAATAAAAAAAAGTGAGTCAAGTTCTCGAGCGAGGAATAATAACTCAAAAGGAATTGCAGAGAATAATAGGACTCCTGAACTTTGCCAGTTATGTTGTTCCTCGAGGCCGGCTCAATCACCGGCAATTATTAATGTTCATGAACTCCCTACCAGACCTTGTATCGAAATCGTACCCAATACCACAAAATGTTCGAAAGGAACTGGAATGGTGGACTCTGAATTGTCAGTTATCAACACCCTTACATTACCCTGCGGCAGTAAACTTTCTGACAACAGATGCATCAAATCAGGGTTGGGGAGCACAATTGAACAATCTAGCTGTTTCGGGCAGTTGGACACAAGAGGAACAGGCACTGCACTGCAATCAAAAAGAAATGTTAGCAATATTTCGCGCCCTTCGAGACAACGTTCACCTGCTCTACAACAGCTCGATCCTGATACAATGCGACAACAGGACGGCTGTCAGTTACTTAAGGAACGAAGGAGGTACGAAATCATTACCCCTAATAGAACTAACATATCAAATTCTGAATTTACTGGACCAATTTCAAATTCACTTCAGCATACACCATCTCCCAGGCAAGTACAACAATCATGCCGATCACTTGTCACGCTTTCGTCAACCTCCGGAATGGCACCTAATGCCAGCGTGTACGGAAATAGTGTTTTCAAAGTGGGGAACCCCAGTAATAGATTTGTTTGCCTCTGCAACAACTCACGTAGTTTACAATTATGTATCCCGAGACCTGACAGATCGACAGGCACTATTTCACGATGCATTCAGTGTCCCATGGAACTATCCACTCGCATGGGTATTCCCACCGCCGTTCTTAATCCCAAAAGTCCTAACACACCTCAATCAGTCAACGGGAATATTTTTATTAGTAGTACCTCGATGGGAGAAGGTATTTTGGCGTGCAGACCTCAAAGTCCGAGCGCTAGCACCACCTCTAACTCTAAAAAAGTTACAGATACACCTGGTCGACACATCGACGGGACTTCCACCACCACAAGTGGACAAAATCATCCTCGAAGTCTGGAAATGTGGGGGTGGTCCAAGGCGATAGAAACATGGACCGCTGAACAACAATTATTGCTCAAAAATTCCTGGCGTGAGTCTACCTTAAAAACATATGAGGTGGCTTGGAAACGATGGACTTCCTGGTCTATATCTAAAAATATTGACACGAATAATCCTACAGGTACGCAATTAGCCCAATTTTTATCTGATTTGCATCTAATTCATAAATTATCATATAATACAATTCTTTTACATAAATCTGTCGTTTCCACTTTGTGTAATGTTGAAAGATCAAGTCAATTAAGTTCACATGTTCTTGTAAAACATATTTTAAAATCAATTGCTCTGAAAAATCCTAAGTCTTCTAGGCCACCGATTTGGGATGTTAGTAAATTGGTTACCTTTCTAAGCAATTACACTGTAGACGTAGACAATCCCTTTCAAATATCACGCCATACTGCAACTATATTATTGCTTTGCTCAGGTAGACGCATACATGACTTAACGCTGCTTAGAGTTGATTCTGACCATTATATTAGATCAGATGATAGTGTTATATTATGGCCTCAATTTGGTTCGAAAACAGATCGCAGTAATCACAGACAGTCCGGCTGGAAACTTCTTGTAAATCCCAATAATTGTAACCTAAATCCTATATTTTGGCTAGAAAAAACTACACAATTATTAAATGAAAGACGTAATGCTGCAAAATCATTTAATTTGTTTATTACAGTTAGAGGTGTGCCAAAGCCTGCTTCACGCACCGTCATCGCAGGCTGGGTAAAAACCCTATTCAAGGAAGCTGGCATCACAGCAAGTCCAGGAAGCACACGATCTGCAGTAGCCTCTAAAAGTTGGCTAGAAAATCATCCTCTTGACGAAATCCTATCTCGGGGAAATTGGCAATCGGCTAATACATTTCAAAATTTCTACAGAAGAGAAGTCGTAAGAAGTGGTGATTCAAATATAAATGTTACACAATTGTTTAATCCAATTAATTAACTCTGAATATTCATTATAATTTAATAATGTACTTTTTCTTTTGTAATTAGATCACCAACAGATTAATTCAATAAATATATACCTATTTACCTTATTACATGTGTTATAAATATATTTTCTGAGTTTAAATTAAAAATTCCTTTCCACTGACCTCTAAAATACATTGTATTATAGAGGTCAGTGTTCCTATCACATTGGCGTTGTCATATTAGTGGCGACACCAGGCGATAACAAACAGGTCTCAATATAAAGCTTCCAGTGACGGTCAAGTAGTTTAATAGAAGCGTTTTACCTGAAATAAAACGCATATTAAAATACTTACCTCACTGGAAGCTTTAAGTTTACTTCTGCCTGGTTATATTGAGCCAATGAACAAAAAGTAGCTCGTTACATTTTATGAAACTAAAATGGCAAGCAAACGCCAGGTGGCGCCACTGGGTAGGACTAAAATTGATAAGAAATCGACGGAAACGGATATGCTCTCTCAATATAAAGCTTCCAGTGAGGTAAGTATTTTAATATGCGTTTTATTTCAGGTAAAACGCTTCTATTAAATTAAATTTCAGTCCATAAAATCCATCGGTTTCTTAGTAAACTTCAACTATATCCGACGCTCCTGTATACTTAACTCCTTTGTTGACCATGTAACTAAAAATTTAAGGTTTTCAGATTTTTTCCTTTACTTGTGCTACATGACATTGCTTCTTGGAAAATTTCATGATTGTATGTCAACGGGAAGTAGGTACCCTATAAATTTTGATTCCCTTGAGAGTGTTAAAATATACGTTTTTTGCGGCATAAACGGCCGTATCGTTTTTTCACGTTAACTTAGAAGTTTGGTTTTTTCACGGCTTCAAGGGACTGGACCTGAGTATAATATGGTTTTAATTTCAACTCGATACCTCTACGCGTTCCCGAGATAAATTGTCTTGACAGATAGACAGACAGACGGACAACAAAGTGATGCTATAAGGGTTCCGTTTGTTCCTTTTGAGGTACAGAACCCTAAAAACGTAAGTAAACTTGAATTTTGCGGACCACCTAAGCGCATCCTCCTGGTCCTTTGAGTCACATAACATGTCTATCAGAATTGCAACCAAAGTAGATGATCGAGGTCATCAGATAAACATAATATGATTATGAATCCGCACAGAAACGGTCGAAGTGGAGGTGTTTGGGGGTCGCCTATGTCCAGCAGTGGACGCCATTCGGCTGAAATGATGATTAAGAATACAAATGTTAATTCTTCATGTTCCACCTAGAGTAATGTCAAACTATGGTAAGTCGCAGTACAGTTTTGTCGTAGAAGCGTTAAGGGGCTTACATGACCTAAAGCGCGGTCACTATCGGACTGCATAGAAAAGAAATTTATTGCAAAATATGACGCAATTATTTAATTACAAAAAATCTAATGTTTGGACTAAAAAATTAAAACACTAGTATTTTAGTATTTTGCTTGTAGAATAATCTGACAAAAAATCAGAATGATTGTATGTATATTAGTATGGTTTTTATTGTAAAAAGAAAGTTTTTAGAGGTATCTTCATAATTTTTTTCTATCATATCAAATTAGTTGTATTATGTTTTCAACACACTATCTACCTAGCATATATCCTGCAGAATATCACATATTTTTCTGATTTCGTTTACTGTAGTCGATCTACTTTTATTGTTTATAAAACTTGCGTTTTTTGTGTTTAGGTCTTGTAAGCCCCTTAATCGTACATCCATTGGTCGAGTTCACGTAGTACACTCGTCAGAAACTAACTTAATTAATTTTGAAAGAAGTTTTAACTATCAAACTACATTTTTATTGACAGATAATTTTTAGTCGTGGAATAAAATTGACGGCTCAGTTTTTGTATAGAAGAACTGTCAAAAATTCAAAATTATTCCTCTGATAAAAATATCTGGCGTTGGAAAGGAAAAACAAATGAAACACACCAAATTATTATGCACGACATATTTTATTAAACGACAAATGTTTGATGTTAATATTACAAAATAATAAAATTGCATTTTTTGTTCACTACTACATTATACTAAGTACACATTGAAAATAAGATTTTTATAAAAAAAGTTGCAGAACATACCTACATTCCATCCTTTTTTACGAATCTTTGACCAAAGAATCGTAAAAAAGGCCATTTTTTTAAAATGACGTAAATATATTATAATTCACACAAAATATCTAGCTTATTCTAGTTCTTTCAAGTTGCATTAACTCACATAATTATAAAAAAATGCATTTTCTCTTTATATAAAAAAAACTCTTTTCATAGAACTTTTTTCTATTATCTACATATTTTTATTCATTAAATAAATTAAAACGTTAAACAGTTATTTACATTTATATCTATTAATATTACTTATGATTCGTTCACAGATATTTTACGACTGATTTTGGATTTTGCAGCACTGTCCAAATCACTGTGATCTTTATTCTCATTCTAATAAGGTCGCCGTTGGATTACTGCCATTGACAAATCTGTCAAAATCATTATGATCTTTATTATCGTCACAATAAGGCTGCTGTTAGGCTGCTGCTGTCAAACGTAAAATAACTGTGAATGGAAGTCTGTGGCAGTACAAGGATCTTGTGACGCGTCGAAAATCTCAACTAACGGCGCCATCTTGAAAAAATGGAAGGTAACTGTCAAAATGGCGCTATCGTAGCTAGTTCCCTTTACGGCGTGAGGTGGTTTTATTCTATTTTTGCGAAAATGGCGCATTGTTGTGTTCATAAATACTCCGAAATAGAATTCCACCATTTCACGAAAGAGCCTAAAATAAGAAGATTGTGACTTAAAGCTATTAATTTTTTACAGAATTTGAGGTTATGTCGGCAACATTTTGAAGAAAGTGGCTACGAGGACATACATTTATATGGTTTAAATTCTGACACTTTCCATGAATATTAAATACTTGATTTAAAATATTGAAATCACCGAAAATAACGAAAATAGTGAATTAACACCAAACTCGAAATGTCAAATTTATTATAGGCTGTAGGGACCTTAATAGCAGTGTTCATAATCTCAGATAATTTACATTCCATCGCCACTCAATCAGTTATCTATTTTAGTGAAATGTATTTTAAGTTGATTTTTGAGTGACCATTTCTAACAAAAGGTCCTAAGTTTTTGGTTGTAATGGAATTTGAACTTTGTTATGTATGACATTCAGTTTGTTGTTCCATAACTTAAAAAATATTTCAAATTCTTAATTCAAATACAGCTATGATCACGCCCCGTCTACAATTAGCTTTGAACGACCTTCCCTAATGCACAAATGTGTACCAACAGCACCTGTCAACGTCAATAGAGCGCCAAAAGTTCCTTGTACTGCTTATTAGATTGCCCAAGCATGGATATCATGTCCCGAGCTGTGGAGTCCAGCTCGGGACATAAGACCATTTTGTTTATCACACGTATTTGTTAAAACTTGAAGTCATCCTCGTCATCCCATTGCTAGAATGCTTGTGTCATCATCATCATCATCATTTCAGCCGAAAGACGTCCACTGTTGGACATAGGCCTCTCACAAGTACCGCAACTTCGACCGGTTCTATGCTTCCCGCACCCAGTGGATTCCTGCGGCCTTCACAAGGTCATCGGTCACCCTTGTGGGAGGCCTTCCAACGCTACGTCTTCCGATACGCGGTCGCCACTCCAGAACCTTTAGGCCTCATCGGCCATCTGTTCTGTGAGCAATGTGTCCTGCCCACTTAAGTTTGACCATTCTTCGAGCTATGTCAGTTAATTTGGTTCTCCTGCGGATCCCTTCATTTCTGATTCGACCATGTAGGGAAACTCCAAGAATAGCCCTCTCCCCCTTTGGGTAATCTTAAGTTCTTTCTTTATGCTCACGTACGTTCGGCTGTCAAAGCTAGTGTCATCTTCTCAAGAGCATTGCTATCTGACAGTATCATCTTTCCACCAGGCTGCAATGCTTCTGTTTTGTTCCCTTTTACCTCTTAATTGCAGTATTGGTCCTACATCGAATGTAAGTAAGTCATCATTTATTTTCCAAAAGACTTAGCCTAGGTAACATCTGGACAGCTAAATGTGCTTCTGGAGAGAGTGTTCTTTTTCCCAGCGAAACCACTAGGAAGTGGTGAAGGGCGGGTGTTTTGGGGGACTGTCTTATGTAATTTTGACAGTCGAAAAGTGCTGACAATGTAATTTTCTTTTAAATTTTTTCCTTTTTTGAATGAAGTTTTTAACGCGATTTGCGGTAGGAGTAAATTGATAGAAATCGTCACGTAGCGAAAAAGCGTAATGCCTTCCCCCCATACGCGACTTTATGCGTGTGTAGTTTTTATGGTTTTCGAAGATGTTGAGGTCAATAGTGAGGTTAAAATGAAAATCCAAGACGGCGGCTGCGTATATTTAAACATTTTTCATCATGGTTTTCAAAGGTTGCTGAAGCCAAGAGTGAGGTCAAAATGAAAATCCAAATGGGCGGTTGCGATATTTAAAAAAAACAGCATGGGTCTCGTTTTCATCGTTTTTGAGGGAGTTAAGGCCGATAGCAAGAACACAATGAATTTCCAAAATGGCGACAGCTTTATGAGAGCTTCTAAAAACTTATATTTCTCTCTCTGTAAGTTTCTATTACATCCGAGTGTGTGTGGGTCCGAATATCGCATAAGGAACTTCATTCCTGAGGGGGTCCTCTGACCGCACACATTTTTTTGAAGTGAAAACTTCTTTAGACGCGTTGGGCATTTTTGAGATGGGATCAAACCATTGAACTCGCGCCACTGTTACCGTAAGCAACACCGCGCGTTTTGTTTATAAGACGATTAAAAAAATACCCGCTTCGGATGTGTTCGGCTGTCCTCGGGATGTACTCGGTTTTAATGTATATCCGATATGTCAGTGAGTGATGGCAAAGTATTCTGTTTGTGTTTTGTTTTCACTTCTGTCGGCACTCCTGGAGTGCCACTGTTTTTTTCTATTCTCTTCTGGTCTATTTCATCTCCATTTCTTTTATTCTCTGACCTATGATTTAATCTGTGGCCTATTATAACTTCATCCAAGACATAATTATGAGTTCTTTCAATTAATAAAATTCTACCTTACATATTAGGTACAAAAATTATAATTAATTTAAGACTTCATTATTTTAAATTAAAAAATACTTATTTTAGTATTAGCTTTTTCAAATTAGTTTTTGTATTTTAAAGGCTTGTTATTTAACCTAGTGACATTTTAATTTTCTCGTTCAATCTGTAACAAGAGAAAAAGTAGATGTTTATTTCGTGAAGCAGGTGCAAATAAAGTCCTCCAGACCTTATTTCTACCACGGCGGCCAATCTCAAAGGAGACTATAGCCTTCGGCGCGGGAAATATTATAGTGCACAAGCGTGTGCGCAGACACATGTGCGCTCTCTCTTTCCTTGCTCTCACAGTCCGATAAGACAGATAGTAATCTGACACGACCGGAGAGAGATCATTGCCGAGGTACGGGGGTATCACACCGCCAACTAAAATTCCCAATGGAAAAATCCACTAACACTTTTCCCGACCTGGGAATCGAACCCAGAACCCCGCTCTCAGCAGTCGCACCTGCGACCACGAGAACAACGGGGCAGAGGCAAGGAGCCAGGCAGTATGCGTAGTACACCCACGATTCATCATCATCATTTCAGCCGAAAGACGTCCGTGCTGGACACTGGCCTCCCCCAAGCACCTCTACTTCGACCGGTTCTGTTCTTCTCGCACCCAACGGGTTCCTGCGGCCTTCACAAGGTCGTCGGTCCACCTTGTGGGAGGCCTTACAACGCTACGTCTTCCAGTACGCGGTCGCCACTCCAGAACCTTTCGGCCCTATCGGCCATCCACCCACGTTTAGAAAAAAAAGGGCTATGGAAGGCCCTGTAAGCGAATGCACCAGACAGTCGTAAAAAGCTTTGGTTTCCTAAGGGCGGTTTCCTAAGCAGTAAGATGTTAAAAGCGTTTACGCCGTACTGCATTTCATACAAACTTTCAAGCCCTTATTTTTCGAAATGAATGAACCGATTTTAATAAAACTTCATACGCATAAGCAGGATACAAGGGTCTAAAAAGTTAGTAGAGAACATTTTCGAAAAATAGTGTTACAGCCAAATTTGACTGATTTTAAATTTTCCATAGAAACAGAGATTTCCAGTTATCTTTTTTTAAATAAGACATTTCGAAAATGTTCTCTACTAACTTTTTAGACCCTTGTATCCTGCATAAGCGTATGAAGTTTCATTAAAATCGGTTCATTAATTTCGAAAAATAAGGGTTTGAAAGTTTGTATGAAATGCCGTACGGCGTAAACGGTCTTAACCTCTTACTGCTTAGGAAACCGCCCTTAGGAAACCAAAGCCTTTTACGTCTGTCTGGTGCATTCACTTTTTTTTTTTTCTAAACGTGGGTGAATGGCCGATGGGGTATAGTTACGCCACTGTACCCCTGCCGTTGACGCGTGCCGCTCGTGGTTATGAAGAAAGCGGACAACGATTACAAATTACGTCTATAATATACAGGGCGTTTTTTGACACCCTAACGTGAAAATAACAGCTTTTCATGATGGCCATTATAAGAAGTCGGAATCGCTTTCCTAGGAAACTGTAGAATTACATAACTAAATTGAAAGAAATCGTGAGGCGAGCCACGAGTTCACGAGGACACAAGTCATGGTGAACACCACTACTCGTGCGAAGCGAAGCAGAAAAATGTGGGCAAGCATCAACTGGGCACAAATCTAGACAGTGAGATTGTAGCGGTATCTACAAACGCCACATACGAACAAAGCGTCCTACTGACGTCACGCAAAATCCTGCATCGCGCAAGCAGAGTTTACCGCGCAACTAGCATAGATACAACGGCTCAAACGCTGTAAAATCTTCAATAGAAAAACCCAATAAAATAGCTCAGGTGAGCTCTTATAATTTCTAACGTGACGATATATTTTCAATATATTTTACTTACCTGTGATATAACGTCGAATCGTCACGTAACAAATTATAACAGCGCACAATGGACATCTTACAAAACAATTAGTAAAACATCAAACACATACACTCAAAAACGTTACCTTCCTTCTGGCGCATTGGGGTAAAAATAATCTTTAAAACTGTTTATACTGTGGCGGCATCTACAACGTTACATGCAAACTACGAATCATACTGACGTCACGCAAAATCCTGCATCGCGCAATCAGAGTTTACCGGGCAACTAGCATTATATACAACGCCCCGATATCAATTGTCGACCAGACACAACACCCGTCTGGTCGGAGGATTCTCCATTTTCTATGGAGGATGAGTGAACTTTACACCCTGTTCCTCATACCTCTATAAAACCAAGCCCAAACTGTTTTTTAAAAAGAGCGCTAAAGCATACTTACTTCCTCACAATCGCCCTTCTTTGGGCCTGAAGGTCAATCGCAAGGGGGTCCATGTCAACGCGGGAGTTACTTTCAAGGCCTGGCATTATATCGTCCATACCTTGGCTATCAAGATCGCTGTCAACTGTGGAAAACAATTAATCTCTTTTTTTAACAGGGTGGATCTTTTAACCGGTTCCTATTACGTATCGTTGTAATTGCCTTTTTTAACAGGGTGGGTCCGTACCCGGATCCTATCCTATTATATCCTGTAAGCGAGCGCGCCCTTTATACCTCGAGGCTTTTATAGGTACTAGCTTCTGACCGTGATTTCATCAGCGGGAATTTACTTGTAAAAAATAACGAGTTATTTTTTTAACAGAACGAATCGTTTTTAAATAACGATAAGTTTTTTAGAAATAACGATCAGTTATTTAGAAATAACGACCAGTTTTTTAGAAATAACGACTTTTTTTGTAAATAACGAGTCATTAGTATAGTGGTTTCAGACGAATCGTTAAGTTATTAGTTACTAGGTATTTTACAACGGATCCTTCGTTTGTTGGTTTCTACGTGTAATGAATAGGTGTTAGATACAACGGTACGTAAGATATAGAAATCGGGTATTAACGGGTTAGGTTATTGACAAAAATTAGTAACAAGATCATCTGTCTTTAGGCATTTCCCAACTATGTTGGGGTCGAACTGGGTTTCCAGTCTAACTGGATGTGGATGATTTTACATGGAGCGACTGCCTATCTGACCCCCACTACCCAATTACTGGGTTTACGATACATCTTGGTAAGACAGGTTGTTGTAAGAAAAAAATATTGACAGTCGATCAAAAAATTATTTAGAAGAAAAGAGTTCCTGGAAGGACTTGGGGGAGGCCTTTGCCCAGCAGTGGGACAGTACAGGCTAAACAAAAAAAAAAAAAAGAAGCATTCAATTCTTACGTATATCACTGGCATGAATACTCCCTTCGAAGTACACGGTTCCTTCAGGATCGGCCTTGATAACTGTCAAAGAAAGTATTTTTTTAACATCCCGAAATTCAGCCGTAGGTATTTGTTTTTACATTAATTACTTATTTACTTAGACATATGTACAGTCAACAAAGGAGTTAAGTATACAGGAGCGTCGGATATAGTTGAAGTTTACTAAGAAACCGATGGATATTCTCGAACAAAATTTTAGTTTATTAATAGAAAAGAAACAGCTCATTTATTAAATTAAATTTCAGTCAGAACATCCATCGGTTTCTTAGTAAACTTCAACTATATCCGACGCTCCTGTATACTTAACTCCTTTGTTGACTGTACATAATTTAAAAGCTAACAGTCTTAAAATAATAATATGTACAAGTATATAAAAAGGAGGAGAAATAATCAAAGGGCATCAAAAGATTCGTCCGCATCGTATCGTATCGTCGTAAGCTTACTATAATATTAATGAATTTCTGACAGAAGTATTTATATTGATAAAGATTTTGATGCATTATTATTTATTATTCCAAAATTGACGTTTATAATTTATGTTTTGTTTACTAATTCACATAACATTAATGTTTTGACTTGAAATTAATAATGGCAAACATATCTGATCCTTTCTTTTTTTTATGTTATTCTGCATGCGTTTACCTATTCTTGTATGTGTACAAATGTTTGAGCAAATAAATATATCATAACTTATCTTATCTTATCGTTGTTAATATGAAAAGTGCCCAATAGCTATGGTCACGTGAAGAATCGACCAACCGCTTGGAGATGTCTCAAACAATTAACTTATTTTTATAAAATTTTGAGTAATTAACACTTACCATATTGTTTTAAATTCGATTCGAGCTCTTCATTATCTGAATAAAGAAAAATATATGATAAGCAATACAGTAATAACCTGCCGGTCGATTCTGTAAAAATCTCACCGTGAAAGCTTAGGTGAAGTGAGTTTGTTTTTGCTAGGAATTGACACTATTGACAGCTCACTCCACGCTCACTTCACCTAAGTTTTCACGGTGAGATTTTTACAGAATAGCACCGCTGCTCGAACTTTCAACGGTCCAAGTTTCCAATGCTATTGGCTAGTGTGTTTGCCAAAAGGCACACACACACACACACCCCCACACATATGCACTATATATCCTTATAAGCATATGCTGCATATTCGCTGCAACATGTAGCGAATGTGTGGCCGCATATCTTGGGTACAATAATTGGCCATTAAATTCGAAGCCAAGCTTGGACTCAAATAATAATCCAATGTGAGGCATTATGCTCGGCTTTTAGCTCACGTGGACGTTTCTACATGGTGACAGTAACAGTCCGAAGTTTGGAAGTTGGCGGTTTAATACCCCCGTGCCTCGGAAAGCACGTAAAGCCGTTGGTCCTGCGCCTGAACTCTCCCCGGTCGTGTCGGATTGCCGTCCCATCGGACTATGAGAGTAAAGGAACAGAGAGTGCACCTGTGTTTGCGCACACACTTGTGCACTATAATTATCTCCTGCGTACCTGGCTAATCTCCATTGAGATTGGCCACCGTGACCGAAAACGGTCGGGGAGGCTATTATTATAGCAAGCAGGCTTGATTGTGCGTTTGTGAACCATTGCTGCAAGGTTTCGGCTGGGCCTGTCACCGTGCAGCAGTGATGTCACAATCTGTCGGTCGATTCTGTAAAAATCTCACCGTGAAGAGTAAGGTGAAGTGAGTATGTTTTTGCTAGTAATTGACACTATTGACAGCACTTCACCTAAGTTTTCACGGTGAGATTTTTACAGAATAGCATCGCTGTTTTTGGTTTTGTTTTTGTCTTTGTAAGTGTATTACTAACATAGTTTGTATGTATATTGTTACTAACACTATGAGTCTTGTTGCTCGAAATAAAAATATTATTATTATTACGTAACATACCTGGGAAAAATGCCTTAGGGTCCAATAAATTTGTCGCATTTTTAGTTGGTGTCACTGGGGCCAGCTTCGTGGTTACAAGAGGGGTTGTTGATGGCGCTTTCGTACTTGAAGAAGCTAAGAACAATGATTTCCTGTTAGTTACATTATAATAATACCAGCTTATTATTGTCCCATTGTGTAACGGTGAAAGAAAACATTGTGAAGAAACCGGCATGTCCTAGAACCAAAAATTCGAAGACATGCGACATCCACCAACCCGCATCGCGAAAAAAAATCATCTGTTCCCTACATTTATATATTTGTATAACTCGTCAAAATGTAGGGAACAGCTGATTTTTTTTTCGCGATTTCAGGTTTGTTCCCATAGTAAAAGTTGTTCATAATGATGAGTACAATGACCTCTTAAGAGGTTGTTAATGTTTTATCAATAACCCTGTAATATATATTTTGTAATCGGCCTTCCTCTACAAATATTTAACTATCTGTATTTTGGAAGAAATAAAATAACAAAAGTTTTCTCACCAGTAACTGTAGTCTCAGTGACGGGCACAGATGCAGTGCTAGCAGTAGGTGGTACCGTTTTAACAGCATTCAGCTCGTTAACCGCTTTAGTATATAATTTGGTGATCAACGGTTGTAATATAGTTTTTTCTTTTGGTTTTAATTTCATATGCTCCTTGTGCTTATGTGCTTTACGCGGTTTTGGGGAAAACGTGATCTTTGGAGCGGTGGTCTTTGGAGCTATGGTCGTTGGAGCTTCATTTGATAGCGTTGGTACATTGTTCATATCTGAAATGTTGGATGAGGATTTAGTTATGTTACAAGCATACAAGACAGTTGGTTTGGAGCATCAAAGAGAAAATTGCATGTGTTGCCATAACTATCCTATCCGCTTATATGCCCAAGTGCCCATAGCGCTCATTTTTATTGGTTTATGGTGCTGGAGATTTCTGTAACGCATGCCATAGGGCCCGTATTCGGGTAACCGTTTTCATTAGTTGATAAAGAACGATTGCGGTATACAGAGAACATGCACCATACGTTTAGCCATTTCTTTGAAGGCTCATTTTCCTTGCATTTTCATTGGGTCTGAGTCTCCGGACGCTTTTTACCGACCGACAAATTTCAAGACGGTGTACCGATCGCGTTATCGAATTGTGACTTTCATTAGTCACATATATATATTATATTATATATATTTCATTAGTCACATATGTATATAAGATGTGTGTAATACTAACAAAATATGGATCACTGTTGTCCGAAATAAATGAATTTTATTTTATTATTATTATTAGTCATTACCCCCCCCGCTTACGGGAGTCCTCGCATGACATATATCGTCCGAATTATCGACTAATAAAAATGAGGCCCTTTACTGCCACTGCTGTGACTGTTATAACTCACAAACACAAAAGTGATGATTGTTAAAAAGATTTTGTTAATTATTCGAATAAGTGAAATATTATTTTACAAAACGAAATCAAAATCTCAAGCCAAGTTTGAGATTGAAACACATGATTAAGAATGATATATCCACATTTCTAATAACACGTTATAGAAGATAATCATAGAAATGCAAATGGCATTAAGTCCAACTTTGTACGTTTGTGTAGTAGTTGAAGAAATATATAAGTAAATAAAAAAAAACACTCACCAAGAAATTGCAGTCTCCTCAAAGCCTTTTCGACACACCATCTCAACATTTGCGAGTTTGTATTTTGACGAATTTCATTGCAAAAATTCGTCGCCATATTTAAAAAAGGGTCGTTCTGGGTTTTTATATCTCCTTCATCCTTTACTTTAGGAATTGCATCGACTACTGGGATATAATTTATTACTTTATTTTTATTAACTTTAGCATCTGTAGCGCTCATTATAATTGCTACTCCTCCTTTGCCACGTTCCCGCCTCTTACCCCTACGTCTGGAATGATGGTTGATCCATCTTCTCTCTCTATTCTTACTCTCAATCGCTTCTGAATCATTGTTCACATAAATCGGGAATAAAATAGTAGTTTCCAATTCATTCCTTTTATTTTTCACACTTTGAGGTACGCCAGGACTGTGAGTGCCACCCATTAGACTAGTCAGAACATTGTTCTTCATAACATTATCAATGAACGTGTTATTGAAGTAGTATTTGTAAACTAAATCGTCTATAGTTTGATCGTCTTTCTCTTTTATTATCATATCGTCTTGGTTTTCGATTTTGTTGGAGGTTGGTATTGAAAAGAGGTTTATTTTGACTGATTCAGTTGATGGGGTCGTGGTACTTATCTGTGGTTTGGGCACCGCTGGTTTGGGATTGTGAAATGGTTTTATTACATTTGAATTTAGTTTGGTTGTCGGGTTTCTGCTTTCTAAGAAAAGTTGCTTAGCCTTCTTCAGTATTCTAGCGAAGTTGTTCTGTCTGTGAGATATTTCGCTCTGAGTCTTTGCTATTACGTTTTGCTTGGCGTTTATCTTCTCATTCTGTGCAAGCATCAACTTCTGTATATTATAGAACTGCTGCTGCTGTTGTAAGAATTTATTCTGCTGAGTTTCGAATTCTTTGAAATTATTTTCCATTTCCCTTTCTTTGTTTTTGAAATATTCCTGTTTGTTGGCAAGTTTCGCGTCAAAATTTTTCAATTTCTCAAAGAACTTCAACAGATATAAATATTTAACATCGAAATCTTCGAATTTGTTCGTGATCGTACCTGCGTTTTTGACAAATTGATCGTTCACGTCATTTATTCGTTCATGAATATCTTTAATTTCGTTGTGTTGTTTTATTATCCTCTTGAAAGTTTTTGTCAGCATTGAGATTACTTTAATTAGTCCTCGCTCAGTAACTGCTTTACTCTTTTGAGGTTCTTTAGGAACTACTTTGTAGATATTGACATCAGGAATCGGAGCGTTTTGATGCCAAACAGTGGTGTCTTTATCAAATATATTTCTACCTATTACTTTAGTTTCACTGTGCTCATTATTTTCCTGAGTCTTATTAATATCTTCATCGAATTCAAATTTTTTGATTATTTCACTTTCCATATCATATTTCTTACTTCTTTTTGGTGAGGTTATATTTCTAGCAATTGTATCGTTATTTTCTTTGAAATCTGTTTCCACAGACAGTTCAGGCTTTTGGGTGTTGTCATTGGATTTGCTTAAATTATTTCTGTTCTCATTAATGTCATTGTCGAGGGTTATTGTATCATTTTGAGGTGTGTTTATCTCTCTTTTGTTATTGTTCAGCAAGATGGCGACTTCGTAAGGGTAGTCGTTGAACACTGAGGTGGGTATATCTTTGTCACCTAGTTTAACGGGGTCCTTTCCTACTTCTTCTTGCTCTTCAATGATATTTTTTTTGCATCCTTTACCGATGCAATTCTTTAAGCTCTTTCTAAATCGCTTTTCTCGTATGCCTGTAACAATAACATTTATTTAGTATTCGCTTTCGGTGGAGTTCGGAAATTATCCCAATGGAAAGTATTACCGGGATAAAAAGTATCCTATGTTCTAATCCAGGTTATGGTCTTCCCAAATACCCAAGCGTGTGCTCATAGACTTTTGTTTTCGTCCATCGCGGTAACTCGTGGCGTGCTCCAAACAACTTCTTTCATTTGTTTTTTCAACAGTCGGTCTTGCAAAATAATTCGAAACATACTCGTACACATTCACAAACACACAGAATTTTACATCCATACATACAAATCTATACATTTATACAAATAAATAAATAAAATTGGAGTGCCTGTTTGTAATATTAAAATAACCGCTTTTTCCTAAATGCATAACGATGTATACACGGTACATATCTATCTATACAAATAGATAAAATTGGAGTCTGTTTGTAATGTCAAAATAACAGCTTTTTACTTAATGCACATAATGACAAAAAAAACTCATCATCTGCCTAGCCTTTTCCCAACTATGTTGGGGTCGGCTTCCAGTCTAAGCGGATGCAGCAATGACAAAAAAAAACTATTAAATTTTTTGTCTGTTCCGGGTAATCTCCGAAACGGCTGTACAGATTTTAACAAGGCTTTCACTGGCAGATAGCTGATTTTATAAGGAGTAACTTAGGCTTTATTTTAGAAAAGAAAGAATAAGGATTCCGCGTAAAAAAATTAAAACCCATGAAATCCAATATACCTATAATATACCTTTTCTCGCCAAAAGTGCTGAACGGATTTCGATAAAATTTGGCAAGGAGATACACGTAGATGGCATCCTGGGAAAGGACATCGGCTACTTTTTGTTTTATCCGACATCCACGCGGGCGCAACCGCGGACAGAAGCTAGTGATCATCATCATCTGCCTGCCTTTTCCCAACTATGTTGAAGTCGGCTTCCAGTCTAACCAGATGCAGCTGAATACCAAACCAGCCAACCAATACCAGTAATTCACATGGAGCTGCCTATCTGACCTCCACAACCCAGTTATTGGGTAACACGATACCCCTTGGTAAGATTGGTTGTCACACTTTCGGGCTTCTGACGACCCGTAACAACTGTCAAAGATCCACGAATGACAGCCGGGACCTATGGCCTAACGTGGTTTCCAAGGCACAGAGAGGTCGTGGTATGGTTGGGGTGTTGACAGAATCGAATCCTTATCCTTACATAGTGTAAAACAAAGTTGCCAAAATGTCTGTACGCGCATAACTTCCGAATGACTGCACCAAATTGGATAATTTCTTTTTTGTTGTCTTCGGTAAAGGTTTAAATTAAAGAAAATTTAGGAAACTCAAAAAAAAATAATTGTACTCGTGCGAAGCTGGGGCGGGCCGCTAGTCACACTAATATTATAAAGGCGAAAGTTTGTGAGTGTGTGTGTTTATATGTTTGTTACTTCTTCACGCTCAAACGGCTGGACCAATTTTGATAAAATTTTGTATGGAGGTAGCTGACACCCTGGATTAACATATAGGCTAATTTTTATCCCGATATTCCCACGGGAACGATATTTACGCGGGTAAAACTGCGGGGCGTAGCTAGTGATAAATAAATGAAAAAAATTACTTACGCCGTATCGCCCTTTTGGCTCTGTTAATATAATTGGAGACAGTTGGAGCATCTTCCATAAAGTTCGCACTGAACGGGTTAAAATTATTCTGCAACAAATTTTCCACATCCAAAGAATTCTCCCTAAAAATGAAGTTCCCAATCTTTTTCTTGTCTAACAAGCTATCCTGGAGCTTACTCCGAACCCAAACTCCTTTGTTGATGATGTTATTCCGTTCCACCTTCGGTTTCTGATAGTTTAATTGGTCTTCCAAGGTGTTGCCCTGAACAGCTCTGGTCAGCACGATCAGTGTTATTATTTTGGTCAACATAGTCAGGACATAGCTTGCCTGGAACTGGCTGGTCAATGAAAAGAATTCCACTTATGTGTTTTCAGTAAAATTCGAGTGGTCTTGTTTGTAAATTTCCGTCCGTTTAGTGCGGTGATTTGTGATGGTTTTAATCGATAAGGGATATCGATAAAGTTTGGTGAGTATTTAGAGTTAGTGTTTTGGTTTACAATAATTAGATAGAGTTCTGTCATCATACCATAAACTAGCTTCTGCACGCGAAATTTCTTGCTCTCCCGATCCAACCCGTCGGGCCGTCGCATTGCATCGCCTGCCCACGCTATTACTTTGTTTTCGCTTATCGTTCTTTTTTTTCCTTCTGCTCGGCTCCTAAGGGGAATTATAATTATAAGAATCATTAATACATCTTTCTAAGTTAGATTTCTACCATTTACACTTTTCTATAAGAGATTGGTGGTTGGTGGTAGAAATCTAACTCAGAAAGATGTACCTACTAATGATTCTAATGATTATAATTCTCTAAATATCTACCTGTTATTGTCACGAATCACATTTTGATCAAGATACAACCTGACACTGACCTGCAAATTGCAAAAAACGTAAGAAAATTTGAATTTCGCGGTCTACCACTACCCATAGCACTTCGGTAATTTTCGGAATTACTGATCCGATTCCAAAAATTCTTTCACAAATGGGTTAGCTACAGTATTGCAGAGTGTAATCTTATGTTAAAACAAGGAATTTTCCGCGGACGAAGTCGCGGGCAGAAGCTAGTTGTTTATATGTAAATGGACAAAGACTACCTGCAGTCTCTTTTCTCTCTAAATGCATTCAAATGTTGTCTTTTAAAGATCACTGTTAGTGATAAGACCGCCTATTGTGTCACGCCTTGTAAAATTTCTACATATTTAACTGTCATATTTAAATAATAATATCCATATTTCCTGGAAACCGACGTGGGAATGCATCGAGATGTAGTCATAGTGGACAAGGGCCTTACCCCGCTCTCCTTGGCTAAAGAGAACTGGCGCAAACTAGTAGTGCTTAACACTAATGATCGCATGGAGGTATGGCAGAGTAAGGAGCTTCACGGACGCTTTCTCCGGGCCCTACATGGACCCGATGTAGATCTACTAGCGTCCGTAGCCTGGCTGCGTTTCGGGGACCTCTTTCGAGAAACCGAAGGTTTTGTTTGTGCAATTATGGACGAAGTTATGATGACGAACAATTACCGAAGATTTATTGTGAAAGACGGCACGGTTGACATCTGTCGGGCATGTCACCGGCCGGGGGATCAATCAGACATATCATCTCCGGGTGTTCTCGTCTGGCTAACGGAGAGTACTTGCATAGACACAACCTTGTAGCCAGGATAATCCATCAGCAGCTTGCTTTGAAATACAGCCTTGTGGAATCGGAGGTGCCGTACTACAGGTATGTGCCCGACCCAGTTTTCGAAAATGGTAATATCACATTGTACTGGGATCGATCCATCATCACTGACAGGATTATTGTTGCCAATAAGCCTGATATAGTGGTGGTGGATCGATCAGAGCGGCGCGCAATGATTGTTGACATAACCGTCCCGCATGATGAGAACCTCGTGAAAGCCGAGAAAGATAAACAGATCAAGTATCTTGACTTGGCTCGCGAGGTTGTCGACATGTGGGATGTGGACTCAGCAACCATTGTGCCGATAGTCGTGACAGCCAATGGGTTAATAGCCAAGAGCCTCGACCAACACCTAAGGAGGCTCTCGTTGGGCAGCTGGATCAAGGGCTTGATTCAGAAAGCGGTACTTCTGGACACGGCCAGCATTGTTAGGAGGTTCCTCTCTCTGGAGCCCTGACCGCCGGTAGCTTGGACCCTGTTCCCGATACCGGTGGGCTACTATTTTTTAAATGTTTTTATATTTTTTATATTCTAATATTTAAAAATATAATTTATATGTGTTATTTAATGAAATAAAGGAGATAATTACCAAAAATAATAATAAATATTTATTTCAGAATGACTTCCATATTACTACTATTATTACTATCTTCTTTATGGTGGACATTCTATGCTGCTGGGGAGTTTGTTGCGGCACTTCTTCTCCCCAGCGAAAGCACTAGGAAATGGTGAAGGGCGGGCGTGCCGGGGGACTGTCATATGTAATTTTGACATTCGAAGACTTTCTATTCTATCGATACTTTAATTCAGAATTATCGACAAACTTTTCCCCACCTTAGTTCTCAAAACCACAATATTTACGTTTACCGTCGTGTCGAGTTCGGATATTCAAGTTCACATTTTTTATTAATTTCTTTATAAACAAATGGTAATGTTTACAGCTATTCACAGTTTTATCCTTATTTGTTGAGATAAACGTTTTACGAGGGGCTCGGGGCTAAATAACTATAGCGGCACGGGTCGATCTAAGGTTAAGCTATGCCGGGGTCGGTACATACATATACATACATTATTATTATATTATGTCCCACTGCAGGGCAAAGGCCTCCCTTCCGTCTTTCCATTTTTTCCTGACTCTAGCTAAATCTGGCCAATCCCTTAGGTAGGCGTCCAATTCGTCACGCCATGGGCCTACCGCGTCGCCGATTCCTGTTATTCGGAATCCAGTCAGTGGCTGCTTTTGCCCAATTCTGTTGCGACATGCGGCAGAGGTGGCCTGCCCAATTCCACTTCAGTTTGGCGGCTGTGTTGCCCACGTCTGCAATTTGTGTTTTGGAACGAAGTATACTGTTCCGAATGCGGTCCGTGACTTTGACTCCAAGAATACTTCGTTCCATTGCTCGCTGGCAGACCCCGAGTGCGGACTTTTGACGTTTCGTTAACGACCACGTTTGCGCTCCGTAGGTGAGGGTGGGAATATACATACATATACAAGGTGTTAATGAATTAACCCAAAACCTCTTATGAGGTCATTGTACTCATCATTATGAACAACTTTTACTATGGGAACAAACCTGAAATCGCAAAAAAAAATCAGCTGTTCCCTACATTTATGTTCGCTTAGCTCGTCAAAATGTAGGGAACAGCTGATTTTGCCCTTAAGATGTTTTTTTTCTAAACCATTTGAGGTTGTCTAATCTATTGATAGTCTGTTAATTATTTTGTGGTTCATAAAAAGCATATAGTTTTCATATGGTTTATTTAAAAAAAAGTGGAAGGAATACGTCAAAAATACAATGATCATTGAACAAATCCCTCATTGACAAAAAAACCTGTTTCTTCAGAATCGCGTTTCCTCCTTTGTCATTTTGTCCTTATTCCTGTGAACAAAAATGAAACACAGTATTAACTAATAATATAAAAAAGGGAGGATACTCCGACCTGGGCCTCAAGTCTGCTATTACAATAGTGTCAGAATGGTCTAGCATTGATTTCATTATTGTTGATTTTGACAGGTTTGATGACTTTCCAATGATCAACCACTCCATTAAAAGAAATGGCATAGAATGGTAATCTCGTACATAATGACAAATGAATGACTGACGGCGTTAATCTGCTAAAATTTTGACAGTTCCTTTGATTAGTGACCTACCATTAGAACGTCATTGTGCAGTCATTGCTTTTAATTCGTTACGAGTATCGTATATGTTCTGTGCCATTGACCGACCAATGATCGACCGTTGTGAATTTAGCAGATTACGAACTTTTAGCAAAATGACAATGGGATCGTGTTGGAATGACGAATTTATAAAAATAGCAGACTTGGGCCCCTGACGGGTGTTGTGTCTGGTAGGTTTCTGCCTGACGGTTGATATTGGGACTTTGTACCTGTATATATAAAATTCAAAGTCCTGACTGACTGATATGTCAACGCACAGCCTAAACCGCTGGTCCTAGAGACATGAAATTTGGAAGGTGTGTTCTTTGTGAAGAGTAGTTATCCAATAAGAAAGGGTTTTTCGAAATTCCACCCCTAAGAGTGTGAATGGGGGGAGGGTGCGCGGTTTTCACGCGGATGAAGTCGCCGGCTGAAGCTAGTTATGTATATTTTAGTCGCGCGTGGGTTTGGGTGAGGCCTATGTCCAGCAGTGGATGTCTTTCGGCTGAAATGATGATGATGATGATATAGTTGCGCGGTAAACTTTGCTTGCGCGATGCAGGATTTTGCGTGACGTCAGTGTTGCGTAGTTCGCATGTGGCTATGTAGATGCCGCCACAAGCCTGATATTGTACGACTTCAAATTATTCAACATACCTATTGCAACATGGGAAATCCCAGAACTTCTGGTCCAGTCCATATTCTTCGCCATCTTGGATTGTTTGTGGCATTTCTTTGCCCATAGACTCGGGTAGGAATAAGCATAGACAACCTCCGAAGATACCCAGAGCTCCGAGTATTAGTAGCGGGATCTCTCTTGCTATGGTGGCCTGAAAAGGATATCAAAATATTTGTATTTTTTTGTCTTCTATCAATATCTAATTTTTAGGGATCCGTACTCAAAGGGTAAAAACGGGACGTTATTACTAAGAATTCACAGTCTGTGCGTCCGTCTGTCTGTCACCAGGCTGTATCTCAAGAACCGCGACAGCTAGATAGTTGAAATTTTAACAAATTATGTATTTCTGTTGCCGCTATAACAACAAATACTAAAAACAAAATAAAATCAATATTTAAGGGGGGCTCCCATACAACAAACGTGTTTTTTTCGGTGTTTTTGCCCTGTGGTACGGAACCATTCGTGTGCGAGTCCGACTCGCACTTGTTTACTATTAAAATCAACGATCAAAATCAGCTATCACCAACTACTGCCACTGACAAATATCACATCTGCTGTCTCTATTTTCTATCATTCTTACTATCGTTAGACCCCAACATAGATGATGAGTATGCGCGTCGATGTGCCAGCCTGTATACTCACCATTTTCTACCACCACCTTACTCTCCTACCAACTTTTTTTTTTGTCGTGGGGAAACCTTCAAAAGGCACCCGAGCTCCGAGGATGGGAGTTCGGGATTTTTACCGCACTGAAACCGCTCCGGTGATCACCATCAGCACATATGGGTGGTCCCGTTTCCTCTTAAAAGACCAATTCCGGAACCCCCCCGTGCAACGCCTGTAAGGCACATCCCTGGGGATCTACTACCACCTACCACTCACCATGTAAACAATGTAGGGTGTCAGTATAGTAGCCACATAGCCACTTATGTGGATCAGTGCAATGCCTTGAGCCCTGACCACAGTCGGTAGTAATTCTGCTGCATATTGCATTCCAATGTTGTAGGATATGTTGACGGCGAAGCGACCAACTATGGCTAGAGAGGCTGAGGCGATTCCTGGGGGAGTAAAAAGAGAGGGGTGAGAAAAATAATCTGTAAAACTTTTTGAAATCTGTGAAACCGGCGCGCGGCGTGTCCTAGAACCAAAAATTCGAAGACATGTAAAAGAAAGAGGAAAGAAAATTCGTAGCCTATAATTTTCCCACTGCTGGGACACAGGCCTCCACTCTGTGAGAGGTATTGGGCCGTAATCCACCACGCGGGCCCAGTGCGGGTTGGTAGATGTCACATGTCTTCGAATTTTAGGTTCTAGGACATGCCGGTTTCCTCACGATGTTTTCCTTCACCGTTTTGAGAGCAGTGGTGATGAAATTATTTACACAAAGTAAAGCGCCTGTATTAAAAGTGCTGAACACCCTTACCCTATTTCACGTTAAACAAATACAAACTTTATTTCAATGACAATGAAGTTGATTTCAGAGTGACTAGCACTATTGATTATAAAAATATTTGAAGTTGTAGCGTAAACTGAACTTTATTGTGTAGGAATTAAAGTTACTTTTCCATTAATTCATATTTGTTTACATTATTGGCAAATCGCGAAAGCAGATTCGGCAGATGATGACTTACCTATGGGTGCAGTGGTGGCTAGTAGACTGAATACTCCGCTGATGACCATCGTACCAAATGCAAGCCAGCGACGACCGATACTGTGAACAAAACAAAAGCAAAATTATAAAACTAATACACATCTCTTTAAATAAAAGAAAGTCGTGTTAGTTACACTATTTAAAAGAAAGTCGTGTTAGTTACACTATTTAAAAGAAAGTCGTGTTAGTTACACTATATAAAAGAAAGTCGTGTTAGTTACACTATTTAAAAGAAAGTCGTGTTAGTTACACTATTTATTACTCAAGAACGGTTTGGCTGAACATTGGTGGGGAGGTAGCTTAGAACCAGGAGACGGACATAGGATACTTTTTATCTTTTTTTACTTATAGGAGTAGGTAGGAGTAGTGTAGGAGTAGGTTAGGAGTAGGGTAGGAGTAGAGTAGGAGTAGGGTAGGAGTAGGGTAGGAGTAGGGCAGGAGTAGTGTAGGTCAAATAGGAAGTCGCTTCATAAAAAATACTGGTATTCAACTGTATCCAGTTAGACTGGAATCCGTGGGTAGTCAGAAGACCAAAAAATCAGACAACTTCTTCGTCTTACTAAGGGGTATCGTATTGTCTAGTAACTGGGTTGTGGAGGTCAGATAGGCAAACGCTTCATGAAAAATAGTGGTATTCAGCTGCATCTAGTTAGACTGGAAGCAGACCAAACATAGTTGGGAAAAGGCTAGGCAGATGATGATGGCGCTTAGAATAAAAACTCACACATCTAAGATCAGAATCAACAGGATATCAGCAGGGAACTCCGTGAAGGTCGCCACAGTGAAGGTCTTGAACATGTCCAGGCCTAAAGAGCCAACGTTCCTGACGTGGCCATCGAACACCATTGCGATGGACATCCAGATGAATACCAGCAGGATGCTGTGGCGACGGAGACGAGGGGTCCTGAGGAGATCTAGGACGCTGTAGTTCTTGAACTCCTGTTCGGCCCGGGCTATTTCTGTGGCCGTTTTCTTTGGAAGAATGGTTAAAACTATAATCATTTTCAAGTTCACCTGGGACTCGTACGAAAACCCTTTGGTAGAGTAAGCCAGAAATCGATACTTATACGTCATGCCGCTCTAATTTTGTAATCATTCCACTTTGCCCCACCAAGCCGCCCCACTGGTGGGGCAAAGTAGAATGCCTAAAATTTTGCAGTGAAATCTGCCCCACTACTTCGATTTGGCGGGGCAGATTCCACTACTCCTAGAATAAAACTAGAATAAAAGTACATACATACATTTTGTACATACATTTTCTTTTTTGTGAATTTTTGTTTCCTATTTGTTTCTAGAAGGAAACGGGTTTTTTTCGAGCGATTTGTTAAAAATAAAATATAACTACACTAAACTTTTACGTTGGTTGCCTAAATAAATAAATAAATAATTATTATTTGTCTATAGAATACTGTGCCATTTTTCAAAGGGAAGCTGGCAGGAATCGAGTTGTATGCAACCTTCGCTACTGGTAAGTATCATCTCTTTGCACGTTGTAGAAATATTTCGTTTAAAAGTTCCACTTACCCTAAATTCTTCAATGACAGCATCAGGAATCTTCTTCTTGTTAATACGTTCACATTTTTGCATAATCTTGATCGCTTCCTCTATACGCCCTTGAGCAATTAGCCATCTGAAATTTGAATAGGGTTTGTTTAGTATTGCCAGGATAAAAAACTGGCCAAGTGCGAGCCGGACTCGCACACGAAGGGTTCCGTACCACACAAGGCAAAAACTCCGAAAAAAAAAAATTAAATATTTATTTTATTCTGTTTTTAGTATTATTTTGTTGTTATAACGGCAACAGAAATACATCATCTGTGAAAATTTCAACTGTCTAGCTATCACGGTTCATGAGATACAGCCTGGTGACAGCCAGACAGACAGACAGACCGACAGTGGAGTCTTAGTAATAGGGTCCCGTTTTTACTCTTTGGGTACGGAACCCTAAAAACAGAAAGTTTTTGGAACGAAGTTCTTTAACGCAGGGAACGGGTGTGCCCAGAAGCGATCTGATCGGTGCGATCGGTTGATCGGAGCGGTGTGATCTGTAGCGGTATCTATAACGCCACATGTGAACAACGCATCATACTGACGTCACGCCTACCCTGCATCGCGCAAGCAGAGTTTACCGCGCAACTAGCATAGATACAACGGCCCGACATGAATCATTGGGCAGTTGCCCGCCAGACACAATACCCGTCTGGTCGGAGGATCCTCCCTTTTCTATATGGAGTATGAGTGAACTTTACACCCTGTTCCTCATATCTCTATATAATATCCATTATCATTAACCCAAAACTTACAGGAGTGGAGCAGGACTCCACAACATACCTTGCACTTTCCGGTACAACACAGGGAGTCAGAACAGCTAATGCTAATGGAACGCTGATGATCAACGTGTATATCTTCCAGTCGGCTGCCCATAACGCTATCCAAGGGAGGAGGCAGGCAGCGAACGTGAAGTAGACTGCTATCGACATGTTGGCGACGAAGGTACGCCATTTCAGGCCGACATATTCGAGAACTGGAAATGAAATAAAATTAAAATAGGTGTTAGCTTCCCCAAGCACCTCTACTTCGACCCGTTCTGTGCTTCTCGCATCCAACGGGTTCCTGTGGCCTTCACAAGGTCGTCGGTCCACCTTGTGGGAGGCCTTCCAACGCTACGTCTTCCGGTACGCGGTAACCTTTCGGCCCCATCGGCCATCTGTTCTGCGAGCAATGGGCCCTGCCCACTGCTACTTCAGTTTGGCAATTCTTCGGGCTTCCTCGTTACTAATAATGTCTTTATTCCGATATGAGCTATTTTCGCATAACTCGTACCGAAACGTTGGAAGAAGAAAATTATAGAGATCTAGCTGCGCCCCGCGGTTTTACCCGCGTAAATGTCGATCCCGTGGGAATATCGGGTTAAAAAGTAGCCTATATGTTAATCCAGGGTGTCAGCTACCTCCATACAAATTTCATGAAAATTGGTCCAGCCGTTTGAGCGTGAAGAAGTAACAAACATAAAAACACACTCACACACACACTCACAAACTTTCGCCTTTTTATTATTAGTGTGATAATGATTCATAGAAACTCACCAACAATATACATGATAACAAAACAGTTATCATACGCCAGTCCTACGATGAAACGGCACACACAGAATGACCAGAATGAGTTCGTGAACACTGAGCCGAGACCTCCCACAAATCCTGCTAGGTTGGCACCTGAAACAATTTGTGGTAAAGTGATTATTTAGGTCGTAGGGAGAATAAGTTGTACGAGTCAGGTATCGTACATGGCACGAGCGCATTGGAGAGATCAGCACTTTTCCGTCGCCTTGCACAAATTATAGTGTAACGCGACAGTACACGATCAGCGTTCATAATCAGCTGTACTCATTCACAAAGCATTCTAGCGTTAGTTACGTGGTAGTTAAATATACTCAATAAATCATCATCTTTGGCTATCCGTGACTTATCATTCAAACTAACATCCAAGGTGTGTGCGACCCAATCAGCAGTGCATACATCTTTTTGGTCCTTCGAGCCGTAAGCGTCGTGAAGCAGTGTATTTTGATTTGATTTTGATTTGATTTGATTTGATTTTTTTGTAAGTAGGTTTGTACAAACACTTTTACACGTCAATCATGTTTTTTTAAAACTAGATGAAGTCGGCGTTTCCTATCTGACTACTCTGAGAAGAAAGGCCGAAACAAACTCAGAGGTCAGTCTTTTTTAAAGTCCAGACATAATCTTGGTCAGGTTATATGAAGAGCATGTAGATCGATGTCTGAGAGAAGAACCACACAGATTGAGAGGACCTGTCCAGTCAGTGCACGCATTTGTCATAAATCGTGCAGCTCAACTCAAGACTTAAGGAGCTCAACGATAATTAAATAAAAAATAAATTACTTACAAAGTAAATATTCATGTCATTGTCTAAATAGAATTCATCAATGTCAATGTGTATATAAAAAAAAAAATCCGGACATAATCTTTGAGGACCATGTAGATTAGTGTCTGAAATGGTCTTTTGAGGAAAGAACCACACAGATTGAGTGGACCTGTCCAGTCATAATAAGTACTTATGGGAATTGACTGTAACTTTGAAGAGTGGCATCTGCTGCGTAAAAATCTTAGTCATTCACTTATATAGACAACGCAACCCTTTTTTTATCGTGGAGAAATGCTCATGCATTCTGCACTACCACGGGGAGATAGTGCAGTTATGTGGGACTCTAACCCACTAAAACTCCACGGTGTCCTCCTCTGCCGCTTGCGACGGGAACACGGGCACGCGTTAGCAGTGTTAGCACTCATCCGTGAACCCGCCGCGGCGTAAAAGAGTTCTATAAATACAGGGTTATTTTAAATTGTCTAGCTAAACTCCCAGACGCGATGGGTATTGATATCTAAACACGTTAAAATCTATATCTATATTATATATACACACATCAAAAGTGTCTAGGGATCAACATATATTTTTGCAATAACTTTTCTCCTGATTGATATTAATTAAAATTTTCTTTAAGGATTCATCAAATAAAGTGTTTTCGTTTGTCACAGTAACGATAAACCAAGTCACCTTTGCATTAATAAAGAAATTTGCCATTTTCCTAATAAAGGGATTTTTGACATTTGAACCACTAACACAAAAGTTCGAAAAAAAGACTGAAATAACAGTTTTCTTTAAAATTTTATTGGGTAACTTAAACAATTAATAATCCGTGTTTCTACCGCGAACACTAACAACACAAGAACATCGGTTTGGCATACTCAAAATGAGTTCATCCAAATCACGCTGTGGAATGGCCGCCCATGTTCGTTGCAACAACAAAAAAAGGTCTTCTTGCGACTGGATACCCTCCATATTCGGCAGAGCTCTTCTCTGTAGCATATCCCATGCATGCTCAATCGGGTTCAAGTCTGGCGACTGAGCAGGCCAGGGCAGGACATTGATGTTAGCTGCGGCGAGAGTCTGTCTTACAACTCTTGCGGTGTGCGGTCGTGCATTATCATGCATTAACTGAAATAAGGGACCGATTTGCACTTGTAGAGGAACGATGACGTCTGATACAATCGTCTCAGCATAAATTTGAGCGTTGAGGTTGCCTCTGATCCAAATCAACTCAGTTCTTCCGCCGATCCAAATACCCGCCCATACCATGATGGTTCCACCACTATAAGGATGGACTTCCTGGCAGGATTTTAATCGCTGTTGGCGTCCAGGGGTTCTCCAGTGTCGTATACGTCTTGTATCCGGTCTCATACCAAAACGAGACTCATCAGAAAAGCACACGAAACGCCATTGTTCTTCTGCCCAATTTCTGTGTTCAAGAGCCCATTGATATCGAATCCTACGATTGTGCATTGCTATAGGTGGTACCCGTAGCGGTCTTCGGGAATGAAGGTTCACTTCATGCAAGCGGTTTCTGACTGTTTGGTCGCTAATTAAGTTCCCTGAAGAGTGATGAAGCCTCACGGCTAACATCATGGCGGTTATTGTTGGAGCTCTTCGAGTTAAGATTTGAATGTATCGGTCTTGTCTCCGTGTGGTGCAGCGATACCGTCCTCCATGGCGCTCAGCCACGGTACCAGTGCTTCGGTAACGTGTCCAAAGTCGACTGATAACACTCTGACTTGTATTCAGAGCTAAAGCCACAGTACGTTGCCGAGAACCAGCTTTCATTCCCACGGCTCTGAGCATTTCTTCCCTGCTTAAATGACGTCGCCGCTCCATAATAACGTTGGTTTTAATCAGTAGTAGGGAAACAGTAGCACTAATAATGTCTTCAATGCGTTGTATGTTTTTATAGGGAAAATATTGACAGCTGATTTTCATCTTTTACTCGAATTTGATTCACAGTTCCTGATTCAAATTATGAAATGCACCAAAAAGGATCCATATAAATTTATAAAATCATAAATTTATTACAAAGCCACATCTCAATCTCAAGAAATTCGCATAAAAATGCTTGATCCCTAGACACTTTTGATGTGTGTATAAAAGAAAGTCTGTTAGTTACACCACTTATAACTCGAGAACGGCTGAACCGATTTGGCTGAAAATTGGTGGGGAGGTAGCTTAGGACCAGGAGACGGACATAGGATACTTTTTTTATTTATTTTTTATTTTGTAGGAGTAGGGTAGGAGTAGGGTAGGAGTAGGGTAGAAGTAGGGTAGGAGTAGTGTAGGAGTAGTGTAGGAGTAGGGTAGGAGTAGTGTAGGAGTAGGGTAGGAGTAGTGTAGGAGTAGGGTAGGAGTAGGGTAGGGTAGGGGTAGGGTAGAAGTAGGGTAGGAGTAGTGTAGGAGTAGTGTAGGAGTAGGGTAGGAGTAGTGTAGGAGTAGGGTAGGAGTAGGGTAGGAGTAGGGTAGGAGTAGGGTAGAAGTAGGGTAGGAGTAGTGTAGGAGTAGGGTAGGAGTAGTGTGGGAGTAGGGTAGGAGTAGGGTAGGAGTAGTGTGGGAGTAGGGTAGGAGTTGGGTAGGAGTAGTGTAGGAGCAAAACAACGTTTGCCGGGTCAGCTAGTACTAATAATAAAGCTGAAGAGTTTGTTTGTTTGAACGCGATAATCTCTGGAACTACCGGTCAGATTTGAAAAAATAATTTTAGCAATTGATAGCCCAATTCTTGAGGAAGGCTATAGGCTATTTAATATCACGCTATGACTCTTAGGAGCCGAGCAAAAAGAAAAAAGTCAGAATGAACGCTAAGCGAATACGAAGTGTTACGACGGGGGGGGGGGGTACAAGAAATTTCACGAGGACGCCGTCTAGTCTCAAGCTAAGCAGAGCTTGTGTTATGAGTACTAGACAACTGATAAACATACTTATATATTTCTAAATACATACATATATAGATAAATTACACCCAGACACAGAACAAATGATCATGCCCATCACACAAACATTTGTCCTTGGTGGGAATCGAACCCACGACCTCCGGCATAGCAGTCATAGTCACTGACCACTAGACCAACAGGCCAGGGATATATAGATATAGGGGAGTTAGACTCGCGTCTGCACAAAAACTTTTACACGTCATTACACAAGCATTGCATGATAATGATAAGTCGACTTACATATCATGCATACCCATATAGCCATACACGGTCAAGTTTACTGGACGCGGCTTCAAGTCCGCTGCAAACTTGACGGTGAACTTGATCGCGACTGGCCCGAAGCGGAAACGAAGTAATAGCAGGCGATGCGAAGCGATGACGGAGTGGGTCGGGGAACAAGAAATTTCACGCAAACGAAGTCGTGGGCAGAAGTTAGCTATGATATATGAAGTTCATTGTACAGTCTTTTTAAAGTTCTTTTTAAATTTTAAAGTAATAGCTAAAGTAAAAAAAATATTGTAATAAACTTACCAATCAAAGCTGGAATCCTTCCATATTTATCTGCAACCCATCCAAATATAAAGCCTCCAGCTATTCCACCGCAAAAGAATACAGCCTGAGCAGTCGCAGGATAGTTGTCTCGCTCGCACACCCAGCTTTGCTGTGAGGAGAGAAAGAAATGGATATAGAATCAATGCAAGTGGAAGTAACTAAGCTAGGGTACCCCGACCAAACGGGTTAGGTTAGAGCAGTGACCAATCGCGCGCGAGCTGAGCGAGCGTTACAAGGCAGCGGCTGACGAGCGCTACATACAAGTTGGTCGCAGTTAATTGGTTATTTAAGGGGGAAGCCGGATATCTATGGGGGAAGCGCTAAGGTAGCCCTAGAAATTCGAATTTTCTTACGGTTTTTGCAATTTGCTGGTCAGTATTAAGTTGTACGTTGATTAAAATATGATTCGCGACCGTAACGTAACAAATATGTATTTACAGAATTATATTAAAGCGTATATTGCGTGTTCGAAATTGCTCTTTCTAAATTGATCAAGATTTTTAACTTTTAGATATTTACGAGAGCAGTGGTAACACTAACAGCCACGACTTACGAGTTGTAGGTCGTGAGTTCGAATCCAGGCAAGCACTTTACTTTGTGTATTTAATTCCAACACCACCGCTCTCAAAACGGTGAAGGAAAACATCGTGAGGAAACCGGCATGTCCTAGAACCAAAAATTCGAAGACGTGTGACATCTACCAACCCGCACTGGGTCCGCGTGGTGGATTTTGGCCCACTCCCTCTCACCGAAAGGAGGCCTGTGTCCCAGCAGTGGGAACATTATAGGCTGATTATGCTAGATATTTACCTGTGACGCAATAGTCTCGTAAGGCACATCGCTATAGTTGAACTCCCACTTGTGCTCACACTTCTTGACCGTCCACTGAGGGTTGGGCTCCAGAGTCCCGTTCTGTAGTACAGATGTCCAGTTCACGTCGTAGACGGAGCATTTGTCGTACTTGTTGTCTTTGAAGGGGATTGAGAGGTGGCGTCTGTGGAAAGGAAGGACGAAAATGTAGGTATAATTAAACAAATGAAAAGGGTTTTCTGAAACCCTGGAAGGTATTGTGATTGGATGATGGAAATAACAACGGCTTGGCTTAAATTAAACTTTAGTTTTGTCTATACCAGCAAATCTATATACTGTACAGACAACGAGTTGCAGAAAACGTCAATAATACTACACAATAACACAACCTAGAGATCGAAACCAGGTCCATATAGATACTTACTCCTTCGGCGCGGGAGATATTATAGTGCAGGCGTGTGTGCGCAGACACAGGTGCACTCTCTCATCCCTCACTCTCATAGTCCGATGGGACCGCAATCCGACGCGATCGGAGAGAGATCAGGCGCAGGACCAACGGCTTAACGTGCTTTCCGAGGCACGGGGGTATCACACCGCCAACTTCTGGCGGGCTGTTATAATATGAAAACAGTAGGCATCCTCACCTCTCCTCCACACTCAAATTCCCCAACTCCGGCACGTAACACCAGTGCTCCTCAGGAACCAAAGTCATGAAGATCTGCCCGAAATACACGAACGCGAAGAAGAAAGAGTAGGGTATCATCAGGAGGAACAGGATACGTTGGTACCAGCCGAAGTCCCCTACGTAGGGGAGTAGGTCGTCCAGGTCTTTGAGCTGGTGCTTCGGTTGGGCAGGTATGGCTGCTTCAAGACCGTTTGCTGTCAAAGAATATAGACGTTAAAATCATCATCTGCCTAGCTTTTCCCCAACTATGTTGGGGTCGACTTCCAGTCTAATCGGATACAGCTGAATACCAGTATTTTACATGGAGCGACTGCCTATCTGACCTCCACAACCCAGTTACTGGGTAATACGATACCCCTTGATAAGACTGGTTGTCAGACTTTCGGGCTTCTGACTACCCGTAACTACTGTCAAAGATCCACGAATGACAGCCGGGACCAACGGCTTAACGTGCTTTCCGAGGCACGGAGGAGTCTCGGTATGTAAAGATGGTCACCCATCCACAGACCAACCGCGGCAAGCATAGCTTAACCTGATTGATCGACCTGTGTGGCTGTTATTATTTAGCCACGGGCCCCTCTTATATAGAATATAGACGTTATAAAATACAGGGTCAAATTAAATTAGTTAGCAAGACTCTGCAGACGTGATAAGTATCGATATCTAAGCACGATAAAAGAAAAATAAAAGGGGTCAATGACCGCTGGTACTTTTTTTTTTTGCGGATGGGAAATCATCAAATGACCCCTCCCGCTCTGGGTGGAGCGGAAGGGAGTGTCAGACTCTTACTGACTAAAACCCACCCGTGTTCCTTCCTTAGCCCTTTATGTTCCGGGCCAGCGGTAACCCTTTCGGACAATCCTGAAGTAGGAGTTGAGAAAATATGTTTTATCATGTTGAGATAGTGATACTAATCACGTCTGTGAAGTTTACACATAAAAACCGATTATTACACTGATATTACAAGTCACAGTGATGTTACAAGAGACTTCCAAGAAGACCACGGAAGGTTACAATTTCCAGGGAGATGCTCCTTTGGTGGTAGATACTAAGTAAGAGGGGGAAGAGTATTTTGCCACAGTTTGCAACGGGCATCGGCCGGGTTACCTGGTAGAGACACAAACCATGCTCCACCTCCAGCTCTCTGAGTACCAAAACATGCAGTCAACTGACCTCTGCGCTGCCACCGACGACGCCGTGGAAAGGCGAAGTTTTGGGTCAATTACACTAATATTATAAAGGCGAAAGTTTGTGTGTGTGTTTATATGTTTGTTACTTCTTCACGCTCAAACGGCTGGACCAATTTTGATAAAATTTTGTAGGGAGGTAGCTGACACCATGGATTAACATATAGGCTACTTCTTATCCAGATATTCCCACGGGATCGACACATATGCGGGTGAAACCGCGGGGCGCTGCTATTAAGATCTAAAATACAGTCGGGCCAGTGACGCGAGGATGAAGAATACTTCTCTATTAGTCGGTATCTCAGTAGGCATGTAGACAAGGAAGAAGAAGGTAGACCCAAGAGTCACTCACCTCCGGTCTTCATTTCCATAATATCAGTTCTAGTAGGGTCCAGGTCGTTGGTCCCTACCGTGAACACGTTCTTCTCATGTGATTCCATTCTCGAACAACGTCTTGGCCTTAAAAGACACTTTCCCTGACGTGGTTTCTGAGTCCTGAGACTTCAAGTTGAGAGCTCTGGGCTGGGAACAAGGAGATATAATAAAAAAAAAACATAAAAAAAGCGGCCAAGTGCGAGTCGCACTCGCACACGAAGGTTTTCGTACCACAAGACAATAAACGCCTAAACAAACACGTTTTGTATGCAGGCCCCTTTAATTTTTTACTTTATTTAATTATTTTTTTTTATAGTGGCAATAGAAATTATACACTCTGTGAAAATTTTAACTGTCCACTTTTTACGATATGGTCAGACGGACCGGGACAGCTAGTAATAGGGTCCCGTTGCCACCATTTGGGTACGGAGCCCTAAGAACTAAAATTCAATCCAAAAATCTACATATTTTGTCAGTAAAAAATATAATTGAAATGAAATGATGAGGAAACAAGGTAAGGACCGCCATTTTAGATTCCTTTCTTTAATGAATAAATCAAGTGGTAAATGTAAATTGTTAAACTGAAAAATAAAGATATTATTATTATATTAAAAACTTACTTGATTCCACTTATTTGCAACAGACTTTTAATATAATAAAACACAACCGAAATTAACTTTAAAGAAACTCTACCTAGTCTATTACCAATGGAATCAAACTCTGGACTGATTTGAAATTCCTCTTAACATTAGGCTTTTAACTAAACAACAGATGTATCTAAATATCTTAAATAGGATTTCAAAAGTGATATTATTTATCAAATACCTACGTTATTTGCTTATCATTTTAATGGTATTTTCGACTTTTGTTGGGGAACGGAACTCATGAAAAATTTTTAGGGTTCCGTACGAAAATGGCAAGGTAATAAACCACTCTTTTTATTTTATAGTATTGTTTTTAGAGGGGCTCATGCTCGCACTGGTCGATCGAAGGCTAAGCTACGCTTGCGGCGGCAAGTTTGTGGATGGGTGACCACGTTAAGCCCTTGGCCCCGTATATCCACGAATGACAGCCGGGACCAACGGCTTAACGTGCTTTCCGAGGCACGGAGGGGTCACGGTATGTAAAGATGGTCACCCATCCACAGACCAACCGCGGCAAGTGTAGCTTAACCTGATCTATCGACCTGTGCGGTTGTTATTATTTAGCCACGGGCCCCTCTTTCTAGTATAGAGTTAAATTAAAATTAAAATGTCAGGAACCTAACCTACAACCATATCTTTGCAACTGCCGCATTTAAATTATGCAAATAATACTCTGAAGTAAATATCTTAATACTAGTTAACATGCTTATCAGCAATTTAAACTGGTTATCACTGGTTGACGTACATAGTTCAGCAAATACCATAAATAAGGAAATTCAAGATACCTATACCCACGGAAGAGGTAAATTATCTCTTCCGTGCCTATACCTGTTCATCAAACTCAAACTCAAAGCATTTATTTCAATTAAACCATTTACAGGCACTTTTGAACTGTCAAGAAGTCGGTCAGTCAGAATATATGAAGCTAGTTGCCCATTCCAAAGCGTAGGTACCTATGGAGAAGAACGGGCAAGACCATAGATATCCAAGACACTCCATCATCATCCCTATAGACTCTTATATGCTTCTATTTGTTGAATATTTTATATTCGATCACGGCGTCGTCGGAGTCACCAGCATATAGAGGTATGAGGAACAGGGTGTAAAGTTCACTCATCGTCCATAGGAAAGCGAGGATCCTCCCATCAGACGGGTGTTGTGTCTGGTCATCAGGGGGCCTAAAAAGGCCACTTTGGCAGAATCATAAAAGGATAACATTAGAATCATAATATGGCGAAGGCAGTCCGTGTTTTTCTTTTTTTCGCCGCACTACGTAGGTATAATCAAAGAGATTGGGATTGGATTGATTGGTATTTTAGCAGAGAAAAAAAAAAACAATTATGCAGACACGGAAAAACACTACTAGAAATTTTAAAATAAAATATATCTACCTAGGTACTCCAATATAAGTCTCTTCATTTACCTAATAAATAATAGTCTCCACTTTATCTACTTTAATATTATTCGTTAAGTTATTTAAACATAATTATATCTTACTTAATCTAGCTTTAAAATAATATACCCAAATACTTAGTAACTCTGTAAGACATTGAAAATATCATACCTTTTTTTCAATTAGCTTTAGCAATTAGCTTCTAATACATTTATTGTTGTCTTCTTTTTAAATGTTTGGTGTAAATTGATGGCCTGACACAGGTTTTCCATAACCCTAGATGAGGCAGGTCTACATTACAGTTAGAATTTAATTTTACTCGATTGTAATGAATGTAAATCCTTTTTTTGCTTTACTATAAACTTGAATAATTTTTTATTATATTTTTTTTATAATTATTATCCTTACTAATATTATAAATTCAAAAGTAACTCTGTCTGTCTGTCTGTATATTACCTTTTCACGCCTAAACCACTGAACGGATTTCGATAAAATTTGGCAGAGAGATAGATTGCATCCCGGGGAAGGACATTGGATAGTTTTTATACCGATATTCCGACGGGATCGACACTTATGCGGGTGAAACCGCGGGGCGCTGCTAGTATTATTATATAGGGTGACTGGTAATTAGTGACCGATACTTAAACACATGATTTTACTCATCATTATGAACAACTTTTACTATGGGACCAAACCTGAAATCGCGAAAAAAAAATCAGTTGTTCCCTACATTTATGTTCGCCTAACTCGTCAAAATGTAGAGAACAGCTGTTTTTTTTTCACGATTTCAGGTTTGGTCCCATAGTAAAAGTTGTTCATAATGATGAGTAAAATTACGTGTTTAAGTATCGGTCACTAATTACCAGTCACCCTATATAATACAAGGTTAAATTTAAGTCGTTCTGGACCTCATAAGAGGTCATTGTACTCATCATTATGAACAACTTTTACTATGGGACCAAACCCGAAATCGCGAAAAAAAAATCAGCTGCTCCCTACATTTTGACGAGATATGCGAACATAAATGTAGAGAACAGCCATAGATATCCGGGAACAGCTGATTTTTTTTACGCGATTTCAGGTTTGGTCCCATAGTAAAAGTTGTTCATAATGTTTCGCGATTTCAGGTTTGGTCCCATAGTAAAAGTTGTTCATAATGATGAGTCCAGAACGACTTAAATTTAAACGTGTATAATGTTTCGACACAGTAGCAATTGGTCAACAGTATCATGGTTTTGTGCTAGTAATAATCATGTCTATAAACTCGTAAGTATTCAATTGTTTTTATTAATACCCAATTGAACTTGTAGTTCCGATTTCGATTCATTGATTTTTTATTTATGCCTGTTATTTTCTTCCTATCGGTTAAGCATTCTTCTTCTTAGCGTGTCGATAGCAATCTAAATATACTCGGCCCAGAATTCGGCCACTTGTTTGGCGTTAATCAGCCTATATTGTTCCCACTGCTGGGACGCAGGCCTCCTCTCTTCGAGAAGGAGTGGGCTGTAAACTGTCCCAGTGCGGGTCGGTCCTATAATTTGCTACTAACTATTATGAGCTAAAGATTCTAAAAGATTTTGTCTTGCATCGCACGAACAACATCAAAAAATTATAATTATTAAAATTAAGCTGAGAATCAAACAAAAGATGACTTATTACATGACCTAAAGCGCGGTCACTGTCGGACTGCATAGAAAAGAAAGAGAAGCGCGATGACACAACGCTGGTAATTTATTGCAAAATATGAAGCAATTATTTAATCACAAAAAATCTATTGTTTGGACTAAAAAAATCCGTCCGTTCCGTCACTCCGATCATCTGCCTAGCCTTTTCCCAACTATGTTGAGGTCAGCTTACAGTCTTACCAGATGCAGCTGAATACCAGTATTTTACATGAAGCGACTGCCTATCTGACCTCCACAGCCCAGTTACTGGGTAATACGATAACCCCTTGGTAAGACTGGTTGTCAGACTTTCGGGCTTCTGGCGTAACGTTCGTAACGACTGCAAAAGATCCACAAACAGCCGGGACTAACGGTTTAACGTGCTTTCCGAGGCACGGAGGGGTCATGATATGTAAAGATAGTCACCCATCCACGGTCCGACCGCGGCAGGCGTAGCTTAACCTGATATCAATCGACCCGTGCGACTTGCATTACTTTTTTTTTATTTTTTTTTTTAAAAAACGTCGCCCCACACTAGGATTTTCTCCTGTAATGTGGGTGCGTTTACAAACATTTAAATTCACGTACACAAACAGCCAGACCCGGAACAACTACATGTAGGTCATACAAATATTTGTTCCGTGCGGGAATCGAACCCGCGACACGCAGCGCAGCAGTCAATCGCTTAACCACTGCGCCAACCGTGCCGTCAACTACTTAGGCTAAGAACTCACGGAGCGATTTTCGCCCGCAACCGCCGCGGTCGTGGATCTGCGGTTTTATTTCAAAACTCACGAGACCGGTTATTCGCGCGGTTACGCGGCCGCCGCCTCCCTACCTCCGTACCGGCCGGCCGGCCGTACCTCCCGCCGCGCCGCCCGCCGGCCCCCGCGGTCGCCCGCCAACCGATCGCAAAGCGCGCGGGCGCCACCCGCCGAGGCTGCGGGTAACCGCGGCCCGCGCGATTCTACATGTGTTCTGTGGATTCTACTAGTTGCCCGCCGGTACAGCGGGAGCCGCATACAACCGCGAACACCGCGGGCGTAAAACGCGTCGTGAAATGTGCTTTAATTTTTTATATAAATATTTGCATTCTACAGAAACTGCGGGCCCGCAACCGCAGCGGACGCGGGCGAAAATCGCTCCGTGAGTTCTTAGCCTTACTTAGCTAAATGCCCTTCAATGCTACTATTAGATTGATTTTACAAGAAGAATAAACAAAATATCGTACTTATAATAATACATAATTATATGTCTATATTTTGACGTGCGAAGTCTAGTTAATGTGAATAGATACAGCAAATGAAGTTGTTTGACTAACTAATAATCAACTATTATAGGACTGTTATAGGATCGTATGCGTGATAATATGCGTCCTAATCACAAAATACAGATAGTACAGAAGGCAATCACGTGTATGTTGTACTTCACTTTTCCACCTACTCTCGGCGGTCGCGCTAACTGTCAACTTTGGCTTAAGCACAAAAAACTATCGTGGTAGTGGCACTCGTATCTAGTTGTTTGATTATTGTTGAGCTTAAAACAATAAACATAGTATAGGTATAGTAATAGGTACAAAAAGTTTACAGAACAAAAACATATAAAATTTTACATTTGTCAATTTTCACTATCGAAAATCAATAATAACTTCAAAACGGATTTACACAATTTATTTTGCCCTATCTGTTTTAGACCTAAACCTATCAAATGACAATAAAAACAACACAATATCTACACAAACAAAAAATCATGTTTTCAACTTACGTAATAGTTGGTGGCGTGAATTTACCTTACAAAAAAGTTACTTCGTTTATACTGATTCAAAATAGGAAACTATTATGTAAATCGAGCTTAGATAGCAATTTTTTTGTTGCTCCATTTTTGCACTTCACAGACGCGTCAAGCGGATGGCACCCGCGGTCGCACTACTCCCAACCAGTCCGAGATAACGTGTCCGTGAGCGGTGTCTGTGTGTGCGTTGCTCGAGCGCACTTTGTATGTTTGTAGATTGCCTTCTGTACTCTCTGTATTTTGTGATAATAGCCTGTGGTAAAGAGAAACAGTGCTGTATCCGCCGTATGGCCGTATCCCTCAAGAATGGAGAAATCAATTGCTTAATGTTAAATTATGACGATAATTAGATAAGTCTTGTACTCGATTTTTTTCAAGAATTGGGATTTGGTTTATGACAATCTAAAATGACTATGCAACAGTTACTGCACCTCCTATTTCGATTTGGCGCAAGTTTTCAATTTCATCCTGTCCATTTCATCCAAATGCATTGACATATATATTACTAGCGTAAGGACCGGGCTAACGGCGCCACTAAATGGCACCAACGCGCTGGCCCTAAAATGACGGTTTTAGGGCCAACGCGACTCAGTTGACAAATGACAGTGGTGCGCGCGAACTTCGAACTTCGAACGAAGAACTTCTATGTAAAATGTTCAGACGGGCGTATCCTTACTTTTGAAATCATTGTCCAAATGTCAAGATTTCATGAAATAGTCATTCTTGGGGATTACTTGGTCTTAGAGAGTTGTGTTGATGACTTTAATGATTATAATTCTGTAAATACATATTTGTTACGGCCGCTAATCATATTTTAATCAACGTAACAACCAGCAAATTGCAAAAAACGTAAAAAAAAAAAAAAATTTCGCGGGCTATCCTGGCGCTTTCACCTTAACACTAAAATATCTAAAATTTCGACCGAATCCGAGTCAAGTTTATCAAATAAACAAAATCTAATGACTCACCAACTTTTTTTCGTGGTTCCCGCCAAAGACGCTATGCCAGAGACTAAAAATATCACAAAGAAAAAAAATCGTTTCGAAACGTGCAAAGGCGCGCGCTGTTACAGCCTGAATGAATCCGTTTCTTATGCTTAGTATATATATTAATTGTTTCTAAAGACAGTCGGTTTGTTTAGGGAAATATAGGATTCTACTAGTTTTATAAATATGGGTGTTGTTAATTTATTACTTATTGTTTTGATTTTAGTTAAATGGTGTTCATAATTCTTTTCAAATGTTGCAATTGAGAAGGCTCAAGGACAGCCGGACAATCCACATCATCATGTTTTTGAGGAAATTTCGTTTTAAGTTCTAATAAATTGTATACAGGGTCAAATTGGATTAGCTAGAGAAACTCTACAGACGTTATGAACCTTTGTACCTTCAATTATAACGTACTAGCAGCGCCCCGAAGTTTCACCCGCATAAGTGTCGATCCCGTGGGAATATCCGGATATTTGATTTTTTTTTCTCTTTGCATACTTCGGAGATAAGGGGGGGGAGGCCTTATCTCCGAACTTTGCAAAGAGAAAAATCTGAAATAATTCTATGTGATAGAACTTTATGTAAAGATGACAGTAAAAATAAAACGAAGTCTCTAAATAGCACACTTTTTCAGAAATCTATATATCGGTCAAGAGATGGCGCTGACATAAAACTGCAATATTCTACACCGCAGTGCACAGTGTTAAAATTCTCTGACGAATATAGGCCTCGCCGATGAAAATTTGAAAACATATGATGGTACGGAACCCTCGCGGCCTCGGTGCGCGAGTCCGACTCGCTCTTGCCCGGTTTTTTTTAAATTTCTTTCTTAATTGCAAAATAGTTGGGCAAAGGTCATCTAAAACTATTCCAAATTTCAAGTTGATAGCATTAGTAGTTCTTGAGATATCCAGCTGTGACAGACAGACTGAGTCTCACCATAAGGGTTCCGTTTTACCATATGGCATATAGGTAGTTACGGAACCCTAAAAATTAAAGAAATCGGTCGCGATAAAAATCAGCTGTTCCCTACATTTTGAGACGAGTTATGCGATCATAAATGTAGCGAACAGCCGAATTTTTATCGCGAGTTCGCGACCGATTTCGAGAAGAATTACCGTAGCCCCTAGCACAGGCAACTGAAGAGTTGCCTGTGCCAGGGGTCACAGTAATTCTTTCTGACAACCCGCGACCCTGGCAGATAGGCTCACCTCTCTATAGGTACTTAGGTACGTCTAGCACCTCTAGCCCTTCAGGGTAAACGGAGAAGGAAAACATTGTGAGGAAACCGGCATGTCCTAGAACCAAAAATTCAAAGACATGTGACATCTACCAACCCGCACTGGGCCCGTGTGGTGGATTACAACCCACTCCCTCTTACAGAGCAGGCGCGGTATTCTAGGTCATTATGGGAATGGCCACACGGGGAGGGAGGCACGTTGAGGAACAGCGGGTCGAGGCCTGTCGGGGGAGCGGTAAATGATTATGCGAATCCCGCACCCCCGGCCATACGCAGAGGTGGAACAACGCGGTGGTTTTAGCCGGTAAGAGCCACCCCCACGATGGAGGAAGTCCTTGAAAATTTCCAAAGCGGCCGCGCACCAAAAAAAAGGGCGTAGTAATATACAAAGTGTTCAAAAAACTGGGCAAGAGCGAGTCGGACTCGCGCACCGAGGGTTCCGTACCATCATGTTTTTAAATTTTCATCGGCGAGGCCTATATTCGTCAGAGAATTTTAACACTGTGAACTGCGGTGTAGAATAATTATTGCAGTTTTAGGTCAGCGTCATCTTTTGACCGATAGTGGAACTAATGTAACTTTTGTTGATGATTTCTGTAAAAGTGTGCTATTTATAGACTCCGTTTTATTTTTCCTGTAATCTTTACATAAACTTCTATCACATAGAATAATTTCTGATTTTTCTCTTTGCAAACTTCGGAGTTAAGGGGGGGGACGGTATTTTTTTTTTAATTTTTCATCAAAATTCGAAAACTATGCGGCCTAAAAAAAAGAAAAAAATTGAGGATGTGCAAACTGCGCTCTTTCATTATGATACCCCACATGCTCTAGTAGCCCCACTTCGAATTTTTCAGACCCTGTTGCAAAAAATATAAGTACATATATTTTTTTTTCTTTCTTATTTGCAAAATAGTTGGGCAAACGTCATCTAAAACTGTTCTAACTTTCAAATTGATAGCATTAGTAGTTCTTGAGATATCCAGCTGTGACAGACAGACAGACTTTGTCTCACCATAAGGGTTCCGTTTTTACCATTTGGTACGGAAACCTAAAAATCAGCTATTTCATACATTTTGGTCAAGTAGGTATTGAACTTTTGTATTAAACAGCTGATTTTTTTTTCGTGATTTCAAGTGTTGTTCCCATAGTGTAAGTTGTTCAGTTCGCTGGTCTAAAGCACAGACCTCCTAAAGGTTGTCGCGTTAATTTTTTAACACCTTATATAGTCAAACTACTTACTGCAACAACTATTTAGTTGCACACAAAGTCATGGTTACTAAGGGATACAATCAAGTGTACAAGTGTCTTAATTAATGATGTTGCTCCATTGATTCGCGTGTTGCATAGACTAAGATCTGATTTTATGTGCAGATAGTCTATTTTGCCTTTAAAATGAGAAAGTTCGAAACTATTTTCGAAAAGGAGGATGTGCAAAAATGTTGGTATGGGAGGCGTCCCCAGCGACCAATAATAACCACATATAAAGTTGTTGAATAGCTCTTCTCATAAGTTCTTCTTAGCGTGTCGATAGCAATCTAAATGGACTTGGTGCAGAATTCGGCTACTTGTTTGGCGCCATCACCAGCGTCCACCAGTTCCTGTAACGTGCAGCTGACAGGACACGCAGCACACAATATTAAGTGTCCCATCGTTTGTGGAACAGCACCACATTTACACTCCAAGGCGGAGTCCTCTATGAATCTCCACCTCAACAGGTTTCCTTGCTTTGGCCAACTTGCTTGCAGGTTTTGCTCGCTTGGTCCAGAGTCTGTTTAAAGAATTAAAAAAATGAAATTAAGATGGAGTATCTTAATTTGACAGGACTAAAATAATAGCAAGTTTAGACGTGACTAAATGGCTACTAAAAATACGTCAACGTTATACGCTGTTTAATTTGACAGGACTAAACTAATATTTATCTTCCGTCTTTTCATAATGAAATAGAAAGAAAAAGATGTACTGAACTTAAATTTAGTTTAGTTTGTGAACAAGGGAATCGGCGCCAATGCCAGTTTTCTGCCTACACCGCCATCAATCTACAGACGTCGATATCGACTCTTTCAACTGGTAATCTTTGTCTACTTGAACTCACAGTATTACTTTCAATCAGGCCTCATTAGCGACGACGTTACGACGCAACACATCAAAGGACTGCATGAGCAGCGAATGATAAACTCTTTAATACGAATAATCACTTGAGAATATTAGCGTCAGGTATATTTGCCTGACACATACATAATCACCCTCTAATGTTCCCACTGCTGGGACACAGGCCTCCTCTCTGAGAGGAAGTAGGTCGTAATCCACGAAAGTCGTATATTCAAAGTAGGCTGAGAATGAGCATTTTTCGAACGTCAAAATTACATATAAAGACGGTCCCCCAAAACGCCCGCTCTTCACCACTTCCTAGTGCTTTCACTGGACATAGCTTGCAGAGCAAGCACACGGAAGTGGCAGTGGATTGGTTTTAACGCGTACGTCTTTTTTTTTACATCGTTCTCACATTACATCACACTAATATTATAAAGGCGAAAGGTTGTGAGAGTGTGTGGGGTGTGTGTGTGATAATATAGGGTGACTGGTAATTAGTGACCGATACTTAAACACGTGATTTTACTCATCATTATGAACAACTTTTACTATGGGACCAAACCTGAAATCGCGAAAAAAAAAATCAGCTGTTCCCTACATTTTGACGGGTTAAGTGAACATAAATGTAGGGAACAGCTGATTTTTTTTCACGTTTTCAGGTTTGGTCCCATAGTAAAAGTTGTTCATAATGATGAGTAAAATCACGTGTTTAAGTATATGTTTGTTACTTCTTCACGCTCAAACGGCTAAACCGATTTTGATAAAATTTTGTTTGGAGGTAGCTGACACCCTGGATTGACATATAGGCTACTTTTTATCTTGATATTCCCACGGGATCGACGTGAAACCGCGGGGCGCAGCTAGTATAATTATAAATTCAACAATAATGATGTAACATGAATGTCTGTCTATTTTATTTATTTCTATGTTCTTTGTATGATGTAATTAATATTTTTATAAAAATATAATTTAAAAGAGTGTCCATGGAGTGTCTTGCCCGTTCTTCTCCATAGGTACAGTCAACAGCAAAAGTAGATGATCAAAATCAGAAATTCAATACCTACTGATGAACGGAGTTCGCGTCAGAACTCTGCCACACAGCTGACACAGCCACACAGTCTCTGCACACAGCTCAACAACAACAACAGCTCTGCCACACAGTTCTGACGCGAACTCCGTTAATTAGTATTGAATTTCTGATTTTGATCATCTACTTTTGCTGTTGACTGTACCTACGCTTTGGAATGGGCAACTCTAGCTTCATATTTTCTGACTGTCAGACTTCTTGACAATTCCAAAGTGCCTGTAAATGCTTTGAGTTTGAGTTGGCCATGTTTGTTGATGGACTGATGGCCGGTGGAGCAGACGACTCCTGGAGTGGAGACCGCGTATCGGCAAGCGTAGTGTGGTGCGCCCTCTAGCCAGATGGACTGACGACCTTAAAAAAGTGGCTGGGACAGTCTGGATGCGAGGGTGGAGGACAGGGTGTTGTGGCGCAACCTGGGAGAGGCCTAAGTCCAGCAGTGGACTGCGATAGGCTGAGTGGATTGCTGGTGACACTTCTATATTATATTTGATCTTTGAATAAAATGCCTTTGAGTCAATGTTTATTTTTAGGTGACGACCAATTGTTTGAATGTTGTTTGGAACTGGTTGCTATGGTTATTTCAGTTATTTGTGTCTTCATGATGTTGCTATGTGCTTCTCAGACTGGCAGCGGGGGGCGGGGAGCGGCGCGGGTGTGGGAACGCGCGCGATCTGCCTGTCCGCAGTCGAGCGTAGCCAAAGACCACAATATAATGCTGAGCGTAGCATTGTTCTGAGTGTTGTCGTGTCCAGTGTTTGTCAAAATATAATATGGGTGAAGAAGACTGGCAAGAAGAAGGGCAATGGAGAGGGCTATGCTTGGAGTTTCCCTGCGTGATCGAATCAGGAATGATGAGCAGGAGATCCGCAGGAGAACCAAGGTAATTGACATAGCCCGAAAAATTGCCAAACTTAAGTGGCAGTGGGCAGGGCACAATCGCAGAACAGATGACCGATGGGGCCTAAAGGTTCTGGAGTGGCGACCGCGTACCGGAAGACGTAGCGTTGGAAGGCCTCCCACAAGGTGGTCCGACGACCTTGTGAAGGCCGCAGGAACCCGTTGGATGCGAGAAGCGCAGAACCGGTCGAAGTGGAGGTGCTTGGGGGAGGCCTATGTCCAGCAGTGGACGTCTTTCGGCTGAAATGATGATGATGAAGAAGACTTATTTTTACTAGAAAAAAACTCGAACTAGTTTGAGAACCCCGGTCCCCGCGCAGGCCGCCCGCGCACTCACTGGCGGCCATTTGTATGAAGGAGCTATGGCGTGAGTTGCCCGCGCGCTCCCCGCGCCGCTCACCGCGCCCGCATGCCCACTATGGACGCTCAAATGAAGTCCTTATGTTTGAGTACGCCGCGCCGCTCCCGCGTTTGCAGTCTGGCCAAGCATCCCTATTTAACTCCAAGAAGATCAGATCTAAATTCTTAATGATCTATAAAGTGACAGTAGTCAATGATGCAATACCTCATACTATTTATTCTGTGCCCATACAATCTTGAAACTGCGCCCACCATAATTCACCCGCGTATACCGTGGAGCTGTCTTCAAACAAACAATTCAGTTTATGGATGATACAAAAACACTCGAGCATCGCATGCACAACGTGATATCATCCATAAAGATCGTAAATAGTTTAACTGATAAACAGCATGGCAACAGACTCTGAGATGTTGTTTTGACTCTCTGAGCGTTTCGCAATAAAACTATGTCTATACATGTAAAGTAATACAATATACAGTAGTACATTGTTCACCGAGGGGAGAAAATGACAGATTACTAACGAGGGTGTGTAGTAAACACGAGTTGGGAATCGCACTTTCTTCCGAGTGTACAGTCAACAGCAAAAGTAGATGATCAAAATCAGAAATTCAATACTAATTAACGGAGTTCGCGTCAGAACTGTATGGCAGAGTTTGCTGTTGTTGTTGTAGTTGTTGAGCTGTGTGCAGAGACTGTGTGGCAGAGTTCTGCGCGAACTCCGTTCATAAGTATTGAATTTCTGATTTTGATCATCTACTTTTGCTGTTGACTGTACATAGTAGTTACTGTACTACATATACATATATCCCATCAAAAACTTAAATGTGAAATGAGAGCCAAGTTCAATATTATAAATTAAAGTCACTTTTCGTGTCCATTTGTGTGCGTTTTTTTTTTAACCCACAACGGATTTTGATGCGATGAACACCATCACTTACAGAATTTATTTCGAAAGGTTTATGTGTTTATTACATTCCCACACAGCACACAATGTCTAAAGAATATCTAATAAATATCTTTTAAATATTTAAACAAACATCTTGGAGATATCTGGTGATATTTACAAGTACTATTGTACATATCTAGAAGATGACTTTAAGTCCGCCTAATGTACATCTACTAGACATGTCTTCTAGATGTCTGCTAGTAAACAAACGTTAGAAGATATCTTCTAGATTATCTACAAAATATCTAATAGAAATTTAGCAAAATTAATATGAAACTGATTAATAGAGAAATCGGGAAAAAGCAGGAGTTCGCTAGTCATCATCATCATCTGCCTAGCCTTTTCCCAACTATGTTGGGGTGGGCTTCCACTCTAACCGGATGCAGCTGAATACCAGTATTTTACAAGGAGCGACTGCCTATCTGACCACCACAACCCAGTTACTGGGTAATACGATACCCCTTGGTAAGGCTGGTTGTCAGACTTTCGGGCTCATGGACTTAATATAATCTTGTATTATAATAAGTCCATGTTCGGGCTTCTGACGACCCGAAACGACTGTCAAAGATCCACGAATGACAGCCAGGACCAACGGCTTAACGTGATTTCCGAGGCACGCGGGGGTCACGGTACGTAAAGATGGTCACCCATCCACAGACCAACCGCGGCAAGCGTAGCTTAACCTGATCAGTCGACCTGTGCGGCTAAAATTAAAATACAGTATAAGCTTGAATAATATTTATTTTATTATATAATAAGTAAAGGTTTTGTCCGTTTTTATCACAGAATTTTCACTATTTTTACATTTTCTTGTTGCACCGAACAGAAATGGCAGCAATTATAGAAAATGACAAAAATACTGCTACAAATGTCACAAAAATATTTTATTTAATACAGCGTATATCAAAAATGTGTTGTCACAGTCAAGGATGTGGTACAGACCCTTAAATTTAACAACTTTCTCCATGGGACCAACATCGTAATTGTGAAAAAAAAATCAGCTGTCTCATACCGCAGCTATTAATATGTCTCGGTTGACGTCATCACGTCAACGCATTTATTCATTTATTTATTTTTTTCACACAAAGTCCATTACAATTAGAAAAACATAAAATTAAAATTGAACAGATACACAATAAAATAACACTCAGACATTCAAATCAACTCAAATAAATAAATTAAATTAAAATTTATGCTGAGTGATGGCCGTTTTACGAGGATGTGACGCATATTTTCCCCCCAACTTTTTTTTTTTGGTGTTTTTGTTTTATTTCTGCGTCGTTTACCGCAAAAAAACGTATTTTCTTTCTTTCTTTTTCTTCTTATAAAAAACTTCAAAACTCGACCCAACTGGGACAGCTGATAATTTTTTCGCTATTACGATGTTTTGGTCCCTTGGGGAAAGTTGTTCAGTTTGATGGTCTCCCTTTTCCCTTAAATATGAGCATATATTTCTGATACACGGTGTATAATAATGCGAGAAAATTATTGTTAATTATTTTTAAGTCACATAATTATTGTTACTTTTCGTATTTATAAATTTTTGCTTTTGGGTCGACACCATTATTTAAGTATGTATGTGTAATGATTTTTTTTACTTTTTACAAACAAGTTTCAATTTTTGTTTAGTAGCTTGTTACAGAATTTTTGTACAAGATAATTAGATTTAAATAAAGAAAAAAATACTTTTGATTCATTTGATTTTTTAATAGAGATTCTCTGAGTATTTCTTGTTATTTGGATATTTGTAAATATTTCAGCATCCATGATTTACGATATCTTAGTATAGATTTGAGTGCAATAAATCTTTCAAAGTGACTTGAAAACCAATCAACAAAAAAAAATAACTTAAAAGAATAATTACATATTTTTATACTTAAAATAATATTATTTACATTTAATTTATAGTAAAACTTAAGTTCAATAACTTACTTTTACTATAATAATAGGTATGAACCTATATAGGTGTCTTAGCTATAAATTTAGTCTGGATAATAATTAATAAATATAATTTTATAAAAAATAAAAGTAGTCATTGATTTGTTTATAATTATTATTACTGGCCACGGAGAAAAAAGAAATGGCTATTATCTTACATATTACTTTAAAAAAACAGATTTTAATTGTTTTCATCTGAATTAAATAATTATTTCCAGTCGATAATTGTCAGACTAACTTTAAACTCTAAGACTTACCCAAAACACGACAAATGTAACCTAAAATAGATTTAATAATGGTAACTATCACATTTAAATTAATTAGGCAAGATTTATGTACAAAAATAATTATAAATTAAATTAAGTAATACATTTTCCCCCTGAATGACAGGGGAAATAATTATATAATGTTTATGCCAGGAAAAATAATCATAAATTATTTTTATTGTAAAAAAGAGAGCGTGTCGCTGTTATAGACAAATATTATTTTTAAATTTAATTTAAAACAATATAATTTAGTCTAATTTGTCTGACATGACAAACATATTATAAAAATCACAAATCAAGATTTAAAAAAATATGCCCAGATTCTGTTTGCATTGTAAAAATTAAACAAATAATAAAAAAATCAATTTCGTTTCACACAGTAAAGTTGCAAATAAAAAATACAATACATATTCTTTGTACTTTGCATTTAAGTAATAATAAATAGCTTTTAAATAATATTAATATCTTGGATTGAGCAACAAAAAAGGGGAAATTCAAATCAAATAATCCTAAAAGTTTATTAAGACGAGTCCTAATAAATGCCAATTTTTAGTACCTACTTTTCTAAGACTTAAAGTCTTTACGATTCTTTTCATTCTTAGGGCAAAACGCATATTCATTTGTATTACATTTCAATTCAGTCCTATTTTTGTCATCCTCCCCACATGCTTTTACAGAACAATTTACTATTTCTGTCTCTGATGACAGAGCGAGACAGAGCTACCTCTGTCGCTTTCATTACTAAAAACAAACGTCGAACGCCTGTCAAAAGTGCCATCGTTTACCCTCAACTTCCGAAAGCCTTACCAAATTAATTCACTGCCAAATCTCGTTAAATAACTTTTTATGAATTTGTTGTATTTTTTCAACCAATCACATTGCCAACTCGGAGATTTGACAGCAGAAAACTGACCAATCGCAACGGCCGCGACTTACGAGTTAGGCGATTGACACACTGCACTGCATTACGTAGCGGGGTGCGTGAAACGGAGCGAAATTACCCCCCGCACGGAAGCGCGTTTTTCTTGAATTTGTATGTAATAAATCACGCGCGGGGCACGTTATCTGCGTCCCGCTGCGTTAAGCGGTGCAGCGTGCCAATAGCCTTAGGTCGTAGGTGCGAACCCTGACAGGAGCTTTACTTTGTGTAAATTATTTCATCACCACTGCTCTCAAAACGGTGAAGGAAAAAATCGTGAGGAAACAATGTTCTAGAACCAAAAATTCGAAGACATGTGACATCTACTAACCCGCACTGGGCCTGCGTGGTGGACGGCCCACTCTCCTCTCACAGAGACGAGGCCTGTGTCCCAGCAGTGGGAACATTACAGGCTGTTTATTATGATTTTAACTGACCAAGCATTCCTCCGACGAAAAATAGGACCCACCAATATCATTTTGAGATCATACGAAACCATTTCCAAAAACCTTCGAATGCTACCAACTATCCCAGTCTTGGCGCAGGGTCTCAAACCCAATTTTGTACAATTTTTTTGGCTAAAAGCTACATACAACATTGCATACTCAAACAACGTTCCTATCCTTGCTGACCTCGCGTCTTCTGGCTGAAGCTCTAGTTGAGGCTCTAATAGATGCCCGGATGGATGCTCTAGAGCCGATGGCGCTTGGAACTGCTCTGACGAACTCTTGGGGCTCACTGGTGGTGGTGACTGATGCTCTTTTGGTGTATCTGCCTGGGTGGTCGCCTTCCTCTGCTTCTACTTTTTTCCTGTAAGAAGCAACGTGTTTGGGTTAGAACATAACTTTACGGCTGTATACCCAGAACCGCAAGAACCCGTTGGATGCGAGAAGCGCAGAACCGGTCGAAGTGGCGGTGCTTGGGGGAGGCCTATGTCCAGCAGTGGACGTCTTTCGGCTGAAATGATGATGATGATGACCCAGAAGGGCACGGCAGAGGTTCACTTATAATACCTACACCTACATTTCGCCAGTAATATTTTTAAGTCCCATGCACAGATATACCTAGATACACCTGGATAACGCAAGAGCAACTACTTCGCGTGCCAAAAATAGCACCAGCTTACGTAAAAAAATCGTAAGCCGCCACTTTCGAGCTCAGCCCTAAGTACTGCTAGCTGGGTGGCGCTAGGCCCCGGGGGTGGGGCGAGACGGGTGTCGCACGCGGCGGCATTTGATTTTTCCATCACTAAATAGTGCATATGACAGGTAGTGAAAAAATTGCCCCCTTTGTTTTCATATAAATCGTGATACTTGCGTTATCTAGGTCTGTCTATATCTGTGGGCCCATGTAATAGGGGGTGAGCCTATTGCATTCAACCTGGCAACCGGGCACAAATTCAGACTCCGGGCTGCTATTCAGAAAATTCCTGATGGAAAACCCAATAAGACAGTAGTAGCGCTAGCAATGACTAGATCAAGTTTAAAAACAAACTTAGGATTTTTTAAACTAATTTGTGTTACAAGGAACAATGGAAAAGGACGGAGGCTCATGGCTTTGGCTAAATAAAGTCCTCGGCGGCCAATCCCAATGGAGACTAGCCTTCGGGGTAGGAGATGTTATAGTGCACAAGTGTGTGCGCAGACACAGGTGCACTCCCTCTTCCCTCACTCTCATAGTCCGATGGGACGGCAATCCGACACGACCGGAGAGTCTTTGGCTTCGGATAAGGAAGGCTTTGGATGTACGATGTACACTAAGTCGTCGGGGAATAAAGGCGAGATATTATGTGTTTTCTGTCTCACAACGTTACTTTGTCAATCCCTTGTCTGAAAACATCTTATTAAATAAAACATTCTGTCCTTACCTGGGGAAACAAGGATTGTCCCAGAACCTCTGGTCCATTCCGAAGTTCTCTCCATCCTGAAGAGTTTGAGGCATGTCAGTGTCCATGGTCTCTGGTAGGAAGAGACACAGTAGACCTCCAGCTATTCCCAGCGCGCCCAGGATTAGGAGTGGCAGATCTTGGGACACATTAGCCTGGAAGAAGGTAAAACTCATTTTTTTATGTTGTATTTTGTTGTGGTGGAAGCGGTAGGTGGAGATCATTCTTGCTATCTGAGCCTCACAACCCCCTTACAATGATACCTTGAAGGTTCCATCAGTTAATAGACTTGTTCGACACAAGCTAAGGGGTTGTAATATTCTTATTTCTTAGTTGTAAGGCTCAAACCCAGGCATGAGCTTTACTTTGTGCAAATAGTTTCATCACCACTGCTCTCAAAACGTTGAAGGAAAACTTCGTGACGAAACTTGTACTAGAACCAAAAATTCGAGGATATGCGACATCTATCAATCCGCACTGGGTCTGCGTGCCATTCCCCCTCGAAGAGAGGAGGCCTGTGTCCCAGCAGGGAACATTGTGAGCTAATCTATATAATTATATAAAATTCAAAGTCCTGACTGACTGATATAACAACCCACAGCCTAAACCGCTGGTCCTAGAGACATGAAATTTGGAGGGTGTGTTCTTTGTGAAGAGTAGGTATTCACTAGAAAGGGTTTTTCGAAATTCCACCCTTAAGAGGGTGAATGGGGTAGGGTGAAATTTCACGCAGACGAAGTCGCGGGCAGAACCTATAGTTATGTATGTATGTTATGTGAGAAAGAATCAATGTTTATCGTCAGAATCAGTTTGCAGAAGGAATGTTTGCACAAAGGGTGTGCCACGAATTCAAGTATCATCTGTCGACCTAATATTCGTAAAGTACAATATAGTTTAAGTTTTACAACCACATCTCTTGTTATTCGTTCATCATTTCTGAAGGTCGTAGAATAGAATAGAATAATATTACCACCACCATCGTTATGTTTTTTTTCATCTAGCGCACCCTGGGCTGTCAACCACCAATTATGCTGTCTGCCCAATCTTTTGCCCACAACTATAAAATATTCCCAACGGGTACATATTCCCATTTGGGCTCAAAAAATTACCATCTAATTTTGCTATCTTCTTCCAAGAACTATTCAAATTCACTTACCAAATAAACAACAAACGGAGCTACAATGGAAGCGACATATCCCATGATATGTATCAGCGCGACCCCCTGGGCTCGGACCACGGTGGGTAGCAGTTCTGCAGCGTACTGGAGGCCGATGTTGTAGGATATGTTGACGGCGAAGCGGCCTAGGATGGCTAGAGATGCTGAGGGGCCACCTGGAGGGAGATAAAGAAAGGTCTTAAAGATTATACTGAGGCTTGGCATCATAAAATTCAGACAAGGGACAAAACACAAACTTTTTAACATAGTATGATACAATACTAAGATTCGCAAGATTATTTTGATGAACCTACTCTAAATGAAGACAGCGCAACCTCTTCGTTTAATCATTCGAGACCAAACGACTTCCAAGAGTACCATGAACAATACAATTAACTTTGTATCATTAGTCCAGACAGGTTAAAACCATTGTTAGAGGGGTCCGTGGCTAAATAATAACAGCCGCACAGGTCGATCGATTAGGTTAAGCTACGCTTGCCGCTGTTGGTCTGTGGATGGGTGACCATCTTTACATACTGATACCCCTCTGTGCCTCGGAAAGCACGTTAAGCCGTTGGTCCCGGCTGTCATTCGTGGATCTTTAACAGTCGTTACGGGTCGTCAGAAACCTGAAAGTCTGACAACCAGGCTTACCAAGGGGTATCGTATTACCCAGTAACTGGGTTGTGGAGGTCAGATAGGCAGTCGCTCCATGTAAAATACTGGTATTCAGCTGCATCCGGTTAGACTGGAAGTCGACCCCGAAAAGGCTAGGCAGATGATGATGAGGTTACAACAATTGTCAATCTGCATGACTTACCAACTGGCACAGCGGTAGCTAAAAGACTGAAGATACCGCTAATGACCATGGAGCCACACGCCAACCATCTACGACCCCACCTGGAAAAACACACAACTTTTATTGAACAAAGTCGACCATGAGCAAGTCGCTAACGATGGAAAACAAATTAGAATGGCTGGAATAGAAACCCCTACCCAAATACGAAAGGGTTAGGGTAAAAAATTCTATACGGCTAAGAATAGGAATGCCGATGACCTCGATCTGCCGACTGTAACTTGAAAAGACGGCTTGCAAAGAAAATTTGTTGTTATCCGCTGTTTTTTTTTATCTTAGTGACTGCTCCAGAATGGGAAACGAGGTGCTGTTTTGCTAAAAACGACGATATGGTGCAAGGTCATTCCTATTCTTGGGTGAAACGCATTATATGTTGATAGACTAACCGCCAGATAGTTGATATGTATAGAAACGATACGATCGGTGCTGAAAATAACTATTATCCCTTTAGGTTTCCAAGGTCTAACTTTATCTGTCTGAATCATTTATAAGCCTTTTATTCCGACTGTGTGATATATTCCTTTTTGTATCGAAAGTTTATTTATCAACAGGTGAACCCTTGCCGTAACCGGTTCAGTGTCCACACAAATCACTTTCCATCAGAAAAGACGACCTTCTTCCAAATTTATCGTAGAAGAACCACCTACTTTTTAAAATCGGTTAAAGCGAAAGTATAACATCCTATCTAACAGCTGTCAAAATTCAATAAATACCGAGACATCTCCGTGCCTCGAAAAACACGTTAAACTGTTGGTCCTCACTGTCACTCGCAAGTCTTTGACAGTCGTTACGGGTATTCAGAAGCCCAAATTCTGACACCCAGTCTGACCAAGTAGTTAGTGTTACCCAGTAACTCGGTTGTGCCTATCTGCCCTAGATAGGCAGTCACTCCTTGTAAAACACTGGTATTCAACTGCTTCCAGTTAGACTGGAAGCCGATACTAACATAGTTGGAAAAGGCTAGGCAGATGGATTGAATCACCTTATTATTGAACTTGGTTAAAACGAAAATATAACATACCTATCCAAAACAGCAGTCAAAAACGTATCAGCAGGCAACTCCGTAGCCGAAGCAATAGTGAACGTCAAGAATATATCCAGGCCCAAAGATCCGACGTTCCTGACATGGCCATCAAAGACCAGAGATATGGCCATCCAAATGACGATGAGCAGGATAGCGTTGCGTCTCAACCTGGGGGTCTTGAACAGGTCCAACACGGAGTAGGTTCTGCATTCCGCTTCGGATTCTTTGATGGTTTTTAGGGATGACTCCTGGAAAAAATTAAAGTGTTATAAACTTTGTATATTTAATTTTCTTTGAAGAACAAATCTAGCTAAAAGCTGTATATTCTGTAAAGTAGGAGCGAGGAAGAGGTCTAAACATAATAAATTCTTAAACGTCATTGATCCATTGGCGGCAACCTTCTACAGCCGGGTTGCACCAAAAACCACAAAACAGGTGCACTCACTTTTCCGTGAGAGAAGAGTTAGTGCACCTGTTTTGTGTCTCACCGTCCGATGGGACGGCAATTCGACATGACCAGAGAGAGATCAGGCGCAGGACCAACGGCTTCACGTACGCACTGAGGCACTAGGGTATCACACCGCCAACTTCCAAACTCCGGGCTGATACTAAGAAATTTCTAATGGAAAAACTCATTAGCACTTTGCTCGACCCGACAATCGAAACCGGCTTGCGACCACGTGACCAAAGGGGCGGTCAATTTAGTGATTTATGTAGCAAGCGGGCCTAAACGCTTAGTCATCAGTTCAGCCGAAAGACGTCCACTGCTGGACATATGCCTCCCCCAAGCACCTCCACTTCGATCGGTTCTGTGCTTCTTGCATCCAACGGGTTCCTGCGGCCTTCACAAGGTCGTCGGCCCACCTTGTGGGAGGCCTTCCAACGCTACGTCTTCCGGTACGCGGTCGCCACTCCAGAACCTTTCGGCCCCATCGGCCATCTGTTCTGCGTGCAATGTGCCCTGCCCACTGCCACTTAAGTTTGGCAATTCTTCGGGCTATGTCGGTTACCTTGGTAAACGCTTAGTATTCACAGAATCTTTCAACCTATTTGATGCGCTGGTGCAATTTGATGCATGGCTATTTTAGTAGGCAACTTAGGAATGCCAATTTTGTTATAAACAGCGATGGAGAAACGATACTTACCGTGAAATCACTGAGAACTTTTTCTGGGATTTTAGTCTTGTTTATTCTTTCAAACTTCTTCATGATTGTTAAAGCTTTATCAATCTTTCCTTGTGACACCAACCACCTAAAAAATATAATATAAAGTTACCTACTTATTCAGTAGTGTTGTGTGTTTAATGGGAATCCTTTATCTGGGAAAGGATATAATTATCGTCGTTTGACCGACTAAAATTAGACAACTTAATTGTCTAAACACACTGTGCCGAAGGTACGCGACCGAAGTTCGGCATGATTACGCCTGCAATGCTATTTGAACCGACGACACATTATGCCGAAATTATAGCATTGCAGGCGTAATCATGCCAAACTTCGGTCGCGTACCTTTAGCATAGTGTGTTTAAACACAGCGTTAGCACATGAGGATGTCTCCATATGTTAGGGTTTTAGGATCTACGGTGGAATCATTAAATCAATCAGTGATGTATAGAGGTATTTTTAGTCTCTGGGAATTAGAGGAATGACCGCCCTTATGTACTTCTTTGTCTTTCTTGATTTTTAAGAGAGAGAGAAATTCACAAATATCTCCACAAGAGAATCAGCACTAGTGTGTTTGAGGTTGATGGTGGTATATATTTAAAAACGACCCTTCAAACTCAAACAGCGCATTCATTTTAATTCAACCAATTACAGGCAGTTTTGGATCGTCAAAGGACCACCTTATCTCATGAAATCACGTCCAAAGCATTGTAGACTATAACATATATTATGTCTTGTCACTATTAGCTCTAATATGATTAGTTGTGACCTTACCTAGCGCTCTCAGGAACCAACCACGGCGTTAGAATAGCCAAAGCGAATGGCAGACTTGTGCCCATCGCAAACATACGCCAATCGTCAGCCCACAGTGCGATCCAGGGTAGCAGTGACGCAGCCAGAGTGAAGAACAGCGCAATGGACATGTTGGCGACAAATGTACGCCATTTTGGTCCAACGTATTCTAACACTGAAATGAATAGAAGAACTGTTAGTAATCTCTTTGATAAAGCTAAATAACTAGACTTGTGGGACTTTGGGATGTGTGGGTAGGAATGGCTTTCATTTTGACAGTTCAACAACATTCATTGCGTTATTTACGTTGTTGAGCAGACAATTTTTTCGAACTTATGAATCAATGGATTGGCAACTTCCTTCAAAATTATTCAGATTGAAATTGATAGTGTGTGGCGCAATGAAGGTGCTGGTTTAACTAGTATTGCTGTTTTTAACCCTGTTATAAAAAGGTGGTGCCATAGGTAGGTATACTCTTTTCTTTAGAAAATCATTTTTACCAACGAAAAGATTACAAAATACTTACAATGAGTTTTATTAGGTGTGTACGTAAAAATTGTCATAAATATTATTTTATAGTTCATTTGTGCCTGTAAGCAATTAAGTAGCAAAATGTCTCGTTTTCAGTGAGTGGCCGTGAATTTGTAGTTACGAAAACAGCGGTGCTTTTCTGTAAAAGTCTCACCGTGAAAACTTAGGTGAAGTGAACGTGGAGTGAGCTGTCAATAGTGTCAATTCCTAGCAAAAACAAACTCACTTCAATTTTAGTTAGCGCTTGACGTAAATTGACTTATCTTTATTGAGCAAGTTTTTAATCACGTCTAAACTTGTATGGAGTAGTGTCAGGCGCTGATTAATTTGACAGGACTAAACTAAAATATATCTTCTGTCCTTTTCTTAATGAAATAGAAAGAAAAAGATGCACTGAACTTAAATTTGGTTTAGTTTGTGAACAAGGGAATCGCCACCATTGTTGCGAGTCCAGGAGTGGAAACCGCGTACGGCAAGGGTAACGTGAGTCCCCCAATACATGGACCGACCGATGGTGGATGGACAGACTGGGTGCGGAAGGCGGAGGACAAGGTGGTGTAGCGCAGGGAGAGGCGTATGTCCAGCAGTGGACTGCGATAGGCTGAGTTGACTGATAATGTTACTTACCAAGGATGTACATCATAGTGAAACAGTTGTCGAAAGCCAGTCCCACGAAGAACCGGCAGAGAGCGAAGGTCAGGAAACTGTCGCAGAACGACGTGCCCACACCGGCTATGAATCCTAGGAGATTGGTGCCTGAAAGATAATTATTTAAACCGTTTAGTATGTATTTTTTTTTTTTTTGTTTTTTGAGGGGCCCGCTAAGTAATAACAGCCGCATAGGTCGATCGATCAGGTTAAGCTACGCTTGCCCCGGTTGGTCTGTGGATGGGTGACCGTCTTTACATACCGAGACCCCTCCGTGCCTCGGAAAGCACGTTAAGCCGTTGGTCCCGGCTGACATTCGTGGATCTTTGACAGTCGTTACGGGTAGTCAGAAGCCCGAAAGTCTGACAACCAGTCTTACCAAGGGGTATCGTATTACCCAGTAACTGGGTTGTGGAGGTCAGATAGGCAGTCGCTCCATGTAAAATGCTGGTATTCAGCTGCATCCGGTTAGACTGGAAGCCGACCCCAACATAGTTGGGAAAAGGCTAGGCAGATGATGATGAGTACCTATATATTTATTTATATATACTTTATTGTACACCAGAAAATACATAGGTAGGTAACAAAAAAATACGAATAATAATACAAAACATACAATGGGCGGCCTTATCGCTTTCTGCGATCTCCTCCAGGCAACCTTGGAATGGACAGTGATTGCGTGGATATAAAAAATGGGCTTGTCAGTATTTAGCTTTTACTTGTGACTATGCTCTTGTGGTCTATCCAACGAGAACTGCGAATTCCTGAACATTCATTGCTAACATTTTCAATGAAAATGACAGTTCAAAATGGTGACATGCGTCCGCTATGAGGGAAGGAAATATCAACAAGCTTGCTCAAAACGAGTCGGCGTTTTCAGACTTTATATTCATTTTAATAAGTCGAGGTTTCCAAACGATGTTTTCTTTCATTCCATCGATCAAAGTGAAATCGTTTATTTCAAATAGCCACTTAGAAAGCACTTTTGAACGTCAAAAAATAGAATTGATTCTAGTCGCGGGGTTCCAAAAGATAATTTCGTATAGAGAAGAATGGGAGATACTTCACCGTTACTCTTTTAATACAATGTTAATGTTTTACAATAATTATGTGAAGACGATGCACCTAGAATCAAATTACTCTGCCACAAAAGGTAAAAATAACCACACTACTTAATATTATAAAGGCGAAAGTTTGTGAGTGTGTGTTTATATGTTTGTTACTTCTTCACGCTCAAACGGCTAGAATAATTTTGATAAAATTTAGTACGGAGGTAGCTGACACCCTGGATTAACATACAGGCTACTTTTTATCCCGATATTCCCAAGGGAACGACATTTACGCGTGTGAAGCCGCCGGGCGCAGCTAGTTAAAAATAAAGCAATGACAGGTAAATCAATAAAATTATGTGATAGATACATGGTTCTCACATATTTACAAATATTGTAAAAGTAGATGATTTTCCTAGAATTTTAACAAGAGATCGATGTCGGTGGTATCCCAGTGATTACGACTAAGTGACCACTTTTCATTAGATGCCCACTTGTTTGCCCTCCAAAAAAACCTTGGATCCTGTTAAAAATTAAGAAGCAAATTGACCCTTATAACTTACCAACCAAAGCAGGTATTCTTCCGTACTTATCAGCAATCCAGCCGAAGACCAGGCCACCGACTATAGCTCCACAGAAAAAGATGGCTTGCGCTGTTGCTGCTAAGTTGTCCTTCTCACACACCCAATCCAACTGAAAATATGCATTGACATAGAGTTTAGAAATAAAATCTGACCAAAGAGCTTCGGACTCGACTCCATACAGAGCACTAGCTCCCGACAGACCTGTCGGTTTACTAAAGTTCAGCCTTATACCTGTATTCTAAATACGCTATATTTGGGTGGCTCTGTCACTATACGAACAGTAATCGATCGATAATTGTTTTACTGTTATCTACACCTACAGTGTGTGATTTGCTAGTGTGATTAATTGTTCATGAAATTATAAATCTGATTTGAATTGCAAACCGTTTTTCTATTGCGCAATAACCAACACTACCCACACTACGCCCACAGTAGTAATTAAAATATGCCTGATAACGAGACTCACAAACCTACCTGCTCCGATCTTTAAATACGATTTATTCCGATCTGATCACCTGAACCCCCCCTCCACCCCCTCCTCCTCGATCCCCTGCTAGTTCGTCTTCTGTCTTATCCACTTTATCTAGGTTTACTCTTTTTGACAGGTAAGTACAGTCAAGAGAAAAACGTTACATTACAGTTTGTCGGAAAACTGTATTTTATGCTACGGCTACATTGTCGCGATAATGTGAACTACACTTCACGCACTCTATGTTTAGTGCTCATATAAAAAAGACAACCGCAGCCAGCGACACGCGTCGACGACAGCCGTCCACACCCGTCGACACTCGTTGATACTGTTGATAGCTGCAGTTTCCTCTGCCGTTTGAAGGCTCCTTCAAACAGGCGCGACACACGATATAATCGCGCGCGACACAAAGGCACCGCAATTCGCGCAACGAGCGGTGCCTTTGTGTCGCGCGCGATTATATCGTGTGTCGCGCCTGTTTGTAGGGGCCTTGACGCGTGCCGCTCGTGTGTATGCACACTCGAGTAGTGTGCGAGAGAGGGCGCGCGAACTGTAGTTCGCTTTATCACGACAATGTAGCCATGGCGTAACAATCCTCTACCAACTACAGGATAATAATAGTCCTTTCCTAAGTTACACCCGGTTTTCTGCCGTTTGCCTCCACTCCTCCAGTCGGATAAATGATGATGATGATATTCAATTCTGTAAGTAGGTTTACACCTACAAACACTTTAACACGTCATTAATATTTTAGCGACGATAGAGCTATGTTGGCCCAGTGGTAACGGCCCTGACTTACGAGTTGTAGGTCGTAGGTTCGAACCCTGACAGGCGCTTTACTTTGTGCAAATAATTTCATCACCACTGCTCTCAAAACGGTGAAGGAAAACATCGTGAACAAACCGGCATGTCCTAGAACCAAAATTTCGAAGACATGTGACATCTACCAACCCACACTGGGCCTGCCTGGTGGTTTACGGCTCACTGCCACTCACAGAGAGGAGGCCTGTGTCCCAGCAGTGGACGTCTTTCCGGTGATATGATGAAGACAAGAGAAGAAAGAGTCCCAACTCACCTCCGAAGCAATAGTATCATAAGGAACGTCACTCTTATTATACTCCCAGCCATTTTGACAAGGAACTACCGCCCACTCATCATCAGGAGTAGTTCTACCTTCAGCTAAGGCCTGGCTGAAGTCTGCTGAGTACATCTTGCAGCGGTCGTGGGAGAAGGGGCCATTTGATGGCGGGATGGCAAGAGCTCGTCTGGAATGAAAGAAAGAAAGGCGTTAAGAAAGATGGTGGTGAATTTGGTGGAAAATTAAATTAATTAATTTAATTTATTTCCATAGAAACAGAGATTTCCAGTTATCTTTTTTTAAATGTTCTTAATTACCTAACTTTTTAGACCTTTGTATTCTGCTTATGCGTATGAAGTTTCATTAAAATCGGTTCATTCATTTCGAAAAATAAGGGCTTGAAACTTTGAAAGTTTGTATGAAGTGCCGTTCGGCGTAAAGATAGAAATACATACATAGCCTAGTTAATGTCATACTGTGATCATAACCCTCCATTGGCTTGTTGTAGTCGAGAAAAATATTAAACTTTTATATCCAGTTAATTTCGGGTATTTACTCCCTCTCGTTAAAAGGAGGCCTGCATTATAGGCTTGTTATGACTTTGAACGAGAAGTTTTTCTGTATGTTTTTCTTCATTTAATTTAATAAGCGTGAGAAAATTACGGACCTTTTTGTAGAAGACGTTTTGTTAATTTTTTGTTAGTTTCTACTTTTTGTGTTGTATAATATCGTGTCTAGCAAATTAGTGGTCTGCAGACTTCCTTAGTAAAAAGCATAATACTTCGTAGTTGATGTTGGGTAAAAAAAATTGCGATCAATTAATTGATTCATTTAATTTTTAGGGTTCCGTACCAAAATGGTGAAACGGAACCCTTATGGTGAGATTCAGTCTGTCTGTCTGTCACAGCTGGATATCTCAAGATATCAACTTGAAATTTGGAATAGTTTTAGATGACGTTTGCTCAACTATTTAGCAAATAAGAAATAAATTTATTTATTTATTACATACATACGCTACCATTACAGTTTCCCAATTCGGTAGTGTGTTAATAACAGTTCATAGACTAATTTACAACATAAAATTTACAAATTAAAAACATATCACGTGTAACCACGGATATGCGTGTAACGTTATCTTTGCGAACTCGCTCAGTGAACATGAGAAAATATCTATTCTGTCGGCAACCAAATTTAGTGTGCGCATTGTTCGCGTCAAGCCGCGTACGCACGTACGAACAAAACATGGTGAACACGAACATAATGGATCGCCACGAACATTTTTGACGAACACAGGTTATGTTCGTTAGTGGTACGCACGTGCGAACAAAGTGTTCGATGTTCGTGTTCACCATGTTTTAGTTCGTACGTGCGTACGCGCCTTCAGAGGGACGTTATCTAAAGCCGCGTACGCACGTACGAACAAAACATGGTGAACACGAACATAATGGATCGCCACGAACATTTTTGACGAACACAGGTTATGTTCGTTAGTGGTACGCACGTGCGAACAAAGTGTTCGATGTTCGTGTTCACCATGTTTTTGTTCGTACGTGCGTACGCGCCTTAACAGTTTAGTTCGACCGCGCGGCACTGCGAACAAGTTGGGCCGTCGTCGGCGATACACGTACCCATCCGGCACACACAAGCTTATCCCCTGTAGCACACCCGGATTATTTATGTTACCCCGGAACACTCCAAGGATATACGGCGAAATGAAAATATGTGTATATTTTCTGCAACAGGGACTGAAAGGGGGTCTGAAAAATTCGAAGTGGGGCTACTACGGCACGTGGGGGTATCATATGACAGAGCGCAGTTTCAACGTTCTCAAGCATTTTTTTTTTAGGCGGTTTAGTTTACGACTTTTGATAAAATTTGTAAAAAAAAATACCGTTCCCCCTTATCTCCGAAGTTTGCAAAGACAAAAATCTGAAATTATTCTATGTGATAGAAGTTTACGTAAAGATTACATGAAAAATAAAACGAAGTCTCCAAATAGCACACTTTTTCAGAAATCATCTACAAAAGTTACATTAGTTCCACTATCGGTCAAGAGATGGCGCTGACATAAAACTGCAATATTCTACACCGCAGCGCACAGTGTTTAAATTCTGACGAATATAGGCCTTGCCGAAAAAACATAATGGTGCGGAACCCTCGGTGCGCGAGTCCGACTCGCTCTTGTGTCGAATTAAATTAGCTAGCGAAACTCTGCAAACGTGATGGGTATCGAAATGACAACAAGAGAAAAAAAAATTGAGGTTTTGCTTAGGGGTCAACGACCGCTGCACTGATTTGTTACTTGTAGTATGAGTTGAGAAAATGTGTTTTATCGTTTTTAGATATAAAAACGCGGAAGCTAGTAATAATATAAATAAATGTTTTTATATTTTTAATATTCTAATATTTAAAAATATAATTTATTCTATTTAATGAAATAAAGGAGATATAAATAACTAATAGCCAAGAGCCTCGACCAACACCAGAAGAGGCTCTCGTTGGGCAGCTGGATCAAGGGCTTGATTCAGAGAGCGGTACTTCTGGACACGGCCCGCATTGTTAGGAGGTTCCTCTCTCTGGAGCCCTGACCGCCGGTAGCTTGGACCCTGTTCCCGATACCGGTGGGCTACTATTTTTTATATTTTGGAATGTTTTTATATTTTAATATTCTAATATTTAAAAATATAATTTATATGTTAAAAATAAAATAAAGGAGATATAAATAAATATCGATAATATAATAATATTTAATGTTATTAAATCGTGAGAAAACCCACAGAAGCCAAAAAACCATGAAACAAATCAATTATGAAATTGAAAAAAAAAACCGGATATACCTAATATCAAAATCATCGATTTATTTGCGCGCCAAAAAATGAGTTGAACAATTAATTAAGGAAATAAATGCTTCCAATAGTTTTGTCCGTTTATTTATCTGCACCATTGGAGATGACCGTGAGAGTAATGCAATGACCTTTCGCTTTGTATAAGTGACCTTTAGTTAAGGTTGCAAACTCAGATTTAGGTTATATTTTGACCGGCTGGTTAGGTGTTAACTGCCCCGTTGCTCTTATGGCAGCAAGCGCGACTGCTGAGAGCACACTCATCATCTGCCTAGCCGTTTCCCAACCATGTTGGGTCGGCTTCCAGTCTAACTGGATGCAGCTGAATACCAGTATTTTACATGGAGCGACTGCCTATCTGACTTCCACAACCCAGTTACTGGGTAATACGATACCTCTTGGTAAGACTGGTTCTCAGACTGTCGGGCTTCTGACTACCCGTAACGACTGTCAAAGGTCCACGAATGACAGCCGCGACCAACGGCTTAACGTGCTTTCCGAGGCACGGAGAGGTCTTGGTATGTAAAGATTGTCACCCATCCACGGACCAACCGCGGCAAGCGTAGCTTAACCTGATCGATGGACCTGTGCGGCTGTTATTATTTAGCCACGGACCCCACAACAAAATGAACGAATGAAGGATATTCGCGAATACTACTAACCTTGTAAAAGGTAAAGCTACGGTCAGTTCGTGGATCGATGACCTCTCCATCTGGTTTGGTCCGATCATTTACTTTCGCGCTAGAATCCAATATGGGCGGCTAGAATATTGTACGTTCCTACATTTCTGACACGTATCTAGCACTAGCTTCTGCTCGCGAAATTTACCCTCCCCCCATTCACCCTCTTAGGGGTGGAATTACGAAAAACCCTTTCTTATACCTACTATTCACAAAGAACTGCACACCCTCCAAATTTCATGTCTCTAGGACCAGCGGTTTAGGCTGTGCGTTGATATATCAGTCAGTCAGGACTTTGAATTTTTTAGATATGTTACAGCCAAAGTAATAAATCCGGATATTAATATATATTATCTACCCATTATTTATAATGTCGACTCAATTTAGATAAAGTGATAATTGACACAGAATTAATCACATTAGCGAAGCGGGGCTACGTCGACATAGGATGCTAGAGCGAGCGAAGGGCACCCCGAGGTTCGGTTTGGTTAGGTTACTTTAAACTCTTTAAACAGAAATAGGAGCCCCGCGAAGCGGGGCTACGTCGACATAGGATGCAAGAGCGAGCGAAGGGCACCCCGAGGTTCGGTTTGGTTAGGTTACTTTAAACTCTTTACACAGAAATAGGAGCCCCGCGAAGCGGGGCTACGTCGACATAGGATGCAAGAGCGAGCGAAGGGCACCCCGAGGTTCGGTTTGGTTAGGTTACTTGAAATATAACGACCAGTCATTATGTACGAGTATAATAGCTATAACAGTAGTAACATATAAACATAGATTGAAACATCAGAGCTTGTGGCTAATTTGACAACCAGTTTTACCAATGGGTATCGTGTTACCCAGTAACTGGGTTGTGGAGGTCAGATAAGCAGTCGCTACACGTAAAATACTGGTATTCAGCTGCATCCGGTTAGACTTGACGCTGACCCCAACATTCTAGAGAACGGCAGGCACATTGATTGAGTTAATATTCACCAAGAACCATTATGTATTTAATTATAGGAACTAGCCTTAGGTGATTATACGACAACCATTACAAAAATAAATGATTTATATTCGCGAACACTGCTCAGACTAACCTTCTAACGAAACAACACTCATTTTACTTCGTGATGTGATCGCCCTTGGCAACATCTCCGTGCCCTGTAAATTGGCAAAAAGTTAGATAAATATAGGTTCTTTTTATGAACAATCATTGCAAACAAAATGCTTGATAGGCAAAAAAAATCTACACATAAGGGGAAGGCATGCGCGTACGTGTTCCACGCGCGCCTCAAACAGATGTGAGCATCGAGGAGGGGCCCCATAGGGCCGAAGCCTGCTGGGTCAACGGGATTCTCCGAAAGGGTTACCGTTGGCCCGGAACATAAAGGGCTAAGGAAGGAACACGGGTGGGTTTTAGTCAGGAGTCTGACACTCCCTTCCGCTCCACCCAGAGCGGGAGGGGTCATTTGATGATTTCCCATAAGGAAGGAAGGCATTGAGGACTAGACGGAGACGTTTTAGTTTTTTTATTGACGTATTGCTAAATGGGCCTGCGCTTGACCTCGATCACGCCTGATGGGAAGCGATGGATGAGGACTATGATGGAACGAGCGTGCCCAGAAGATGTATGTCACTCTTGCTTTGAAGGCAGACGGGTTACATGTGAAAAGGAATACAGACACTGGCAGAGAGTTCCACACTTTGGCTGTGCGCATAATAAATGTGTAGGAGAAGCGCTGAGTACGACTGGTCGGGATACCAACCAAGTGTGGAAGTGTGGTGGTGGCGTCGGAAGCCGCGTGACGACTCCCAGCCACCGTAGGCGCAGGCCTGCGGGCGGAGAGTAATGGGTAGCTCACCGTCCGATCAGGACCAGGCCCGTGCTGGACGGCGCGTACGTGTTCCACGCGCGCCTCAAAGAGATGTCAGCATCGAGGAGGGGCCCCCTTAGGGCCGAAGCCTGCCGGGTCAGCGGGATTCTCCGAAAGGGTTACCGCTGGCCCGGAACATAAAGGGCTACGGAAGGAAGGAAGGAACACGGGTGGGTTTGATGATTACCATAAGCAAAAAAAAAAAGAAAAAAAGAGGTAGTTATATTGAAAAGGGAAACTAAACCGCTAAATGCTTTGCATAAATTATTTGTTTTTCAATTTGTCGGACTAATCTTCTCACAAAGTTCGTGCAGACACGCTAAAAGACAATTAAATTAATAAATTCCGCTCTTTTTGTCTCTCTCCCCGAACAGAGACGTAACTAACAAGCGTGTAATCGTTCCGGTGGTTGTACCACTTAAATACACTTACAGCCTTCTGCGGGACGGACGTCCGCATGACTAAGGATGTATTGTCTTTTTTATAAGAAAAGGGGGTATTGTGTTAACTATTAAGTTAATCGTATCAAATCCCATTGGTGAAGGATTTTTCAAATATTTTTTTGTCTGTACTAAAATCAATCCAATCCAAATCCAATCCCAATCTCTTTGATTATACCTATGTGGTGCAGCGAAAAAAAGAAAAACACGCACTGTCTTCGCCATATTATGATTCATAATTAATCCTTTTATAATTCTGCCAAAGTGGCCTTTTTAGGCCCCCTGATGTATGAACGTAAACGAAGCAAAAGGAGTAAGTGAGGATCGTAGCAGGTGGCGTTCTGCAGCTTCTGCCTACCCCTTTGAGAAGAAAGCGTGAGTTTATGTATGTATGTTCAGCTTTAAACTGCCCCGTTGGTTTTGTGAGATCCTGGGTTCAATTCCCGGGTCGGGCACAAAAGTGTTATAGGGTTTTTCCATCTGGTATTTCTCAGGAGCAAGACTCGCCCCCTATTACGCTGGACTAAAATATAACTGGTGAAATGTGGGTGTATTATAGGTACACATCTGTCTATCCCATTGGGGATTTCTTGAAAAAACATCGGGGATTCCAGACTGATGCTGATGTTATATTTATAGCTTTAGAAAGAATAAAAATACGATCATGGCAAGCTCATCATCATCTGCCTATCCTTAGCCCAACTATGTTGAAGTCGGCTTCCAGTCTAACCGGATGCAGCTGAATACCAATCATTTACATGGAGCGGCTGACTGTCTGATCTCCACAACTTAACATGGCGAGTTATGGGCTTATTAAATAAATCAAATTGTTCCAAAACTATGAAAATATGGATATTTTTTATTAGCTGTAAGTCCTCCATGTACTAAAATAAATAAATAAACAGACCTCAACAAAAGCTGATGTGGTCATGAACTTGACCAAAGTTTTCGACTTTGTAGATAGTAACGTAAACTTGATATCAGAAAAAACTGGAGTGCATGGCAATATAAAGTCATACTTAAATGACAGGCAATAAAAATATCCCATAAAAAATAAAACTAACTGAGGACCTGAGCCAAGGGAGGTTTATTATATCAGGGGATGCTCCAGGGAAGAATACTCGGTCCGTGATTATTCTACATCAATTCCATGTTTGGTAGATGGTTATATTTTTTTTGCTTTAGTTTGATTGGACCCGGATACATAATAAACAATACAGTATTCACATACCGACAAAAAAAATGTAACTATAAACTTCTTGGAAGAATGTGTATAAACACATTCTTCCAAGAAGTTTATTGTAATGGGTTTTCAAAGTTAAAAGGTACTTGAGTAAAAACTAAGTGATGTACAGTCAACATCAATTGCTGTACATAAAGCAGTTTGTTAATAAATATATTATCAAAATGACTATTGTTACTCTCATTTATTTTTTAAATATCGCAGCATTATGCTGAGATAGGAGCCTTTTTGGCATCACACAGGTCTTTTTTTGGAATATTTATTTATTTTTGGTGGTTTTTACTGTAACTTTGTTAGTTCTAAATGCTCCTTTTTGACTATTTGTATTTCCTGTGTCCCAAATAAAATATTTATTATTTCTTTCTTTCACTTAACGTAACACCATGCTTTGTTTTCCCGAAGAGTGGAGCAGAAGTGCACATATACTAGGTACAGTCACCAGCATAAGTATGTATACACTTGGTTTTATTCAAAGACGATTTTCTCCTTTAGTTTTGAATGAAATTTTATGTTATTTTATTACGAACAAACTATTTTCGAACCCAAAGGTTTGTGTAAAGTGTCGTATTTTATCGTTGCAATCGTTATTTTAGTTCGTTAGTAGTTTCGTTAGTTGAGATACGATACGTAATCATACATACTTATGCTCGTGACTGTACCTGTATGGGTATTTCTCTTTTCGGTTTATACGGATCATCTTTTGACGTCAGAGTTTGATAACTATTGTTCTAAGAATCTTTATTATCAGAATTGATCTTTATTAATAAAAAAATGGTGTTGCGATCACGACGTTAAAAATGTTTGGTCATGAATTAACAATCTTTCAAGTTTTTGTATAATTTAAAATTAAGTTGATGATGACAAAAAATCATAATGATTGTATGTATTATTAGTATGGGTTTTATTGTAAAAATAAAGTTTTTAGAGGTATCTTCATGATTTTTTTCTATCGTATTAAATTAGTTGTATTATGTTTTCAACACAGTATCTACCTGGCATATATCCTGAAGAATATCATATACTAGCTGTTCCCCGCGGTGTCACACGCTGCGCGGCTCCTAAGGGTCGTAGCGTGATGTTATATAGCCTATAGCCTTCCTCGATAAATGGACTACCCAACACTAAAAGAATCATTCAAATCGGACCAGTAGTTCCAGAGATTAGCGCGTTCAAACAAACAAACAAACAAACTCTGCAGCTTTATAATATTATTAGTATATTAGTATTAGTATATTAGTATAGATTTTTCTGATTTTGTTTACTGTAGTAGATCAACTTTATTGTTTAAAAAACTTGCGTTTTTTGTGTTTAGGTCCTGTAAGCCCTATAAACCATTGTACCCGGCTGTCATTTGTAGGTCTTTGACAGTTGTTACGGGTATCGTGTTATCCTGTAACTGGGTTGTGGAGGTCAGATAGGCAGTCGCTCCATGTAAAATACTGGTATTCAGCTGTATCCGGTTAGACTGGAAGCCGACCTCAACATATTATTATTATTTATTGTTAATTAAAACGCAACAACAACATAACAACAACAACAACAAACAACAACAACAACATAACACAAGTGTTAACATAAGTGATAAGACCAGGTTCCGAAGGACGTGTTTATTTTTTTTCGTGCACTGGGTTTTTAATGCACCGTTTAGCGCCGAGAATTGGAAATACAACAGTGTGTTTTTTGACGCGCTGGGATGCACTTTGTAGGATTCTCAACGCTCTTGGCTAACACCGTGAGTTGAAAATCCAACAGTGTGTTTTTCGATGCGCTGGCGTGCGCTCTGTTAGATTCTGAACGCTCGGCTGAACACCGTGAGTTGAGAATCCATCGCATTTTGCCGCGCACTGGATTTTCTACTCGCGATTTCTCGGAATCATTGATACGACGACGAAGAAAAATGCAGAAAAAAACGTATACAAGAAGAGGTATTCCTATGTACATAAGTATTTAACAATTATCCTTATACCATCATTAAAAACTCAGGCTCCCGTAAGTCGCATAACATACGAGTACATAGAAAAAATCGCTCCTCAACAATAAAATTACATGCTATAAAAACTGGTTAATTAAAAAACAAGATGTCTTCATAAATGTTTATAAAATTAGTTACATTGCATTTGACGTCTGCAATTTCCGCAGGGTTAGGAAAAGGTGAACCTATAGGACACCCAGATTTTGCAACTTATGCTTATGTTTTGTAGCGGCAACTGGCTCTGGCAAGCATCACAGGATACAAGACGCAGCCCTCTATCGACCTCCGGTCTCCGGAGAGGAGTGGTAGCAGCATCTACACCGCCACACATGCGAATTACGTATCACACTGACGTCACGCAAAATCCTGTATCGCGCAAGCAGAGTTTACCGCGCAACTAGCATATATGTCGCAGCCAACTGGTTTAATTAGCCGTTTGAACGGCGCCCATTAGACTAATGGCCTAAATGATATTTAATATTATAATTTAGGTTAAAATTGTAACCAATCACGCGCAAGCCGAATTGGTCGCAATAACTAAGCCAGGACACCCCGACCAAATAGGTCAGGTAAAGTTAGAACTAAGGCGAAGTAAGGCGAGTAAGGCGAGCACTACTTCTAAAGGCCAGGCGGTGAACTAAGTTGAGTGCGACATAATATACAACGAATCGAATCGTACCGAAGCCAAGACCCCATGTTCAGCAGTAGCGCACGCGGCTACTAGAAAAATGAGGCCACAATTCAAATAAATATAACATAACGTCAGCAGCCTATAATGTTCCCACTGCTGGGACACAGGTCTCCTCTCTTTGAGAGGGAGTGGGCTGTTGTTATCCACCACGCGGGCCCAGTGCGGGTTGGTAGATGTCACATGTGTCAATTTTGGTTCTAGGACATGCCGGTTTCCTCACGATATTTTCCTTCACCGTTTTGAGATGTGGTAATGGAATAATTTACAAGGGGCGAGCCTATTGTCATCAACCGGGCACCAATCCAGAATTCGGGATGCTAATAAGAAATTCCTAATGGAAAAATCCAATAATACTCAATACGGCAGAGAGATTTGGATTGGATTGATAAGTATTTAAGCACAGACAAAAAATATAACTGAAAAATCCTTCACGAATGGAATTTGACACGATTAACTTAACAGATTACTGATCGTAACCAAAGACTACAATATAATGTAACTAAAACGCGCTGGTAGGTTACCACAGTTTATTTTCACATTCAATAGCAAAATCCAAAAGTGAAAATCAACCAGATGTCAAACCTGACAGACCGACTAGAATTTAGAATACAATTAATGTTCCGAAAGAAGGTGATATGCTGCACTGTAACGAGTTCGATTCGCAACATAATCTGTTAACTGTCCAGTAAGATTCATAATGTTATCCTTTTATGATTCTGCCAAAGTGGCCTTTTTAGGCCCCCAGGTCATGGGCTCTTTTAAACTCCAAACTTTATATTGTTAAGATTTAATGTGAGTAACAATGCAGGACCATGTCTGGACGGGCCTTTTGAAGAAAGAGCAATTGCAGCTTTGAAATCAAAACTCAAAAATCGAATCAGCAATTGAACGCGATCTGACACCTGTCAGGCAGGACGACACGTCAAAATTTTCCGTTTTTACAATTTTAATGTATTTATTTTGAAAAATTCATTGAGTCTCAAAAAAATCGCAAAGATGGTGCCCAATAGGCTATTTGACTGGTTTCTGATAAACATCTCAGATTATTTAATGGTGTCTAACGAGCCCACAAAAACCTATTACTTCAAATTGCATAATGTATTTCTTTTAAAAAATAGTTAATAAAAATGTACTGTTGGCGTCGTGACGTCACGATTCACGTAAACAAACGTTGAAACGGTCGAGATACTAGACAAAAGTCATCTGTTCTGTCAACGATAGACAGAAATTTACTAAATCATGACGTCATCTTAAGTTCAGCCAATCCAGACCGTTTTCGATTACGTGGCGCCAGATTTAAAAAGATGAAGTTTTTTCGGGATTTTTTTTATAAATAATACATTGTTTTGTAGTAAAATTAATGCAAATCGATTTTAAAAGCGATAATCTATACGAGTGTCAATAATTATGACCTTATTTTTTACATTGTCAAATAGCCTATTGGGATGGAGTAATGGAACTGTGGAGTTAACACTGTGAGCATGCGTTTTCCATCACCGCCCGTTCGATGTACAGACACCAGCACATCAAGCTACTACAATATGTCAAATTTCTTTAATAGATTTTCAACTTTATCGCTAAAGCATAAGGTTCAAAGTTGATTGGGAAAATTTGACATTTTCGGGTTGCTTGATGTGCTAGCGTCTGTACAGTCACGAGCACTAATATGTCAACACTTTGCAACTTTCAATTGCGTTTTTTTTCACGAAATAACGAATGCAAAGTTGAAATACGACACTTTACATAAACCTATAAGTTCGAAAATACTATGTTCGTAATATCATAAAATTTCATTCAAAAATAAAGGAGAAAATCGCCTTTGACTAAAGCCAAGTGTATACATACTTATGCTCGTGACTGTACACCGCGCACAGGTGACGTTAGTAATATATAAGTCAATGGAAAGCAGCCATTGGCGCCGATTCTGTTGTTCACAAACTAAACTAAATTTAAGTTCATGCATCTTTTTCTTTCTATTTCATTATGAAAAGGACAGAAGATAAATATTAGTTTAGTCCTGTCAAATTAAGATACTCCATAGACAATTTAGACGAGATTAAAAAAATGACTATTAAAAATACGTCAATTTACGTCAGGCGCTGACTAATTTGACAGGACTAAACTAATATTTATCTTTTGTCCTTTTCTTAATGAAATAGAAAGAAAAAGATGCCTGAACTTAAATTTAGTTTAGTTTGTGACACAACAGAATCGGCGCCATTGACTTATTAAAGCATCACATGAAGTAATGTTTTGCTCCGCTGGTGTAATAGCTGTATGGCCGGCGTACCAGTAGACCCAGTAGTAGGAGGATAATTAAATAAATACGAGATAAATAAATAAATAAATACGAAGAGAATCAGTATGTTGGGGGCAACAGACTGATTCTCTTCAAGATTTAATGATAGTTCATGTCCCTAATTGCGCAGATTACTTTAAAGTCTGCAGAATTCCACCTAAAATCAATCACGACCATTCAATCTGTAAGTAATTATATTTTTTCCATTTTAAGATTATCTCACTAGGTAAATACAAAAGCATTTATTATATAATTGACACAATCTGCGCACTGTGCTTCTGATAATGGGGATAAATAATTCATCTTTATAATAGGTCATCAGTTTAGCTATAATTAACTCATTTTTTAATGCATTTATGAAGATATTCACTTACTGACTTGTTTTTAATTGCCTGATCGATGAGAGCTGGCAGTGGTGGACCAGTGAGCAGTAGCGTAACTATAAGGTGGTATTGGGGCAAAATGCCACGGGCCCCCAGCCAGAGGAGGCCCCCGGCCCGAGGGCCATGAGCACAGGAGGATCCTAACATAAGTTTGTAAATTCTAACTTTTTTTTTACCGCTGGCCCGGAACATAAAGGGCTAAGGAAGGAACACGGGTGGGTTTTAGTCAGTAAGAGTCTGACACTCCCTTCCGCTCCACCCAGAGCGGGTCATTTGATGATTTCCCATCCGAAAAAAAAAAATGTGCAACAAAGGACATCATTCAGGTTTCGAACATTTTGTACCTTTTTCCCATTGTTTGTCTAATTTTTTGGACAGGACCTCATGCTCAGCAGTAGCGTTTATGACCACTAGACTAATGAAGCAGTCAGGTGTTAAATGTTGTAGGGGAAAATATGAAATCTACGTGGAAAAAGTCGCGAAAAAGTGCTAGCAAAAAAAAAAAAATATATAACGTTGGTTGAGCTTCTTTACATCGAGGGAGGGATTTGCCCGTTCTTAGTGGATACTTCACAAAGAACACACCCTCCAAATTTCATGCCTCTAGGACCAGCGGTTTAGGCTGTGCGTTGATATATCAGTCAGTCAGGACTTTGAATCCATACTAATAATATAAATTCGAAAGTAAAAACTCTGTCTGTATGTTACCTTTTCAAGCCTAAACCACGACTGAACGGATTTCGATAAAATATGGCAGAGAGATAGATTATATTCCGGGGAAGGACATAGGATAGTTTTTATCCCGATATTCCCATGGGATCGATACATAAGCGGGTAAAACCGCAGGGCGCTACTAGTTTTATACAGTGTGAGTCTTCATAATGTGCACATATTGAAATGAGGGAAACATAGCTTAATTTTATCGACGGAAAAAATATTTGAAAAAATAAAAAAATATTTAAAAGGATCTTTACCTGCTAAAGTATGGTGATTGCAAGGCCTTTCTTTAACAGTTGATAGGAAATGTTGAGTTATAAACATGGTATTTTTACGATTAGAAATCTGATACAATGGAGAATAATTTAAATTAATAAAAAATGGTAGGTAATCGGGGCTTTTATTGAGTAATTTTACAATTATTGTAAAAATTTATGAAAAAATATCAGATTTTTGTTTAAAAAAAACCGTAATTCTCAATTGAGGAGCGATTGTTTACACAGGGGTCACAGCAGCGAAATTTTTTTTTTTAAATATTACAAAAAAAAATTTTTTTTAATTTTTTTGAATATTTTTTCCGTCGATAAAATTAAGCTCAGTTTCCCTCATTTCAATATGTGCACATTATGAAGACTCACACTGTATATAGAGTGACTGGTAATTAGTGACCGATACTTAAACACGTGATTTTACTCATCATTATGAACAAATTTTACTATGGGAACACAAACATGAAATCGTGAAAAAAAAAACAGCTGTTCTCAACATTTTGACGAGTTAGACGAACGTAAATGTAGGGAACAGCTGATTTTTTTTCGCGATTTCAGGTTTGGTCCCATAGTAAATCACGTGTTTAAGTATCGGTCACTAATTACCAGTCACCCTATATATAGATTGGAGATCTTATTTTACATCTACCTTAAAATAGCAATTCTGTAACGTTTTAAGATCCGCAACACGAACAAATAAATTGATATGAACCGTTAACAACCAATTACGTCAATATAATCGAAAGGAATCGACTTATCAAGGTGATTCCTAAAAATAATTGTACTACAATCATTTTCGTACATATCCGCATTCAGCACTTAACTTAACGTATTCATATGTAACAACTTTAATTTAAAAGCTGTGGGTTTTAAAGTGGTGTCATTTTTTATTTGAAATTTACATTTTGTAACCCTTTTAGAAAAAAAAACAACATCCTGTAGTTTTAAAAGTCAAAGTCAAAGTTATTTTATTTGTAAAACATAGGTGCTGTAGAAACAGTTGTCATTCAAATATACTATGTTTTGCCAATGACGGCGTACAAATATGAATAAAATAATTAATTAAAAGTGAATTACCTAAACATAAATAATAATTTAAAAAATGTCAACAGAAAAAATAATAATTGAGTAATACAAAAATGTATGTTAAAATAGATGCTTCAGTCAAGTAATTATTGTAGAGTTAAGTCATATAGTCAAATTAGAATTATTTAAAACATGACATGACATGATGATGTTTTTTTTTTTTATTTAGGACATGAATATTATGATGATGACCTATTAGGAACTATTACCTACTGATAAAAATCCTGACAAGAAATAATGGCATAAGTACTTTTTTTTTCGTTTAGCCTATGTTGTCCCACTATTGGGCAAAGGCAGTTTCATACATAAAATTTAAAAAAATATATTTTGTGTTCCCCGGTTATTAAACAGCAGTTTCATAGCTACAAATTCGAAATCAAAATGGTTTTTATTACCTCGTACTAGGTGCGAAAAGTAAAGTATTCTCCTCGGGCATAAAAGTGGGCCAGCTTGAATCCGTCACTTAACTCAGGTCCCTTGCTTCGCTCAGGAGTCTACTCAAAGATCCCTCGCTGTGTTCGGGAGCCCTAGAATCCTTTATTACGAGGATTCAATACAGCACCCGTGACTTCAGACACTGTTTTATCCCCTTAGTGAATAATCTACTAGGTATTTTCTTTCAATAAATATTTTTAGGGTTCCGTACCTCAAAAGGAAAAACGGAACCCTTATAAGATCACTTCGTTGTCCGTCTCTCCGTCGGTCAAGACCCTTTTTCTCAGGAACGCGTGGAGTTATCAAATTGAAATTAATATCAAATACTCAGGGCTGCAATCCCTTGAAGCAGTGACAAATCAAAAGATACGGGCGTTTATGTTCCGGAATCAAACCTATAGGGTACTTCCCGTTGACCTAGAATCATGAATTTGGCAAGAAGCAATGTCATGTAGCATAAGTAAAGGAAAAAAACCGAAAACCGTAAATTTGTAGAAACATTACATTATCCGTGCTTCGGAAGCACGTTAAGCCGTTGGTCCCGGCTGTCATTCGTGGATCTTTGACAGTCGTTACGGGTTGTCAGAAGCCCGAAAATCTGACAACCAGTCTTACCAAGGGGTATCGTATTACCCAGTAACTGGGTTGTGAAGGTCAGATAGGCAGTCGCTCCATGTAAAATACTGGTGTTCAGCTGCATCCGGTTAGACTGGAAGCCGACCCCAACATAGTTGGGAAAAGGCTAGGCAGATGATGATTTAAAAAAAAACCCGTAATAAACTATTTACATACCTACAAATTTGTATGAAACCCTTTGTGCGCGAGTGCGACTCGCACTTGACTGGTTTTTTTAAGAATCTTGAAAAAGTACGCAAACAACATCTTTTATTATTATTTGTTTATTTATAGGTACTTGAGCATTTTGAAAGCCTCATTTTTGGGGAATAAAGTCATAATTTATATTTGACTGCCATCAATTTTTATTTCATTGTTACATGATTATATCCGAACATTATTATCTACATCATTTTATTAACAGATATTATCGTTTCTTAATAAACTATTGAACGGTCATTCTCTTTTTGCGGTCGCGTTTTTATATTCATGTACTTTTTTTTAACTTTTATGATAAATGCATTCTTATCGCTTCAAGGTAATTTAAAGTACCTAACACTAGTGCGCGTGAGGTCCGGGGTTCGTTTCCCGGCTTTGGCAAAGGTATAGGGGTTTTCTATTATGAGAGTCTTAGTAGTAGACACGCACCCCATTTTAATCAGTCTTCCTAGCCTTTTTTCAAACTATGTTGGTGTCGGCATCCAGTCTAAACGGAAGCCTCTGAAATCCAGTTAAAACACTGGATTTCAGAGGCTTCCGTTTCCATTGTTCATGGAGGAACAGCCTATCTGACCTCCACAACCCAGTTACTAAGTCACACGGTACCCCTTGGTAAGACTCAGTGCCGGATTAAGATTATGAGAAGATATTTGATGCCCTAAGCAATCCACGCCGGTAGTCCCTCTTATCCACTAGTCGCCTCGTATTTTTCCAAAACATCGACGAGCGATTTGTAAAGATTGGCGCACATCTCTAGCTAGAGTGACTTTTGGGTCTTGTAATATCTTGTTGATAAACAGCCTTTCCATTCATGTGCTAGCAAATACTGTTTCGGTGCTGTTTCTGCCTCATGGTGCCCCCCGAGACGTGGTGCCCTAAGCAATTGCTTAATTTGCATTGACGCTGATCCGGCTCTGGTAAGACTCATTGGTGCCAATTCCCTTGTTCTTGTGTGCTTCTTTTTCTTTCTATATCATTAAGAAAGGGACGGAAGATAAATTTTAGTTTAGTCCTGTCAAATTCATCAGCCCCTGACCTGACATAAATTGACGTAATTTTAGTAGGCAAGTTTTTAATCACGTCTAAACTTGTATGGAGTAGGTAGTGTCACAGGACTAAAGTAAAATTCATCTTCTGTCCTTTTCTTAATGAAATAGAAAGAAAAAGTTGCACTGAACTTAAATTTAATTTAGTTTGTGAACAAGAGAATCGGCAAATTGTCCAAATTTTGAATTGCCCTCTTTTTTAATGGGATAAAGTTAAAGTCAAGAGACATTTCTACGTCAAAAATGTAAAGTTAAACAGTCGCTAATCATTACTTAACTTTGAGCAACGTTTATAAATAAACCCCTAAATGTCGACTCTGTTACTTTAGACTAGCGGCGCCCGCGATTTCACCCAAATAAGTGTCGATCCCGTGGGAATATCGGGTTAAAACTATCCTATATGTTAATCCAGGGTGTCAGCTACCTCCATACCTAATTTTATCAAAATTGGTTCGGCCGTTTGTGCGTGAAGAAGAATTAAACATACAAACACACTCACAAATTTTGGCCTTCATAGTACAGGAAGATTTTTTTAGCACCATCCAAATTTTAACAGGGTGTTCTACCCATGAATATGAACAACTTTCACTGTAAGACCAACTCTGAAATCACGAAAAAAAATCAGCTGTTTCATACATTTTGGTCAAATGGGTATTGAACTTTTGTATTAAACACCTGATTTTTTTTTGATGCAATGGTCTAAAAAGTTGCATTTAATAAGAATATTTTCGAAAAATAGTGTTACAGCCATATTAGACCGATTTAAAATTTTCCATAGAAACAGAGATTTCCAGTTATCTTTTTTTAAATAAGACATTTCGAAAATGTTCTTAACTAACTTTTTAGACCTTTGTATCCTGCTTATGTGTATGAAGTTTCATTAAAATCGGTTCATGCATTTCGGAAAACAAGGGCTTGAAAGTTTGTATGAAATGCCGTACGGGGTAAACGCTCTTAAACGGTATTAGGCATATCTACAGAACATCTAGATCAGCATGGAGATATCTAAATAGTTATACATTATAATATACTACGGAAATCCTTAATATTATAATTAAGTACTTATAAACATTATTTTTTACTTAAGAATTAACTTGTTATTGTTGGTCGCCCTTCGTGGTAACCTATTTGCATTACCAAAACGTTTTTTGCAATCATTATTTAGATAAGAACAGTAATGTATTTATTGTTTAAATGGTGGCTTTACCACAAAATACAGATAGTACAGAAGGCAATCACATTTATGTACTTCACTTTTCATACCTACGCTCGGCGGTCGCGCTAGGGTTGTCACTTTGGCTTATGCACAAAAAACTATCGTGGTACTCGTATCTAGTTGTATGATATATTGTTGAGCTTATTCTACAATATTAAAACAAAACAATAAACATAGTATTACAATACAAAAAGTTTACAGAACAAAAACATATATAAAATTTTACATATTTTGTCAATTTTCACTATCGAAAATCCCTAATAACTTCAAAACGGATTACCCTATTTACACAATTTATTTTGCCCTATCCGTTTTAGACCTAAACCTATCAAATGACACTAAAAACAACACCATATCTACACAAACAAAAAATCATGGTGGCGTGAATTTACTTTACAAAAAAGTTACTTCGTTTATACTGTTTTTGTTGCTCCATTTTTGCACTCCACAGACGCGTGTCTCAAGCGGATAGCACCCGCGCTCGCACTACTCCGAGATAACGTGTCCGTGAGCAGTGTCTATGTGTGCGTTGCTCGAGCGTACTTTGTATGTAGATTGCCTTCTGTACTATCTGTATTTTGTGGCTTTACTCAGCGGATCGAGCAGAGGTGGCTCTGTGGTAATGACCCACACTTATGAGTTGTAGGTCGTGGGTTCAAACCCAGGAAGGCGCTTTACTTTGTGTAAATAATTTCATCACCACTACTCTCAAAACGGTGAAGGAAAACATCGTGAGGAAACCGGCATGTCCTAGACTCAGACCAAATAAAAAACCAAGACAGAGGGCTGTCAACAGTAAAGTAAAGCCGGTTTCGTAAACATGTGTGCACATAGTGAGGTGTAGTTTTTAAATGCTTCACTGTATTGTTCGCAGCGCTATGTCTTAACTTTTTATTTGGTCCGAGGTCCTAGACACAAAAATTCGAAGACATGTAACATCTACCAAGCCGCACTGGGCCCGCGTGGTGGATTACAGCCCACTCCCTCTCGAAGAGAGGAGGCCTGTGTCCCAGTAGTGGAAACTTATAAGTAGCCTGATTATACTGTTCATTCATCATCATCATCATAATCAGCCTATAATGTTCCCACTGCTGGGACACAGGCCTCCTCTCGGTGAGAGGGAGTGGGCCGTAATCCACCGCGCGGGCCCAGTGCGGATTGGCAGATGTCACATGTCTTCGAATTTTTGGTTCTAGGACCTCGGACCAAATTGTTCATTAGTTAAACATAATTCAAATCAATATTAAACTATGCACATTATTCACGTTTATGACAGCACAAGTTTTGCGTTCTAAATCTTTGAATATACGGAGCATGACCAATACGCAGCAATAGGTACAGTCAGCCTCAAAACCACGAAGGTTGAGGAGATCGTGGAGTACATGCGTGTGAAGACCAACTGGACTTTGAGGGTCGAGAAGTTGGAGTCGCGTCACAACACGAACTACACACACACATCCACACACACCCACACACCACAGCACACATGTGGCATGTGATGCCACAGCATCACATTGTACAAAATTATAGAACAAACTAGCTGCGCCCCGCATTTTCACCCGCATAAACGTCGATCCCGTGGGAATATCGGGATAAAAACTAGCCTATATGTTAATCCAGGGTGTCAGCTACCTCCATACAAAATTTTATCTAAATTGATCGAGCCGTTTGAGCGTGAAGAAGTAACAAACATATAAACACACACACACATACAAACACACTCACAAACTTTCGCCTTTATAATATTAGTGTGATATTGTCAATCAATCTAAACAGCCTTTTCTCAACTATGTTGGGGTCGGCTTACAGTCTAACCTGATGCAGCTGAATACCAGTATTTTACATGGAGCGACTGCGTATCTGACCTTCACAACCCAGTAACTAGTTAATAGGATTATACCCCTTGGTAAGACTGGCTGTCAGACTTTCGGGCTTCTGACTACCCGTAACGACTGTCAAAGATCTACAAATAACAGCAAGAACAAAGATTGTAGACAATAAAATAAATTCTTTAACATAAACATCTTTTTGAAGCTGGCTGTCCGATACGATACGTTAATTTCATTCATTTTTTTTTATCTGTGGTAATTTTTTATCTGTGGTTATTTTAGAAATAATTATTCATACGGCTACTTTAAAAACCGTCCACACTACATTGATTTTAACATGTACTGCATAAATTATAAATTACACAACAATTTATATTTATTACACTGCTACTCGACGGCCTCGTCGGTTTAGTGGTTGCAGGCGATACAGCATGAGATCCTCGAGTTCGATTCCTGGGTCGAGCAAATTGTTATTGAGTTTTTAGTTAACATAAATAATTACCCCGTTCTAATAAACGTATTATATCAGATGAATAGTTACACACCGATTTCTCTCTTTCAGTCGTGAGTAATTTGACTTTCGAAAGAAGAAGACAAAGCGTTGTGTAACTATACAGACGCTATACAACGTTTATTAGTAAGGGGTTTATTAATATACTCTCGAATTTCTCAGTAACAGCCCGGAGCCAGGATTTGTGTCCGATAGATAGGAATAGGCTCGCCCCCTATTACATGGGACTTTTTTTTTTTTACGTGGAGCTCATGCATTCTGCACTACCATCATCTGCCTAGCCTTTTCCCAACTATGTTGGGGTCGGCTTCCAGTCTAACCGGATACAGCTGAATACCAGTATTTTACATGGAGCGACTGCCTATCTGACCAACCCATTTAATGGGTAATACGATACCCCTTGGTAAGACTGGTTGTCAGACTTTCGGGCTTCTGACTACTCGTAACGACTGTCAAAGATCCACGAATGACAGCCGGGACCATCGGCTTAACGTGCTTTCCGAGGCACGGAGGGGTCACGGTGTGTAAAGATGGTCACCCATCCATAGACCAACCGCGGTAAGCGTAGCTTAACCCGATCGATCGACCTTTGCGGCTGTTATTATTTAGCCACGGCAACATAACTGGCAAAATGTGAGTGTTCTATAGGGTGCACCTCTCCCTTATCTTTTAGGGAATGCAGGCTCGATGTTTTATTTTAGAAAGAAAAAAGAAAGAAAAACTGTTTATTCTGCACAAACAAAACGCACATTGCATATAAAAAGAAAAAATAAAATAATAAACAAAAAAATAAAAGATAAATTTACACACACGACGTAATCAAATGCCTCGTACTCAAGCTTAAAAAAACAAAAAAAAATGTTGACAATTTTGCTTGATGTCAGGGCCAGGGACCAAAGACAACACACATTATTTTATTACTTGACATTGACAATTTGAGATTGACATTTGACAATACAAATCACAAATCAATCCGATAGGAGTATATGTGTTCTGTGGTGATGCGCCCGCGTCACACGCGTCACTTAATACTTAAATTAAAATATAGATACTTTTTGAAGCATAGATTAATTAGGGCCGTGGCTAAATAATAACAGCCGCACAGGTCGAACGATCAGGTTAAGCTACGCTTGCCGCGGTTGGTCTGTGGATGGGTGACCATCTTTACATACCGTGACCCCTCCGTGTCTCGGAAAGCACGTTAAGCCGTTGGTCCCGGCTGTCATTCGTGGATCTTTGACAGTCGTTACGGGTAGTCCGAAACCCGAAAGTCTTCCCAAAGGGTATCGTATTACCCAGTAACTGGGTTGTGGAGGTCAGATAGTCAGTCGCTCCATGTAAAATACTGGTATTCAGCTGCATCCGGTTAGACTGGAAGGAAAAGGCTAGGCAGATGAGATTAATTAGTTAATGGCTCATTAGCTTACAACAACCTTCACAGTTTGATTAGTAGTTTAGTTTAGTTTTAGTCTTCTGGGCACGTTTCCGGATGACAGCGATGCGGACGAGTACTTCGCCGCATAAGTGTCCTTTGTTTTTAGGGTTCCGTACCCAAAGGGTAAAAACGGAACCCTATTACTAAGACTTCGCTGTCCGTCCGTCTGTCTGTCACCAGGCTGTATCTCAAGAACCGCGATAGCTAGACAGTTGAAATTTTCACAAATTATGTATTTCTGTTGCCGCTATAACAACAAATACTAAAAACAAAATAAAATAAATATTTAAGGGGGGCTCCCATACAACAAACGTGTTTTTTTCTGCGTTTTTGCCTTGTGGTACGGAACCCTTCGTGTGCGAGTCCGACTCGCACTTGGCCAGTTTTTTTGTATTTATTTGTATAGTAAGTTAGTTAGTCTTTTAATTTAGTATCTAGTGTAAATAGTTTGTATTTGTTTAATATGTATAAGTACATAAATAAATATTTTAACTAACTAAATTAAGTACATGTGTCTTCATCGAGATTGATTCGCATTTCAGTTCCAGTGAATAGAGATAGTGAGTATCTTTATAGTCAATGGTTCATTAACCAGCATTAACGTTTAGCTAATGGTTCATTAACTTTTAATAAATATCTGCTTGTCGATCATGTGTTTTAGTTTACAGATGAAGATTTGTATTCAGTTCCCAATGATAAGTAGTGGCTTGCTTATTTAATTTTACTTACTAACTGAACTGAACTGAACTGGCCTCCCACAAGGTGGACCGACGACCTTGTGAAGGCCGCAGGAACCCGTTGGATATGACCAAGTGGAGGTGCTTGGGGGAGGCCTATGTCCAGCAGTGGACGTCTTTCGGCTGAAATGATGGTGATGAACTAACTGAAACCTATTGAATAGTCTGCATTTCGTCGACCTATTTCTATAGCTTGTATTAGAAATGTGTTGACTTATTTAAGGGTTGGAAGGCCCCTCACAAGGTGTACCGGCGACCTTATGAAGGCCGCAGGAATCCGCTGTATGTGAAAAGCATTGAACCGGGTGAAGTGGCGATTCTTGGGGAAGGCCTATGTCCAGCAGTGGCCGTCTTTTGACTGAAATGATGATGATGATTTAAGGATTTGGTAGAGACGATCAAACTAAATACCTGTCTCCATGGGACCAATAAAAATTGGGGCAGAAGAATTCAGCTGGGCTGGGCAGCGTTGGAGAAGCTTCGTCGAGTCTTCTCTTCAATCAGTGCGTCCTGCCAGTTGATGACTTACGGAGCCGAAACGTAGACACTCACTGTACGGCTGGTCCATAAATTCAAGGTCTCTCAGCGAGCTATGGAACAGGCTATGCTTGGAGTCTCTCCGAGGGATCGAATCCGCAACGAGGTGATCCGCCAGAGAACCAAAGTTGTCGACATAGCTCACAGAATAAGCAAGCTGACGAGCCGGCCATATTAGCCGTAGAACCGATGACCTTTGGGGTAGACGTGTTCTTGAGTGGAGACCGCGAATCGGTAAACGTAAGGTGGGACGCCCTCAGGCTAGGTGGAGCGACGATCTTTGCAGGATGGCTGGTAGCAGCTGGATGAAAGTTGTCGAAAATCGAGTTGAATGTCGTGCAATAGGAGAAAATCAGCCATTCCACACATTTGGGTTAAGTACATAACATAACATGACATAATCAGCCTATAATGTTCCCACTGCTGGGACACAGGCCTCCTCTCGGTGAGAGGGAGTGGGCCGTAATCCACGACGCGGGCCCATTGCGGGTTGGCAGATGTCACATGTCTTCGAATTTTTGGTTCTAGGACATGCCGGTTTCCTCACGATGTTTTCCTTCACCGTTTTTGAGAGCAGTGGTTATGAAATAATTTACACAAAGTAAAGCGCCTGTCTGGGTTCGAACCTACGACCTACAACTCGTAAGTCGCGGCCGTTACCACTTGGCCACCACTGTTCTTAATGAAGTTAATATGTACAATATTGAAGTCTATTTGGTCATGCAAACCATCTCTTTTGGTAAAATCCGCTATTTTTTTTTTTTTTAAACGTTGCCCCACACTTGGAGTTTCTCCTGTATTGTGAGTGCGTTTACAAACATTTAAATTCACGTACACAAACAGCCACACCCGGAACAACTACCTGTAGGTAGGTCATACAAATATTTGTTCCGTGCGGGAATCGAACCCGCGACACGCAGCGCAGCAGTCAATCACTTAACCACTGCGCCAACCGTGTCGTCGTATTTGATTGATATTCTCAATAACACAGACTACGTTCATGACATTACAATAAATTATTACAACCTTGCATATTGAAATAGTTTAAATTCTGCCCTAAATAAAGCAAAACCGGATGGTGAAGATTAGTTGACAGTTTTGGATTTGTTGCAATCACTCCATCCATATAAGGGCATGAGATATAAACTGGTGCACTTAAAATTATTATTTTTAATGTTTATGTTCCAATTTCAGTACCGCGTCATGGTCAGATTCCTTGTGACATAATTTGTTGACACTATCTGTGGTCCTACCAAAATAAATTTCTAGGCCACGATCAAAGTTATACCGAGGGGCTCGTGGCAAAATAATAACAGCTGCATGGGTCGAACGGAAGTTAAGCTGTTGACCGAGGTTGGCCCGTTGATGGGTGACCATCTATTAGGTACATATCGAGACCTCTCCGTTGTCTCGGAAAGAACGTGTAGCCGTTGGTCCCAGCTGTCATTCGTAGATCTTTGACAGTCGTTACGGGTAGTCGGTCGGTAACCCGAAAGACAAAGTCTTAACCAGTTAATTAAAATACTAGTATTCGGCTGCATCCGTTTAGATTGGAAGCTGACCCCAACATAGTTGGGAAAAGGCAGGCAGATTGTTTATGTTCTAATTTCGGTCCTACATGGTCAAATTAATTTGACATAATTGTTGGCATTATTTGTGGAAACCCATAAAAATATTCAGGCCTCGATTAATGTTAAAGTAAATGGTTTTTATTTAGACATGTAAAAATAACAAAATTAAATTCTAACATAACTAAAACTATACAGAAACTAGAAAATAGCGTCGAAAAACTCATCCGCATCGCTGTCGACTGGCAATGTACCCAAGAGACTGGCGGCATTACCACGTTGTATGGCGATGCTTAGCCTCTGGCCAAGGTAAAAGCCAGCCCTTGGGTCACGGGAAGTGTCAACCAGCCGTTTCGAAATATCTTTAAAAAGACCATGAGTAAATGGTTCATTACCTTTTTACGTGCAAACTTTATTTACTAATTATTTCTAATAACTGATGATCAGCAGCTACTAATTATTGAACGTTCGCATAACTTGTATAAAGTGTACTATTTCAAATAGATTTTCCCAACTAAGTTGGGGTCGACTTCTAGTCTAAGCGGATGCATCTGAATACCCTGTTTTACACGAAGCGACTGTCTATCTGACCTTCAGAACCCAGTTACTGGGTAATACGATACCCCTTGGTAAGTCTGGTTGTCAGACTTCTAGATTATATTTAAATCGATTTTATTTCAACAGCTTCTATGGTACTATAGATCACAAAAGTCTCGGTCTTATACAGTCGCCAATTATAGTGTCCAAACACACTATGCCGAAGGTACGCGACCGAAGTTCCGCGGCTGATTTTACGTTCCGACCGTATTCGGCTGATATGACAAACCATAAGTGCCGAACTTACGCGGCAGAAATTCAGTGCGCACACGCGGGGCGCAGGCATGCCTGCCTCCCGCTGCTTCCCGCCCCGGATCTTCTTCGGCAATCGAAGCGAACTTCGGTCGCGTATAATGTGTGCTCTACAGAATACGTTGCCGCCGAATTGCCGCTGAACTTATGCCCAACCGAAATTCGGCTGTACGCTATAACGCAACGTAATGTCGGCAAATGTCAGCAATTCAAATAGTACAGCAGGCGTAATCTTGCCGAACTTCGGTCGCGTACCTTCGGCATAGTGTGTTTAGAGACACATAGGTTTACCAGCAATCTCAGAAATATGTGATCACACTTAATAATAACAGATTTTCTTCAAGTATTGCCACTAATAAAAACCTCCCTACCTAATAATAGAATACAGAACCTCCTTCTTTGAAGTCGGTTAAAAAATAGAGCATAATATTATGTGCCTCTAAAAAAGTTAAAGAAATCGACTCACCTTTCTTCAATAGTCAAATTCGCCAACTCAGGAATCCAACACCAGTGCTGCTCCGGCACAAGCGTCATAAAAATTTGTGAAAAATAAACAAATGCCACGAAAAATGCAAAAGGAATCATCAATAAAAACAATATCTTCTGGTACAGTCCAAATTCTCCTACATATGGCAACAAATCGTCAAAATCTGTATTTTTTTTCTTGTCAACATTGTTCGTTGACACATTTTTTGGTGTGGCAACATCGGAGCTGTCATTCTCGTAGGCTTTATTGACGAAGCCACCACTTAAATCTATATTTGATAAATTATTTGTCGTGCTTTGGGTATCATCCTCGGAGGCGTAAGAGTTTCTTTCTTGCGGTGCCATGTTTAAGATTTTTGCATAATCTTTTTTCTTCTTATTGGCAATTTTGATCTGGAACAAAGAAAGAGTCATATTAAAATACAATTAAAACAAAATATTCACATAGATCCCTTAAGTTGCCCGTACCTATAATGAAAGAATTACGTACCACCCGGAAGTACCTACACTTGCGCGCGCTAACGCACAACACGGCGTCAACACGCAAAAGGATATAATTATCTTATATACTACTAAAATAATAATAACAGCTGTACAGGTCGATCGATCAGGTTAAGTTACCCTTGCCGCGGTTGGTCTGCGGACGGGTGATCATCTTTACATACCGTGCGTGACCCCTCCGTGCCTCGGAAAGCACGTTAAGCCGTTGGTCCCGGCTGTCATTTGTTGATCTTTGACAGTCGTTACGGGTAGTCAGAAGCCCGAAAGTCTGACAACCAGTCCTACCAAGGGGTATCGTATTATCTAGTAACTGGGTTGTGGAGGTCAGTCGCTCCATGTAAAATACTGGAAGCCGACCCCATAGTTGGGAAAAGGCTAGGCAGATGATGACTAGGTACCGTATACTAAAGCCTAAAAGTTGGTTTGCTTTTTTGGTTTGCTTTTTTGCTTGTTTGAGCGCGCTAAACTCTGGAACTATCGGCCGGATTTGATAGCCCAATTCTTGAGAAAAAAGCTATGGTAGATATATTTAACATCACACTATGACCCTTAGGAGCCGAGAAAAAAGAACAAAAAGTCAGAAGGAACGCTAAGGGATAATGAAATGATAGCGCAGGCAGGTGATATGATAAGACGGGGTGGGTCGGGGAGCATGAAGAGCATGAAATTTCACACGTCGTCGCGGACAAAAGCTAGTCTATGTTCTATGTTATGGGTTTGGTTTCCGCACTTAGTCCTTCAGTGGACCATAGTGCGTGGGCCATGGCGGCCGTCGCGAGTCGTTGGTTATATTCCAACCAGCCCACCTCCCTCCAGAAGCTGATCAAATCTCCTGGTCTGTTAAGAACATCTGTGTACGATCTGGGTGTTCCGAGGATTTCTGACCTTATCTGGGTGATCACAAAAGCTAGTTGTAGATTGATAAAATGAGAAGGCGAGCACTTCCAAAGGTTTATAACTTTGCATTTTTCAAAAACAAAGTCAAAAAAGGCGTTCGAATTTATTGACGGGAAATGACCTCCTTCTCCCTGTCCTTGTCGCACAAAACGGATGTTGTACTGAGTAATACAGAGTTCAGGTTTGTGTTAGGTACTTATGAGGTTTTTCACAATATCACTGCCTGTATCCATTTATGTATAGACGCCAGCACATCAAGTTACTACAATCTGTCAAATTTCTTTAATAGATTTTCAACTTTATCCCTAAAACATAAGGTTCAAAGTTGATTGGGAAAATTTGACAGTTTCGGGTAGCTTGATGTGCTGGATTCCTCTCACTATTTTGGACATAAATAATATAGAATTCTTATTTTTATTATATTTCAGATCTCCATGCTCTCAAAGCGGTGAAGGAAAACATCATGAAGAAACCGGCATGTCGTAGAACCAAAAATTCGAAGACACGTGACATCTAGCAACCCGCAATAGGCCCACGTGGTGGATTACAGCCCCTCGAAAAGAAGAGTCCTGTGTCCCAACAATGGGAACATTATAGAATGATGCTACGCGGGCGATGCCGCAAGCAGAAGCTAGTACCGTATAAAAGCCATTTCTTTACGCTCGACACCCGCGCACGCGACTCTGACGTCACACAAAACGTCATCTACCATTCACTAAATACTCGACCTTGAACGAACTGAAGTATTGGGTTACATAAGTCTGTATGTGGTAAGGTTATGGCTTAAGTGAATGACCCCGGTTGACGGAACTGTTAATAATAGATGGATGGTGGCTAGGTTGATGGTTTTTGTTCTTTTCAGCGTGTCGATAGCAATCTAAATAGACTCAGAGCCCAGAATTGTTGATGTTCCTCTCAAATGACGATGTTTATTTATTATTTTACATTAAACTTCTTTAACATAATCTTTTATTATTTGACATTATATACAATTCTAATTTTTCACCTCTTTACTAGTGGTTGTAATGGCATTCATATCACTTGGTTTTAGTATCTAGGTTTTTATTTTTTATTTATCCTTTTGGTAGATTCTTAATTTGTAAATGTGAGGACTTTGTAGACTTTAGATCTGTAGACCATTTTTTATTTTATCAAGTCCCTGGTACTAGTTGACAGGCTTCCCATACCTACTGTAATTTGAAAACATTGTAAAAGCCAATTATTTTTAAAAAGAGTAACCGTGGAGTTTCTTGCCGGCTCTTCTCCATAGGAAACGACCAATTAGAACCGTGCACCTAGCTTCAGACGTTTCATAAGTGCCCATGTAGGCTTATGTGAAATAAAATATTTTTTTTAAATCGGTTTAGCCGTTTCTGAGATTAGCCTGAACAACCAAACATAAAAAAAAAATATTATGTAGGTACTGTACTTATATACATTCATATGCATTTAGTAAAAAGCTGTTATTTTGACATTAAAAACATACACTTATTTTTTTTTTTTCAAATTTATTTTGGTTACAAAAGATAAACTACGACAAACCACTTTATGAATAAAGAGTGTCTACGTGGTTGTAAGAATCACGTAACAACAAGGTTTACATTTCGTAACCGCTGGTCATTCACCGTGACCCTCGTCTGTTACCATTTAAATTGTAAAGATACAATAGCTGAGTGCTTGGCCAGACTGGAAGCGCGGGCGCGGGGCGGGCGCGGCGCGGCTTGCTCAAACATAAGAACTTCATTTGAGTGTCACTAGTGGGCACGCAGGTGTAGTGAGCGGCGCGGACTGCTCGGGAGCGCGCGAGCAACTCACGCCATAGCTCGTTCATACAAGTGGCCGCAGTGGGAGCGCGGGCGGCCCACGCGGGAACCGGGGTTCTCAAACTAGTTCGAGCGTTTTTTATTAATAAAAATAAGTCTTCTTCATCCATATTATATTTTGACAAACACTGGACGGACACGACAACACGCAGAACGCAGCCGCGCTCGACTGCGGACAGGCAGATCACGCGCGTTCCCGCACCCGCGCCGCTCCCCGCCCCGCGCTTCCAGTCTGTCCAAGCACTTTAGAGGCTACGCTAGGAAATGTAAACATTTTGGGTTTTCTCAGGGCATGGTTTAGTATTTTTTTCAGTTATTATTGTTTTATATTCGTAAAAGGGTATTATGAGAGGCTCGTGGCTAAGTAATAACAGCCGCACAGGTCGATCGATCAGATTAAGCTACGCTTGCCGCGATCGGTCCGTAGATGGGTTACCATCTTTACATATTGAGACGCCTCCGTGCCTCGAAAAGCACGTTACGCTGTTGGTCCCGGCTGTGATTCGTGGATCTTTGACAGCCGTTACGAGTAGTCAGAAGCCCAAAAGTCTGACAACCAGTCTTACCAAGGGGTCTCGCGTTATCCAATAACTGCGTTGTGGAGGTCAGATAGGCTGTGTCTTCACGTCAAATATTAAATGCCTGCGACCAACGAGTCAGTCGATTCCCAAAACGTGATCTTAAAATGTTGTTTCACCTCAAAAATCAATCTATCAACGAAACATCCACCTCGATCTAATATATAACAGTAATTGTCAGTACCCAGGGTCACGGATACCAGTGAATGACCAGCGCGGCAGCGGTTACAACACAAACCTTGGTTAGTTACGTGTTTTAACTTGAACAATCGCTCCGCGTTTAGGCATTGTGTTTGACCTAGCAGTTACGTTAACTATTGGGTACTAATCGCTTAGTTTGTGTCGTTTTTGGTGTAATCTTGAATGAATCGTGTAAACTAATTGATTTAAAGGGTAAGATGAACTTGACATAGTCAGACTATCAATTGCTTGTGGATTGAATGATGGCAAAAACACATTGGGGGTAAGGACAACTGTCAAATCATGGTGTCTTTTGTTCTTAGTTCTGGCTCCAAACCAATCTTATGTCCGTAGTTGATACCGAGAAGGGTACTCTACTTCGGACGAAACATGCATGGAGAATAGAATGGGATTCATGAACAAGCCTCCTCGTGTAGCGCAGTTTGTTCCGCCAGTTACTCAACTGAACGCTCGCGCTCGGCGTATCCTGGACAGTCACACCCAACACCTTATTTGACTGCCAGTTCTTCCCTTGCAGTGGTAGGGCTAACGCCCGCCTGGTTTGCGACCACCCTCCCACCGGGGTCCGGCGTCAAGCAGCCTGCTGAGTTTCGTCGATGCGTGGGAGTTCCAGTGCCTTAGGCATCTTCTGGGTACGCTCGTTCCCTCATAGACCTCATCTATCGCTATATATTAGGCTTGATCGAGGCCAAGAGCAGGCCCATTCAGCAATAAAAATAAATAAAAAAAACCATTTCTCCAGGTGTGTGGTCATCTCAGAGACAAAGCTGAATGTCAACTGTAATTACACAGCAATGCTGCATGGCGGCAGAAATAGGCATGATTTGGGAAACGGTACTTCTCCGAACGAGCTCCTTCACAAAGAGTTCTTCCGGGTATTGGGCTGGCAGCTTAATAGAGACATCCATACTAATATTATAAATTCGAAAGTAACTCTCTCTGTCTGTCTGTATGTTACCTTTCCACGCCCTAACCACTGAACGGATTTCGATAAAATTTGACAGAGAGATAGATTGCATCCCGGATTCCCGGGGAAGGACATAGGATAGTTTTTATCGACATACCTCACGGGCGAAGCTGCGGGCGGAAGCTAGTAGTCTATATGGATGGAATAAGAAGTCATGATAATATGTTGACGCTGTTAATATCTACATAACATAATCAGCATATAATGTTCCCACTGCTGGGACACAGGCCTCCTCTCTGTGAGAGGGAGTGGGCCGTAATCCACCACGAGGGCCCAGTGCGGGTTGGTAGATGTCAACTAACAGTAGCAAAGGCTTTCATTTTGACAGTACAACAATATTCATTGCGTTATTTACGTTGTTGACAATTTTTTCTAACAAAGGAAGCAATGGATTAGCAATATTCCTCAAAATGATTCAGATTGTGCTTGACGGGATCCATGGTCCCGAGATTATCATCATCATCTGCCAAGCCTTTTCCCAACTATGTTGGGGTCGGCTTCCAGTCTAAACGGATGCAGCTGAATACCAGTATTTTACATGGAGCGGCTGCCCATCTGACCTCCACAACCCAATTACTAGGTAATACAATACGGCAATACCCTTTGGTAAAACCTGGTTGTCAGACTTTCGGGCTTCTGACTACCCGTAACGACTGTCAAAGATCCACGAATGACAGCCGGGACCAACGGCTTAACGTGCATTCCGAGGCACGGAGGGGTCTCGGTATGTAAAGATGGCCACCCATCCACAGATCAACCGCGGCAAGTCGATCGACCTTTGCGGCTGTTATTATTTAGCCACAGGTCTCGAGATTATGCAAATTTTAATAATCATAGACTAGTTTAAAGTTCCAAAACTTATAATAACATAAAATCTTGGCGTATTATTTTTAATTTATAGCTGTCGATAGGTATCGAACGATACGTATACTGCAATTAATTAATCAATTTGTAATCGGAGCGACTATATAGAATATTAGGGTGACCAGTAATCTTACGAAGTAGTTACTTTGTAAGTTGTGGACTGCCCATTGGTCTCGTGGTTGCAAGCGCGACTGCTGACTGTGGGATCGTGGGTTCGATTCCCAGGTCGGACACAGAGTTATTGGGTAACAGCCCGGAGTTTGGAAGTTGGCGTTTTAATACCCCCGTGCCTCGGAAAGCACGTAAAGCCGCGGGTCCTATGCCTGATCTCTCCCCGGTCGTGTCGGATTGCCGTCCCATCGGACTATGAGAGTAAAGGAACAGAGAGTGCATCTGTGTTTCCGCGCACACTTGTGAACTATAATAATTATCTCCTGCGTAGGTACCTGGCCCATATCCGTTGTGATTAGCCACCGTGACCGAAATCGGACGGGAGGCTGTTATTATTACTTTGTAAGTATATTCAGAGCAGCCGTGAGGCACACACTATTGTTGTTGAAACATTTAGGTATTTTTATTTTGTGTTTCACGAACTGTGTCCAAATATTTTTTTTTTCTTTTATTCTTTCTTTCTTTATACTTAGAGGAAATATTTCCAGAGACGGGCAACACTTCACAAGACTTAGTGGCAAAATTATTTTTCACTTATCTTACCTTTTAAATGTTAAAAATAATCTTTACAAGGGAAAATCAGTACACTTATGGTTACGAGAGCTCAAAATCTTATCTATACTTAATATTATAAAGCTGCAGAGTTTGTTTGTTTGTTTGTTTGAACGCGCTAATCTAACTACTGGTCCGATTTGAATGATTCTTTTAGTGTTGGGTAGTCCATTTATCGAGGAAGGCTATAGGCTATATAACATCACGCTACGACCCTTAGGAGCCGCGCAGCGTGTGACACCGCGGGGAACAGCTAGTATTTATATAAAGTGCAAAGTCCTGACTGACTGATATATCAACGCACAGCCTAAACCGCTGGTCCTAGAGACACGAAATTTGGAGGGTGTGTTCTTTGTAAAGAGTAAGAATCGACTAAGAAAGGGTTTTTCGAAATTCCACCCCTAAGAGGGTGAATGGGGTGAGGGTGAAATTTAACACGGCGAAGTCGCGGGCAGAAGTTATATTCACTCAAAAATGCCATATTACAGAAATTTTATTGTTAAAAATACTTTTTTTTTCTATAATAAATCACATTCTAGAATAGAAGTTGAAATGTGGTGTAACATTTATACCAATCACCACTAACGAACCCTAAGTTAATGACCCATTCATCATCATCATCATCATCATTTCAGCCGAAAGACGTCCACTGCTGGACATAGGCCTTCCCCAAGCACTTCCACTTCGACCGGTTCTGTGCTTCTCGCATCCAACGGGTTCCTGCGGCCTTCACAAGGTCGTCGGTCCACTTTGTGGGAGGCCTTCCAACGCTACGTCTTCCGGTACGCGGTCGCCACTCCAGAACCTTTCGGCCATCGGCCATCTGTTCTGCGAGCAATGTGCCCTGCCCACTGCCACTTAAGTTTGGCAATTCTTCGGGCTATGTCGGTTACCTTGGTTCTCCTGCGGATCTCCTCATTCCTGATTCGATCACGCAGGGAAACTCCAAGCATAGCCCTCTCCATTGCCCTTTGGGTGACTTTTAGCCTTTTTATAAGGCCCATTGTGAGCGACCACGTTTCAGTGATCATTAACTTTAATGAATGCCTTTGAGTGCGGACGTATATATGAGTGTTTGACAGTCCCGAACAAAGTGCTCATTGAAATAACTACATATAAACTAGAATTTACTAGAACAACCAACCTTGGCTTATCATCTCGACACAAGCTCTAATAATTATATGTTTTTTATAACATCTGTCAAGTACAGCTAATGATATATAACGTAAATAAGTACTTCTGAAAATATTGTAGGTATGATAAAAAATATTATACAGTGAACGAATAGGTACTTAACTGACATATTATAATTAAGTATCTTTTTTTATACTTTTTTATTTGAAATTTTTAACTAGAATTTATAAATTATTATTATATTTTATTGGAATATTTTTTTTTTTTATTATGTCGACAATTTGAATTAAGTAGAGTTATTTAATAACGTGTGATAATTGTTTGATAATTTATTATAATCAGCATGCTTGTACCAAGATAATATTTGTACGCAGATGACGGCTAGACATAGCGTTCTTTATGAGCGTTTACGCCGTACGGCATTTCATACAAACTTTCAAGCCCTTATTTTGCGAAATGAATGAACCGATTTTAATGAAACTTCATACACATAAGCAGGATACAAGGGTCTAAAAAGTTAGTAGAGAACATTTTCTTCTGACTTTTGTAAACAACGTACCTAGTCATAACTTTAAAAATATACTTCTAGAAAAAATACTGCTCTCAAAACGGTGAAGGAAAACATCGTGAGGAAACCGACATGTCCTAGAACCAAAAATTCGAAGACATGTGACATCCGCCAACCCGCACTGGGCCCGCGTGGTGGATTACGGCCCACTCCCTCTCATAGAGAGGAGTCCTGTGTCCCAGCAGTGGGAACATTATAGGCTGATTATGGTTATGGTATGGTATTCTTTTACAAATAAATCTAATAAACTTTACCCAACTCAGGAGCCGAATCAAATACGTCACACTCGACAGTTGTCATGTCATTATAATCAAAATACCTTCAATTAATTCTGACAGCTTTAGACATATTTCAAAGTTATTATCTCATGATTGATAGTTTTCTTTAATAATACCCATGGACGTAATATATAGAAGTACATATTACGTCCATGATAATACCTCGACCACAAAGTACGTAACTCTATTGTTTCTAACCATAGATTATTGCTAATGGCTTCAAATATTACAAAGAGGGCACTAGCTTCGGCACCCGACTGACCCGCGTTGAATTTCTTGTTCCACCGCACCGCCTGCTCTATTACTTAGTTTTCGCTTAGCATTCTTTCTGATTTTTAGGGTTCCGTACCCAAAGGGTAAATACGGGACCCTATTACTAAGACTCCACTGTCCGTCTGTCTGTCACCAGGCTGTATCTCATGAACCGTGATAGCTAGACAGTTGAAATTTTCACATAATTATGATGTAGGTATTTCTGTTGCCGCTATAGCAACAAATACTAAAAACAGAATAAAATAAATATTTAAGGGGGGCTCCCATACAACAATCGTGGTTTAACCGTTTTCGGCGTTTTTGCCTTTTAGTACGGAACCCTTCGTGTGCGAGTCCGACTCTCACTTGGCCAGTTTTTTCTATTTTTATTTTTAACTACAATCATTTAGTCAAAAATAACATACCAACGAAGGGGGAAGCGATAAGGTAGCCCGCGAAATTAAAATTTTCTTACGTTTTTTGCAATTTGCTGGTCAGTATTAAGTTGTACGTTGATTAAATATGATTAGCGGTCGTAACAAATTGTATTTACAGAATTATAATCATTACAATCAATCATAAAACTTGTTAAGTTAGTATAATCCCCAAATGTCAATATTTCATTTTTTTATTTTTTTTTTTATTTGGTATCATAAGTATACAGTATACAAACATTTGTGAATCACTGGTGCCTGTGGTAGGTAATGAAATAGTCATTCTTGGGGATTACTTGGTCTTAGAGAGTTGTGTTGATGACTTTATTGATTATAATTATGTAAATAGGTACATATTTGTTACGGCCGCGAATTATATTTTAATCAACGTACAACTTAATACTGATCAGCAAATTGCAAAAAACGTAAAAAAAAAAAATTCGCAGTCTACCCTGGCGCTTTCGCTTTTTAATTAGGAAAAAAATAAAAAAAACTCCTACTTCGTCTAAGACATGTAGAGCTCAAAATGCTCTAAATGGTGTCAACTATCACCACCTAGGCTTCGTATCCAGCTTCCAATCACCCTTTATATCGAGACCCCTTTGTGCCTCGGAAAGCAGGCCGTTTGTCGCGGCTGTCATTTATATACCTTTGACAGTTGTAACGATTTATTCCGGTCTGATCCCGTGGCTAAATAATAACAGCCGCACAGGTCAATCGATCAGGTTAAGCTTCGCTTGCCGCGGTTGGTCTGTGGATGGGTGACCATCTTTACACCGTGACCCCTCCGTGCCTCGGAAAGCACGTTAAGCCGTTGGTCCTGGCTGTCATTCGTGGATTTTTGACAGTCGTTACCGGTATTTACTATTTAGAAGCCCGAAAGTCTGACAACCAGTCTTCAGTCCAAGGGGTATCGTATTACCCAGTAACTGGGTTGTCAGGGCCGTCTTTATCTATTGTGCAGGGTGTGCGTTGCACACGGGCGCAGCGGTCCTAGGGGGCGCCGAGCGCCGCTCGCTTCGGAGCCCCACTCGGCGCGCGCGATGGCCGGTTGCGGCACTTTCAATGATCAACGTAAAAAGAGCTCCGCTTTCCATACATTTTGTATAGCATCTTCTTATATTTGTCGAATTACACCAAAACAAGCCGCGCCACGAGCGAGCGAGCGGCTTTTACAATATTAACTTTTTTTTCAACATAAAATAAACCTTATTACACATATTTTTAGTGTAGTAGTGAGTGTCGCATCGCTCGGTGGCACCTGTTTCAATGATTCGTTTGAAAACACGCCGACAATCATATTGCGAATAATGCGAATTCAACTGTTTGGGATAGACAATAAAGTTCAAATTGCCATACCATGGACGAACGTCAAGCGCGCGGCATTTCTGAAAAGCGTGAGTACGCGTTTTTTTTACTAGGGGGCGCTTGGGTAATGTTTGCACACGGGCGCTACATGGGCTAGAGACGCCTCTGTGGGTTGTGGAGGTCAGATAGGTAGTCGCTCTATGTAAAATACTGGCATTCAGCTGCATCCGGTTAGACTGGAAGTCGACCCCAATATAGTTGGGAAAAGGCTAGGCAGATTTATATTTATTATCTGACCTACATTTTGCTGGCATCCAAGATGGCGGCTTTATGAAGTTCAGTCACGTATCAACTGACCGTGTAGCGTCTGTCGTTTTAATTAAATACTCAGTTGGTAAGTTTCTTAGATTCTATGTTTTTGCCCTTTTGTGTATTTTTTTGTTAACTATGTCTGTATATTTGCTAGCACATGAAAGGCAAGGCTGTTTATCAGCAAGATATTACAAGATCCAATAAGTCACTCTAGCTAGAGATGTACAGAGATGTGCGCCAATCTTTATAAATTGCTCGTCGATGTTTTGGAAAAATAGGAGGCGACTAGTGGATAGGAGGGCCTACAGGAGTGAATTGCTTAGGGCATCAAGTAGCCTTAATCCGGCACTGTGTGGTACATGGTTTTTTCCCATCTCAAAAAACGCCCGACGCGCTAAAGAACCAAAAAAAACACTACAAACTGAAAAATAACTTTAATTTCGGAAGTCGGTGTCTTAGGGATCAGTATTTTAGTTTTTGCCACCGACTTCCGAAATTAAAGTTATTTTTCAGTTTGTAGTGTTTTTTTTGGAAGTCGGTTTTTTTTTTGTTAAAAAGTTTTTATTTCTCGCTTTTTAGTGGGTCTATTTATAATTTATCTAAGTTACAATAGCCTAATGTCAACTTGCCCATCGCCTTTTTATAAAATATTCCTTTTCTCGATGCAGGGACGTTAATTGTTGAGGAGTTCTCCTTTTATTAGTTTTTAGATTAGATGCTGATAATCCTGGCTGCAGCATCAGGCCAGACTTATGTCAACATTGCATTGAACTTAAAATTAGTCCTGTTTAAAATGAGCCCAAACACGACTACGGTGCTGTAATTTAAGGGTTTGTACTTTTTCTGATGCTCCTGGCTTCAGCATCAGGTCTTCGGTGTTCCTCAGTAACAGTACGTTTATCCACACATCGAGCCCTTTTCAATGAGCCTAAACACGATATATCTGCTGTTAGTTGTCGAGGAGTTAGGTACTCTGCAGACTATGTGGCAAATACCCTATCAAACATCAAAACATTTTACTAAAACAGTCCTTGCCTGTTCGAGTAACTTCTTACTGTTAAGGAGTTGTACCTTCCATCATCAGCCCAGCTACCTGAGATGGTGGCAACCATACACAAATACACAAGATACTTCATAAAATATGCGAAAAACAATAAGTGAGCCTATAAAATTTGAGGGTTGCCCTCGATTTCTCTAAGATCCGATCATCAGATCCTAACTTGGTGAAAATGGGACCACCTCAGAACTATCTACTTTCGAACAAAAAAATAATTTTGAAAATCCGTCGACAATTGGCGGCGTAATCGATGAACAAACATAGGTACAAAAAAAAAAAAAAAAAAAAAAAAAAGCATACAAACACCCGAACATAGTACCTCCTCCTTTTTGTAAAGTCGGTAAAAATGAACTACAACGTGGTAATGCCGCCAGTCTCTTGGGTACATTACCAGTCGACAGCGATGCGGATGAGTTTTTCAAAGCTATTTTCTAGTTTCTGTATAGTTTTAGTTATGTTAGAATTTAATTTTGTTATTTTTACTACTGAAGTTAAGTATCTATTATCATTTTTGACCAGTAACTCTTAGTCACCCTACTAGAGCGGTTAGGCATTTAACTCAAGGATACATTTCGCAACGTTTGGTCCTGAGTTCGTATACTTAGTTTATTTAACTAGTTTTGCACTCGACCGCGCCCGTCTATTGGTAAGCTATTAATACCTACTACTTATTATTATGCGCCTTTGTGTGGCGAAATTGTCTTTTGTAGTTTATAGTTTGTTTGTGCAAGGAAATTTATGAGTTGCAATTTGTAGAATAGGGTCTAAATCAAAATTAAAAGTCATGTAGTTACCTAGTTTTTTTGGTTTTACTTACAAAACCTAATAAGTATAAAATTGAAAGTCCTGACTGACTGATATATCAACGCACAGCCTAAACCGCTGGACCTAGAGACATGAAAATTTGGAGGGTGTGTTCTTTGTGAAGAGTAGGTATCCACTAAGAAAGGCTTTTTCGAAATTCCACCCCTAAGAGGGTGAATGGGGGGAGGGTGAAATTTCACACGGACGAAGTCGCGGGAAACTGTTTTTTTTGTCGGGGGGAAACCTTCAAAAGGCACCCGACCTCCGGGTCAGGGAGTGTGGGATTTTTACCTCACTGAAACCACCCCTGCACAGTGATCACCATCAGCACATACCTAGGACCTAATATGACACCTATAGGGTTTTTACAGTAATTATCGTTCATTCATTTAAAAATCCGCGTTGAATAAATTATTACCCTGTAATTTTGTACTAGCCAATTAACCGTTTAATAACTTTATTGAAACCAATCTAAATGAAACCTTACCATCCATGATTTAAAGTCCATTATCAATTTCCTAGTTGCAGAAACTAATATTGTACGAACAACTTTATTTTTGCAGTTCGGAAAATTCATTGATGGACTTTATTGCTCTGAATTAAGGTTGACTTTTGATTGATGGAGTGCATTGTTAGTGGTGTTATTAAGTTGGTAAATGCCGGCAATGACCTCTTTCGGTACTCATGACCACGAAGGAGTAATTGCACTTTAATAATTATTTGTTTGTAAGAGAATAAGAAAAAAATGGACAAGATTTACTATAAAAAGAAGCTTAGTTTTTGTTTTTAGCAATATAGTTCATACAGAAATGAGGAGATCCGCAGGAGAACCAAGGTAACCGACATAGCCCGAAGAATTGCCAAACTTAAGTGGCAGTGGGCAGACATTGCTCGCAGAACAGATGGCCGAGGGGGCCGAAAGGTTCTGGAGTGGCGACCGCGTACCGGAAGACGTAGCTTTGGAAGGCCTCCCACAAGGTGGACCGACAACCTTGTGAAGGCCGCAGGAACCCGTTGGATGCGAGAAGCACAGAACCGGTCGAAGTGGAGGTGTTTGGGGGAGGCCTATGTCCAGCAGTGGACGTCTTTCGGCTGAAATGATGATGATGATGAGTTCATACAGACAGTTACAGTACACACAGTACAGCACAGTAGTTCACAGTTTAATTAATCAAGCGGCGAAAATATAATAACCTCATCGGAAATTATATTTTCGAGCCGTTTGGGGTTGAAACCCTCGGGCCGGGGGATCCAAGTGCTCATGGTCTTTTTAAAGATATTTCGAAACGGCTGGTTGACACTTCCCGTGACCCAAGGGCTGGCTTTTACCTTGGCCAGAGGCTAAGCATCGCCATACAACGTGGTAATGCCGCCAGTCTCTTGGGTACATTACCAGTCGACAGCGATGCGGATGAGTTTTTCGACGCTATTTTCTAGTTTCTGTATAGTTTTAGTTATGTTAGAATTTAATTTTAATTAATTAAGTCATCATTTTTACCCGACTACGGCGAAGCAAAATGGAGGGTTATGCTTTTGACCGGTATGTATGTTTGTATGTTCATCTGTTCCCTCATAACTTCAAAAGTACTAAAAGTAATTTGACAAATGAGGTATCGTTAGAAGCGTCTTGGCCGTACGCCGGTTATAGGCTATGTGACGTCACACTAAATTCAATATGGCGCCCTCTAGAGGACATAAAGCAATGAATTTAAAAATAAATATTTTGGGATGGTGCCTGGATATTACTAATATTCAGCTGCATCTGGTAAATGGTTAGACTGGAAGCCAGCCAACCCCAACATAGTTGGGAAAAGGCTAAGCAGATGATGATGATGCCTTGATATTAGTGAAATAAGCCCCCAACTACTTAAATTAAAAAAAGTTTAAAAACTAAAACCCATCTACTACCTAAAGAGATATTAATTTCTCCATAAGTACTATAATATTATAAATTCGAAAGTAACTCTATCTGTCTGTATGTTACCTTTTCACGCCTAAACCACTGAACGGATTTCGACAAAATTTTGCAGAGAGATAGATTGCATCCCGGGGAAGGACATAGGATAGTTTTTATCGACATACCTCGCGGGCGAAGTCGCGGGCGGAAGCTAGTACAGCATAATCAGCCTATATTGTTCCCACTGCTCGGATACAGGCCTCCTCTCTGTGAGAGGGAGTGGGCCGTAATCCACCACGCGGGCCCAGTGCGGGTTGGTAGATATAAACTGCCGCATCTACGTAGTATTATAGATCCTTATGCCACGGACGCTGTGCAGTAAGGTTGATAATAATTACTCTATTCACTAAAAACACGCATTTTTTACTGTTAACTGTACAAAAATAAATGTATGTATGTATGTGTATTAATTCAACACTTTTTTTCTTGACTGTCTGTTTTGTCGTGAACTTGACTACTGAAATTGAGGTCCTAGGTTATATCCCCAATATGTATTTATTGTTAAGAGCGTTTACGCCGTATGGCATTTCATACAAACTTTCAAGCCCTTATTTTTCGAAAATTTTAATGAAACTTCATACGCATAAACAAGATACAAAGGTCTAAAAAGTTAGTAGAGAACATTTTCGAAATGTCTTATTTAAAAGAAGATAACTGGAAATCTTTTTAGACCTTTGTATCCTGCTTATGCGTAAGCAGGATACAAAGGTCTAAAAAGTTAGTAGACAACATTTACGAAATGTCTTATTTAAAAAAAGATAACTGGAAATCTCTGTTTCTATGGTTTAAAATCGGTCTAATTTGGCTGTAACACTATAATATTTCGAAAATGTTCTCGACTAACTTCTTAGACCTTTGTATTCTGCTTATGCGTATGAAGTTTCATTAAAATCGGTTCATTCATTTCGAAAAATAAGGGCTTGAAAGTTTGTATGAAATGCCGTACGGCGTAAACGCTCATAAAGGGAATTGATTTATTTTTATATGGAGCCTGGCATACTTACTCTGAACGTTTAAAGTAATCAATCATACTATGCAACAAGATGTAAGAAAGTTAAAAAAATATGGATGTCACGTGATCAACTGGTGCCGATTCTGTTGTTGTCAAACTAAACTAAACTTTAAGTTCATGCATCTTTTTCTTTCTATTTCATTAAGAAAAGGACAGACGATAAACTTCTGTTTAGTCCTGTCAAATTAATCAGCGCCTGACGTAAATTGACGTAATTTTAGTAGGCAAGTTTTTAATCACGTCTAAACTTGTATGGAGTAGTGTCAGGACTAAACTAAAACTTTATCTTCTATCCTTTTCTTAATGAAATAGAAAGAAAAAGATGCACGGAACTTGTTTGTGAACAAGGGAATCGGCACCAATGTCTCGGAAACGGGCTCCTACAAACAGGCGCGACACGCGATGAAATCGCGCGCGATACAAAGGCACCGCAAGTCGCGCAACGAGCGGTCCCTTTGTACGTCTCGGAAACATGACGCTTTAGAGCGGTTCTGCACTACATCCGCTCCGAATCCGAGAAATGTCAATATAGTGGTATTTTTATATGAATTTTGACAGATTGAGACTGTGATTATACTGTGAACGTTCATAATAATATTACGAGAACTGCTCAGATGATGATACAAAGATATTTGTAACCCTGAAATAATAAGCTATATTTTAAGCTGCATAAATAAGAAATGTTATTATTCAATACAGTCTGAAACAATAGGTAGGTACTGACAGGACGTTTACCACAAATTAATTAAGATTGAATATAATTAATTGCATGTCACGAATACCTAAATCTCATGGTAATAACTGCGTATGGTCTGTTTCAAAAGGGGGCTCATAGGGTTCGAGGGGCTCGTGGCTAAATAATACCAGCTGCACGGGTTGATCTAAGGGGTTAAGTTACGCTTGCCGCGGTCGGTTCGAGGATGGGTGACCATCCGTTACATACCCATGCCTCGGAAAGCACGTTAAGCCGTTGGTCCCGGCTTTCATTCGTATATTTCTCACAGTCGTTACGGGTAGTGAGAAGGCCATATAAGTAGGTACCTATACATATTTGACAACCAGTCTTACCAAGGGGTAGTAACATCGTGTTACCAATCAAAAATTTTAGAAAAATAGTGTTACAGTCTTTAGAATAGTCTTAGATGTCGTTTGCCCAACTATTTTGCAAAAAAGAAACATTTTTTTTTTTTTTGTAACATGGTCTTATAGTTGACAATATTCTACTCCGTATTGTTAAAACACTGACGAATATAGGCCTCGCCGATGAAAATTTAAAAACATTTCACGTTTCACAATAGGAAACCCTCGGTGCGCGAGTCCGACTCGCTCTTCACCGGTTTTTTTTTCGATACGGTACCTTGTCGGATGGTTACGAATATCTATACAGGTAGTAATTATAAAGCGTTTATAAATGTCAAGTTTTTTTTTAAATAAGAGAGAAAGTCTATCAATCATTAAATGTCATTGGCTGTAGCCTAAATTAAATTGCAATGGCCGACACACTCACTATCGGTCACATTAATTATTAAACCTAGGTTACATTTTGACAGGTCAAGAATATTCATTAGTTATATTGTCGAGATAACAGCTGCAAAAGTGACAATCACTTTCAAGTACTGTAGAGGCTTTAAGGCTCCTTCAAACAGACGCGACACGACACGCGACACAAAAGCCGGTGCTTTTGTGTCGCGTGTCGTGTCGTGCAACGAGCGGTGCCTTTGTGTCGCGCGCGATTATATCGCGTGTCGCGCCTGTTTGTAGGAGCCTTTAGCCTGCATGCAACCTCCGTGAGTATTTTAAAGTTGCTGGCATAATATTGAACCTTACATATGAAATTGGCGTTTTCATCTGGCCACTGTCATCTCAAATATTTGGCATTTGGTTAGGAATTCAAAATTCAAATTATTTTAGCACCGAGGGTTCCGTACCATCATGTTTTTAATTTTTCATCGGCGAGGCCTATATTCGTCAGAGAATTTTAACACTGTGCACTGGGTTGCAGAATATTGCAGTTTTATGTCAGCGCGATCTCTTGACCGATATTGGAACTAATGTAACTTTTGTTGATGATTTCTGAAAAAGCGTGCTATTTAGAGACTTCGTTTTATTTTTCCTGTAATCTGTACATAAACTTCTATCACATAGAATAATTTCAGATTAATTTTCTCTTTGCAAACTTCGGAGAGAAGGGCGGGAACGGTATTTTTTGCCCGGAGCGGCTAAATAGCTACAAAGCACCGCTGCTCTCGACTACAATACCACCTACTAGACCGCAATACCGCCGACGACGTTCTGTAATCACTAGCACATAACCTAACCTTATTCTAATAGCCCAAAAAATATTATAATATGACATGAACAAGGAAATAATGCCACTATATCTATAATTATATTTTTTAAATTCCGCATTGTTCTACAAGTTTCAATTTGCATAGGTAACAAATTGTTTCGCTTTGCCCCCGGGCACAGATTGAGGTTACACTGATTGAGGCTATTACATATCATTTGCCAATTAAAAATAATAGTTTTTCGCTATTTTGAGGGGCTCGTGGCTAAATTATTAATAGCCGCACGAGTCGGTCGAAGGTGAAGCTATGCTTGCCGGTCAGCGGGATTGTCCGAAAGGGTTACCGCTGGCCCGGAACATAAAGGGCTAAGGAAGGAACACGGGTGGGTTTTAGTCAGTAAGAGTCTGACACTCCCTTCTGCTCCACCCAGAGCGGGAGGGGTCATTTGATGATTTCCAATCAACAAAAAAAAAAAAGCTATACCTACTTGCCGCAGTCAGTTCCTGAATAAGTGAACATCCATTACGTATCGAAAAATCAGCTGTTCCCTACATTTATAAACGCGTGTGCGCATAATAAATGTGGAGGAGTAGCGCTGAGTACGACTGCTCGGGATATCAACCAAGTGCGGAGTTTTTTTAATTAACGCTAATTAATAAACTGCACTCGTTAAAATATTGAGAAAGAATATGTCTGCATGCTTGGATGATTTCTATAAATTGTCGGAGGAAAGAATTACGACACTGTACAGTACACACATACCCTGCAATTTACTTACAATCAAGATCTCTGATTGGTTGAAAATAGTTACAGTTCAATAAATTGTGCTTAGGAGAAATACTTTGCTGGTCCTCTAAAAACCTAATTGACCTCTTTTTAATTGATTAATGAACGTATTAAAATGTTTTGGGTTTCTAATGATGCACACTTTTAAGGGTTTTGTATCCAAAGGGTGCCAACGGAACCCTATCACTAAGGGGCCATTCAAGTATTACGTAAGCATTACAGGGGCGGGGGGGTCTTTGCTTTGCTTACTTTTGATGACATGGGGATGGGGGGGTCTGGATGGTGATTACGTGAGCAGTTTTTTTTTTTTTTACTTTTTCGGATTTTCTACAAAATTGGGTCAATTTTGGCTTGAACACTTCATTAAGGCAACCCTACTTGTCTATGCTTGAAAATGAAATGCATATAACTGCTGCTCATGAATCGATAAATAAACCAGAACACATTGAAAAATGCATACTTACAGTACCAATGTTTACGTAAGCATGCCCCCATGCTTGGGGGTAAGCGCTTTGCTTACTTTTGCTGACGAGGGGGAGGGGGGGTCAATAATTGCAAAAAATCTGCTTACGTAATTCTTGAATGGCCCCTATGAGCGGTTTCGCACTACATCCGATCCGAATCCGAGAAATGCGGGTCCGAAGTGACCATAGTCCAATTTGTATGAGGGGTTGCGCCGCACTAGATCCGAACTCTATCCGTCCGAATTTAGAACATTCCCCATTTGGATTGAAGTCTACGGATCGGATGCGCTTTTCGTTCGTCCGTCCGTCCGTCTGTCTGAAAGTGGGTTGCATCTCTTGAATCGTAATAGAATAGCGGAGTAATAGACAGACTACACGGATAGACAGTTGAAATTTTCACAGAGGGTGTATTTCTATATGTAAATATTTGTTACGGCCGCGAGTCATATTTAGATCACCATACAATCTGATACTGACCTGCAAATTGCAAAAACGTAGGAAAACTTTGAATTCCACAGGGGGGCTTACAAGACCTAAAGCGCGGTCACTGTCGGGCTGCATAAAAAAGAAAGAGAAGCGTGATAACACAACGCTGGTAATTTATTGCAAAATATGAAGCAATTATTTAATTACAAAAACTCTATTGTTTGTTTGGACAAAAAAATTAAAAAAACTACTTAGTATTTTAGTATGTTGCTTGTAGAATAATCTGACAAAAAATCAGAATGATTGAATGTATATACAGGGTTATTTGTAAAACACCAGCAACCTCTTAAGAGGTCATTGTACTCATCATTATGAACAACTTTTACTATAGGACCAAACCTGAAATCGCGAAAAAAAAATCAGCTGTTCCCTACATTTATGTTCTTATAACTCGTCAAAATGTAGGGAACAGCTGATTTTTTTTTCGCGATTTCAGGTTTGGTCCCATAGTAAAAGTTGTTCATAATGATGAGTACAATGACCTCTTAAGAGGTTGCTGGTGTTTTACAAATAACCCTGTATAAGTATGGTTTTTATTATAAAAAGAAAGTTTTTAGAGGTTTCTTCATGATTTTTTCTATCGTATCAAATTAGTTGTATTATGTTTTTAACACACTATATATCTAGATATCCTGAAGAATATCATATATTTTTCTGATTTTGTTTACTGTAGTCGATCATATAGGTACTTTTATTGTTTCTTAAACTTGCGTTTTTTGCGTTTAGGCCCTGAACCCCATATTGAAAAAAAAAAAACAATTGACACAAGCGAGATCCAACGAACTTTTCAACTTAGTAACTAGGAGAAATGGTGTTGTGCAAGTTGATATCTGCACGTTGTGCAAACAACTTGCACAATCTGTCGAATAAAATTCAACTTGCGAAAGTAATTACTTAGTGGATTTTATCAACATGCAAATAATTATTGTCCAATAAATACTAGTATAATAAATAACATTATTTATTTCCTAATTTGCTTTTCTATACTTAATGCAATGTTTTGCATAATTAAGTATTAGGTTCTGTGTCTAATTGCAATCAATTAAAATGCAAATACTGTCATTATTGCATAGTTTTCAGATAAATATTTGTATGGGGTCAAAATAATTTATATTCACTAGTTTTACATTTAATGGCCATACTTATGACGACCCAGAATTACGACCAGTTCAAGAAAAACAAGTATACTAATTATAACTTAACTATATCTTTGTCCTAATAAAAATTATGATTCTTATTTAAATTACCTATAATTATTTGGTCACAGTTATATTTAGACATCATTTTAAGTTGTTTTGACTGTCAAGACTAAAATTTGAGATGGAACATGAAGGGAAGTCAGAAGCCCGAAAGTCTGACAATCGGTCTTACCGCGTGGTATCGCGTGTTACCCAGTAAATGGGTTGTGGAGGTCTGATAGGCAGTCACTTCGTGTAAAATACTGGTATTCAGCTTCATCCGATTAGACTGGAAGCCGACCCCAACATAGTTGGGAAAAGGCAGGCAGATGATGGGCATGAAGGGCAGACCTAAACTTTTTTTTTTTGCTAGTTAATTGCACTCACAGATTTTGGACATGGCACAGGGTGACCGCCACTGGCGCCCGCATGCTGGAGATCCCCGGTGCTACAAGTGGCCCCACCGCTGACGCCCTAGCTGAGAAGCTAAGGGCGTCCCTCGCGGACGAAGCTCGGATCACCAGGCCCGTCAAGTGCGCAGACATGCGCATACTGGGCCTGGATGACTCCGTGACGGAGGGAGATGTGGTGGCCGCCGTTGTCAGGACGGGCGGGTGTCTGGCCGACCAGGTGAAGGCGGGCACCTTACGTCCTGACTACACGGGCATGCGAACCATAACGGTAAGCTGCCCCGTGACGGCGGCCAGAACCATCACGGAGGGCCGAAGGCTCCTGGTGGGCTGGGTCTCAGCGCAGGTCAAACTCCTGGACCCCAAGCCTCTGAGGTGCTACCGATGCCATGTGGGGCACCACGTTGGCATCCAGTGCACCTCCGAGGTGGACCGCAGCACACTGTGCTTCCGCTGCGGTCAGCCCGGACACAAGGCCGGCTCGTGCAACGCCGCGCCGCACTGCATCACATGTGCGGCTGCTGGCAAGCCGGCCGATCACCGGGCGGGGAGCAAGTCCTGCGCTCCACCCGCCGGAACCAGGAGGAAAGGCAGGCCCTCCGCCGCCGTTGCCACTCCCACCGTCGCCGCCGCCGCCGCCGCCGCCACCGCCGCCGCCGCTGCCGCCGCCACAACCGCCGCCACCGCAGTCGCCGTTGCCGCCGCCACTACCGCCGCCACCGCCGCCGCTGCCGTAGTGGAGCCCTCGCAGGGGGCCCGGGAGGGGGCTGAAATGGAGGACTAATGGCTCCATTGCGCCTCCTCCAGGCGAACATCAACCACTGCGCCTGCGCTCAGGACCTGTTGCTCCAGAGCGTGGCGCAGTGGTCGATCAACATCGCCGTGGTCGCTGAGCCGTACTTTGTCCCGCCCAGGGATGACTGGGTGGAGGACCTGAGCGGCTCAGTGGCCATAGTTTCGTCGGTCGCCGCCGGCACCCCGTCCCTGGAATGCGTCACGAAGGGACAGGGGTGTGTAGCAGCACGGTTCGGAGAGGTTGTAGTCGTGGGAGTGTACTTCTCTCCGAGCCGAACTCTCGCCGAGTTCCACAACTCTTTAACAGAGTTGAGTGTCGTCGTCGCCGGAAGCCATCCCTTCCCCGTGCTAGTGCTCGGGGACTTCAATGCCAAGAATTTGGCCTGGGGTTCCCGTTGCACGGATGTGCGGGGCAGGATGGTGGAGGACTGGGCTCTGGAAACAGGCCTGGTCGTCCTAAATCGGGGTTCTGTTCCCACGTGTGTGCGGATGCGGGGTGAGTCAGTGGTGGACATCTCGTTCGCCAGCCCCGCTCTGTCACAGCGTGTCATTGACTGGCGCGTCATGGAGGAGGTGGAGACCTACTCCGATCACCGGTATATCCGGTTCGACGTCTCCGCCCAGACCTCTAGCGCGCTGGTCCAACAGGCCCCGAGTGGTCCGCGGTGGGCGCTGAAGCAGCTGGACCGGGAGCTCCTCCTGGAAGCCTCGATCGTGCAGGCCTGGGTGTCATCACCGGACAGGCCTGCCGATATCGACGAGGAGGCGGAGTGGTTCCGGGAGGCCATGTCCGAGATTTGCGACGTGGCAATGCCCCGAGTCCGGCCAGGACGCGCCCGACGTCAGGTGTACTGGTGGTCGCAGGAGCTGGATGCGCTACGCAAGGCGTGCGTCGATGCGCGACACCGGTACACCAGGCACCGCAGGCTCCGCATTCGTCCTCCGGATGCGGAAGCCACGGAGGCGGAGCTGTACGAGGGGTACAGAGCAGCGAAGACCGCCCTCCAAGAGGCTGTCCAGCGGGCCAAGGATATGGCCCGCGAGGAGATGCTGGAGACTCTGAACAGAGATCCGTGGGGGCGCCCTTATAAAATGGTGCGGAATAAACTCCGCACCTGGGCCCCCCCGCTGACGCAGAGTCTCCGCCCCCAGCTGGTGGAGGAGGTGGTGAGCGCTCTGTTCCCTTCACGGGGGGTGCACACCCCCCCGCCCATGGCTCCGCCAATTGCGGTGCCCGAAGCGGACCACGCGGACGACGACGACGACATCCCTGAAGTGACCGGGGTAGAACTGAGAGCGGCGGTAGGAAGGCTGAAGGCCAAAAATACCGCCCCAGGACTCGACGGCTTGCCGGGTAAAGCCTGGGTCCTGGCCTCGAGGGCTCTCGGGCCTCGACTGGAGGCGCTCTTAAGCGCATGTTTGGAGAGAGGCCAGTTTCCACTCCGTTGGAAGACGGGGAAGCTGGTCCTCATTCGGAAGCCAGGGCGCCCTGCGGACTCTCCGTCCGCATACCGGCCCATCGTGCTGCTCGACGAGGTCGGCAAGCTCTTTGAGAGAGTGATTGTGGGCCGCCTCGTCGGGCACCTGGTGAGGACGGGGCCGGATCTTGCGGACAGCCAGTTTGGTTTCCGCAAGGGGCGCTCGACGGTGGACGCCATCATGCGCGTGAGAGCCCTCACGACGGGGGACGCGGTGTCCCAGGGTGGGGTCGTCGTGGCGGTGTCACTCGACATCGCCAACGCGTTCAACACCCTGCCCTGGAGCTGCATTGTGGAGGCACTCCGGTATCACCGGGTGCCGCCCTACCTCCGTCGAATAGTCGGGGCGTATCTGACGGACAGAGCCGTCAGCTACCCCGGTCGCGATGGGGAGTGGAACCGGCGAGAGATGTCGTGCGGTGTCCCGCAGGGATCGGTCGTGGGGCCGTTCCTGTGGGACATCGGCTACGACTGGGTGCTGCGGGCCGACCTCCCTGAGGGCGTCAGTGTGGTTTGCTACGCTGACGACACGCTGGTCCTGGCGCAGGGGAGGTCGCATCAGGCGGCGGCCGACGCGATGACACGCGGGGTTGCGATAGTCGTGGAGAGGATCCGGCAGTTGGGTCTCGAGGTGGCATTGCACAAGTCCGAGGCCATGTCGTTTCATGGGCCCCGGAACGCGCCACCATCGGGATCCCAACTAACGGTAGGAGGGGTTCACATCGGCGTTGAGACAACGATGAGGTACCTGGGTCTCGTCCTCGACAGCCGGTGGAACTTCGTCGAGCATTTCCGACGTTTGGCCCCCAAACTGGAACGGGCCGGGGCCGCCTTCAAGCGGCTCTTGCCCAACCTGAGGGGGCCAAACGCCTCCTGCCGGAGGCTTTACGCGGGGGTCGTGCGGTCCATGGCCCTATACGGGGCCCCGGTGTGGGCGCGTTCACTGCGGCGGCGAGCCGCCCACTACCTGAACGCGCCCCAGAAGGTGGTAGCCATAAGGCTTATCCGGGGCTACCGCACGATCTCTGGCGAGGCGGCAAGCCTCATTGCCGGACTGCCGCCATGGGATCTGGAGGCGATAGTCCTCGCGCGCGTCTATGAGTGGCGCGCGGAGGCACTAAGCCGGGGGGAAGTTCCGCTTCCGCGGCAAATCGCTGCGGAGCGGACTGAGCTCCGGCGCGATCTCATGGCGACATGGAAGGAACGACTGTCGCAACCCAGCGCAGGGCACGCCGCGATAGCGGCGATAAGACCCCTCTTTGAGGAGTGGCTAGGGAGGCGCCACGGCGCCCTCACCTACCGCCTGACGCAGGTCCTCACCGGACACGGAAGTTTCGGGAGGTTCCTGCACATCATCAGGCGGGAGGAAACGCCCGGGTGTCACCATTGCCAGGATCGCCCAGAGGACACGGTGGAGCACACGGTGGAGGTCTGCCCCGCTTGGGCGGAGCACCGCCGTGTCCTCGTAGAGGCGATCGGCAGCGGCGGCGACCTCTCGCGCCCGGCCCTGGTGCAAGCCATGGTCCGGGGCGAGAGGGAGTGGGAGGCAGTCACCTCCTTCTGCGAAGCAGTCATGCTAGCGAAGGAGGTGGCGGGACGGCTCAGGGAGAGAGCCTCCCGTCCCAGCCGCCGCGGGAGACGCTCCGGGCGTCGGGAGCCGCGCGACGACTCCCGGCCACCGTAGGCGCGGGCCTGCGGGCGGAGAGTAATGGGTAGCTCACCGACCGATCAGGACCAGGCCCGTGCCGGACGGCGCGTACGTGTTCCACGCGCGCCTCAAAGAGATGTCAGCATCGAGGAGGGGCCCCATAGGGCCGAAGCCTGCCGGGTCAGCGGGATTGTCCGAAAGGGTTACCGCTGGCCCGGAACATAAAGGGCTAAGGAAGGAACACGGGTGGGTTTTAGTCAGTAAGAGTCTGACACTCCCTTCCGCTCCACCCAGAGCGGGAGGGGTCATTTGATGATTTCCCATCCGCAAAAAAAAAAAGATTTTGGACATGTAGAAAATTTTGGATATTTTGATAAATGCAAGAGCGGAGTGTCTTATCACAAGTATTTAGGAGACTCTCAATCAGATAATGTAGCGCAAATATTATGTCAATTGTTTTTTTTAACGGCATTCATATTTTTTTGTTCTCACTCAAAATATTAGTTTTTTATTGCAGTCCGACTGCATTTTTTACAGGTGTAATGCCACGCGGTATTTTTGCATTTATTTAATAAAACGCATAGCTATAAATTTTGCGTGTTAAAAACATTATTTCGCGCATACAACGAAAGGTGTTAACCTAGGCATAAAAATACCAAGTTTTTTATATAAAAATAATCATTCAAAATGTAAACTCATATGAATACATTCGCAAGAAGTTGGTAGAATCAACAAAGAGTTAATTACAATATACAAGCAAACACTAAAATATATATAGGTACACCCCCTTACTAATAAACGTTGTATAGCGTCTGTATAGTTACACAACGCTTTGTCTTCTTCTTTCGAAAGTCAAATTACTGACGACTGAAAGAGAGCAATCGGTGTGTAACTATTCATCTGATATAATACGTTTGTTAGTAAGGGGGATTATGTACAAGTATATCACAAAAAAACCAGGCAAGATCGAGTCGGACTCGCGCACCGAGGGTTTCGTACCTTCACATATTTTTAAATTTTCACCGGCGAGCTACTTACTAGATCTCGTTCAAACCAATTTTCGGTGGAATTTTGCACTCTTTTTTACTTTTTGCTCGGCTCTTAAGGGTCATAGCGTGATATTAAATAGCCTATAGCCTTCCTCAAGAATTGGGCTATCAAATGTAACAATATTTCATCAAATCCGACTGGTAGTTCCAGAGCTTAGTGCGATCAAACAAACAAAAAACAAACGCTTTATTATTAGTACCTATAGATAAAGATAGGCAGACGATAAATAGATATTTATTTATAGATATGATCAAAAGGTTCCATAATACACACATTAATTAATAATAAGCTACGTTAAAACTTGATAGTTATTTTTGGGATTCATAAATGTCATCCATACTAATATTATAAATTCGAAAGTAACTCTGTCTGTCTGTATGTTACCCTTTCACGCCTAAACCACAGAACGAATTTCGATAAAATTTGGCAGAGAGATAGATTGCATCCCGAGGAAGGACATAGGATAGTTTCTATCGACATACCTTGCGGGCGAAGCCGTGGGCGGAAGCTAATCTACATATTTAAAAGTATAATTATTTGGCCGTTCGTTACGGGTCGTCAGAAGCCCGAAAGTCTGACAACCAGTCTTACCAGGGGGTATCGTATTACCCAGTAACTGGGTTGTGGGGGTCAGATAGGCAGGGGCTCCATGTAAAATACTGGTATTCAGCTGCATCCGGTTAGACTGGAAGCCGACCCAAACGTAGTTGGGAACAGGCTAGCCAGATGATGAACGGTCCGTAAATTATAAGAATTGGCCATAAAGGGCTGTGATCGTGGATATAGTCGTCTACAGAATGACGTCAAATACTCAAAAAAAATATTTTAAACTAGCTTTCGCCCGCGACTTCATCCGCGTGAAATTTCACCCTCCCCCCAGTCACCCTCTTAGGGGTGGAATTTCGAAAAACCCTTTCTTAGTGGATTTCTTCACAAAGAACACACCCTCCAAATTTCATGTCTCTAGGACCATCGGTTTAGGCTGTGCGTTGATATACTTATCAGATAGGCAATTCCGGTACTTTTACAAACGATCGCATTCTAATCAAGTGTAGAGCAGTGGTAGCCAAGTGGTAACGGCCGCGACTTACGAGTTGTAGGTCGTAGGTTCGAACCCAGACAGGCGCTTTACTTTGTGTAAATTATTTCATCACCACTGCTCTCAAAACGGTGAAGGAAAACATCGTGAGGAAACCGGCATGTCCTAGAACCAAAAATTCGAAGACATGTGACATCTGCCAATCCGCACTGGGCCCGCGTGGTGGATTACGGCCCACTCCCTCTCACCGAGAGGAGGCCTGTGTCCCAGCAGTGGGAACATTTAGGCTGATTATGGTATGGTATGGCATTCTAATCTGTCTCAATTTGTCAAAAATACCTTTAATTTTCCTACATTTTTGACAAGTTTTTGACATTGATTGTCGTTGAGATCGCGACCAGATTTTTAACGTTTTTAGGTTTTCGTACCCAAAGGGTTAAAATTGGACCCTATTACTAGGACTTCACTGTCTGTCCGTCTGTCTGTCACCAGGCTGTATCTCAAGAACCGCGATAACTAGACAGTTGAAATTTTCACAAATTGTGTATTTCTGTTGCCGCTATAACAACAAATAGTAAAAATAAAATAAATATTTAAGGGGGGCTCACATACAACAAACGTGTTTTTTTCGGCGTTTTTGCCTTGTGGTACGGAACCCTTCGTGTGCGAGTCCGACTCGCACTTGGCCAGTTTTTATTTATTTATTTCTGTCTCAATCTATCAAAAATACCTATAATTTTTCTACATTTTTGACAAATTTTTGACATTGATTGTCGTTGAGATCGCGACTAGATTTTGAAAGTTTTTATTTATTTATTTATATTATATGTACCTACAGACGCCAGCATGTCAAGCTACCCGAAACTGTCAAATTTTCCCAATCAACCTTGTACCTTATGCTTTAGCGATAAAGTTGAAAATCTATTAAATAAATTTGACAGATTGTAGTAGCTTGATGTGCCGTCTGTATGTACACCAGAAAATACATAACAAAAATACAATTATCACTACAAAACACAGACCTTATCCGGCCTTATCGCTTTCTGCGATCTCTTCCAGGCAACCTTTTTAATTACGGGAATTGGCATTCAAATTATAACCGAAAAGTCCTTTATTCTAAAAAACTAAAACCACCTTAAAATCCAAAAAAAGAAACTCACCAGTGCTCCCTATTCTCGGAAGTCGGAAACTCGGAACTCGAAAGTCGGAAGTTCGAAACTCGGAAAACTGGAGCACAACACTACACTTCACTAGGTACTATTGTATTACAACATTACCTATCGTGGCAAACGCGGCGCGCGCCTACTTCGACTGGGGCAAAATATCTAGCCTTGTGGCTTATATAGCGGAGTTAAGATGGTGGTGTAGTGAAAGATGTGCTAATATAAAATATAGTAGCATTTGTGTGTGGGTGTGCGTGCTAACTCACCCCACTCTTAAGGGGCTAACAGGCCCTAAACACAAAAAACGCAAGTTTTAGAAACAATAAAAGTATAATTATTATGATCGACTACTTACAGTAAACAAAATCAGAAAAATATATGATATTTTTCAGGATATATGCTAGATTGATAGTATGTTGAACATAATACCTTCAACTAATTTGATACGATAGAAAAAAATCATGAAGATACCTCTAAAAACTTTCTTTTTACAATAAAAGCCATACTAATATACATAAAATCATTCTGATTTTTTGTCAGATTATTCTACAAGCAATATTATACTAAAATACTAGTGTTTTAATTTTTTAGTCCAAACAATAGATTTTTTGTAATTAAACAATTGCTTCATATTTTGCAATAAATTACCAGTGTTGTGCGCGCTTCTCTTTCTTTTCTATGCAGTCCGACAGTGACCGCGCTTTAGGTCATGTAAGCCCCTTAAGAAAGATGTTAAAGTCAGTTTTATAACCCAAGGGGGAATAAAGAAATTGAATTGAAATTGATTGTTGGGGCCCGCTGCTAAATAATAACAGCCGCACAGGTCGATCGATCAGGTTAAGCTACGCTTGCCGCGGTTGGTCTGTGCAAGGGTGACCATCTTTAAATACCGAGACCCCTCCGTGCCTCGGAAAGCACGTTAAGCCGTTGGTCCCGGCTGTCATTCGTGGATCTTTGACAGTCGTTACGGGGAGTCAGAAGCCCGAAAGTTTGACAACCGGTCTTACCAAAAGGGGCATCTTTTACCCAGTAACTGGGTTGTGGAGGTCAGATAGGCAGTCGCTCCTTGTAAAATACTGGTATTCAGCTGGATCCGGTTAGACTGGATCCGACCCCAACGTAGTTGGGAAAAGGCTAGGCAGATGATGATGTAAAGAAATGGAAACATTTGCCATTCAAATGTAGCTATGATTAAAGTGTCTTATGGATTAGCATAATAACATAGTTATTATCCATACTAATATTATAAATTCGAAAATAACTCTGTCTGTCTGTATGTTACCTTTTCACGCCTAAACCACTGAACGGATTTCGATAAAATTTGGCAGAGAGATAGATTGCATTCCGGAGAAGGACATAGGATAGTTTTTATCGACATACCTCGCGGGCGAAGCCGCCGGCGGAAGCTAATAAGCCTATAATTTTTTGGTCGACTGTGTCCCAGCAGTGGACACAGCCCTCCTCTATTCTTGAGGAAGTGGGCTACAATCTACCACGCGAACACAGTGCGGTACATGTCACATTTCTTCGAATTTTTGGTTCTAGGACATAACGGTTTCCTCACGATGTGATCCTTCTCCATTTTGAGAGCATAATCAGCCTATACTGTTCCCACTGCTGGGACGCAGACCTTCTCTCGGTGAGAGGGAGTGAGCCGTAATCCACCACGCGGGCCCAGTGCGGGTTGGTGGAAGTCGCATGTCTTTTTGGATTAGATATAGACAATATGTTATTGAGCTCGAAAGCACAATCTTGACAATGATACCCAATGACAACTTGACATGAAAAACTTTCTATACTTAATTAAATGTCGCGTTTTTGCTTAGCAATAGGGTTCATATTACCCTTTCCCTTTCTGTTTTATCATTATAACTTGGTCTTTATCTCCTAGTGTTTACCAAATTCAGGGGGCCTATAAAGTCCACTTTGGCAGGATCATAAAAGGTATCTTAATCATAACAGAATCATAACTGAAAAATCCTTCATCAATAGGATTTGATACGATTAACTTAACAGTTAACTGTCCATTATGATTCATAATGTTATCCTTTTATGATTCTGCCAAAGTGGCCTTTTTAGGCCTTTTTAGGTTATCTTTTATCTGTGGAATAAATTGACGTCTTACAGTTCTAGTATGGAAAAACTGTCAAAAATTCAAAATTAATTCTCAGGATAAGACATTATATTCTAGGTATAAAAGTTTGGTGAAATTCGCCTTCGGTCAGATAGGAAATTTCGACTCTAGGTAGAAGCTATTTTTGGGGTTCCATACCTAAAGGCTAATAACGGGACCCTATTACTAAGACTCCACTGGCCGTCCGTCCGTCTGTCACCCAGGCTGTATCTCATGAACCGTGGCAGCTAGACAGTTGAAATTATCACAAATTATGCATTTCTCGCTATAAAAACAAAGACTAAAAACAGAATAAAATAAATATTTAAGGGGGCCTCCCATACAACAAGCGTGTTTTTTTTTGGGGTACCTACGGAACCCTTCGTGTACGAGTCCGACTCGCACTTGGCCAGTTTTTTTTTTATATGTCGCGTAAAAGTGATGTCGGTATCCTATTTACAGAATCAACAATTTCATTTCTATAGCAAAAAATATTCCTTGTCTACGCAAAGCGATATTACATTTTAAATTATCGTTTTCACTACAACAAAGCCTTTGCAAACCATTGAAGGCTTTATGCACTCAAGCCAACCAACCCAAGATGACCTCCGCTCACAATTATAATACGAAGAATCAGAGGTCAGACTATAGTAGTTTTTGTTTTGATACAGTTCCTACACTCAACTAAATCGTGACGTCATTTTTGACGCGAATTAAAACAAAGAAATTTACTTGTTTACGTTTTTTTAAAGGGTAGACCTATTTGAAAGGGCCTTTTTATTATTTTAACTAAGGTGGTCACTTGCCCTGCAGTGGGACATCACAGGCTAATAATAATAATAAATAATGGCTCTCGTTGGGAAGGTGGATCAAGGGCTTGATCCAGAAAGCGGTACTTCTGGACACGGCCCACATTGTTAGAAGGTTCCTCTCTCTGGAGCCCTGACCACCGGTAGCTTGGACCCTGTTCCCGATACCGGTGGGCTACTATTTTTTATATTTTTAAATGTTTTTATACTAATATTTAAAAATAAAATTTAAAAGGAAATAATAAGGTGGTCACAGTCGAAAGTCAGTTAAGTATTAAAATTAAGCTGAGAATCAGCAGTTTTTGAACGTCAAAATTACATGTCCTAAGACATTCCCCCAAAACGCCTGCCTTTCACCACTTCCTAGTGGTAGCTGGGACCAAGAAGTGGCGCAACAAACTCCCCCGCAGCACAGGCCACTTTGGCCGAATCTTAGAAGAATAACATTATGAATCATAATCGACAGTTAACTGTTATTTAATTTTGTCTGTGCTAAAATACCAATCAATCCAATCCAAATCCAATCCAAATCTCTTTGATTGACCTACGTAGTGCAGCGAAAAAAAGAAATACACGTACTGTCTTCGCCATATTATGATTCATAATGTTATCCTTTCAGTCAGTCAGGACTTTGAAGATACTTTTATATTTTTTATATTTTTATACTAGATACTTTTCCGGGATAAAAAGTACCCAGTGCGGTGCCCAGGATATTAAAGAATAATTATACCAAGTTTCATCGTAATCGAACCGGTAGTTTTTGCGTGATGCTTGAACAAACAGACAGAAAGACAGACAAAAAAAATTTTAATCACATTTTTGGGTTCGGTGTCGGTCTAGTAACACCCCCTGCCATTTATTTTTTTGATATTTTCAATGTACAGAATTTTCACTTCTACAGATTTATTATAAGTATAGATTTTGTTAATTTTGTATTTTGTGTTTTACGAACTGTGTCCAAATAAACTTTTTTCTTTCATTCTTTTATGATTCGGCCAAAGTGGTATGTTCACTGTCCCTTTTTTTTTTTTTTTTGCGGATGTGAAATCATCAAATGACCCCTCCCGCTCTGGGTGGAGCGGAAGGGAGTGTCAGACTCTTACTGACTAAAACCCACCCGTGTTCCTTCCTTAGCCCTTTATGTTCCGGGCCAGCGGTAACCCTTTCGGACAATTCCGCTGACCCGGCAGGCTTCGACCCTATGGGGCCCCTCCTCGATGCTGACATCTCTTTGAGGCGCGCGTGGAACACGTACGCGCCGTCCGGCACGGGCCTGGTCCTGATCGGACGGTGAGCTACTCATTACTCTCCGCCCGCAGGCCCGCGCCTACGGTGGCCGGGAGTCGTCGCGCGGCTCCCGACGCCCGGAGCGTCTCCCACGGCGGCTGGGACGGGAGGCTCTCTCCCTGAGCCGTCCCGCCACCTCCTTCGCTAGCATGACTGCTTCGCAGAAGGAGGTGACTGCCTCCCACTCCCTCTCGCCCCGGACCATGGCTTGTACCAGGGCCGGGCGCGAGAGGTCGCCGCCGCTGCCGATCGCCTCTACGAGGACACGGCGGTGCTCCGCCTAAGCGCGGGGCAGACCTCCACCGTGTGCTCCACCGTGTCCTCTGGGCGATTTCACTGTCCCCCTCAGCCCTGATGAGTATAATTTGATATTATATTAGACATCCCGACTTCCATAGGTAAGTGAGGTTTTTACGTGTTGCCTTTTTACCCGACAGCAGCGAGCTCGAAAAGTAGGGTAATGTGTTATAACGTACTAGCTGACCCGGCGAACTTCGTACCGCCTCAAGCCTTGTACGGACTAACCGTTCCCAGTAAGCGCAGTTGGTTACGCGACCAAAATGAGATTGATCATTCAAACTATCGTTCCTGTGTTCTCGTTTTAGTCGCGTAACCGCGTAAAAAACCGCGTAAGCGTAAGCTGAACGAACATTACATCAACTCGAATAGCGCGTTGATCAAATTTCGCGGAAAAAAAATCAGCTGCCGGCATTGACATATTATATTACTAGCGTAAGGACCGGGCTAACCGCGCGACTAAATGGCACCAGCGCGCTGGCCCTAAAATGACGGTTTTAGGGCCAACGCGACTCAGTTGACACTTGGTGCGCGCGAAGGATTTATGACAGATGGCGTTACTTTCGCTTGTATGAAGAACGTCTATGTAAAATGTTCAGATGGGCGTATCCTTACTTTTGAAATCATTGACTGCCGGTCGATTCTGTAAAAATCTCAACGTGAAAACTTAGGTGAAGTGAGTTTGTTTTTGCTAGGAATTGACACTATTGACAGCTCACTCCACGCTCACTTCACCTAAGTTTTCACGGTGAGATTTTTACAGAATAGCACTAACACCGCTGTTCCCTACATTTTGACGAGTTATACGAACATAAATGTAGGGAACAGCTGATTTTTTTTCGCGATTTCAGGTTTGGTCCCATAGTGAAAGTTGTTCATAATGATAAGTACAATGACCTCTTAAGAGGTGGTTAATGTTTTATAATATAATTATAATAAAAATTTAATAATATACTTAAATATAATAAAAATTAAATAATATACTTAAATATAATAAAAATTAAATAATATACTTAAATATAATAAAAATAATATAATTTTTTAATTCATACAAACATTTTTATTTATAAGTAGGTAATATGATAATATTTATTCTATGCTAATATTTAAAATAATAATTAGTAATATTATATAGTAGGAATAGTAGGTTTAGGTATTAGTTATAATTTGCTTACTTATTATTTTTTAATTTATTATCTTTCATTTAATTTTTTGGAGAAAATGTTGTAACTAAAAGTGACTGTTAACGGTTTCATTAATTAAAAAGTCACATGCTATTTGGCAGGTTTTGAACCTGCACCTTCGCTTACCAAAGTGGACTTCCTTGATCTAAAACCACAGTTAGCAAATAGATTTGTAATCGTCATTTTGAGTTGCAGTAACGATTACAATATCAATCAACCAATCTATCAATCCTTTTCCCGTCTATGTTGCGGTCGGCTTCCGGTCTAACCGGATGCAGATGAATGACCATTTCTTAAAAAGTTATACAGGGATATTGGTAAAATATTAACAACCTCTTAGGAGGTCATTGTACTCATCATTATGAACAACTTTTACTATGGGACCAAGGCTGAAATCGCGAAAAAAAACAGCTGTTCCCTACATTTAAGTTCGTATAACTCGTCAAAATGTTGGAAACAGCTGATTTTTTTTCTTGCGATTTTTGGTTTAAAAACTAAAATACAGATCCAATGACACCGACTGCGACTTCCGAAATTAAAGTTATTTTTCACTTCAGTAGCTCAAACATGTAGGTTTTGCTGCCTGAAATCAGTGAGCAAAATGCGATTTTGCTCACTGAGTGAGACAAAGTAACTTTTTAATATTTTTTTTTTCTGAAAGCCGCGAATATCTAATTCAGCCTTGGGTTAATCATACAATTCGAAACATTCACACTCTATCTCTTTCCCGCCATTAAAAAGAGAGACCAGCCCTTTCGAAGTTCCGATTTTGAATTCGACCTCAAAGACAAACACGTTCGGAATTTCGTACTAACTAAAGAAATATTGCAAAAAGATAATTATGTCTTTTAAATGTAATTTATTGAATTTTTAACTTATTGTTGTATTTAAACGAAAATAAGTATTTACTGCAAATAAAACTGATATTTAACCTGTAAATATTTATTTCTTGTTTCAATAATGTTACGTAATATATTTTGAATAATAAAATATCATGGGTGCTATTTCCGAACACGCCTTACAAAGTGTTCTCGCTGCTGAAGTGAAAAGTTATGTGTGTTACACGAGAGCAAAGTTTTTTGCATCTCGTGCCTTTGAATCCCTCGCCACACTCAGGATTCAAAATCAGCACTCGCAGCAAAAAACGACTTTGCTCTCTTGTTGCACAAATAACTATTTCACTTTTTAGAGATTTTTTGGAAGTCGGTTTTTTTTTGTTAAAAAGTTTTTGACTGACTAGTTTTGTCAAGATTCATTGACTAATCTAACAACTGACTGCTTATTTTACAAAAAAATAACTTCCTGTGTTTTTTGTCTAGATCTTGCTTAAAATCTAGGTGACCAACTGTTAGCTCTTTTTAATCTTGCAATGTCATCTGGGTTTTCTTGTTAATATAGGTACATAAATGAATAATAATGAATACTTATACTTAGAAAAGAGGGGCTTGTGGCTACTACTACTAGTACTAACAGCCGCAAGGGTCGATCGATCAGGTTAAGCTACGCTTGCCGCGGTTGCTCCGTGGATGGGTGATCCTCTTCATATACCAAGACACGTTACCACCGTTGGTCCCGGCGGCTGTCATTCGTGGATGTTTGACAGTCGTTACGGGCCGTCAGAAGCCCGAAAGTCTGACAATCAGTCTTACTCCGCTCCGCTCTGGGTGGAGCGGAAGGGAGTGTCAGACTCTTACTGACTAAAACCCACCCGTGTGCCTTCCTTAGCCCTTTATGTTCCGGGCCAGCGGTAGCCCTTTCGGACAATCCCGCTGACCCGGCAGGCTTCGGCCCTAAGGGGCCACCGAGATCTCGTCTCCCATTCCTTGGACGCCACAGCGTGTTTACGGGATCATTTTACGCCAAAACAAGCGTTCCGCATAAGTTCAAGGCCTTAATTGTCCGAAAGGGTTACCGCTGGCCCGGAACATAAAGGGCTAAGGAAGGAACACGGGTGGGTTTTAGTCAGTAAGAGTCTGACACTCCCTTCCGCTCCACCCAGAGCGGGAGGGGTCATTTGATGATTTCCCATCAGCAAAAAAAAAAAAAAAAGGCCTTAATAAAAGCCTCCCCGACCGTTTTCGGTCACGGTGGCCAATCTCAATGGAGATTAGCCAGGTACGCAGGAGATATTATAGTGCACAAGTGTGTGCGCAAACACAGGTGCACTCTCTGTTCCTTTACTCTCATAGTCCGATGGGACGGCAATCCGACACGACCGGGAAGAGTTCAGGCGCAGAAACAACGGCTTTACGTGCTTTCCGAGGCACGGGGGTATTAAACCGCCAACTTCCAACCTTCAGTCTGTTACCTACTAAGAAATACCTAATGGAAAACCCAATAACACTTTGTCCGACCCGGGAATCGAACCCAGGACCCCATGCTCAGCAGTCGCGCTTGCAACCAGGAGACCAACGGGGCAGTCAAGAACCGCTGCGGCAAAGCTCCTACGGAGCCCGAAGCCGAACATACCGGTGTACATCTCCCGCCTGCACTACACCACTAAGACGGAGGACATCATGGAGTACGTGCGCCAGAAGACGAGGTACGCGCCGAGGATGCAGTTACTGGAGTCGCACCGCAACGTCAACTTCAAGGCGTTCGTGGTGCGCGTGCCGAATTGCTATCTGCCCGTCGTCATGGAAAAAGACTTCTAGCCGCAGGACGTGGTGTTCCGTCGCTTCCGCGGACAAGTACCACAGAGCTGCTCAAGAGTTAGCTAGTGAAGTACCGTTTTATAATAAGAATATGTACCTATTTTTAGATTAAGGTATTTATGTATGGGCCTGCGTCGCCTGAAATAAATAATAATAATAGACAGCGTGACATACTAACAAACAAAGTGTCAATCTCCCATAGCTAAAGAAAACTGATTCATCACTTTTTGTAGACTATATTGACCCTAGTCACTCACCCAAAACTTACCGCTAACTTCGACCTATTTACGTCTGTTTTTGTTCTAAATTAGTCTTAAAACTATGTTCTTTTAATGACGGTTAATTAAGACTGTTTTGGAGGTCGCACGTCGTTGTGGGTAGCGAAGTGTGCTGTGGGTGCTGTACCACGAATTTGGTTAGGTTTACAATACTAACCAGCCGAAAGTGGTGTCTCAACTTGCGATCTGGGGGCCTAAAAAGGCCACTTTGGCAGAATCATAAAAGGATAACATTATGAATCATAATATGACGAAGACAGTCCGTGTTTTTCTTTTTTTCGGATTGGATTTGGATTGGATTGATTGGTATGTTAGCACAGACAAAAAAAATAATTGAAAAATCCTTCACCAATAGGATTTTGATTTGATACGATTAACTTAACAGTTAACTGTACATTATGATTCATAATGTTATCCTGTTATGATTATGCCAAAGTGGCCTTTTTAGGCCCCCAGATCGCGACGACCTGGCTACATGACGTAGGAATAACATGACAACCGATTTCCACACAACTTTTCATAGAGAAAAGATCTACATAACATTATAATTAGGAGCCTATATATTATAATTAGTAGAGGGGCCCGTGGCTAAATAATAACAGCCGCACAGATCGATCGATCAGGTTAAGCTACGCTTGCCGCGGTTGGTTTGTGGATGGGTGGTCTTTACATACCGTGACCCCTCCGTGCCTCGGAAAACATGTAAAGCCGTTGGTCCCGGCTGTCATTCGTGGATTTTTGACAGTCGTTACGGGTACTAAGAAGCCCGAAAGTCTGACAACCAGTCTTATCAAGAGGTATCGTATTACCCAGTAACTGGGTCGTGGAGGTCAGATAGGCAGTCGCTCCATGTAAAATACTGGTATTCAGCTGCATCCGGTTAGACTGGAAGCCGACCCCAACATAGTTGGGAAAAAGCTAGGCAGATGATGACTATGCAATACTGTAGCTACTCATCTGCCTAAACCTTCGGAAAAAAACAGTCGTGATATTTCTATTATTGTAAGGGGTACTTATTTTTATAATATTTTTTACAAAACACAATTGAACTGTCGGAATCGATCATTGTGTACTGTATGGACGAATGAACTACGACCTTGGAACATTTCCGTTTAAAAAAAAAACTCGTTACAAAAAGTGTTATAACTGGATCTATTTATTTTACTGTTAAATTTAATGGCTATAATTTATTTGTTTAGTCTTAATAAAAACGTGTTAATTTTGGTTCTAGTGTTTAAATTATGTAACAGTAGCTGTTTATTATCTTTATCTCTTAATCTTATCTTATCTTATCTTATCTTATCTTATCTTATCTTATCCGAGGTTTTTTGCAGTCATATTATATTCCTTGTTGTAAAGAATTGTTTTTTTTTTTTGCTGATTTGACCATTTTGATCGACACAAGGGGATTTGGGCAGGGCTAAGCCATATTGGCCACACGGGTCGATCGATCAGGTTCAGCTACGCTTGCCGCAGTTGGTCCGTGGATGGGTGACCCTCCGTGCCTCGGAAAACACGTTAAGCCGTTGGTCCCGGCTGTCATTCGTGGGTCTTTGACAGTTGTTATGAGTCGTCAGAAGCCCGAAAGTCTGATAACCAGTCTTACCAAGGGGTATCGTATTACCCAGTAACTGGGTTGTGGAGATCAGATAGGCAGTCGCTCCATGTAAAATACTGGTATTCAGCTGCATCCGGTTAGACTGGAAGCCGACCCCAACATAGTTGGGAAAAGGCTAGGCAGATGATGACAAGGGTATTTGAAATGGCCCAGTATGAAACCAAAATCAAATTCAAGTTATTTATTCAAGGAAGAATCAGCACTTTTTGAATGTCAAAATTACATAAATGACAGTCTCCCGGCACCCCCGCCCTTCACCACTGCCTACTGCTTCAGCTGGGATGAAGAAGCGGCGCAACAAACTCTCCAGTATGATGATTGTGGCTGTTCATATCCTTTCACGAACGTTCATTGCAGCAGAAAGCCTGTGTTCAATAAAAAGAGGTTTTATATAATATTGTTGGACACTACTACCCGGCCCAGGAGCGCGGGGGAGACGGTCACTGAAACGAGGTTGCCGCAGGCGGCAGGCGACCGTCGCCTCCTTTTGTGAGGACGTAATGTCGGCAAAGGAGGCGGCGGAAAGGGAGAGAGAAGCTGTTACCTCTCTCCCGGCCCGCAGCAGACGCACCGGGCGTCGCAGGGTGGCGGACGATCTCCGGCCACCATAGGGCGCGGCCTGCGGGCGACAGACTAGGGGCGTCTGTCGCTCGATCAGAAACAGGCCTCGAAGCGGCGGCGTAGTGTTCCGCGCGCGCCTCTTAGTTGGAGTTCCTGCGGCCGCTGGGTGACGGCCGCACAGGGTGACGGGGCCCGCCTACAAACATCTGGCTGGCCAATACCTGTCGGGGGCGCGGATGAATGCGCAAGCGATACCCGTACAGCGGGATTGTCCGAAAGGGTTACCGCTGGCCCGGAACATAAAGGGCTAAGGAAGGAACACGGGTGGGTTTTAGTCAGTAAGAGTCTGACACTCCCTTCCGCTCCACCCAGAGCGGGAGGGGTCATTTGATGATTCCCCATCCGCAAAAAAAAAAAAAAAAAAAAGCGATACCCGTACCCCCGGCACTGGGTACAGGAAGGGAACACTGGGGTGGTTTTTAGTCAGTAAGAGTCTGACAGACCCCGCCGCCCACCCCAGAGCGGCGGACATCCATGAGGATTTTGCCCCCGCAAAAAAAAAAATGCGGCAGGCCACGCTCTCTGGTCTTGGTTTGGAGGTCTATGGTTTTTGACAGCGTTGCGTGTAGAAGCGCTATCCGTCAGCCGTCAGCCGTTCAGTGTATCTCAATAATCTCTTGTTGATTTCTTTAATTTGATTAGTGATGATTTTGTTCCTCTGATTGTAATTTTGCTATGGTTGATAATTCTTTTTATTAGGGTTCCGTACCCAAAGGGTAAAAACGGAACCCTATTACTAAGACTTCGCTGTCCGTCCGTCCGTCCGTCCGTCTGTCTGTCACCAGGCTGTATCTCAAGAACCGCAGTAGCTAGACAGTTGAAATTTTCACAGATGATGTATTTCTGTTGCCGCTATAACAACAAATACTAAAAACAAAATAAAATAAATATTTAAGGGGGGCTCCCATACAACAAACGTGTTTTTTTCGGCGTTTTTGCCTTGTGGTACGAAACCCTTCGTGTGCGAGTCCGACTCGCGCTTGGCCAGTTTTTATAATTTCATGTGTTTTAATTTTTAGGTTAAGTAATAATTCTTCTATTGATATCACTTACATTGTCTGGGTTCGAACCTACGACCTGCAACTCATAAGTTGCAGCCATTACCACTGAACCACGATTGCTCTTATGTAATTCGAGTCTTACTTATAATTTATTTTGACAGGAGTATGACAGATTGTCGGATTAACTGCTCAATCAAATTAAAATAACAAGTAAGTAGCTTTCGTGGGTCACGATTTAACCAGGCCTGTTATTAAATAATATTAGTTAATTTACTAATGAGCCTTGAGAAGTGTTATTATAAAATAATAAATTATAATTACTTGGGTACTATAGGTAATTATAACGTTCATCATCTGCCTAGCCTTTTCCCAACTATGTTGGGGTCGGCTTCCAGTCTAACTGGATGTAGCTGAATACCAGTATTTTACATGGAGCGACTGCCTATCTGACCACCACGACCCAGTTACTGGGTAATACGATACCCCGTGATAAGACTGGTTGTCAGACTTTCGGGCTTCTTAGTACCCGTAACGACTCGACTGTCAAAAATCCACGAATGACAGCCGGGACCAACGCTTAACGTGCTTTCAGAGGCACGGAGGGGTCACGGTATGTAAAGATGGCCACCCATCAACAGACCAACTGCTGCAAGCGTAGCTTTACCTGATCGATCGACCCGTGCGGCTATTATTACTTAGCCATAAGCCCCCTCTAGCCACTCACCCAGAGCGGGAGAGGTCATTTGATGATTTCCTATCCGAAAAAAAAAAAAAAGCTTCCTCTAGCTATAGTATTGCATAATCAGCCTATACTCTTCCCACTGCTGGGACACAGGCCTCCTCTCTGTGAGAGGGAGTGGGCCATCCACCACCCGGGCCCAGTGAGGGTTGGTAATATCACAATATTCGAATTTTTGGTTCTAGGACATGCCGGTTTCCTCACGATGTTTTCCTTCACCGTTATGAGAGCAGTGGTGATGAAATAATTTACACAAAGAAAAGCGCCTGTCTGGTCCGAACCTGCGACCTACAACTCGTAAGACGCGGCCGTTACTATTGAACCTCCACTGGTCTACCTACCTATAGTATAGTCAAAACAACGTTTGCCGGGTCAGCTAGTATATGATATTATGATATACTCAAAGTCAAAGTCAAATCATTTATTTCAAATAGGCACATTAAAGGCACTTTTGAACGTCAAAAAAAAAACTAAATAAAAATGATTCTAGTCGCCCATTCCAAAAGGTAGTTTTCGTATGGAGAAGAATGGGCAAGAAACTCCACCGTTACTCTTTTAAAATGTTTTACAAGGTCTTGTGTACATAATAAAAATTATATGTGAACACGATGCACCCATAATAAAATTAGTCTACCACAAAAGGTAATAAGAATTAAAAATTAAGCAATGACAGGTAAATCAAATAAGTGATAGATACATGGTGCTCACATATTTACAAGTTATTTTTTTATTAAATGCAAAAGTCATAAATCAAATCATAAATATAATCCGACTAGCTTCTTCCCGCAACTTCGTACGCGTGAAATTTCTTGTACCCCGACGTCGCGTCGCATCGCCTACCGCCGTTCTCGCTTAGAGTTCTTTCTGATTTATTTTTTCTTTTTGCTCAGCTCCCAAGGGTCTTAGCGTAATGTTAAATAAGCCTTCCTCAAGAATTAGGGGTCTTATGGGCGGTAGGCTATCAAACGCAATAAGAATTGTTCGAATCCGGTAGTTCCAGAGATGACCCCCTACATACAAATTACTATAGTCCGCGCGGAACTAGTTGGCCGCGCCTTAGGTATGTGAGCGGTGAGACGGAGGGGCGGGGGCGCTTTGTCATTACTCAGTACGTGCGTTGCGAACAATAGGCGACCCCGCCGCCCTCACCCCCGTCCCCACCTAAGGCGCGGCCAACTAGTTCCGCGTGGACTAAAATTATCAATTTTTCAAATCCGACCGGTACTCGTAGTTCCCGTTCAGTTTTATTATTACTATAAAGTCTATTCATTCAATAAAAAATAATAATATTAAAATTCATTCGTTTTATAACCCACGGACTTACATAAATAAAAGTTTTACATAACGTGTTTATTGAATTGTGTGCATGACGTCTTTCGCCTTTCCCCTTCGTTTGGCGGCCATCTTTCATTGTCAATGTCACTGTCAATCTAGACATTAGTATTCTATTCTAGAGTAGGGATCTCGAAACTTATCAAATGTGTCATCATATGCCTAGCCTTTTCCCAACTATGTTGGGGTCGGCTTCCAGTCTAACCGGATGCAGCTGAATACCAGTATTTTACACGGAGCGACTGCCTATCTGACCTCCACAACCCAATTACTAGGTAATACAATACCCATTGGTAAGACTGCTTGTCAGACTTTCGGGCTTCTGACTACCCGTAACGACTGTCTAAGATCCACGAATAACAGCCGGGACCAACGGCTTAACATGCTTTCCGAGGCACGGAGGGGTCTCGGTATGTAAAGATGGTCACCCATCCACAGACCAACCGCGGCAAGCGTAGCTTAACCTGATCGATCGACATGTCCGGCTGGTATTATTTAGCCACGGGCCATGCCATGTTGTATAAAGAAAACACTGAGCAGGACATTTTAGCAAAAAAAGGGGCTGTGACATACGGACGGACAGACGGACAGACAGACAGACAGACATGACGAATACATAAGGGTTCCGTTTTTGCCATTTGGCTACGGGACCCTAAAAATGCCCTATTTGTAGCCTTACTCAACATTTTTGTGCTATAGTTTCGCCATCCCAGTCCTACACGTTTATGACGTTTATGACGAAATATCATTTTATTTTAGCTAAAGGGTCTGCCCGCTAGAATTATTCATCATGTCTGAACAAAACCACTTCTGATCTTAATAAGATTATATTATATTTTCATACACTACTATTATTAAGGTCAGTGTAAAGCTCTTTTCACATTTGAGTTAAAATACCCACTATTTTGGTAAAAGAGTGCGGGTTTTAAGTCTACATAATCTGTCTCAATGAGCCCACTGCTGGGATTAAGTCCTTCTCTCTGTGAAGGGGCCATTATTCACAACGCGTGCGCAGTGCGGGTTTGTGAATGGATCTATTAAATTCATTCTCCACGACGTAATTTATTTATTACTAGCAAAGCCCCGCGGTTCCAGCCGCATAAGTGTCGATCCCGTGGGAATATGAGGATAAAAAGTATCCTATGTCCTTTCCCGGGACTTAAACTATCCCTACACCAAATTTCATCTAAATCGGTTGAGTGGTTTAAGCGTGAAGAGGTAACAGACAGACACACTTTCGCATTTATAATATTAGCATGGATGGATCATAAATGTACAAAGGCGGACTCATGGGAGTAATGGGGTCATTCTTGGTTGTTTTTAGGGATGTAGTGGTTGGTATTACAAAGAGTAAAATACGAGCCTGACTGGGTTCGAACCATCATCATCTATCTGCCTAGACTTTTCCCAGCTATGTTGGGGTCGGCTTCCAGTCTAACCGGCTGCAGCTGAATACCAGTATTTTACATGGAGCGACTGCCTATCTGACCTCCACAACCCAGTTACTGGCTAATACGATACCCCTTAGTAAGACTGGTTGTCAGATTTTCGGGCTTCTGACGATCCGTAATGACTGTCAAAGATCCACGAATGACAGCCGGGACCAACGGCTTAACGTGCTTTCCGAGGCACGGAGGGGTCACAGTATGTAAAGATGGTCACCCATCCACAGATCAACCGCGGCAAGCGTAGCTTAACCTGATCGATCGACCTGTGCTGCTGTTATTATTTAGCCACGGGCCCCTCTTTTGTCTGTCTGTATACAACAGAATTCGCTCCAGTCTGCACTTAGCCTAACCCAACCCACGTATTTGGAGCACGGATAATCAAGCACGTACGTCATCACTCGAGCAGAACGAGATATTTATAAACAGCTTATATAACATTTAATTTAATATTTAATTAAATCTAACTTGATACTTTGGCTATATCGCATCGTACTTTGAATGGCCTATAATTGAATATTTAATCTATACTAATATTAGGTAAATTATAAATTCGAAAGTAACTGCCTGTCTGTCTGTATGTTACCTTTTCACGCCTAAACCACTGAACGGATTTCGATAAAATTTGGCAGAGAGATAGATTGCATCCCGGGCATTCCCGGGGAAGGGCGTAGGATAGTTTTTATCGACATACCACGCGGGCGAAGCCGCGGGCGGAAGCTAGTTACATATAACTTGATACTTTGGAAATCGCATTGCTCTTTGAGTGGCACCGCTAACTGAATAGTTGTGTGGAAATCGATTGTTATGGTATAACCGAAGCCTGCCGGGTCAGCGGGATTGTCCGAAAGGGTTACCGCTGGCCCGGAACATAAAGGGCTAAGGAAGGAACACGGGTGGGTTTTAGTCAGTAAGAGTTTGACACTCCTTTCCGCTCCACCCAGAGCGGGAGGGGTAATTTGATGATTTCCCATTCGAAAAAAAAAAAAAAATGGTATAACGTAACTATCTTCTGTCCGCGTGAAATTTCACCCTCCCCCCATTCACCCTCTTTGGGGTGGAACTTCGAAAAACCCTTTCTTAGTAGATACCTACTCTACAAAAATAAAACGCCCTCCAAATTTCATGTAGGACCAGCGGTTTAGGCTGTGCGTTGATACGAGTATATGTGTCAGTTAGTCAGCCAGGACTTTGAATTTTATATATTTCTAGCAGAGCAGCGGCCCGCGGTTTCGCCCGCATAAAAGTCGATCCCGTGGGAATATCGGGATATAAACTGCTATGTCCTTCCCCGGGATGCAATCTATCTCTCTGCCAAATTTTATCGAAATCCGTTCAGCGGTTTAGGCGTGAAAAGGTAACATACAGACAGAGTTACTTTCGAATTTATAGTATTAAGTATGGATAGATGTGTTATGGCGGAATGAGGAAAATGTCGTGACTAAAGTTTTTGAGTATGAATGTCGATGGCTACAAGAGTAGGGGAAGACCAAAGAAACGATGAATGGACTGTGTGGATGATGATATGGTTAGAAAGGGGGTGACTACCGAGATGACGACTAATAGAGAAGTAAGGAAGAAAAATTCATATTGCGCCGACCGTACATAAATTGGATCGGAGACGCTACACTCGAAGTCGTGGACGAGTATGTTTACCTGGGACAAACTGTCCAGTTAGGTAGGTATAACTTCGAGAAAGAGGTCAATCGTCGAATCCGACTCGGCTGGGCAGCGTTCGGGAAGCTACGCAATATCTTCTCGTCTCACATACCGCAGTGTCTCAAGACGAAAGTCTGACCAGTGCGTGTTGCCAGTGATGACTTATGGCACTGAAACGTGGTCGCTCACAATGGGCCTTATAAGAAGGCTAAAAGTCATCCAAAGGGCAATGGAGAGGGCTATGCTTGGAGTTTCCCTGCGTGACCGAATCAGGAATGAGGAGATCCGCAGGAGAACCAAGGTAACCGACATAGCCCGAAGAATTGCCAAACTTAAGTGGCAGTGGACAGGGCACATTGCTCGCAGAACAGATGGCCGATGGGGCCGAAAGGTTCTGGAGTGGCGACCGCGTACCGGAAGACGTAGCGTTGGAAGGCCTTCTACAAGATGGTCCGACGACCTAGTGAAGGCCGCAGGAACCCGTTGGATGCGAGAAGCGCAGAGCCGGTCGAAGTGGAGGTGCTTGGGGTAGCTTCGCCGTAGCGCGTTGATATATTAGCCGTAGAACCGATGCGATGACCGTTGGGGTAGACGTGTTCTTGGGTGGAGACCGCGAATCGGTAAACGTAAGGTGGGACGCCCTCAGGTCAGGCTAGGTGGTGGTGGTTTAGTCTCCGTTGAGTTTGGCCGCCGTGGCCGAAGGTATTCCCATTTGTGGAGGCTATTTTAATGCACCTAGACACTGTGTCTACCGTATCTACTTTTTACTAGTCTGACCTCACGGTTCAAACCAGTCTCTAGAACAATGAGTAATAATTACGACGCATTCCGCGCACCCACCCATCCTTTTCCATGCCTCGGTAAGCGCCACTTAACCGTAACGATACACAGACGTTGACAAAAGAAAATCAATTATAAGTATTTCTTTTATGAGTGTTGTAAGTGGAGCAAGGTTAAAAGTTGATATCGTCAAAAATTGTTATTAAATTGTATTTAGTTGACGCAAAAAATCAGACAATAATTTTGTCACGCCAAGAGATCAATAAGACTTATTATTGGTAACAAAGAATTTTAAACATTACATTGATTTCCGGATTCTGGATGCACGATTTAGATGAGACAGAGGTCACTGTTTATCTTTTTAACCGACTTCAAAAAAAGGAGGAGGTTTCTCAATTCGACCGTATATTTTTTTTTTTATTTATATTCTTTGCATTACCTATGATTTGAGGGACTTATTGTGGCTAAGTAATAACAGCCGCACGGGTCGATCAATCAGGTTAAGCTGCACTTGCCGCGGTTGGTCTGTGGATGGGTGACCATCTTTACCCCTCCGGGCCTCGGAAAGCATGTTATGCTGTTGGTTTACGGGTCGTCAGAAGCCCGAAAACCGAATAAAATAAATATTATAAATTGAAAAATAAATAAGACATAAATTGAAGGGCCGAAGCCTGCCGGGTCAGCGGGATTGTCCGAAAGGGTTACCGCTGGCCCGGAACATAAAGGGCTAAGGAAGGAACACGGGTTTTAGTCAGTAAGAATCTGACACTCCCTTCCGCTGCACGCAGAGCGGGAGGACCCTTTGATGATTTCCCATACGCAACAAAAAAAATGCTGTTAGTCCCGGCTGTCATTCGTGGATCTTTGACAGTCGTTACGGGCCGTCAGAAGCCCGAAAGTCTGACAAGCAGTCTTACTAAAGGGTATCGTGTTACCCATTAACTGGGCTGTGGAGGTCAGACAGGCAGTCGCTCCATGTATAATAATAATAATAAATCATTTATTTTCAGGTAACAAAGACCCATAGATACATACCTTAACCTAAGCATACATAATAATATAGTAACAATTTTGTTAGTAAATAAAACTTAATAACTATGTTAGTATCACTATAGTTGCACTAAGTCTTTGTGCGTTCCGGTGGCACTTGTCCGCGAAAGCGGCGGAATACCACACCCTGCGGCCAAAAGCTTTCTTCCATCACCAGGTGTAGGAAGCATGTTGGTATGCGCACCACAAACGCCTTAAAGTTGACGTTGCGATGCGACTCCAGCAGCTGCACTCTCGGCGCGTACTTCAACCTTTGGCGCACGTACGTCACGATGTCTTCCGCGTCAGTGGTGTAGTGGAGGCGGGAAATATACACCGGAGTATTCGGCTTCGCAGCACGCAGTTGCAGCTGGTATTCAACTGCATCCAGTTAGACTGGAACCCGATCCCAACCTAGTTGGGAAAAGTCACAAGCCCCTCTCCGTAATGACTGAAGATTCTCATTTTGTTTTGATTAAATAAAAAAAATTAATCAAAAATAAATACCTAAAGCATATAAAACAAAATTGTCGTTTTTATCACAAATCCATTAATTTATCGATGAAGATCGTAAACTTAAGATTACCCTGACCTGATTCGCAAATCTAAGTCGTAAAAGATTTATTATTAAAAATAATGTAAGTACTTAATAGCCATTAAAATATGGGTCAATGATGACGATGATAGGTACGTAGGTTATAATAGTATAATTAACTAGCTGCGCTCCGCGGTTTCACCCGTGTAAGTTTCGATTCCAAAAACACACAATACGTGCACGACACGTGGCGCCATCTATTATAATAATAACGTTATTGTTGTTTTCCTCGGGAATGTCCGTTTCTCGATGAAAGGTATATTATTATAAACGGTAGTTTTAGATTGTTTAGTTTTATTATAATCACTAAAACGGATAAAAGTGGCCACTATTTTCCGTTTTAGTGATTATAATAAAACTAAATTAAATTCTAACTTAAATAAAACTACAACGACTAGTAATGTACCCAAGAGACTGGCGGCATTACCACGTTGTATGGCGATGCTTAGCCTCTGGCCAAGATAAAAGCCAGCCCTTGGGTCACGGGAATTGTCAACCAGCCGTTTCGAAATTTCTTTAAAAAGACCATGAGCACTCGGACCCCACGGCCCGAGGGTTAATAAAACTAAACAATCTAAAACTACCGTTTATAATAATATTGACGTATCTATAATCTTGTGTAGCACAACCTAACGTGCTTATTTTCTGCATTTTCATTCTAAAATAAAAGAAATAACCAAACACACGATGAGGGCGCCACTTGGCGGTCGGCGCAACCCTTCACATCAAAGCACATTGCGCCATAAAAATAGCTTTTTCACAGCAATTAAAATATTTAACAATATTCTAAAACAAATATAAGGGGACATCTACACTCACTATAAAATGGCTTATTCGTAGGTACTATCCCCATTAAATAAAAATTTTGGGTCAACGGGGAATAGTGAACAAAAAGTTCACTAATCCCCATCAATGGGGATCATCCAACGGGGAAAAGTGGAATAAACCCTTGTTTTTATAGTTTGAAAGAATTTATTGATAAAAAGTTTCAGATAACTATGGTTACCGGTTTTCATTATATTACTTACTTTTTTTCCTCCTTTATTTAAGAATATTTTCAATTAAGTATTATTAAAATATTTTTAAATAATTTTTATTTTTAATTTAAATACTTAATTATTTTTATGAATTCACCGGAGTTATTAGACATGGTTACAATAATAATTTTAGCAAATTAATGTTTTTTTTTATTTTTTATTAACCGACTTCAAAAAAAGGAGGAGGTTTCTCAATTCGACCGTATATTTTTTTTTTTTTTTTTTATGTGTGTTCGCGGATAACTTCGTCGATTATGAACCAATTTTGATTATTCTTTTTTTGTTGGAAAGGAGATATGCCAAGGGTGGTACCATGATAAGGAAACCAGGATCTGATGATGGCATCCCAGTGAAACCGAGGGGAACATTCGAAAATCGTAGGAGCGACTAGTGCGTTTGTTAATTTTTTCGTTAAGTATTTTAAAGCACTACAATTTAATGAAGGCCTGGAGTCGATCTGATGATGGAGCCGAAAGACAGTCGAGGGGACTCCTCAACGATTTACAGCAGTTACCTTGTGTTTGGGCTTGATTAATTTGTATTGATGTGAACTTTACACCTACATGGGTTGTGACTGTCATTAGGGGTCTGATGATGAAGACGAAGGACAGTTAAGGGAACTCCTCAACAGTTTACAGTAGCTACCTTGTGTTTGGAATTAATTAATTTATATTTATGAGAACTGTAACTTTTGTTGGGCTTACTTCATACGGTTCAATACGCCAAAATGTTCAGGTCGTACAAAAATAATACCTAATTAAGATTTTAGTTTAAGATTTAAGTTGCGTAATCGCGTCATTTCTAGCAATGCTCTTTCGTCGTGTGGCCTACTCAATAATTAAAGTAACTTGAGCATTTGCCCTCGGAAATCATCATTTGGTAAAGTGGAGCTGATGATGAAGACCACAGATGGCCATCGGAACTACTCAATGACAAATATTTCACGGGTTGCGATTCCATTACTTTAATATGGTTGCTAAGCAATTTATGCTCGTTACAATGCGTATGGTGAAGTGGAGCTGATGGTGACTTCTCAATCAGCTCCAGTTCTCCTGGTTCTTACTAGGAGAACTCCTCAACAATTAACGTCCCTGCATCGGGAAAAGCAATATTTTGTAAAAGGTGATGATCCGTTGATATTAGGCTATTGTAACTTAAATAAATTACAAACTGACCCACTAAAAAGTGAAAAATAAAAACTTTTTTCCAAAAAAAAACAACCGACTTCCAAAAAACACTATAAAGTTAAAAATAACTTTAATTTCGGAAGTCGGTGGCAAAAAACTAAAATACAAATCCAAAGACACCGACTTCCGAAATTAAAGTTATTTTTAACTTTATAGTGTTTTTTGGAAGTCGGTTGTTTTTTTTTTGGAAAAAAGTTTTTTACATGTACTTAACATGTTTAAATTTTTGTATGATCATAATTCTATCTAAAAGACCTTAAGGGGCTTACATGACCTAAAGCGCGGTCACTGTCGGACTGCATAGAAACGAAAGAGAAGCGCGATGACGCAACGCTGGTAATTTATTGCAAAATATGAAGCAATTATTTAATTACAAAAAATGTATTGTTTGGACTAAAAAATTAAAACAGTAGTGCTTGTAGAATAATCTGACCAAAAAATCAGAATGATTTTATGTACAGACGCCAGCACATCAAGCTACTACAATCTGTCAGATTTCTTTAATAGATTTTCGACTTTATTGCTAAAGCATAAGGTTCAAGGTTGATTGGGAAAATCTGACAGTTTCGGGTAGGTTGATATGCTGACTTCTGTACTATAGATACATCTCTACTAGACATGTGCGCCGATCGGCGTGGCGCACGCCGCCGGTCATTTTAGCCACGCCGACGCCGCCGGATTTTTCATCGGCGTAATCGGCGTCAAAATCCAAATAATATTCTAGATTATATAACGCACATTATTTAACAAAAGTAGTACCTTTGGGCGATTTAATAACATTTTTGAAAATATAAATAATAAGCGTGCCATATAATCTTGACACACCAAAAACATTTTCATGTAAAATGTTGCCAAGACGAGACCACATATGGCTCGCACTGCCCAAAAATTAACAGATCTCATGTAGAGCCAAGCTTCTAAAGCGTAATTCACACATAGAGTGGGCGCGTTTCGGGACGGGAGTACGGCGGGTCTAGTTCTTTGTATTTATATGAAAGACATCACACTGAAAGCGTGTGCGGGTCGGCCGCGGGGCGGGTCGTTCAGTGTGATGTCTTTCATATAAATACAAAGAACTAGACCCGCCGTACTCCCGTCCCGAAACGCGCCCGACCCGCGCCCGCTCTATGTGTGAATTACGCTTTACTCTACACGCCCTAACTTCACAAACTCTACACCTTAGTCAAAATATGAGGCTTGGCCGTTTCGTTACTACAAGAACTATAACAGAAAAGTAATGAACAGTGAAAAAGTTTTTCACCTTACGCCCATGTGATGGTAGCGAAACGGCCAAGCCACATATTTTGACTAAGGTGTAGAGTTTGTGAAGTTAGGGCGTGTAGAGTTAGAAGCTTGGCTCTACATGAGATCTCATAGCTTTTTGGCAGTGCGAGCCATATGTGGTCTCGTCTTGGCAACATTTTATATGTTTTGGTGGGATTTCACATCTTTTTGAAAGTTGCTTATGAAATAAAAAAATATTTTTATGGGGGGTTCTTTACTAAAAATTCTGAAATATGTATTTTATTATTTATAACAAAGAGTCCCTATATAAATTTTCAGAACTCTAGCATCAAAATTTGCGGAAGTCTCAAACAAACTTCCATCCCCTAGTTTAAGGGGTTGGAGGGTAAAGTTACAAGTTTTAGAATATTTTTGTTGTTTGTGTACTATTACTAGCTTACATACCAAATTTCAGCTTTCTAGGACTTCAGGAAGAACCTTAAGTTCAGTTTCTATTTTTATGTCTGTAATTTATTTGGTGTACATAATAAAGAGTATTTCTATTCTATTCTATTCTTAAGAATATTGATGATCATCAGTGAGTCAGTGACGAAATCGGGGTATTTTAGATATCAATAAAATCTAAAGTATAAAGAGCTATGCAATTGAAACTTTATACGTTTAATAAGTCAACTACTGACATCATATCCCGAAAATTTTGATCTGGTATAATCCAAACCCAAGTTAAGAAGGTTCAAAAATACAACGAAGTGCTTCGAGAAAAGGTAGGTAGTGCCCTTGCGCTTCGCTTGGCTCGTCTTGGCGGGGGCACTCCCGTGCCCCCAGATTATAATAAACAAATAAAAACTTTAATGTGGATTGAGAAGTCTTCTATTCTACTTATTTTGACCATCCACGCCGATTACGCCGATGACGCCGCCGCCGCCGACAATTTAAACGCTAGACGCCGCCGCCGGTCAAATGACCATCGGCGCACATGTCTAATCTCTACTTAACCATTTGGGGATTAAAATGTTATGATAATTTATCAAACTAGGCATTAACAACATAATCTGTCTTTACATACATTACGTACATTAGTATAGTTTATAATGTAAAAAGAAAGTTTTTAGAGGTATCTTCATGATTTTTTTCTATCGTATCAAATTAGTTGTATTATGTTTTCAACACTCTCTACCTAGCATATTATATCCTGAAGAATATCATTTTTTTTTCTGATTTTGTTTATTGTAGTCGATCATATAATGTACTTATATTGTTTCTAAAACTTGCGTTTTTTGCGTTTAGGTCCTGAAAGCCCCTTAATGTACCTACCATAAAGCAAATAAATGTATTATTCTATTCTATGAAATAATAAAATAAAGGTAATTACTGTCAGCGTGTTTTACCATCCGTAAATAAATACTAACGCTTAAAGTTAAAGGAACTGGAAAATATAGGGTTTCCTGATTGCCAAATGGTCGGAAGTGACCTTCTGTAATATTAGAATTTCACTGGCAAATAGTACAGAGGAAGGCTGAGGTCAAATGGTTCTAAAATGGGCTAAGAGGCCTCCTTTGTTATTTTATGGGGCTTACAGGACCTAAACGCAACAAAACGCACGTTTTAGAAACAATAAAAGTAAGTATATGATCGACTACAGTAAACAAAATCAGAAAAATATATGATATTCTTCAGGATATATGATAGCTAAATACTTTGTTGAAAACATAATACAACTAATTTAATACAATCATTCTGATTTTTTGTCAGATTATTTTTTTGTTAGATTTTTTGTAAATAGATAATTGCTTCATATTTTGCAATAAATTACCAGCGTTGTGTCATCGCGCTTCTCTTTCTTTTCTATGCAGTCCGACAGTGACCGCGCTTTAGGTTATGTGAGCCCCATAAAACGAACCGTCAAACTCAAACTGAAAGCATTTGTTTCAAACTAGCTGTGCCCGCGACTTCGTTCGCGGGCATCTCGGAAACCAATTTGGTTTTCATGGGTTTTATTTTTTTTTGCGCGTAACCCTAATAATTTTTCTAAATTATAAGTAAGTAGTATTTTTTACAGCCAATAGCTATTAGTTATAAGTTTGTATGCTATAATTTTACAGTTATTTTGGTATTTATTCATAAAAAATTACAACAAGGGACCTGTGACTAAATAATAATAATAATAACAGCCACACAGGTCGATCGATCAGGTTAAGCTACGCTTGCCGCGGTTGGTATGATTGGTGTCAATCTTTACGTACTGTGACCCCTCCATGCCTCGGAAAGCACGTTAAGCCGTTGGTCCCGGCTGTCATTCGTAGATCCTTGACAGTCGTTACGGGTAGTCAGAAGTCCGAACGTCTGACAATCAGTCTTACCAAGGGGTATCGTATTACCCAGTAACTGGATTGTGGAGGTCAGATAGGCAGTCGCTCCATGTAAAATACTGGTATTTAGCTGCGTCCGGTTAGACTGGAAGCCGACACAAAAATAGTTGGGAAGTGGATGATGAATCACGAAAATGATGAATCACGAAAAACCACTGAAAATGCGATGTTGCTAGCCCACGTAGGATGAACGCTGTTAAGGCGACTACATGACCTAAAGCGCGGTCACTGTCGGACTGCAAAGAAAATAAAGAGAAGCGCGATGACACAACGCTGGTAATTTATTAGATACAAAATATAAATAAATTCTTTTTATTTCAGGCAAGTTTTTACACATTCACCCATAGTATTAAAAAATTAAATAAGAAATTGATATTAAATTAAATTAAAATTAAATTAGATTAAAATACATTAAAATATTATTGTTACATTCAGATAGATTATAGTAATATAATTATACAAAATATGAAGCAATTAACTATTTACAAAAAATCTATTGTTTGGATTGAAAAATTAAAACACTAGTTCTTTAGTATGTTGCTTGTAGAATAATCTGACAAAAAATCATAATGATTGTATATAAAGACAACATTATTTTTAGTATATGCGAAACCCGAAACACGATAGTATTTTTAACCGACTTCAAAAAGGAGGAGGTTCTCAATTCGTCGGGACCTTTTTTTTTTTTTTTTTTTTTTATTTTTTTTTTTATGTATGTTCCCCGATTACTCGAAGATGGCTGGACCGATTTCAAAAAATATTTTTTTGTTTGAAAGGGTATACTTTCCAGGTGGTCCCATTGTCATCAGGTCAGGATCTGATGATGGGATCCTGGAGAAATCGAAGGAACTCTTCAAATATTATAGGCACACCTATAGCGATTTGGGTATTTTTTATAGTAACTCGTGCATTTGCTCTCGAAAAGCACTATTTGGTGAAGTGGAACTGATGATGAAGACCACAGATGGCCACCGGAACTACTCAAAAATAAGTATTTCATGGGTTGCGATTCGATTACTTTATTATGGTTGCTAAGCAAGTTATGCTCGTCACAATGCGAATGGTGAAATGGAGCTGATGGTGAAATACCAGGAGAACTCTCAACAATGAATTTCCCTGCATCGGGAAAAGCAATATTTTGGTAAAGGCGATGAGCAAGTTGACATTAGGCTATTGTAACTTAGATAAATTATAAACAGACCCACTAAAAAGCGGGAAATAAAAACTTTTTAACAAAAAAGAAAAACCGACTTCCAAAAAAAACACTACAAAGTGAAAAATAACTTTAATTTCGGAAGTCGGTGGCAAAAAACTAAAATACAGATCCAAAGACACCGACTTCCGAAATTAAAGTTATTTTTCACTTTGTAGTGTTTTTTTTGGAAGTCGGTTTTTCTTTTTTGTTAAAAAGTTTTTATGTAAAGAATCTATGTACAAAATTTCAAAACTGTATCACGAAAAATCACAAAGTTATGACCTTGTTGTCCGTAAAAAAACATGCTCTCCCGCGCCGCGCCGTATTGCCATATTTACTATGGTATTGCGCTCATTGATAATAGTACCTAGGTATCTAACCGTTCGGCGCGGAGATTGGATAACCTACGAAGTGTCGCTCGGTGTCCAACTTTAAACCTTTTTTTAAATATATTTGGGACAAAATATAACATGGGGTAAAAATTATTGGAATCGATCCAGTTATTTATTCTGAACAAACTATATTCGGGTTTCGCATATACTAAAAATAATGTTGTATAGTTTTGAGTGTAAAAAAAAAAATTTTAGAGGTATCTTCATGATATTTTTCTATCGTATCAAATTAGTTGTATTATGTTTTCAACACACTATCAACCTAGCATATATCCTGAAGAAAATCATATATTTTTCTGATATTGTTTACTGTAGTAGACCATACACTTTATTGTTTCTAAAACATGCGTTTTTTGCGTTTAGTCCTGTAAGCCCCCTAATAAGAAACATTACCGAGCCCGGAAGTCCCATACCCGGAACTATTAGAACCATAGAGCATTATATAATAACACCGGTATTGTTTTTTACAAATCCAAATGTCACGCTACTCAAACAAGACGAAAAAAAAAAACAAAACAACGCGATTCGTCTGAATAACACCTAATTAATTATGAATCATAGAATTAGCAAAAAACGCGGCCATGTGCGAATCGGAGCCGCACACGAACGGTTCCGTACCAACCTACAATATTTAGCATAATCAGCCTATAATGTTTCCAGTGCTGGGACACAGGCCTCCACTCTGTGAGAGGGAGTGGGCCGTAATCCACCACGCGGGCCCAGTGCGGATTGGTGGATGTCACATATCTTCGAATTTTTGGTTCTAGGACATGCCGGTTTCCTGACGATGTTTTCCTTCACCGTTTTGAGAGCAGTGGTGATGAAATAATTTACACACAGTAAATCGCATAACTGGGCGATCCCACGACCTGCAATTTGTAAGTCGGGGCCTTTACAATGGGCTACCTCAGATAATGTTTATTTAATACTTTAGTTAAAAAAAAACACGTTTCATGTATGGCCCTTTAATTTTTAAAGGTTTCTTTTATTATTTTATTTTATACATTACATATAAATTATATTTTTAAATATTAGAATATAAAAAATATAAAAACATTTGGGATAACTTGGACCTTTGGTCAAGCTACTGGCGTGCGGCGGTCAGGGCTCCAGAGAGAGGAAACTCCTAACAATGCGGGCCGTGTCCAGAAATACCGCTTTCTGGACCAAGCCCTTGATCCAGCTGCCCAACGAGTGCTCACGAGTAATCGATGGGCTGTCACGACGGTTTTTTATTTTTATTATTTGTTGATAAAGCGTCAGTGGCGAAGGTACAGACTCAGCACATCAACCTACTATCTACAATCTGTCAACTTTATCGCTAAAGCATAAGGTTCACAGTTGATTGGGAAATTTTTACAGTTTCGGGTAGCTTGATGTGCTTCTGTACAGTCAACAGCAAAAGTAGATGATCAAAATCAGAAATTCAATACTAATGAACGGAGTTCGCGTCAGAACTGTGTGGCGTCGAAGTACTACTACTAGAATACTTACTACGTAGAATACTTTTGAATCACTTCGACGCTACACAGTTCTGACGCGAACTCCGTTCAGTATTGAATTTCTGACTTTGATCATCTACTTTTGCTGTTGACTGTACCATAAAACTTGATTCCCACCGGCTTCCCTTCGAAAATTCAAGGTGATATGAAATATAATCATATCATACTGTAGGCAATCTATAGAAACTTACATAGAATAAATCTGTTGAAGTGAAAAATCTGTACATTGAAAATATAAAAAAAATAAATGGCAGGGGGTGTTACTAGACCGACACCGAACCCAAAAATGTGACTAAAAATTTTTTTGTCTGTCTGTCTGTTTGTTCAGGCATCACGCAAAACCTACCGGTTCGATCACGATGAAACTTGGTATAATTATTCTTTAATATCCTGGACACCACACTTGGTACTTTTTATGCCGGAAAAGTATATATTACAAAATTCAAAGTCCTGACTGACTGACTGATATATCAACGCACAGCCTAAACCGCGGGTCCTAGAGACATGAAATTTGGAGGGTATGTTATTTGTGAAGAGTAGGTATCCACTAAGAAAGGGTTTTTCGAAATTCCACCCCTAAGAGGGGTGAATGAGGGGAGGGTGAAATTTTACGCGGACGAAGTCGCGGGCAGAAGCTAGTACACCATAAAATTAAAACATTGCAAAACGCCTACATACATTTTTTTTGGTTCCGGCTTACCTCTTTGATAAATCCACCCTTCGAAAGCGGTCATAGATAATACACACTGTGAAAATTTTTGATGTCTTAAACTGTTCAAAAGATAAAGCCACGAGGCTTAGAGTAAGAAAGCTATAGAGCATCGGGTAGCGTGGCCACACATGAGACAAAAGACTAACTTAAATAACATTGGCTACTTATGTAGCTGCCTTGAAAAAACGGACACGCACTGAGAGACGGAAATAGTACAGCTTTATCCTTTTCTGTTACTTATAATAACTCAATACTTTATCCCTTTCTTGTGGAAATGAAATGGCGCTACCCGCCGTCTATACTTTTCTTTGTCTAAGGCCCTGTGACATACAGTTGTACGGACATCGGAGCCTTAGTAATAGGGTCCCGTTGGCACTTTTTGGGTACGGAACCCTAAAAAAACTAATCTCATCGAAACTGGTTCAGCAGTTTTGGAGCAATGAGCGCACGAACGCTTTTTTTTTTCAATAACATTTATTAAATTAGATTAACGAGAAAAAGTGTATCGAGCGGAGGTCAAGTTCGTGACTGCCATCGACGCGTGCGCAGTCGGTCTGATTATTTAATAGTTTCTTGGTGTGATTGGCACAATGTATTGGTTGAGCGATTGGTTTCTGTTTGGGTGTCGGGTTCGATTCCTGTGCAGAACATTTATTTAGTCTACCTACACGTATACGTTTTCTTCTTTTCGTTTTGACGGTACATGAGGGGTCCGTGGCTAAATAATAACAGCCGCACAGTTTGACCGATCAGGTTAAGCTACGCTTGCCGCGGTTGGTCTGTGGATGGGGGACCATCTTTACATACCGTGACCCCTCCATGCCTCGGAAAGCACGTTAAGCCGTTGGTCCCGGCAGTCATTCGTGGATCTTTGACAGTCGTTACGGGTAGTCAGAAGCCCGAAAGGCTGACAACCAGTCTCCAAGCAGATGCTGATGCCATCATCATCTGCCTAGCCTTTTCCCAACTATGTTGGGGTCGGCTTCCAGTCTAACCGGATGCAGCTGAATACCAGTATTTTACATGGAGCGACTGCCTATCTGACCTCCACAACCCAGTTACTGGGTAATACGATACCCCTTGGTAAGGCTTTCGGGCTACTACTGACTACCCGTAACGACTGTCAAAAATCCACGAATGACAGTCGGGACCAACGGCTTTAACGTGCTTTCCGAGGCACGGAGGGGTCACGGTATGTAAAGATGGTCACCCATCCACAGACCAACCGCGCCAAGCGTAGCTTAACCCCATTACAAAAATAATCAAATTTATTTATTTTGTGTTTTAACACGGTTATATAGAGATACCCACCTCGTTTGTGGAGTACCTCTGCTTACCTCTTCGGAATCAACAACTTAGGTAATTTATATAAAAAAAAATTAAACTTACTAAGTACTCAAAAATTATTCAAAAAGTAACAATTATAAATCTAGATAGTTTTCTGCGTCATTTTGTCTCATTTTCCAAGGTTTAGACCACAGCATAGAAATATTCAGAAGGCCATCTCCATGCAACGACCAAAAACAAACACACACACATAGGTACCTACACGACGCAGACACTTCGTGTGCGTTAGTTCTTTAGAGTAATTAAGATTTTGTATGTATAAAAAGTATTTTTAAGTTATATTAATATTGTATTGTATGTGTTTTTATGGGCCTTGATGCATAAAATAAATGGATAAATCCATATTAATATTATAAATTCGAAAGTACCTGTCTGTCTGTATGTTACCTTTTCACGCCTAAACCACTGATCGGATTTCGATAAAATTTGGCAGAGAGATAGATTGCATCCCGGGGAATAGGACATAGGATAGTATTTATTCCGATATTCCCACTTACGCGGATGAAACCGTGAGGTGCAGCTAGTAATTTTATATTTTTTGTGTTAGCTTGTAAATGGTAATTGTTGTATTTGTGAATAAAACTACTGTTATTTGTAAGTGGCATTAAGAATTGTCATCCAAGGGTACGTTTTCTGATCCATTTGTTTTCATTACATCAAATACTTTTGCAACAGGCCATAGACGCGTATGTGCGGAGATCACAAACCAATGCCAGTCACGAGTGCCCTTGCACTCGCTGTACGTGAAGCGTGTCAATGTGTTCGTGCGTTTTCGTACTTCATAATTATGAAGCTGACCTATCAACTCACATCGAAGTCCGCTGCTGGCCATAGGCCTGTCCCACGCTGCGTCATAACACTCTGGCCTCCGCCTTCCGCATTCAGTCTATCCCAGTCACCTTTTTGAAGTCGTCGGTCTATCTAGCTGGGGGGCATTTCACACTACGCTTGCCGATACGCGGTCTCCACTACAGGACTCGTCTGCTTTACCGAGCTGACCTTCTGTGTCTACCTATTCTGTGGCTACTTACACCAATATTATGACTCAGAACTTTTAAATAAATATTTTCTTAATTTGTTTATGTTTAAAAGACAAGTTTATTTCTTCCTATATTGTTTATTATATTGCTGTTTAATGATTTTGAATGTAGAACTCTTTTGCGCGGCAAGAGTAAAAAGGTTTTATTGTTTTTTTTTTTTATTATAGATGCAAAAATGGTTGCAGTTTTTTTTTTATTGTTCTTTTTTTCCTTTTTTGGTGGACCAAGATAAAGTTTCAAGTCGGTTGGGCTAAAGTGGTGTAATCTATTTTTGTCTCGTCAGTTAATTGAAAGGCAATGCCATGGCTAGAAGGGTGGTGATTGCATTGACATTGAAAGCTGGAGCTTCCGGAACTCTTTTCGGAACGAAGTTTTAAACTGGTAGAAACCATCACGTAACGAAAAAGCGTTATGCGACTTTGAAAGAGAGATAGTTTTAGAAAGAAAGAAAGAAAATACGTTTATTTGCGGTAAACATGACGCAAAAAAATAATGCAAACACAAAAAACTGGCCAAGTGCGAGTCGGACTCGCACACGAAGGGTTCCGCACCACAAGGCAAAATCGCCGAAAAAAACACGTTTGTTGTATGGGAGCCCCCCTTAAATATTTATTTTATTTTGTTTTTAGTACCTATTTGTTGTTATAGCGGCAACAGAAATTCATAATTTTCCCATTTTCACCCTTTGAGTACGGAACCCTAAAAAGCAAGTTGGGGGAAAACCTGCGTCACATCCACGCAAAAAGGCCATCCCTCAGCATAATGCTAAGACCCTATGCGAGACCGCTGTCTGTATGACGTCAACCGGTGCAGCATACCAATGCTATTATTGCTTATCTTTAGGCCTAAGGCCTTCTGGCCACGGGAAGTGCCGACCAGTCTCAGAGCAAATAATCATTTTACTATAGTTATTTAGATTGTAAGCTTACATAATCAGCTTATAATGTTCCCACAGCCGGGACATAGGCACAAAATACAGATAGTACAGAAGGCAATCTACATACAAAGTGCGCTCGAGCAACGCACACATAGACACCGCTCACGGACACGTTATATCTCGGAGTATCTCGGAGTAGTGCGAGCGCGGGTGCCATGTGCTTGAGACACGCGTCTGTGAAGTGCAAAAATGGAGCAACAAAAAAATGGCTATCTAAGCTCGATTTATACAATAGTTTCATATTTTGAATCAGTATAAACGAAGTAACTTTTTTGTAAGGTAAATTCACGCCACCAACTATTACGTAAGTTAAAAACATGTGTGTTGTTTTTAGTGTCATTTGATAGGTTTAGGTCTAAAACGAATAGGACAAAATAAATTGTGTAAATAGGGTAATCCGTTTTGAAGTATTAGTTTTTCGATAGTGAAAATTGACAATAAAAATAAGTTTTTGTTCTGTAAACTTTTTGTATTGTAATACTATGTTGATTGTTTTGTTTTAAAATTGTAGAATAACCTCAACAATAAATCAAACAACTAGATACGAGTGCCACTACCACGATAGTTTTTTGTGCATAAGCCAAAGTTGACAACCCTAGCGCGACCGCCGAGTGTAGGTATGAAAAGTGAAGTTCGTAAGTACATGTGACAATGATTTCCTTCTGTACTCTCTGTATTTTGTGACACAGGCCTCCTCTCGGTGAGAGGGAGTGGGCCAAGTTCGTCCACAATAAAATAATTCGTAAATTACCACATTTCCGAACTAAATAGACAAAAAAATCACCGTGACTACAAACTATTTACCCTAAATCAATGCACAACATATAATTTAAATCATTAACTTTTGCAATAACAACCTCTTAAGTTAACGTGATTGATTTTAAAAGACGTATTTGGATGACGATTTAACACGAGTAAAGGTCCTCGCAGACCGCTAGATAGTGGTAGACCGCGAAATTCAAATTTTCTTACGTTTTTTGCAATTTGCAGGTCAGTGTCAGGTTGTATCTTGATCAAAATATGATTCGCGACAATAACAGATACATATTTAGAGAATTATAATCATTAGAATCATTGATATATCTTTCTTAGTTAGATTTCTACCACCAACCACCAATCTCTTATGGAAAAGTGTTAGGGGTTGACGCAATAAAGAAAATAAACAACAAAAAAAAATAAGAAAGGGTTGGGGGAAACATGCGTCACATCCACGCAAAACGGCTATCGCTCAGCATTATGCTGCGACCCTATGCAAGACAGAGCCCCTATGCAAGACAGAGCCCCAGCACTGGTTTTCAGCGACAGCCGGCGATGACGTACTGCCGTCGTCCGGTGCAGCAAACAATTATTAGGACGCTGTACGCAATTATCCCGCAGACGGGTGTCGTGTCTGGTAGAAGGTTGTCTAGACTTGCCTGTACGCCTCAATAAATTAAGGCCTCCAGCCAGGACTTAAAAACTCAAAAACTAAGTGACTACACACTAAGAGCAGCCCCCAATGGGATACGGACCTCGGCTCAGGGCGTCGCTGGGAGAGGGCAGCAAGGGACAGGCTGGATCGGATCATACCCGACAATTGATGTCGGGACGTTTGCTAGTTGCGCGGTAAACTCTGCTTCCGCGATGAAGGATTTTGCGTGACGTCATTGTGATGCGTAGTTCACATGTGGCGTTGTAGATGCCGCCACAAAGAAACGTAGAGATCACAAATCTGCAAATATTGGGATGCCCTCAGGAACGAGCTAAATGGTCTGCGATTAGAAAGATATATTTTTCATCTTTTTGCGGAACCGCCCTGCTCTTGACCTCGATCACGACGAATAAAAATCATCATCATCTTCATCTGGTTATGATTATAAAAACTTATTTTTTTGAGTATTCGACGTCATTCTGTAGACGACTATATCACAGCCCTTATGGTCGATTCTTATAATTTGCGGACTGTTCATCATCTGCCTAGCCTTTTCCCAACTATGTTGGGATCGGCTTCCAGTCTAACCGGATGCAGCTGAATACCAGTATTTTATATGGAGCGACTGCCTATCTGACCTCCACAATCCATGCAGTTACTGGGTAATACGATACCCCTTGGTAAGACTGGTTGTCAGACTTTCGGGCTTCTGACTTGTAACGACTGTCAAAGATCCACGAATGACAGCCGGGACCAACGGCTTAACGTGCTTTCCGAAGCACGGAGGGGTCTCGGTATGTAAAGAAGGACACCCATCCACAAACCAACCGAGGCAAAAAAAAAATGTCATAATCAGCCTATAATGTTCCCACTACTGGGACACAGGCCTCCTCTCGGTGAGAGGGAGTTGGCCATAATTTACCACGCAGGCCCAGTGCGGGTTGGTAGATGTCACATGTCTTCTAATTTTTTGGTTCTAGGATATGTCGGTTTTCCTATAAATAAAAGTCATTTCCCAGCAATTATATTTGCACAGAGACATTTAGTTTGATGTACAGACACCAGCACATCAAGCTACTACAATCTGTCAAATTTATTTAATAGATCTTCAACTTTATCGCTAAAGCATAAGGTTCAAAGTTGATTGGGAAAATTTGACAGTTTCGAGTAGCTTGATGTGCTGCCGTCTGTACAGGATGCGTAGATGAAGGCTTCGTGAAGGATCTTTTTAAATCCTGTACAAATGGGTGTGATGTTATGTATTACATGAATAGTATAGTAATTTTATCTCACGATGCGATGCGACGCGAACTTTAGTTGTGGTTACCAAGTGTAGGGATGTATGAAGAAGCCTCCTCGTGTAGCGCAGTATCTTCCGCTAGTTACTCAACTGAACCGAGCGCTCGGCGCTTCCTGGACAGTCACACCCAACACCTTATTTGACTAACCAATTCTTTCCTTGCGGTGGTAGGGCTAACGCCCGCCTGGAGGACGGCGTCAAGCAACCTGCTGTGTTTCGTCCGATGCGTGGGAGTTCCAGTGCCTTAAGCATCTTCTGGGCATGCTCGTTCTATCATAGACCTCATCCATTGCTTTCCATCACGCGCGGTAGAGGTCAAGAGCGGGCCCATTCAGCAATAAAAAAAAGAAAAAAAAAGTGTACAAAAGCTGTAAATGTGTGTATAGAAGGTATGGGGAACAGGGTGTAAAGTTTACTCATACTCTATAGAAAAGGGAGGATCCTCCGACCAGACGGGTGTTGTGTCTGGCGGGCAACTGCCCGACGATTCAAGTCGGGCCGTTGTATCTATGCTAGTTGCGCGGTAAACTCTGCTTCCGAGATGCAGGTTTTTTGCGTAACGTCAGTATGACGCGTTGTTCTCATGTGGCGTTGTAGATACCGCTACATGTGTGTAAGCGCAAGTCTCGCTACCGTTCAAGACAATGGCGAAATCGGAAGTGTGTGTGTGTGTGTGTGTGTGCTATGTGCTGACGCTATTCGTCTTCACGTACACATTCACAACGTGTTTGTACACTTGGTTAACACAAGTAAAGCGCACGTCGCTTCGTGAGATTAAAATAATTTTTAAAAAGTTGAACCGACTTCATAAAGAAATGAACTCAAAATTATGAAATAATTTTAATTTCGGAAGTCGGTGTCTTGGATCTGTACTTTAGTTTTAGTTTTTTGCCACCGACTTCCGAAATTAAAATTATTAACGATCCGATTAATAGTTGCGGAGAAATGCGTGGACAAACATACATACATACATACGTCTATAATATTTTATATATTTGTTTGGAAGCCCTATTAGATTGTCATATGTGAATATAATGCAATTTCAATAATATTACATTACTCCTTTTTTTTGAAGTCGGTAAAAATGCTGTAAGTATCACATAGTGTGTTTAGTCCTTTAAACCCAGTAACCAGTCTCCGAGGCTAACTGCTTCTTTAGTGAGTAATGCGTGCATTTGCGATTACGTATAGAAAGGTAATGGCCTTATAGGTAACGACTGTGGATTCCAAAATCTTCTATAAATTATTCATTTGTTTATTGATTTATTAATACTTATTGAGTTATCAGCGCCCTGCGGTTTCACCCGCATAAATCTCTATCCCGTGAGAATATAGGAATAAAAAGAAGCCTATGTGTTAATCCTGGTTATCTATAGGTACATATAAAATTCAAAGTTCTGACTGATATAGGATATATCAACGCACAGCCTAAACCGCTGATCCCATACACATGAAATTTGGAGGGTGTGTTCTTTGTGAGGAGTAGGTATCCACTAAGAAAGGGTTTTTCGAAATTCCAGAGGGGGGAAAGAGGGTGAATGGGGGGAGGGTGAAATTTCACGCGGACGAAGTCGCGGGCGGAAGCCAGTAAACTATATAATTGTGTTCCAAATCTCATCCAAATCCGTTCAGTAGTTTTTGCGTGAAAGAGTAACAAACATCCATCCATCCATCCATCTATCCTCAAAACTTTCGAGTTTATAATATTAGTAGGATCACGGATATCGAGTAGGATACATTATTGTTATTAACTAGCTGCGCCACGCGGTTTTACCCGCGTAAATGTCGATCCCGTGGGAATATCGGGATAAAAAGTAGCCTATATATTAATCCAGGGTGTCAGCTACCTCTATACAAAATTTTATCAAAATTGGTCCAGCCGTTTGAGCGTGAAGAAGTAACAAACATTTAGACACACACACACACACACCCCCACAAACTTTAGCCTTTATACTATTAGCTATTAGTGTGATGATAGACGGCGTCGCATAATGTAAATTAAAAAAAAAAAATACGCTGCGTTGCATTATGTCCTCTACGTGTAACGTCCGTTTATGGGCCCTATTGTAGTATAAGGTCATTATAGCCGTTCTACCTAAAATTACATTCAACACCAAGACACAATAGTGTTATTCACAATCTAATATAGTTTCGGAGAAATGCGTGGACAAACATACATACCTATAAAAACACCGGGCAAGAGCGAGTCGGACTCGCGTACCGAGGGTTCCGTACCATGATGCTTTTAAATTTTCACCGGCGAGCTACTTACTAGATCTCGTTCAAACCAGTTTTCGGTGGAAGTTTACAATGTTACATCATATTTTTTTTTTGTTTTATCATTCTCTTATTTAAGAAGTTACAGGGGGGGGACACATTTTACCACTTTGGAAGTGTCTCTCGTGCAAACTATTCAGTTAAAAAAAAAAATTATATTAGAAACCTCAATATCATTTTTGAAGACCTATCCAGAGATACGGGCCACACGTACGGGTTTGATGAAAAAAATTTTTCTGAGTTTCAGTTCTAAGTATGAGGAACCCCCAAAATTTATTGTTTTTTTTTGTGAGAAAATCTTAATGCGGTTCACAGAATACATCTACTTACCAAGTTTCAACAGTACCTATAGTTCTTATAGTTTCGGAAAAAAGTGACTGTGACATACGGACGGACAGACAGACAGACATGACGAATCCATAAGGGTTCCGTTTTTTGCCATTTGGCTACGGAACCCTAAAAACAAGAACAGAACAAGAAATTTCACGCAAATGAAGTCGCGGGCAGAAGCTAGTACATCCCTGGCTATCATGATGCAGACTTTTTCGAGATGAAATACTTAAATAAAGCGAACCATTACTTTTAATAATCATAAAGATAAGCATAATTTTAATGACCGCTGCGTTTAATTACGATTTTGCAACGAGTTTAACTCATTTCGTCATATTTGCATGATCTTATAAGCCCGGTTTCCACCGCGAGCGGAACGGACCCATTAATGACTTCGTTAAACTCGCAAACGGAAACTGCATTAACTGTTATCAGTTAACAGTCAACTGCATACTTGTATTTTCACCGTTGGTGGAAATACAAGTATGCAGTTGCGTGGGTCCGTTCCGCTCGCGGTGGAAACCGGGCTTAAGTTTATCCAAAACGGGAAACTTGTTTATTTTAAAGAAATAATATTATAACTAAAATATAATAAAAGACAAAAACGACGACACCCCATACAAACCAGCCTTTTAACCTTTAGATTTTCCAAAATACTTCCTTCGTTGTGGAAAGCGCTAAGGTAGCCCGCGAAATTCATATTTTCTTACATTTTTTGCAACTTGCTGGTCAGTATTAAGTTGTACGTTGATTAAAATATGATTCGCGGCCGTAACAAATATATGGTATTTACAGAATTAGGATCAGTAATACAACTTGCTAAGTGAGTATAATAAAATTGTAAAATGTCAAGATTTCATAAAATAGTTGTGCAAAATTGAATCCATCTGTTGTCTGTCAGTGAGGGAATGAATGAATTTAAGAATTTTATTAAGTTCCTAGATATTAAAACCCGAGTAAATTTGAACGAGATACGGAGGGGTTTTAGTATGATATGGATGGTCACCCATCCACGGACGGTCCGTGGCAAATGTTGCTTAACCTTGTTCGATCAAAATCAATCAAATCCCCCAAAACTCCCGCCTCGTTATTTTTTTTGTGGATGGGAAATCATCAAACGACCCCTCCCGCTCTGGGTGGAGCGGAAGGAAGTGTCAAACTCTTACTGACTAAAACCCACCCGTGTTCCTTCCTTAGCCCTTTATGTTCCGGGCCAGCGGTAACCCTTTCGGACAATCCCGCTGACCCGGCAGGCTTCGGCCCTATAGGGCCCCTCCTCGATGCTGACATCTCTTTGAGGCGCGTGTGGAACACTCCCTCCCGCCCCTCACCACTTCCTAGTGCTTTCGCTGGTAAGAAGTGGCGCAAAAAACTCCCCAGCAGCACAGTCATATCGAGCGATGTATAACATCCAAAATATTTGCACACGTACATTCGTGTATCATGTTTTGTCAATATTTCTATGTTATTAAATATTCCGAATCTGTTAAAGCAGGGTCTTTGTTTATCAATTCAGTTCCGGCCGTTCCGGGTTAGGTGTTAGGTATAATATTTTGTAGAAATCTATGTCTTTGGAAAAATGTGTCGTCAGATTTCTATAGCATAATCAGCCTATAGAGGTATGAGGAACATAGAAAAGGGAGGATGCTCCGACCAGACGGGTGTTGTGTCTGGCGGGCAACTGCCCGATGATTCATGTCGGGCCGTTGTATCTATGTTAGTAGCGCGGTAAACTCTGCTTGCGCGATGCAGGCTTTTTGCGTGACGTCAGTATGACGCGTTGTTCGCATGTGGCGTTGTAGATACCGCTACAAGCCTATAAGTTTTGGGACCCAGGCCTCCTCACCTCCTCACTGTGAGAGGGAGTGGGCTGTTATTCCGCCTCGCTGGCCCAGCTTCGGGTTGGTGGATTTCATACCCTACGTCTTCGAATTTTTGGTTCTAGACGAAGCCGGTTTCCTCACAATGTTTTCCTTTACCGTTTTGAGAGCAGGGGGCCTAAAAAGGCCACTTTGGCAGAATCATAAAAGGATAACATTATGAATCATAATAAGGCGAAGACAATCCGTGTTTCTTTTTTTCACTGCACTACGTAGGTATAATCAAAGAGATTGGGATTGGATTTGGATTGGATTGGATTGATTGGTGTTTTAGCACAGACAAAAAAAATCCAAAAAAACTGAAAAATCCTTCACCAATGGGATTTGATACGATTAACTTAACAGTTAACTGTCCATTATGATTCGTAATGTTATCCTTTTATGATTCTGCCAAAGTGGCCTTTTTAGGTCCACAGTTCTGATGAAATAGATTCATCATCATCATCATTTCAGCCGAAAGACGTCCACTTCTGGACATAGGCCTCCCTCAAGCACCTCCACTTCGACCGGTTCCGTGCTTCTCGCATCCAACGGGTTCCTGCGGCCTTCACAAGGTCGTCGGTCCACCTTGTGGGAGGCCTTCCACGCTACGTCTTCCAGTACGTGGTCGCCACTCCAGAACCTTTCGGCCCCATCGAAATGAAATAGATTAATCAAAGTAAAGTGTTTGCTTGGGTTCGAACCTATGATCAATAGGTCACCACCACTCTGACTTAACAGGTCATTGCCTTTTATTCTGGGGTAGGCTGTAATTTGCGTTACGTCTAAGCAATCTTAGTAGGTACGTACCTATACACATCATCATCTGCCTAGCCTTTTCCCAACCATGTCGAGGTTGGCTTCCAGTCTAACCGGATTCAGCTGAGTACCAGTATTTTACATGGAGCGACTGCCTATCTGACCTCCACAACCAAATTACTAGGTAATACGATACCCCTTGGCAAGACTGGTTGTCAAACTTTCGCGCTTCTGATGACCCGTAACGACTGTCAAAGATCCACGAATGACAGCTGAGACCAACGGGTTCACGTGCTTTCCGAAGCACGGAGAGGTCTTGATATGTAAAGATGGTCACCCATCCACGGACCAACCGCGGCAAGCGTAGCTTAACCTGATCAATCGACCTGTGCGGCTGTTATTACTATTACTTAGTTAAAAATATGTAGGTACTTTAATTCAATTCAAAAAGCGTACAGCGCTCTCCACGCACTTTTTGGTCATCATTCAAGTGTCGAATATTATTTACCCAAAAAATTAAAGTGGCCGGCCAGAAAAAAAAGTACTAAATTCATAATTATGGGAAATAAAATTTTGAGCATTTTTTGATATTACAGAAAAAGTCTAAAATTAACCCCCCATTGCTGCTATTCGAGATTAAAAATTATTTTTACCACGAGTGTTATAAGAATAAATTAAAGTTAAATTCGGTATACGAATTCGGTTAAAATCACGCTTTTTAAAGCATACTGCCAATCTTTTTACACCTGCAGCCTGTGGGTCAGTTATTCGCAGCGGGCATACGGAGACCTGCGTGTCCAATTTAATAATGCACTCAGGGTAGGTACTGTTGGGGCTGCCATGGCGTTGCAGTGAGTCAGGGATGTTTGCTGCTATCATGAGGAAAAGATGCGCCTCCCTACTCGCTCGCGTTCGTGGCAGTACCAACACTATACTGGGTGTCTTTACTGATCGGTGGGAGACCCCATCTATGTTCTATGTTATGGGTTTGGTTTCCGCACTTAGTCCTTCAGTGGACCATTGTGCGTGGACCATGGCGGCCGTCGGTGGTTATTCCAACCAGCCCACCTCCCTCCAGAAGCTGATCAAATCTCCTGGTCTGTTAAGAACATCTGTGTACGATCTGGGTGTCCCGAGGGTTTGTGACCTTATCTGGGTGACGCCTGTGCACTCAAAGAGCACATGTGCAATGGTTTTATCAGTCTACATGCAAGCCCTGCACAGGGGACTGTCTGTTGCCTAATGTGTAAAAATGTTTATTTAGTGAGCAGTGTCCCGTGATGGTCCCCGTCACCAGGCGCAGGCCTTTCCTGTCCAGTCGTAGTAAGCGCGGGGAGTCCCCCATGCTGCAAAGGAGGGTGCGACTTCATGCCATAATTTAATTTTTGTTGCCAATACTAACATTATTTTTAAGTACGAGTATGTACCATTGTGCATTGTAAAGCTAACAAAATATGGACCTGGTCTGAATTAAATGTTTATTATTATTATAAGCATTTAAAATAGCAACTTTTAATTGAATTTAACATCCTGAACATGTTTTAACTATATAAACTTGTTAAGTATTAGAATAATTGTGATTTTTGGCATTTTCAAGGTCAAGTAGCAGCCGGGTGGATAGTGGTAACTTTGGTTGTAGTAAAAAATGCTCAAGAGGTCATCCAGGTCCCACAAGACTTTTTACTTTTCCACAGGGCTTTTTTTTTCTGGCCGGTATTTTAATTTTAGGGTACGAAATTAATGATGTCCTTTTATAATTTAAAATTCGCGTGTTATTTTAGTTTTTTTTTTATTTAGTTTTTTTTTTTTTTTAAATCGAAGTAATAGCGCTATCGGGTGATGCGTTGCGACGGGGTGGGTCGGCGGAATAAGAAATTTCACGCGGACGAAGTCGCGGGCAGAAACTAGTCTAAGTATACAACTCTCTATCTTCGATAAAGATCGATTTTGAGACCTTCCAATTGTCGCCTGCAAATGACGTCACACGGACACGTGTCTACCAGACGTAACCTTCCACAGACGTATGTATCTACCATAACTTTTATTACGACAATTAATTTCGGAAACGCTTTTAATGTTTGAGCTATAAAATTTTGTATTTCCGTGTCCGTTTTAATTTGACCGCATTTTGACGGGCCAGATAGTGTCACGAAATATTGTATAGGAAATAGTTCTAATTACACCTTTGGATGACGTCACTAAGAGCCTTGGTTCTATATCTTAGCACGAACATTATTGATTTACATTTATAACCGAGCGTATAAAATGAGCTGATATATGTACAATGTGTAACTGATGAGGGGCTTGTGGCTAAGTAATAACAGCCGCATGGGTCGATCGATGAGGTTAAGCTACGCTTGCCGCGGTTGGTCTGTGGATGGGTGACCATCTTACATACCGAGACCCCTTCGTGCCTCGGAAAGCACGTTAAGCGGTTGGTCCCGGCTGTCATCTGTGGATCTTTGACAGTTGTTATGGGTAGTCAGAAGCCCGAAAGTCTGACAACCAGTCTTACCGAGGGGTATCGTATTACCCAGCAAATGGGTTGTGGAGGTCAGATAGGCAGTCGCTCCATGTAAAATACTGATATTCAGCTGCAACCGGTTAGACTGGAAGCCGAACCCAACATAGTTGGGATAAGGCTAGGCAGATGAGTGAATTAGGGCCCAAGATTTGAAATGAAATGAAATGATTTTATTTTTTGTAAGTAGGTTTGTACAAACACTTTTACACGTCAATCATGTTTTTTTAAAACTAGATGAAGTCGGCGTTTCCTATCTGACTACTCTGAGAAGAAAGGCCGAAACAAACTCAGAGGTCACAGTCTCTTTTAAAGTCCAGACATAATCTTGGTCAGGCTATTTAAATTACACAACCCTACACTCTTGCCTACCCCATAGTACTTACATCAGTTTACGATGTGTGTACTTTCGTGTGAAATTCCTATGTTTGGTATTCGTTGTTAGCGTTAAACAGAGCTTGTTTTGTTAACCTGATACAAATGGCTGGACAGGAGTAGGCTTCGTTCACACTGTTGCAGGTCAAGAGGACTTTCTTTTTAATCGACTTCAAAAAAGAGGAGGTTATCAGATCGACACGTATGTATGTAATATTATTGGAATTGCATTATATTCACATTAAATGACAATCTATAAGGGCTTCCAAACCAATATACAACATTTTATAGACGTATGTATGTTTGTCCACGCATTTCTCCGCAACTATTAATCGCATCGTGACCATTTTTTTATTGGAATGCATTTACTTCAGCTTAGGGAACAGTGCAAGTTTCATCAAAATCGATTCAGTAGTTTTCAAGATATGGACTGGCCTGGCTTATTGATACGAGCTACGGGTGTAGTGTCAAAAGGAAAAATCTCAAAACCTTCGTCAAATTCTAGAGTAATATTTACAACAAAACTATTACCTACTTATTACAAACAAATATTCCAGTTTTTACTTAAAACTAAAAGTTACAAAATAAAAAAGTAAATTAAAAAATTAAATCGACTTGAAAAAGAAATTACTTGACTCAAAATTATGAAATAACCGTATGTTTCCAGTCGCCCCCGCGGGGATTGCCACCGGAGGCAAATGGGAATGAAAATTCCCAGTCGCCACCGGCGGCGACTGGGAAGTCATTGCCCCCACTTCAGTTTCGCTGTACATTGCTTTCTCCATCGTAGAGAATAAAAGGATGAGACAACTTATCGTAAACCTGCCTCTAATCTTTTTCTTTTCTTTTTTTCTTTCTTATTTTTTTTATCTTTTTTTTCTTTTTTTTCTTTTAGTCCGCCTCTGTACATTTATGTGCTTGAAGTATTAAATAAATAAATAATAATAATCTTTAAAAAAAAGACTAAGTGCATTGAAATATTTTTTTATTTTGATTTCGATATCAATAAACTTGTTAAAATTAAACATTTAAACTGGTATTTTGTATCACATTATTATTTACATTATACATTATTATTTCGTTACGTTACTATCATCGATCCGAATGATCGATGATAGTAACGTAACGGAATAAAAGTCTGATTTTATCTGTTCACCGGAGGCAAATGGGAATTTTTATTCCCATTTGCCTCCGGTGGCAATCCCCGCGGGGGCGACTGGGAACATACGCAATATAGTTGGGAAAAAGCAGGCAGATGATGATGATCATTGTTATTGGAATCACACAGACGCCTCATAATTTCTAGAAACTACCAGCACAAAGTAAAGTGCCTGCTACAAATAGGTTCACCTCTACGTTAACCAACTGCGGGGCAAAGGCCTCACCTTTTTCCTTCCAAACCTAGAGAGGTTTTTTTTGCGATCTCCGGCCATTTTGACCCCGCAAAAATTATTAGAACGACTTCACGTTATATAATGTAACAAAATCACTCCAGTATGAACAAAACCTAATTGTAAACACGCTCTAATTTCAACAATTACAGGTGCACAACCTCATAACCACAGTTCTACTTCAGATACCCAGAAACCACCACCTTTGAACCAAGATTTCCATAAAACTATTGCAAAACCTTCCTAAATTTATTAGTCTTTATTTTCAATAAAAACTAATTCTACATCTAAAAATGATTTTGAAAATAATAATAAGATTCCATTTTCAAATGTAGAATACGCGATTTAATAGTTAGAAAATAGATTTTAATAAAATAATGACGAGTAATAATTATTATGTGCTTATATTTGTATTACTAAGGATAAATTATATTTCGAGTGTGAAAAGTAAAATTGAATGTGGTTATAAGGTATGTATAATTAATTTACATAATATACAAAAACGGACTAAAGAGCGAGAGTTCGTGAAATTTATTTTATTTTATTTATTTGGGAAAACAAATCCAGCCCCATTGATTGCAAAAGAACATGGACTCGTGAAAAACAACTGCGAAGTTCCATCTGTCATCAAATATAAGCCGCGCATGCTGCGGTCACGATATGGATGGGTGTCCATTCTTACCTGTCAAAATTCTTCCTGCCGTCTGGTCCCATTTTGTCATACGAATAAACTAACTATCAATATCTTGTTATTTTTTTGTGTTATTGGAACATGTTGAAGATCACAATGGATATTAATTCGGGATGTTAACGGACTTTATTACAGTTTTTTTTATCAAAAGTGCTAGAAAATGTGGGTGTGTCAATGCCGCGGTTGCTATGCTAAAACGCAACAACCATAGCCTGATCAATTGATCAGTAAAACTGTCGTTAAAACGCATGATAGTTGTTGCTATCTTCGTCATTCTCCTGCCCAGCGGTGCTAATCTGTAAAAATCTCACCGTGAAAACTTAGGTGAAGTGAGCGTGGAGTGAGCTGTCAATAGTGGCAATTCCTAGCAAAAACCAACTCACTTCACCTATGTTTTCACGGTGAGATTTTTACAGAATCGACCGGCTGTTCCCAATTTATTAACGGTCGTCGGCGCAACATGTCGTTTTCTTCCATACTTCTCTATTAGTCGTCATCTCGGTAGTCACCCCCTTTCTACCATGTCATCTTTCACAAAGTCCATCCATCGCATCGTTAAAATTTCATTGGTGGATAGTTGTGGCTAGTTGATGAAAAATCTTTGTTACAGCAATGTCCACAAACAAGAGATGGAGCGTTGAACGTCCATCTAATACCCCACTCTCACATGGACGCCGGATGGGTGAAGACTTTTGATGAATACTATTATGGAAGTAAGTATCACTATTCTGGGAGGCAGTCACCTCCTTCTGCGAAGCAGTCATGCTAGCGAAGGAGGTGGCGGGACGGATGAGGGAGAGAGCCTCCCGTCCCAGCCGCCGCGGAAGATACTCCGGGCGTCGGGAGCCACGGGACGACTCCCAGCCACCGTAAGCGCGGGCCTGCGGGCGGGGAGTAATGGGTAGCTCACCGTCCGATCAGGACCAGGCCCGTGCCGGACGGCGCGTACGTGTTCCACGCGCGCCTCAAACAGATGTCAGCATCGAGGAGGGGACCCCATAAGGCCGAACCCTGCCGGGTCAGCGGGATTGCCCGAAAGGGTTACCGCTGGCCCATAACATAAAGGGCTAAGGAAGGAACACGGGTGGGTTTTAGTCAGTAAGAGTCTGACACTCCATTCCGCTTCACCCAGAGCGGGAGGGGGTCATTTGATGATTTCCTATAAAAAACAAAAAATCACTTATCTGTGAAGCTATGTTTAACGATAGCTATAATCTGTGGGGCTCGTGGCTAAATAATAACAAATTTTGTGGGTATATCGAAGGCCACGGTGAGGCAAGGGGTGCTAAGGGTAGGCCTCCCACCAGGTGGTCCGACGACCTTGTGAAGGCCGCAGGAACCCGTTGGATGCGAGAAGCGCAGAACCGGTCGAAGTGGAGGTGCTTGGGGGAGGCCTATATCCAGCAATGGACGTCTTTCGGCTGAAATGATGATGATGATGATGACTGCCTAACTAACATCCACGAAGACTGGTTTGTCAGACATTCGGGCTTCTGACGACCCGTAACGACTCTCAAAGATCCACGAATGACAGCCGGGACCAACGGTTTAACCTGCTTTCCGGGGCATGGAGGGGTCTTGGTATGTAAAGATGGTCACCCATCCACGGACGAACCGTGGCAAGCGTACCTTAACCTGATCTATCGACCCGTGCAGCTGTTATTACTTAGCCACAAGCCCACTGCTCCAAGCCTTATAATAATTGCAATGCTGCTTGGAGCTGTGAGATGTTAAGAACCTGCACTAATGTTTTCATTTTAGTAGATCAAGACTCTTATCACTTCTTCTTTTTTGCAGCTAAAACGACAGTAAGCACTGCCAATGTACAGCTGATCTACCATTCCGTAGTGTCAGAACTGCTGCACGACAAGAGACGGAAGTAAGTTACTTACTCTGCCTTCGCGATTTTATTGCCAAAAATGTAAACAACAACAACAAACGCTACAACTTTGTGTGTCTCTCTGAAGTTAACTTCGATTCCATATTAAGTTATTATGACATACTATAGCTGCTCCCCACGGTTTCACCGCGTAATGTCGTTCCCGTAGGAATATCGGGATAAAAAGTTGCCTATATATTAATCCAGGGTGTCAGCTACCTCCATACAAAATTTTATCAAAATTGGTCCAGCCATTTAGACACACACACACACACTCTTACAAACTTTCGCCTTTATAATATTAGTGTGATGATAGACGGCGTCGCATTATGTAAAAATTCATTGAATCGTGTGTTCCTTTCACATGATCTAGACCAAAGAGTCAAAAAACATATAGGTACCAAAATGTTAAATCCCTATTCAAGTTACACGAAATAGATAAACCACATTTTTCACCTACCACACACGCACACATCTCCCACCCTGGACACGAGTACAGCCATAATCTCACCCACATTTTACTTTCCAAAGGTTCACCTTCTCCGAGACAGCTTTCTTCTGGCGCTGGTGGAAGGAGCAGCGTCCCACAACCAGGGCCACCTTCAGATCCCTGGTGCAGGAAGGTCGGGTGGAGTTCGCTGGAGGCGGCTGGGTCCACAATGATGAGGCTACTCCTGATTACCTGCATATTATTGACCAGTACACTTGGGGCTTGAGGTATGTTCGTCATCATTCTTCTCCACTTATCCCATTGTACAGACACCAGGACATTAAGCTACTACAACCTGTCAAATTTCTTTAATAGATTTTCAACTTTTTATCGCTGAAGTATAAGGTTCAAAGTTGATTGGGAAAATTTTCAGCGGGATTGTCCGAAAGGGTTACCGCTGGCCCGGAACATAAAGGGCTAAGGAAGGAACGCGGGTGGGTTTTAGTCAGTAAGAGTCTGACACTCCCTTCCGCTCCACCCAGAGCGGGACCCCTCGTTTGATGATTTCCCATCCACAAAAAAAAAAAACTGGCCAAGTGCGAGTCGTACACGCACACGAAGGGTTCCGTACCACAAGGCAAAAACGCAGAAAAAAACACGTTTGTTGTATGGGAGCCCCCTTTAAATATTTATTTTATTTTGTTTTTAGTATTTGTTGTTGTAGCGGCAACAGAAATACATAATTTGTGAAAATTTCAACTGTCTAGCTATCGCGGTTCTTGAGATACAGCCTGGTGACAGACAGACGGACGGACAGTGAAGTCTTAGTAATAGGGTTCCGTTTTTACCCTTTGGGTACGGAACCCTAAAAATGGGAAAATTTGACAGTTTTGGGTAGCTTAATGTGCTGGCGTCTGTAGGTACCTATTAGTAGACGTCGCAACATGTCTTTTTCTTCCATACTTCTCTATTAGTGGTCATCTCGGTAGTCACCCCCTTTCTAACCATATCATCATTCACACACTCCATCCATCGTTTCTTTGGTCTTCCCCTACTCTTGAAGCCATCGACTTTCATACTCACAGTTTACTTGGGTTTAAGGTATTTTACTATTATGACAGGTACTCGAGTAGGGGCCCGTGGCTAAATAATAACAGCCGCACAGGTCGATCGATCAGATCAAGCTACATTTGCCGCGGTTGGTCTGTGGATGGGTGACTATCTTTACATACCGTGACCCCTCCGTGCTTCGGAAAGAACGGTGGATCTTTGACAGTCGTTACGGGTAGTCAGAAGTCCGAAAGTCTGAAAACCAAAGCGTACCTGCCCTGCCGTATCTTATGCACCTATTTCATTTCATTTCATCTATCTAAATATATAAAACTTAAAGGTGACTGACTGACTGACGTAGTGATCTATCAACGCACAGCCCAAACCACTGCAGGGATCGGGCGGAAATTTGGCATGCAGGTAGATATTATGACGTAGGCATCCGCTATGAAAGGATTTTTCGAAATTCCACCCCTAAGAGGGTGAATGGGGGGAGGGTGAAATTTCACGCGGACGAAGTCGCGGGCGGAAGCTAGTTTATTCATAAAACAATTTAGGTACATTGTGTTGAATATTGAAGGAAAGTATGTGGTTGTGGTAAATAATAGCAGATATTTAGTAAGAAATATAACTTTATTCTTAAACGTACTTTTCGGTAATACAATCTATAGAGCTTCATAGACAGGAAGTGGCGGATGACACAACGCCACCTACAGTTAGTTACAGGAACCAAAATGGTTGCGTTCCATTTTTCCTAACAAATATAATAATACACATGCAATTTAAATACAAAGAACTATGAATGACTAATAACAATCCAAGTGAAATTCAAAAACTTCTACAAACGCAGGTTCTCATAAAGCCTGTATTTTCAGAAAACTAAACGACACACTAGGCCCGTGTGGCAAGCCGAAGGCTGCGTGGCAGATAGACACATACGGACACACCAGAGAACAAGTCTCCTTGCTTGCACAGATGGGGTATGACGGCCTATTCATAGGTAAGTCCTGCTCATCATAAATGATAAATGATAAATGATTTTATTTCTTTAAGTAGGTTTGTACAAACACTTTTACACGTCAATCATATTTTTTTTTAAACTAGATGAGCTCGGCGTTTCCTAACTGACTATTCTGAGAAGAAAGGCCGAAACAAACTCAGAAGTCACAGTCTCTTTTAAAGTCCAGACAAAATCTTGGTCAAATCGTGTGAAGACCATGTAGATTGGTGTCTGAAATGGTCTTTTGAGGAAAGAACCACACAGATTGAACGGACCTGTCCAATCAGTGCACGCATTTGTCAAAAATCGTGCAGCTCAACTCAGAACTTGAGGAGCTCAACGATTCGACGAACAATACCAAAGACAGGACATTTGGGTAGGCCGCATAAACTACTCAAACTGCCAGATCATGATTAAAACTAAAAAAGGAAAAAAGAAATGACCCACATAGTCCTCACATTCACAATAATTAAATAAAAAAAAAAATTACAAAGTAAATATTCATGTCATTGTATAAATAAAATTCATCAATGTCAATGTGTATATAAAAAATCCGGACATAATCTTTGAGGACCATGTAGATTAGTGTCTGAATGGTCTTTTGAGTCATAATCTTTATCTACAGTATATATGACGGAGTTTCTCTAGCTAATTTTAATTTGACCCTGTGAACATAATAAAAAAGCTCTAATAATAGGTGTCACTATAATAATAATAATAAAAACTTTATTTCAGACTACTATTATTATAAAGTAGGTATGCAATGTCAGTAGCACAATTTGATCAACCGGAAAATAAGCAATTTACATGCCTAAAAAATATTGGCTCAATTTCCTATGACCTTTGTAATCATATACGAGTATCAACTGTCAAAAAGACGCTTGTGTCATAAATGCGTGGGAAAAAAATAAAACAGCACGAACTGCTTCGACTTTGGGCTCATGACAGCTGTCAAAACTTTTTAGGGTTCCGTACCAAAATGGTAAAACGGAACCCTTATGGTACTCAGTCTGTATGTCTGTCTGTCACAGCTGGATATCTCAAGAACTACTAATGCTATCAACATGAAATTTGAAATAGTTTTAGATGACGTTTGCCCAACTATTTTGCAAAAAAGAAAGAAATAAAAATATATGTATATTTTTTGCAACAGGGACTGAAAGGGGGTTTGAAAAATTTGAAGTGGAGCTAGTAGCCTGGGGTATCATATGAAAGAACGCAGTTTGCATATTCTTTTTTTTTAGGCCGCATAATTTTCGACTTTTAATGAAAAATTTATAAAAAATACCCTTCCCCTTACCTTATCTCCGAAGTTTGCAAAGAGAATAATCTGTAATAATTCTATGTGATAGAAGTTTATGTAAAGATTACAGGAAAAATAAAACGAAGTCTCTAAATAGCACACTTTTCCAGAAATCATCAACAAAAGTTACATTAGTTACACTATCAGTCATGAGATGGCGCTGACATAAAACTGCAATATTCTACACCACAGTGCATAGTGTTAAAATTCTCTGACGAATATAGGCCTCGCCGATGAAAATTTAAAAACATGATGGTACGGAACGGTAAAATGTGTGTCCCCCCCCTGTAACTTCTAAAATAAGAGAAAGATAAAACTAAAAAAAATATATGATTTACATTACCATGTAAACTTCCACCGAAAATTGGTTTGAACGAGATCTAGTAAGTAGCTCGCCGGTGAAAATTTAAAAACATATGATGGTACGGAACCCTCGGTGCACGAGTCCGCCTCGCTCTAGCCCGATTTTTCTTATCGAGTAGGCTGATTGATTTCATGTCTTTTGCCGGTCGATGTGATCATTTAAATAATTATTTGCTTGAGGGACGAAATTACTCAATATTTTGGGTAGCCCGCGAAATTCAATATTGTTTTGTCATTTGCAGTATCAGTCTGTATTTTGGTCAAATGTGATTCGCGACCAATGTATTTACAAAATTATAATCATTAGAATCATCAATAAGTTAGAATTGGCCTCAAATATAAATAATTACTTACAGAGAATGCGTCATACGAACTAGCAGTTTTAATAATTTAAACATCAGTGGGTAGTTAGGTGTGCATAATCCATTAATTAATGAAGGTAGTTTAAATGTTGATGTAGCACGTTATTAAAATATATATTAACAGATATATAAACTTCTATACTAATATTATAAAGAGGTAAAATTTGTTTGTTTGTATGTAGGAGCAGTGGTGGCCCAGTGGTAACGGCCGCGACTTACGAGTTGTAGGTCGTAGGTTCGAACCCAGACAGGCGCTTTACTTTGTGTAAATTGTTTCATCACCACTGCTCTCAAAACGGTGAAGGAAAACATCGTGAGGAAACCGGCATGTCCTAGAACGAAAAATTCGAAGACATGTGGCATCTGCTAACCCGCACTGGGCCCGCGTGGTGGATTACGGCCCACTCCCTCTCACCGAGAGGAGGCCTGTGTCCCAGCAGTGGGAACATTATAGGCTGATTATGTTGTTGTATGTTGTATGTAGGGGGTAATCTCTGGAACTACTAGGCAGATTTGAAAAATTCTTTTTGCATTCGATAGCCCAATTCTTGAAGAAGGCTATAGGGTATTTAACATCACGCTATGACCCGTAGGAGCCGAGAAAAGTCAGAAAGAACGATAAGCTAACAAGTGATAGCGCGGGCAGGTGATGTGATGCGACGGGGTGGGTCGGGGGAACAAGAAACGCGGACGAAGTCGAGGGCAGAAGCTAGTTTTTTATAATTAAACAAGCTTCTGCCCGCGGCTCATCACGTTTGCATAGTTTCGCTAGCTAATTTAAGTTGACCCTCTATAAAATTCTCACCATGAAAGCTTGGGTGAAGTGAGCTTAATTGAGCTGTCACTAGTGTGAAGTGAGCTGTCAGTAGTGTGAATTGAGCTGTCACTGGTGTGAAATGAGCTGTCAGTAGTGTGAAGTGAACTAGAAGTGAGCTCTCAGTAGTGTGAAGTGAACTTGAAGTGAGCTGTCAGTAGTGTGAAGTGAGCTTGAAGTGAGCTGTCAGTAGTGTGAAGTGAACTTGAAGTGAGCTGTCAGTAGTGTGAAGTGAGCTTGAAGTGAGCTATCAGTAGTGTGAAGTGAGCTTGAAGTGAGCTGTCAGTAGTGTGAAGTGAAATTGAAGTGATCTGTCAGTAGTGTGAAGTGAACTTGAATTGAGCTGTGAGTAGTGTGAAGTGAGCTGTCAGTAGTATGAAGTGAGCTTGAAGTGAGCTTGAAGTGAGCTGTCAGTAGTGTGAAGTGAGCTTAAAGTGAGCTGTCAGTAGTTTGAAGTGAGCTGTCACTAGTGTGAAGTGAGCTTGAAGTGAGCTGTCAGTAGTGTGAAGAACTTGAAGTGAGCTGTCAGTCGTGTCAAATCCTTGCAGCAGGTGGAATATTAAGAGTGATTTGTGTTTGTAAACATCAATAATAACTCTTTCAAAAGTGCCTCTTCATAAGACGCTAGAGATTGACATCAGAGGGGCAATTCTCGTAATTTTAAGAACGTTCACAGGACGTCTGATCTCAGCCCCTTCATTTTTGACAAGTTTTTGACATTGATTGTCGCCGAGATGAGGTTGCGACTAGATTTTGAACGTTTTTAATTACTATTGTTTCTACAGGTCGCGTAGACCACAAGGAAAGAGAAGCCATGATTGAGGAAGACCGGATGGAGTTCATGTGGAGGGGATCTGATGTTTTGGGTGAGAATGATTCAATTTATTTATTTATTTAAGACTAGCTTACGCCTGCGGCTTCGCCTGCGAGGTATGTCGATAAAACCTATCCTATGTCCTTCCCTAGGATGCAATCTATCTCTCTGCCAAATTTTATCGAAATCAATTCAGTAGTTTAGGCATGAAAAGGTAACATACAGACACACAGACAGAGGTCAGCGGGATTGTCCGAAAGGGTTACCGCTGGCCCGGAACATAAAGGGCTAAGGAAGGAACACGGGTGGGTTTTAGTCAGTAAGAGTCTGACACTCCCTTCCGCTCCACCCAGAGCGGGGGTCATTTGATGATTGCACATCCGAAAAAAAAAAAAAGACACAGACAGAGTTACTTTCGAATTTATAATATATGTTTTTATATTGTGATATTAGTGTGGAAGTATGGATTATATTATGCACAACGTTACGGAATGTAATCCCAAGGCGTTGTGCAGAGCAATTTAACAAACTAAAAAGTGACCTGTGTCCCAGTAGTGGGGACATTATAGGCTGATTATGCGCTATAAGCAATTAGAATTTTGACGACTTTAAAACCATTAATTTAAAACGGTCATTAACTATGTCATTGGTTCAGCAGGTTTCCAAAGGTATATAAAATTAAAAAGTGATCAACTCAGCCTATCGCAGTCCACTGCTGGACATAGGCCTCTCCCAGACTGCGCCACAGCACCCTGTCCTCCACCTTCCGCATCCAGTCTACCCCAGCCACCTTCTTTAGGTCATCAATCTAGCTGGGGGCGTCCCACACTACGCTTGCCGATATGCGGTCTCCACTTCAGGACTCGTCTGCTCCACCGACCATCGGTCTTTCAACAGCCAGCCACTGTCACTTCAGTTTGCTTACTCTACAAGCTATATCGGTAACGCTGGTTTTTTTTAAAGTAAACTAATCTCAAATTCCAGGTAAAATGTCAGACATAATGACACACACACTCTTCAACCTGTACAACGCTCCCGAAGGCTTCTGCTTTGACTTCCTCTGTAACGACGAGCCGATCATTGATGATCCCGATAATAAAGTCTACAATGCTGATAAAAGGGTGAGATTTGATAATTTATATTGTAAAAATCCAAAGGTTTTCGATATCGGAAAACGAGTTATGGTCAGGATACCCGATGAAGCCGTAGGTGCTGGCTGGCTGGGTGACTTGCCGCTGTAAAGCTTGCGGGAGTGACGATGATGACGTCACGCTGAAGTATTTGCACGAAGGCCGCGCTGACGTTCATCACGTCCCATCCTCTATACTATAGAAAAAACTTTTACAAAAAAAACAACCGACTTCCAAAAAACACTATAAAGTTAAAAATAACTTTAATTTCGGAAGTCGGTGTCTTTGGATTTGTATTTTAGTTTTTTGCCACCGACTTCCGAAATTAAAGTTATTTTTAACTTTATAGTGTTTTTTGGAAGTCGGTTGTTTTTTTTGTAAAAGTTTTTATTTTTCACTTTTTAGTGGGTCAGTTTGTAATTTATTTAAGTTACAATAGCCTAATATCAACGGATCATCACCTTTTACAAAATATTGCTTTTCCCGATGCAGGGACGTTAATTGTTGAGGAGTTCTCCTAGTAAGAACCAGGAGAACTGGAGCTGATTGAGAAGTCACCATCAGCTCCACTTCACCATACGCATTGTAACGAGCATAAATTGCTTAGCAACCATATTAAAGTAATCGAATCGCAACCCGTGAAATATTTGTCATTGAGTAGTTCCGATGGCCATCTGTGGTCTTCATCATCAGCTCCACTTTACCAAATGATGATTTCCGAGAGCAAATGCTCAAGTTACTTTAATTATTGAGTAGGCCACACGACGAAAAATGACGCGATTACGCAACTTAAATTCGGTTTCAAATTGACGCATCAGCATGACTAGTAGGTAGTGGTCGTCCTATGTAAAACTACAATCTTAATTAGGTAGGTATTATTTTTGTACGACCTGAACATTTTGGCGTATTGAACCGTATGAAGTAAGCCCAACAAAAGGTAACTGCTGTAAATCGTTGAGGAATTCCCTCGACTGTCTATGGTCTCCATCATCAGACCTGTAATGGCACTTATAACCCATATGGGTGCAAAGTGTTTCCTTTGCCATTACAGTTCTCATAAATATAAATTAATTAATTCCAAACACAAGGTAGCTACTGTAAACTGTTGAGGAGTTCCCTTAACTGTCCTTCGTCTTCATCATCAGACCCCTAATGACAGTCACAACCCATCTAGGTGTAAAGTTCACATCAATACAAATTAATCAAGCCCAAACACAAGGTAACTGCTGTAAATCGTTGAGGAGTCCCCTCGACTGTCTTTCGGCTCCGTCATCAGATCGACTCCAGGCCTTCATTAAATTGTAGTGCTTTAAAATACTTAACGAAAAAATTAACAAACGCACTAGTCGCTCCTACGATTTTCGAATGTTCCCCTCGGTTTCACTGGGATGCCATCATCAGATCCTGGTTTCCTTATCATGGTACCACCCTTGGCATATCTCCTTACCAACAAAAAAAGAATAATCAAAATTGGTTCATAAACGACGAAGTTATCCGCGAACACACATAAAAAAAAAAAAAAAATATACGGTCGAATTGAGAAACCTCCTCCTTTTTTTGAAGTCGGTTAAAAAGGGAGGATCCTTCGACCAGACGGATATTGTGTTCAGCGAGCAACTGCCCGATGATTCTGTCAGGCTGTTGTATCTATGCTAGCTGTGAGGTAAACTCTACTTGCGAGATGCAGGATTTTGCATGACGTCTGTATGACGCGTTGTTCGCATGTGGCGTTACAGAACTCAAAATTAACTGGGCAGGACACCTGGCAAGGCACAGTGAAAAAAAAATCAGCTGTTCCCTACATTTTGTACGTATAACTCGTCAAAATGTAGGGAACAGCTGATTTTTTTTTCGCTATTTCAGGTTTCGTCACATAGTAAAAGTTGTTCATAATGATGAATACATGAACACAATGACCTCTTAAGAGGTTGTTGGTGTTTTTCCAATAACCCTGTATAAATGGAACTTAATTACTTATACCTAAAATAACTGGCGTGATGAGTTTGTACTATACACCTGTGTGGAGTACCTACTGAATTGTGGGTAACGATTGTCCACAGGTGAACGACTTCATCACCCAAATAGAAAGGCAAGCGAAATACTACGACCACGACAATATTATGGTGACCATGGGAGGAGACTTCACCTACCAGAGTGCAGCCAACTGGTTCATGAACATGGACAAGCTTATCAAGTGAGTCATCAGCATCAGGCAGGACTTGAAACTGGTGCCAAAACTACAGATTCTGCTCCGGTACTTAGTGGTTCTTGCCATTTCGGTACCGGTTTCAGGCGGGTACCAGTACTCCACCTAACATTGTCGGAAAAATCAACCGACTGGGGGGCTTTACTGCCATGTTTCGCGTAACCCAATAAAGTTACCTTTAATATGGCGAAGACAGTCCGTGTTTTTCTTTTTTTCGCTGCACTACGTAGGTATAATCAAAGAAATTGGGATTGGATTGATTGGTATTTTAGCACAGACAAAAAAAAATAACTGAAAAATCCTTCACCAATGGGATTTGATACGATTAACTTAACAGTTGTCTGACCATTATGATTCATAATGTTATCCTTTTATGATTCTGCCAAAGTGGCATTTTTAGGTCCCCAGATGATTGAAAAATCAGCCCTATGTCCATTTCCTATTTCTGCGCAGGTGTACACCTGCGCAGTACCTACACAGTAAAAGTCCTGTCTATTTTGCACGCTCTAAGGCACTTATTAACTATTTCTATACGAAGGGTGTTTAAAACACGTAATAGCTATTTATGCAAACATAATAATAGGTAATATATTAATTCGAAAATCCACAAAATCAAACGCGTTTCGCAGCATGAGAAAAAAATAATGGCGGTAAGTTTCCTATGCTCTATGGAAGCTCCTTCCTTCAAAAACTTCGCCGCCATCCAGCACTCGAAGTAGCTTCACTCGGTGTTGCCAACACTCGAAGTAGCTTCAGTCGGTGTTGCCAACACTCGAAGTAGCTTCACTCGGTGTTGCCAACACACTTACTTACCAAACTATTTATTTTCCAGCCACGTCAACACGCACCCGGCGAACTTATCAGATATCAACATATTTTATTCGACGCCATCTTGTTATTTAAAAGCCATTTATTTGTACGGAAGAAGGGATAAAGCTGTTTATACTGAAAAGGTAAATATTTAAATAAGGGTTTAATTAAAAAAACTTTAAACCTTATGCTGTAGCGATAAAATTGAAAATCTATTAAAGAAATTTGACGGATTGTACAATATGCTGTAGTGATAAATTTGAAAATCTATTAATCTATTTGAACGCTTTTCAGGCAGACCAGCTCCCATACGGCAGTGATCCAATGACATATTGGACTGGCTACTACACCTCTAGACCAAGCCTCAAATACTTCGCTAGAAGAGCTCATGTGTTTTTGCAAGTAAGAATAAAAAAAACTAAAAAACACTTTAATCACGCACTAAAAAACACACAATTTAATTGTTTTATAATTTTTTTATAAAACAATTGAATTCAAAAAGCGCTCTACGCTTTTTAAAGTTAAAGTTAATAAAATTTATATGGGACCACCCATATAAATTTTATTAACTTTGCTTAGGTAGACCGAGCCTCAAATACTTCGCTAGAAGAGCTCATGTGTTTTTGCAAATAAGAATAAAAAAAACTAAAAACCACACTTTAATCACGCACTAAAAAACACACAATTTAATTGTTTTATAATTCTTTTATAAAACAATTGAATTCAAAAAGCGCTCTACGCTTTTTAAAGTTAAAGTTAATAAAATTTATATGGGACCACCCATATAAATTTTATTAACTTTGCTTAGGTAGTTTTTGAGTTAGCTTCAATTATACATATTTTTGCCACTTTTTGTAGCTTTTTCGTGTGCGAAAAGTTTAAATAAATAAAGCATATTTGCAGGTAGTAAAGCAGTTGACAGTGATCGCTCGTCTCGGAGACTCGTATGAGCTACATCTCCTAAGACATGCTGTGAGCCTGGTACTGCATCATGATGCCATTACAGGTTTGTAAATACTTATTATCAAGCATACACATATGGCTTTAGATATGCTTAAGGTTTCACGGAAAACATCTGAGGACACGGTAGTAACCCCGCTAAGACGTGCCAAAAACAAAAAAAAAACAGAGGCACTACCTACCTTTTCTCGAAGCGCTTCGTCGTTTTTTCCAAACCCTCATAGCTTCTGCCTGGATAACGGTATAAAGCTCCAAGTCTCAGGATAAGACTTAGTTAGCATTTAGGGTAATTACATGACGAAGATGCCTTACTGCGATACCTCACGGTCGTGGTTTCGCTCGCTACCTCGATGTCACCTCCGTGTAAAACAAATGCATGGTAACAGACACGCACGCACACGCCAGGCATCAAGGTAAACCCCAAGCAGCCCGCGATTAAGGCTAGGCGTATGCTGGGACGCAGGCGACGCAGGTCCGCGCAGCGCAGGGCAGAGCAGATTTTGTAATACATAAAAGTACCGAGTGCTGCGTACGTTGCGGCGCAGGCACGTGCGACGCAGACATGTGTCTGTCCTGCTCTGCGCCTCGTTGTAGTGCCGGCACAGATTCCTGCGCGACGATGCGTGCGAGTCGAGACGTCTATTCTTTGTACCAGTTAGAACGCGGATGCGTGCGTATGTTAACTGCGTGTCTGCGTCACAGCATACGCTCGCGGACTCTGTCTATTTCACCTACCCTGCGCTGCTAAATCTGTACTGTGCTGCGCTGCGTCACCTGCGTCCCAGAATACGCCTAGCCTCAGGGAGAGCAGGGCAGACACATGCCTGCGCCGCAATGTACGCAGCACTCGGTACTTCTATGCATTACAAAATCTACTCTGCCCTGCGCTGCGCGGACCTGTGTCGCCTGCGTCCCAGCATACGCCTAGCCTTATTGCAGTGAGGTATCCTTCTTCGACATGTGTGTGTCTATTAGCATGCATTTGTTTTTATTATCGTCTTAGGGCTGATTTTTCCAACGCCAGATAATTTTATCCGAGGAATAATTTTGAATTTTTGACAGTTCTTTCATACAAAATCTGTCAGACGTCAATGAAAAATCAGTCCTTCTAAATAGAAGTATACAGGAATTATCGGCGTTCCAATAAAAAAAATCTATCAAAACAAATAAGAACATTAAAGTATCAATTTTAGCACGCGCCTGGTAGGCAATCTATTCATCGCAGAGTTCACTACATGAAGCAAGTTAGCAACAACGCGATGAACAAAATCAAAATATTTTATTTCACATAAGCCTACATGGGCACTTATGAAACGTCAGAAGCTAGGTGCACGGTTCCAATTGGTCGTTTCCTATGGAGAAGAACCGGCAAGAAACTCCACGGTTACTCTTTTTAAAAAAACATTTACCTAATGTTGACTGTTCCTACTAAAAAAAGGGCGCCCGACGACGTCGCTAAATCGCTTGCCAACGCGCACGTATGTGCATCAGTTTCCTTAATGACATGATTTATTTTTTTTTTTTGAAGGACCCTTTCAATTTCATCCTGTAATAAAAAAAAACCCAGTAATTATTTGAAAAACTTATCTGACCTTACCTCATCTTTCTTCTAACAGGTACAAGCCAACAACACGTGACATTCGATTTCATCAGAATCCTTAGCGAAGCCATCGATGTGTGTACCAAGAAAGTCTCAACTTTGCTCAGGTATGTCCTAACATGTCTCAAACTCAAACAAAAAGCATTTATTTCAATTACGGTGCCACTAGTCGATATTTTTTCCATACAAATTTCGGGAGAGTATTACTCCACTGTTTGACATTGTGCATCCAACGTTAAACATGATATCGTTTTGACTTATTATTAATTGTGTCTGTACGGAAACAGAATAGTAAAATAAAAAACCATTAAAAAGTTATGGGCTAACAAAGACTCGTTTTTCTTGCTATTTTTAACGTAACTTTCGGTGTATATAAGTATTAAAATAACTGTAAAATCTTCAAATCCAAGTCCGTACCGACAAAGCTCAGTTATAGAAAAGTTCAATAAACTTTATTTATAATTGATTTATGCAGTGGTTTTTTCATAAAAAAAAAACTTTTCGAATTTTTTTACGTGCCTATCAGTTCGGAATGGTGTTTCTGCGCGTGAGAACTAGAAGTTGTTCGTATAGACTAGCGTCTAACTGCTCATCACTAATACTAGCTCTGTCAGACACGAAGTCAGGTGAGACAGCGTGCTTTTTGGCCATGACCACCAGTGAGTTCGAGCTCGCGACTAGATTACTCTTAAACCATTTACTTTTTACCGACTTCAAAAAAAAGGAGGTTATCAATTCGATACGTATGTATGTAATATTATTGGAATTGCATTATATTCACATATGATGATCTATTAGGGCTTCCAAACAAATATACAAAATTTCATAGACGTATGTATGTATGTATGTATGTATGTATGTATGTTTGTCCACGCATATCTCCGGAAGTATTAATCGGATCGTGACCATTTTTTTTTTATTGGCTTACATTTTCTTCAACTTAGGGAACAGTGCAAGTTTCATCAAGATCGATTCAGTAATTTTCAAGATATGGACTAATACGTGTAAGTGTGACGGCCTGGCTTATTGATAAGAGCTACGGTTGTAGTGTCAAAGGGAAAACATCTCAAAACCTTGGTCAAATACTAGTGCAAAAACTAAAAATTACGAAATAAAAAGATATTTAAAAAAATTAAACCGACTTCAAAAAGAAATTAACTCAAAATTATGAAATAACTTTAATTTCGGAAGTCGGTGGCATAAAACTAAAATACAGATCCCAAGACACCGACTTCCGAAATTAAAGTTATTTCATAATTTTGAGTTAATTTCTTTTTGAAGTCGGTTTAATTACCTACCCCACACAAATTCATATAACACTACTTGCTATGTAAATATTAGTGACAGCAAGCTATTAAAACATCATCAATATAAAAGGATTTTCCTCGATTTTCATGGGATCCCTTCATCAGATTCTGACTTGGTGACAATGGGACCACCTCGAGAGCACACCCTTTCAAACCCTAATGTCAACTGCTCATCACATGTTACAAAATATAGCTTTTCTCGATGCTGGGATGTTCTAACATTACATCCGTTTGTTCGTTACATTTATCTACTACTAGCTTCTGCCCGCGACTTCGTCCGCGTGAAATTTCACCCTCTTAGGGGTGGAATTTCGAAAAACCCTTTCTTAGTGGATACCTACTCTTCACAAAGAACACACCCTCCAAATTTCATGTCTCTAGGAGCAGCGGTTTAGACTGTGCGTTGATATATCAACAATCAGTCAGTTTATCATTTTATATATATATATAGAAGATATCAAGTCATCAAGGGTCAAGTTAATTAATAAATTAATATTAAAGGGTACTTCTCTCTATCTCTTCGAAGAATACATGTGTGATGAAGATGTCTTCTTCTTTCCAGTTATTTAACACCTACATGGGGTGGAAGTCGCAGAACGAAGAATAACCAACAATTTGTGATTTGTCATCAGCTAAACATGAGCCAATGCAGAGTAAGTTATTTTCATTTAATTAAAACTACCGACAGACGTCATCACTCATGCCCATACAATAATTCATAAAAAATACGTCGGTCTGGCTGGGGACCCCAGGAACGAAGTTCAGAATAAAAATACAAGATGGGGGCCAAAAATTTTAAAAAATTCGCAGCTCCCATCTTGGATTTCCATTTTGACCTCACTATCGGTTTCAGCACCCTCGAAAACCATGAAAACGATACCCATGATGAAAAATTTTAAAATGTTTGCAGTCGCTATCTTGGATTTTCATTTTGACCTCACTATCAGCTCAGCACCTTCGAAAACCATGAAAGCTATCACTCTCTCTCTGACTCTCTCTATTATATGTAATAAAAAGTCGTATAGAGGGGGCAAAACGCTTTTTCGTTAGAGAGGAAAGCCGCAACCTCACTCCCCTCCCGCAGGAGACGCACCGGGCGCCCGAAAAGGGTGCAAAACGATCTGCGACCTCCATGAGAGGCGGCCTGCAGGCGGCGGTGCGGCCATTATGGGAATGTGGGAATGGCACAAAACGGAAACGCACGGGGAGATGGGACCCGCTGAGGAACAGCGGGTCGAGGCCGGTCGGGGGAGCGGTGAATGCTTACGCGAATCCGCACCCCCGGCCATACGCAGAGGTGGAACAACGCGGTGGTTTTAGCCGGTAAGAGTCCGGCATGCCCCTCTGTCACCCCCACAATGAAGGAAGTCCATGAGGTTTCTACCGCGCACTAAAAAGAAAAAAGCCTAGAAGAGGTCTATGTCCAGTGGACTGCGTAGGCTGAGTTAAATGATGTTGTAGCGGTATCTACAACGCGACATGAGAACAACGCGTCATACTGACGTCACGCAAAATTCTGCATCTCGCAAACAGAGTTTACCACGCAACTAGCATAGATACAACGGCCCGACATGAATCATCGGGCAGTTGCCCGCCAGACACAACACCCGTCTGGTCGGAGGATCCTCCCTTTTCTATAGAGTATGAATGAACTGTACACCCTGTTCCTCATACCTCTATAATGTTTTCCATTCATTCCAGTTCACAGAGAATCAAGAATCTATGCTTCTGCTTATTTACAACCCTCTCAGCGTGAAGACATACCATCACGTTAGGCTTCCAGCCATCGCTCTGCATTATTCCATCAGGGATTTTAATGGTAAGCTTACCTGTAATTCTTCTCCTCTATGTCTTCTGGGTTTGTTTTGTTTTCGTAATGTTTGATGAAACGGGTAGGCAAGGGCATAATCAGCCTATAAAGTTCCCACTGCTGGGACACAGGCCCCCTCTCTGTGAGACGGAGTGGGCCGTAATCCACCACGTGGGCTCAGTGCGGGTTGGTAGATGTCACATGTCTTCGATTTTTTTATTTATTGTTAAAGGCCAAATTATGCCTGGAAGTTTCATGATATTTACTATTCTTACTCTCAGATGAGGAGGTGGAATACCAGCTCCTGCCTCTACCAGCAGCTATCATCAACCTCCCGGGTAGATCTTCTACAGCAATCCAGGAGTTTTGCTTCGAAGCTGAGAACATACCGCCTCTTGGATTTACTGCATACTACATCGCCCCAGTAAGAGATCAATTGGTGAGTTTCTCATAACTAAATTAGTCAAAAAAGATAATATACAACATTCGATAGGTACACAATCATTGCATGTGCAACTGATATATGATTAATAATTTGTGTTTCAGCACTTTATCTGAACTCGTGTGGTACCTGATGGGACAGGCACCTGGCAGGACGGCCATATAATAATAATAAAGTTTTATTGACATAATAAAAGGTGTTACATTTTAATTTGAAGCCCTGACTCCTGAGCTAGGTGGTACCTGTGTTACAGGAGTCAGTGTCTTCACCCGTATATGGAACATTAACAAATTATGCCATATAATAAAATAACGTAAAAATTTAAAAGAAAGAACTAAAGTACATGCATGCTCTTGAGTGGTTTGTGTGAGTGTGTGTGTGCGTGTGTGGGGGTTGGGGTGTGTGTGGGGGTGTGTGTGGGGGGTGTGTGTGTGTGTGTTTGATGAGAGTTGTGTGTATGTGTGGGTTTTGTGTGTATGTGTGTGTGTGAGAGAGATTGTGCTTGGAGACTGGACTTTGGTTATCACGAGTATTGTTCTCGAAGTAAGTTTTCTGTCTGTGGGTAAGGATAATATATAATAAATATAATATAATCATTTTATTGTCAGGCAACTAAGGCCCATAGATAAAATACACAAAATAATCTTATAAAATAATAAACTAATACATAATTAAAAACCTTAAAACTATGAACTATACACGTAAAAAACACTGGAGTGGAACACGTACGCGCCCCCTCAAGTTGATAGCATTATAGTTCTTAAGATAGCTGTGACAGACAAACAGACAGACTGAGTCTCTCCATAAGGGTTCCATTTTGGTACGGAACCCTAAAAACGTAAGAAAATTTTAATTTCGTGGGCTACTAGCGTATTCGAAAATTCCGATAAATTGCTTTTTGTTACAGGAGGAGAATGAATTTGCCAAAAAGTACTCAAAATCAGCGCCAGGAAAATTAGAACCTGAAGAAGAAATGATTCCCTTCATTTCTAATGAGGTAAGGTCACTAATATCATAAAGGCGAAAGTTTGTGAGTTTTTGTGTGTGTGTGTCTGTGTGTTACTTCTTCACGCTCAAACGGCTAGACCAATTTTGATAAAATTTTGTATGGAGGTAGCTGACACCCTGGATTAACATATAGGTTACTTTTAATCCCGACATTCCCACGGGATCGACATTTACGAGGGTGAAACCGCGGGGCGCAGCTATAGTTGGTTCATAAATGACGGAGTTCTGAGTTAACAAACAAAAAAAAAACAATCGAATTCCTCCTTTCTTTGAAGTTGGTTAAAAAATGTTTCAAATGCGTGTTTTTTTGTCCACCAGTATCTCAAAGTGTCTGTGGACAAAGCCACCGGTCTCCTTGAAACCATCCAACACATCGACGGGGTCAGGATCGACCTCTCGCAGAACTTCTTCTTCTATGCTCAGGGTCAACAGACTCTGCAGTCGGGGGCCTACAGCTTCAGGCCTGATCGACAGAGGCCTGTTCCTGTAAGTGATGTAGAGTTTTAAGTTCAGCACTTATTAGAACAGCACCGCTCCGGCGGCGGCGCAGCAAACAACTTTTCATTCAAATTAGGATTTTAAATCAACTACTCAACATTAAAGACAAAAAAAAAATGTGTATTAAAGGGTAGATTTTTGAGTTTCTACAAAATATCTGTAAGACCACCAAAATATCACCAAAAATTGCACTAATAAATACTTTGACTTAGACTTTACGTTTATTAGCCGGGAAGCAGGCTGCAGTAACGGTGGAGTTTCTTGCCCATTCTTCTCCATACGAAAACTACCTTTTGGAAGGGGCGACTAGAATCAATTCTATTTTGTTGTAATTTTTGACGTTCAAAAGTGCCTTTTATGTGCCAATTTGAAATAAATGCTTTGACTTTGAATCTTTTTTGTCATTTGGGAGCTTATTCAAAAATTTCGGCCAGCAAGCGCTCTGTGTATCCTTATCAACGAGGGTACTCCGCTAGTACTCACTACTCCTATTTCAGGTGACAGACAAGGTAACCTACCACACGATCAGAGGCACCCTAGTCAAAGAGATCCGCCAGAGGTTCAGCGACTGGATCACACAGATCATCAGGCTGTACCGCGGTGAGGAGTTTGTGGAGCTGGAGTGGATTGTAGGCCCTGTTCCTATTGGGTAAGGATCCAGTAGCATTAATGTCAATCCAGTGCATATTAGATCACTGCTTGACTTAAGCCACTTTTGAGTTGCATCTACATTTATTAAGTCCTTACCTATGAAATTGTCGAAAAAAAATTATTTTTCAAATATACTTTTTCATCACCTCGTTGGATTTGATATTTTTCCCCTGTAAAAAGTTATCCAAATTCCGATCAAAAATGGAAATTAGATGGAGCAAGGTCTGGTGAGTATGCAGTGCCGGATTAAGATTACTTGATGCCCTAAGCAATCCAAGCCTGTAGGCCCTCCTATCCACTAGTCGCCTCGTATTTTTCCAAAACATCGACGAGCGATTTGTAAAGATTGGCGCACATCTCTAGAGTGACTTTTGGGTCTTGTAATATCTTGCTGATACACAGCCATGCCATTCATCTGCTAGCAAATACTGTTTCGGTGCTGTTTCTGCCTTATGGTGCCCCCCGAGACGTGATGCCCTAAGCAATTGCTTAATTTGCTTAGGGGCTAATCCGGCACTGAGAGTATGGGGGGTGATGGAGAGTTTCCAGCCGTAACTCCTATGGTTTTGAGACGGTCCGATGTGCGGAGATTTGACGCGTTTTTTTTTGTTGTTGTTCAGTGAGTTCATACGGTTCCCACTGTCCGAGCTTTTTTAACTTTCCAATTTGAAGTAAATGGATCAGTATCGATGTATCACTTACGTTGAAGGCTGCTGCAAGTTCCAACGTGGTTTGAGATGAATCTGCTTCCACTATGGCTTTCAATTCATCGTTATCGACTTTCGTCTCATTGGTCATAGTTGAGATCAAAATTTCCGTCCATACACGTCGTTAATATTGCGTGCTGTCTGTGCTGCGTTGGTCCCACGATGGAACTTTTATTCTAAAATAACGCGCAATTTCGATTTTTCCATGGTCACAGAAATAGCGATATTTAAAAAAAAATCGAACGGCGGGGAAAACAAATGAACAACTGATTTTGAAAAACAAAATGTCATGCCATAAGCCAGTATCAAAAATCGGCAATTTCATAGGTAAGGCTATTTATATATATTATCTATACTATAATATTCCGCCCGCCCGCTGCCCGCAAGTTCCATGGCACTGATTTATTTACCTTCATAATCAGGACGGACCTCGGCAAGGAGGTGGTGAGCCTGTTCTCCACAAACATCACCAGCAACGGAGAGTTCTTCACAGACTCCAACTCAAGGCAGATGATGAGGAGGACCTGCTGGAACGAATCAGCTAGTGAGTTATTATTAAAAAAGAATCATACAAATTTCCATCCCCTATTCGGTCGTAAGTACAAAAACAATACCGCGGTATGCTTAGGCATGCCGTGTCGGCAGCCTTCGGAACGCTACGGCATCCCTCGGAATGCTTTGGCAGTCTTCGGGATACCGCGGCAAGACAGCGCCCGCCAGAACCCCGCGGCCCCGCGCGTAGCTTCATTAGCTAATTCATACCGAAACGTGTGTCGTTGTCGAACGCGCATAAGGCCCGGCGCCCACTATCGGCATCGGCACGGCTGAGGATTTTTATGCGACGAATAAAAATGTAACTTAATTGTATGACAATAAAATTTAAATTTCAATGACACGGTATGTCGGATATTCTTTTTTTTGCTTTTTTTTTTTGCTTGAGTACGAGGCTTTTGACTACGTTGTGTTTGTATATTTTGTCTTTTTTTTTATTTGCAATGTGCGTTTTGTTTGTGCAGAATAAACAATTTTTCTTTTCTTCTTTCTTTCTTATTATGTAGCCACAATGAAAAGGTAATTCATGATAATCTATATTTTACTTTCCCAGGCCAACAGCAGAAGAAACCAGTAGCGGCCTGTTACTACCCCGTCACATCTCGCATCTGTATTCACTCTATCAACTCTAGCGTTGAAATGTGTGTCCTAGTCGACAGGACTCAAGGAGGCACCTCTTTTAATGACGGTGAATTGGAACTTATGGTGAGACACTTTTTAGGGTTCCGTAGCCAACTGGCAAAAAACAGAACCCTTATGGATTCGTCATGTCTGTCTGTCTGTCCATCCGTATGTCACAGCCACTTTTTTCCGAAACTATAAGAACTACACTGTTGAAACTTGGTAAGTAGATGTATTCTGTGAACCGCATTAAGATTTTCACAAAAAAAAAATAGAAAAAAACAATAAATTATGGGGGTTCCCCATACTTAGAACTGAAACTCAAAAATTTTTTTGACGTGACAACGTCTTAAATTAGGTTGCGGCTGGGAGTCACTTATGAAAAAGTGTAACGCTCGGTAACGTTACGATGAGTCACCGAACGAGAGAGAGGCCCGCCGAATGCCTTGCGTCTCTCTCCCACTCAACTATTCTACCGAGAAAAAGACGTTGTCACGTAAAATCTTTGCCCGTAAAACCGACTTTACAGGCAACCATTTTTTTTTCATCAAACCCATACGTGTGGGGTATCTATGGATAGGTCTTCAAAAATGATACTGAGGTTTCTAATATCATTTTTTTTCTAAACTGAACAGTTTGCGCGAGAGACACTTCCAAAGTGGTAAAATGTGTGTGTGTGTCCCCTCCGTAACTTCTAAAATAAGAGAATGATAAAACTAAAAAAAAATATATGTACATTATCATGTAAACTTCCTCCGAAAATTGGTTTGAACGAGATCTAGTAAGTAGCTCGCCGGTGAAAATTTAAAAACATGATGGTGGGAAACCCTCGGTGCGCGAGTCCGACTCGCTCTTGCCCGGTTTTTTTATTTATTTTTTTATTAGCCATTTATGTCCCATTGCTGGGCAAAGGCTTCCCTACTCTCTATCCAGAGCTGCCGAGTACTGCTGCTCTTGCTGAGCTGCTCCTTTCACCACTGCTCATGAACTCCTGATCTGTTTATAAAAATACTATTTTATTTTTTATATCTTTTTTGTTTTTAACTGATGTACGATTATTATCTAACTTTGTGTGTCTTTTAGTCTGTGCTAAATAAATATATTTTCTTTTCTTTCTTGCTTTCTTGCTTTCTGTGGAAAATTCTAATGAAGGTGGTTATTTTCAGGTTCACAGACGCCTCCTGACTGATGATGGCTTTGGGCTAGAAGAAACGCTAAATGAAGAAGCTTATGGAGTAGGCCTGGTTGTCAAGGGGAAGCATAGAATTCTATTCGGGAATTATAGACAGGAAGGTAAGTTAACTTCCAAGGGATACCATGTTACCCAATAACTGGGTTGTGGAGGTCAGATAGGCAGTCGCTCCATGTAAAATACTGATATTTCACATGGAGCTGGTGGGTGTAGAATACTGTTATTTTACATGGAGCGACTGCCTATCCTCCTCCGCAACCCAGTTACTGGGTAATATGATACCCCTTGGCGAGACTGGTTGTCAGACTTTCGGGCTACTGACGACCCGTAAAGACTGCCACGAATCCACGATTTCAGCTGCATTTGGTTAGACTGTAGCGGTATCTACAACGCCACATGAGAACAACGCGTCATACTGACGTCACGCAAAATCCTGCATCTCGCAAGCAGAGTTTACCGCGCAACTAGCATAGATACAACGGCCCGACATGAATCATCGGGCACTTGCCCGCCAGACACAACACCAGTCTGATCGGAGGATCCTCCCTGTTCCTCATACCTCTATAAGACTCCCGACCTCAACATAGGGAAAAGGATGATGATTGTATAATTGTATAAGATGATTTTGTTTTCCAGTGGATGACCAAACCTTCTCTGAAAGGATGTCTTTATTCGCAAAGAGATGGCAGTACGAACCTTGGCTCTTCCTAACTTCGGGCGAGAAGCTGAACAGGAGGAAGTGGCAGAATGTCAGGAATAAGAGGGTGAGTAGATTATGTACCATTAGATTCTTTATCTATTAAAGAAGATGAATATTGAATTTTCTTCCGTTGGTTAGACTTAATTTCTAAGGGGAACGCGCTAAGTAGCCCGTGAAATTCAAATTTTCTAACGTTTTTTGCAATTTGCAGGTGTCAGGGTTTATGTTGACTAAAATATGATCCGCGACCGTAAATCATCAATACAACCTTCTAAGTTCATATAATCCCATTGATTGATATTTTATGAAATAGCCATTCAATTTTGGTTCTAGGACATGCCGGTTTCCTCACGATGTTTTCTTTCTCTGTTCTGAGGGTAGTGGTGATGAAATAATTTACACAAAGTAAAGCGCCTGCTTGGGTTTGAACCCACGACTAGTAAGTCGGGGCCGTTACCACTCGGCCATTACTGCTCCCTCTACAAAACGGAGGAGGGTCAGAAATATTACCTTCTTGTACAGACGCCAGCACATCAAGCTACTACAATCTGTCAAATTTCTTTAATAGATTTTCAACTTTATCGGTACAGTTTAAGGTTCAAGGTTAATTGGGAAAATTCGACAGATTCGGGTAGCTTGATGTGCTGGCGTCTGTACCTACATAATGAACCTTCTATTAAGAAAAAAGACCCTTTTCTTGCTAATACATTTTAATCGCACAACCTGTACCTACTCTTTCACAATCCAACAACGACTAGCTTTGCACTACATTTTACCATTTAAAACGACATTTGCCCCACCCAGAAATACCGATAATAATATCATAACCGTTATTTCTAAGTGTTGCCAAAGTAGAATAATACATTTAATTGCCATAGTGGAAAAACATTTTAAAAGTTTGTTACAATATTAATAATTTGTACTTTGACAGTGTTGCCACAGTGAATATTATAATGCGGTATTAAAATAATGCATATTTTTTGACGTGACAACGTCTTAAATTAGGTTGCGGCTGGGAGTCACTTATGAAAAAGTGTAACGCTCGGTAACGTTACGATGAGTCATATTGATAAATGTTAATAGTGTTTTCTATAGTTAAAATTTGTGCAATTCTTATTTTCATTCAATTCCTTGTTCCTATTGTGCAATTTAATTATATTCATATCAATAAATATTCTACCGAGAAAAAGACGTTGTCACGTAAAATCTTCGCCCGTAAAACCGACTTTACAGGCAACCATTTTTTAATTAAATCAATGAAATCACGAGACTTTTTTTCACAGTTTTCAGTTCTAAAGGTGCACGGTCTACCTCGCCACATCCATGTGCTGACCTTGGAGCCTTGGAAGTCTGGCACAGCTCTGCTACGACTTGAAAATACGCTTGAAAACCCGATTAGAGGTACCCAAGTTATTATGACATGTCTGAACTGTGCTCCCTAAAGAGGAAAACAGTAATGCCAAGTTGCGGGGTAATTGCGTAACTACCAGTAGGAATGGCTTTCATTTTGACAGTTCAACAACATTCATTGCGTTATTTACGTTGTTGAGCAGACACATTTTTCGAACATATGACGCAATGGATTTGGAATATCCTTCAAATTTATTCCGATTGTGGTTGATAGTGTGTTCTGTAATTTTAACCCACTGCTGCACTGGTTCAACTTTTACGTTTCGATGATATTTTTGGCGATCAATCCAAAATGTTTTTAAAACTAATAAATTGACGGCACGGTTGGCGCAGTGGTTAAGCGATTGACTGCTGCGCTGCGTGTCGCGGGTTCGATTCCCGCACGGAAAAAATATTTGTATGACCTACAAGTAGTTGTTCCGGGTCTGGCTGTTTGTGTACGTGAATTTAAATGTTTGTAAACGCACCCACAATACAGGAAAAATTCCTAGAGTGGGGCAACGTTTAAAAAAAAAAAAAAAAACCCTGGGCCTCGGCAGTCTTACAACAAGAATAATACTTACTTTTAGAAAACATATATTATAAACATCTACCTATTTGTAATTGAATGAATTAATTTGTAATTTTATTTTTAGATAGCTTCTTAACCATTTTTAGAAATTTTGCGTGCCTATTTCCAGGCAGAATGCAAATTTTATCAAAATTGGTCCAGCCGTTTGAGCGTGAAGAAGTAACAAAGATAAAAACACACACACATGTGATGTTTTCTCTCTATTCCAGAACGCTACAGATCCGACAAAGCGGATAGCCCAGACGACTTCAACGCTAAACCTACTCACATCACGGTGGAGTTACGGAAGATATTCCTACAAATGAACATCAAGATGGTCAGAGAGACAACTCTAGCTGCTAACCAATGGCTGGACGATGCCAGGCAGATGGACTGGAGCACCAGGTGAGGGAAATATCCACTCACACGTCTCACTCCCCGCGGTTACGTCATCTAGAATGTTCCAAAACATTTTTTTGGACGCGGCGCGCCTCGCCTACTCCAATTCTATGGACTGCTGTTAAACTAATGGCTGTTTCTTCAAGTGGATAGACCAGGGTACATTACAAAGCTTGTTTTGTAACTTTAAATGACTTTGATTTTTTTTCATTATTGGTTTATTTTTAATGTTTGTTTAAAACATTACGCAACTGTAGAGCCTAGCTAATATTGCCACCCAAAAGTGCTTTTTGGCATTCACAAGTATTATTGCCACTAAAGGGCATTTGCCTCCCGGGCGTGATCTGCGGTGACCTATATGGAAAGCTCTAAATCGATTGCGTACCCAAGTAGACTGCTGCAGACACAATATGCTAAAGCGGGGGATTACAGACCCATCCAACACCCAGTAGGAGTGAGGTGCTTCTGATCAAGGATGTTGCGGATATTCGCATCCGCATCCGCATATGCGGAACATCCGCATCGATTTAGACATCCGCATCTGCATCGGCATGCGCATAAATCAATGCGGAGCTGATGCGGATGCGGATGTGTAGCAAGTGTTCCAAGTGAACAGTTATTTAGTAGCGCAGGATACGAACCCTTGCGAAACATACTGGAGTCCGAAAAGGTGGCCATTCTACTTTTCATTAAATATAATGCTCCAATATTTAAATTTAATTACTAAAATAATTAATTAGTAACAGTCATTCACTCACTACTTTATTATTAAATAAAGAAAGGATAAATATTAGTCTTTTTTATACCCTACCCACACTTAAGTTTCTTGTACAGATCCGCATCCGCATCCGCATCCACATCCGCGGATGTGAGCCTCTTAAAATCCGCATCCGCGAATGTGAAAAAATCTGCATCCACAACATCTCTGCTTCTGATCAGACCATGCCCCACTTCCTGGAGTGTCCTAAGTGCTCGTTCACCTGCATCTCGGATGACCTAAAGAATGCCGCTGATGCCGCAATCATGGAGGCTACTGGGCTCAAACTATATAAAGAAAAACAACGAGTAACCAGCGGCACAAACGAAGAGAGGACTTACAGAAATAACATTAGATACACAAACTGTTTGCAGATACGTGTACAGTGGAGCTGATGACGGCATACTGCCGGAAGACGCTGACGAAACTGATGATAAACTTCCTAAAGCGCCTTCTGAAAACAAAGACTCTGGTAGGTAACAGCATCACGCCTAAGGCCGGCCCACTATCGGCTTCGGCACGGCTGAGGATTTTTATGCGACAAATAGAAATATAACTTAATAGTAAGACAATAAAATTTAAATTTCAATGACACGGTATGTCGGATAACCTACCTTTATTTTTAATAATAATAATAAATTTATTTCAGACCATAAGTCCATAAAACCACACATTACAATTTTATACACAAAAACATACATAAAAACACATAGCTACACAAAAAATACACTAAGAAAACACACTATTTTAAATATTGGAATGACGCACGATGAGTGGTCATCCATTTCCACATCATTGGACTGTCTGTCCTGTCGGCTACTATAGCCACCAAGCTGTTGGAGCTGTCGCGCACTCGCCGCATCAGAGATGCTATCCGTGTCCGCATCAGTGCGTAAAAATCTGGCACGCCATTCTTCTCGAACATCCCCGATGCACTGCAAAAGCGCGGCAGCCCCAACATAACTCTGAAGGCGTTGTTGTATAGGACTCGCAGAGCATTGTACAGACGCCAGCACATCAAGTTACTACAATCTGTCAGATTTCTTTAATAGATTTTCGACTTTATTGCTTAAGCATAAGGTTCAAGGTTGATTGGGAAAATCTGACAGTTTCGGGTAGGTTGACCTGCTGGCGTCTGTACTAAGATGATTATTATTATTGAAATTTCAATTTGATCGTCATACAATTAAGTTACATTTTTATTCGTCGCATAAAAATCCTCAGCCGTGCCGATGCCGATAGTAGGCGGCGGGCCTAAATTTCCCCGAAATGGTAGCTAGAAGTGTACCACATAAGTCCCTTGTAAGCAACGAGGAGAACCTATTAAACCACAAGTCCTGACTCCGGTTACATTCTCAGTAGCAACTGAGAATGTTCTAATGGAAATACCCAAATACAAATAGTTTTATTACCCTACACACACACACACCCACACCACACACTACACACCACACACACTATATACACTACACACACACACACCCACACACACCCCCACACTACACACACACCCCTGTTTGTACAGACACCCTTACGAGGACCTTGTTAGTCCTAGAACCAACCGAGGACCCTCCAAAAAACTGGTTTAAATACCTCGTTGGCCTTTTAGAATAAGATAGAAAGAGACAGGTGAGTAAATCTATAGTGATGAGCCTACTGGGATAATGCTATCTCAACATTTTTCTGTATGAATTTCGGCTATCATACCGAGGACCTGAAATACACAGCTAAATGTGACCAGCGATGCACATACGAGGACTTTGTGTAAGCCAACCGAGGACCTCTTACGTAAGCCCTGCGACGTCCTTCCGAGGACGTATTTTTACACAATATTTCTTATAGCTTGTACAAAGTGCGGACGTTGTGTTAGACTTTATATCACTAAACCGAGGACAGTTTTTCGCGTAGAACTTGTATAAACCGAGGACCTGGAAAATACCTACCTACCTACCTAAAACATTTTACGTGTAAGATAATAATAAATGTTCCAATTTATTTCTTACACACTTTTTCTAGAATGAAGTACCAAGCGAGGACGAGTCAATGTCTTTACGTTTGTCAGCGCTTTATTTTGTTAAACACTCGTGATTGTTGCTTTTAACGTAAACAGTAGGTATTAAAAATAATGGCCGTATCTATATACATATTTATAAGGAAAAACTGACTGACTGACTGACATATCAACGCAGTTCAACGCACAGCCGAAACTACTGGGTTTAGGAATGTGATTTTAGACATTACGGACGCTTTTAACGTTCTGCATCGTTCTCACATGCATAATTTTTTACATGAATGATTTAAACAAGACTTTGTAACCATATTATTTTGATTTAAAGAGTGTCCATGGAGTTTCTTGCCCGTTCTTCTCCATAGGTACCTATGCTTTGGAATGGGCAACTACGAGTATCTTCATCTTTCTGACTGACAGACCCCTTGAGAATTCAAAAGTGCCTGTAATTGGTTTAATTAAAATAAATGCTTTGAGTTTGAGTTGAGTTTGAGATTGTGAAATTTTGCACACGGCTTCCTTTTATAATGTAGAGGAGCACTAAGAAGGGGTTTTTGGAAATTCAACCTTTAAGGGGGTGAAAAGGGTGGATTTAGTTTGTATGAAAAGTCTTATTCCTTGAGTTAATAAACTTGAAACATGGCACAAATATTTATCTAAGTAAATTATGAAGTTTGGCATTTTTTGTTTTTCTAAACTAACCCCTAAAGGGGGGTTGTGGGGTGTCAAAATTTGTATGGAAGATGTTTAACTCGCGGTCCGATTAAATCGAAACACAGTATTTATACTTAAGACACAAAAAAATAAAGAATAACGTGTATCAGGGTTTTTCAAAATCTACCCCTAACGGGGTGAAAAGGGGTAGTTAATTATACAGGCGAGGATTTTACTGCGTGGGTTGAATAACCCGAAAATTGGTATAAATAAATCTTCGAGTCAAGTAATCAACATATCCCAAACGATTTTTCGAAATTCCACCCCTGTGGGGGTGAAAAGCAGGAATACAGTTTATATGAAAAATCTTATTCATTTGGTTAATAAACTTGAAACTAAAGGGAGATTGGGGGTGTAAAATTTTGTATGGAAGAATTTTAACGCGCGGTCCAACTATTTCGAAACTCAGTATGTAACACCAAAATAAATAATAAAGTATAATCAGTGTTTTAAAAAAATCTACCCCTAACGGGGTGAAGAGGGATAGTCAATTTCTTAGGGAAGTATTTTATTACGTGGCTTGATAATTGGTATAAATAATCTTTAAGTCAAGCTATAGAAACATCCCAGACGATTTTTCAAAACTACACCCCTATGGGGATAAAATATTTTTAGTAGCCATGTTTTTAATCACGTCTAAACTTGCTATGGAGTATCTTAATTTGACAGGACTAAACTAATATTTATCTTCTGTCCTTTTTAATGAATTGCAGAAAAAGATGCACTGAACTTAAATTTAGTTTAGTTTGTGAACAAGGGAATCGGCGCCATTAAGTTATTAAGTTTACATGCTTCCCAAATTATTTTGATCTCACTTGATAAATTTCTTTGTTGTTTTCTAACTAAGCATTGTGTTATGTAATTTTATGTTAAGTTTTTAGCCCAATTTATGTCGATTTCTTTTAATTATGGTTTCTATAAGTCTTTTTTGTTTGAGTCGTTTTCTATTAACTGTTATGTAAGTTTTCTAATCATTCTTCTCAAAGATGTTACTGCAACTTGATGATTACTTCTATAAGTAGATCGTTGGTAAAACTTTGTTAAATAATTTGTTTCATTTTAAAATAAACCTACTTTTATTTCAGTAAAGTATGACGTGGTTTTCTTTAGTACGTTCATGTTCTGTATTTCTTTGTACTTTATATTTGCTTCATATATTGCTGCAGACATTTCACCTAGGAAGGCATTTACTTTAGATTCTTTATGAAAAGCACACGTATTCAGCTCCTACCTCCAGACAATACAATATTTTATGGTGCAAATGTTGCATAATATAAGCGGGCCTAGGTACTTAGCACATACTGCAGAAGAAGCCTGATTATTTCCTCATGCACCTAGTAGCTACTAACGGTTTGTTTAAGGATTCAGTCTACCTTCGATTTTCTCACTTCATAATTTTATTTAAATGATAGCATATAATTTGTCTTCTACACACAAGGAAAACTGTCGAAACGAGGACTAGAATACACACTGTTCGGAAAATCTAGCAAACCGAGGTCTTAAATACACATTGTCTGGAAAAGCTACCTAACCGAGGTCTTTTGTGTTAAAGTTAACACATAGGTCCTCGGATAATACAACAAACGTGAAATGAGTGTAAATAGTCTGTGTATGAGGCGACAGTGGCACCATCTGGTGGATACACAAAGTCTGTGTAAGATTATGAATAATTTTGATCAAACCGAGGTTCGGACAACTTTTTCGTATTAAGTATATAGAAAGACTCAAAATCGCTTGCAGAATACGAATCTTTGGTCAAGTCAAACCGAGGACCCTCGAAAAGGTCCTCGCTTTGAAAAGGTCCTCGGTCGTGCCTTGTGTATTCATACGCACGTCCTCGGATGGTACTTAAAACAAACACACTACACACACACACACTCTACACACACACACACTTACACTTACACTTGCACACCTTCTACACGTGCAACTTGTGGGTGAAGTATACGCAGAGGACCTAACAACATCCTACGCGTTGCTCGATGAAGTGCCAGCCCGCGCCGTAGCTAAGCCTGTAGCTTTAAATTCCCAACTGTGACCTCTGAGTTTGTTTCGGCCTTTCTTCTCAGAGTAGTCAGATAGGAAACGCCGGTCTCATCAACCTTTAACCTTTTGAACGCCAGAGCGTAAACGCACGCGCGTGCCCTCCACGCCAAGCCACAATTTTAAATATTTAAGGTATACAAATAAAAACACACAAAAGTAATGATTTAATTGTTTATTTCGTGATAAAGTGCACCACATTTTTTGTCACATATTTGTGTCGCTCGTAATAGGATAGGCGACACACGACTGGCGTACAGGGCACGCGCTTGCTTGTCACGTATATGTGACAATGGCGTTCAAAAGGTTAAATAATAATAAATTGATCCAGGCTGTCCCATCTTGCTGTCCTCTCCCCAGCGACGCCCAAGTTGAGGTTTTTACCCCACAGGGGGTGCCCTTAGCGTGCAGTCACTTAGTCTATCAGATATTCGCCCCTGGCTGGAGGCTTTGGGTTTACTTAAGGCAACCACAGGATACTCCGGTTAAGTAGTTACTACCTCTCAAGGTCAACTACGAGAAGCCATTTATAAAACAAAAGATACAAAACAATATAATAATGGATTAAGGATGTTGATGGCGCTTCCGCGCTTCTGTAGAGCTTCGCAGTGGATAGCCCCTTCATTAGGGTACAAAGGCACGTGCCAACATGTGTTTAGCCTCGTAGTTAGTCACTAGATGTCGTTAGGTTAATTTGTAAGTTTTACTAACATAATTTTTAAGACGTTATTCTACCTACTAATATACTTTAAGGATTGTGTGTAATTTTATGCGTGATCCGCAATATTATATTATTATTAAAACAGAAAAGGCAGATAGTAATTATTACATAAACGCAGGTAAGATTGTAGGTACATCACAATTTTTTTGTTAGACCATTGACCAATGAAAAATAAAATTATTTTTTTCCCAATTCAAAATGTGTCAATTGCCTTATAGGTACCTGGGTCATATTCAAAATAATTGTATATTTACTACTGTCTTAATGTCCAACCCAATTATTTTCATAACGAGATGCAACTGACTAGAATTTCATAAATAAACAGATAAAATATTTATTTGAGCTTGATAAAAAACAACGAAACATTTGGTAAACCTAAACAATTCATTAAAAAAAATTAAACCAGACATTGCGTAGGATCCGTTTCATACAAGTATTCTATGTCCACGTCTTTAACGGTAAACTAAAAAAAATAATTTAATAACCATTCCTACACAAAAGTTAAAAAAAAAAATATATTCAGAGAATATTGTTTAAACTTTCAACACTTTACTAAACAAAATATAAAATACTATTTAGTGTACTCTAAATTTAATTTATTAATGAGTGTCCTGATTTTGCACATATCTGTTATTCTTCTCTGTTATGCTATTTTAACATTATTTCCATGGCAATAAAGAAATTTGAAAGGGTATCATTTAAGCTATCACCAATTTAATTAGTTTTGTGTTTCTTAAATAATAGGGTTTGTCCTCCAAATAGTAGATCTGTCACCAAAATGTAGTCACCAAACAATGCAAAATCAGTTCCACAATAAATCACCTAAAATCCTGAGATATAAGGTCTAGTACCAAATAAATGTTTTTGTATGTATTATAATAGGTGTGTCCTAATAAGTATTTAAGCAAACTAATTTAAAGAGATCACCAATAAATCATATTATGTTACTAGAAAATTGCATTAAGTTCAAATATCCTTTTTCCATATCCTTCAAGTATCCTTTTTCCATATTTTTTTTCTTTAAAATTTAGTCGTTTCTGGCACTCGCCGGCCGCTGCCGCGGCACCGCTCGCTTCGCTCGCTCGGCTCGTGCGTAGGAGGTCACAGTTTTAACCTAACCTAACCTAAGCATTTTTTTTTAAATAATTAACCTCGTAACTAATTCGGTTCTCGATAATGTCCGATCTCTTATTTTACACATATATTAACATTAATTTGATAATTCATACCTGGGAACAATTTTTGTTTATCTGAGAACGAAAATATTTCGTGGCGATAGATCTATTTATTAGGTGATACAACTTGATGACAAATATAAATTTTGGTGATAGAAAATATAGTTCCCAATTTGAAATACTGGCAAAATTAGTTCACTAGCTGTTACTACACGACGCGTAAGAATAAACGCTTTGCCATTTTGTTCAATATAGTTTTTCAGCTCGTTTCGTTGTCGAAGAAAATTAGACTTTTAAAAGTAAATATCAATGTGAGTCGTTTACAGTAGCGGTAAGTACTTACTGTTTTATTACTCATACTAGGAAAGGGCTGTATTGTGATATTTGTTATAACTATAAAATATTCGTATAATCATGTGAATTGGTGTGGAAATAAATAGATTTGTAGGATAGACACGTGCAATTAATTCATATACGTTATTTTATCTGTCACTTTTTTCCGTTACGTAACAGATATGAATGATTATGCGTTATTCACATTGTCTCATGTATGAATTAATGAAAATAAAATATTAATAGGTACTTAGTGCACCGCAGGTTAGCCAAAACATTTTTTTTACTTACTTAAATTTATTTGAAGTATGTAAAGTTTGCGTATATTGTGCCATGTATTGCATTGCTGTGCCATGTATTGTCTGTGTGTGCATGTTTTACTGCGTATCCTCAGTCCTCACTGCTTGAGCCTTTTATACTAACCGCGCAGCCTCGCCGAGGCGTACCCAGCCTCTCGTCGTCGGCCGTCTCAGTATCAGTTAAGGGGGATGCGCCAAGGTAGCCCGCGAAATTCAAATTGACTCAGGTTTTTTGCAATTTACAGGTCAGTGTAAAGTTGTATGTTGATTAAAATATGATTCACGACCGTAACAAATATGGCTTTACATAATTCTAATCATTAGAATCCTTTTGCCTTAATATTAATATCAAAATTTTAGGCTCGGTAGTTTCGGAGATAAGGCATTATGGCAATGATGATGATGAATTTATGGCAATTATACCAACTAAAATACGATCACCAAAATGTTATTTCATTATGTACCCACCTAGTGACCCACACCGACTTCGCACTCGTAGCCTGTTATAAACGTGTGCTATTTAAACTTGCCCTAATAATTCCTTTCTGTTATTTTTCTGTTACAATCAAATAATATTCATATCTGTTTCCTATCCGTAACTTACAATTATTTTGAATATGACCCACCTACATATTTATAGAGTTGTCGACTCGCCCACAAATAAATTAAATTAGTGCGAGTCGCTTAAAGAAAAACAAAAATATTATTTAAAAGTGACAATTCGCCCGTTTCGGGCGAGTATATTCCCGCTTATCGACTAATAAGCCAAAAAGACTAACCTGTATTTCTTTACCGCCACAGGCCACATATCAGACGAGGACCCAGAATATTCCCGCAAGAAATACACCCGCCCCCGGTTCTCAGATAAGTCCCGCTCAAAAATCAAAACACCTGTTTATGCAGAATATGAAAGGAAAAAACGTTCTGTTAACGTGACAGAAAATGTCATGGAGAACATAATTAATGACACTATAGTTGATGATATTAGATTCAACGAAACTACTAAACTACCAACTGTCACGACTCTAGGATTTACAACCCGCTTAGGGGTGAATGAAACTACAAAATTGCCCGAGCAATTCAGGTTTTTAGTCACACAGAAGACTCCCAGACTGAGTTTTTTGAGTAGAATGAAGCCTAGTAAGCTGACACCGGATTGGGGGGGTGAAACCGAGGAAGTTGTGTCTTCTGAGGAAGATTTTTCTTCTAATTTAAAGAAGAGGTCGCCTAGAAAACGGGTGGTGAAAGGTCTGAAGAGGAATAAGCCAGATGGTGAGTTTTTTATTTATACAAGTACCTAGAGCAAAAAAGAAAAAATAGAAATGAAGGTTTGGATCAAAAAGGGGATTGATTGAAGATTTTTATATGGAGCCCTAGAACCAAAAATTCGAAGATATGCACCAACCACCAACCAACCACCCACCACCCTGCACCAAAGTCAAAGTCAAATCATTTATTTCACATAGGCACATTAGAGGCACTTTTGAACGTCAAAAATTACAACTAAATAGAATTGATTCTAGTCGCCCATTCCAAAAGATAGTTTTCGTATGCAGAAGGGCAAGAAACTCCACCGTTACTCTTTTAAAATGTTTTACAAGGTCTTGTATACATAATATAATTACATATATGTGAAGACGATGCACCTAGAATAAAATTTGTCTACCACAAAAGGTAAAAAGAATTAAAAATGAAGCAATGACAGGTAAATCAGATACATGGTGCTCACTTAATTACAAATTCTTTACAAATATTGTAAAAGTAGATGATTTCACCACCAACCAACACACCAACCACCACCAACCAACAACCACTAAACTGCACTGAGCCCGCGTGGTGGATTACGGCCGACTCCCTTTCACTGAGAGGAGGCCTGTGTCCCAGCAGTGGGATGGGAACATTATAGGGTGATTATGTATTCACCCCCGTAAATATCATTTCATATTTTTTCAAAACATTCCTCGAAATCCACAGAACCGTTAATCGATGACACAGACGACGGGATAACAAAATCGATATACGAAATGTACTACAAACATCGTCCCAGAAATCGATACCGCTCCCACACTAAGAGTTCAGAAGAAGAGAAGACGAAGAAGAAGAAGAAAGCCAGAAGAATGCGGGAGAAGAGCGACTACGATTATGAGCTTGAACAGACTACGCACAGATATTTTAGGAGTAAAAATAAAAGGGGGAGGAGGAGGGGTATCACTGCTGACATGCCTTTCTTTATTACTGATGGGAGAAAGCATAATAAAGAAGATAGAGAATACTTCACGGATGGCGGGAAAAGAGAGAGGGAGAAACCTGGGGCGGATGATGTGCAGTTAAAAGGTATTGAGGTTAATTAACCTTTTGACCGCCACAGTCATGTATGGATGACAAACCAAAATGTGCCCAGCACGCCACGGTTCGTCTACAGGACAAACTTTGACGTCGAGGGCACGTTTTTAGTTTTTTTGACGTGTGGCGGTCAAAAGGTTAAATCCATACTAATATTATAAATGCGAAAGTGTGTCTGTCTGCTACCTCTTCACGCTTAAACCGCTGAACCGATTTAGATGAAATTTGGTATAGAGATAGTTTGAGTCCCGGGATAGTTTTATACTGATATTCTCACGGGATCGACACTTATGCGGGTGAAACCGCGGGGCGCTGCTAGTATTATAAATGCGAAAGTGTGTCTGTCTGTTACCTCTTCACGCTTAAACCGCTGAACCGATTTAGATGAAGATACAGTTTGAATCCCGGGATAGGACATAGGATAGTTTTTATCCCTAAAAGGAAAGGTTGTCGAATGTTCACGTGGCCATCGTGGTGGGTGCATCCCTTACAACGCGGCAAACGTGGCAGTGCTGCCAGTCTTTTAGGCACTTTTCCTGTTGACAGTGATGCGGACTAATTTTTTGAAGCCCTATGATTCTTTCCCCTCCTTTTTTATGTAAATATTATCTTGGAAGTCGAAATAAATATGTTTTTTTTTTCAGAAATTCCAATTAAATCTACAGTGCCTCATTCAAGGAAACGGAAAGATAACAACAGTGGTATGGAAGTTCAAGATTATTCTGAAGAAGAAGATATTGACAATGTGGAGAAAGAGACAGGAGATAGAAGACCAGATAACAATAGAAGAAAGAGGTGAGCCTTAAGCCATTCAAAAATCCCTTCGCTGGACTCTGGATTCAAAAAAACACTCTAGCCTTCATAAAAGTTGGTTGCTCCCTTGGAAAACAATCTACTATTCCATTCATGTAAAAATTATTGCTGTTGGAGTGGGTACCAGGTTCCACACATTTTTGCCCATCATCCTTTCACGCGGACGAAGTCGCAGGCTAGTGGTAAAAAAATGGTTATTATGAAAAAAAAATGTTTATTTCAATTACAATGGGCATTTAGATACATATTTTTGGAGATCGCCTTTTAAGCAAGGAAGAGCAGTGGTGGCCTAGTGGTGGCGGACACGACTAACGAGTTGTAGGTCGTAGGTTAGACCCAGACAGGCGCTTTACTTTGTGTAAATTATTTCATCACCACTGCTCTCATAACGGTGAAGGAAAACATCGTGAGGAAACCGGCATGTCCTAGAACCAAAAATTCGAAGACATGTGACATCCACTAACCCGCACTTGGCCCGCGTGGTGGATTACGGCCCACTCCCTCTCATTGAGAGGAGGCCTGTGTCCCAGCAGTGGGAACATTATAGGCTGATTATGGTAATAAAAAAAAGTTTCCATCTTTAGAAGGTCAATAAGTTTTTAGAGGACCGGTTAAATATTTTCCATAATAAAAAAAATCCTACGTCTTTTCCAGAATGCTGCCAAAAGACGACGGCATACCAACTCCTGATGCAGGAACCTCTGAACCGGTAGAAGACGTCGATTATATCGTCACATTACGACCATCACAGATTCGAACATTTGTTATTTGGTTCGACACTAGTTATAGGAAGAATTATAATACATGAGCCTAAACTTATGATTTGAGTTTGTTAAATAGTGGCGCCGATTCTGTTGTTCACAAACTAAACTAAATTTAAGTTCATGCATCTTTTTCTTTCTATTTCATTATGAAAAGGACAGAAGATAAATATTAGTTTAGTCCTGTCAAATTAAGATAATCCATAGACAATTTAGACGAGATTTAAAAAATGGCCATTAAAAATACGTCAATTTACGTCAGGCGCTGACTAATTTGACAGGACTAAACTAATATTTATCTTCTGTCCTTTTCTTAATGAAATAGAAAGAAAAAGATGCCTGAACTTAAATTTAGTTCAGTTTGTGACACAACAGAATCGGCGCCTGTATTTCTCAAATTATACTGTTTAGGCCCGGCTGAGGATTTTTATGCGACGAATAAAAATGTAACTTAATTGTATGACGATAAAATTGAAATTTCAATGATAATAATCGTCGTAGGTGCAAAAATAAAGATAGGGTATCCGATATACCGTGTCATTGAAATTTAAATTTTATTGTCATACTATTAAGTTATATTTATATTTGTCGCATAAAAATCCTCAGCCGTGCCGATGCCGATAGTGGGCGACGGGCCTAAGACGTCTCAATTAAGTATAGTTGTCCTCATAATTACTTTACCACACTAAGGTTGAATGTCACTTGCAGTTGCACTGGTGGACAAAGGCCAAGCCAAATCTCGAGCAGTGCTTTTAAAACGAAGTTTTTTAACGGAACTTGCGGTAGGGGTAAACTGGTAGAAATTGTCATGTAACGAAAAAGCATTATACGACTTTTTTTTATAAATAATTACTAGCAGTGCCCCGCGGTTTCACTCGTGTAAGTGTCGATCCCGTGGGAATATCGGGATAAAAAGTAGCCTATGTATTAATCCTGGTTATAAACTATCTGTGTGCCAAATTTTATCCAAATCCGTTCAGCCGTTTGTGCGTGAAGAAGTAACAAACATTATTATATTAGTGTGATAGAAAGAGACAGAGAAAGATAATTTTCATGGTTTTCGAGAAAGTTAAAACCAATAGTGAGGTTAAAATGAAAATCCAAGATTGCGGCTGCACACATATTATTAAAGTTTTTCGCAGCCGCCATCTTAGATTTTTATTTTGAACTTCGTTCCTGAAGAGTCCCTCGACCTCACATATTTTTTAATTAAATCCCAAAAGAGGTCGAAGTATGTCAGTGACAGACGGTTGTCGCGGTTGAACGCTGAACCCGAAATATTTGAGCACGTTTCGCTCGCTCTTGCATCCACATTCTCTGTTTCTCAAAATTATCTGCATGCCGACAAAGTAGGTATCTTCCATTTCTGTATGAATGGTCAAAATAAAACTGAATCTTTCAGAGAACCCTGCTGCTAAAATATTCGAGCTCTGTTCGCTCGGTCTTACTACATTCTCCTAGTTCTCAAACTTCTCTGCATACCGGTGCGGGAGAGGACTTGTAGCGGCATCTACACCGCCACATGCAAACTACGTATCATACTGACGTCATGCAAAATCCTGCATCGCGCAAGCAGAGTTTTCCGCGCAACTAGCATATACAACGTCCAGACATGGAGGATGAGCAAACTTTACACCCTGTTCCTCATATTGGTGACCCCGAGTATGAACCTCATTTAGTTTTGGCTTTGAATGACTTATTCTGGCACTAGCCGCTGGCCGTCAAAACGGCAAGATCAATTTTTTTTAAATAAAATATTAAAACTCTTTATTATAGACAACATGATCCATAAAAAAACATAATTTAAAGAAAAAAAAAATAAGTTACTACAAAAAATGGCATACATACACAAAAACAAACTCACGCCTTTCTTCTCTTGCACATTAAAATAGAAACATTTACATACATCCCCCGGAACCCCCCCGGTTTTGGAACTGCCCCGTTGGTCTCGTGGTCGCAAGCGCGACTGCTGAGCGTGGGGTCCTGGTTTCGATTCCCGGGTCGAGCAAAGTGTTATTGAGTTTATTAGGAATTTCTTAGTAACAGCCCGGAGTTTGGAAGTTGGCGGTGTGATACCCCCGTGCCTCGGAAAGCACGTTAAGCCGTTGGTCCTGCGCCCGATCTCTTTCCAGTCTGTTGCTCTTTTAAGAGAGAACAATGTTAAAAAAAACAGTCCGTCCAACTTGTGTTTGTCAAAAGTGGTAAGGCTATTACGAGGTTGACTATACTTAATGACCGCAAACATGGCTGTCATATTGCACGGCGTAATTAAGGGGCTTACAGGACCAAAACACAAAAAACGCAAGTTTTAGAAACAATAAAAGTATATGATCGACTACAGTAAACAAATTCAGAAAAATATATGATATACTTCAGGATATATGCTAGGTAGAGCTATCTACCTAGCATAGAACCAACCCAACCAATAGAATTAGCTTAGAAAATATTATTAAAATCTCGATTATGATTGTAAATGTATGCTTGGTTAATCCCTGGCATCAGTGGGATGACACTGACAGCTCACTCCACGCAAGTTTGCACGGTGAGATGTTTACAGAATCGACCGGCTGCTATTTTACTTAACGGAACTGTTTTGTAAAACAACTAGCAGTTTTGTAAAACAGCGGATTCGACAATCCATCTGCGACAGATATACCAATACAGAGGAAGAAAATGCTACAACTACCAAAAAATCTAAATATTATTTTGTGCAAATTGTTTATTTTTTAAGTAATCTAGGAAAGTAGCACCTCCTTACCTAATTATATAAACTAAAGAAAAATATGTTAACAGATGGTCATAGACGCCAGATTCCGTTTTTTTTTTTTGTTTGTTATTAAGGCTCATTTCTTTGTAAATCTGATAACACAGGGTCAAATTAAATTAGCTAGGGAAACTGCAGACGCGATGGGTACCGAACACGATAAAATAAGATTTTATGTTTTTTTAGATTCAAAGATCGTTGGAAGTGTGAAAATGTTTTGTCCTTAATATTATTCCGCTTGTCTGGGCTAGTACGGAAAATGAATTCAGTACCTAATATTCTATTCCTTATTTTCTCGGAATTCTACGACGTGTTATCTTCTTTCGTCATCATCATCTGTCTAGCCTTTTCCCAACTATGTTGGGGTCGGCTTACAGTCTAACCGGATGCAGCTGAATACCTGTATTTTACAACTTAAAGTATGAGAAGAGAAAATCTGTTTTATTTAGTTTTATCGTGTATAACCATCACGTCTGAGTGAAGTTAACACGAAAAAAAAAACAGTGGCACTCCGGGAGTGCCGACAGAAGTGAAAACAAAACACAAACAGAATACTTTGCCATCACTCACTGACGTATCAGATATAAATTAAAACCGAGTACATCCCGAGGACAGGCTAACACATCCGAAGCGGGTATTTTTTTAATCGTCTTTTAAACAAAACGCGCGGTGTCGCTTACGGTAACAGTGGCGCGAGTTCAATGGTTTTTTTCATCTCAAAAAATGCCCAACGCGCTTAAAGAAGTTTTCACTTCAAAAACTGTTATTTTTAACACGCTTTTATTAGGTCGACCTGTATGTAATTACGTAATGGAAACTAAGGTAACTAATTTAACCATCTTCCAAGGGTTGTAGCGTAATGAAAATTGGCAGCTGTATGTAGTTCTGATGACAATACAATAATATGGTGCTGTCGAACTGATCTGATGATGGAGCCGGAAGATATGAACTGGTTTTTCATGATGGAAAATCGTATTATAGCCGTTTTGGATTTCTTAGAAAAGTCTTGTAATTAACTTTGACCACGATTAGTTTTTTGTTTTAACGTGCATTTATAAAAGCGTGTTTTTCAAGTGTTTTATAAACTATTAATTTTTATTAGACTGATATTTCAAGTGACTAAGTGAACAGCGGTCGATGACCCCAAAAAGTATCATCAAATTTATTTATTTTGTATCACGTTTGCGGAGTATCTCTAGCTAATTTAATTTGACCCTGTCTTATAGTGAAAGTTGAAACATACTCCTATTTTAGTACGCAGATTAATTTAGAATATAGTTATAATTATTTTAAAAGACGCCAGCACATCAATAAGCTACAATCTGTCAAATTTATTTAATAGATTTTCAACTTTATCGCTACAGTATAGGGTTCAAAGTTGATTGGGAAAATTTGACAGTTTCGGGTAGCTTGATGTGCTGGCGACTGTACCTACAGTACATAGGCCGCATGTCAATGGTAGCACTTTCAGCTGGCCTAGTACGAAGGTAAGTTCCCATTAACATGCGGCCTACCGTACCTACTATTAAAAACCGAAACATTGTTTTATTGACTATAGTTAAATAAAAGTTGTTTACTTTATGTTAATAAAATGTTATTTTAAAAAAGTTATTCACTCCTGTTTCATTTAAATTTTATTTCCAAAGAAGAATGCGAGCGTAGGAGTGTCACTGACTCTGGCAGAGCCAGCATCAGGGATTTTAATTTTGATAACACAAAAAATTTGTCGCTAATTAGTCGAAATTTGTCGCCAAATATCAGAGTTTGTCGGTCACTGGTTCAAAAGATATAACTAAGGGTTTATAGGTGGCCAATCTGGAGAGAGTCTCCCCAGCAGGGCCACATTTATATCTCAAAAACTAGGGCATCTAGCGAAGATCTGTTTTCTCCCATATTTTGTCGCCAATTAAAAGGAATAATTGGCGACAAAATATGGGAGAAAACAGATCTTCGCTAAGTGCCCTAGTTTTTTAAGATATAAATGTGGCCCTGCTGGGGAGACTCTCCAGATCGGCCACCTATAAACCCTTATATCTTTTGAATCAAAAAACTAAAACACTAGCGAAATTAACTAGCGCTTAGTAAGAAGAATGGGGCGCGTCTTCGTAGATGGCACTATCTATACACCTGTTGACCCCAGGTTTTGCTGTAAGTAGGTACAGCGGGTCAACATTATCAATCGGAATCGGTTTCATTTTGACAGTTCAACAACATTCATTGCGTTATTTACATGTTGAGCCAATGATATTATAAGTGTAAAAAGGTGTAGATAGGTTATAAGGGCGCAGCAAGTGGCACGTTAAAACAAAGTCAAACTAAGTTGGACCTCAGTGTCTCAGTTTCTACTACACGAGACGACGTACTGTCGCAAATTATATTTGTCTCTTTTTCGCCCGCGATAATTGAATCATGCCATCCAAATGTGACGTCTAAACGTAATGTATTGTTTATGTGTGCGTTAGTGTGCCGTTTTTGAAGATCGAATGTGGTGTAGGTAACCTATCTACACCTTTTTACTTATAATATCATTGTGTTGAGCAGACAAATTTTTTGATCTTATGAAGCAATGGATTAGCAATTTGCTTCAAAATGATTCAGATTCCGATTGATAGTGTTCCGCAATTAGAGTGCTGCTGGTTGTTGAAATAAAGTACACTTTGTTTTTATTAATTTCGAATTTGTCTTGATTCTTGAAATCTTGAATCATCAAGTTTTCTTCTATGGTTGTTACCTTCAGTGATGTAGGTTGGTGCGTCGTCTGTCTGGCATTCATTCGGTCATGAATCGGTCGGTTGATCACGGAACTTTTTTGGAATATGACTGTTTTGAGGCTTCCCGGAATTTGACACTATTGAGTGGTGTAATAATACAGTGTTTTTTTTAAACAAAATCAACGGGCTCGATTCCTGGCTAGAAATATTGATTTTTTTCAATAATCCAATGATGCAGTTTTAGTTTTCATCAAAATCGAGCCCGCGACTCCTTTGAGTACTTTTCGCTATTCCTCATAGTTTCGGATTTGGCCATCCACGCCCACTTGAAAAATTCACCCTGTATAAGACGCGGGATACCGCGTCCTAACCAAAAGTGCGACGCGCGATTAACCACAGTGTGGCGCATACCGCTTTTTTTTTTTTTTTTTTCGGATGGGAAATCATCAAGTTACCCCTCCCGCTCTGGGTGGAGCGGGAGTGTCAGACTCTTACTGACTAAAACCCCCCGTGTTCCTTCCTTAGCCCTTTATGTTCCGGGTCAGCGGTAACCCTTTCGGACAATCCCGCTGACGGCGCATACCGCTTGCAGGCGTTTTTCCGCCGGTGAGCGGGCCAGGCTGTCCACTATTCTGTATTATCATCGTAAAATTTACTTTAATGCATTTGATTTAAAATCCTAATGTGAATGACTAAAGTTGTCAAAACATAATAGACCCGTTTTGACATTTGAGAAAGACCCTAGAATGTAACTTGGAACGAAACTGAAAGAAACAATAAAATAATCATTAATTAGTGTTTTAAAAAAATACGATTTTTTTTTTGGCGCGTTAAATAATATGATGGAATATATTGCGAGTATTCTTTTTGCGCTTACTTTATAGTAGCATGCAATTTCTAATTATTACGAAACGTCTCAAAAACAGTTACGTTGTCTTTTTTTTTTTTAATAAGTACTAATGTTGTAACCAATTAATTAATGAATTTCACCAGCTTCATTCGATTTTAATAGTAATTAAATATTATGTAGTGATCTTTACTGAAAAGAATGAACTTGGCGCTCAAAGCCGTAAATAAAATTTTGAATTGGCGACACTGGTTTCTGTAGAATGGCTTGTCTCTGACCAAGCGGCGCGACTTTGCTTTTGTACTATTTCTGTTTACTATGTTAACCTTGGCTCTTCTATTTTGGACATTGATTTAAAGATAGTGATTTGGACGCGAAAAAAAATATTAATATCACTTTACAATACATAATCAAATCGATCAAATACTCATATAAACTTGAATCGATTTATCGTGAGTATCGAGTACCGAGTCGTATGGTTACTTCACTAGTTACGTCGCGATGACAGATGTCAAAACTGGCCTATCATGTTTTGACAACTTTAGTTATTTGCTGTGTTGGAGCGGTGTTAGAATGAGTGGATGGCCTTTAGGCTCTTCATCTTTGCAGTTTTCTTAGTCCACTCCTGCTATCTTCAAATCTTGCGCTGAAATTCTTCAAACATTTTCTTCTTTTCTTCAGCTGAAAAAAAAAGTCCAGATCTTTCGATCCGTTTCTGAAAACGTTTTTGACCTCCGCAAGAAATAGAGAACAATATTTATTTTTTGGCGGCCACATCTTTTCTCTTTTTTACAAAAACAAACTGAAAACACTTCACAAGTCACTTTTTTCTTGTGTTACAATAATGCCGCCGTGACTGTAACTTAGAAAATATATTTTTTACCGCCAAATTTTATCTTTTAACGGCTCACTTTTTTTTGTAAATGTTCTTTTTTACAAGTCTGTTTATTAATAATTAAATATAAGTAATATGTACATTAATTTGCGTCGCTCGCACCCTCGATTTTTTTATTGCTTAGCAAGTAACTTTTTCTTACGGAAGCATTTTGACCTCTTTGATTAAAAAAATACATTATCAAACAGTAATAAGTATTACTAATTAATTAGTAAAAAACATTATTAAAATCACTTAGAATTTAGACAATAATTACCTTAAAACAATTTTTTACACTATAACCCCTAATTTCTTTAAAAAAAATCATCTTCAAATCTCACGACTGTTACCCCAGAAGTGCACGGACGATGTTTTAACGCGACGATTTTAAGGCGCACTGGATTTTCAACTCTCCGTGTTGAACAGAGCATTGAGAATCCAACAGAAAGCATCGCAGCGCCTCAAAAACACAATTGGATTTTCAACTCACAGCGGGATGAAAACCTAGTATGCGATAAAAAATCGCCCATGGTTACGAGGGCTTGCAAATTACTGTCATTTGAGCCGTTCAGGGGCAAAATGTCCAATTTTCAAAATGGCCAATGGTGTCAAAATGTCCAAATAACCGAAATGTCCAATGGTCAAAATGTCCAATTCTCAAATGGACTTTTTGACCATTGGACAGAGTGGACATTTTGAGAATTGGACATTTTGGGTATTTGGACATTTTGACACCGTTGGACATTTTGAGAATTGGACATTTTGCCCCTGAACGATTTGACCCCAACCAATCACAACAAGACTCGACAAATTTCCCGGACACAAGATTCAAACAAAAACCAATCCTAATCCACTTTAAATAAGTGTCAAAATTTCAATCACAAATCCTGGTTTCCATTACAAATATTCTTTCCCCTATTTTGGATCGAGAGTACGAGTGGACCCGACTTACATACTAAGAACCAACATTTTATTTACAAAAATAATAAAATAGAACAAAACTTCTAGCGATAAACAGCTATGTTTAAACCTTCGAAGCGAGCGCTTGATAGTTGAGCCATGGACTGGGAATATTGACCTAGGGACACATTACATACTTCTTTGACAAAATCTTTTTATTATTTGACATTATATACCTACAATTCTAATATCAACTCTTTATTAGTGGTTGTAATAACAATCATATCATTTGGTTTTAAGAGCATTACGCCGTACGGCATTTCATACAGACTTTCAAGCCCTTATTTTTCGAAGTGAATGAACGATTTTTTTTAATTAAACTTCATACGCATGCAGGATACAAAGCTCTAAAAAGTTAGTAGGAAACATTTTCGAAAAATTGTGTTACAACCAAATTAGACCGATTTTTAATAGAAACAGAGATTTCCAATTATCTTTTTTTAAAGAAGACATTTCGAAAACGTTCTAAAAGATAATCTTCATAGTGATCGTAGCAATATTTCCTGAGGTGTTCTATAAGTCTTTAACAAGTAATATACGGACATATTATATGATATACTTGATGACCGTAACTGGGTTGTGTAGGTCAGATAGGCAGTCGCTCCATGTGAAATAATGGTAATCAGCTACATCCGGTTAGACTGGAAGCCGACCCCAACATAGTTGGGAAAAGGCTACGCAGATTGTTGAAACGGGAGGGCCTAATTCTACCTATGTCATGGCCTAGGGCCGGTTTTTCAAAGGCATAAATTCCTCAGTTTATGACTCAACCTTACATCCATGCTTACCGCAGAGCTAAAACATTAGTAAAACCAGACAAAAAATCAAAACGAACTTAACTAAAAAAAACATATTTTGAAAAACATTGAAATATTTTTTTTGACTTAAAATGTCAATTTACACGTTTCCAATGTCAAGTAGAGACTAAAAGGGGATTGAAGATGTTTATTTGGAGCCTGGCATACCTACTGCCACGCCATTTTTTTTTTTTTCAAAATGGCGGACAGGATGTTTGCATGTTTCGAGCTTCAAATTTTTTTGTAGCATTACTAAATACTGAAAACTTGTAAACAATCTTCAATACGTATTAAGTTGAATTGTTTATTGCTTTTATAAATTTCAATGTTTTTCATAATATGTTCGACTTAAAATTAATATAATAGATAATAAAAACTAAATCTATATAATTTAATAATAAAAAATAAGAATTTATGTAACATTATTGAAGCTCCAATTTGCATTAGAATTTAAGGAAGATTCACACTGTATCGTGAGAAAACGTTTTTTTGTATATTACTTCAATTCTTCTCAAAAAACTTCTCAAGGCCGTGAACCGTCACGCTCGAGTCGGTGACGCAGTGACGCTGAATCTGGTATAAACGACTACAGTCGGTCGGTGACGCTGAATCGCGTATACTCGACTTCAGTCGTAAGTTTTCGAGTCTATGGTGTGGTCAGAAGCTAGACACACCCTCTTTAAACTAACATAACAACAGTTCTATTACCAGGGTGGCAGGGACACCGAAGCGCAACCAGTTACCACGAATTCAGTACATGATTCTGGACCAGTTTTTCGTCGTCCATAAAAGAAAATGCTGTTCCATACATTTTGACCGAGCAGGTAATGCAATTTTGTAGGAAACAGCTTCAGTTTTAATAAACGGCGAAAAATTTCAACTCGGGTTCCAGAATCTTGTACTGAATCCTTGTTAACAGATTGTGAGTCCGATGTCAATGCCATCTGTATAATACGCAACGATTTTATCCGATACGGTGTGACAAGTCCTTATAAAAAGCCTACAATCGCAAGCGTCCTTATAGACGTTATTGTTAACGAAAAATTAAACATTGAAATAATAAATGATTAAGTATATACTTAACAAAAAAAAACTTCTTTAAGAAATACCGCTCCGCGGTCTTAGTAAGAGCTAGGGACCATTTTATTATTAATAAAGTAACTGATTTTTATATTGACTGTGTTCTTATTGCACAAAATTAAGCGATTATATTTTTAATACCAATAAAAGACTGGTAGATCCTCTTTATTAATGGGTTGTAATGGCAATCATATCACTTGGTTTTAGTAGGTTTTTATATTTTATTTTTTATTTATCCTTTTGATAGATTCTTATTTTGTAAATGTGAGGTCTTTGTAGGCCTTGTAGACTTTAGATCTTTTTTTATTTTATCAAGCACCTGGTACTTGTTGACAGGCCTACGCTGTCCTCCCATACCTACTGTAATTTGAAAACATTGTAAAAGCCAATTATTTTTTAAAGGAGTAACCGTGGAGTTTCTTGCCGGTTGTTCTCCATAGGAAACGACCAATTGGAACCGTGCACCTAGCTTCTGACGTTTCATAAGTACCCATGTAGGTTTATGTGAAACAAAATATAATGGTTTTGATTTCAAGGCGTATAGGACCCGGTAACTGGGTGATGGAGGTTAGATAGGCAGTCACTCCATGTAAAATACTGATACAGCTGGGCCCGCGTGGTGGCTTACGGCCGGCTGTATGTGTGTTTGCTACGCGTTCACGCTAAAACTGCTGAACGGATTTGGATGAAATTTGGCACATGGGTAGACCATGACCTGGATTAGGACATAGGATAATTTTTATTCCGATATCCCCACGGGACCGAGACGCATGCGGGTGACACCGCGGGGCTCAGTAAGTTCCATATAAAAACAATCAATATAAAAATGATTACTAAAATATAAATAAAACGTTCACTAGCGCTTTACCTTTAACTCATGCTCTTAATACGACTCCATATGACTAACTTCTGAAGCCACATTTTTTGGTGAATATTCGTGTGACAACAACAGTTCAACTTTTTTTTTTTCATCGAATTCCTGAATTTATATTGTGAGCACACGAATACTGCCGTACGTTACTTAAAACACGGTTAAGCCTCAAACTGCCATTTTTTAGTTTTGAATCTGTAAGACTGAAAGATGTTTTCAGTTTTCATACCCCAAAAAAAAATCGTTGATAAACCAGTGACATTTGTCTCTTAGAAAGATTTTTATATCTTTATTCGTTTGGAAGAGACATCATTTCGCAGGTTTTTGTCCGATATCTCTGAAACTACTTTATGGGTTTAACCGTATTTTAAACAATGTACGGCAGAATAGACCTCTGCTATAGAGAAAACTGAGCGTGGCAAGAACTAATTTCCCGCTCCCGCTCCGCTTTCTACATAGCGTATCCTTATAGTAGCCTCAGAATAAAGCGATTTTCATTACTAATAATGTATCTAATTCTTCGACTAAATCTGGCTAAATTTGAACTTTATATCTCCGAGCCATGTAGACTGGAAGACTTTTATTTCATTATAAGCGCTTCAGGAAGCCTATTTTATTTTCTTAATTATTATCTTTTGGAGTGTGGTTTATTTAGTTATTTTACTGATTTTTTCCGATGGTGTAAATAATGATTGCTGACCTCATAAAACCATCTCAGACGCTAATCTGCATGGTCCTCACATGATGCGTAATTTTAAGAACGTTTACACTCTGATTTCAGTCTCAATCTGTCAAAAATACTTATAATTTCCGTACATTTTTGACATTGAATTGTCGCTGAGATGAGATTGCGACTAGATTTTGAACGTTTTTAATTACAGGAATTGGCCTTCTGATCCAGATAATGTCTGGAGACTTTAAAAAGAGAGTGTCGTGTATATCCAATTCTAAAAGAAACATTCGGAAACAATATAAATATGACATTAATTTACCAGTTATTAACAATATGATGTATTACAAAAGTACCTATGTTACTGCTATTCGTGTGTACAATCAGTTTTCGCCAGCAATTAAAGAATTAAATGGAAATATGTTTTAAAATAAATTGAAAAAAATGTTAATTGATACAGTATTTTTTAATCTGCATGAGATTTTTGATAAAAAATAGAATTTTTAAGTACCCAATTTCTTAATACTATTGCATATCCGACTCGGGTAGACTGTTGAAACAAAAAAAATGTTATGTATAAGAACTTTATCTTTACACTGCAACTCAAGTTACAGTGTTTTGCCTTAATTAATTTGATTTTTTCGAGGCAGTTACATAGCCCTGTATTATTACTTTTTCATTTTATAGTATGTAGAAGTCCTAGTATGTTATAAATATATTTCCAAAACGTACCAAAGACCAAAAAAGTTTTAACCCTTTAATTGGCAGAACAATCATAATAATAAAATTTTGTTTTTGCCACCATGAGTCAATTTTCAGTATACTCGCTTACAAATTTAGTTTTTATCAACGTCCAGCCGGCTACACTCTGTCAATTTAGGGGTTAAAAGCCCTTTTCACGAACGTACTACTGAGACACAGTGTTTCAGATTTACAGGGCAGTGCGGCCTCTTGAGTTTGTAATGACATCACGCCTGTGTTCATCAATATCATTATTTACGTTAAACATTTAAAAAATCAGTAAAATAACTGGTATTAATCGCTTGTTTTTATAGTCTATTTTGGTGTACGACGTTTTAAAGCAGCATTTTATTATTACGTACGTAAGTTAAGTCCAATATGGCCGTATTTTACGTTTTCGTTTTTTTTTATATTAAGGACAAATGGACGCACCATACGTATTATTAGTGTAGTAATAAGATCCGGAATGGCCTAAATGGGAATATTTTGGATATGTCAGAGGCTAGTCTGGGACAAGACTGAAGCCCTTAAACATAGCCAAATACTGGTATTGGCCTGCATCCTGTTAGACTGGAAGCCGACCTCAACATAGTTGGGAAACGGCTAGGCATATGATGACTAAAGATGGTTTTCACTGACAGTTACATGATTATCACTGACAGTTACATGGTTTTCACTGACAGTGACATAGTTATCACTGACAGTTACATGGTTTGCACTGACAGTGACATAGTTATCACCGAGTGACATGATTTTCACTGACAGTGACACAGTTATCACTGACAGTTACATAGTTAACACTGACAGTTACATAGTTATCACTGCAAGTTACATAGTTATCACTGACAGTTACTAGTTTTCGCCGACAGTTGGTAACTGAAGTGTCAAAATGGTGCTCGCACATTCCGTTTCTTATTCCTATGTACCCCAAGATTCAGAACCTTACCATAACTACTTGTAAAATTATTTTAATTCACAATAATCGGTATCGACTGTAAAAAATGGTTGTCGAATCGAAATTGTTCGTCGTTAAAATATTTGTATTTTACTTTCATTAACGAAACGTTCTGTATTAGGGGGTAGTCAAGGGCAAAATCAAGGGGTAAGAGGCGGGCGGGGGCATAACAGTTATATTCTTAGTTCGTTGGTAAAGTAGTTCGGACTGTTCGTTTAGTTATTTTACCTCTGATCTTGCACAGTGATCTTTATTCTCATTCTTATAAGGTTCCTGTTGGGTTGTAGCCACTGACAGGTCCGTCAAAATCATTATGATCTTTATTCTTGTTACAATAAGGTTGTTATTAGGGTGCTACTGTCAAAGGTAAAATAACCGTGTAAGGACTATACTAGAAGGTATAAGTTAATTAGATACAGAAATAACATTTCGTTTAGAAACGTAACTGCGCATGTGTGCGTCTTACGTCCCCAAACTGCGATATTTGACCGCGTTCGGGGAGGTTTGCTTCTTTATTTGGGAGTTAAAGAAGGATATAAAAATAGAACTACGCGTATTTTATATTCCAAAACTGAAGTTAAGCCATTTTTTCTGCTACAGTAAAATTTTATTTTTAGGGTTCCGTACCCAGAAAGTGCCAACAGGACCCTATGACTAAGCCTCCGCTATCCCGTCTGTCTGTTAGCTAGCTGTATCTCATGAACCGTAATAGGTAGACAGTTGAAATTTTCAGTGTGCATTTCTATTGCTGCTATAACAAAAAAAAACGGTGGTTTCCTTACAAGAAACCTGTTTTTTTTTGCCTTGTGGTACGGAACCCTTCGTGTGCAAGTCAGACTCGGCCGCTTTTTCTGTAGTACGAAAGATAAACTGAGCGTGGCATAAGCCCAGCGGCTACACAATTTTCGCTCCTATACGAAGTACAATTATTTCTAGGATACAGAAGGGCATAGAAGCAAGAGAAGAAGAAGAGGGTCCGTGGCTAAATAATAACAGCCGCACAGGTCGATCGATCAGGTTAAGCTACGCTTGCCGCGGTTGGTCTGTGAATGGGTGACCGTCTTTACATACCGTGACCTCTCCATGCCTCGGAAAGCACGTTAGGCCGTGGCTCCCGGCTGTCATTCGTGGATCTTTGACAGTCGTTACGGGTCGTCAGAAGCCCGAAAGTCTAACAGCCAGTCTTAACAAGGGGTATCGTATTACACAGTAACTGGGTTGTGGAGGCAGTCGCTCCATGTAAAATACTGGTATTCAGCTGCATCCGGATAGATTCGTAATTACTTTGTAATTGTAGGTCAGACTACGCATTCAGAGCGATAATTTCTTGCTACACGAAGTATCCTTACTAATATTATAAATTCGAAAGTAACTCTGTCTGTATGTTACCTTTTCACACCTAAGCCACTGAACGGATTTCGATAAAATTTGGCAGAGAGATAGATTGCATCCCGGGGAAGGACATAGGATAGTTTTTATCCCGATATTCCCACGGGATCGACACTTATGCGGGTGAAACCGCCGGGCGCTGCTAGTAAGTTATAAAATCGAAACTGTAAACCAATCGCCCATTAAAAAAAACGTTTGAGGACTCACTTTTATATGAAATATAGCATCTATTTGTAAGGTAAAGAGGGTGTAGAAGCGTAATAGGAATGATGACTAATATTAGAAATGTTCGAACAAGCAATGTAATTTCACGAATGGCATAGTAAACCAAGATAATCGAAAAAAAATCGGTAAAATCAATGGTGGTTTCAAAATGTCTAGTGGTGATTATTCCCGTCCTTGTCGCGCGGTACTGACAATGTATGGCGCTAGTATAAAGTAACGTATAGTCGTGACGTCACTTCTATGAGAGTGGCAATTTTTTAAGCTTTTAGACTTTTTGTAGTATTGTTTGCAAACAAATATTTTTCGAGTTTAACATTAAAAAATTGTCATTATCCCTATTATGCGTCTATTTCACCCCACAACTCCCCGAATGTTAGAAATCAGCATTATTTTTACACATTCGAGAAGTTTAGCTTCAATACTTAATATAGTTTCTATGTTAAAGGTTACTATGACTAAAATCCTGTGTGACAACAGCGTGCGGAGCGCGTGTGGCGACGCTCGCTAGGCGTGCGGACGTCAACGTCTCCAGGAGCGGTCCTCGTCCGCGTCCTCCTCTTCCTCTTCGTCGAAACGTAGGAGAGTGTCCTCTGGCAGTTCTGCTGGCGTCTGTGGAGGAGATGGACAATTTTATGTTAGGTTCTGAGAGATTATCATCATCTGCTAGCCTTTTCCCAACTACGTTGGGCTCGGCTTCCAGTCTAACCGGATGCAGCTGAATACCAGAATTTTACATGGAGCGACTGCCTATCTGACCTCCCCAACCCAGGTACTGGGTAATACGAAACCCTTTGGTAAGACTGTTTGTCAGACTTTTGGGCTTGTGACGCCATAACGACTGTCAAAGATCCACGAATCACAGCTTAGATCAACAACTTAACGTGCTTTCCGAGTACGGAGGGATCTTGGTATCTATAAATGGTCACCCATTCACGGAACAGCCGCGGGAAGCGTAGCTTAACCTTATCGATCGATATGTTAGGTTTTGAGTATGGGGAGACTAAAGATAGGGAATCAAATAAAAATTTACTTAAAAACAAAATTACGAATTAGATTTGTATAATTTATAGTTAACTAGCTTTTGGCCGCAGCTTTGTCCACGTGGGTTTCGGAAATTACCGTATGGGAACTTGTTACTGGGACAGAAAGTAGTAAGTTATAACATTTATAACTTATTTTCGTAAAAATACTTTAAAAAGTTGAATACTTTTTCGGGAAAAAATACGTTAATAAAAAGAGTTGCAACTTTAACGGAAAAATACGTTAAAAAAGGCGGAACTTTTTGGGAAAAATAATTTAAAATAAGTTGGAACTTTGACCTTTCTCCGTAACAGAAGCTTTCCAGGAATGGTCCAGTACAGAACAAGTGACTCACGGCTTCTTTAACCTTTTGACCGCCACTGTCATGTATAGATGACAAACCAAGATGTCCCCAGCACGCCACAGTTCGACTACATGACAGACTTTGACGTCGAGGGCACGCTTTTGATTTTTTGACGTGTGGCGTTCAAATGTTAAGCGTCTGTACCCGTTATAAAAAGTGAGATATATTTACCATAGTAACCTCGTCCTTGTCTTCCCGTGTGTCACCGTTGCGCACGGGCCGCGCTTCGGGCGCGGGGCGGGGAGCGCTGTTCGTACTCGCGTTCGTATTCGCCGTCCACGTAATCTGTTAACATACAGAAGTCGTTTATTATTTTGATTTAAACAATAACAATTAATACTCCTAGCCGTAGGACCTTTTCTCCGGTTGAGCATTTAAAACGACGTACGGCATTTCATACAAACTTTCAAGCCCTTGTTTTTCGAAATGAAAGAACCGATTTTAATGAAACTTCATACGCATAAGCAGGATAATAATAATAGGTACATATTTAGAGAATTATAATCATTAGAACCATTAATATATCTTTCTAAGTTAGATTTCTGCCACCAACCACCAATCTCTTATGGAAAAGTGTTAATGGTAGAAATCTAACTTAGAAAAATTTACTAATGATTCTAATGATTATAAATGTCTAAATATGTACCTGATATTGTCGCGAATCATATTTTGATCAAGATACAACCTGACACTGACCTGCAAATTGCAAAAAACGTAAGAAAATTTTAATTTCGTGGTCTCAACTACCCATTCACCATACCATACCATAATCAGCCTATAATGTTCCCACTGCTGGGACACAGGCCTCCTCTCGGTGAGAGGGAGTGGGCCGTAATCCACCACGCGGGCCCAGTGCGGATTGGCAGATGTCACATGTCTTCGAATTTTTGGTTCTAGGACATGCCGGTTTCCTCACGATGTTTTCCTTCACCGTTTTGAGAGCAGTGGTGATGAAATAATTTACACAAAGTAAAGCGCCTGTCTGGGTTCGAACCTACGACCTACAACTCGTAAGTCGCGGCCGTTACCACTTAGCCACCACTGCTCACCCATTCACCATAACTTGTTAATTAATCGCCACTTTGTATGTAACGTGTGCTCTCTTTTAAGTGACTCACCGATAGTGTTCTGTCGTTATAATGCTTGCCGTTAGCGGCTGCGTGTTCCGCGTGCAGTCTGCACTTGTACTGCAAGACTAGCTGCGGTACAGACAGCTCCACTTCTTTGCTAATTACTTCGCCGTATTGCTGGAAAGAAAGAATATTGTTATTATAAAGCACAATCAGCCTATAATGTTCCCACTGCTGGGACACAGGCATCCTGTCTTCGAGAGGGAGTGGGCTGTAACCACCACGCGGACCCGCTGGTTGGTAGATGTCACATGTCTTCGAATTTTTTTGTTCTAGGACATGCCGGTTTCCTCACGATGTTTTCCTTCACCGTTTTGAGAGCAATGGTGATGAAGTTATTTCATTTCCCTGTGTTTATTATTCCAGCGTATGGCATTCGTAGGTTGCAGCTGACAATCAACGTCAGGTGGTGACCTTGTGTTGTCATCCGACATTATGCTGAGCTGAGGCCCTTTTGGCATTAAAAGCATTGTGTTTTCCGTCATTAATTTATAGGTTTAAGTTGAGGTTTTTTTTTTGCTGTAATGCCAATAAAAAAGCATTGTGTGCGTGTGTGTGAGGGTGTGGGGGTGTGTGATGGTGTGTGTGGGGGTGAGGGTGTGAGTGTGAGGGTGTGTATGTGTGTGAGTGTGTGGGGGTGTGTGTGTGTGTGCAGACACTGTTTGATACAACAGAACTCACAGAGAAGTGCACGAGGAGTGCATCCAGCTCGTCCGCCTCGAACCCTGAGATGAGAAGTGCGCGCGGCCGGTGGTCTACCGACTGGTTCACGCTGAACATGTTAGTGGTGATGCCGCCTCGGGTGAAGCGGGTCGGTGTGTTGAATCTGCCTCCCCTGTGGATATGAGAGAGCCGAGTAAGATGACTGGTTCATAGGTTTTTTTTTTAATGGTTAAAATGGGAACAAAGGTGTCTGAAAGCTTTCAGCATAACTATTCACAACCGTTCGATACACTTCCTTGCCATGACGCATATTTACCCCCAACTTTTTCTTTCTTTGTGTTTGCCTTCTTTGTCAGCCAGTGGCGTAACTAGAGGGTGGCGTTGGGGAAAAATGCCACGGGCCCCCAGCCAGAAGGGGCCCCCGGCCCGAGAGGGCCATAAGCACAGGAGGATCCTAACATAAGCAGTCAGGTGTTAAATTTTGTAGGGGAAAATCTGAAATGTACGCGGAAGAAGACACGGGAAGGTCCTAATAAAAAAAAAACTGGCCTAGTGCGAGTCGGACTCGCACACGAAGGGTTCCGTACCACAACGCCGAAAAAAATGGCGTTTTTGTATGGGAGCCCCTCATAAATATTTATTATATTTATAAAAAAAAAATATATATATATATATTTTATTATTTATTATTAAAGTAAAAATACAACTGAGTATTTTGTGAATATTTCAAGTGGCTACCTGTTGCCATTATTGATATCGAGCAAAAAAGGGCAAAAAAAATCGCGTTTGTTGTATGGGAGCCCCCCTTAAATATTTTTTATTTTTTAGTATTTGTTGTTATAGCGGCAACAGAAATACATAATTTGTGAAAATTTCAACTGTCTAGCTATCGCGGTTCTTGAGATACAGCCTGGTGACAGGCAGACGGACGGACAGACACCGAAGTCTTAGTAATAGGGTCCCGTTTTTACCCTTTGGATACGGAACCCTAAAAACTATAACGTTGGTTGAGATTCTTTACATTAAGGGAGGGCCCCCATCCCTTGAATTTGCCACAGGCCCCAAACAGTATAGTTACGTTACGCCACTGTTGTCAGCTTCATGTTTATCGCAAATAATAGTAGTTTCATTCTTTCTTATTAATACATTTTGCATTTAGGATTCCTGGTAAAGCATTTGACCCACAAAGCCATGTGTGTCGTTTAGTATCGAGCCGGGAATTAAACCCGACCACAGCGGACAAACACAACATAAAGCATAAAAAAAAAACTTTCTTATATAAAATATCTATTATCTCACCTAATTTTCCTCTTCACAATACGATAGCTTGAAAGTTAACAACATAACATTAACAATGATATTTAACCACAAGGTTTAACCAATAGGGATGATGACAATTTTTTTATTTTAAACTCAAACTAATATTTGTTCGCAAATAGCCACCAATATTACAAAAAAAAACTGCCCACGAAGAGTTCCGTACCACAAGTCAAAAACGCTGAAAAAAACACGTTTAACCCTTTGAACGCCATTGTCACAAATACGTGACAAGCAAGCGCGTGCCCTGTACGCCAGTCGTGTGTCGCCTATCCTATTACGAGCGACATAAATATGTGACAAAAAATGCGGTGCACTTTGCACCGCATTTTTCATCACGAAATAAACAAATAAATCATTACTTTTGTGTGTTTTTAAATGTATACCTTAAATATTTAAAATTGTGGCTTGGCGTGGAGGGCACGCGCGTGCGTTTATGCTCTGGCGTTCAAAAGGTTAAAACAACAACCAACCAACAACTGTCTAGCTGTCACGGTTCATCAGATACAGCCTGGTGACAGACGGTCAGTGGAACCCTAAAAAGACTAAAAACTTAAAAAATGCCAAGTTGTAAACGTTTTAAAATAACTGCTACACAAAGACGGCACTCTCATAGAAGTGACGTCACGACTATGTAACTTCATAGAAGAGCGGCCATACATTGTCCGTACCGCGCGACAAGGACAGGAATAATCCCTTTCAAAAACTTTTAACCCTTTGAACGCCATTGTCACATATACGTGACAAGCAAGTGCGTGCCCGTGTCGTGTATTTGTGTCAAATATGTGACAAAAAATGCAGTGCACTTTATCACGAAATAAACAATTAAATCATTACTTTTGTGTGTTTTTATTTGTATACCTTAAATATTTATAAAATTGTGGCTTGGCGTGGAGGGCACGCGCGTGCGTTTATGCTCTGGCGTTCAAAAGGCTAAAGCGTGTAGCTTCTCCACATTTCCATCTATTTCATAGATTTTTTCGATTATCTAATTTTACTATGCCTTCTTTGAAATTACATTATTGGTTCGAACATTTCTAATATTGGTCATCATCCCTATTGCTCAAGGAGAATCCGCTAGGGTAGCCCGCGAAATTTAAATTTTCTTACGTTTTTTGCAATTTCCCCAAAACCGATGGATGTTCTCGAATAAAAAACCGATGGATGTTCTCGAATAAAATTTTATTTTATTAATAGAAAACCAAATTAAATTTTAGTCGACAACATCTATCGGTTTCTTACTAAACTTCAACTATATCCGACGATCCTGCATCACATAATCAGCCTATAATGTTCCCACTGCTGGGACACAGGCCTCCTCTCTGTGAGAGGGAGTGGGCCGTAATCCACCACGCGGGCCCAGTGCGGGTTGGCAGATGTCACATGTCTTCGAATTTTTGGTTCTAGGACATGCCGGTTTCCTCACGATGTTTTCCTTCACCGTTTTGAGAGCAGTGGTGATGAAACAATTTACACAAAGTAAAGCGCCTGTCTGGGTTCGAACCTACGACCGACAACTCATAAGTCGCGGCCGTTACCACTTGGCCACCACTGCTCTCCTGCATACTTATCTCTTATGTTGACTGTACGACGGTTAGTGAAAAGTGTAGAGAATCACGAATAGAGAAATGTAGCTGTCCCAACCCAAATCAGCGAAAATTAGATAGGACTTTTAGGCATGCGAGCGACGTCTTATCACGTGCAATTTGATTATATTTCGCGGGCCGGATCTAGAGCCAGGCGTTGCCCATATTTATGGTGTATGTAATAAAGAGTTTTCTATTACATTCTATTGTTGATAATGCAATGAATGTCTCGTAATAAATTATCTGGTTACCTTGTATGTGGCCTCCTCATCATATTATTATGCGAGGGAAACTGTATGGACATATGCCTTCGAAGCTCCACGATCTTCTTCGTAAGGTCTGTGACGTCCTGGCCTTCCTGTTGACGACAAATGAAAAACAATTAAAATATAACATCACATAACATCATGCCTTGTGCACCCAAGGGTTAAAAAAAAGAAAATGGGGTGTGGCTGTGTCATGGACACGGCCGTGTGTTATACGTGAATACGTTTACGTAACGGGGTTGATCCGCTCGGCCGCATTCATTCTTTTACGTTCCCGGCACTGCTTGACTCGATCATATTATGGTGTTTTATTGGTACCATTCGATTGCTCTTGAGCCCTTTCCAACAGTATACGATCTCTGTATTTGGCTTTTTGACGCGTATAGGCCGACATTATATATTTTTGATATTATTTTTCTTTTTATTTTAACACATTATAATCACTGTCACTATTTTACACTAATGCTTTGTATACAATCGATAGATTTTGACGATAGCTGACGATTGAAACATAAACGAACGTCGCAGCTTTTCAGAGTTAAAAGTTATACTAAGTGGAAATCTCGATACGCAGCAAAATGACCTCAAATTGGCGGCGCTTCCCCCTCCACCGTGCGCGATGCGTCACAGTCCTCACTTGGCGTAATGAATTCTTTGATCCTTTAGCTATCCAATGGTGTAATTTAATTTAGGATGGAGATGATAGATATGAAGCTGCAACACCAATCTACATCCCCCCGATTTTGTTATCATACGTTTTTGTGACTTGCCTCCCACTATGGAAGCAATTTTAAAGACGTATTCACGTCAAAAATTGTTAATTTGGACCTTAATCCAACACGCGGGCCCAGTGCGGGTTGGCGGATGTCTTTGAATTTTTGGTTCTAGGACATGCCGGTTTCCTCCCGATGTTTTCCTTCATCGTTTTGAGAGCAGTGGTGATGAAATAATTTACACAAAGCATTGACATATATATTACTAGCGTAAGGACCGGGCTAAATGCCCGCGCGACTAAATGGCACCAACACGCTGGCCCTAAAATGACGGTTTTAGGGCCAACGCGACTCAGTTGACAGTGGTGCGCGCGAACTTCGAACTTCGAACGAAGAACTTCTATGTAAAATGTTCAGACGGGCGTATCTTTACTTTTGAAATCATTGACACAAAGTAAAGCGCCTGTCTGGGTTCGAGCCTACGGCCTACCACTCGTAAGTCGCGGCCGTTTTCACTGGGCCAACATACCACGCCCTCTTCTCTTTCATTTCGCGCGGTTTCGTTCATTGTGCCTTAAGTTTTGAGTTGAGCTGCACGATTTCTGACAAATGCGTGCACTGACTGGACAGGTCCTCTCAATCTGTGTGGTTCTTTCATCAAAAGACCATCTCAGACATCGATCTACATGGTCTTCATATAACCTGACCAAGATTATGTCTGGACTTTAAAAGAGACTGTGACCTCAGAGTTTGTTTCGGCCTTTCTTCTCAGAGTAGTTAGATAGGAAACGCCGACCTCATCTAGTTTTTAAACTAGATGAGATACTTACAAAAATAAAATCATTTATCGTCGTTATTAGCAGATGTCGTGATTAGCTATGGAATTGACGTGGTTTCGAAGTAAGGAATCATAAAATGGTCATAGTAAATTAGGGCCGTGCTCTCTTATGAGGGTAACCATAATCAGCCTATAATGTTCCCACTGTTGGGACTCAGGCCTCTCGGTGAGAGGGAGTGGGCCGTAATCCACCACGCGGGCCCAGTGCGGGTTGGTAGATGTCACATGTCTTCGAATTTTTGGTTCTAGGACATGCCGGTTTCCTCACGATGTTTTCCTTCACCGTTTTGAGAGCAGTGGTGATGAAATAATTTACACAAAGTAAAGCGCCTGTCTGGGTTCGAACCTACGACCTACAACTCGTAAGTCGCGGCCGTTACCACCAACTACCAACCAAAAACTAATAAGGTTAAGAACTTAATTTCCCACAAACCTGCTGCTTAGTGAACAGATCCAGCTCCGCATCCAGGATCTCCTTCTGCGCCTCTTCCTTAGTCTTCGGTTTCTTTGCCTGCTAACAAACGTAATTGAAGCCCAGTTAAAGCTATGTACAAGGCTTTGAGTATATGAAACATTTATAGAATGGTCGTAAGGTGTTCTTGCGTCTCGTCCAAGACAGAATTACAGGGTGGCAGGGTGACATTGATTCTCAACCTTTTACCAAGATTTTACCAAGTACATGATTCTGAAGCCCCCAGCGCTCATATTTTTTCGAGACGATTTTTTTTCTCGCATTCCATTTTCAACTTCGGTATTAAGCCGAGCATTGAGAATCCAACAGAGCGCGTCAAGAAAACACGTTGGATTCTCAACTCTCGGCGCTAAAAAGAGCGTTGAAAATCGAGTGCGCAAACAAAAATCGCCGCGATAAAAAATTGCCCATGGGTGCTATATTCGAAGCGAAAAATTATCTTCGTGTAAAAGAACCATATTGTACAGTACTTCGAAGTTTCATCGAAGATCTCCTAAAAGTCATACCTTGATCAACAATCCGCTCTTCGGATAGTTTTTTTTTTTGTTTTAAGTCAAGTTAGGTTAAATAACCTTTAAAAGAGCGAGCTGAGCGCGGCCATTAAGTTGTTATACACACCTACACCAAATCGATTAAAGAGGCCTGTTTTTATCGATTCATTAATTCCATAGGTTCTCAACGTGTAACGATATACGATACGATAACGCCCCCTCGTGGGCGTTTGAGACTTTCATAGGGCAATAGAAGACCCAGAGGTATTATATAATTATCCTATCTTACGACTATACAACGTTATTTTTAGTTTAAGCAAAACCTGAATATAGTTTGCTCAGAATAAGTAACTGAATCGATTCCAATAATTTTTACCCCATATTATATTTTGTCCCAAAAATATTTAAAAAAGGTTAATAGTTGGACACCGAGCGACACTAAGTAGGTTATCCAATCTCCGCGCCGAACGGTTAGGTACCTAGGTACTATTATCAATGAGCGCAAGACGGCGCGGCGCGAGCATGTTTTTGTACGGACAAGCAGGTAACTTAACAAGCTTATAACTTTGTGATTTTTCATGATACAGTTTTGAAATTTTGTACATAGATTCTTTACATAAAAATACCGTGTTTCGGGTTTCACATATACTAAAAATAATGTTGTATAATATTACACGTTCAAATAAAATCGTGACAGTAGATGTTTCAGATTCGCGACCGATGGCAAGTAAAAAAAATGGGAGGGCTCTAGAAAAAAAAAAACAAAATGGACGGTGAGCAAAATAAGGTTGAGAACCTATGATCTATTCGCAATGATGTAAGCTAAATACAATTAACAAAGCCATGATTAGTCGTCACAAAAATACACACTTTTAACGCTAATATTAGATATAGGTACTTACACTAATTTACACAACTTTTATAACATGTACACAAACGATCAAAACCAATTAAGCGTGAATACAGATGGACTGTAATTGTAAAGCCCTGTGACCTGGTCAGCGGGATTGTCCGAAGTCAAAGTCAAAGTCAAATCATTTATTTCAAATAGGCACATTAAAGGCACTTTTGAACGTCAAAAAAAAAACTAAATAGAAATGATTCTAGTCGCCCATTCCAAAAGGTAGTTTTCGTATGGAGAAGAATGGGCAAGAAACTCCACCGTTACTCTTTTAAAATGTTTTATAAGGTCCTGCCGGTCGATTCTTTGAAAATCTCACCGTGAAAACTTAGGTGATGTGAGTTTGTTTTTGCTATTAATTGACACTATTGACAGCTCACTCCACGCTCCCTTCACCTAAGTTTTCACGGTGAGATTTTTACAGAATCGACCGGCTGTATACATAATATAATTATATGTGAAAAAGGGTTACCGCTGGCCCGGAACATAAAGGGCTAAGGAAGGGACACGGGTGGGTTTTAGTCAGTAAGAGTCTGACACTCCCTTCTGCTCCGCCCAGAGCGAAAGGGGTCATTTGATGATTTTCCATCCACAAAAAAAAATGTGTATGTGTATGACCAGATGTATGAAACTAATCGAAGCAAAAGGAGTATGTAAGGATCGTTCCAGGTGGTGTTGGAAAAGGCGTGAGTTCATGTCATCATCTGCCTAGCCTTTTCCCAACTATGTTGGGGTCGGCTTCCAGTCTAACCGGATGCAGCTGAATACCAGTATTTTAGATGGAGCGACTGCCTATCTGACCTCCACAACCCAGTTACTGGGTATTACGATACCCCTTGGTAAGACTGGTTGTCAGACTTTCGAGCTTCTGACTACCCGTAACGACTGTCAAAGTTCCACGAATGACAGCCGGGACCAACGGCTTAACGTGCTTTCCGAGGCACGAAGGGGTCACGGTATGTAAAGATGGTCACCCATCCCCACAGACCAACCGCGGCAAGCGTAGCTTAACCTGATCGATCGACCTGTGCGGCTGTTATTATTTAGCCACGGGCCCCTCAGGCGTGAGTTCATGTAAAGACAATATTAAACGAAATGGCAGGTGATTGACAAAAGTATAAAAACTGCGATTTCCCAATGACAGAGCAGCTTTTGTCCTAGTTAATAATCATCATCATCATCATCATCATTTCAGCCGAAAGACGTCCACTGCTGGACATAGGCCTCCCCCAAGCACTTCCACTTCGCCCGGTTCTGTGCTTCTCGCATCCAACGGGTTCCTGCTGTTAGTTAACCTTTTGACCGCCACAGACGTGTATAGACGTCAAACCAAAATGTGCCCAGCACGCCACGGTTCGACTACATGACAGATTTTGACGCCGAGGGCACGTTTTTGATTTTTTGACGTGTGGCGGTCAATAGGTTAATAATATCAATTAAGAACTAATGTCAATGACCATAAAAGTCAAAGTTGAACTTAACAACATTTTAAATGTCCAAAAAGGAACACTAAAGAGATTAATCCCTTCATGGTCTGTATTTCCATTTGTTTGTCTGTCTATCCGTCACCTGATTCCGGGATGAAATGATGGTGCTACCATAACGGGACACAACTGATACTTAGGAATTTTTTGTAATTAGCTTGTAGTGACAAAACGCGACAAATAGAGAACAATTGACGGCACGGTTGGCGCAGTGGTTAAGCGATTGACTGCTGCGCTGCGTGTCGCGGGTTCGATTCCGGCACGGAACAAATATTTGTATGACCTACAAGTAGTTGTTTCGGGTCTGGCTGTTTGTGTACGTGAATTTAAATGTTTGTAAACGCACCCACAATACAGGAGAAATTCCTAGTGTGGGGCAGTTTTTATAAAAAAAAAAAAAAAACTCCAATCCATCTATATTCACACTTATTTACTATATTATTTACATAAAACTATATGATATAATATGGTATTATTGTCCAACAATAGCTTAATCACACTATTAGTAGTAACTAATTAAAATACATATAGCTGTACACGAATCTCACGTCAACGCTGGTTGTCGTTGAACACCGACGCTGTTGGTGTCTCGCATAGGGTCGTAGCATTATGCTGAGCGATGGCCATTTTGCGTGGATGTGCCGCAAAGGGGATTGAACATTGTTATATAGAGGCTGGCATACCTACTGCCGCGCCATTTTGTTTTTTTTTTTTTAAATGGCATGGTTTTGTCCCATTATGTCAGCTATCGATTTATACAGGTTAAATGCGTGATGACATGCATGGCCAAGCATGTCGCGTGGCCGCCATTTTGAAAAAAAACAAAATGGCGCGACAGTAGGTATGCCACGGATCTTCAAATGTCTTTTCCCACCAATTTCTTTTTTTGTCTTCTTTCTCTGCGTCATTTTTACCGCACATAAACGTATTCTCTTGCTTAAAGGCGCACATATCAACTCGGAAAGGGATCGACACCGTATCGCCTTTCGCCTCGCCGTCAAACAGGCGTCAACCTGACGTAAGCACGTAACCAAATCGGATCAGAAGCTCCGATACGTCGACTCGGCTACGGCTAGGCGACGCCGCGCTTACGGCTCGCCGACCGCTGGTTGATGGTGCAGCAGGCAGGCCGGAGGGGGGAGAGGGGCAAGGGGGGACGAAGAGACGTAAGCTTGGGTACGGAGAGACGTAAGCGCGGGGACAAGTTGTAACGCACCGCACCGCGGTTCGTGAGCTTGTCCCGAGGCGAGGCGATTACGTTTCGATTCCGATTAGTGTGTGTTGCAGTAAGGAGTTTCATACAAAGAATATTGAATGGCTCGAGTTGATACGGTGCCGATCCCTTTCCGATTTTTTTGGCGCTTGAATGACATTGGTTAACATTTATGCTATTGTTTTGTTTGTGTATATTGAAAAAACCAAGATGGCCGATTTAGGCCACGCGCAAAGAGATCCATATACAGCTATTAGTAATGTTCATACAATGACCAATGAGCAACTATCACATTACAATGTAATTAATTATGTACAATACTTTGTGAGTTTTGTGACTATGTAAGACAAATAGAACGAGTTGCGATACGCATGCGTGATTCTATTGTTACTCAAGTATATTACGCTATGTTACTAATAGGGGGTGAACAGAATGGTCGCTTTTTAGGGTTCCGTACCCAAAGGGAAAAAACGGAACCCTATTACTAAAACTCCACTGCCCGTCTGTCCGTCTGTCACCAGGCTGTATCTCATGAACCGTGTAGCTAGACAGTTGAAATTTTCACAGATGATGTATTTCTGTTGCCGCTATAACAACGTTAAAATTTAAAGGGAGAAACGTTTTTTTTTCGGCGTTTTATGCCTTGTGGTACGGAACCCTTCGTGTTCGAGTCCGACTCGCACTTGGCCAGTTTTTTTATAATAAGACGTGACATCCATATTTTTTGAACTTCCTTACATCTTGTTGCATAGATGTTTGATTACTTTCACGTGATCAATTTTGAACGATAATATCTCGGAGACGTCACGCTTTACGGGTTTTGGTCCTGTTTCCTGTTTGCCTTGATGTCAGCAATCGATTTATATATGTTACATACGTGGCCGCCATTTTGAAACAAAATCAAAATGGCGCGACAGTATACTTACAGTCGCGCCATTAGCTAGGCTCCATATAAAAATCTTCAATCCCATTTACATGCTTTTTTAATAAGTAGGTACATAAACATTCCAGTATAAAAAGTAACGTGTCAATTAACATGATTAAGATCGAGTACAAGAGCGGGCCCATTCAGTAAAAAAATAAAATTAAAAAAAAAAGGTTTACAACAAACTAAAGGTCTCTTGCAAAGTACCGTGTCTCCAATAAGTAAAGACATAGATAAAAAATATAGCTAATCTGCATTCGCGATTTTATTTGCCAAAAATTTAAATAAATATTAGTTTATGGAAAAATAACTTTAAAACCTACACAATAAAGTTCAGTTTACGCTACAACTTCAAACATTTTATTACCTACTTTTCAATAGTGCTAGTCACTCTGAAATCAACTTAATTACCATTAAAATAAAAGTTGATATTTGTTTAACTTCAAATAATATTAATTTGAAACATAAGTTTGAATAGACATTATTTATATTTAACTTGCAGGGACAACAGTAAAAATAACATGACATAACGCCTGTATTTCCCTATCGGATTGGACAGATAAAAGTAAAAAATACAGGGTATAAAAAAACCATCACATAGCCATCAACTACGCATTCTGTTTACGAAAATAATTGCTGGTAAGGCTCAACTCACCAAAAGAGCGTCGAAGCGCAGCGCAGTTTCAGTGTCATATGAATTTTAACTTTATTTTCATTACTATAACACTTATTATCGCATGAGAAACTCGAACGGGTCGCGCGGATGCCCGCGGCGCCGCGTGAATTCCGGCGAATAGTCTTCTATACCGAGCGGTTGCGATAATAAGTATTATAGTAATGAAAATAAAGTTATAATTCATATGACACTGAAACTGCGCTCCGCTTCGCCGCGCTTCGACGCTCTTTTGGTGTGAGGTGAGCCTAAAAGACTTATTATTACCCCCTTACTAATAAACGTATTATATCAGATGAATAGTTACACACCGATTTCTCTCTTTCAGTCGTCATTAATTTGTTTTTTTTTGACGTGACAACGTCTTAAATTAGGTTGCGGCTGGGAGTCACTTATGAAAAAGTGTAACGCTCGGTAACGTTACGATGAGTCACCGAACGAGAGAGAGGCCCGCCGAATGCCTTGCGTCTCTCTCCCACTCAACTATTCTACCGAGAAAAAGACGTTGTCACGTAAAATCTTCGCCCGTAAAACCGACTTTACAGGCAACCATTTTTTTTTTTTTTAAACGTTACCCCACACTAGGAATTTCTCCTGTATTGTGGGTGCGTTTACAAACATTTAAACTCACATACACAAACAGCCAGACCCGGAACAACTACTTGTAGGTCATACAAATATTTGTTCCGTGCGGGAACCCGCGACACGCAGCGCAGCAGCCACTTGCTAACCAGTGCGCCAACCGTGCCGTCTTTTTTTTTTACTTTCGAAAGAAGAAGACAAAGCGTTGTTGTGTAACTTTACAGATGGTATACAACGTTTATTAGTATAGATAGCGTCATCCACGAAGACGCGCCCCACTCTTCTTCCTAATCGCTTACAGTACAAGAAGTGTGCCACATTCCGCTAGTGTTTTAGTTTTGTCGATACACAGTAATGACTTATTAGTGGGTATAGAGGGAAATTCCTTTTTTTTTTTTTCAACCCTTCCCTAGTCGCTTGATAGATGGCGCTGACCTTCGTAAGTTACTGCAAGGAACGGAACTTCACATCATTTTTTGATTATTTCACTTGGATGTAATTTTGAGATCGTAAAACGAAAGCAAAAGTGTCAGTCAACAAGCGTATGTGACGTGAAGCAAAGTTTTTTTTTTCAAGCGTTTTGGCTTTGGCACCTAGTAACGTAGTCAGTACAACGCCATCTACAGAGTTCTTGGAAACTATTTTTTTTTTAATACTTAAAAAGAAAACCTCATTGCTGCTGATTGTGTTGTTCACAAACTAAACTAAATTTAAGTTCAGTGCATCTTTTTCTTTCTATTTCATTAAGAAAAGGACAGAAGATAAATATTAGTTTAGTCCTGTCAAATTAGTCAGCGCCTAACGTAAATTGACGTATTTTTAGTAGCCAATTTTTTAATCTAGTCTAAACTTGTCTATGGAGTAACTTAATTTGACAGGACTAAAATAATATTTATCTTCTGTCCTTTTCTTAATGAAATAGAAAGAAAAAGATGCACTGAACTTAAATTTAGTTTAGTTTGTGAACAAGGGAATCGGCGCCATTAGTGTGTATCAAAAAACTAAAACACTAGCGAAATTAACTAGCGATTAGTAAGAGTGAGGCGCGTCTTCGTGGATTGCGCTATCTGTAAGGGGTTAATGAGAAAATTTGCTGTTTGCTGTAGTGCGCAATGTAACACACTGTACTTATGGGTGCATGCAATGTGTTGACATATTAGTGCCCGTGACTACATACACATACATACATAATCAGCCTATAACGTTCCCACTGCTGGGACACAGGCCTCCTCTTGGTGAGAGGGAGTGGGCCGTAATCCACCACGCGGGCCCAGTGCGGGTTGGCAGATGTCACATGTCTTCGAATTTTTGGTTCTAGGTCCCGTGATTACCGAACATTAAAAACTAGTTTTCGTAAAAAAAAGTTGTAATTTTGACCTTCAATATCTCCGTAACCAGATGGTTCCCAGGTATGGTCCAGTACAAAAAAATTATTACAATGTCGGTGAGTGCAAGTGACTCTCGACTTTGTCAAGTGTCTTTTTACACCTGTTATGTTGATGACGATGAGTTTGCAAACGAACAAAATAGTCGTGAAGGTGAAGAAATGAAAATCAAGATGCAACACATACACAAACGCAGAGTATGTTTCAAATGAATGTTTAAGGCGAAAGCGCCAGGTTAGCACGCGAAATTAATTTTTTTTTAGGTTTTTTGCAATTTGCTGGTCAGTATTAAGTTGTACGTTGATTAAAATATGATTCGCGGCCGTAACAAATATGTATTTACAGAATTATAATTATTAAAGTCATCAACACAACTCAGACCATGTAATCCCCAAGAATGACTATTTCATGAAATCTTGACATTTTAGGATTATACTAACCTAACAAGTTGTAATACTGATTCTAATGATTGTACTTCTGTAAATACATGTTTGTTACGATTGCGAATCATGTTTTAATCAACATACAACTTAATGCTGACCAGCAAATTGCAAAAAACGTAAGAAAATTTGAATTTCGCGGCCTACCTTAGCCCTTCCCCCTTAAGGCGTTTATAATAAGAGCCATTTCACATTGCAGATTATGAATTGGTCGGCAACTGACCGATTTAAAAGCAACAATGTGCGATGGTGTTTTTAAATATTTCAGCTAAAATCCTAAGGTTACATGGACCAGTTTAAAAGCGCTTTTAAGGTCTGTAGCATCATGATCAGCTTTGAACGTCAATATCTCGGAAACGCGACGCTTTACGCAGACGCCAGCACATCAAGCTACTACAATCTGTCAAATTTCTTTAATAAATTTTCAACTTTATCGCTACAGCATAAGGTTCAAAGTTGATTGGGAAAATTTGACAGTTTCGGGTAGGTTGATGTGCTGGCGTCTGTACTATAATATTTTTCGTTTAAATTGATGACAACTATCGATTTATACAGGGTTATTGATAAAACATTAACAACCTCTTAAGAGGTCATTGTACTCATCATTATGGGACCAAACCTGAAATCGCGAAAAAAAAATTGCTGTTCCCTACATTCTGACGAGTTATACGAACATAAATGTAGGGAACAGTGAAGAGAGCAGTGGTGGCCAAGTGGTAACGGCCGCGACTTACGAGTTGTAGGTCGTAGGTTCGAACCCAGACAGGCGCTTTACTTTGTGTAAATTATTTCATCACCACTGCTCTCAAAACGGTGAAGGAAAACATCGTGAGGAAACCGGCATGTCCTAGAACCAAAAATTCGAAGACATGTGACATCTGCCAACCCGCACTGGGCCCGCGTGGTGGATTACGGCCCACTCCCTCTTACTGAGAGGAGGCCTGTGTCCCAGCAGTGGCAACATTATAGGCTGATTATGAATGTAGGGAACAGCTGTTTTTTTTTCCTGATTTCAGGTTTGGTCCCATAGTAAAAGTTGTTCATAATGATGAGTACAATGACCTCTTAAGAGGTTGTTAATGTTTTACCAATAACCCTGTCTATTAGTCATCATCCCTATTCTCGGAGATGTCTTTAGAAAATTCAGTTACATTTTTTTTCATGATTTTTTTTCTTTTTCATATCCGTCAGTCAGTCACCCGACATTTTCTAACCGATCGCGGCTAAAAGAGTTCAAAAGAGACGGTTAAAGGCTCTCCCCCACAGGCGCGTTATTATCGGTCGATAATATCGGAAGCGTTATTGCAATATCCGTTTTCAGTACATTTTGTATTAGGACGGCCACGAAGTTACACACTGCTGCGATAATAACGACGAAATAGAAGTAGGACGCTTGCGTTCCTCCGTCCTGCGATATTCCGAGGTGAATTCTTAGAACATTTCGTATTTATGACGCATACAATCTTACACACACCTGCGTTAATAACGTAGTAACGTGTAATGCTTGGCTGTAGTGTTGGTTACACGCACACGTTAGAAATATCGGACGATAAATACAGCTGTATGGCAAGGAATCGGGACGCATTATCGCATCCGATATTATCGACCGATAATACCGCGTCTGTGGAGGAGAGCCTTAATGCTATGAGCGTTATATTTATGCATAAATAATCATTTATCTTTCCTTCTTAATCATAAATATGCTTTTATATCCAGTATACTAAATTTTTAGCTGAAAATTCTCAAACAAACGCGTCACAAATAGTGCACGGCATGCGAAACGCAACTGCTAATACCTGCGCTAGCTGCAGACGGGACATATTCCTCGCAACCGACTCGTCCTGTCGTGTCACAATCATTTTATTGGCATATTTGACAATACAAAAACAATTTTACTATATTAATTTTTGGGTTACTTATTCCGTAAATTACAGTTTTCCAAAGAAATTATGCGCTTCGGGTACCATCGTCTCATCATCTGCCTAGCCTTTTCCCAATTATGTTGGGGTCGGCTTCCAGTTTAACAGGATGCAGCTGAATACCAGTATTTTACATGGAGCGACTGCCTATCTGACCTCCACAACCCAGTGACTGGGTAACACGGTACTCCTTGGTAAGACTGGTTGTCTAGACTTTCGGGCTTCTGACTACCCGTAACGACTGTCAAAGATCCAGGAAGGACAGCCGGGACCAACGGCTTGTGCTTTCCAAGAAACACGAAGTTTCACGAAGCGCACACTTTCTTTGGGAAGCTGTATATTGTGTTAAATTAAATTAGCTAGCGAAACTTCGCAGACGAGATGGGTCGATATATCTTAACATCATAAAACAAAAATAAATTAAATTGATGCATTTAATGTTTTGGACCAACGACAGCTGGTAGCGTAGCTTCTTGAAATATCTGTTTGAACACCCGATTTTTTAACACGACAAAACAAAAATATAGTTATTTTCTCAACTCATACCTACTAAAGCTCGGTTCCTTTAAATAAAAAACTAATCGTTTTGGTTACCAATGGTTGCATTTTTAATTGCCAACTGGAAATATACATTTTTTATCAACATCAAAATTTTTACAGGGTGTTCTATCCATGAATATACTTTCACTGTAGGACCAACTCTGTAATCACGAAAAATAAATCAGCTGTTTCATACATTTTGGCCAGGTAGGTATTGAACCTTCTTAAGCTGATTTTTTTTTTCGCGAGGTCAGAATTGGTCGCCTAGTGAAAGTTGTTCATATTCATGGGTAAAACCCTGTAAAAAATTTGGATCGTGATAAAAAAGTCTTCCAGCGGATCTATTCTGTAAAAATCTCACCATGAAAACTTAGGTGAAGTGAGCGTGGAGTGAGCTGTCAATTGTGTCAATTCCTAGTAAAAACAAACTCACTTCACCTAAGTTTTCACGGTGATATTTTTACAGAATCGACCGGCTGTATACTTAAATAGATACCGTTAGATAATTTTATCTGTGACAGCTACTTCCATATCGAAGAGTCTAATAAGCAAATCTACGAGGTTTTTGCTTCATAATTGGTAAAGATACAGGAGTCTTAATTTTTACCAATAACGGTCCGTAAATTATAGGAATCAGCCATTAGTGAGTAACTCCACTACCAGCGGACGTCGACCCTAAACAAAAAACCACCATATCTTACCCATAACGTTAGTGGAGTTTCCCTAGCTAATTTAATTTGACCCAGTAGTCTTAATTTCCCTTAAATACTACACATAACACACAATACATATAAAGCTACATACCTGCATCTGTTTAAGTGTTCCGTTGTAAGCAACGAGTTCTTTACGTAGCTTCTCGATACCCTCCTGCGCAGAGTTGATCGCTTCTAGCAAAGCCGCTCGCTGGGGACCGGTGACGTTACCTGCAAATATAAAAGTTAGACGTTATAGGCTCGAGTTGATACGGTGCCGATCCCTTTCCGGTTTGATACGTGTGCTATATGACCTTAAACCAACACATTGGGTTTCCCGATTTTTTAGCTGCTGCTTCCATTCCTTTCTATCTTAACCAGAGGGGCAATTCTCGTAATTTTAAGAACGTTCACAGTTTGATCTCAATCTGTCAAAAACACCTCTAATTTCTTTACATTTTTGACAAGTTTTTGACATTGATTGGCGCTGAGATGAGATTGCGACTTTTTGGCGTTGAATATTTTTATACTAATTATATGGCGTTGTAAACTATCGAATAAAATATTTAACCTTTTGACTGCCAGACGTCAAAAAATCAAAAACGTGCCCTCGACGTCAAAGTCTGTCATGTAGTCGAACTGTGGCGTGCGGCACATCTTGGTTTGTCATCTATACATGACTGTGGCGGTCAAAAAGTTAAAAACTACACGCCCCCGTATGTTCCCAGTCGCCCCCGCGGGGATTGCCACCGGTGGCAAATGGGAATGAAAATTCCCAGTCGCCACCGGCGGCGACTGGGAAGTCATTGCCCCCACTTCAGTTTCGCTGTACATTGCTTTCTCCATCGTAGAGAATAAAAGGATGAGACAACTTATCGTAAACCTGCCTCTAATCTTTTTATCTTTTTTTTTTCCTATTTTTCTTTTTTTTATCTTTTTCTTTATTTTCTTTTTTTTTCTTTTCTTTTTTTTTTTTCTTTTCTTTTTTTTCTTTTAGTCCGCCTCTGTACATTTATGTGCTTGAAATATTAAATAAATAAATAATATAAAAAAATAAATAAATAAAATAAGAAAAAAAAATACGAAAAGAAAAAAGATAAAAACAAAAAAAAAAAGAAGATAAAAAGATTAGAGGCAGGTTTACGATAAGTTGTCTCATCCTTTTATTCTCTACGATGGAGAAAGCAATGTACAGCGAAACTGAAGTGGGGGCAATGACTTCCCAGTCGCCGCCGGTGGCGACTGGGAATTTTTATTCCCATTTGCCTCCGGTGGCAATCCCCACGGGGGCGACTGGGAACATACGCACGCCCCGCGTCTTCGTCCACGTGTTACTTCTTGCTCCCCTGACTAACCCCGTCGCAACGTATCACCTGCCCACGCTATTACCTCGTTTTCGCTAAAGAGTTCTTTCTGACTTTCATTTTTTTGCTCGGGTTCTAAGGGTCCTAGCGGGATGTTAAATAGCCTACAGACTTCCTCAAGAATTGGGCTATAAAAAGCAAAAAAAAAAATCAAATTCGACTGGTAGTTTCAGAGATTAACGCGTACAAACAGACTCTTCAGCTTTATTATTAGTATATAATTATATCATGGCCATCATCATCATCATCAACATCAAGAACTGCCAAACTGAAGTGGCAGTGGGCAGGGCACATTGCTCGCAGAACAGATGGCCGATGGGGCCGAAAGGTTCTGGAGTGGCGACCGCGTACCGGAAGACGTAGCGTTGGAAGGCCTCCCACAAGGTGGACCGACGACCTTGTGAAGGCCGCAGGAACCCGTTGGATACGAGAACCGGTCGAAGTGGAGGTGCTTGGGGGAGGCCTATGTCCAGCACTGGGCGGCTGTATGCTGATGACGATGACGATATCAACTTACCAGACTCCAGCCGCTGTATCAGCAACATCTGCTGCTGTAGCTGAGTCTCCAACAGCGCCTGCGCTCTCTTGTGCATCTCCATCACCTGTTTGCTTTTCGTTATTGACTGTTTCACGATTTCTTTCTTCGGCTCTTGTCCGTTCGCTAGTTCCTTTTCTTTTTCTTGCTGTAATGAGTTTTTGTTAGTTTTTCGGGTTCCGTACCTCACAAGAAATAACGGAACCCTTATAAGATCACTTTGTTGTCCGTCTGTCTGTCCTCTGTCGATACCCTTTTTTTCAGGAACGCGTGGAGTTATCTAATTTAAATTAATATCAAATACTCGTGGCTGCAATCTCTTGAAGCAGTGCAAAATCAAACTTCTAAGTCTACGCAATCAAAAGATACGGGCATATTTTGACACTTGCAACTCAAGGGAATCAAAACCTATAGGGGACTTCCCGTTAACCTAGAATCATGAAATTTGGCAAGAAGCAACGTAAAGGAAATATCCGAAAACCGAATTTGTAGTTACATCCATACAAATTTGTACGGAACCCTCGGTGCGCGAGTCCTACTCGCACTTGACCGGTTTTTTCTTATAATGTTTTACTGTCCCAGTGAGTTGTTGTCGATTTTAAATAATTTTAATTATGAGATCACAGCTTAGCACATGATTGATAATACAAGTTTTGTGATCAATAAGACTGATTCGGACTCTTCTGACGAATCATCTTCGTCTAATATAGATGTAGCGGTATCTACAACGTCACATGCGAACAACGCGTCACGTAAAATCCTGCATCTCGCAAGCAGAGTTTACCGCGCAACTAGCATAGATACAACGGCCCGACATGAATCATCGGAGGATCTTCCCTTTTAATAGAGTATGAGTGAACTTTACACCCTGATATAGACAACGATAAGAATAGGAAGTATAAAATTTGCATATTAAAAAAAAAATTATGAACCCCTGTATGTTTGTTTACATTATTTATATTTACTCTTTGACCCGACAATAGTGCAGGTTTTAAACTTGTAATAATATTCTCGTACCTTCTCCATGAGCTGCTTCGCGTTGTGGTCGGCGGTCGCCTTGATGTTGTCTCTGTTGATGAGCACCTTGTTGTGAGACATGGGATGCTGCGAGTTCTGTCTGTCCGTTTGTTTGTTCGCCAGCTGACCGCCCGGGGCCATGTTCTCCTGTTTATTCTGCGAGTGGAAAGGCTAGAATGAAATTCGTTTTAAACTTGTTGTAGATAGTGAATAGGCTATTTGACAATGTAAAAAATAAGGTCATAATTATTGACACTCGTATAGATTATCGCTTTTAAAATCGATTTGCATTAATTTTACTACAAAACAATGTATTATTTATTAAAAAAATCCCGAAAAAACTTCATCTTTTTAAATCTGGCGCCACGTAATCGAAAACGGTCTGGATTGGCTGAACTTATGATGACGTCATGACATAGTCAATTTCTGTCTATCGTTGACAGAACAGATGACTTTTGTCTAGTATCTCGACCATTTCAACGTTTGTTTACGTGTATTGTGACGTCACGACGCCATATTGTTAAAGATAGCGTTTTGGCGGCTTATTTAAACAGTACATTTTTATTTACTATTTTCTAAAAGAAATACATTATGCAATTTGAAGTAATAGGTTTTTGTGGGCTCGTTAGACACCATTAAATAATCTGAGATGTTTATCAGAAACCAGTCAAATAGCCTATTGTTTCTAACACGCTTTTATTAGCTTTATTCTTTTATTAACTTAATCTATGCTTATAATAAATCTGTGGAAGTGAAAATTCTGTACATTGAAAATATCAAAAAAATAAATGGCAACTACAACAATGGTGTTACTAGACCGACACCGAACCCAAAAATGTGATTAAAAAAATTTTTGTCTGTCTGTTTGTTCAGGCTTCACGCAAAAACTACCGGTTCGATTACGATGAAACTTGGTATAATTATTCTTTAATATCCTGGGCACCACACTGGGTACTTTTTATACCGGAAAAGTCAATATATATATAATTCAAAGTCCTGGGTGACCGACTGATATATCAACGCACAGCCTAAACCGCGGGTCCTAGAGACATGAAATTTGGAGGGTGTGTTCTTTGTGAAGAGTAGGTATCCACTAAGGGTTTTTCGAAATTCCACCCCTAAGAGGGTGAATGGGGGGAGGGTGAAATTTCACGCGGACGAAGTCGCGGGCAGAAGCTAGTGAAGAATATAAGTACTTGACGTAAAAGTTTAAAATAAAAATATGTAGTTTAAAATAACTAAAAAACACGCTTTTATGATAAAAACTATAAAATATTTAAATAGAATTAAAAAAGCGCTCCACTCTTTTTGAATTCAATGTACGTCAATTTAATTATTTTATAACTACATATATTTTTATTTTGTTTTGCACTAAGAATTTGAATGTAGCAAGCTTCAAAAATCTTTGAATCGTGTATTCCTTTTACATGATACTAGACCAAAGAGTCAAAAAACATATAAGTACCAAAATGTTAAATCCCTATTCCGCATACTTAAGAGCGTTTACGCAGTACAGCATTTCATACAAAATTTTAAACCCTTATTTTTCGAAATGAATGAACCGATTTTAATGAAACTTTACACGCATAAGCAGGATACAAAGATCTAAAAAGTTAGTATAGAACATTTTCGAAAAATGGTGTTACAGCCAAATTAGACCGATTTTAAATTTTCTATAGAAACAGAAATTTCCAATTATCTTTTTTTAAATAAGACATTTCGAAAATGTTCTCTACTAACTTTTTAGACCTTTGTATCCTGCTTGTGCGTATAAAGTTTCATTAAAATCGGTTCATTCATTTTGAAAAATAAGGGCTTGAAAGTTTGTATGAAATTCCGAACGTCGTAAACGCTCTTAACAAGTTACACAAAATAGAAAAACCACATTTTTTTCAATATATCACCTTAAAATTATGAGTACTAGTAACTACTACTAGTAATTGTTATTTTCACTTTGTTTTGTTGTCACAATTATGCCAGTGACGCGGGCGCATCGCGGATTGATTTGTATTGTCAAATGTCAATTTCAAACTGTCAATGTCAAATAATAAATAATGCGTAGACAGAGTAAACTATAGATTGCTGCATATCTTCTTTTTCATTCGCACAAGAAAAAGAGAAATATATTAACGGCACTAGCAAAGAAAAGAGACAGAGTAAGAATATTTCTGTCCCTTACTGCGTGTCGGCTAAGCACATCAATGTGCACAACAAGTTTGACGTTTATGAATGAAATAATAAAAACTACATCGCGATTAAACGGAAAATAAGATATTTTTCGTGCATAATTCAATAATAGTACATTTGCGCAACTGTGAAAATGGTAAAGTGCAGTGTAATAAGCTGTAAAAATGGTAGTTTGATGAAGATTGCCGGAATTTTTTGTCCCTTTCGGTGACACGGATACCACGAGTCTATAGATTACTCTGTCTTCAAAATAATGTGTGTTGTCTTTGGTCCCTGGCCCTGACATCAAGCAATGTACAGACGCCAGCACATCAAGTTACTACAATCTGTCAGATTTCTTTAATAGATTTTCGACTTTATTGCTAAAGCATAAGGTTCAAGGTTGATTGGGAAAATCTGACAGTTTCGGGTAGGTTGACCTGCTGGCGTCTGTACAAGATTGTCAACATTTTTTAAGCTTGAGTATGAGGCTTCTGACTACAATGTGTGTGTATATTTTTTTTTGGTTTTTTTATTTGCAATGTGCATTTTGTTTGTGCAGAATAAACAGTTTTTCTTTCTTATTTTTTATTCAAATCACCTTAATGAATATAGTACTAACCTCAGGGTTATGCCAGAAGACCTTAATAAACCTGTTATTAAGTACAGCTTCCGTGCTCTTGTAGGCAACGTTTGCTTCGGTTGGGTTGCTGAACGTAATGAGAGCCGCTTCTGGGTCGCCATCGTAGGACACCTGGGGAGAAATAGAATATGGTATAACCACAGATATAGATAGACCTAGATAACGCAAGTATCACGAACTGTATGAAATCCAAGCGTGCCATTTTTTGACTACCTACTATGACGTCACAAGCTCGCGCTCTCGCTCACGCTTACCCAGCCAGCAGTACACAGGACTGAGCGCGAAAGTGGCGGCTTACGATTTTTTATCGTAAGCTGGTGCGATTTTTGGCACGCGAAGTAGTTGCTCTTGCGTTATCTAGGTGTATCTATATCTATGGGTATAACAGCTTTGTTTTTGCTTTGTTTGAGGATACTTTTATTCCGATATTTCCACGGGATCGAAACTTAGGCTGCCTGTCCACCGGACCGGAGCGAGGCAGCGGAGCGGAGAAACGGATAAATATTAAGACCGTGTAGCTGCAACACATACCTACATACATCACGCGCGCGCGCCGGCGGCTAGTGGAATACTGACAGCGCAGGCGCGGCGCAAGCTTTTATATGCGAGCACGAAATGCAAACCTTTTCGTCTTACCGACATATTATTTGATTTATTTTATAGTGTTAGGCATGTCGGTAGCCGCTAATAATCTTCTAAATATTTTTGTATATAATAGGTGTAGTTTTGCAATAAACATTCATTCGCATCTGAACCGTCTTTCACTCCAGACACTGCTAGGGACTCCAACCTCAACAAGCGTTTACGCCGAACGGCATTTCATACAAACTTTCAAGCCCTTGTTTTCCGAAATGAATGAACAGATTTTAATGAAACTTCATACGGATAAGCAGGATACAAAGGTCTAAAAAGTTAGTAGAGAACATTTTCGAAATGTCTTATTTAAAAAAAGATAACTGGATATCTCTGTTTCTATGAAAAGTTTAAAATCGGTCTAATTTGGCTGTAACACTATTTTTCGAAAATGTTCTCTACTAACTTTTTAGACCTTGGCCTGATCTCTCTCCGGTCGTGTCGGATTGCCGTCCCTGAGGACAATGAGAGTGAGGGAAGAGGGAGTGCACCTGTGTCTGCGCGCACACTTGTGCACTATAATATCTCCCGCGCCGAAGGCTAGTCTCCGTTGAGATTGGCCGCCGTGGCCGAAATACGGTCTGGAGAACTTTATTTTTAGACCTTAGGGCGCAGCTAGAAGAGTATAAATAACTTGCCTGAATATTAACAATCTTGCCAAACTTGCAGAAGTGGTTGTTCAAATGTGTGATGTCATTGAGTCCGCGCGGCACTTTCTTTACCTCGAGCGAGCAGTTCGCTGCGTTCGCCGGTAGAGGGGGACGGGGGGGCCCTGGGAAAAAAAGAATAGAATAGAATATAAATACTCTTTATTAGAGAGATAGAGAGCAGTGGTGGCCCAGAGAGAGCAGTGGTGGCCCAGTGGTCACGGACACGACTTACGAGTTGTAGGTTCGAACCCAGACAGGCGCTTTACTTTGTGTAAATTATATCATCACCACTGCTCTCAAAACGGTGAAGGAAAACATCGTGAGGAAACCGGCATGTCCTAGAACCAAAAATTCGAAGACATGTGACATCTACCAACCCGCACTGGGCCCGCGTGGTGGATTACGGCCCACTCCCTCTCACAGAGAGGAGGCCCGTGTCCCAGCAGTGGGAACATTATAGGCTGATTATGGTTATGGTACTCTTTATTATGTACACCATATAAATTACAGACATAAAAATAGAAACTGTACATAGGGTGACACAATGGGCGGTCTTATCGCTAAAAGCGATCTTTTAAAGACAACCTTTGGATGGATTAAAAAGGGGAAGGACAGACAAATTCTGTAGGTAGTCTGTGATGTACCATTTACATAATACAATAAAAATATACATAACGTATATTATACTAATCTAACTAACTAAAAAAGGCGTGTTTAAAAATAAAAAAACAATACCCATTTATTCAAACCAGGCTGAGAATCAGCCCTTTTTGAACGTCAAAATGACATAAAACAGTTTTAGACTAAGCAAAAGTGGCCCAGTGGTAACGGCCACGACTTAGGGAGTTCTAGGCTGTAAGTTCGAACCCAGACAGTAACAATAACACAGGCGTGATCTAGGTCAACAATATAAAAAAAACTGGCCAAGTGCGAGTCGGACTCGCACACGAAGAGTTCCGTACAACAAGGCAAAAACACCGAAAAAAACACGTTTGTTGTATGGGAGCTCCCCTTAAATATTTATTTTATTTTGTTTTTAGTATTTGTTGTTATAGCGGCAACAGAAATACATAATTTGTGAAAATTTCAACAGTCCAGCTATCGTGCTTCTTGAGATATAGCCTTGTGACAGACAGACGGACGGACGGACAGACAGCGAAGTCTTAGTAATAGGGTCCCGTTTTTACCCTCTGGGTACAGAACCCTAAAAACAGACGTTTTGCTTTGTGTAAATTATGTCATTAACACTGCTTTCAAAACGGTGAAAGAAAACATCGTGAGGAAACCGGCATGTCCTAGAACCAAAAATTCGAAGACATGTGACATCTACCAACCCGCACTGGGCCCGCGTGGTGGATTGAGGTTTCTCCCTCTCACAGAGAGGAGGCCTGTCTCCCAGCAGTGGGAACATTATAGGCTGATTATGATGTTATAATGGAGATGTGTTAAGGCTGTCATAGTAAGTGCATGTGTAGTTACCAAATCGGTTGTAGTCGAAGTTCTTCTTGTGTGGCGGCGGGTGTCGCGGCGGGGCCGCAGTGGCGCCGGCGCCACGCGGGAGGGGCGCCTCATGACGGATCCTGGAAGTGAACCTATAAATAGTATTAAACATAGTGTGTCTTTAAGTGTCAGTTTTTCCACTTAGTTATAAACTAAAATAAGGCTAACGAGACGAGATAAAGAATGTAAATAAACTTTTAGGGGTATATAACATTTTTATATAAAGAAATTTTATACGAATTAGTTGAATTTATAATATTAGTATGGACAGATATTGATGATATTGATTACTAACCTTGGTATAGGTATGAGCTCCCTTGGTGGGTGTGGGTGGTGCGGGTGAGGCGGAGGGTAGGCAGGGAACCAGATATCCGGCGTTAGCGGGTTGTACTCTGAAAATAAAAGCAAATAAAACAGTTAAATATAGTTGTAATTAATGAAAATTAAAATCATCATTCTCCTGTCCTTATCCCATTTTTTTTGGGATCGGTACAACATGTCTTATTCTTCCATACTTCTCTCCTTGAGAATAATTTCCACCAAACGGCTCGCATCGCATCGGATCGGATCGGAACGGATTTTACAATCTTTAAACGATATTAAATCGTGTACACAGTATTTAATAATAATAATAGTGTTACGAGCTTCGGGTTCGTGACAATAAAAACTGCCGATTTAATAACCAAAAATAACAATTTATTTTACAAACACTAATTACAACTCAAAACACTAATTAAAAGAACACAATCACACTACTGATCACTCTTAATTCGCACTTGAAGATCGCTTAGATGTTTTCGCTCTTGTCGCTTTATCCAAACTGTCCCGGTCGTCGCGCATCCCGGCCTTATATAGTGCCGCAGATAGTTCGAGAACCTTCCATTGTAGAAACATCTAGAATGTTCGAGTACATACCGGCCCCGACCGACTAGGTGTCGATAGTTCGAGAAAGTTCTACAAAGTTCTAGTATCGAATTTTCTAGAACGATCGTGACTCGACTAGTTCTGCTACTCGATACTAGATGGCGCTAGTGGTAACTAATGTCACCATGTACCAGGCATTAATTGTGGCGCGCAACAATAGTAATAATTTATTCTTCAAAAAAGTACAAAATCGTTACAAGAAACAAAAATTATTCATCTATTTTAGTGAGGTGAATGTACAGAGGCATTTTAAATTAAGACTACGACTCCCAAACTGAGACATGCTCGTATCTTGGGTATTTAAAGTCTATATTACCAAGCTGCGCACAGCAGCTTGACCGTTGGCGTCTTCGAAAGTATGCTGCGACGCGCGATCGGCTCCGTTCGCCTGTCGTCGTATCCGATCGAATCCTTTCGGCTGTCGTCCAAATTTTTCTTTTCCTCTTGTGTTTTATGATATTTTCTTCTTCTAATGCGTAGTTGACGTAGTATAACTTTAACCATTTTTAAAAATTAGAACACGTCAACACGGTAGTCTGCGCAGAAACGGATACGTTCGCAAGCGACGTACGGAGCCGACGACATCCTGCCGGACGCGATCGTCTGTCGCCGCATCCGTTGGTATCCTTTCCGATCCGATGCGATGCGATACGAGCCGTTCTGTGGAAATCATCGTTTAAAGTATAAAGTACTGACCGGGCACGCTGGGCGCAGGCGGCAGGGCCAGCACGGACGACAGCGCGGCCGAAGCGTCTTCTAGCACTACAGGGTCGCTGCCGTGGTCCCACTGGCACAAGTCGCCGCGCATGCAGTAGCCCTTCTCTGTAAAGTAACAAATATCCATGAAGGAGCTTACTTGACTGAAAAACATGGGTACTCCTGGAACTATCGGTAGCAGAATTAAACACAGACTACACTGATAGACGTATATTCGGACACTGGCGCGCGGCTCGTACCGTACAGTTCGCGTCGAATAACTTAGCCGCTCTGAAGTAGGCAACAAGTCACTGCGCAGTAGTTAATCCTATGAATACAACAGCAGCGCGCATGGCGCGGATTGGCGCGGCTAGGAAAAAGCCTAGCTTCAGAGCGGCAAAGTTATTTGACGCGAACTGTACAATGAATTGATCCTAACTACCCACTATCTATATATATAAAACTAGCTTCTGCCCGCGACTTCGTCCACGTGAAATTTCTTGTACCCCCACCCCGTCGAAACACTTCGTATTCGCTTAGCGTTCATTCTGACTTTTTTCTTTTTGCTCGGCTCCTAAGGGTCATAGCGTGATATTAAATAGCCTATAGCCTTCCTCAAGAATTGGGCTATCAAATGCAAAAAGATTTTTTCAAATCTGACCGGTAGTTCCAGAGATTATCGCGTTCAAACAAACAAACTCTTCAGCTTTATTTATTAATTAAGTAATTAAGTATATAATAGATTTAAAGTCCTGACTGATATATCAACGCACAGCCTAAACCGCTGGTCCTAAAGACATGAAATTTGGTGGGTGTGTTCTTTGTGAAGAGTAGGTATCCACTAAGAAAGGGTTTTTCGAAATTCCACCCCTAAGAGGGTGACTGGGGGGAGGGTGAAATTTCACGCGGACGAAGTCGCGGGCGAAAGCTAGTTACAAATATATCACAATGACCTAAAGCGCGGTCACTGTCGGACTGCATAGAAAAGAAAGAGAAGCGCGATGACACAACGCTGGTAATTTATTGAAAAATATGAAGCAATTATTTAATTATAAAAAATCTATTGTTTGGACTAAAAAATTAAAACTTGTTTTAGTATGTTGCCTGTAAAATAATCTGACAAAAACTCAGAATGATTGTATGTATATTAGTATGGTTTTTATTGTAAAAAGAAAGTTAATAGAGGTATCTTCATGATTTTTTTCTATCGTATCGCATATATTTTATATCCTTTGAACCGATGACCCAAACGAGCCAAATGAAACATATCAGTGTGTCGGATCATTTCAGTGATCGAGATGCAAATGTTCCAATCGCAAAAATGATACACTTTGCCCACCTCTAAGCCATGGTACTCACCATCGAAGTCCCGACAGCGTCGCTTGTAAGCGTCACTGTGTTCCAGCCTTGTTTCAGGGTGAGGGGATGTTGAACCACGGGAGCGATCGCGAGATCTCTCGCGGGATCTGCGAAAAATATACGTCAATTTAGAAAGGCAGTTACAAGTTAAGCCATCGGTCCCGGCTGTCATTCGTAGATCTTTGACGGTCGTTCCATTGCCCCAATTATGTATGGTAATCATTATTCACCGCGTAATCTTACCACGTACGGTTGTCAATAGTGTGGTATTTTGACAGATGCCTCCGGTGAAACTGGAAGCGCAAGATAGTTGGGAAAAGGCTAAGCAGATTGTATGATTGACTCAAAAAAGGTAAAAGGAAGGTAGGAACTGAATGCTTACCGTTCCCGGTCTCTAGAACGAGACACCCTGTCCCTATGTTCTCTGTCGCGGGACATTCTGTCTCGTTCTAACTCGCGGGGTACTCTCAGCCTGTCTCTTTCACGCTCATGCTCGCGATCGCGAACGGTCGGTGATCTCGATCTGTGAAAAAAAAATAGAAATGAAATTGTTTATTCTGTAATTATCGGAATCACTTTCACACGTCATATTATAAAAATAGACTAGATGAGGTCGGCGTTTCCTATCTGACTACTCTGAGAAGAAAGGCCGATTCTCCAGACATGGTTATTCTTCGTATTCAGATGCCTCCTCCTCCTATGTCTCATGATTAATCTTGGTATGTGGGGCCCGTGGCTAAATAATAACAGCCGCACAGGTCGATCGATCAAGTTAAGCTACGCTTGCCGCGGTTGGTCTGTGGATGGGTGACCATCTTTACATGCCGTGACCCCTCCGTGCCTCGGAAAGCACGTTAAGCCGTTGGTCCCGGCTGTCATTCGTGGATCTTTGACAGTCGTTACGGGTAGTCAGAAACCGGAAAATCTGACAACCAGTCTTATCAAGGTGTATCGTATTACCCAGTAACTGGGTTATGGAGGTCAGATAGGCAGTCGCTCCATGTAAAATACTGGTATTCAGCTGCATCCGGTTAGACTGGAAGCCGACCCCAACTTAGTTGGGAAAAGGCTAGGTAGATGATGATATTGTTAAAAGAAAATTCAGATTAAATTCAGGGGCCTATGAGCGTTTGTCCATCCGCGACCGTTAACGAGTTCCCGAGAAACGAGATTATTCGAACTGAACTGCGTTCAAACAAACACTTCAGCTTTATTATTAATACTAGCTGCGCCCCACGGTTTCACCCGCATAAGTTTCGTTCCCGTGGGAATATCGGGATAAAAAGTATCCTATGTGTTAAACCCTGGTGTCTGTGTGCCAAATTTTATCAAAATTGCTCCAGCCGTTTGTGCGTAAAGAAGTAACAAGCATACATACACAACTTTCGCCTTTATAATATTAGTGCGTTAGATGTATGGTGATTGTTGAGACGGCTCGCGCTCCACCCAACATCGCCGCGCGCTGGCGGCTGAGCTCGGAGTGCGGACAGCGGGGAGGCGGCAGCCGGCCCACACCGGCCGAGCGGGCCCCGCGCCACACCGGCCGAGCGGGCCCCGCGCCACACCGGCCGAGCGGGCCCCGCGCCACACCGGCCGAGCGGGCCCCGCGCCACACCGGCCGAGCGGGCCCCGCGCCACACCGGCCGAGCGGGCCCCGCGCCACACCGGCCGAGCGGGCCCCGCGCCACACCGGCCGAGCGGGCCCCGCGCCACACCGGCCGAGCGGGCCCCGCGCCACACCGGCCGAGCGGGCCCCGCGCCACACCGGCCGAGCGGGCCCCGCGCCACACCGGCCGAGCGGGCCCCGCGCCACACCGGCCGAGCGGGCCCCGCGCCACCCCGCCACGACGGTCAGCTGTAGCTCTTCTTCGTGCACGGCTGCGCTTGCGCGTCTTAATCTTTCTTGTTTACATATTTTAACCGACCGTTGTATTTTTATGTCCTTTTTCATTATACTTGCTTGTTATACAGTCCGCTACAATTTCATTTACTCCACCACGACCTATCGTCGCGATCAGTGATACATACCTAGATCTGCTATTTTGTCTGTCAATTGTGGGTGGAGGGGGACTTCGGTTTCTGTACCGACCGCGCGGCGACGGTGAGCGAGACAGCGGCCGTCTGTCGGACAAATTAATAGATCAAGATTATATTATACTACAGGGCAATAGCGATAGGTCAATTTTTGTAACAGGTAAGCCGGGCTTTAAATGCTTATATTATTTGTCTATAGAATATGCCATTTGTCAAAGGGAAGCCGGTAAGAATCGAGTTGTATGGAACCTTCGCCACTGCTACAGGGCCCCAATTCTGTAAGTATGATAATTATTTCCCGCGAAATCCTACCACGTGCAAACCACGTCAATATCGTGTCTTGTTAACGGCAAGGAATCGAAATGTCAACCGTACGGACAACGTGTATTTAGACGGTTCAAACCACGCCATCTTCGCGTTCATTTCGCGCGGTTTCGTTCATTGTGTCGTAGAGAATACGTTATTAGGGTTCCGTAGTTCTGCCAAGGAACCCTTATAGTTTCGTCAAGTCCGTCTGTCTGTCTGTCCGAGGTTTTGCTAAGAGACCTTAGCAAAACCTCCTACCTCCTTTCATCTTATTAGTAAAGGTTTGTTAATCTGTGGTTTGTTTGACCTTTGAGGAGTGTGTATATCAATTACGCCGACAAAGTGGTTAAATAATATTTTGGAAAATATTTTTTTTAGGGTAGCTCCCTTACATTGAAGTGGGGAAGAATATTTTTCGTCGTCTACCCCATCGTATCTATATTTATGTATCTCATCGTATCCGTATATGAGGTATCGTTGAATAGGTCTTCTAAAATGACTTGGGGGTTGCTAAAATTATTTTTCGATTTAATGCTCCATTTAGGAAATATTAAACTTTAAAATGAAAATGTTTGTTCTAGTAGGGCTCCCCCCCCCCCCCCCCTAAAAGCTAAACTGCTGGCTTGAAAAATTCTGCAAAAATTCACGATGATAGTGCATTTCATGAACTTTAAAAGAAAATTATAGCGGTAAAGCCGGTGGTAGCCGTCGCATCGAATCGCCTGCCCGCGCTATTACTTCGTTTTTGCTTAGCGTTGTTCCTGACTTTTTTTTCTATTTGCTAGGCTCCTAAGAATCCTAGCGTGATGTTAAATTGCTATCAAATGCAAAAATAATTTTTGACATCAGACTGGTAGTTTTAGAGATTAGCGCGATGAATCTTTGACAGTCGTTACGGGGTAGTCAGAAGCCCGAAAGTCTGACCAGTCTTACCAAGGGGTATCGTATTACCCAGTAACTGCGTTGTGTTGTGGAGGTCAGATAGGCAGTCGCTCCATGTAAAATACTGGTATTCAGCTGCATCCGGTTAGACTGGAAGTCAATACTGGTATTCAGCTGCATCTGGTTACACTGGATGTCAACGTAGAGATACGGCGGTAATTATTAGTATAGATGACTTGACAGTTACCTTCTGACTTCATTGGTGTGTTCGTTGTCGCGCGCATGTCTCCTTGCGCGCGCGCGTCTCTCCCACGACCGAGAGCGTCGTCGCCTCCTGTCTGTGTCGCGGGTCTGTTGAAAAACAAATTGTATTAATTAGTACATCATTTAGTCATATTACAACTCTTGGATGGCTATCCTTAAGAGATGCGCTATGGTACATAACAACATAACATAATCAGCCTATAACGTTCCCACTGCTGGGACACAGGCCTCCTCTCAGTGAGAGGGAGTGGGCTGTAATCCACCACGCGGGCCCAGTGCGGCTTGGTAGATGTCACATGTCTTCGATTTTTTGGTCCTAGGACATGCCGGTTTCCTCACGATGTTTTCCTTCACCGTTTTGAGAGCAGTGGTAATGGAATAATTTACACAAATTAAAGCGCCTGTCTGGGTTCGAACCTACGACCTACAACTCGTAAGTCGCGGCTGTTACCACTGGGCCACTCGCGAAGATGCTTCGACGAAGTACTAGTCGAAGTTGACCGAAGCCCGAAGTACTTGACTATACACTCACGCTACGAACTACGGGACAAAACAGCTAAAACCATTGACATATATATTACTAGCGTAAGGACCGGGCTAACGGCGCGACTAAATGGCACCAACGCGCTGGCCCTAAAATGACGGTTTTAGGGCCAACGCGACTCAGTAGACAGTGGTGCGCGCGAACTTCGAACTTCGAACGAAGAACGTTTATGTAAAATGTTCAGACGGGCGTATCCTTACTTTTGAAATCATTGGCTAAAACCGACAACGATCGGAAGTCGCCCGAGGCGACCCGAGGATTCACGAAGCGAACCGAAGTGCCCTTCTACACTGTCGTTTAACTTTAATATAGGTACTGACCGAGTCTCCCCTTCTGTCACGTCTTCTAGGAGGTTGGTCCACTGGTTCTTCTAGTAGTTCAGTTAAAGGCAATACCTGCAAAAAGAAAATTATATTGAAATAACCAATAAAATGCTAGGTTATTAATTTTGAAAGAATGTAGACACACTCTTAGCCGACCATAAAGGGCTTCGAAGGCCCGCGGCATACCTATACCAAATGGCGCGCCATTTTGTTTTTTTTTCCAAAATGGCGGCCAGGCATGAAATATCTATTTATACATATAATCGATAACTGTCATCAATGCAAACAGAAAACATAATAGAACCAATCCCCGTAGTGTCATGTTTCCGAGATAATAATAACAATTTATTTCAGATTCATCCTACGATTACATCCATATTAACGTTTAAATTTGATCACGTGACGTCCATATTTTGGTGTGTGCGTGTGTGTATGTGGGTGAGGGAGTGTGGGGTGTTGGGGTGTGTGTGTGTGTTTGTCTGTGGGGACGTGTTTGTGTATGTGTAGTGTTAATAAATAAATAAGTATGTTTAAATAAATCATTATTTACCTTAACAAGCGTCTGCTCATTATGCGGATGTCCTCTCGGTACAGCGCCCACGGGAGGCGCGGGCGCCGCTAACTTCGCGCCGCGTGACACGACTAGCCTCGCTCTCATCGCGCCCGCGCCCAATCCGCCGGTGGGCAATCCGCCCGCGGACAATCCTCCCGCGGATAATCCGGCCGTGGCCAATCCGCCCGCGCTCAATCCGGCCGCGCCCAAACCGGCCGGCGCCGCGCTGGGTGCGACGCCGCCCGCCAGTGTACCGGCGCATGGAGAGCGCCCACGCGTCTCACCGCCAGATACGGGGGACGGGATGAGGGGAGCACCGGCTAAAGAAAAAAAAATGGTTTAATAAATTATTGTAAAGAAAGTTTACAAGACATGATGTTATAACAGGCGTAACTGGCCAAGTGCGAGTCGGACTCGCACACGAAGGGTTCCGTAACGCAAGGCAAAAACGCCAAAAAAAACACGCTTGTTGTATGGGAGCCCCCCTTAAACATTTTTTTTTTATTCTGTTTTTAGTATTTGTTGTTATAGCGGCAACAGAAATACATCATCTGTGAAATTTTCAACTGTCTAGCTATCACGGTTCATGAGATACAGCCTGGTGACAGGCGGACAGACGGACAGTGGAGTCTTAGTTTTAGGGTCCCGTTTTTACCCTTTGGGTAACTCTTAACGATTCAAAAGTGCCTGTAAATGGTTTGATGAGGGCTATCGTGTAGGAATTCGCCTCTAGAGGCGCCAGTGTAGCGTGAGGTCTCCGAAATATCAAATGCTGTTTGTGTGTGGGCTACGTGGGTTTATTTCCAACTAGCTGCGCCCCGCGGTTTCACCCGCGTAAATGTCGATCTCGTGGGAATATCGGGTAAAAAGTAGCCTATTAATCCAGGGTGTCAGCTACCTCCATACAAAATTGTATCAAAATTGGTCCAGCCGTTTGAGCATGAAGAAGTTACAAACGTATAAACACAAACACACACACAAACTTTCGCCATTATAATATAAGTGTAATTCGAATAATGTTGTGAATATTATTCAAATACCTGAGATTAACAATGGCAATTATGAGTTACGGGTCAATGAATGTCAGTGCTTTAAAAGCGGAGCTAAGACAATGAGATGTAAAATTATGAATAGAATAGAAATACTCTTTATTATGTACACCATATAAGTTATAGACATAAAAATAGAAACTGTACATAGGGCGACACTATAGGCGGTATTATCGCTAAAAGCGATCTTTTAAAGACAACCTTTGGATGGATTAAAAAGGGGAAGGACAGACATTACATAATCAGCCTATAATGTTCCCACTGCTGGGACACAGGCCTCCTCTAGGTGAGAGGGAGTGGGCCGTAATCCACCACGCGGGCCCAGTGCGGGTTGGCAGATGTCACATGTCTTCGAATTTTTGGTTCTAGGACATGCCGGTTTCCTCACGATGTTTTCCTTCACCGTTTTGAGAGCAGTGGTGATGAAACAATTTACACAAAGTAAAGCGCCTGTCTGGGTTCGAACCTACGACCTACAACTCGTAAGTCGCGGCCGTTACCACTTGGCCACCACTGCTCTCGACAGGACAGATATCATTAAGCGGGATGAAAGAACAGCTAATTCAGAGGTAATTTTGTTTACAGTTTACAAACACGTTTGTTTTCAAGCCCGTAATAACAAACTTTAGAGGGCTATACTTCAGGACCTTACTCGACAGTGGCGCCAACTGCTGAGCACAAAAACAGTAGCCCTCATTGAAATAAATGGTTTGAGTTTGATCTTAAGGGGGAAGCTCTAAGGTGGCCCGCGAAATTCAAATTTTCTTACGTTTTTTGCAATTTGCTGGTCAGTATTAAGTTGTACGTTGATTAAAATACGATTCGCGGTCGTAACAAACATATATTTACAGAATTATAATCATTAAAGTCATCAACACAACTCTCTAAGACCATGTAATCCCCAAATGTCAAGATTTCATGAAATAGTCATTCTTGGGGATTACATGGTCTTAGAGAGTTGTGTTGATGACTTTAATGATTATAATTCTGTAAATACATATTTGTTACGGCCGCGAATCATATTTTAATCAACGTACTATAACAGTCAGAAGTCGACTAGCAATCTCACAAAACTATGGCATAAGAATATTAGTTGTACTTATGACCTTCTTCTATAAGAACGTTTGACAACACTACACATTGGCAACTTGTTGCCCGCTTATGATTGTTATTACAAATTTCAATAAGTGAGCGTTACGGTGGCCAAAGTAGTTAGCATTGTGCCTCGCATGGCGAACGTTCGGGTTCGAGTCTCACATCAAACATGAAGAATATTTTTTAAGTATTACAATCATATGAAATAAGAATGCCGAGTAGCTAACAAATATTTTAAATATTCCACAACTAAACGAATATTCTTTCGTTTTACAATTATAATCATAGCGTCGTTATTAAAATATGAGGGTAGATTTGAAACAAAGTGATAAGTTCACTTTGTAAATCTACCCTCATATTTTAACTACTTTACTAGTTTACCTAAATTATTCCACTATTCGCGTTTGTGTTATCTTGTTGTTGCTATTTTAGTATTCTTCTGAATTCAATATGCAGGCTAATATTAGTATTGAAGCCAAGGCAAATATTGTGGCCCTATAATAACATAAATAAGTGTACAGGATTTCTTTTGTATAAAAAATATTACAATGTTAACATATCAAAATTTGTTTCATTTATTATCATATTATAATAATAAATTACCTTTATTGTAATATCTATTTGTTCAAAGTAATTTACTAAAATAAATTACTAAAACATACAAATAATAATAATTATATAAAACATAAAAAAAACTGGCCCAACTAGGATCCGAACCTACACCTATCCCGTTCACATTAGCGAGTGCAGCCTCGTTACCGATCTAGCTAACGTTAACTTATATTCACTTGTTGAAATTTTGCATTACTATGAAAAAAATAATCAGACTGCGATAAAGAAACAAGTTACTGATATTGTCATCCTTGTCTAGCATTGACCACATCTATGACTACTCGTAGCGCGATGCTACACGACATGTTAGTTTGTTAGCGTTGGAACATCACTCACACGGATAAAAATGCGTATGTGTGTATAGGCGCCGCAGCCCGTATAGCGCAGGCGATAATAGTCATTGCGGTGTAAGTGGACTTCTGGCCGTGACTGTACAACTTAATACTGACCAGCAAATTGCAAAAAACCTAAAAAAAATTGAATTTCGCGGGCTACCCTGGCGCTTTCGCCTTAAAGGCAAAAGTAATCTTGGATGCTAAACAATAATTTGAATGTAGTGTAGCCGTTCAGTATAATTTTAACAACAATATTTTTATGACATTGGTCTCCCTCAAAGAATGGACTTACAAAACACTTTGGGAGATTTCTATTTCCATCGTGTGTTGGAGGGATTATTTAATTTTAATTTCGAATTTAGGAATTTCTTAGTAACAGTCCAAAGTTTGGAAGTTGGCGGTTTAATACCCCCGTGCCTCGGAAAGCACGTAAAGCCGTTGGTCCTGCGCCTGAACTCTCCCCGGTCGTGTCGGATTGCCGTCCCATCGGACTATGAGAGTGCACCTGCGTTTGCGCACACACTTGTGCACTATAATACCTCCTGCGTACCTGGCTAATCTCCATTGTGATTGGCCACCGTGACCGAAAACGGTCGGGGAGGCTATTATTATTTAATTTGGGTACAGTTCTAAAGTTATTAGCTTCTGGTCGCGACTTCGTCCGCGTAAATTTCTTGTTTCGCGTCTAAACAAACAAACTCTGTAGCTTTAGAAAATATATATTTTCCAATAATAAAGCTAAAGAGTTTGTACAGGGTGAATTTTTCAAGAGGGCGTGGATAGCCAAATCCGAAACTATGAGGAATAGCGAAAGGTACTCAAAGGAGTCGCGGCCTTGATTTTGATGAAAACTAAAACTGCATCATTGGATTTTTGAAAAATCAATATTTATAGCCAGGAATCGAAACCGTTGATTTTGATTAAAAAAAAAACACTATTATTACACCACTCGATAGTGTCCCTAATAAGGATCAAATTCTGGAAAGTAATAACATACGGCAAACTTAAGGAAAATGTTGGATTTCATACCGACATTACCTGTACGTTGTTCGATATGATACTCCCGCAGCGCAGTTACCTTCACAACATTATGTTCTAAATTCAAATTTTGAATGCAGTACAATCCTTGAGACATCGAATCCAGCTATGTATTGAAAACAATGGTCATCATTTTAAACAATAATTAATCAGTTAATATTTAATAGGTAGGTAACATGAAAAATATAAAAAGTATTTTGTTAAAAATGAGCTCTTTTCTTTAGTTTCCCGTATGTCATTACTTCCCAGAATTCGATCCTTATCAGCGACACTATCGAATGGTGTGTAATAGTGTTTTTTTTTTTCAAAATCAACGGGTTCGATTCCTGGCTAGAAATATGATTTTTGAAAAATCCAATGATGCAGTTTTAGCTTTCATCAAAATCGAGCCCGCGACTCCTTTGATTACTTTTCGCTATTCCTCATAGTTTCGGATTTGGCCATCCACGCCCACTTGAAAAATTCACCCTGTATACATCAGGGCTCGGAAACCGGTTGAAATTCTTAACCGGTTACGGTCATTTACCCCAAACCGAAATCGATTCAGGTTAAGGTTCGCACTTTACCGGTTTATGCGGGAAACCGGTTTTTCATGAATTTTGGTTTTGATAGTGGAAATTAACCGGTTAAAACCAAGTTTGAACCCCCCCGGCCCCCGCCACTCTCGCGAGCACGGTCTGAACGTTGAAATATCATTTAGTTACAAAATTTTATTACGGAATTAACCGGTTAATTTGGGTGTCAAAACCGTTGTGCTTAAGTAACCGGTAACCTTTATCATTTGGGTTTCATAATAACAGTTCACTTGTTTAACCGGTTAATGAAGGAACGATATATTTACCGGTACTTAATCGAAATTAACCGCTCTTTTTAAACCGGTTCAGAGCCCTGGTATACATAGATATAGATTAAATTTTAGATTTTACTTACCATGGTTTTCAATCTCAGGTTCTTTAGACGGCTCAGCGTCGCCGGGTGTTGGAGAAGCCAGTTTCTTCTCCTCTTGCACCAGCTTTAAGTAATCATTGCTTTCAAGAGCCTTGAACAGCATCTCCACAAATGGTTTCGTTTCTGTTGACAAATTAACAGAGTATGAATTACGCTAACGACGCTTCTTCTTCTTCTTAGCGTGTCGATAGCAATCTAAATAGACTCGGCCAAGAATTCGGCTACTTGTATTTATTCGATGCAGATGGCGCTGCCGTCGTGTAAACACTGACTTCTTACCGAAAGTTTTTCACAAATTAATTTAATCATAAATATCAAGTTAATAATTACGTATTGTGAGTTAAAGTGAACATTAACCGACGAATATATCGTACAAGTGTTATCTTTGAAAAAAACCTCAGTTTAGATGTAAAAAAAAAGGTATAAACAAAGTGACAGTGCATAAACAGTTAAAAGTATTCTACCAAATCAATACCTTCATACTACCAGAAATCTCCACGAAAAATTCTAAATCACATCAGTAAAGTTGTGTTAATTGTTAAGCAGTGACATTAAATACTTTTTATTGTGATAAAACTATGGTGAACAATAAGTGATGACGGTTTTTTTTTTTCTACAATTTGAATTTCTTGTCAGCGTTCCGTGCGGACAGTAGCTGAACTAAAGCTTAGAACTGTTTTATCGACTTCAGTTAAGGGACATCTAGCGACAAATAGCTGAACTATGAGTGGAACCGAAAACGTCACTGTGAGACGCGCACGCGCGCGTTCGACCTCCGATATGAACTTGGATGATAGTGTTGCAAATTTTACTCTAGATGGCACTGTATGCAGTATGCCAGATTTATCGGACGATGATCTTGATTTAGTTACTCAATTAAAGAAACAGGTTGAGGAGCTCACAATAAAATTATGTGGGGCAAATGGAGAAATTGACACATTAAGCCTAGAAAACGCAAACCTAAAGAAGGAAATTGAAAATCTAAGTCGGAAGAATTTGCTCTATAAACAAATAGCTAGTCCATCTAAATCTCCAACACCTAAAAAAATTTTGAAAAAACAGTCAAAACAAGCGGGGTGTAAAAATAAAGAAACGCAAACTGATTCGGACATAACAGTGACAGAAAAAGTGACTGAAAGAGATGATAGGCAGAAAACTATTAGTACAAATTCCAGACCACAGATGGCGCCGCCTACTGCGAATGTGCAAGGGACAAAGCAGAATACACAAACAAACAACAATAAATTGAAAAATAACCTATGTATTTTTAGTACTAATAAAACTAACAAGAATATATTAAGTTTAGCAGAAGATTATTTTCAGGACAGGTATCAAATATGCCATTATCTTACACCGGGCGCAAGTATTATGCATCTTTTACGTGATATACAGTCAAAACTCACATATTACACTAAAAATGATTTCTGTATAATTATGATTGGCGAGGAAGATTTTAAAACTACAAAATGTTATTTTGATATAATAACATACATGAAAAATACATTGCTGGGTATAAAGAACACAAATATAATTATTACATTGCCAACTTTCAAATTTAATAATAATTTCAATATTTTATATAATTCAAGACTAGAAATTTTCAACAACATGCTATTTATGGACAATGTTTCACATCAATATTCATATATCTTAGACTCTAATTTGAACCTAAGCTATCATCATTCTGCGTATACAAGATCGGGAGCTTTAAAAGACTACGCCGTGAAAACTATCTTTGAGGACTTGTACAACCTTCAACTGGAAATTTTAGAAGAAAATACGCATAATTCAATAAATGAGCCCAAAGAATTGTTTTTTCTCTAATAAATATATTAACATTCTCCACCAAAATATTGCAGGTTTGTTAAATAAATCAAATGCACTTACGGTATGCTTAAATGAACTTTGTGATAAAAATATAAATGTGGATGTAGTATGTATTACCGAGCATTTCATCATGAAGGGTTTCGAAAACCAACTATGCATACCAAACTACAGTTTAGCTGCATGTTATAGTAGACAAGATAAAAAGAGAGGGGGAGCATGTATTATTATTAATAATTGTCACCAATGGAAAGAAATACCTCAAATAGCAAGATTGTCTTCACCAGGGGTTTTTGAGTGTTGTGGTGTTGAGCTGATTAATTATAAATTGATAGTCATATGTCTCTATAGAGTACCAAATACTAAGAATATGACTGAATGTTTTAATAAACTAGAATTGTTACTCAAAAATTTATCTAACCGATTTAATAAGAATATTGTCATTGCAGGTGATTTTAATATCGATATTTTAAAACCGAATGGAAATTCAGTTGCACTGGAGTGTATGTTACTAAATTACAACTTAAAACTTGCTCTTAAACAACCGACTCGAATGGCCAGCGGGACTTGTATAGACAATTTTGCGCATAATTTTAAAAAGAATTGTGTAACTGACGTGTTGGAGTTTGCATTGTCAGACCATACAGCACAGCTGCTTCAATGTCCAGTACCCACTGTATGTAGAATAAAATACTGGCATATAACTAGAAGGGATTACTGCAACGAAAATATAGTGAAATTTAAAAACTGTATAAATAGTCTCAAATTTTCGGAGATTTATCTTACTGAGGACCCTAACTTGGCGTACAATGAATTTATCAACACGTTTAAGTTGTTCTACAATTTATGCTTCCCGTTCAAGGAAATCAAAATCAACACATTTAATAAACCTAAATGGCTATCAAATGGCGTTAAATTGTGCAGTAAGAAAAAAAGAAAACTCTTATGGCAATTTAGATTGAATCCTAACCAAGAAAATAAAAAGAAATTTGCTACATATACTAAACTGTATAATAAAATTATTAGTCTAACACAGAAAGCACAGAATAATTACAAAATACAACAATCAAAAAATAAATCGAAGACTACTTGGCAAATAATTAATCAGTCAAAAAATAATCTCCCTAAACAGCAAATTGAAAAAATAAGAGTTGGTAATCGAACTATTTACAAACCTTTGGATATCGCTAATGCTTTTAATGACTTTTTTGTTGACAAAATTTGTCCAAAATTAGATGCTGAATATAAACCAAAAGCATCCATTACATCAAGAAGTCCTAAATCAATGTTTATGGCACCCAGCACACCACATGACATACATAAAATAATAATGTCATTAAAGAACACTGGTAGTGTAGGTTTTGATGGGATCGCCACTAAGATATTAAAATCAGTGTCCATTGAGATATGCAATCATCTAAGTCACTTAATCAATCTTAGTATATGTACGGGTGTGTACCCAGAAGCATTAAAAATATCTATAATTAAGCCTTTATATAAGAAAGAAGATAAGGAATTGATGGAATATTATAGACCCATCTCACTCTTACCAGTCATCTCAAAGGTATTTGAAAAGTACATTTACAAACAGTTAAATAGCTTCATTGAAAAGAATAATATATTATGTGAAGAACAAAAAGGTTTTAGGCAGCATAGAACCATTGAGATGGCAATTTATGATTTTTTGTTTCCGATAATTAGAAGTGTGGATAAACGATCCCCTATATGTGCCATATTTTGTGATATGACGCAGGCTTTTGATTACGTCCATTATAATACATTGTTAAGTAAATTAGAAGCCTGCGGCATAAGAGGTAACGTGCTCGAACTTTTGAAATCGTATTTGGAAAACAGAACACAGGTAACCGAGATTAGTCGCATTAATGTAATGAATAAACATGAAGAGGTATCACGATCACGAGAACGTAAAATTAAGTTCGGTGTTCCACAAGGAAGCGTTGTGGGCCCGTTTGGATTTATATTATATGTTAACGATATGCCCACGTCCATTGAACACCCTTTAACTATGTTTGCTGATGATAGCACCATTACAATCCCTTGTAAAAATGTAAATACATATGAAACGGACATAAATAATTCTCTTAACAATTTAATTAAATGGCTAGATGAAAATAATTTGAATATAAATTTAAGTAAGACTAAGATAATGCACTTTACACAGCGTATGCCTGGTGTGCCTAACCTTCATATACATTACAAAACTGACGATATTGATGAAGTAACTGATACCAAATTTTTGGGACTACAAATAGACTGCAGTTTAAATTGGAAAGCACATATAGGCGTATTGTGTAAAAGATTGAGTTCGTCGGCATATGCTTTATATAGGTTATCATCCATAGTCGATACAAAAGCACTTCTTGCGGCTTACTACGGCATAGCTGAATCTCACTTGCGCTACGGAGTCATCTTCTGGGCAAACTCCACCGATAAAGAGTTAGCATTTAAGGCTCAAAAAAGATGTCTCCGGTCAATGTTCAAATTAAAAACCACCGACAGTTGCAAGCCATATTTTAAGCAGTACAACATTTTGACACTTCCCTGTATTTATATTCTCGAAGTAGCTGTGTTTGTAAAGAAAAATCCAAATCGTTTTGAACGTTTGGCCGATGTATTTCCAAGAAATAGGCGAGACAATACAAAATTAAATCAGGTATCGTGTCAGACAACTATGATGCGCAAAAGTGTTTATTACATGGCCCCGATTGTTTTTAATAAATTGCCACGTGCTTGGAAAGAACTGACAACGGTGCAATTCAAAAGTAGACTTCGAAAATTATTAATAGATAAAACGTATTACAGTGTAACTGAGTTTTTAACAGACAAAACTATTTCTGGATGCCTGTAATTTTAAATTAATTAATTATTAATTTGCTTAAGGAATGTTACATAATATTATCTATGACCTGGAATTCTAATGTATGTTTGTTTATTTATGTTGGACCACGATTTTTATTCTTATATAATTATTCTGATAGTGACAATTTAAATTTTAACCATTTTATTTTTAATGTAGGTATATTGTTATAATTAAGTTAATGTTTTAATGACAATTTGAATTTTAATAATTTTATTTATTGAATGTAATAATTAATTTAATGTTTTAATGAAAATTTAAATTTTAACAATTTTGTATAATGAAAATGTTTGCATGCCGAATGGTGAAATATGGCAGAACTCTGATTTATACCTACTACTATCTACTTATGTATTACTTACCCATATTTGCAAATAAATGCTATTCTATTCTATTCTATTCTATTGTATGGCGCCATCACCAGCGTCCACCAGTTCCTGTAACGTGCAGCTGACAGGACACGCAGGACACGATATTAAGTGTCCCATCGTTTGTAGCTAATAAAGGGCGACCTACCGATTTCCCTGAAGCGAAAACTCATCGACATGTGTAGTGTATCCTGCCCGTCCTAACCTACGGTGCTCAGACCAGAGGGCTAATTCCCATAATAGGCTATTTGACTGGTTTCTGATAAACATCTCAGATTATTTAATGGTGTCTAACGAGCCCACAAAAACCTATTACTTCAAATTGCATAATGTATTTCTTTTAAAAAATAGTAAATAAAAATGTACTGTTTAAATAAGCCCCCAAAACGCTACCTTTAACAATATGGCGTCGTGACGTCACGATTCACGTAAACTAACGTTGAAACGGTCGAGATACTAAACAAAAGTCATCTGTTCTGTCAACGATAGACAGAAATTTACTAAATCATGACGTCATCTTAAGTTCAGCCAATCCAGACCGTTTTCGATTACGTGGCGCCAGATTTAAAAAGATAAAGTTTTTTCGGGATTTTTTTTATAAATAATACATTGTTTTGTAGTAAAATTAATGCAAATCGATTTTAAAAGCGATAATCTATACGAGTGTCAATAATTATGACCTTATTTTTTACATTTTCAAATAGCCTATTTTAAGAACGTTCACAGACTGAAGTCAGTCTCAATCGGTCAAAAATACTTCAAATTTCCCTACATTTCTGACAAGTTTTTGACATTGTCGCTGAGATGAGATTGCGACTAGATTTTGAACGTTTTTAATTAAGGCAATTGGCCTTCAGCGGGGTGCTATTCTGTAAAAATCTCACCGTCAAAACTTAGGTGAAGTGAGCTGTCAATAGTGTCAATAGGCTATTTGACTGGTTTCTGATAGACAGAAATTTACTAAATCATGACGTCATCTTAAGTTCAGCCAATCCAGACCGTTTTCGATTACGTGGCGCCAGATTTTAAAAGATGAAGTTTTTTCGGGATTTTTTTTATAAATAATACATTGTTTTTACCGACTTCAAAAAAAAGGAGGTTATCAATTCGATACGTATGTATGTAATATTATTGGAATTGCATTATATTCACATATGATGATCTATTAGGGCTTCCAAACAAATATACAAAATTTCATAGACGTATGTATGTATGTATGTATGTTTGTCCACGCATATCTCCGGAACTATTAATCGGATCGTGACCATTTTTTTTTTATTGGCTTACATTTTCTTCAACTTAGGGAACAGTGCAAGTTTCATCAAGATCGATTCAGTAATTTTCAAGATATGGACTAATACGTGTAAGTGTGACGGCCTGGCTTATTGATAAGAGCTACGGGTGTAGTGTCAAAGGGAAAACATCTCAAAACCTTGGTCAAATACTAGTGCAAAAACTAAAAATTACGAAATAAAAAGTAATTTAAAAAAAATTAAACCGACTTCAAAAAGAAATTAACTCAAAATTATGAAATAACTTTAATTTCGGAAGTCGGTGGCATAAAACTAAAATACATATCCCAAGACACCGACTTCCGAAATTAAAGTTATTTCATAATTTTGAGTTAATTTCTTTTTGAAGTCGGTTTAATTTTTTTTAAATTACTTTTTATGTAGTAAAATTAATGCAAATCGATTTTAAAAGCGATAATCTATACGAGTGTCAATAATTATGACCTTATTTTTTACATTGTCAAATAGCCTATTCCTAGCAAAAACAAACTCACTTCACCTAAGTTTTCACGGTGAGATTTTTACAGAATCGACCGGCTGGTCGCAAAAGTTCCGCCTTGTGGTTTGCCAAAGAGCAATGGAGCGCAGCATTTTAGGAGTTAAACGACAGTTCGTTTAAAAATACTTTTCGTAAGAAGGAGGAAAATTTCGTGAGGTAAGGTTTTGAGTATGAATGTCGATGGCTACAAGAGTAGGGGAAGACCAAAGAAACGATGAATGGACTAGTGTGAATGATGATATGGTTAGAAAGGGGGTGACTACCTCTGACTGACCGACCCCTTGACAATTCAAAAGTGCCTGTAATTGGTTTAATTGAAATAAATGCTTTGAGTTTGAGTTTGACACTTACCCTGCTGGAGAAAGACATCCAGCTGATCAACCATCACCTCCCGGAGCTCGTCCAGGGGTTTGTCCTTCTTAACCAAAGCGTACACGTACTTAGCGAGGGCTGCTGGGTCGGCATCGCAGCTGGGAACAAATAAAAAGAACATTATCAGTAACTAGCTTGAGGGGCCCGTGGCTAAATACTGAGGGGCCCGTGGCTAAATAATAACAGCCGCACAGGTCGATCGATCAGGTAAAGCTACGCTAGCCGCGGTTGATCTGTGGATGGGTGACCATCTTTACATACCGTGACCTCTTCGTGCCTCGGAAAGCACGTTAAGCCGAGAACCTGAAATCGCGAAGAAAATTCAGCGGTTCCCTACATTTTGACGACTTATACGAACATAAATGTAGGGAACAGCTGATTTTTTTTTCGCGATTTCGGGTTTGGTCCCATAGTAAAAGTTGTTCATAATGATGAGTACAATGACCTCTTAAGGGTTTTTAATGTTTTACCAATAACCCTGTATAGTATAAGTATATACAAATATTAGTATAGAAGTCTAAATGAACACTTTTATCTGTAAAACATTGTGTCGGCATATTTTTACGTAACAATCCATAGGAACTGTTATATCATTGCCTTTGAGGTGATAAGACCTATCATATTATTATTACAAAATTCGTTATAATCTGTATCTATTATTATTATTATGCAAGTTGCCACCGCAGGCATGTATAACACAACCCATAATCAGCCTATATAATGTTTTAGACGCATTAATAAAAATGAAAAAAAAAGCAATTTAAAAAAAATTAAACCGACTTCAAAAAGAAATCAACTCAAAATTATGAAATAACTTTAATTTCGGAAGTCGGTGTCTTGGGATCTGTATTTTAGTTTTTTGCCACCGACTTCCGAAATTAAAGTTATTTCATAATTTTGAGTTGATTTCTTTTTGAAGTCGGTTTAATTTTTTTAAATTACTTTTTAGTTTTTGCACTAGAATTTGACCAAGGTTTTGAGGTGTTTTCCCTTTGACACTACACCCGTAGCTCGTATCAATACGCCAGGCTCTCTAAGACCATGTAATCCCCAAGAATGACTATTTCATGAAATCTTGACATTTGGGGATTACATGGTCTTAGAGTTGTGTTGATGACTTTAATGATTATAATTCTGTAAATACATATTTGTTACGACCGCGAATCATATTTTAATCAACGTACAGTCACGAGCATAAGTATATATACACTTGGCTTTATACAAAGGCAATTTTCTCCTTTATTTTTTAATGAAATTTTATGTTATTACGAATATAGTATTTTCGAACCCATAGGTTTATGTAAAGTGTCGTATTTCAACGTTGTATTTGTCATTTCACGAAAAAATCGCAATAGAAAGTTTCCAAGTGTTGACATATTAGTGCTCGTGACTGTACAACTTAATACTGACCAGCAAATTGCAAAAAACGTAACAAAATTTGAATTTCGCGGGCCACCTTAGAGCTTCCCCATTAACCTGCTCTATCGACCTGTGTGGCTGTTATTATTTAGCCACATATTAGGTATATTAGATTTAAATAATATCTCTGCTAATCTGCTTATCCACCAAAAAGTTTCTATTCAAGACCTCACCAGCCTTATGTCAGACATTATAAATAAATGCTTCGAGATGTTCAAATTCTATTTCGGTAAGACCAACACATGGGCTATAATTACTGGTACTCATTTACTTTTAAACTATGCAACAGTTACATGAAGATATAAATGGTAAAACCACACAGTTGTATCTAAAATAGAATACGTACAAGCTAATACTTTAGAAGCATTTTTTATAAATTTTGAAAAATGAAAGAACCATAGATTTGTTTATTATGATGTTGGCCAACTGCCCACTTAAATGTCTCACTGATGGTGGCGCATGCGTTGGATCATTGGGTTCCCTACAAAATGGTTGAGCTGGATGGTGCTGATCCACATGTTCGTGAACGAGCGCCGTCGATTGAGACTGGTCATCTCTTAACTGTCAGGGCTTATTTTTAACCGACTTCAAAAAAGGAGGAGGTTCTCAATTCGACGGTATGTTTTTTTTTTTTTTTTATTAATCTTATATTTTAAATCGTTTCCTCATTTTTGTTTACAGTTCTCACATAAAGAATAATGTACCCAGGATTTAGAAAATATCTTCATTTAAATTAAAAGAGTCTTTTGCCCGTTCTTCTCCATAGAGATCTACGTTTTGGAATGGGCAACTAGCTTCAATTTTATGACTCAACTCCAGGTCAACAGGCTGTAGCTCTCTAGTTAGACAGTTGGCATTTTCACAGATGATGTATTTCTGTTGCCGCTTTATCAACAAATACTAAAAACAGAATAAAATAAATATTTAAGGGGGGCTCCCATACAACAAACGTGCTTTTTTCGGCGTTTTTGCCTTGTGGTACGGAACCCTTCATGTGCGAGTCCTACTCACACTTAGCCAGTTTTTTAATTATGGGAATTGGCTGTCATGTATGCTGGAAGAGATTTCTTTAGAAATAAGCATCACCAGATTGCAAATTTTTTTGTTCCTTCCTTCTTATCTGTCGAAATATGTGTGCATAAATGGTTAAATAAAGAAATAACAATTGGGTTAAAAATCACCATTCTTTCAACATTTCTCCTAAACCAGATGATTGTAGCCACCATATCTACCTGTTAACCCAGATACTGTGACGGGCCTTTAAAAAGACCCAATAACACATATTTTATGACATGCATACAACCCCTATATTAATAATAATAATAAATAATAAAAACTTTATTCAGTTCAGAAAAATAACACAGTACAATATAAAAACAAAACTAGTTGCAGTTTACATGGAGCCTTAGGTGCTAGGTTTTTACAATTGCCCTGGACCCCACACTAGGATTCCCTGTGTCGTGGGGTCAAAATTTTTATATTACGATGGCCTTTTAAAATGGGACTGTTTCCTGGCTTTCCTGGAAAAAATAGTTTCAGTAAAATCAGGTTTTTCCACCAGGACTTTCTCAGCAGCAGCCCAGAGCATGGATTTGTGCCGGATTGATGGCAAAAGGCTTGCCCCCTGTCACATTGGACTTGGAACTACAAGTGCCTACCACTTCTACCAGTACTAGTGACTAGATCCTCTGGATTTAAGAAAACATAAAGTAGTGAAATCTCGGTGTACTATAGGCATCATCTATTGGCGACAAGAATCAATTCTATTTTATTTATTGTAATATTTGACATTCAAAAGTGCCTTTTATGTGCCTATTTGAAACAAATGATTTGACTTTGACAATTTAATTCTAACACAAAACACATACACACTATACGCATGTAAGTAAGTAGGTAAGTACTGATTTGTTGTGTGAATTTTACAAACAGGTTTATACATAGTGTCTAGTGCAAACATTGTTTACAAACATAGTTGTGTAACAGTTTACAATCATTATATTCTCATACCTTGGCATTGGCAAAATCATCGAACGTTACTGATGGAGGCATAACCTCAAAAAAATAGAATTGACTTTGACATTGGTGGCCTATTTGTATTATAGGTGTCTATAGTGTTTGGCATCTGCACAACCCTTCGAGGATTTTTTTTTGACGTGACAACGTCTTAAATTAGGTTGCGGCTGGGAGTCACTTATGAAAAAGTGTAACGCTCGGTAACGTTACGATGAGTCACCGAACGAGAGAGAGGCCCGCCGAATGCCTTGCGTCTCTCTCCCACTCAACTATTCTACCGAGAAAAGGACGTTGTCACGTAAAATCTTCGCCCGTAAAACCGACTTTACAGGCAACCATTTTTTTTTTAATTAGCCTGCGCTGTCCCACTCCTGGGCAAAGGCCTCCCTCCACTCCTTCCATCTCTCGCGAGCCCGCGCGTCGATTCGAGGATTACTGGTGCTATTTTAAGTTATGTTATTAATAAGTCATCGGTTAGTTAATTAGATGAAATCAAATGCTTTCCTTCCAAAATTTCATTGAATTACTATCTTATCTTCTTTTTCATCATAATAATATCTTCATGCTAAAGATTAGCGAGTCGGCAGGGCTCTAAACAGAGTTAGCTAGGGTTTGAAGTGTCTATAGAGTTTCTGGCACATTCTTCTCCATAGGAACATATGCTTTGGAATGGGCAACTAGCTTTATCATCCTGACTGACCGACTCCTTGACAATTCAAAAGTGCCTGTAAATGGTTTCATTAAAATGAATGCTTTGAGTTTGAATGCATGATGTGTTTGCTCAAAGGGGCAATTCTCGTAATTTTATGAACATTCATTCAGTCTGATCTGTCTCAATCAGTCAAAAATTGCTCTAAAATCCCTACATTTTAGACAAGTTTTCGAAATTGAGTGTAGCTGAGATGAGATTGCGACTAGATTTTGAACATTATTAACAAACGTTATTAATACAGAAAAAGTGGTTTATTGATCAGTAAAATTCAGGATGATGTTGGGGTTGCCACGTTTCTGTAGTGCATCGGGGATGTTTGCGTTGTTTCGCACTGATGGCTTTCATGCTGTCATTCGCAAAAGGACAGTATCCCTGATCTGCAGAATGCGTGGCAGCCGCAACCTAATCTTGAAGACTGTGGCTGACAGGGTATCATCTCCGCTGTGGAAGTAATTTATTAAATCAGTTATTTAATTGTAATTTTTATTTACATTTTTTTTTATTTGGATTATTATAATCTACATTTATTTTTAAAAGAGAAAAGTGATTTCTTGATCAATAAAATGTGTTACGATCAAAAATTAAGGGTCAGTGGGTCGTCTTAGGGGCGAAGTTCTATGGTGGTTGACTCATTGCTCTGGATGAAACTAAAAATTACCAAGTCACATTAATAGTTAATTTGAATTGAAGAAAATTGAGGTTATAATTTTCTATGTATAAAGAATACGAAAATGTGATGATAAGTCTAATCTATTCAATAAAATGAACATAATATTAAAATCTAAATCGACGAGCTAATTTACGATTGTAGCAAACCAACTGTAAGTGTGAATTTGACCAAACTAGTTAGAATCTCCTCGTTTCTTTAATAATAACCAACAATTTGAAGGGATTTAAAGCAATACGCTGGAACCTAACCAGAATTCTCCATTTGAAACCTTTGAAATCACAAAAATAAACGCCATGTGTGTACGTCAAATAAAAAAATAAAGCTAAATGAAACTTGATACTTTTACTCGTTAATTATTATTAATGTTGCATGGAAATATTCCCGCAAATTAAATCAATGTAATGATTAGTTGAATACCTTAAAAATTGCGAATTTCTTGTAAGTTAGCGCAATAATGTAAATACTAAAATATGGCAGCGGATGTACTCACAGGGGCTCCAATATGGAGGTCAACCACGACTTGAAAGCGTCAGGATTTTCAATAATCATCTCGTTGCAACAATTATATCGTCCACAGATGACAATTCATCCACAAAGCACTTATTAAAATAGAGAATTTGCTAATATATCTACAGCAAAAACTACAATCACTTGAAAATAATCGTCCTTCACGTTTCACTGTACACTTCACTTTTATGTAACTTTTTTTGAGAAACGAAGAAATTTCTACAAGGGTGTCAAGTTATTCTGCCTAATCAGTGTTACCACCAGTATAAAATATTTTTCTACTACTTAATATAGTGTGCTTAGTATACTAAATTACGCGCGGCGAAATAGTGAACTAATAAAAATGACACCGACAAAAATATAACAATAAAGGTTCATCTGCTTCTTTCATTGCATGATAAGAGATTATATCAAGAGATAAAACGTTGCCCGAGAGCTTGATTGTCCAACCGACCATTTTTATCAAAAATTCGTTTTGTCTAAAGAATGATCAACCTTTAAGGTGCCACTAGTCGATACTTTTTCCATACAAATTTCGGGAGAGTATTACTCCACTGTTTGATATTGTGCATCCAAAGTTAAACATGATATCGTTTTGTCTTATTGTTAATGTTGTCTGTACGGAAACAGAATAGTAAAATAAAAAGCCATTAAAAAGTTATGAGCCAACAAAGATTCGTTTTTCTTGCTATTTTTAACGTAACTTTGGGTGTGAATAAGTAATAATAGAACTGTAAAATCTTCAAAACCAAGTCCGTACCGACATAGCTCAGTTATCGAAGAGTTCAATAAACTTTATTTGTAATTGATTTATGCTGTGGTTTTTTCATAAAACTCGATTTTCCGAAGCCCTTTTCGAAGTTTTTTACGCGCCTATCAGCTAGGAATGGTGTTTCTGGGCGTGAGAACTAGACGTTGTTCGTGTAGACTAGCGTCTAACTGCTCATCAATGATACTAGCTCTATTGGACACGAAGCCAGGTGAGACAGCGTGCTTTTTGGCCATGACCACCAGTGAGTTCGAGCTCGCGACTAGTTTACTCTTAAACATACCTCTTACTTTTGGCTTACTTTTTCAAAGTATGTAATAGAAATATTTTTTTAAAGTCTTTTTATTCACTGCGAAAACATATAAATTTTGTGCTTATTTATACAACTTCCACGTCTTGTTCTATATCACACGTTGTGACCGCTTGTTGCGTGCTTGTCCAGACAATCACACAGTAATAAGTCATTGGGGTGACGTAATTGCCCGCCATTTTTAGGGTTCCGTACCAAAACGGTAAAACGGAACCCTTATGGTAAGTCTCAGTCTGTCTGTCTATCTGTCTGGCACAGCTGGATATCTCAAGAACTACTAACTTGACATTTGGAACAGTTTTAGATGACGTTTGTTGCGTTTGCCTAACTATTTTGCAAGAAAGAACTAATTTTTATTTTTGCAACAGCGACTGAAAGGGTTCTGAAAAATTCGAATTGCACATTCTCGAACATTTTTTCTTTTTTTTAAACCGCATAGTTCTAAATAGCACACTTTTTCAGAAATCATCAACAAAAGGTACATTAGTTCCACTATCGGTCAAAAGATGGCGCTGACATAAAACTGTAATATTCTACACCGCAAGTGCACGGTGTTAAAATTCTCTGACGAATATAGGCCTCCCCGATGAAAATTTAAAAACATGTGATGGTACGGAACCCTCGATGCGCGAGTCCGACTCGCTCTTGCCCGGTTTTTTTTTATAACGAATAAACGAACGCCGAACGTGCTCATGTGAATAGTGAACATGAATAAGCTATATACCTACCAGTGAAGTGATAAATAAGTTAGATTAGATGTAACAGTGATCAGTCGGGGGTTGCGGAAGGATCGTACGTTCCCGCGACCCCCGGCGTAGGTGTGATACCGCATTTACACAATCGTGCTCGCTATTCTCCTCGTGACTCAACGAACGATTCAACGAACCATTCGTACAGCATTATAGTGTAGTCTTTGCATTCGTATACGAGGGCCGTCGCGCGAACTACTGTTCACACATTCGCGGGGTGAAGTATTTTGACAACGCGAGCACTCGAATCGCGAGGCGAGCCACGAAGCGAATAGTGAGCGCACTGTATGCGCCGCATTTACACAATCGCGCGAACCGCGAGGCGAACCTCGAGCCGAATAACGATCCCGCATGTGTAAACAGTGGGCTCGCTATTCGCCTCATGGCTCGCCTCGCGATTCGAGTGCTCGCGTTGTGGCTCGCGTTGTGAAAATACTTCACCCCGCGAATGTGTGAACCGTAGTTCGCGAAGGCCCATGGTTCGTCGAATCGTTCGTCGAGCCACGAGGCGAATAGCGAGCACGATTGTGTAAATGCGGTATTATAGTTCGTCGAGCCACGAGGCGAATAGCGAGCACGATTGTGTAAATGCGGTGTTACTCCGCATTTACACAATCGTGCTCGCTATTCGCCTCGTGGCTCGACGAACTATTCGACGAACCATTCGTATACGAGCCCCGTCGCGAACTACTGTTCACACATTCTGCCGTACATTGTTTAAAATACGGTTAAACCCATAAAGTAGTTTCAGAGATATCGGACAAAAACCTGCGAAATGATGTCTCTTCCAAACGAATAAAGATATAAAAATCTTTCTAAGAGACAAATGTCACTGGTTTATCAACGATTTTTTTTTGGGGTATGAAAACTGAAAACATCTTTCAGTCTTGTGTGATTCAAAACTAAAAAATGGCAGTTTGAGGCTTAACCGTGTTTTAAGTAACGTACGGCAGCATTCGCGGGGTGAATCGCACACGAACCACGACACGAACCACAACACGAACATGGAGGACGTGGAAATAATTGCGGCATGCGCGCTACATCTAAATATCTAATGAGTTTATACAATTATTTAGATAGGTATCCTGCGTAAAAAAGTAAAAAAAAATTCTTTAATTTAAAGTAAAAAATTTAATAAAAATTTAATTTAAAGTAAAAATTCTTCTTTAATTTTAAGTTGCTGACTGGCAATCTCATACTAGTTGATATACGATGCATATCGTATATCTTTTGTCTGTCTTTATGATTGCGATGTTTTGGGTTCCAAATGAGCTCCTCCTTTTGATACAGTTCTAGGAATTCTAAAATTCGCCCTTCACTCCACTCCATTTTGTCTACACGTCCTGTTGGGTCGGGCGCTAGCAGTCAACCACAGAACACATATACCCTAACGGGTCAACTGAATGCAGGCGAATGTGTAAACAGGAAGTTCGTGTTCGCGGTTCGTGCCCTTTGATTCGCGTCCGAAAAACCGCTCCCAACGCGATCACGCGAATCACGAGGCGAGCCACGAGCCGAATAGCGAGCCCACTGTTTACACATGCGGGTTCGTGATTCAGCTCGTGATTCGCCTCGCGGTTCGCGCGATTGTGTAAATGCGGCATCACACATGCGTGTTCATTATTCGCCTCGCTATTCGCCTCGCGGTTCGCGCGATTGTGTAAATGCGGCATGAGATGGAACACCGGGGTGATTTTTAGTCAGTCAAGAGTCTGACAGACCCCGCCGCCCGCCCCAGGGCGGCGGACATCCATGAGGAATTGAGGATTTTCCACGCCAGAACAAAAAAAAAGGTGTAAAAGTGATAGTGAGAATAGGATAGTTAAGATCCTATCCGCGCTCCGGACCGTCCGGAGTTCCGGACGCAAGTAATACTGTTACTGTTTTTCTGAGTAGGGTCAACAAAGGAGTTAAGTATACAGGAGCGTCGGATATAGTTGAAGTTTACTAAGAAACCGATGGATGTTCTGGACTGAAATTTAATTTAATAAATGAGCTGTTTGTTTTCTATTAATAAACTAAAATTTTATTCGAGAATATCCATCGGTTTCTTAGTAAACTTCAACAATATCCGACGCTCCTGTATACTTAACTCCTTTGTTGACTGTACCTACATAAGATTTTGATTTTCTAATTAGATTTTAGGTGTTTGTATTGTTCGAATTAGCTTTCTAACTTGTTTTTATTATTAGTTTTCGTATTAGAATCTGTTAGGAATATTTAACGTAGAATTTTTGAGAATTTTAATGTATAAAGAAAAACGATAGAATAATATTACGTAATTTGAAAACGAGGTTTTTTTTATAGGAATATTTGCGAGAGATTTTAGTGTCAACTGAGAGGATTAGGTATGTTTAAAACTGATATTCTAGTTTGAATTATGTAAATCGGTCTAGGGAGGTGTTTTAGAGATAGAAAGAATTTTGTATACTTGATGAAAACATGCCAAAGTCCGATTTGAGTAAGTTAATGTTCTAGAAAGATTTTATTGTCTATAGATAGAATAAAAAGGTTGTTAGGTAAGTAAAACGAAAGAGGAATAAAATCCTTGCTCGACTTTATAATTTGTTTTAAATTCGTATTCATTCATAGAAAACGCTTTGTACATAGGTACGTATTTCCGACGCGCATCTCGTCTTTGTTTCAGTTGTTTTTTATGGGAATTACATAAAACACTTTAGAGCGTGAAATTTTAATGGTTGTTTTCCCGAAGCGAAATTATTTTGTCTTGATAGTATGTACAATCGATTTAAAAAAAAATTAAAATAAAGTATAAAAAAATGCCAGATTTACAATTGTGACGACTGCGCGTGGTCGTCCTGCTACCTGCAAAGATGGTAGATAGCGGGCGAGCGCACGTGAGTTACTATTGATTCTCACGCTTTCGAGTTGAGATCATATTTTTTTTGAAAAAAAAAAAAATAACTCCAAGATATATAAATACTCAGTAGTGCTACCGATTAGCACTACTGAGTACAAATCGTTCTGCCGCGAGAAAACAACCATTAAAATTTCACGCTGTATATTATTGCGTATCGTTTATTTATTATTTATTTATTTAATTATCCTCCTACTGGTACGCCTTACAGCAATTATTATCGTGCCATATTATACTCTTATAACCCACAGAAAATCACATATAACGCAAAACAATTTCTAAAAAGTTACACTTTTGTTATTGGAAAAATCACTATTAACAAACTATCCCAAATTCCCAACGCAATATTGACGCAATACACAGCTGTCAAAATACACTCAAGAGTATCGTTTACCCCACGCCAAGCCCGATCCCAATTCCACTTAATTCCCCAAAATGGACACCCAATTTGAAAACCATTTGGCGCTAGCATCGAAGAGTACGAAACGACACAATTCCAATGTCGATCTATCGGAATTAAATTCAAGAGTAAGCACCAGCAGACTATCGGTTTCATTTTGACAGTTCAACAACATTCATTGCGTTATTTACGTTGTTGAGCAGACACATTTTTCGAACTTGCGGAGCAATGGATTAGCAATATGCTTCAAAATGATTTAAATTGAGAGTGATAGTATGTTACGCAATTAGGGCGCCGCCGGGGTGCTTACTCTTGAATTTAATTTCGATGATCAGATGGATAAGGATTAACATAGGCTTTAAAGTGCTAGGTGACGTTTTGAGCATTGTTCTTTACAAATTGGCAGCCGTCATCTTGGATTTTCATATTGACCTCACTATTTGGCGTCAGTACTCAGTACCCTCGAAAACCTTGGACTTGAACTATCTCTCTCTTTATTACATAAATGAAAAGTCGCATGGAGAACCATAACCCTCGTTACGTGACGCTTTCTCCCATTTTACTCCTATCGCAAGCTCCGTATATAAAAGAACTTCGTTCCAAAAAAGTAGGTGTAAACTAGATACTATGTGTGTATATCAGCCTAGCCCTTTGACGGGGATATATATAGGCGTGATGTTGTTCTTATTCGTGTAAAAATAGAAAAAATAAACATAGTTATTGTTTGGCCCAAAATTCAGCAACGCGGATACTATTCGCTGACGCATTCGTGGAAGACTCATACCACATTTACACAATCGTGCTCGCTATTCGCCTCGTGACTCGACGAACGATTCGACGAACCATGGGCCTTCGCGAACTACTGTTAACACATTCGCGGGGTGAAGTATTTTTATACCGCATTTACACAATCGTGCTCGCTATTCGCCTCGTGACTCGCGAACGATTCGACGAACCATGGGCCTTCGCGAACTACTGTTCACACATTCGCGAGGTGAAGTATTTTCACAACGCGAGCCACAACGCGAGCACTCGAATCGCGAGGCGAGGCACGAGGCGAATAGCGAGCGCACTGTTTACACATGCGGGTTCGTTATTCGCCTCGTGGCTCACCTCGCGGTTCGCGCGATTGTGTAAATGCGGCATTACAACGCGAGCCACAACGCGAGCACTCAAATCGCGAGGCGAGCGACGAGGCGAATAGCGAGCGCACTTTTTACACATGCGGGTTCGTTATTCGCCTCGTGGCTCGCCTCGCGGTTCGCGCGATTGTGTAAATGCGGCATCAGATCTCCGCTGTGTATGCGGTGTCTCTCCAGAGACAATGGCTCACCTGCCATCTTGCACCACATGCCCAGTCACCTACAGACGTGAGGACCTATTGGCCGCGTCAGCTAATCGTGATGTTGTTAAGACGCGAACAGCCATAGAAACTAGCATTTTTAGTGTTCCGTACCCAAAGCACAAAGGGTAAAAACGGGACGGGATTACTAAGACTCCACTGTCCGTCTGTCACCAGGCTGTATCTCAAGAACCGTGGTAGTTACGACAGTTGAAATTTTCACAGATGATGTATTTCTGTTGCGCTCTAACAACAAATACTAAACCCATCACACGGTGGAGGCCTGCCCTGCTTAGGCGGAGCACCGCCGTGTCGTAGAGGCGATCGTCAGCGGCGGCGACCTCTCGCGTCCGGCCCTGGTGCAAGCCATGGTCCGGGGCAAAAGGGAGTAGGAGGCAGTCATGCTAGCGAAGGAGGTGGCGGGACGGATGAGGGAGAGAGCCTCCCGTCCCAGCCGCCGCGGGAGACGCTCCGGGCGTCGGGAGCCACGGGACGACTCCCGGCCACAGTAGTCGCGGGCCTGCGGGCGGAGAGTATTGGGTAGCTCACCGTCCGATCAGGACCAGGCCCGTGCCGGACGGCGCGGCCAGTTTTTGTTGTTCTGTATGATACTTTACCGGGTAAAGTAAATAATGTCTAAAAACCACTTTGCCAACTAGGTATGTTGCGGTCGGTTATAATAACCAGTCTGAATACCAGCATTTTACGTGGAACGATCTGACGACGAGCAACGAGCCTATCTGGCCTCCACAGCCCAGCAGCCCAGTTACTGGGGAACACGATACCCCTTATGTTAAAACCGACTTTTGGGCTTCTGACTACCCGTAAGACTGTCAAAGATGACAGCGGGGACCAACGGCTTAACATGCTTTCCGAAGCCTGGAGGAGTCTCGATATCTAATGAATGGTCACCCATCCACACACCGACCGCCGCAAGCGTAGCTTAACCTTCGAACGACCCGTGCAGCAAAAAACACAAAGTTAAAAAAATCACATTCAACGAAATATCGATCAAACATAAGTCTATGGCGGCTCTGCCGCAGCACTAATTCTAAAAGTAGAACAGAGATACCCATCTAAGTTCAGGGATCATACGATAAAACGTAGGTACCCAACCAAACAAAAAAGCGCTTTCCATCGCTTCCCACCCACGCACACACAAGACGCACAATATTATACTGCAAGGTCATACATCGCTTGATTTCAGTGATTCCAGTGTCACGCGTAGCTATGACAGAATCGCGGTCGCACAATTTACGCGTGAACAAATGAAATAAGCAGCCAATTAAACGTTTCACAAATAAAGTTAATTGTTTGTTGATAATATCACGAAATTTTAATATGTTAGGTAATTAATAGTGTAAGTTCGAAGTGTGAGTACAGCATTGGACGCGAACGGTTGGCATATGTCAAACTTTGGCGGGAAATTTGATCAGTCGGCAACATGCAGTGACAGTGTAGTGATGTGATTATTTCTCGTATATTTGATTTTATGTTTACGGTTATTTTTTTTATCGGATTTGTTTTAGTTTTTGTTGTTATTAAGTTTTTGGAGTGGGCTGAGGATATAAGTGAGTATATTTTTTCTTAATTTTATTCACCTTTTAGTTATTAATCTCGAAAAAAAAAATGCACTGAAGATTTTTTTGATACCGTTTCCACTAGAAGAACGGAGATAGAACGCATATTTCGATTTTTGTTTTTAAAACAGTGACCCAATTTTAAATATTAATAGTATTTTTCATAGTACTAAAACTCACGCGATCGCGTAGTAAATTATAATATGAATAACAAATCTTAGGGACTGACGACAGTGTCAACTCATTTGCATAGAATAGCGTAGGTATATTGTTCTTGCTCTTTAACATTTAACAGTGTATTCGAATTTATAATACATTTACCTCTGAGGCCCAGGAATTCATGCATCATAATTACATAGTGTAAATAGGAAAAAGATTTTAACGAAAACTTATGTTTTGCACGCAAATGAGTTTTTTTTTTTAACTTTATGTAGTATTCTTAGCAAATCACCTAGTCACCGTGATGTTAGCGATCTTAAATCATGAAGATTTTTACTTCTACGTAAAAACTTCAGCAACAGTATTTTTTTTAAATGCTTTTATAAAAATATTTGCAAAATATTTTGCAAATCGACTCAAAATTGCTGAATTGACCTTAAGTTAAAATGTTACAAGAATTCAAAATAATTAAGTAGGTATACGGAACTGACAATTTGAAGAGCTTAGAGTTAAGACTATTTAAAAGTTGTTTCTTTGTGCCCAACTTAAATATAGACAACTGTATTTAAACCCGTATACCTAACTTAAAGGTTTAGTCCTGAGTATTTATGGTACATGCTACAAGTATCAAGTTGATTCCCACTGCTGGGACTCAGGCTCTCCGTATGTACACGTATGAATGGGCCGTGCGTAATCAACCACGTGGGCCCAGGTGTGAGTAGGTGGATGTCACATGTCACATGTGTTCGAATTTTAGGTTCTAGGACATGGCGGTTCCCTCAAGTCGTTTCTTCAACATTAAATTTTTTTTATAGTAGTTAAGTAGGTAATTAACATAAGTCTGATTTTGTCAATCCGCCTCGAGTAGGTAACGTGGCGTCGTCGGTGAACTAAGTATAAAAGTATGAAGCCTTTGCCCTGCAGTGGGACAATAATGGGTACTTAATATTATTATCATTAATAAATAAATACATAATTATTTATTAATTATGTATTAATTATGTATTATTAATTATTAAATACATATATTATATCCTAAATTATATAAAACGAAAAATCTTTGTTACAAAAAAAACGTCTTCCAAAAAAAAAAACACTACGAAGAAGTGAAAAATAACCATTGAAAAAGAATCTTTGACGTCGATTAACAATTGGCGAAGATATCGCGTAACATACATACTTGAAATACAATTTCGTTTACTTGAATTTTTACCAGTAATTTTGGTTTAAAATACAAATACTATTTCGTTTACTTGAATTTTTACCAGTAATTTTGGTTTAAAATCCAAACTACTGCACCGATTTTGATGAAATTTCTATGGGACCAATCTGAAATAAAAATAATTTTGCAAATCCTTTTTTGAAGTCGGTTAAAATGTTTCGAGCACGGGAGGATGATTGTAGTACTGTCAAATTATATTGATCATTTGACAGTTCAACATCATTCATTGCGTTTAAGTTGCTGAGCAGACAAATTTTTCGAACATAATATGAAGCAATGGATTAGCATTATCCTTCTTATTCAGATTGAGATTGATAGTGTGTTGCGCCATTGGACGTCCACTGTTGGACATGGGCCGTCCCCTAAGCGTCGCCACATCGACCCTCTGAGAATGCGTAAATTAAATAAAATTAAATGGGATTTAATATATAATATGTTTTCAATGTTTTTATAAAAGGCCTTTCTATCGATGCTCGAATGTCGCTATTTCAAATATCCCTAACCTTTTCCTAACAGTTGGGGTCGGGTTTCAGTCTAACCGAATGCATCTGAATACCATTATTTTATATGGAGCGACTGCCTGTCTGACCTCTACAACCCAGTTACTGGGTATCACGATAACTCTTGATAAGACAGACGGGTTGTCAGACCTCTGGGCTTCTGTTTACTCGTAACGACTGTCAAAGATTACGAATGTCAGCCAACGGATTAACTTTCTTTTCGTGACACGAAGGGTTCTCGATGTAATGGATTGTCACCCATCCACGAACGGGCTGCGGCAAGGAACGAATGTCGTCTATTTATCGAAGTAAAAAGCTGAATAAGATTTAAATGAATTCGGTGTTTATGTTACGTTCAAAAATACCTACATATATTCGCACGTTATACGTTATAATGGTCCATTTATTTAGTAGGTTTTGCATAATTTATCTATTTACCTAATCAAATGTCGTCGCAGTTGTTACCGGTATCAGGAGCCCGAAAGTCAGACAACCAGCGGGGTAAATGCGTAACACACTAACAGTAGCAATGGCTTTCACTTTGACAGTTCAAAAACATTCAGAACATTGTTTACGTTGTTTGACAAATTTTGCGAACATACTAAAAAGTAATGGCTAGTATTATCCTTCAAAATTATTCAAATAGTGATTGATAGTGTGTTACGCAATTAGGGTCTTGTCTTACTAAGGGGTATCGTATAACCCAGTAACTGGGTTATGGAGGTCAGATAGGCAGTCGCTCCATGTATTCTGGTATTCAGCTGCATCCGGTTAAGCTGGAAGGTAAACTTAATATAGTTGGGAAAAGGCTCGACAGATGTTGATAACTTATCACGTCCGGCCCAGCGCCGCTCTCGTGAAGTGCACAATAAGACACAATATATAGACATACGTTGATGAACGTTCTGCTCTCCAAGTATCCTAGACTGCTATAAGAATAAACACAAAGGCAAAAGACGTCGACTACAGATGACGTTGACTTCGGACGTTGCGTATGGGTGCGTACGCGCTTGCGAGTGTGTAGTAGGCGACAACAATAAGCCGCCAAAATTTGATTTGTTGTGGCTCTGACTCGCAAGTATTGCGGCCTATGGTTGCGGCGCAAAAGTTCAACTAATGGAATTTACTGTGGCTTCCTGGCGTTGTGGGACGTTGTGCAAATAATATCATATTTTTATTAGCCGTGACTAGACGTTGTGTTAACAATAAATTGTACAAAGGGGTTTGAAGAGCCGTGGGATACCTGCCTGTCCACCATTTTTTTTTTTACAAAATGGCGGCCTCGCATGAACCCTGTAAAAATTGATAGCTGACATCAATGCAAACAGAAAACTTATTGAGACAAAACTCCGTACAGTGTCACGTATCCGAGAGTAGGATCAAAGCGTGGCAGCCATTTTGAATAAAAAAAACTAAATGGCGTGACAGTAGACGTTGCTTGTCCGAACGTGTTAATCAAATGTGACTTGGGAGGTTTCTATCGGGTATCGATAGTTATTTTTCTTCATATATGCCAAGGCTTATTGAGTAGATGTGCTGTCGGCTATTTTAATTAGTTGCCCCTAACATTAGAAGACAGAAAATAACCGAGAGCCAAGCCGCAACTTACGAGTTGTAGGCCGTACTCCGTAGGTACGCAGACAGGCGCTTTACTTTGTGTAAATTATTTCATCACCACTGCTCTCAAAACGCTGAAGAAAACGTGTGCAAGATCTAAAAAAATCCAAGACATGTGCCATCACTGCCATCTACCAACCCGCACTGGGCTCGCGTGTTGGATTACGGCTCACTCCCTCTCACAGAGAGGAGGCCTGTGTCCCAGCAGTGGAACATTATAGGCTGATTATGCTGCATCCATATTAATATTATAAAAGCGAAAGTAACCATTATTTTATGTGTGTCTGTCTGTTAATACCTTGGTTTTAAGTGAAATTTGGCGCATATGTAGTGTAGACCATGACCTATGAGGGGCCCCATAGGGCCGAAGCCTGCCGGGTCAGCGGGATTGTCCGAAAGGGTTACCGCTGGCCCGGAACATAAAGGGCTTAGGAAGGAACACGGGTGGGTTTTAGTCAGTAAGAGTCTGACACTCCCTTCCGCTCCACCCAGAGCGGGAGGGGTCATTTGATGATTTCCCATCAGAAAAAAAAAAAAAAAAAAAAAGAAACCATGACCTAGAAATATTCACAGTGAGAACTGTGAAAATTTAGGAGGCGTGAGCTTGACAGCTCACTGCTGCCAATTGTGTCAATCCCTAGCATGACGTAAAATGACAGCTCACTTTTAGCTTATACAGGTTCATTGGTAAAACATAAACAACCTCTTAAGAGGTCATTGTGCTCATCATTATGAACAACTTTTACTAAAGAACCAAACCTGAAATCGCGAAAAAAAATCAGCTGTTCCCTACATTTTGACGAGCTATACGAACATAAATGTAGGGAACAGCAGATTTTTTTTTTCGCGATTTCAGGTTTGGTCCCATAGTAAAAGTTGTTCATAAGGACGAGTACCTCTTAAGAGGTTGTTAATGTTTTACCAATAACCCTGTATAGAATAATAGACCAACGTAGATTTTTATAGAATAGACCGGCTTGGTTCGCTCATGTCCCAAGATACTTACTGATCGTCCGTCCGTCTGTCACAGGGCTTTATCTTTTGAACCGCAATAGGTTGCCACTTGAATTTTTCACAGAGTGTGCATCTACTGTCACCGGTATAACAACAAATAAAGTTAAAAATAAAAGGCGGTCCCGCCGATACAAGAAATGAGATTTCAATTTAGTTTTAAATATTTTATAGTGCCACTTGGCCGCTATTTTCATTTCATCTACCAAAAAAACAAGATAATCATATATTTTTAGTTTAGACGCTGCCCTACATTGACGCCATTGCGTTTATTACCTCAAATCAGTTGACATTCATGCGTAAGTCGCTTCTTTGTTGGTCAATTGACATTTTCCTTGAGCATTTTCGGCTCAATAGCGCGATGATAAAATTATGTATCTAATCTACTGGTGTTTAGCGAAGGGTTTACTTTTATTAACTACTCGAGATGTAATCGTTTATACAGGATCTAATATTTAATCAAAAAATGGGCTTGTGGCTAAGTAATAACAGCCGCACAGATCGACCGATTGTCGCGGTTGGTCTGTGTATGGGTGACCATCTCTACGACCGAGAACGTTAAGCCGTTGGTCCCAGCTGTCATTCGTGGATTTTTGACAGTCGTTACGGGTAGTCAGAAGCCCGGAAGTCTGACAACCAGTCTTACCAAAGTGTATCGATTTACTCAATTACTGGGTGGAGGTCAGATAGGCAGTCACTCCATGTAAAATACTGGTATTCAGGTGCATTCGGTTAGATTAGAAGCTGACCCCAATATAGTTAGGAAAAGGGAGGGTTGGGAGAAAGGTAGTTTTTTTAAATAAATATTTAACCGTAAAACCGTTCTCGCCCGATGGAAAACTGTGGATGAGATCTAGGTAGGTAAAAAACTGAAATTATATTTTAATTTATTCCGTAATGGCCTTGAGTCTGGACTTGTGCCCGGTTGATACAGGATCAAACATAACTGGTGAAATCATAATGAAAAGTCGTCTAATGAAACTAGGCTGAGAATCAGCAATTTTTGAACGTTAAAAGTATTTAAGACAGTCCCCGAAAACACTTTTTGAACGTTAAATTTACATAAGTCAGGTAAACAAAACGCCCGCCTTCATCACTTCCTACTGCTTTAGTTGTGAAGAAAAAGTGGCGCAACAAACTCTCCAACAAATGTACATAGGTGTACAGTCACGAGCACCAATATGTCAACACTTGGCAACTTTAAATTGCGATTTTTTCACGAAATAACGAATGCAACGTTGAAATACGACACTTTACATATACCTATGGGTTCGAAAATACTATGTTCCTTCCTACTAATATAAAATTTCATTCAAAAATAAAGGAGAAAATCCCCTTTGAATAAAGCCAAGTGTATACATACTTTTGCTCGTGACTGTACCACGCACTTCTACGTACCCTTTATTGGGAAACACAGGCATAATAAAGTTATGTTAATAGATTCTCAGTTCTCACTCCAGTGCTAACGTAAATAAGTATTATTTGTTACTGAAAGCACTAATTGCCATATCAAACATTATCATGCAACTCAAACACAAACAGTAAGGTTCTGCAAAATATGTAAATGTTTGTCTCTGTCCCCCTATTTCTGGAAATAGCTATTTTCCGTCATCGATTAAATCAACTGATTCATGACACTTAACAGGACTACAAGACCTAAACGCAAAAAACGCAAGTTTTTAATGCCTAAAAGTATATGATCGACTACAGTAAACCAAATCAGAAAAATATATGATATTATTCAGGATATATTATGCTAGTTAGATAGTGTGTTGAGAAAATAATACAACTTATTTGATACGATAAAAAAAAAATCATGAAAATACCTCTAAAAACTTTCTTTTCACAATAAAAACCATACTAATATATATACATACAAACATTTTGATTTTTTGTGAGATTTCTACATGCAATATGCAAAAGCACTAGTGTTTGAATTTTATTTTTAGTCCAAACAATAGATTTTTTGTAAATAGAAAATTTCTTCATATTTTGCAATAAATTACGTCATCGTGCTTCTCTTCTTTTCTATGCAGTCCGACAGTGACCGCGCTTTAGGTCATGTAGTCCCCTTAGAAAGAACATCACGCCAGTAATCCCCGAAAGATTAGGCTGAGGTGTACCTTAGTACACCCAAAGTCAGTTATGTTTAAGCTCCATGCATGTGATAGGCGAGCCTATTGCCAGCAACCGGGCACAAATCCAATCTCCAGGCTGCTATTGAAAAATTCCTGATGCAAAAAGTCCATTATCTAATACACGAAAAACTCATGCCATTTATTTATTAATTAATAACTAAAAATATTATAATAATATCGAAGTTTGCCAGAATTTTTCGGCGTGTTCACTGCGTGTTTGAGACGCTATCATTAACATGACGGGTACCTATTGAATGAGAGTTACTAATAATAGTAGAACTAAATATTGTTATCATCGCTATTTACAAAGCCCAAAATACAAGAATTAATGTTATCATCATCTTCTTTGAACCGCCAGTAACTGGGTTGTGGAGGTCAGATAGGCAGTCGCTCCATGACTGATATTCAGCAGCATTCAGTTAGACTGGAAGCCGAGCCCAACATAGTTGGGAAAAGGCTGGGCAGATGATGATGATGATGGTGATCCTGGTCAGGTTTGGTCCAGGTTAGTCAGGCAGTTGCTCCATGTCAAATACTGATATTCAAATGCATTCGTTTAGACTGGAAGCCAACCCCAACATAGTTGATGATGATGATGGTGATCCTGGTCAGGTTTGGTCCAGGTTAGTCAGGCAGTTGCTCCATGTCAAATACTGATATTCAAATGCATTCGTTTAGACTGGAAGCCAACCCCAACACCTGCTGGACATGCTTCTTAAATTGCACGTTATTTAGCTTGATCCTCAGTTATTCACATCAAACTGAGTAGTCATTGTCACTCCACCTAGCCTGATCCGACCAATATAGATAAAGTCCGATTCAAACTTTATGCTGGGGATACATATGCCTAGCTTACACACTAGCATACCAGCTCCTTGTACGTGCCAGCTACTGTCATGTGTAGGTATACGCTAAGGCGATTGGCACACTGCTGCGTTTCACGCAGCGGTGTGCGGGAAACGGAGCCAAATTCTACGCGCGTGAGTGCGTTTTTATTAAATTTGTATGTAAGAAATCACGCACGTGAGTGCGTTATCTGCGCCCCGCTGCGTGATGCGTGGCAGTGTGATAATCGCCTAACTGGCATACAAGTAGCTAGCAGAACATTTGATTTGCTTGCATGCTCGTTGACGGAGGGGACGCGGGGGGTTGCTAAAGCATACTTTTGTGCGACGCGATGGTAATACTGGCATACAAGGGCACAACTTGCATGCCAGTATTACTTGCAAAGGTATCCGCAGTGTGCCTGTTACTCGTATATGCCAGAACTTTCATGCCAGCTACTTTCCCGATTTACTGGCATGTGCATCCCCGGCTTTATGGCCCTGAAGTGCGCTGCTCGCTGCGCTGTACCTCATCCCTCACCCCCGCTGACACATGAATTGGTAATACGCAGCGACTCGCCTGATATTCCGAACCGCCATAAAGTTTCAATCGGGCTGTACTAGAAATGTTTTTTACACATTAACCTGTATTTTAGAAACTCTAAAATTACCACAGTCAAGTTAACTACACTGCGATGTACAGACGTCAGCACAACAAGCTACTACAATCTCAAATTTCTTTAATAGATTTTCAACTTTATCGCTAAAGCTTATGGTTTAAAGTTGATTAGGAAAATTTGACAGTTTCAGGTAGCTTGATGTGCTGTACAAGGAACTTCTTAGCGTTCCGATGGCAAAAATATTGTTTTATTCTTGAATTTGTTTGGCTCAAAATTCAGCATCTCGGCGACAAGTGACGGTCCAGGAATGTGAGGCCTACTTTAGGTGGAATCCCGATGGGTCTCTTGGACACATAAGATATAATGCGTCTTGCGAGATAATTCTTAATAAGGAACTTTTGGTGCGTGGCTAAAATCGGAACTAACGCTGCCATCTTGTTTTTCAATACATTTCACAAAATAATTGCACAACAACACAACAGCGCCTCCTTGTCAACGTTATTCGAGCGCTAAATCCTTGTAGCCCTAAAAATACGTCGTTTACACGATCAAACGGAAAATGACTAAAACAGATGTCATCCAAAGTCAATCTAACTCATATATTTGCCCTTTATTTCACTTCCGAAGATTTATCGGTTGTCCTCATTCACCTTCAGAACGCGCATGCGATGCCCGAACGAGAAATGTCAGTCTCTGACACCATGTCGACACTTGAACTTCGATAACCGTTAATTTAGATAACGAAAAATAACAAGCTGTGAAATAACCGATATCGGATAAAACTCTTCCTCATCACTAGTGTTTTTATGTTTTTTTTTAAATGTTGCACGCGTGATGGGTGTGTTTTTAAGTGTTGCCAGGTGCTTAAAGAGTTTTGTTTTTGGTTGCAATGATGAAAAAGGTAGAATGTTTTTTTTTTTTTTTTTTATGTCTATATAATAATTCTTCTGTACGTGTAAATGTCACTGAACTCCTCCTCCTTTTGTGTGTTTGAGTGGGTTCCTCCTGGATGGTTGAAATTCACAATTGAACCCGGTAGGTGGCGCTGCTGTGTATAATGACAGAGGTAAAATCAGTGAGTTTGTAAGTAGGGGGTAATATTCGGACCTACTGCAGTGCGATTCTGTAACCATCTCACCGTGAAAACTTAGGTGAAGTGAGCGTGGAGTGAGCTGTCAATAGTGTCAAATCCTAGCAAAAACAAACTCACTTCACCTAAGTTTTCACGGTGAGATTTTTACAGAATCGATCGGCTGATCTGCTTCCGAAAATTATTTCACTAATGGGAAGCTACAGTATTGCAGAGTGTCATCCTAACTATATATCCATACTAATATTATAAATTCGAAAGTAACTCTGTCTACTGCCTGTCTGTATGTTACCTTTTCACGCCTATACCTAAACCACTGAACGGAATTCGATATTTGGCAGAGAGATAGATTGCATCCCGGGAAAGGACATAGGATAGTTTTTATCATGACATACCTCGCGAGCGAAAGCCGCGGGCGGAAGCTACTATAATATAAATGCAAAAGTAAGTTTGTTTGTTACGCTTTCACGCTAAAACGGCTGAACGGATTTGGATGAAATTTGGCACATGGGTAGATCATGACCTGGAGAAGGACATAGGCTACTTTCATCCTGGATCGCAGGCGAAGTCGCGGGCAACAGCTAGTAAGATATAATTTTATCAGGTTTTTAAAGCTGGTGATTTGATAAAGTACAAGAGAAAATGATTATACTTTGTAAAAAAGTAATTTAAAAAAATTAAACCGACTTCAAAAAGAAATTAACTCAAAATTATGAAATAACTTTAATTTCGGAAGTCGGTGTCTTGGGATCTGTATTTTAGTTTTTTGCCACCGACTTCCGAAATTAAAGTTATTTCATAATTTTGAGTTAATTTCTTTTTGAAGTCGGTTTAATTTTTTTAAATTACTTTTTATTTCGTAATTTTTAGTTTTTGCACTAGTATTTGACCAAGGTTTTGAGATGTTTTCCCTTTGACACTACACCCGTAGCTCTTATCAATAAGCCAGGCCGTCACACTTACACGTATTAGTCCATATCTTGAAAATTACTGAATCGATCTTGATGAAACATGCACTGTTCCCTAAGTTGAAGAAAATGTAAGCCAATAAAAAAAAAATGGTCACGTTCCGATTAATAGTTCCGGAGATATGCGTGGACAAACATACATACATACATACATACATGCATACATACATACATACATACGTCTATGAAATTTTGTATATTTGTTTAGAAGCCCTAATAGATCATCATATGTGAATATAATGCAATTCCAATAATATTACATACATACGTATCGAATTGATAACCTCCTTTTTTTTGAAGTCGGTAAAAACAGTGTCCTCCTATCACTGTCTTTTCCGTCGTAAAGTTGGCCTTTCTTTTGAAAGATAACCTTAACTTCGGTGTCGTGAGTAGTGTAAACTGCATAGTATCTAAACTGCGCAATAATTCTCTCAATGGGATGGCTAGAGGCGACCTAGTCGGACTCGCGCACCGAGGCCGAGGGTTCCGTACCATCATATGTTTTTAAATTTTCATCGGTGAGGCCTATATTCATCAGAGAATTTTAACACTGTGCATTGCGGTGTAGAATATTGCAGATTTGGAACTAATGTAACTTTTGTTGATGATTTCTGAAAAAGTGTGCTATTTAGAGACTTCGTTTTATTTTTCCTGTAATCTTTACATAAACATCTATTACATAGAATAATTTCAGATTTTTCTCTTTGCAAACTTCGGAGATAAGGGGGGGAACGGTATTTTTTTTACATTTTTCATCAAAAGTCGAAAACTATACGGCCTAAAAAAAAAAAGAAAAAATGTTTGAGAATGTGCAAACTGCGCTCTTTTCTCTTTCTTTTAAAATCCGAACCCACAAAGTCCATCCATCGTTTTTTCGGTCTTTCCCTACTCTTATAGCCAGTAAGTCCTTATAGTCTATTGCAAAAAAATAAAATAATTTGAAGACATTGAGATGGTCTCCCAAGCAATACGAGGGGACTTCGATAATAGCATCTACCCGCATAACGGAATCTCATCTATTTCATCAACGGATTCCATCTGGCACTTCGAAAAGCCACAGAAAAATGAACAGAAGGTGCACTTTGCGCAGCTTCCTCTTTACCTGCACGAAATTAAATGAGATTAGCTTGTGTATTTAATTTCATCACCACTGCTCTCAAAAGGGTGAAGGAAAACATCGTGAGGAAACCAGCATCTCCTAGAACCAAAAATTCGAAGACATGTGACATGTGTGACATCCACTAACCCACACTGGGCCCGCGGGGTGGATTGTGGCGGGCCAGTGATGAAATTATTTACACAAAGTAAAGTGCCTGCTTGGGTTCGAAGTTTCGGACCCACGACCGACAACTCGTAAGTCGCGGCCGTTTTCACTGGGCGACCACTGCTCATGCTGCATGCAGTCTGGTCGGAGGGTCCTGTCTTTTCCATGGAGGATGAGGAACTTTACACCCTGTTCCTCAAACCTCTATAGGACAATAAACGGCTGGTATTTTTTATAATTATTGCTCGCAGAACAGATGGCCGATGGGGCCGAAAAGGTTCTGGAGTGGCGACCGCGTACCGGAAGACGTAGCGTTGGAAAGCCTCCCACAAGGTGGTCCGACGACCTTGTGAAGGCCGCAGGAACCCGTTGGATGCGAGAAGCACAGAACCGGTCGAAGTTGAGGTGCTTGGGGAGGCCTATGTCCAGCAGTGGACGCCTTTCGGCTGAAATGAGGATGACGATGAGTTTTTATAATGACTAAAGAAATAAAGAAAATACATTATTTAGCACAGACTAAAAGACACACAATACACCAGATGCAGATCAGTGAAAACAAATAAAAAGGAAATTAGTAGGAAAGTACCTCACGCGGCTGCGCTAAAAAGGTCCAGTTCAGCAAAAATGCCAGACAACTAGTGCCTGAAGCTGGTTTTCAACTGGACCTGATGGATGTGTGAATATTCGAACAAATAATATAATTTCAAGGGAAGTCAGTAAAATCAATGGAAATTTAGAGAAGCTTACATGCTTTAGAAATTTTTGGTGGAGATTATTTATTTATTTAAACTTTTCGCACAAAAAGGTACAAAGGCGGACTTAAAGCTTAATTATTCTCGTCTTTGTCGCGCGGTACTGACAATGGATGGCGCTAGCATGAAGTTACATAGTCGTGACGTCACTTCCATAGTAGTACCACACAGGTAGTACCGTCTTTGTCTAGCAGTTACACTGACCTCTAATAAACATGTATAAGACAGGTCAGTGTATAATACAGGCCAGTGAGTAGTTATTTTAAAATGTTTCTTATAACTTGGCAATTTTTAAGCTTTTAGAATTTTTGTACAAAGTTTGCACCATTTGCAAACAAATATTTTAGAGTTTAAAAAAATTTTCATCATCCCTATTTGGGCCTTCTGTGTATTTTGACCTTTAACTCAAAAGAATTTAGGTCGGAATTGTCAGGAACTCCGCATTCCTAATGCATTGTTAAATAGTTTCGTGATGATATTAGCGATTATTATTAGGTACTTATAGGTATTATTTTTGAGAGGCTTGTCATGTGGCTAAGTAGGAAGTAGGATATATGTAGGATATATGTACAGACAACAAAACGGATAAGTATCCAGGATCGTCGGATATAGTTGAAGTTTAATAGGAAACCGATGGTTGTTCTCGAATAAAATTTAATATTATTAATAGAAAACAAACAGCTCACTTATCAAATTAAAGGTCATGGCCCATTTAGTGTGAAAAATATACCTACGGCGTACAGAAATGAAATATGGCGGGAATCAAAGATAAATGATTATACTTTTCAATGGTAAGTGGCGCATTACTGTGGCTGATGGGGATCATGAAAGAATAATAATAAAAAAATGTAATCTATTTATTAAGAAAACTTAACTTTGTGGTTTTAGGGAGGAGAAAATAAAATAGATACATTTTTTTTTAATGTTTATTCAGCTTCTACAATATCTAAAATTACATTGTCCAAGAAACCCGCAGGTGTATCAATATTTTCTTGATGTCTGGCCCAGGACAAAAAGTATACTACGCTTGCAATATGGGCACAACATCCTATAGTGCGGCGGTATACTTCATGGTATACTTTTAAACCCAGTGACATGTTTCCATGGGATAAAATAATTTACAGACGGGCGAAACCGCTGATGCAGCTAATTATTATCCATTTTTTATTGGTCTACTGCAAGATCTCTCCATTGAATTAATTTTTTCTTTTTACATATAATGAAAAGTGGGTGATGCCTGCATTATTTACCACCATTTTCGTTTTTGTACAAAAACATTTTTGAACCGGGTCGGATTATGGGCCATGACCTTTCAGTCGACAACATCCATCGGTTTCTTACTAAACTTCAACTTATCCGACGATCCTGCATACTTATCTCTTGCCTTGGAGCTTAGATGTAGTGGGTTCGGAGTTTCGGACCCACGACCTACAACTCGTAAGTCGCGGTCGTTTTCACTGGGCGACCACTGCTCATGCAGTCTGGTCGGAGGATCCTGTCTTTTCCATAGAGGATAAGGAACTTTACACCCTGTTCCTCAAACCTCTATAATCTACCTCTCTTTTACGCGCAGCATGACCAATTCAAAGACTACAATGGACCAATTGACCACCATAAAAACGGGTTTTGTCGACGGAAGAATTGACAATATGACAGATTGTAGACAGATTTCTAAAGAAATCCGCCATTTTGTCTATTCTGCCGGCGACAATATCCGTTTCTATGTTTGTCATGCTACGCGTGCAGATGTAGCAGGAGCATTATTATTCTACTGCTTATTATACTAATATTGGTGCAAGCTTTTCTAGACAGAACTTGAGCGTTATTAGTTATTACATGTGCTGCGATAAGTCTTTGATAACACATGTTGGGTTGCGGGGGTCAAGAAGGCAGTTAAGAGCAGTTCTAAGTGATAAATAATTAAATCGGCGCATCTGGTGAGAATGAATGCTTTCAAAATACAAAGCACGAAGTACCTTGAATAGTTATACCAAAATAAAGTCGTCCAGACCGAATTTCGCGGTATGGTGACCAATCTCAGATTATATATTGTAGTGCACAAGTATGTGCGCAGGCAAAGGTGCACTCTCTCTTCCCTCACTCTCTCCGATGGGACGGCAATCTGACACGAACGGAGAGAGATCAGGCGCAGGACCAACGGCTTAACGTGCTTTCCGAGGCACGGGGTATCACACCGCCGACTTCCAAACTCCGGGATGTAACTAAGAAATTCCCAATGGGAAACCCAATAACACTGCCCGATTGGGCCGTCATCCACAACGCGGCCCCAGTACGGGTTGGTAGACATCACCATGTTTTCGAATTTTTGGTTCTAGGACATGCCGGTTTCCTCACGATGATTTCCTTCACCGTTTTGAGAGCAGTGGTGATAAAATAATTTTCACAAAGTAAAGCCCCGGTCTGGGTTCGTCGAAGTTCGAACCTGCGACCTACAGCTCGTAAGTCGCGGCCGTTACCACTGGGCCACGACTGCAGTGCTGCTGGTCGATTCTGTAAAAATCTCACCGTGAAAACTTAGGTGAAGTGAGTTTCATTTTGCTAGGAATTGACACTATTGACAGCTCACTCAGAGGCGTCTCTAGCCCATGTAGCGCCCGTGTGCAAACATTACCCTAGCGCCCCCTAGTATGGGCGCGTTCACTGCGGCGACGAGCCGCCCACTACCTGAACGCGCCCCAGAAGGTGGTAGCCATAAGGCTCATCCGGGGCTACCGCACGATCTCTGGCGAGGCGGCAAGCCTCATTGCCGGACTGCCGCCATGGGATCTGGAGGCGATAGTCCTCGCGCGCGTATATGAGTGGCGCGTGGAGGCACTACGCCGGGGGGTTCCGCTTCCGCGGCAAATCGCTGCGGAGCGGACGGAGCTCCGGCGCGATCTCATGGCGATATAGAAGGAACGACTGTCGCAACCCAGCGCAGGGCACGCCGCGATAGCGGCGATAATACCCCTCTTTGAAGAGTGGCTAGAGAGGCGCCACGGCGCCCTCACCTACCGCCTGACGCAGGTCCTCACCGGACACGGAAGTTTCGGTAGGTTCCTGCACATCATCAGGCGGGAGGAAACGCCCGGGTGTCACCATTGCCAGGATCGCCCAGAGGACACGGTGGAGCACACGGTGGAGGTCTGCCCCGCTTGGGCGGAGCACCGCCGTGTCCTCGTAGAGGCGATCGGCAGCGACGGTGACCTCTCGCGTCAGGCCCTGGTGCAAGCCATGGTCCGGGGCGAGAGGGAGTGGGGGAGGCAGTCACCTCCTTCTGCGAAGCAGTCATGCTAGCGAAAGAGGTGGCGGGACGGCTCAGGGAGAGAGCCTCCCGGCCCAGCCGCCGCGGGAGACGCTCCGGGCGTCGGGAGCCGCGTGACGACTCCCGGCCACCGTAGGCGCGGGCCTGCGGGCGGAGAGTAATGGGTAGCTCACCGTCCGATCAGGACCAGGCCCGTGCCGGACGGCGCGTACGTGTTCCACGCGCGCCTCAAAGAGATGTCAGCATCGAGGAGGGGCCCCATAGGGCCGAAGCCTGCCGGGTCAGCGGGATTGTCCGAAAGGGTTACCGCTAGCCCGGAACATAAAGGGCTAAGGAAGGAACACGGGTGGGTTTTAGTCAGTAAGAGTCTGACACTCCCTTCCGCTCTACCCAGAGCGGGAGGGGTCATTTGATGATTTACCATCAGAAAAAAAAAATAAAAAAAAGCGCCCCTAGTAAAAAAAAAGCGTCCCCTAGTAAGCGCGCGGTCAAAATGGAATGGGTACAAAGTTCAAGTAACAGCACATCCAGTTACCACAAATTGTCAAATTTCCCCAATGGATAATAAACTATTGTTTAGAGATGAAGAAGAAATTTGTCGGTTTTGGATACCATGGTGTGCTGTTGACCGTATATTTAGAATTATACAGGGTGTTCTGGTGTTTACCCTAACAAGCGTAAACGTACCCATGCTAAGATGTTATATATGTTACATCATATCAATGTCCAAAGAAATTTCTTCATTCTAGTTACGACCATCAAACAAAGTTCAATATCAATTGGGAACATTTGACTTTGGGAAGCTCACTGCGAGCGAGGGCCACTGTACACACGGGTAAAAAGTATTTTTAGGAAGGAAAGATTGACAAGAAAAAACAAAGCACAAGTTTATTGTTTTTTTTTTCAAAAAATGATTTGTTTTTTCAGTTTTCAGACTGAAATTTGGTAGCGTAGCTAAATAATTTTTGACGAGTGCTCCGACCCCGTCGAAATTCGTAACAGTTGTGCTTGTGGCAGACTAATTCAGCTAATATCAAAATTAAATCTTACTTATTAGGTAAATTTCAATCAAAAGAAAAGCCGCAAATATGAAGTAAATTTCATATTTACATGTTTACTCAAATATAAAACTTAATCCATGGCGCCAAGGCTTATTTTGCAAAATTACGTGTAGCGAGCGGTAGAACAGTGAGGGAAGCGCCACGCGTACTCACGGTCTCACGCTTTTCAGAAATGCCGCGCGCTTGACGTTCGTCCATGGCATGGCAATTTGAACTTTATTTTCTATCGCAAACAGTTAAATTCGCATTATTCGCAATATGATTGTCGGCGTGTTTTCAAACCAATCATTGAAACAGGTGCCGCCGAGCGATGCGACACTCTCTACTAAACTCAAAATATAATCTTTAATAATGTGTAACAAGGTTTATTTCATGTTGAAAAAAAAGTTAATATTGTAAAAGCCGCTCGCGCGCTCGTGGCGCGGCTTGCTTTGGTGTAATTCGACAAATATAAGAAGAGCTTCAGATGTTATACAAAATGTATGGAAAGCGGAGCTCTTTTTACGTTGGTCACGCCGCGGCCGGCCATCGCGCGCGCCAAGGCTCCGAAGCGAGCGGCGCTCGGCGCCCCCTAGGACCGCTGCGCCCGTGTGCAACGCACACCCTGCACAATAGGTAAAGACGGCCCTGAGCTCACTCCACGCTCACTTCACCTAAGTTTTCACGGTGCGATTTTTACAGAATCGCACCGCTGCTCTCTATATTTTTTAAAGTACGCACACACAAACACGGACTGTCTTCACCATATTACGATTTATAATGATTCCTTTTATGATTCTGCCAAAGTGGCCTTTTAGGCCCCCCTGGTCAGTGGCAAACTATGATTGACAAGAGTTCAGAGGGGCAATTGAACGTTCACAGTCCGATCTATCTCAATCTATCAAAAATACCTCCTATAATTTCCTTACATTTTTGATAAGTTTTTATTATCATTTTGTTTGTCGTGAGATGAAACTGCGGCTAGATTTTGAATGTTTTAAATTACGAGAATTGGCCTTCGGAGTTCCAGATTGAATATAAGTAGGTACCTACTAAAAGAATGGAAAAGTTGCTTCGAGAAAATTACGATAAGCGTCACTGCAATGACCCTGACTTTTCGCCTTTACATAGATTAGCTCAAGATTTTGCGTTAAAATATAATTTAATTACTTACATACTATTAAGTGAATTCACGCCTCTATCGCATGTGTGATTGCTGGAAGTACAGAACGCCACGTGCTACGATCCTTTCATAATACAGTGCGACAAGGATCTTTTGCCGCCTAAAATGACATTGACATGGGGGCGTCGTTGGTAAACATTTGTGAAATTGTCACAGAAAATGTATTCTTAGCAAAAAGACGGCGTTAGTTCCGATTTAGGCCACAAGAACCTTGTAGCGTTGTACAGACGCCAGCACAACAAGCTACTACAATCTGTCAGATTTCTTTAATAGATTTTCGACTTTATTACTAAAGCATAAGGTTCAAGGTTGATTGGGAAAATCTGACAGTTTCGGGTAGGTTGACCTGCTGGCGTCTGTACTTTTGCTTCGTCCACATGTACCACTAAGCACCTTACTTACCTACCTATAAGATCGGGTTCTAAGAAAAATATTTTTTAAGTCCCACAACCCACTGCAGCTGGTTCCTAAGTTCATAACTGTCATGAATTTTGCTAGGCACACACGTCCGCACTTGGACGAACTGCACCTGAGCACTTCCACTAACCGCACTGAAACAAAATGTTGTAACGTGCGGTTCGGTGGAACATCATCTGCCTAGCCTTTTCCCAACTCCCAACTATGTTGGCATCGGCTTCCAGTCTAACTGGATGCAGCTGAATACCAGTATTGTACATGGAGCGACTGCCTATCTGACCTCCACAACCCAGTTACTGGGTAATACGATACCCCTTGGTAAGACGTGGTTGTCAGACTTTCGTGCTTCTGACTACCCGTAACGACTGTCAAAGATCCACGAATGACAGCCGGGACCAACGGCATAACGTACTTTCCGAGGCACGGAGGGGTCTCGGTATGTAAAGATGGTCACCCATCCACAGACCAACCGCGACAAGCGTAGCTTAACTTGATCGATCGACCTGTGCGGCCGTTATTATTTAACCACGGACCCCTAGGCTCGCCTACACATATTACATTAAAGTAATTACTCACAACTTGTTGCTATTCATATTTGAGTAGGCGTTTACATTCCGAGTTCTCGAGCAGCTCGACCCATTTGCCGACCGACGTATTCCACATTGGGCACCCGCTTAAATGGCCCCTGAGTGAATGCACTTGATACACAGCGGCATTCACTCAGGTGCCATTTAAGCGGGTGCCCCATGCCCAATGTGGAATACGTCCATTTCCGCGCGCAAAGTGCCTAGTCAATTTGGACGAGTTGTAAAGGTGAGCTCCGTCGTTTCATTGTTAATGGTATGCAACAGGCGTTCGCAAAATATTACGATAGGTGGGTTGACGTCTAATGATGAAGGCTAGATTGTGGAGGTGAGATAGGCAGTCGCTCCATGTCAAATACTTGTATTCAGCTGCATCCTGTTAGACTGCAAGTTGATCTCAACATAGTTGGGAAAAGGCTAGGCAGATGATGTTGGTCGCGAGTTCGCGAGTGGACAGTGTGTGCGCTCCCATCTTGCAGATATAGGCCTGTCCATCTTTGGATTTATAGATTGGCACATAATAAATGTTCTTTATTCTTTATTTTTCAGGGCATAAGATGGCCGAGCAACAAGACCAGGCCCGTTGTTCGTCAAGTGAAAGCGATAACTTTGAGAAAATTGACTCTGAAGAGGCAAAGGAAAATGTAAGTATCTGTAATTGTAATAATTGAAATTGTTTATTGAAATAATTGATTTAGTACAGTCAACAAAAGAGATAAGTAAGCAGGATCGTCGAAGTTTAGTAAGAAACCGATGGATGTTTTCGAATACAATTTTATTTTACTAATAGAAAACAAACAGCTCATTTATCAAATTCAATTTCAGTCGACAACATCCATCGGTTTCTCACTAAAATTCAACTATATCCGACGATCCTGCATACTTATCTCTTTTGTTGACTGTACATAAATATTTACAAAATACTAGATGTAAGTAGGTACTTAAAAATAATTGGATTCAACCTGAACTAGTGATAAACCTGTATCCCAGGTATCTCACTCAAGTGCTTATGCATAAGTATTATCTAAAATTCCATAAACTTATCTACTATAAATATGGTTTTCTAATTGACAGAAATAACGCTACTTTTTTGGACCATCGTGAGACATTTTTGCAACCATGTTCTAATGATTTTTGCAATGTTAAATTTTTAATAAGGTCGTGTTTACTTTGTCATACTTGAAAATTTACCGTGTCAACGTGCATCTGCTACAAGTGTTGACAACCTAATATCTCTCCGTAGGATCCCAAACAATAAACTATGTACCTACCGAAAGTCACGTCTGTTTTCTTCCGCGAAGATGTAATATAGTCAATAATGTTCCCACTGCTGGGACACAGTTCTCCTCTCAGGCTCTCTGTGAGAAGGAGTGAGCCATAATCTACCACGCGGGCCCAGTAGAAGTTGATAGATGTCACATTTTTTGGTCCCATAGTAAAAGTTGTTCATAATGATGAGTACAATGACCTCTTAAGAGGTTGTTAATGTTTTACCAATAACCCCTGTACCTATACTATCTCGCCTTTATTCCAGGAAGGGTTAGGCAGGGTGCACCTATAGTACACACCCGCATTTCGCCGACATTATAGAACAAATCAATCTTACTCATGTCCTCTTTTCTCCAATTCCAGGGCACAGCAGCAAACTTCATAATTGGCGAGGAAGTCGAACAAGAGCCTGTCGACGATGGACCAGCCCATGAGGGAAGGGATTCCTTCCCCGGCGCCCCAGTACCTCGACCGAACAGGCCGCGGCCTCTCACAGTGGCGCAGCAGCTCGCTCTAGCGGAGAAACGGAGTACTCTCAGGTAAGGTTTTAACTTTGTAGTCGATAGATGGCGTTGTTTTAGATTAAAAGACGGTTCGATTGCCTTATCGACTTTTGTTTTGATTAAGATTTTATTGAATTGTTTTCATATCAGATTTTATTTCGCTTTTATATTTGACCTGGGACTACCGTTAACTTGACCAGCATAGCTATTCACAACCACTCGATACGATTCCGTACCGTATCGAACATCAATCAATGTTATCCTAGGAGTCCTCTAAACGCTGTTCACAAGTCCTAAACCCGAAAATTTTATAGACGACTGCTATTCTTCCGACAGCTGTATGCTGTCGGGGGCAAGGAAAATCAGGTTAGGTGTCATTTTCGATACGATAGCTTGACTTATGGTTGTCAATAGCTAAGCTGCAATCATATTGTCCACAAAGCATTTATTTCTAAAAAAATTGCGCATTGTGCTCTAAGTTGAAATTAAACTAAACCCTTTGACTGTGTTGATAACCTGTATCTTTTATTTACGTAACTAATTCGTACTGGAATATTCGGCTTGCACCTTCATTGATGTTTGTTGGCAAGCGTTTTTTTCTGCAGATTTTTCTTCGCAAATAGAATGTAATCCTATCTGGAATAGATCCCTGTTCATCAGGGATCTATTCTAGGGCCAATATTGTTTACTTTATTTTAAAAGAAGCAGATGTTATATTAATAGAAGACATGAGATGGTTGGGCCTAGTCTCGCTTTTATCATTTAAGCCGACAAAATACTTAATTTATTAGTAAGTAATATTAATTAAATATTCATCCATATTGGAAGAACTGTGATGCGATGCTAATTTGTTGTAGGCTAACGATACACCTATTTTCTAGATGTGGATCTAAAAGACTTAGGACATCATGCATAGCCTATAGGGTAGAACTGCGCGAGGGATATAAAGAAAGTGATAGCGTGTGTTGTTTTTGTCATTTTTATTAGATCAATATTTATTTGCTAAAGTTTACTGTTTGTATGAAGGCTAATAGTCGGCAAAAAGTTGATGAACATTTTATTTTTGCGTAAGGACAGTCAACCGCAAGAATAGCCCTTACTGCTACGACAAAGGAAGCTGTCAATGTCAAATTGTTACCACTGATAAACACGGTTGACTGTGCCAGACTACCGGTAGGACAGGACAGACAGGTATTTCTTTCTTCAACAAGTTATGATGTAATGAGGAAGTCTTCTTTCTTATATACTTACTTACCTATCATCAGCTCTAACGTTGCCGACTAACGTAGAGATAGTATACAAAGTAGCCTTTAGATATTTTCAGTAAACCTCTACCACGTTGACCACGTAGTAAAGTTGTATTTTACGAGCAACTGAACCACGCTCCCTGACTCTACCAATACAAACCCGCCTCTCAACTTCAAATTTTTAAATCAGCCGGTTACATCTCACCGTGAAAACTTTGGTGAAGTGAGCTGTCAATCCCTAGATTCCATAAATTCCCTAGCGTTAGGTAAGAAAGAAAGAAAATATGTTTATTTGCGGTAAACATAAAGCAGAGAAAGTTCACAAACATAAAAAATGGACAAGCTGGGAGAAAATATGCGTCACATCCACGCAAAACGGCCATCGCTCAGCATTATGCTAAGGACCCTAACCGAGACAGAGCCCCAGCACTGGTTTAGGAAGGATGACAGCATAGTCACAGAATAAGTGCTATTCTGTACAAATCTCACCGTGGAAACTTGTGCTTGCGTGGAGTGAGTGAGCTATCAGTGTCATCCCACTGATTCTAGGGATTGACTAAGCAATCAATAACAATTACAATCATAATCGATATTTTAATAATATTTTTTATGTTACGATGTGATTCTTACAGAACAACATCAAATACGAAATAGAAAACGAATCGCCCACGAAAACATACTTTCACGGGCAACTAAATATAATATAGTGAAATGAACAAACATTATAGAACCAGTTATCAAAATGCAATAAACGTCAGATTACGTAATCGGTCAGGGCCGGCCATTTTTATTTGTGACGTTGATCATTTTCGCGGCAAAGCCTCCAGTACCTGTCAGCCGTCGCGCGAGACACTACGTCTAATTCCATTCCAATACATAACATCGTGTTCGTTTTTTCGTAGTGATTTCCGACACTGTGTTTACTTTGTATTTTTGTGTGACTGTCGACAGTGAAGTGAACCGCGGGAGATTTTTTTTTAAATTTTGACGTTTCGTGTCATATGGATTTTTCTCTGGATTAATTATTGGTTTGTTTATGGATGCTTATTTGTTTATTATCTGGAAAATAAGGAGAAGTTTAGAGCACCTCTACTGGTTGTTGTAGAAATTTTATTGTAGTGATTCGAAGTATATTTTACATAATTTTGGATTTAATCTGTAGTAGGAAAATTGACCAAATATTCAATACTACTTTTATATCGATTTCTATAAAATATAATTATTATACTTCCATGTTCTGAATAATGTTTGAATTGTAAGTTTGTACCTACTGTTTATAAATAACTTAATTTTAGTTTATAACCCAGTGAAACCGTCGCCTATCTTAATTATTTTTCCTCATAGGAGTGAATAATTGTATTCTTTTTGAGTGAAATAAATTATCTTAAACCATAAAATGAAATACCTAAGTACTGTTTATTAGTAAGCGCTTCACTTGAGAACGGCTGGAGCGATTTGGCAATATTTTGTTTTAAAATGTTCGAAAAGTCCGAATTAGGTTTATAGGGAAGAAAATTTTGAAAATTAGCCCGGATTATTGTAAAATTCAGGAAAATCTGAACGTTCTTTTTTTCTATGGATTATAATTAAAAGGATAGAACAACGTTACGTCTGTCGGGTCAGCTTGTTATATTAATAACAAGCTGACCCGAACGTTTATAAATAAACCCCTAAGTGTTTATTAAAACACTTAGGGGTTTATTTATAAACGTTGCTTATAGTTATGAGACGTTTAAACGTCAAAAATGTATGGTTAAACAGTTGCTAATCATTTTACCTACTTTTTACTTTCTTAGATAAAGGGATAGGTATAAAAACAATATAGTGTGTACTCCCCAAAGTAGACATTTTTCGTAGGTTATCGAGTGCTGAATATACGAGTAGATACCTATTGTACTAATAGTTTGCGCGCCGATGCCCCTTGCTCTGTATAGATAATATTATTTCAATCAATCAATCGACTCAGGCCTATTGCAGTCCACTGCTGGACATAGGCCTCTCCCAGGCTGCACCGATGGATGTTCTCAAATAAAATTTAAACAAAGAGATTTAAGATAGGTACATTTAATGTCTTTGAATTTAAACAAACAGCTCATTTATCAAATAAAATTTCAGTCGACAACATCCATCGGTTTCTTACTAAACTTCAGCAATATCCGACGATCCTGCATACTTATCTCTTTTGTTGACTGTACCTATGAAAACATTAAATGTCGGGTGCCAAAAATTTTCGAGCTCGCTTCGGCCGCTCTCTTAGTCCTAAGACATTTTGCGTTACTTCGACAAAGCAACTCCTATTTCCGTACGAATACGAATGTTCAAAAACCTGAACCTGAAACCTGACCGAGTATTCAGGAGGGTTATATAGGTGTAGTACCTAAACTATTTCGATTTTCGAGCTCTTGTCGCTCGTTGTCGCATCCTTGCTTGCTGCAGTGCGATTCTGTAACCATCTCACCGTGAAAAATTAGGTGAAGTGAGCGTGGAGTGGGCTGTCAATAGTGTCAATTCCTAGCAAAAACAAATTCACATCACCTAAATTTTCACGGTGAGATTTTTACAGAATCGACCGGCTGTTCTTGAATAGCATAATGAGAAGATAAATATGTACTTCCCTGAAAAAAAAAGTCCTGCTGCTTGTGAGGTCCATGGTATAGGTATACTTAGAGTATAATTATTACGTACGTTATATTTTCTTTTTGTATTCATTTTTTGCAAAATATTACTAGAAATAAAAGTATCCAAATAAATGAGAAGACTTCACATTTTGTTTTACCGCCCCGGGCCCCGGGCCCCTGACAGGCTTAGTTAGGCCACCATCAGTCCGTCACTGCTAAAGATAAATTTAATTTCTATATTAGGTACTCGATCGATTGTCATTATTTTCAGATAGGTACCTTATAGTTCCTTGTAATTACCTAATCTAGGAAATATCTGTAATTACTGATTACTAGCTCATTAAAAACGATCAATCAATTTTAATGAGATCGATCAATCAATTATGCAACCACACAATTTGTCGAATTGGGGGATTACATATAAAAATAAAAAACTGGCCAAGTGCGAGTCGGACTCGCACACGAAGGGTTCCGTACCACAAGGCAAAAACGCAGAAAAAAACACGTTCGTTGTATGGGAGCCCCCCTTAAATATTTATTTTATTTTGTTTTTAGTATTTGTTGTTATAGCGGCAACAGAAATACATCATCTGTGAAAATTTCAACTGTCTAGCTATCACGGTACATGAGATACAGCCTGGTGACAGACAGACGGACGGACGGACGGACAGCGAAGTCTTAGTAATAGGGTTCCGTTTTTACCCTTTGGGTACGGAACCCTAAAAAACAACAAGTAAGAGTACCATCGACAAGCAGAGAATAAGAAGAATTTATTAATTCCTACATGAGGCATATTATATAGGTTTTATTCTTATGGTCTTTTGTCATTGCAAAACAAGGTTTATCTTTAGACCCAGCCATTTTTTAATTTCCAACTATAATTCGACTCGGAACTAAGAACTATTTTTTTTTTTGTATTTAAATATATCTGCTGACATTTTTTACCGTCTGGAAAAAAATAGGGTATAGAAGGTGAACGGAGTAGAAGCTTAAGGCACAGAAATTTCTTTTTTTTTTCGTAATATAAATAAAAAAAAATTTTTTTTTTTATGAAATGCACGCAGACGAAGTTGCGGGTAGAAGCTAGTCAGTAATAATAAGTATTATAAGCAATAACACTTGGTTAGAGATTGTATCGTTAATCTATTTATGAAGTTATTCATATTACCTATTGTTTTTTTGAAATTAGGTATGTTTAGTAGGTACCATAGGTAGGTACCTATATGATTAGATAGTGACTATTCATCCAAGGCCTTATTGTCAATGACACAATGAACAAAAACCGCGCGAAATGAACGCAGAATTGGTGTGATTAGCGAAGGAAATGACGTGGTTTGGAAATAAGGAATACACATTGTCAAGGCTGCTTCTAAGTTTATTTTTTCACAGCAAAAAAACAAATAAAAAAAAAAAACTGGCGACAGAAGTGAAAACAAAACACAAACAGAATACTATTTGCCATCACTCATTGACTTATCGGATATACATTAAAACAGAGTACATCCCGAGGACAGCCGAACACATCCGAAGCGGGTATTTTTTTAATCGTCTTATAAACAAAACACGCGCGGTGTCGCTTACGGTAACAGTGGCGCGAGTTCAATGGTATTTTCCCATCCAAAAAATGCCCAATGCACATAAAGGCATATTGACTTTAAAAAAGTGTGTGTAACTGTGTACAAAGGGCTAATTCAATACATACGTCCCATCACTACAAACGGTATGCAAGTGCCGTTCGGGGACTGGAAAAATCGATCAGGTTAAGCTACGCTTGCTGCGGTTGGTCTGTGGATGGGTGACCATCTTTACATACCGAGACCCCTCCGTGCCTCGGAAAGCACGTTAAGCCGTTGGTCCCGGCTGTCATTCGTGGTTCTTTGACAGTCGTTACGGGTAGTCAGAAGCCCGAAAGTCTGACAACCGGTCTTACCAAGGGGTATCGTATTACCTAGTAACTGAGTTGCGGAGGTCAGATAGGCAGTCGCTCTATGTAAAATACTAGTATTCAGCTGCATTCGGTTAGACTGGAAGCCGACCCCAACATAGTTGGAAAAAGGCTAGGCAGATGATGTTCCACCGAACCGCACGTTACAAAATTTTGTTTCAGTGCGATTAGTGGAAGTGCTCAGGTGCGGTTCGTCCAAGTGCGGTTCAAATCAGTGCTCTGAGTGGAATACATCAAATAACACAGTTTATATACCTACCATGATTTTGAAGCACTAGTTCCGTTTTCAAACGAAGTAAGTAATTTTGCTTCTCTATGCGTCAAACCAATATCAGGGAAGGAAAAATTAAAGTAAACAGATCATGGAATACCGTCGTTACAGTTTCCTTATGTACTTCCTGTGATTGTCACCTACATAACATAGATAAAAAGGAACTAGGAACATTATGGCCCACGTGCGCGTTCATGGGTAAAGGCTCCTTCAAACAGGCGCGACACGCGATAAAATCGCGCGCGACTTGCGGTGCCTTTGTGTCGCGCGCTATTATATCGCGTGTCGCGCCTGTTTGCCTTTATGCTACCTGTATACATCTCAGGGTTTATTAAGAAATAATTTACCTTGCGCCGAGGTAAGTAATATATTGTATCAAGTTCCCAAAACTTGAATATTCAAGTCAGTAATTATTTTAGATAAATTACAAACGTCATGTGTTTATTTATGCAAGCTAGCCGGTACGGTACACCCTAATTTGCTTTCACACAACTTTGGTAATTTTTTTCCCAAATTGGGGCACAGACAATTTACAATTCTATTTTATATTTCGTTGATTGAACTGCAATGTTCCCAACTCAAAAACACGAATGCCTAACGAGGCAATTAAGTAAGTAAGTTAATTAAGTTAGTTTTTTTTTAACCGACGACAAACGGAGGAGGTTCTCAAGTCGACGCGTATAAATTTTTTTTTTAGTTGCGCAACACTACATGATAATAATGTTAAAATGTTAATTAGCTACATAGCTCAGAGTATAAAAACTGTACATTTATTCATTTGGGCTGATTTTTCCATCGCCAAGTAACATTTATTCGAGGAATAAAATTGACGTTTGACAGTTTTTGTATGGAAGAACTGTCAAAAATTTAAAATTTTTCTTCCGATAAAATTATCTGGCGTTGGAAAATTCAGCCCTAACCCGACTAAAGAGGGATAGTCATTTGTTTACAGGGGTATTACCCGGTAACTGGGTTGTGGAGGTCAGATAGGCAGTCGCTCCATGTAAAATACTAGTACCTATTCAGCTGTATCCGATTAGACTGGACCGACAGCAACTTACAGCAACTTGGGAAAAGGCTACGCAGATGATGATGAGAGCGAGGGCCCTCTCTATGGGCCATCTTCCCCTCGGTAGCCACTTAGCCACTAAGCCACGAGCCTCCTCAAATACAGATGCGTACGTACGTCATCGTATTACCTAAGGAAGCAAACAGTATCTATAGTACGACCTTCACAGCTGTTAAACTTTACACTTTACATAATTTGTTACTCGGTTTAGGTAAATAAACGTATTTAAGTACCTATCTAAGTATCTATAAGTACGTACCTAGTGAGAGGGTCATGAATGAAGAAAAAAATACTGGCCAAGTGCGAGTCGGACTCGCACACGACGGCCCTTAAATATTTATTTTATCCTGTTCTTATTTGTTGATAGCGGCGACAGAAATACATCATCTGTGAAAATTTCAAGTGTCTAGCTATCACGGTTCATGAGATACAGCCTGGTGACAGACAGACAGACCGACGGACAGTGGAGTCTTAGTAATTCCCGATATTGCTTATCCATTGCTCGATATGTTCGAAAATTTGTCCGCTCGACAACTTAAAAAAAGCAATGAATGTTGTCGAACCGTCAAAATAAAAGGCATTGCTTTGTTAGTGCGTTACGCAATTACCCCGCAGTTTCGAAAAAGTCTTAAAAAGGTTCGAGTATCAACATAAATGGTGTCAACTGTCTAAAACCTTCGATACCTATGAAAAAAAAATGTGCAGAATGATCCAAAAACGGTGACGATTTGATATTTTGAATTCGAATTAGTGTTTTTTTTTTATTTTTCGAAAGGTTTGTTTTTGTTATTTCTTTAAATAAATCGCTTAACGTTAACTAAATTGTACTTAAAGAATGGAAACGAAACAAAAAATATTTTTTTTTTTAGGGTTATGGTTTATGATAGATGTTTTTTCCGGTTTTTTTTTTATTTAGATTATTTTGAAATGATCACTGTGCTCATCCATAAGTAAGAATAAGCAACCGACCTAATGAATGAATGTAATTATAATAAAATTAAAACGTCTATGCATAAATAAATTGCTAATTGTTCTCCGAAAAGAATGAATTAAACAACAAAACTTCAGTTAGTCATCTGCCTAGCCTTTTCCCAACTATGTTAAGGTCGGCTTCCAGTCTAATCGGATGCAGCTGAATACCAGTATTTTACATGGAGCGACTGCTTATCTGACCTCCACAACCAGTTACTAGGTTAAGTAATGATACCTCTTGATAAGACTGGTTGTCAGACTTTTGGGCTTCTGACGACCCGCAACGACTGTCAAAGATCCAGTGTTCTTTCCGAGGAACGAAGAGGTCTTGGTATGTAAAGATGGTCATCCATCCACGGACCAACCGCGACAAGCGGTCTAGTACATATTTGAATACTTAATTGCTTTATATACCTACATATTTCTGTAGTTGTCGACTCGCCCACAAATAAATTAACTTCGGGCGAGTCGCCTATAGAAAAACTAATATTATGATTCGCCCGTTTCGAGCGAGTACATTTTTGTGAATCGACTAATATAAGCCAAGGTAATTGTAAGGAGTTGAACGCTGACAATTAGTGGAATATTTCTTTAAACTTATATAAGCTTCCGCCCGCGGCTTCGCCCGCGAGGTATGTCGATAAAAACTATCCGATGTCCTTCCCCGGGATGCAATCTATCTCTCTGCCAAATTTTATCAAAATCCGTTTAGTAGTTTAGGCGTGAAAAGCTAACATACAGACAGACAGAGTTACTTCCGAATTTATAATATTAGTATGGACTAGCAGCGCCCCGTGGTTAAACCCGCATAGGTGTCGATCCCGTAGGAATATCGGGATAAAAAATATTCTATGTGTTAATCCTGGTTATAAGCTATCTGTGTGCCAAATTTCATCCAAATCCGTTCAGCCGGTTGTGCGTGAAGAAGTAACAAACACACTCACAAACTTTCGTGTTTAAAATATTAGTGTGATGTTTTTTTTCTAGTTATACCCAAAAGTACAGAAAGATCTTTATCATAAACTGCGCATTACTACATAATTCGAAAACTAAATAGTACTTGGTCAAGAGATATAGTGAGAAATATACTTCTAAAATATTTTAACGACATTTTAAAACGATTTTGATTGCTCAGATCATCTTTATTGTATTCTGGCAAGTGGGCAAAATGATTAGAGGGCTATTTACTATAAAATACTGCCTTATTTTGTTCTTGTTGACAGTTGTTGAGTTGTTCTGTCTGTCTCAGTGGCGTAACTATACCGTTCGGGGCCCGTGGCAATTTCATGGGATGGCCCTCCCTAAATGTAAAGAAGCTCAACCAACGTTATAGTTTTTTTTTACTAGCACTTTTCCGCAACTTCTTCCGCGTAGATTTCATATTTTCCCCTACAACATTTAACACCTGACTGCTTCGTTGGGTTAGTGGTCGCAAGCGCTACTGCTGAGCATGAGGCCTTGTTCAAAACATTAGACAAACTATGAGAAAAAGGTACAAAATACAATACAAATAATAACATACTTTCAATTTGAATGATTTTGCTAATCCATTGCTTCATTCATGTTCATGTTGATTGAACTGTCAAAATGAAAGCCATTCCTACTGTTAGTGTGTTACGCAATTACCCCGCTGCCGCTGCTTAGTTAGAGAAACTTGAAATGTGCAATTTTATTGTCAAAACAAGACACCCTTTATAGACTGAGATGGTGGGCGGAACCCATAGATGGCACTCCCAGTACCTAACTGGGTTGTGGAGGTCAGATAGGCAGTAGCTCCATGTAAAATACTGGTATTCAGCTGCATCCGGTTAGACTGGAAGCCGACCCCAACATATTTGGGAAAAGGTAAGGCAGATGATGATCTGTTAGCAGGCCAGCACCGACAGGTTAAAGACATCTTCAATAACCTTCGCCTTTTATTTCCCGATGCGATCTATTGCATATTATACCTTATGCTTGAGACATAAGAGTCATAAACCGTGTCAACAGAATTACTTAGATAAGAAAATTGCGAAAGTTATTACTACTGATGTTAATTTTTTTACAAATCTGAAAAACTGGTGTGCCCGGCACACTGACCTATACCATTTTTTTTTAGGTTTCGGTCATAATGTTCGTTGGGTCAATGACACCGCGCTGTTGCCGCAATATTTAAATCGTGTTCTTTTTTTTGTTTACAATTTTATGCTATTTAAAGCCGATTTTTCCAAAGCCAGTTAATTTTATTCGAGGAATAAAATTGACGTTTGACAGTTATTGTATGAATAACTGTCAAAATTTCAAAATTATTCCTCGAATAAAGTTATCAGATGATTGAAAAATCATCCCTTAATACGTTAGTTTGTACACTAGTTCTGTTCAAGGGGCTGAGAGCATAACTACCAAAAGACTTTATAAGATTTGTAACACACACCTACACACTAAAAAACGTACCTGTCATAACTACAAACTGTATGCGAATGCCGTTCGGGGACTGCGGTGCTATTCTGTAAAAATCTCACCGTAAAAACTTAGGTGAAGTGATCGTGGAGTGAGCTGTCAATAGTGTCAATTCCTAGCAAAAACAAACTCGCTTCACCTAAGTTTTCACGGTGAGATTTTTACAGAATCGACCGGCTGAAATCAATAACGAAAAATTGTTCCACCGAATCACCGAACCGCACGTTACAAAAGCTTGTTTCAGTGCGCTTAGTGTAAGTGATCAGCGGGCCAATTGTGTAACACATTATCAATCGGAATCGATTTCATTTTGACAGTTCAACATCATTCATTGCGTTAATTACGTATTGAGCAGACAAATTTTTCAAACCTACGAAGCAATGGATTAGCAATTTGCTTCAAAATGATTCAGATTCCGATTGATAGTGTGTTACGCAATTAGGGTGCAGGTGCAGTTCGTCCAAGTGCGGTTCAAATCAGTGCTCTGAGTGGAATACCTCGAAAAAATCACTTATTTAATTTCAACGTTAGGATTTATTTGACAGTTCCTAAATACTATGCAATAGTATAGTTAGTGTTTTCATTTATTTTTAACCGACTTCCTTGTATTGTCATCTCCACATTGTCTAATAGAAAGAGCCAGAGGGAGAGGTAGTTTTCATGGTTTTCGAGGGTGCTGCAGTGCGATTCTGTAACCATCTCACCGTGAAAACTTAGGTGAAGTGAGCGTGGAGTGAGCTGTCAACAGTGTCAATTGCTAGCAAAAACAAACTCACTTCACCTAAGTTTTCACGGTGAGATTTTTACAGAATCGACCGGCTGAAGCCAATAGTGTCAAAATTAAAATCCAAAATGGCGGCTGTGTTTTTTTTTAAATTTCGTAGCTACTATCTTTGATTTTCATTTTGAACTTCGTTCCTGCCCGAGGGCCCCCGACACCAAACGTTTTTTTTTAACTGAACCGTGCAATATTTAGTATCAAAATAAGTCACTCTCTTTATAGACTCAATTAGACTGAGGTTGTGGGCGGAACTATAAATGGCGCCCATCTATTACTTAAACGATTTCTATTTTTTTATGATATTTGTAAATGATATGCAAGTTCTTTGCGCCATTGATCCTTTTTAGATTTACGTACCTACCGTATTTTTTAGTTTAGTGAGCTTGTGGCTAAGAAATAACTGCCGCACGGTTCGATCGACCAGAAGGCCAATTCTCGTAATTTAAAACGTTCAAAATCTAGTCGCAGTCTCATCTCGGCGACAAATAAATGTCAAAATGTTGGGAAATTTTTGACAGATTGAGACTTCATAAAATTACGAGAATTACCCCTCTTGCCGGGGTTCGTCCGTGGATGGGTGACCATCTTTACAACACCAAGACTCCTCCGTGATTCTTGGATCTTTGACAGTCGATACGAGTGGTCAGAAGCCCGAAACTGTGACAACCAGTCTTACCAAGGGGTTTCGTATTACCCAGTAACTGGGTTGTGGAGGTCAGATAGGCAATCGCTCAAAGTAAAATACTGGTATTCAGCTGCATCCGGTTAGACTGGAAGCCGACCCCAACATAGTTGGGAAAAGGCAGGCAGATGAGTGTGTTACGCAATTAAGGTGCTGCCGAGTCTGGATTTTTGCATGGTTGATGGTTGGCGCATCCCTCATCATAAGTAACTATCATTAATCTTTTTAGAATCAGCCGGTATCTGACAGGCTCAAGCACGATCTACACGCTTTAAAACGGTGGTTTCAAACCTAAGTTTAAAACAGTGTAGACAGTGGTTTAAAAACCAATTTCGTATGACCTTTAAACGTCCTTGGTAGAAAGGCCTGCGTTGCAAACCAGTGGCAGAAGAAAATGTTGGTTTTAAACCGTGTAGCAGGCATCTCGCAACAACAACAACTTCAAGGTCACCTTGGTTTGTAGACTGGTTTCAAACCGTGTAGATCGTGTTTCACTGCAAGCCAACGGCAAGACCTAAATGCAAAAAACGCAAGTTTTAGAAACAATAAAAGTACCTATATGATTTTAATTTTTTAACATTAAACAAAATCAGAAAAACATATGATATTCTTCAGAATATATGTTAGTGTGTTGAAAACATAATACAACTAATTTGATAAGATAGAAAAAAATCATCAACATACCTCTAAAAACTTTATTTTTACAATAAAAACCATACTAATACATACAATCATTCTGATTTTTTGTCAGATTATTCTACAAGCAACATACTGAAACACTAGTGTTTTAATTTTTTAGTCCAAACAATAGATTTTTTGTAAATAGATAATTGCTTCATATTTTGCAATAAATTACCAGCGTTGTGTCATCGCGCTTCTCTTCTTTTCTAAGCAGTCCGCGCTTTAGGTCATGTCCTATCCAGGGGCGTAGCTATTATACGGGACCCCCGGGCTACAGAGGGCCCCCAACGTGTGTACAAGCAAAAATTAGTAAAATATTATCCACAATGTCACGATCCCGGGAAAGTTTTTCAAAATTAAAACTGATAAAAAATTACCTAAGGACTTCGATGGGGCAGCAACGGCTATCAGACTTGTCACTATTTTCTATAGAGGCAGAAATTTTAGAAAAACTGAAATCGTCTCCATCTTCAGATAGGTATAGCTATTTAATCAATCAAATTGCCGAAAAAAAGGCAAGAAAGGTGTAGACCGTATATTTAATTTGAATTGTTTGTCTAGCTCAATTTCTAGGAGGAAGCGATAACTTACAATTAATACATATTTAATTTAATGCAAGCAATTTTGTTTCTTTTGTGAGAAATCTTTACCCTTCATTGCCCCCCAACTTATTTTGATAGAGGGCACGCTACGCCACTGTACCTATCATTAATCTTTTAGAATCAGCCAGTATCTGACAGGCTCACTGCAAGCCAAGGCACTAAGATAATGTTCGAGCATTGATCAACACGTTTACTCGCTGCGTATTCTTAGAATAATATAATATAAACAAATCTACGTAATTACAATATTATTTCTCATTATCTTCTATAAATCAAAGTTATTAAATTAATGTCGCTTTTTGTGTTACCGCGGTGTTTTGTGCGTAATTTAGAGAATGTATTCCGGAAGATTTATGTGTAAAATACATTGATATGAATCTTACCATAAAACAAATAAATCCCGAGAAAAAAAATCTTTATAGCCTGGAAGAGATTGCAGAAAGTGATAAGGCCGGCCGCCCTTTGTATGTTTTGTAGTGATAAATGTATTATTTTTTTTTGTTATGTATTTTCTGGTGTACAAATATAATCTTCGCTAGTAATCGTAATTTTTTCAAATACAGCATCCACTAAACAACCAACTTATCTAAAAAACAAGTGAATGTGCTAAAACAAGTGCCAACAAAATAAAACAATAAAAAGTGCTAAAAACAATGTTCTGAACATGTTCTGAACAAATGGTGACTTTATGAACATATTTGGGTCAGTTTTTGAATTCGTGAGCAAATTCTTTACCATGAACATGAAGAGAAGGACTTCTAAGCGGTTTGTGCTGGGTGAAAGCTCAGAACCGCAGTCGTTCGACGATGACGGTACCACTGAGGTTCTTCCAAACCTGACGCAGCAGTTCCAAATGACGCTGAGTATGGACCCTGATGAGAGAAGGCATGACGCAGAGCAGAAGCAGCAGGATGGACGGCTTTTGAGGACACCGAATAGTGGGACTTTGCAGTAAGTTTTTTGACTTGGAACATGTAGGAATGTAACATAGCATGTCCCGTCCAGTTTCGCCGAAGGTTTAGGCCACATAAAGTACACCCAGCTGGGTAATTACGTAACAAACTATCTGTACCTACCTATATTTATTTTATTTCTTTTTTTTTTTATTGTTGTTTTCTATAAGTATCGTAATCGTATGCTGCACCGGTGACGTCATTAAGTACGTCAAAGCCGGCTGTCGCTGAAAGCCAGCGCTGGGGCTCCGTCTCAAGGGTCTTAGCATTATGCTGAGCGATGGCCGTTTTGCGTGGATGTGACGCATGGTTTCCCCCCATCTTATTTTTTTGTGTTCTTTTTATGCGTATTCTTTCTTTTGTTTCTTGGAATGGCTTTCATGTTGACAGTTCAACAACATTCATTGCATTATTTACGTTTTTGAGCAGACCTTTTTTTTTTTGTTCATGACAACTTCAGAAAGACATTTTTTTTTTACTGACTACTGAAATTGGTTTGAACGAGATCTAGTAAGTAGCTCGCCGGTGAAAATTAAAAAACATGATGGTACGGAACCCTCGGTACGCGAGTCTGACTCGCTCTTGCCCGGTTTTTTTTAATAAATTATCATTTCCCAATACTTACATAGAATTTGGGAAATGTCAATCCCAATATCTGGCTATTTGTGTACTTATGTGAGTTTAAATGTTTGTAAACGCACCCACAATACAGGAGAAATCTGTCGAGTGAAAACTCAGCCCTAACTATGTTCAGCTTTCCGATTATTCGATTTTTCGGTTGAACTAAACCTTAAAGTAAAAACATTATAATAATATACTTGTCCCCCCGGTCACATTAAAAACGTCAGAAACTGGTTCTAATAATATTCTATACTTAGATTAGAGAACCAGTTTCGAACTATACTAATAATAAAGCTGATTATCTGAATATGAAATTTATCTGTGTACTTATATATAAAACATTGATCAGGCAGGGGTCATAGTTATACCATAGTTCCTGGAAACCGGTCTACTTTAGCCACCCAAACCAATAGTCCAACTATTTATTTTTCCATAGTCCTACACAAACCGGGGGTTATCCTTGGGTGCACTTGCATAGTGCATACAGGGATAATCGTCGGTTGGTGCCGCATTTCATTAAAATTTCGTAAGGGGCCTCTGCGAGTTGGCTTTGGCCCCTCGTACGCCTTCCAAAGGACCGGGACCGCATGGTCCCGAGTTATGTAAAATATCAAGTACCTTAGAAAGAAGGAAAAATTATTTATGTATTGCGACTCGTACAGGAAGATCACAAACTAAACTAAACACATCATAATAATTTCCGCCAAAAGACGTCCACTGCTGGACATAGGAGTCCCCCAAGCACCTCCACTTCGACCGGTTTTGTGCTTCTCGCATCCAACGGGTTCCTGCGGCCTTCACAAGGTCGTCGGTTCAACATCAAGCTACCCAAAACTGTCAAATTTTCCCAATCAACTTTGAACCTTATTCTTTAACGATAAAGTTGAAAATCTATTACTTAAAGTCAAAGTCCTGGCTGGAAGCCCAGGAAAGCCCGGTTCAGCAGTCGACAACCCCTCAGGTTGAACTGCGAGATGCCAATTAGAAAAAAAAACGGGACTCCAATACTAGGTAGTTAAAATGATAAATAAATGATAAATGATTTTATTTCTGTAAGTAGGTTTTGTACAAACACTTTTACACGTCAATCATATTTTTTTTTAAACTAGATGAGGTTCGCCTTTTTCTAACTGACTATTCTGAGAAGAAAGGCCGAAACAAACTCAGAAGTCACAGTCTCTTTTAAAGTCCACACAAAATCTTAGTCAGATCGTGTGAAGACCATGTAGATTGGTGTCTGAAATGGTCTTTTGAGGAAAGAACCACACAGATTGAGCGAACCTGTTTATAGATAACTTTGTTTGACGAGGTCATCAGGCGAGCTAATGAGTAATCCGTTGACAATTAAGCGAGATGTAGGTATGTAGGTTCTGCTTTACGTTCTTGCTAGTAAAACGATGTGTTTTTTCACTAAAGATAAAGGTTTTACCACAACTTTAGTAAAAAAACCGGCCAAGTGCAAGTCGGACTTACACACGAGAGGTTCCGTACCACCGTACAACATTTAACACTACATATTTTTAACCAACTTCTAAAAAAAGGAGGAGGTTCTCAATTCGGATGTTTGTATTTTTTTTTTAATGTTTGTTCGCGCATAACTTTGTCGCTTGCAAACCGATTTGAAAAAAAAAAAAAATTGTTGGAAAGGGTATACTTCCCAAATGGTCCCATAAAAATATTTTTGAAATCGGACAAGCGGTTTATGAAAAATCAACAAAAATATTTTCGAAGTCGGTTCTTGTTTTTTTGTAAAAAAGTTCTTATCATTTCATGTTGTAGTGACCATAGTCATTCGTAGATCTTTGGCAATCGTTACGGGTCATCAGAAGCCCGAAAGTTTTACAACCTGACTCACAGGGCTATCATCATCTGCCTAGCCTTTTCCCAACTATGTTGGGGTCGGCTTCCAGTCTAACCGGATGCAGCTGAATACCAGTATTATACATGGAGCAACTGCCTATCTGACCTCCACAACCCAGTTACGGGGTAATACGATACCCCTTGGTAAGACTGGTTGTCAGACTTTCGGGTTTCTGACTACCCGTAACGACTGTCAATGATCCACGAATGACAGCCGAGACCAACGGCTTAACGTGCTTTCCGAGGCACGGCGGGGTCACGGTATGTAAAGATGGTCACCCATCCACAGACCAACCGTGGCAAGCGTATCGACCTGTGCGGCTGTTATTATTTTGCCACGGGCCCCCCTGACTCACAGGGCTATAAGGCAACAATTTTCACGCGGATGAAGCCGCGGCCAGAAGTTAGAAAACGTTAACAACAAAATTCAAGGAAATGCCACAAAATACTATAGGTTAGTTTGTCTTTTAATTGTCTTAATTATTTTATAGCGTAAATAATTATAAATCGTTGTTTTTTCCTATCCGTGTTGATATAACGTCTATGCAATTATTTTGTGGCTCTAGCAATTTGACAATTATAATATACTAGTGACCCAACCCGACTTCGCACGGGTCTATACTTAATCCTAATAATAAAGCTGTAAAGTTTGTTTGTTTTTAGGGTTCCGTATCCAAAGGGTAAAAACGGGACCCTATTACTAAGACTCCACTGTCCGTCTGTCCGTGTCACTAGTCTGTATCTCATGAACCGTGATAGCTAGACAGTTGAAATTTTCACAGATGATGTATTTCTGTTGCCGCTATAACAACATATTATAGTAACAAGTCAACAGAATAAAATAAATATTTAAGGGGGCTCCCATACAACAGACGTGTTTTTTTTCGGCGTTTTTGCCTTGTGGTAATACTAGTAGGTACAGACGACGCCAGCACATCAAGCTACTACAATCTGTCAAATCAAGGTTCAAAGTTGATTGGGAAAATTTGACAGTTTCGGGTAGCTTGATGTACTGGCGACTGTACAAAGGAGTCTTTGAAATTAATAAAGTAATTTTTTTAAACAAGGTAAATAGTAGTGATGGGCCGACTGTAGATTTTGCTAATCCCTGACTAGCTATAGTGACTAAACTATTGGATACTAGCTTCCGCCCGCGAGGTATGTCGATAAAAACTATCCTATGTCCTTCCCCGGGATGCAATCTATCTCTCTGCCAAATTTTATCGAAGTCCGTTCAGTGGTTTAGGCGTGAAAAGGTAACATACAGACAGACAGAGTTACTTTAGAATTTATATATAATACTAGCTTCTGCCCGCGACTTCGTCCGCGTAAAATTTATTGTTCCCTCGATCCACCCCATCGCATCGCATTGCGTACCCGTGTAATTAATTCGTTTCCGCGTTTTTTGAATGAATGAATGAATGATATCTTTATTTGCTAGAATATAGGTTAGGTAGATGTTAAATACAGTTCAAAACCAAAACAAACAAAACCAACAAAACCTGAAATCGCGAAAAAAAAATCAGCTGTTCCCTACATTTATGTTCGTCTAACTCGTCAAAATGTAGAGAACAGCTGTTTTTTTTTTTCACGATTTCAGGTTTGGTCCCATAGTAAAAGTTGTTCATAATGATGAGTAAAATCACGTGTTTAAGTATCGGTCACTAATTACCAGTCACCCTATATAGTATAGTATTATTATGGATATTTGGTTGAATTTTCATTATTTATGCAGTCTAGGGACGTCATTGGATATAAGATTTAATTAATTATTGTCGTATTATCATTTCTTGTAACGCATGTAGCGTTATCGATATAATTATAACGCAGTAAAAGGTTGATAGTTCAAGATTGCACTAGAATTATGTTTACAAAGACCGTTGTACATACGTACAGTTCGCGTCAAATAACTTTGCCGCTCTGAAGTAGGCAACAAGTCACTGCGCAGTAGTTAATCCTATGAATACAACAGCAGCGCGCATGGCGCGGATTGGCGCGGCTAGGGAAGAGCCTAGCTTCAGAGCGGCAAAGTTATTTGACGCGAACTGTATTTGGATCAATGAAATAGCATAGATCGTGACAGAATTGACAGTGGACAATTCGGCAGTGGCCTAACTATAGGGTGGCATTGGGACAAAATGCCACGGGCCCCCGCCAAAGGGGGCCCCCGGCCCGAGAGGGCCATGAGCACAGGAAGATCCTAACATCCTTAGAAGCAGTGTGGGAAAATATGAAATGTACAGTCAACAGCAAAAGTAGATGATCAAAATCAGAAATTCAATACTAATGAACGGAGTTCGCGTCAGAACTGTGTGGAGTCGAAGTGATTCAAAAGTATGTGATTGTAAAGTATACCAAACATTTGCTACTAGTACAGCTGCCCTAAATTCGTGATCAGTTTTGACTCCTATTGAATTTCTGATTTTGATCATCTACTTTTGCTGTTGACTGTACGCGGAAGAAGTCGCGGGAGAAGTGCTAATAAAAAAAAATATAACGTTGGTTGAACTTCTTTACATTGAGGGAGGGCCCCATCCATTGAATTTGCCACGGGCCCCGCGCGAACGGTTTAGTTACGCCACTGCAATTGGAGCAGTGGTGATCCAGTGGTAACGGCCGCGACTTACGAGTTGTAGGTGGTGGGTTCGAACCCAGACAGGCGATTTATTTTGTGTAGGTACTTAATTATTTCATCAGCACTGCTCTCTAAAACATTTTAAAACTTGTAAAACATTTTAAAAGAGTAACGGTGGAGTTTCTTGCCCATTCTTCTCCATACGAAAACTACCTTTTGGAATGGGCGACTAGAATCATTTCTATTTAGTTTTTTTTTTGACGTTCAAAAGTGCCTTTAATGTGCCTATTTAAAATAAATGATTTGACTTTGACTTTGACTCTAAACCTCTCAAGTCCTAGAACCAAAAAATCGAAGAAATGTGGTACAGTCAGCAACAAAAGTCGATTAACACTTCATTTTTAGGGTTCCGTACACAAAGGGTAAAAACGGGACCCTATTACTAAGACTTCGCTGTCTGTCCGTCCGTCTGTCTGACACCAGGCTGTATCTCATGAACCGCGACAGCTAGACAGTTGAAATTTTCACAGATGATGTATTTCTGTCGCCGCTATAACAACAATTACTAAAAACAAAATAAAATACATATTTAAGGGGGGGCTCCCATACAACAACCGTGTTTTTTTTTTTTTCGGCGTTTTTGCCTTGTGGTACGGAACCTTTCGTGTGCGAGTCCGACTCGCACTTTTCCAGTTTTTTTTAATCTCAGATAATGAACAAAATATTGCTTCAAAATTGCATTCTTTATGCTGCAATTTTGAAAAAATATTTTGCTTCCCGCACTGGGCCCGCGTGGTGGATTACGGCCCACTTCCTCTCACAGAGAGGAAGCCGGTGCCTTTGAACGTTAATATCTTGGAAACGTGACGCTTTACGGAGCTGCTGCGCTGCGTGTCGCGGGTTCGATTCCCGCACGGAACAAATATTTGTTTGACCTACAAGTAGTTGTTCCGGGTCTGGCTGTTTGATGTGAGTTTAAATGTTTGTAAACGCACCCGACCGACGACCTTGTGAAGGCCGCAGGAACCCGTTGGATGCGAGAAGCAAAGAACCGGTCGAAGTGGAAGTGCTTGGGGGAGGCCTATGTCCAGCAGTGGACGTCTTTTGGCTGAAATGATGATGATGATGAAACGCACCCACAATACAGCAGAAAATTCCTAGTGTGGGGAACCGTTTTTAAAAAAAAAAAAAAAAATGTGCTAGAGTTAGACGATGTTCAGACATCGAAGTTAGCCTTGAATTATAAAGTAGGCAGCGTATTATTTGCTTTATGATTAGCAAGTGCGATTAAAGGCACATTACATCCGCGTCAGCGTCAGTCATATTTTTGAGAAAAAAATATATTTATGCACAAATATTTAGGTTTATATCCGTGTATAATATAAACACACACACTTCGTTCGCGTGCACGTCTCGGGAAGAAATGGATTTCATGGGATTAGATTTTTTTTTTGCGCGAGACGCTAGTAAACAGTAACACTAAAAAAAAATTATAATCATCCAAACTGAGAACCTCCTCCTTTTTTGAAGTCGGTTAAAAATAAAAGTACATACTTAAAGTTCGTTTTTAGGGATCCGTACCCAAAGGGTAAAAACGGGACCCTATTACTAAGACTTCGCTGTCTGTCCGTCCGTCCGTCGGTCTGTCACCAGGCTGTATCTCAAGAACCGCGATAGCTAGACAGTTGAAATTTTCACAAATTATGTATTTCTGTTGCCGCTATAACAACAAATACTAAAAACAAAATAAAATAAATATTTAAGGGGGGCTCCCATACAACAAACGTGTTTTTATTCGGTGTTTTTGCCTTGTGGTACGGAACCCTTCGTGTGCGAGTCCGACTCGCACTTGGCCAGTTTTTTTTAAATCCCAGAGACTATTTTGACAGGTGTAATGTCAAACTTCTATAACAAAAAAACGCAAACACAAAAGACTTAAATGTCAGATTAGTATCTGGGATAAAAAACCGAACTTTAGTCTCATGTTTTTAAAGCCGGGTATCCACTATGTTCGCGAACCTCTTGCGCTCCGCGCTCCTGCAACTGCTCCACGTAGTGGATACGTTCGCGCTTCTGGGCAATTACAGGAGTGCGGAGCTGCAAGAGGTTCGCGAACATAGTGGATACCCGGCGAGTTTTTGTAACGCGTTACAGTAGTCAGTACAGCGAGCCGAGCGGCATCCTAATTGTGTAGGTAAGGCTCAAATCACACCGAGATGGAAGCGAAGCGGAGCGCAGTTTCAGTGTCATATGAATTTTAACTTTATTTTCATTACTATAATACTTATTATCGCATGAGAAACTTGAGTCATCGGAGTGCACGCGGCGGCCGCGCGACCTTTCAAGTTTCTCAAGCGATACTATGTAATAAAGTAATGAAGATAAAGTTTAAAATTTTATGACACTGAAACTGCTCTGCGCTTAACTTCCATCTCGGTGTGATTTGAGCCTAACACACTATCAATCTCTCCATCTGAATCATTTTAAAGTACCTATATTGCTAATCCATTGCTTCATAAGTTCGAAAAAAATGTCTGCTCAACGACGTAAATAACGCAATGAATGTTATTGAACTGTCAATATGAAAGCCATTGCTACTGCTGACTTAAAGCTGCGGGGTAATTGCTTATCACACCAATTACGCAATTACCCCGCAGCTTATACCTACTATAGTCGATTTGTTGGTATTGACGTGCAGCCATGGCGCGGGCGTGACTGTTAAAGCGAATAATGATTAGTTGAATTTGTTGATAAAGTGTGATTACAATGTCGGTTTAGCATCTTTCCTTCCTCAAACAATAAAGTGAAGTGACATTGATGGCGTTAACGTTGACGTATTTTAAAGTACAGATCAGTAGTGCTATTCTGTAAAAATCTCACCGTAATAACTCGGGTGAAGTGAGCTTAAAGTGAGATGTTATTAGTGTCATCCCTAGCATTAGATAGAATGACAGCTCACTTCACCTAACTTCTCACGGTGAGATTCTAACAGAATCGACTGGCTGCACATCAATTTACTATAATCTGTCAAATTTCTTTAATAGATTTTCAACTTTATCGCTACATCATATAAGGTTCAAGTTGACTGGGAAAATTTGATAGTGTCGGGTAGCTTGATGGTCCTTTAACTAGAAGGCCGTTAAGCCCAAAAAGTTGTTTCGGAGAAAATGGCAAAAAACGCGGGAATTGTTATTTCTTAAAAACTATGATACTTAGGTTATTGATTGTTGGACACATCAATAGATATTTCTTACTGTTTATCCTAAATAACACTTTCTGTCCAATAACTATTATTAATTACTTTTAAAATTCATTTGTCTTATTTTGTTAAGCATCTAACCTAGTTATTGCATCTTATTACTGCACTAAAAGGCCGTTAACCATACCTTAGCGGCTTTTTAGTGAAGTAATTTATTTAAAATGTTAAGCTTCGTAATTTTTGTTATATTTTGTTTATAAATACTTAACTAAAAAGTTGTTAAGTGACATAACTGCTTTATAGTCATGACATTCGCTTCGATTTCAATTTCAAAAACTTTCCTAATGATCGGTTACGGGGCTTTAAATGCTTTTTAGCTAATTGTTGCCAATGTTTTAGGGAACTTTTGTAAACTCTTAACTACTTTACTTAACTAAAAGGTGGCTAAAAATATTTCGCTTGTGGTTAACTTCTTTCTAGTTTAGCATTCATATGGAAATATGTGAGTAATTAATCAAATAATTGTTCTTTTAAAAATCAAAAGTTTAATAATTCAACGTTTATAAGGTAAAATAAGTACTTAGAAGATAGGCAATAATCAACTAATAACTAATTATGATCTACCAGATCATGAGTTCATTATTTGGCATGGTCAATATACTTAATCCATCCATTGAATTAATAGAAAACTTCTAACCCAATTATTTTAATAAACTAAGGCATAATTATAAATGATGACATTACCTATATCAGCCATGTGGTAACTTCAGTCTTAATTTTTTTACAAATATGTAAAAGTATTGAACTATGTAGTAAAATTGCACACTGAATAAATAATTTAATAAAACATAAACAGCACTTTCAAATGTACAAATTAAATGTATCAAATCTTAATCCTACTAATATTATAAACTAGCTTTTGCTTAGCTTCGCCCGCGTTGAGGTTGGAAATTATCCTACGGGAAAGTACTACCGGGGTCAAAAGCATCATACATCCTAACCATGATCATGATCTACATGTGTGCCAAATTTCATCTAAATCTGTACAGCTCGTCCCGCGCTAGACATAAACGCTCAAGATAATATACTCAATTTCGCATTATAGTATTTCTTAGATACATAATATAATAAGTATGGATTTGAAAGTCTGTAAGTTTGATGTTTGTTCGCCTCAACGGCTGATCGGATTTGATTGAAATTTGGCACACTGGTAGACCATGACCTGGAAATAAGACATAGAATAGGTACTTTTTATCCCGGTAGTTCATTTCCGTGGAAACGCTTCAAAAGCTTCTACTTTTAAGTATTTAGGAACATAACATTATCTAAATTAAACACAGTCATCAATCAACTCAGCCTATCGTAGTCCACTGCTGGACCAAAGACCTCCCCCGGCTATGCCACAACACCCTGCCCTTCACCTTCCGCAACCAGTCTATCCCAACCTTCAGTCCTTTCAGTTCTGCCTTTCAGTCCTTAGGCCGTCAGTCCATCTAGTTGGGGGTGGCCCACACGACATTTGCCGATACGCGGTCTCCACTCCAGGACTCGTCTGCTCCACCGGCCATTGGCTTCGACAAACATGGCCAGCCCACTGCCACTTCAGTTTGCTTTCTCTGCCAGCTATAAGTATCTGTAACTCCGGGTCTTTTCCGGATACTTTCATTCCTGATTTTATACTTCAAAGAGACTCTGAGCGTAGCTAGCTCCATAGCGCGCTGAGCGGCCTTGAATTTGTGAACCAGCCCGACCGTCAGTGTCCTCGTTTCGGCACCGTATGTCATGACGGGCAGGACGCACTGGTTGAAGACCTTAGTCTTCAAACACTACGGGATAGGCGACGAGAAGACTTGACGAAGTTTTCCAAATGCTGCCCAACCCAACTGGAGCCTTCTGTCGGTTTCTTTCTGAAAGTTGTGTCTACTGAGCTGGATGACTTGTTATAGACATAATCCTTTCAGAACTTCGAGAAGTGGCCCTTCTATGTGGATTGGATTCGTTAAGATGTGCGAATTGTATATGAATTTTGTTTTGTCTATGCTCAAGCCAACCCGCCGAGAGGTTCCATTTCGGCTGGAGAGACTCAGCTAATATGACGATGTCATCGACAAATCGAACAAGACGAACAGACGCTGAAACAGTTAGACTGGATGTTGCACAGCCGAAATGGAGGCTCCATTTAGGCTGTGCAGCATTTGGTCTAACTGTTACAGCGTCTCTGCCACTATGACGATGTCATCGGCAAATCGAAGATGTGAAATGTACACGTTGATACCTTGTCCAGTCCAGTCCAGTCCAGTCCAGTCCAGTCCAGCGCGGCAGAGTCTTGAAGACGTCCTCTAACGCATGGGTGAACAATTTTGTGGATATTACATCTCCCTGTGTCAATCCTCTGAGCAGTTGGAAGGGGTGGTTTTCTGATCCTGGATCTGAACAGTCATCGTGACAGCGTCGTACAAACATATCAATGCACGCACACGCGCGGAGGTCTCTCTCTCTCTCGTCTCTCTTCGATATAGCGCCAGTTAATTCGACATCGTTACAGAAAGCCCAGAACTGCCCATATTTTAATGAAGTTGAAGGCTTTCTCGTAGTCCGCAAATGCACAGTGACTGGTTGTACTCCGCGGTATTCTGTACAATTTGCTGGAACTCGACAAGTCTCTTGGCGAGACGGTTTGGGACAACCCTCGAGAGCAGCTTGTATTTGTGGTTCAGAAGTAAGATGGGTATATAGTTCTTCAGCGAGGATTTGTCACCTTTTAGATGACGGAATTAAAGAGACTCGCTAGACCTTTGAATTTATTGTATTTATTTTTTTGGATCGTTTTCTTGTAGTTTTGGGTTTTTTTGTTTCAATATCTTCATCTGTATCGTCACTTCTTCGATCTTAGTTAGATCTCGTAGTTCTTATCTTTGACAGAGCCAGTGTCAGTGGTAGACGGCCATCCGGGAGGAAAGATTAAGTCCGACGGGACGGCAGGTGACTTCAGCGGGGTACCCGCACCTCGCTCACCCCCGGAGTGAACGCAGCGCGAGAGTCGGATAACTGCCTTTTAGCTAAATAATGAGGCTTAGGTGCTTTGTAGCTAAGCAAAATTATGTTTTTTTTTACCGTTTTTATCAAATAGACAAGGATTATTTTCAAAAAAAGTATTTTATGATTTAAATGCTTAACTAAAATAGCGTTAAGGGCGGGTAACTGCAAATAAGTTAAGTTTTTCACTTAAACTGTTCTTTAAATGCTTAACTATAGATTAGTTATAGTTCTTTAGCGTCTTTATAGTCAAGAAAAATCAGATAACGTGCTTGTAGCTAAGTAGAAGGCTAGAAAATAATCATCACATCGGGCAGTTAAGGTATTTTAACGTACATTAAGCGAAGAAGTGTGGGTTAGACGCTTTCAAGTGATGGAATCATCAAAAATTATGTTACTTAACGGCCTAAAAGATTTTCATATCTTTGGAACTATTTATATTCTAAAAATGTTTCTTAGACAGAAAGATAGAGAATTTTGAACTCTGTCACATTCTATTAAAAAGTGAAAATTGACCATTTGAGGGTTAACGGCTTTTTAGTTAAAGGACGGCAGTGCTGGCGTCTGTACCTACTGACAGACAATTTATTACTTTTACCTACTTTTTAGGGTTCTGTACCCAATGGATGCCAACACCACCCCTTAGCCCTGTACAGTGTGACGCAACTGTCTAATAAAAAAAGAAACTATCGCAACTGTCTAATAAAAAAAAGAAATTATGAAACGTGCACTAATCATAGATAAAATACTAAAAATTTAGTGCACGTTTCATACAAGCGACGTGTTTCAACTTTTTCTATGGGAGTTCCGTCCGTCTCTTATATATGTTTAGGTACATGTTTACTTACTCTATGGCCCTGTATTAGTAAGGTCGGACCATGGACGTAATATATTCTATATATTACGTCCATGGGTCGGACTTCTAATTAGCTGCAATTAAATGACACTTCTTAATGTCATTTCGTCAAAAAATGTTGCCATACTATCTCTACTAGCAGCGTTGCCAGACCGTACCAAAAAGTACGGTTTTCCGTACTATTCATCACACAACCGTACCTCAGTGTAGACCGTACCTTTTTCGTACCTTTTCTATACTAGTGATTTATTTAAAACAATACTTTTTGTTCCTTTAAATATAGAGAAAAATATCGCTTCATATCTAAAATTTTTTTTTATTCATTGCTTCATTAACGAATTTAATTACTTTACTTCATTCTATAATTGATTTACAAATGAATTTGTTCGATATTGGCAATCGGTAATAATGTTCTACTTTACCATTATCCCTTTGATTATTCGATTCCCTATCGCTTTTTTTCCAACCTATGGTCGCAGACAGCTAACTCGAAGAAGAAAAAAACTGATCTAGTTCTTGCAGAAGTATCCCGAGCCAACCGTACCTTGAAGTTAAAAACCGTACCTTTTCAGAAAGCCAACCGTCCATTTTTGGGAAATCCTACTGGCAACACTGTCTACTAGTGGTGTGATTAAAACGCAAGGAAACTTAGATATTCGAAACTGACCAATTTTGATTTAACCGTAATCAATCAAATATTCTTTGTAATCGGATGAAAATCTAACACGCGGGTCCCGTGCTGGTTGGTAGATGTCACATGTCTTCGAATTTTCGGTTCTAGGCCATGCCGGTTTCCTCACGATGTTTTCCTTCACCGTTTTGAGAGCAGTGGTGATGAAATGTACGGTGGTAGTCCGAATCGGGAATAATAATAAAAAGTGGTCAAATGCCGCTTTTATTCTTCTTTTAAATAAGACTTTAAGTACAGACGCCAGCAGGTTAGACTGGAATCCAACTCCAACATAGTTGGAAAAGGTTGTTATTGATGTTGTGTGTGGAAATACCAATTAACAATCTTTTTTTTTTTTTTTTCTTTATTTTATTGACATTGAAATAGGAAAAAACTATGTGCGGATACAATACCAGTGTTTATAATCTCAGATAATTTACATTTCATCGCCACTCAATCAGTTATCTACTTTAGTGGAATGTATTCTAAGTTAACTTTTGAGTGACCATTTGTAAGAAAAAGGTCCTAATATGTTTTTGGCTGCCATGGAATTTGACCTTTGTGACATTCAGTTTGTTGTTCCGCAACTTGAAAATGATTCAAATATACGTGTTTATTTATAGATTTTTTACTGTTCAGGTCTGACAAAAATGATGAGCCTTGGTAGGTAATTATGATATAAGTAGATGTTTATGATTTAGTATGCATGTACAGTCACGAGCAAAAGTATGTATACACTTAACTTTATTCAAAGTTGATTTTCTCCTTTATTTTTGAATGAGATATTATTTTAGTAGGAACATAGTATTTTCGAACCCAGAGGTATATGTAAAGTGTCGTATTTCAACGTTGCATTCGTTATTTCGTGAAAAAATCACAATTTAAAGTTGCCAAGTGTAGACATATTGGTGCTCGTGACTGTACTTAAACACTTTGTGATGACTATTTTTTTTTTCTGTCTCCTAAGGCACAGGTTTCCCCTAGTTTAGGAGGCAGGGTTTCCACCATTCCAGACACCTTTTTACAACCAATTGTTTTTGTTACCTACATGTGCTACTTATTGTAACGACGGTATTTAGTATCAATAAAGTTATTATTATTATTTAAAGGGTTAAATTAAATTAGCCAGCATCACTACAGCAGACGTGATGAGTATCGATATTATCTAAACACGATAAAATAAAAATATGAAATATTTGATGTTTTTTGGGGGGTAACGACCGCTGTGAGTCTTGATACTTGAAGTATGAGTTAAGAAAATCTGTTTTCTTTTGTTTTATTGTGTTTAGTTTTATTTTTTTATTTTTTGTTTGTTTTTTTTATTTTTTTTATACTTCTATGAGGTATTCACAAACAAAACGGTTTTTTAAAGTGATGTTTCCCACAAAAAAGCATCAAATTAATTTATTTTTTATTTTATATGTTTAGATTTCGATATCGATACACATCTTGTCTGCGGAATTTTGCTAGCTCATTTAATTTGACCTTAAATTAAGTTGTTTTTATCTCAGCTGCTTGCCCCTTGCTTTGATTACATTTTCTTAAACATGAGTGTATTCTTCTATAAATACATATTATAATCGCTGGAAAAGTACAGCTTGTCAGTATTATCCGCTTTAGTTCGGCTTATGACGTAGTTTTAAAGTGTAGAAGTGTTTTTTACAACTGATTTACCTAAATAAAATAACATATATTAAGCGTTTTTCTACTCCATTTTTTTAGGTAATTAAATAAAGGTAAATAAAAACCACTTGACGTGGTTAACCGACTAAATGTAATACCAGTCTATTGAGTTATTAAGGTACGTCACAACGTCGTCGTCGGTCGTCGTAATTAACTCTTGTCTGTCTGTCTGTATTTTGCCTTTTCACGCCTAAACTACTGAACGGATTTCGATAAACTTTGGCAGAGAGATAGATTGCATCCCGGGGAAGGACATCGGATAGTTTTTATCGACATACCACGCGGGCGAAGCCGCGGGCGGAAGCTAGTTTACTATAAATATCGTAGTATAGTACCTAAACAATTCTACTACAGAGTACAAGGTGGCAGGAACATCGAGGCACAGCGTGTTACCATGGATTCAGCGGGGTAAATGCGTAACACACTATCAGAGTAGCCATGGGTTTCATTTTGACAGTTCAACAACATTCGTTGCGTTATTTACGTTGTTGAGACACATTTATCGAACACTAGCTTTTGCCCGCGACTTCGTCCGCGTGAAGTTTCACCCTCCCCCCATTCACCCTCTTAGGGGTTGAATTTCGAAAAATCCTGCCTTATTCCTTGTCTACATTATAAAGGGAACCTCTGAGCAAAATTTCAGCGCTCTAGGTCCAAGGGTTTGGGCTGGGCGTTGATGAGTCAGTCAATCAGTCAGTCAGGACTTTTCTTTTTATTAATATAGATTAAAATTTATGAAGCAACGGTTTAGCAATATCCTTCAAAATGATTCAGATTGAGAATGATAGTGTGCTACGCATTTAGGGTGCTGAACCCCGCTGCAATTTACGCGCGCTTGACAATTTGTCACATTATTTTGTGATAATTTTCGTTCGAGAAACTAGCTGTTTCAAATTGCAGATTGTGATTTATAAGCATTTGTGTAACTTGCGTGTGGTTGAGAGGTAGGTACTTACTTAACAGTACAAATATTAACTTGTAACATGGTCTCTACTATTGGTATGACAAGGTCGTGTCACAATACTCGCAGTAATTATACGTGACTAGCTTCTGCCCGCGACTTCTTAAGTTTCTTGTTCCCCCATCCCACCCCGTCGCATCGCCTGCCTGCGCTATTAGGTACTTCGTTTTCACTTAGCGTTCTTTCTGACTTTTCTCTTTTTACTCGGCTCCTAAGAGCGGTTACTGCACTACATCTGATACGAAACCGAATTAAAGATCCGACTTCAGTCCGAATTGGAAATGTTCTAAATTCGGACGGATAGAGTTCGGATCTATTGCGCAACCCTCATACAAATAGGACTATGTCACATCGAGCCGGCATTTCTCGTATTCGGATCGAATGTAGTGCGAAACCGCTCTAAGGGTCCAAGTGTCCTTTATCATTTTCGCACATTTATTATGAACCAACTGGCGGGTTGCACCGCACTTTTTTAACCTTTTGACCGCCACACGTCAAAAAATCAAAAACGTGCCCTCAGCGTCAAAGTCTGTCATGTAGTGGAACCGTGGCGTGCTGGGCACGTGGGCACATTTTCGTTTGTCATCTATACACGACTGTGGCGGTCAAAAGGTTGAAAATGCGTTGCGCTGCGGCCTGTTGCGGCTGTAATATGCACTTGGCTTTATGAAACACAATTTGTAGACAGTCAAATGAATTTTGTGCATCTACCAACGTGCACTGAGCCCGTAGTGGATTACAGGTCACTCCCTCGGAGAGAGGAGACCTGTATCCCAGCAGTGGGAACGTTATAGGCTGATTAGGCTAAAGTATTCTTGTCAATAATAGGTACATATTTTTGAAGCTGTCTGTAATACTACAGGTATTTGGGGCCCGCAAAAATCGATAATTAAATAAAATCGATAAATATATTTGATTTAATTTTGATTTAATAACTAGTTGATTTGATTCATAATCCATTTTTTATATATTATTAACTTAAATAGGTACTCTGCAATACTGACTTAATGTATGTTAATTAATATCAGCATTTACAAATCATAGTATTTTCTTGAAGGTCGCCATAGTTTTAAAACGAATTAAGGGGGAAGCTCTAAGGTGGCCCGCGAAATTCAAATTTTCTTACGTTTTTTGCAATTTGCTGGTCAGTATTAAGTTGTACGTTGATTAAAATATGATTCGCGGTCGTAACAAATATGTATTTACAGAATTATAATCATTAAAGTCATCCACACAACTCTCTAAGACCATGTAATCCCCAAATGTAAAGATTTCATGAAATAGTCATTCTTGGGGATTACATGGTCTTAGAGAGTTGTGTTGATGACTTTAATGATTATAATTCTGTAAATATATATTTGTTACGGCCGCGAATCATATTTTAATCAACGTACAACTTAATACTGACAAGCAAATTGCAAAAAACCTAAAAAAATTGAATTTCGCGGGCTACCCTGGCGCTTTCGCCTTAAAGGAGGGCAAACGTTGCACGAGAGGCTTAGTTGCCCAGCAACTTTCTTGTCTCCGTCGCTGTCTCCTCGCCGAGATTTGGACGATGCGCACACGCTAGAGCGGCAACTGGGTAGCTGGCAACTTTTTTGTCGCCGTGCATTGTAACCAATAGACGGGCGACAGTTGCGCCCAAACCCACGGACAAAAAAGTCCGTGCACACGTGTCCTACACGCGCGCACGAAAAAACCCCATAGACTTGATGTGAGAGACAAATTAGTTGCGGAGACAAAAGTTGCTCGTAGGCGTAAACTACCCTTGACAGTGACACATTGCGTAACACACTATCAATCTCAATCTGAATCATTTGAAGGATTTCTAATGTATTGCTTCATATGTTCGGAAAACGTGTCTGCTCAGCAACGTAAATAACGCAATGAATGTTGTTGAACTGTCAAAATGAAAGCCATTCATACCCGCTCAATTGTTGAAGAATCAAAACTTGATTTATAACAATAGAAATTCAATTGTGTCTCATTAGCCGCAGTGGAGCTACTACTGATAGAGTAACACAATTACCCTGCTGATTCTAGAAATTGACACTATTGACAGCTCACTTGTAGCTTACTTCGTCGGTTTTTTTAATAAATAGGTATGAAGTATCCTCTTACTTCGTGAACCAGTTCCATTCGTTACACCCGCTGAAGACCTCCCACCTCAGCCCACCTGGACATGAGTTACCTTGGGTAACCAGGAAGTCTTTAAACAGACTCCGGACCCAGGTTGGCCGAAGCAAGGAAAACCTGTTGACGTGGAGATTCATAGACGAATCCGCCTTGGAGTGTAAATGTGGTGCTGTTCCACAAACGATGGGGCACTTAATATCGTGTCCTGTCAGCTGCACGTTGCAGGAACTGGTGGACGCTGGTGATGGCGCCAAACAAGTATCTAGCCGAATTCTAGGCCGAGTTCATTTAGATTGCTATCGACACGCTAAGAAGAAGTGCCAAAAAAACGTTCTAAAACATACTTGCTTTTTCATATAACGTGTGCACTATAACATTATGTATGATTTATTTTTAACATGCTTGTTTACTATCAAGCTTCGCTTCTGTTGTCTAGCGGCCACTCTGTGAATCATGACAAATATCGAGTTGTTTGAAAACAATACCTGCGTTAAACACGTGGACCGATGATACAAATTAGTGTTGATAACATTTACGAGGGGCGTTCAATGTACAGTCAACAAAAGAGATAAGTATGCAGGATCGTCGGATATAGTTGAAGTTTAGTAAGAAACCGATGGATGTTCTCGAATAAAATTTATTTTTATTAATAGAAAACAAACAGGTCATAATTATATCAAATTAAATTTCAGTCGACAACATCCATCGGTTTCTTACTAAACTTCAACTACCTATATCCGACGATCCTGCATTCTTATCTCTTTTGTTGACTGTACCTATTCTCGGTATCGGCATGAAAAAAGACAGACCGATGTAATTCAATTAAAATTTTTTTTTTTGCTCGTTAGCCATTCCAGTTGTCGTAGACTAAGGATAACTATCAAACTAATGATCACAAATAGATGAAATTTTACCATTATACCCATAGAAAATGTAATTAATTAATTAATTAGTCAAATTACCCACATAATTAGTAAATCACCATTCATTGAACAGGTTGTCGAATCGAAAATGACACATTTTCAAATATTAAATGGCCTTGCCCCCGACAGAAAATTGCTGTCGGAAGAATGGTGGTCGCTTAACCCGTAGTATCTTATTAGAACGTAGATCCACGTGAGACACAATGGCTTTTTAATTGTTTCTGTAATTACGGCGTTCAACCGGTTACTTGATTTAGGGCTGATTTTTCAATAATCTGATAACTTTATACGAAGAATAATTTTGACAGTTATTTCATACAAAAACTGTCAAACGTCCATTTTATTCCTCGAATAAAAGTTATCTGGCGAAGGGAAAATCCGCTCCTAAACGGACAAATTATCGGGTTTTGAATCTGTGAATAGCCTAGGACTCTTTTGTTATCATTGATTGTTGTTTGATTCGGCAGGGAATCGTATCGAAGGGTTGTGAATAGGTACCTATGCAGAAGTGCAGATACATGGACAGTTATACAATTTTGACATCTACCTACTCAATCTAAATTTAAATTATTCTCACGTAGTTTTGGCTGGTGACATTGAATTACTTACAAACTCGTCAGTAAAAGTAAACTGTCAAGAACGTAAACCAAAAATACAGGTTCAACTTATTGTTTAATATGTGGTTTGTATAATAACTTGAAAGTTGAAGTAGAGGAACATGTTTTTGTGCCATCATGGTTCAAAATAATGTTCCCATTCTGCTGCCCTTAGCACAATTTATTTGGAGTCGGCGCAACATGTCTTTTTCTTCCACACTTCTCTATCAAACCAAATCAAAAGACATTAAGGGCCGATTTTTCAATCGACAGATAATTTTTATTGACGTCTGACAGATTTTGTATGGAAGAACTGTCAAAAATTCAAAATTATCACTCGGATAAAATTATCTGCAGTTGGAAAAATCAGCCCTTTATCAAATTAGGCTGAGAATCAGCACTTTTCGGACGTCAACATTACTTATGATGATAAGACAGTCCCGCAAGACGCCTTCACTCGCCTCTTCTCTTCGCCCTTTACTGTTAGTTGTTATCTCGGTAGCACTCCCTTTCAAGCCAGAAACGATGAGTCTAGAACTCTAAAACATCGTTTCATCGTTTCCCCCACTCTTTTAACCCTCCACATTCAAAACTTTCCTCATGACATTTTCCATAGTTCCAAATAGTATTATGATTGGAACAATTTGCTACCACGGTTTTATATTTTCGCGCTTAAAACCTTTAACTATTTTAATGACATATAAATTTTTAACTACGAATATCTTTTTGAGCAAAATCAAAATGAGGGAACCGCGTAATATTGTAAATATCAATAAAACAAGAATATTTTTATCTGAAGGATAGAATTTTGTAAAAAAAAACCTTGTATTTCAAATTCTATTTTACAAATTAATTGTCACGTTACTTTGGACTTTGATCGTAACGTAAGTAATGTCCGCTCATGAATTAACAGCGTAATACAAATTTCCCACTTATTCAACGATAACTCCAAGTGTCTAATTATAAATCAACATATTCATGAATATTTTAATTAGTAAGATAATCACATAATTATGCTTGATAAACGCGCAACAAATACAATAATAACATAATGTACGCAAGTAATTTTTATCTTATCGAATCGAGTTGACCCTTTCCCAACCCTAACTTTGTGATAAACAAGTTTTCTTATGCAACCTCCTTGCAATTTCCATATTATGGCAACTTTGACCAATTATTTAGCTGTCTCTTTCGCACGCGCGTAAATGAATGAACGAGAGCGAGAAAGCTTGATCGTATGATCCGTCTTGTCATACGAGTTCGTTTCGAATCCTTTACGTCAAAATAAGAAAACAAAACTGTATCGCTTCTCGTTTGAAGAAATTTTTAGTTATAATCGTTTTAATGAATTAATTGATACAGTGGTTTGTTCTATTGTGTAAAATAGTGCGTTCAGTGAGTTTTCATTGAAAAAAATGTACCAAGGGATGAATGGATTATACTCTGATGCACCGTACAGGTTAGAAAAAAAATAGTTCTAAGCTACTTTGATTTCTTCGTAATTTATAGTTAGTACGGCGCGTAAAAACAATTAGATTATTGTTTTAATTAGTTTTGAAGCCGATTTTGGTGTTGGCGAGTCCAAAATGTAGGAATTACACGACGAAATGCGAAAAGTATGCCACGGGCCGTGATTTCTCTTTACTTCTGTAGTTTCTCTACATAATTATCTTATTTCAATTACTGTTTATTACTAAATTAATAGTAATATAAATCGTCATTCCACATAAACCCGTCATGAGATACTGTTATTTTTTTCTGATAAGTCCATTAAGACTTAATGTAAAAAATAATTCAGATTATTTATCTAAGAAATATCTAATTAATTATTTGTGGTGCATAAAACGCAATAAATTAATGGTTGTATATTCTTTAAGTTACAACTTGTAATTTAAGGGTATACTTGTGTAAAATACTAGTATTCAGCTGCATCCGGTTAGACTGGAACCTGACCCCAACAAGTTGGGAAAAGGCTAGGCTGATGAGGATGACGATATTGTGATCCATACTTATATCATAAATGCGAAAGTTTGTCTGTCTATCTGTATGTTACCTCTTCCCGCCTAAACGGCATGAAATTTTGTATATAGATAGTTTGAGTCCCGGGAAAGCATATAGGATAGTTCCTTTCCGATATTCCCACAGGATCGAAACTTACGCGGGTGAAACCGCAGGGCACTGCTAATATTAAATAAATTTAAAATAAATAGTAAAATTATTATCTTTAAAAGTTTTGAGTAAGAAAGTGTATGGATAGAAGAGAAAGACCAAAAAAACAATGGCTGTATTCTGTGAAAGAGGATAGCCAGAAGATAGCCAGAAGTTCTCCCTCTCACAGAGAGGAGGCCTGTGTCCCAGCAGTGGGAACACTATAGACTGATTATGCTGCTCCAGAAATTCTCGATAGCAGCCTTGAGTTTGGATTTGTGCCTGGTTGATGCCAATAGGCATGCCTCCTATTACTTGGGACTTAAATGTAACTGGCAGTATGTGGGCGCACTATAGGTACAGACATCAAGCTACCCGAAACCGTCACATTTTCCCAACCTCATGCTGAACCTTATGCTGTAGCTATAAAGTTGAAAATCTATTAAAGAAATTTGACAGATTGTAGTAGCTTGATGTGCTGGCGTCTGTACCTCTAACATACAATAGGCTAGTTCACTTCAAATATTGCATCGAAATATTCCTCCGCATCGCTGTCGACTGGTAATGTACCCAAGAGACTGGCGGCATTGCCATGTCAAGCCTCTCCTTCTGGCCAAGGTTAAAGCCAGCCCTTGGGTCACGGGTAAAACAACAACAACAATTGACTGCCCCGTTGTTCTCGTGGTTGCAAGCGCGACTGCTGAGCATGGGGTCCTAGGTTCGATTCCCGGGTCAGACAAAGTGTTATTGGGGTTTCCATTAGGAATTTCTTAGTAACAGTCCGGAGTTTGGAAGTTGGCGGTGTAATACCCCCGTGCCTCGGAAAGCACGTAAAGCCGTTGGTCCTGCGCCTGATCTCTCCCCGGTCGTGTCGGATTGCCGTCCCATCGGACTATGAGAGTAAAGGAACAGAGAGTGCACCTGTGTTTGCGCACACACTTGTGCACTATAATATCTCCTGCGTACCTGGCTAATCTCCATTGAGATTGGCCACCGTGGCCGAAAATGGTCGGGGAGGCTATTACATTGAACAAGCAATGAGCACTCTTACCCCACGGCCCGCATCTTAAATGATATAAAGATCTTTTGATAATGCACTTTATCATACTTTACACGACATTGACAGATTTATCAAAAACCATATCATTTAAACTAATCTCAGTAGATAAAATCATTATCAAGGTTCGTCATTCTCTTGTCCTTATCCCAATTTTTATCAATATTGATATCTGATCCGAGTTGCTGAAGGCCGGCGGAAAACCCGTTCTTAAGGCCCTTCAGAAGCTGTTTGGTTCCGTCATACTCGAGGGCAAAACACCACAGGCATGGAACAGAGGTGTGGTGATACTTTTCTTTAAGAAGGGCGACAATGCTCTTCTTAAGAATTATAGGCCCATCTCACTCCTGAGCCATCTCTACAAGCTGTTTTCGAGAGTCATCACGAACCGTCTCGCGCGCAGGTTTGACGATTTCAAGCTTCCCGAACAAGCCGGATTCCGTAAAGGCTTTAGCACCGTAGACCACATACATACGCTGCGACAGGTTATACAGAAGACCAAAGAATATAACCTGCCTCTCTGCTTAGCGTTTGTGGGGTCGCGAATCTTATTTTGATCAAAATACAATTACAAAAAAACGAAAGAAAATTTAATTTCGCGATCTACGACTGCGCATTCACCTTAAATACGCTAATCTCTGGAAATACCAGTCGGCTTTGATAAATTCTGTAAGCTGTTGGTAGCCCAATTCTTGAGGAAGATAATAGACTATTTAACGTCACGCTATTACGATCCTTAGGAACCGAGCAAAAACAAAAAAAAGTCTGAAAGAAAGCTGAGCAAAACCGAAGGTAACGCCGAATAACGCGGACCGACGGATGCGATGCGATGCAATGCGGAACGCTAGAGCCGAGGGACTCTTGTATAAAATGTGGCTATTTTAGTATTTTCATTTTATTTTATTTAAGTAATTTTTTTTTGTAATATAGTGTATTATCACAAAATACAGATAGTACAGAAGGCAATCACATGTATGTACTTAACTTTTTAACCGACTTCAAAAAAAGGAGGAGGTTCTCAATTCGGTTGTATTTTTTGTTTTTATGTTTATGTATGTAGATTGCCTTCTGTACTATCTGTATTTTGTGGTATTATCATATCTTATGACTTATAAGCAAACAAATTCGCGTCCAGCATTATCAAATCAAGATTTCTGTAGTTTGATAAATATGATAACTGGATCACTAGTTTTTTTTATTAATTTCAGTAATGTAGTAACAATCATAGGGTTGTACTGGATTAAAAACTTTAAAAAATCAGGCTACTGAATAGCATTTTTTTTTTAAATAAGCAAGCGTTTTTACTGGCTTTGCTTAAAAATTACATTTGTCTAAAACCAACTGTTTTTCTAAAACTACTAAGTGTTTTTGTATCGATATTGCTATAATGTGGACAACTTGGTATGTATTTAAAAATATATGATGTGCTTTATTTTGAAAAGATAAGTTCAATATAAGAAACTTTTACTATTACATTTAGAGCAGATTTTTCAACGCCAGATAATTTTATCCGCGGAATAATTCTGAGTTTTTGACAGTTCTTCCATACAATATATATGTCAGTGTCAGACCTCAATGTTATTCCACGAATAAAAAAAATCTGGCGATTGAAAAATTAACCCCCAATAATAAATATTAATAATAAAAATTTAATATTGGATGGCTTGAGTGGAGATTCGCAAGAGCAAACGTGCTCGGAGGAAGGAAGTATTCCAGTAAGATGCTGGTAGGGATCTTGACCGAACTTCCGGGATTGTCCTGATAGCCGTGGAGTACCTCTCCACTCCTCATAAGCACCTCAGGATATGTTGCCCCCTTGCCGCTACGACACTATGTGCTAGCGACCGTTTTCGGGGGTCCATTATTGAGTGTGCAAGTCACCCCCTGCCATTTAATCTGTGTAATTTATAGAGTACATCGGTCAGGCAGGGGCTATAGTTTTTCCATAGTCTTAGATAACCAGTTCACTTTAGCCAACAAAACCCATAATCCAATATTTTTGTTTCCATATTTTGCAATAGTCCTACACCAACCGGGGGTTGTCCTTGGGTGCACTTGCATAGTGCGAACAGGGATAATCGTCGGTTGGTGCCTCATTTCATTGAAAATCTCTAACGGGTCTCTGCGAGTTGGCTTCGGCCCCTCGTACGCCTTCCAAAGGACCGGGACCCCATGGTCCCGAGATATGTTAAAAAAAAAATAATAATAATAATAAAAATCCTCTAAGCACACTGCTGGAGGATTCAGGTCTAGGGTATCGGCTGAGGAGAGGTGGTCAGGTTATATCTCACCTCCTTTACATGGATGACCTAAGACTCATTGCCCCCAACAATTTGCAACTGATGGAGCTACTGAAAATTACTGAAACTTACAGTACCGCCATCAGGATGGAATTTGGTGTGGACAAATGTGCGGGCATGCATGTAAAGCGAGGGGAGATTGTGGAATCCGTGGGAACCCAACTCTCGGATTCCACAAACCTTAGAGCCCTCTCCGCATCTGAAACCTATAAGTATTTGGGTATATCGTAAGCGTTGGGTATCAATGTTACTGACATGAAGCAATCGCTGAAGGAGCGCTTCTTTGGCCTCCTGAAAAAAGTATTTAATAGTCTTCTTTCAGGCGGAAACAAGGAGCGCGCCTTCAACGGTTGGGTCATGCCGGTTATGATGTACTCTTTCGGCATAGGTACTCAAATGGACTCCGACCGAACTCGACGCCCTGGATAGGACAGTCCGTACGCTGCTGACTGCAAATCGAATGCATCACCCACGGTCATCGGTAATGAGGCTGTATATCCCGCGAAAGTGTGGAGGTCGAGGCTTTTTAAACGCTAAGACTCTCCACAATCGCGAGATATGCAGCCTCAGGGAATATTTCCTAGAAACCGACGTGGGGATGCATCGGGATGTAGTCACGGTGGACAAGGGCCTCACCCCGCTCTCCTTAGGTAAAGAGAACTGGCTCAAACCAGTAGTGCTTGACAGTAATGATCGCATGGAGGTATGGCAGAGTAAGGAGCTTCACGGACGCTTTTTCCGGGCCCTACATGGACCCGATGTAGATTTACTAGCGTCCGTAGCCTGGCTGCGTTTCGGTGACCTCTTTGGAGAAACCGAAGGTTTTCTCTGTGCAATTATGGACGAAGTTATGATGACAAACAATTACCGAAGATTTATTGTGAAAGACGGCACGGTTGACATCTGTCGGGCATGCCACCGGTCTGGGGAATCAAGTTTAGCTAACGAAGAGTACTTGCATAGACAACCTTGTAGCCAGGATAATCCATCAGCAACTTGCTCTGAAATACAGCCTTGTTGCTGACGTCTGTACATAGTATTTATTTAATTAACTTATCCATGTGTTTCTGTTACAGGCCTTCCATGTCCCAGGGTACCGTGATCCACAGCCAGCGGTTCCAAGAGAAAGACTTCACAGTAGCTACTCCTGAGGAGTTCGTCAGGAGGTTCCAGGGTACCAAGCCCATTAATAAGGTTAGTGCTGACTGATTTAATAGAAATTGCACTTATTTCTTTTTAGCTTCCGTCCGCGGCTTCGCCCGCGTGGTATGTCGATAAAAACTATCCTATGTCCTTCTCCGGGATGCAATCTATCTCTCTGCCAAAGCTTATCGAAATCCGTTCAGTGGTATAGGCGTGAAAAGGTAACATACAGACAGACAGACAGAGTACCTTTCGAATTTATAATATTAGTATGGACTGAAGAGAACAGTGGTGGCCAAGTGGTAACGGCCGCGACTTACGAGTTGTAGGTCGTAGGTTCGAACCCAGACAGGCACTTTACTTTGTGTAAATTATTTCATCACCACTGCTCTCAAAACGGTGAAGGAAAACATCGTGAGGAAACACACATCTACCAACCCGCACTGGGCCGGCGTGGTGGATTACGGCCCACTCCCTCTCACCGAGAGGAGGCCTGTGTCCCAGCAGTGGGAACATTATAGGCTGATTATGGTTATGGTATGGACTAGCTTTTGCCCGCAACTTCGTCCGCGTGAAATTTTTGTACCCCCACCCCGTCGCAACACTTCGTATTCTCTTAGCGTTCATTCTGACTTTTTTTCTTTTTGCTCGGCTCCTAAGGGTCATAGCGTGATATTAAATAGCATAAAGCCTTCCTCAAGAATTGGGCTATCAAATGCAAAAAGATTTTTTCAAATCTGACCGGTAGTTCCAGAGATTATCACGTTCAAACAAATAAACAACAAACTCTTCAGCTTTATTATTAGTATCTATAAATTATTTATTATCTTCGTCGTGTGTGATAGTCCATTGAATTGTATGGCGAGCGATATTGTATCTTAAGATAAAATATTATAGTATCTTAGCCGTGTGCGCCACTTAGTGAACTCCACTGCAGGTGACGTAACCTACGACAAACTTATTATTTGCGGTTGGTACAGTAATCGGGTCTAGGGATCGAACCGCAAAATTAAGTTTGTTTTTTATTTTATATACTTTTCCGGTATAAAAAGTACCCAGTGTGGTGCCCAGGATATTAAAGAATAATTATACCAAGTTTCATCGTAATCGAACCGGTAGTTTTTGCGTGATGCCTGAACAAACAGACAAACAGACAGACAAAAATTTTTTTAATCACATTTTTGGGTTCGGTGTCGGTCTAGTAACACCCCCCCCCCTGCCATTTATTTTTTTGATATTTTCAATGTACAGAATTTTCACTTCTACAGATTTATTATAAGTAAGTACCTATAGATTACGAGATCATAATTTCGGGGCCGTTTATTATTTACTATATTAAAAATCTTTAAGGTGAATGCGCCAGGGTAGCCCGCGAAATTCAATTTTTTTAGGTTTTTTGCAATTTGCTGGTCAGTATTAAGTTGTACGATGATTAAAATATGATTCGCTGCCGTAACAAACATGTATTTACAGAATTATAATCATTAAAGTCATCAACACAACTCTCTAAGACCATGTAATCCCCAAGAATGACTATTTCATGAAATCTTGACATTTGGGGATTACATGGTCTTAGAGAGTTGTATTGATGACTTTAATGATTATAATTCTGTAAATACATATTTGTTACGACCGCGAATCATATTTTAATCAACGTACAACTTAATACTGACCAGCAAATTGCAAAAAACGTAAGAAAATTTGAATTTCGCGGGCCACCTTAGAGCTTCCCCCTTAACGCATTTATTCAGTGATAAACAGCGCACAACCTAAACCGCTGGGTCTGGACTAGAAGCAAAGGAATTTTAATAATCCATACGATCCATACTAATATTATAAATGCGAAAGTGTGTCTGTCTGTTACCTCTTCACGCTCAAACGGCTGGACCAATTTTGATAAAATTTTGTATGGAGGTAGCTGACACCCTGGATTAACATATAGGATACTTTTTATCCCGATATTCCCACGGGATCGACATTTACGCGGGTGAAACCGCGGGGCGCAGCTAGTAATATTATAAATGCGAAAGTGTGTCTGTCTGTTACCTCTTCACGCTTAGACCTGTCCAATCAGTGCACGCATTTGTCAAAATCGTGCAGCTCGTTTAGTTTTTAAAATTATTTTTTATTTAATTAGTTTGGGGATTATTTCAGTAAATATTTATATTTTTGAAATGTGCTAATTAAGCCCTTTCGTTTGATACCCAACAAGGCACCATCCCAAAGTATTTATTTTTAAATTCATTACCTACTAGATGTCCTCTAGAGGGTGCCATATTGAATTTAATGTGACGTCACATAGCCTTTAACCAGCGGACGGTCAAGACGCTTCTAACGATACCTCATTTGTCAAATTATTATAAGTACTGTATAATTAAAACTCATGCGAAGGAAATATTGTTGGATTTATTAGTTTTAAAATGTAAAGGTACAAAAAATGGACTTGCCGGTTGAGCGTGGATGCAGAGAGAGAGAATGTTGCTAGCCATGAAAAAGTGTTAAATTCAATTACAATGTTGCAACTTAAAACGATTTTGTTATCGATTACAATTAAACTAAAATTACTAAATAAAATTAAGCATATTATTATATTTATGTTAAATTTACTTTAACATAGTTGGGGCCGGCAAGTTACTTATACATTTAAGCAATGAAATGTGAACTTAATGAATAAACTAAGTATTTATCTTCTATTTATAAAGGCAATGGACAAATCTTTCTTAAAGAGCGAGTGTAGATTTTATTACCAATTTTACAATCAGCTACCCTGACTTTATCATCAGGGCCGGTGTAAATTTTTACAATTCTGGCCATAGGCCATGATAATGGAGGCACATTATCTTGTTTCACAATTACTAAATCCCCTACATTTAAATTGGGATGTGTTTGATGCCACTTGGGCCTGTTTTGTAACTGTGTTAGATAGTCCCTTGACCAAGCCTTCCAAAAGTCTTGTTTTATTTTTGAACATATGTTCCAGAACTTAAGCCTGTTAATGGGTGTTCCTGTAATATCTAATTCTGGAAAGGAGGTCAAGGAGCTGCCTATTAAAAAATGCCCAGGCGTTAAAAAACTAACATCAGAAATGTCCGAGCTCATAGGCAGCAGGGGCCGGGAGTTTAGCACAGCTTCAATCTCTGTTATGATGGTATATAGACCTTCGAACGTTAAACATAAACTACCTATGACCCTTTTAAAGTGATACTTAAAGCTCTTGACGCCTGCTTCCCACAGCCCTCCGAATTCAGGAGAATAACTCGGAATAAAGTTAAATTTTATCATGTTTGTATTACAAAACTGATCTACAGAATCCCTGTGAGCCTTTGATGAAAACAAATCATACAGACCCTTCAATTGATTAGAGGCTCCTTTAAAAGTTTTTGCATTGTCACAAAAAATCTGAGTAGGCATACCGCGCCTTGCAATAAACCTTTTGAGACATCCCAAAAAGGTCTCAGTAGTGAGGTCACTAACAAGTTCTATATGAACTGCCTTGACAGCAAAACAAACAAACAGTGCGACATAGCATTTAGTTTGCAGAGGTCTTCTAATCCTTGCAGACTTCATATTGAATGGACCACAGAAATCTACCCCTACAACCTCAAACGGTCTTTTTGATGTAAGCCTTTCTTTGGGCAGAGAGCCCATCAGTTGTTTAGCAGTAGCAGCCTTCAAACGTGCGCACTTCATACACTTGTGTACTACCTTCTTAACCTCCCGATGTCCACTGATAAGCCAATAGTTCTGAGATAGAGAACTCAATATTAGCTTGGGTCCCGCATGCAAGAGACGCAAATGTTCCCTTTCAATCAACAATGTTGTGACATGACATGATTTTGGCATAATAATTGGGTGCATCTTGTTATAGGAAATATTATTTGCATTTTGTAAGCGGCCACCAACCCGTAGTATGTTTTCCTTGTCCAAAAATGGATGCAGATTTGATATACCAAACTTCAAATCTTTTTTATTTAAAATTGAAGCTATTTCCTTAGAGAAATATTTTTTCTGGGTACATTTTATAATCACTAATAAGGCCTTTTGTAGTTCCTTGGGAGTTAGTACACCTATAAGTTTTCCATTTGAAATCAAAGAGTTATTTTTAAATCTAAGTATGTACGCTATAACTCTTTGTAATTTATTTAAATTAGAGGAGTTTTTGATGAGATCAAGCAAATCTGACTGGTCAACAATAAGTGGGTTTGCTACAGTAGATACAGACACAGTTGCAGGTGGAATAGGCAATTTGAAATTAGCATAATATGGGTGTACATAGTCCTTATTAGATAGCTCTGTGGGGCCATGCCACCATAGATTGATAAATTGTAATTTTTGTGGCTGAATTCCTCTAGAAAGCAGATCAGCGGGGTTATCTGAAGTTTGCACATATGACCACTCAGCTTCACTTGTCAAATCATGTATTTGTTTGACTCTATTTGCAATATATGTATTGGAATTAATATTGCTTGACTTAATCCATGCCAACACAATCTGTGAGTCACTATACAAGTATACCTTCAATGGAAATCTCGACAGCAACACCTTGTTCACTCTATGAGTTAGTTGGGCTAATAATAGAGCGCCATTAAGCTCAAGCTTGGGAATTGTTAATGCTTTATTTAACGGAGCAAGACGAGACTTTGAACATAATAAATTTACAATGACTGACCCGTCTTTATTCAAAATTCTTAGGTATAGACAGCAGCCAAATGCCTTTTGTGATGCATCTGCATAGCCTACCAGTTCTATGGAAACTGTGTCATAAGAACTTACACAACGTGGAACAGTGATAGTACCCATTGTGTTTAAGTTGGATAGAAATGTATGCCAAATGTCCAACAAGCTTTGAGGCAATATAGCATCCCATCCTAAATTGACAGACCATAATTGCTGCATAAAAAGCTTAGCAACTACAATTATAGGCCCTATTAATCCAAGCGGATCAAACATTTTTCCGATAAAGCTAAGTACCTGCCTTTTAGTATACATCCCATCTTTATATGGTGGACTTGTAAAACTAAACTGATCTACAGTATTGTTATATTTTAAGCCCAATGTTTTTACAATGTTATTTTTATCAAATTCAATGTCATCATTAAAATATTTATGTTCAATAGGAACACCTTCCAGCACCTGAGATACATTTGAACACCATTTGTGCAAATTAAAATTTCCCAATTTTAAAAGTTCTACTAATTGGACCTTGAGATCATGCAGGGACTCTATACTGTCAGTGCCACATAGTACATCATCTACGTAAGTATTGTATAACATAGCTTCTGCTGCAAGCGGATACCTCTCACCATACCTATGAGCCAGCTCTATTAGGCATCGGGTGGCCAAAAATGTAGATGGTTTTAACCCATATGTAATAGTTTGCAGCTGTAAACAACTGATGGGCTTGTGTGGATGATCTCTCCAGAGTATATTCTGGAGGCAGGCTTGCTTTGGATTTATCTTCACACAGCGAAACATTTTGGCAATGTCACAAATTAAAGTATAAAGGTACGTACGGAATAGGAGGAGGATATCAAATAGCTCTCTTTGTACAACTGGTCCATTCAACATGACATCATTCAGGGAGACTCTACCTTTTGACTTCATACTACCATCGAATACCACTCGCAGTTTGGTTGTTCTGCTGTCTTCATTGATCACAGCATGATGAGCTAAAAAGTAAATATGTCCATTAGTAACTTCATATTCACTAATGTCAACCTTTTTTGCATGTCCCAAGGCAATATATTCTTCAATAAACTGTTTATACTTTTCCAGGTGCAATGGATTTCTTTTAAATTTATTTTCCAGTGTCAAAAATCTTTGATGAGCGACTGAAAAGGAATCTCCAAGCTGTAGTTGTTCTAAGTCACAGACAAGTGGCATATCAACTTGAAATACTTTATTTTCAATTTTAACTGAGTTTTGAAAATTAACCTCAGCCTTTTTATACTCACTACACAACCTATCAGTTGATTCAGGAACCTTTTCAGTGAGCCAAAATTGCTCCATTACATTTTCTAGTTTGTTAGATTCACAGATAGCCATATTTGAAACATAATTGTTGTCAACATCGCAGGCATTTATATTTATGGTACCTCCAAGAACATACCCGAACAAAGTTCTTTGCAAAACAGGGCCACTTGGAATTTTCTTATTACCATCTAACAAAATACTGAAGTATATATCGGCACCTAAAAGCAAAGAAATTTCTGCAGGCTGATTAAACTTATCATCAGACAAAATTATATCTTTAGGTAAATTAAATTGTGAAATATCAATAAATTGTTGAGGTAATTTAGTAGTTATAGAATCTACAACATGGCATTTTGCATTTAATTGAGTTTTTGACACTGGGGAATGCAAATTTACATTAACAAAATGATTGATTTTGCTGTTTTTATTTGTAACACCAATAATATGTGTTTCTTTTTGTATGCATGTCAAACCCAAAAACTTCACAAGGGAATTTTTGATGAGTGACACTTGACTACCCGAGTCGAGCAGTGCCCTGACATAGACTTCATGGCCTGCAATATTAAATAATTTTACCTTCACAGTTGGCAATATAACATTGTTACTTAGCACTATACTGGAGTGTAATGTAACAGCCTCCTTTCCCTCAATTTCCTTGTCTACATGCAGAAGTGAATTGTGCCTCTCCTTGCATATTTGACAGGTAAAGTGAAATTTACATTTAGCACTATGTGCATTTAGGCATGTAGTACATAGTTTGTTTATAGAAACAAAATTCTGACGGTCTTTTATTGAAGCCGTTTTAAAGGAAGGACAATTGTAAAGTTTGTGGTAATTATTACCTTTGCAAAATGTACATAATTTTACATTATTTGAGGTAGCAACATTGGTTACCTTATTTGACTTCTTAGAAGCGTCTTCATAGACTCCACAGTCCTCAAGCGCCATAGCACGCTTTTCAAGGAAAGACATAAGTTCTTCCATCGTTGGTAAAACTTCAGAGTTCCTGTCAAGTTGATAGGCTCTGTTGGTAAAGGTATCTAGTTTCCTAGTAAATATTGAAATAAGCAGCATATCCCACTCCTTTGTGGGTTGCTTTAAATTTTTCAAAGCATATAGCTGCTGCTTTATCTCTGAAATGAATGACCTTATAGAGGCCGCAGTGCTCTTCTGCATTGTAGGCAAGTCCAAAAGTATATTTATATGATTTATAATTAATCTAGCTTTGTTATCAAAGCGTTTCTTTAATAATATCAAGGCTTCTTGATATGACTGATTGACAAGAGGTAAATTAATTATTTCACTAAGAGCATCATCACTTAAATATTTCCTTAAGTAAAATAACTTTTGTACATCAGAAAGTGCCTTGTTGTTGTGTATTACCGCAGTAAATAAATCTATAAATGGTGTGTATTTTGTAAAGTCTTTTCCGCTAAATACCGGTAAGTCAATGTTTGGCAATTTAGATGAAGATACACTTGTACACTGGGACACCTCTGATGTATTCAAGTTTTTTAGACAATGGTTTATTTTGGAAATAATGGAGAAATATTTTTCTTCTAAAATAGCCACATCTTCGTTATCTTTACTATCTAACGACAAAATGTCTAGCTGGACCTTTTCATAGTCTTTTAAAGTTGAAATTAACTTTTCTTTTCGAGTTTGAAGAGCTTCAGCAGTAACACTAGAAATATTCACTGGGTCATTGATAAAGTTTTCAATGCGAGTTACAGTACCTTTGAGTTGACCGCGCTTTAGACGCAAAACCTTAAGATCCTCTTCCATCTTGTTGATTATCAGCACTTTAGGAACACTCCGTCTTAAACGCCCAGTAAACAGTTGTATTTCTTGTTGTTGTTGTTGTCGAAATAAATCAGTTAGATCCGCCGAGCACCGCTTCTTGCAGTTTTGAAATAAAGTGACAACTGCCTGTCACTGTCAGTGTCAATGTCGACTGCGCGTTCCCGCTTTTTCGTTAGTTTGACGTTTGAAGAAAAAATATTTTGTACTTGTAGGTAGGTACTTGTAATGTTCGAACTTTTTCACTTTCACAGCCACCTTCGCATTAATTATAGAAATACGAACCAACACGATGACTGATGAAACTTGTCAAAATGATGCTATGTTCTCGAATCGATGAACCACCTTCCAGTTTCGTGTTCGTAGGTACTTATAGAAATACGAACAGACACGATGGATGGATGGAATTTCTTGGGACTGTATCTTGCTTGAGGATATGGGCCGATGGTTTCTTCGTGCTTCTTTATGAGCCCAAGTGCAAATATAGGTTCTGCACGTAGACTTGCCCGGGCCGAGTTGTGCACGTGAACTATAGCTCCACGAACAAAATCCCAAACCACGGAGAATACACGACGACCTCGAATTTCCAATCGAAGGACCACTTTCGCATGTATAATTAAAACTCATGCGAAGGAAATATTGTTGGATTTATTAGTTTTAAAATGTAAAGGTACAAAAAATGGACTTGCCGGTTGAGCGTGGATGCAGAGAGAGAGAATGTTGCTAGCCATGAAAAAGTGTTAAATTCAATTACAATGTTGCAACTTAAAACGATTTTGTTATCGATTACAATTAAACTAAAATTACTAAATAAAATTAAGCATATTATTATATTTATGTTAAATTTACTTTAACAAGTACTTTTGAAGTTATGAGGGAACAGATGAACATACATACCCGTTAAAACCATATATACCCTACGTAGTCGAGTAAAAAATATTATAACAATTATTTTCTTTTGCCAACAGGTCCTGATCGCGAACAACGGTATCGGAGCAGTAAAATGCATGCGTTCAGTGAGAAGATGGTCGTACGAGATGTTCAAGAACGAGCGGGCTGTGCGCTTCGTCGTTATGGTGAGTTTAACATTAGTTAGGTACAGAAATAATTTACTTTGAAAGCGAACCCAGCATTCCAAAAGCAACAATCACATTAAAAACGCAGAGGGGCCCGTGGCTAAATAATAACAGCCGCACAGGTCGATTGATCAGGTTGAGCTACGCTTACCGCGGTTGGTCTGTGGATGGGTGACCATCTTTACATACCGTGCGTGACCCCTCCGTGCCTCGGAAAGCACGTTATACCGTTGGTCCCGGCTGTCATTCGTGGATCTTTGACAGTCGTTACGGGTAGTCAGAAGCCCGAAAGTCTGACAGCCAGTCTTAACAAGGGGTATCGTATTACCCAGTAACTGGGTTGTGGAGGTCAGATAGGCAGTCGCTCCATGTAAAATACTGGTATTCCGCTGCATCCTGTGACTGGAAGCCGGCCCCAACATAGTTGGGAAAAGGCTAGGCAGATGAAGATGATAAATCACATTAAAAACGTGTTTTCCTGAAAAAAAAATTTAACTTTGACCTTCAATATCTCCGTAACCGGAATGTTCCCAGATATGGTCCGTTACAAAAAGATAATCACGATAATGTGGAGTATAAGTGACTCGGCTACATTAAGCGTCTTTTAACACCCGTTATACCATTTTTACGGGCACTCTGGATGTAGGAAAGAAGGCTGCCAGGCTCAAATGGGATTGCGCGGGTCACATCAGCCGTATGCACGATGACCGCTGGACAAAAATCTCCACACAATGGGTGCCTGAAGGTGGACGGCGCCGCCGAGGCCGGCCCAGAAAGAGATGGCGAGATGACCTGGACGCGTCCCGCAAGGGCTGGTTCGAGGTGGCGCGGGACTAGAGTTCCTGGAAGGATTTGGGGGGCCCTTGCCCAGCCGTGGGACAGCATAGGCTAGCAAAAAATATATATATATATGTCATTTTTAAACATAATCTTTTCCTCCCAGGTGACGCCAGAAGATCTGAAAGCCAACGCAGAGTACATCAAAATGGCTGACCACTACGTGCCGGTGCCTGGCGGTTCGAACAACAACAATTATGCCAACGTGGAGCTGATTGTTGATATCGCTATCAGGACACAAGTGCAGGTGAGAACATTGTTTACTGGGCTTACAGGACCTAAACACAAAAAACGCTAGTTTTAGAAACAATAAAAGTATACGATCGACTACAGTATAAAATCAGAAAAATATATGATATTCTTCAGGATATATGCTAGATAGTGTGTTGAAAATATACAAGGTGTAACAGAATAAACGCAAGTCCTAAAAGTAGTTTGTTCATAATTGATTACTGAATCAATTTCGGTAACATTTAAGATAGGTATTTTTTTTTAAATTATGTATTTTGCCATACTGATCGCCGATTGAGCCAAAGAAAATTAAATCTTATGTCAAGGCAATAAGACTCAATTTTGAATGCATAAAGTAATGATAGGGTCAACACAATTTACTTAATAAAAATAGTTAGCTTTAAAAAAAAATTGTTTTGATCATTGTATTATGCTTTTAACTCAATACTCTAATTGGGGTGTATGAGGTCTTGCGTTCATTATGTTACGCATTGTATACAACGTAACTACAACTATACAACGTTTATTAGTAAGGAGATAAGTATAGTTTACCACTTAAGCCGGCCCTAAATGATCAATTAATTTGCGCAAAATTACGAATTGTGCAATGTTTTTGACCATTTAGGGCTAGTATTGAAGATTGCGCAATGATTGAACGAAAATTTGAGCAAGTTTAATTTTTATTGCACCAACTTTTTTCATTGTACCGTCTAGGGACAGTATTGCACAATATTTTTTATTATATGTTTAACCGCCAAGAAGAAAGCACGCGTGCACGGAATAAAATGGCAGATAGAAAAATTAAAGAACGGGAATTTCTTCTCGAATGTATACAGCTATACAGAGAATTGCCGACTCTGTGGAATATTAAGTCCACCGAATATCACGACCGTGAGAAAAAAAATCATGCTTATGAAATATTGTTGTCCAAATACAGAGAGATGTTTCCAGAGGCAACAAAAGATGATGTAAAGAAAAAATTAATTAAGAACCAATTATCGTAAACAAGATAAAACGCATCAAAGTTATTGTGCAAATATATTGCGTGATAATATTGATCTTTTGATCGCAAGGGGCAGTTCAATTATATTGCGCCATAAAAATATTGTGCACAGTTATTATAGGTGTAGGGCCCGCCTTACGTTTGATTTCATAGACACTTCCCTAACCTAACCACAATTCCTCTCTCGCCAGGCCGTGTGGGCAGGCTGGGGTCACGCCTCCGAGAACCCCAAGCTGCCGGAGCTGCTGCACCGCGCCGGGGTCGTGTTCATAGGGCCCCCGGAGAAGGCTATGTGGGCTCTCGGTGACAAAATCGCTTCGTCAATCGTCGCCCAGACCGCTGAGATACCCACGTTGCCTTGGAGTGGTAGTGGTAAGTCGATTTATTCATTTATTTAAAAAAAAAAGAACTACGAGGATCCTGGGAAATTTAAGAGGCTATAAAAAACCAATGGCGCGGCGGTCTAAGAAAATTTACAAGGCTGTTGGACTCTCCGAAATACTATTAGACTCTCCATAAGACCAAAAGACTGTTGGACTCTCCAAAACATTGTTGGACTCTCCAAAAGACTGTTGGACTCTCCAAAAGACTGTTGGACTCTCCAAAAGACTGTTGGACTCTCCAAAAGACTGTTGGACTTTCCAAAACATTGTTGGACTCTCCAAAACATTGTTGGACTCTCCGAAAGACGATTGGACTCTGCAAAACACTGTTGGACTCTGCAAAACACTGTTGGACTCTCAAAAAAACCCTCTATGGCTCATAAGAAGAAAGGTGTCGAAGGAAGATTTACATTAGAAATAATATTTTATCTATTTAAGAAGTAATTACATATTTATATTAACTTTTATTTTGTATTACAGGTCTGAAAGCCGAGTACAACAGTAAGAAGATCAAGATATCTTCGGAGCTATTCGCTAAAGGCTGCGTTACTTCTCCCGAACAGGGTCTGCAAGCTGCACAGAAAATTGGTAAGATTTTTTCTTAAATAATTCTATTTAATCCATACTAATATTATAAATTCGAAAGTAACTCTGTCTGTCTGTCTGTATGTATGTATGTATGTTACCTTTTCACGTCTAACCCACTGAACGGATTTCGATAAAATTTGGCAGAGAGATAGATTGCATCCCCGGGAAGAACATAGAATAGTTTATCGACATACCTCGCGTACCTAACATCCTAACATAATTAGCCTATGATGTTTCCACTGCCGGGACACAGGCCTCCTCTCTTCTACCGTGCATTCGCGATTTATTTGCTAAAAATGTAAACAAATATAAGTTAGTGGAAAAATAACTTTAATTCCTACACAATAAAGTTCAGTTTGCGCTACAACTTCAAACATTTTCATAACTTTGTCAATAGTGCTAGTCACTCTGAAATCAACTTAATTTTCATTGAAATAAAGTTGATATTTGTTTAGCTTGAAATATGATAGGGGTGTGCAACACTGCGCACTTTTACTTTAGAGGGAGTGGGCTGTAATCTACCACACGGACCCAGTGCGGGATGGTGGATGTCACGTCTTTGATTTTTTTTTATATATCCTTACTGCTCTGTGTCAAAAATAGGTTGTGTGTCAGGGTATAACTTAATCAATCAATCATTTATTTTGTTAACATAGGTATGGTTACAGATAGTTGGTTGTCTTAGTATGTGCACTATGCTTGCCAATATATATGGCGTACAAAATTAACAGAAGCAATTACAATTAAGAGCCTATACTACCTCAGCTAAAATTCATTCTTTATCTCGCTCGCACGATACTGCTCGCGGACCATGTGAAAGCGAGACAGAGTGCGGTGCTGGGCGGAAGGCAGCGCCAATAGTTTAGGTATTTGCTTTTTACGGTGAAAATAAAGGTAATTCAAAAAAACGAACTAACATAAGACCTGCTTTATAGTTAGTTCAGTTAGTATGCAAAGTTTCATGATCTAATTTGAAGTATTTTTTGAATACCAGCGGTTTATTGTTCGGTTTGGAGGTAACTTTGGAAATTTTTTCTATCGAGAAAATTTTATGGAATCGTGTTTTCGTCTAACATAAGACCTTACATTAATCCTCAACTTTAGCATATATTTATATCAAAATTAATGCTGCGCTATTTTAGACATAACGGAGGATCATGCTAAGCCATTTGAGGTAGTATAGGCTCAAGGTGGCATGTCAATAGATTACAATAAAAAATAATAATTAATTAAATTTAAAATATGTAAGGAATTCATAGATAAAAAATAAAAATAGGAATTATTTAATTTAAGGTAATGTTAATATTTTGTAAATTGATTTTAATTTAATTTTGTGTAATGTCAGTGTTTATGTGCCAATTGATTTTAATTTAATGTATATGGATTATTGTTATCAGAAATAAATGAATTAATAATAATAGATAATTAAACAAATAAAATCATAAGTAAATAAAATCATAAATGCTTAATTAGCAGGTCGGAATCGTCATACCTCTGTTTATCGGTAGTAAACTCAGTGATGGAGTAGCAGCATCTATCTAAAAGGAATTTAAACAAATACCTCTTAAAGGACCCCAAACACTCTTTATTTCGGATAGCTGCGGGTATACTATTATATATTTTTGGGGCCATACCTAGCACACTTTTGCCGAAAAATGCGAATTAAAGATTTGTGTCAATTAGACTAGTCTCAGCCCGCGGCTTCGCCCGCGTGGTCGTCGGGAATTATCGCACTGAAACGCGCTACCGGGTCAAAGTCTACGTAACTCCTTATAACATCAGCAAACTGCCAGTGAAAGTTTTGGAGATTAGCCGAAACAAACAGACAGACATTGTAAAAAAAAAAATGTTTTCTTGATGCCGATACGTTGCCGATCCCTTTCCGATTTTATAAGTGTGCTATGACCTTAAAACAGACACTTAAATTTTATTTACTTGTATACACCACTATTTTTTAATTAGTACAAAAAAAAATAGGGCTCTATCCGTACCCGTTACTGATCATATTTGTGCAGTCAAAAGTAAAAAAAACGAAATCCCAAAATTGTCCACGAAAATTAGTCATAATTGGTAAATTCATAACAGAATCAATCATTCATAACAATTGCTACTAGAAAATACTACGCGCAGTGCTTTTCCATTTCGGTCGCCATTCATAAGTCCCGACAAACTCGCGTCTAAGCTCAAGCCACGCCCCTTTCTGCCAGCGATCCTTTTATCGAGAGACTGAGCGAGCAACAAACAAACCGACATGAGACAGTGCCAATTCGTTAGCGGAAGTGTGCGCGTGCTTCTTTTACTTTTAAATAAAATTGTTTGTTTATGTTTTTACTGTCGCGATGGCTTACCAGTTCTCATATCGGGAGTATGCGGCTATGTTACGTGCGTACTTTTTGTCTGGTGAGAACGCGAGTGCCGCTGTACGTATGTACAGAGAAGAGTACCCAAATGCTCGCCAGCCGAACGTTCGGACTGTAGTAAATGCTTACCAGCGTTTACTCGACCATGGATCCTTCCACGTACCGGCCCATAGTCAAGGACGTGGAAGACCGGCGTATTCGCAGAACCTGTACGACGATGTAGTGGACTACTTTGAAGAAGATCCCCGGCGAAGTACGAATGACGCAGCTCGTCATTTTAATATCAGCCAGTACTGTGCATGGAAGATCATTAGATCGTCTGGATTTCACCCATACCACTACAGAAAGGGACAAGAATTGACCACTGTAGATAATGAACCAAGGATGACGTTCTGCAGGTGGATACTTAACAATAGTGAAACAAATGTGCTATACTCAGATGAGTGCATGTTTACTCGTATCGGATTGTTCAATCAACGTAATGAACACTGGTGGTCAATACGCAATCCAATGTTAACAAGGGAGAATTCTTTCCAACACAGGTTTTCTGTAAATGTCTGGGCAGGAATCCTGAACGACAACATCGTTGGCCCTTATTTTATTGAAGGGCGTCTTACTGGAGAAAGTTATTTAACTTTGCTTCGGACTATGGTGTCTTCAATGCTAGATGACATTCCATTAGCCAACTTACAAGGCCTCTGGTTCCAGCAAGACGGCGCGCCTCCGCACTACCATAGTGCAGTGCGTGAATACCTGACGGAGGAGTTCGGGAGTCAGTGGATCGGTCGAGGCGGTCCCGTGGCATGGCCTCCACGCTCACCTGATCTTACGCCATTGGACTTTTTTTTGTGGAGTGAACTTAAGCGACGAGTGTACGCTAGTGAGCCAACAAGTTTAGAACAATTAAAACAGCGCATATTGGACGCATTTGACGATGTGAAAAGTGAGCGAAACATACTTTTATCGTTAAAAAACAATTTAATTAAACGTGCCCGTCTTTGTATTGATAATGGTGGTGGACATTTCGAAGGACAGTTAAAATACCTCTAGGTAAGTTTTTTTAAGTTTTGTAAATACGTAAATTATTGTAAATAGCAGCTGATTCACGATAACAGCTGTTGGAGGCGGGGCAAGTTCGAGCGAAAGCACGAGAATGCGAGAGCGAGAGAATACGATTAATGAATACTACTATGGATCTATGGATAGCCTGTACAATATTTCCATAAATTGAGTGACATTTTGGGATATAAACAAACGCTAATAACTTTGCTGTTTATGAATATTATTTATTGAGACTTTACATACATAATAACAAGACCTTTTCTAATAAGCCCTTTAAGTATTTGTACTAATTAAAAATTAGTGGTGTATACAACATTATTTTTAGTATATGCGAAACCCGAAACACGTGTCTAGTATTTATGTAAAGAATCTATGTACAAAATTTCAAAACTGTATCATGAAAAATCACAAGTTATAAGCTTGTTAAGTTACCTGTTTGTCCGTACAAAAACATGCTCACCCGCGTCGCGCCGTCTTGCGCTCATTGATAATAGTACCTAGGTACCTAACCGTTCGGCGCGGAGATTGGATAACCTACTTAGTGTCGCTCGGTGTCCAACTTTTAACCATTTTTGGGACAAAATATAACATGGGGTAAAAATTATTGGAATCGATTCAGTTACTTATTCTGAACAAACTATATTCAGGTTCCGCATACACTAATAAATTAATAGTTTAAAAAACACTAGAAAAACACGCTTTACACGTAAAAACAAAAAACTAATCGTGGTCAAAGTTCATTACAAGACTTTTCTAAGAAATCCAAAACAGCTATGATACGATTTTCCATCATGAAGTTCCAGTTCATATCTTCCGGCTCCATCATCAGATCAGTTCGACAGTACCATATTATTGTATTGTCATCAGAACTACATACAGCTGCCAATTTTCATTACGCTACGACCCTTGGAAGATGGTTAAATTAGTTACCTTAGATTCCATTACATAGTTAGTTACATACAAGTCGACCTAATAAAAGCGTGTTAAAAATAACGTTGTATGTATAGAAGATGGTGCTATATTGTGACCAGTTTGTAGTAACCCGGCTTTCTCTCCCCAGGCTTCCCGGTGATGATCAAAGCTTCAGAAGGTGGCGGTGGTAAGGGTATCAGGAAAGTGGAAAATCCTGACGAGTTTAACAGCTCCTTCAGACAGGTTAGTATAATTATTACAATACGACCGACGTAACTTCCCGGGCCTGAACTTTGCGCAGAAGGCTGCGCAGTAAGATTTTTAGGAACCAAATGGTGACATGAGGCGAGTGCGAGTGAGAGAACATGCGCGAAAGTTCTTAGTGCCTATGTTCAGGCCTGCCAAGTTACGTCTGTCGTATTGTACTATACTTCTATTATTTCAGTCAAAACAACTAGATATCATATATGACATATATAAATAGAGTCTCAGAACAGATTATTGTAAAACGGACTTAAAGTTGTGGGGCATAAAGTCGGTTTTTCAATATTCTATCGTGAGTCACAAAAAAGAGTGACTTAAGTGCGGGGTTACGTCACACAATGCTATATTTTTTTAGGGTTTCCGTACCTAAAGGGTAATAATAGGAAGTCTCCACCGTCCGTCTGTCTGTCTGTCAGCAGGCTGTATCTCATGAACCGTGACAGCTAGACAGTTGAAATTTTCACAGATGATGTATTTCTGTTGCCGCTATAACAATAAGTAATAAAAATAAAATAACGTTGAAATTTAAAGAGGTATAAAAGAAACGTTTTTTTAGGCGTTTTATGGCTCGTGGTACGGAACCCTTCGTGTGCGAGTCCGACTCGCACTTGGCCGGTTTTTTTTATTAAGCCTGCTATGTAATTTCGAGCAGGCTGGACTGTCCGTACGTGAATCGCTGCTGCGCTATTTCCCATGGAATGGTGCAGCCGCGGTGAAGCGTCGGACAGTACTACCGCTTTGTGTATAAAGGAATTGAGTTTGTTTTGTTTAGGATGTAAAAATTAATAACTACTAACATAGGATAAGTTTTTTACTAACAAATGTCATCATGATACTTGAAAATAAATAAATTGAATTGAATATGTTAATTTCTCTAGGTGCAAGCTGAGGTGCCCGGTTCTCCTATATTCGTTATGAAGCTGGCTAAGTCCGCCCGGCATTTGGAAGTGCAACTCATTGCTGATCAGTACGGTGAGTCTCAACTATTTTTACCGACTTTACAAAAAGGAGGAGGTACTATGTTCGGGTGTTTGTGTTTTTTTTTTTTTTTTTTTTTTTTTTTTGTATGTTTGTTCATCGAATACGCCACCAATTGTCGACGGATTTTCAAAATTCTTTTTTTGTTCGAAAGTAGATAGTTCTGAGGTGGTCCCATTGTCACCAAGTTAGGATCTGATGATGGGATCTTAGAGAAATCGAGGGCAACCCTCAAATTTTATAGGCCCACTTATTGTTTTTCGCATATTTTATGAAGTATCTTGTGTATTTGTGTATGGTTGTCACCATCTCAGGTAGCTGGGCTGATGATGGAAGGTACAACTCCTTAACAGTAAGAAGTTACTCGAACAGGCAAAGACTGTTTTAGTAAATTGTTTTGATGTTTGATAGGGCATTTGCCACATTTGCTCTCATGATCATAAAGTCATGACCTGATGCTGCAGTCAGGATAGTCTGTAGAGTACCTAATTCCACGACAACTAACAGCAGATATACCGTGTTTAGGCTCATTGAAAAGGGCTCGATGTGTGGATAAACGTACTGTTACTAAGGAACACCGAAGACCTGATGCTGAAGCCAGGAGCATCAGAATAAGTACAAACCATGAAATTACAGCACCGTAGTCGTGTTTGGGCTCATTTTAAACAGGACTAATTTTAAGTTCAATGCAATGTTGACATAAGTCTGGCCTGATGCTGCAGCCAGGATTATCAGCATCTAATCTAAAAACTAATAAAAGGAGAACTCTTTAACAATTAACGTCCCTGCATCGAGAAAAGGAATATTTTATAAAAAGGCGATGGGCAAGTTGACATTAGGCTATTGTAACTTAGATAAATTATAAAAAGACCCACTAAAAAGCGAGAAATAAAAACTTTTTAACAAAAAAAAAAACCGACTTCCAAAAAAAACACTACAAACTGAAAAATAACTTTAATTTCGGAAGTCGGTGGCAAAAACTAAAATACTGATCCCTAAGACACCGACTTCCGAAATTAAAGTTATTTTTCAGTTTGTAGTGTTTTTTTTTTCAGTTTGTAGTGTTTTTTTTAATATGTGAGCTCACTTTTCTCAGTCATCTGCCTAGCCTTTTCCCAACTATGTTGGGGTCGGCTTCCAGTCTAACCGGATGCAGCTGAATACCAGTATTTCACATGGAGCGACTGTTTATCTGACCTCCACAATCCAGTTACTGGGTAATACGGGCTTCTGACGACCCGTAACGACTGTCAAAGATCCACGAATGACAGCCGGGACCAACAGCTTAACGTGCTTTCCGAGGCACGGAGGGGTCTTGGTATGTAAAGATGGTCACCCATCCACTGACCAACCGCGGCAAGCGTAGCTTAACCTGATCGAACGACCCGTGCGGCTGTTATTTCTCAGTGACAAGCCCCTCCAGGCCAGGTCAGCTCCAGCTTAGGTATGGATGTATAATTCAGCACTCCAAAATAAATATTACAACTACCTACATATAAACCATAACCATTCCTATTACAGGTAACGCGATCTCCCTCTTCGGTCGTGATTGTTCCATTCAGCGTCGTCATCAAAAGATCATTGAAGAGGCGCCCGCGGCCATTGCCAAGCCAGAAGTGTTCATTGAGATGGAGAAGGTATGACGTCATCTGCCTAGCCGTTACCCAACTAAGGGCGAGTTTACCGATCAGAAGGCCAATTCTCGTAATTTAAATCGTTCAAAATCTAGTCGCAGTCTCACCTCGGCGACAAACAATTAGGGTCAGTTCACACCGCGCGGCGTAGCTCGACGTAGCAGACACTGAATTATGTAAATTTTAGTGTAGTAGATAAGGTCTGTAATTGTATTTCTATCTTGAAAACTGTGCATCGCGTCGCGTCTCGGTGTGAACTTACCCTAATTGTAAAAAAAAATGGTCATAAATGTATGAAAAATAGAAGTATTTTTGACAGTACATCGCCACATGCGAACTACGCGTCATACTGACGTCACGCAAAATCCTGCATCTCGCAAGCAGAGTTTACCGCGCAACTAGCATAGATACAACGGCCCGACATGAATCATCGGGCAGTTGCCCGCCAGACACAACACCCGTCTGGTCGGAGGATCCTCCCTTTTCCATAGAGTATGAGTGAACTTCTGTAATAGATTGAGACTGAGATTAGGACATGTCAATCGCGTTGAAAAGCTGTCAGTGTCAAATATTTCTCAACAATGATGACACTGACAGCTGCTGAACGCGGTTTAGATGCGCTGACCGCGTTCGGTTTTATTGGTGAAATTCGCCCTAATAGGCTATTTGACTGGTTTCTGATAAACATCTCAGATTATTTAATGGTGTCTAACGAGCCCACAAAAACCTATTACTTCAAATTGCATAATGTATTTCTTTTAGAAAATAGTAAATAAAAATGTACTGTTTAAATAAGCCGCCAAAACGCTATCTTTAACAATATGGCGTCGTGACGTCAGAATACACGTAAACAAACGTTGAAACGGTCGAGATACTAGACAAAAGTCATCTGTCTGTCAACGATAGACAGAAATTGACTATATCATGACGTCATCATAAGTTCAGCTAATCCAGACCGTTTTCGATTACGTGGCGCCAGATTTAAAAAGATGAAGTTTTTTCGGGATTTTTTTAATAAATAATACATTGTTTTGTAGTAAAATTAATGCAAATCGATTTTAAAAGCGATAATCTATACGAGTGTCAATAATTATGACCTTATTTTTTACATTGTCAAATAGCCTATTCGGGGGCCGCTACCAGTCTATATTACCAAGCTACCGAATACTTACCAGTATTTTACATGAAACAACTGCCTACCTGAAGATTAATTCCCACATTTTTAAGAACGTTCACATTATAATCTCGTATAAATCTTAAAAAAAAAATACAAAATTTTGGGGTTTTGGCCGAGATGAGATTGCAATTTGGTTTTGAACATTTTGAATTACGGGAATTAGCTATCTGACCTCCACAACCCAGTTACTGTGTAACACGATACCTTGAAGACTTCTGTCTTTCAGGCTTCTGACTGTCAAAAGATTGTGATTTATTCGTGACCTCCAAGATCACCATACAAAACCATTGCTTTTGTACTTTGTCTCATATTTTCATCATCTATATTATTTTATATTTCAGGCTGCAGTACGTCTAGCTAAAATGGTGGGTTACGTAAGCGCCGGTACAGTGGAGTACCTATATGAGCCGGCAACAGGCGCTTATTTCTTCCTGGAGCTGAACCCTCGTCTGCAAGTGGAGCATCCTTGTACTGAGATGGTGGCCGATGTCAATCTACCCGCCGCGCAGCTGCAGGTTTGTAGACCAAACTACCAAGTAGACTAAGGGCTGATTTTACAATCGACCGATAATTTTTATTCTTGGAAATAAAATTGACGTCTGACAGCTTTTGTATGGAAGAACTGTCAAAAATTCAAAATTATTCCTCCGATAAAGTTATCTGGCGTTGGAAAAATCAGACTCAATAGTCGCGAAAAAAAAATTTTTTTTCAAATTAGTCAGCGCCTGGCGTAAATTGACGTATTTTTAGTAGCCAACTTTTTAATCTCGTCTAAAGTTGTCTATGGCGTATCTTAATTTGACAGGACTAAACTAATATTTATCTTCTGTCCTTTTCTTAATGAAATAGAAAGAAAAAGATGCATGAACTTAAATTTAGTTTAGTTTGTGAACAACAGAATCGGCGCCAATGTATTTTTTTTTATAAATTAATGTTTACATTGAGCAGCCGAAATGAACAAAAGACTTCCATCGTAATCTTATCTAATCTTGTCTATTGTCTAGCGTAGAATTAATGTTTTCCTTCTTTATGTAACACAAATTCAAAGCAAATCAACTGATCCTCTAAAAAATCAAGATTTGCTGTAAAACTACTTTTTTGAATTGAATTGAAGAATTTATAAGAACTACTCCAAAACCCTAATTTTTAAAAAATACTAAGATTTTACATCTTTTAGAAATGCTTCTGGTATTGCGCCAATCCAATTTTAATTAGACATCTTACATCCTTAGGCATCTTCTGGGCACGCTCATTCCATCATAGACCTCATCTATCGCTTTCCATCAGGCGTGATTGAGATCAAGAGCGGGTCCATTCAGCAATAAAAAAAAATGTCTGGGTTTATTGACATTATTAATAATTCTCTTCAGATCGCCATGGGTCTGCCCCTCTACCACGTGAAAGACATCCGTCTGCTGTACGGCGAGTCGCCGTGGGGACTCTCTCAGATAGAGTTCGACGAGCCGAAGCAGCGCCCCTCGCCCTGGGGACACGTCATCGCCGCTAGGATCACCTCTGAGAACCCTGATGAAGGTAAGGTCATAGAGAAAGTCCTGGATATAAAGCGTGGATTTCATCAGATACCGGTGTCTTTGTATAACACCGCTAAAATACGGCTATCTATAAATATAGTGTTTTTAGCACCATAATATCAATTAACGAGCGTCATTTTCATGACAGCTGTCGTTTGACAGCCGCTTGACTGCTGTCAAGTTTGAGAAAGTAGTTTATGTAAACGATGTTCTAGTTATGTTGATTCTTATTGGTCTTCTGTCAAGAAACCTATTGGTAGTTTTGTAGTATGGTATGGTGGTAGAAAAACTTGGTCGACATACCTCCTAAAACCAAAATTATATTTTATTTTTACTGACTTGCATGATTCAGTGACCCAGTCTATGATTTTAAGTATTGTCTTTGATGGTTCAAACGAATGAATAGAGTTCGGAAAGACCTAGAACTACATCAAAAAACCAAGCAAGGTAATCTTATTTTGTTATATAATATTTCCTATGTAATTTACCATCACTTTTCCTCTCACCAGGTTTCAAGCCATCGTCCGGTACAGTTCAGGAGCTCAACTTCCGTTCCTCAAAGAACGTGTGGGGTTATTTCAGCGTGGCGGCTTCCGGCGGGTTGCACGAGTTCGCGGACTCTCAGTTCGGGCATTGTTTCTCTTGGGGAGAGACTAGGGAGCAGGCTAGAGAGTGAGTTGACGCGTTTGTTAAAGAAAGACTGAGGCGGCCTGACGAGAATCTTTGGTTTTATAATTATTACTAGCTGACCCGGCGAACTTCGTACCGCCTCTATTTTTTTTTTGTTTTTTTTCCCGTGTTTTAATAGTTATTCTGCTATTCGGGGGGAAGAAAAATACAAAAAATAAAAGATTATTAATGTCGGTCCAGCCGTTCTTGAGTTATAAATGGTGTAACTAACCCGACTTTGTTCCTACTTTATATATAGGGTGACTGGTAATTAGTGACCGATACTTAAACACGTGATTTTACTCATCATTATGAACAACTTTTACTATGGAACCAAACCTGAAATCGCGAAAAAAAAAATCAGCTGTTCCCTACATTTATGTTCGTCTAACTCGTTAAAATGTAGAGAACAGCTGTTTTTTTTTTCACGATTTCAGGTTTGGTCCCATAGTAAAAGTTGTTCATAATGATGAGTAAAATCACGTGTTTAAGTATCGGTCACTAATTACCAGTCACCCTATATATTTTTTTTATAAACTGAATATTGTGTCATTGTAATGCACAAAAAAAAAATTTGTGCATTCCAATGACTCATGCCCGTTTTAACTAACACTAGGCGACAGCTAAATGAATGAAATGAAAAGCGCGCTGATGGATTTTCAACTTTCGGAACCGAGACGAGCATTAAAAATCCTATAGCGCGATTTTATTTACGCATTGATATAGGTGTCGCCTAAGTGTTTCAGTTAAAACGAACATGAAACACGTTCTCAGGTACTTACACTAGGATTTTTTTATAGCACCTTGTTCAGATTTGTCCCTGGAAATTGGTTCGCCCTCTTAAACATGGGTTAAAAAAAAAAAAAACAATTTATTCTTTCGGAGAGTTGAGATGCGTTATAGTTGTATACTATAAAATACAAATTAGGTATTATTTTTGTTTCTCAGAAACTTGGTCATAGCTCTGAAAGAGCTGAGTATCCGTGGTGACTTCCGTACAACAGTCGAATACCTGATCACGCTGTTAGAGACAGCCGCCTTCCAGAACAACGATATCGATACCGCCTGGCTGGACGCGCTTATTGCTGAGAGGGTGAGTAGACCAGTAGACCAAGTAGACCTAAATACTGAATATACCGAGTAGCCCGATAGGCACAGTAGACCGATAGACCAAGTAGACCTAAAGACAATATATGGAGTAGCTCAATAGATTAAGTATCCCGATAGACCGAGTAGACCGATAGACCAAGTAGACCTAAAGACTGAATATATCGAGTAGCCCAATAGACTAAGTAGACCGATAGACCAAGTAGACCTAAAGACAATATATGGAGTAGCTCAATAGATTAAGTATCCCGATAGACCGAGTAGACCGATAGACCAAGTAGACCTAAAGACTGAATATATCGAGTAGCCCAATAGACTAAGTAGACCGATAGACCAAGTAGACCTATAGACTGAATATATGGAGTAGCGCAATAGACTAAGTAGACTGATAGACTGAGTAGCTCAATAAACTAAGTAGACCGATAGACCGAGTAGACCTAAAGACTGAATATATCGAGTAGCCCCATAGACCGAGTAGACCAATAGACTGAGTAGACCTAAACACTGAATATATCGAGTAACCCAATAGAATAAGTAGACCGATAGACCAAGTTGACCTAAAGACAATATATGGAGTAGCGCAATAGATTAAGTATCCCGATAGACCGAGTAGACCGATAGACCAAGTAGACCGATAGACCAAGTAGACCTAAAGACTGAATATATCGAGTAGCCCAATAGACTAAGTAGACCGATAGACCAAGTAGACCTAAAGACTTAATATATGGAGTAGCGCAATAGACTAATTAGACTGAGTAGACCAGGTAGATAGAGATTTCTAAGACACTTTGGAGTAGCCCTTCCAGAAAAGCGATATCGGTACGGTCTGGTTGGACGCGCTTATTGTTGAGAGGGTGAGTAGACCGGTAGATCAAGTAGACCTAAAAACCAAGTATACCGAGTGGCCCAATAAACTAAGTAGACCGATAGAGCAAATAGATCAATAGACCAAGAAGACTAGTAGACCAATAGACTGAGTAGACCGATAGACCAAGTAGATAATATTAGTATAGATTATAATTAATATGTTTTTTTACCATCAGATGCAATCAGAAAAGCCAGATATAATGCTGGGTGTGATCTGCGGGTCCATCCTCATAGCCGACGCACACATCACTGCTAACTTCCAGGAGTTCAAGAGTGCACTTGAGAAGTAAGTCTTCATCATCATCATATTTTCGTTTCAACCAAATTTCGGTGAATGCCTTGTGACCACAAATTGGTGAATGTTATGTATGAACCACTGTATGCAGCAGGGACTTGAAAACGAAATGAATTTCATTCCGGTACCACTAATGTTATCGTATAACGTTCCAAAATTTGTAACGATACTAATGAAATGAAATGATTTGAAATGAAATGATTTTTATTTTTGTAAGTAGGTTTGTACAAACACTTTTACACGTCAATCATGTTTTTTTAAGACTAGATGAAGTCGGCGTTTCCTATCTGACTACTCTGAGAAGAAAGGCCGAAACAAACTCAGAGGTCACAGTCTCTTTTAAAGTCCAGACATAATCTTGGTCAGGTTATATGAAGACCATGTAGATCGATGTCTGAGGTGGTCTTTTGAGGAAAGAACCACACAGATTGAGAGGACCTGTCCAGTCAGTGCACGCATTTGTCAAAAATCGTGCAGCTCAACTCAAGACTTAAGGAGCTCAACGATTCGACGAACAATACCAAAGAAAGGACATTTGGGTAGGCCACATAAATAACTCAAACTGCCAGACCATGAAAAAAAAAACAGAACAGAGAGAATAATAAAAATATATATATATATGTAAAAGGACCCACATCGTCTTCACATTCACAATGAAAAAATAATATAATACTTTACAAAGTAAGCAAATGTCATTTCATCATTTCTGTAGAACAATATTATAAGTAACGTTATAGGTATCAGTAACATTATGCTTATTGGCTTGTAATAAGGGGGAAGCTCTAAGGTGGCCCGCGAAATTCAAATTTTCTTACGTTTTTTGCAATTTGCTGGTCAGTATTAAGTTGTACGTTGATTAAAATATGATTCGCGGTCGTAACAAATATGTATTTACAGAATTATAATCATTAAAGTCATCAACACAACTCTCTAAGACCATGTAATCCCCAAATGTCAAGATTTCATGAAATAGTCATTCTTGGGGATTACATGGTCTTAGAGAGTTGTGTTGATGACTTTAATGATTATAATTCTGTAAATACATATTTGTTACGGCCGCGAATCATATTTTAATCAACGTACAACTTAATACTGACCAGCAAATTGCAAAAAACCTAAAAAAAAATAAATTTCGCGGGCTACCCTGGCGCTTTCGCCATAACGTTACAGATTCATTTGTAACGTTATTCTTCATACTTTTTCGTCATCTTATAACTCATGAAGCTGGCAACGTTGAGTACTTATCGAAATGAATAAAGTTTCAAGTCCCTGGTATGCAGCTAGCACTGACTGCTATACGAGTGTCTTAATCCTGCATCCTCTTAACAGTGAACCGGTGGTGTTTAATTTTGACTAATCAATTTGCTTCATTGGTTTTTAGCTATTAATCAATTGCTTAGAGATCTAGCGCGAAATAGCGTTTATGAATAACCCGGTAACCCCCTTACTAATAAACGTTGTATAGCGTCTGTATAGTTACACAACGCTTTGTCTTCTTCTTTCGAAAGTCAAATTACTGACGACTGAAAGTGAGCAGTGGTGGCCAAGTGGTAACGGCCGCGACTTACGAGTTGTAGGTCGTAGGTTCGAACCCAGACAGGGCGCTTTACTTTGTGTAAATTATTTCATCACCACTGCTCTCAAAACGGTGAAGGAAAACATCGTGAGGAAACCGGCATGTCCTAGAACCAAAAAATTCGAAGACATGTGACATCCACTAACCCGCACTTGGCCCGCGTGGTGGATTACGGCCCACTCCCTCTCACCGAGAGGAGGCCTGTGTCCCAGCAGTGGGAACATTATAGGCTGATTATGGAAAGTGAGAAATCGGTGTGTAACTATTCATCTGATATAATACGTTTATTAGTAAGTGGGTAAGAATTTTGCTAATCATTTGCTTAGCAATTTATTCAAATTTAGGAGCGTTTACGCCGTACGGCAGTTCATACAAACTTTCAAGCCGTTGTTTTTCGAAATGAATGAACCAATTTTAATGAAACTTCATACGCTTAAGCAGGATACAAAGGTCTAAAAAGTTACTTAAGAACATTTTCGTAAAATAGTGTTACAGACAAATTAGACCGATTTTAAATTTTCCATAGAAACAGAGATTTCCAGTAATCTTTTTTTAAATAGGACATTTCGAACAATATACACAAAAAAATAATACAGCTTCAAAAAGTATTGTGTGCCTCACGGCTGCGCCAACTAAAAGTAAGTAATTTATTCTACCTATCCTTAACTCGCACAAAATTGTCACCAGGGGCCAAATCCAGGGATCCAGTGCCCTCTCAAACTGGGTAGAAGTTGAATTAATTCACACAGGGTCCAAATATAAGGTTTCGGCGACCAAGTCGGGCCCGACCGCCTACTTCCTCGCGATGAACGGGAGCTTCAAGGAGATGGAGGTGCACAAGCTCACTGATGGTGGTAAGTAATATAAATTCTTAAAAAAAAATTGGGCCCCCGCGGACCATCATAGACAACCATGGTCAACCATGATGGCCCATTGTGTGAAATGATAATGGGCCATCATGGACCACTGTAGCCCATCATGCGCCTCATAAGATTCATTTTTATAATACAAAAAATTAATACGAAAATACAAAATAAAAAAGAAATTACATTCACATAAAACTGCAATATTATGATATTCGGAAGACTTCAAAACCTCCTCCTATTTGTAGAAGTAGGTCGAAAATAGTATAAAAACTGATAGAATTTACTAGTTTTATAGAGACATGAGGAACAGGGTGTAAAGTTCACTCAACCTCCATAGAAAAGGGAGGATCCTCCGACCAGACGGGTGTTGTGTCTGGTGGGCAATTGCCCGACGATTGGTGTCGGGACGTTTTTAAACCGACTTCCAAAAAGGTGGAGGTTATAAATGTTCGTTTATATACAGGGTGGGTCAAGTGGGCATGGATGGCCAAATCCGAAATTATGAGGAATAGCGAAAAGTACTCAAAGGAGGTCGCGGGCTTGATTTTGATGAAAACTAAAACTGCATCATTGGATTTTTGAGAAATCAATATTTCTAGCCAAGAATCGAACCCGTTTGTTTTGATTAAAAACACACTGTATTATTACACCACTCGATAGTGTCCTTATTAAAGATCAAATTCTGTGAAGTAATGACATACCGCGACTCCTTTGAGTACTTTTCGCTATTCCTCATAGTTTCGGATTTGGCCATCCACGCCCACTTGGAAAATTCACTCTGCATAATATCTTAGTCGCGCGACAAAATGCTTGTGCGATGCAAGATTTGCGTGACGTCAGTATGATGCGTTGTTCACGTGTGGCGATGTAGACCACAGTTTTATTCCATAGTTAGGTACCAATGAGAGAAAGAGATATTTTCCTTAAAGGGAGAATGAGCAAAAGTCGTACCAAAAAGTCTCGTGCATCAAGATCAAAATATTGTAGTCATTATTTTCATATTTTTTTACGATATTACGCCTCGGGGATTTAATTTTTGAACAGGGAATATAATTAAAAGTAAAAAAAGTGTTGATATTGTTTTATTCCCTTTACATGAAGTTCCGTTTCTTGAATTTTGAAAGTGCTATAACTAGAATAGAATAGGCTGTTTTTTAGAGTAATAATGGCCGTTCGTGTCAAACAAAATAAAGTACCTAGTTTTTAGGTTATTTAGATTTTTTTTTAAATCTTCGAAACCCGGGTTTTGTTTACAAAAAGAACTTTTGTAGGAGTTAATTATGATCTATAAAATACAAAGTTTGACTTTGATGCTGCATGGTACGGGGTTCCATACATCCATGAGCATTGTCCTTTAATAATTGTTACCCTCTTTTCCTTCCCCAGGCATGCTACTCTCAATCGACGGTGCTTCCTTCACTACCTACCTACGAGACGAAGTGGACAAATACAGGATAGTGATAGGAAACCAGACAGTAGTGTTTGAAAAAGAGAAGGACCCGTCGAAGTTGCGCGCGCCCTCTGCCGGCAAACTGATCAACACTCTCGTGGAAGACGGCGGCCATGTTGACAAGGGACAGCCCTATGCTGAGATTGAGGTTTGTAAATGGCTTTGAAGATCCGTGGCTCAACGTTACTATAGTCCGACTTTTAATTAGCTGCAGTCTTCTTCTTCTTAGCGTGTCGATAGCAATCTAAATGGACTCGGTCCAGAATTCGACTACATGTTTGGCGCCTTCACCAGCGTCCATCAGTTCCTGTTACGTGCAGCTGACAGGACACGATATTAAGTGCCCCATCGTTTGTGGAACAGCACCACATTTACACTCCAAGGCGGAGTCGTCTATGAATCTCCACCTGAACAGGTTTTCCTTGCATCGGCCAACCTGGGTCCGGAGTCTGTTTAAGGATTAGCTGCAGTAAAATGACACTTCATAATAACTAATTTCGGACTGAGTTTAGAGATATTATGCATGTCAAATAAGTTTAATTTATTACACTATTCTGTGCTAGAAAAACAAGATTTGGTTGGTGGTCGCGAAAAAACAATAAGACGCCAATTTCAGTCATTTAAGAATAGAACAGAAATACTCTTTATTATGTACACCATATAAATTACAGACATAAAAATAGAAACTGTACAGTCACGAGCACTAATATGTCAACACTTGGCCACTTTCAACTGCGATTTTTTCACGAAATAACGAATGCAACGTTGAAATACGACACTTTACATAAACCTATTGGTTCGAAAATACTATGTTCCTAATAATATAAAATTTCATTAAAAAATAAAGAAGAAAATCGCCTTTGAATAAAGCCAAGTGTATACATACTTTTGTTCGTGACTGTACATATAGTGACACAATGGGCGGTAAGTAACACATAAGCTGTCATTTTACTGCAGCTAATTAAAAGTCCGACTATAGTAACTGTCGCGCCATTTTGTTTTTTTTTTTTTCAAAATGGCGTTCTCGCTGGTAACCTATATAAATTGATAGCTGACATTAATGCACACAGCGTTCAATGTTGATATGGATGTCACGTGATCAACTTTGAACGTTAAAATCTCGGAAACGTGACACTTTATTGGCTTCACTTTGATGTAAACTGCTCCTACCGCACTATTCGTTATGACCACCTTCTCAATGACATATTTTTGTTGAAACACAGGTAATGAAGATGGTGATGACGCTAGCGGCTCCCGAGTCGGGCAAGGTGACCTGGATCTTGAGGTCTGGTGCTGTGCTGGACTGCGGTGCTATGATTGGCACGCTCGGTAAGTTTATTCGCTTGAATTTAACATTACTATTATGAATCACACTAATATTATAAAGGCGAAAGTTTGTGAGTGTATGTGTGTGGGGGTGTGTTTATATGTTTGTTACTTCTTCATGCTCAAACAGCGGGATCAATTTTGATAAAATTTGGTATGGAGGTAGCTGACACCCTGGATTAACATATAGGCTACTTTTTATCCTGATATTCCTACAGGATCGAAACTTATGCGGGTGAAACCGCGGGGCGCAGCAAGTTATTCATAAATGCTATAATATTTTTTATCTACAGCCATGCTATAAATTAAATACTAATATTATAAATTCGAAAGTAACTCTGTCTGTATGTTACCTTTTCACGCTTAAACCACTGAACGGATTTCGATAAAATTTGGCGGAGAGATAGCTTGCATCCCTTACCATACCTTGCGGGCTAAGCCGCGGGCGGAAGCTGGTCTTGAATATACCGCGGAAGTGAAAGGCACAGTTTACATAATAGAACACAGTAATAACACAATAATATTTTCCTCTTCTAGAACTCGACGACCCATCTTTAGTGACAACGGCGATACCGTACAAAGGACAATTCCCCATAGAGGATAACCCGAACCTTTCGGAGAAACTGAACCATTCCCACCTGAAGCTGAGAGACGTGCTCGAGAATACGTTGCAAGGTAAGACCCGCATTGTATGAGGAGAAAATGGGCCATCATGGACCATCATGGCCCATTGTGTGACGAGGCAATGGGCCATCTTGGACCATCATGACCCATTGTGTGAAGAGGCAATGGGCCATCTTGGACCATCATGGCCCATTGTGTGAAGAGGCAATGGGCCATCTTGGACCACCAAAATCAAGTCATTTATTCAAACTAGGCTGAGAATCAGCACTTTTCGGCACTTGGCTTTCAAAAAATAGTTGCCAAGTGTTGACATTGGTGCTCGTGACTGTACATAACATAACCTCTCTTCACCAGGCTACTGCCTCCCGGAGCCGTACAACACACCACGTCTCCGCGAGGTGGTTGAGAAGTTCATGCAGAGTCTCCGCGACCCTTCGTTACCACTGTTAGAGTTGCAAGAGGTAAGGAACCCATACTTTATATTATAACGCGAAAGTATCTCTGTCTCTCTCTTACCTTTTTGCGCCAAAGGGCCTTATCACACTGTAGATAGGCGAGCGTGTTTCTAGCGCGGCGAGTGCGCAGCGAGCTCGCCATTTTGCACACTCTGGCGTCGCCGGCGCTATTCGCGGTGAGCTCGCTGCGCACTCGCCTCGCTTTGGACTCGCTTGCAAATGGCCAGTGTGATGATAAGGCCCTAAATGGCTGAACGGATTTGAATGAAATTCGGTACACGGATAGACATGCCCTGGGCTGGCATGAATGAGCTTTTACCGCGGTTCCGCCCGCTTGACGGTTGGAAATTATCCCACTGGAACGATCTACCAGAATAATAAGTCTTATTGCATCAAAAATGTATAATCTCAGAATTCACTAATTTTACAGGAGGACGTTTTAAAGATTTAACGATTAATAAACTTCCTCCAATTTAAAACTAACCAAAGCGCCATCTAGCGGGGATTTGTCGAAATACGTTATTTTGTCACTATATAGGAGATAACATTAATTTAGTTTTTGAGATTGTACACTTTTTTTGCGAAGAGACGAAGTTGGTATCCTATGTCCTAACACGGGTCATGGTCTATCAGTATTTCATCCAAATCCGCTCGACCATCAATGGTACACCGACCGTACTTTCGCATTCATAATAATATTAGTACAGTACGGCCGATTTATCTTGGCAAGTCTGAACTTCGCGCAGAATGCTGCGCAGTGAGAATTTTTAGGAACCAAATGGTGACAAGAGGCGAGTGTGAGTGAGAGAACATGCGCGAAAGTTCTTAGTGCCTATGTTCAGACCATAGATATAGATACACCTAGATAACGCAAGAGCAACTACTTCGCGTGCCAAAAATCGCACCAGCTTACGATAAAAAATCATAAGCCGCCACTTTCGCGCTCAGTCCTGTGTACTGCTGGCTGGGTAAGCGTGAGCGAGAGCGCGAGCTTGTGACGTCATAGTAGGTAGTCAAAAAATGGCACGCTTGGTTTTCATACAGTTCGTGATACTTGCGTTATCTAGGTCTATCTATATCTGTGGTTCAGACTTACCAAGATATTTCGGCCATAGTGTATGAAGTATGAATAGATTCAATAAATGGTCAATAAATATTTTCGACACTAATATCAAAAATCCTTTCATTTCTTATTACCAGGTCTTGTCATCAACTTCTGGCCGTATTCCCATCGCAGTAGAGAAGAAGGTTCGCAAACTCATGGCTTTGTACGAGAGGAATATCACCAGTGTGCTCGCACAGTTCCCTAGTCAACAGATCGCAAGTGTTATTGACCAGTAAGTAAATTGTCGTTAAGGTCTAGTCTGAATTTGTGTCTCTTTATCGCCAATAGGCTGTCTGGTAGTGTTGTGCCTGCTCCGTCATTTTAAAGATCGCTCCGTACTAGTTCATTTCGGACAGTGAACTAGTTCATTCTATTAGTTCTAATAGCTCTATTTGGTCTTCGCTCTCGGTAAGCATTTCCATAGAGCAGTTTGGGCGGTAAGCTAAAATAGACACTAAGGCATTGAAATAACGCGCATCTCATCTCATTCTTGCGAATTCGGTCGGTCGGGTTCGGATAGCATCGTCATTCGTCGGCTATTCTCTCTCGTTCTCATTCTTCACAGACATCGAATGAAAACGTATAACGTTTCTGTCAAACAATCAGAGACTGTATTTCATTTTCTCGTTCGGGCGATGTACGAGATCGAAAAGAGCTATTTGACCTATTAGACCGGTTACAAGTCAGCGTTCGGAAACGTTTCTTTTAGTACAGTGCGAAGATACGGCTCCTATTCGTTCATCGTTTACGAACTATACAAGACTACTGTCTGGCATTATTGCTGAAATGAACCTATTTGACGCGGCCAAATAGGTGCATGTGGTTATCGCGACGCGGCCCCATGATCGTATATTTTTATTTTATGTAGGTATGTCTTATTAATTTCGTCCAAATACCCTATATGCAGCACTCTTTCTTTTAAACATGAATCTTAAAATAATTCATGTTTAAAAAAACTAGCAAAATGTGGTTGCAGTTTAGGGGCCGTTCAAGTATTACGTAAGAAGATTTTTTACAATTATTAACCCCCCTCTCGTCAGCAAAAGTAAGCAAAGCTCTTACCCCCCCCCCCCCCATACTTACGTAAACATTGGTACATGCAATTTTTAATGTGTTCTGGTTTCTTTATTGATTCATGAGCAGCAGTTATATATGCGTTTCGTTTTCAAGCATAGACAAGTAGGGTTGCCATATGTAGCATAATAGCATAGCATAATCTGCCTATAATGTTCCCACTGCTGGGACACAGGCCTCCTCTCCACCACGCGGGCCCAGTGCGGGTTGGTAGATGTCACATGTCTTCGAATTTTTGGTTCTAGGACATGCCGGTTTCCTCACGATGTTTTCCTTCACCGTTTTGAGAGCAGTGGCGATGAAATAATTTACACAAAGTAAAGCGCCTGTCTGGGTTCGAACCTACTACCTGCAACTCGTAAGTCGCGGCAGTTACCACTGGGCCACCACTGCTCTCAAGCCATATGTGTTCAAACCAAAATCGACTAAATTTTGTATAAAATCCGAAAAAGTAAAAAAATAAATACTGCTGACGTAATCACCATCCAGACCCCCCACATTGCAAAGTTAAGACCCCCCCCCCGGTAGTGCTTACATAATTCTAGAAAGGCTCAACCTCTTAATAAATCCTGGTGTAGTGTTATAAAAGATAGAAACAAGTCGATCGTCACAATATACGATCTATGGTCACACTTGCTTAAGCCCGTGGCGTTGCCTGTCTCAAGTTCTAAAAATAAAAACGACTTTATTTGGATGACTACAGCTCAGCTTCGTTCAACAACTACTTATAATAAAAGCCTGTGTTCAGGCTACGTACCAGTGGAAGATCAGTCGTTTTGGAGATTACCACGACAAACAAACAACAAGATAAACATACTACTGTAAACCCTATTAGATGTGTATCTTATCTTATATTTTTTTTACAGCCATGCAGCTTCCCTAGCGAAGAGGGCAGACAGAGATGTCTTCTTCATGAGTACTCAAGCACTAGTCGTTTTAGTGCAAAGATATAGGTAAGTTACTGATCCTCTCTTATCTGTGCGAACTGTATAAAGTCCCATTAAAATAGATGGACTAACGTTTAGAAATCATTCAGACCACCAAAATAAGGACGATGGTAAAAAAATATTTAAGAAAAACGCATAGATACTTACTGTGATGTGTTCGCGGATGAATGGAAGAAGAACTTGTCAGTATACAGGGTTATTGGGAAAACACCAACAACCTCTTAAGAGGTCATTGTACTCATCATTGTGAACAACTTTTACTATGGGACCAAACCTGAAATCGCGAAAAAAAATCAGCTGTTATACGAACATAAATGTAGGGATTTTTTTTTCGCGATTTCAGGTTTGGTCCCATAATAAAAGTTGTTCATAATAATGAGTATGTAGCGGTATCTACAACGCCACATGCGAAAAACGCGTCACACTGACGTTACGCAAAATCCTGCATCTCGCAAGTAGAGTTTACCGCGCAACTAGCATAGATACAACGGCCCGACATGAATCATCGGGCAGTTGCTCGCCAGACACAACACCCGTCTGGTCGGAGGATCTTCCCTTTTCTATGGAGGATGAGTGAACTTTACACCCTGTTCCTCATACCTCTATAAGTACAATGACCTATTAAGAGGTTGTTGGTGTTTTTCCAATAACCCTTTAAATGGAGTATTGTGAGATGAGCGTATGACTGTCGAGTAGTCTGTTTTATACTTTTCGTTATTGTATTCGTGTATTTAACATTTTGGCTGTATAAAATAAATGGTCGACACTCAAACACAAAAACATGTTACTGAAACAATGTTGTGCAACTTTTCACGAGACAAAATTATTGTAAGTTTATTTGATTTTCAGGAATGGAATTCGAGGCAGGATGAAGGCTGCTGTTCATGATCTACTAAAACAGTACTATCAAGTGGAAAGCCATTTCCAACTAGGTGAGTTGGTAATTTTTATTAGTAAGATTATCATCATCTGCCTAGCCTTTTCCCAACTATGTTGGGATCGGCTTCCAGTCTAACCGGATGCAGCTGAATACCAGTATTTTACATGGAGCGACTGCCTATCTGACCTCCACAACTCAGTTACTGGGTAATACGATACCCCTTGGTAAGACTGGTTGTCAGACTTTCGGGTTTCCGTCTACCCGTAACGACTGTCAAAGATCCACGAATGACAGCCGGGACCAACGGCTTAACGTGCTTTCCGAGGCACGGAGGGGTCTCGGTATGTAATGATGGTCACCTATCCACAGACCAACCGCGGCAAGCGTAGCTTATCGACCTGTGCGGCTGTTATTATTTAGCCACGGGCCCCTCACAAGTAAGATAATAGAGGTAAAATTAAACTGTCGGTACTATGAATCTCTGGAGCTACACTTTACGCAAGACGACATATTCATACTAATATTATATGTAAATGCGAAAGTGTGTCTGTCTGTTACCTCTTCACGCTTAAACCGCTGAACCGATTTAGATGAAATTTGGTATAGAGATAGTTTGGAGTCCCGGGAAAGGACATAGGATAGTTTTATCCCGATATTCCCACGAGATCGACACTTACGCGGGTGAAACCGCGGGGCGCAGCTAGTAAATCATTTATAATTTATATTGTATTGTTCCACAGGTTCCTACGACAAGTGTGTGGTGGCTCTCCGCGAGCGCTACAAGGACGACATGCAGCAGGTGTCCAACATTATATTCTCACACAACCAAGTGGCTAAGAAGAATTTGTTGGTGAGTATTCATTCTATCAATCTACCAAGCCTTTTCCCAACTATGTTGGGATCGGCTTCCAATATAACCGGATGCAGCTGAATACCAGTACTTTACGTGGAGCGACCGCCTACCTGATCTCCACAACCCAGTTACTGGGTAATAGCCGAAAATTTAACAAAAAAGTAGCGTTTCTGTCGCTCCCGTGTGCGCATGGTCCAATTCTCTTCGACAGCGACTGAGACAAAAAATTGCTAGGTAACTAAGTTTCTCGTGGGCTCCCTTAACGTGTTTTTAGGGTTCCGTACCCAAATGGTAAAACGGGACCCTATTACTAAGACTCCGCTGTCCGTCACCAGGCTGTATCTCAAGAACCGTGATATCTAGACAGATGAAATTTTCACAGATGATGTATTTCTGTTGCCGCTATAACAGCAAATACTAAAAACACAATAAAATAAATATGTAAGTGGGGCTCCCATACAACAAACGTGTTTTTTTTGGCGTTTTTGCCTTGTAGTACGGAACCCTTCGTGTGCGAGTCCGACTCGCACTTGGCCAGTTTTTTCGTTATTTTTCTTACGATTTTTCTTTTTCTCACAGGTAACCCTTCTAATCGACCACTTGTGGTCGAACGAGCCCGGTCTAACAGACGAGTTGGCGACCACGCTCAACGAGCTCACTTCGTTGCACAGAGCCGAACATAGCCGAGTGGCTTTGAGAGCGAGACAGGTGAATATTGCCATCTTTTTGAAAATCTCCTTTTCTTTCCTACTCAATAGTCCAACACAAACATATCTTCATACATACACTTAACATTCCACTAACACACACATACACAAACACTCACACTCTCACAATACACTATCACACACGATTCATGATTGTTAAATTTAGTATTTTTGTTTTCTTTTTCATAATAAACGGCATGTGAATGACTTTTAAAATGGAGGAACACTGACTCCCAAGTCACAGGTTTATACCTAGTTTGGGAGAAATGATGATAAATGTAATATCTGTTTTACTCATCATCATGGGCTTAGCATTTTCCCTATTTAGGGGTCGGCTTCCATTTTAAAAGGATGCACCTGACTACCAGTATTTTACATGAAGCGACTGCGTATCTAATCTCTACAACATAGTTAGTGGGTAACACGATACCTCTTAGTAATATACTGTCATCAGTGGGCCTAAAAAGGCCACTTTGGAGAATCATAAAAGGCTAACATTATGAATCATAATGGCGAAGACAGTCCGTGTTTTTCTTTTTTTTTCGCTGCACTACGTAGGTATAATCAAAGAGATTGGGATTGGATTTGGATGGGATTGATTGGTATTTTAGCACAAAAAAAAAAGCTTCACCAATGGGATTTGATATGATTAACTTAACGGTTAACTGTCCATTATGTTATCCTTTTATGATTCTGTCAAAGTGGCCTTTTTAGGCCCCCTGGTCATCACAAATCATTAACTTAAGGTCTTTTCAAATTCGTGTTTCTAATTGATGTTATTTCAAGTTAAACAAAATAATATCAACTTTATTATGGTGCAAATTAAGTTGATTTCCGAATATCTAGTACTATTGAACAAATCATAAAAATGGTTGAAGTTGTAGCGTAAACTGAACTTTATTGTGTAGGTAAAAGAGTTGTTTTTCAAAAAACTCACAGTTGTTTACATATTTGGAAACTGAATCGTGAACGCAGATTAAATCTCACGTCTCTAAATTAAAATGACTCATAATTTCTTCGCAGGTCCTCATCGCAGCCCACCAACCAGCCTACGAGTTACGTCACAATCAAATGGAATCCATCTTCTTATCAGCAGTGGACATGTACGGACATGACTTCCATCCAGAGAACTTGCAGAAACTGATCCTGTCTGAGACCTCCATCTTCGATATATTGCACGATTTTTTCTATCATACTAATGCTGCGGTAAGTCATAGTAATGTAAGTTTTGAAACCTAGGTACTTGCAGAAACTTGCACGGAAAATACTTGCACACATGATCGTTGTTCGCAAGCCACCTGCACAAACGATACTTGCACATACGATACTTGCACATTGCGCGCAAGCAACTTGCAAATAGAGCAGTGGTGGCCAAGTGGTAACGGCCGCGACTTACGAGTTATAGGTCGTAGGTTCGAACCCAGACAGGCTCTTTACTTTGTGTAAATTATTTCATCACTACTGCTCTCAAAACGGTGAAGGAAAACATCGTGAGGAAACCGGCATGTCCTAGAACCAAAAATTCGAAGACATGTGACATCTGCCAATCCGCACTGGGCCCGCGTGGTGGATTACGGCCCACTCCCTCTCATCGAGAGGAGGCCTGTATCCCAGCAGTGGGAACATTATAGGCTGATTATGTATGTTATGTAACTTGCAAATAATATAAGTACTTGCATGTGCGAGTCGATATTTCTATCAGCAGTCGACATTTACAGACACGATTTCTATCCGGAGAACTTGCAGAAACTTATCCTGTCTGAAACCACAATATTCTATATACCGCACGATTTCTTCTACCATACGAATGCTGCGGCAAGTCATAGTAATATAAGTTTTAATACTTGCATAAACGAAAAATACTTACACCATTAAACTATCTTGTAAGAAACTTGCACTCGATATACTTGCAGAAAAGATACTTGCATGCAAACTACTTGCTAGGAAAATACTTCAACGTGAGATTCTACGACACTGAATACTTTTGTATTGTTAACTTTAACGCAAGATACAATTTGCTTACAAAAATCTTGGTGACAATAAAACATATTTTTAGTGAGAAATAATTTTATTGCGGCAAATAAATAACGTTAATAAGTTATCCAAGTGTTACTCTTGGTCATTTCTGGTGTGCTGTGTTAAATAAAAAAACTATTGCCAAAGGCGTGTTACATAATAGTGAAAATATTCATGATCTCAGAAGCGTAAACATCGAGTATGAGGAATGCAATATCTGAAACAAATATGTATTAATTAAGGGCTTTGAAGGTGTGTGGCATACCTACGAGTACCTGTGTGCCATTTTTTTTTTTCAAAATGGATTCCACTCATTCTTCCTACATATATTACAAGGTGTTGATTTGCATCCTAGTCAAATTGTAGGACGTAATTATGCTAATGATTCTCGACGGACGTAATTATGCTAATGATTCTCGACCCAAATCTTCTATCTATCTATACCTATATATAAAATGATAAACTGACTGATTGTTGATATATCAACGCACAGTCTAAACCGCTGCTTCTAGAGACATGAAATTTGGAGGGTGTGTTCTTTGTGAAGAGTAGGTATCCACTAAGAAAGGGTTTTTCGAAATTCCACCCCTAAGAGGGTGAAATTTCACGCGGACGAAGTCGGAAGAAGCTAGTCAACAATAAAATGGGTAGGTTTTTTTTTTTCTTCTTATTTACGGAAATCCGTAAGTGAGAACCAGCCGTATTTAAACGCGGCCCGTCTGTTGCTAGCCCTATAACCGCGCTTTCACACACAAACAAACGCCTTTTACTTTACTAAGTACTAAAATAAAAACAAAAGCGTTCACTCAAACATAACACTCACTCAATATAAACAAGTTTGTCAACGCAGTACACGGCGAGCAAGCTTGCTAGTTTTACCAAACACAAGAACTAACTATGGAAAAAAAATGCTAACTTTTGAAGGAGCACAGCTTTATAACAAATTACCGTCCTGTATAAGAAATGTACACTCTTACAATGCATTCAAAACTCAACTTAGCCAGCACATAATTGCGGATCGATCACTTCTGGAGAAATGAATGACACCGTAGTCGTGTTTGGGCTCATTTTAAACAGGACTAATTTTAAGTTCAATGCAATGTTGACATAAGTCTGGCCTGATGCTGCAGCCAGGATTATCAGCATCTAATCTAAAAACTAATAAAAGGAGAACTCCTCAACAATTAACGTCCCTGCATCGAGAAAAGGAATATTTTATAAAAAGGCGATGGGCAAGTTTACATTAGGCTATTGTAACTTAGATAAATTATAAATAGACCCACTAAAAAGCGAGAAATAAAAACTTTTTAACAAAAAAAAAAACCGACTTCCAAAAAAAACACTACAAACTGAAAAAAAAAACACTACAAACTGAAAAATAACTTTAATTTCGGAAGTCGGTGGCAAAAACTAAAATACTGATCCCTAAGACACCGACTGCCGAAATTAAAGTTATTTTTCAGTTTGTAGTGTTTTTTTTTTTCAGTTTGTTAGTATTGTCCTCAAGTAAGTGACTTATGTCTTTATTGGGAATAAAGTTTCTTTAAACCGAAACCGAAAATACTAAAGTACTAAAATGTCTTTTATGACAACCTCCTGAAATTTGACGAGGATGCAAATCAACACCTTGTATAAATCGATAGCTAACATCAATGCAAACAGAAAACATAATAAGACCAAACCATATAAAGTACCACGTTTCCGAGATACTCGCCACTGTCCGTCTGTCACCAGGCTGTATCTCATGAACCGTGATAGCTAGACAGTTGAAATTTTCACAGATGATGTATTTCTGTTGCCGCTATAACAACAAATACTAAAAACAGAATAGAAAAATATTTAAGGGGGGCTCCCATACAACAAACGTGTTTTTTTTTTTTTTCGGGGTTTTTGCCTTGTGGTATGGAACCCTTCGTGTGCGAGTCCGACTCGCACTTGACCAGTTCTTTTAAACTTGCTTACATCTTGTTGCACAGATGTTTGATTACTTCAAACTTTGAAAGTGATTATTTCTAACAACTAAGTAACTAGATGTACGCAAGTTCTGTGTAGGGTTCATGAGTGGGCGCCATTTTGAAAAAATAAATAAAAAAGCGCGACATTAAGTATGCCAGACTCCACATAAAAATCTTCAACCCCCCTTTTGTAATCTTAAGAAAATCTCCTGCTCAGGGAATCTCAAGCTTCATACGTTATCACATTCTTCTTCCTTGTGGTATCACATTCACATCCTGCTGCCATTCCCTCACTTTACGACGTTCGATTTCTATATACCCACTTGGGTTCGAAAGCAGTTCAGCACTCTAATTGCATACCACACTATCAATCACAATTTGAATCATTTTGAAAGACCTGTAATTGGCGACTGTGTAAGACCTAGACTTTTGTGATCTATAGTACTTAAGATAAATTATACATAGAAGCTGTTGGTGTACCTTAAATATATATATAAATAAATAAATAAATAAAAAAGATATTGCTAATCCATTGCTTCATATGTTCGTGAAATATATCTGCTTGACAACGTAAATAACGCAATGAATGTTGTTGAACTGTCAAAATGAAACCTATTACTACTGATAGTGTGTTAGGCAATTAGGTACCAGGGTCTTCGGACCACTTCACTTATCATATTCAAAGAATGGAAAAAAAGAAAATGCATTTACTTGCATTCAATTCGCTTACCGAAGTAAACAGCTCCATATCAAAAGCAACCATATTGAACGCGGTGATCACGATCGGCGTCTGTGCGCGCGCCACCATGAACAGTATCATCCTCCTCACTCGCTGGTCATCCACGTGCTCCCAGCCGCAGCTGTAGAAGCGGTTCGAAGTCTCCACTGACTGATAAATGTAGCTTTATTTAGCAAGACTTTACTACTCTATGCTAAGAGTACTCTTGCTCCCCTACAAGAAAAACCTCCCCGTTATCGCACACAAATCCCCTGTTCACCACGTCGTCATAAGAATCCCTCGATAGACAAACTGAAAATGTCCCCCAATTACTAAGAATCCCATATTACAACCCAATTAATTTACAATCCCCCTTCATAGTATGACCCTCACTCATAGTTACACCCCCTCACAGTATGACCCCCACCCATAGTAACATCCCGCATTGTATGACCCCCACCCATAGTAACACTCCTCATAGTATGACTCCCACCCATAGTAACATCCCCCATAGTAACATCCCGCATTGTATGACCCCCACCCATAGTAACATCCCCCATTGTATGACTCCCGCCCATAGTAACATCCCGCATTGTACGACCCCCACCCATAGTAACATCCCGCATTGTATGACCCCCACTCATAGTAATACTCCTCATAGTATGACTCCTGAGTCCCACCCATAGTAACATCCCCCATAGTAACATCCCGCATTGTATGACCCCCACCCATAGTAACACCCCCATCATAATATGACCCCACCCATAGTAAATTCCCCCCTTAGTATGACCCTCACCTATTAGTAAACATTAAAATTCGTGCGTATACGAGAGAAGAACGAGAACACTAGATCACTTACCATGGCTTTTAGTTTGGCAGCATAACGGCACGGCAGATAAATATGTATAACGGCCCCAGTTACGAATATCATGTATCGTAAGTCAAAGCCGTAGCCCTGGAAATTAAATTAATTACGATGAAAGAAAATATCGTGAGGAAACTTAGAATTAATACTCTGAAATGACCAACACGTAATGAGGAAGAAATCGCGGGCAGACTCTTGTATAATAAAAAGAAATACACACATCAAAAGTGTCTAGGGATCAAGCATTTTTATGCGGATTTCTTGAGATTGAGATGTGGCTTTGTAATAAATTTATGATTTTATAAATTTATATGGATCCTTTTTGGTGCATTTCATAATTTGAATCAGGAACTGTGAATCAAATTCGAGTAAAAGATGAAAATCAGCTGTCAATATTTTCCCTATAAAAACATACAACGCATTGAAGACATTATTAGTGCTACTGTTTCCCTACTACTGATTAAAACCAACGTTATTATGGAGCGGCGACGTCATTTAAGCAGGGAAGAAATGCTCAGAGCCGTGGGAATGATAGAAGCTGGTTCCCGGCAACGTACTGTGGCTTTAGCTCTGAATACAAGTCAGAGTGTTATCAGTCGACTTTGGACACGTTACCGAAGCACTGGTACCGTGGCTGAGCGCCATGGAGGACGGTATCGCTGCACCACACGGAGACAAGACCGATACATTCAAATCTTAACTCGAAGAGCTCCAACAATAACCGCCATGATGTTAGCCGTGAGGCTTCATCACTCTTCAGGGAACTTAATTAGCGACCAAACAGTCAGAAACCGCTTGCATGAAGTGAACCTTCATTCCCGAAGACCGCTACGGGTACCACCTATAGCAATGCACAATCGTAGGATTCGATATCAATGGGCTCTTGAACACAGAAATTGGGCAGAAGAACAATGGCGTTTCGTGAGCTTTTCTGATGAGTCTCGTTTTGGTATGAGACCGGATACAAGACGTATACGACACTGGAGAACCCCTGGACGCCAACAGCGATTAAAATCCTGCCAGGAAGTCCATCCTTATAGTGGTGGAACCATCATGGTATGGGCGGGTATTTGGATCGGCGGAAGAACTGAGTTGATTTGGATCAGAGGCAACCTCAACGCTCAAATTTATGCTGAGACGATTGTATCAGACGTCATCGTTCCTCTACAAGTGCAAATCGGTCCCTTATTTCAGTTAATGCATGATAATGCACGACCGCACACCGCAAGAGTTGTAAGACAGACTCTCGCCGCAGCTAACATCAATGTCCTGCCCTGGCCTGCTCAGTCGCCAGACTTGAACCCGATTGAGCATGCATGGGATATGCTACAGAGAAGAGCTCTGCCGAATATGGAGGGTATCCAGTCGCAAGAAGACCTTTTTTTGTTGTTGCAACGAACATGGGCGGCCATTCCACAGCGTGATTTGGATGAACTCATTTTGAGTATGCCAAACCGATGTTCTTGTGTTGTTAGTGTTCGCGGTAGAAACACGGATTATTAATTGTTTAAGTTACCCAATAAAATTTTAAAGAAAACTGTTATTTCAGTCTTTTTTTCGAACTTTTGTGTTAGTGGTTCAAATGTCAAAAATCCCTTTATTAGGAAAATGGCAAATTTCTTTATTAATGCAAAGGTGACTTGGTTTATCGTTACTGTGACAAACGAAAACACTTTATTTGATGAATCCTTAAAGAAAATTTTAATTAATATCAATCAGGAGAAAAGTTATTGCAAAAATATATGTTGATCCCTAGACACTTTTGATGTGTGTAGAATTCATACCTCAGTAATATGATACAAGCAAGTACATATTTGTATCATAGTTGCTAAGAATATTAGGCCCAGCCATATGTTGAAAGTATCTTGAATTTTATGTACATATCTGTAAGAAAAAAACATCACGATTTAAATTCTTCGTTTAAGGCAATAAAAAATGTCTTCGTAAAAGAACAAAAAAGAAAATAGATAAGTGTTATTGCAGATGGAATATTATCCATCTGCGGCCTATGGTGAAGGAAAAATTGTAAGCAGTTGTTGAACAAAAATTTTCTTTTCATCATACATTTTGACCGAGTAGGTTTTTTTTTTAATAATTTATTTAATGTTATTCAAAATACAGAGGTGTAACTTAAATCTAAACTCGCCAAACTTTTACGTTTGATGGCGTGAGGCGCTCTTTCACATAACGATGCACCACCTTATTAAATAACTACCTACTACTACATAAACTTATAATTCTGTTATACTAATATGGTTTCATCTTATATCAGCCTTATTTTTATACAATGTAATTTGTATTCACGATTTATTTGCCAAAAATGTAAACAAATATGAGTTTATGGAAAAACAACTCTAAACCCTACACAGTATAGTTCAGTTTACACTAACATCTTCAAACATCTTTATAACCTTTTCAATAGTGCTAGACTGGTTTAATTTATACAATGTGATCTGCATTCGCTATTTATTTGCCAAACCTGTAAACAAATCTGAGTTTAAGGAAAAACAACTTGTTATTAATTGCACTCTTCTAAGAAACAGCAGATTTTTTTTACCTTAATTTTGACCACACCAGTGCTCTAATTCTGTATTATTCCCCGCGAAATCTTACCAAGCGCAAACCACGTCATTATCGTGTCTTGTTAACGGCAAGGAATCGAAATGTCAACCGTATGGACAACATGTAGTTTGACAGTTGAAACCACGCCATTGTGTCATAGAGAATACGTAATTAGCAGATGTCGTGATTAACTAAGGAATTGATGTGGTTTCGGAGTAAGGACTGTTTTTTTTTTTTTTAATTTATGGTGGGAAATCATCAAATGACTCCTCCCGCTCGCCCGGGTGGAGCGGAAGGGAGTGTCAGACTCTTATTGACTAAAACCCACCCGTGTTCCTTCCTTAGCCCTTTATGTTCCGGGTTAGCGGGGCAGCGTTGTGGTTTCGATGTAAGGACTCGTTAAAGTGCTCATAGTGAATTAGGGCCCTGCTGACCCTGATACACGCTGTGGATCTGGATAGATAGAGACTAATAAATAAATATGTAAGTAGGTCTTACTTAAACATACGCACTGAAAAAAAAAATCGGTAATACCAATCGATTTTTCGGTAATATTCACCGCTTTGGTCAGTAAAAATAGAGCCTATTGTCCAAAGAAGTATAACTAACTGAAAAAAAACAGTTGAGTTATAACAGTAGATTTTACTGTGCATCTGCAACTGTTTTTTGGTCGGCTATTCTTATTGTTTGTAAGACAGTAAATGATAAGACAGTAAGAAAAAACAGTAAAGGAAAATCAGAACAGACAGTAAAGAAAAACAGTAAAGAGTGTCTTCTTTACTGTTTTTTTTTTACTGTTTCTAACAGTAGGTTTAACTGAATCATGATAGTACCTATAATCGTCATGCAAACAGTTGATTTTACTGTGTTCACACAGTACATACTACGTAGGACAACATGAATGAGTACTGTTTGATCAACGTAGTAGTAACCATGGAAAGCCAGTTATAAGTACTGTAAGCAACAGTAGCGGGTAATTTGTGCAGGACGTTAGCAGTTACTGTGCGATCCAGTAGAACTAACTGTAAGCGACCAGTTCTGTTCATTGTAAGTATGCATTAGTAGTAACGGTTTCCTCACAGTAACAGGCATGTAAATTCACAGTAAGGTATACTTTGGTTGCTCATTAAAATATACCTTGCTGTCCAGTTGGCAGTACCTTAGATATCAGTTATAATAATTGATAGTACACATTAATAACAACCGTTCCCTCTGTTATTTGTACAGTTGAGATACGTTACTAGTTACTGTGCGAAAACAGTAACTAATACTGACTGTCAGGTATCAGATACTGTGAGAATACTTTAAACGATACTGTGAGGTTTGCTAGTAGGAAATGTGGGCACATTAGGGTATACCGTGATTATCAGTTATAACAACTGTGTCTCCATTAAAAGTAACTGTGCCTTACAGGTTTAGGTACATGTTTCCACAGTAACATGCAGTGACCGCACATTACCTAGTACTGTGAGACTCAGTTACCATAACGTATTGTCACAGTACCGGGTACTATAGAAGCTATGTTGTAAGTACTGTAAGCGAACTTTATCCGGAACTGCTCATTCGCAGTGACAGGTACCTGTTACATCACAGTAATTACTGGGTACTCAACCCAGTAATTACTACTGTATATCGTAATGTTCAAACATTAAGCTAGACAGTAGTAATTACTGGGTTGAGTACCCAGTAATTACTGTGATGTAACAGGTACCTGTCACTGCGAATGAACAGTTCCAGATAAAGTTTGCTTACAGTACTCATTCGTAGTGACAGGTACTATTCATGATGATGTACCTGTAATTGCGAATGAACAGTTCCCAATGTCGTAATATTTAATATTACGATACAAAGTAGTAATTACTACTGTATATCGATATTATTAAACAATATCCAATGTATAGCATTATTTCAGTAGCAGTGTGGAATTTCAGTAAAAATGCAAAAACTCGTAAGAATTATATTTATTTTTTAAGATTATTATATTAGATCACAATTATCTATATTAAAAAATATGTAGGTAGGTACTATAAAAAAAAAGTATCAAAGCAAAAGAAAGAGGAAGAATGAAGAGAGGTGTGGTGGTGGTGAGGAGGAACACACCACACCTAAAAACCAAAATACTGTTTTTCTCTCTTAATTTGACAGATAATGGCGCCGATTCTGTTGTTCACAAACTAAACTAAATTTAAGTTCATGCATCTTTTTCTTTCTATGTCATTAAGAAAAGGACAGAAGATAAATATTAGTTTAGTCCTGTCAAATTAAGATACTCCATAGACAATTTAGACGAGATTAAAAAATTGGCTATTAAAAATACGTCAATTTGCGTCAGGCGCTGACTAATTTGACAGGACTAAACTAATATTTATCTTCTGTCCTTTTCTTAATGAAATAGAAAGAAAAAGATGCCTGGTCTTAAATTTAGTTTCGTGTGTGAACAACAGAATCGGCGCCAATATTATGATATGCTACATGATAATAATATTCATAATTTCAATATTTACCAACTAAATATGTAAGTATGCTTAAAATACATTAGTGCCTTTTGACAAAAAAGTATGAGTATCACATTTTAACTTACTTCCTACTTAAAATGTATTTAATATTTAAACTTAAATTATACATATATCCACAGCCTTGATAATATTTGGCATTTCATAAACAATATTGTCGACAATCACATACCTGGCTGAAATTTTTTTCAGAGGGCCTGCAACTATTATGTATGGCTGAATTATTAATCCTAGATGTAAGTACTTTTCCTGACGTATTTGCTGCTGTTCTTGAAGCTCTTGCTCTTCTTCAATATGAAGGATGAAGTTCTCGCGCAGTTCTACCGCTGACCTTCTCTTTTTCTTTATGTAAATAGGTCCGAGCAGATGCGGAATTAGCAGAAGAACCGCAAGATTGCTCGTCTCAGAATCTGGGTCTGAAAAAATAAAAGAAATCATTTAGTACCTAAAGTAATTAAAAAATATGTTCGAAAAATAGTTTTAAGTATTATTTTGTACTTGATTGACTCTTAACTGTGATACGAAAATAGCTGGAGTAATAAAATGTATTTATGGTTACAAATACGAGTAGGCACTTCCAATTTAACAAATCGAAAAATCCCCGCTGAATAGAAAATGGAAAGTGACATGATGTATAACCTAAAAGATAAAGGTGTAGTTTTCATATTTGTAATATACAGGTTGTTAGGTTATACGAGGGACACACTTTGAGGGGAGTTAGTACTCATGAAAATGAGCAACTTTTACTATGGGGCCGAACCTGAAATCGCAAAAAAAAATCTGCTGTTCAGTACATTTTAACGAGCTATGCAAACATAAATGTAGGAAACGGCTGATTTTTTTTTCGCGATTTCAGGGTTGTTCCCATATTAAAAGTTGTTCATTTTCATGAGTACTAACTCCCCTCAAAGTATGTCCCTCGTTTGACCTAACCTTCTGTATATTTAATTTTTTTAAATAAATTTTAGACTATTTTAAAACAAATTACATTATACCCGACTGCATTTTAAAATATGTAGTAACTGAAAAGTAATAAACAAGCTGTCAATTCTACAATATAAAATATTAATGTAAAATTTTGTGTGTGCATGTATATTTGTAACTTATTGTTATAATATAATATGTAACGAATTTTGATAGAATTTGATATGGACACAACTTAGACCTGTTGGATTGACACAGGCTACTTTTATTCCCAGTAAGCTCGATTAACACCGCGGGGCGCAGGTAGTCTAGTAATAAAATAAAAATTACACAAAAACAACTCACCACGAGAGAGTTGTTTCAACTCTGCCAGGTATGTGTTCTTTCTTGAGATCTTGTCAAATGCCGCAAGCAACTTTACTTTGAGCAGAGGGAATTTGTCATCGAATGCTGTTTCGTTTCCTGGGTACCAAGCATGAAAGTCGGCAATTAGCTGAAACCAAAATACTGTGATAATAGGAACCTATGGTAATATTGTACTAAGTTTTTCAAATTACCTATACTAATGTATAATTTTATGTAGTTCATGGCTCTCGGGGATCTTGATTAACTTAATCTTAATTTGTTCGGCCGATTTGGTTTAATGAGTCACCTCATTAACATAAAAACATAAGCAGACACAAACTTTTGCTTTTATAATATTAATTAATATGATAATAATACATACCAAGGTATAACCCCGAAAGCGTCGAATGCAGGGAAATTCCTGGATGTATGATTCTCTTTCATTTGATAAAATGCGTTTTAGTCGTTCCTTGTTAGTTTTGTCCCATTTTTCTGCACATGAACTGTAATCATGAACATTGCTTTTTAGCCATTCTATCATTTCCTGTATCTCCTGGCTAGTGTCGTCGTCATTGTCAGCAGCAATCAAGTCATCAAAATGAGTTGTAGACCTCTCGCTAGATGGTTTCAGTGGTAATATTTTTTCAAGTGAACGACGTGCCCGTGGTTCAAAGACTTTGTTGCGGCCATTGGGTTTCATAAAATAAATGCTGATATTTTCTTTTGGAAACACTTTCTCTGTAAGTAAAACAAGTACATAATTAAAAAATGTGGGAAAGTAGGAGTCACTACATAATATATTATACTTATTGTCTATATATAATATGGTTTCACAAACTGATTTACTGATTTGGCGTATCAAATGAACCTACGTACATTTGTGCTTGTAATTAATAAGTAATTTAAACTTACTTATTTCTTCTATCCAAGTAATATAATATGTTTCGGCTGTTACGGGGGCCTTCGGATTTGCCCTAAGTGTGTGTGTAGCTATTTCTCAAACTAGTATACCTTACGGTTTTGTTCTCCCAATGGTTGTTGCCTTTCTTTTAGAAGCTGCAGGCCATCAGGAGTCTTTTCAAACAGCGTTGCGAGACTCTGAAAACAGGGAAGATTGTTAATATATGTATATGAGAGTGTACTCTTAGTAGTCTTAGACTTATAATGGACCTTATAAGGACCTAGTTTAGAATTAGTTTAGTCTTAGTTTAAACTTAGTTCAATTTTAGTTTTAGACCGCCTCATTGGCCTAGTGTTTAGTTTAGTGTATTTATTGATAACGCAGCTAGTAATTAAACAAAATTATTAAAATTATATCCCAGTTGGGAGTTAGTTTGAAAGGCGTTTGACCTAAAGCTCCACCCAAACACGAAAAATATTAGGTTGGTACAGGGCCACTATGAATAGTGTTAATTGATAGATAACTTACATCAAGACATAGGGGACATGGAATTTGCATGACAACGAGGTGCTTGGTGATGATAATGCCGAACTGATTGGTGAATTTGTAAGTCCACCAACATTCTCTCCGTACACTTCCTTGTACAGAACCTTGTTCTCAAGATTGTCATAAATCTGTAAAAAAACATTTATGTTCACAAAAAATTGATGCCAAGGCGTGACTATATTTTTTTACATAAATTATTGTGTGCTTACTTTACTACACCACTCAGTTACATAGGAATTTAGCTTGGAAGCATTTCCACTTCAGAAGCGCTCTTTTAAATTTGGCTTGTGGGCCAATAGCTGGTATTAGCTCCCGGATTTGCTCATCATCGAGCAAAGAAAGCGCCTCTAAGTCAACTTCATGTTCTGAAATAACAAAGATTTATAATTAAATTAATTACAGTCTTGCATACAGATACAGACAGCAGCACAGACAGCATTCTTAACACAGATTTTCATTAGCAAAATTTATTAGTATACTTTATTTTACGTTACGCACTCGACAGTCTACCTACTGTGCAGTCAGTAGCTCGCAACACATGTAAACAGTTTATGCCAGTCAAGCTACTGACCTGCACGAGTAGGTAGCTATACCTAGGTAGGTACACGATGCAAGCAGTTCTAACACGACTGCGTAGCGTACTTAAATGTAAGTACCTAGGTAAAGTATAAACCATAAAGCCATAGGTACATAACATAATAAACATAAAATCTTATTCAATTTGGCCCTAAAATTGGTAGGAACGTACTTTCAAAGTAGGTAGGTACATAAAACTTAGTTACTTACCAATAAATTTGTCGAGATATTTCTCAAAGCCCCACTCCTTTAATAAACATTCCATATCGTTCATGGAGCACGCACAGACTTGGTAAACTGCGTTGTCACTATTTGTCACTATTTGTTTGTTTAATATTTTTGTGATTTTTACACGATCATGCGAATCACGGCTACGCTACGCCTGACACAATCACACAACGGAAGCGAACTGATCAACTGACTGTTTGTTTGGTGGCGCGGCAGTCGCCGACGCGCGCGCATCGCATGTCGCGCTAGGGATGTGTATTTTCTAAACATTATCGATTCTATAATTATAAGAGCAAGGTAAAAATTTGGCGTGTTTTAAAACAACTACATGAATGATATGATTTTATTTCTGTAAGTAGGTTTGTACAAACACTTTTACACGTCAATCATATTTTTTTTTAAAACTAGATGGGGTCCTAACTGACTATTCTGAGAAGAAAGACCGAAACAAACTCAGAAGTCACAGTCTCTTTTAAAGTCCAGACAAAATCTTGGTCAGATCGTGTAACTTACATAAAAACCGAATTCAAATTTCTATTGCACGATATCTAGTTAAAATTCGCGTCTAATTTAGTTTGATCACACATGGTACCTCTTGCTTACGCATGTTGCCACGGAAACCATTACATAACACCAGTGATTGTGAAAATTATCATGATTGTGTAGATGATATTTGAGATACGTATTACGGCACACGTTAATTCCTCAAAATCAACTTTTAGACAACAACAGAAGAATCATCAAAATCTATTGAGAATTGGCGAAGATTTATTATCTATTCATTATTTATAGGTACAATATTGATAGAATTTTCATAATCGGTCTTTAATTGACGGAGAAACCGACGAACATCTATAAAAAATACATACAGCCGAACATAGAACCTCTTTCTTTTTTAAAGTTGGTTAATTAAATAGGACTTAGTACTATGGACTGTTAAATAGATATAACAGTTGTTATTTCAATCACACTAATATGATAAAGCTATAATCGACATCGAAACTCGTGATGAGGTGAGGTGAGTACCTACAACCTACATCACTAAATCACGATGCAACGTGCGTCCACGCCCCGCGCCCCGCTCCCTTCCCAATCACGTAGACAGTTATTTTAAATGTTTTGCTATGAATATGATTTAATGCTAATGTTTTAAACATTTAAGGCGAAAGGCCATAAAAATACTTTTCTTTTGTTTAGGTACTTTAATTAGGCAGAGATGCGAAATTGCTCTTGTTACATAGGTAGGTATAAGAAAGAGTAGGGCCTGATATCTAAGTAAGTATATAGCCTTTAGAGGTACCTACCTAAAATGCCAAATATGTACTAACCTAGCAGAGTCTGATAAATCTAGAGATGCATCGGGTAGGCAGGTAAGTAATATCAGTGCTCCGCTGTCACTCGCGCTCTCTTTTAAGTTAGGTACCAGGTAATACCTATTACATAGGTACCTACTTACATATAGTTAGTTACGTACAGTTTTCTTACCCCCAATTTGCAAGCTGACAACAGCTACCTACCTAGTGGATTTTTATGCTGCAGTAGGTAGGTACTTAAAAATATAAAAACTATTTACAGCGTATTAGTAACCTAGGTACATGTCTTACCTAATGAAAAGGTATATCTGGGGTCTGGGGGCACGGGAGCGCCCCGCCAAGACGAGCCAAGCGAAGCGCAAGGGCACTACTACCTTTTCTCGAAGCACTTCGACGTATTTTTGAACCTTCATAACTTGGGTTTGGATTATACCAGATAATCAAAATTTTCAGGATATGATGTCAGTTGTTGACTTATTAAGTTTCAGTTGCATAGCTCTTATACTTTAGATTTTATTGATATCTAAAATACCCCGATTTCGTCACTGACTCACTGATTCACTGACTCACTGATGATCATCAATATTCTAAGGGTCTTTCTGAAGTCCTAGAAAGCTGAAATTTGGTATGTAAGCTAGTAATAGTACACAAACAAAAAAAACTCTGAAACTTGGAACTTTTACCCTCCAACCTCTTAAAATAGGGGATGGAAGTTTGTACGAGACTTCCGCAAATTTTGATGCTAGAGTTCTGAAAATTGATATAGGGACTCCTTGTTATAAATAATAAAATACGTATTTCAGGATTTTCAGTAAATACCTAAAGCCCCCAAAAAAAAAATTTTTTTTCATAAGCAACTTTCAAAAAGATGTGAAATCCCACCAAAAACATTTTCATGTAAAATGTTGCCAAGACGAGACCACATATGGCTCGCACTGTCAAAAAGTTATCAGATCTCATGTAGAGCCAAGCTTCTGACTCTACACGCCCTAACTTCACAAACTGTACACCTTAGTCAAAATATGTGGCTTGGCCGTTTCGCTACCATCGTAAGGTGAAAAATTTATTCACTGTTCATTACTTTTCTGTTATACAATAGTTCTTGTAGTAACGAAACGGCCAAGCCTCATATTTTGACTAAGGTGTAGAGTTTGTGAAGTTAGGGCGTGTAGAGTCAGAAGCTTGGCTCTACATGAGATCTTATAACTTTTTGTCAGTGCGAGCCTTAAGTGGTCTCGTCTTGGCAACATTTTACATTAAAAGGTTTTTGGTGGGATTTCTAATACTTATACAAGAAGTAAGAATATTTTCTTTAATATAATAGGTATGGTTACATTAGGTATTGGTTTTGTAACAATATTTTGATTTAAAAGAGTGTCCATTGAGTTTCTCCTTCTCCATAGAGATCTACGCTAGGGAATGGGCAACCAGGGCAACTACAGTACTTTCTCAAGTTATTATGCCTTGTGTTGTGACTGTGACTGTAGCTTTGTTTTATTGTATTTTTTAACATTCAAAAGTATTTTACATTTAATGGTCAAATTGAAATAAATGCTTTTGAGTTTGAGTTTGATAGTAGGTTATTACCTATTAACTGTTTAGCTCCTTACTGTAAGCTATAAAATCTGTTCAGAAGCAGTAAAAATAATTGCTACGATATCAGTTAAGCCAGAAAACGGAAATACTTAAAAGAAACTGCTTGTTTCAGTAACTGTTAAATGTTCAAACAATAGATATTAACTGTTTAGCTCCTTACTGTATGCTACAGGAACTGTTCAGACGCAGTAAAAATAACTGCTACAATATCAGTAAAGCTTCAATACGGCAATACTTAAAAGAAACTGCTTGTATCAGTAACACTAAAATTTTCAAACAGTTGATTTTAACTGTTTAACTCTTTACTGTATGCTACAGGAACGGTTCAGAAGCAGTAAAAATAACTGCTACGATATCAGTAAAGCCTGAACACGGCAATACTTAAAAAAAACTGCTTGTATCAGTAACAGTTAAATGTTCAAACAGTTAATTTTAACTGTTTAGCTCCTTGCTGTATGCTACAGAAACTGTTCAGAAGCAGTAAAAATAACTGCTACGATATCAGTAAAGCCTGAACACGGCAATACTTAAAAAAACTGCTTGTATCAGTAACAATTAAATGTTCAAACAGTTAATTTTAACTGTTTAGCTCCTTACTGTATGCTACAGAAACTGTTCAGAAGCAGTAAAAATAACTGCTACGATATCAGTAAAGTCTGAACACGGCAATACTTAAAAGAAACTGCTTGTTTTAGTAACTGTTAAATGTTCAAACAATTGATATTAACTGTTTAGCTCCTTACTGTATGCTACAGAAACTGTTAAGAAGCAGTAAAAATAACTGCTACAATATCAGTAAAGCCTCAACACGGCAATACTTAAAAGAAACTGCTTGTATCAGTAACAGTTAAATGTTCAAACAGTTAATTTTAACAGTTTAGCTCCTTACTGTATGCTACAGGAACTGTTCAGAAGCAGTAAAAATAACTGCTACGATATCAGTAAAGCCTGAACACGGCAATACTTAAAAAAACTGCTTGTATCAGTAACAGTTAAATGTTCAAACAGTTAATTTTAACTGTTTAGCTCCTTACTGTATGCTAAAGAAACTGCTCAGAAGCAGTAAATATAACTGCTACGATGTCAGTAAAGTCTGAACACGGCAATACTTAAAGGAAACTGCTTGTATCAGTAGACGTTAATGTTGAAACAGTTGATATTAACTGTTTAGCTCCTTACTGTATGCTACAGAAACTGTTCAGAAGCAGTAAAAATAACTGCCTACGATATCAGTAAAGCCTGAAAACGGCAATACTTAAAAGAAACTGCTTGTTTTTGTTACCGTTAATGTTTAAACAATTGAAATAACTGTTTAGCTCTTTTACTGTATGCTACAATAACTGTTCAGAAGCAGTAAAAATAACTGCTACGATATCAGTAAAGCTCTGAAAATGGCAATACTTGAAAGGAACTGTTTGTTTCAGTAAACTTTAATGTTCATCCAATTGAAATAACTGTTTAGCTCTTTACTGTTTTTGCCCATTTCAGTGCACGGTTAGTAATCAATTATTTTAACATAAAAATAAGTTTCCTGTACCGTTTTTTTTTTTACTGTACAACAACAGTAAAAAGTCACGTTTTATTTTTTTCAGTGCGACACTGCTCCTTGATAACCCCAATGACTCTGCCACAAACCTCCCTTTTAGGAGCAACCATGGCTTCCTCCAAAGCCTTGCAGTACAGGTCCATCTTCAGACAGGCGTGGTTGATGGACAACCCAAAGAAACCGTCGTAACCGATGAAGTTAACCACGTAGAGGATTGAGGCGTAGAACATGTAGAGGAACATTATCTGAAATGTTCAATAGATGGCTTCATCATCATTTCAACCGAAAAACGTCCACTGCTGGACATATAGGCCACCCCTGAGCACCTCCACTTCGATTGGTTCTGTGCTTCCCGCATCCAGCGGATTCTTGCGGCCGTCACAAGAACATCGGTCCACCTTATGGGAGGCCTTCCAACGCTACCTACGTCTTCCTACGCTACGTGTTCTAGGTTCTCCTGCGGATGATAGATGGTTTGTTTGAAACCATTTGAGGACTCGGGGCTATAAAAAAACTCGAAATTATTCTTTTGGTATATATTGTAAACAATTTACCGATGGCTACAATTCAACTGACTCTCATGATGTTCCGCTACTTGAATCGTGAAATAATGTAGTAATGTGTTTAGTGGAATTCGTTAAGCGGTTTCCAATTATTATTTGCGCGGCGGGGGTCTGATAGGGTCTGATACGGATACGCAGAACGACATGGCCGCCCGTCAAAATTATAAGTCGGGGGGGTAAAAAATTCCCATGCAAAAACTACCTCAAAATACGGCGACTCAAATCTCGTTTCGGACGCAGCAAACGGCAACAGCAAATCATGTATCATATACTTCTCAGGCTCAGATTTAAACGTGAAATTATAGATATTCAATACAATAGCGATAACTGGAAATGTCATGACACACGTAGTCACAGTGATGACCCAGCCTCGTTCGCTGTATACTTGGCTGTTCCTGATAGAAGCGCGCGCTATGTCCTTGTAGGTTTCGGAGAAGTCGTTGAAGAGGTAATGGTCGCGGTCTATTTCATCCAGGATGTCTTTGGCTTGGGTTCGCTTGTGGTACATTAGGATCATCTGTAAAGAAAAGTAATATAGATATCAATCGTAATATCTTCTTCTTCTTAGCGTGTCGATAGCAATCTAAATATACTCGGCCCAGAATTCGGACACTTGTTTGGCGCCGCCACCAGCGTCCATCAGCTCCTGCAACGTGCAGCTGACAGGACACGCAGGACACGACATTAAGTGTCCCATCGTTTGTGGAACAGCACCACATTTACACTCCAAGGCGGAGTCGTCTATGAATCTCCACCTGAACAGGTTTTCCTTGCTTCGGCCAACCTGGGTCCGGAGTCTGTTTAAAGACTTCCATGTTACCCAAGGTAGCTCATGTCCAGGTGGGAGGTCTTCAGCGGGTGGGACGAACGGTCCGGTTAAGGAAGCACTGTCTCGCCACAGCCTCAGTCTCTCTTGTGATGGTTCACCATTGAGTGGAACGACACACTTTAGAAAACTGTTTCGGCTTTTCAGCCTTTGTGGCACAAGGATGTTGTCGTGCAAAGGGTGTCGTGTGTCGGAGACCATTTTGGCTCTTTAAATCGTAATATTAAGGGTAGTTAAATTATTTGGCTTTCGCGAACTCGCACAGACGTGAAAATAATTTTGTATCCGACTGTGCGACAGTGAGAGCGTCGAGCTCCGCTCTCGCTGCCGCAGAGGGAACGGGGCGTGCTATTCTCCATACAAATCGCGGAGACTTGTAATTGGCTTTCTGTCGACTATTGTTTCCTTTTTTTTTTTGTTTCCTTTAGCTGTAAGTCTTCCATGATGTAATAAATAAATAAATAAATGTATTCCCCTTTTTTTAGGGTTCCGTACCAAAATGGTAAAAAGGGAACCCTTATGGTGAGATTATGTCTGTCTGTCTGTCACAGCTGGATATCTCAAGAACTACTAATGCTATCAACTTGAAATTTTGAATAGTTTTAGATGACGTTTGCCCAACTATTTTGCAAATAAGAAAGAAATAAAAATATGTGTATATTTTTGGAACAGGGACTGAAAGGGGTTCTGAAAAATTCGAAGTGGGGCTACTAGGGCATGTGGGGTATCATATAAAAGAGCGCAGTTTGCACATTCCCAAACATTTTTTATTTTTTTTTAGAGAAGATTACAGGAAAAATAAAACGAAGTCTCTAAATAGCACACTTTTTCAGAAATCATCAACAAAAGGTACATTAGTTCCACTATCGGTCAAGAGATGGCGCTGACATGAAACTGCAATATTCTACACCGCAGTGCACAGTGTTACAATTCTGTGATGAATATAGGCCTCGCCGATGACAATTTAAAAACATTTGATGGTAAAGAAAATATGACCCTCTAAAAATTACAAAAAATGCCCTATTTTTAGCGCCGTGATTAGAGGACTAGCAGACAAATTAGAAAAGTTTTTAACATAAAAAAATATATAGGAACCTAAACATACTCTTTCTTAAAATGTTAATGTAAATAATTGAATCGGCTCAGTTTTCGAGGAGAAAAAAGGGGAATACGAAACGTCGATCTCGTCAAAATTTTTGTGATAATTTCGGTCTGAGCTGCAGCTATCACAGCCCTATCACACACTACGGGGGCACCCTTGACGTAAGGTGAAGGCAATATTTTCTATACAAGGTGTTGATTTGCATCCTCGTCAAATTACAGGAGGCTGTCATAAAATACATTTTAGTACTTTAGTATTTTAGTACTTAGTAAAGTAAAAGGCGTTTGTTTGTGTGTGAAAGCGCGGTTATAGGGCTAGTAACAGACGAGGCGCGTTTAAATACGGCTGGTTCACACTTACGGATTTCCGTAAATAAGAAAAAAAAAACCTACCCATTTTATTGTTGAATTGGGTCGAGAATCATTAGCATAATTACGTCCTTGAATTTGACTAGGATGCAAATCAAGACCTTGTATAATAATGTATAAAAAAAGGGAAAACAGGGACATATAAGTTGTTAATATTTATTATTCTGTAAAAAATAATTGCTTTACGAGAAACGACCACCCGCAGTCCCGCATTTCCTGTTAAGAACAAGTCAAGTCATACTTACCTTAAAGAATCCAGCAAGAAAAGGTCCCAACACAGTGCTATGTCTGATGATATTAACAATGTCCTTGGCCAGCATGGAGTTGTACATGTCAATGAAGATCATGATGGCAAGAGGCGCTATGGAAGTCACTAGTGTAGCTGTTGAAAGAGGGTAGATATTACAACATTAACCTTCGGTAAAAGAAATCATGAGTTGGAATTCATTTAATAAAGATTGATCCTTGGAACGATAGTAGCCGTTGCCCAGCAGTGGGACATTAAAGGCTAGTAAAATAAAAAAAATCATCACACTTCACACTAAAATTATAAAGGCGAAATTTTGTGTGTATGTGTGTGGTGTGTTTATATGTTTCTTACGTCTTGACGCTCAAACGGCTGGACCAATTTTGATAAAATTTTGTATGGAGATAGCTGACACCCTGGATTAACATATAGGCTTTTTATCCTGATATTCCCACGGGATCGACACTTACGCGTGTGAAACCGCAGGGCGCTGCTAGTTATATTATAAATACGAAAGTGAGTTTGTTTGTTACGCTTTCACGCTAAAACTGCTGAACATAATTGGATTAAATTTGGCACATAGACCATGACGAGCGGTGCAATTGCGTAACACATTATCAATCGGAATCGGTTTCATTTTGGCAGTTCAACAACATTCAATGCGTTATTACGTTTTGAGCAGACACATTTTTCGAACTTATGAAGCAATGGACTAGCAATTTGCTTCAAAATTATTCAAATTCCGATTGATAGTGTGTGCGATTAGGGTGCTGAGTTAGGACATAGAATACTTTTATCCCGATATTCCTGCGGGATCGAGACTTATGCGGGTGAAACCGAAACTCAAGAACACCCTCACGGATCGGACGGTTTTTTTTAGGGTTCCGTACCCAAAGGGTAAAAACGGGACCCTATTACTAAGACATCACTGTCCGTCTGTCTGTCTGTCACCAGGCTGTATCTCATGAACCGTGATAGCTAGACAGTTGAAATTTTCACAGATAATGTATCTGTTGTTTACATGTATTCTGAGTGTTATTTCGGTTAGGTTATCAGGAAAATAAAATAATAGAAGTCTTTGATATAATCTTACGGATACTAGCCAGTCTCCATGTTTCGGTTCTCGGATTCGGGTATATCATACCGACACTCAACGCGAATGTTATCATCCTGTATGTGGCGCTGAACGGTTTGAATTCTAGCTCTTCGGCCATTGTCACCTGCAATTAAAATTTCTTAATTAAAACTGTTTAGTCAGTGCGTCCTACCCGTCATGACCTACGGGGCTGAAACGTGGACACTCACGATACGGCTGGTCTACCAGTTTAAAGTCGCTCAGCGAGCTATGGAAAGAGCTATGCTCGGAGTCTCTCTGAAGGATAGGATCCGTAACGAATGCATCCGACAGAGAACGAAAGTTATCGACATAGCTCAAAGAATTAGCAAGCTGAAGTGGCAGTGGGCCGGCCATATCTCGCGAAGAACCGACAACCGCTGGGGTAAACGAGTTCTTGAGTGGAGACCACGACTCGGCAAACGTAGTGTGGGACGCCCTCCGGCCAGGTGGGATGACGATCTGCGAAAGACTGCAGGCAGATGCTGGATGCGTCAAGCTGAAGACAGGGCGCTATGGCGCTCATTAGGGGAGGCCTATGTCCAGCAGTGGACTGCTATAGGCTGATGATGATGATGATGAAAACTGTTTAGTACTTTAGAAAAAATTGGTAAAACCCATCTATAAGTACTAATATTATAAAGAGGGAAAATTTACGCCGACTATGTCGCGGGCGGAAACTAGTATTACGTAGAGGAATTTTAACAGAGAAAAAATCACATAAAATCAATAAAATGTTACTGGCCTTTTTTTTTAAATTGGCGAAACTTCACAGACCCGGATGAGTACTGTAAAGTTTCGCCATTAAATTCAAGTGTCTTATACCTATAAAACAACAAGAAAAGACCCAGTACAAGCCTAGAATACATTGGACAAATGATAGAATCATAATCAGCCTATAATGTTCCCACTGCTGGGACACAGGCCTCCTCTCCGTGAGAAGGAGTGGGTCGTAATCCACCACGCAAGCCCAGTACGAATTGGCAGATGTCACATGTCTTCGAATTTTTGGTTTTCTCGCGATGTTTTCCTTTACCGTTTTGAGAGCAGTGTTGTGATGAAAGATACAAAATGAAATACCCGCCTGGGTTTGAACTCACGACCTACAACTCGTAAGTCGGGGCAGATACCTCTCTGCTAATAATCTCAGTCTCACTCGGTCAAAATACCTCTAATTTGTCTTGATGAGATTGCGAATAGATTTTGAACGTTGTTAATTACGGGAATAAGTCTTCTGTTGACAAATCTCTTGCCAGCTGTTGTAATTGGCTGACTTAAGGTCATAGCACACGTATCAAACCGGAAAGGGATCGTCACCATATCAACTCGAGCCGTTCAGTATTCTTTGTATGAAACTCTCTACTGCAACGCACACTAATCCGAATCGTAACGTAATCGCCTCGCCTCGGGACAAGCTCACGAACTGTGCGTTACGGCTCGTCGTCCCCACACTTACGGCTCGTCGTCCCCGCGCTTACGTCTCTCCGTACCCGAGCTTACGTCTCTTCGTCCACCCTTTCCCCTCTCACCCCTCCGGCCTGCCTGCTGCGCAATCAACCAGCGGTCGGCGAGCCGTAGCCGAGTCGACGTATCGGAGCTTCTGATCCGCTTTGGTTACATGCTTACGTTAGGTTGCCGCCTGTTTGACGGCGAGGCGCAAGGTGATACGGTGCCGATCCCATTCCGATTTGTTACGTGTGCTATGACCTTAGATTAAAAAATAAGATAGATGGATAGATAAACCATTTATTTGGCGCTCACAAAAAGACAGCACAACACACAAAAGTACAATATTGGATGATAACCAAGCTACGCACATGATTATAATATAAAAACAAGTTGCCGATAAAAAAAACAAAATGAAAAACACATCTAAATAAAAGTGACACTATGACGAATAAAATTAATAACGAAACATACACAGTGCGGTGTGCGTCTCAAAGTTGCACCAAATGGGAGTCCAGCATGTGTCAGGCAAATGTACCTGACGCTGATATTCTGCTAGATCCCTGCTGTGACACGTTGACGTTGAATAACAATTCAAACAATCTAATTATCAAAAAGATTCGGTCTTATTATTATTATTAGCCTGTGATGTCCCACTGCAGGGCAAAGGCCTCCCTACTCTCTTTCCACTTCTCTCTGCTGTTAAGGACCAGTTCTTGTTGAAGGAGTCCAGCTCAACTTTAAATAACAATATAGCTTTCTTCTATAGATAAAAAAAAATGCAGAACTGTGAATGCTCAATAGAAAATTGTCTTATTAAAACATTACCAGTAATTTCTTTCCTTCAAAAGAAATGCCTGGAGCGTTAGGCTTTGCTTCAAGCAGTAATTGATTTAAACAAGCTCATGATTCAATTATTCTTTTATCTCGTAATGAGTAAGTGATTGTTTTAATTAGAAACAATTCCTTTGTGATGTGAAGTATGTAGTAGTTTGTGAGCGGGGGTTTGCTCGCGTAAAACACGACTTATATTCTGCAAGTTTGTACTTTCTAGGGATAATAATAAAACGGGGTAACTTTAATGTTGTCAGCAAGCATATTATTACAATCCCAATTCTCAAATCTGTAATGCATTCCATAATGTTGGTAGGCTTAATATTATTGATACAATTATGGTTCCTGTCGGGCACAGCATAGTAGGAGAGAGGAGGAAGAGAGCTTACCTCTCCTTCTAGGGAGTGCAAGTACTCATAAACAACGTTAAATAGAAGACCATAGAGAAACCATTGGGGGAAAAGGGATTTCATTCATTATGAGAGCATGTTATTATGAACTAGCAGCGCCCCGCGGTTTCATCTGCATAAGTGTCGATCCCGTTTGAAAGACACGTGGCGCCATCTATTATCATAATAACGTTATTGTTGTTTTTCTCGGGAACAGCATTTTTTTTTCGGGATGAATGGTACCCTATGTCCGTTTCTGTACACCTGACAACGTATATGCAAAATTTCAGGATGATCAGTTCAGTGGTTTAGGCGTGAAAAGGTAACAAACTTACTTTCGCATTTATTAATATAACTAGCTGCGCCCCGCGGTTTCACCCGCGTAAATGTCGATCCCGTGGGAATATCGGGATAAAAATCCTATATGTTAATCCAGGGTGTCAGCTACCTCCATCCAAAATATTATCAAAATTGATCCAGCCGTTTGAGCGTGAAGAAGTAACAAACATATAAACACACACACATTCACACACTCACAAACTTTCGCCTTTATAATATTAGTGTGATAGTTAGGATTAGATGTTTGCATATATTTATCAAACTTTCGGAGTTGTCCTTACAGTAAAGTTGTTTACATTCACGAGTTGTAATCACAACTCTTGAAATGACTATTTTAGGCTGCAGGATACACGTTTTCGAATGCGAAAATATCCGAAATAAAAAAATCTTACCAGATACTTGCATATTATAAGGTACTTGCACATGCGAGTCGATATTTCTATCAGCAGTCGACATTTACAGACACGACTTCTATCCGGAGAACTTGCAGAAACTTATTCTGTCTGTAACCACCACAATCTTCTATATAGGGTGACTGGTAATTAGTGACCGATACTTAAACACGTGATTTTACTCATCATTATGAACAACTTTTACAAAAAAACAGCTGTTCTCTACATTTTGACGAGTTAGACGAACATAAATGTAGGGAACAGCTGATTTTTTTTCGCGATTTCAGTATTGGTCTCATAGTAAAAGTTGTTCATAATGATGAGTAAAATCACGTGTTTAAGTATCGGTCACTAATTACCAGTCACCCTATATACCGCACGTTTTCTTCTATCATACTAATGCTGCGGCAAGTCATTGTAATATAAGTTTTTTACTTGCCTAAATAAAAATACTTACAAGAAACTTGCACGTAAAATACAATTGCACACATGCTTACAAAAACCTTGGTGAGAGTAAAACATATTTTTCGTGAGAAATCATTTTATTGCGGCAAATAAATATTTTTGTTATTATGTTATCCAAGGGTTACTCTTGATTATTTCTTCTGCCAAATGGTGTGCTCTGTGTTTAATGAAAACTATTGCGAAAGGCAATATAGGTATGGGTCTAAAATAGTAAAAATATTCATGATCTCAAAAGCGTAAACATCGAGTATGATGACTGCAATATCTGAAACAAATAATAATTAATTAAAGGCTTTGAAGGTTCGTGGCATACCTGAGTACCTGTCTGCCATATTTTTTTTTTTCAAAATGGCTGCCATAAAAGCTGTCCTATGTCCTTCCCCGGAAAAGCAATCTCTCTCTGCCAAATTTTATCGAAATCCGTTCAGTGGTTTAGGCGTGAAAGGTAACATACAGACAGACAGTTTCGAATTTATAATATTATAGTAAGTACGGATTCAAAGTCCTGACTGACTGATATATCAACGCACAGCCTAAACCGCTGGTTTTAGACACATGAAATTTGGAGGGTGTGTGAAATTTCACGCGGACAGAAGCTAGTTGCTTCATATGTTCGTAAAATGTATCTGCTTAACAACATAAATAACGCAATGAACGCAAAAAATGAACTGTCAAAATGAAACCTATTGCTACTGATAGTGTGTTACGCAGTTAGGTACCAGGGTCTTCAGACCACTCCACTTATATTAAAAGAATGAAAAAAAAATGCATTTACTTGCATTCAATTCGCTTACCGAAGTAAACAGCTCCATATCAAAAGCAACCATATTGAACGCGGTGATCACGATCGGCGTCTGTGCGCGCGCCACCATGAACGGTATCATCCTCCTCACTCGCTGGTCATCCACGTGCTCCCAGCCGCAGCTGTAGAAGCGGTTCGAAGTCTCCACCGACTGATAAAAATAAATGTAGCTAGCTTTATTTAGCAAGAATTTACTACTGTATGCTAAGAGTACCCTTGCTCTTTGCTTGCTCCTTGCCTTGATTTATTATCATCTTGCATGCTTATACAAATAAATAAATCTTATCTTATCTCCCCTACTAGAAAAACCTCCCCGTTATCGCATACAAATCCCCTGTTCACCACGTCGTCATAAGAATCCCTCGAAAGACAAACTGAAAATGAACTACTAAGAATCCCATATTACAACCCAATTAATTTACAATCCCCCTTCATAGTATGACCCTCACTCATAGTTACACCCCCTCACAGTATGACCCCCACCCATAGTAACATCCCGCATTGTATGACCCCCACTCATAGTAACATCCCGCATTGTATGACCCCCACTCATAGTAACACTCCTCATAGTATGACTCCCACCCATAGTAACATCCCCATAGTAATATCCCCCATTGTATGACCCCCACCCATAGTAACATCCCCCATTGTATGACCCCCACCCATAGTAACATCCAGCATTGTAGGACTCCCACCCATAGTAACATCCCGCATTGTACGACCCCCACCCATAGTAACACTCCTGATAGTATGACTCCCACCCATAGTAACATCCCCCATAGTAACATCCCGCATTGTATGACCCCCACTCATAGTAACACTCCTCATAGTATGACTCCCACCCATAGTAACATCCCCATAGTAATATCCCCCATTGTATGACCCCCACCCATAGTAACATCCCCCATTGTATGACCCCCACCCATAGTAACATCCCGCATTGCACGACCCCCACCCATAGTAACATCCCGCTTTGTACGACCCCCACCCATAGTAACACTCCTGATAGTATGACTCCCACCCATAGTAACATCCCCCATAGTAACATCCCCCATAGTAACATCCCGCATTGTATGACCCCCACTCATAGTAACACTCCTCATAGTATGATTCCCACCCATAGTAACATCCCGCATTGTACGACCCCCACCCATAGTAACATCCCGCATTGTATGACTCCCACCCATAGTAACATCCCGCATTGTATGACCCCCACTCATAGTAATACTCCTGAGTCCCACCCATAGTAACATCCCCCATAGTAACATCCCGCATTGTATGACCCCCACCCATAGTAACACCCCCATCATAATATGACCCCACCCATAGTAAATTCCCCCCTTAGTATGACCCTCACCTATTAGTAAACATTAAAATTCGTGCGTATACGAGAGAAGAACGAGAACACTAGATCACTTACCATGGCTTTTAGTTTGGCAGCATAACGGCACGGCAGATAAATATGTATAACGGCCCCAGTTACGAATATCATGTATCGTAAGTCAAAGCCGTAGCCCTGGAAATTAAATTAATTACGATGCAAGAAAATATCGTGAGGAAACTTAGAATTAATACTCTGAAATGACCAACACGTAATGAGGAAGAAATCGCGGGCAGACTCTTGTATAATAAAAAGAAATAGAATTCATACCTCAGTAATATGATACAAGCAAGTACATATTTGTATCATAGTTGCTAAGAATATTAGGCCCAGCCATATGTTGAAAGTATCTTGAATTGTATGTACATATCTGTAAGAAAAATACATCACGATTTAATTCTTCGTATAAGGCAATTAATATTCCAGCTGCAATAACACTTATATATTCGTTTGTTGTTGTTTTGTAGTAATTTATGATTAATGTATAATTTGTAATCTGGTTAAATTTTATATGGTTGTATACCTGAAATAAAAATGATTTGATTTGATTTTAAAAGCGGCCTATGGTGAAGAAAAAATTGTAAGCAGTTGTTGAAAAAAATGTGCTGTTCATCATACATTCTTGACTCCTCCCGCTCGCCCGGGTGGAGCGGAAGGGAGTGTCAGACTCTTATTGACTAAAGCCCACCCGTGTTCCTTCCTTAGCCCTTTCTGTTCCGGGGTAGTGAATAAGGGCCCTGATACAAGCTGTGGATAGATAGAGACTAATAAATAAGTATGTAAGTAGGTCTTACTTAAACATACGACACTGCTCCTTGATAACCCCAATGACTCTGCCACAAACCTCCCTTTTAGGAGCAACCATGGCTGCCTCCAAAGCCTTACAGTACAGGTCCATCTTCAGACAGGCGTGGTTGATGGACAACCCAAAGAAACCGTCGTAACCGATGAAGTTAACCACGTAGAGGATTGAGCAGTAAAACATGTAGACGAACATTATCTGAAATGTTCAATAGATTTTTTATTTGAAGCCATCTATGTTCTATGTTATGGGTTTGGTTTCCGCACTTAGTCCTTCAGTGGACTATTGTGCGTGGGCCATGGCGGCCGTCGGTGGTTATTCCAACCAGCCCACCTCCCTCCAGAAGCTGATCAAATCTCCTGGTCTGTTAAGAACATCTGTGTACGATCTGGGTGTCCCGAGGGTTTCTGACCTTATCTGGGTGACGCCTGTGCACTCAAAGAGCACATATGCAATGGTTTCATCAGCCTCCATGCAAGCCCTGCACAGGGGACTGTCTGTTATGCCTAATGTGTAAAAAAAATTATTTAGTGTTTTTGTAATTTCAATTTATTTGAGGACTCGGGGCTATAAAAAAACTCGAAATTATTCTTTTGGTACATGTTGAAAAGCTTTTGGTATACATTGTAAGCTCTCAAAACGGTGAAGGAAAACATCGTGAGGAAACCGGCATGTCCTAGATCCAAAAATTCGGTAAAAAATTATCATGCAAAAACTACCTCAAAATACGGCGACTCAAATCTCGTTTCGGACGCAGTAAACGGCAACAGCAAATCATGTATCATATACTTCTCAGGCTCAGATTTAAACGTGAAATTATAGATATTCAATACAATAGCGATGACTGGAAATGTCATGACACACGTAGTCACAGTTATGACCCAGCCTCGTTCGCTGTATACTTGGCTGTTCCTGATAGAAGCGCGCGCTATGTCTTTGTAGGTTTCGGAGAAGTCGTTGAAGATGTAATGGTCGCGGTCTATTTCGTCCAGGATCTCTTTGGCTTGGGTTCGCTTGTGGTACATTAGGATCATCTGTAAAGAGAAGTAATATATATATCAATCTTAATATTAAAGGTACAGTTAAGGCTGCGCCGACCGCGCAGTGGCGCCCTCATCGTTTGTTTGGTTATTTCTTTTATTTTAGAATGAAAATACAGAAAATAAGCACGTTAAGTTGTGCTCCACGAGATTATACGTTAATATTATTATAAACGGTAGTTTTACATTGTTTAGTTTTATTATAATCACTAAAACGGATAACAGTGGCCACTTTTTTCCGTTTTAGTGATTATAATAAAATTAAAATAAATTACAAAAGGTGCCCTATTTTTACCGCCGTGATTACAGGACTACCAGACAAATTAGAAAAGTTTTTAACATAAAAAAACTATATAGGAACCTAAACATACTCTTTCTTAAAATGTTAATGTAAATAATTGAATCGGCTCAGTTTTCGAGGAGAAAAAAGGGGAATACGAAACGTCTATCTAGACAACATTTTTGTGATAATTTCGGTCTGAGCTGCAGCTGTCCCTATCACACACTACGGGGGCCGACTTGAGGCAAGGCGACGGCAATAGTTTCTTCAAATACCTATTTTTAAAATTCCGCGCAGACTCCGTCCCCTCTTAAGCTTTGAGTTGAGCTGCATAATTTTATTAAAGAAAGAAAGAAAAGTATTATGTATGGAACAGATGATACATTTTTCGCGATTACGATCTTGATCCCATGGAGAAAGTTGTTCAGTTTGATGGTCTACTACACCCTTGAATTTTACACTTTACACCTTTCTGGTACACCCTGTATACGTTGCCCTTGTATTCTTTGAAAGCGACAAAAAGTGTAACGATCATAATTGAGAGGAAATGCGGTCGGAAAAAGCCTAAGTAAAAAGTCATAATTCGAGGTTTGGCTCTCGCCTAATTCCTCCTCCAATATTGGACCAATTTAAAAGATATTGCATAAACTGAATAAGAAGGATATATACTGTGTCCCTATGTTTTTCTTTTTACATTAATAGTTGTCAAATTTGGTCACTAGGTCTCTTTGACAGCGGCAATTTTGAGCATTTTTTGAGGGTTCCAGTGCTTATAAAAATAATGTATCATCAAAAAGGAAAACTATGGACATAGTAGGTAATATTTATTATTCTGTAAAAATCATTGGTCATTAACCAGAAAGGAAACAGGCGAGAGCGTTTCTATGGAGAAACGACCACCCCGCATTTCCTGTAAAGAACAAGCCAAGACATACTTACCTTAAAGAATCCGCCAAGAAAAGGTCCCAACACAGTGCTATGTCTGATGATATTCACAATGTCCTTGGCCAGCATGGAGTTGTACATGTCAATGGAGATCATGATGGCAAGAGGCGATACGGAAGTCACTAGTATAGCTGTTGAAGGAGGGTAGATATATTACCTAAAGAAAAGGGAGGATCCTCCGACCAGACGGGTGTTGTGTCTGGCGGGCAACTGCCCGATGATTCATGTCGGGCCGTTGTATCTATGCTAGTTGCGCGGTAAACTCTGCTTGCGCGATGCAGGATTTTGCGTGATGACGTCACGCAAAATCCTGTATGACGCGTTGTTCGCATATGGCGTTGTAGATAACGCTACAGGTAAAAGAAATCATGAGCTGGTCTCATTCAATAAAGAGTGATCCTTGGTACGATAGTAGCCTTTGTCCAGCAGTGGAACATTAAAGGCTAGTAAAAAAAGAAAAAAAAATCATCACACTTCACACTAATAATTATTATAAAGGCGAAACTTTGTGTGTGCGTGTGTGTGTTTATATGTTTGTTACTTCTTCAGGCTCAAACGGCTGGACCAATTTTGATAAAATTTTGTATGGAGGTAGCCGACACCCTGGATTAGCATATAGGCTACTTTTTATATCGATATTCCCACGGGATCGACATTGACGCGGGTGAAACCGCGAGGCGCAGCTAGTCAGGAAAAAATAAAATAAAAGAAGTCTTTGATATAATCTTACGGATACTAGCCAGTCTCCATGTTTCGGTTCTCGGATTCGGGTATATCATACCGACACTCAACGCGAATGTTATCATCCTGTATGTGGCGCTGAACGGTTTGAATTCTAGCTCTTCGTCCATTGTCACCTGCAATTAAAATTTCTTCATTAAAACTGTTTAGTACTTTAGAAAAAAAAATGGTAACACCCATCGGACCAAATATTTCTTCTTCTGTTGACAAATCTCTTGCCAGCTGCACGCGTAGCATGACCGCTGTAGAAACGGGTTTTGTCGACGGAAGAATAGACAAAATGACACATTGCCATGCTTAGACGCGTAGAATGCGTACAAATATTTCTACAATCTGTCATTTTGTCTATTCTTCCGTCGACAAAACCCGTTTCTACAGCGGTCATGCTACGCGTGCTGTTATAATTGGCAAACTAAATTAAAAAAGAACAATCCAATCTATATAATTATCAAAAAGATTCGGTCTTATACTTCAAATAAATGGCCTTAAGGCGAAAGCGCCAGGGTAGCCCGCGAAATTCATTTTTTTTACGTTTTTCGCAATTTGCTGGTCAGTATTAACTTGTACGTTGATTAAAATATGATTCACGGCCGTAACAAATATGTATTTACAGAATTATAATCATTAGACTCAGTAACACAACTTGTTAAGTTAGTGTAATTGTAAAATATCAAGATTTCATGAAATAGTCATTCAGTGGGATTACCTGGTCTTAGAGAGTTGTGTTGATGACTTTAATGATTATAATTCTGTAAATACATACCTATTTGTTACGGCCGCGAATCATATTTTAATCAACGTACAACTACTGACCAGCAAATTGCAAAAAACATAAGAAAATTTAAATTTTGCGGCCTACCTTAGCGCTTCTCCCATAACAATATAGCTTTCTTCTGTAGTTTTCTCTTCATTAAAATATTGCAGTACTGTGAATGCTCAATAGAAAATTGTCTTATTAATAAAAATTAAAACTTTACCAGTAATTTCTTTCCATCAAAAGAAATGCCTGGGGCGGTAAGCTTTGATTCAAGCAGTAATTGATTTAACTAAGCTCATGATTCAATTACCTATTCTTTTACCTCGTAATGAGTAACAGTGATTGTTTTAATTAGAAACAATTCCTTTGTGATGTAAGTTTTCTTTGATGGGGTAAATACGTTATGATTATGAAGTACTAGCTGCGCCCCGCGGTTTCACCTGCGTAAATGTCGGTCCCGTGGGAATATCGGGATAAAAAGTAGCCTATATGTTAATCCAGGGTGTCAGCTACCTCCATACAAAATTTTATCAAAATTGGTCTAGCCGTTTGAGCGTGAAGACGTAACAAACATATAAACACACCCCCACACACATTCAGAAACTTTCGCCTTTATAATATTAGTGTGATGTAGTAGTTTGTGACCGGGGCTTTGATCGCGTAAAACACGACTTTTTTTCTGCAAGTTTCTACTTTCTAGGGATAGTAATAAAACGGGGTAACTTTAATGTTGTCAGCAAGCATAGGTATTATTACAATTCTCAATTCTTTAATGGATTGGAGTTACAGTCGACCAGTCGACAGCGATGCGGATGAGTTTTTCGACGCTATTTTCTAGTTTCTGTATAGTTTTAGTAAAGTTAGAATTTAATTTTGTTTGTTTTTATTTGAATTAAATTAATTTATTGCATAGTTAAAAAAAATGCATCCCATAATGTTGGTAAAACAGTTGGTAGGCTTAAAATTATTGATACAATTATGGACCCTCTCGGGAACAGCATAATAGAAGAGAAGAGAAAAAGCGCTTACCTATCTTTCTAGGGAGTGCAAGTACTCATAAACAACTTTAAATATAAGACCATAGAGAAACCATTGGGGGAAAAGGGATTTCATACATTATGAAAGCATTTTATTATGAATTAGAAGTTTGCATATATTTATCAATATTTCGGAGTCGTTCTCACAGTTGTTTATATTCGTGAGTCTATCAACGCACAGCCCAAACCACTGGAGGGATCGGGCTGAAATTTGGCATGCAGGTAGATGTTATGACGTAGGCATCCGCTAAGAAAGGATTTTTCGAAATTCCACCCCTAAGAGGGTGAATGGGGGGAGGGTGAAAAGTCGCGGGCGGAAGCTAGTTTACTCATAAGACGTACGTTTCTTTCACAGGTCTGCAACGCAGCTCTAGAAGTATACGTCCGGAGAGCATACACGTCATACGACATCACTTGCCTGCAGCACTTGGCACTGTCAGGAGAACTGGGCGTCGTCCACTTCCAGTTTATATTGCCTACTGGACACCCTAACAGGTACGTCGTGTTCGTGAACGGGCGCCGACGGTTGAGACTGGTCATCTCTTAACTGCCAAGGCTTATTTTTAATCTTATGTCTTGAATTGTTTCTTCATTTGCGTCTTTTTTTTACATTGTTCTCACATATAGAAGCAACAAGAATAATGTACCCAGGATTTTGTAATATCTTGATTTAAAAGAGTGTCCATGGAGTTTCTTGCCCGTTCTTCTCCATAGAGATCTACGTTTTGGAATGGGCAACTAGATTCAACTTTCTGACTAACTGACAGAATTTAAAAAAGATTGAAATAAATGCTTTGAGTTTGAGTTTACGTTAGTAGTTCAGGCATCATCATTTCTGCCGGGTCAGCGGGATTGTCGCCCGGAACATAAAGGGCTAAGGAAGGAACACGGTTGGGTTTTAGTCAGTAAGAGTCTGACACTCCCTTCCGCTCCACCCAGAGCGAGAGAGGTAAGGTGGGGGTGAGGTCATTTGATGATTTCCCATCCGCAAAAAAAAAAAAAGGCGTCATCATTTGTATAGCCTTTTCCCAACTATCTTGGTGTCGGCTTCCTGTCTAACCGGGTGCAGCTGAATACCAGTATTTTACATGGAGCCACTGCCTATGTGATTTCCACACACAGCCCAGTTACTGGGTAACACGATAAGACTGAAATGACGCGGTAAGACTGAAAGTGTCATAAGAATCCTAAGATGAAACTATTACTATAAATGATAAATGATCATTTATCATTTACAGGATTACATCATTATAATATAATCCTGATGGCCTGAAAAAAATATTTATCAAAATATTTTACATATACATATACATCCGTTACTTGCACCACAAACTACAGTACACCAGTAAAAGAATTTAAAACATCGATCTGTATACAGTGTTGAAAAAAAAAAGATATTTTAATACATTTTTTTTTTGTGCTTCTTTGCTCTCGTTTAATATATTGCGTATTCAACCTACTTCTCCAAACTCACATACTAATCTTCCATGTTCTTTCACAGAATCCCCATCAGCCAATCAGAGATCGAGCTCGCATCGGGTACAGACGCGGAAGGCATCCCCGCCGAGCTGTGCACAGCCGCCATGAAGAAGTGCCACCACCGCACCGGCGCACTGGCCTCGTTCGAGTCCTTCGACCAGTTTGTGCAGTACTCTGACGAGCTGCTCGACCTGGTGCATGACTTCGCCAGCTCCGCCACTGTTAGGAGAGAGGTGAGTGAAGAGTTGCTCTAAAATGTACCCCAAAGTAGGGTAAAAATGATCCCAAAATGGGTCAAAATTACCCCAACTTGGGTTAAAATTACCCGGCGTCCTTGTATAGTAATCCAATGTGTCTGTGATGACTCTCGCATCACTTTATTATCATTCAGGATGACCATAAAGTGATGTTCAAAATGACCCTACAACCATTTCAAAATGACCATAATTTTGGGTTCAGGTTTACACCATAAAGATTTTAGAAGTACCCCAAAGTGGGTAAAATTATCTAAAAGTGGTTAAAAAATCCAGTGTTGGTGAAATGGTCCCTCTTTCTGAAAACCTTAATTATAAATTGTTGATATGAAGATTTAAATGAGCCAATTTTATTTAAAAATGACCCACTGTAAGTTAAAAAAGGACCTCGAAGTAAAAATTACCCCAAACAGCATCAAGTGCTTCCTTCTGGGATATTCGGTTAAACTCAAAGACTGACTTTACTGCCGTCATAAAGAAAAAGGGCACAACTAACATATTTTTCAAAATTGGAATCAGAAAAAAAGGCGCATGAGCCAGTTTTTTTACTCAATTTTGGAAAAAAATGTTAAAAAAATTTGTTCTTTTTCTTTATGACGGCAGTAAAGAAGACAAGATGGTAACCAGGTATTTCGTTGCAGGACTTAGCAGCGTTGCAGGAGGGCAGTGAAAGTCGGGACAGTACCAGCATTAATGTTGGCATGGACTTCAAACCTGCTGATGTTGATAATGAGGTAAATAACTATACTTACTGTTGTATTTCTATCTATACAAATACAGGGTGTCCGGTAATTAATGGATAACCTCTTAAGAGGTCATTATACTTATCATACGGACGGAATAGGGTCCCGTTGGCACCCTTTGTGTACAGAACCCTAAAAAGGTTTTTTTTTTAAGAAGACCTTTACATTTCAACATTTGATTTCTTTTAGTGATTCTGTTTTCCCTTTTTGATTGAGTTCAAGTTGTTATAATAATTTTGATACCGTTTCTCGCAGACCCCCCTAGAGCCTATCCACATTCTGATGATCGGTGTCCGCGACACCGGCGAGAGTGACGACAGCGCTGTCTCGCGTCGCTTCGGCAACTTCTGCCGCGCCCACCGACACGAGCTCCACCAGAAGAGGATCAGGAGGATCACCTTCATGTTGCTTATCAAGTGAGTATACCCTCCGCCATGTTGTTGAATTGAATGAATTATCAAAATGCTTTGACAAAAAATCCTCCTTTTGAAGTCGGTTAAAATGAATACAGTGGATTTCGGTTATAACGACGATGAAGGGACCTCTCTATTTTCGTCGTTATATGCGGTAGTCGTTACAGGCAAAGGTAAGGAGATACAGACACATACTCATGTATAGTTTATATTCATTTATTATTGAAAATATTTGCACACATAGTTATTCACTGGTACATACTTATTCAAAAGTTTACTAAACCCAGTTGCTACTCAGAATATCACTTTGTAACTGAACCATAAATTTAACTCCGAAACTTACACGCTTCCCTACGTACTTAGCTGATATCTATAAACAAAAGGTAAAGGTCTCCACACTTGCTGACCATCTGTGTGGATGTAAACAAAAGATAAGAAATGTTTGTGAAAGAAAGAAATCTTTGTGTCTTTGGCGGCCGACTCCGGTCGCAATATCTGCATGGGATTTCTAGGAATTTGTTACAAATGATTCATTAAAAACAGTCGCTACACCCGAACTCGGCGTTACATCCAAAGTCGCTATAGCCACATGAATTTTGTACTAAAGTATGCTTTAAATTCAAGAGACTTAGATTTAACGTCGCTATAGGTAAATGGTCGCTACAACCAAGGTCGTAATAAGTGAAATCCACTGTAGTTCTACCTACTACGCTTTCGAATGTGCAATTAGCTTCATCTTTCTGACTAACCGACTCGTTGACAATTCAAAAGTGACTGTAATTTGTTTATTTGAAAAATGCTTTGATTTTGACTGCATATATTTTTTTGTATGTATGTTACGCGGTATCTCCCGCAATTATGGATCGTTTTTTTAATGTATAGTTATGCCTCAGGGGTGGCGGTCCCATATAAATTTTATTAACTTTTCTTGGGTAGTTTTTGAGTTTTAATAACCGTACGCAAAATACGCGCATTGACGTGGAGTTGCGGACACCAGCCCGTATTACCTATATTGATGTTCGGAAGTCCGTAGCAAAAAACATCATCATCATCATCATTTCAGCCAAAAGACGTCCACTGCTGGACATAGGCCTCCCCCAAGCACTTCCACTTCGACCGGTTCTGTGCTTCTCGCATCCAACGGGTTCCTGCGGCCTTCACAAGGTCGTCGGTCCACCTTGTGGGAGGCCTTCCAACTCTACGTCTTCCGGTGCGTGTTCGCCACTCCAGAACCTTTCGGCCCCATCGGCCATCTGTTCTGCGAGCAATGTGCCCTGCCCACTGCCACTTAAGTTTGGCAATTCTGCGGGCTATGTCGGTTACCTTGGTTCTCCTGCGGATCTCCTCATTCCTGATTCGATCACGCAGGGAAACTCCAAGCATAGCCCTCTCCATTGCCCTTTGGGTGACTTTTAGCCTTCTTATAAGGCCCATTGTGAGCGACCACGTTTCAGTGCCATAAGTCATCACTGGCAACACGCACTGGTCAAAGACTTTCGTCTTGAGACACTGCGGTATGTGGGACGAAAAGATATTGCGTAGCTTCCCGAACGCTGCCCAGCCGAGTCGGATTCGACGATTGACCTCTTTCTCGAAGTTAGACCTACCTAACTGGACAGTTTGTCCTAGGTAAACATACTCGTCCACGACTTCGAGTGTAGCGTCTCCGATCTTTATGGGAGTGGGTGTTACATGGGCATTTGACATGACCTTCGTTTTGTCCATGTTCATTTTAAGACCCACTCTTTCGGAGGCTCTACTGAGGTCATCGAGCATTGTACTGAGGTCCTCCATAGTCTCAGCCATGACTACGATATCGTCGGCAAACCGAAGGTGAGTTATGTACTCGCCGTTGATATTGATGCCAGCCCCTTTCCAGTCCAGAACCTTGAAGACATCCTCCAGTGCAGCGGTGAACAGTTTCGGAGAGATAACGTCTCCCTGTCTTACACCTCGCTGCAGAAGGATAGGTTTCGAGGTCTGATCCTGGAGTCGGACTGACATAGTGGCGTTTTCGTACAAACACTTCAGCACCTCGATGTACCGATAGTCGATCTGGCACCGTTGAAGAGACTGCAGCACAGCCCATGTCTCGATCGAATCAAAGGCTTTCTCGTAGTCCACGAACGCTAAGCAGAGAGGCAGGTTATATTCTTCGATCTTCTGTATAACCTGTCGCAGCGTATGTATGTGGTCTACGGTACTAAAGCCTTTACGGAATCCGGCTTGTTCGGGAGGCTGGAAGTCGTCAAACGGAAGCAAAAAACGAAAATGCGGAAACAACGACAACGGAATTATAATTTCGAGTTCATGGTTCCTTTGACCATTCTCTTTATTATCATAGTTTTGGGTTTGGCCTTGAAGGTTCAGTCGAATACTCGCTATATTTTAACGTAGTTACATCTTTCCCTCTATTATTCACTAGCTTCTGCCAGCGACTTCGTCCGTGTGAAGTCTCCTGTTCCTCCGACCCACCCCTTCACATCGCATCGTCTGCCCGCGCTATTACTTCGTTTTCGCTGACTTTTTTTTCTTTTTATTCAACACCAAAGAGTCCTAGCTTGACGTGAAATAGCCTATAGTCTTCCTCAAGAAATAGGCTATTAAATGCAAAAAAATCATCAAATCCGACTGGTAGTTCCAGAGATTATCGCGTTCAAACAAATAAACAAACTCTTCAGCTTTATTGTTAGTGTATGGATTTATAAATCTAAAACTAACACCCCCCATCTCTTTCCAGGCGTCAATTCCCCAAGTTCTTCACTTTCCGCGCCCGCAACGACTTCACAGAAGATACGATCTACCGGCACTTGGAGCCAGCGTCAGCCTTCCAGCTGGAGCTGTACCGCATGCGCAGCTATGAGCTGGAAGCGCTGCCAACCAGCAACCAGAAGATGCATCTGTATCTGGGCAAGGCTAAGGTGAGAAAACCATAAAAAGGAAATCAAGTTTACGCAGTGTTGACGCAGCGTCTACGCGACAACTACGTGATGTCAACCAACGCCAGACACTAAGAGAAAGTTTGAATTTCTCAGGCTACATTGAAGGTATAGAGGTATGAGGAACAGGGTGTAAAGTTCACTCAACCTCCATAGAAAAGGGAGGATCCTCCGACCAGACGGGTGTTGTGTCTGGCGGGCAACTGCCCGATGATTCATGTCGGGCCGCTGTATCTATGCTAATTGCGCGGTAAACTCTGCTTGCGAGATGCAGGATTTGCGTGACGTCATGACGCGTTGTCAGTATGTGGCGTTGTAGATACGGCTACAAAGGAATCGCCTTAAACACACCCTTTGTTTTCTTTCTTGTACAGGTGAAGAAGGGGCAAGAGGTGACAGACTACAGGTTCTTCATCCGTTCCATCATCAGACACCAGGACCTCATCACCAAAGAGGCTAGCTTCGAGTACCTGCAGAATGAGGGAGAGAGGTAATTATTTACTGTGCCATTATTTTATGAGTTAAAAGTTTCATTACATAAAAGAATAATTGATTTGTAAAACATAGGTGATTTCATACAAAGATCTACATATGCATAGAAGATATTTTTTCTCTATGACGATGACGTACCGTTTTGAAGACATTAGCGAAAAACTCAAAAGTGGGAACTTTTATTAAAAATCAAAGGACAGAATGTAAAAAAAAGAGTTTTCTTACATTTAATCCGTAAAATTAGAAGAGATATGAAATTACAACGGTAAAAGGTCAGTTTCCAACAATTATGGACGTTAACAAACACGCGCGCGTGCGAGCTGCAGCTGTGTGGCGCGCCCGAGCGGCCACGTGTTGAGAGGAGCCTTCCAGTAACCAGGGATTAATGTAATCTTGTCTTCCCCCAGGGTACTTCTAGAAGCAATGGATGAGTTGGAGGTGGCGTTCTCGCACCCGCTCGCTAAGAGGACAGATTGTAACCACATATTCTTGAACTTTGGACCCACTGTCATCATGGACCCAGCTAAGGTAAGAACATAGTTTTTTTTTGTTATTTAGTTAATATTACAAATAATATGCTTATTTTAAAAATGTTAAACAATTTAATCATTTCTTAAAGCAATCAAAAATAAAAAAGGTCAGTGGCATACCTACTGTCCGCCATTTTGAGTTTTTTTTTTTTTCAAAATGGCCGCCACGCATGAATCCTATATACATAAATCGATAGCTGACATCAATGCAAACAGAAAAATTTGTAAGACCAAACCCCGTAAAGTGTCACATTTCCGAGATAGAGATAAACTACGATAACATGGCGCGCCCCTCCAAAATTCAAAACGTTTGAAAGTATTTGTGAAAGTATTAACAATGATTCACAACGCATGTGTGCGTAATGAGACGGCCGTCAAACAATAAAAATCCACGGATTTGTTGCTCGACTAGTCACGTCATTAATCGCTCATTATTACCAGTAATGGAGGGGCGCGCCATGTTATCGTAGTTTATCTCTACCAACGTTCAAACTTGATCGCGTGACATCCATATTTTGAACTTATAATCTTGTTTGAAAAAGGTAATCACTGAATGTTTCAAGTAATCATTTTAGTAATGATATTCAATCCCCTTTATAAATGAAAGAATCATTTTGTTCGTAGATTGAAGAGTCAGTACTTGGCATGGTGATGAGATACGGCCCTCGTCTCTGGAAGCTCAGGGTATTACAAGCCGAAATCAGATTCACCCTGCGTATTGGTAAGTTTCACATCATCTGCCTAGCCTTTCCACACCTATGTTGGATCGACTTCCAGTCTAACCGGATGCAGCTGAATTACAGTATTTTACATGGAGCGACTGCCTATCTGACCTCCACGACCCAAGTACTGGGTAAGGCCGTTTGTACACATCATGTTTTGCCGTGGAATACTACGGTTTACTCGCCGTGTGTGCACGGTCGTCAGTGTTGTATGGATCACTATGGAAGCTTGTTGACGGACACGTTATAATGTAATACGATACCCCTTGTGATAAGACTGTCTGTCTAACTTTTAGGCTTCTGTCTGACTACACGTAACGACTGTCAAAGATCTACGAATGGCAGCCGGGACCAGGGGCTTTACGTGCTTTTCTAGGCTTCAGAGGGACTCCGTATGAAATGAAAGGTCACCTAGCCACAGACTTATCTGGCTCGCATCCCCCACAACCATAGATATAGATACACCTAGATAACGCAAGAGCAACTACTTCGCGTGCCAAAAATCGCACCGACTTACGATAAGAAATCGTAAGCCGCCACTTTCGGGCTCAGTCCTGTGTACTGCTGACTGGGTAAGCGTGAGCGAGAGCGCGAGCTTGTGACGTCATAGTAGGTAGTCAAAAAATGGCACGCTTGGTTTTCATACAGTTCGCGATACTTGCGTTATCTAGGTCTATCTATATCTGTGCCCCCAACAGTGTGCAGACAGTAGCCCAGCGCTGGCCCCGCACGCGGCCGCTGTGACTGGCCCTAACCCATTAGAGGCTGACAGCCTTCTTGCCTACGCTCGTGCTGCATAATATGTTAAAAAAAATTGTCTGCTCAACAACGTAAATAACGCAATGGATGTTGTTGAACTGTCAAAATGAACTACCGTGGTGTGTTACGCAATCAGGTAGCAGATTATGATTGGTAGTGTGTTACGTCATCAGGTTGCAGATTATGATTGGTAGTGTGTTACGTCATCAGGTTGCAGATTATGATTGGTAGTGTGTTACGTCATCAGGTTGCAGATTATGATTGGTAGTGTGTTACGTCATCAGGTTGCAGATTATGATTGGTAGTGTGTTACGTCATCAGGTTGCAGATTATGATTGGTAGTGTGTTACGTCATCAGGTTGCAGATTATGATTGGTAGTGTGTTACGTCATCAGGTTGCAGATTATGATTGGTAGTGTGTTACGTCATCAGGTTGCAGATTATGATTGGTAGTGTGTTACGTCATCAGGTTGCAGATTATGATTGGTAGTGTGTTACGTCATCAGGTTGCAGATTATGATTGGTAGTGTGTTACGTCATCAGGTTGCAGATTATGATTGGTAGTGTGTTACGTCATCAGGTTGCAGATTATGATTGGTAGTGTGTTACGTCATCAGGTTGCAGATTATGATTGGTAGTGTGTTACGTCATCAGGTTGCAGATTATGATTGGTAGTGTGTTACGTCATCAGGTTGCAGATTATGATTGGTAGTGTGTTACGTCATCAGGTTGCAGATTATGATTGGTAGTGTGTTACGTCATCAGGTTGCAGATTATGATTGGTAGTGTGTTACGTCATCAGGTTGCAGATTATGATTGGTAGTGTGTTACGTCATCAGGTTGCAGATTATGATTGGTAGTGTGTTACGTCATCAGGTTGCAGATTATGATTGGTAGTGTGTTACGTCATCAGGTTGCAGATTATGATTGGTAGTGTGTTACGTCATCAGGTTGCAGATTATGATTGGTAGTGTGTTACGTCATCAGGTTGCAGATTATGATTGGTAGTGTGTTACGTCATCAGGTTGCAGATTATGATTGGTAGTGTGTTACGTCATCGGGTTGCAGATTATGATTGGTAGTGTGTTACGTCATCAGGTTGCAGATTATGATTGGTAGTGTGTTACGTCATCAGGTTGCAGATTATGATTGGTAGTGTGTTACGTCATCAGGTTGCAGATTATGATTGGTAGTGTGTTACGTCATCAGGTTGCAGATTATGATTGGTAGTGTGTTACGTCATCAGGTTGCAGATTATGATTGGTAGTGTGTTACGTCATCAGGTTGCAGATTATGATTGGTAGTGTGTTACGTCATCAGGTTGCAGATTATGATTGGTAGTGTGTTACGTCATCAGGTTGCAGATTATGATTGGTAGTGTGTTACGTCATCAGGTTGCAGATTATGATTGGTAGTGTGTTACGTCATCAGGTTGCAGATTATGATTGGTAGTGTGTTACGTCATCAGGTTGCAGATTATGATTGGTAGTGTGTTAGGGTGCTGTTCTGTTACTTTTCATGGACTAAAAACTGGATATTTTCATTTAAAATTATTTTATTTGGTACAGGACCCGGTGCGCCCACCAAGAATGTAAGACTATGCTTGTCCAACGGCTCCGGCTACTCGTTAGATGTCTACACTTATGAAGAGATTTCTGACCCTAAGATTGGAGTGGTAAGCTATTTTTTTACTTTATGTGTGATGAATAACGGGCTATCGGCTTATTGGGCGCGCGCTAAAATTGATACTTTAATTTTCTTACTTGTTTCGATAATTTTGAAAAAATCATTTGTTACTAGAACGGCGATAATTCGTGTTTACTTGCAAGGCGATAACTTAGTTTGCACTATCTATAACTATGATGGAACGTGGTCGCTCATAATGGGCCTTATAAGAAGGCTAAAAGTCACCCAAAGGGCAATGGAGAGGGCTATGCTTGGAGTTTCCCTGCGTGATCGAATCAGGAATGAGGAGATCCGCAGGAGAACCAAGGTAACCGACATAGCCCGAAGACTTGCCAAACTGAAGTGGCAGTGGGCAGGGCACATTGCTCGCAGAACAGATGGCCGATGGGGCCGAAAGGTTCTGGAGTGGCGACCGCGTACCGGAAGACGTAGCGTTGGAAGGCCTTGTGAAGGCCGCAGGAACCCGTTGGATGCGAGAACCGGTCGAAGTGGAGGTGCTTGGGGGAGGCCTATGTCCAGCAGTGGACGCCTTTCGGCTGAAATGAAGACGATAATTACACGATTTTTTTCAAGAATTTTCATTTGGAGAATGACAATTTATAATGATTATGTAACAATTACTGCACCTCCTATTACAATTTGACGAAAGTTTTCAATTTCATCGTGTATAGGTCGACCATAAAAATTCACAAAATCTTTCTAAATTTAACTTTTATTTTTCAGATAATGTTCCAGTCGTTCGGACCCAGACAAGGTCCCATGCATGGGCTTCCGATCTCCACTCCATATGTTACCAAAGATTACTTGCAGCAGAAGAGGTTCTTGGTAAGTGATTTTGTTCCTTAATTAGGTTGATTTAGAGATTAAATCAGTCTGACAATCAAAATAATTACGTAATTTTTTTTTGTTCATGTGACTAGAGATTTAAACATAACTGGAGAAATATAGGTGTAGCTACTACAATCTGTCAAATTTCTTTAATAGATTTTGAACTTTATCGCTAAAGCATAAGGTTCAATGTTGATTGGGAAAATTTGACAGTTTCGGGTAGCTTAATGTGCTGGCTATCCCTTTGGGGAATAGAAGCGCGATTTTATATAAATTCTTGTGTAAGCATTGTGTAAAGTTTAATTTATGGGTCAATATCGCGTGGCAAAAAAGTGTCACTAAATAATTTGATAATATGTTTGACAATATGTTTGACTCTCTCGTTGGTGTCGGTGTAATGGTCGCAAGCGCGACTGAAGTCCTGGGTTCAATCCCCGGGTCGAGAAAAGTGTTACATTAGTTTTTCATTAAGACCGGATTCTAGATGTCTGCCCCGTTTATACCTATTGGCTCGCCCCCTATTTATTACATGGAACCTGAGACAAAAAACACGACACAAACCGTTGGTCCTGCACCTGATCTCTCCCCGCTGGTGTCGGCTCGCCCCCCGGACTGCGAGGGTGAGGGTAGAGGGAGTGCAGGGCCTGCAGTCTCGACATAGATAGCAATCGCTTTACGGCCGAATTCGGTCGCAAAGTCCTATCGATCCGGATTTAGCGATATTTGGTAGTCTCGACTCTCAAAGTTATCGATTGTCATCGGTATCTTACCGAAGTTTGTCGCAAACTTTACGATTTTCGTAATGTTTACAAATATATATTTTGCGAGCATTTTTGACAGATGTAGAGACTTGCGTTTGTCGTAAGGATCGTTAAGGCTAGCGATTATTGTCGGTATTATTTAGCGATCGGTAGTTTGCGACAGCGTCGCTATCTATGTCGAGACTGCAGGCCCTGCTGTGCCTGCGCACACACGGATGGCTAGTCTCCGCTAAGAGTGGCTGCCATTCGGTCTGAAGGTCTTTTATTATTATGACACGGAACGTAAAACGAAACTTGCGAATCACACCTATCTTCGAGAGATTTCAGGCATAAAGTTATGTCGTTATGTCACCATACTTATTTTATATTTTTCTTTTTTATAGGCCACGTCGCAAGGCACGACATACGTGTATGATATTCCCGACATGTTCCGTCAAATGGTTGAGAGGAGATGGAGGGAGTGCATCGAAGACGGTAGCGTTGAAGGTACAGTTTAATCTAGTATTCCTTCATTCATAGTAACCGACATAGCCCGAAGAATTGCCAATACTTAAGAGCGTTTACGCCGTGCGGCATTTCATACAAACTTTCAAGCCCTTGTTTCTCGAAATGAATGAACCGATTTTAACGAAACTTCATACGCATAAGCAGGATACAAAGGTCTAAAAAGTTACTTAAAAACATTTTCGAAATGTTATTTTTGAAATGATTTTGTGAATGTTTTGTGTGTGTGAAAAAAAGATAACTGGAAATCTCTTTTTCTATGGAAAATTAAAAATCGGTCTAAGTTAGCTGTAACACTATTTTTCGAAAATGTTCTTAAGTAATTTTTTAGACCTTTGTATCCTGCTTGATGCGTATGAAGTTTCATTCGAATCGGTTCATTCATTTCGAAAAACAAGGGCTTGAAAGTTTGTATGAAATTCCGTACGTCGTAAACGATCTTAACGTACTTTCCGAGGCACGGAGAGGTCTCGTTATGTAAAGATGGGCACCCATCTACAGACCAACCGCGGCAAGCGTAGCTTAACCTGATCGATCGACCTGTGCGGCTGTTATTATTTAGCCACGGGCCTCTCTCATCTTTCCCTACGTCATGCTTACCGCAAATAAACTTCTTTTTTTTTTATAAAACCTTGCCCCACACTAGGAATTTCTCCTGAATTGTGGGTGCGTTTACAAACATTTTAAACTCACATACACAAACAGCCAGACCTGGAACAACTACTTGTAGGTCATACAAATATTTGTTCCGTGCGGCAATCGAACCCATTTTCCCGACTCGATTTTCTTTCTAATGGCGGAAACATACGTGTCGTGGCGTGTCGTAACGCCTTCTGACGCAGTGTTAGCCAATCAAAACTCGTTGTAATTTGACGTAGTCTTGAACAGATTCGTTTGATTGGTGTATCCCGAGTCACGACACGACAGTAATGTGTCTCTAGCTTGAATAATAAATGTTTTGGTTCCAGGTCCTATGCCGGACAACGTGATGACGGTAATGGAGCTGGTGGTGGAACCGGACGGCGAGAGGAATATCGTCGAAGTCACCAGGCTCCCGGGACAGAATAATGTATGTTTTACTCTTGAAATATTCAATCTGCTAGAGGCGAAAGTTCAGTCTATAGAGGTATGAGGAACAGGGTGTAAAGTTCACTCATCCTCTATAGAAAAGGGAGGATCCTCCGACCAGACGGGTGTTGTGTCTGGCGGGCAACTGCCCGATGATTCATGTCGGGCCGTTGTATCTATGCTAGTTGCGCGGTAAACTCTGCTTGCGCGATGCAGGATCTTTGTGACGTCAGTATGTTCGCATGTGGCGTTGTAGATACCGCTACAAGTTTATTTCTTAGGAGCAGTGGTGATCCTGTGGTATCATCCTCGACTTACGAAGCGTGTGAGTTCGAACCCAGACAGGACCTTTTTTTGTATTTAATTTAATCACCACTGCTCTCAAAACGGTGAAGGAAAACATCGTCAGGAAACCGGCATGTCCTAGAACCAAAAATTTTACACTTCACATGATCTGACCAAGATTATATCTGGACTTTAAAAGAGACTGTGACTGACCTCTGTGTTTGTTTCGGCCTTTCTTCTCAGAGTAGTCAGAAAGGAAACGCCGACCTCATCTAGTTTAAAAAAATATGATTGACGTGTAAAAGTATTTGTGCAAACCTGCTTACAGTAATGAAGTCATTTATAATAGCCTAAAGCTATGGGAAAATTCATTAAAAAAAAAAGCCCTTGAAGCAATTCTTGTCTAACCGAGTTGTAGCAGCATGGAATAGGCTCCCGGAATATGTTGTGACGGCTCCCACACTGAACTGCTTCAAGAATCGGCTGGACAGACTAAATATCTCCAAGCTATACGATACACACGCATCAGCTAATTAGCTGCTAGTGTGTCTAACCAAATAATAATAATATTCTTATTTCCAGGTCGGTATGGTAGCATGGCGGCTAACCCTGTACACCCCGGAATGTCCCGACGGCCGCGACGTCATACTGATCGCAAACGACCTGACGTACTACATGGGGTCATTTGGACCCGCCGAGGACTGGGTGTACTTCAAGGCATCCGTGTACGCTAGGGAGCTCAAGATACCCAGGGTAAGTAATTTACACAGTAATTTAACCTATTCAAATTCCCATCTTTATCATCTGCCCAGCCTTTCAACTATGTTCGGGTCGGCATCCAGTCTAGCTGAATGCGAGCATTTTACATGGAGCAAATGCCTACCTGACCTCTACAAGTCTACAACCCAGTTACTGGGCAATACGATACCCTTTGGTAAGACTTTAGGGATTCCGACCACCCGTAACGACTGTCAAAGATCCAAGAATGACAGCCGGGACCAACGGCTTATGCTGGGGATACACATGCCCATAGCTTGCACACTAGCATACCAGCTCCTGCCACGTGCCAGCTGCTGTCATGTGTATACGCTAACTGGCATGCCTGTAACTGGCATACAAGTAGCTAGCACAACATTTGATTTACTTGCGTGCCCGTTGAGGGAGGGTCGCGGGGGTTGCCCAAGGCATACTTTTGTGCGACGCGATGGTAATACTGGCACGCAAGGCCACAACTTGCATGCCAGTATTACTTGCAAATGTATCCGCAGTGTGCCAGTTACTCGTACATGCCAGTAACTTTCATGCCAGCTACTTTCCCGATTTACTGGCATGTGTATCCGGCCTTTAACGTGCTCTCCGAGTCACGGACGGGTCTCGGTATGTAATGGATGTTCCACCACTGCTCACCTCGTACAGACGCCAGCACATCAAACTACTACAATCTGTCAAATTTTTTTAATAGATTTTCAACTTTATTGCTAAAGCATAAGGTTCGAAGTTGATTGGGAAAATTTGACAGTTTCGGGTAGCTTGATGTGCTGGCGTCTGTACATCATTATGTCTTAAAAGTTTTCACAATTTCGCAAATCAGCACGTGGGACGTCGTCGTTTTGTCGACGGAAGAATAGAGAATTTTTTTTATTTATTTTTTTTATTTATGACATAAAATGACACATTGCCATGCTTAGACGCGTAGATTGCGTACAAATATTTCTACAATCTGTCATTTTGTCTATTCTTCCATCGACAAAACCCGTTTCTACGTCGGTCATGCTACGCGTACAGTAGTTTGGTCACACTCTTAGGAAAACAAGCTTCACGATTCTAAACCTTGTCATATGTCATCTCTATTATTCATACACACATAATCATATCACACAAAGAGAGGACACGTACACTGTTTAGTTTTTATTTTATTTTGGATTTGAATTTTTTTTTTTTGTATTTTTTTGACAAGTTCTAAAAATAGTATTGCCTATAATGCACATATTATTGTATCAAATTATTATTATCAGTTTTTCAATATACAGGGTTATTTGTAAAACACCAGCAACCTCTTAAGAGGTCATTGTGCTCATCATTATGAACAACTTTTACTATGGGAACAAACCTGAAATCGCGAAAAAAAATCAGCTGTTCCCTACATTTTGACGAGATACGAACATAAATGTAGGGAACAGCTGTTTTTTTTCGCGGTTTTACAAATAACCCTGTATATATTTTTTTATCTACAAAATGTTACATCTCTACTTGATGGTTTGGGCGCTGATAGCCGAAATACAGGCTTTCGCCTACAGATGTCTAATTCATTTGTTACAAGAAATTATAGCCTCAAAGATAATAAATTAATTATGTGTATCATTGTAAACAATTATTGAGTAAACTTATGTTATCATATTATATTATGTACTTCAAATTTCTGAATCTCCTCTCTCCTTCCACTCAGGTATATATCAGCGTAAACTCCGGAGCCCGTATAGGCGTCGCCGAAGAGGTGAAGTCCGAGTTCAACGTGGCCTGGCTCGACTCGGAGCGGCCTGACCGCGGGTTCAAGTACCTGTACCTGACGCCCGAGTCATACTCTAAACTAGGTATTTATATACATAATCTGCATTTTTGCGATTTATTTGCCAAAAATGTAAACAAATATGAGCTTCTGGAAAAATAACTTTAAATCCTACACAATAAAGTTCAGTTTACACTACAAACATTTTTATAACAATTTCAATAGTCTTAGTCACTCAAAAATCTACTTAATTGCCTTTAAATGAAGTTGATATTTGTTTAACTTGAAATAATTTTAATTTGTAAGTTTGAATAGACTTTACATACGTGGGTTTAAACGCCTTCTTTCAATGAGGGTAGGCAGAAACTACAGAACACCAACTGCTACGATCCATACTTCGTTTACGTTCATACATCTGGGGGCCTAAAAAGGCCACTTTGGCAGAATCATAAAAGGATAACATAATGGACAGTTCGCCGTTAAGTTAAACGTATCAAATCCCATTGGTGAAGCATTTTTCAGTAAATTTTTTTTTGTCTGTGCTAAAATACCAATCAATCCGATCCAAACCCAATACCAATCTCTGATTATACCTACGTAGTTCAGCGAAAAAAAGAAAAACACGGACTGTCTTCGCCATATTACGATTCATAATGTTATCCTTTTATGATTCTCCAAAGTGGCCTTTTTAGGCCCCCTGGTCATACACGCACGCCGGTTGCGAGTACTACGCACCTGGCCTTTCAAGAAAAAAAAAAAAGAAAAAAGAAAAATAAATAAAGAAAAATAAAGATCACCAATGAGGTCACTATTATGACCTAGTGCGCCCCCTCGCGGAATTTCCATTCAATCTGCCTTGTTTTTTAAATCAACTTTATATCAGTGTAAATACAGTTTATTTCAGAATAACTAGTACTATTGATGATCTTTATGAGTGGGTTTTAAAGTGGTTTTTCCACAAAAATAATTTGTCTTATTTCAGAACGAAATCTTACTATAGTTTTAGCCTGAATCTTTGAGCCAGCATATGTATTTCGAACTTTAATCCATCCAAAGGTTGTCTTTAAAAGATCGCTTTTAGCGATAAGACCGCCCATTGTGTCGCCCTATGTACAGTTTCTATTTTTATGTCTGTAATTTATGTGGTGTACATAATAAAGAGTATTTCTATTCTATTCTTTATTTCGATTTAGGCAAAGTTCTTAAAACTAAAATGACAACTTAGCACCGTACTAAGCTGTCATTTTTTTTTTTGTATGAAGAACTGCATTTCTGTAACAGTTAGGTTCTTAATACAATAAAGTGGCTCGCTGGCTTCAATCTGAGGGGCGATTCTCGTAATTTTAAAAACATTCACAGTCCGATCTCAGTCTCAATCTGTCAAAAATCCCTACATTTTGACATGTTTTTGACATTTGTTTGTCGCCGAGATGAGATTTTTAAATTACGAAAATAAGGCCTTCAGATCTTAAAGAAAAAACTTGTTTTGTAATAAAGCCGAATATGTTTACATGTTTGGAAACTAAATCTCGAACGCAGTGTAATATCAGTAGCAAGGCAGGTGGCGCTTAAATCAGCTCTAAATCAACGTTGTAACAGCGTTAATATTTTTAAAAGCTTTTATTTGACTTGCCTTATTAGTTAGTTAGTACTTATAGGTCAAATCTTGCAAGTTAAATTAAAACCCTTTCCTCTTATGCTAAGGAGTTGCAATTTTACACGTTGATTCAGTTTCAAAGACAATGCATTTTTTTTACTATTTATGTGTTGGCAATAATGTTTTTCTTTCCTTCCTTCTAGGTGCACTGGGCTCCGTCAAGACCACACTCATTGAAGACGAGGGCGAGTCCCGGTATAAAATCACTGATATTATTGGTGAGTTACTATGTCTTATACGTGTTACAATAGAGAACATTGTCGCATGGCTGGATTCTGGTTCAAGTAAAATGTTATGGAATCTACGTAAACCAATGGAGACTTCAAAAATCTCATATTGACATACAAAAAAAAAATCTCATATATGGTGTACATAATAAAGAGTATTCTATTCTATTCTATTGACCCTAGATTTTGGCGCATCTTTACGTATGAAAAGAAACAAAAAAAAAATTAAATTGGCAGCGTTTTTTTTTTTAGCAGTAAAGTATAATTAATGAGAGTGAAGTATGTTGTCATAGACCAACTGCCTAACGTGCTCTCCGAGGCACGGAGGGGTCTTGGTATATATGGGATGGTCACCCATCCACGAACCATCCTCGTGAAGCATTGCTTAACTTTGAAGAACGACCCATACGGTTGTTATAAAAGCCTCCCATTCATCCTATTTCAAAATGTCGAAATTACAATGAACCATACAAAAGTCCTAAAGGAACCCGTTGGATGCGAGAAGCAAAGAACCGGTCGAAGTGGAAGTGCTTGGGGGAGGCCTATGTCCAGCAGTGGACGTCTTTTGGCTGAAATGATGATACAAAAGTCCTATAGAAAACATCATTTTCAGATTACCGTTTTTTTTTTTCAATCTACCGGGCTAGTTTTCTGATTATTCTTTCCCTATAAACCTTATTCGGATTTTATCGAGCATTTAAAAAAAAATTATAACCAATTTTGTCCAGCTAAGAGATGTGCCTATCAACGAACAGTATATCATCATCTGTCTAGCCTTTTCCCAACTATGTTGGGGTAGGCTTCTAGTCTAACCGGATGCAGCTGAATACCAGTCAGCATTTTACATGGAGCGACTGCCTATCTGACCTCCACAACCCAGTTACTGGATAATATGATACCACTTGGTAAGACTGGTTGTCAGACTTTTGGGCTTCTGAATACCCGTAACGACGTCAAAGATCCACGAATGACAGCCGGGACCAACGGCTTAACGTGCTTTCCGAGGCACGGAAGGGGTCTCGGTATGTAAAGATGGTCACCCATCCACAGACCAACCGTTAGTTCGTTTTCAAACATTATCTAATAAAATGATTATTTCCTCTCCCCCAGGCAAAGAAGACGGTCTTGGTGTTGAATGCCTGCGCGACGCGGGTCTGATCGCCGGCGAGACTGCGCAGGCGTACGAGGACATCGTCACCATCTCCATAGTCACCTGCCGCGCCATCGGTATCGGCTCATATGTTGTTAGGTATGTGGCTTATCTGACTAACCTTTCTCCAACATGCTGGGGTCGGCTGCCAGTCCAACCGGATGTAGCTGAATACCAGTATTTTACATGGAGCGCTTATCTAACTTCCATAACCCAGTTACTGGGTAAGGGTGTGTAGCGGTATCTACAACGCCATATGCGAACTACGCGTCATACTGACGTCACGCAAATCCTGCATCGCGCAAGCAGAGTTTACCGCCCAACTAGCATAGATACAACGGCCCGACATGAATCATCGGGCAGTTGCCCGGCAGACACAACACCCGTCTGGTCGGAGGATCCTCCCTTTTTCTATAGAGTATGAGTGAACTTTACACCCTGTTCCTCATACCTCTATACTGGTGACCCCGACGTGATGTAGTGTGTAATTCATGTAGTACCGATATGCCAGCGTGAACCGTCGCCTATAAAGCGCAGGCCACACCGCCAGCTAGCGGGCGGGCGGGCTAGGCGGGTGGGCGAAGCGAACGAAGGAAACTATACAAACTACGCGAAATATTGGCGAGCTAAACTATGGGGTTCACACCGAAAACTACGGACAGACGAGCGACGGGCGGAGCGCGCGGAGCGGGCGAAGCGGGCTAAGCAGCTCATCATCATAAAATCATTAGTTAAATCATCATCAGAACTTTCGTCGATATATGACATATTCATCGTTCACAAACGTAAACACTACACTGCTATTCGAAAGACCAGCGTCGACTAGTCTACTCGAAACGGGGAGGACGGGCGAACGAACCGGGCGAGCGGGCTGGCGGGCGAGCTAAGCTAGCGAAGCGCGGGCGCGCCAACGAGGTGAACGAGTAGCTTCGCTGGAATCGTCGGATATTTCGTTAGCTTAGCTCGTTAGGTTAGTCGGTAGCTCGCGGTGTGAACCGAAGTATGTAAAGAGGTGAAACGATGTTCGCCCGCCTAGCCCGCCCGCCCGCTAGCTGGCGGCAAGTTCCTATCTGATCAGTCGGCTCCGGGTTGCGTGGCCATGGCATGGCGTTCTACATGACTAAGGCCACGTGTGCACCGCACGCCGTCACCGGGACGTCACAAGCGCTAACCACAGAATAAATAGTACAAGTACAGAAGAGGCACTTCGCGCAACAATTAACCTTTTGAACGCCATTGTCACATATACGTGACAAGCAAGCGCGTGCCCTGTACGCCAGTCGTGTGTCGCCTATCCTATTACGAGCGACACTAATATGTGACAAAAAATGCGGTGCACTTTATCATGAAATAAACAATTAAATCATTACTATTGTGTGTTTTTATTTGTATACCTTAAATATTTAAAATTGTGGCTTGGCGTGGAGGGCACGCGCGTGCGTTTATGCTCTGGCGTTCAAAAGGTTTATGAAATAGCGACTCTTGCTACTAGGCAACAAAGTGCAATTCAGCTCGCATAAGTGGTCAGTGCCTAACGCGACATTCACCTAAACGTTGCCACTCTCTTCTAACGCGTAACTCTGTCGCTGTCTGGCGCGGAGTGACGCGCTAGCTGTGGCGCTAGGGTTGTCGGCTTGCCGCTGCTACTATATTCATCGTCTATCTACCTACTTGATCACGTAATCTATCTTATGGGTCTCCCTTGTTTTGCCGAAAAGATTTTGCCAAATTATCACTTCTTAAACAATTTTCCGCATAATTTCATTTGCCAAATTATTACTAAGCAAAAAATCTCTTCACAAATAATTGTAACCCAAACCTAATGTTTGGCAAGTGAACGTTTAAACAATAACTTGTTTACCAACTAGTACTTTTACCAATTTTTATTTAGTCAAATATTTCAGTTGGAATAACTCATTTTACGCAAAATTACATTTGCCAAATATTTAGTATCGTCAGTTTTCGCAGTTTTAAGGCAGCCATTTCAAGCATAAGATCTAACTTTGAAGACGTTTTATTACAAGGGTGTTTTTTCCACTTGGGACAAATTCTAAACAGGTAATAATAATATTAAGTATTCTGGTAGTATTTTTTGAAATAATTAATCTCGTCTAACTAGTTCAGTTTCGGGTAGACTTTTTTTCCATTTTTTTTTTTCTATATAATCTAGTCGTAGGAGGTCACAGTTTTAACCTAACCTAACCTAAGCATTTTTTTTTAATAATTAACCTCGTCTAACTTATTCGGTTCTCGATAGCCTGCTAAAAATAATCTCTTTTTTCCATATTTTTTTTTCTATATAATCTAGTCGTTTCTGGCACTCGCCGGCCGCTGCCGCGGCACCGCTCGCTTCGCTCGCTCGGCTCGTGCGTAGGAGGTCACAGTTTTAACCTAACCTAACCTAAGCATTTTTTTTAAATAATTAACCTCGTCTAATTCGGTTCTCGATAGCCTGTTAAAAATAATCTCTTTTTTCCATATTTTTTTCTATATAATTTAGTCGTTTCTGGCACTCGCCGGCCGCTGCCGCGGCACCGCTCGCTTCGCTCGCTCGGCTCGTGCGTAGGAGGTCACAGTTTTAACCTAACCTAACCTAAGCATTTTTTTTTTTATAATTAACCTCCTCACTAATTCGGTTCTCGATAATGTCCATTGCAAAAAATTAAAATAGTAAGTTACAAATATTTTGTATTACATAAATGATTATTTTAAAATAAAATTGCATTTTTTAATTATTTAATTAACAAAAAAAAAATTCTCAAAAAATCAATTAAAATTAAAATTATTTATGCCTTTATATTTTTTGTTATAACAAATCGTTTGACCAAACGTTTATTGTCTAAAGATTGTTTGCCGTAATAAATCATTTGATTAAAGACCAAATGCCTAAATGACATTATCCTTAATAATATTCTGCCAAGTAAAAATTCGACCAAATGAAAATGTGCATACTAAAATTATTCCAAACATTGCATTGGTATAATAAAAGGTTGCGAAAATTTGTTTGGGTAGTGAAATTTTGGCAAAATCTTTTCGGCAAAACGGCAGGCTCCCCTATCTTATGTTTGATGCGTATGATTACACGGTCAATTAGGTAGATAGACAATGAATATTAAAGTCCGTCATTTGTAATAGGCTATTTGACTAGTTTCTGATAAACATCTCAGATTATTTAATGGTGTCTAACGAGCCCACAATAACCTATTACTTCAAATTGCATAATGTATTTCTTTTAAAAAATAGTAAATAAAAATGTACTGTTTAAATAAGCCGCCAAAACGCTATCTTTAACAATATGGCATCGTGACGTCACGATTCACGTAAACAAACATTGAAACGGTCGAGATACTAGACAAAAGTCATCTGTTCTGTCAACGATAGACAGAAATTTACTAAATCATGACGTCATCTTAAGTTCAGCCAATCCAGACCGTTTTTGATTACGTGGCGCCAGATTTGATAAAATAAAAGATGAAGTTTTTTCGGGATTTTTTTTATAAATAATACAATGTTTTGTAGTAAAATTAATGCAAATCGATTTTAAAAGCGATAATCTATACAAGTGTCAATAATTATGACCTTATTTTTTACATTGTCAAATAGCCTATTAACAAATTAATGAAAACAAACCTTTATTCTTTAGGCTACCTAGATACCTCTTTGTTTTACATTCCTCATTAACTTACAATAATAATATTTTTACATTTCGCATTAATTAAAAAGTTCGTACTTAGAACAAATTCAAACATCAAAAATTCTGGTTGTTTACATTTTCATTATACTAATTCTTAATTATCTTCTTAACGCGTGGACCGATTTACATGATTCAAACGGATAAAATGGTTTTTGACCTAGACCTTTCATTTGTTAAGATATCTCAACAAACAAACAAGTACATTTTCAAGTTGCTCTCGTAATTATTCACATCCGTCAAAAGAGCAATGCTTTAAACCAGCCATTCTTGTTGTTCACTATTCGAAACTTATTTAAAATATTATGCGCGAGCGGTGACAACCGACTGGCGGAGTGGCCGCGACGCCACGCGAAATTGTAGGCATTTATCGCTGGAACTACAATTCGACCGACGTAACTTGGCAGGCCTGAACGAACTTTCGCGCATGTTCTCTCACTTGCACTCGCCTCATGTCACCATTTGGTTCCTAAAAAATCTTATTGCGCAGCCTTCTGGGCAAAGATCAGGCCCGCCATGTTACGTCGGTCGTATTGTACGGCCGAGTGAAGGAGGCCTTTTTTTTTTTTCGTGGAGAAATGCTCATGCATTCTGCACTACCACGGGGAGATAGTGCAGGTATGTGGGACTCTAACCCACTAAAACTCCACGGTGTCCTCCTCTGCCGCTTATGGCGGGAACATGGGCACGCGTTAGCACTCATCCGTGAACCCGCCGCGGCTGTCCGTCACCGGACCCTCCGCTGGGGAGTACTCCCCATCTCCGGCGCACCAGAACACATAGCACGCCGTGACCACCCCAGGGACCAAACCAGCACATGGGCGCCAGACGACCCCGTGTCTGGGCACCCTTGGTCCCCCTTCGACGGGTCAGATCATTGAGTGAAGGAGGCCTGCGCTAACACTTGCTTTTCCTCAACAGGTTAGGTCACAGAGTGATCCAAGTAGAATCCTCCTACATAATCCTGACTGGCTACGCGGCCCTCAACAAAGTGCTCGGGCGCGCCGTGTACGCGAGCAACAACCAGCTGGGAGGGCAGCAGGTCATGCACCACAACGGGGTCACGCACGCCGTGGCCCCCAGCGACCTGGAGGCTGTGGGGACTGCGCTGAGGTGGCTCTCCTTTGTGCCTAAGGTGAGCTGGACTCACAAGGGTCATTTTTGGGGAGGAAATTTAGGTAATTTTCGATAGAAGAAAAAATTGGGGTTATTTAAAGTTGGGATCAATATTTAGGTAATTTTTAGTAGGGGTAAAAAATAGGGTCATTTTCGTAGGGGTCAAAATTACCCTAACTTTGGTAAAAGTCAAAATATTGGGAACTTTCTGTTAGGAGTTGAATCTCCGGTAACTCTTGATAAGGATCAAATCTGTGGTATTTTTAATTTCGGGGTCAAGCTTAGGTAATTTTATTCCCACTGGCACTGGTGCTGCAGGTTTTGCTGTAATGCCAATAAATGCATTTTTCTGTATTTTTTTTTCTTTATAAAAAAATACTCATTCTTTTAATTTAACAAAAAATATGTCCATTCAAGCATTCTAACACAGCCCTCTTCCCCCAGAACAAACTGAGCATGGTCCCGATCATGCGCGTGTCGGACCCGGTGGAGCGGCCCGTGGAGTGGGTCCCGCCGCGCGCGGCCCACGACCCGCGCCTCATGCTGACCGGCGACGCGGCCCGGCCCGGCTTCTTCGACGTGGGCAGCTGGGATGAGATCATGCAGCCTTGGGCTCAGACTGTAATTACTGGTGAGTAGACATTATATCATATCATATATGTGACATCTCCAACCCGCACAGGGCCCGCGTGGTGGATCACGGCCCACTTCCTCTCACAGAGAGGAGGCCTGTGTCCCAGCAGTGGGAACATTATAGGCTGATTATGATATTATGATCATCATCTGCCTAGCCTTTTCCCAACTATGTTGGGGTCGGCTTCCAGTCTAACCGGATGCAGCTGAATACCAGTATTTTACATGGAGCGACTGCCTATCTGACCTCCACAACACAACCCAGTTACTGGGTAATACGATACCCCAAGGTGATTATGATATGGTTTACATAATAAAGAGTACTCTATTTTGTTTATTTCTAGGTCGTGCCCGCCTCGGTGGTATCCCAATAGGAGTAGTTGCAGTAGAAACGAGAACGGTAGAGCTGACACTGCCCGCCGATCCCGCTAACTTGGACTCTGAAGCCAAGACCTTGCAGCAGGCTGGACAGGTCAGTTACTAACAACTTAAGTCATCACCTCCGGTCGGTATGAGTCGGCACAGGCCGGGCGGCAAAATGGGATATATTATGTACGTACTAGCAGCGCCCCGCGGTTTCACCCGCGTAAGTGTCGATCCCGTGGGAATATCGGGATAAAAACTATCCTATGTTCTTCCCCGGGACGCAATCTATCTCTATGCCAAATTTTATTGAAATCCGTTCAGTGGCTTAGGCTCACGCCTAAGCCACTGAACGGATTTAAAAAAAAAAGGTAACATACAGACAGACAGAGTTACTTTCGAATTAATAATATTAGTATGGATAGCGGGTGTAAAAATACCCTTAATGAAACTTAGTCACTTGTTCTTGTCGTTTTTGTTTTTTTTTTTTTAATTTCGTCCTCCCCCATTCACTCTCTTAGGGGTGGAATTTCGAAAAACCCTTTCTTAGTGGATACCTACTCTTCACAAAGAACACACCCTCCAAATTTCATGTCTCTAGGACCAGCGGTTTATCAGTCAGTCTTTATCAATCAAAATTTTATATAATATATAGATAGCGTTTGACAGTCTTCAGGACCTATCTCAATTGAAAAGTGCCCATTTATAATATGCATCGTTACACCAACAGGTATGGTTCCCCGACTCTGCCTACAAGACTGCTCAGGCCATCAACGACTTCTCCCGAGAAGGTCTACCCATCATCATCTTCGCCAACTGGAGAGGTTTCAGCGGTGGACAGAAAGGTAAGACTTTATATAATCTAACCTAATCTAATCTATCTTTTATCTCTTGTTCGTGTAGACTAGTGTCTAACTGCTCATCACTGATACTAGCTCTGTCGGACACGAAGTCAGGTGAGACAGCGTGCTTTTTGGCCATGACCACCAGTGAGTTCGAGCTCGAACGAACTAGCACGAACAACGTCCAGTTCTCACGCACAGAAACACCGTTCTGAACTGATAGGCGCGTAAAAAAATTCGAAAAGTGCTTCGGAATATCGAGTTTTATGAAAAAATCACTGCATAAATCATTAACAAATAAAGTGATAGCTATTGATTTATAAAGACATCAGTCGTGGCCGCCATTTTGAAGAAAAAAAAAACAGTATTGCACTGTACGTGTTAAAATGACGTACTTTTCGACTCATTTTTTAAAAAGTAATAAAGTACTTTCTGACCAGATATTATAAAATGTCTTTTATTTTACTCTTAGGTATAGTAGAAAGCACTATGTATCACTCGGAAGAAAGTGCGATTCCCAACTTGTGTGTATTAAGGCCACAGATATAACACCTAGATAACGCAAGTGCAACTACTTCGCGTGCCCAGCTTACGTACAAAAATCGTAAGCTGCCACTTTCGCGCTCAGTCCTGTGTACTGCTGGCTGGTGAGCGTGGGGTGCCGCACGCGGCTGTGTCTTTGACTCGATTTGATTTTCCCATCACTAAATAGTGCTTGTGACGTCATAGTAGGTAGTCAAAACACGCTTGGTTTTCATACAGATCGTGAAACTTGCGTTATCTAGGTCTATCTATATCTGTGATTAAGGCCCTCGGCTGTGCTTTGGGCCTCAAAGTACACCCTCGTTAGTAATTGGTCACTTTCCCCCCTCGGTGAACAATGTACTTTCCCCCCACAGACATGTACGAACAGATCCTGAAGTTCGGTGCGGAGATAGTGCGCGCCCTGCGCGGCGCCACCGCGCCCGTCATCGTGTACATCCCGCCCGGCGGGGAGCTGCGGGGGGGCGCGTGGGCCGTCGTGGACCCCTCTGTCAACAACCTGCGCATGGAGATGTACGCTGACCCAGAAGCCAGGTGAGGACCAATCACAACTCAACCTGTTCACAACTGAACAACTTTTCAAAGAAAATAGGCTATTTGACTGGTTTCTGATAACCATCTCAGATTATTTAATGGTGTCTAACGAGCCCACAAAAACCTATTACTTCAAATTGCATAATGTATTTCTTTTAAAAAATAGTAAATAAAAATGTACTGTTTAAATAAGCCGCCAAAACGCTATCTTTAACAATATGGCGTCGTGACGTCACGATTCACGTAAACAAACGTTGAAACGTTGAATTTCTGTCAACGATAGACAAAAATTTACTAAATCATGACGTCATCTTAAGTTCAGCCAATCCAGACCGTTTTCGATTACGTGGCGCTAGATTTAAAAAGATGAAGTTTTTTCGGGATTTTTTTTATAAATAATACATTGTTTTGTAGTAAAATTACTGCAAATCGTCGTGTACGCACGTCGACATAACTCATACGGATACAGATCATCGAATATGCCTGTTGTCACACTCGTGAGGCTCGCAGGGCACCAAGGATCAGTAAAACACGATCTACACGGTTTAAAACCAGCGCCAAGGATCAGTAAAACACGATCTACACGGTTTAAAACCAGTCTACAAACCAAGGTCACCTTGAAGTTGTTGTTGTTGTTGCGAGATGCCTGCTACACGGTTTAAAACCAACATTTTCTTCTGCCACTGGTTTGCAACGCAGGCCTTTCTACCAAGGACGTTTAAAGGTCATACGAATTTGGTTTTAAATCACTGTCTACACTGTTTTAAACTTTGGTTTGAAACCACCGTTTTAAACCGTGTAGATCGTGCTTCAGAAACCGGTCGTCAGCCAACTCATACGCAAGCGCAACTTACGCATTACTGAAAGTCACCACTGTTCTCATAAATCATTCATAAAAAAATACTTATGAATTCTCTGATTTCTGAACTAGGATTTCTGTTTGTTCGCAGGGGAGGTGTCCTGGAAGCCGAAGCTATTGTAGAAGTCAAGTTCAAGCAGCGAGATATCCTGAAGACCATGAACCGTCTGGATCCAGAACTACAGAGGGTCGGAGCTAGGATTGCAGGTAAACGATAAATGATTTTATTTTTCTAAGTAGGTTTGTACAAACACTTTTACACGTCAATAAACTAGATGAAGTCGGCGTTTCATATCTGACTACTCTGAGAAGAAAGGCCGAAACAAACTCAGAGGTCACAGTCTCTTACAGTCCAGACATAATCTTGGTCAGGCTATATGAAGACCATGTAGATCGATGTCTGAGGTGGTCTTTTGAGGAAAGAACCACACAGATTGAGAGGACCTGTCCAGTCAGTGCACGCATTTGTCAAAAATCGTGCAGCTCAACTCAAGACTTAAGGAGCTCAACGATTCGACGAACAATACCAAAGAAAGGACATTTGGGTAGGCCACATAAATTACTCAAACTGCCAGACCATGAAAAAAAAACTAACAAAACAGAGAGAATATTAAAAAAAAATACATAAAATGAATAAAAAAGACCGTATGAGGTATGAGGAACCATTCTACTTTCTTCAAAAAAAGGAGGTTTAAATTGTTGATGATTTGCTGCGAGCTTATACAACATGTCCCGCAATTAACGCACACCACCAAACATCCCAGTTAGAATATTATGTTACTAGCTTCCGCCCGCGGCTTCGCCCGCGAGGTATGTCGATAAAAACTATCCTATGTCCTTTCCCCGGGATGCCATCTATCTCGAATTTTATCGAATTCCGTTCAGTGGCTTAGGCGTGACCATAATACCATAATCAGCCTATAATGTTCCCACTGCTGGGACACTGGCCTCCTCTCAATGAAAGGGAGTGGGCCGTAATCCACCACGCGGGCCCAGTGCGGGTTGGTGGATGTCACATGTCTTCGAATTTTTGGTTCTAGGACATGCCGGTTTCCTCACGATGTTTTCCTTCACCGTTTTGAGTGCAGTGGTGATGAAATAATTTACACAAAGTAAAGCGCCTGTCTGGGTTCGAACCTACGACCTACAACTCGTAAGTCGTGTCCGTGACCACTGGGCCACCACTGCTCATCATTGATATCTGGACATTGGTTGTACCTATATAACATTATTTTTAGTATATGCGAAACCCGAAACACGTATCTAGTATTTGTATGTAAAGAATCTATGTACAAAATTTTAAAACTGTATCATGAAAAATCACAAAGTTATAAGCTTGTTAAGTTACCTGTTTGTCCATACAAAAACATGCTCACCCGCGTCGCGCCGTCTTGCGCTCATTGATAATAGTACCTAGGTACCTAACCGTTCGGCGCGGCGATTGGATAACCTACTTAATGTCGCTCGGTGTCCAACTTTTAACCTTTTCTAAATAATTTTGGGACAAAATATAACATGGGGTAAAAATTCTTGGAATCGATTCAGTTACTTATTCTGAACAAACTGTATTCAGATTTCGCATATAGGTACTAAAAATAACTAATAAAATTGTATATGCTAGTTGCGCTGTAAACTCTGCTTGCGCGATGTAGGATTATGCGTGACGTTAGTGTGACGCGTAGTTCGCATGTGACGATGTAGATGCCGCCACAGGGGTTATAGTAACTTTACATCAATCAAACCAGTTTAATAGTGAAACTAAATGAATTTGTGTTGTTACAGAATTGAAGGAACAAGTCAAGGAGATCTCCAAGGGCTTGGACCGTAGAGGGTCTGTTGATGAGAGCCTTATCAGAACCGATACAGGCAGAGCAGGTAAATAACCGAAACTTATACTTTTCTAACCATAAAAACATCAACCAATTCTAACCATTTAAAACATTTTTTAACCATAGTTCCTTAAAGTCACTACAAAGCTTCAGAGGCCCTAGCACGAACTCGCGTCGTTAACGTAACGTATATTCAAACGGTTTTTTTAAATAGAAAATACAACTATCTTACAGCATTTTGGTTTAAATTTGTCAAGCACAATTATGTGAATAAAGTATTAAAACTACATAAATATTATGTGAGAAACGAGTCATTAGGTATCCCAACTATTATTTGGGTCGGCTTCCAGTCGTAACCGGATGCAGCTGAATACCAGTGTTTTACATAGAGTGACTGCCTATCTGACCTCCACAACTAGTTACTCGGTAACACGATACTCCTTGGTAAGACTGCAGGTTGTCAGACTCGGGATTCTAACGACCCGTAACCACTGTCAAAGATCCAACAGATTAACGTGCTTTCCGACACACGGAGGGCTCTCGATATGTAAAGATGGTTACACATCCACGGACCGACCGCGGCAAGCGTAGCTTAACCTGATCGGTCGACCCGTGTGGTTGGTATTACTTAGCCACGAGCCTCTAAAGTATTTTCAATAAAAAAATTCGTTCGAATTTGCGTTACGTCTATTCCGCGCGTTTCCCACAGATATTTCCAAGACAATTTTTTTACTTGGAACTCTACAAAGTTGTTATTTCATTTCAGCTGAAAACAGAGTACGGGAACTAGAAACAGAACTATTAGCCGCCGAGAAGACGGCTAAGCTACGCGAAAAGGAACTCAGCCCCATATACCACCAGGTAAGATATCTGCTGATTTATTGTGTAAAAAAAACCGGGCAAGAGCGAGTCGGACTCGCGCACCGAGGGTTCCGTACCATCATATGTTTTTAAATTTTCACCGGCGAGCTACTTACTAGATCTCGTTCAAACCAATTTTCGGTGGAAGTTTACATGATAATGTACAGTCAACAAAGGAGTAAAGTATACAGGAGCGTCGGATATAGTTGAAGTTTACTAAGAAACCGATGGATGTTCTGGACTGAAATTTAATTTAATAAATGAGCTGTTTGTTTTCTATTAATAAACTAAAATTTTATTCGAGAATATCCATCGGTTTCTTAGTAAACTTCAACTATATCCGACGCTCCTGTATACTTAACTCCTTTGTTGACTGTACATCATATATTTTTTTTAGTTTTATCATTCTCTTATTTTAGTAGTTACCGTACCGTAGGGCCCGGGACACACATTTTACCACTTTGGAAGTGTCTCTCGCGCAAACTATTCAGTTTAGAAAAAAAATGGTTGCCTGTAAAGTCGGTTTTACGGGCGAAGATTTTACGTGACAACGTCTTTTTCTCGGTAGAATATTTATTGATATGAATATAATTAAATTGCACAATAGGAACAAGGAATTAAATGAAAATAAGAACGTAACGTTACCGAGCGTTACACTTTTTCATAAGTGACTCCCAGCCGCAACCTAATTTAAGACGTTGTCACGTCAAAAATGATATTAGAAACCTCAATATCATTTTTGAAGACCTATCCATTGTGTTTAATGAAAAAAAAATATTTGAGTTTCAGTTTTAAGTATGGGGAACCCCCATAATTTATTGTTTTTTTCTATCTTTTTGAAACGTTTATCCTATTTACGCTTTTAATACTAATATTTTTTGGTTTGTTTCAGATCGCAGTACAATTCGCAGAACTACACGACACAGCCGAAAGGATGCTAGAAAAAGGATGCATATTTGTAAGTATAGTTATATTACTCTGTACATGTAAAACAGTTCCGTTACTCACTGACTCCTGACTATCAATGTCAAAAACTTGTCAAAATATTTAGGGAATAGGCTACTTGACAATGTAAAAAATAAGGTCACAATTATTGACACTCGTATAGATTATCGCTTTTAAAATCGATTTGCATTAATTTTACTACAAAACAATGTATTATTTATAAAAAAAAATCTCGAAAAAACTTCATCTTTTTAAATCTGGCGCCACGTAATCGAAAACGGTCTGGATTGGCTGAACTTAAGATGACGTCATGATTTAGTAAATTTCTGTCTATCGTTGACAGAACAGATGACTTTTGTTTAGTATCTCGACCGTTTCAACGTTTGTTTACGTGAATCGTGACGTCACGACGCCATATTGTTAAAGATAGCGTTTTGGCGGCTTATTTAAACAGTACCTTTTTATTTACTATTTTTTAAAAGAAATACATTATGCAATTTGAAGTAATAGGTTTTTGTGGGCTCGTCAGACACCATTAAATAATCTGAGATGTTTATCAGAAACCAGTCAAATAGCCTAAGATTGAGACTGAGGTCAGGGGGCCTAAAAAGGCCACTTTGGAGAATCATAAAAGGATAACATAATGGACAGTTAACCGTTAAGTTAAACGTATCAAATCCCATTGGTGAAGCATTTTTCAGTTTTTTTTTGTCTGTGCTAAAATACCAATCAATCCGATCCAATACCAATCTCTTTGACTATACCTACGTAGTGCAGCGAAAAAAAGAAAAACACGGACTGTCTTCGCCATATTACGATTCATAATGTTATCCTTTTATGATTCTGCCAAAGTGGCCTTTTTAGGCCCCCAGACTGAACTTTTCTCAGTCGTCAGAGCAGTGGTGGCCAAGTGGTAACGGCCGCGACTTACGAGTTGTAGGTCGTAGGTTCGAACGCAGACAGGCGCTTTACTTTGTGTAAATTATTTCATCACCACTGCTCTCAAAACGGTGAAGGAAAACATCGTGAGGAAACCGGCATGTCCTAGAACCAAAAATTTTAAGACATGTGACATCTGCCAATCCGCACTGGGCCCGCGTGGTGGATTACGGCCCACTCCCTCTCACCGAGAGGAGGCCTGTGTCCCAGCAGTGGGAACATTATAGGCTGATTATGATGATGAAGATGAGCCCCTCAGTAATGTGTCAGCTTGTCTCAGTTAAAACGCAGAATAGCCATTTTATTATTTCTATTACTAAAACATATTTTCACTTTCAGGATATAGTACCGTGGCGCGATTCCCGCCGTCAGTTCTACTGGCGTCTCAAGCGTTTACTGCGACAAAATGAGCAGGAGCGGAGAGTGCAGGAGGCGGTGAAGCCGGCAGACAAGATGGAACAGGGCCCCGCCGCCGCCACGCTGCGCCGGTGGTTCACTGAGGATAGGGGGGAGACACAGGTAAATAATTAGAAAAAGATAGAAAAAAAAATTGGTCCATAGTGTTCCATGGTGGTCCTTAATGGTCCATTGTATCTTCACACAATGGGCCATAGTGGTCAATGATGGCCCATTGTCGCTTCACATAACTAGACAATCTATAAACTAAACCTCTTCAAAGGTGTCATTGAAGTTTTTTTTTATAAGATTACCATCATTTCGTTTTGTTTAATTTCAATATATCATAAGTATAAATGTAGGCACGTTTTATTTACTTACTAGAAGACAAATCAAATCCCCGTTTCCGATTGTTGTTATTCCCAGTTATACGAATTTCAACTTTATGGGGGTGTAAATTAAGATGATTTCAAAATGACTGGTACTATTGAAAAAGTCATTAAAAAATTTCAAATTATAGTGCATACTAAACTTTATTTGTTGACATTAAAGTTGTTTTTCCAAAAACTTGTACTTGTTTACATATTTGGGAAGTAAAACGTGAACGCAGTCGTGACCCGTCGGAAATTATGACCGACCTCAAAATTATGACCGACCTCAAAATTATGTTGGATAGCCTTGGTCTTTGATGATCTATTGGCCCCAAAATCTATTTCATACATTTTTTTTTTTAATAAAACTGCCCCGCACTTCCCGCAGTAGAAATTACTCCTGTATCGTGGGTGCGTTTACAAACATTTAAACTCACATACACAAACAGCCAGACCAGGAACAAGCTTTAGAAATAATACAAATATTGGTTCCATGCGGGAATCGAACCCTCGATACGCAGCGCAGCAGTCAATCGTTCGGCCACTGCGCCAACCGTGTCGTCAAATACATGAAATTGATCATGTTACCTTTGTCCCCCAGTCCCACCAGTGGGAGCACGACAACGAGGCGGTGTGCAAGTGGCTGGAGGCGCAAGCGGGCGACGACAACTCTGTGCTGGAGAGGAACCTTCGCTCCATACAGCAGGACTCGCTGTTGCAGGCTGTTAATAACCTCGTAGTGGTGAGTACATCCTCAAACTTAAGCATGTCATCACCTACCTTTTTTTTTTTTGTTGGGGGGAAACCTTCAAAAGGCACCCGACCTCCGGGGAGGGAGGTCGGGGAGTGTGGGATTTTCACCTCACTAAATCCACCCGGTGATTACCATCAGCACATAGGGGTGGTCCCGGTTCCTCTTAAAAGACCAGTTCCGGAACCCCCCCCTGCAACGCCTGAAAGGCACATCCCTGGGATCATCATCTACCTAGCATTTTCCCAACTATGTTGGGGTCGGCTTCCAGTCTACGCGGATGAAGCTGAATTACCAGTATTTTACATGGAGCGACTGCCTCCACAACCCTGTTACTGGGTAAGACTGGTTGTCAGACTTTCGGGCTTCTGACTACCCGTAGCGACTGTCAAAGTTCCACGAATGACAGCCGGGACCAGCGGCTTAACGTGCTTTCCGAGGCACGGAGGTGTCACGGTATCTAAAAATGGTCACCCATCCAAAGACCAACCGCGGCAAGCGTAGCTTAACCTGATCGATCGACCTGTGCGGCTGTTATTATATAGCCACGGGCCCCTCAAACTCAAGCATGTATTTCAATTAAACCATTTACAGGCACTTTTGAATTGTCAAAGAGTTTTGGGATGCATGAAGAAGCCTCCTCGTGTAGCGCAGTTTGTTCCGCCAGGATAGTCACACCAACTCCTTATCTGACTGCCAAGTCTTCCCTCGCGCGGCTCCCGCCCGCCAGGTTCCCGATCGCAGTTAAGCAACCTGCTGTGTTGTTGTGAACACAGTTGGGAAAAGACAGGCAGATGATGTGGTTCTGACGAAACATGGATGTACACTCTACCTTTTCCATCGAAGGAGACAAGCAAGATACTAATATTGTAACATCTCTTTTCCAGGAACTCACACCGTCCCAACGGGCGGAGTTTGTCAGAAAACTGTCGTCGTTAGATATGGAATAACATTACTAATATTATAGTTAATTTTAATGACCTAGGACGAACAAATTATGTAGGGTACATATTTATTGTTGTTGGGGCTTTCTAGATGCAAGCAAGTCTGTTTTATTTACTGAGTGGTTACTTCGGTTAATCCCTTACAGCATGAAATTTCTTTGTAGCGACATTTTTACCCGGTGAAATGAAATGAAATTGTTTAACCGTAAATAGTTTATCGAAATCTCTTTTACACGTAACATTAAAACAAATCAGCTAAATGAAGTCGTTCGAAATTTACTATTTATTATTTATTATAATATATTTACCTTGAGAAGAAATGGTGAAACAAACTCAGGAGTCACAAGTTCTTTTAAAGTCCAGGCATAATCTTTGTCAGATCTTGTCAGTCGCCATATCACATGGTCATAGTCAGCCTATAATGTTCCCACTGCTGGGACACAGGCCTCCTCTCGGTGAGAGGTAGTGGGCCGTAATCCACCACGCGGGCCCAGTGCGGATTGGCAGATGTCACATGTCTTCGAATTTTTGGTTGTAGGACATGCCGGTTTCCTCACGATGATTTCCTTCACCGTTTTGAGAGCAGTGGTGATGAAAAAAATTACACAAAGTAAAGCGCCTGGGTTCGAACCTACGACCTACACCTCGTAAGTCGCGGCCGTTACCACTTGGCCACCACTGCTCTCTTGGGCATATCACATGGGCTTGAACATAATTTGTGAAATGAGGGTGTGCTATTCCCCCCTCTCTGCCGACTCATCTTCAGAGAAATCTAAACGTGATATTATGTTGTTTTGTAGACAGAAAATTTATATACTTATACAGGTTGTGTATTATGGCAGCTATGTGCCATATAAGATTTAATTTAAGTAATTCGTTTAGAGGTTTTCTACCGTAAGCAAAATCATATTTAAGATTTTTTGAAAGAACGTATTTTTGAGGCAAAAAAATGAAAGCTACAAATTGATGAAGTCAAAATGTTAATGCATGGATTCTCCTCCGAAGAATCACTCTTCTGCAGAATTGTACAGATGCCAGCACAACAAGCTATCCAAAACTCAAATTTTCCCAAAAGAAAATGTACCTTATGCTTTAGCCATAAAGTTGAAAATCTATTAAATAAATTTGACAGATTGTAGTAGCTTGATGCGCTGGTACACAAAATCAGGCCTAAATAAGGTTAGTTATTATTTTGCAGTTGTAATATAACAGACTTGCGTGTTTTAAGTTCAGAATTTGCTCAAATTAAGTTTCACAGCCTCACGAAGAAATATTAATCTAAGAAAATATGTGTTTCTTGCAAACCTATAACGTTCCCACTGCTAGGTCACAGGCCACCTCTCTGTGAGCGGCAGTGGGCTGTAATCCACCACGTGGACATCGTCCGGGTTTTTTTTTTGCTCTTGTATAACCTCTGCCCACAACTGAAATACCTCGTAGTCATGGCTTTTCCCATCGGGAACTGACCGGCAAATTGCAAGAAACGTAAATAAAAATTGAATTTCGCGGCCTGCCCTCGCGCATCTCACTTAAAGTCTTCCATTTTTCAACCATGACTTGCCAAAACTCATTTTTACTATTCAAAATCAAAAGTCATTTATTCAGCACTTTTCGAAAGTCGAAATTACAAAAGACAGTCCTCCGACACGCCCGCCCTTCACCACTTCCTAGTGCTGTCGCTGGGGAGAAGTGGCGCAACAAACTCCCCAGCAGCACAGCTGTCTGTTCAGTTAGAAAATACTTGATTGTACACAATACCAGGTGTATGCAAAGGAATTAACATTACATTATTATTATTACTTTTATTAATCAGACTATTTTCAAACCTCTGGTCGAAAACCCTACCTAACCCCTTTGTAGATCCCGATCCGCTTTGTAGATATGATGCGAGTGAAACCGCGAGCTAAAACTAGTAAAAAAGAAATCTTTAGTTCGGCTGTGAAACGCAGTAAAATGACAATTTTTGTATAGATTCTCTTTTTTATTTATTTAATTACACCTAGTTACCTCTTGGTACGTAAAGAATGGACGTTGGTCCTTATTTTGTAGCCTTCTGACCGTTAGGCTTTTAGCCAACTGGCTAAATGGCTAAAAACCATAACAGTGCAATGTTTTGTAGGAGTTATGTCAATTCTCAAAGAAAACTAATTATAAATATTTTTGCTTTTTTTTAGAATGCTTAATGCTCAAAGTTCTTAATACATATTTAGTACATAGACAATATACAGTGTGACAGGGACAACGACGCGCAACCGTGCGTTGAAATTTTTGGTCGGCCATTTAAAAATAAAACAGCTGTTCCATACATTTTACCCGCAGGCGTTGCACTTTTGTAGAAACAGCAGATTTTTTTTTATTATCTACGAAAAATTTCTACGCTAGGATCATGTACTGATTTCGTGGTTACAGTTTGCGCGTCAGTTTCCCTGCCACCGTTTATGATTATTAGAATTTACATACCCTACAGAGCAGGGACTCGCCTTGGCAGCCGCTGCTAAAGGCAGCATTATCAACAGTGTCCATACAAACCAAGCGTTTCACCGTTTACTCGCTCTACAACACTAATGACGTATAGAAATTGACAGCTTTGAATGACCGACACGTCTATATCGTATCGTCAGCTCGGACGACAAACGCTATCGTCAGACGATATCGAGACGATAGCGACATGTTACACGATGTAATCAACAGGTTATTGTAAAGCGATTTTCTTCGCAGTGTGTCGTCCGCCGATATCGGCACGACAATCAATATCGTCGACGACAACGACACAGTGTGAAAGCGTTTAGTAGTAATTGTATGAAACTACCAGTCCGACGATATCGTGTCGTTATCGTCCACTGTAAAAATGGCCAACAGATCATGCCGTGTTAGAAATAGCCAGTTGGTTAAACAGTGGGTTGACTGTCCAGGGTACGCCAGACATACTATAGTGTTGTCTTCCATAGAGGCTCTATAAAAATACCCTGTAATGTCATTACCACGTCTGACGGTCAAAATAAAGAAATCTGTTTGAATTCTCGAAAATGTATAAATTATACATAAAGGAAAAATATTATAAAAAATTGTATACATGTACAGTCATAAACTTGTTGCGAATGTTAAAAAAAAATGTGTAAAATGCATTTTTTATCAGCTAATTTGAGGCGATTGTTTTAAAATAATTAATTCAATTCTTTTGTTGTATGCATGCGGTTTGGAAAATATATTTTTTTCTTTTCGGACAAATTCTGAAATGTTGAAACAAATATCTGTTTTTTTATATATCAATGCAATACTTATCCAATCAAAAATTGTGGATATTTTTTTCGCTATTTCAAAGTTTGTCCCATAATAGAAGTTGTACATAATCATGACTACTAACTTGTAATACTACCAGCCCTTAAAATATGCAAGGTAAAATTAAATTATCGAGCGAAACTTCACAGACCATCATCATTTGTGAAGTTTCGCTAGTTCAGTTTATTGACGTTATAGCTATTTTAATGTTTCTCAAATTCAACCAGTCCTTTAAAAATACCCTTGTATAAACCACCCTGCCCCCCTACTCCCTCCCTCCTACCCCCGCCCTTGAATAATTACCTTCTAACCCTTTCAAGTGGTAGAATTGCCCTAAGCAGGTACTATTGTAAAAGTTATTCAGCGTTTTCCAAGCCGCATTATCCCATGTAATAATAACAATTTAATCATGTGTTCATTTATTATTAAAAAAAAAATGTGTGAAACCTGCAATTTGTACAAAATTTACCTACTACAAAGACATTCCCGTATTTCATTTTTTGTTTAATTTTTTATATTGTTGAAAAGCTTGTATTTGAAACTCCATTCGCTCACTTTTAACCCAGATACTGCAACGGGCCTTTTAAAAGTCCAAAAAACCCATACGTACAGACGCCAGCACAGAAGCTACCCGAAACTGTCAAATTTTCCCAATCAACTTTGAACCTTATGCTTTAGCGATAAAGTTGAAAATCTATTAAAGAAATTTGACAGATTGTAGTAGCTTGATGTGCTGGCGTCTGTACAACGTGCACACGACCCCTATATTACGTCAAGCTTTTTAAACGGCCACTTTTTCCTGGCTTTCCTGAAAAAAAAAGTTTCGGTTTCAAGAATTTATTTCTCTAAAACAATTTTCACTTACAAGAGAAACAAAACAGAGAATCGTATTAGTAAATAATAAATAGTTTCAGTAACATTGGGGTCCATGAAAAAAAAGGCGTTGTTGGTAAACATGTATTGAAAAAACAAGATGGCGCCGCGTTCGCGACGGTAGTATAAAGGTAGAGAGTTGAATGAGTGGACTGTATAAATATGATGATCACGTATATTACTATAAGACATTAGAACGGTAAACACGTAACTGGTTTACCAACTACACGCTACGTCGACTGGTCGCGCTCACGCATCCTAAACTTGTTAGTTCCGATTTTGACCACGCGCCAAAAGATTGTTGTCGCTCTTATCTGACCTCCACAACCCAGTTATTGGGTAATACATTACCCCTTGGTAAGACTGGTTAAATTATTACCATTTAAATAATTATTAATTACTAAAGCAGATACTAAAGTGATTTGGGTTTGTGATCTGCTTAAAGGCATTATTATAAGGTTCACGTTTCATCAGCATTTTCCTACCCTTATCCCAATTTATACGGGGTCGGCGCAACATGTCTTTTTCTTCCATACTTCTCTATTAGTCGTCATCTCGGTAGGATCACGTACGTTTTTAAAATAAAAATTGAATCGATGGCTATGAATTAATCGAATTGGTTGAACCGTATAATATTGCCACAAGTAAAAACTTAGCTCAATGGAGTTTCAACAATACAATAAGTTTTTTTTTTTTTAAGTGTAGCAACTCTGAAACGCTAAAAGCCGCTTATTGAGTAGTGATATTATTATTATATGCGCGTCCATAAAACACGTTATTTATTATTTAATGTTATTTATGTTTAAAATGGGACCAAATAAATAAATGGTGTATATTATTATTTCTTTTTATTTTGTTTTTTCATATCCTCAAACGGCCTGAATCCTTTATTAGGCAAACTCCACCACTCCACACTATCAATCATAATCTGAATTATTTTGAAGCATGTTGCTAATCCATTTCTTCATAAGTTCGAAAAATTTGTCAGCTCAACAACGTAAATAACGCAATGAATGTTGTTGAAATGTCAAAATGAAGGCATTGCTACTGTTAGTGCGTTATGAAGGTACCCCGCTGTTATTAGGGTACTTTAAACCATTTCACCGCCACGGACGTCATTAGAAGTTCCATATTTTCGTGCGACCAGCGCCACGACTTCATTGGAAGCTCTTCATTTTAGCTATCTTATAAAAGAAAACTGTATTTAAAAGCTTTGTTTCATTTTACAATTTAATATAGCACTGTCTAATAATTATTAATTGTTTATATAGATATAAGGGTTAGGTGGAAATATTTTTTCTTGGCAATTTTTCGTGAACTTTTCGATCTAGCTCTTGAACCCCTTACTAATTGAACTCATTATATCTCCTAAACTAAGACCCGATTAAATCTGTGACTGGGCGGCTGATTCCGACTAATTGGCGACAAAATATGGGAGAAAACAGAGGGGCAATTCTCGTAATTTTAAGAACGTTCACAGCACAGATAGATTGACCTAGATAACGCAAGTATCACGAACTGTATGAAAACCAAGCGTGTCATTTTTTGACTACCTACTATGACGTCAAAAGCTCGCGCTCTCGCTCACGCTTACCCAGCCAGCAGTACACAGGACTGAGCGCGAAAGTGGCAGCTTACGATTCTTTATCGTAAGCTGGTGCGATTTTTGGCACGCGAAGTAGTTGCTCTTGCGTTATCTAGGTGTATCTATATCTATGGTTCACAGTCTGATCTCAGTCTGTCAAAAATACCTCTAATTTCCCAACATTTTGACAAGTTTTTGACGTTTGTTTGTCGCCGAGATGAGACTGCGACTAGATTTTGAACGTTTTAAATTACGAGAATTGGTCTTCAGATCTTCGCTAGGTGCCCTAGTTTTTGAGATAGAAATGTGGCCCTGCTGGGGAGACTCCAGATCGGCCACCTATAAACCCTTATACCTTTTGAACCAGTGACCGACAAATTCTGCTATTTGGCGACAAATTTCGACTAATTAGAGACTAATTTTTTGTGTTATCAAAATTAAAATACCTGATGGTGGCTCTGCCAAAGTCAGCGACACTAAATCTCATTCATCGATATGACGATACCCTCATCACTACCTTTTACTGTATTATTTCGTTATACATTTATAGCTTAGCGCTGGGGAGGCATCGCGTTCTGAGAACGTTGGCGGTGAAAAGGTTAAAATTTAGTCCTACTGAACTAAACAAGGAATGAAAAGTAAGGCCCGGCGCCCACTATCGGCGGAGGATTTTTATGCGACGAATAAAAATGTAACTTAATTGTATGACGATAAAATTGAAATTTCAATGATAATAATCATCGTAAGTGCAAAAATAAAGATAGGGTATCCGACATACCGTGTCATTGAAATTTAAATTTTGTTGTCATACTATTAAGTTATATTTCTATTTGTCGCATAAAAATAGTGGGCGCCGGGTTTTCACTCGATGAAACATTATCATTTTTTTTCTCGGTGCGCGGGGTCCCTTGCCAATGCGGGGCTCCTAGGCAGTTGCCTACACTGCCTTATAAATAATCCGGCCCTGCCTGTAGTTCTAAATAAAACAGCAGATACTTAGTTAAAAATATATTTATTTATAACATAGTATATCACAAAGTACCACTGGTACGCGATAGTGGCGCGTTTGTACATTAACAGGACCAGTAGCAAAACTCAATAGAAATAGATGGAATTGTCGCAAAAGATTTCTTTAAAACACAACAGTTGTATAAAAAGACTTCAAGAAATTTCAAAATTCAGCGGGGTAATTGCGTAACGCACTATCAGTAGCATTGGGTTTCATTTTGACAGTTCAACAATATTCATTGCGTTATTTACGTTGTTGAGCAGACAATTTTTTCGAACATATAAAGCAATGGATTAACAAAATCCTTCAAAATTATTCAAATTGAGATTGATAGTGTGTTACGCATTAGGGTAGCTACTAATAGTCGTAGATCGCATTTTTCTGTATTTTAACGAATATTATAAACAAGGTGCAGATGCCAACACGACAATAAATTAAACTACGTAAGTATGTCTAATGCCCTTCCCAGTCTGCGTGCGGCGATATCAAATATATCCAATAGTTCAGTCACTATAGCTAGTCAAAGATTGGCAAAACCCATTGTCGGCCCATCACTACTGTTTAGTTTGCTTCAAAAAATCACTTTTATAGCAGTGTGACCTAAACCCGCACTTAAGTCACGCTTTTCTGTGACTTAAATACCTAGATCATTTTTACACAGAAAAGGGTGACGTAAAAGTGCAGGTTTACGTCACACGAGCTATAAAATAGTAGTCTATTAATGCGCGGCGTTTAGCACCGTGAAATTATGGACTACTTAAGTCACACGTATCGTAATGTACAGACGCCAGCACATCAAGCTACTACAATCTGTCAAATTTCTTTAATAGATTTTCAACATTTATGGTTCAAAGTTGATTGGGAAAATTTGACAGGAAGTTTGGTGTGCTGGCGTCTCCATTTTAATCTCGATGCTAGGATTTATTCGATAGTTCCAAAATACTCATATACATTAGTATTGCCAATGTTTTCATGCATTGTCGTAATGAGGGATTTTCCTTTTTTTTTTTCAACCCTTCCCTAGTCACTAGATAGATGGCGCTGACCTAGGTAAGTTACTGCAAGGAACGGAACTTCACATCATTTTTGATTATTTTACTTGGATGTAATTTTGAGATCGTAAAACGAAAGTGTCAGTCAACGAGCGTATGTGACGTGACGCAACGTTTTTTTTTTTTCAAACGTTTTGGCTTTGGCACCTAGTAACGTTGTCAGTACAATGCCATCTACAGCGTTCTTGGAAACTATATTTTTTTTAATACTCAAAAAGAAAACCTCTCATTGTCGTCTCCAATTCCATCTATTTTTATTGACCTACATTATAAGACTATTTATATAGTTCAGACGCCAGTACATCAAGCTACTCGAAACTGTCAAATTTTCCCAATCGGCCTTGAACCTTGAACGCTTTAGCGACAAGATTGAAAATCTATTAAAGAAATTTGACAGATTGTAGTAGCTTGATGTGCTGGCGTCTGTACATGATAATATTTTACATATAACCTATAAAATCGTTAAATTAAAATTGACATAATTAAAAATAATTACAAGAAAATTGGCTAATTATATAAAATTACAATTCTCCTAAGTACAGTAGTATTTTCGAAATTCTTTTATACAGAAAGAAAATTTAACCAGTTCTCAAACTGTAGGTAACCTTATGATATTTTTCGTTACTTATAAAAAAAAAATAGTTGTTCCATACATTTTTACCGCGTAAGTATTGCAATTTTCTATGAAAAAGCAATTTTTTTAACCGACGAAATATTTCTACGCAGCTTTCTGGTTACGGTTTGCGCACTGGTAATTTTTTTTCCTGTATACATAGGCCACAAAAAAACTTTCAATAAAACATAACTATTTGTTTACTAGAAATCAGACGTGCAATTCTCGTAATTTTAAAAACGTTCTGTCAATCTTTCAAAAATACTTCTAATTTCCCAACGTTTTGAAAAGTTTTTGACATTTGTTTGTCGCCGAGATGAAACTGCGACTAAATTTTGAACGTTTTAAATTACGAGAATTGGCCTTCAGGAAAATACCTGTATATTAATGGCAATAGTAAAAGTTGCCGAAAATCAAGTTAGATGGCGTGCAATAGGAGAGGCCTATGTCCAGCAGTGGACTGCTGTAGGCTGATTATGATGAGAGAACGTAATCTGGCAATAAAAAGGTTTTTTATTGGTTAAGTATGGCAACATTCTACCAAGTAATAGATTACAGTTGATATACAAGCCCAGAGTGTGAAATTTATGTCCAACTAGCTGACCCGGCGAACTTCGTACCGCCTTCGAAATCAGTCAATCCCTTCTCGAGATATCGTCAAAAAAGCCATTCCATACAACATGTGTGAAAAAATGAATTATCTTTTTTTTTCGTCAATTTTTCCCATGTTTTAATAATTATTCTGCTATTCGGGGAGAAGACAAATCCAACAAATAAAAGATCATAAGAATCGGTCCAGCCGTTCTTGAGTTATAAATGGTGTAACTAACTCGACTTTGTTTTATATACAACGTTATTTTTAGTACATAAACCTGAATATAGTTTGTTCAAAATAAGTAAGTAACTGAATCGATTCCAATAATTTTTACCCCATGTTATATTTTGTCCCAAAAATATTTGAAAAAGGTTAAAAGTTGGACACCGAGTGACACTACGTAGGTTATCCAATCTCCGCGCCGAACGGTTAGGTACCTAGGTACTATTATCAATGAGCGCAAGACGGCGCGCCGCGGGTGAGCATGTTTTTGTACGGACAAACAGGTAACTTAACAAGCTTATAACTCTGTGATTTTTCATGATACAGTTTTGAAATTTTGTACATAGATTCTTTACATCAAAAATACTAGACATGTGTTTCGGGTTTCGCTACTAAAAATAATGTTGTAGGTATATAGATAGATGATGGCAGTCTCTATTACATGAGACTTAAGCATGTAATTGAATCTAATCTAAGGTAGTCATTAAGTTTTGTAACAACAAACTCAATGACATACACGACAAAGTTCAAATTCCATTGCAACCATATAAATATATAAGGGTAATTTTGTTAGTTTAATTATTTAGCTTATGACAAATATGATGTTCTTTCTCTTTCTAATAAATAGCAATATCTCACTCTAACATCTCGACAATCTTTTATATAGAAATTTAAGTTACTTTAACTAATTAAAAATAAACAAATTCCAGTAAAAACAAATTTTCTGTTTTAAATAATTTACGTAGGTATATTTTTATTTTTAAGTGCAAAGTAAAAATACTGTTACATTCATTTATTTTATCACAATAATCACATTTTTATAAAAAAAAAGATAACATAATTATAAAAATATTTTTTACGTGAAAATGTAGAAAAATCCCTTTTTTAAGTAGGTAAAATAAGAATTGCAACAATTTTAAGTACTTGTGTAAGTACGAAATGCAGACTTTTAAAAGCTCAAATTTACATCAGTGCTAATTTATTAGCTACTAGCTTCAGCCCGCTGCTTCGCCCGCGTGGTATGTCGATAAAAAGTAGTCAATGTCCTTCCTCGGGGTTCAAAGTATCCCCATAGCAACTTTCATCAAAATCGGTCTAGCCGTTTCGGAGATTAACCTGGACAAACAGACAGACAGAGTAACCAAAATGTTTTTTTTAGTATTAAACATTCGTAGTATATTGTATTTAGTAAAAAGCTGTTATTTTGACATTACAGACACTTCAATTTTATTGCATTGATTTTACAATTGGTACTATTTATTTATCATTTTAAATCGCCATTTTTCGAGTGTTAAAATCTTAAAATGGATTCGATTATCTAAAGCAACTAGATCGATAAAATACCTAGAGTTGGGCGAGTTTTATCGATATTTTTCTAATTCGAGCGAATCTTTGTAGAATTACAGATTAAATTTTATGTACGAATTGACAACAATAAAATTTAAATTGACAAGCTTAGCATAATCGGCCGATACTGTTCCCATTGTTGGGACACAAGCCTCCTCTCTGTGAGGGAGTGGACCGCAATCCACCACGCGGGCCCAGTGCGGGTTGGTAGAAGTCACATGACTTCGAATTTTTGTTCTAAGACATGCCGGTTTCCTCACGATATTTTCCTTCACCACTTTGAGTGATACAAGTGAATGAAATAATTTATAAGAATTGACAGAAACACTTGTAGATTTTCAAATTAAATTGCATGTACTAATTGACTTTCAATTAAAAGGACATCATTCTGTGTGTTCATGTTGCTGCCATGCTGTGGCTGCTAAAAAATGCTTGAAAATGCCAAAAATCATATCTTTGTAACAAGTTTATACCTAGTTAAAACATGTTCAGGAGGTTAAATTGAATTAAAAGTTGGTATTTAGCAAATAGAAGGGAGGGGGGGGGGGGGGGGGTTAATCTTCGTGTCGCTGCCACGACAGTTAAATTGACAAGCATTTTTCTATTACTAAATGCAGTAAATACATTTAATAAATCTGTTGTAATTATGTAGCATTTAATACATACTATACATTTTTCTAAATTGACATAATATTTATCCTAATATTCAGCAAAATCATTCGAAAGTCCGATCAGTTATCAACTTCAATGATTAAGGCTAGTAGCGAGACGATTCGTGGACCAACCATTTCATATCGAGATTCGTTTCTCGGAAAGCACGTTAAGCGGTTGATCCCGGCTGTCATTCATAGATAACGGGCCGATCGAAGGTTAAGCTATACTTGCCGCGGTCGGTTCGTGGACCAACCATTTCATATCGAGATTCGTTTCTCGGAAAGCACGTTAAGCGGTTGATCCCGGCTGTCATTCATAGATAACGGGCCGATCGAAGGTTAAGCTATACTTGCCGCGGTCGGTTCGTGGACCAACCATTTCATATCGCGATTCGTTTCTCGGAAAGCACGTTAAGCGGTTGGTCCCGGCTGTCATTCATAGATAACGGGCCGATCGAAGGTTAAGCTATACTTGCCGCGGTCGATTCGTGGACCAACCATTTCATATCGAGATTCGTTTCTCGGAAAGCACGTTAAGCGGTTGGTCCCGGCTGTCATTCATAGATAATTGAAAGTCGTAACGGGTAGTCAGAAGTCCAAAAGTCTGACAACCAGTCATACCAAGGGGTATTCTGTTACCCAGTAACTGGGTCGTGGAGGTCAGAGAGGCAGTCGCTCTATGTAAAATACCGGCCTCAAAATTGCTGGGAAAATGCTATAGGCAGATTCATTAACAAACATTTACAGAATCATTCATAACTTTTACATTTTTTAAGAAAACGTCGTCTACTCATACAAAGGCATAATAAGGCATTTAAATTGACGCTAACTAAGTACTAATTACATTTTAATAATTAATTTATATAATAATTACAATATTTTGTTTAAATACTGGCGGTATTATAAAGATTACCGAAAATGGCAGCTTTTTGTGTCTTTTCAATGATTGGCCAATGAAAGCTTACGCCTACAGGGTTAAATTAAATTAGCTAGAGAAACTCCACCAAACATGAAAAAAAAAACATTAAAAAAATATTTGCTATTTTTTTTCTCGAGGTATTTAGCGTAGTTATTGTTATTTACAGTTTTTATTGTGTAAACTTCACAGACTTGATAAGTATCGATATCAAAACAGGACAAAAAAAAATGTTTTTGTTTCTCTTGAATTATTTCAAGTAACTACACTATAGTACTTTTATCTGACGAAGCAACGCGCGCTTTACTTGCGCGTGGTTGCCAAAGTGTATAGTCACGAGCACTAATATGTCAACACTTGGCAACTTTCAATTGCGATTTTTTCGTGAAATAACTTATGCAACGTTGAAATACGACACTTCACAAACCTATGGGTTCGAAAATACTTTGTTCGTAATAACATAAAATTACATTCAAACTAAGAGAGAAAATCGTCTTTGAATAAAGCCAAGTGTATACATACTTATACACACGCTGTGAATGTGTGTCTAAACGCAGAATCAAAATCAAAATATTTTATTTCACAGAATTATGAAACGTCAGAAGCTAGGTGCACGGTTCCAATTGGTCGTTTCCTATGGAGAAGAACCTGCAAGAAACTCCACGGTTACTCTTTTAAAAAAAAAGAAGCCCTCGGTACCGTTCGAGCTAATGCCAAAGTCGGATGTGTCTTATTTGCTGACGCTACACGTCTGTTGGCAACAACATAAAAATAATTTTAGTAAAATTTCAAATGTCATTACTTGGCAATAGTATTCTAATATTTTGTAGTGGCAACTCTTTTACTTCCGTTTTCCTTCCTTAGCCATCTTACAAGCAGCTTGCACGGTCACGTATTTTTTCCTACTCGCTAATAATTATAATATAAAATAAGATACTGGACATGTGTCAATGGTTGTGTACCCAAAGCAGTGCAATAAATAATGTGCATCAAAAAAGTGTCTTTGAATTGAAGATCACCCCTGGTACAAATTACTCCTGGCGTGGCATAGCAGGACGCGTGCCCGCCAACGTCTTCGCGCACACATTTACAGTGCGTTTGCACTCTTGATTTACTACAAGTAAAGCGCGCCTCGCATCGTCAGATAATAATACCGTACCAGCGGTCGTTAACCCCAAACAAAATCATCGAATAATTTTCCTTTTGATTCATATGGAAACATCACGTCGATCGAGTTTCATTAACTAATTTAAAATAGACCTGTATATTTTGAGGTGAAAAAAAAACTAATTAATTCCCTAAAAAATTGTGCCTTTTTTCTAGACATTGGCTTACATTGGCCGGCCATTGTGTGAAGACACTTGGAAGGAATGTTGTAAGTCACTATTTTGTGCGATTTCACGAGTTCTTCTTGGCTTCCATCATATTTTTGTAACTCTGTAAATAAAAAAATAATTTAACATCAGTTTAAGTCACTTCTGACCTGCAAATTGCAATAAAGGGAGACCAATCACGTTTCATACCAAGTTGGGCCCAAAACCCGAAGTTACAGTTAAGTACAAAATATGATTTTTAGGGTTCCCTACGTCATAAGGAAAAACGGAACCCTTATAAGATAACTTCATTGTCCGTCTGTCATGACCCTTTTTCTCAAGAACGCGTGGAGTTATTTCAAATACTCAGGGCTGCAATCCCTTGAAGCAATGAATTTTCCAACTTGACATTTTTTGAAGCCAGTACTTGTCTTGTATTGAGGTAGCAAACATTTATGAATGAAAAAAAGAAAAACTATTAAAGTAGACAATTATTAGGTAAAATAGGTACGTAGGCCTTTCTGTTAAATAATCTGGTTCCCTGACATGACAGCTAACTAGGGTTGACAAAATTGTTGACTTTCATAATTAATTATATTTTTTACGGGATATTTTGTAACACGTTGTATAAGACTTCTTAATTCTAGGGGCCCGTGGCTAAATAATAACAGCCGGAAAGGTCGATCGATCAGGTTAAGCTACGCTTGCCGCGGTTGGTCTGTGGATGGGTGACCATCTTTACATATCGTGACCAATCCGTGCCTCGGAAAGCACGTTAAGCCGTTGGTCCCGGCTATCATTCGTGGACCTTTGACAGTCGTTACGGGTAGTCAGAAGCCCGAAAGTCTGACAACTAGTCTTACCAAGGGGTATCGTAGATGTCAGCATCGAGGAGGGGCCCCATAGGGCTGAAGCCTGCCGGGATTGTCCGAAAGGGTTACCGCTGGCCCGGAACATAAAGGGCGAAGGAAGGAACACGGGTGGGTTTTAGTCAGTAAGTCTGACACTCCCTTCCGCACCACCCAGAGCGGGAGGGGTCATTTGATGATTTCCCATCCGAAAAAAAAAAAAAAGGGGAATCGTATTACCCAGCAACTGGGTTGTGGAGGACAGATAGGCAGTCGCTCCATGTAAAATACTCTATTCAGGTGCATCCGGTTAGACTGGAAGCCGACCCCAACATAGTTGGGAAAAAGCTAGGCAGATGATGATAAGTCTTCTTAATTCTAGTGTATGTAAGCCTTCTTACCTCCTCAGCCATTTGATACAGCAGCCTGGCTGTCTCTGGCCCGGTCTGTTCCACTAACGTCTTGAAGATCCCGACGTTGTCAGGTTCTGACGCTTCAGATCTGCAAGTAATAATACACATAATATATTATCACGCTTATATTACACGAAGGGGTAAACTAAAATACTTTTTCACTTTACTTTCTTTTCTTTTTTTTACTTTTTCCTGTGTAAAATTACAATTTAAGGTTAAATATAAGTATATCCAGAAACTGGGTTGTGAAGGTCAGATAGGCAGTCGCTCCATGTAAAGTACCGGTATCCAGCTGCATCCGGTTAGACTGGAAGCCGACCCCAACATAGTGTGGCCAAGGCTTGGCAGATGACTAGGTCAGAAGAATGGTCTTACCTTTCAGAATAGGTTCTAATTCTGTCTCTAGACAGTAGTAGCGTTTCGTTTTGATCACTCTGTGCTGTGCTTGGCTCGAAAGTGAAGTTCTCTGGTATGGCTAGGGGTGCCTGAAATATAAAATTAATAAAATTGTTTTGATGTGTAAGTAACCAGCAGCGCTCCCGCGGTTTCACCCGCATAAGTGTCGATCCCGTGGGAATATCGGTGTAAAAAGTATCCAGTGTCCTTTCCCGGGACTCAAACTATATAACAAATTTCATCTAAATCGGTTCAGCGGTTTAAGCGTGAAGAGGTAACAGACAGACAGACACACTTTCGCATTTATAATATTATAATATTAGTATGGGTTAGTTCATCTCATTCTCTCATTCGGCCTTCACAAGGTCGTCGGTCCACCTTGTGGGAGGCCTTCCAACGCTACGTCTTCCGGTACGCGGTCGCCACTCCAGAACCTTTCGGCCCCATCGGCCATCTGTATTAGTCATAGCTTAGGCTTATTTCATTCTTACCTGAGTTTTCGACAGTACCCGGTTCCTAGGCACGGTATCATCTTTCCTCTGAGAGGCTCCTTGAGTTAACAGCTCAAATGGATGACCTGATTCAGCTACACGACCTCTGTTTAGAGATTATGAAATTATTTTATACATTTTTATAGTAATTGGATGATGGTTGATATGCAATGGGTGTTGGGAGTATAGGAAATCGATGTTGGGTGGGTGACAAATGGATGAAAAGTGGATGTCACACAGATGAAGGGATGGATGGATGATAGTTGGATATAATGGATGATGATGCATATTTCTTGTATGAGGCGAATGGATTATTTTTATTTATGTATAAAAGTGGATGTTTGATGGATGACGTATAAAAGCGTATCTGTGACGGCGACTCTATCGTAATCGCGAAAGGTGAATTCATGATAGATTAATGATAGGTGGATATCGAATGGATGAAGGCTGGATGTCAGATGGATGACGTATACTAACTGGTCCATGACGCTGGATGATACGTATATGATGATGGATGTTATATGGATGACGTATACTAACTTGTCCATGACGATGACTCTGTGGTAGTCCATCACGGTGTTCAGTCGATGCGCGATGGTCAGCACGGTCGAGTGCGCGAACTTGGTTCGAATAGTTCGCTGTATGTGTTTGTCGGTGCTACGGACAAAGAAGATTAGTATTTATTGTACGATCAAATATGGTCATACTAGCAGCGCCCCGTGGTTTCACCCGCATAAGTGTCGATCCCGTGGGAATATCGGGATAAAAACTATCCTATGTCCTTCCCTAGGATGCAATCTATCTCTCTGCCAAATTTTATCGAAATCCGTTCAGTGGTTTACGCGTGAAAAGGTAACATACAGACAGACAAGAGTTACTTTGGAATTTGTAATATTAGTATGGATGGTTTGCTAAAAGTGTGAGCTATGCCGTAGAATAGTGTAAGGTATGTCATAGTACGAACGGGATGTGGTACGTTAGCCTGTGATGGATAACTTTGAAGTGAAAACTTCTTCAGGCGCGTTGGGCAATTTTTGAGATGGAAAAAAACCATTGAACTCGCGCCACTGTTACCGTAAGCGACACTGCGCGTGTTTTGTTTATAAGACGATTAAAAAAATACCCGCTTCGGATGTGTTCGGCTGTCCTGGGGATATACTCGGTTTTAATGTATATCTGATATGTCACTGAGTGATGGCAAAGTAGTAAAAGTGTTTTGTTTTCACTTCCGTCGGCACTCCCGGAGTGCCACTGTTTCTTTTTGTTCTTTGTTTTTTTATTTGCGTTTACGTCAAATTGCAAAAGTTAAAGTCAAATCATTTATTTCAAGTGGGCCATTAAAAGGCACTTTTAAACGTCAAAATTAACAAGCCTTTCCTAAAGGCAGTTTCGTAATGATAGTATAGCTGGTCTGTACTGAAAGTATTTTAAGTTATATTAACTTAGATAATTCATAGTACAAGTATTAGCACCTTACATCCCGCTAGAGCGGCGCGGGCTAAGCTGATGAGTTCTCTCTGTCTCACGAATGTTTAAAGCACTTATATTTAAAACACTAATGGTTCAAGCACTTACTCAGTGTCCACGTTAGCAGTCGCCTCGTCAAGTATTAGCACCCTACATTCTGCTAGAGCGGCGCGGGCTAAGCTGATGAGTTCTCTCTGTCTCACGAATGTTTGGAGCACTTATATTTTAAAACACTAATGGTTCAAGCACTTACTCAGTATCAGTATCCACGTGAGCAGTCGCCTCGTCAAGTATTAGCACACTACATTCTGCTAGAGCTGCGCGGGCTAAGCAGATGAGTTCTCTCTGTCCCACTAATAGTTGAAGCACTTATATTTAAAACACTAATGGTTCAAGCACTTACTCAGTATCCACGTGAGCAGTCGCCTCGTCAAGTATTAGCATCCTACATTCTGCTAGAGCTGCGCGGGCTAAGCAGATGAGTTCTCTCTGTCCCACTAATAGTTGAAGCACTTATATTTAAAGCACTAATGGTTCAAGCACTTAGTGTCCACGTTAGCAGTCGCCTCGTCAAGTATCAGCACCCTACATCCCGCTAGAGCGGCGCGGGCTAAGCAGATGAAATCTCTCTGTCTCACGAATGTTTAAAGCACTTATATTTAAAACACTAATGGTTCAAGCACTTACTCAGTATCCACGTGAGCAGTCGCCTCGTCAAGTATTAGCACCCTACATTCTGCTAGAGCTGCGCGGGCTAAGCAGATGAGTTCTTTTTGTCCCACTAATAGTTGAAGCACTTATATTTAAAGCACTAATGGTTCAAGCACTTACTCAGTGTCCACGTTAGCAGTCGCCTCGTCAAGTATTAGCACCCTACATCCCGCTAGAGCGGCGCGGGCTAAGCAGATGAGTTGCCTCTGTCCCGCTGAGAGGTTCCCGCCGCCGTCGCCGACCTTTGTGTTGAGGCCGGCTGGCATGTTGGTCACCATTTCTCGGAGTTCAACCTGGAGAAAGATACCGCTAAAGTATAATAAGAAAAAAAAATGTAAATATAGCCACTGATAACTCTTCGAAGTTGGAACTTGGACCTTCAATATCCCCGTAACCAGAAGGTTCCCAGGTATGGTCCAGTACAAAAAATGTACGCACGACAGGGAGTTAGTGATTTTCGGCTCCGATATGCGTCTTTTTACAGACGTTATATTACTAACCTGATCCAAAGCCTTGTAAATATCAGCATCTGAGTAGACCCCTTCAGGATCCAGATTATCTCGTAGCGTGGCCGCGAACAGTGCGGGTCGTTGCGGCAGCGCGCACAGCCGGGAGCGCCACGCGCGTAGTCCTGCAGTCTGGGCTGGTACACCGTCGACTAACACTAAGCCGGACACGCGGCCTAACCTGGAATGAAGAGGGACTTACATATATATATTGTATTGATATGTATATTTGTCAGAAAGCATCAACATTTATTTGTGAAAGCAGATGATATTAATGTCCGAAACCGACGAGACCCCAACAGGCTCGTACTAAGTGAGATTCCAAGGTTAACTAAATATAATAAAAGCTGCCTTGCAATGTGTGTACGTCTATATAATAAGTTACCAAATGATCTCAAAAATTTAAATACTAAGTTATTTAAAAATAAAATTTACGAATGGTTATCTGTTAATAGTTTTTATAGTGTTAAGGATTTCATTGAGAAACAATGTTAATGTCAGTTACATACTGAAAAATTTGCATGCTTATTATTATATTGGCAAAACATGTTTTGTTCTACATTGTACTTTTACCATCTTTTTATACCGTGTTTTTTGCAAATAAATATATTATTATTATTACAAAATGTTGAATGAGAATGAAGCTCCTGCAACCTAATTGCGTAACACACTATCAATTGGAATCCGAATCATTTTGAAGCAAATTGCTAATCCATTGCTTCATAAGTTCGAAAAATGTGTCTGCTCAACACGTAAATAACGCAATGAATATTGTTGAACTGTCAAAATTAAACCGATTCCGATTGATAATGTGTTACGCAATTGCCCCGCTGTAAGGTGGATGACATTTGGCACATGGGTAGACCATGACCTGGATTCAAACTCAAACTCAAACTCAAAGCATTTATTTCAATTAAACCATTTTACAGGCACTTTTGAATTGTCAAGAAGTAGGTCAGTCAGAAAAATGTGAAGCTAGTTGCAGGTTAGTAGTATTAGGAGATAGGATACTTTTTATCCCGCTAAACGCAGACGAAGTCGCGGCCAGAATCTAGTTTATAAATAGGAGCATTAATTAACGAATACCAATACCAGGGGCGTAGCTACCGCCGTTATCAGCCGTATCAATTATACGGGGCCCCCGGGCTACAGAGGCCCCCTTTTTTTTTTTTGTGGATGGGAAATCATCAAATGACCCCTCCCGCTCTGGGTGGAGCGGAAGGGAGTGTCAGACTCTTACTGACTAAAACCCACCCGTGTTCCTTCCTTAGCCCTTTATGTTCCGGGCCAGCGGTAACCCTTGCGGACAATCCCGCTGACCTACAGAGGCCCCTAACGTGTGTAAGCAAAAAAAAAAAAAAAACATACCGTCGAATTGAGAACCTCCTCCTTTTTTGAAGTCGGTTAAAAATTAGTAAAATGTTATCCACAATGTCAGTTAATCTTGGCTATCAGACTTGTCACTATTGTCTATAGAGGCAGAAATTTTAGAAAAACTGAAATCGTCTTCAGCTATAAATAAATAAATCAACAAAATATGAATTGAAATTGATTTAATAAATCAACTAGCTTATGCCCGCGACTTCATTCGCGTGAAATTTCACCCTCTTAGGGGTGGAATTTCGAAACACCCTTTCTTAGTGGATACCTACTCTTCACAAAGAACACACCCTCCAAATTTCATGTCTCTAGGACCCGCGGTTTAGGCTGTGCGTTGATATATCAGTCAGTCAGTCAGAAATTTGAATTTTATATATTTAGATTTGCCGATAAAAAGGCAAGAAAAGTGTACATTTAATTTAAATTGTTTGGCTAGCGCAATTTCTAGGAGAAAGCGATAACTTATAATCAATAAATCATCATCAACATCTGCCTAGCCTTTTCCCAACTATATTGGGGTCGGCTTCCAGTCTAACCGGATGCAGATGAATACCAATATTTTACATGGAGCGACTGCCTATCTGACTTCCACAACCCAATTACTGGGTAATACGATACCCCTTGGTAAGACTGGTTGTTAAACTTTCGGGCTTCTGATTACCCGTAACGACTGTCAAAGATCCACGAATGACGGCCAATAAATATTTTAAATATAATCAATAAATATTTATTTTAATTTAATGCAAGCATTTTTGTTTCTTTTGTGAGAAATCTTTACCCTTCATTTGGACACCCCAACTAATTTTGATACAGGGCCCCTCCAAGGCACATACATACACGTATAGCGTGCCTTGGAGGGGTCCAAGGCACGCTATGCCACAGACCAATACAACCTCACTCACCTAAACAGCGCACTGAGCAGCGAACTCTTCCCGGCGCCCGTGCGTCCCACCACGGCGACTTTCTCCGCTGCTTTGATGGAGAAGTTGACTCCTTTGATAGCGTACGTGGGCTCGCCGGCCGCCGCAGCACCTCCTGGCGGCTTTTCATACTCGAGGGAAACATCCTCAAACACTATTTCGCCTGAAATATACATTAGTTTACTAAAATTCTTGTTTCAAATTATGGTTATTTCCTTTTGTACAAATATCAACTTTATACTTAAGTAAGTTAGGTTGATTTCAGAATGCCTAATACTAGTGAAATAAAAAAACTGGCCAAGTGCCAGTCGGACTCGCACACGAAGGGTTCCGTACCACTAGGCAAAAACACCGAAAAAACACGTTTGTTGTATGGGAGCCCCCCTTAAATATTTATTTTATTTTGTTTTTAGTATTTGTTGTTATAGCGGCAACAGAAATACATAATTTGTGAAAATTTCAACTGTCTAGCTATCACGGTTCATGAGATACAGCCTGGTGACAGACAGACAGACGGACGGTGGAGTCTTAGTAATAGGGTCCCGTGCCCAAAGGGTAAAAAACCCTCTGGGTACAGAACCCTAAAAACGTACGATTAAACGATGATTAAAGAGGGATTAGCATCGCAGGTTCGTTGCTATCCCGGAGGAAGCTGAAATGTATACTAAAATAAATAAATAAATGTCCATCTACCTTTGGTTGGCCATTTTTCGAAGTCGAGATCGGGATGGTCTTTCTTCAAAGCATCCTTATCCACATCTAAAGGTTTTTCCGGTGGAAGATTCGTATATTCTAGAATTCTTTCAACCTGAATGACAAAGAAAAAAAATTTTTTTTGTTCTTGCCAAAAAACTGAAGGTGATGATATTATGAGGAGACCGTGGATGAGTCACAATCACACGGGTCGATTGATCAAGGTTAAGCCACACTAACCACGGTCGTAGCCTAGATGGGTGACGACAGCGTGTTATGTCGTTGGTCCCGGCGGTCATTCGTAGATCTTTGACAGTCGTTACGGGTATATAAGCCCGAAAATCTGACCACTAATCTTACCATTACCAAGGAGTATCGTGTTACCCAGTAACTGGGTTGTGGAAGTCAGATAGGCAGTCGCTCCATGTAAAATACTGGTATTCAGCTGCATCCGGTTAGACTGGAAGTCGACGCCAACATAGTTGGCAAAAGAAAAACGCAGATGATGATAATGATGCTGGTGATAATGATAACGGTGATAGTGATGATGGTGAACGTGATGATGGTGATAATGATAATGGTGGAGAGGGTGGTGATGATAATGGTGGTAATGACCAAGATGATTGTGATCATGATGATGGTGATAAGGAGGGTGATATGTTGGTGGTGATAAAGAAAACGGTGATAGTGATTACCATCAGTGATAATGATGATGGTGATAATGTTAACGGTGATAATGATGAAGGTGGTGATGATAATAGCGATATGGTTTTGATAATCATGATGGTGGCAAAGCCGATGGTGATAACGACGACGGTGATAATGATAATGGTGATAATGATGACGGTGGTAATTATGAAGGTGGTGATAATAATGGTGGTAATGATAATGGTGATAATGATGATGTTGATAAGGAGGATGATGATGTTGCTACTTACAGAAGTCATTTGGTTCTCCACTTCGGCTGTTTGCCTCATCCCGTATTGACACATGCCTACTAAGCCAATTACTTGTGTTATAGCCAATCCGACGTTACCTCCTAGAGTGTCTGTGAAAGAAAATATACTGGTTAAGGGGGAAGCTCTAAGGTGGCCCGCGAAATTCAATTTTTCTTACGTTTTTTGCAATTTGCTGGTCAGTATTAAGTTGTACGTTGATTAAAATATGATTCGCGGTCGTAACAAATATGTATTTACAGAATTATAATCATTAAAGTCATCAACACAACTCTCTAAGACCATTTAATCCCCAAGAATGACTATTTCATGAAATCTTGACATTTGGGGATTACATGGTCTTAGAGAGTTGTGTTGATGACTTACTCATCAATCACAACCGCGAATGATATTTTAATCAACGTACAACTTAATACTGACCAGCAAATTGCAAAAAACCTAAAAAAAATTGAATTTCGCGGGCTACCCTGGCGCTTTCGCCTTAAGCTTCGTTACACGAACGATTAAATGGCTCAATATTCTTGAAAAATTGCAATTTTGGCGGGGTGTAAGATAATTTTGTGTCCAAAGTAAGAGTGTGAGCCTATTGCCCTTAAACAGGCACAAATAGGGATATACTCCGGGTGGCTAATGAAAAATTCGTTAAGGTCAATAACAGTTTACCGACTCGGGAATCGAACCCGGGAATGAAGTTTTTTTAATCTCAGTTATTGAGCAAAATATTAACACTACAGTTTTTTAATCTCAGTTATTGAGCAAAATATTAACACTTCAGTTTTTTAATCTCAGTTATTGAGCAAAATATTTGTTCAAAATTGCATTGTAGGTACTTCTGCTGCAATTTTGAACATATATTTTGCTCAATAACTGAGATTAAAAAAACTGAAGTGTTAATCGACTTTTGTTGCTGACCGTACACTTGGAAACACTGAAGGACTAGACTAGAGAGGCAGTCGTTCATTACAATAGCAGATGTTATTAGATGTAATATCAGTTATCCAGAAATCGAAAGGAGACGATATTACTCGTATGTTCGAAGCGGATGTCGATAGCTCAAAAAGAGCTGAAAGTTAAGAATATAATCTTATGAAACTCTCTTTTGGAATTAAACATAACATGCTATAGCTGCGCCCCGCGGTGTTACATGTTTGTTATATCTTCACAATCAAACGGCTGGATTTTGATAATATTTTTTATGGAGGTGTCTGACACTCTGGATTAACGCGTAGGATACTTTTATCCCGATATTCCTACGGGATCGACTTATGCGGGTGTAACCGCAGGGCGCTGCTAGTTTACAATAAAAATGAAGCCTTCATAAAAAAATTTAAAAAAGAAACTCCTTACCTTCAGAAGTGAATAAGAAGAAGCTAAACGTAACCAACGCGAGATACAGGCAGCATATCATGTCCATCCAGAAGCCGAAAGCCCTGGTGGTGTTGAGGACCAGGCTCCAGCATGAGGAGTGCAGGTCCTGTTGCTTGTCGAACTCTCTGACCAGGGTGCGTTGGTGCTGGCGAGCTGATCTGATGGTGGTCAGGCCGGAGACTGTTGCTGATAGGTGGTTGAGGGACTGGCTTCGGGCTGTTGACGAAACGAAGGTTATCATCATGTATATTATACAGTTCGTGTCAAATATTGGATCAATAACATTATTTTACAGATTCAATTAGGAAAAAGATAAATTAATTATAGACAAATCTTGGAAAAAAATCAGGGTGAGGATTTTTTTTTAGAAATACTGTGTGAAAAGTCCATTACGAAAGTGTGTAAAAAAAAACATCTTCCCGTGACCGGCCAAAAAAAACGAATTTTTTTATACTTAGTCCGTCAATGTGTTACAAGATTATTCCTTACTTAATTTTGCACAAAAATCTCCTCCATATCATTCTCGTACGTGGAGGAGGAACTGCGCGGTGCGGGAGGGACGATAGTAAAAAAAAAAATGTTTATTTATTCACTTCAATTGTACAAAAACACTTATCTAAAACACTATGCAGCGTTACAACTAAGGGAATAGTGTTTTCGATGAACTCTGGGACCCAAAGTAAGATTTAACTTGTGTTTAGGGTGCCAGCGTCCTCGCCTATAATTGAACATCATCATCATCATTTCAGTCAAAAGACGTCCACTGCTGGACATAGGCCTCCCCCAAGCACTTCCACTTCGACCGGTTCTGTGCTTCTCGCATCCAACAGCATTAATAGAACATAATTAATAATTATTTTTATTAGTAGTTGTAGGACGAGCACAGTATATTATTATTATGATAACTACTTTCTATAAAATGTGATGTGATGTGATGTGATGTGATGTGTGTGGGGGTGTGTGTGGGGGTGTGTGTGTGTGTGTGTGTGATGTGATGTATAGTACCTATGTGTATTGAGAGGATGAAAAACGTTGTCACAAGTTGATGAATCACTGAGGTCTCGCGTCACGTCACCACACCCCTCCCGCGCCGCGCTGCTACCTCAGGCAACGTCTCAGTTATGCGGTCGGCCTATAATTATTATCATCAGTAGATTCGTGCCTGTTTGGCTCTCAATGACTGAAAATCTAGTGCGCTGTGTTAAAATAACTTACCGATAGCCTCAATCCTCTTCAGCTCTCGACTGGTATGGAGGAACAGGTCCCTCAGCAGGAACAGCAGCACAGCCACCACTCCAGTAGGTATCAGTAGCCACCAGTTCACAAGGCATACCACTACCAATATGGCCATCACCTCGAGGAAGAACTGTGAAATAAAAGAAGGGAAAAAATAAATAAAATAGGGGTATACACACATAAGTTCTAATATTCTTTATATAATAGAAAATGCAATATTCTTAAGATCCAACCCTCACTTCTTTTCTCGCATGGCAGATCGATTTCCTCGTAATAGACGTGACAACAGTCATATTTGCCTACATCAATATAGAACGGCACTTATGCGCAAAAGTGTCTTTTGCATGGCTCCTAAAATATATAATAAACTACCTAAAATCTGGAAGCAGTTACCTGACGTAGCGTTCAAAAAGAAAGTCAGAAATTTCCTAGCAGATAAAGCCTATTATAATTTAAACGAATTTTTCGATGAGAGATTTTGACCATGTTTACTAATTCTAATTTATTGTTAAATAATCTATAATATTTTTAATGTTCTCATAATAACATGACATTTATTTTATGTGACATTGTACTTTATTTTATTAATATTTGCATGCCAATTTTAAGGCAAACGTGATGATCTATGTTATCCCTACTACTTTTAACATCTCTTGCATGCTGACAATTTGTTTTGTATGTATTGTACTCATGTTTGAGCAAATAAATGATTATCTTATCTTATCTTAAGGGCTGTTCATTTATTACGTAAGACAAATTTTAACCAATTTCTCCCCCCTACGAAAAAAAAATAAGACTTGAATGAACCGAATCTTCGAATCTCCTCCGATAATTAACATCTTCCGGAAACAAACTCAATATCAAGCAAGTTAAAGTTCAAATTCTATTGCAACTGAATTATTTAAAGACTAACAAATGGTCAATCAAAAATCAACTTTGACAACATAATGCTAAAGTACAAAGTTGTTTAAATGCTAGACTTACGCCAAGACAGTCGACCAATGCGACGGGTAGCAACGTGTCCACTTGACCCATATCCTTGGAGAAGCGGTTGAGGATCCGACCTGATGGGTTGTGGTGGAAGAACCACATCGGAGCGCTGGTCACACCTCTGTGGATAGAAGAGTAAGTTTAGCCATTGGTTTTACAGGGTTAAATTAAATTAGCTATCCTAACTTCACAGTTGTGGATAACGATATCTGGCATAGTCAACCCATCATTTTCCCACTGCTGGGACACAGGCCTCCTCTCGGTGAAAGGGAATGGGCCGCAATCCACCACGCGGGCCCAGTGCGGATTGGTAGATGTCACATGTCTTCGAATTCTTTGGTTCTACGACATGCCGGTATCTTCACGATGTTTTCGTTTACCGTTTTGAGAGCAGTGGTGTTGAAAAAAAAAAAAGTAAAGTGGCTGTCAAGGTTCGAACCTACGACGTACAACTCGTAAGTTGTGTGTTGTGTGTTACCACTGAGCCACCACTGCTCACTGAAAAATGAATCGTTTAAGGGGGAAGCGCTAAGGTAGGCCGCGAAATTCAAATTTTCTTACGTTTTTGGAATTTGCTGGTCAGTATTAAGTTGTATGTTGATTAAAACATGATTCGCGACCGTAACAAACATGTATTTAAAAAATTACAATCATTAGAATCAGCATTACAACTTGTTAAGTTAGTATAATCCTAAAATATCAAGATTTCATGAAATAGTCATTCGGTAGGATTACTTGGTCTTAGAGAGTTGTGTTGATAACTTTAATGATTATAATTCTGTAAATACATATTTGTTACGGCCGCGAATCATATTTTAATCAACGTACAACTTAATACTGACCAGCAAATTGCAAAAAACGTAAAATAATTGAATTTCGCGGGTTACCCTAGCGCTTTCACCTTAAGGTGAATGGATAGTAGTAGACCGCGAAATTCAAAGTTTCTTACGTTTTTTTGCAATTTGCAGGTCAGTGTCATGTTATATCTTGATCAAAATATGATTCGCGACAATAACAGGTACATATTTAGAGAATTAAAATCATTAATACATCTTTCTAAGTTAGATTTCTACCACCAACCACCAATCTCTTATGGAAAAGTGTTAATGGTAGAAATCTAACTTACAAAGATGTATTAATGATTCTAATGATTATAATTCTCTAAATATGTACCTGTTACTGTCGCGAATCCTATTTTGATCAAGATACAACCTCACACTGACCTGCAAATTGCAAAAAACGTAAGAAAATTTGAATTACGCGGTCTCAACTACCCATTCACCTTAACAGAAATAAATACTGGAGTAACTTTATTCTAAAGTGAATAAGAGTGTTAGAAAATAACTTATGAACTTTAAACGTACTTGAACATGTTATCGTGCAAATTGGTGGAAGCACGGATGCAAGTATTGTAGAAGATGACCAGTTTGTTCCACGTGAACACTATGCAAATGCCGATGAGACCGCCATAGATGTACAAGCACTGTTCCCTGGTCAGGCTGAAGCGGTTGGTCGGTATGTTTTCGAAGTCTACGACTGGGGAATATAGGAAATACATTTACAACAACTTTATTTATTTTAAGAAAATATGCTTAGGTGTAAATGTGTGCGGCTGTATGTGGATGTGTGTGTTTTGTGTGTGTATGTGAGTGGTATCTGTATTGTTTCTTTTTCTCAGTTTTAAGAGGAAATGCGGTCGGGGAGACTTTTGAAAAATCCAAAGTAAAAATCGTAATTCGAGGTTTGGCTCTCGCCTATTTCCTCCTCTAATATTGGACCAATTTAAAAGATGTTTCATAAACTGATTAAGAAGGATATATACTGTGTCCCTATGTTGTCTTTTTTATTAAAAACTGTAAACATTTTATACTACCTAGGCCTCTGTCGACAGCGGTTTAAATCGGCATTTTTTGAGCGTTCTAGTGCTTATAAATATAATGTATCATCAAAAAGGAAAACACACAAGTAGTATATTTATTATTCTGTAAAAAAAAATACATTGCTTTATGGTCGTTAACCAGAAAGAAAACAGGCGAGAGCGTTTCTATGGAGAAATGACAACCCGCATTTCCTCTTGCTCATGAAAAAGAAACAACTAATATTCTTTCATAAAATTGCAGTGATAGATTCATTATATTCTGAAACAACAGCGTTGAAATTTTTCGTCTTCTTCTTAAATTGGCGGCGAAATTTCACAACAGTGATGGGTATCGATGTCGATATCTAAACTGGTTAACGGTGGTAGTGTTGTTACTGTAGGTATGTGTTGAGAAAATCTGTTTTCTTATGTTTTATCGTGTTTATCTAGATTCTAGCTAGATTTTTAAGCTTTTTTTCAAGTGTCTACGCTAAGTGCGGTAGCCTACCAAAAAAAACCATCATATCTTGTAATTTTTTATTGTGTCGATCACATCGCGTCTGCGGAATTTAGCTAGGGAATTTAAAATAACACTGTATCTATAGTTATTTATTTACCTGGTGGCGGTACTACAGACGAGTTTGATTCTTTAGACGGCTGATTGGCTATTTTAATAGCACTGTTCGCTTCCTCTAAGTTAACCCTGAAAAATTAACAAGTTTCAAAATTATTATTATACAGGCTGAAATTTCAATCACCGTTTTCCTCTTAAGGGGTCATTGTACTCATCATTATGAACAACTTTTACTATGGAACAAAACTTGAAATCGTGAAAAAAAAATCAGCTGTTCCCTACATTTATGTTCGCATAACTCGTCAAAATGTAGGGAATAACTAATTTTTTTTCGCGATTGCGACAACTGGTGTTGCTACACCTAACACACCTGAGCGGTGACGTCATCGCAGCACCCGTGTAGCACTTACAGCGTCGAAACCAATGCGCTGCGACGACGCAACGCATTGGCAACGCCCGTGTGGCATCGCTCTTACTATGTAATTTGGAGTACTCACCATTCCTTCAACCAGACATCAGTTGAAGAGTAGAAGAACTGTGCCAGCAGGAACAGGAGAATGAGCAGCGCCATAGACAGAGTGCTGCCACCGCTGCGTATGTACGACACGTAGACACTGTTGTCTACGGATCCTTTCTTTTGACTCTCGCCTAGAAGAAAACGTTAGTGATTCAGAAAAAAAATTAGGTATTAATTTAACCTGATAAATATGACAGACCCCGTCTCAATATCGCAGGCAATTTGTATGATTCCGCGTTTTACAAACGGCGTCGTCCGTTTAAAAACGCTCACTGTTTTAAAATATACCGAACCCCGAGGTTAGGTTTGGTTAGGTTACTTTAAACCTTTTACACAGGAATAGGAGCCCCACGAAGTTGGTCTACGTCGACATAGGATGCAAGAGCGAGCGAAGGGCACCCCGAGGTTCGGTTTGGTTAGGTAAAACAGCGAGCGTTTGTAAACGGACGACGCCGTTTGTAAAACGCGGAATCATAAAAATTGCCTGCGACATCAATACAAAACGAGTCTACTTTAATCGTCACTTAAATCTTCATATTTCCAACTTCATTGCGACTGCGCTCATGTTATTGTTACAACATTTACAACTTGAGACTCGTTGACAATCTAAGGGCTGATTTTACAAAAGTCCGATACCTTTTATCCGTGGAATTCGTGGAATAAAGTTGATCTGTGATTGAATCTGACAGTTCTATTAAGGAAAAACTGTCAAAAATTAAAAAAAATATTCCCAGGATAAGGCCCGGCGCCCACTGTCGGCATCGACACGGCTCAGGATTTTTATGCGACGAATAAAAATGTAACTTCATTGTATGACGATAAAATTGAAATTTCAATGATAATAATCATCGTAGGTGCAAAAATAAAGATAGGGTATCCAACATACCGTGTCATTGAAATTTAAATTTTATTGACATACAATTAAGTTACATTTTTATTCGTCGCATAAAAATCCTGAGCCGTGCCGATGCCGATAGTGAGCGCCGGGCCTAACACTTATTCTAGGTAAGTATAAAAATTTGGTGAAATTCGCCCCAAATAATCAAAAGAAATCCGTGGATTAAAGTTGATCTGTGATTGAATCTGACAGTTCTAGTAAGGAAAAACTGACAAAAATTCAAAAAATATTGTCAGGATAACACTTATTCTAGGTATAAAAGTTTGGCGACATTCGCCCCAAATAATCAAAAGAAGTCTTACCTTCATATTTAGGGTTTAAATTGTTGTCTAGATCCAGGTTGAAAGACAATTGTGATGCTTCTGACATGGAGCGTTGTGATCTGAGCTTGTAGCTGTGTTCCTAAAAATAATTACATCGGAATAAGCTAACATCATTCATAAATACCCCCTTTCTTACTTAAACGTTTTATAGCGTCTGTAGGTGTTATAGTTACACAACGCTTTGTCTTCTTCTTTCGAAAGTCAAATTACTGACGACTGAAAGAGAGAAATCGGTGTGTAACTATTCATCTCATCATCATCATCTGCCTTATGCCTAGCCTTTCTCAACTATGTTGGGGTCGGCTTCCAGTCTAACCGGATGCAGCTGAATACCAGTATTTTACATGGAGCGACTGCCTATCTGACCTCCACAACCCAGTTACTGGGTAATACGATACCCCTTGGTAAGACTGGTTGTCAGACTGTCGGGCTTCTGACTACCCGCAACGACTGTCAAAGATCCACGAATGACAGCCGGGACCAACGGCTTAACGTGCTTTCCGAGGCACGGAGGGGTCACAGTATGTAAAGATGGTCACCCATCCACAGACCAACCGCGGCAAGCGTAGCTTAACCTGGTCGATCAACCTGTGCGGCTGTTATCACACCCCTAACTATTCATCTCATAAAAAACGTTTATTAGTAAGGGGCGTTCGTAAAGGAAATTAATCGTTTAGCGGTATTGACCACCAACTTATTATTGTCCGTGTACTCAAACCATAACTGTCATCATTCGACGGTCAATTGGCGTAGTGTGTCAAATTGATAAACAATTAATTTTATTATCGAAATCCACAAATGATTTTAAATATTTTTTTATTTTCATTTAAGTTTACTTTTACTTCAGTAATGAATCAAGATTCTACGAAAGACTAAATATGAACTGTAACTTGCTAGCTAATATTATGAACAAAGCTACGTGAGGCTAAAGTGGTGTTCACTGAAAACATCGAAATGTACAGTCAACAAAACAGATGAGTATGCAGGATCGTCGGATATAGTTGAAGTTTACTAAGAAATCGATGGATGTTGTCGACTGAAATTTAATTTGTTAAATAAGCTGTTTGTTTCCTATTAATAAAATACAAATTTATTCGAGAACATCCATCGGTTTCTTATTTAACTTGAACTATATCCGACGATCCTGCATACTTATCTCTTTTGTTGACTGTACCTACATGGCATTCAAATTACTAAAATAAAATAAAAACTAACGCTTCGTTTTAAGTCCGCTTTGTCTGACTTTACCATTACGTTATAAACCTAGTGAGAAGAAATAAAGTTTATTAAAAATATTAAAAGTACCGGACCAAACCCTAGAACCAAAAATTCGAAGACATGTGGCATCTGCCAACCCGCACTGGGCCCGCTCCCTCTCACCGAGAGGAGGCCTGTGTCCCAGCAGTGGGAACATTATAGGCTGATTATGTTATGTAAAAGAACCGGAGTAACCGACATATAGTAAAAGTGCGCAGAGCTGCACACTCCTACCCTATTGCAAGTTAAACAAATATCAACTTTATTTCAATGACAATTAAGTTGATTTCAGAGTGACTAGCACTATTGAAAAAGTTATAAAATGTTCGAAGTCGTAGCGTAAACTGAACTTTATTGTGTAGGAATTAAAGTTATTTTTTCATTAATTTAAAAACAGGTCCCACGACTAGAATGTTATTTGTTATTAATTATTTTACAAACACACGTTTAAATAAAATACGTAATGCAGAATACGTGGTTTCAATTAATGTGATAACCTAATCGCCACACTTATGTTGAAAGTATTGATAGATCGAAAAAATGATTGATTGATTCATAAATCATTGATTGATAAATTGTTGATTGGTTTATAAATAATTGATTAATAAAACATTGATTGATAAACTATTGATTGATTAATACATAATTGATTGATAAACTATTGATTGATTCCTAAATCATTGATTGATAAACTATTGATTTATTAATAAAACATTGATTGATAAACTATTGATTGATTCATAAATCATTGATTGATTAATAAATTATTTTTTAATAGTTACAACTTACCACAGTGTCAGTATTCTCATAGGTGGTGGCTTTCTGCTTCTCCTCTTTGACTTTCTCTCCCATCTCTATGAGTTTCTCGAATTCTGCCACTCCGTTCTTTAGCTCAAGGTAGGTTCCTTGGGCTTCGATCTGGTGGAGAAAGAAAAGAAGATGGTAATTTCGTTGATAACTTTGCACATAATCTGCGTTCAACAAATATTAATGGGAACTATATTTTCTATCACCAAAATTTATATTTGTCATCAAGTTGTATCACCTAATAAATAGATCTATCGCAACGAAATATTTTCGTTCTCAGATAAACAAAAATTGTTCCCAGGTATGAATTATCAAATTAATGTTAATATATGTGTAAAATAAGAGATCGGACATTATCGAGAACCGAATTAGTTACGAGGTTAATTATTTAAAAAAAAATGCTTAGGTTAGGTTAGGTTAAAACTGTGACCTCCTACGCACGAGCCGAGCGAGCGAAGCGAGCGGTGCCGCGGCAGCGGCCGGCGAGTGCCAGAAACGACTAAATTTTAAAGAAAAAAAATATGGAAAAAGGATATTTGAACTTAATGCAATTTTCTAGTAACATAATATGATTTATTGGTGATCTCTTTAAATTAGTTTGCTTAAATACTTATTAGGACACACCTATTATAATACATACAAAAACATTTATTTGGTACTAGACCTTATATCTCAGGATTTTAGGTGATTTATTGTGGAACTGATTTTGCATTGTTTGGTGACTACATTTTGGTGACAGATCTACTATTTGGAGGACAAACCCTATTATTTAAGAAACACAAAACTAATTAAATTGGTGATAGCTTAAATGATACCCAATATTAATTAATGGAAAAAATAACTTTAATTCCTACACAATAAAGTTCAGTTTACGCTACCTTCAAACATTTTTATAACTCAATAGTGCTAGTCACTCTGAAATCAACTTAATTATCATTGAAATAAAGTTGATATTTGTTTAACTTGTAACAGGGTAGCGGTGTGCAGCACTGCGCACTTTTACTATACAGGGTGGGCGGGTGTCAAGGACATCAGCAGATTTTTTTCCGAGACTATAAAAAAGGTCCCATATTTTAAAGCGTTTCTACGGTATCTACAACGCCACATGCGAGCAACGCGTCATACTGACGTCACGCAAAATCCTGCATCGCGCAAGCAGAGTTTACCGCGCAACTAGCATAGATACAACGGCCCTACATGAATCATCTCGGGCAGTTGCCCACCAGACACAACACCCGTCTGGTCGGAGGATCCTCCCTTTTAAAGTGCGATAATCCCCAGGCGAATTTCAAATGAACATTCTCACCTTTAGACAATCGAGAAACTTCGAGGTTTTTAGAAGTGAAAAAGGCGCGTTCAGCATTTTTTGAGATGAGAAAAAACCATCGAATTCGCGACACTGTTACCGTTACCGACACCTCTGTTTTATGTTTTGGCCATTATAAAGACATCAACGCGCGGTACATTTTCTTTGGGAAGAATGACCTTCGAATATAATTATAAAATTACTATGCTTTTTCAAGTTTTCACGTATGTGGCGGCGCTCCTGGAGTGCCACTGTTTTTTTTTGTGCAAGGTATTCTGTCTTTGTAGCTTAACACTTACCCGTCCTGATCTCATAACGCACACATTGTGCGCATGCTTCGCGTACTGAACGTGATGAGTTACTAACACAGTCGCCTTATCGCGGAGGAAGTTCTTGATGCAATCCTCGTATATTGCGTGGGCCACCTGAAAAACAGATTATATTCTTAATGCCTATCTATAGTACATATGGTGTATCTATAGTACACCTACATTTCGCCAATTAAAGGTCATATATGGCCCACGTATCAAACCGGAAAGGGATTGGTACCGTATCAACTCGAGATGTTCAGTATTCTTTGTATGAAACTCCCTACTGCAACGCACACTAATCGGAATCGTAACGTAATCGCCTCGCCGTCCCCGCGCTTACGGCTCGTCGTCCCCGCGTTTACGTCTCTCCGTACCCGAGCTTACGTCTCTTCGTCCCCCCTTGCCCCTCTCCCCCTTCCGGCCTGCCTGCTGCACCATCAACCAGCGGTCGGCGAGCCGTAAGCGCGGCGTCGCCTAGCCGTAGCAGAGTCGACGTATCGGAGCTTCTGATCCGCTTTGGTTACGTGCTTATGTTAGGTTGACGCCTGTTTGACGGCGAGGCAAAAGGCGATACGGTGCCGATCCCTTTCCGATTTGATATGTGTGCTATGACCTTAAGAATAAAATCTGTTCGTTCTAGTTTGATAAAATCTTATTGTATTGCACGACTCATAATGCGAAGAGAGTGCTTTATAATAAACTAACTACGCCCCGCGGTTTCACCCGCATAAGTGTCGATCCCGTGGGAATATCGGGATAAAAACTATCCTATGTCCTATCCCGGGACTCAAAATATCTCTATACCTAATTTCATCTAAATCGTTTCAGCTGTTTAAGCGTGAAGAGACAGACACACTTTCGCTTTTATAATATTAGTATGGATCGTATAGATAATTTAGTGGAGATCAATAAAATAGAAAAAAAAATAGAAACGAAAAAAAACATCAAAATATAAAAAAAAAATCCCGTCAATCAAGTGCGAAACCTGAAAACATTGTAGCTTGCGAAAAAAACAATTAATTGAGTCAATTTTTTTTTTTATGGATTCGTTTCACCCATATGAGGAACCCTATTGAAAATGGCTCTTTTATTCAAAGTAGTTTAATTATAATTAATAAAAAACGAACTAATATAATATCTATGGAATTTTTATACGATCAAATGAGTATTATGAGTCGTGTCGTGCACTTTTGGATTTTCCAAATTTGTTTTCTTTTTGGCGAGTCTCAGTCGCCTACTGTAAGGGCTCTAGTTCAGTTGACAGTTCAATCAAACAGACAAGGTCAATAAACTGTATGTCGCTCTCACCTTAGCATCCACAGCAGCTAAGGGGTCATCCAGAAGATAAACATCAGCATTCTGGTACACGCAGCGCGCTAACGATATCCTGGCGCGTTGACCACCAGATAAGGAGGCACCTAGACATTAGTTATAAAAACTTAAAATTAATTAGTTGGCAAAACTTCACGGACGTGAAGCACGCATCGAATTAGCGGTATTTATTTGTTTATTACAATTGTATGCACACGTAAGTTTAACTGAACAAAGGTGGACCTTATGCCTCAGGCATTTTCTACCAGTCTTCCTTAGGGTGTGCACAGACAAAACATAGTAGGTGAAAAATATAATAATCAGCCTATAATGTTTTCACTGCTGGGACACAGGCCTCCTCTCGGTGAGAGGGAGTGGGCCGTAATCCACCACGCGGGCCCAGTGCGGATTGGCAGATGTCACATGTCTTCGAATTTTTTGTTCTAGGACATGCCGGTTTCCTCACGATGTTTTCCTTCACCGTTTTGAGAGCAGTGGTGATGAAATAATTTACACAAAGCAAAGCGCCTGTCTGCGTTCGAACCTACGACCTACAACTCGTAAGTCGCGGCCGTTACCACTTGGCCACCACTGCTCTGAAAAATGATAAAAGTTTACTAATGCTGTGAAAAATTATAAAAATTAACTTAAAAATAAATTACAAGAATAAATACATAGATACAGACATATAAATAAAATATACAAAGTCAAGAGTCTGTACATTTAAGATTCGTCACTTCTGGAGGCAATATTAACGCTTAAGGCGAAAGCGCCAGGGTAGCCCGCGAAATTCAATTTTTTTTAGGTTTTTTGCAATTTGCTGGTCAGTATTAAGTTGTACGTTGATTAAAATATGATTCGCGGTCGTAACAAATATGTATTTACAGAATTATAATCATTAAAGTCATCAACATAACTCTCTAAGACCATGTAATCCCCAAATGTCAAGATTTCATGAAATAGTCATTCTTGGGGATTACATGGTCTTAGAGAGTTGTGTTGATGACTTTAATGATTATAATTCTGTAAATACATATTTGTTACGACCGCGAATCATATTTTAATCAACGTACAACTTAATACTGACCAGCAAATTGCAAAAAACGTAAGAAAATTTGAATTTCGCGGGCCACCTTAGTGCTTCCCCCTTAATATGAACTCACCTCGTTCCCCCACTACAGTTTTGTCTCCATTCGGCAAAATCTCAAGGTCAGTCTTCAGTTGGCAGCATTTTATCACTTGCTTGTACCTTCGAAGGTCCATATCCTGGCCGAACAAGATATTTTGACGGACCTGGACAAAAGAACGCGATGGTTATAGTTGACTAGCTGTTCCCCGCGGTGTCACACGCTGCGCGGCTCCTAAGGGTCGTAGCGTGATGTTATATAGCCTATAGCCTTCCTCGATAAATGGACTACCCAACACTAAAAGAATCATTCAAATCGGACCAGTAGTTCCAGAGATTAGCGCGTTCAAACAAACAAACAAACAAACTCTGTAGCTTTATAATATTAGTATAGATTTGGTGTCGGGGGAAGTGTCCAGGAGTATTTTTATACAGGGTGCAATCGACGCGGAAACCGTAACCATGAATAGAGCACATGATTCTAGACTCTCTAGGTTATTGAAAAGTACAGACGCCAGCATATCAAGCTACTACAATCTGTCAAATTTCTTTAATAGATTTTCAACTTTATCGCTAAAGCATAAGGTTCAAAGTTGATTGGGAAAGTTTGACAGTTTCGGGTAGCTTGATGTCACATAGCCTTGTCACCTGCAATATCAGAGGCATCACAGTTGTGTTGCGACCCCAGAGACTAAGCTAAAATGTCTCATGGGCCTGTAATTTCACCGGTAAAAAAATCAATAGTCATTTATTCAAATTAGGCTGAAATCAGCACTTTTCGAAGGTCAAAATTACATAGGACAGTCCCCCAAAACACCCGCCCTTACTTACCCATGGGCCCCTGATCTCAACGTGATCTACTACTACTTAAAGAGCCTATACTACCTCAAATGGCGTAGCATGATCCTCCGTTATGTCGAAAATACCGCAGCATTAATTTTGAAATAAACATATGCTAAAGTTGAGGATTAATGTTAAGTACTATGTTAGACAAAAACACGATTCCATAAAATTTTCTCTATAAAAAAAAAATCCAAAGTTACCTCTAAACCGAACAATAAACCGCTGGTATTCAAAAAATACTTCAAATTGGATCATGAAACTTTGCATACTAACTGAACTAACTATAAAGCAGGTCTTATGTTATTTAGTTTTTTTTAATTACATTTATTTGCACCGTAAAAAGCAAATATCGAAACTATTGGCGCTGCCTCCCGCCCAGCACCGCACTCTGTCTCGCTTTCACACAGTCCGCGAGCAGTATCGTGCGAGCGAGATAAAGAGTGAATTTTAGCTGAGGTAGTATAGGCTCTTAAATTACATCAAAGGGACGCTTACGGAAGCCTCAAACAGCCACGGCTCCTGCGATGCATAGGCCACTATAGCGTGGACATGCAGATGTCCACTAGTGGGTGTCAGTTCTCTCAACATTGCCTGCAGTAGTGTAGACTTGCCCGAACCGACTGTGCCCACTACCGTTGTTAGAGTTTCTGGTTTTATCTGTGGGCAAAATGAAAGACAAGGTTATACAAGGTCAAATAAAATTGACTTGCGAAACTTCACAGAGCAAAGGGTATGGATATCTAAACGTGATTAAATAATAACAAAGATTTTCTGAACTCATAATTTCAACTATGTACAGACGCCAGCACAGCAAGCTACCCGAAACTGTCAAATTTTCCCAATCAACTTTGAACCTTATGTTTTAGCAATAAAGTTGAAAATCTATTAAAGATATTCGACAGATTGTAGTAGTTTGATGTGTTGGCGTCCGTACATATTATAACGGGGTAGGTGGAGCGTGTAGGGGGTGTACGTCCATAATCCATAACCAGCCTATAATGTTCCCACTGCTGGGACACAGGCCTCCTCTCGGTGACAGGGAGTGGGCCGTAATCCACCACGCGGGCCCAGTGCGGGTTGGCAGATGTCACATGTCTTCGAATTTTTGGTTCTAGGACATGCCGGTTTCCTCACGATGTTTTCCTTCACCGTTTTGAGAGCAGTGGTGATGAAAAAATTTACACAAAGTAAAGCGCCTGTCTGGGTTCGAACCTACGACCTGCAACTCGTAAGTCGCGGCCGTTACCACTTGGCCACCACTGCATTGCAACACCTAATTCAGTGTTATTATTGCAATTCATAAAATTGCTACAGAAGTACAGATCATTCATTCATTCCCTAATATTGACAAATTCAAATCAAAACTGCGAAAAATTTGACAGCTAATTGTGACGTTGACAAGTTTCTGAATGCCCTTTTTTAGCTACTACTTACAGTAAGATTGATATCCACAAGCGCCGGAATCTTCCCATCCACGGAGTCGTCGTCCACATTCTTCCAATGAGCGGTGTAGTCCTTCATAGCGATAAGGACCTGAGGCTTCAACTGTTCCAGGTTACTTTCAGATTTTATGTACGCTTGTTGGCTGAAATAAATAAAAATAGGTTTATTTGTCACTGAAACACGTGCATAGAAAAAAGATAAGCAAGTTGGAGGTTCATATAATCCTCATCATCATCACCTGCCTAGCCTTTTCCCAACTATATTGGGGTCGGCTTCCAGTCTAACTGGATGCAGCTGAATACCAGTATTTTACATGGAGCGACTGCCTATCTGACCTCCACAACCCAGTTACTGGGTAATACGATACCCCTTGGTAAGACTGGTTGTCAGACTTTCGGGCTTCTGACTACCCGTAACGACTGTCAAAGATCCACGAATGACAGCCGGGACCAACGGCTTAACGTGCTTTCCGAGACACGGAGGGGTCACGGTATGTAAAGACGGTCACCCATCCACAGACCAACAACGGCAAGCGTAGCTTAACCTGATCGATCGACCTGTGCGGCTGTTATTATTTAGCTACGGGCCCCTACGGTTCATATAATCCTATTGATTGATATTTCATGAAATAGTCATTCAATCCATACTATATTATAATATTATAAATTCGAAAGTAACTCTGTCTGTCTGTATGTTAACTTTTCACACCTAAACCACTGAACGGATTTTGATAAAATTTGGTAGAGATATAGATTGCATCCCGGTGAAGGACATAGGATAGTTGTTATCGACATACCTAGCGGGTGAAGCCGGGGGCTGAAGCTAGTAGGATTATATGAAGTTAGAGGGTTGTATTGATGAGTTTAATGATTGTATTCTTTAAATACATATTTGTTACGCTAGCGAATCATATTTTGTTCAATATACAACCTGACACTGACCAGAAAATTGCAAAAAACGTAAGAAAATTTGAATTTCGCGAGCTAACCTGGCGCTTCCCCCTTAAACCCAAAGACACTGTTCCGCAACTCTTGGACTATATTTCTTACAAAATGTTAGCTTAGAGACCAAACGGAAATAAAACGGATATTCAGTAACTACCCGTAATGGAAAGCAATATCACCCGGATACTGGATCCGGGTGATATTGCTTTCCGTCCGGATACTGAATAGTAAGTTAATATCGGTAGATACACCAGATAGTCGTTGTTCGTAATTCGTTATTATGAAAAGGCAATACAATCCAAAAAGATACCTAATCCTTTCTTGACTTACTGATTACATTATCATAGTCTGTACAAACCGTCTGGTCGGAGGATCCTCCCTTTTCTACGGAGGTTGAGAGAACTTTACACCCTGTTCCTCATACCTTTTTATATGTCATTATGTATCAAAATTTTTTCAGTAATAACCTCAAAAATATGAATATAACTAGTGAAAATGATTGCAATGCGCGACAAAACAAATAATTATGTAAACCGCTCGCTTCGTATGTGCACGCGAGTCTACCAAATTGTCTGTGGCAAAGTTAAGCTGAATATCCGGCTACCCGGTTCAAAGGATAACCGGATATTCCACACATATTCTGTATCAGACCAAACAGCTATCCGTTTCATTTAAGTACTCTAAATATTTGTGAAATACAATATAAACATTATATTAATTACTTACCCATTCCCAATCTTCTCAAAAACTCCGTTAGTCGTGACGACATTCTTCTCATCAATGGTCAACAAGTCAACGCCATCTTGATTGTCAACCTCAGGCAACAACAAAAACTCTTGTATCCTTTTCACACTCACAAAGGCTTCCAGTGTAAACGTTATTGCGAGAGGGAGAAAGTCGACAAGCGTGTATTTCAGAATTTCGTAGTAGGAAAATATGACAAATACTTTCGCCGCTGTCAAATCGTTGCCGAATGAAATGTATGACATTATGCTGAGCAAAATGGCGACCTTTGTGTTCAGTTTCACGCAGGATATCATGACTGCGCGTAGCCATGACATTTTTTTTATAACGTTCATTTCTTTTCTGTGAACAAAAAAGTGGTCTTAAAGGTTCAGTTTTTCTATTAAGGTCATAGCAGACGTATCAAATCGGAAAGGAATCGGCACCGTATCGCCTTTCGCCTTTTCGTCAAACATGCGTCAACCTAACGTAAGCACGTAACCAAAGCGGATCAGAAGCTCCGATACGTCGACTCGGCTACGGCTAGGCGACGCCGCGCTTACGGCTCGCCGACCGCTGGTTGATGGTGCAGCAGGCAGGCCGGAGGGGGGAGAGGGGCAAGGGTGGACAAAGAGACGTAAGCTCGGGTACGGAGAGACGTAATCGCGGGGACGGAGTGACGTAAGCTCGGGTACGGAGAGACGTAAGCTCAGGTACCTGAGAGACGTAAGCTCGGGTACGGAGAGACGTAAGCTCAGGTACCATGAGACGTAAGCTAGGGTACGGAGAGACGTAAGCTCGAGTACGGAGAGACGTAAGCGCGGGGACGACGAGCCGTAACGCACCGCACCGTGGTTCGTGAGCTTGTCCCGAGGCGAGGTGATTACATTACGATTCCGATTAGTGTGCGTTGCAGTAGGGAGTTTCATACAAAGATTACTGCACGGCTCGAGTTGATACGGTGCCGATCCCTTTCCGGTTTGATACGTGTGCTATGACTTTTAACAACCTCGCACACTATGCGGCATGCGATTGCGCCAGCACCACGACAGCACGCAACGACAAGCTTTACATATTCAGGGTCAAATTAAATTAGCAAGCAAAACTTCACGGACGGGATGTGGGTATCGTCGCAGTCCATGCTAAATGCATAAGAAAGAAAGAAGAAAAGAAATAAAATACGTTTATTTGCAGCAAACATGACGATAAAAAAAACTGGTATCCAGCTGCATCCTGTTAGACTGGAAGCCGACACAAACATAGATGAAAAAAAGCTAGGCAGTTGTTGAGTTGGTCAGATCTACACTTACAGGTAAACGTACAGTCAAGAATACAGATAAGTATGCAGGACCGTCGAATATAGTTGAAGTTTATTAAGAAACCGATGGATGTTGTCGACTGAAATTAAATTTGATAAATGAGCTGTTTGTTTTCTATTAATAAAATTAAATTTTATTCGAGAACATCCATTAGTGTCTAACTAAACTTCAACTATATCCGACGACCCTGCATACTTATCTCCTTTGTTGACTGTACAGTCACGAGCACCAATATGTCAACACTTGGCAACTTTAAATTGCGATATTTTCAAGAAATAACGAATGCAACGTTGAAATACGAAACTTTACATATACCTATGGGTTCGAAAATACTATGTTCCTACTAATACAGGGTGGCAGGGACATCGACGCGCAACCGCTTACCATGCATTCAGTATATGATTCTGGACCCCCCTGCGTTGAAATTTTTCGTCGGCTTTTTCTTAATTTTTACGTTTTTTTCTGCAATTTTTTTTATTGTAAACTGTATAAAATCATTATTTATATCTAACCCAATGAGATTTTTAATTAAAAAATAGTAAATTCATTTGTTTCACTTAAAACAGCAATGTAAATAAAACTCAAAAGTGCTACCTGATCAGCTGTATTGCTAAAGTTCATTTGCGAGGTCAACACTGGCTTGTACTTAGGCTATTCGCTTTCAAATGCCGCGACAAAGGGACCGCGGCGCATGGCGGCGCCGAGCGGTCTCCTCAAAAGAAGCTAGGCGATAAGGCGACATATCCTAATGAATCTAACAGACGCGTCACATGAGGCATTTTAATCACCTACTAAATTAAATTACCCATTTTTACTACTTTTATTTTAGATTCACTATGGGGGATAAATTATTTTTCTAAAGCAATTTAAGTAAAGAAGAATAAACAAAAACGTGTAGAAGTGTATTGATAGTCACGTAATTTTTCGATATTTTTTTATTATCAACATTAATTTTAGTTTTGAATGCAATTCAACAATGTAATTTACTGTTTCATAAAAAAAATACATCCATTTTCGCAATTAATTTCGTGAGTAGGTAACTAGGTATCACTAAATGTGTTTGTACAGTCTATCATTTTGTTGATCTGTGTTCGGTGCAGGCACTGTACTGCACAGTACATTTCTTTTGCATTTCGCCGATTTAACGGATTTTTGCCAGTTCCTAGATTTTGTTGATCGCAAACGGGCGTGTCGCGAATTTGTGATCTAAACGTACCTAGTTTTTAAAATCAAAAGTAATTTTCTTTCTGTGTGTGTGTGTGTGTGCGTGTGTTTGATTGAGAGTGACGTTCAAAATGCCTTCCAGACCTGAACAATTCTTCAGTGCCCGCGAATACGGGAATATGCTCATGTGCTATGGCGAAGCACGTGGGAATGCAAGACGGGCACTACGTATTTATGTGGAGAGATATCCCGAAGATAGGCACCCACAAGATTCTCGTGTAATTACACGAGCGTTCCAACGTGTCTTGGACAATCAGCCCATAGTACCACAGCGCGAGGGAGCTGGCAGGCCCGTTAGACCGAGTATTGCGAACCACATACTGAGTGTCGTGCGGCAGAACCCGCGACTGGGAATACGCACGGCAGCTCGCTTAGTTCGTGACCGTTACAGGTCCCGAGTCTCACGCTGGACTGTCCATCGGGTTTTACGTAGAGATCGGCAGCGAGCGTACCGATTTCACAAGGTGCAGGCGTTATTGCCCGCAGACAGAGTTCGTCGTGTCTCGTACTGCCGGTGGCTGCAACAAAAGCACGTCGCAATGCCTACGTTTGCTGCGAATGTGATTTGGACGGATGAGTCTACATTTACTCGCAACGGAATGTGGAACAGGCGCAATTCCCATATCTGGGCGCATACCAATCCGTTCGCATTGCAGCAGACGGGGCACCAAACTCGATGGTCGGTAAATGTGTGGGCCGGTATTTATAACGACCGCGTGATTGGACCTTTTTTTCTCCCTGAACGACTAAACGGGCCGCGATACCACGAGTTCCTAAGAACAACTCTAGAGGAAATAATCGAGGAGGTACCTGTGCGCCAGTTCCGCGAGACATGGTTCCAACACGACGGCGCTCCCCCACACGTGACCCTTCCTGTTCGACGCTGCCTCACCGAATCTTTTAGAGACCGGTGGATTGGAAGATTCGGTCCACAACCATGGCCAGCTCGCTCACCGGACTTGACCCCATTAGATTTTTTTCTTTGGGGTTACGTTAAAGATAAGGTGTTTGTGACCGAGTGCGATACCGCAGCAGAAATGAGGGATCGCATTGTGAATGTGTTTGCGACGCTGCGTGAGGAGTGTGTCCAGGATCCCACTTTTTTGCCCCGTGTCCACGCTGAAACTCTGCGCCGCGCTCAGATCTGCGAGCGAGTTGGTGGCGGCCACTTCGAACCCTATCTCATTAGGAATGAGCGAAATCAAGGTAAGTTCATTAATGAAACATTACTGGATCGTTCTCATCAAGCATTTTTTTTTTGTTATCAATCCTCATCGGTATCGCTATTTTATGGGAATAAGCTTATTGTTAGTTTTATTTCCTTAACGGGTACCTACTTAATAAGTAACTACCATCGGTTATCAAGACTAATTAAATTAAACACGATTTTATGTGGTAGGTCTTCGATCAAGAATAGTGATAGGTACTAAGGTACCAATGTTGTCGTTATTAGGCGATATTTCGTAGGTACGTTCACGTTCGTCCGGCAGCGGCGCGCCGGCGCCGGCGGCGGCGCGGCGGGCGGCGGGCGGCCGTTAGGTAGCGCGCGCGCGCGCGCCATCCGCTGAGCGTTTTGATCGCGTTGTTTGCAATACATTGCGGGCTCAAAAATGACAATTTTTTTAACCGGTCATTTCCGAGATGAATGACTTTCGTAATTTAATTTATGGCATCAGGTGTAACCTTTTCACGACGTTTGCGCGTCGATGTCCCTGCCACCCTGTATAAAATTTCATTCAAAAATAAAGGAGAAAATCGACATTGAATAAAGCCAAGTGTATACATACTAATGCTCGTGACTGTACATATTTTCGTTCTTTCTTTACCTGAGAATCGAATCTAGGACCTCGATCATCATCATCATCTGCCTGCCTTTTCCCAACTATGTTGGGGTCGGCTTCCAGTCTAACCAGATGCAGCTGAATACCAGTATTTTACATGGAGCGACTGCCTATCTGACCTGCACAACCCAGTTACTGGGTAATACGATCTTTCGAATCCAGGACCTCGATACGAAAAGAAAATAGCAAAATATGAAGAGGAAAAGTCAAATGATACTTACTTTCGCGCCTTTCCAATAATTCTAACGAACGCGTTCTCCCAGGCGTACATTTTGATTGCTTCAATACTTTGTATAACTTCGTTCATCAATCTAATCCTGTTGTCTGTCCGTATGGCTGTCTGTCGTCGCAGCTTACTTGATATTTTGCCGAGATAACCTGGAAGGAGTATAAGGGTTAATATTATAATGGTTAAACAAAAATTAAATGAATTTCTAAGATCTAATTTCCTGTAACTCAATCTGACTAGCCTTTTCCCAACTATGTTGGGGTCAGCTTCCAGTCTAACCAGTTACTGGGTAACACGATAACCCTTGGTAAGACTGGTTGTCAGACTTTTAGGATTCTGACTACCAGTAACGACTATCAAAGATCTACTAATGACAGCCGGGACCCACGGCTTAACGTACTTTTCGAGGCACGGAGGGGTCTCGGTATGTAATGGATGGTCACCCATCCACGAACTGACCGCGGCAAGCGTAGCTTAACCTTTAATGTCCAAGACAAAAAAAAATCTAATACCTACATTTATATTGAAGAAAAATTATTAATCACACCAATATTATAAAGGCGAAAGTTTGTGTGTGTGTTTATATGTTTGTTACTTCTTCACGCTCAAACGGCTGGACCAATTTTGACAAAATTTTGTATGGATGTAGCTGACACCCTGGATTAACATATAGGCTACTTTTTATCCCGATATTCCCACGGGATCGAAACTTATGCGGGTAAAACCGCGGGGCGCAGCTAGTTATACTATAAAAAAACACTAACCTTGCAACGGAATAAACATGATCAGAAAAGCGACCCCAATGAGGGTAGCGACCCCAATCTGCCGATACATCAGGTACACAATGAGGGTGCTCTCTATGGGGGTCCTGACGAGGTCCACCATGAAGAGGCTAGCCATGTCGAATCTTTGCGCGTCTGTGGTCAGTAGGTTGACCACGTGGCCCGCTAGACCTTCAGATGCTTTACCTCCTTTTGTTAAATCGAGGCGGAGGAGCTGGAAATAATAAAAAAATATATTAAGTAATAGAAATATTTGAAAAAAAACCTTTTCTGTAAGCACTCGGCTGAACGCCGACTTGTTTTGAAGTGCATAGTGCTTATCCTTACTAATATTATTAATTTCGAAAGTAACTCTGTCTGTCTGTCTGTCTGTAAGTTACCTTTTCACGCTTAAACCACTGAACGCGATAAAATTTCGATAAAATTAAAATTCGAGACACGGAGGGGTCTCAATTAATTTATATCTAATACTAATTTATAATTGTGTAATGATACCAAGGGGTATCGTATCACCCAGTTACTGGGCTGTGGAGGTCAGATAGGCAGTCGCTCCATGTAAAATACTGGTATTCAGCTGCATCCGGTTAGACTGGAAGCCGACCCCAACATAGTTGGGAAAAGGCTACGCAGATGATGATGATATAAATTAATTACCTTTCTGTAAATAAGTGATCCACAAGCGACTCGTACTTTCATTGCCATATTCAGTAACCACAGCAACATCGGATGGACTAAACTTGCACTAAGCGCCATGAAACTGAAAAAAAACAAAACGTCATGAAGTACATCTATACTAATCTATATATTATACTAATAATAAAGCTGAAGAGTTTGTTTGTTTGAACGCGATAATCTCTGGAACTACCGGTCAGATTTGAAAAAATCTTTTTGCATTTGATAGCCCAATTCTTGAGGAAGGCTATAGGCTATTTAATATCACGCTATGACCCTTAGGAGCCGAGCAAAAAGAAAAAAAGTCGGAATGAAATTTTAAAAAGAAAAAAAATTTGATTAGACACACTAGCAGCTAATTAGCTGGTGCGTGTGTATCGTATAGCTTGGAGATATTTATTCTGTCCAGTTGATTCTTGAAGCAGTTCAGCGTGAGAGTCGTCCCAACATTTTCCGGGAGCCTATTGCATGCTGTTGCAACTCGGTTAGACAAGAATGGCTTCAAGGGCTGTTTTTATTCATTTTCCCATAGCTTTAGGGAATGTCCACGAAAATGTTTGTTCGCATTCAGTGTGTAAAGGTCCTTGTAAAGACGCCAGCACATCAAGCTACTACAATCTGTCAAATTTATTTAATAGACTTTCAACTTTATCGCTAAAGCATAAGGTTCAAAGTTGATTGACAAAATTTGACAGTTTCGGGTAGCTTGCGTCTGTACATTACTTTACGTGTGACTTAATTAAGTCGGTGAATAGATTTCTTACGTCACACGTATCGTCTACTATTTTATAGCTCGTGTTGTCACACAGTGCTATAAATTAATTGCATAAGCCCGTAATAGAAAAATAACTTTTTAAATATAAGCTTTTATTTAAATGCTGTAGATAATGTCGATTACATTTGACTAATGGCTGATTTTTACGAGAAATAATTTTGAATTTTTAACAGTTATTCCGTATAGAATCTGTCAGACGTCAATTTTATTCCACGAATAAGAATTATCTGTCAATTGAAGAATCAGCCTTAAAAGAAAGAAAATATTGACACAAAAACAAACAGAAAAAATCTTTGAAACAGTAGTGTCACGAGTCACGGCTGCGCCAAATAGGTTCAGTATAAATGCCAGGCAACTAGTGCCTGACGCTGGTTTTCAACTGGAGAACTTTAGAACATTTTACATTTACATCACATACAAACTTACCCTATTAGTGTGTGTTGTTTGTATGTGTGTGTGCGTTGTGTGTGTAACTGGTAAACTTACCCTATTAGTGTGTGTTGTTTGTATGTGTGTGTGCGTTGTGTGTGTAACTGGTAAACTTACCCTATTAGTGTGTGCTGTTTGTATGTGTGTGTGCGTTGTGTGTGTAACTGGTAAACTTACCCTATTAGTGTGTGTTGTTTGTATGTGTGTGTGCGTTGTGTGTGTAACTGGTAAACTTACCCTATTAGTGTGTGTTGTTTGTATGTGTGTGTGCGTTGTGTGTGTAACTGGTAAACTTACCCTATTAGTGTGTGTTGTTTGTATGTGTGTGTGCGTTGTGTGTGTAACTGGTAAACTTACCCTATTAGTGTGTGTTGTTTGTATGTGTGTGTGCGTTGTGTGTGTAACTGGTAAACTTACCCTACAACTCCAAGTGCATAGAGATACGCCTCATGTGCTTTCACACCAGAGTGAGACGGCGAGAAGTAGTGGATCAGGCCTTCTAAGCATAGTGGAATTGATAGCCTGTGGAAAATATAACATTATAGTCAGTCTATAATGTTCCCACTGCTGGGACACAGGCCCAGTGCCCAGTGCGATGTCACATGTCTTCGAATTTTTGGTTCTATTAGGACATGCCGGTTTCCTCACTATGTTTTCCTTCACCGTGAGAGCAGTGGTGATGAAATAATTTTCACAAAGTAAAGTGCCTGCTTGGGTTCAAACCCGCGACCTACAACTCGTAAGTCGCGGTCGTTTCCACTGGGCAACTGCGGTCATGGTCTCTTTTAAAGTCCAATCATTATTTTATTAAGATACTAGCTTCTGCCTACGGCTTCGCCTGCGAGGTATGTCGATAAAAAACTATCCTATGTCCTTCCCCGGGATGCAATCTATCTCTCTGCCAAATTTTATCGAAATCCGTGGAGTGGTTTTTGACGATACATTATTTTTATAAGCACTAGACCCCTCAAAAAGTGCTCAAAATGGCCGCTGTCAACACAGGCCTAGCGTACAAATTTGACAACTATTAATGAAAAAAGAAAAACATAGGGACACAGTATATATCCTTCTTATTCAGTTTATGAAATATCTTTTAAACTGGTCCAATATTGCAGGAGAAAACAGGCAAGAGCCAAACCTCGAATTATGACTTTTTACTTAGCCTTTTCAAAAAGTGTCTCCAACCGCATTTCCTCTCAAGAAAGATACTTACCTAACAGCAGCATCTACGAAGGCGTATATAATATTTCCTATGATGAATTTAAGACCATATGTCCGGATTATTGCGCGGAGGAGGGACGGTTTTTTGCCTTTTTCTGAAAATAAAAAGATATAATAATTATGTTAAAGAAGAAGAAGTTCAATGTATTAAATTTAAGTCGTTCTGGACCTCTTAAGGGGTCGTTGTACTCATCATTATGAACAACTTTGACTATGGGACCAAACCTGAAATCGCGAAAAAAAAATCAGCTGCTCCCTATATTTTGACGAGTTATGCGAACATAAATATAGGGACAGCTGATTTTTTTTTCGCGATTTCACTGTTTTTTTTTTCAATTTATTTTTATAGTTAACTAGCTTCTGCCCGCGACTTCGTCCGCGTAAAATTTCACCCTCTTAGGGGTGGAATTTCGAAAAACCCTTTCTTAGTGGATACCTACTCTTCACAAAGAACACACCCTCCAAATTTCATGTCTCTAGGAGCAGCGGTTTAGACTGTGCGTTGATATATCAACAATCAGTCAGTTTACCATTTTATATATATAGATTGGCAAATCGACTAACCTTTTTTCTCCAGTTGTTTCTTCCATTGTACCCCCAGTGCATCACCACGTGGGGTCGCTTTGTGGCCCGGTGTACACCTGGAAATATAGGTAAAAATTTTCAATAATTATTTCATGTTTTATGGAAGAATGACAACCGAATACTCCAACTGGCACTGGTGACTGTTTTCAGATTCGTGACACATGGTAAGTAAAACAATTGGATTTGAAGATTTGGAGATTTTTTTTTCTAGACCCCTCCCCGGCTCTAGAAAAAAAAATCTCAAAGTGGTGAACAAAATAAGGTTCAGAAGTATACTGACCTATATACATCTGATATACTGAGCTGACCTTTCCTGCCTTTCGCGAAAACAGCCCGTGTGTACCTGAAAACAGAGTTTGTTTTACTATAATATAACATCAAGGCTGTATTTCCTAAGGGGTAGTTAGAAATATACAGGAGGGGCCCGTGGCTAAATAATAGCACACACAGGTCGATAGATAAGGTTGAGCTACGCTTGCCGCGGTTGGTCTGTGGATGGGTGACCATTTTACATACCGTGACAAAAAAAAAACACGTTAAGCCGTTGGTCCCGGCTGTCATTCGTGGATCTTTGACAGTCGTTACGGGTAGTCAGAAGCCCGAAAGTCTGACAACCAGTCTTATCAAGGGGTATCGTATTACCCAGATTGGGTTGTGGATTGTGGAGGTCAGATAGGCAGTCGCTCCATGTAAAATACTGGTATTCAGCTGCATCCGGTTAGACTGGAAGCCGACACCAACATGGTTGGGAAAAGGCTAGGCAGATGATGAGTTAGAAATATACAGGGAAGACGGGACATGGATGCACAACTTGTTACCCATGACTTCAGCACATGATTTTAGACATCCTTAGCGTAGGAACTTGCCGTCGGTTATCAAAAAAAAATGCTGGACATAGGCCTCTCCTATTGCACGCCCTTCAACTCGACTTTCGGCATCTCTCATCCAGCTGCTACCAGCCATCCTGTGAAGATCGTCGCTCCACCTAGCCTGAGGGCGTCCCACCTTACGTTTACCGATTCGCGGTCTCCACTCAAGAACACGTCTACCCCAACGGTCATCGTTCTACGGCTAATATGGCCGGCCCATTGCCACTTCAGCTTGCTTATTCTGTGAGCTATGTCGGCAACTTTTGGGACGCATGAAGAAGCCTCGTGTAGCGCAGTTTGTTCCGCCAGTTACTCAACTGAACGCTCGCGCTCGGCGCATCCTGGACAGTCACACCCAACACCTTATTTGACTGGCCAACTCTTCCCTTGCGGTGGTAGGGCTAACGCCCGCCTGGTTTGCGACCACCCTCCCACCGGAGTCCGGCGTGAAGCAGCCTGCTGTGTTCCGTCGATGCGTGGGAGTTCCAGTGCCTTAGGCAGCTTCTGGGCACGCTCGTTCTATCATAGACCTCATCCATCGCTTTCCATCAGGCGTGATCGAGGTCAAGAGCGGGCCCATTCAGCAATGAACAAAAAAACTGGTTCTCTGCCGGATCACCCCGTTGCGGATTCGATCCCTCAGAGAGACTCCAAGCAAAACTCGTTCAACAGCTCTGTTTCATAAAAAAGTGCAATATCGATGCTGTCAAAATGTATGAAACAGCATTTTTTTTAATAACCGAATGATAACTTGAATAATAAGTTGAACTGTGGAGTTAACGCTGTGTGAGCATGCGTGTTCCATCGCCGCCCGTTCGATGTCCACCGCGCACAGGATGGATGGAAAGCAGCCATTGACTTATATATTAAAGCAGCACAGAAGTAATTTTTCGCTCCGCCTGGTGAAATTGCTGTAAGGAGTATAAGGCGTACCAGTAGGAGGATAATTAAATAAATAACCGACGAAAAATTTCAACGTCCGGGATGGAATTTAGAAGCATTTCCCAGTATGGGACTTTTGTAAGAAACACCAGATTTTTTTTTAATAACTGGCGAATTTGGCAGTCGCTCCATGTAAAATACTGGTATTCAGCTGCATCCGGTTAGACTGGAGGCTGACCCCAACGCAGTTGGAAAAAGGCTAGGTAGATTGGTTGACATGATATCATCATCTGCCTAGCCATTTGTTTTTCTATGTTGGGTTCGGCTTCCAGTCTAACCGAATGCAGCTGAATACCAGTATTTTACATGGAGCGACTGCCTATCTGACCTCCACAACCCAGTTTCTGGGTAATACGAAACCCCTTGGTAAGACTGGTTGTTAGACTTTCGGGCTTCTGAAGTTCCGTAACGACTGTCAAATATCTACGAATGACAGCCGGGACAAACGGCTTAACATGCTTTCCGAGGCACGGAGGGGTCTCGGTGTGTAAAGATGGTCACCCATCCACAGACCAACCGCGGCAAGCCTGATCGATCGACCTGTGCGGCTGTTATTATTTAGCCACGGACCCCTCTTTGATTGATTGACATATAATAAAAAATAAACTATTGTATACTTAAAAACACAAAAAAAAAACAGATTGTATACGTACCAGTAACAAAATTTCGATAAAAAACTCGCCGTCTCTCTTGGATTCTGTTTCCTCTCAATATCAAAATATCCAGGATCCATATTTGTTCACTTAGGTAACTATTTTTGGCACTTATAGTGACTTCGTATCTCCGTAATTAAGTACTTAGATCATTTAAGCATTAATAGCAGCATCTTTGGATACCTGTAACAAGAGAAAAATGTTTTTAATAAAACGATAGAACATAACTTCACGGCTATATGGGGAATTGGGGTAGGTAGAGATATAAACCAAGGGCCTAAAAAGGCCACTTTATAACTTTTCAATAACATTATGAACTATTATATGGCAAAGACAGTCAGTGTTTTTCCTTTTTTTCGCTGCACTACGAAGTTACAATCAAAGAGATTGAGACTGGATTTGGATTGGATTGATTGGTATTTTAGCACAGACAAAAAAAGTAACTGAAAAATGCTTCACCAATGGGATTTGATACGATTAACTTAATAGTTAACTGTCATTATGTTCTCCTTTTATGATTCTGCCAAAGTGGCCTTTTTAGGCCCCCTGGTCAAATTAAATTAGCTAACTAGCTGATGAGAATCATCAGGTTTGGAAGTTTCGCTAGCTGATGTCTGATGTCGTGTTTAGTTGTCGATAAACTCAGATTAGAAAGTATTTATTTCAATTGAGGTTCTGGAGTGGCGACCGCGTACCAGAAGGCGTTGGAAAGCCTTCCTCAAGGTGGACAAATGATCTTGTGAAGGTCGGAGGAATCCGCTGGATGCGGGAAACACAGAACCGTTCACATAATTATTAGACCAAAAAAATACACAAAAACATGTATCAAACTCAAACTCAAACTCAAATAATTTATTTCAATTAAACCTTGTACAGGCACTTTTGAATTGTCAAAATTAAATAGTCTGTCAGTTAGTCAGAAAGTTGAAGCTAGTTGCCCATTCCAAAGCGTAGATCTCTATGGAGAAGAACGGACAAGAAACTCCATGGACACTCTTTTAAATCAAGATATTACAAAATCCTGGGTACATTATTCTTGTTGCTTCTATATGTGAGAACAATGTAAAAAAGACAGAAATGAAGAAACAATTCAAGACATAAGATTAAAAATAAGTTTAGGTCCTGTAATCCCCTTAACCCTTTGAACGCCATTGTCACATATACGTGACAAGCAAGCGCGTGCCCTGTACTCCAGTCGTGTGTCGCCTATCCTATTACGAGCGACACAAATATGTGACAAAAAATGCGGTGCACTTTATCACGAAATAAACAATTAAATCATTACTTTTGTGTGTTTTTATTTGTATACCTTAAATATTTAAAATTGTGGCTTGGCGTGGAGGGCACGCGCGTGCGTTTATGCTCTGTCGTTTAAAAGGCTAATATGACCCCTTCCCTCAGCAGTGGGACACAATAACAGGCTAACAACTACAAAAAAAAATCCCCAATGGAGTTAAATAGAAGGTCAAAGTTTTTATAAAATAACGTCATTTATTCCGACGGAAAATACCATCGGGCATGACACGGCTTCACCCAACCGTTAAAAAACCATAGTTTTTGTAAGCTTATGGTGATAATTATGTTGAAAAAATATGGTTTTTCTTTTTCGTGTAACTTGTTAAGTATGTGGAATAGTGATTTAACATTTTGGTATATGTTTTTTGACTCTTTGGTTTAGTATCATGTAAAAGGAATACACGATTCAATGAATTTTTCTCGATATAAAAAAATTGCAAAGTTATATCTATTTTTTTACTTTTTTTCGACATCACGGCGTAATGCTTAAGAGTTATTCAATGGAATTTACTTTAAAACACAGAGAATTATCATATCAAAGTTTACTCAAAGTAGTTTTAAATTTAATTCATTTATTTTGTTAAAAAAGAGTAAATTCGTTTTGGCACATACGTCGTTTTATTCCGAGCGCACACACATTATAGCCATCACTCTTCTTTCGTGTTTCAAAAGAAATTGCATCACTTTCGCTCGCTTAGTAGGTTTTCGAGGATTTTAGATTTTCGAGGTAGCACCTTAACTTGTAACTAAGCAACATCAACTATATTATCAGTCAAGCCCAACAATCTATACGTACAATCCACCACTATTTTTCGCACGCAAGAACTCAATAACGTTGATAGATAAAAATCAAAGGTCAATGGGCAAAGGTGACTAAGTATGCCATACCAGACCAGACAGACAACATGTAGGTCAAATTTTGCACGCAACGGAGCTGTCCAGACTTGCGAGAAGCGGACATAGAGTAGATTATGTGACAGAGACCTAGTTTCCCGACCCGCCGACACGCGCGGGTACAAGTCGCCGACATGATTCTTTTGAAATAAAGCCGCCGACATCAAGTCGCGGCTGTGTCGGCGGGTTTCGTGTGTAGACTGCTTTACACGCATAAAAAAGGGGCTGGTTCAATTCAATTCAATTAATCTTTATTGCATCCATAATGTACACACACAGGTGGTAAGTATAAATTAATAGAAACAATTATGGACCCCGTCGGGCACAGCAAAATTTTAAATAAGGAGGAGAGAGGAAGAACGCTTTTATGGTTTTCCTTATTATTAAATATTTATATTGCCTTTCTATCTGTTTTTAGCAATAGTATATTTTGTTCTGCGGGGCTACGTTGACATAGGATGCAAGAGCGAGCGAAGGGCACCCCGATGTTCGATTTGGTTAGGTTATCAATCTATTAAAAAAAATAATTGAGCAGTGGTGGCCAAGTTGTAACGGCCGCGACTTACGAGTTGTAGGTCGTAGGTTCGTACCCAGACAGGCGCTTTACTTTGTGTAAATTATTTCATCACCACTGCTCTCAAAACGGTGAAGGAAAACATCGTGAGGAAACCGGCATGTCCTACAACCAAAAATTCAATACATGTGACATCTACCAACCCGCACTGGGCCCGCGTGGTGGATTACGGCCCACTCCCTCTCACAGAGAGGAGGCCCGTGTCCCAGCAGTGGGAACATTATAGCCTAGGCCGATTATGTATGTATGTATGTATGTACATATTAATATCGTTTATTTGTTGTGTCGTTGACACGGCCGCCGGGTGTTCACCTTGACAACGTCAAGTAAAACACATATTGGCATTAGCAATGTTCCTTTCTTTGTTTTTATTTTTACTTTCAAAAGTATAAAGTGCCTGTTGTAAATGATCTAAATTAAAATACTTAAATAAAATTGACTGAACTTTTCTAGATAAAAAAAGACAGACAGACAGACTGAGTCTCACCATAAGGGTTCCGTTTTTACCATTTTGGTACGGAACCCTAAAAAGATATAATCCTTATTTAAAATGTAATGTGTTTATTTTTATACTGATACCCCACCACCACACATGTGAAGTTTCGCCAACTGGTACATAATTCGAAGTGACCTTGTAGCGTCAACAATTTACCTATCGCACCCTGAATAATGAACCAAATGTTTAATTTAATTAATAATCAGTTAATTTACACTAAAACTATGCGATCCTTAAATGAATGCCTATTATAAAAAAACTTTTTTCCAAAAAAAAAACAACCTATGTAGGTACTTTAAAAAAGTTTTTATTTTTCACTTTTTAGTTGTACATACAGCTCCACAAAAATCTCACCCCCTAAAATGTATAAAAGGCGACATCTTTTAAAGGATATAGGTACTACATAACGATGGTTACGTGTGCGCCATCTCTGTGACATCAGTGAAGTTGGTGTTCTGTAGTATCTATCTATAGTATATATCTACAAGTTCTGTAGTATATATCTACAAGTAAGCGTGCAAGATAGTTTACGCTATTGATACAATACAAAATTGTCATAAGCTAACTAACATCCGCATTTTTAGGCTACCCGGTGGTAACTGTAGGGCGATAGCGGGGTGTTGCGGATTGAGAGGGGAAGTAGGGGAAGGAGATTCACATAAATACGTAGTAAGTATTATTTATTCTTATGGTATTCATTAATATAATTATTAACCCATTTAGGCTGATTTTTCAATCGACAGATATTTTTTATTCATAGAATAAAATTGACAAAATTGACGTCTGACAATTTTTGTATGGGAGAACTGTCAAAAATTCAAAATTAATGCTCGGATCTGCGTTTCTGGCTCTTTATCCGAGGAATAATTTTGATTTTTTGGGCTGGGCTGATTTTCCAACGATTCAGCCTTTAGATTAACAAATATTTATTTACTGATAAAAATGATAATTTAGTTTTGATGATTTCACAAGAGAACCAACATGTTACTCACGTTTGAAACAAACAGAACAACAATTTACATCTCTCGAGATTTTTCAAAACTGTTTACAAACAATTAACTACTTACTTATAAAAAACTTAACTATAATTTGTGGGGTCAAACCTATATCTACTAATAACGGAGTGGGTAACCTTCACTTTCTATAACTTCTTCTAATCTTGATCTCATTCCCTTTACCATATTAAAACAAATGTCACTTAATCGCATTAATTCCCAAGTTCTCATAACCTCTTCATCTAAATTTTGTCTAGTTCTGACTTTACTTGAGTCCCAATTAAGCACCATTTGACCCCACAAATTTTCTATCGGGTTTAAGTCAGGGCTTTTAGACGGCCAGTCAATCAAAGTTATGTCCCTTTGTGTAGAAAACCAGTCCATAACCAGTCTTGACCGATGCACCGAACTATTATCTTGTATAAAATAAATATGTCCATCTGGGTATACGTTGCGCACTGTTGGAATCATCACGTCTTTTAAAATCTCCAAGTAACGTTCGCCATTCATTCGAGCGCCGACTTCGACAAGCTCTCCAGGACCCGTCGAAGACATCCATCCCCAATATCCTGAAAACACACAAAAGTTTTATTACTATACCTGACACCGCAAAAACACTTTTTAAGCGTTGGCGTTGTTTACATTTATTATCCTGTAATGATTCATAATAACAATAATTATGATTACTAATAATAACATATTATTATAATTAGTAATAATGGCCACAGCGCTAATGAGTCATAATTTAGAAAATAAATAGTATTTATTATATTTCAATCAAGTGAGTAGGTAAATATTAATATTTAATTAAATTAACTATTGCTTACCCAGCGTTAACCTGCCACTAGTCCTCAAAGGTAAAACATTTTTAGAGTTGTAGCGTTCGCCTGGTCTTCTCCACAGTATTTTACGTCCATCTTTATCGGACTTAAACGTCTTTTCGTCCGTAAAAATGACTATTTCATTTTCCCAATCAAAATTCTTATATTGGGTTGCAAATCTTATCCTGGCTTGACGATGAGCCTCGGTTAGTTCAATTTTTTTGGCAGGTTTATAATTATGGATCCCAGCTGCATGTAAATGCCTACGGACAGTGGTAAGCGAAATGCCATGTCTTATAGCACTAGATCGTGTGGTTGTAAAAGAATCCGTGGTATGGCTATTAATAATATCACGATGACGGTTGGATTGATTTGTGTAAGCAATCGGACGTGGCCCTTGGCGGTTACACTTCACTTCACCTGTTTCTTGATACCGTCGCACCCATAAACGAACTGTGTTTCTCTACAGGGAAAAAAATAAAAATTAAGATTTCTAATGGAAAAAAAAAGAAAATTTAAACGGATTATAATAATAGGTATATTACACTTACGTCAACATTTAATTCTCGAGCAATACTCTTTAAACTTTGATTTTGTTCCCAAAGGACAATTATTTTAACTTTTAAAAAGTTAGTCAATCGAGGCATGATTTTATTGTAAATAAGAGTAACGATTCGAACAGCACAAGCAGACGAGTAATTACGCTAATGCGACGTCAAGTTTTACTTAGCAAAATAATTATAAGTTTACCCTCAATCTTCTTCATTAAGTATTATAAAAATAAAAATGACACGCCCGACATGAATGGTGCGTTGGATGATTCATAAACATAATATAGCGATAAATTTCACAACTATGATACGTAACTGGTTGGTGCAGCGGTCTAACAGCTGGTCTCGTGAGAAATATGGTCCAGGTTCGATTCTTACTTCGGCCTAAAGGTTTTATTACATTTTAAAATTAAGTTGTGTTTTTAGAAATTTGTTAAAAAAATATAATGTTTGTGGAACACGTTTGGAAGTTTAAAAATATCAAATATCAATAGGTAGGATGCGATGGATAATAACTGGCGGTCGCTTGCATGAGCGCCGTCAGTATTTTGTTTCTAGTTATAATATCTTAGCAGTTTCATTGACTTCACAGAGATGGCGCGCTTTTATACATTTCTATGGGGTGAGATCACTCTGCAGCTGTATGTACCTACCCCACACAAATTAATTTAAAAATACCTCTGAGGCATACCCCATTAAAAAAATAATTTTGCAAATCCGTCTATTTAGATGACGGAGTTATGCCCGAACATACGTAAAAAAAAAACATTCGAATTGAGAATCTCCTCCATTTTGAAGTCGGTAAAAAACGCAATATTTTTCAACTGTCGACCCTAAACTGAGCGATAAATATTAAAAATTCGATAGCACACTGTCAGTGAAAAAGGGGATTAGTCTCTGATGGGTATCTACTCCGGTGCTGCTGGCGCCAAGGATCTTAATTTTATTGGGGAAGTCCCATTTCCAGAGGGTGTAATGACCCTGAGGCTAGCCACGGCAGGACGCCAAAATTCTCCAAGGATTTGCTTTTTGCTTTCTTTACTTAGAATAACCAGGCAATAATCACCTGTGAAGCCTTTTCTCAAATATGTTGTGGTCGACTTCCAGTCTAATTGGACGCAGCTGATTTTTACATGGCGTGTCTATCTGACCCCTCTACAATCCAGTTACTGGGTAACACGATACCCCTGGTAAGACTTGTCAGACTTTCGAGCTTCTATCTGACTACCCGTAGCGACTGTAAAAGATCCACGAATGACAGCCTGCGAGGTGATTGCGTAACATACTATCACTATCAGCAGCAATGGGTTTCATTTTGACACTTCAACAATATTCACTGCGTTATTTACGTTATTGAGCAGACACATTTTTCGAACATACGAAGCAATGGATTAGCAATATCCTTCAAAAATGATTCAGATTGTGATTACGCAATAACGCTATAATAACGATAGTGTATTACGCAAATAGGGCGCGGACGGGACGGAAACGGCTTTTAACTTACTTTCCGAGGCGCGGACTCACGAAAGGGTCTCGGACCAACCGCGGCAAGCGTAGCTCAACCTGATAAATCAACCAGTGCGGCTGTTATTACTTATCCAAGAACCCCTCAGAAGAAAAGAACAAGATTTGTTTTTAGGATATTGCCTGGTCCAACTGCTAACCTAAATTGTGTTGTGAATGATAACCATTACTCAGGACCTTAGCACACCACCGCGAATTCCACATTCAACATTACTACTTACATTTTGTCGCGATTCAAGTAGCGAAACATCATGAGAGTCAGAATTGTAGCAATCGGAGCAAAATTTCGTCGCTTCCGATTTAGTGAATATGAACACAGTATAGATCTACTTCAGACCTCTTAAATTCGTTTTTCCGAAAAATCAATATCCATTTTATTAACAAAACTAGCTGCGCCCCGCGGTTTCACCCACATAAGTGTCGATCCCGTGGGAATATCGGGATAAAAAGTAGCCTATATGATAATCTAGGGTGTCAGCCGCCTCCATACAAAATTTTATCAAAATTGGTCCAACCGTTTGAGCGTGAAGAAGTAACAAACATATAAACACACACACACTCACAAACTTTCGCCTTTATAATATTAGTGTGATTAAGTTTCGCTTCATAAACTTGTCGACTGCCACAAATACCGAGTTCCGTAACTGAAATGATTACTTTATTATTATTTAATTTCTTCTTTATTCATTAAACCATAATGGTTTTTCTCTAAAAAAACGTTGGCCTTAAATTAACTACAAAGGTCAACGGTTATATTTGGCCATTGATTTTCGGCGAGCCCAGCCCATGACGACATGGGTAGACTACTTAAACGACGGGGTTGTTCCTATAATCGGCGGTTAGCATAAATAGAAAATTGTAGTTATATTTTTTTGCCCATCCGCCTCGTTGGTCGAGAGGTCGTAAGGGCTACCTACTGCTGAGCATGAGGTCCTTTGGGGTAATTGCGTAACACACTTATTGGCAATCGATAGCAGTGGCAACTTTTTCGAACTTATGAAGCAATTAGCTTCATAAGTTCGAAAAAGTTGCCACTGTAAAGTTCGAAAAAGTTTATTAGTAACGATTGAAAGGGTGAACCAAACCATAAACAGGGTTATTGGTAAAACATTAACAACCTCTTAAGAGGTCCCTGTACTCATCATTATGAACAACTTTTACTATGGGACCAAACCTGAAATCGCAAAAAAAATCTGCTGTTCCCTACATTTTGACGAGTTATACGAACATAAATGAAGGGAACAGCTGATTTTTTTTTCGCGATTTCAGGTTTTTCATTTTTACATATCATTCAAACCGACAGAACAAGCCAGTAACACAAAATTACTGTATTCAAATGCCAGTATAATCATTTCATTATGAAAAAATCATTACCTTATAACCAGACCTATGTATAAATACTGGCTGTTCATCTGGGTCAATAACATCGTCGAATGTTTTGCGATAACTCGTAGACATAACTGTTATAATATATTCTTAAATATATGCTAATAATTATTATAGAATCGGGTAGTCAGAAGCCCAAAAGTCTGACAACCAGTCTCACCAAGGGATATCGTGTTACCCAGTAATTGGGTTGTGAAGGTCAGATCGGCAGTCGCTCCATGTAAAATACTGGTATTCAGCTGCATCCGGTTAGACTGGAAACCGACCCCAACATAGTTGGGAAAAGGCAGGCAGATGATGAAGGAATGAATTAATAGCAATATCCTTCTAAATGGTTCAGATTGTAATAGATAAATCATCATCTGCCTGCCTTTTCCCAACTAAGTATGTTGGGGTCGGCTTTCAGTCTAACCGGATGCAGCTGAATACCAGTATTTTACATGGAGCAACTGCCTATCTGACCTCCACAACCCAGTTACTGGGTAAGTATTACGTTACCCCTTGGTAAGACTGGTTGTCAGACTTTCGGGCTTCTGACTACCCGTATAACGACTGTCAAAGATCCACGAATGACAGCCGGGACCACGTGCTTTCCGAGGCACGGAGGGGTCACGGTATGTCACCCATCCACAGACCAACCGCGGCAAGGGTAGCTTAACCTGATCGATCGACCTCTGCGGCTGTTATTATTTAGCCAGGGGCCCTTCAGATTGTGATTTATAGTGTGTTACCCAATTAGGTGTATTTATGCCCTATAATTGCCAATAGTGTCGTCTTCTATTACACATCGTCGACCGTAGGTTCAATTGAGGTAAGGGACAAAATACGATTTTTCAGGAGTAGAGAGAGACTAAATCGCCTATAACTTTTTTTGTTATTAACCTTTTTCGGATCTGATTCCACACATAATCTTGTATTTTAGTGCTCTATCTACCTGTGTTTAACATTTATTTAAATAAGTTAGCTATTTCAGAAAATAGATGTCCCTTACACCAACGTATTTTGTTAGTAATGTCCCTTACTGACCAAGTATCTTGTAGTCCTGTCCCTTACATTAAATTGATCTCTACGGTGGATCCAATCTATAATGAAAAAATAGTGTAAAGGTCTTGTTGAAAAAATGTATGAAGAATAATTCGTTGATTGGGAAGACCCTTACCTTATGTGAAGTGGATTGGCGGCGGTAATTACACCATTTCAAGTTGCTATATTGCATAGTTTTTCAGATACATTGTTGTTATGGGGCTGATTCGAAATTTGAATCCAAAAATCAGTAGGGTAAGGGACATTTTTTTTTAAGCTAGAATTTTTTCATTTACACCATTCGAAAGAGCGCAAAATTCTGAACAAAACTGTATACTCAACTCATTTTTCGTATTTTGTCCCTTACCTCAATTGAACCTACGGTCGACGACATGTTGGCGACATGTGGGAGTATATTGTATGACACCCACTCTTTGCCCGTTGTATTTGTCTACCCCTTCGTTCGAGGAATACGTGATTATGTCATGTTATGGCACATTGCTTATCTTTAACAAAAAACCCATGTTTTTATCCAATATACTCCATTGGTTTAGGTAATTAACTAAAGGTAAACAAATCGTAAAAAGGTTTTGTATAAATTCACTCAAAACATTGCCGGTTATCATGTGAAACGTTTGACGTTTTGATTTAAAATGCCTAACTTTATACTAATAGGTAGTATAAATTCGAAAGTAACTCTGTCTGTCTGTCTGTATGTTACCTTTTCACACCTAAACCACTGAACGGATTTCGAAAAAAGTTGGCAGAGAGATAGATTGCCATAGGCTAGTTTTTACCGACATACCTCGCGTGTGAAGCCGCGGGCGGAAGCTAGTTATAAAATAACTTCGTTAAAAGTGCGTGTCAATAGACTGGCTTTGGTGAAATTTCGGTATAATAATATGCTTGTAGGCCTGTTTAATAAATAAAATATTTTAAAATTTGTAACACAAGGTTTAGCGCGCATGAATCGCGTGTTTTTTTTATGCACCCCTAAAGGCTGATTTTACAATCGACAGATAATTTTATTCGTGGAATAAAATTGACGTCTGACAGGTTCCATACAAATGGAAGAACTGTCAAAAATTCAAAACTTTTCCTCGGATAAAATTATCTGTCGTTGAAAATTCAGCTAAACCAGCGGAGTATAGCCTCATCCTAGGTTTTAATGAGAGCTTCTAGTCTAAACTGATATTCGCCAATGAAATTTCTTAGCGCAAGACTTTTCAACGTTATCTTTAAGGTAGCAAATGCTTTGCATACCAACAGTTGAAATAAACTTTCACCAACTAGTTAACCTTACTTTCAAATCGTTTGGTTTTAAATTAACTCTGCTTCATTGACTTAATGACAGTTACCACGGTCGCTTAAACTTGAGTTCTAGTCTTCGGTCTGTATTCCAGTACGTTGTTCAGTAAATTTTTAGGGTACCGTACCTCAAAAGGAAAAAAATGGAACCCTTATAGGATCACTTTGTTGTCCGTCCGTCTGTCTGTCAATCAAGACCCTTTATCTCGGGAACGCGTAGAGGTATCGAGTTGAAATTAAAACCATATACTCAGGTCTACGGTCTCTTGAAGCTGTGAAAAAATCAAACTTCTAAGTTAACGTAAAAAAAAAGTACGGCGGATATAAATTGGTCCAGCCGTTTGAGCGTGAAGAAGTAACAAACCATACTAACATAAACACACACACACACAAACTTTCGCCTTTATAATATTAGTGTGATTATGTACTAACAATTAGGCAAAGGTGATACTAACACATATGGATCTCTGGTCTGAAATAAAGAATTTGATTTGATTTGATTTTGAAAATTGACTAAACGACAGTTACCATGGGCATCCATGGGCGAAAGCGCAACGTTAGGCCGTGAAATTAAAATTATCCTACGTTTTATGCAATTTGGGTCAGTTTCGCTTTCGGTTTTATGTTGATCAAAATATGATTCGTGTCGGGAGTAAATATTTGTTCACAGAATTAAAATAAAATCATTAGAATCATCAATTCAACTCTTTCGATTCAAATTACCCTTCATCATCATCATCATTTCAGCCGAAAGACATCCACCGCTGGACATAGGCCTCCCCCAAGAACCTCCACTTGACTGATTGAATATTTATTTCATGAAATTATGACAACTGAGGCCAATTCTAACTTGAGAGTTTCCTAATTGTGAGTAGAAGCATTATTTGAAGTGACCACGATCGCATTGTGGCTCACTGGACAAGCTTAGTTCAATTTTTATATCTTTGCTGAGCTGCACATAGTGGCTATTTCATTGTAGGTATCATTGTCATCTCAAAATCAATCTCAAAGCATTTATTTCAATTAAACCATTTACAGGCACTTTTGCGGTGTCAAACAGTCTGTCATTTAGTCAGAAAATTGAAGCTAGTTGTCCATTCCAAAACGTTGATCTCTATGGAGAAGAACGTGCAAAAAACTCCAAGGACACTCTTTTAAATCAAGATATTACAAAATCCTGGGTACATTAATATTCTTGTTGCTCATCGCAAAAAAAATACAGAAACAATTCAAAATATAAGATTACAAATAAGCCCTGACCAGTCTCAACCGACGGCGCGGCGGCGGCGGCGTCCGGCTCACCATTTCTAAGGGAACCGAATTATCAAATACTTACATAATAATAAATACCTATCCATAACGCTCATCAAAAATATTATAAAATCTGTCACACCTTATCAGTAACATTTAATATAGATATTGACATTATCTGTGGCGCCGTCATTGTGGAAAACGTTGAATGATGCATGATTTCGTGAATCATAGTTTCTGAAGTATTGACACTGTTATCTGGGGCGGTTGGATTCTGGGTTTTACCATCAGTATTTTATCTGCGACTGCAAATAGGTGAATGGGTGGACGAACGATCTTGGCGGTAGTAGCGAGGCACAGGGGCGTGGGGATTCCGAGGAGGCCCGCAGGGGCGGGCCGGCACCAGTCAGGGGTTGCGGAAGGATCGCACATTCCCGCGACCCCCGGCGTAGGTGTGAGATGGAACACCGGGGTGGTTTTTAGTCAGGAAGAGTCTGACAGACCCCGCGGGACCCCGCCGCACGCCTCAGGGCAGCGGACATCCACGAGGATTTTCCACACCGGAAACAAAAAAAAAAAGGGCGCGGGGATTGGCACTTGAAAGGAGAGGCCTATGGTCAGCAGTGGGGTGAAGTACGGCTGTGGATGATGATCATGATGAAGCTACCTAAAAAATTGCTTCTTACTGCGCAACTCTCGGCACACCACCAGCTTTAGCTACATGTGGTTTATTGAGATGATAATAAAAGCGGAAGTTTCAACTCAAAACAGACGAGATTAGATTATTTCTTTACTAGTTTTCACAATTGACGTCCCGAAGTTCAAACATTTTTCGCGAAACGTAAAATCCAGTGATAACTGATAACTTTATCAATGTTTTTTTGTAGTAAGTATTCGAGATAAAAGCAGAAGCAGTAGTCGTTACGGGTCGACAGAAGCCCGAAAGTCTGACCAGCCAGTCTTACCAAGGGGGCGTGTTACCCATTAACGCAGGAGACGCCCTGGGCGTCGGGAATCGACAGCCGATTCCAGGCCACCGTAGGCGCGGGCTTGCGGACGGCGAGCAATGGGCAGCTCGCCGTCCGGTAAGGACCAGGCCCGGGTCGACGGCGCTTTGTGTTCCACGCGCGCCTAAAAGAGATGTCAGCACAGCACTAACTGACGGGGTCCGCTAGGGCCGATGCCTGCCAGGGTCGCGGGTTGTTCGAAAGAGATACCGTGGCCCCTGGCACAGGCAACTGAAGGAACATGGATGGGTTTTAGTCAGTAAAAGTCTGACACGAAGAGCGGGAGAAGTTATTTGATAATTTCCCACCCAAAAAAAGGGGTATCGTATTTACCTTAGAATTCTAAGAATTCAGCATGAACAACAGCTTACCAATGATATTCTAGATCCTTATCAAACAGTCACAGGGATACGCTAAGTAATTATTTATTAGCAACATTACGCACAATGTTTAATGATTAAACAACATTAATATTATCAGTACTAGGTGTATTTGTTTTGCCGACAACTAATATTAGCTGTATACATATATTTTATCAATGACGAAAGTTGCAAGATGTTTCACAATCTTTCCAATCCAACCCCCGTAAAGCGTTCACGTCTCCGCGGTCGGAGAGACTTTTGGAAAGACAGATTGTAGTAGCTTCATGTGCTGGCGTCTATCGAATAAATGTCATCCCAATTAATCTGTCTGATATCACCTTAACCTTAACTCAACCATCATTCTCCAGCCCTTATCTCAATTTAATTGGGGTCAGCGCAACATGACTTTTTCTTCCATACTTCATAGTCACCCCCTTTCTAACCATATCATCATTCACACAGTCCATCCATCGTTTCTTTGGTCTTCCCCTACTCTTATAGCCATCGACATTCATACTCAAAACTCTCCTCACAGCATTTTTCTCATTCCTCCGTATCAAACGCCCATACCATGACAACCGAATTCCACACAACTTTTCAGTTACCGGTGCCACTTTAAGAGCCTATACTACCTCAAATGGCTTAACATGATCCTCCGTTGTGTCGAAAATTCTGCAGCATTAATTTTGAAATAAATATATGCTAAAGTTGAGGATTAATGTAAGGTCTTATGTTAGACGATAACACGATTACATAAAATTTTCTCGATAGAAAAAAATTCCAAAGTTACCTCCAAACCGAACAATAAACCGCTGGTATTCAAAAAATACTTCAAATTAGATCATGAAACTTTGCATACTAACTGAACTAACTATAAAGCAGGTCTTATGTTAGTTAGTTTTTTTGAAATACCTTTATTTTCACCGTAAAAAGCAAATACCTAAACTATTGGCGCTGCCTCCCGCCCAGCACCGCACCCTGTCTCGCTTTCACACAGTCCGCGAGCAGTATCGTGCGAGCGAGATAAAGAGTGAATTTTAGCTGAGGTAGTATAGGCTCTTAAGTGCTTAGCCAGACTGCAAACGCGGGCGCGGCGCGGTGTACTCAAACATAAGAACTTCATTTGAGCGTCCAAAGTGGGCACGCGGGCGCGGTGAGCGGCGCGGGGAGCGCGCGGGCAACTCACGCCATAGCTCGTTCATACAAGTGGCCGCAGTGAATGCGCGGGCGGCCCGCGCGGGGACCGGGGTTCTCAAACTAGTTCGAGCTTTTTTTCTAGTAAAATAAGTCTTCTTCATCCATGTTATATTTCGACAAACACTGGACACGACAATACTCAGAACGAAGCCGCAATCGACAGCAGACAGACATATCGCGCGCGTTCCCGCACCCGCGCCGCTGCCCGCCCCGCGCTGCCAGTCTGACCAAGCACTCAGACTTCCTCATAAGTACTAATTTCTTATTTTATCCATTCGTGTAGCACCACACATCCCTCTTAGCATTCTTATCTCAGCTGCATGTATGCATGCTTTCCTTTCATTCATCCCTTTTGTGGCCCAAAATTCTGATCCATACAAGACAGCTGCAGGTCACCTGATATCAACATAACTAAATCGCACTTATCGACTATTTGAAGACTTGAGGGGCTTGTGGCTAAGTAATAACAGCCACACGGGTCGATCGATCAGGTTAAGGGGGAAGCTCTAAGGTGGCCCGCGAATTTCAAATTTTCTTACGTTTTTTGCAATTTGCTGGTCAGTATTAAGTTGTACGTTGATTAAAATATGATTCGCGGTCGTAACAAATATGTATTTACAGAATTATAATCATTAAAGTCATCAATACAACTCTCCAAGACCATGTAATCCCCAAGAAAGACTATTTCATGAAATCTTGACATTTGGGGATTACATGGTCTTGGAGAGTTGTGTCGATGACTTTAATGATTATAATTCTGTAAATACATATTTGTTACGACCGCGAACCATATTTTAATCAACGTACAACTTAATACTGACCAGCAAATTGCAAAAAACGTAAGAAAATTTGAATTTCGCGGGCCACCCTGGCGCTTTCGCCTTAAGCTAAGCTTGCCGCGGTTAGTCCGGGAATGGGTGACCATCTTTACATACCAATACACCGCCGTGACTCGGAAAGCACGTTAAGCCGTTGGTTCCGGCTGTATTCGTGGATCTTTGACAGTCGTTAAGGGTCGTCAGAAGACCGAAAGTCTGACAACCAGTCTTTACCAAGGGGTGTCGTATTACCCAGTGACGAGTTGAGGGGGTTAGATAGGCAGTCGCTTCATGTCGCTGCGTGTCGCGGGTTCGATTCCCGCACGGAACAAATATTTGTATGACCTACAAGTAGTTGTTCCGGGTCTGGCTGTTTGTGTATGTGAGTTTAAATGTTTGTAAAACGCACCCACGATACAGGAGAAATTCCTAGTGTGGGGCAACGTTTTTAAAAAAAAAAAGAAAGAAAAGAAAGAAAGAAAGAGTGGAAATCGATCCCGACGTAGTAGATGATGAACGACTATTTCACCACAAGTTTTCAAATACAAGCTAAACTAATCAAAAACAAACATGGAATAATAACTAAAAATAAACACAATAAATATACACCGTCGCGTCGTCGTCGCGTCAAGAGCTGTTCAATATTTATTGTGTATTATAAGGAGGGTGTCCTCTATGAAACGTTGAAAACACTATTATTTGTATTAACGATAAAAGTATATTTGAACACGCACTTGTACGATAATTATGTTTATGGCGGGGTTTTCTCAACAACACTGACAATACACCTAGCATAAAGTCTATTCAAATATATTTTTCAAATTTATGTTATTTCAAGTTATACCAATATCAACTTTATTTTAATGGCAATTAAGTTTGATTTCAGAGTGACTTGCACGTTTTTTTGATGTTGTAGCGTAAACTGAACTTTATTGTGTGTGTATGAACTGAACTTTCTTTGAGTGTCCATAATGGGCTGTTCGGCACGGGGAGCGCGCGGGCAAATCACGCCATAGCTCGTTCATAGTGGCCGCAGTGAGGGCGCGGCGCGGGCGCGGGCGGCTCGCGCGGGTACCGGAATTCTCAAACTTGCTCGAGCTTTTTTTCTAGTAAAAATAATTCTTCATCATCCATATTATATTTTGACAAACACTGGACACGACAACACGCAGAACGCAGCCGCGCTCCAGTGCAGACAGGCAGCACGCGCGCGTTCCCGCACCCGCGCCCGCGCTTCATTCTGGCCAAACACTTAGTTATTTTTCTATAAACTCATATTTGTTTACGTTTCTGGCAAATAAATTGCGAATGCAGATTACTTATGCTCAAGCCTTCTTCCCATGGGGGCAAGCAGTAACTACAGAACGCCACCTGCTACGATCCATACATACAATACGACCGACGTAACTTGGCTGGTCTGAACTTTGCGCAGAAGGCTGCGCAGTAAGATTTTTTAGTAACCAAATGGTGACATGAGGCGAGTGAGAGAACATGCGCGAAAGTTCTTAGTGCCTATCTTAGAGTAAGAAAGCTATAGAGCATCGGGTAGCGTGGCCACACATGAGACAAAAAACTAACTTAAATAACATTGGCTACTTATGTAGCTGCCTTGAAAAAACGGGCACGCACTGAGAGACGGAAATAGTACAGCTTTATCCTTTTCTGTTACTTATAATAACTCAATACTTTATCCCTTTCTTGTGGAAATGAAATGGCGCTACCTGCCGTCTATACTTTTCTTTGTCTAAGGTGCCTATGTTCAGGACCGCCAAGTTAGGTACGTCGGTCGTATTATACTCGCTACGTTTCCGTTCCTTTGTGTTCCCTTCCACATCTAACCGGCCTGCCTTCAAAGCAAAAGTGAACAGGCATCTTCTGAGCACGCTTGTGCCATCATAGACCTCATCCTTCGCTTTCCAACAGGCGTAATCGAAGTCAAGAGCGCGCGGGCCCCATACAGCAATAAAAAATAAAAAATGTCGTTCATACTTTGGTGGGGTAATTGCGTAACACACGATCAATCACAATCTGAATGATTTTGAAGGATATTGCTAATCCATTGCTTTATATGTTCGAAAAATTTGTCTGCTCAGCGAACGGAAATAATACAATGAATGTTGTCGAACTGTCAAAATGGAAGCCATTGCTACTGTTCATATTGGTAAATGGCAAATAAAAGACACGCAGACCTACATACATAAATACATACGAGTAGGTGGGTATATACATATACACCATCCATACTAATATTATAAATTCGAAAGTAACTCTGTCTGTCTGTCTGTATGTTACCTTCTCACGCCTAAACCGCTGAACGGATTTCGATAAAATTTGGCAGAGACATAGATTGCATCCCGGGGAAGGACATAGGATAGTTTTTATCGACATACCTCGCGGGGGAAGCCGCGGGCGGAAGCTAATAGACATATAAAAAAACCGTAGGTATATCTATGGTTTGCAGTCTATGTCTGTTCAAGTACCTAGTTAGTTCAAGCACGTAATAAAACAATAGTTTACAGTCATACTGTACCTAACCACAAACGTTAATTTGGCCACAACTATTTTAAAGAGGAAAAATCTTGTTTACCATAAGTACACAACTGTTTTTTGCGGTTTGAAGCAAAAATAAATGTTACAAAAAAATTCTCTGTTGTTTTACCTAACCGCGATTCCGATTTCCATGAAAATTTAAATACTTACCCGGAGTTACTAATAAACGTTGTGTAGCATCTGTATAGTTAGTTACTACCAGTAGTTAGTTGTTAGTTAGTGTGGGGCCCGTGGCTAAATAACAACAGCCGCACAGGTCGATCAATCAGGTTAAGCTACGCTTGCCGCGGTTTGCTGTGGATGGGTGACCATCTTTACATACCGTGACCCCTCCGTGCCTCGGAAAGCACGTTAAGCCGTTGGTCCCGGCTGTCATTCGTGGATCTTTGACAGTCGTTACGGGTAGTCAGAAGCCCGAAAGTCTGACAACCAGTTCTTAGGTCCTTACCAAGGGGTATCGTATTACCCAGTAACTGGGTTGTGGAGGTCAGATAGGCAGTAGCTCCATGTAAAATACTGGTGTTCAGCTGCATCCTTTTGGAATGGAAGCCGACCCCAACATAGTTGGGAAAAGGCAGGCAGATGATGATGATGAGCGTCTGTATAGTTACACAACGCTTTGTCTTCTTCTTTAGAAAGTTAAATTACTGACGACTAAAAGAGAGAAATCGGTGTGTAACTATTCATCTGATACAATACGTTTATTAGTAGGTAAGGGGGAGAATGTATATCACACACCCAGAACAACATTGCACTAAGTCTCATTTTTCAGAATCGACGAAAAACCGTTATCTCATATTGATTGTGACAGTTATTGCGAATGTCCTGCACATTGCATGTAAAGAATCAAATGCAGGACATTCGCAATAACTGTCACAATCAATATGAGATAACGGTTTTTAACAAAATATGATATTCCCATTTTAAATTAGCCGTTCTCTACATGGTATTTTTATTTGTTTAGCGAAACTTCACTGATCGTTTCAGGGTAAACTTGATTTATACTCTAGAAACACTTCACTTGTCAGTAAATCTCCAGCACACTTGACCAATAAAATCAAGTGTCACATAATTCGCAACGACAAGACAATTATAGTGGTAATAATAATTAACAATTAGCAATTAATATTTATTGCAGCAGAAAGTAATTATACTGAGAAACGACCACATTGTGATCGACAGAACATTGTATCGACATAAAATAATCACATACAGAAGGTCAGCAGTAGAGCTACATACAACAAGCGAAAGTACCAGACCTGGCGCATGCGTCGCTCGCGAGCCGCTTGCGAACTGCACCCATTGGTGATGGATTCTGTTATTTTTTTTGTCTGTGCTAAATTACCAATCAATCCAATCCAAATCCAATCCCCCCCAATCTCTTTGATTATACCTACGTAGTGCAGCGAAAAAAGAAAAACATGGACTGTCTTCGCCATTTATTATGATTCATAATGTTATCCTTTTATGATTCTGTCAGTGGCCTTCTTAGGCCCCCAGATCAGACTGTGAACGTTCTTAAAATTATGAAAATTGCCCCCCTTTTTCGCTCATTGTATAAAGTCAACCTTCTGTTCCTGTCTAGCTTGTGCTATGGACATGCGAATAATATCTTTGGTTTGTTATATTGCAAAACGTTGTCGCTGATAACAAAAGTAGGTAATAAGCACGAAGCGTGATTAACTCTGACAGTTAGTTAGGAAACTAAGTCAAATAGAAATGATTAACAGACTGCTTTTTCGTGTGGGCGCGTTCACTGCGGCGGCGAGCCGCCCACTACCTGAACGCGCCCCAGAAGGTGGTAGCCATAAGGCTTATCCGGGGCTACCGCACGATCTCTGGCGAGGCGGCAAGCCTCATTGCCGGACTGCCGCCATGGGATCTGGAGGCGATAGTCCTCGCGCGCGTCTATGAGTGGCGCGCGGAGGCACTAAGCCGGGGGGAAGTTCCGCTTCCGCGGCAAATCGCTGCGGAGCGGACTGAGCTCCGGCGCGATCTCATGGCGACATGGAAGGAACGACTGTCGCAACCCAGCGCAGGGCACGCCGCGATAGCGGCGATAAGACCCCTCTTTGAGGAGTGGCTAGGGAGGCGCCACGGCGCCCTCACCTACCGCCTGACGCAGGTCCTCACCGGACACGGAAGTTTCGGGAGGTTCCTGCACATCATCAGGCGGGAGGAAACGCCCGGGTGTCACCATTGCCAGGATCGCCCAGAGGACACGGTGGAGCACACGGTGGAGGTCTGCCCCGCTTGGGCGGAGCACCGCCGTGTCCTCGTAGAGGCGATCGGCAGCGGCGGCGACCTCTCGCGCCCGGCCCTGGTGCAAGCCATGGTCCGGGGCGAGAGGGAGTGGGAGGCAGTCACCTCCTTCTGCGAAGCAGTCATGCTAGCGAAGGAGGTGGCGGGACGGCTCAGGGAGAGAGCCTCCCGTCCCAGCCGCCGCGGGAGACGCTCCGGGCGTCGGGAGCCGCGCGACGACTCCCGGCCACCGTAGGCGCGGGCCTGCGGGCGGAGAGTAATGGGTAGCTCACCGTCCGATCAGGACCAGGCCCGTGCCGGACGGCGCGTACGTGTTCCACGCGCGCCTCAAAGAGATGTCAGCATCGAGGAGGGGCCCCATAGGGCCGAAGCCTGCCGGGTCAGCGGGATTGTCCGAAAGGGTTACCGCTGGCCCGGAACATAAAGGGCTAAGGAAGGAACACGGGTGGGTTTTAGTCAGTAAGAGTCTGACACTCCCTTCCGCTCCACCCAGAGCGGGAGGGGTCATTTGATGATTTCCCATCCGCAAAAAAAAAAAAAAACTGCTTTTTCAAAAAACCGGCCAAGTGCGAGTCGGACACGAAGTGTTCCGTTCGCACATGAGGCAAAAAGGCGTCCTCTACCCTACACGGTCTCCTCTCAAAAAAACGTCAAAAGTAAATGGCTTTTACATTGTTTTCAAGACAAATTACATTATATATATATATTATATATAGGTAAGGGAGGACACTAGGACAGTGTAGGCCTGTGAACAGGTTCCAGGTGCAACAAATTGAAACACCTGAGTCTACAGAAAAAAAAAATGGTTGCCTGTAAAGTCGGTTTTACGGGCGAAGATTTTACGTGACAACGTCTTTTTCTCGGTAGAATATTTATTGATATGAATATAATTAAATTGCACAATAGGAACAAGGAATTGAATGATAGTTGAGTGGGAGAGAGACGCAAGGCATTCGGCGGGCCTCTCTCTCGTTCGGTGACTCATCGTAACGTTACCGAGCGTTACACTTTTTCATAAGTGACTCCCAGCCGCAACCTAATTTAAGACGTTGTCACGTCAAAAGAGATGAATAAGGTCTAAACTCAGATTTATTATTTGCTAGACTTAAAATGACAGCTGCGATCGACTTCTTTTTGTCAACATGACATTAATTAGTGTTTTATTAGCTGTCATTTTTGTCTGGTTAATTTAAAAATCAGAGTTTACGATGTAACGAGCTTGTCTAGAATATAATGTCGAATTCAGGCAATCAGGGAATCTAAATAATTATGCTTTCCTGCACGTAATACATAATCAGCTTAGAATATTCCCACTGCTGGGACACAGGCCTCCTCTCGGTGAGAGGGAGTCGGCCGTAATCCACCACACGGGCCCAGTGCGGGTTGGTAGATGTCACATGTCTTCGAATTTCTGGTTGTAGGACATGCCGGTTTCCTCACCGATGCCGATGCTTTCCTTCACCGTTTTGAGAGCAGTGGTGATGAAATAATTTACACAAAGTAAAGCGCCTGTCTGGGTTCGAACCTACGACCTACAACTCGTAAGTCGCGGCCGTGGCCACCACTGCTCTAGTCAATAATTTATAAAAGGTACTACATTAGCGAAACTGACAAACTGGCAGATAACTCGGTAGTACTCGTGCACAAAGCACATTATCAGATCGACGAGTAATGACGACATGTAACAAGTGGGGTTCAACGTTCAAGTAAGGACGCACGTGCCTCAATTATTACGAAATACAGTGTTTATATCATGTATTTTATGCATAACAATTTGTTATTCTGTGGTAACTAGCGGCCTGCCGCAGCTTCGCACGGGTGCCATTTTTAGGGTTCCGTGCCAAAATGGTAAAAACGGAACCCTTATGGTGAGACTAAGTCTGTCTGTCTGTCATGGCTGGATATGTCAAGAACTACTAATGCTATCAACTTGAAATTTGGAATAGTTTTAGATGACGTTCGCCCAACTATTTTGAAGTTTAAATTAAGATAAGTACTCCATAGCAAGTTTAGACGTGATTAAAAACATGGCTACTAAAAATACGTCAATTTACGAGCGCTGTCTAATTTGACAGGACTAAACTAATATTTATCTTCTGTCCTTTTCTTAATGAAATGGAAAGAAAAAGATGCACTGAACTTAAATTTAGTTTCGTTTGTGAACAAGGGAATCGGCGCCAATGACTGTAAATTTTGACCTACCGATATACAGTGTGAGTCTTCATAATGTGCACATAACGAAATGAGGGAAACAACTTAATTTTATGGACGGAAAAAATATTAAAAAAAATAAAAAAATATTTAAAAGGATCTTTACCTGCTAAAGTATGGTGATTGCAAGGGCTTTCTTTAACAGTCGATAGGAAATGTTGTGATTGAGTTATAAACATGGTATTTTACGTTTAGAAATCTGATACGATGGAGAATAATTTAAGAGTAGGTAATCGGGGCTTTTATTGAGTAATTTTACAATTATTGTAAAAATTGATGAAAAAATATTAGATTTTTGTTAGAAAAAAACCATAATTCTCAATTGAGGGCGATTGTTTACACAGGGGTCACAGCAGCGAACAAGAACTTTAATAAAAATTCTACAATTTTTTTTTTTAGATTTTTTTTAATATTTTTTCCGTCGATAAAATGAAGCTTAGTTATCCTCATTTCGATATGTGCACATTATGAAGACTCACACTGTAGGTAAGTACTGGAATGGTAGGTAGGCTACTAAACGTTTGAGAAAGCAGCCTCATGTTATATCAACACGCGACCTGTGGACACAAACACAGACAATGTTTACAAGAAACGCGAGAGTTTTCGCCATTACCTCTGCTTTTTTCCATAAACAACGTCTTTTCCTCGCATATTGCTTATTATGACAGCTGTCAGTATACTTTCGGATCGTCTTTATGGGGTCTAGGGTTACATTCGTCCGGATTTGTCCGGCTTTTTGGCTCCCCTACGGACTTATTCGGGCCTTGTCAATTGTCCGGACTTCTGCACTTACGGAGATTTTATTTATATACAGGGTTATTGGAAAAATACCCACAACCTCTTAAGAGGTCATTGTACTCATCATTATGAACAACTTTTACTATGGGACAAAACTTGAAATCGCGAAAAAAAAATCAGCTGTTCCCTACATTTTGACGAGTTATACGAACATAAACGTAGAGAACAGCTGATTTTTTTTCAAATAAATAAATTAGATAAGTACCTATGTCTGTTTACAATGTCCAAATAACAGCTTTTTAGTAAATACATATTGTATTATGAATATACTTATACGGGAATTATCCCAAAAAAATATTTTTAAATGTTTTGTCTGTTTGTCGGTCTGTTTGTGTTTGTTCCTGCAAATCTCAGAGTTCCTGAAAAACACCACACAACGATAAATGACAGAACACAATCATGCCTACATTTTTTGCACGAGACTAAAGAAAGAATCTAATAAATACGCGGAAGCTTCGTTAAGTAATTACTTTTAAACTAATTAACAATACATGACAACTGCATTTCATGGTGGTTTCCGGGTTCAATATTAAGACCCGCGCGGGGTAATTGCGTAACATAGTATCAGTAGCAATGGGTTTGATTTTGACAGTTCAACAACATTCATTGCGTTATTTTCGTTGTTGAATAGACCCATTTTTCGAACATAATTATGAAGCAATGGATTAGCAATATCTTTCAAAATCTTGATAGTGTATTACGCAATTAAGGTTCCTACAAACAGGCGCGACACGCGATATAAACGCGCGCGACACAAAGGCACCGCAATGTCGCGCAACGAGCGGTGCCTTTGTGTCGCGCCCGATTTAGCCTTTAGGGTGCAGCTCATGTCGTAGACGTCGCACCCGCACTGGGCCCGCGTGGTGAATTACGGCCCACTCCCTCTTACAGAGAGCCTGTGTCCCAGCAGTGGGAACATTATAGGCTGATAATGCTATGTCGTATTCTGGAAGCCAGATTTAGCCTCTAATCATCAGTGACTGCTGTGAAATCTTCAGCCGTTGTATTTTTCTGATCGGGGTAAACCGATCGTAAAAATAATTTAGGAAAAATCTATTTTTAGGGTTCCGTACCCAAAGGGTAAAAACAGGGCCCTATTACTAAGGCTCCACTGTCACCAGGCTGTATCTCATGAACCGTGATAGCTAGACAGAACTTGTAATTTTCACAGATGATGTATTTCCGTTGCCGCTATAACAACAAAAATACTAAAAACAGAATAAAATAAATATTTAAGGGGGCTCCCATACAACATACGTGTTTTTATCGGCGTTTTTGCCTTGTGGTACGGAAACCTTCGTGTGCGAGTCCGACTCGCACTTGGCCAGTTTTTTTTATCAGCCCAGCATAGCTATTCACGCCAGTTAGATGGACCGACGACCTAAAGAAAGTGGCTGGGACAGACAGGATGCGGAAGGCGGAGGACAGGGTGTTGTGGCGCAGCCTGGGAGAGGCCTATGTCCAGCAGTGGACTGCGAGAGGCTGAGTTGACTTGACAGCTATTCACAACCATTTGACAGGCTTCCGAATCGAAAATGACACATTTTCGACTACCTGATTTGCCTTGCCCCGACAACAGCAAATAGCCGTCGGAACTTCGGAAGAATAACTTCGCCTATTAGATTCAAAACTGAAAAAATTGTCGAGTTTCGAATTCGGCACGGCGCGGCAGCAGCATTTAATCATAATTGTTCCCAGTATCAATTAACTAATATACATACATATATCAATTTGTGCGTGAACTAGCGGTAAAAGCTAGGAAATATTAGCTAACGGAACTAGTATCACGGAAGACCTATGGATACTAGGAAAAAGTGACGGGGAACCTTGTGAGGTCATAGCCGTTCACTAAGACATTAATACCTACAGCGAAAACCCATGGGCAAATAATGTGTATCTTTGACAGGTAGTGGCACCGATTCTGTTGTTCACAAAGTAAACTAAATTTAAGTTCATGCATCTTTTTCTGTCTATTTCATTATGAAAAGGACAGAAGATAAATATTAGTTTAGTCCTGTCAATTATGATACTCCATAGACAATTTAGACGAGATTAAAAAATTGGCTACTAAAAATTCGTCAATTTACGTCCGGCGCTGACTAATTTGACAGGACTAAACTAATATTTATCTTCTGTCCTTTTCTTATTGAAATAGAAAGAAACAGATGCCTGAACTTAAATTTAGTTTAGTTTGTGAACAACAGAATCGGCGCCAATGCCAATCGTGGCGATTTGGTTTCCGTAGCCAAAGGGTAAAAACGGGACCCTATTACTAAGACTCCACAGCACATCAAGCTACTACAATCTGTCAAATTTCTTTAATAGATTTTCAACTTTATTGCTAAAGCATAAGTTACAAAGTTGATTGGGGAAATTTGACAGTTTCGGGTAGCTTGATGTGCTGGCGTCTGTACCTGCAAATTGGAGCCGATATTTACGAAAAAAAAAACAATACTCTATGTTCAACTTCTCGGTGTCAATGACTTTTTAATTAATTCTAGTGTTCTAGTCTAGGTGACTCCATGGAAATAAAAATATAAATCATTTACATATTTTTAACGAAGAAAGAAACCAGATGGCTAATGTCGATAAGAAAACTCATTAATACAACCTCAGAGGTCACATTCAAAGTTCAGAGTCCATAAAAATGCTAAGAGGTATGTGATGTGTTCTGTTACGCGAATGGAAATATATCATCATCTGCTTAGCCTTTTCCCAACTATGGTGGGGTCGGCTTCCATTCTAACCGGATGCAGCTGAATACCAGTATTTCACATGGAGCGACTGCCTATCTGACCTCCACAGCCCAGTTACTGGGTAATACGATCAGTGGCGGTACCTTCATAGAAGCAGAAAAGCCCGGCTTGCCCTAATAAAATCATAATTCACAACAACAAAATCAATAAAAAATATATTCAAAAAATTCCAGTCAATTAACTCGAACTCAAACATTCATGACATATAATACAATTTCGAAATCCGAACTAGCGCTAACTTTGGGATAGGTTCGCGCCAAATTCGGAATTCGACTCTAAACGCTATACAATGCGTTCAAATGCGCCATCTCGCTCACACTAGTCTGGCTTTTTATCTGGCTTGCCTTTCCTTTCTCTGTCTCGCAGTTTTCGCATACAAATTGCTATAGAAACGTTTACATTTGTTGATATTGGTAAGTACTTATAGACAGAGTTCTATGAAATGAAAAGCCAGGCTTTTGAGAGGCATGAAGTTCGCGCAAATGCACTATCCGCGCGTTGCGTTGACCCGCGTAAAGTTAGTTGCAAAAGCACGTGTGGCGGGCGCGATGAGTCGATGACACGACGCGACTCAAACAAATTGTTATTGTTTTGAAGTTTTGAATACTTACTTTGAGAATTAGTTTTATTATTTGAAAAAAATATTGATTGTGGTGATTGGTGATGTCATTCCCTATGATTTTGTAAATGGTTAATGAATATAGTGTTCTTTTATCATTATGTGTTCGGAATCTGTCATCGAAAAGGTACGTAAATACATTGAGTTTTCTGCAATTTTCTGCCAATAAATAACTCTTTACTTCACCGTAGCCAATCTTAAATTACTGTCGGACTGTCGGTACTTCTCGGAATTAAAACAAGTATTTTTGTCAGTCAAGAAGACAGAATAAATAAAATAGGTACCTACTCATTCGATCGTTTATTAGGTATGAATATGATATGACAAACCTATGTAGAGGCTCATGTTAAAATTATCAATTGACTTTAAAAATGTAAGTACCTAATTCATAAAATAATGCGTACGAGAAAATAACAATAAATCGATAATATTTGGAGGCCATCTAGTGCATTTTGATTGAACAAATTTTGCAAGTGACAAGCAAAATGAAAAAAGGTCCGGCTAAGCGTTGTGGTTCATTTATTTTACACATTCATTAGTATAGATGGCGCTTATGACAATTACGTACTGATGCTTGAAATAAGTTTTTCTTACCAAAATTATAATAATGATGTTAGTACTACTAACAACCATTAACAACAAGAAAATCAGCCAATCCCTCAGTTGGGCGTTTTTTTTATACCTTGAAAATCTGTGGGCTTGCCCTAATTTTGACCCCTAGGCACGCCACTGAATACGATACCCCTTGGTAAGACTGGTAGTCAGACTTTCGGACTTCTGACTACCCGTAACGACTGTCAAAGATCCACGAATGACAGCCGGGACCAACGGCTTAACGTGCTTTCCGAGGCACCGAGGGGTCACGGTATGTAAAGATGGTCACCCATCCACAGACCAACCGCGGCGAGCGTAGCTTAACCTGATCGATCGACCTGTGCGGCTATTATTTAGCCACGGCCATAAGTGGTTCTAAAAGTACCGTTTATATTCTGATATTTTCCTTACTTTCAATTACCGACTTACTAAGAATTTATTGAAGGCTTGAAGGCCGAATGATGACGGGCGCATATTAAGTTATATTATGTAGGTCTGTGTATGTAGTTATTACATATTTTTCGATCGTACATCTAAATATTCTAATTTGACGGCACGGTTGGCGCAGTGGTTAAGCGATTGACTACTGCGCTGCGTGTCGCGGGTTCGATTCCCGCACGGAACAAATATTTGTATGACCTACAAGTAGTTGTTCCGGGTCTGGCTGTTTGTGTATGTGAGTTTAAATGTTTGTAAACGCACCCACAATACAGGAGAAATTCCTAGTGTGGGGCAACGTTCTTTAAAAAAAAAAAAAAAAAAAAAAAAAAAAAAAAAAAAAAAAAAAAAAAAGTGAAAAATTTATTCACTGTTCATTACTTTTCTGATAAACAATAGTTCTTATAGCAACGAAACGGCCAAGCCTCATATTTTGACTAAGGTGTAGAGTTTGTGAAGTTAGGGCGTGTAGGCTTGGCTCTACATGAGATCTGATAACTTTTTGGCAGTGCGAGTCATAATGTGGTCTCGTCTTGGCAACATTTTACATGAAAATGTTTTTGGTGGGATTATAAATTCGAAAGTAACTTTTGTCTGTCGTCTGTATGTTACCTTTTCACGCCTAAACGACTAAACGGATTTCGATAAAATTTGGCAGAGATAGATTGCATCCCGGGGAAGGACATAAGATAGTTTTTATCGATATACCTTGCGGGCGAAGCCGCGGGCGGAAGCTAGTAAATAACACTTTTCTTATTATTATTTTTTTCATGAAAATAGGTACGGAATGAACCACGGAATAGATAATCTATTCCGTGGAATGAACAATAGCTTAAAATTTTCTTGACCGTAGGTACAGGTTGAAAAAAAAATCTAAATCGGTTCAGCCATTTGGGAGCTACGATGGCACAGACATACACAGATACACACGTAAAAGTTATAACACCTCTAGTTTTTGTTGGGGGTTAAAATAATACTATGCAAGTAATAAATAATAATTGTGTAAACATACAAATGTTATTTACTTAAACATTCGTTGAACACGTGTTTCTACATGTAATGTAACTTTGCTAAGCGTACTATGTAAAGTTCAAAGTAAAATGTCATGAGTCATGGCTTGAATAACCTTTGTACAGACAAGCAATAACTTACTTAACTATTTTAAGGGGCTTACAGGACCTTGGGGGTCAGCTTCCAGTCTAACCGGATGCAGCTGAATACCAGTATTTTACATGGAGCGACTGCCTATCTGACCTCCACGACCCAGTTACTGGGTAATACGATACCCCTTGGTAAGACTGGTTGTCAGACTTTCGGGTTCCTGACTACCCGTAACGACTGTCAAAGATCTACGAATGACAGCCGGGACCAACAGCTTAACGTGCTTTCCGACGCACGGAGGGGTTTTGGTATGTAAAGATGGCCACCCATCAACGGACCAACCGCGGCAAGCGCAGCTTAACCTGATCGATCGACCCGTGCGGCTGTTATTGTTTAGCCACGAGCCCATGAGTAGAGTACTAACGAAGTTCAAGTTTCAATGAAGTAAGTTCAAATGAAAGCATCAGCCAATAGGCGAACAGCTGGACAATTAAGACAAATGATACTAAATTGAACGTGTAATACAAACTTATAATGATGACGGTGCCACTCAGACTGTTATTCAACTTCCATTTAACCGACTTAAGGGGCTTACAGGATCTAAACGCAAAAAAAACGCAAGTTTTCGAAACAATAAAAGTAAGTAAGTATATGATCGAATACAGTAAACAAAATCAGAAAAATCGATACTAATAATAAAGCTGAAGAGTTTGTTTGTTTGAACGCGACAATCTGTAGAACTACCGGTCAGATTTGAAAAAATCTTTTTGCATTTGATAGCCCAATTCTTGAGGAGCTATAAGCTATTTAATATCACGCTATGGCCCTTAGGAGCCGAGCAAAAAGAAAAAAAGTCAGAATGAACGCTAAGCGAATACGAAGTGTTGCGACGGGGTGGGGCGGGGGTACAAGAAATTTCACGCGGACGAAGTCGCGGGCAGAAGCTAGTATATGATATTCTTCCTGAAGAATATCATATTTTGATATATTTGCGCTATAACACAACGCTGCTGGTAATTTATTGCAAAATATGAAGCAATTATTTAATTACAAAAAAATCTATTGTTTGGACTAAAAAATTAAAACACTAGTGTTTTAGTATGTTGCTTGTAGAATAATCTGACAACAAACCAGAATGATTGTATGTATATTAGTATGGTTTTTATTGTATAAAGAAAGTTTTTTTGTTTTAAACACACTATCTAACCTAGCATATATCCTGAAGAATATCATATATTTTTCTGATTTTGTTTACTGTAGTCGATCATATACTTTTATTGTTTCTAAAACTTGCGTTTTTTGCGTTTAGGCCCTGTAAGCCCCTTAAATAATAACAGACGAATAATTTCAGCGCAAGGGGCTTCAAAGTCATTATATTAGATAGTGGGTTGGGGTAAGTTCGGCTCTGGGGTGAGACCGTACGAATCAAATTCCCGGCATAATTGGCAATATTTTATAATGCGGATAACATTGAATTCTACGCCATTTTCTGCCCCGAAGACGATCAGGGCAATTTTTTTTACAGTGAAAAAAAATCGTATTTTTGAAGCTAACTCAAAAAATACCAAAGCAAAGTTTATAAAATTTATATGGGACCACCCCTAAGGCATACCTTAACCATTAAAAAATGTTCTTAAGTAACTTTTTAGACCTTTGTATCCTGCTTATGCGTATGAAGTTTCATTCATTTCGAAAAACAAGGGCTTGAAAGTTTGTATGAAATGCCGTACGGCGGGCGTAAACGATCGTCTTATTATTCAAGGTAGGTACGCAAAGTTCTTAAATTACACTCTTAGACAATGTCACGGAAGAGGATACATCAGTACACCAGATCGCAATGACCGCATTTCATAGGAATTTCATTTAAATATTTGATACAACATTTTCCTCAATCTGCGCGGGAAACCCCGATGCGCAAAGTACCTATTTGTTAAACAATGAATGGGTATTCAGCAGGGTAATTGCGTAACACACTATCAGTAGCAATGGGTTTCATTTTGACAGTTCGACAACATTCATTGCGTTATTTGCGTTGTTAGGCAGACACATTTTTCGAACATATGGAGCAATGGATTAGAAATATGCTTGAAAATGATTCAAATTGAGAGTAATAGTGTGTTACGCAATAAGGGTGCTGGTTATATTAATTAAAATATTATTATTACTTGGGTACAGACGCCAGCAGGTCAATCTACCCGAAACTGTCAGATTTTCCCAATCAACCTTGAACTTTATGCTTTAGCAATAAAGTCGAAAATCTATTAAAGAAATCTGACAGATTGTAGTAACTTGATGTGCTGGCGTCTGTACATATTATTTAACTAGCTGTTCCCCGCGGTGTCACACGCTGCGCGGCTCCTAAGGGTCGTAGCGTGATGTTATATAGCCTATAGCCTTCCTCGATAAATGGACTACCCAACACTAAAAGAATCATTCAAATCGGACCAGTAGTTCCAGAGATTAGCGCGTTCAAACAAACAAACAAACTCTGCAGCTTTATAATATTAGTATAGATTGTATAATAATCTGTGGAAACTGTTTCTCGATCTGCTCCTTGTTATTGCATCTGTTTGTTTCCCAAATAAAATAAAATAAAATTATGCAGCTTACCTAATTATTAACGTAATATACAACCACGCCTGTAATCTCCGAAGGGACAGGCAGAGACCTAGTAGACCCACGTTTCGCCACTTTTAGGGTTCCGTACTCAAAGGGTAAAAACGGGACCCTATTACTAGGACTCCACTGTCCGTCTGTCTGTCTGTCTGTCACCAGGCTGTATCTCATGAACCGTGGTAGCTAGACAGTTGAAATTTTCACAGATGGTGTATTTCTGTTGCCGCTATAACAACGAATACTAAAGTGAAAAATATTAAAGGGGGCTCCCATACAACAAACGTATTTTAAGCGACGTTTTTGTCTTGTGTCCCAAGTAATAGAGGGCGACCCTATTGTCACTACCACAGATAATAAGATACACCTAGATAACACAAGAGCAATTTCTTCGCGTGCCCAGCTTACGTACAAAAATCGTAAGCCGCCACTTTCGCGCTTAGTCCTGTACTCCTGTAGTACTGCTGGCTGGGTAAGCGTGAGCGCTGGCGCTAGGCCCCGGGGGTGGGGCGAGACGGGTGCCGCACGCGGCGGGCGGCGTTTTTGACGTCTGTGACGTCATAGTCAAAAAATGGTACGCTTGGTTTTCATAATCGTGATACTTGCGTTATCTAGGTAGGTACCTATATCTATAGGTATCTGTGGTCATTACTATTTGTTTAGTACCTGTAGTGTAGTGTATGTATTATATTTGAATAGTTATTAAGCAGTTTATCTACTGTAAAAATATTATAATAGAACACCATGGTGATAGCACAGCTAGTCATCTATACTAGGTATACCACAGAATAAGTTATAGTAAGTACCACTATACAGTTCGCGTCAAATAACTTTGCCGATGAAGTAGGCAACAAATCACTGCACAAGTGCGCAGTAGGAATCAGCAGCGCGCATGCGCGGCTAGTAAAAAGCCTAGCTTCAGAGCGGCAAAGTTATTTGACGCGACTGTAGTAATAATAAAACTGAAGGGTCTGTTTGAACGCGGTAATCTCTAAAACTACCAGCCGGATTTGAAAAATTCTATTTGCATTTGATAGCCCAATTCTTGGGGAAGCCTATTGGCTACTTAACATCACGCTAGGGCCCTTAGGAGCCGAGCAAAAAGAAAAAAAGTTAAAAAGACGCTAAGCGAAAACCATGTAACAGCGCGGACAGGCGATGCGATGCGACGGGGTCGTGGGAACAAGAAATTTCACGCGGACGAAGTCGCGGGCAGAAGCTAGTTTCCTATATAAATGGTTGGAAGTCTATTTAGAGAAGAAGTAAGGTAAAAAAAACGTATATCCTTGAAACGTCAGTCAAAGAAAAAGTTAATTTGAATAATATGTTCATGGAAAATTCTTAGTACTAGATTGGAGTGATGCCCAACGATTGTCAATGGCTGGCTACATTTCAAATGGCACTTTACAGCACTATTAGTACACCATGGATTTATGACAGTCCTTTCTTCTTTCCATCTTCGGGGTAATTGCGTAACACACTATCAGTAGCAATGGGTTCCATTGTGACAGTTCAACAACATTCATTGCGTTATTTACGTTTTTACCGACTTCAAAAAAAAGGAGGTTATCAATTCGATACGTATGTATGTAATATTATTGGAATTGCATTATATTCACATATGACTATCTATTAGGGCTTCCAAACAAATATACAACATTTTATAGACGTATGTATGTAGGTATGTATGTTTGTTCACGCATATCTCCGTAACTATTAATCGGATCGTGACCATTCTTTTTTTATTGGCTTACATTTACTTCAACTTAGGGAACAGTGCAAGTTTCATCAAAATCGATTCAGTAATTTTCAAGGTATGGACTAAGACGTGAAAGTGTGACGGCCTGGCTTATTGATACGAGCTACGGGTGTAGTGTCAAAGCGAAAACATCTCAAAACCTTGGTCAAATTCTAGTGCAACAACTAAAAATTACCAAATAAAAAGTAATTTAAAAAAATTAAACCGACTTCAAAAAGAAATGAACTCAAAATTATTTTGAGTTCATTTCTTTTTGAAGTCGGTTTATTTTTTTCATAATTTTGAGTTCATTTCTTTTTGAAGTCGGTTTAATTTGTTTAAATTACTTTTTATTGAGTAGACAAATTATTCGAACATAAGAAGGGATGGATTAGCAATAATAGCAATATCCTTCCAAATGATTTAGATTGTGATTGAAACTGTGTCAGACCTAGATAACGCAAGTATCACGATCTGTACGAAAACCAAGCGTGCCATTTTTTGACTACCTACTATGACGTCACAAGCACTATATAGTGATGGGAAAATCAAATCGATTCAAAGACGCCGCCGCGTGCGGCATCCGTCTTGCCCCACACGGCACACCTGGCGCCTTGCACCAGCACTCACGCTCACCCTGTCACCCAGCCACAGTACACAGGACTGACCGCAAAAGTGGCGGCTTACGATTTTTGTACGTAAGCTGGTGCGATTTTTGGCACGCGAAGTAGGTACCTAGTTGCTCTTGCGTTATCTAGGTGTACCTATACAGTGTAAGTCTTCATAACATGCACATATCAAATGAGGAAAACTAAGCTTAATTTTATCGACGAAAAATAACTCAAAAATCTAAAAAAAAAAAAATTGCAGCATTTTTATTAAAATAAAATTCTTGTTCGCGGCTGTGACCCCTGTGTAAACAAATCGGCCTATAACTTTTAAACTAAACGGTCTGTCACGATGAAACATACTCAGTAATGACTGGAAATAACAGGGCGTCCTCATAAAATAAAAACTAAAGAAAAAAAATCGCCCTCAATTGAGAATTAAGGTGTTTTTTTTAACAAAAATCCGATATTTTTTCATCAATTTTTACAATAATTGTAAAATTTATCATTAAAAGCCCCGATTACCTACCCGCATGGCTCATAAACCGTAATAGGTAGACACTTACGATACTTGAAATTTTTACAGTGTCTATTGCTTTAACAAAAAATAATAAAAACAAAATAAAGTTACTAAAAATAAGGGGAGGCTCCATAAAAGAAACGTTGTTTTTCGGCGTTTTTTGCCTTATGGTACGGAACCCTTCGTGTGCAAGTCCGACTCGCACTAGACATGGGTAGCTCGTGAGCTAGTGATAGAAAAGAGCTAGCTCTTTTCGATTGACGTCGCTCTCGCTCACTCAGTCTCTCGCTACGTAGCTCACTAGCTCAGTTAGCTCACTCAGACTCACTAGCTCAGTACTTCAGCGATGCACGCGACCGGCCGAACGGCTCATTCGGCTCGCTTCGGAATACTTCGTCGCATCGTTCGTTCTTCCAACAAAAGCTCTCCGACACAATCTTATCAGTTATCATACGACATAATCACTGTAAATCTATCTTTAAAGTCATTGACTTAAAGTAGAAAATACTTTGGCACATTTAAAAATAAAAAGGAACCGCATTGTTTGATTGCGTTTCGTTTACGTAAATTCTAAATAACTCCCAAGTACTCATACCATAATATAAACAAACAGATTAGAAAAACTTATTTAACTTAGTACTTTTTCGGTTGTTTTGACGAAATTACATGCATATCGCTGCGTGGCACGTGCAACGAAGTACAAATACTAATACGACCGTTCTTACTATAAAAACCGCCACAAAATAAAACAAGATTTATTTATCGATATCCGTAATTCCTTAGTAATTCGCGTGACAAGAATCAAATGAGCTAACAGTCGGCGTCTGAGCTACTGAGCTATAGAAGAGCTAGTGAGTAACAAAGAATCCAAACTTCCAAAGAGCTATTGACTATTGAGCGAGCGAGCCGAAGCGCGTGCGGCGTGAGTCATATGAGCTAACAGTCGGCGTCTGAGTCACTGAGCTAAGTGAGCTATAGAAGAGCTAGTGAGCTAGAAGAGTGATATAGCTCTTTAGAGTGAAAGAGCTACTCGCTCTTTATCTTTTCAGTGAGCTATTTCGCCCATGTCTAACTCGCACTGGGCCGGTTTTTTGATAGACAAACAAAAGAAAAGACTAGCGACATGCGGCCGCCCGTGGTGAAATTAGGATTGTTTGAGTACGAAGCTTTTCCTTACGAAATTATAAAATTTAGATTATGTTAAAAGTAGCCGATCTAATAAAATCTAGATATAAAGGAGATTTTCTGCATAGTCGGGCACTGGATGATTTTTTTAAGAGACACGTGCGAATTGGGGAATCTCGATTGTCAAACACATAACCCACTTTCTGACGCAGTCGGGTGAAATATTTTATTACCTACGACAAATAAAAAAAAAAAAAAAAAAAAAACATACAAACACCCGAACATAGTACCTCCTCCTTTTTGTAAAGTCGGTAAAAAGGTTCAGTAGGTAGTGATTTTATTATTACACAATAAAGACAGATAGGTACTTTAAAATATAAAAATCATAGCCCTCCTTTGGCTTTGCCGTAGTCGGGTGAAAATAAATAGTAGGTACCAATTCCTGTGTGTTTCCCAGAAATCTTTCAATCTGTTGCGCAATAAGAAGTACAAGAGTCTTGCAAACCCCATGAATGAATGAAACTGTTTAGTGTTTAGTTAGGTACATAGTTACATACATTACGACGAGAGCATGTGTCATAGCATTGAAAATAATTGAACAGGGATAAATATCTTAGTTGGCAAAGTTTGCGTAATATTTAGACAGGTATTTAAATTGTATTGAACAGATAAATTAAGTATGACAGATTTCGTAAGCGGAAAATTATCAAATTAATTTAATAATTATGTACTACAATTTAAATGAGTTTTTGCCGTCTAAAGAACGTGTGACAAAAACATAACCCGCCTTCTGTTCTAATCAGACGCGGTCGGGAAAAAACATTAGAAACTTTTTTGTGAATACTTGCAAAAAGTTGAGCCATAGCTTCGCGATTTTTTTTTTCTCGCAGGGTCCACGTCCATAGCAACAACCTTTACGAACTTTTCATTGAACTTGAAATTTAATCGGAAACAACCTTTTTGCAGAAATATGTGCAATAAAAAAAAACGGTGCGTGCCATAAATACAATCGGCGAACAAAAATGAGATACTTTTAATTCATAATAGATGAAAATCCTCATATTAATGTATTGATAATTCTTTCTATAATAAAAAAATAATAAATTACAAATTTAACTCACCAAAATTGGAAATTCACAACAGAGTCAGCTGTTGCACAGCTGACTTAATATAAATCCTAAAGCACAAGCACAGCACCAAAATTATAACTAGGATAACAATTTAAGCTTTTATCTATCCTATTTTAAACAAACACAACAAACCGAGAACAAAATTGGGCCGCACAAAGGCACAGAAATTCGAAAAATTATCTCGTCTGTCACTCGACCTGTCACCCTGTCACCGACACGAGACAGCGGCACCGGCACAGCAGGAACGAAAATGAATGAAACTCGTGGATTCACGAATGTGACCGAAACAAACTTATTAGGTTAGTGCTGCCATTTTAAAATACTTTTCGGGTTTTTTTTCAAGCTTTGCATTATAAAATCGACATAATTTTACCATTTTCTTGTATAACGATTATTAGCAAAGCAATATTTTTTGTTTGTGAATGTGAACGTTTATTCATCAAAAAGTATACAATGGTGTTCACTGTTTTACGTATGTAGTTCTGATGCATATTACTAGATGGCGCTGTTATGTAGTTTTGGATTTTTATTACGCTATTATCGAGGAGATAGATAAGCAGACTACACGCTACGAACTAAGAATACTTTCTTCTTTGGGCTAATTACTGTACTGTTGTACTAAGAATGGGACCATGAAGAGGTATTAGTCTTTATTTTGTACACTAGGCGCAAGCGATGAGCTTGTCGGAAAAATTAAATATTGAAACTCTTTGATATTTATGACCCAGTGCGTGTCAGAACGTACCTGCCGGTCGATTCTGTAAAAATCTCACCGTGAAAACTTAGGTGAAGTGAGTTTGTTTTTGGTAGGAATTGACACTATTGACAGCTCACTCCACGCTCACTTCACCTAAGTTTTCACGGTGAGATTTTTAAAGAATATCACCGCTGTTCTACAAACCAATTACTGGAACCATTATTTTGCGTATATTTAAATATAAGACTGATTCCGACTAATTGGCGACAAAATATGGGGGAGAAAACAGATATTCGCTAGGTGCCCTAATTTTTGAGATATAAATGTGGCCCTGCTGGGGAGACTCTCCAGATCGGCCACCTATAAACCTTTATATCTTTTGAACCAGTGGCCGACAAATTCTGATATTTGGCAAATTTCGACTAATTTTGTTATCAAAATTAAAATTCCTGATGGTCGCCCTGCCAGAGTCAGTGACACAGCTATTGCCACGATTATATTTAAATGTGTAATATTGTGTAATAATTGTTAAATGGATATAATTATAATTTTCTCTAGGTCTTCTACAGAGTCTCAAACGCCCGCGAGAGGGCGTTAGCGCCCACGGCCACGTTGAGAACCTATGGGATGGATTCTTTTCTATGTACAGTCAACAAAGGAGATAAGTATACAGGAGCGTCGGATAAGTTGAAGTTTACTAAGAAACCGATGGATGTTCTCGAATAAAATTTAATTTTATTAATAGAAAAGAAACAGCTCATTTATTAAATTAAATTTCAGTCCAGAAAATCCATCGGTTTCTTAGTAAACTTCAACTATATCCGACGCTCCTGTATACTTATCTCCTTTGTTGACTGTACATACACAGTACAAAAAAAAAACAACAATAATTATTAATAAAAAATATGTCTTTTATTCACTAGAAATAACATAGCAAGAGAAAAGAAAGATTAACACAACGTTCTAAGCGTTCATTTTTGGTGGAAAAATAAATTGTATACAATTTCCTTATCCAGAAGCGAAAATTTATTTACACACTTAAAATTATTAAAACAAGAATTATTATATTATTAATTAAAACTAATAAATACGGACATGATTGGTATAATTTTATTGTCGGATGCATGTATAGTTTTTTTTGAGTAAAACAACTTGCAACCTGCTGAAAACCAGCGCTGGGGCTCTGTCTTGCATAGGGTCGCAGCATAATGCTGAGCGATAGCCGTTTTGCGGGCGCGATATTCCCACGGGATCGACACTTATGCGGGTAAAACCGCGAGGCACTGCTAGTCTGCAATATGCCAGAAGCGTGCCCTCGGCTGTTTCGGACATATTATGCGTACACATAAGCATGGTCTGGAAAAGCTTATATACTGGGCCGGGTGGAAGGAAAAGGCACTCAAATGGCAGAGCACCGGCACGATGGTTAGACGCGATCAAGAAGACTGATGGAGGCAGCATCTACCGAGCGGTCCACGCTGCAGAAGACCGCATAACTTGGAGACGTGTCGTGAGGTCGCGATCCTCAGCATTGAGGGAACGACGAAGAAGAAATCTCAATAGCCGAGTTGTTTCGGTTCTACGAGTGTTTTAAAGCTAGTTTCTTTTCTTTCTTTTTTTTAACCCTTTAACCGCCATGTCATAATTCGCGTGGAGTGCATCTAGCGCCAGCAACATTTAGGTACAATTTTGCATAGTGTTGTAAAATATAGTTATCGATAAACAAACTAATAAAATAAATAAAACTTACTTATTTTTAATCAAAGGTTTATTTCTTTTCTTTTTTCAAACATACGCAAAGACTACAATATGATACGTTATCTAGTCTATTATCCTGCGGACAAAAATGACAGCATGACATTTAAAAATGACATATTATGTAAAAATTTGATCTGTTTATTACGATTAATGTATAAAGTGTTAAAATATTGGGACACATAATATTAACAACAAATAAAATAACTAAATCAACTTTATTTTTTCTTTAAAACAAAATAAATAGGTAAATACACATATTATTATTATCTAGCTGTCTTTTTGATTGTAGGATAAATAAACAGACTAGAAAAACAAAAGAGTGATTTACCGATTCATTATCACTATCCGTTGAACTGCCACTACTACCTACTAATATCATTAATTGATTGCTGCAATATATTTAATAGTTCTTCGTCGTCGTATAACATTATCGACAACTTCTCGACACTAGCTTAGAAATAATAATAAAGACAGCACGTGTTATCACGGCGATGGCGCTAGCGCAACTGACGTTTATTCAAAATATGACTTTAGTTGACCTTGAGCCGCACGTAAAATTACGGCGACGGCGTTTGCGGATCGTCTGCACTAGTGACGTACTGGCATAAGTCGGTAATTTATATTTCTTTGTTGATTTCTACATATTATATCACTTAAGCTTATTGGGTTTTGAATAAATAATTAAATCGTTAATAAACTATGAAATTTGAATGAATGTTTAGTTGATAGTTTGATAAAAAACAGGATGTTTTTTATTAATTTAGCATCAGGAGTTTCATATGTGGTACAACACTAGTCTACGTGAAATCACGGGTTCGGCGAAGTAGGTTGATATTTAGACGTATCACGAATTGAGAACTATTAATTATTTCATTTAATTAGCTAAACTTTGTATCTAGTACTGTTTAAAATAAAGTATTAACACGAAATATACTAAGATTTAGTAAGCAAATTCAATATCTATTGAACATTTTTTAAATGACAGGACTTTTACGTAATATTCCGACGTGGCGACTGAGGTATTATTCTTACAACACGTAATATTACGGCGATGGCGGTTAAAGGGTTAAAAAACGTTGCCCCACACTAGGAATTTCTCCTGTATCGTAGGTGCGTTTACAAACATTTAATCTCACATACACAAACAGCCAGACCAGGAACAACTACTTGTAGGTCATACAAATATTTGTTCCGTGCGGGAATCGAACCCGCGACACGCAGTGCAGCAGTCAATCGCTTAACCACTGCGCCAACCGTGCCGTCAGTTTGATAAATCCATACTTTATATTATAAATTCGAAAGTAACTCTATCTGTCTGTATGTTACCTTTTCACGCTTAAACCACTGAACGGATTTCGATAAAATTTGGCAGAGAGATAGATTGCATCCCGGGGAAGGACATAGCGATAGTTTTTATCGACATACCTCGCGGGCGAAGCCGCGGGCGGAAGCTAGTACTTTATAATTGTTATCTTTCAGCCACAGAGAATCATACAGAATAATCAACAAATGGGATACTAAAACGCATGTTATTGTCTAGATTCTAATTTTATTCTAGGAATGCTAGGAGATTGGAGCAAAGAAACAACTAGTTTAGTTCATAGCATTAGGGCCACCTGTAACTACAAATTTCCTTTGAAATGTTATAGGCCAGAACAAAGATTACCCCGTAACTAGGTTATAGCAGTCAGATAGGCAGTCGATCCATGTAAATTACTGGTATTCAGCTGCATCCGGTTAGACTGGAAGCCGACCTCAACATAGTTCAGACAAGACTAGGCAGCTGGTGAATTTAAACTGTACCTTCGCAGTTCATTCTCTTTATTTGCACATTAGTACTCCATTTGCTAACAACTCTATGCTTGGCCAGCAAGAATACCTCTATGCTAGATAATTTAATAATTATAAACTCTTACGCCGAGATTCATAAACGTAATTTAGCACATGCTTTCGCTTAGATCATGTACCCCGTGAGTTCTGCCCACCATGACGAATAGTGCCGAGATTTGGACGCTCACGCAGGAGGCTGGGTACCGGCCATGGAGGGTTCCATGCTTACCATAAGGCTTATAGACCGAGTCTCATACCTCGACATCCGCCGACGTACGAAGGTTTTCTATACCGGAAAACGAGTTATGGAACTCAAATGGATTTGGGTAAGACACCTGGCAAGGCGCAGTGATGAAAGGTGGACTAAGGCTGTGACAGTGGCGTCCAAGGACTGGAAGAAGGAATGTCGATCGTCCGGCGGCGATGGGCGGACGAAATTGTTACCATTGTGGGTAGAACCTGGATAAGGCTGGCACAGGAGCATGGGGATTGGAACTTGAAACTTTACATAATCATTTGTGCAAGGCAGACAGTCACCCAAACCCGGAAATGGACAAGGTTATGCTTGGAGTTTCCCTACGAGATCGAATCAGAAATGAAGAGATCCGTAAGAGAACCAAGGTAACCGACATAGCACGAAGAATTGGCAAACTTAAGTGGCAGTGGGCAGGGCACATTGCTCGCAGAACAGATGGCCGATGGGGCCGAAAGGGCGACCGCGTACCGGAAGACGTAGCGTTGGAAGGCCTCCCACAAGGTGGACCGATGGCCTGGTGAAGGACGCAGGAATCCGCTGGATGCGAGCACAGAACCGGTCAAAATGACGGTGCTTGGGGGAGGCCTATGTGAAGTAATGGACGTCTTTCGGTTGAAATGATAATGACGATTGAAAAAAGAAAATGGCGGCGTTAGTTCCGAATTTCGCCACGTGTCAACTGGCACGGCTCTAAGCGAGTGACAAGGTTAATGCTTAGCCAAAATATGCGCTAAATAACTGTTAATCTCGGCCTTATACACTTCATAAATGACTTTGAAGATCCGTGGCATACATACCAGTTCGCCATTTTGTTTTTTTTTTTCAAAATGGCGGCCACACTCATGAACCCTAAAAAACCATAAAGCGATAGCCGACATCAATGCAAACAGAAAACATAACAAGGCCGTCATTACGAAAAGAAATCAAAATGGCGCGACAGAGTATGTCAGGCTCCATAAAAAAAATCTTCATCCCCCTTTAGGGCGTGCCATAAAGACTTCCATTCGGTACAAATACAGGTTTTTCCCCTAACACCAACTCGTCGGCTTGTCGGACGGAGGTGCACACTTGTAGGGGAGTGCGTTTGTGTGCGCTGCAGTGTGTACTTAGCCTTCCACTGCGTCGGACTGGGGTAATTGTGTACTTCGGAGCTTCGAACTGGGTAGAATGGCGTCTGAAACATAAATTATTCAATTGTTAATATTGGGTATGTGTGGTTATTATGCCAACGTGAAATGGAGCGCAGTATTCTAGGTGTCAAATTGATTTTTTGTTTCCGTGATGTCCAGGGTGCAAAATCCTCATGGATGTCCGCCGCCCTGAGGCGGGCGGGGGTGTCTGTCAGACTCTTACTGACTAAAAACCACCCCGGTGTTCCATCTCACACCTACGCCGGGGGTCGCGGGAACGTACGATCCTTCCGCAACCCCCGACTGGTGCCGGCCCGCCACTGCGGGCCTCCTCGGGTCAGGGGGGGAGTGAGGTGTTTGACTCCCCCCACGACAGCGCAGCTACCTCAGGCAACGTCTAAGTTAAGCGGTCGGCCTATAATAGTAACAGTGGTTATTATTAGGAGCTGTGGTGGCGCAATGGTAGCGGCTCCGACTTAAGAGTTGTGGGTTCAAACCCAGCCAGGGGCTTAACTTTGTGTAATTTATTTCAACACCACTGCTCTGAAAACGGTGAACGAAAACATCGTGAGGAAACCCCTGGAACAAAAAATTCGAAGACATGTGACATCTATCAACCCGCACTGGGCCCGCGTGGTGGATTATGGCCCACTTGCTCTCTCCGAGAGGATCTGTGTCCCAGAAGTAGGAACACTATAAGTGGATTAATGCTGCGGACACAGCAGCGTATACATAAAGGAAAAAAAATTAACCAATACGCAAACGGTACCCTTGAATTCAGCATGATTCTAGACCAGACTAGGGGGTCATCATCACCTGCCTAGCCTTTTCCCATGTTGGGGTCGGCTTCCAGTCTAACCGGATGCAGCAGTTAAGTACCAGTATTTTACATGGAGCGATTGCCTACCTGATCTCCACAACCCAATTACTAGGTAATACAATACCCCTTGGTAAGACAGAGGAAAGGTTGTCAGACTTTCAGGCTTCTGACGACCCGTAACGACTGTCAGAGATCCACGAATGACAGCCGGGACCAACGGCTTAACGTGCTTTCCGAGGCACGGAAGGGGTCTTGTTATGTAAAGACGGTCACCCATGCACGGACCAACCGCGGCAAGCGTAGCTTAACCTGATCGACCGACCCGTGCGGCTGTTATTACTTAGCCACAAGCCCCTCGATTCTAGACAGGGAAAACCGACAAAAATGTATATGCTAGGGGGTCCAGAATCCAGAATTATATGCTGAATTCATGATTACAGTTTGCTCACTGGTTATTTTTTTTCCTGTATGTATAATTGTATAAGCTGTTGGTCTTTTATGTAGGTAATTAAATAAACGATCACGATAGTTTTTCCATACAATTTTCGGGAGAGTATTAATCCACTGTTTGACATTGTGCATCCAAAGTTAAACATGATATTGTTTTGACGTATACTAATTTTGTCTGTACGGAAACAGAATAGTAAAATAAATAGCCATTAAAAAGTTATGAGCCAACAAAGATTCGTTTTTCTTGCTATTTTTAACGTAACTTTGGATGTAAATAAGTAATATAAGAACTGTAAAATCTTCAAAACCAAGTCCGTACCGACAAAGCTCAGTTATCGAAGAGTTCAATAAACTTTATTTGTAATTGATTTATGCAGTGGTTTTTTCATAAAACTCGATTATCCGAAGCACTTTTCGATTTTTTTTACGCGCCTATCAGTTCGGAACGGTGAGGCGTGAGAACTAGACGTTGTGCGTGTAGACTAGCGTCTAACTACTCATCACTGATACTAGCTCTGTCGGACACGAAGCCAGATGAGACAGCGTGTTTTTTGGCCATGACTACCAATGAAATTGGTATACTTAAATAAAACTTGGTACTTAATAAAAAAAAAAAGAGAGCCTGTGACTAGTTTACTCTTAATGGTCTGATTGATGATGATTATGTAATAAAATTGTACTAACAGTAGTCCAAAATGTTTTTAAATAGATCTGAAAATAAATATAAAGTCAGTTTTAATAAAAAAACGGGAACAGACGGAAGATTCTTTGAGTTAATTTTCCACCCATTACCTTATTGACTAACTACATTATGTAAACTAATATTATAAAATTGTTTATATATATAAAGTACTGATCAGAAGAAAAATTCTCGTAATTAAAAACGTTCAAAATCTAGACTAATATTACCAAGTGCCATAGGATATCTTTCATGTTTATAAAACACGCGGATGAAGTCGTGGGCAACAGCTAGTCTAATATAAAGAGAAAATATTTTTTGTATGTTTGTTTGTTAAGTTTTCACTCTAAAACGGCTGAACGGATTTGGATGAAATTTGGCACATGGGTAGCCCATAACCTGGATTAGGACATACGATACTTTTTATCCCGATATTGCCGCGGGATCGACACTTATGCGGGTGAGACCGCGGGGCGGAGCTAGTAGCTGATAAACTTAGAAAAAAGTAACTTCAATAATTATCCGTTTCCACAACTGACTACCACCGTGTACCAAGTTCATCTTCAAGAATTTTGAATGTTGCCTTAAAAAAAAAAACAACTGCCCACCTTTACATTTCGCCATGAACCAACGGACAGAATAGGTCAATAGTTTCTTTGTTATAAGACCTCCGAATCGATTCTTTAAAGGTCTTCCAATATTCTGTAACCTCTCCATACCTGCAGATGATATATTCTTTAACCAATTGAAGGTCATTGAACCAGACACAGTTGTAGCTTTAGTTTCCCGTATGTCATTACTTCCCAGAAACTGCCCCGTTGGCCTCGTGGTTGCAAGCGCGACTGCTGAGCGTGGGGTCCTGGGTTCGATTCCCGGGTCGGACAAAGTGTTATTGGGTTTTCCATTAGGAATTTCTTAGTAACAGTCCGAAGTTTGGTAGTTGGCGGTTTAATACCCCCGTGCCTCGGAAGGCACGTAAAGCCGTTGGTCCTGCGCCTGAACTCTCCCCGGTCGTATCGGATTGCCGTCCCATCGGACTATGAGAGTACAGGAACAGAGAGTGCACCTGTGTTTGCGCACACACTTGTGCACTATAATATCTCCTGCGTACCTGGCTAATCTCCACCCTGAAATCCTAAATTCACCCTGTATATTTTTTTCACATATCCAAAAGCTACATTTAGCTGGCAGGGGCGGGGGGGGGGGGGGGGGACACACACGACTCTAACAAAAATTAGTACTTTAAAGCTTAATATTTAACAAACGGAACCCTGAATCGAAAAATGGTTTAGACAAACCAGCAATATTTTTAAAAGACCTATACAACGATACCCCACACCATGAGGTAGACGAAAAAAAAAACCATCCCACATCATCTTTTTTTTTTCAAGTTTTTATTTTACCAATTTGTCGGCGTCATTAATAATTACATCCATGCCAAATTAAAGTTTTCTAGTACTAGAACAAACTGTCAAATTTCTTTAATAGATTTTCAACGTTATCGCTAAAGCATAAGGTTCAAAGTTGATTGGGAAAATTTGACAGTTTCGGGTAGTGCACTGTCTGCAGAAGGTGAAGTCGGATGGATGATGACATAGAGCACCTATCCTTCTCGCCCTCAGATCCTCTAAATTATTTCATTTATACAAAGTTTCAGGAAATTATAAATACACTTGCACTCTTCACACAAATGTAAAGTGATAAAACAAAATAAATGATTGATTGATAAAATAAACAGATTACTTACAATTTAGCCTGTTGAACAGCAAATCTAATGATAGTGCTTTTAAACACATTCTTGACGTCAACTAGCTTGGGATCAGCTTGGCGTCGCTTTCCGCTTGTCGGGCTTATCTTTAGCTGCATGAATTTATCCAGCAGCTGGTCCAGGTTAGCTTCTACTACTGAATGCTGGAAAGGGATTAAAGAAACCATTAATGAAGGGAGGGGCTAATGGCTAACAATCCAGCGACTCTTGTTGGTAACTGGCAATACCAGAGTCATCGTAGATGTGTTACTATAATGATAAATGATGATAAATTATTTATTTTCTGTAAGTAGGTTTGTACAAACACTTTTACACGTCAATTATATTTTTTTAAACTAGATGAGGTCGGCGTTTTCTATCTGCCTATTCTGAGAAGGCCGAAAAAAACACAGAGGTCTCTTTTAAAGTCCAGACAAAATCTTGGTCAGATCGTGTGAAGACCATGTAGATTGGTGTCTGAAATGGTCTTTTGAGGAAAGAACCACACAGATGCAGTGTTTTTTTTTCATAGAACTCGATTTTCCGAAGCACTATTCGATTTTTTTTACGCGCCTTTCATTTCGGCACGGTGTTTCTGTGACTTCTGAACTAGACGTTGTTCGTGTAGACTACCGTCTATCTGCTCATCACTGATACTATCTCTTTCGGACACGAAGTCAGGTGAGACAGCGTGCTTTTTGGCCATGACCACCAGTGAGTTCGAGCTCGCGACTAGTTTACTCTTAAATAGCAATTGCACTGTTTTTTACTTTTATAATTTTGTAGTGACATGTACAAAAATGTAGTTACTAACCTCAGTGCCCTTAGCAATAGCCTCCTCCCAGCATTGCACAGAGGCCGGTAAGTCTCCCCTCCTGTCCTCCAGGGCGGCTCGACACTCCCAGTACTCAGCCGAGTTGGGCACGGAGGGAAACCTCTCGCGGATGGCCCGAAGCCAGCGAGCGCACTGTTCCCAGTCGAAACCCTGAAAGGAGTTACAGGAAATTGTGTTGAGTCACGTAATTTTTAGGGTTCCGTACGAAAAGGGTAACAGGACCCTATTACTAAGACTCCACTGTCCGTCTGTCTGTCACCAGGCTGTATCTCATGAACCGTGATAGCTAGACCGGTATTTCTGTTGCCGCAATAACAACAAATAATAAAAATAAAATAAAGTTAAAATTTAAAGGGGTATGAAAGAAACGTTTGTTTCGGCGTTTTTTGCAGAGGATTTTCAACGCACTGTTCAGCGCCGATAGATGAAAATCCAATAACGTGTTTCTGACGCGGTGGGATGCGCGCTGTGGCATTCTCATCGCTCGGCTCATACACCGAGGGTTGGAAATCTAGCGCGAAATAAAATCCCGCCACGATATTTTTATGTCCATGCGAACGAGGGCTTTGGAGGTGGACGAGGTGGACCGACGACCTTGTGAAGGCCGCAGGAACCCGTTGGATGCGAGAAGCACAGAACCGTTCGAAGTGGAGGTGCTTGGGGGAGGCCTATGTCCAGCAGTGGACGTCTTTCGGCTGAAATTAAATTATGAACGAGGGCTAACTTAGGCCCGTATTTCAGAACAGAGTTTTGAGTAAGGTTCTGTGATAAGGGACTTAGTGTCATAATTAGCAAACAAAAATAATTATTAATTTTTGATTGGATTGATATAATTAATTAGTGGGATTAGGGTATGAGAATAATGATGGTTGAGCCCCTTTTAAAAGCAGCCCCAAATACTTCAATAACATTCTTTATCATCCAATTGAGCATATAAACAAAAAAATTTTAAGGTCAAAATGGCGTTATTTTATAATAATTAAAATGCTGTTATTCCAAACCAAGATCACTTGCATCTCCAAAAGAACATGCTGCAAAAATCTAGAATTCAAAATAAAGTCCTTACCTCTCTCAGCAAATCGGTAAGGTCTTTTAAAGCCCCAACAACCACTTCATCAATATTAACAACATCGCTAGAAGTCATTGTAGTGTCATTGTCCTGTGACTCGTTAAAATCAACACTGTCACTAACACAGCTAGCGGTCCTCCATTTATCCATAGATTGTACTTCTTCATTCATATTCTCTGTGTAAGAATCATCATCGCTATCCGATTCCACAGCAATATTTTCTTTATTCTCATCATCAAATATTTTCTTATCGAATTTGGTGTTCGGTAAATGATGGATACCAAAACATTGCAGATGGTGGTACGAGTCTAAGGATTTGCCTCGCTTTTGAAGCCAGGACTTCAATCTTGCTTGCAGTTCCTCCGGTCTCGGTGTGTTAAAGTTACCCATCGGAGTCATGAATGTGACTTTCTTTCTTTCACTCTTGACAGCGGAAACTACTTTATCTTCTTGGATATTTTCGTCCTCATTCACATGTTTGAGGTGTACGTTGTTCAGTTTATCTCCGATAGAAGACCATTTGTGGATGCAATTGCCGAGTTCTTGCTTGCCAATGCGTTTGAAATGTACTGCAGAGATAGAACGACGGACGGGCATTGCTATTTTCGGCTTGGGGTTCTCAAAAACAGTGTGACGCTTGTTCAAAATAATACCTGAATTGCGAATCACCTTCTTCAAGTAGTTAGGATCATTGTGAAGTTTTTCGACATCATTAATATATGTGGTTGGAACTGCTTTTGGTTTGTACAGGCGTTCAAAGACAGAGCATTGAGATGTGGATTTTGAAGCACTTTGTGGGATCATAGATTTTCTGGCTACTTTGGGTTTGGGCCTATTATTGGTTACAGCAAAACTTTGTCGCAACTTCAAATTATTTGTCATAGGCTCAGTCTTTCTTATAGCAAAGTTCTGTTTTTTCTCACCATTCAAACCAGTGGCACTGTTGACTTTTTTCTCCGATTTTGGTAAATGACTGACATGCGTAACCTTCTTGTCATTATTATCAATTTTCTTGTCAGTAGTTGTTGTGTAAAGTTTTCTGTCATTATTTATAGCATTTTCAGGCTTAGTAGCAAGTTTCTTTGTAACATTTGAAACAGGAGCTTTACGAATATTGGAATTAAGACTTTTCCCATCAGTTTTAGTTACATTAGCACCAGTTTTTGGCTTTGTCAATTCTTTATTCAGCGGTTTGAGTGTTGGTACTGTAATTGGTCTTTTTGTAGTTCCGTTGACATGGAAATTATTTTTTACAGCTCCGGTATTTTTAGTTTTTAAGTTAATCTCTGATTTCACAGACTTGTTGGCTATGGATAGGTTTGACATGGAGTTTTTAAATGGTTCCTCCTTGCTATACTTTTTGAGATTCAATTCTCGTAGCTGAAATTAGTGAAGAGTTGCATTAGAATTTTTTTTAACCTAAAGAATCTATACAGATGAAATAGCAATGAACAATTTTTGTCCATTAGGATGTTTGTTCAGGATTGGTGCAAAACCAGCTGAAGGGATTTGGATGAAATTTGGCACACAGATAGTTAATAATAATAATAAATAATAAAAATTTATTGCATAAAAGGTATTGCAGTAAATACATTAAAACAGTTGCACTTTACAATGAACACTGGTATACAACATAAATGGTTGGGGTACTATCCTCTTAGATAGGCTACATAATAGCCTGTAGTAAAGAGAAACCTGGATTAACATGTAACACATCTAATAGGGTACTTCTAATCCCCATTCCCATGGGACATTTTCTGACATCAACTCGGGTGAAGCCTGCCTTGCCCGCGGCAAAAGCTAGTTTAACACGTTGACTGCCGCGGTGGCAATCAACAAGTTAAAAAAATAAATAAGACTATAATATGAGGGCAGGGCACCTAAATTGTTAAATTTTCTGCTATCTATTTAACTACCTAACAAAATTACCAAGTCTGAACAATTAGACATAAAGATAAACCATCTGACCTACATTTCTTAAGAATCAGAGTAAGTTTGTTAACTTCTTGTAAGTGAACTTTATGAGGAACTTGTGGCTAAATAATAATAGCCACACGGGTCGATCGAAGAATAAGCTACGCTTGCTTCAGTCGGTTCGTGGATGGGTGACCATTCATAACATAACGAGACTCCTCCGTGCCTCGGAAATCACGTTAAGCCATTGGACCCGGCTGTCATTGACAGTAGTTACAGGGTATAGTTTTACCCAGTTACTGGGTTGCGGAAGTTAGATAGGCAGTCGCTCCATGTAAAATACTGGTATTTAGGTGCATCCGGTTAGACTGGAAGCCGACCCTAATATAGTTGGGAAAAGGCAGATTGATTGAACTTATTTAAGACAAATGGGTGTACACAAACAATGAACATCTGGCCTGACATGATACTAGAAGTTATTCTGAGCAATAAGACTTGTATAAAAACGGGTCAGAGAACCGTCTTACACTGGAAGTAGCGAGAATTGTCATTTACAAGGAAAGTATGTAATTATGTATGTAGTTGGCTTACCTTTTCAATTCGCGCCTTTTCTCTTGCAATTCGTTCTTCCCTCAGTTTGTTCAAGCGATCAGTTACGGAATCCATCTTTTCAAATAATTACAGCAAAAATACTATGCTAAACTAGCAGTAACTAATAATCCTACTGAATCTATTGGAACTTGCAGTAAAACAGAAGAATGAAGAAGCGATAATACAACTACAGTTTTGTATGTTTTTGTTATTTAAAAACTACATTAAAACTAAGCCACTGGCTAAATGTATAATTGTTTTTCTAAAGTTATATTTATCACACTTCACTTTTTCAACAATATTATTTAGGCTAAACACAAGATAAAACTGATAAAATTTAAAATATCAGGACACGTTATCTCGAAATCCTCAACTCAATTGGAAAAATGGCGGTTGGAAACTTGGAAACCGCTAGCGTTCAAAAATCAAAACAAAAATGCTAACGCGTTCCAGTTCCTTTTAAGAATTCGTAAATATTTATAGCATTGTTTTTTTAATGCCGGATACACACATTTGCCCATTTCAAAGTCTGTCACACACAGTGTCACTTTTGGTGGCCGATAAGAATGCTAAGATTGCTTAAGCACCAAATTAAAGCCAGACAAGGTGCAATTGGGTATAATAAGTCACAAGAATAGTTAACAAAAGGTAAAAAACACGCAAGCCTCCCGGTCGCTAGCCAACAAACAATAACAAGCCCCAAGCAACCGGGTTGCCAGATCTGTCGCCAACATCTCTCCCTCGTTTAAACGGCATCTAAAAGCCGTTTAGAAAAAAAACAGTGGCACTCTGAAAGTGCCGACAGAAGAAAACTGAAAACACAAACAGAATACTTTGCCATCACTCATTGACTTGCGAGAAGCACAGAACCGGTCGAAGTGGAAGTGCTTGGGGGAGGCCTATGTCCAGCAGTGGACGTCTTTCGGCTGAAATGATGACTTATCGGATATACATTAAAACCGAGTATGTACATCCCGAGGACAGCCGAACACAACCGAAGCAGGTATTTTTTTAATCGTCTTGTAAACAAAACAAGCGCGATGTCGCTTACGGTAACAGAACAGTGGCGCGAGTTCAATGGTTTCTTCTTATCTCAAAAAATGCCCAACACGCCTAAAGAAGTTTTCACTTCAAAAATATATGTTCACAAGGAGTTAAGAGCATCATTTTTGAATATCCTAAATCATAATCCACGCCGTCCTTGACCGATTAATAAAGTTGTATTATTAAATAATTGGAGAAAACTGGCAGATTCCGTTTAACCATTGAATTAGTTTTATTGTTATGGACCTAATACATACATAATCATACGGCGCAGGTTCATACGTTAAATGATCGAAGCTCAATAGGTAATTCATAGCTCATATTAATTGTCGCTACTATCACATAATCAAATTAATGTATGTACAGACGCCAGCACATCAAGCTACTACAATCTGTCAGATTTATTTAATAGATTTTCGACTTTATTGCTAAATCATTAGGTTCAAGGTTGATTGGGAAAATCTGACAGTTTCGGATAGGTTGACCTGCTGGCGTCTGTACATACATGAATTTGACTATGTAACCAAACTCTGTTCAGGTTAAATTGTTACGCAATCATTCAATAAAGGAATACAAAATAGTTTATTGTCCAGATACTAAATAGGCAGGTTAACCCAAGTAGAATCGACATGAGTAGGTAGCTTAAAATATTACTTACATTCAGCTGGGTTACTGAGTAATAATGGCCAGTGAGTAATAGAATGCAATCTCACTTGAATTAGTATCATATAAATCACATCTACCTTTAGAAGATTTCAACAGCTATATATCTCACCCACTTGCCATCACGAAAAGAAGATCGTGGGAAAATGCTCTGCAAAAGAAAGAAAATGGAAAGCCTGTAATTTTCTACTAAATCTGCTGTTTTACCGTTGACAGATAATTTTATTTTCCTTTAGGGGTTTCTCTACAAGTTGTACACAATGTTTTCGCTAAACTTTTAATTCAATCTAAACAACAACAGAAACACAGTAATGACAGCTTATTGACAGAAAAAAAGAAAGCACTGCTGCCATCGCACGGACGAGCTTTCAGTTTTGAACCCCATTCGATTCAATATTGTGGAACTGGCATAAGTCCGGTAGCATTAGCGAATGTAAAAAATATCGTTTTATCTGACCTTAAAATCTGGAACGCTGGCAGATAAATGGCTGCGTTCATTTCACGAGTTCATTGAACTTTGAGTAGCGTTCAATAATTTCAATAAGTAGTTAAGCACGATCTACACGGTTTAAAACGGTGGTTTCAACTGTTTTAAACTTATTAAAACAGTGTAGACAGTGGTTTGAAACCCATTTCGTATGACCTTTAAACGTCCTTGGTAGAAAGGCCTGCGTTGCGAACCAGTGACAGAAGAAAATGTTGGTTTTAAATCGTGTAGCAGGCATCTCGCAACAACAACAACTTCAAGGTCACCTTGGTTTGTAGACTGGTTTCAAACCGTGTAGATCGTATGTTATTCATCAATAATTAAACCATATTTAACTTACTCATTATTATGATAAAAAAAAAAACCAAATTAAATGTATTTAAATTAATATAATTGCATAAAATGAAGTAGGTTTGAAAGGAATACAGCCTTCACCACAGAACACGCCTTCACGATCACGTCTCATACCACCAACATAATAACAAAAACGCCGTCTGCCGTCATCTGTCACGTTGGCACCTCCGTCAGTGTTAATGTCCGCTGGGGTCACGAGTGTGCGCTGGTGAATTGCATTTTTAGCGAATTATTGAATTAAAATACGGATTAGTTTCGTGCCAGTGTAAATTACAGGTGAGTGTTAAAATAATAATTAAAATTGCAGCATCTTTTGTGTTTTCCAAGTGCATTAACTAGCAATATGTGTGTATAAAAAGAAATAAAAAACTCAGCCGAGGCACCGGCAGCGCGAAATCGTGAGATTTTTGCAAACAGGTTTTCTCGGTCGCTTTTGTTTTATAAACTTTATTTTTATTGCTTAGCGAATCGGGCTATATCAGTTAATGTGCCTTGTTAAGCTTAAAACGTTAAACAATAAGCGTATTGTATTGTACCAACGCGATTCCTTTATGAATTTTATTAATAAGTATTTTAATTGGAATGGTATAAAATTAAACGGTAAAAGGAAAATAGTTTTTTGCCCGGTATAAAAAAGGTAAAATAAGCAGGTATATTTATTTATAAAATGTTTTTAATGAGGGTAAATTTCAAATTAAAAAAAGGTAGCCCATTTATTTATATTAAATAATTTGCCGAGCGCCATACTTTCGAAAATTATGTGCTTACTGCATGGAATCATAATTTTTAAAAGCAAATCCTAAGTACATATCTGTTTTTGTTTCAAAATAAAATATGATGAGATCATTAGGACATGATACAATCGTCGATACTTGTAAATTTCATCATACAATGACAGCTTATTTGAAACTTTTGTTATTATTTTTTACATAATTTTACACAAATGGAACAATGAACATTCAATAAGTCGATATTTTGAAACATTCCACAAAATAATCTCGTTTTGTACCTGACCATAATCCTTCCGATCCGATAATAAATTACCCGGCAAAATCATGTTTGGAGCGAAATGGCTTTACCTACAAGAATCAGGGTTGGTAACACCATAAAAAGCAGTCCTCTGCTGGACATAGGCTTCTCCAATTTTATTGCTATAATTAAAGCCTTTCCAATCACAGAGCATGTAACACTTTGTTTGCAATCTCCATGTTCGGCCACTCTCATCCACCCATTTCCAAATTCAAATCGGAAGGGGAAAAAAAATACGATGATCGTCAGTCGCCAAAAAGTGTGTAAACCTCTTTAATAAAATAAAATGCATCTGGCTCGTCCAACCAACGAGAAAACAGATGCCGTCATCAAACTGGAATCGTATTGGATAGTTTATTGTTTTTTTTTTTATCATAACGCAGAGCTAACTAATGGTTTCGATCATTTATGCCAGTGTCATCTTTGAGATTTTTATATGGGTTTTTTATTGGGATTGCCGTTAAACTTTTTAGTTATTAGTAATGGACAAAGGAATACTAATTAGGTAGGTAAGTGCAGCTATAGTTCTCTTTCCCTGGAACAAAAAGAGTTCGCAACTCTCTCTACATACGCTAGGATATACGTTTTTCGCTCCACTCCACGCTAAGTTCTTAAATACAGTTCCTAAACTACAAAAAACTTGTACAGAATTCCTCTCGGTACCTACTTGAAAACTCTTCAGGGGTCACTTTTACCCCTAAACCCTTCTGAAGGATTACAAAACAAAAAACACAAAAACCACTTCTGCCCGGACTTCGCTCGCGTGGAAGTCGTCGAAGACACTATACTAAAATAACAGGCACATTTCCTGGCTGTACTGCCTGCTAATTTAAAGAGTAACTATTTAGTTGTATAGGGATTAATTATCATGATATGAATTGTCATCCTCATCTTTCGATTCTACCCGTGTTTTGATTGACAAAGAACAAAAAATGGTTATTGTGACATAAATTAGTTAGAAAAATTGTGTGGTTACAGCCAAATTATTAGACCGGTTTTAATTTTTCTATAGAAACAGAGATTTCCAGTTAAGTATCTTTTTTAGGGTCCCTATTACTAAGACTTCGCTGTCCGTCCGTCCGTCTGTCTGTCACCAGGCTGTATCTCAAGAACCGCGGTAGCTAGACAGTTGAAATTTTCACAAATTATGTATTTCTGTTGCCGCTATAACAACAAATACTAAAAACAAAATATAATAAATATTTAAGGGGGGCTCCCATACAACAAACGTGTTTTTTTCGGCGTTTTTGCCTTTTGGTACGGAACCCTTCGTGTGCGAGTCCGACTCGCACTTGGCCAGTTTTTTAATAAAATTTTCGAAAATGTTCTTGAGTAACTTTTTAAACCTTTGTATTCTGCAGCGTATGAAGTTTCATTAAAATCGGTTCGGTTCATTCCGAATAACAAGGGCTTGAAAGTTTGCATGAAATGCCGTACGTCGTAAATGCTCATAAGTATTTTTTGAGTTCATCTATTACAAACAAAACAAAAAATCTGTTGAGCAGTGGTAGCCCAGTGGTGACGGCCCTGACTTACGTAGGCTTGAACCCAGACAGACGTTTTACTTTGTGTGAATCATTATTCACCACTGCTCTCAAACCGTTGATGGAAAACATCGTGGAGAAACCGGCATGTCCTAGAACCAACAATTCCAACACTTGACATGCAGCAACCCGCACTGGGCCCGCGTGGTCGATACACAGCCCACTCCCTCTAGAAGAGAGGAGGCTTGTGTCCCAGCAGTGGGAACATTATGGCCTGATTGTGCTTATGCTATACAAACTGCTGAACACAGAGCTTTCAAGCATCCCCCAAGGACCGCGACCCTGTGTCATCCACCATTTAAATATAGATAGCAAATGCAATAAAAAACCAATATTAATAAAACGAGGATAAATATTTCTCATAAATGTACACTCCATTGGGTTAGGCTTAGGAGTTGTCCTCAATTGTAACACCACCACCGGAAAATGGGCCCGTTGCGTTACACGTAAGGAAATACACGTAATTTTCCTGTAAAACATTAAATAGAGTATATTTCAGGACCGTGAAAGTATCCTTATCTAAAAATACATGATTGACTAGCTACGTCCCGCGGTTTCACCCGCGTAAGTGTCGATCCCGTGGGAATATCGGGATAAAAACTATCCCATGTCCTACCCCGGGATGCAATCTATCTCTGCCAAATTTCTGATTGTTAGTGGAACGAAGATTTTTAGCATGGGCAGAGCATAAATATTGAATTTGGGAAGTCATGTAAGAAGGAGCAGTGGGATTATCGAGAATAGAGAACAAAGTATTCAGAACCCTCAACTCTGCGCTGGCGAATGGGTAACCATTTTAAAAGCAGCCGATGCTCGGATACATGGTCATGTTCTTCTCTTCAGAAAGGTCATGTACGTAGTCCTAGCAACCTGCGTGCGTGTATGACCTGCTGTATGAACGTAAACGAAGCAAAAGAAGTATGTAAGCATCATAGCACGAGGCGTTTTGCTTACCCCTATGGGTTTCAACCCATTATAGGCGTAAGTAAAACGCCACGTGCACGTGCGGGCGTGAGTTTATTTATATTTGTTAGCCCCATTCTTGAGGAAGGTTATAGGCTATTTAACATCACGCTGCGCCCGTTAGGAGCCGAGCAAAACGAAAAGAAGCCAGAAAGGACGCTAAACAAAAACGAAGTGATAGCGCGGACGGGCGATGCAATGCGATGCGGTGGGCCGGGCCGAAATTGCGGGTAGAAGCTAGCTTATCACAAAATAATGATAAATGCATCAGACGGATCAGACCCGAGACAGAAAAAGTTGATGACGTCATGTTACAAACATGCGTGTGACAACCGTTATAGGATGTTTTTTCGTTTTTACTCCGTCGCTGCCTGGCTCATATAAACTAACATATGTTTTCAGTGAATGATGCAGCTGCTTAGGAATTTTAAGTATAGTGGATGGACGAAATATAAAAGATTTTTGCCATTAATTGAACTGCAACTAAAGGGGCCCGTGGCTAAATAATAACAGCCGCACGCACCACTCCACGAAGGTTGAGGAGATCGTATGTTACCTTTTCACGCCTAAACCACTGAACGGATTTCGATAAAATTCGGCAAGGATATAGATGGCATCCTGGATCCTGTTAAAGGATATAGGCTACTTTTTGGTACTTCGGGCAGAAGCTAGTCTAAAATATGCCAGAACTTCTTACGATGTCCGCAAAAGCGATAAGGATGACAGAAAATCGATTCCCGTTGCAAAATATTTCTATGAGTAATAGCGGCAGTAGACGCCCTGTGACCTAGACACACTCTGACCTTATTACCGACGTCCTACAAAGGTTATGTGCGCGTATATACCCGCGCATGTGGTAAAACATGCATTAAAGTGGAAAAAAAACAAAGGAGTATCTATGTAACGATCAATACTTATTTTAGGCGTTATGTTGGTACTCTCCTTATCTCTTGGGGGTTGGCGTGCGTAAGGTTTTGTGTTCTAAATTGCCCCATATTACATGCGGGTTAAATAATAGCTGGCGAAATGTGGGAAACTACTTTAAACCTTTGTCCAACCCTTTAGGGAATGCGTGGTGTTGTGTTTTGTTTTGTTTAAAATTTTAAAGTATCCACAGTCAGGCTACGGTTGCCAGTCGTACAGCCACATGAGACGTTTCAGCTTTGTGTCTGGAATGGCAACGCATTCGGTATGCATCAGGTATTTCAGCCGGTCTGTTCCATAAAAATCGCACCGTGGAAACTTAGGTGAGGCGAGCTTGAAATGCACTGTCAATAGTGTCAGTCACTAGCATCACTTCACCTACGTAAAAACATAGGTGAAGAAGTCCATAGACGGCGGTGACCATTGACCATCAGGGCCCCAATTCTGTATGATAATTGTTATTCCCCGCGAAATTCTACCACGTGCAAACGACGTCAAAATCGTGTCTTGTTAACGGCAAGGAATCAAAATGTCAACCGTACGGATAACATAGCATAGCGTATGTATGTAATAAATAAATAAATAAAAATAAATAAATAAATAAAACATGTATTTTGTTTGACAAATTGACAGTTCAAACCACGCCAACTTCGCGTTCATTTCGCGCTGTTTCGTTCATTGTGTAATAGAGAATACGTTAATAGCAGATGTCATGATTGGGTAAGGTATTGACGTGGTTTCGAAGTAGTGGTCATAGTGATTATGGGACCTGGGGCCTAAGTCTGCTATTTTTATAAATTCGTCATTCCAACACGATCCCATTGGCATTTTGCTAAAAGTTCGTAATCTGCTAAATTCATAATGGTCGATCATTGGTCGGTCAATGGCACAGAACATATACGATACTCGTAACGGAAGCAATGACTGCACAATGACGTTCTAATGGTAGATCACTGATCAAAGGAACTGTCAAAATTTTAGCAGATTACCGCCTAAGTCAGTAATTCATGTGTCATTATGTACGAGATTACCATTCTATGCCATTTCTTTCAATGGAGTGTCAGTGGTTGACCATTGGAAAGTCATAATGACGCCAATAAATTAGTAGATAATAAATTAGTAGAAAGTCATAATGACGCCGTTATAGTAGTAGATTACCAAACTTGTCAAAATCAACAATTATGAAATCAATGATAGACCATTCTGACACTATTGTAATAGCAGACTTGAGGCCCTGGTGGGCTGATTGACGCCATAAAAAAAAAAAAAAAAACTTGGCATCCTTCCCTCATACAATATCGTCTAAGTATTGTTAGCACAAGATAACTAAAGTAATGTAAAACAAAATAAACTGGCTACATAATGCGGTAGACAATTACAAGGACTTTGACCGTAACTCTGATAAGAAACGAGAAATTCTTATTCAATGCATCACTCTGTAGATGAGAATAAAATAAAAATAACGATTTTTTATTTGACCGTGGTTATGAACTAGAACCAAATATTAATGAAAGATAATGTGACATTTACCGACGTACCCCCACGGGATCCACGTGATGGCCTCTGTGAGAAGAAATGGGTCATTCATTTCATTTCATCACACAGAGAGGAGGCCTGAGTCCTGACAGCGGGAACATTATAAACTGTATTTCCAGTCTTACCAAGGGGTATCCAGTAAATGGGTTGTGAAGGTCAGACTGGCAGTCACTCCATGTACAATTCTGGTATTCAGCTGCATCCGGGTAGACTGTAAGCCGACCCTAACATACTCGTGAAAAAGCAAGGCAGATGATGGTGACCTCTTGAAGGTTTTCTTAAAAGGAAAAGGTTTTTCTTGGCTAAAGGCGAGGCGAATTGAAATGAGAGTAGGCGGAAGTCCTTGAAAATCCGGTACAGTAACGTTAGTCGCTACGTTACCTGCATTCGCTTATAGTGTTATACAAATTTTTAAAGCGTTTCATTTTATTTGATACAGAAACTATGATTAATATTACGTGTAATTTTGTTCTTTATATGATCCTAGCTGACCCGGCGAACTTCGTACCGCCTCAGAATTTTTTCCCATGGCTTTTCGGGTGTAGACAAATCCAAAAAATTAAAGATCATAAGTGTCGGTCCAGCCGTTCTTGAGTTATAAATTGTGTAACTAACCCGAGATTAACATAATTAGCGCTAGACTAGACACATTTATGAAAATAAAATACTGATATTGCATTTGGTATCATGAGGTTTCTACTATCCTCTCCGGATTGGTCATATTTCGTGATTTGTAAAGGCTAAAGTTGATCGAACCCACCTCAATTGAGGACCAAGCAATGTGGCATTGTCCTTGAAGTCTTGATGCCTTGCCAAGACCTCAAACTTAACAATGTAAATCAAGTACATCATGGGACTAAAGCCGCAGGAACCCGTTGAACGAACCGGTCGAAGTGGAGGTGCTTGGGGGAGGCCTATATTATATGTCCAGCAGTGGACGTCTTTAGGCTGAAATGATGATGGGACTAAAACATATAGTGCAGGCAAGATGTGGGTGCACTATATAATAGACTTTATATTAACCGACGAAAAATTTCATCGCTGGTAAATCATGTCAAATGTGCTGAATTTATGGTAACACCTGCTCGTCGATGTCTCCTTAGCGCGTGTACCTTTTTGTGTAGTAGATAAGGTCTGTAATTGTATTTCTATCTTGAAAACTGCGCGCCGCGTCGCCTCTCGGTGTGAACTGACCCTTACACCCTGCATTATACCTCTGTCTTCCCTTTTGGGGAGTGCAGGCTTGATGTTGGAGTTTTTTGATGCCCTATGATTCTTTCCTTGGTCGGTAGGCACGGGTCGCGTCCGTCGACGTCCGTACGACGTATTATTATTTAAAGACATATAACATCAGTCGATTCTTTGACAGCCCATAATGTAGACATGTTACCTTTTAAATTACGTAAGGAAATATTTTAAGACAATAAATATTACACAGACAGTGTAGCAAAACTTCATGAAGTAAATTTTTTTTTTTTTAAATAATACAGTTTTAATATCAAAGGAACACTTTCTCTTTCACCAGACATTGCAAAATTTCTCGTTCGCCAAATTCCCTGTTCGGTACAATAAGGTAGCAGCTCCAAGGTTTTGCGGCGGCGCGTAGGTGGCGATGGCGGTATCGTGTGCGAGTATCGAGTGACAGGCTGTATTAGCTGTGTTTGTTGTATTAATAGTATTTACTTTTGTTCTTAAGACCCCTTTATCGAGGTATGTTTCCCGATAAACATCTAATATTGGTGATTTTGTATGGATTAGGCTCTTTTTACTTTAGGCTCGCCCCCTGTTACATGGGATTGAAACACAAATGGCCAAATGTGCGTAGTACTAGGTGTACTTTTGCCTTAACCTTCGGAAAATACTGGTGTGATATTAAACCTATTTACAACATTGATCTGCGGGGTAATTAAAATAATTTTGACATTCCAACAACTTTCATTGCGTTATTTGAGCAGACACATTTATCGAATTTAAGGAGCAATGGATTAGCCTTTCCCTAATCATCATCATCAGCCTATAGCACTCTACTGCTGGACATAGGTCTCTCCTATATACGCCATTCAACTCGATTTTTGTAGTAGCTTGATGTGCTGGCGTCTATGGACAAAACCGAAATGTAAACGAAAAGCGACAGTCGGTTGTGCACTTTAAAACGGGTTTCTTTAAAGACAGATAAACTCACTTTCGCTTGCAGATAATAGCTTGTTTGAAAGAATGTAAAGTTTCCAAAGTACATAAGTATGTTAGGATTACTTTATCACTGTCACTGGTACAAGTCACGGCCTTGCTGGGTATTTGTGATATTTTTCACTTTCCGTACAATAATTAATAAAATGTGTTAAGTCGACTCAGAGTTTTCTGTGGTCATTTGTCTACACATCATCATCTGCCTAGCCTTTTCCCAACTATATTGGGGTCGGCTTCCAGTCTAACCGAATGCAGCGGAGTACCTGTATTTTACATGGAGCGACTGCCTATCTGACCTCCACCCAGAACCCAGTTACTAGGTACCTAATACGAAACCCCTTGGTTGGTAAGACTGGTTGTCAGACTTTCGGGCTTCTGACGACCCGTAACGACTGTCATCTACGAATTACAGCCGTTCCGAGGCACGGAGGGGTCTAGTATGTAAAGATGATCTACCATCCACGAACCAACCGCGACAAGGATGGATCGACCCGTGCGGCTGTTACTACTTAGCCACGAGCCCCTCCATTCATCATCATCATTTTGACATTTGTCTATATCTATACTAATATAATAAAGCTGAAGAGTTTATTTGTTTGAACGCGGATTAAAAAAAATCTTAAGAGGTTATTTAACATCACACTACGACCCTTAGGAGCCGAGGAAAATTAAAAAATCACAAAGAACGCTAAGCATAAACGAAGCAATAGCGCGGACGGGCGATGCGATGTGACCCGGTAAGTCAGGGGCCGAGGGAGTTTTATAAAAAATGGCCGTTATTTTAGCATAATTATTGTGTTTAATGTTTCCACTGTTGGGATACAGGCCTCCTCGCTATAAGAGGGATTGATCCGTAATCTACCACGCGGGCCTAGTGTGTGTGTGTGTGTGTGTGGGTGTCACATGTCTACATTATTGACAAGGCTAAGAAGGAAGAAAACCCCGAGATGACGGCTAATAGAGATATATGGAAGAATCGAATTTACTGGACCGACCCCAAATAAATTGGGATTAGGGATGACTAAAATAAACTATAGTTGATAGTGTATTCCCCTTTTTACTTAGGGTGAAATATTATAAGGATGTGTCAAATTATTTGAAGACACAGTCTAAACTATTCTTAATGTCTTATAACCTCTTGTTTAAGACGTTATTGAAGAAAAAAATCTTTAGCCAAACTAAATTCCAGAAATAGTTGAGCGAAACGAAATATAAATACGATACAAAAAAATTCACTATGGAAAAAAATACCATCGCATTCAATAAAATGAGACCATTTTTAAAACTCTATTCTAAACAAACACAGGACCTAACACTGTTCCCTGGGGAACTCAACTCCAACCAAAATAACTGCTTACAAAATTCCTTGTAAAATGAATACTTTCATAACAAAATTAGTTACCTTGCTCGCCCTAAACACCCACGCAATATTTAAAAGGTCAGGCTATTATTAGTTGAAGTCTACAAGGGTAAAATATTCATAAAGGAATGGCCACTCCTCTCGAAAGCTTTACTTAAATAAAATAGCCTTTATTTTGAGTACTTAGTTAATTAGGTATATTTGTTTTTATTAGTGGCTCGTAGCTAAATAATAACAGTCGCATGGGTCAAACAGAGGATTGCCGCGATCAATACACCTCCCCTGCCCCTCCGTGCCCGGGAAAGCACGTGGTCCCGGCTGTCATTCGTAAATCTTTGACAGTCGTTAGGGGTAGTTAGAAGCCTAAACAGTCTGACAACCAGTCTTACCAAGGGGTATCGTGTCGTGTTACCCAGTAACTGGGTTGTGAGGGTCAGATAGGCAATCTTGTAGGCATGATAGGCAGCTGCATCCGGTTTGACTGCAAGCTGACTTCAACGTAGTTGGGAAAAGGCTAGGCAGATTCATTTATTTTTATTAGTCTGTCATACCTTTATTGCTAAGCAAGCTAAGCTAGGCTAAAATCGTAAGGTCGTAAATAATTCGATTTAGGTAAGGTATTATGGTACTCTCAGACTGTCTGGTGATCTCAGCGCTTATCTAAACTAATATTATAAAGAATAAGGATTTGATTTTTTGTACGTTTGTCACGCGTTCACGCTAAAACGGCTGAACGGATTTAGATAAAATTTTTGATCCTGAATCACAGGCGAAGTCATGGGCTGCAGCTAGTTGATAATATAAGGACGCTGTTGCTATTTTATTATTGTAACTTGTAATTCTTGCGCTACAAAGTCGATTTCGATTCAACAGTAATTAAATTACTTACCCTCAAGCGGCGCGAATACTGTACCTGACCTTGTGGGTAACTAAAGCTTTGAGCCGTTTGGGGTCGATACGCTCGGGTCATGGGGCCCGAGTGTTCGTCTCCTTTTTAAAGAAATTTCTCGCCGGCTGAACAACACTTTACGTGACCAGAGGACTGGTTCGTTCTTTAGCCAAAGAATTAGCATTGCCAATATTGCCATTCAACGTGGCAATGCTACCAGTCTTCTGGGCACGTTTCCGGACGACAGCGACGCGGACAAGTATTTTGACGCCTAAATATCCTTTTGTTTTTGTATTTATTTATATAGTTAGTCTTTCAATTTAGTACGTAGTGTAAATAGTTAGATAGGAGATTATAAAAATAAAACATACCACGACCAACATAAGCGGACGTAGTCGTCGTCGTTAGTTAGTTAGTATGTTTTAAGTCCCGTAAGATTACGAAGGATACTAAGTGCGGAAATCAATTCCAATAACAAAGGTGGAACAAAGTCCCATAGATGACGAACCTATTGCCTATATTAATCGATAAACTTACAAAATACAGTGTTTCGACAATCCAACGCTAAAAAAGTTATTGTTAAGTCTGAATCCAGCGTAACAGCTGAATATTCGGGCCACATATCCTGCAAGATGGAACTCAAATCCCAGAAACACTAACACACATAAGTTTTTATATCGGTTACAGTAATATCATTCACGCTTCATTGTATACCACACTTGACTGCTTACATACTTGCATTTATGTACTTTGTATGTACGGCCATATACTTCCACTTTGATGTCGTATTAACAATGCACTGAATATCTCAGTAATCTAACGCATCATGTCTGTGAATTCAGAATCTGGTGTACAATGTGATTTTTAATTAGGACACCGAGTCCTAATTATACAGCTAAAAATGGTAAAGGGTAGCTGTTTTGGGGGACTGTATTTGACGTTAAAAAAGTGCCGATTTTCTGCTTAATTTAAACAAACTATGTTCGATTGAAAACACTACTGACTGAGATATGATAATTGGAAACCTGGACATTGTTGATAACTTTCTTCTCTTCATAAGTTGAGGCTTCCGCGAAAAACTTACTCCTCCCTTAGTTCATCACAATTCACAAAGGATCACCAATCTGCTAGCGCATAGCCATCCATAGGAGTACTTGTAAGAACCGCCTGACCGGTTACCCTAATATACCAGCTGTGGCATTGACATACATTATATTATGTCTTGCCAAACACATATCACTCATCAACTACCTGCAACCTTCACGGGGTCATCTGCCTATTAAAGGATGTCATTTTACGTAGTAAGCGAATCATGACTCATGTAGTCATGTATGTATGTATGACTAAACCAAAAATGCATGCGAGTCCGTTTTTGAATCGATGGTCAGCCTCGCCTTGAAACGGACCGATGCGGTTCTGTCTGATGCACGGATATCTATGGTCTGATGTTACGCTTAAGGAAGAATCGTTGAACTCGGTAATGCCAGTCTGATTTTAAGCTGCAGTTTTGCTTGCCGTGTGACAATGAGTAATTCTTGACTACTCTAGTAATTATCCATTATTTGGCATCTCAAACTTGTGAACACTGACTGCATTGAAGTCATAGATATCCGTGATTGAAGTAATCTGCATTCGCGACTTATTTGCCAAAAATGTAAACAAATATGAGTTTATGGAAAAATAACTTAAATTCCTATACAATAAAGTGCAGTTTACGCTACAACTTCAAACATTTTTATAACTTTTCAATAGTGCTAGTCACTTTGAAATCAACTTAATTGCCATTAAAATAAAGTTGATATTTGTTTAACTTGAAATAACATCAATTTGAAACATACATTTGAATAGACTATAGATGACATAGATCTTCACTAGTGGTGTCACTAGCAATTTGATGTAGGTGGGTTACTCCAAAAATTATCTCCTGTGCTTCATTATTTCCTGTTATCAGGAGGAGTTTCTTATAATAACATTTCTTCACTCCCAGGAAGCGTCCTGGATAGGTAGCAACCTAGCAACACACCCATTTCGTCCGTTTTAAGTCTCATTGTGTAATCGGAGATCCTTCTGCCATTGACTAGGCACAAAACCAATGATGAATTGACATTGAAAAGATGACTCACAAAACCTAACTTCGAGTAAACCCGTACATAAAACATCGCATTTTGAATGAATACCTTCATGACTCACAATTTTATCGATATAGTAAAATTATTCATCGAACGTGATTTACGCATTGTCAAGGATTTTCAAGAAAGATTTGTCGGTGACTGTGTCATGGGTGATAAAGTATTACATATCTAAGGCAAGATTGTGAATGGGTATAGCTTCCTTTTGAGGTATACTGTCATAATCGTCGTCATTGCCGTAGTTTGAAGACTTGGAACCTCACTCATGTGATTCACAACGAGACACCGTTCGGTTTTGACTATATGCAAGCTTTTATGGCAAACCGCAAACGAAATCGCGGCAGGCCCAGACGGAGATGGCGGGATGAGCTGGACTCCTTTCATAAAGATTAGTCCTTGGCAGCCCTGGCGAAAGAGAGTAGGGAGGCCTTTGCTCAGCAGTGGTACAGTAGCGGCTAATAAAAAAAAAATTGCTTTTATATACAAACATTGATTATTAATTTGATAGAGTAGCATTTAAATGTGCACTGAGCAAAATATAGTACTGGTTTTGAATGGACTGAATTTGACAATAAATTATTATCAAATGTCCTGTGTAAGGAGCGTGCTACTGTGGGTGGCAAGGATATTATAATTTAAACTCGGTCGCGTTACTTGCCTAGTGAGTAGTGACAGCGAATTAAAGCCCAGGTGGTCTGTATTCAAATAGCCTCCACGACTGGCGATACTTTAAAGTAAGTCCGGCACACTCTGGACAGTCAGCGTCGGTACCACCTTGCTCAACATCTGCCTCGCCTTTTCCCGACTATGTTGGGGTTGGCTTCCAGTCTAACAGCTGATGCAGCTGAATACCAGTATTTTACATGGAGCGACAGCTTATCTGACCTTCACAACCCAGTTACTGGGTAATACGATACCCCTTGCAATGCCTTTCATTTTGACAGTACAACAACATTCATTGCGTTATTTACGTCGTTGCGCTGACGAATTGTTTAAACATATGAAGCATGGATTACCAATTTCCTGCAAAATTTGTCGGATTGTGATTGAAAGTGTGTGACACAGTTAGGGCTGGTCAACCTGGAAAACCCCAAGCGAATCCGAGGTAAAACTGTAGTATAAAAATAAACAATGATGAAACGGATCCTTTTGTAAAACAATCGGAGGAAGACCAGAGTGACGATTGTATGATAAATAATATGATAAGTAATGACGCTATTCTATCCACGGCCTATTCAATAAATTAGTTTTAAGGACCTCATTGTGTACCTGGGTTGATGGACAGTCATTTAAAAACATTACCCCTCCTTTGGTGGTCAGTGGTCAGTCCAGTGGTGGCCAAGGGAGCAGTGGTGGCCGCGACTTACGAGTTGTATGTAGGTCGTAGGTTCGAACCCAGTCAGGCGCTTTACTTTGTGTAAATTATTTCATCACCACTGCTCTCAAAACGGTGAAGGAAAACATCGTGAGGAAACCGGCATGTCCTAGAACCAAAAATTCGAAGACACGTGACATCTACCAACCCGCACTACCAGGACACTATGACTCGATGACCGGCCGTCCTGACATCAGAATGAACGTTTTTTTAAATGTTTTTTTTTTCTCCTAGAATACGATGGAAGCATTTGTTTGAGAATAGGAAGCAAATAGAAGCAATAGGGAAGCAATTCTTGGGCATAAATTTAACGTTAAATACGCCGACTGACCGATCATCCTGACGGAGACCTGGGCCCGCATGGTGGTTTAAGGCCCATCGCTCCCTCTCACCGAGAGGAGGCCTGTGTCCCCACAGTGGGAACATTATTGTGCTAAGTCGGATTTTTAAATCAGCTGTAAAATTTGTTTCTACCACCAACCACCAATCTCTTATGGAAAAGTGTTAATGGTAGAAATCTAACTTAGAATGATGTATTAATGATTCTAATGATTAGAATTCTCTAAATATGTACCTGTTATTGTCGCGAATCACATTTTGATCAAGATACAACCTGACACTGACCTGCAAATTGCAAAAAACGTATGAAAATTTGAGTTTCGCGGTCTCAACTACCCACTTAGTTTTCACGGGGAGATTATTGTGGAAAAGATCGGTTGATCTAGCTTTCAGAAACCGAGGGTTATTGCTGGACATAGACCTTTTATTAATGGTGTGTATTATTAAAAAGGGTGTGTGTGTGTTTATAATTATGTTTGTTACTTCTTCACGCTCAAACGGCTGGACCAATTTTGATTAAATTTGGTATGGAGGTAGCTGACACCCTGGATTAACATATAAGCTACTTTTTATCCCGATATTCCCACGAGATCGAAACTTAGGCGGGTGAAACCGCGGGGCGCAGCTCAGATAGTTATAAATAAATGTTGCCTGTAGCTCTATTTATACATAATTATATTATGTATTTTATGATAAATAACAGGATAACGACAAAAATACGCCATAAAATATTATCCCTGTCTACGCTGTCTTTTTCCTCACGGCAAGGGATATTAATAACAGTAGACATATAGGGTTATTGGTAAAACCTTAACAACCTCTTAAGAGGTCATTGTACTCATCATTATGAACAACTTTTACTATGGGACAGCTGTTTTTTTTTTTCGCGATTTCAGGTTTGGTCCCATAGTAAAAGTTGTTCATAATGATGAGTACAATGACCTCTTAAGAGGTTGTTAAGGTTTTACCGATAACCCTATGGTATGTTTTAGCCGAAGGCACGTGCAGTACCTCACAGTCCAACCGACCCACCGCAAGCCAATACCTATTGATCAAAAAATGGCTCTGCCTGCGTTTTCCCAACTATGTTGGGGTCGGCTTCCAGTCTAACCGGATGCAGCTGAATACCAGTATTTTACATGGAGCGACTGCCTATCTGACCTCCACAACCCAGTTACTGGGTAATACGATACCCCTTGGTAAGGTTGGTTGTCAGACTTTCTGGCTTCTGACTACCCGTAACGACTGTCAAAGATCCACGAATGACAGCTGGGACCAACGTTCCGAGGCACGGAAATTGCGTAACACACTATCAATACAATCTGAATCAGTTACTGTTTTACACAATTTCCCCCCAGAACCTAGAGAATCTATAAATGGACAGCTCACTTCAAACTCACTTCACTCAAGTTTTCACGCTGAGATTTTTACAGCCGGTCGATTCTGTAAAATCTCACCGTGAAAACTTAGGTGAAGTGAGTTTGTTTTTGCTAGAAATTGACACTATTGACAGCTCACTCCACGCTCACTTCACCTAAGTTTTCACGGTGAGATTTTAACAGAATAGCACCGCAGGATAACATATGAAGAAAGTCTCATCGGACCTCTTAAGACAAAGAGTTTTTAATGTTATAACTTCCGCTGTTCTCATTGTACTCTAGCTTGTTGACGTGATAAGTCGGTCATTGCTTTGTAATAAATTCTATCAGTACATTCAATAGTATAGACATTATTATACAGGATGTGGAACTTGGGACTTGCGAACGAAATGGAAAGGCGATTGAAGATTTTTATAATGGAACCTGGCATACTTACTATTCCGTCATTTTTTCTTTTTTTAGGGTTCCGTACCCGAAGGGTAAAAACGGGACCCTATTACTAAGACTCCACTGTCCGTCTGTCACCAGGCTGTATCTCATGAACCGTGATAACTAGAGACGGTTGAAATTTTCACAGATGATTTGAAAAAAAAAACTATTTCTTGTGCTATTTCAACCAAATTGTTGGATTGTACAAATAATCTAGGAACTGACATTATTGTAGAGGTCGGTAGGGGCGGCAAAATTTGAATAGCCTACTGGCGGCAAATGCGTAAATCCGCCACTGATAAAAAGTATCCTATGTCCTTTCTCGGGACTCAAACTATCTCTATAACAAATTTCATCTTAATCTGTTCAGCGATTTAAGCGTGAAGAGGTAACAAACAGACAGACACACTTTCGCATTTATAATTAAGATACTAGCTGCGCCCTGCGTTTTCACCCGCGTAAATGTCAATCCCGTGGGAATATCGGGATAAAAAGTAGCCTATATGCTAATCCAGGGTGTCAGCTACCTCCATACCAAAATTTTATCAAAATTGGTCCAGCCGTTTGAGCGTGAAGAAGTAACAAACATATAAACACACCCCCACTCACAAACTTTCGCCTTTATAATATTAGTGTGATTAGTATGGATTAAGATTGAAAAGTGGTCAATGGTCAACATTGCTCACTTCACATAGATCACCCCATCGGGCAGTTGCCCGCCAGACAACACCCGTCTGGTCAGAGGATCCTCCCTTTTCTATGAAGGATGAGTGAACTTTACACCCTGTTCCTCATACCTCTATAGCTACGTATTATGTTTGAAAAATTTGTCTGCTCAATAACGCAATGAATGTTGTTGAACTGTCAAAATGAAAGCCATTCTGCCATACTGTTGGTGAGTTACGCAATTACCCCACAGAATATTAATTGTGTGTGAATCTAAAGTTGTGCCGTAATTAAAGTGAATTATTGGTACTTCGCTTTAAGAAAATGTTGGAAATGGGGCTAAAAACTTGGCAAGTGCCACTGGATCGATAGCTATAAAGACACTAGCACTTTATATCTCAAGTTAAAATCGCCTACTTAAACAGCCTTCGCGAGTGTCGATACTTCAATATACGCCTGCTGATTTATTCCGTAAAAATCTCACCGTGAAAACTTCGATGAAGTGCACTGTCAATGGTATCAATCCCAGCATCAAGTGGAATGACAGGTTACTTCACCACGGTGAGATTTTTACACAATAGACCAGCTGGGCTGTCAACCCCGCTATCACCTTGCTGATTGGGTAATATTTTTACCACGGCATGAGCTGTTCGGGAGTAACGGTGGCCCAGTAGTAACGACCCCGTCTAAGAGTCGTAGGTCTTGAGTTCATGGCAGTCGCTTTGCATTGTGTAAATAATTTCATCACCACTGCTCTCAAAACGGTGAAACCGACACGTCATAGAACCAAAATTCGAAGACATGTGACATTCATATTCATACATCAATCCGCACTAGGCCGGCGTGGTAGATTACAGCCTAGTCCTTCTCGGGGAGAGGTGGCCTGTGTCCCAGCAGTGGGAATACTAGAGGCTGATTATGCTGTCTAATATATTTATAAGCTGTTCTCATCTATGCGTGCCGATACAAGAGAAGAACCACTACACAAAACACAACACCATCATCTGTATACTGTATAACAGTAGCTAACATGAAGCGACTGCCTATCTGACATCCACAACCCAGTTACTGGGTAATACGATACCCTTTGGTAAGACTGGCTGTCAGACTTTCGAGCTTCCAACTACCCGTAACGACAGTCAATCAACTTTGAATGACAGCCGGGGCCAACGGCGTAATGTGATTTCTGAGGCAACAAAACAGCGCCCTGTGTAATAAATGTAATAATTGACTGTCCAACCCGTCGGAAAACAATTAAACAGTAAGATAATGAGAACGCCAATGCACATTCACACTTTGCTTAAGTAAGTAGTACTAATCAGTAAAAGTTAAGTACGCATTGCAAATGTACTTTATGTTGATTTGAAACCACCAGAGTAGTTGTATCCTTGTCTATAACATGAAAAAGGAGTATGAGTTTAATCCCTTGTGACAATTCGTCCGGGGAAGTACTATCGCTTTAACTACATATTTCTGCCGACAAGCGTTTCTGTGTTTAGGTTGAAGGGCTATTGGTAGCCGATGTAATTGCAGGTTCAGGCACGTACCAGTCGGGGGTGCGGCGAATGTACAAGTATCTCCCCGGCCCCCGGCTTAAGGCAGTAGAAGAAACAGTGTGGTTTTAGTCGGTAGGAGTCCGACATATCTCTCCGTTCTCCCCAGACGAAGGGTATCCATGAGGATTTCCACAAAAACTAAACACAGGGTCAGGCACATGAGACATATAAAGGGTTTTGAAGATCCGTGGCATACCTACCTATCACGCATGAAACCGATAGCTTACATCAATGCAAACATCAATTAAGTTGAATGGGTAGTTGAGACCGCGAAATTCAAATTTTCTTACGTTTTTTGCAATTTGCAGGTCAGTGTCTGGTTGTATCTTGATCAAAATATGATTCGCGACAATAACATGTTTCTAAGTTACATTTCTACCATTAACACTTTTCCATAAGAGATTGGTGGTTGGTGGTAGAAATCTAACTTTGAAAGATATATTAATGATTCTAATGATTATAATTCTCTAAATATGTACCTGTTATTGTCGCGAATCATATTTTGATCAAGATACAATCTGACACTGATCTGCAAATTGCAAAAAACGTAAGAAAATTTGAATTTCGCGGTCTACCACTATCCATTCACCTTAACGTTCAACGTCGTTCACATGACATCCAAATTTTTTAAACATGCTTACAACTTGTTGCATACATGTTTGATTGTTTCTTGGTACACCAGGGTCCATATAAAAATCTTCAATTCCTTTTGTTTTTATGGCAAAGCACCTGCGATTAGGGTGACGATTTCGAAACTTGAAAAGTCCTGACAAGAAAGTCCGGACTTTTTAATACTCACAATCGTTCGTTACAAAAGATACCAACTCTTCTGCAAAATTTCATGCTTCTAGACCCATCAGTTTAGGCAGTGCATTGTCTGTCAGTACATAAATGAATTTAAGAATTTTATCAAGCAAATGATTCCACATTAACAATGCTAGAATTTTTACCGTTCTTAACCAGACGCATCCATTCAGGTTTGACCCGGTCCCGGTTATAGGAATACAAACTGGTCCTTTCGCCCACATCGGGTCGGTTATTTATATCCATTCCTTTACCGGTATTGTTAGCGGCCTTGAGGGCCAGGCTAGTATTTAGCGCTTCTAGACTGCCTGTTTTCTGCTCCTACCATGCCTGTGTCTATTCCAAGTCTGCACTCCTATAGCCTACACACTTTCTGTTACAATCTGCAAGATTTTGAAGGAAATTCCTAACCCATTTACTCATATGCTTGAAAAAATTGTCTGCTCACAACGTAGATAACGTAATGAATGTTGTTGAACTGTCAAAATGAAGGACATTGCCATTGTAAGTGTGTTACGTATTTACCCCAATAACTGTCTTTTCCCGTGTCGGCACGATCTTCTTCAGTACAAGGCTTACGTTTGGCACCTATACTGCCCAGCTGAGACCAGTGTAAAATTCTAGATTTTACATAAACATAGTTTTACAACCTGTAGTATCCAAACCTAGAAATGAGTTGATGAATTTCTAAAGTTTACTTTGCTTTAATTTTTATAGGATTTTTTGAACAGGCTTTTTCACGGCTTGAGAAATCCCCCCTCCCCCACTCAGAGATAAACATTTGTCGCCCCCTTGAGCGAAAATCTAGATCCGCGCCTGATACACCTGATGTTAAGCGATGACATAGTCGAGGATGGTGCACGTTTGCCTATAAGCATAGTTTTGATTGTAAAACTGCATTCAAAGTAACTTTTTCGTTCGTGACCTGAAAACCCCCCAGAACTCTCCCAAAAATAGCTGTTACCATTATGAAAAGATTATCAATTCAACAATTTTTTTGGGAAAAGTTGACTGTCGAGCTCGAGGGTGCCTTGCACTGTAAACCTGTAACACACTGTTAATCACAATCTGGAATATTTTGAAGAATATTGCTAACACATTTGCTACATACGAGTACCTATATGTTCGAAAAATTTATCTGCTCAACAACGTAAATAACGCAATGAATGTTGTTGAACTGTCAAAATGAAATCCATTGCTACTGTTAGTCTGTTACGCAATTATCCCACTAGACGTAATTAGGTGTGTTGAATCATTTTAGAAGATCACCCAAATTAAGATAGATGAGAGAATTTCAGAATGCAGCATCAATAAATAGCCTTCCGTGAGATGCGATTGCAAATCAACAAAAACTTTTAAATAATTACTTTCGATAATTAAAATTAATGACGTTATCGCGTAACTACTTGGCGAGAATTTAACACGCAACCACGTTCTGTAAGGCTATAACATTGTTAAAATATTACTCGGCTCGGCTAGTGAATTAGGTTAATCAAAATTGCCATCGATTTATAATTACATTAATAGTTGATTTATTAGTTTACTAGCAATGACTTTATGTATGGTCTGTCTGTCTCGCCGATGGTGGCGCATGTGTTGGATCATTTACCTCCCTTCAAAATGGTTGAGCTGAATGGTGCTAATCCAGGCGTCCATGTTCGTGAACGGGCGCCGTCAGTTGGGACTGGTCATTTCTTAGCTGCTACGGCTTATTTTAATATAATTAAATATTTGAATTGTTTTTCTTTATCTTTTCATTACGGACGCTTTTAACGTTTTGTATCGTTCTTACATGTTTAATTTCAACATGAATGATGTAACCATATTAATTTGATATTTATGAGTGTCCGTGGAGTTTATTGCCCGTTCTTCTCCATAGGTACCTACTACACTTTGGAATGGGCAACTAGCTTCATCTTTCTGACCGACTCCTTGACAATTCAAAAGTGCCTGTAATTGGTTTATTTAGAAAGAAAGAAAACACGTTTATTTGCGTTAAACATGACGCAATAAAGAACTTATTTGAAATAGAATGCTTTGAGTTTGAAACTTACTCAGCTAGAAAACAAATTTCTATAAAAAAATAAAAGTGTTCTAACAGTCAGTGTAGAGTGTAGTGTGGGACACCAGTTAGATGGATCGACGACCTAAAGACGGTGGCTGGGACGGACAGGATTCGGAAGGCGGAGGACAAGGTGTTGTGGCGCAGCCTGGGAGAGGCCTATGTCCAGCAGTGGACTGCGATAGGCTAAGTTGATTGATTTTACAGACAGACAGGGAGAGTTGCATTTTCTAATATGCAATGTTAGGACAGAAAAGGATGAAAACCGCAGTGTCATAGGCAGTCAGATTACCAAACTAAACTAATTTATATGTTTCGTTTTTAAATGATTGCAACTTGAAAACTTTGATGGATAAGACCCAAAATATAGTCCGTCCAGAACGTATTTTGGCCACGGCGGCCAATCTCAACGAAGACTAGCCTTCGGCGCGGGAGATATTACAGTGCCCAAGTGTGTGGACTGTAGACAGACACAGGTGTACTCTCCCCAAAATATATTGCAGTTTCAAAGGCAGAATTTAACGGCTAACACAAGTTGGACCATCTGCCATTTCCGTCCCTAAAATATAAACGGTCGTCAACGCTTGCGTTCTAAAAGTAATTGCTTCATATCCTCAAGAATTTGAACTGCATTTAATGCTAATATCTTAACCTACAAATTCACAAACAAAACTACGTTTTTTGAAGACTTTCTGTTGTCACAATAAACCTTAAAATGATAGAGATAGCAGACAAAATTGCGTTTGAAGATTTGCTCGTCTTAAGATCGGTCGAAGATACACATTAGCCGTTATTAGGCGCCACTTAACTGCCTCCCCACAAGAGTAGAACTTGAACATACACGAACATACACCAGACGGGATCGGAATGCTAATAAAGATTCATTAAAATTCGCATACACACTGTCAACGACATTTTGTCAGCCGTGGCGTCCTGTGAGTCACTCATCCTAAGGTTATGGGAATCAATACCATGTGGTGTTTTTGTAACTAATATTTGAACATGGTGACTTCCAGTGAATTCTGTTGGTTTTTATAAATACAAGCTTTCATTTTTGTTTCTTTTTAAAGATTTTGGACAACTTGCCTATAAGTTGAATCTTTGTATGTACATTTTTTTGAGGGAGATGACCTGACCTTGCAGCCAAGATCATATCTGCAGGAACTCCAGAGCATGAGAGCCCGTAAAATTACAGGCAGATTAGTTCGTCACAGGTCTTGTTTCAATAGTAATTCTTATATCAGCACAAGCTGTATGAGATCAGCTTATATCGTTGTAAAAATAATAGCCAGACAGGAAGGTCGTAGCGCGGCCGTCAATAACAATATGATAGCAATCGATGGCAATGCCTTTTATTCCGACAATTCAGCGACATTCACGTTATTGAGCAGAAGAATTTGCCAAACCTATGAAGGATTAAGAATTTCGTTAAATATCCTCACATTCTGATAGGGAACAGGATACAGGTTTGCGGAGGCTATTTAAAGTTTAATCTTACTACGTTCATTGAACTCCTCATATAAAAACAGCTACAACAAAACATGAATAGGTATTATCCGGTATTCTCTCACACATACCAATGACGATGCATATACACAAGAAAGTAAATAAATATTAACTAAGACTTTTACTTCGAAAGGCGGTTGATGACAAAACTTTTACCGAGGCTTGACTAGTACTGTCTTTTAATTTAGTGGTGATGTCATGGTGAGGTTTTGATCATAAATTACGTGTTTTTGTTGGATTCCTAATACTTATTATGTTATGCGTTGAGGTTTTCTCTAGGTGATCTAGTCTGTAGTCTTAGATTGTCATTTGACTACATCCTTGGTGTAATGATCGCAAGCGCCACTGTTGAGTGGTGAGCATGTGTCATCATCTGCATCATCTGCCTAGCCTTTTCCCAACTATGTTGGGGTCGGCTTCCAGTCTAACCGGATACGGCTGAATACCAGTATTTTACATTTACATGGAGCGACCCTACAACCCAGTTACTGGGTAATACGATACCCCTTGGTAAGACTGGTTGTCAGACTTTCGGGCTTCTGACTGCCCGTAACGACTGTCAAAGATCCACGAATGACAGCCGGGACCAACGGCTTAACGTGCTTTCCGAGGCACGGAGGGGTCACGGTATTTATTTATTTATTAGGCTCTTCAACAATGAGTACACTGTTACTTTATAATGTAAAGATGGTCACCCATCCACAGACCAACCGCGGCAAGCGTAGCTTAACCTGATCGGTCGACCTGTGCGGCTGTTATTATTTAGCCACGGGCCCCTCTCGTGTGTGTGTGGTGAGCATGGGTCCTTGGTTCAAATAGGTCAGTTAAAGTTTCATTGGGTTTCAGCCTAATCGCTGGTCTAGTGTTCACAAGTGGTACACCAGCTCCCAGGTTAGGCATTGGGTTTTGTTACCAAGAATTTCTCAGTCGCAATCTGGAGGGATTTGTGCTCAGTTATTGGCAATAGCATAGAAATGTAAAATACAATGTACAGACGCCAAGCTACCCGAAACTGTCAAATTTTTCCAATCAACTTTGAACCTTACGCTTTAGCGATAAAGTTGAAAATCTATTAAAGAAATTTGACAGATTGTAGTAGCTTGGTGTGCCGTCTGTACTTTTTTATATCTATGGGCAATAAACTCGCTCCCTATTGTAATATCAAGACTATAACCGGCGTTTGCTTGTGTATATTATTAAGGTAGAGGGTTGAAATTCGGTTGTTGTCCAAAGCAACTTAGGGACGTCCAAAGTATAGATTACCAAACTCCTTAAATCCCTTTGAAGATGGACTATGATTGATGACTACGTTAGCAGAATGGGCTATTAAACTTCCTGTTGAGGGACCAATAGATGCAAACATATTCGAATTTACGCCTTAGTTTGTCAGAGAAACTTCAGGGGAAAGTACTTGGTTTCAATTACCTGCATCATAATTGAAAGAAAGAAAGAAAGAAAGAAAAAAGTTTATTTGGACACAGTTCGTGAAACACAAAAATACAAAATTAACAAGATAAAAAATAAAAAAACAATAGTGTGTGCCTCACGGCTGCGCCAAAAAGGTTCATTTCAGCATTAATGCCAGACAGATGCTGTCTGACGCTGGTTTTCGAATCACAATCTAAAATTCTAAATCATTTTGAAGGATCCATTGCTTCATATGTTCGAAAAATTTGTCTGCTCACAATGTAAATAACGCAATGAATGTTGTTGATATGTCGAAATGAAAGCAATTCCGATTGTTAGTGTGTTACGCAATTACCCCTCCGATGTATTTCCAAATTATCTTGAAAGTAAATCAAACATTACTAAGAAGGAACCATTCGATAGTCTTTATATGTATAGAATTTACATAATATCGACAGCCAGACAGATCGTTAAACGTTTAATGTAGATGATTTGTCAATACGTAACATTTATTTTATATTCCGAACGGCATCTATCGGAGGTAGGGTTGGCACTGAAGTAAAGTCACACACTTTTTTGTTTTACTTATCCTACACTATCCCACTGGTGAGCAAAGACCTCCCACAAATCCTTTCAGCGGTGCTATTCTGTAAAACCATCACCGTGAATAACTTAGGTGAAGTGAGCTTAAAGTGAGCTGTCATTCCACCTGATGCTAGGGATTGCCACTATTGACAGCTCACCTAAGTTTTCACGGTGAGATTTTTAGAGAATAGCATTACTGGCATCCTTTTCTAGACACAACTAAGTCACACACTTAATTGTTTTAAATGCATCGACTCTTTAGTCACAAATCACAATTCGAATTTCTGACACTTATTCATTTTAAGTGTCTACGTTATGGCGACATTCACCTTAGAGGGTGAAAATGACCAATTGCCATAGGTCCCGGTCAGTCCCGGATAATGCGTTACTATTTCTTGAGTCCTGATCCTAACCAGCTATCTGCTACTGAGCTTTACAACAAGATAGTGGTGATTTTAAAATCATAATCAATGCTTAAACTCCCATCCGGACACAAGTTACCGTGGCTTTGGATAACCTTTTATAGACTGCGTACCCAAGTAGGCAGCAAGGACAACCTCCACAAGTGGGGGTTCATGGAAGGCTCAGACCTCAGATGTGTATGCGGTGACTCTACACAGACAATGGCTCACCTCCCATCTTGCATCGCATGCTGTCACCTGCACACGTGAGGACCTAATGGCTGCGTCAGCGAATGGTATCCGCGTTTCTGAATTTTGAGCCAAACAAATAAAAAATAAAGATTTATTTTTTAGAAAGAAAGAAAAAAAAAGAATAATTGTTTATTCTGCACAAACAAAACGCACATTGCACGTAAAAAAAATCGTACTTACTATATTTTATATCGACACGCCAAGAAGAAGAATGATCAAATTAATGGCACAGACAGGTGAGACGGCATTCTTTTGAATTCAACCCTACTAGATTTTCACACCAAGAAGTCTGAGGTTGAAACTTTTAATTTCTGGCAAGAAAAAAAAAAAAACTGGCACCGTGACAACCCTGTAATATTTAGTAATGTAACATGTTTTTAACTTCGGCCAGCACTTGTCACAGAACTTTCACTCGCAAGAGCTTTATACTGCAAGGTCAGCATTCAGTGGCGTACGTACGCGTACGCTTAAAAAAGTAAAAGTCTTATACTTATGAAAGTGTGCAGGATTCGATGGTCGAGTGAACTCGAGTGGGACATATTTGTTATTTTGGCAGGATCTCGTTGACCACTATCGGCTGATGGTAAGCAATGATGCGATTGACGACGGTGCATGCTTCTCTAGAAGTAGAGTTTATTCATGAGGTTATAATGCTTATGTAAACTACTTGCATGTTTTCTTAGTAGTGTTATTAGTTCATGAACGGTACCTATTTGGTCTCGTGTGCACAGCTCCCGTATGAAAGAGTCTATTGTCATGTGACACCATTCCGAAATCCGGGATCTTAAACCAATGCAACAGGTTACCGATCCTATCTCCAATAGTAAGAGCTTTCTCCATAGAAGATGTCTACTTATAAAGGTAGGGAAAATAATTGGGAGCAAATTGACGAACTGTGTCAAATTGATAAGCCATTCATTTCCCTGACTTTACATCCGGTACATCCTACGAAGTCTGTGAGCAATGTTACTAAAGCATAACTATTTTTCGTATCGCCATTGATCTAGTCAAAGGTACGGTTATGTAATTATCGTGAAAAGTTGATGTTATCTAAATTCCTTTTATTCACAAAGTGTGATAACGAAGTCAATGTACATTTATCGTTCATATTTTAATGTGATAAGATTACCATCGATCTTTCAACTTTTTGTCTGAAGAGGTTTCCATCACCAGCTGGTATTCATTAGCCCAGGAATACCTACTATAAGCCTTCTTTTCCTCTCACAGAGAGAGGAGGCCGTTTCCCAACGGTGGAAAAATTATAGGCTGACTGGCTTCCGCCCGCGACTTCGCCCGGGAGGTATGTCGATAAAAACTATCCTATGTCCTTCCCCGGGATGCAATCTATCTCTCTGCCAAATTTTATCGAAATCCGTTCAGTGGTTTAGGCGTGAAAAGGTAATATACAGACAGACAGAGTTACTTTCGAATTTATAATATTAGTATGGATTATGCTTAGCCTCCCTTCCAGTCTTCCATACAACCCGATCCGTCCGACTTTCGTCCACGTATTTCACGGGCCTTTGAAAATGATTGGTCCCCTAATATTTACTTTGTGGTAGCCCATCTGTTCTAATTGTTCTTCAAGGGCTAAAATGCCTACAACTTGCTATCATGCTAATATCTATCGAAAAAATTCAGTCAAACTAAACACAGTTTTCAAAATAGGACCTATTGATTGTTTTGGGCGTACAAGAAGTTTAAAATTCGTCGTACCAGCGATAACACCAAGAAGAAGAAGATATGATAGCACAGAACTGCAAAAAGCAACCACAGTCCTACACATTGCCACGCGCAGTAACTGGTATCATACTAATTCCTTCAGACAAAACAGGAGGTCTACTCCTTAAGGACGAAATCCATAGTTTCGGCTTCAGTTACGGAGTTTCCTACTCCGTATCACCTACGCACATAAGACTCATTCGCAGCCCGAACGACGATGATTCGATAGTTGTCCCTACTCGCGATGTGTTTTTGCCCGTTTGAAAATTTTAATTTGTCTCTTGAGAAACCAGCTGCTTTCGCACGGGCCCCGGTATTTTCATTGACGGACTGAGAGTAGACCCCGTGAATTGACTTGAATGGTTCGACAACAAGGCTTATAATTTTCTCATACTTTTTTCGAATATCGAAGATCATCATCATAATCTTCCTTGTTTCAATTTATTTTGGGGTCTGCGCAACATGTCTTTTTCTTCCATACATCTCTACTAGCCAACATCTCAGTAGTCAACCCGTTTCAAGCCATAACATCATTCGAACAATCCATGCATCGTTTCCTTGGCCGTCCCTAACTCATTATACGCAAAAATTTCTTCACGAAATATTTTCTCATTCGGTCCAAAATTGCAGGTCAGAGTGCGTTATTTTCTTGCAAGGATCAATATTTTGCTAGTTAGTCATAGAATTTAGAAAGTTGACGTCACACTCTTATCTCCGTGCCAACTTTCTGAAGTGGGGCAGCAAGAACTGCTCAATTCTCACGGCTCAGGAGATGCTAATCTTTGACGTTATCGTTTCCCCCACTATCTTATTGAGTGTTTATCTAAGATATACAGTTATGTGGGATTTTTGCCGGTTATTGTATGAACGTGAAGAATTACCGCAGTTTATATGCTTCATAAATGTAGTAATCACTCGCATTCGCAAATTGTTGAAAGAGCGATATGTCCCCAGTTTCTGACGCAAAAAATCATAATCTTCTTACCCTTATCCCAATTCATATCTCTATAAGCAGTCCTCTCAGTATTTAGTCACACCCACTTCTAGACATAACGCCTGCATTCGATCTGTGTGTTAAGTGGAGTTGTACCATAGAACACCCACATTTCGAGGCGAACCCATTGCCATCAATCGGGCACAACCCCTGACTCCGGACTTTATTAATTAATATTTGTCTTTTACACAACCATCCATCGTTTCTTTGGTCTTCAGATCTGATAAGCTGCTCACCATTATCACCATCACAACGTCTTCTAATTGTGTGTTATCGATCATGGACTGTTATAAGTTTAGCTACCTTTCTAACGGACAAGCCAGCCAATTATGAGTCTCGTGTCCTTGTTCACCTATTAAATTTTTATTATTAGTCACCATATCAGTAGACATCTCCTTTGTAGGCTTGTTATCCTTTAAAATATTTCCTTTTAGGTATAAGAGCATTGAAGTCGATAATTTTATTTTCTTTGCAGGGAACCATTATAACATATCATTGTTTATCCAACTTTCGTTCACAGCTAACGTATATGAAAGAATACAATGCTGTCACACTATTGTTTGAGATCTCTTGTAATGAATTAATGACTCATTTTAGTGCATCGCGGTTTTTGAGCGTTCGTCATCGGACACATGTTTTTAGTTCGTGTCTTGTTTTATTTTTGCCGCTTATTTTGGGAGTGTTGTGGCTAAGTAATAACAGCAGCAGGGTTCGATCAGGTTAAGCTACGCTTGCCGCGGTTGGTCCGTGGATGGGTGACAGTCCACCACGCGGGCTCAGTGCGGGTTGTTAGATTTATTATCATGTCCATTATTATGTCCTTTAGGACATGCTGGTTTCCTCACGATATTTTCCTTCACCGTTTTTAGAGCAGTCGTGTTTAAATAATTTACACACATTAACTAAAGGCCTGTCTGGGTTCGAGCCTACGACCTGACTCGGTAAGTCGCGGCCGTTAGGTACCACTGCGGGCCACCACTCCGAATTCCCAATTCTTATAGTCATATTTGAGAGAAGGGTCTATTATTTATAACGTTTCTTCAGTAAGTAGCCAGTTAAACGCACTACTATAAGCAGATTAGTGGCTTATAAGGCTTCAAATTGTCAAGGGGATGTCTGTCCACCTCACGTGGTTAGATCGTGATGTTTAGAGTTCGCATTGGTGCAAGAATTCGGGCGAAATCAATTGGATTTGTGTCTGATCGCTTTTCCAGACGGGTTTTACTTTTGCAAATCCTTGATTCGATGGCATAATATTGTGGGACTTTTTTAATATACCAGAGTGTTACGGTTCCAATAAAAGAAGGAATACTTTACTGGTATTCCTTCTTTCATACTTCTTCATACTCTATGGCTCTCGCGCAGCCCTACGGGTCGATCGAAGGTCACGGTACGCTTGCCGCGGTGCGTGGATGGGTGAGACCATCCATTTCATATCGAGACCCCTCCGTGTCTCGGAAAGCACGTTAAGCCGTTGATCGCGGATGTCATTCGTAGATCTTTGACAGTCGTTACGGGTACCTAGTCGGAAGCCCGAAAATCTGGCAACCAGTCTTACCAATGGGTATCGTATTACCCAGTAACTGGGTTGTGGAGATCAGATAGGCAGTCGCTCCATGCAATGTATAAAAGTATTCAGCTGCATCCGGTTAGACTGGAAGCCGACCCTAACATAGTTGGGCAAAGGCAGATGATACTTATGAGATGGAATTATTACATTTGCTCACTGCGTGTTGGCATTTGTTAGAATTCAGACCATTCTAAGTTCTCGCGAATTTCTCCTTCACAATAAGCTAGTGGGGTCTTAGACAAACTTTCGCCAGCTACTTTGACATGTAAATAAAATTGTAAGCACAATGTATTTATTTATATACTGTTTATGTAAATTAAAGTAAGCATACTCCTTAATAACGTGTGCAGTCGCGCTCGGGACACTGCCCCTTCCACCCGTACCTCAGGTAGCAATGCTGCAATGGTGTTACCATTGATACTGGCATGCTCGAAAATCAAACGACTTTTGATTTTTGAGCATGCTCGAAATAAGCATGCTTATTTCTAGCAATGTTTCGACACACGTGCCACTATCATATCTGCCTAGCCTTTTCCCAACTATGTTGGGGTCGGCTTCCAGTCTAACCGGATGCAGCTGAATACCAGTATTTTATATGGAGCGACTTCCTATCTGACCTCCACAACCCAGTTACTGGGTAATACGATACCCCTTGGTAAGACTGGTTGTCCGACTTTCGGGCTTCTGACTACCCGTAACGACTGTCAAAGATCCACGAATGACAGCCGGGACCAACGGCTTAACGTGCACTATATAAATAAGAATTTAAGTAATGTCCATTTACAGTTTCTGCACCTGTCTTAGCGGGCGCCAGAAGTCTAGCCTCTGTTAGCAGAACTAGATTTTATTTATCTAGGTTAGTCGCAGTGTGATGTCATCCTACTTTTATTACGTCACTAAGTGCACGTCTAGACACCTCTTACAGACTCGCAGCGTTACCTTCGAAATGCAGGGTAGTCTTCGGGCTTATTATGGCGTAGTGCCGAGAGGGTAGTTGCGTAACTCTAACAGTAGCAATGGCGTTCATTTTGACATTTCAACAACATTCATTGCGTTGTCTACGTTGTTGAGCAGACTTTTTCGAACATAATATGAAGCAATGGATTAGTAATATCCTTCAAAATGATTCAGATTTTAGTTGATAGTGTGTTACGCAATTAGAGTGTAGTATTCAATTAGATTAGAGGGGTGTTGAATTCGGTGTTGAAGCCGTTGTGAGGCCGACCGGCCGAAGTGGAGGTGCTTGGGGGAGGCCTATGTCCAGCAGTGGACGTCTTTCGGCTGAAATGATGATGATGAGACGGGTGTTCAAGTAATGAAACTGGTATTGAAATGGGTTTAAACACTTACTTAATTGGACTTTCTTTTTTACATAAGCGACGCGTAAGATTAACTACGGCTATTTTTAACACCTGATAAAAACAGAGAGGTGGAAGTTTAACGTCTCGTCTGTATCTTTGTGTCTGTCTGCGCCATCGCAGCTTCCAAACGGCTAAACCGATTTTGTTTTTTTTTTCTTTAGTAAGTATGGTAAAAAGGGGAAAATAAGGAAGCCGGGGTGTATCGGGACAAAACTTTGAAAGTTTTATGTAACGTTGCAACGTTACTACGTACGTACTTTGATGCCAACAAGAACGTTTTTTTCACCAGATTCAAACGTCCTCACCTTGCAACATAGGACTTAAACATAACTGTACTATTTATACACCTCTGCCTTGACAATCAGGGATTACTGGCGTGATGTTATGTTACTCACCCCTGCATCCATTTTCGACCCAGTGTACTTAAATCAACCCTCATTAACGTTAACTAAATTTTTACTCTGTTATTATTATTAATGAGTAGTGCGATTATTATTTTTGTAATTGTATTAAATGAAGGTAGACTAGAACCGTAATACTAAAGTCACGGATATAAAGTGCTACAAGGATCTCTTGGCGTTTGACTGACATTGACAGGGGGCGCTGTTCGTGAACATGGAAATTGTATCGAAAAAACAAAATGGCGGCGGCGTTAGTTCAGATTTTCGATACCTCCCACGCATAAGGTCGTAAGACCTTACGAGCTTATGCATGTGAGGCATCGTTTTGGCCACGCGCCAAAGGATCCTTGTACAACTGTAGATGCCCTAGCTGTAGAAATGTATGTGTAGAAGTAGAAAGTAGTTAAATATGTTTGTCTCTTTCTTTACAGCTTCAACAACAATGATTACAGCCGTCAACGACTTTTTAGATGATCTTCGGTGAGTTACGTTTAGTTACATACTAAACTAACTGTTGTGACTAAAACTAATTGGTGTACTAACTATTGGGACTAATACTAATTGGTGTACTAACAATTGTGACTACTACTAATTGGTAGACTTACTATTATTAATATAAACTAATTGGTAGACTAACAACTATTGTTAAGTACTAAAATTATGGTGTATTGACTAAAACTACCTACTATTGGGCGTGTTTTTCAATGTAAGTATCTTTTAACTAAAGAATAAATGTGGCAGTTTGGCCTATTTTCTATGCAAATGCTGCCTGACCGCAATTTTTATCCATCAGATAAAGGATAACATAATATTGAAAAATCTACTCTAAAACTAATTGGTATTACTAAATCTGATTGGTGTACTAAAAAAAAGTACTAAAAATAACATTTAAAACTAATAAATGAATGACTACTAACGAGGGTAGTTACACACATGCGTTCTAACTTGCGTTAGGCGCATGCGTCTCTGACGAGTTATTGACGCATTCTGTAAACGCAACTTCAAAGTGCATGGGTGTACCTAAAACTATAAAAAATGCGCACGTTGAAAACTACTTGTAAATTAATTACTTTTTTAATGCCTTTAATATAATAACTAATTGCAATGACGCTAAAAACATGCTAGACAAAAGTTTTGCTATTCGTTAGTGCGTATTTTCCGGCTTTCGCAGGCGTACGCACCTACATTACAGGAAGCAAATAACATCAAAATTTTCGTTTTCTCAAAGGCGAGCGAACATTCGAATTGCGTACTCTAAATCTGCATTGCATAATACGTGGTTTTATAGTCTTTGCATAATACACATTATTTGTACTCCTAAACAGTGCTAACTGCTAAACGACAGTCAGGATCCTGTACACGTGACAATATATCAAGCAATAAATTTCCAGTTTAAGCAGACCTCTCACTAAATGTTAAATAATCTCTTTAAGTAGGTTTTTACAAACCCTTTTACACGTCAATATACATTATTTTAAAAAAGGTAGATGATCATGCTATTCACAACCATTCGATAGGCTTTAGGCTTCAGTGCCGAATCGAACCTCAATCAATGTTATCGAAGGAGTGGAGAAGACAAGATGCAAATAGATGACCGCTATTCTTCCGACACCTACGGCTATTTGTTGTAGAGGGCTAAGCAAACCAGGTAACCGAAAATGTCTCATTTTCAAGTTGTGATTGTGAATAGTTATACTGGTCGCTGTTTCCCTTTGTGAAGAAACACCGAAACAAACTCGGAGATCACAGTCTCTTTTAAACTCCAGACTCCAGATAAACTTGGTCAGATCATGTGAGGACCAAGGAAATGGTGTTTTAAGGAAAACCACACGAGAGGACTTGTCCAGTCAGTGCACGCATTTGGCAGTTCTCGCGTAGTTTAAAGTCTCCACGAATAATACCAAAGAAAGGACTTTTGGGTAGGCCGCATGAAGTACTCGAAACTGCCAGACCATTATCAAAACTCATACACGTAATGGAAGTAAAACTACTTAAAAAATAAAGAATAAGAGAGATTTCCAGTGAGTGACGATCTTTTCCCTCTCCGGGTGCATTCATGAGACGTGTCCGGCCCATGAGGAAGGATTCGCCTTCGAGGTGACAATCTGATAACATTTGCAGGGCCAACATGGTGGCCAGAGATCGCGCAAGACTGGGAGGTTTGTAAGGAAAAATTTCTTCTCATTCTTCTCCATACGAAAAACTACTTTTTGGAATGGGCGATTAGAATCAATTCTATTTTATTGTACCTAATTTTTGACGTTCAAAAGTGCCTTTTATGTGCCTATTTGAAATAAATGCTTTGACTTTGACATTGAAAAGGGGAGGCCTTTGCCCAGCAGTGAGAAACAATACAGGCTAACGAAAAAAAAGAGAGATTTAGTGTGAGAGACAGTTACAGTGACCTACTTATAAATCTTTCTTTTCATTTCATGTAGCGAAATGTGCCTAGAAACATGATGCGTCCTATAAATTTCACTTTCAATTCTCGTGCAATTATCGAATCGCTGCGTAAGAAAACTTAAAAAAATATTGTTCAATGGGGGGTCAGCTGATACTGGAAATGTATAGCTTGATGTTGTACGTTTATACTCGACCTAGAAATATACAACTGTACCTACAGCTGATTTATATCACTGTACTGAGTCTGATAAGCTTAATAACCATGCGGTTTATGAGCCTTCTGAAGCGGATTATGTAAATTATGTCATTGAAAATTCATGATGCATTTTCTTTGCAAAAGTACGGAAAACCATCCACGTGTTGATAGCAATATAAATTATGTGAGCCCAGAAATTTGCGTTATTAGTAGCGTCCATTAGGTCCCGGGCAGGTAACAGGGCACGTATGACGATGTCAAGTGTCCTATGGTCGCCGGAACAGCACCATATTTTTGCACTTAAGGCTTTTCTGGTCTAGTTTTTCCAGGTAGTAAAAGGAATCATCGGGTTTTAATCGGTAGTAGTCCATCTCCCAGACGAAGGGACCCCACCCTTCGTCTGGGAGATGAGTCGATGGCATCCAGGAGAATTTCGCCACAGAAAAAAAAGAAGCCTTTTCTTTTATGAAATCTACGTTACAGAAAAAATAGAACCGACTATCCTAGCTTAACCCATATCAAAAAATCGACACTTAATTGCATCCCACACCAAAAATCAATACTTATCTAGAATCACATTCCCATCACCTCTAGCAAAGTTTACATAACGTTATTTACTACGTGCTCGTATGTATTACAGCTACCTATTTATATATTATGTAAAGCCATTCAGCAGGAGCCTCAAAACTAATTTGCACTATCCATCACGTCACGTTGCTGATAATTGGTCTTGAAATTTCCACGCAGTTGTGTCGCTGGCTGTATGTCGTGTCGCCTTTGTTTAGAAGCAGTATCGTTTAAGAAAATGTGATTTTATTGTCATTGAAAAGGTGTTCCCGCGATTTGTAGTTCTTATTTTGAATTATGACGTGATTTAAATTGTGATCGATTTGAATTTGAAAGTGTTGTTACTGTAATTTTCAGTAGATTTTTGTTTAATTCTAAAAGTGTACTAATTTTATGGCAAAAACCCTAGAAGAACTGATAATATTAAAAAGGACAGCCTTACGCTACATTTTAGCAAGAGAATCGAAACTCCTCGCACTCGGACAAAAACCAGTAAACAAAAAAATCGCCAATTTCGTTCGGAAATACGAACACAACGACAGTTGGTCTGGTTTTCTGGACTCTTTTAATGAGGATGTTACAAGAAATGTAAATATTTATGACTGGCGATTGAAAGAGGAAACAAGTAATTTGCCGAGAAGGTACAGATTGAATTCGACGTCTAGAGAGCTATTGAGCAGTTTCCGAATGCGTATAAGGTGAGATTACATATCCTGTCCCCAAAACAACACATGTACAGACGCCAGCGCACATCAAGCTACCCGAAACTGTAAAATTTTCCCAATCAACTTTGAACCTTATGCTTTAGCGATAAAGTTGAAAATGTATTAAAGAAATTTGACTAAAATATTTTCAGTCCTGTCCCCAAAATGGTTCTAATGCTGGCCCAATTACGATAGCACGATTAAAGGTGACATTGAAAAGTCTTGTGCCCCCGAAACGATACTAGTAATCGTCCAATTTCGGCGAGTCCAGCCCCGGAAAATTTACTGTAGATGACCCAAATACATTGAGCTAAAAAAATGATATCCCCTAAATGTTAGTCATGTTCTCTTAGGATGCCCCGATGACTAGGCCATCTATCTTGAGGCAATCTTATCGGTATGTATCGGACAGATTACAGACCGGTCCATGATTATAATCTTTTCTAAGAGTCTTAAACGGTCGAGGACCTTGGACAGGAAACAGACCGCAAATTTTTCAAAGTGTGAGCATCCTCAGAGTGTAAGTAATTAGCTGCGTTTTAAAAATCGATTTTGTAGCCTTCACAAAATTGACGGCTTCACACTTGCGCTTGGGGAAACACCGCCACGGTTGACCTAGATGTGCCACAGACAGAAAGAACTGATGCCACTTGAATGGAAAACTTTGTACTTCCACAGGACAACTGACAAAAATATTAATGCCGCCCAAAATAACCCTTTTCTTGTCAGTTTTCGCATGGGGTACTGTTCTCTAATCTTATAGAGGTATGAGGAACAGGGTGTAAAGTTCACTCATACTCTATTGAAAAGGGAGGATCCTCCGACCAGACGTGTGTCGTACCGTGTCTGGCGGGCAACTGCCCTATGATTCATGTCGGGCCGTTGTATCTATGCTAGTTGCGCGGTAAACTCTGCTTGCGCGATGCAGGATTTGCGTGACGTCAGTATGATGCGTTGTTCGCATGTGGCGTTGTAGATACCGCTACAATCTCTTGTCTAGGTTGAATGAAAACCTCTGCTCGCTCTTTGTGTTTGCTGTCATCACAATTGTCTGCATCATTGCAGGATGATTTCCTCATCGTCTGCCTAGCCTTTTACCAACTATAATAATTGGGGTCGGTTCAGGGCCGTTTTAAATCCTAGAGACCTTTTTTTGCACCCTGTCTTCTGATAGTCACTAGCTACGACGCTGGCTCGAAATTGAGGACTCCATGAATCGCGGGGCCCTGGGCACTTGCTCAGGGTTGCCAATTGAAAAGGCAGCCTTGTCGGTTTTCACTAACCGGATGCACCTGAATACTAATGCGCAGAGTAATATCATACATCCAAAATCTAACCGATCATTCATCATATCCCTTACAAAACTATAATACTATTACGAAACACTATTCCAAATGATACGATATCAGTATCTAAATGATAAAACCTTAGTATATCTGCTACATTTGCCTGAAGTGGTACTGAGGGATTACTCCGAAAATTATCTGTGAAATTCGGTGAGTGAGTTAGTTTTGTGTTAAATACCTAATTCGTGTATGTATACTTACAATGGAAAAGTGATAAAAGTTAAAGGATTGATATGATGAGTTAACATGTGACTTGTCGATGGTATTGTGTTGAAGTGTTATGTTGACGATCTAAGTAGGATCGAAAGAGTCCGTCAACGAACATAGGGGCCCGTCCGAAAGTATTTGATCTGTCAAAACAAGTGATGAATAATAATTTTCGAACGGGTCTGACAAATTAAATTTTTCGAACAGTTAAAAACACGTCGCGAGTAGAGTCAGCTGTCAAATCTTGTTGTCATTCATTCTTAGTTCGGTCTCCGAACTAATCTTCACCCGTAACTTGGACCGAAACTACGAATTTAGTGCTTAGGGCGTAGACCTCCTGTTCCCTAGTTATACTTACCTACTACTGCTGTTTGACTCGTATCCTTACTTACTGTAAAGAGTAATTTAGGATACGCATTGAATCACCGCTTTCCTGTCGGAACAATGTTCAAGGAGTCGAAAATTTTCTTTGCGGGGATCTAAGCACCCCTTTTTTTTTCTTTACACCCTATACGACACACTATATATCTCACTTGCCCCCAAAAGGTGGTTCGGATACCACTTGAGTACTCGACGTAAAGGCAATATTAAATCATGCAACTCCCATTTTGTATACTTACATGTTCAAAGTTGTGCTCAATGCCCCTGATGCCCGAAAATCAACACTATAATTGCGTTATACACAATCAATCTCAATCAGAAAATTTTAATCTCAATCAGAAAATTTTTGAAGGATATTGCTAATTCATTACAATTACAATTCAATTCAATTCATTCAATACATTCAATACAATTCAATTCATTGCTTCATTAAGAGCCTATACTACCTCAGCTAATATTCACTCTTTATCTCGCTCGCACGATACTGCTCGCGGACTGTGTGAAAGCGAGACAGAGTGCGATGCTGGGCGGGAGGCAGCGCCAATAGTTTAGGTATTTGCTTTTTACGGTGAAAATAAAGGTAATTCAAAAAAACTAACTAACATAAGACCTGCTTTATAGTTAGTTCAGTTAGTATGCAAAGTTTCATGATCTAATTTGAAGTATTTTTGAATACCAGCGGTTTATTGTTCGGTTTGGAGGTATCTTTGGATTTTTTTTTTATCGAGAAAATTTTATAGAATCGTGTTTTCGTCTAACATAAGACCTTACATTAATCCTCAACTTTAGCATATATTTATTTCAAAATTAATGCTGCGGAATTTTCGACATAACTGAGGATCATGCTAAGCCATTTGAGGTAGTATAGGCTCTTAATCGAGAAATTTCTCTGGTCAACACCGTTAATAACGCAATGAATGTTGTTGAACTGTCAAATTGAAAGCCATTCCTACTGTTTGTGTATTACGCAATGACCCCGCTGGTATCTGGCTTCCCTTGGTCTTGCTGCCGAAGTGCCTGTTGGGGAGCAATTTATAATACTCATTTAAATAAAAGTCATGCCCGATTCTACGATATCTTAATGAATTGTGTGCACTATTTTTGTTTATCTTTTAGATACCATTTATTGTTAATAACGTGAAATATTTAAATTATACCTAATCTTTTACGTTACGTTAATCTAAAGATTAAAAGGACAACCATGTGTAAAAAAAAATAAAATAACTATTATGAAAAACGTTTAGTTTGATCTCAGTCTCTACCTCATCATCAACATCATCATCATCAGCCTATAGCAGTCCACTGCTGGACATAGGCCTCCCCTAGTCTCTACCTATGTGTCAAAAATACCTCTCATCATCATCTGCCTAGCCTTTTCCCAACTATGTTGGGGTCGGCTTCTAGTCTAACCGGATGCAGCTGAATACCATTTTACATGGAGCGACTGCCTATCTGACCTCCACAACCCAATTACCGGGTAACCCCTTGATAAAACTGGTTGTTAGACTTTCAGGCTTCTGACTACCCGTAACGACTGTCAAAGATCCGCGAATGACAGTCTTGTCAAAAATACCTCTAATTTCCCTAAATTTTTGACAAGTTTTGACATTGATAGTTGCTGGGACGAGATTGCGACTCGATTTTGAACGTTTCTAATTACGGGAATTGACCTCCTGGTACCAAGGGTGAAGGAAAACATCGTGAGCAAACCTGCACTGGGCCCGCGTGGTGGATTATGGCTCACTCCCTCAAACAAAGAGGAGGCCTGAGTACCTACTGCCGGCCACTCACGATCAAGTTCACCGTCAAGTTTGCAGCGGACTATAAGTCGACTTATCATGCATACCCATACACGGTCAAGTTTCCTGGACGCGGCTTCAAGTCCGCTGCAAACTTGACGGTGATCTTGATCGTGAGTGTCCCGCATTACAGCAGTGGGAACATGAGCTGATTATGCATTACTGATATTTTGATAAATGCTGCATCTTTGCTTTATATCTTTTGAATGCTTCATTGTTTACTAACTACAAATTAATAATATTCAGAATTAGATACTTAATTAGTGTTTAATTTTATCATAAAGTATTGATTTCTATCTTAATTCCGTTATATTTGCTTATCAGTTTGTTTTTCGCGATAATCTCAAGAACGGCTTCATTGATTTCGACTTGCATTTATTCACTAATCAACTTTGCCGATATCAGTTTTTGTCTGATGAAGACGGTAGGTCTGCAGTTAGTTCTTGAGTTTTTAGAAAACAGCAAGGTGGTTTTACGAATGTTATCATCAGCTTTTTCTTTCGTCGCATGTCGCTTGCCAAATCGGCAAGAGAACAGCTCATGCCGTGGTAGAAATATTAACCAGTCAGCAAGGTAGTTGTGGGGCTGAATGTCCAGGGTGCATGTGACATGATAACCAATCGTGGGAGGCTATTTAAAAGCATCTGTATTACAGTATGAATGGGCTGTTCAATTATTACGTAATTCAATTTGAGGGGGGAGGGGTCCAAACAAGTCTAATTCATTCTTATATGGGGGTAGGAGGAGTCTAGATTATTCTTACGTAATATCACAAAAATAACAAAAATTTTGGTAAGATCAAAAATTTTTTCAGCTTGTTCTTTGCAATTTTGGTAGATACTGGGGGCTTACCATCACCTCTTAAAGCAGGGCAGAAGTTGAACTGAACTACTTTTTTGTACTAAGACGTCATACAAAAAAAAAAGAAGAGGTGATGGTAAGCCCCCTGATCTTACGATTACGTAAGATTCAAAGGGAGGGAGGGGGTTCATTCAAGTCTTATTTTTTTTACGTAGGGGGACGGGGTCAGAAATTGTTTACGTAATAAATGAACAGTCCTTAAGAGCGTTTACGCCGTACGGCATTTCATACAAACTTTCAAGCCCTTATTTTTCGAAATGAATGAGCCGATTTTAATGAAACTTCATACGCATAAGCAGGATACAAAGGTCTAAAAAGTTAGTAGAGAACATTTTCGAAATGTCTTATTTAAAAAAAGATAATTGGAAATCTCTAGTTGTATGGAAAATTTAAAATCGGTCTAATTTGGCTGTAACACTATTTTTCGAAAATGTTCTCTACTAACTTTTTAGACCTTTGTATCCTGCTTATGCATGTAAAGTTTCATTAAAATCGGTTTATTCATTTCGAACTATAAGGGCTTGAAAGTTTGTATGAAATGCCGTACGGCGTAAACGCTCTTAATGATCATACTCGTAGGCTTGCCCACTCCACCCACATTTCGTTATAAGATGTTCACCTGCAGACCCCTTCGGGGAATGCAGTTGGCCCGTGATGTCATGTTATGTCCTAATAACCTTGCTTTTTTGTCCACAGAGGGGGCAGGATGACAGACGCACCGGTAGTGACCGTGGAGCAAGGCCAGCTTCAAGGGCGAGTGGTCAACAGTCCTTCAGGGAAAGCCTTCTATAGCTTCCAGGGCATTCCTTACGCTAAGCCGCCCCTAGGATCCCTGAGGTTCAAGGTAAGGGTCGTTCGGTTTATTCCCGGTCGTCCCCACTGGGCACGAGTGGGAAGAAAAAGTTTCGTTCCTTCCCAGTGGTGACGATTGGAACTTTTTATTTTCCACTCGTTCCGCTATAGACCGAGAGTCAAAATGCAATAATGGGGTTTGGAGATTTCACGGAAACTTTTTTTCCCATTCGTGCTCAGTGGGGACGACGGGGTGGGGACGACCGGGAATAAACCGGTCGTTCTACTATTTATTTGACGTGTTACTGTTAAGTCCTAGCAAGAGTTCCCTCTCTTTGGTTGGGAGTATCTCTCTCTTGGGAGTTAGGGCGAGTAAGAGCCACATGTCATCTGGATTAAAAGAAAGAAAGAAAAAGTATTTATTGCGACTCGTACAGGAAGATCACAAACTAAACTAAACACAGTAAAATAAAAATCCAAGTTATATAAAAAAAAAAAGTAACAAAAGGAAAATGAAACAAGGTCTAGCCGTTTGAGCGTGAAGAAGTAACAAACATATAAACACACGTCACACACACACTCACAAACTTTCGCCTTTATAATATTAGTGTGATAGACGGCTGCTATTCTTCCGACAACTGTTTCCTGTCGGGGGCAAGGCAAATCAAATTATCCAAATGTGTCAATTTCGATACGTAAACCTGACAGATGGTTGTGAATAGCTATATTAGACTAGTTTCTTAATTATTAAAACGAGAGTACCTCAGAATTACATGCCTCCGAAACCAGTAAACTTGGTCATAAAAAACTCTTTGGTCTACAAAACAAAAAAAATGTTTTGTATTTTCCACCTCACAAAATATTATTCCACATTACAGGTGAACAAATATTATTCAGTTGGTACACAGTGATAAGTTATATCTGTATCTTAACTATCTATGAGTAAACACGATAAGAGCCACAGCATCTTACAGATACGTCATTGAGTAGATGATTATGTAACTGTAATGGTAAAGAAAAAATTTAAAAGTAAATTGTTCAAAGATGGTTATAGTAGTCGTAAAATACTTCCTGAAGTCACCCATGCCGGTGATATAGATTTCGAAGTGCATGCAGATTTAAATCTTGGCTATGAAAGTTTTAGAAAAAAAAACAGTGGCACTCCGGGAGTGCCGACAGAAGTGAAAACAAAACACAAACAGAATACTTTGCCATCACTCACTGACATGCGGATATACATTAAAACCGAGTACATCCAGAGGACAGCCGAACACATCCGAAGCGGGTATTTTTTTAATCGTCTTATAAACAAAACACGCGCAGTGTCGCTTACGGTAACAGCTAGTGGCGCGAGTTCAATGGATTTTTCCCATCTCAAAAAATTCCCAACGTGCGTAAAGAAGTTTTCACTTAAATAAGAGAAAGAAGCATAAAGTAAGGAAAGTTATAGTCGGACCAAGGGGTTTTCTAGCTTGAAAAAAACAAATTAAGTTTGTGAATAACCCACAAGAATTAAGGGCTGAGTGTTCTTAAATTACATAAATGCCTTACGTCCCCGCAGCATTATAGAGTTACTAGCTCCCCCCATTCACCCTCTTAGGGGTGGAATTTCGAAAAATCCTTTCTTAGCGGATGCCTACGTCATAACATCTACCTGCATGCCAAATTTCAGCCCGATCCCTCCAGTGGTTTGGGCTGTGCGTTGATAGATCACTATGTCAGTCAGTCAGTCACCTTTCAGAATCAGAATCAGAAATATTTATTTGCCAACAATGTAGGTACAGGTTTGAGATGGTACTGAATACAATGTTTCCGCTACATTCTACCTTACGGCGTGCAAAAATATAAGTTAACATTACATTGATATTAAAAAAACCAGACATCAAAAATTAATACACATAAATAAAGTGAGTGAGTTGACTTTGAGTTTTATATATTTAGATAAGCTCTAAATATCCAACAACTGCCTATCTATTCACATACAGGCTAATTTATATCGAAAATGACACATTTGGATAACCTGATTTCCTTTGCCCCCTACAGCCAACAGCTGTCGGAAGAATAGCGGTCGTTTAACAACATTTTCGGCATTTGGCCTTGTGAACGGCGTTTAGAGGACACCTACGATAACAATGATTGATGTTCGATACGGTACGAAATCGTATCGAGTGGTTGTGAATAGCTATGCTGGGCTCAAATTCTACTTCTCGTTACAGCACTGTAAAAAATAAAATATAGTCACCATCCTTCATCTTTTCATTGCAAAAATTAATATCAACCTTCTCCCAATTTCAGGCCCCCCAGCCCCCAGAACCATGGGACGGCATTCGGGACGCGTCTGCAGAAGGCAGCGTATCTGCACAAGTCGATGTTCTCACCAACAAACAATACACCGGTGATGAGAACTGCCTATTCCTAAACGTGTTCACTCCCAACATCGACGGAGAATTCCTCCCAGTCATGATCTTCATACACGGCGGAGGCTTCAAGTTCGGGTCAGGCAATTCTAACTTCTATGGTGCAGATTATTTGGTCGAGAAAGATGTAGTTGTTGTTACTTTCAACTATAGGTGCGGAGCCCTTGGATTCTTGAGTTTAAACACCCCTGAAGTTCCTGGTAACGCTGGTTTGAAAGACATGGTCCAAGCTATCAGGTGGGTAAAGAATAACATCCAGAATTTTGGTGGTAACAGCGGAAACATTACTATTTTCGGAGAGTCTGCTGGTGGAGCGGCAGTTTCTGTCCTCACAGCTAGTCCGTTGACGAAGAACTTGATTAACAGGGCTATAATACAGTCAGGTACTGGCCTAGCCCATTGGTCCATGCAGAAAAATCCCATAGAATCTGCCAGAAGTCTCGCGAAGGCTCTTGGTTGCGAGTCAAATGACCCGGAAGAGATTTTGGACTTCCTAAACGCTACTTCTGCAAGAGACATAGTTGAAGCTCATGAGAAGCTAAACCCAATGGGATCATTCCCTGATGTGCTGAATGCTTTTGCAGTAGTTGTGGAAAAGGAGTTCCCAGGAGTCGAAGCGGTTATCACAGAATCTTTCATTGACCTGCTAACGTCTGGAAGAGTAGCAGATACTCCAATCATGATTGGATCAACCTCCCTAGAGTTCGCATTCGAAAGAAAAACAGATGACTTGCAAGATTTCATCCCAGAAGAATTAAACATTGAGAGGAACTCCGAAGAATCTTTAGCAATTGCTGAGCAGATTAAGAAGTTATACTTTAAGGGTAGTCACACAGGAGTTGAAAGTCTTCAAGAGTATTTCGAACTACTATCAGACCGTTTAATCAACGTAGATACACACAGATATGTCCAATACTTGGTAAATGTGTCCAAGAAACCTATCTACTACTACAAATTTGACTACGTTGGGGAGTTGAATGTCTCAAGCAAATTACTGAACAGTTTTGGTCTGAAGAAAGCTATGCATATGGATGATTTGGGGTATCTGTTCAAGAATGATTTGCAGAAGGATGTTGAGCCGACGACCTTGGATGTTAAGATGAGGGAGAGAATGTTAAGGCTGTGGACTAACTTTGCTAAGAGCGGGTGAGTTGAACTTTTGATACTTAACAATAGAATTAAGCTAATATTAGTTTGATTGCAGACAATACAAGTAAATGTGACATCTTTTATTACTTGTTCTAGCTATAACTTGAGACTTCTAGCTAGCCCACACTAAAAAGTAACGCATAGGTAGTAGACACCTTTTTATACCATTGAATAATAAACCTTATTTTGATAGTCTTATGCGTCAGATTAATAATAATGGGCCCTAATAATTATGCGCTTGTGGCTAAGTAATATCAGCCGCACGGGTCGACCGATTAGGTTAAGCTACGCTTGCCGCGGTTGATCCGTGGATGGGTGACCATCTTTACATACCAAGACCCCTCCGTGTCTCGGAGAGCACGTTAAGCCATTGGTCCCGGCTGTCATTCGTGGATCTTTGACAGTCGTTACTGGTAGTCGGAAGCCCGAAAATCTGACAACCTGTCTTAACAAGGGGTAAGACGGGGTAGGGGTCGTATTACCAAGTAACTGGGTTGTGGAGGTCAGATAGGCAGTCGCTTCATGTAAAATACCGGTATTCAGCTGTATCCGGTTAGACTGGAAGCCGACCCCAACATAGTAGGGAAAAGGCAGGCAGATGATGATGAAGAGCCACCCAGAATGTAACAGCCTAGAGTTTTATACTCTCAGTCGGACTCTTTTTAACACCTATTTCACTTTTTAGTTTATACAAGCAACAAATAATTCTCAACCAAACCTTTTCTCAATTTCAGAAACCCGACACCGGACGAGAACCACTACCTAACCGTAACCTGGTTGCCAGTAACCAAGGACAACCTCTACTACCTGAACCTGGGCCCAGAACTGTCCATAGGAACCAACCCGGACAAGGAAAAGATGGATTTCTGGGACGACCTGTACAGCAAATACTACCGTAGCTGGGAACACACAAGGACTAATATTGTAGAAACTACATTCAAAAACACTGAACCGAAAATTGTAGAGACTTTTACTGAAAGCGCCAGCGTTTTCTCTCACTCTAGCGAAGTAATCGAATCCCACCATACCTTCATCGCCGAATGTGGTGAAATAATCACAGAAAACAATGAAGTCATTTCGGAATCCCACAAAGTCATTATGGGAAACAACGAAGTCGAACCGGAGAATCACGAAGTCATCACGGAAAACAACGTAGTCATCAAGGAGACAAACGATGTCGTCCCGGAGAACAACGAAGTCATCCCGGAGAGGCACGAAGTCGATAACGTAGTTCAAATTAATGAATTACCAAAGCCAGCGAAAATTGAGGAGTTGGTTCCGGTGAAAGCTTTGAACGGTGAACGGAAGCCAGTCTCGCCAGTCGCTCCTCACGCTCGGCCATCAAACGAGATAAAGATGGTTTCCCGTTCAAATGGGGCCCCAAAAGACGTTATAAGGGCGAATGACCCACCAGAGGACGATCTTCCTAAAAACATTGGGGTCAATAAGTTTGTGAATTTCTTCGAGTCGCTCGGAGGTAAGAAGTAAGTTAGTCATGATTATTATGGGCTGCGGATACGAGACCAGTCGGTATATTCTGTAAAAATGTCACTATGAAAATTTAGGTGAAGTGAGGTGTTAATAGTGTCATCAGGTTGAATGACAACTCAGTTCAAGATTTACTGCACCTAAGTTTTCACCGTGACATTTTTTACAGAATTGACTCGTAGTTCGCCTGTCAGTTGAAGACTCCTCACTAAACTAAATGTGGAGCTGTTCCACAAACGATGGGACACTTAATATCATGTCCTACGTGTTCTGTCAGCTGCACGTTGCAACTGATGGCGCCAAACATGTAGCCGAATTCTGGGCCGAGCCCATTAAGTCTCTAAACACACTATGCCCAAGTTACGCGACCGAAGTTCGGCATGATTACGCCTGCAATGCTATTTGAATTACTGACGACACATTATGTCGAAATTACGTTGCGTTATAGCGTAAGGCCGAACTTCGGTCGGGCGTAAGTTCAGCGGCAACGTATTCTGTCGAGCACACATTATACGCGACCGAAGTTCGGTTCGATTGCCGAAGAAGATCCGGGGTGAGCAGCGAGAGGCAGGCAAGCCCGTGCCCCGCGTGTGCGCAACTAAATTTCTGCCGCGTAAGTTCGGCAGTTATGGTGTGTCATATCAGCCGAATACGTCGGAACGTAAAATCAGCAGCGGAACTTCGGTCGCGTACCTTCGGCATAGTGTGTTTGGACACTTAGATTGTCATTGACACGCTCGAATGATTTTGGGGGGGCGTTGTTAGTTAACATTGAGAAAACAAAATGGCGTCGTTAGTTCTGATCGGCTACGCGAGGTCAGTGTAAGGTTAGTGGCTGAACCGACTCTCAAACTGAAGGAGAATTCTTGTAATTTAAAACGTTCAAAATCTAGTCGCAGTCTCATCTCGGCGACAAACAAACGTCAAAAACTTGTCAAAATTTAGGGAAATTAGAGGTGTTTTTGACAGATTGAGACTGAGATCAGACTGTGAACGTTCTTAAAATTACGAGAATTGCCCCTCTGATCTTGTGTCCGGAGGCCATGATGCTTTGATTTTTTAAATTTTGGAGTGAATGAGAAAATGGTTGAGTTATATTAGTTACCTAAGGTATTATGAGAAGCTGGTTCTTTAAAATACCTTTTTTTTGTGAAAAGACATTTCAACATACATAATTGTACTTTTTATATTTAACAAAACTGGCGAAATGTGGGTTTACTGTAGGTACAGACGCCAGCTCATCAACCTACTACAATCTGTCAAATTTCTTTAATAGATTTTCAACTTTATCGCTAAAGCATAAGGTTCAAAGTTGATTGGGTAAATTTGATAGTTTCAGGTAGCTTGATGTGCTGGCGTATGTACACATCTGAACCTTCGGAATAACAGGCGTTAGATATGTTATGTTATTTACATTCCATTTTAAAAACGATTATTTTATAACTAAAGTTAAACAAATATCAACTTTATTTCAATGAATTTCAGAGTGACTAGCACAATTGAAAAAGTTATAAAAATGTTTGAAGTTGTAGCGTAAACTGAACTTTATTGTGTAGGAATTAAACTTATTTTTCCATTAATTCATATTTGTTTACATTGTTGGCAAATAAATCGCGAACGCAGGATAGTAATAGACGCTCACAAAAATTCAGTATTTTTTTATATTACAAAATATAACCAGTATTAGATGTTTAGAAAAAGTGCATAAGTTTTTTAATTACAAAAATCATTTCCATAGAAAATATTACAATCTGCATTTTTGAAGACTGATATCACTAGTATTTTTTTTAAAGACTTGAAAATGAAAATATTTTGACAACTTGAGGCCAAGGCCACATTCAAGGCCCCGAACAAAATCATTCACTCCAAAACTAAAAATCAAAACTTAGTCTGTAGATATTAGTCACTAAACTAGTTACTAATTTTACAGTATTTATTTACATTCCATCTTTAATTTTAAGAATATTTCAGTAAACGTTCAATTTGTATATGAAAATCAATTTTTTAAATTCATCAATTCATGTTTAAAATTGTTTCATATTTATAGTATTGTATAGCATTTGTATTTTTAACTTTATGATGATCCGTTTCGGTGTAGGCAGAGTTAGGTATTTAACTTTTTAATTATTAGAAAAAGCCTATCTTGGTCCATTTCTGGGCATATGTGGTCAAGCACTTAAATGCTAAAGATGTATTTAATCACAATCCTACACTCAAAGGATATATAAGTCTACTCTCAATATCTAGCTTCTCTTCGGCTAGTCAGAAGCTCGAAAGTCTGACAACCAGTCTTACCAATGGGTATTGTGTTACCCAGCAACTGGGTTGTGGAGTTCAGAAAGGCAGTCGCTCCATGTAAAGTACTGTTATTCAGCTGCATCTGGTAAGGCTGGAAGCCGATCCCGACGTAGTTGGGAAACGGCTAGGTAGATGATGATCGAAGGAACTTGGGCTGGAATTTAACCGGTTTGTAAAATGAGAGTTGAGATTATCAAAGATTCCTCGTTAAAATCGAATACCTATAAGTTCATTGTCTTCCTTAATGGTTGTATATTATCTTGTATTTATCATTCATATTGTATTGTTGATATTCCCAAATATATTCTAATTTTACTCATGGTTTTTCGAAATGTATGCCTTAATAATTTATTTAATAAAAAAAAAAGAGCTGTTCTTTTCGCATCTTGTTATTTATATTTTCAAGTATATCGGAGGCTTAATTTTCGAACTATGAGGACTTATGCAGACGATTTAATATTTTCCCGGTTTTGTAAGATTTTTTGGTTCAATCCCTAGGTCGGGGCAGTGATATAGGGCCATTAGGAACTCCTCAGTTAGCGGCCCGGTTTCTGAATTTTTATGCTCGCCCCTTAATGTATTGGCATAACTCTACACTTTCGTTTATTCCATCGGGGCATACTGGCGGGATCTTATGTTTACCTGCAAGAATATCTTACTAAAATGCTTCAAAAAGATCTATTCAACATTAAGTTGTGTGCTTTAGTCCTTCAATTATTGCGGTTTTGTACTTAGGTATGTGAAATTATTTCTAAAACTAAGTGTTATACCTATTTACTAATCAAATTTTTAATTTTAATTACTTAGTCAATTTTTTAGTCATTATTATGTTTGGTTTGGTCTTTAAGCCGACGATGTCTTTCAAAGTTTTCGAAAATTTTCCAAATTGGCCTGAATTTCCAGATTTAGTTCTGTTAGGCCACACCTAAAGTCACCAGGCCCTAAAATTATATTTATCTAATAAATATTTATTTGTTTCCAAATTGTCTATCTATAGTGTAGATATTATGTGCCAATATAATTGTTAGTCTTTATCATTTCCATTTTAATTATAATGAATAGATTAGAATAATATTTTTGTATAATTATTATGCGTAAATAAAATATGTTATATAATTATTCATGGTTTTCTTTTTTTTTTTAATAATATAACGCCTGTATTCACTAAAGTTACTAAGATTAAATAAAAATAAAACATCACAATTTTAGTTAAAACGTTTTATTATTAAAAAATCCAATCCTTTCTACAACAATTTTGTTCATAAATTAGCAATACTTAAGATTATTAAATATATAAAAAAATAACATGATAAAGGTAACTTGTAATAAAAAATAATGGAAATATGATTGTTCATTCTTAAAAAAAGTATTAATAATTTAAAAATTCTGCTTAGCATGAGGTCCTGTGCTCGATTCCCAAGATGGACAAACTGGCATCGAGTCGGAATTAGTGCCCGGTTGAGGGCAATAGGCTTGCCCCCTATTACATGGAACTTAAACATAACTGGCGGATGTACAGGTGCCAGCAGATCAAGCTACTACAATCTGTCAAATATCTTTAATATATTTTCAACTTTATCGCTAAAGCATAAGGTTCAAAGTTGATTGGGAAAATTTGACAGTTTCGTATAGCTTGATGTGTATTTCTGTTGTCGCTATGTTTTGTACGTGTATTAATAACATAGTTAAGTATATTGTTACTAACACTGAGTCTTGTTGCTCGAAATAAATATATATTATTATTACAACAAATACTAAAAACAATAAAATAAATATTTAAGGGGAGCCCCCTTAAATATTTATTTTATTGTTACCCATACAACAAACGGAACCCTTCGTGTGCGAGTCCGACACGCACTTGGCCGGTTTTTTTACGTTAACTTAGAAGTTAGATTTCCTGGAAACCTCTCCACGCGTTCCCGAGATAAAGGGTCTTGACAGACGGGCAACAAAGATATCCTATAGGATCACTGGTCCTATCCTCCTCTCGGTCCAGATCCTATAGGGTACACGGAACCCATGTTTTTTGTTATAGCTGCGGAACCCTAAAAACACCAAGTTCTGTTTATATCAATCGTATGAAGATGAAAGATACAGAAATGATGTTTTAAATATGTTTATCTTTAAACGTAACGTGATTTTTGGGCCTTACTTGCAAATTTTTAAAATGGCCTTTACTGTGTAAATGATAGGTACTTTACTGTGTAAATGATAGGTACTTTACTGTGTAAATGATAGGTACTTTACTGTGTAAATGATAGGTACTTTACTGTGTAAATGATAGGTACTTTACTGTGTAAATGATAGGTACTTTACTGTGTAAATTATAGGTACTTAAATGATTTTATTTTTGTAAGTTTTAAAAACTAGATGAGCTCGACGTTTCCTATCTGACTACTCTGAGAAGAAAGGCCAAAACAAACTCAAAGGTCACAGTCTCTTTTAAAGTCCAGACATAATCTTGGTCAGGTTATATGAAGACCATGTAGATCTATGTCTGAGATGGTGTTTTAAGGAAAGAACCACACAGATGGAGAGGACCTGTCCAGTTAGTGCACGCATTTGTCAGAAATCGTGCGGCTCAACTCAAAACTTAAGGTAAAAATTTAACATATTATTATAAAATAAAACTTACAATTTCTTTTCTAAATAAGTAACAAGAAAACACTAGGCACCAGTAAATTATGCGTGATTATTAAACATAGTACTAATTAAGTTATTTCTACGACGCCAGCACATGAAGCTACCCGAAACTGTCAAATTTTCCCAATCAACCTTAGACCTTATAGTGTAGCGTTAAAGTTGAAAATCTATTGAAGGAACTTTGTCAGATTGTAGTAGCTTGATGTGCTGGCGTCTGTACTATCACAGATAAAAAATAATACAATCGAGTAAGGCTGACAGGCGCAGGCAAACGTGTTAGAAAATAACCTTGCCTACCTTAGGACAGGGACACACGCACAAGGGCCCATGAATAAATAATAACAGCCGCACAGGTCGATCGATCAGGTTAAGCTAAGCTTGCCGCGGTTGGTCTGTGGATGGGTGACCATCTTTACATACCGAGATCCCTCCGTGCCTCGGAAAGCACGTTAAGCCGCTGGTCCCGGCTGTCGTTCGTGGATCTTTGACAGTCGTTACGGGTAGTCAGAAGCCCGAAAGTCTGACAACCAGTCTTACCAAGGGGTATCGTATTACCCAGTAACTGGGTTGTGGAGGTCAGATAGGCAGTCGCTCCATGTAAAATACTGGTATTCAGTTGCATCCGGTTAAGACTGGAAGCCGACCACAACATAGTTGGGAAAAGGCTAGGCAGATGATGACACTAACAGTAGCAATGGCTACCTTTGGGGTTGCCAAATAAGAGCCAGTCGCTGCTGACTCTCAGTCCTGGCGATCAGTTTCCCACTGACTGAGGGAGGCGTAACTTAAAATACGACCGACGTAACTTGGCGGGTCCTGAACTTCGCGCAGAAGACTGCGCACGAACGTTTTATAGGAACCAAATGGTGGCATGAGGAGAGTGTGAGTGAGAGAACATGCGCGAAAGTTCGCAAAGGCTATACTCGGGCACGCCAAGTTACGTCGGTACTTGTCTACAAAATACTGGCGACTTGGCTACGCGTCGCCAGAGTATCCAGTCTCCACGTAGGGGCCGGTCGTCTTGGCTACGCTTCCAAATAGGCGACGCCGCCGAACTGTAGCCGTCATGTAACAGTCATACATTTCAATACGAATTGTTTGTATACGTAGCCGTTGACGTCGCCCTATCGTCCCAGTGTGTTAGCGCTCTTATTTACGTTGTTGAGCAGACATTTTTTTTTAAACATATGAATCAATGAGTTTAATCTGAATGGTTTGTTTAATTTTCATCAGATTCTTTTGGAACATATCATACCAAGCATTGTACTGAGGCCCTCCATAGTCTCAGCCATGACTACGATATCGTCGGAAAACCGAATGTAAGTTATGTACTGCGCGATCGAATCAGGAATGAGGAGATCCGCAGGAGAACCAAGGTAACCGACATAGCCCGAAGAATTGCCAAACTTAAGTGGCAGTGGGCAGGGCACATTGCTCGCAGAACAGATGGCCGATGGGGCCGAAAGGTTCTGGAGTGGCGACCGCGTACCGGAAGACGTAGCGTTGGAAGGCCTCCCACAAGGTGGACCGACGACCTTGTGAAGGCCGCAGGAACCCGTTGGATGCGAGAAGCACAGAACCGGTCAAAGTGGAGGTGCTTGGGGGAGGCCTATGTCCAGCAGTGGACGTCTTTCGGCTGAAATGATGATGATGATGATGATATCATATCAATTTATCTCGAATCGTTGGATTCGCGAATGGTTGCGTTCAGCAGAGATTTGAGAATCCACCAGTGCGAGATGAAAAAAAACGCGGCGTTAAAAAAGCGCCCGTGCGATAATCTACTAGTTCCCAAAAAAAATGGTTGCCTGTAAAGTCGGTTTTACGAGCGAAGATTTTACGTGACAACGTCTTTCTCTCTCTCGTTCGGTGACTCATCGTAACGTTACCGAGCGTTACACTTTTTCATAAGTGACTCCCAGCCGCAACCTAATTTAAGACGTTGTCACGTCAAAATAATCTACTGGTTCCCAAAAATACCGGTATCTCAAGCCCTGATCTTAAACAAATTTATGGAACCAACTCATCATTTACACACCACGGGTTTTACCATTTTATTTTTATATTTAAGTAACGTATGTCTTTTGTTTCATTGCACCTTTACTAGTTTTGTTTAAGTACATATTTATATTTTCATAATTAGATTTTGGTTTAGTTCACTAACATGGCAACTCCAAAATTTAATTTCATCTCTTTCTTACTTAAACTGTTAGAAAAAGATAGCAACATTTTAGTCAGAAACGGACTACTTTTGCTCTTTTTATTTGTTCTTTGGGGGAAGCGCCAGGGTAGCTCGGGAAATTCAAATTTTCTTACGTTTTTCTTTAGTTATTTTAATCCCATTGAATGACTATTTTATGAAATATCACTAAATAGGATTACTTATATGGATTTAAAGGGTTGTATTGATGATTTTAATGATTATAATTCTGTAAATACAAACTTGTAACGCTTGCAAATCATATTTGGTCAACATACAACATGACACGCCATATTGGAAAAAAAAAAATTGCGAGGGTAGTTTTGCCACGGATCTTCAAAGCCCTTTGAATTTCGCGAGCTACCTAACACGCATGGGGATGATAATTAACCTAAACACGTAACTTAATTTATAATTTAGAAGTTTCTCCCGTAACACTTAGCCAGAAGTTAAGTCTGTCTAAATCGGGGTTCCTAACACATTCAAAATTTTCGTCTATGATCAAGATATGTTTCCCGCTCTTCGTGTATGGTAGCCATTCAGTTTCTTGGTCCCCCCAGGTAGGTCGTCTGAAAAAAATAAATAAGGGAAAATGAGTTGCACTTTTCATGTTCAGGATTTTTAAGAATAGAATAGCATTTATTTGCAAATATCGGTAATACACAAGTAGATAGTAGTAGGTATCAATCAGAGTTCTGCCATATTTCACCATTCGGCATTCAAACATAGAAGAAGGATTCACTGACTTGGTTTTTTATTCTAGCCAGTCTAAAATGGGCCTTGAAACATTACTCGAAGAAGACAATTTAGCATTTGTAGGTATGTAAATATTTTTAAATTATTTTTTACGTAATGCCTAACTACAAATTTACGGTTTTTGGATTTTTCTTTTGCTACATGACATTGCTTTTTACCAAATTTCATGATTCTAGGTCAACGGGAATTTCGGAACATAAGCGCCCATATCTTTTGATTGAGCTGACTTAGAAGTTTGATTTTTTCACTGCTTCAGGGGATTGTAGCCCTAAATAATTGTTATTAATTTAAATTTGAAAACTCCACGCGTTCCTGAGAAAAAGGGTCTTGACTGACGGACAGACAGACGGACAACGAAATGATCTTGTAAAGGTTCCGTTTTTTCCTTATGAGGTGGAGGCTTTTGGTGGTGAGGGCATTTGAGCATATACACATGGTCAGCGGGATTGTCCGAAAGGGTTACCGCTGGCCCGGAACATAAAGGGCTAAGGGAGGAACACGGGTGGGTTTTTGTCAGTAAGAGTCTGACACTCCCTTCCGCTCCACCCAGAGCGGGAGGGGTCATTTGATGATTTCCCGTCCGCAAAAAAAAAAGGGTTCCGTTTTTCCTTTTGAGGTACGGAACCCTAAAAATAAGTTTGCTTACTCACCCAGTTCTAGCAAAAGAGCACCAAGCCTCAGACAGCATATTGATAATTTTCATATCAGCCGCGCGAACTTTCTCATGTTTATTCTCCCTATAAAACTGGTACTGTATCATATCCCCGTGACTGGCCCCTCTAAGCCCCAAATTCCTCATAATCCTAGTATGCAAATTCCCATAATACTGGAATTTGTAGACGAACACATTGTCATTATGTTTAGACAACATTTCAGGTAGCAACATCAACGGGACCTGAAAAAAGGTATCAGATACCATGTTGACATACTCCAGTTTGGTACTCTCCGCAACTCCATGACCGTGAAAATAGAATCTCATTATCTTCGAGTTGATATCGCTTACTCTACAATCATCTCTGGGTATGTTAAGATACTGTGGAATGAAGTAATAGAAGTCGTCCTCAAATTCGATGTTTCCTTGGCCGTCCTTTTGCAAAAACAGGGCTCCTTCATGGGAATTCATGCCTGTCAAAACGGGTACGTTGGTGAACTGATTTCGAGCGATATCGATTCGGGGGTACTCGTCAAAAAATTGTTCGACTCCAGGGAATTGCCTTTCGACGACTGGCAACATGAACGCTTGGATTACAGATGGCGGTCGGGCTATTTCTGCCATGCTAAAAGCGACTATAAGCTCTTGAATTGGTACTTCAAGAAAATACTCGTACAGATCCCTTTCAGTTATCAAGTCGTCTTGGTCCAAATTCCTGGCCACCGTCCTTGCTTTACCTATGGGGTCATCTTCAACCATATAAATATCTGCGATGGAATTCCCTGATTGCGCTATCACTTTATGAAACAGCCCAGTCGCCATGCTAGATGTCATATAGGACGCAACAGCGCCCGCGCCGGCGCTTTCACCAAAAACCGTTACATTATTCTGATCCCCATTGAAGTTGGCAATGTTATTTCTGACCCATCGCAAAGCGAAAACCGTATCTTTTAAGCCCGCATTCCCGGGTACTTCCGGTATATTTAAGCACAAAAATCCTAATATGTTTAATCGGTAATTTATTGTGACTACAACAACGTCATGATATAAGTAATAATCAGGTCTATAGTAGTCACCGAAACCAAAAATAAATCGTCCTCCGTGCACGAAAAATAATACTGGTAAGTTATCAACTTCCTCGCTTGGCAAACTTGGAGTGTAAACGTTTAGGTAAAGGCAATCTTCTGAGCCCTCCATTCGTGATGATGTGTATGGGTTAAGCTGGCAACATTTGTTGCCTGGCTTGGTAGCGTCACGGACGCCATCCCAGCCATCTGGTTCTTGTGGGTCCTGAAAATGTACTTATGTAAGTTTGCTTAAAGGGGATATGCTAAGGTGAGTAAGTAATATAAGATATAATTACAAAATCTCTAATATTTACAAGATATAACAACTGAATCTATAATTTTATTTGATATAATGATCAGTTAATATAATAAACGATTGACAGAATTTTAAAATAACTAAATTCTATAAGCATAAAATAAGGCACCTAGCTAAGATCTGTTTTCTCCCATATTTTGTCGCGAATTAGTCGGAATCAGTCGCCAAGTCACAAATTTAATCGGGTCTTAGTTTAGGAGATATAATCAGTTCAATTATTAGGTATAGTCCAAGAGCTAATCGAAGAGTTTTTTCGTGAACTCTTCGATCTAGCTCTTGGACTATACTTTACTATATTATCCTATCTCTTATCGGATCTTCGCTAGGTGCTCTAGTTTTGGAGATATAAATGTGGCCTTATCTTTTGAACCAGTGACCGACAACTTCTGATATTTGGCGACAAATTTCGACTAATTTTTTGTGTTATCAAATTGATGGTGGCTCTGCCAGAGTCAGTGACACGAAAATCCCATAGTGCGCTTTTTTTACGAGCTGGGATGCCCTCTATTCGATTCTCAATGCTCGGTTCAATACCGATAGCTGAAAATCCAGTGTGCAATAAAAATCGTCACAGAAAAAATTGGAGCATGCGCGAAAAAACGATAATATTTGAGGAAAGTATGTGGCGCCGTTTCCATACCAGCCACGCGCAATCGGCGCCATTTTTATTCAAGAAATTTGCCGGTTTTTTTGTTCAAATAATAAAAATAACTTACGCTGAATCTTAATCTGCCGACTGGAGGCCTGGCATACGGTATGCCCTCAAAACTATAGTATTTCTTGCCGTAGAACGTCTGGCATTGTTTCCCTTTTAGCATTCCATAAGATGTTTCGGTTTGGCAAGACATTTCTTTCTGGAAATAAAATTAAATATAAAGTTAGTGACGCATTCATATTTATACATATTTTAAATTCAAGTGTAAGGTCCCCAAACGTCACCTTCGGCCGGAAGGTTTTTTCCGGAAGGTTTATGTGTACCTATAATACGTTCAGCAGCGGTGCTAGAATTTTTTTTAGGTGGTGCAAAATCTTAACGTGGCGCCCAATGACGTAGTATAAAGTGGCACCCCTCTATGAACCATGTTCCTACGATATAATCATATATGCAGTTGCTTGCTTGCTTGTGGACGACTACTGGTTACTATCATCAATGACTTGTGCTTGGTGGACTGTCCATTACGCACCAGTCATTGATGATAGTAACTTACTATAAAGCCGATCGTCGAGGCGCTGAAAAAACCGAAATGCGACCACCAGTGGTGTTCGCATTTCGGTTGATTTCAGCGCCTCTCTCATGACGGCGCCCAGTGCCGTCGCACCGCCCTAGGGCCGCTACTGAATACGTTTATATTAAACTTACATATAATAATGAAATCTCAATGTTTTGTCCAGTGTCCAATCGTAAAAACCGTGCGAGGCAGGGCGAAGTTCAAAATAAGAAATTCTTTGTTTGTTTGTTCTGAATAGGTACTTTAGTTTTAATTATGCAGGTAGGTAAATAGTTCTTATTTAGTAAAGATAATCTATAATTCTTTTTTTAAGTAAAACCAACCAAAAAGCAGTGGGTATTTGTTTAAAAAAATATGGAATACGTATTTCAGGCTTATAATAATAATAATAAATATTTTGTTTATTAATGGCAACTAGGCCCAATTGTTAGTAACATTATTCTTAAAAACTATTGTTAGTAAACCAACACAGAAACAAAAACAAAAAAGCAACATAAAACTAGCTGTGGGGTTTTCTGACCAGCACCTTCACAGCGTGCGACAACCAGGGTGCGTCGTACTTATCCATCAACATACTTAGGATGCCGTTAGAACTAGACCGCGCTCTTGACAAGATGGAATTTGTCTTCTTGCGCATTATGGCGTAAAAGTAATCAGTATGCGCAAACGCGAACATACCGGACGCACTACAACAGCGCGGCAGTCCCAACAGCATCCTGAAGCAGTTATTATATTGAACACGCAGGGCATCTAGCGATCTCTTAGTATGCCTTAACCACAGGCCGCTCGTGTAGAACGATTGGCAATACGCTTTAAACAGCGTGATCTTTACCTCAATACTACAACGAGCGAACCTGTGTATCAACATGTTGGCCCTGACCGCTAGCGCCCTGCGCTCTCGATCTACAGGGTTATTTGTAAAACACCAGCAACCTTTTAAGAGGTCATTGTACTCATCATTATGAACAACTTTTACTATGGGACCAAACCTGAAATCGCGAAAAAAAAATCAGCTGTTCCCTACATTTTGACGAGTTATACGAACATAAATGTAGGGAACAGCTGATTTTTTTTTTCGCGATTTCAGGTTTGGTCCCATAGTAAAAGTTGTTCATAATGATGAGTACAATGACCTCTTAAAAGGTTGCTGGTGTTTTACAAATAACCCTGTATATCTACATCGTCTTTGAGGTCTCCGGTTAGAAAGTGTCCCAGGTATTTAAATTTGTCAACTCTTTTGAGTGGCAGCCCGTTCAGCTTTACTACTGGGTCGCTATGTACACGTCTACCGGAGGCCTCAAAAACCATGTATACACTTTTGTTAACATTGTAGACAAGCCCATGACTCGTGACATATCGCTCACACACGTGTAACAGCTCCCTGATCGAGCCGGCCGTTGGGCCCAGCAGTACCATGTCGTCTGCATAACTTAAGTTGTTTACACAAACGTTGTCTATCCAGCATCTGACACGCATACTGCTGAGCTCAGCGATGAGCCCGTTTATGTACAGGTTGAAGAGCTTTGGCGAGGTCAAAAATATAAAAAAGTTTGATTGCGAAAGGCCAAAAACTGCGCCGGCGAGGTCGCTGGCACAATATAAATATGGATGGTTGGCAAAGGTATAGTAGGCAACAAGTCAAGCCAACGGAGGACCCAAACCAACCAAGAACCACAGGTACTGACTATGTCTTATTGTCCAAAACAAGTAAATCGACTCTGGATTAAAGATGTGGCCAAAATGTGGCGAATCCCGCGCGGCTAGGCAAAGTCTGTAGGCATTGAGTCGAGCATTGAGAATCTAAGAGCCAGTGCGCACTAGCGACTTTTTGTTGACCGACAGTTTGATCGTTCTGGGAATTGTGGTATATTTATTCAAAAATAATAAAATTGGTAAAATATATTAAAGAGAGGTCAATTCGCTATGTAAAATTATTTGAATGTTGCTTCGTCAAAGTGAATTGACCCTAACAAGAGTTCAAATGAAGTATATAAATTATTATGTACATAAATTTGAATTAATATGTAAAGACCTTACGCTGGTAGACATTGTTTATTTATTAATTAAAATGAATACAGTCATTATTTAAATATTTGAATTGATAAAAGAAAACTACATTCTAGTCAACACATTTGCTGTTTTTGAATGTATCTATCTATCTAAAAAATAATAAAGCTGAAGAGTTTGTTCGAACGCGATAATCTCTAGAACTACCAGTCGGATTTAAAAAAAATCCTTTTTGCATTTTGGTAGCTTAATTCTTGAGGAAGACTTGGTTAGACCCAAGATCTACTGTTCACTGACGACACCCTGTGCGATCTACCAATTACATACTTCTTGAAATCTTAAATGAAACAGCATAGTTCACCAGTACACAATTATGAAGTATTTTTTTTTCACATAAACAATGTGTTAAATGGATATTTCCATCAGTATTACATGGGACATGAGTTGTGAAATGAGATTATACAACCACTACCTATCCCATAATCTATTTAGAGAACACAGATAACCAGTAGCGATGGGACAATTTTTGTAAGAGGTAAGCCAGAGTAGATAATATATTGAAGAGCGTTTACACCATACGGCATTTCATACAAATTTTCTAGCCCTTGTTTTTCGAAATGAATGAACCATTATTAATAATACTTCATACGCCTAAACAAGATACAAAGGTCTAAAAAGTTACTTAAGAACATTTTTGAAAAATAGTGTTACAGCCAAATTAGACAGATTTTAAATTTTCCATATTTCCAGTTATCTTTTTTTAAATAAGACATTTCGAAAATGTTTTTTAAGTAACTTTTTAGACTCTCACCAACCGCGGCAAGGGTAGCTTATCCTGATCAATCAACCTGTGCGGCTATTATTATTTGGCCACGGGCCCCTCTAACAGTAACCAGTAAGGAAAGTAAATATATGTATTATTTACAAGTATATAATAAAAAAAGGGAAGAGCTCATTGGGCATCAAAAAATAGATTTTTCTTATTTAATAAAAAAAATAATAAGATTTAATTAAAGCCTTCAATGCCTATGAGGAAAATTTATTTAAGATACTTATTATTATTTAAACAATTTGCCTACAAATGTCTCGATTTTTTATAGTTTTGGTCAGTGGGTCGTCTTAGGGGCGCAGGTCTTGGACATACAGTATTAAAATGTAACACTCCATTGAGGAATTATAATTTTAAATTAGATATTTTCAAATACTCAAACCCCAACCCTTCATGAAAGCTCAATCCAAGGTCCACTAATTTATAATATTTATGTAAATTACCTAACCGTGTAATTTATTAATTTTATCCATAGTGCACACAGTACCTAATTACTCCAAGGCTACAAAAAGAAAAAGAGGTCACAATAATCGCACTAAACAGTTACTTATTGTTGTTGAATTGCGATAATTCGTTCCAAAGTACAATAAAAATTAAACTTACTTTTATACTTCAAAGTTTCCTGAGACGATTTCGCGAAATTTTGTTTATCAAGACGAATTTTACCCTTTTTTTTTTCACGGCTTCTGGACGAATTAGTGTAAAGAATTTAATACATAACTTTTGTATTTTTATGACTAGTCTTGATAATTTTTTATCTTTGATGATAACATCACAACAAATTAATCTAAACTAAATCCAAAATCAAACGATACTTTGTTTGTTTGACAGAAAATGTATGACTTATACATACAGCATCATTTTGTAGTCTTTGTGTATGACATTGACATGTTTTGATTACAGAGTATGTTAAGCACAGAACATATATACCAAGACCAGCACGACACGAGCTGACGAGCACTGCAAGTTTGTCCTTTGATGTGTAGCATGCGCGGTAGATCGGCAGCCAGTGGCTTCCTCTATAGTTACTTTAATCTTTGCCAGTGGCCCAGTGCAAGTCCATCTCAAATATCTCAATCCAAGCCAAAATAGGACAATCTTAGACGATCAATCTGACATCAGTAATCTTTTTTGATTTGATTGATTACCGCTTTGCTCATGATGACTCGAAGTAGACCAATGTTCATAGAAAGCAAACCTTTTCTGCACTTGAATAAAACAAAATATTGAAAAACATGGCCCTTTGCAGCCTGCCCGACTCCAATAAGCGATATTATGAGAATGCACGTTTTACTTCAAAATAAGTAAATGATCACCTCACTACTTTTTAGTAAGTGTAGGTACGGCACTGGCCCAAAATGTCATGGCCGCCTTCGCCATTGCGACATATGTACCGTGACAAGTCATGTCATTTGTGTCCATGATATATGAAAAATTCCAATGGCAGATTCTTTCTTCGGGTTCGATACTTCGTTATCGGTGAGTCTAAACGTTATGCTACCGAAAAAGACAATTTATTTGATATATAATAACCCTAAAACTGTGAGGTTTGAGACTGCCAGCACGCCACTTAGAATGCTGCATTTCACTATACAATCAAGTATTACCACTTTCTACCTTATATTTACGTGTTATATATCAATTTGGGTTGAATAACATCTTTAAAACAGTTCAATAAAGCACAATAAACATGAAAAGCGTCCTAATGTGGACTATACATTTTATAATTATGTATTTTCAAATTTCTACTTGTCATTTGTTTGTTTCCGCTCACAATTTCGAGAAAAACACGTAATAGTCTAGATTAAAGCCATAAAGTACGCCTTTGCACGTCTGTCTATGTAAAGCGCGCCAAAAATTGTGCCTAAAACGTGTTTTAACGTTATGAAATATTGTTTTCTTGGCTGTATATTTTTAGTGATTTCTGAGTCACACTTGTTTTGAAGTACGCAATTTTATACATGTGTTTACCTTCGGTTACACATCTATCTTTCCAGTTGCAATTCAAAGTAGTAAAGGAGCATTTCATTCATCCTATAAGTTTATTTAGTTGCCATGTGTAGTAGTAGTGTAGTTACAAACTCTGTGCTTGTATGTATTGCTCACTAATGTCATGATAAGAAACTATCTACTATGTATACAAGAGCATGATAACTAACAAACTGACATTGTTAAGACACTATTCGTTTTTGTTCTGTACTTCAACATTTTAAGTTAGGTAAGTTAGATACAAAGTAAGTCCTACTTTTGTGTGAGTAATTTATTACCGCATCAGCTATCACAGTCCACTGCTGGTCATATGCCTTGCCTCTCCTTAATAAGGCTGCAACATTATCATGAGTAAAATGTTCAGTTAAAATCCATACTAATATAAATGCAAAAGTGTCTGTCTGTTACCTGTTCACGCTTAAACTGCTGAGCCGATTTAGATGAAATTTGGTATAAAGATAGTTTGAGTCCCGGGAAAGGACTTAGGATAGCTTTTATCCCGATATTCCCACGGGATCGACACTTATGTGGGTGAAACCGCGGGGCGCTGCTAGTAACCAATGAATAAAAAATAAACTCATTTGTTTACTGTTTAGAAGAATCCTATTATCAAACTCAACTAAAAGGATTTATTTCAATTAAACCATTTACAGGCACTTTTGTCAAAGAGTTGGTCAGTTAGTCAGATAGTTGAAGCTAGTTGCCCATTCCAAAACTCTATGGAGAAGAACGGGGAAGAAATTCCAAGGACACTCTTTGGGAAGCACCATCACCAACTGCCTAACCTTTTCCCAATCTATGTTGGGGTCGGCTTCCTGATGCAGCTGAATACCAGTGTTTTAAATGTAGCAACTGCCAATCTGACCTCCACAACCTAGTTATTGAGTAATATGAAACCCCTTGGTAACACTGGTTGTCAGACTTTGGCTTTAACTACCCGTAACGACTTTCAAAAATCTACGCCAGGACCAAAGGCTTTACGTGCTTTCCGAGGCATGAAGCATCCACAAACTGTTGCCAGTGCCACAGAGTATGTTTTATAATATATGAGTTCCAAACAGGTTGTGGCAGAAGCTAGGGGAAGATAAAATCACTATTATCAAGTAAAACAAGTACAAACAAATACAGTTTCTGTAATGTCACTTTGACATTGTTATTCAAGACTCAGGCTATGACAACACTGGCCCTGTTTTGTTCATCCCTTTATTACAATGAAACATTACAGTTTGTGTACAGTCGAACAAGGTAAACTACGTCCGCGGTGTAGCTTCCATAAATGTAAACAAATTTGTGTTTTTGGAAAATCTACTTCAATAGCTATTTTATGACTTTTTCAAGTGTACCTACTAGTAATTCTGAAAGTAATATAAACCTTTCTCCACTCGGTCAAAACCTCTCTTCTTTTTGGTCAAATCCTTACTCCAGCAGCCATCACGTGTCAACCGTGTCTTACCAGATGTATTTCTCCAATACGCTTGAGTTGTATCGACCTGTCACAGCCGTCAGTGTCTGCGCGCGAGTATCTTATCGAAGTTCGTTTCTGATGGGGGGTCCCCCGACAGCACGTTTTTAGGGAAAACGGAACCCTTACAAGATCACTTCGCTGTCAGACAATGTCTGTCCGTCTGTCAAGACCCTTTTTATCAGGAACGCGTGAAGTTATCAAGTTGAAATGAATATCAAATACTCAGGGCAATCCCTTGAAGCAGTGAAAAAATCAAACTTCTAAGTCAATGCAATCAAAAGACACGGGCGTTTATGCCGTATATTTTGACACTCACAAGGGAATCAAAACCTATAGGGTACTTCCCGTTGACCTAGAATCGTGAAATTTGGCAAGAAGCAATGTCATTTAGCACAAGTAGGTAAAGGAAAAAATCCGAAAACCGTAAATTTTTTGTTACATACCTACAAAAGACGGAATCCTCGATGTGCGAGTCTGACTCGCACTTTTTTTCTAGTTATTGTTAAATGTCATTGAAAATAATGAATCCGAAAAACAGCATAGTGCAAAACTAGATGTGGGAAACACTTCTTACTGTCAGGCCCGTGTGGCCCACCCAGAAATACATCCTAAATCCGCCCTTAGCCGTCAAATATGTCCCTATCGAAAAGTTTGGTCCGACGTCAAATAGCTCATATTTTCGTAAAAATATAAATCTGTCAGCACGGTAGCCAAGAGCCCTGAGTGCGCCACATACAGTCGCCAGCACATCAAGCTACTTCAATCTGTCAAATTTCTTCAATAGATTTCCAACTTTATCGCTAAATCGTAAGGTTCAATGTTGATTGGGAAAATTTGACAGTTTCGGGTAGCTTTATGAGCTGGCATCTGTACATTTTGGTGTCGCCATTCGTGGAAGCTATCTTAATACCCGAAAATAGCTGATGCTGAGGCGAAACGGGTGTTACAGGTAGTCAGAAACCTAAAGCCTGACAACCAGTCTTGTCAAGGGGTATCGTGCTCGTGTGACCCAGTAGCTGGGTTGTGTTCCATGTAAAATACTGGTATTCATCAGCATCTAGTTAGACCGGAAGCCGAACCCGTCAAAATTGGGAAAAGTTCAAGCAGATGAGCATGACCTGCGAAAAACAGTCAGTGAAGTCCAAGATTTTATGCTGTAGTACAGACGCCAGCACATGAAGCTACCCGAAACTGTCAAATTTTCCCAATCAACTTTGAACCTTATGCTTTAATGATAAAGTTGAAAATCTATTAAAGAAATTTGACAGATTGTAGTAGATTAATGTGCAGCTGGCGTCTGTACTAGGTTTTTTAGTCTGATTGTGCCATTATTTTCCTTTTACGAGAATGATTTCCTTCTACTAAGACTCAATCGATAAACTTCGCCTTTTCAAGTTTCACCGTTTTACTTCACATTAAATAATTGCACTTCATACTTATTACCTCAGGACATGTGATAATTAGAATTAAACTGTTGTTCATCCTTTTGACATAGATTTTACTATTTGTATTTGGTCAATAATAAAGACCAACTCTAAAAGGGCTAGTTCAAAGGGCTTATAGTATAAGGCAGGGGTGGCCAACTTGGTTAGACCCAAGATCTAACTGCTCACTGACACCCAGTGCGATCTACCAATTACATAGGTACTTCTTGAAATCTTAAATGAAACAGCATCACTGACCAGCATAGTTCAGTACACAATTATGTCCTATTTTTTATTTTATTAAGAGGGAAAATATAAAACTGAAAATTATTCTTGAGCATCTTTCGCTAGATTAGCAAAATCAGGTTTGTAGTTGGAAATATTTTTTGGCTTGCCACGATCGACTGGACTAATAGTCGCGATCGACCGATTGGCCACCCCTGGTATAAGGCGATTATCACACTGCACCGCGCTCCTTCGCGCAGCGCGTGGCGGCCGATATAAGATTGTATCAGTTGGTGTGGTGGGGATTGCCACATCTCAGCGAAAATTAATTAAAACTTTTTTAAATGAAAACGAAATTTACGAATTTCTTTTGTATAATAATAAATAAGATGTGAAAGAGTACTTTTTTGAGTCACTCTGTATATTTAACTCATTTTACCTAAATTTTGAAATAGGTCACTTTTTTTTTTTTTTTTTTTTTTTTTTTTATTTGAAATGGGTTTGCTCTTGACTCTAGTCTAGGTCATAGTTGACAGAGACAAAGTCGACGATGGAGTGAGTTTTACTAACATAGTTTTAAGTTTATACACTAACACACATTGTACTATTATAATATATATGTTAGTCTGTAAGGTATTTATCTATGGACCAAGTAGCCTGAAAATAAAGGTCTAATTATTATTTCCTTTATTCATTTACGTAAATCTTATTTTATTGTATTTTTAAATATTTCTTAATAAATAAAAGTAAGTATAAAAAACATTTAAAAATATAAAAAAATTGTTGTCCGCCGTGTCGGGAACAGGGTCCAAGCTACCGGTGGTTAGGGCTCCAGAGACAGGAACCTCCTCACAATGCGAGCCGTATCGAGGAGTACTGCCTTCTGAATTAGGCCCTTGATCCAACCGCCTATTATTATTATTATTCTCACCGTGCGATATTTGCAGCATCCCAATTAGCTGCCTTTTTTAGCTGTTATACAGTATGTCCAAAACTCAAAATAATTACAATCTCTTTTGTTCCAGAACTTAAATGATGACGAAGGAGGTGGCGAGCCATCGGAGGATGAATACGATGCTCTCAACGACGAGACATTTGGTCAAGGTTGTAAGTATTCAATATTTGTCACCGCTGGAGGCATTCAGGAGGCTTGTTCATTTGGGAAAACATGTTTATTAGCGACATTTAGAAAAATAACGAAAACATACCATACCCATCCCAATCGGATCAGTAGTTTTTGTGAAAATCGTGGACATACATACATATGGGTCGAATACAGAACCTTTTTTTTTTGAAGTCGGTTAAAAATTACACCACATAACTTAAAAACTCAAGGCATTTATTTCAATTAAACCATTTACATGCGCTTTTCAATAATTCAATAAATTGTCAAGGAGTCAGATTAGTCTTAAAATCCTTGCTTCAATTGTTGTTATTTGATTTTTAAACGACTATCAACTTTATGGCAGTCTAAAATAAGTCTATTTCAGATTGACTATAGTACGATTGTTAATGTTATAAAAATGCTTGCAGTTGTAACGCAAACTGAACTTTATGTGTAGGCCATTAAAAATGTTTTTCCAAAAACATGTTTCGAAACTAAATCTCATGTTTTCGTCATAAATCGCCATAAAAAAGGTGCAACCATTAACATTTGCTACCATCATGCTTGAAATACTAATTTGGGATTAAGTTAGTCTGCTTTAAAATTATTGTCAGCCCCGTGTCCTAATACAAGCGATCAGCGCGTTCATTTTGTTCGGCGAACCTGAACGCGTCAGCTCGCCGACAGAGGGCGCCTTCAGGTTTTCGCAACAAATGACCAGGCGGGATGGTCGCGAACTCACGCGACTATCGCTTGTATTAGGACATGATCTTAAACGTCACGTAATCATTATTAGATGTGTTTTTAAAACAATTTGTTAATGGTTGTTCAACGTGATTTGTTAATTGGGTTGTTGTAATATAAGTTGATAAGACATTAGATTTAGAGTCTGTCTATTGAAAGCTGAGTGAAAATGAGCGGCAAATTTAAAAAAAATAGGTCGTTTATCCCCGGATCAAATAGGAAAAAACATATTTGATAGAAATTTTAAGATAATCAAGAAATTTTAAGATATTCAAGTATTAAATATGTTTTTTCCTAGTTGATCCGGGGATACACGACCTATTTTTTTTTAATTTGCCGCTCATTTTCACTCTCAGCTTTCAATAAACAGACTCTAGAATTCGAGGTAGACCAAGGCGAAGGTGGCGTGACGATCTAATATCATTCGCAGGGCCAACATGGCCGGAGATCGCACAAGACAGGGAGGTTTGGAAGAAAAAAGGGGAGGCCTTTGCCCAGCAGTGGGACACAAACTAGGCTAACAAAAAAAAAAAATACATTAGATAATATAATATTTAAGTAGTATACAATAGGCTTTTAAGATGGAACTAGTCGCGAGCTCGAACACACTCTACGGTGGGCATGGCCAAGAAGCACGCTGTCTCACCTAGCATCGTGTCAGACAGAGATAGTATACTTTGGAAAATCGAGTTTTATGAAAAAACCACTGCTACATAAAGCGGGTCATGACTCATGAGGTCCCGAGTTCGATTCCCGGGATGTGCCATATAAAAGGTAGTGGATTTCTCTGTGAAGAAATTCTCTGAAGTAGGCCGGAGTTTGGCACCTGATCTTGACGACAGCGCTTTATATCGCTGAAATTTAGAGCGCTTTCACATTTAGGCGACTTTAGCAGCGCGACTGACGCGCGACCGTCGCCCAGTCAGAATTTCATAAAATCCAAACTAAAGTCCCCATCACGAGAAGCTATAACTTCTCGTGATGGGGACTTTAGTTTGGATTTGTGCGCAGTTGATGGCAAAAGGCTCGCCCAAGTTGTGTTGTGGGTGTACTATAGATAGGTACACCTCTGCTTAACCCTTTGGGGATCAAAGGTAGATATTATGTTGTCTAACGGAGTTTAATCTTGCAGCTGACGAGTTCGACTGGGAGGTGGAACATGAGCAGCTGGCAGAGCAGCTGGAGAGCAGCCGCAGACACAACAGCAGCGGCATCGACGACCTCGCTAACACGCAGCTCGGTGAGAAAATATTTAATCTATGCAACACAAAAGTTTAGAGTTATCCCTTTTTTTGTTTTTCTTTGGGTGAAGGAGGAAATCATCAAATGACTCCTCCTGCTCTGGGCGGAGCTGAAGGGAGTGTCAGACTCTTACTGACTAAAACCCACCCGTGTTCCTTCCTTAGCCCTTTATGTTCCGGGCCAGTGGTAACCCTTTCGGACAATCCCGCTGACCCGGCAGACTTTGGCCCTAACGGGCCCTTCATCTGATGCTGACATCTCTTTGGAGAAGTAATTTGATAAGTACCCACCCAAAAAAAAAAAACCGGCCAACTGCGAGTCGGATTCGCACACGAAGGGTTCCGTACCACAAGGCATAAACCGCCGAAAAAACGTTTCTTTTGTACCCCTTTAAATTTTAACTTTATTTTATTTTTATTATTACTACTACTTCTGCTTAACCTTTCGGGCAATATAAGGCGTAATGTTACATATATATTATGTTGTTTGACAGTAGATACTAACTGTTACTATGTTTGTTACAGAGGCATCGCTCTCTCAGTTAGTACTGGACGAGACAGACGCGCCCCACTCCAGGGCTTTCGGCTCTAGTGTGTGGAGACACGACCCGATCTTCCCTAGCGCACCCACTGTGAGTATACATAAATATATACCTGTCGCATCACCGGGTGGCCGAGATGCGATACATCGGGTCTTCTTCACGATCCGACATAGTTTAGATAGGTGTGGGTACTCGAACGAAAAGATCATTTGAATTTAAAGTAACTATAAACTAGCGATTAACAACCGAAACGCACACGAGCGTCGGAAACAAACACGTGGGTTGGTATTGAGCGTTTGCCGAGACTGTCCGAGCTCGACGGTCGACTGTAGACTGTCGCAACACTCGGTCTCTCCACCAGTCCTCGCGGCATCCCCTCCACCGACGATCGTGTCCAAGCGGTAGGGCTCGCTTGCGTTTCCGATCACATGATTCTTCGTTTACCGATCAAATTGTTAGATGGCGCTGTTCGCTGTACTGTGGCGCCATCTATCCACGACATACCTATTAGGTACACCTCTGCTTTCCTTCAGGGCTGACAGGCGTGATGTTATAATGTGTGATTTTTGATTGTTTATTTTTTTTTCCTTCAGGTGAATAACACTTCTTTTGCCCCGCAGCCGGTACCAGGACTGAAGAATGTGTGCACAGTTGAGGAGTTGGAGCGGCAACTGCGCCAGAAACAGGTGCAGCAGCCGCCCTTCAACCAGAACTACTTCCAGGTCAGTTATTACTAATTGTAGATTGAACCACTTGACAAGTGGTGATCCCGCCAGGGTCACGGGTTGTTCGAAAGAGATACCGTGGCCCCTGGCACAGGCAAGTGAAGGAACACGGGTGGGTTTTAGTCAGTAAGAGTCTGACACTCCCTTCCGCTCCGCCCAGAGTGGGAGGGGTCATTTGATGAGTTACCACCCAAAAAAAAAACAAGGGGCCTGTTTACTGATCCGTAGTTAACTCAACCAATTGTTAAAAATATTTAACAATTGGTTGAGTTAACTACGGATCAGTAAACAGGCCCTTAGTGATCACCACTTGTTTTTTTTTTGGGTGGTAACTCATCAAATGACCCCTCCCGCTCTGGGCGGAGCGGAAGGGAGTGTCAGACTCTTACTGACTTAGTTGACCCAGTTGACCTATTGGTCAACTGGGTCAACTAATAGTTAATTATTTATCTAGTTTATACTTTGTTATGAGTTTTAATTTCCTGATTTTACTATTATTTATTTTCCTAAACATAAACTCATATTTAACTGGGATCAACTGGGATGATATGCAGTTCCGCGTACCATCCCTTTTGATCCCAGTTGGTTTGTTGTTGCCTCCTAAACTAAAGAAGCTAGCGAAAAAAAAATATGTTGGTCATTTCTACCCACACAAACAAATGTTTCCAAGGTAATAAATATGTCTACGAAATATCTTTATTATAGTCCACGCGGAACTAGTTGGCCGCGCCTTTGGTGGGGCCGGGGGTGGGGGCGGCGGGGTTGCCTATTATTCGCAACGCACGTACTGAGTAATGACAAAGCGCCCCCGCCCCTCCATCCCACCGCTCACATACCTAAGTCGCGGCCAACTAGTTCCGCGCGGACTATAGTTACTGTTAGTCTAACAAAATCATATTTTATTTTCCAGCCAAGATTTCCCCCGGTAATACTCCAAAGGCCGCCGGGTCTTCAGGCGCCAGTACCACTTCCATTTGCGCCTCAGCAGTCAATGACCCACAGTATGGGCCAAATGAACCAACCACTCAGCAAACTCATGAACCAAATGGGACAAAACAACCAACTACTACAGAACCACGTCAACCCAATGGGACAAGGAACCCCGTACATGAACAACCAAATTGGGAACCAGTTCCCGAATAATCCCATTGGACCAGGGAGTAATATGATGAATCAGTTGACCCAAAACATGAGCGTTCATCAAATGGGTCAAAATGTGAACCAAATGGGACAGAATTTAAATTTGACGCAAAGTATGGGGCAGTTGGGGCAGAGTATGAATCAGATGGGGCAAAACGTTAATCAGATGGGACAGAATATGAACCAGATGGGACAAAATGTGAATCAGATGAGTCAAAATATGCCTCAAATGGGTCAAAATGCCAACCAAATGGGACAAAACATGCCTTCAATGGGTCAGAGTATGAACCAAATGAGCAACCACTTACCTAACAACCAGATGGGTCAAAATCACAATCAGATGGGTCAAAATCTCAACCAGATGGGTCAAAATCTCAACCAGATGGGTCCGAATCATAACCAGATGGGTCAGAATCATAACCAGATGGGCCAGAACCAGATGATTCCGAATGGCAACCAGTTTCCTGGCATGAATCAGTTTCAGCATATGATGAGTCAGCCTCCAAGGATGTTAGCGCCGCCCCCGGGTATTAATATGCAGAGACAGAATTTTAACTCGAATATGCAATATAACCCTAACTTTCGTGTAAGTATCATGAATTTATATTTTGTTATGGCATAAGCCTTCTTTGGGAGCAGTGGTGGCCCAGTGGTAACGGACACGACTTACGAGTAGTAGGTCGTAGGTTCGATCCCAGACAGGCACTTTACTTTGTGTAAATTATTTCATCACCACTGCTCTCAAAACGGTGAAGAAAAACATCGTGAGGAAACCGGCATGTCCTAGAACCAAAAATTCGAAGACATGTGACATTCACCAACCCACACTGGGCCCGCGTGGTGGATTACGGCCCACTCCCTCTCACTGAGAGGAGGCCTGTGTCCCAGCAGTGGGAACATTATAGGCTGATTATGATAAGGCTTCTTTCATTCATCTATTATACGTGTCACTGACTCTGGCAGAGCCACCATCAGGGATTTTAATTTTGATAACACAACAAATTAGTCGCTAATTAGTCGAAATTGGTCGCCAAATATCAGAATTTGTCGGTCACTGGTTCAAAAGATATAAGGGTTTATAGGTGGCCGATCTGGAGAGTCTCCCCAGCAGGGCCACATTTATATCTCAAAAACTAGGGCACATAGCGAAGATCTGTTTTCTCCCATATTTTGTCGCCAATTAGTCGGAATCAGTCGCCAAGTCACAGATTTAATCGGTTCTTAGTTTAGGAGATATAATGAGTTCAATTAGTAAGGCAAAGAGTTTTTTATGAACCCTCTCGGCTCTGTCAGAGTCAGTGACACCTATTATACATCACCGCGCTGCTACCTCAGGCAACGTCTCAGTTAAGCAGTCGGCCTATAGTATTTATGCTCGGCCTTTAATAAACTTAATAATAACTGTTGAAATGTGAGTATTCTGTACACATCTGCTAGCCCCCTTCCCAGAATACATCATCATATCATCATAATCAGCCTATAATGTTCCCACTGCTGGGACACAAGCCTCCTCTCTGTGCGAGGGAGTGGGCCGTAATCCACCACGCGGGCCCAGTGCGGGTTGGCAGATGTCACATGTCTTCGAATTTTTGGTTCTGGGACATGCCGGTTTCCTCACGATGATTTCCTTCACCGTTTTGAGAGCAGTGGTGTTGAAATAATTTACACAAAGTAAAGTGCCTGCCTGGGTTCGAACCTACGACCTATAACTCGTAAGTCGCGGCCGTTACCACTTGGCCACCACTGCTCCCAGAATACATGCGTGATGTTATTATACAATGCAAGATCTTTACTTACAAACCTATTTTCTTTTTTCCAGCCCTCAATGCCATCAAAACCCGATCAGCAACCAATCAGCCAATCAAACATGATCAACCAACCGATGCTGATAAAGAACCAGCCGCAACCACCCAACAACATCAAACAGTCGCCCAGCAACCAGCTCAACCATATGAACCAGCTCAACATCTCGCCACAGAACAAGAACCCGATCCAAAAAGCAGCTCAACAACAGCAAAAAGATCAGAAAGTTCAGAAAAGTCGGGTTTATAACAATTCGAAGCAGAATCAAGGGTTGACGTCGCAGAATTTGGTTCAGCTAATACAAAATACGCATCCTATGTTGCAGTTCAATAATAGCTTTCATAACGCGAATCATCACCCGATGTTAAATAATCGAAGTAATGTGTTTACTAACAGTCAGTTTAGTCATCCGATGTTAAATAATCAAAGAGTTAATGGGACTTATAATAATAGGTAAGTTATTTTATCCATTTATTTTTACATCATCATCATTTCAGCCGAAAGACGTCCACTGCCGTACGCAAAATACGCGCATTGACGTGGAGTGGCGGACACCAGCCCGTATTACCTATTACATACCTATGACGTCCACTGCTGGACATAGGCCTCCCCCAAGCACCTCCACTTCGACCGGTTCTGTGCTTCCCGGTCCTTCGTCTTCCACCTTGTGGGAGGCCTGACAACGCTACGTCTTCCGGTGTTATTTTTACATACTATTTACTAAATAAATAAAACAAAGTCGGGTTAGTTACACCATTTAAACTCATGAATGGCTGGGCCGATTTTAATGATCTTTGCCCCGAATAGCAGAATAACTATTAAAATACGAGAAACATTCACGAAAAAAAAAAAGATACATATTCTGAGGCGGTACGAAGTTTGCCGGGTCAGCTAGTATTTTATAAAATAAATGCATATTCTTCTTATGGTCACAATCGTGTAAGCATATCCGAGAGACGAGTCCTGCATTCGATTCCCAGGTTGGTCAGTGTTATTGGGTTCTCCATTACAAAATTCGCAATGGCATCCCGGAGACTGGCTTTGTGCCCGGTTCAACACGTAATAGGCTCGCCCCCTATGACATGGGATTTGAATCATTACTAGCGAAGTATGTGTACAAATTCCGTCAATTCTATACCTGAACCTTTCGGGCTTAATTTTTTCCTTGATCATTGTATCTTACCTTCCTCTCTAAAACAATAAGAATAATTTATTTGTTCAAAAATATACAGACATTTAAATAATATTGTGATTCACTTACACACACTATATATATTGTGATACACTTTATTCTATGATCAGATATTGAACATCTTTGTCTGAACTAGATATAAAATATCTGTATTTCAGACATCACAATACATCACTATAAGTTTTCCCATTTTCAGGCACTCAATAAATGGCGACGATGCCAGCGGAAGCGATACCGATGACTACGCGGGTCTAATGACACTCAGAGAGAAGCAATGGCTCATCAACATTCAGATGCTACAGCTCAACACGGGCACGCCGTACATCCACGACTTTTATTACACGGTGAGTAGCTCAAGTCAGCTCAACAATACGCACAGACGTACAGCTCAATACCGACACGACATGAACAGCCCGAAAGTCAGACATCCAGTCTTATCGCGTAGTGTTGTGTTACCCAGTAGCTGGGTTGTGGAGGTCAGATAGGCAGTCTCTCCATCTATACTATATAAAGAGGTAAAATTTGTTTGTTTGTATGTAGAAGGTAATCTCCGAAACCACCAGTTGGAATTTGATTTTTTTTTTTACATTTGATGGCCCAATTGTTGAGGAAGGCTATAGACTATATAACATAACGCTATGCGAGGGCAGATGATCATGAGGTGGCGTCGTGGGAGGGGGTGGTGGTGTGAGAGGGGTGGGTCGGGGAACATGAAATTTCACGCGAAAGACGTCGCAGGCTGAAGCTAGTGTAAAATACCGGTATTTAGCTGCATCCGGTTAGACTGGAAGCCGACCCCAACTTAGTTGGGAGAAGGCGAAGAATAGGTGAAGAAGGTAGCGGGGCTGAAGGCCTTGGATACGTCAGACGAACAATCCTCAATACTCATGTAGCGGTAACTACAAACGCCACATGTGAACTACGCGTTATACTGACGTCACGCAAAAACCTGCATCTCGCAAGCAGAGTTTACCGCGCAACTAGCATAGATACAACGGCCCGACATGAATCATCGGACAGTTGCCCGCCAGACACAACACCCGTCTGGTCTGAGGATCCTCCCTTTTCTATGGAGGATGAGTGAACTTTACACCCTGTTCCTCATACCTCTATACTTACATGAATAGGAGTGTTCTTGTCTGGATTTTCATTATAATATAATTTCACGCTTATATTCCCTGAATGGTTAGGCAGCGTTGTACAGTCAACAGCAAAAGTAGATGATCAAAATCAGAAATTCAATACTAATGAACGGAGTTCGCGTCAGAACTGTGTGGCGTCGAAGTGATTCAAAAGTATGTGATTGTAAATTATACCAAACATTTACTACTAGTACAGCTGCCATATATTCGTGATCAGTTTTGACTCCTATTGAATTTCTGATTTTGATCTTTTGCTGTTGACTGTACCTCTAGTACACCCTAATTTCATCATCATCATCATCATTTCAGCCAAAAGACGTCCACTGCTGGACATAGGCCTCCCCCAAGCACTTCCACTTCGACCGGTTCTGTGCTTCTCGCATCCAACGGGTTCCTGCGGCCTTCACAAGGTTGTCGGTCCACCGTGGTGGACCGGCGACCTAATTTCATCAGTTTATAATAATAGTGTTTTATTTATTTCCAGGTGTTCTTAGAGCGACAAGCCAGTAAAGAAAAGGAAGGTGTCAAAGAGGCACATAAGGCGAATCAACAGAACCATCCGTTTTATAGTGGAGGTACGTCATTCATAAACAACTTGTATCATGCTTAACAGACAGACAAACAGAGAGAGAGTTGCTAAACAGAGCACAAATCCAAGAAACACTTATTAGGGTTCCGCACCCAAAGGGTAAAAACGGGACCATACAACAAACGTGTTTTTTTTTTCGGTGTTTTTGCCTTGTGGTACGGAACCCTTCGTGTGCAAGTCCGACTCGCGCTTTGCTAGTTTTTTATTTTATCTATTCTTTTAATAAAATCCTTTTAATATTGTTTTTAGGTGTCAAACAAGAGACCCACACACACAGGGAGCGTCACAACTCCAACCGACACAACTCTACGAGTGAAGACAGCGGAACGCCTCGCACTTATGTACCCACGCAGTTTGAGAACTCGCTGGGCAAGTTACAGGTAATTTACTGCGTCATTTGCCTGGCCTTTTCCAAAAAAAAAAAAACTATTTTGGTGTCAGATTCCAGGCAGTGTACCCGGATGTACAGTCACGAGCACCAATATGTCAACACTTGGCAACTTTAAATTGCGATTTTTTCACGAAATAACGAATGCAACGTTGAAATACGACACTTTACATATACCTATGGGTTCGAAAATACTATGGTCCTACTAATATAAAATTTCATTAAAAAATAAAGGAGAAAATCGCCTTTCAATAAAGCCAAGTGTATACATACTGATGCTCGTGACTGTACATACTAAAGAGTATTCTATTCTATTTCTAAAGACTGCTTGTCAGACTTTTAGGCTCCTGACTACCCGCAACGAATCTCAAAGATCTACAAATGTCAGTCGGGACCAATGGCGTGCCTCGAGTGCCTCGGAAAACAGTTGTGATTTCCGAGCGCTGTAGCGTTGCTCAACCCTGAATATCCCTCCGTTTTTTAATAGTATATGAAGAAAAAGTCAACCCCAATATATCACCTTAAGGTGCCACTAGTCGATATTTTTTCCATACAAATTTCGAGAGAGTATTACTCCACTGTTTGACATTGTGCATTCAAAGTTAAACATGATATCGTTTTGACTTATTATTAATTATGTCTGTACGGAAACAGAATAGTAAAATAAAAAACCATTAAAAAGTTATAAGCCAACAAAGATTCGTTTTTCTTGCTATTTTTAACGTAACTTTGGATGTAAATAAGTAATAAAGGAACTATAAAATCTTCAAATCCAAGTCCGTACCGACAAAGCTCAGTTGTCGAAGAATTCAACAAACGTTATTTGTAATTGATTTATGCAGTGATTTTTTCATAAAAATCGATTTTCCAAAGCACTTTTCGAATTTTTTTACGCGCCTATCAGTTCGGAACGGTATTTCTGTGCGTGAGAACTAGACGTTGTTCGTGTAGACTAGCGTCTAACTGTTCATCACTGATACTAGCTCTGTCGGACACGAAGTCAGGTGAGACAGCGCGCTTTTTGGCCATGACCACCAGTGAGTTCGAGCTCGCGACTAGTTTACTCTTAATAATTATTTGTGTATTGTTTTCAGTGTGGCAGTGTGACGGCTCCTCGCAAGATAATCGACGTGGAAGTGGTCGGCAACGAGACAGCTCCGTCGCGCATGTCGCGCGCGTCCAGTGTTGCCAGCACCACGCATCCTACTGAGGTAAAAAACCCTCTATCATTGACAAAATTAAGGCGAAAGAGCTAGGGTAGCCCGCGAAATTCATTTTTTTTAACGTTTTATGCAATTTGCTGGTCAGTATTAAGTTGTATGTTGATTAAAATATGATTCGCGGCCGTAACAAATATGTTTTTACAGAATTATAATCATTAAACACAAATCTCTAAGACCAAGTAATCCCCAAGAATGACTATTTCATGAAATCTTGACATTTGAGGATTATACTAACTTAACAAGTTGTATTATTCATTGTAATGATTATAATTCTGTAAATACATATTTGTTACGACCGCGAATCATGTTTTAATCAATGTACAAGCACTAATATGTCAACACTTGGCACCTTTTAATTGCGATTTTTTCACGAAATAAAGAATGCAAAGTTGAAACACGACACTTTACATAAACCTATGGGTTCGAAAATACTATGTTCGTAATAGCATACAATTTCATTAAAAAATGAAGGAGAAAATCGCGTTTGAATAAAGCCAAGTGTATACATACTAAGGGTCAGTTCACACCGATATGCGACGCGACGCGCAGTTTTCAAGATAGAAATACAATTACAGACCTTATCTACTACACAAAAAGGTACACAATTCAGTGTCTACCTACTACGTCGAGATACGCAGCGCGGCGCCGCCGCCGCGCGGCGTAGCTCACTGAATTGTGTACCTTTTTGTGTAGTAGATAAGGGGGGCAATTCTCGTAATTTTAAGAACGTTCACAGTCTGATCTCAGTCTCAATCTGTCAAAAATACCTCTAATTTCCCTACATTTTGACAAGTTTTTGACATTTGTTTGTCGCCGAGATGAGACTGCGACTAGATTTTGAACGATTTAAATTACGAGAATTGGCCTTCTGGTCTGTAATTGTATTTCTATCTTGAAAACTGCGCGTCGCGTCGCGTCTCGGTGTGAACTGACCCTTATGCTCGTGACTGTACAACTTAATACTGTTACAGACCAGCAAATTGCATAAAACGTAAGACAATTTGAATTTCGTGGGCTACCTTAGGCTTCCCCCTTAATCTCAATTTCAACTCTTCACTAGAGCAGTGGTGGCTCAGTGGTAGCAGCCGCGACTTACGAGTTGTAGGTCGTAGAATAGAACCCAAACAGGGTTTATTTTGTGTAAATTATTACATCATTACATATAATATCATATTATAAATAAATGTATGCATATTATCCATTTAATGTACGCATATTATCCATTTCATGTTACCCTATTTATTTCCATTTACAGGTTCCAAGAGAAATGAAACGCACGAAACAGTTACTATTAGACATAGAGGCGCTATACCTGATATTATTGAGGCTAGAGGAGCTCAACGACCCGCTGGCCATATCCAACGCCCTCATATTGAAGGTAAAATATACATAAATTATTATAAATTAATGTCATATTCGTGTTTGCCTGTGTGACCGCGTTGTGTTCCTCTAAACTACGCAACGGATTGATGCGGTTTTTAACCATCATTTAGAGAATTTATTCTGGAAGGTTTATTGTGCAAAACGGGTCGGAGACAAATCCAACATCATAAAAATCGGTCCAGCCGTTCTTGAGTTATATTATATGGTGTAACTAACCCGACTTTGTTTTATTTATATACTGCGTGAAATTTTAATGGTTGTTTTCCCGTGGCAGAACGATTTGTACTCAGTAGAGCTACTGATTCAAGGAGTTTTTTTTTTCAAATGATTATAAATAATAATTATAATTAAGTATAAAAATATGATCTCAATTCGAAAGCGTGAGAATCAATAGTAACTCACGTGCGCCCGCCCGCTACCTACCATCTTTGCAGGTAGCAGGACGACCATACGCAGTCGTCCGTTTGCGATGTAACTATACTATTGGTTTGAGATCGCGTTGCCATTTTTTAATATTTTATTTTTATTTTTTTATAAATCGATTGTACTATCAAGACAAAATCATTTCGCTTCGGGAAAACAACCATTAAAATTTCACGCTGTACAAGCCTATTACCGTCAACTGGGCACAAACTTTGAAACACAGTAAATATAAATATTTTTCGTTACTCCACAGGAAAGAGAGGAGAAACAGAAGCAGCTAGAGGCAGCGCAGAAAGAAGCAGAGAACGAACAACAAGACGTGTCCAATTTATTCCTGAAGAACATCGAGTCGGTGCAGCGGAGGCCTAAGCAGGACAGTCCCAAGTCCGAGAGTATTGACAAAAGACAGGTAATTAAACATAATATTTGACTGATAAAGTCTATTGATGCCATAGACCTCATAAAACTAATACTTGACTTATAAATCTATCACTTATTTGATTTACCTGTCATTGCTTAATTTTTAATTCTTTTTACCTTTTGTGGTAGACTAATTTTATTATGGGTGCATCGTGTTCACATATAATTTTTATTAAGTATACAAGACCTTGTAAAACATTTTTAAAAGAGTAACGGTGGAGTTTCTTGCCCATTCTTCTCCATACGAAAACTACCTTTTGGAATGGGCGACTAGAATCATTTCTATTTAGTTTTTTTTGACGTTCAAAAGTGCCTTTAATGTGCCTATTTAAAATAAATGATTTGACTTTGACTTTGACTTTAGTGTATGGTGCAACCGCACATTCTGCAATTCAGCAGTTCACGCCACACATTCATTTCAACTCATAATAATTAGTTCAGTTCGCGTTGCGCTATCAAGTCAGCCAGGCGTTCTCATTACAGCCAACAAGAGCCGCGTCACTCACTTCATTTCCACACCATCAGTCCATTAAGCTCATTTTACCTATAAGTACCTATGGGACAATACAGTAGTGTTTCAGTACTTACCTTCTTTTCTTCCATTCATCCCTCATCTAAAAGTAATGTATGGTCTAACAAGAGATCATACATTCTTTTTGGTCCTTCGAGCCGGTCCTTTATTTGAAAAATTAGTGATCGCGACGATAGGTCGTGGTGGTGCGAAATGCAAGGATCGTGTTTTTAATTACAAACTGTTGGTTTATAAAATGTAAATAAGAGAATATGTGGACTGTAATGAACGCGGGCGTGCCGTGTGTGCGTTGTGCGTGCGTGCGTGCGTGCGTACGTGCGTGCGTGCGTGCGTGCGTGCGTGCGGCGTACGCAGGCCGCGCTCACAGCCTCCGCGCGGCGTGGTTGAGAGGAGCGGTTTCAACAATTAGTGTTCTATAAAATCACTAAGAAAGATGCACGAGGAGCGTAAGAAGAGCGTTATTTGCATCGCTAAATAAAAATGAGTCCAATCGTTATAATCATAATGAGAGTAACATAAATTTGGACGACGCAAATTCCATCGGTTTATGTAAGTGCATACACACGAGCGGCACGCGTGAACCTCAAAGACAACTACACGCGTCGACGCGTGCAGTTGCCCTTTATGCACACTTAGTATGACCCTCTCTTATAAATACACTGTTAGATGCTACTAATCATATTACTAGTATAAATCAGTCCTAAAATCAAACCAGTCCACCGACATCCATATTCGCATACACTCTGACAGCGCCTTAGTCCTCCAATCCCTGGAAAAAAATGCATCACGTCAGTTACAATGCGCTTGAACGGGTAACTGTATCGAACCGCAATACAGTGACACTACAACGTGGGCTGGTTGGAATAACCACCGACGGCCGCCATGGCCCACGCTCAAGGGTCCACCTGAAGGACTAAGTGCGGAAACCAAACCCAAACACATAGAACAAACCAGTCCACCTTTCCGTAATAAATAATGTGCCCACTGCTGGGACACAGACCTCCTCTCGGTGAGAGGGAGTGGGTCGTAATCCACCACGCGGGCCCAGTGCGGGTCTGTTGGGTGTCACATCGAATGTCCTAGATTTTGTTCTCCAGAACCGTCTTTAGATCTTTTTCGTAATGTCTCGTTTAATGGCGAAATATTGTATATTTCTTTGATCTTTTTTAGGGTTCCGTACCCAAAGGGTAAAAATGGAACACTATTACTAAGACTCTACTGTCCGTCTGTCCGTCTTTCACCAGGCTGTGTATCTCATGAGCCGTGATAGCTAGACAGTTGAAATTTTCACAGATGATGTATTTCTGTTGCCGCTATAACAACAAATACTAAAAACAGAATAAAATAAAAAATTAAGGTGGCTCCCATACAACAAACGTGTTTTTATCGGCGTTTTTGCCTTGTGGTACGGAACCCTTCGTGTGCGAGTCCGACTCGCACTTGGCCAGTTTTTTGTACTTTGATCAAATAATTATTTCTTTCTTTCCCACAGGTGGTAAACCTAGCAATTAACCAGAAGCCGGCGCCCACAAAGAATCTTCTAGACGAGGACAAGGAGGACTTAGTTAACAAGATGTTCGCGGGCGTGCTGCACAGCGACCGAGTGCAGCAGATGCTATCTGTTAGGAAGGGCCGAGTGAGTTATCTTATCACACTAATATTATAAAGGCGAAAGTTTGTGAGTGTGTGTGTGTGTTTATATGTTTGTTACTTCTTCACGCTCAAACGGCTGGACCAATTTTGATAAAATTTTGTATGGAGGTAGCTGACACCCTGGATTAACATATAGGCTACTTTTTATCCCGATATTCCCACGGGATCGACATTTACGCGGGTGAAACCGCAGGTCGCAGATAGTACATGATAAAACAAAAAAAAAAAAAAAAGATTTGTGACATTTTTTTTGGGTTAACGACCGTGCTTGTAAGTTTTAAAACATCAGTTTAAAAATCTGTTTTTTTGTTAAAGCCTCACTCACGGACGTGACGGAAACACTATAAAACAAAAAAAAACCCCTTTTTCTCAATGCATCATAATATAATTTATATTATCTCTCGCACAGACGCTGATATCTCGGTTCATAAGCCGCGTGTGTTCCTCCCACTGTCGCCAGCGCACGTTCTGGGCCAAAGTGTTGCGCGCGCTCCCTGCGGCCGCGCGGAGAGACGACGGGAACCTCGCGGCCCTGGCGCCGCATTATAGGAAGTAAGTACTCCTCATCTGTCTGCTTTTTACGGTTCCGTACCCAAAAGGTAAAAACAGGACCCTATTACTAAGACTCCACTGTCCGTCTGTCTGTCACCAGGCTGTATATCATGAACCGTGGTAGCTAGACAGTTGAAATTTTCACAAATTATGTATTTCTGTTGCCGCTATAACAACAAATACTAAAAACAAAATAAAATAAATATTTAAGGGGGGCTCCCATACAACAAACGTATTTTTTTTGGCGTTTTTGCCTTGTGGTACGGAACCCTTCGTGTGCGAGTCCGACTCGCACTTGGCCAGTTTTTTACCTTATTCTTTGTATAAATGTTTGGTGGAATGCGCCCTTAGTTGTAAAATCAATTACAACTCACCGCTTTAATAAATAAAGTAATCTATTTCACGAAGTGGTTGTTATAAAATAATGTTGTATTAACAGTTACATACAAACGACATCGGGCTGGTCGCCTATCCTGGAGTCTTGCAGTCTGTTGGCGGAAGCCTTCGACCCGGCGAGAACGCCCTACGCCCTCACTACTTCTGTAAGTATTCAATTTATTGCATCTAGACAGCCGGTCTATGCTGTAAAAATCTCACCGTGAAAACTTAGGTGAAGTGAGTTGTTTCTGCTAGGTATTGACAGCTCACTCCACGCTCACTTCACCTAAGTTTTCACGGTGAGATTTTTACAGAATAGCACCGCTGTTCCTAAATGAATAAGGATGCTGATAACTTATTTATTTTAAAATCAAAAAGCATTTGTTTGTAAATATTGCAAACAATACTACAAAAAGTCTAAAAGTTTAAAAAATTGCCAAATTATAAAAGATTTAAAATAATTACTAGATAAAGACGGGACTGCCATACTGCCGTACATTGTTTAAAATACGGTTAAACCCATAAAGTAGTTTCAGAGATATCGGACAAAAACCTGCGAAATGATGTCTCTTCCAAACGAATAAAGATATAAAAATCTTTCTAACTCGGAAAGTAAAAGTCGTACAGTAATGGGACCCAGCACAAAAGATAGAGAATTTTTCAAAACGTAATGTGTGATTCAAAACTAAAAAATGGCAGTTTGAGGCTTAACCGTGTTTTAAGTAACGTACGGCAGCATAGAAGTGACGTCACGAGTATACAGGGTTATTGGTAAAATATGAACAACTTCTTAAGAGGTCATTGTACTTATCACTATGAACAACTTTTACTACGGGACCAAAAACTGAAATCGAGAAAAAAAAATCAGCTGTTACCTACATTTGGACGAGTTATGCGAACATAAATAAGGAACAGTTTCGCGATATATCGGACCACGCGGTGACAACTCGCTGCTCGCACGCTTGCCTTGCGTTGACTGCGCATTGCCAACGCGATGTGTTATACGCGACGCGAGGTCCACAGGTTGACCGCGCGACGTTTATTGGTGATAACGCGGCGTCCAACTGTGGACCAGCTGTCGACAACGAGTGGACGCCGTTCTTCTCCATAGGTACCTACGCTTTGGAATGGGCAACTGCTTCATATTTTCTGACTGACCGACTTCTTGACAATTCAAAAGTGCCTGTTAATGGTTTAATTGAAATAAATGCTTTGAGTTTGAGTTTGAGACGAGGCGGTGCGGGGGGTTGCCGGGTGGCTCTAATGAGCTGTGACCTTTAGTATGTTGTTCTTTGTGATGAAATACAGACATGACACGTACAGTACAAGAAGACACCTTCTTGCACTATCAACTTAACTCAAAACAATTATCTGTAAGTTATGCAATGAGCAGAATGGTGCTAATCCACGCGTCATGTTCGTGAACGGGCGCCGTTAGTAGGGATTGGCCACCTCTTTGCTGCCATGGCTTATTTAAATTTAATTTAATATTTGAAATATTTAAAAGAATAATACTAAGTACATTTATATGAAAAAATAAGCAAAATAATGATAGGGCATCAAAAAATTCGTCCGCATCGCTGTCAACAGGAACAGTGCCCAAAAGGCTGGCAGCATTGCCACGTTGTATGGCAATGCTAATTCTTTGGCCAAGAAATAGGCCAGCCCTCTGGTCACGTGTAGAGTCGACTAACCGCTTGGCGATATCTCGAAAAACCAAGTGGGCACTCGGACCCCATGGCCCTAGTGTTTCAACCCATTTGTATTGTTTTTATCTTTTCATTACGGACGCTTTTAACGTTCTGCATCGTTCTCACATGTATACCTAATTTTTAACATGAATGATGTAAACGATACTTTGTAACCATATTATTTTGATTTAAAAGAGTGTCCATAGAGTTTCTTGCCCGTTCTTATCTTTAGGTACCTACGCTTTGGAATGGGCAACTAGCTTCATATTTCTGACTGACCGACCCCTTGACAATTTAAACGTGCCTGTAATTGGTTTATTTGAAATAAATGCTTTGAGTGAACTTATCATGATGTTCTAAGCAGGAATCGAAGCCGTGACCTGTATTTTAGGCGTCGTACCACTATTTGCCCCAACACACAGTTGTTGACAGTAGACAATCTCAAATATCCTGACTAACCAAACTTAATTTCTTCCAGTTCACCCTAAGCTGCGTCTGCGCGCTCCTAGAAAAGGCATCAGTACTCGTAAACACCCCGGAAGCGACGTCAAACGAAAGACAATGGTCGAAGTTCCTCAAAACTCTAGCGAGAGCGCTTAAAAACACGAGTCTAAACGTTGCGAGGCCAATACACCCAATTTCAGCCAACAAACTAATGTATCACATGAAACAACTAGACTCGAGAAGTACCATAGAGATATTGCAGAGAGGGAAGTCCGCACCGGAATTCGCGGATCTGTCGAAAGCGGATGTGTCTGAGCAACTTATCAAACATTTGTGTTGATATTTGGCTTTGGCTTCCAATGTTTGGTCAAAGGCTGGTGCCGCCATGCCGTCGGGGTAACCGAAATTACCATAAGCGAAATTGCTTTAAAATGCAACTGCAAAAGTGTTCTCAATTCTATTTTAACAGGTTAGCTTAGAATTTGCTAAAGACAAGACAAAAGTTATATGACGAATACGGTCGTTGTTTTGACTAACAGGATGTGACGTGAATGAAAATGCGTTCGATGTATGAAATTGCATTTTTTTTTCTAAGCTTCGTGTGCGGAGGCCTTCCGCTCCAAAAAGATTGCAATTGAGGTCGAAACTTCAAATTTTTTTTAAAGACTTGATTATTATTATAAATATAAATAAAATCAAAATGTCGCCAATATCTTCAATGTAAATATATCAATATAACACAATTATTGTTAAAAAAAAAGCTGTTTTTATTGTTTTTTTTGTAAAATTAGATGACAGAATATCGTTTCTTATGAAAATAACGAAGCAATATGATAACATTATTTTATTATTAACTCGTTTTCGTTGAAACAAAAAAAAAACTGAATCATAGTAAAATTTGTTGCTTAGCGTAATTGAAGATTTACTAAAATGTTGACTTAGAGATCTTTGCTGCTGGGCATAAAGATCCTTTATAATCAGAAAATGTCCACAAAAGCCGTTACACATATTTGTAAAGCTAAGAATACACCAATGCCAGTACCTCGCACAGAGCAAGTAGCTTGTATCCCTAATTCACTATGACCACTTAACGATCCATTACTTCGAAACTACATCAAATCCTTAGTTAATCACGACATTCGGGGGCGTAAACGGGCCACTTTGGCAGAATCATAAAATGATAACATTATGAATCATAATATGCCGAAGACAGTCCGTGTTTTCCTTTTTTTTTGGCTGCACTACGTAGGTATAATCAAAGAGATTGGGATTGGATTGATTGGTATTTTAGCACAGACAAAAAAATAACTTAAAAATCGTTCACCAATGGGATTTGATACGATTAACTTAACAGTTAACTGTCCTATAAGTACATTTGGATTTCTTGCCGTTAACAAGACACGATTTTGACGTGGTTTGCACGTGGTAAGGTTTCACGGAGAATAATACAGAATTGGGGCCCTGAACGTCGCAATGACATGTACTTACAGGTAAACCAAAAAATATATGCGCTTCGGCAATCTTCGTATTTCCGAATTAGCACGAACGTCGCACCAGAGAAACTCTCCACAGAGACAACGTTTCTGAGTTTTATACTGTCGCGCTTTGCAGTACGTGCACCTATCATTACGCGTTTGTATAAAGTTTTTTTATCTTCCGGGTCACCCACTCCAGTCACAGATCGTAATTTTGGAATTGCACGGAGTTGTTAATCTATAATTTTGCAAGCATGGTAATACGAAATAGGCAAGTACTACGGTTGTAACAGCTCTATATTAGATCATCATCCTGCGTTCGTATTTCCGAAGATAGGCGATAATTCCCGAAGCTCAATATATATTTTTTGGAAAACTACATTCTTTTGTGTTAGTGACTGGCATGTATTCCAGCTTTAACCTTTATTGTATTTTCTGAGCTGAAAAACGTCTTTAATCGATATTTCAAGAGTTTAATATTCAAATCCAATTATTATATTTACTTAATTACATTACAAACAAGAATAATGAATGATCGAGATGCCACTAAGAATTGTTTATTCGTAAAAAATATATTTAAAACATAAATTCTACTTCTTAAGATCGCTGATCCGGTCGCTTTATAAGAAAGATCAAAATACCCTACTTGCAAAATAAATTTAGGGAGAATTTATATAACCTATGTCACCCGGACCATTATTACGAATCTATTGTTACCTCATTCATCAAAATCGGTTCGGTAGTAAACTACCGAACCGATTTAATACCCGATTTTATACCGATTTTAACCGCCTAAAGGCGCTACGGTGGAACACACGCAAAATACAAACATACTCTTCCTGGCTTTGCCGTAGTCGGGTAACAAGCTTATATTTCAGAAAGAAAGAAAGAAAAAAAAATAACAAGTTGGGGGGGGGGGGGGGGGGTTGGTGGAAACATTCGTCACATTCACGCAAAACGGTCATCGCTCAGCATAATGCTAAGACCCTATACGAGACAAAGCCAGGTTTTGAGTGACAGCCGGCGTTGTCGTGATGACGTCAACCGGTGCAGCATACGATTAGATATAAATAAAAACCAGCAATCAAAATCCATACTCCATACCAATATTATAAATGCGAAAGTGTGTCTGTCTGTCTGTATGTTACCTCTTCACGCTTAAACCGCTGAACCGATTAAGATGAAATTTGGTATAGAGGTAGTTTGAGTCCCGGGAAAGGACATAGGGTAGTTTTTATCCCGATATTCCCACGGGATCGATACTTACGCGGGTAAAACCGCGGGGCGCTGCTAGCAAGAATTAAAATAAATATACACTTTTTGTCATCGACATGGTATTAAAGCATTAATGGACACTGAGCACCCCATGAGTGATAACAATAAAACTTCTATGGTATCTAGTTCATTGTCTCACCCGATTAAAATCCATAAAAACCTAGGCAGCTGTAAAAGTAGAATCATCCCGCTTATCGGCTTACTAAAATACATCATATAACAAAAAAAATAATCAATAATCTAGGACGAATCAATAGCACAAATTCTTCGGCTTGGCGAGGGTTATGTAGTTAGTGCAGACGGTTCGTGCTGATAATTAAACTGTCCTTAAAAAAAAAAATACGAAATTGAAAATAGTTTTTTTTAGGGTATTTTACCCTCAGCTAGGGTAATCTTCATTAACACGTAGGGCTAGGGTAATCTTCATTAACATTAAAAAATAAAACGTTTAAATGCAATTCTTAGTGGCACGCTAAAACTAAATCGTACTAAAATGTTTTTGCTTAAATAATTTATTTAATATGCAAGTCAAAATGGGCACTTATAAAACGGCAGAATCTAGGTGAATCATAATCAGCCTATAACGTTCCCACTGCTGGGACACAGGCCTCAAAATTAAATTCAGATTACATTAATAACTTTCCCTAAATTATTTATAACATGCACTGCCCAAATTGTGTGGTTAAATATATATGTATGTCTTATGATATTTATTATATAAAAAAAAATGCTAAATTGCTGATTTCTTAGCTTTAATTCCTTACTTTTCAATGCTTTATAATATTATAAATATTTGGCAATATTTAAAACACATGTAAAACCTTCAGTCGCTCCATGTTAAATTCTGGTATTCTTACATCCACTTCCTGATTGCGTAACACTAAAAGTTCGTAAATTGTTGCGCAATTGCTGGAACAGTGAAGTTATAATTATATGTATGCAAAGGTGTTCAAGCTGTGCTTATATTAAAGCCGAGTGAGATAGTTTAGTAACAAAACAGTGTGTTTGAGCATATTTAGTTATTAGTCGAGCTGAATAGTATCCCTTTATTAGCGAAGCTTACACTGACTTGATTATAAAGTACAGTTTGAGCGGAATTGTGAGGTTTGAATATGGAGAGTAGTTTTGAAATCGTAACACATTTCTGTCATTCTTAAGGGAGTATTTAATGTTGAAAGCACTTGGTGTACTGCTTACCTTCTTGTGGTATTATTATTCCACCCCATTGGGGCTTTAATCACTTAATTAAATCACCCCATTTAGGGTAAAGTTGAGGTAATTTGGGGTACTTAATACCTCGAGGTAATTCTCACCCTTCGCGAAAAATTAAAAAGAGATATATTCATGAATTACGATTTACGGTATTGCCAACTTAAAAATCGCAATTTTTTATTAAAAAAAATATTTAAATGTAAAAAAAAATGAGCACTCGTGTACGCAATAATTGTGTAGATAATATTAATTTTTGTAAAAAAATCACCTCTGTAACTGAACGTAAACAACATTTATCATTTGAATCATTTATTCTTGTAAATATTAAGTAAAAAATAAAAAAGTTTATTCTTTGTAGTTTTAGTAGCTTTTAATTTAAACGAAAAAAAAAACAATAATCTTGCTTTTTATTTAATATAGTGGGGCTTAAAATCCATTGAATTTAGCAACTATGGAACTCATATGTTTTAGAATCCATACAAATTCATGGAGAATAGTTATTGTTATTAATTATTATTAATTAGAGAAAGGGTAAATCCAATTAACTTTGAACTTCTCTAGTACTAAAATATGGTTTTAATATGAGAGTAATTAGGGGTCAACTGAGTTTAATTTTGAGGGGCATTTTAATTAATATAAAAGGGACACAAATGGTGAGGGTAAATTATTAATTTATTGAACTGACCCTAATTGCTTTCATATATTTTTTAATTTAAACGTCAAGCATTTATTACCACTTGACAATACTTTAGAACCATAAATCGTACCCCATGAACTAATAATAATATTATGTGTATTAAAACTACCGTCTTTTTAAGATAGAAAAGTTTCAGGCCAAGGAATGTACCCTTTCTATTTCGTGGCCTGACGGTAAGCGGTAGGCGCGCCTAACTTCACACATTCTTATTTTAAAATCACGTGTTCCGCTGCCGCCAGGCCAGACTGAGGCCTGACTTTTAATTCGAATTCCTATTTTAAAATGATCGTGAGCCTATTTCTTCAACTCAAAGCGATCTTTATATAATTTTTTTGTGATTACACTTGTGATAAAAAAGTCAGGCCCCAGATGTTAAAATTCAAAATCACATTTGAATATTTGTTTTGATTTAATGTGACTTTGGAGTTAGTTTATGTATATGTTTAATGGTATTTTTTCTTTGTAGTTTGGCATGGGGACAGTTCTTAGGCCTCGGATTAGCCCATCACATAAAATATGTTAAATATATTGAAAAATATTGTTCTGAAAGTGCAATTCGTGGCCTCATAGCTGTAGCCCAGGCCATTTAGTGGGGTAAAGTATTTTTTGGCCCATAAAGTCTAGACTCAATAAATATTTTTTATCAAAAAACGAGTCTTAAATAAATTACATGAATGCAATCAGTAAACGCTTGGTACTTTTGTGTGCGCTCTTATAATATGCATAAAGTAATATACTGGCTATGTAACTATGTCGATAGGTATATTTTTTTAATCAAAATCGACGGCTATACTATTTTTAATCAAATACGTACGAGTACTAGAATGTCGATACTTTAAGTCGACGCATTTTTAATTTGACGAACAGCAACGATCCTGACTATCGATAAAGTTTATCGATATCGATACACGCACGCAAAAGTGAGGCGCAATAATATAAAGAGATAGATTATTATATAAATTTGTATATACCATACTGCCAATAAATTAAAAAAAAAAAACATGAAAAGTAAAAATCGTGAAAGTTGTTAAAAAAGGAAATTCATTTTTTTTTTGTAAAAATAAAAGTTTTTCATGATTTAGTAGGCAAAGGTCGCGTTGTATTCTTTTTTTACTATTAGTAGTTTTTAGTTATTTTTTATCCGATACAATAAAAATAGTATAAATTGTTTATAGAAATAATTTGTGTTTTATTTACCTGATACAATAAGAGAGAGAAAGGTACAGACGCCAGCACATCAAGCTACCCGAAACTGTCAAATTTTCCCAATCAACTTCGAACCTTATGCTTTAGCGATAAAGTTTTTTTGACAGATTGTAGTAGCTTGATGTGCTGGCGTCTGTACAAAGTGATTTCTTTGTCGCTCCTTTTTAAGGGTCAGTTCACACCGAGACGCGACGCGACGCGACGCTGCACGCACACTTTTAAAAGAGTGACTCAAAATATACTTTATTTTCTACACGAAAAGGTACACATTGCATTGTGAGAGTTCAGAATACGTTGCGCGGCGTCGCGCTGCGCCTCGCGGCGTTGGGATGCGTCTCGCGGAGGCGCGCGGCGCAGCGCGACGTCACTGGCCTCTTCTAGTATCGTCACGTCTCGTCGCGTCGCGTCTCGGTGTGTACTGACCCTAAGGCTCAACACACACCAAAAGAGCGTCGAAGCGCGGCGAAGCGGAACGCAGTTTCAGTGTCATATGAATTTTAACTTTATTTTCATTACTATAATACTTATTATCGCATGAGAAATTGATCCCGACTAATTGGCGACTAAATATGGGAGAAAACAGATCTTCGCTAGGTGCCCTAGTTTTTGAGATATAAATGTGGCCCTGCTGGGGAAACTCTCCAGATCGGCCACCTATAAACCCTTATAACTTTTGAACCAGTAACCGACAAATTCTGATATTTGGCGACAAATTTCGACTAATTAGCGACTAATTTTTTGTGCTATCAAAATTAAAATCCCGGATGGTGGCTCTGCCAGAGTCAGTGACACTGATTTGGTGTCACTGACTCTGGCAGAGCCACCATCAGGTCAAACGTCTTTATTATTTCGAATAAAAGTTATCTGGCGATGGAAAAATCCATTACTGACTCGTAGTCACACCAGATTGTAACACCAGTGTGACTAACAGGATTTTTTTTCTAGATTGTCACACCACTTAGTCGACCGGTAAACTCCACTTGCGCGATGCAGGATTTTGCGTGACGTCGTCAGTATGATGCGTAGTTCGTAGTGGCACTGTAGATGTCGCGACAAATACATTCGCATATCATCGTAGACAGAGTAATCTATAGACTCATGGTATCCGTGTCACCAAAAAATTCCTCGTACTAGGTATCATTTTTACAGCACTGCACCTTACCATTTTCACAGTTGCGCAAATGTACTATTATTGAATTACTAGCTGCGCCGCCGCGGTTTTACCCGCGTAAATGTCGATCCCGTGGGTATATCGGGATAAAAAGTAGCCTATATGTTAATCCAGGGTGTCAGCTACCTCCATACCAAATATTAGCAAAATTGGTCCAGCCGTTTGAGCGTGAAGAAGTAACAAACATATAAACACACACACCCCCACACACTGACAAATTTTCTCCTTTAGAATATTAGTGTGATGCACGAAAAAGTCCTAATTTTCCGTTTAATCTCGGTGTAGTTTTTATTATTTCATTCATAAACGTCAAACTTGTTGTGAACATTATTGTGCTTAGCCGACATGCAGTAAGGGACAGTGTACGGGTAAGGTACATTTAAATGATAAACTGATAAATGTTCGACTCGTGTATTGATAATAAGGTAAAAGAAAGCACAAATGTCCAAAAACTGATAAATGATCGCCGCGGCGAATGAGTCGATCGATGCTATGCAACTACTACTTTGCTAACTCAAACGTGTATATTTTATGCATTCGCCGCGCGTCCATGTCAGCACAAAATTGATACAATATTAATTGTACGGGTTTGCTCGTACAGACAGAATATTCTAACTCTGTCTCTTTTCTTTGCTAGTGACGTTCTTTGTGCGAATGAAAAAGAAGATATGCAGCAGTCTATAGTTTACTCTGTCTACGCATACCAGCTTCGATCAATAATAGTACTACCAGCGAGAAATCTAGATCTAAGTAATAAGTTTTTAGTTGCCAATTTTTTATATTTTTTTGTGTCATAATATTTAAAAATATAATTTATGTATAAATAATGAAATAAAGGGAATAAAACAATTGCATAAGTACTTCTTACTGATTTTATGTATATTGATATGTACCTATTTACATGATAATAGATCTAGACCAGTTTATAGTCGACCTCGTAATAGCGTTACCACCCCGGTTGATTGTCACGCAATTACCCCGATGCTCTCATTTTACTATGGTGCTCTGTCTATGCTCGCACGTCATAGAACAAAATCTATTTGTCCATAATTGTGCCAGTTAGATAATTTCAACTTTAGTGAAGTACCGATTTACTGGTAAGAGTTGCGAAAAGTGGTAATGCAATTTATTACGAGTTCGACTATACCTACGATTTAAGAAAAACTACAAGGTTTGATCTCCTGTAGCAAGTCGAACACAGTTTCCACGAGTTTGTATTTCATGTTGAAGGTCGTTCGTCGTGCGTCCACCGATCCGTAGAGCATGTTGAATGTGAAGAGGTCGGGAAAGAACTGGAAAAGTAATAATTATAATGTCTTCTTTAGTTTTTAAGGACTTTTTTGTATTCTCTGTAGCATGTAACTGTTTTATGTCCCTAATAAATAAAATAAAATACAATGAAATGAAAAAAATAAAATAATGTCATCATATCGTCATTACTCATTGATGGGTAGGCAGACGCAGAGGTATAAACAGATTCGAATTAAATTAGCTAGCGAAACTACGGAATTGTGCCGTTTTTGAAGATCGAATGTTGGGTTAACCTGTCTACCTCCTTTTACTTATAATATAACTAGCAGCGCCCCGCGGTTTCACCCGCATAACTGTCGAACCCGTGGGAATATCGGGATAAAAACTACCCTATGTCCTTCCCCGGGATACAATCTATCTCTCTGCCAAATTTTATCGAAATCCGTTCAATGTTTTAGGCGTGAAAAGGTAACATACAGACAGACAGAGTTACTTTCGAATTTATAATATTAGTAAGGATTGGATTTTAACTTACCGGCAGCCCTAATTGTGAGTCATAGCTGATTTCTGGCGTGTTCTCGACACACTTCAGTAAGATTGCTCTTTCAGGAGTGAAGGCCATCAACTGTAGTTTAGCCTGAAAAGGTAAAATATTTGGGTATGAATAAGTATGCATGCTTATCCTTAAAGGCTCCTACAAACAGGCGCGACTCGCGACGCGAATCGCGCGCGACACAAAGGCACCACTCGTTGCGCGACTTGCGGTGCCTTTGTGTCGCGCGCGATTCGCGTCGCGTGTCGCGCCAGTTTGTAGGAGCCTTGAAGCCGTAATCTTAAATGGCGGCTTGTACCTACTTGCGTTCTAGTACAGTTAGCATATAAAATTTCAAGTCAAGATTTTTTTCATATTAAAAATAATAAAAACATGACCGGGCCGTATTTATTTCAAACTAGCTTCTGCCAGCGGCTTCGCGCGCGTTAAAGTTGAAAATTTTAAAGACGCGTGGCAATAATAAAAAATAACAAACCAACAAAAATAAATAACAAAACAATAACAAACAGGTAACAACGGAAAAATAACAGAACACTATAACAAGGAATTCGTAAAAAGAATTATTGAGCGCGTGACAGCGTGAAAGCAAATCAAGATTGCTTTTTTTTTCTGCCTACGGTACGCCCGAGAGTGAGTATAGACGGCACTATTGTGCAAGCGAGAAAACATGATAAGCACCGACACTTTAGATTCCTTTCTTTAATGAACCGGGTTATACTATGATTTTATTATTTCTGCCACCAAGCCTCTGTGGCGGCATCTACAACTCCACATGCTGACGTCACAAAAAATCCTGCATCTCGCAAGCAGAGTTTACTGGGCGACTAGCATAGCGGTCGGAGTCCGTTCCGTTTTTTATGAGTGAGCTTGTTCCTCATACCTCTAGACATCTTTATTGTTTTTTGGCTTGCAAAGCATGGGTTCTCAATTGCCTAGCCTTTACCCAATTATGTTGGGGTTGGCTTCCAGTCTAACCAGATGCAGCTGAATTAGAATTTATTTTACTTAGAGCGACTGCCTATTTGACCATGCCCTAGGCAAGACAATAGGCTATTTGACTGGTTTCTGATAAACATCTCAGATTATTTAATGGTGTCTAACGAGCCCACAAAAACCTATTACTTCAAATTGCATAATGTATTTCTTTTAGAAAATAGTAAATAAAAATGTACTGTTTAAATAAGCCGCCAAAACGCTATCTTTAACAATATGGCGTCGTGACGTCACAATACACTTAATCAAACGTTGAAACGGTCGAGATACTAGACAAAAGTCATCTGTTCTGTCAACGATAGACAGAAATTGACTATATCATGACGCCATCATAAGTTCAGCCAATCCAGACCGTTTTCGATTACGTGGCGCCAGATTTAAAAAGATGAAGTTTTTTCGGGATTTTTTTAATAAATAATACATTGTTTTGTAGTAAAATTAATGCAAATCGATTTTAAAAGCGATAATCTATACGAGTGTCAATAATTATGACCTTATTTTTTACATTGTCAAATAGCCTATTGTGATTGCCACTCAAGAACATAAAGTATGTACCACTCTCTTCGTGTCAACAGCTTCTCGTAACTGCATCACGCCGGTGCGATACCCTGCTCCCTGGTTCCATCTGAAAGAAGCAAATAACATCATCCCCGCTCCTAAGGGCCCAGCTCTGTTTAAAGTCCTATACAAAGCAGGATGAGCTAGACGGACGGACGAACTAAAGAAGGTGGCTGGGGTAGACGGGATGCGGAAGGCGGAGGACAGGGTGCTGTGGCGCAGTCTGGGAGAGGCCTATGTACAGCAGTGGACTGCGATAGGCTGAGTTGATGGACAAAACTAGAAGACGACTCGGCAGCTGCCGGAAAATCCGTGATCTGTGCTCATAGCATAATCAGCCCAGGTTCCCACTGATGGGACACATGTCTACTCTTTGTTAGAAGGAGTGGGCTGTAATCCACCACACGGGCACAGTGCTGGTTGGTGTGTCTTATATGTCTTCGAATTTTCGATCCTAAGACACATTTCCTCACGATGTTTTCCTTCACCGTTTTGAGAGCAGTGGTGATGAAATAACTTACACAATATAAAGTGCCTGTCTGAGTTCGAACCTGCGACCTACAAGTCGCGGTTCTTACCACTGGGGCACCACCTGCTCTCCGCATGGGATGCTCGCTAGCAATGATGGATTGGGCGACTTTAAATTCGGTTAGGACAGACTGGATGCGGAAAGGCCAACAGGGTGTTGTGGCGTGGCTTGGGAGAGGCCTATGTCCGGCAGTGGACCACAACAGAATGAGTTGATTGAATCATAATAGTCCTTCAGACCAAATTTCGGCCACGGTGGCCAATCTCAGCGGAGACTAGCCTTCGGCGCGGGAGATATTATAGTGCACTAGTTCATGCGTAGCCACAGGTGAACTCCCTCTTCCCTTATCTCATAGCCTTATGGAACGGCAATCAGGATAGGACCGGAGAGAGATGGGGCGCAGGACCAACGGCTTAATGTGCTTTCCGAGGCCCTAGGGTATCAAACCGCCAACTTCCAAACTCCGGGCTGCTACTAAGAAATTCCAAATGGAAAAACCCAATAACACTTTGCACCACCTGGGAATCGATCCCAGTACCCACGCTCAGCAGTCGCTCTTGCGACCACGAGACCAACGACATAAAAAGACAGAAAGAATTTGTTAAGGGGCTTACAGGACCTAAACACAAAAAACGCAAGTTTTAGAAACAATAAAAGTGATCGACTACAGTAAACAAAATCAGAAAAATATATGATATTCTTCAGGATATATGCTAGGTAGATAGTGTGTTAAAAACATAATACAACTTATTTGATGCGATAGAAAAAAATCATGAAGATACCTCTAAAAAAATGTATTTTTTTACAATAAAAACTATACTAATATACATACAATCATTCTGATTTTTTGTCAGATTATTCTACAAGCAACATACTAAAATACTAGTGTTTTAATTTTTTAGTCCAAACAATAGATTTTTTGTAATTAAATAATTGCTTCATATTTTGCAATAAATTACCAGCGTTGTGTCATCGCGCTTCTCTTTCTTTTCTATGCAGTCCGAAAGTGCAGTACTTACGTAAAACTGGTAATTTATTGTAAAATATGAAGAAATTATTTATTTACAAAACTATTTAATAATAAATAATCCATCACTGGATGCAGTTTGGCATTAGAAATTTAATAGCATATTTTTAATTATAATTAAAACTGTTAATTAAGGGATAAACTGCTTTAAGGGACAATCAAGAGATGTATTTGAAGATTTTTTTGATGCATTAATGTATATTTAATTATGATTTGAGTTCCATCACTGTATTAAAATGAGACTTGAAAATATCATTATTTTTTTATTGGTCAAAATTATTTACGGTTTATGAGATACACTGCTTTAAAAAACCAACTTTTTGACCGTTTTCAAGGAATCACCGCCTTAAGTTCTTACCGGCTCCATTGGAAGTTGTAAGCCCTTGACATGAAAGCCATGGCGTGGTAGGTATGTCTCTCCATCACCCATTCTTTACGAGACGACTCATGTACGTGGGTGTGGCCGTCGAAGTCAGGGAAGAAGTCACAAGCCGCCTCGCGCATAATCTGGAATTAGATACTTAAATAAATACATTACAGCCTACCTTTTAGAAAGGGCGACTATAATCTACCATAAAGAAGAGAATCAATTCTATTTTTTGTAGTAACATTAGTTTTTGATTTGGTTGATGTAAACCAATGTAATTAATTGGTTTAAAAAATCAGAAAAAGAGGATTTGCAAGTAAACCAATACACTTGTAAAACAGCTGTAAAAAATACCCATGGTAGACGCTTATAACGTTAGGAATTTTAGGTTTTGTAACTATACGCGTTATGAAGATAAAAACTTTGGGATATCTCTAAGCCAAAGCTATCTCAAGCGAGTACTAAGTGACGTTTAGCCTATAAGTATTGATGTCGGCGTTTTCATCATTCATTCATCATTTCAGCCAAAAGACGTCCACTGCTGGACATATTCCTCCCCCAAGCACTTCCACTTCGACCGGTTCTGTGCTTCTCGCATCCAACGGGTTCCTGCGGCCTTCACAAGGTCGTCGGTCCACCTTGTGGGAGGCCTTCCAACGCTACGTCTTCCGGTACGTGGTCGCCACTCCAGAACCTTTCGGCCCCATCGGCCATCTGTTCTGCGAACAATGTGCCCTGCCCACTACCACTTATGTCTTATGATGTCGGCGTTAATCACCACTAACCTGAACCATTCTCTTGACGCTATACTTCTTATTGAAGTGTTGTCTCAGCGCGCGGGTGGTCGCGTTGGTGATAGACTTGAGCTTCACAAAGTTATTGGTACAAACCCATGTGACCGTCACGCAAACACCTGTCACCGTAATTATCACGCCTGTCCTGCAGGGAGATGAGGGTTAGACTGGCAAATCATCATCATCATCATCAAAAAGTCCACTGCTGGACATAGGCCTCAACCAAACGTAATAATACCTACATATAATGACCGGTTCTAAGCTTTCCGCATCCAGTGGATTCACCTCGACTTGGCAAGGGCAAAACTGCTTCTACGAGTCCCTACTTTGGTAGTTTTCGTCGAGTCATTGAGCTCCTTAAGTTCTGATTTGAGCTGCACGTCCACTTAAATCTATGTGGTTCTTTCCTCAAAAGACCATCTTAGACAAATCTGCATGTTGCTCGTACGGCCTGGCCAAGATTAAGTCTGGACGGTCTTTCTTCTCAAAGGGACGGACGGACTTAGTACTAGGTCCGTTGGCAACCGTTGGGTATGGTACGGAGTCCTAAAATCGTAGGAACATATGAATTATCCAGCTTGGCGCTTTCACCTTAGCAAAATTGATTAGGGATGCATGAAGAAGCCAACTGAACCGAGCGCTCGGCGCAACCTGGTCACACAACAACTTATTTGACTGGCCAATTCTTCCCTTGCGGTGGTAGGGCTAACGCCCGCCTGGTTTGCGACCACCCCCCATCGGGGTCCGGCATCAAGCAGCCTACTGTGTTTCGTCGATGCGTGGGAGTTCCAGTGCCTTAGGCATCTTCTGGGCACGCTCGTTCCATCATTAACCTCATCCAGCGCTTGCCATCAGGCGTGAACGAGGTGAGAAGGCATTCAGGAATAAAAAAAAAATTGACGTGCTGGAATCTACCCCTTTATCCTACAGGCGTGATGGTATGTATAAAATTACTTACCCATCTGGATCTGGTTTCATGTCCCATGCTTGGTAGGGCATGTTGCTGTATTTTAACGTTGCTATGCCGATCGGCCCTGCAAACATACGAAATTATCACATGTTTTCTAAAAGCAAAAGGCGATTTAAAGGTCATCATCTGCCTAGCCTTTTCCCAACTATGTTGGGGTCGGCTTCCAGCACGTCTAACCGGGTCCAGCTGAATACCAGTATTTTACATGGAGCGGCTGCCTATCTGACCTCCACAACCCACTTATTGGGTAATACGATACTCCTTGGTAAGACTGGTTGTCAGACTTTCAGGCTTCTGACGACCCGTAACTACTGTCAAAGATCTACGAATGGTAGTCGGGACCGACGGCTTACCGTGCTTTCCAAGACACGAAGGGATTTCTTCCCTATGTAATACGAGTAATAATACATTTTTTTTTAGTGATAATGAATGAACATGATGACTATATCCTACTCACAAAGAACTCCAGTCCTGAACTGTATAGTAAGCTTGTCTTCATTAAACTTGTAATCGTTGACAAAGTTGCTAGTCCAGAGTTCGCGCTCCTCCTGCCACTGACAGACCACTGGTGGTTCGCTCCATATTATGTCATGAGGGAGGCTGCAAAAATATTGTATTAAAGAAAAGAAAGAAAAGAAAGAAAAGAAAGAAAAGAAAGAAAAGAAAAGAAAAGAAAAGAAAGAAAATAAAAAAGAAGGAAAAGAAAGAAAATAAAGAAAATGAAAATAAAGAAAAGAATAAATAAATTTAGCTCCGACTAAAAGCATGCGGATTATTCACATTACGCCCGTATTGCCCGAAGGACTCTGCAGAGCTGATAGTACTCGCACGATTGCCATACAAAGGGTAAAAAAGGCAAGCAGACGTGTTTCGCATCTTTCGCAGTTTCGATCCTCGAAGCTATCGATATCTGTCACAATTGTGAAGTTTCTCCAGTTACTTTAATTTAACCTTGTACCTGTACGAAGTCGGACAGCCGGAACAGTGGTGGCCCAGTGGTAACGGTCGCGACTTAAGAATTGTAGGTCCTAGTCTGTGCTATCCGTGGGTTTGAACCCAAGCAGGCGCTTTACTTTGTGTAAATTATTTCATCACCACTGCTCTCAAAACGGTGAAGGGAAACATCGTGAGACATCCAACCACCTGCACTGAGCCTGTTTTTTTTTTTTTGTGGATGGGAATCCTCCTTAATGACCCCTCAAGCTCTGGGTGGAGCGGAAGGGAGTGTCAGACTCCTACTGACTAAAACCCACCCGTGTTCCTTCCTTAGCCCTTTATGTTCCGGGCCAGCGGTAACCCTTTCGGACAATCCCGCTGACCCGGCAGGTGCACTGCTGGGCCTGCGTGGTGGATTACGTCCCACTCCCTCTTACAGAAAGAGGAGTCCTGTCTGCAGCAGAACAGAAGATTTTGCCACACATTTTAACAAATAATGAATTATCCAGTGTCTAGGAGAACTGCTTTGAAAATCTTGATCCATTACTTACTCAATAAACACCATGGCCAGCTTCTCATACTGGGCCTCCATGACCTTGATCTCCTCTGCGATCTCCTCGGGGGTCCGAGTAACCCCTGGCGCGGGGGGCAGGGGAGCCCGGTACTGCACCTGGTACTTCATCGGTTTCAGGTTCCTCGGGAGTTGTACTGAGGGCAAAAAAAATTGGGTTTATGAATTTTTTCTGTAAATTGATATTGGTAATTTTTTTGGTAAGTTCTGATTATTTTATTTTTAGGGTTCCGTACCCAAAGGGTAAAAACGGAACACTATTACTAAGACTTCGCTGTCCGTCCGTCCGTCCGTCCGTCTGTCTGACACCAGGCTGTATCTCATGAACCGTGATAGCTAGACAGTTGAAATTTTCACAGATGATGTATTTCTGTTGCCGCTATAACAACAAATACTAAAAACAAAATAAAATAAATATTTAAGGGGGGCTCCCATACAACAAATGTGTTTTTTTCTGCGTATTTGCCTTGTGGTACGGAACCCTTCGTGTGCGAGTCTGACTCGCACTTGGCCAGTTTTTTTTTGTTTGACCATGCATTAATTAGTCATGTTACAGAATATACTGCGTTCACCATTAGGTTGCCAATAATAATGTAAGCAAATATGAGTTTATGGAAACATAACTTTAATTCCTACACAATCAATTTCAGTTTACGCTACAACTTCATTTCATGGCTATAAGAATAGGGAAGACCAAAGAAACGATGGATGGACTGTGTGAATGATGATATGGTTAGAAAGGAGGTGACTACCGAGATGACGACTAATAGAGAAGTATGGAAGACAAAGACATGTTGCGCCGAGCACTAATATATTGGGTTATAGCAGGAGAATGATGAATTATTACGATAAACGTGTGTTATCATTTACGAGTGTGAATGATAACTAAGGTAGCATGATTTGTAGGTTAAGTAGTCACTTAGATTGAAATTTAATAGAAAAAAAATAATGTTTTTTTTAAGTTGGTGAATTTAGGCACACCTCAGAGACTGGTCTTCTACACTTGTTGAGTATAAAACCGTGTTAATCAGTTTCTGGTGATTTACAAAGTCTCCGTCGCCACTGGACCCGTGTAGGAGGGCTGGAAGAGGGCGTGTCCGCTCTTCGCCGACACCCATGCGCCTTCGATACTCGTGAGAGCACTCGTGATCTCCCTTTCCCTTTCTGCAGCTTCCTTCTGCGAGATATCTGTTTCGCAGTAGGATACCACCGCGTCCCAGGACTCTGCACTGCCGACCATTGAACAGTCGACAGTGACAGGTCACATAGCCACCTTTTTTTTTTTGACCTGGGGGCGGGTGGAGGGGTCTGTCAGACTCTTATTGTCTAAAAACCACCCCGGTCTTCCATCTCACAACTACGCCGGGTGTCGCGGGAACGTACGATCCTTCCGCAACCAACGACTGGTGCCGCGGGATCAGGGGGGGAGTGAGGTGTTTGACTCCCCCCGCGACGTCTGAGAGGGGCGCGCGTGGAATACTTCGCGTCGTCACCTCGGGTCCTGATGTATGGGGGGGCGGACTCATTTAGGCTAGAAGACGTAATCAGCTCTCCGCCGCCGCCCGGTGCGCCTGCTGCGGGCCGGGTGAGTGGACTAGATCTCCCTCTCCCTATCCGCAGTCTCCTTCTGCGAGACGACTGTTTCGCAGAAGGAAATCACCGCGTCCCAGGACTCTTCGCTGCCGACCATCAACTCGACCACGGCCGACAGCAACAGGTCACTGCCTACTTCTGAGATGAGGGCACGGCGCGGCTCCTCCCAAGCGGCACACTCTGCCAGCGTATACCACGCCGTCTACGTAAAACCACTTGTGACGTCATAATTATTCACATTGACGCGGAAATCGAACATGGCGTCGATTCGTTGTCTTTGACCGAGCTCGATAAGATAAGCAATATTATCATATTTTGATATATTACGATACATTAACGCTCGAAAAACTCATGCAAAAATATATTGTGACTCAATAAATAAATTATTAATACGTATATATTACAAAAACTGTGTATTTTTAGTAGAAGTGTGTTTTTTTAAGCAGGTCGTCTAAAATTTGTGTGTTGTTGGTGGTTGTGAAGTGTGTTCTGTGGCAATGTGTGTGTAAAAGTGTTTTTTTTTAACGATGACGTAAACAATGAGAATATTTTGTGCCAATTCGTGAGACAACATGATTTTGAGGGCAATAATGTAAGTAATGAAAAAAACTTAAAACACTACCTCCCTTCTGGACTACGCCGCAGTCGGGTAAATAAGTTTTCGAAAACCTGAATGATGTGATCGAATTTTGGCGTGAAATTACTGGGATTTCCTCATCATCATCATTTGAGCCTAGGATCACCAACTGCTTATAGTAGTGGGTGATCCCAGGCTGGCCTATGGCCTCACCTTTGTTCCGCCATACTACTCGGCTCGGTTTCCCGCGACTTTGACGATGTAGTCAACCTAGCGCACTTTCTATGTTATGGGTTTGGATTCCGCACTTAGTCCTTCAGTGGACCATTATGCGTGGGCCATGGCGGCTGTCGGTGGTTATTCCAACCAGCCCACCTCCCATCCAGAAGCTGATGAAGTCTCCTGGTCTGTTGAGAAAATCTGTGTACGATCTGGGTGTCCCGAGGGTTTCTGACCTTATCTGGGTGACGCCTGTGCGCTCAAAGAGCGCATGAACTAGCGCAATTTTGGACGGATCTGAAAATGGGGGTATTCCTCGAAACGCACCAACTTTGAAACGTCATCGATATCGTTTATTACGAATCCTTCATGCTCTTCTCTGTTTCATCGTTGATGCATTTCGAGTAATAAAATTTTATAGTTTTTTTATTTTTCGAGGAATACTTTAAGTGCGTTTCAAAGTCGGTGCGTTTCGAGGAATACCCCATTTCTTTGGCCTAACCTTGCCCTTGGGATTTAAATCCCACATTAATGTGCTAAAATTGAACTATTTAATCGACATTACAACTTATGGCTTATCGATATCGAGCATCTTCATCGTCATTCTCTTGCCCTGATCCCAATTTATTTGGGGACGGCAAAAGGCAAGGCAAGGAAGAAAAAGGCATGTTGCGACATGCCTTTTTCTTCCATACTTCTCTATTAGTCGTCATCTCGGTAGTCACCCCCTTTCTAACCATATCAGCATTCACACATTCCATCCATCGTTTCTTTGGTCTTCCCCTACTCTTATAGCCATCGACACTTCTTACTCAAAACTATCCTGCACGACATTTTCCTCATTCCTTCGCATCACATTACATCATACGTTATTCATCATCATCATTTCAGCTGAAAGACGTCCACTGCTGGAGATAGGCCTCCCCCAAGCACCTCCACTTCGACCGGTTCTGTGCTTCTCGCATCCAACGGGTTCCTGCGGCCTTCACAAAGTCGTCGGTCCACCTTGTTGGAGGCCTTCCAACGCTACGTCTTCCGGTACGCGGTCGCCACTCCAGAACCTTTCGGCCCCATCGGCCATCTGTTCTGCGAGCAATGTGCCCTGCCCACTACCACTTAAGTTTGGCAATTCCTCGGGCTATGTCGGTTACCTTGGTTCTCCTGCGGATCTCCTCATTCCTGATTCGATCATGCAGGGAAACTCCAAGCATAGCCCTCTCCATTGCCCTTTGGGTGACTTTTAGCCTTCTTATAAGGGTCATTGTGAGCGACCACGTTTCAGTGCCATAAGTCATCACTGGCAACACGCACTGGTCAAAGACTTTCGTCTTGAGACACTGCGGACGTCATACGTTATTAAATACCGATAATTGCGCGCCGAAATTCGATCACTGATTATGATGGCAAAGTCTCACATGTCTTAAGATTAATAAATCTTCCCGCGCTGTGTAATAATTTCTGAATTGACGGCTTTATGCCAGTAACAAAAGCCCAAATCACTGCGATTTCAAGGAAATCTACCCCAATCTGCTACCGTGCCCCCGCCAAGACGAGCCAAGCGAAGCGCAAGGACACTACCTACTTTTCTCGAAGAGCTTCGTCGTTTTTTTAAACTCTCATAACTTGGGTTTATTTTATTGTACCTATTTATTTATTTATTATCCCCATAGACCAATTGGTCAAATTTCAATTGGTCCATGAAGCACCGACGTTAGATTATAGGTACCAGATAAACAAAATTCTCGGGATATGACGTCAATAGTGGATTTAAAAACATATAAAGTTTCAATTACATGATAGCTCTTATACTTTAGATTTTACTGATATTAAAACCCCGATTTCGTCACTGACTCACTCACTGATCGTCAAAATTCTTAGGGTATTAACCTAGGGCGTGTAGAGTTAGAAGCTTGGCTCTACATGAGATCTGATAACTTTTTGACAGTGCGAGCCATATAGTCACAGCTTGGCAACATTTTACATGATAATGTTTTTGGTGGGATGAGAAAATATGAGGATGAGAAAATAACGATAACTCAACTCGATTTTGGTTTAATTTGTAAATAACTAACTGCGCCCCGCGGTTTCACCCGCGTAAGTGACGATCCCGTGGGAATATCGGGATAAAAACTATCCTGTCCTTTCTCGGGACTCAAACTATCTCTGTACCAAATTTCATCTAAATCGGTACAGTGGTTTAGGCGTGAAAAGGTAACATACAGACAGACAGAGTTACTTTCGAATTTATAATATTAGAATTACTTTCGAATTTATAATATTAGAAAAACTATCCTATGTCCTTTCCCGGGATGCAATCTATCTCTCTGTCAAATTTTATCGAAATTCGTTCAGTGGTTTAGGCGTGAAAGGTAACATACCTACAGACAGACAGACAGACAGAGTTACTTTCGAATTTATAATATTAGTATGGATAAATAATAGATACCTATAGATTAATTATGATAACCTATTTAATTTTTAACCGACTTCAAAAAAGGAGGAGGTTCTCTATTCGACGGTATGTTTTTTTTTTCTACTACTATCTACTGCTTTGGTGATAATGATGATGAATTTACGTTCCAGCATAATATGCTGCTGCTTCTTGCATTCATCAGCTCATCCTCCATTGAAGGGTTCAAAATGTCTGACCGGATATATGACGGATGTTCAGAACTGGGTCGACGAAACAGGGAAGCTGCTTCCCAGCCCAGGTAAGAACCATTACTTAATATTTTTATAAAAATAAAATAAGTACAAAACGAATAACGTACAAAGAGTAGGCGAATTGAAGGAAAGAGAGAGAGCCGCATATCGGCGAGCGGCGCAGGCGGTAGTTTTCAAATTAAGAATTATTTTATAATGTTATAATTTTTATGATTACTGGCCACTATTCCTACCCGTGTGTTTGGTTTTAATGTCGCAATTGTAGCGGCACGTTGTATGTAATTTGAATTTTCTTTCGATGTGCCATTAAATTGTACATTATGATACATGTGACTTATGTAGTCCATTTTGCATTAAGCGCCGTGCATTAATACTACGTATCGTATACTATTTTATAGCACGTGTGACCTAAACGCAAACTTAAGGTGCCACTAGTCGATATTTTTTCCACACAAATTTCGGGAGAGTATTACCCCACTGTTTGTCACTGTGCATCTAAAGTTATGAGCCCACAAAGATTCGTGTTTCTTGCCATTTTTAACGTAACTTTGGGTGTAAATAAGTAATAAAAGAACTGTAAAATCATTAAAACCAAGTCCGTGCCGACAAAGCTCAGTTATCGAAGAGTTCAATAATCTTTATTTCAAATTGATTTATGCAGTGGTTTTTAATAAACCTCGATTTTCCGAAGCACTTTTCGAATTTTTTCACACGCCTATCAGTTTGGAACGGTGTTTCTGTGCGTGAGAACTAAACGTTGTTCGTGTAGACTAGCGTCTAACTGCATAACACTGATACTATCTCTGTCGGACACGTAGCCGGGTGAGACAGAGTACTTTTTGGCTATGACCACCAGTGAGTTCGAGCTCGCGACTAGTTTACTCTTAAGTCACGCTTTTCTGTGTAAAAATGGACTACTTATGTCACAGATAAGCGTGACGTGAGTACAAGTTTAGGTCACAGAGTGCTATTTAATAAAGAGTATTCTATCCATCAATTTAATTGTTCCAGGTGACATGATGAACTCAATAGATCTCTCGTCGAATGCGAATCCGGTGCAAGCTCTTCATCAGAAGATGAGCTTGCAGAGGTCATCGAACCAGTTTGTGAAATACCTCAGCTTGGCCAGATGTGAACTTAGTAGGGTACCACCGGTAAGTAATATTAATAGTACATTACGATAGTATGACTTAAGTAGTCCATTAATACCACTTAAGTTTAGAAATAACCTTAGAATAGGTAATAATAGGAACAATTACCGGCCATAACCCCTTAGCAAACATCTTTTTAACATAGGCGCCACTGACAGCCCCCTTTGCAGGGGCTTCCTTGTCGCCGAGGAATCAGCCACCCACACGTCATCCTGGAATGCGAGGCCGTGGCTTCTTAACGTGCAGAAATCCTCGGAACAATGAGGTCGCTCCACGAAGCCTGTGAAGCTCCCAGGAAGCTTCTATGCTTTTGGGTGGAACTAGGGTGGCTCTGTTAGCCAAAATCCCCACGCACAACGGACCGAATGACAGTCTAAGTTCGGAAAAGGGAGTCCTACAATCATCATCATTATCATCATACTACTTAATCACGCGTACCGTATACTATTTTATATAGCTCGTGTGAGCTAAACCTGCATTTAAGTCACGCTTTTCTGTGTAAAAAAGGAACTACTCAAGTCACAAAAAAGTGTGACTTAAGTGCGGGTCTAGGTCACACAGTGCTATATGTGTTTTTTTTATGGTTAACAATAAAGTATAAATATAAATGAATAAGATAAGATAAGATATATTTATTTGTCAAAAACACGTGTAGGTTCACAATCAGTTGGAGCGATTACAAAAAAAAAGTTTCAGCATGTTTTGCCTTGAAAGGCGTACAAATGTGGTAATAATAATATAATTCAAAGTACAGGGAAAAAACAAAATCATAAAGTTACATTAAATTAATAAAAATGTCTAAAGTACATCATTTAAATAGTCGGCAACATCATAGTAGCATTTATCTATTAAAAGTTTCTTCATGTTTTTCTCAAAACTATTAGTATTCAAATCTTTGTATGCCTTTGGTACCTTGTTGTATAATGTTGGGGCCATGCAGAATACACTCTTATGCATGAGTGCTTTTTTAGCACTATGTATACGAAGTCTCCGATTATCACGTTGACATCTTTCGGAACCCTCTGAAGACCTCGGAAACAGTTGGGGATTCTTTTTAACAAATAATACTGTTTCTAATATATACAAGGAAGGAAGTGAGAGAATTTTATGTTTAATAAAATATGGTTTGCAACTGTCTGTAGTTTTAAGACCAAACATAGCTCTTATGCATCGTTTTTGCATTCTTTATGTGTAGAGTTTCCACAGAAAATTATATCCTAACTAAGGATCGATCGATCGATCGAAATAATATCTCATCATCATCCTCTGCCTAACCTTTTCCCAACTATATTGGTAACAGTTTCTAGTCTAAACGGATGCAGCTGAATACCGGTATTTTACATGGAGCGACTGCATATCTAACCTCCACACACAACCCAATTATTGGGTAATACGATATCCCTTGGTGAGGACTGGTTGTCAGACTTTTGGGCTTCTGACGACCCGTAACGATTGCAAAAGATCCACGAATGACAACAGTCCCGGCCTGGGACCAACAAATTTTGAAGCCAAGAAATTTCACGCAAAAGAAGTCGAGGGCAGAAGCTAGTTAATAAAACAAAGGTGCAATCAAGCTATTTAATTCTTCAAAAGGCCAATTGAAAAACGGTCCCAAACATATTTCCATCAATGCAAAGAAACTGGATGATTCTCCATGACTAATCATTTCTCCTCAAGAGCGCCTCATCGAATCATTTTCAGCCTTTCAGGGCTCAAAAAAAATAATAATAAGTACTGATAATCCACTCTTTTTTGTCTGTCCGTCTGTCCGTCCGTCTGTCTGTCACCAGGCTGTATCTCAAGAACCGCGATAGCTAGACAGTTGAAATTTTCCCAAATTATATATTTCTGTTGCCGCTATAACAACAAAAATTAAAAACAATAAAATAAATATTTAAGGGGGGCTCCCATACAACAAACGTGTTTTTTTCGGCGTTTTTGCCTTGTGGTACGGAACCCTTCGTGTGCGAGTCCGACTCGCAGTTGGCCAGTTTTTTTTTTATTCTTGTTCTTGGGCATAAGATACGTAGGAATGAGGAAAATGTCACGAGGAAAGTTTTGAGTATGAATGTCGATGGCTATAAGAGTAGGGGAAGACCAAAGAAACGATGGATGGACTGTGTGAATGATGATATGGTTAGAAAGGGGGTGACTACCGAGATGACGACTAATAGAGAAGTTAGGAAGAAAAAGACATGTTGCGCCGACCAGAAATTGGGATCAAAATAGTTTATTTCACATAAACCTACATGGGTACCTACATACGAAACGTGCATGGTTCTAATTGGTTGTTTCCTACGGAGAAGAGCCGGCAACAAACTCCACAGTTACTCATTTAAAAATAATTGGCTTTTATAATGTTTTCAAATTTAGTATTAAGGCGCTACCACGAAAATCTAAAATCCTCGAAAACCTACTAAGCGAGCGGAAGTGAGCAATTACTTTTGAAACGCAAAAGAAGAGTGATGGCTATAATGTGCATGCGCTCGGAATAAAACGACGTATGTGCCAAAACGAATTTACTTCTTTTTTAACAAAATCAATGAATTAAATTTAAAACTACTTTGAGTAAAATTTGATATGATAATTATCTATGTTTTAAAGTAAAATCCATTGAATAACTCTAAAGAGTTACGCCGTGATGTCGAAAAAAGTAAAAAATAGATATAACTTTGCAATTTTTTTTTATCGAGAAAAATTCATTCAATCGTATATTCCTTTGACATGATACTAGACCAAAGAGTCAAAAAACATATACCAAAATCTTAAATCCTTCCACATACTGAACAAGTTACAAGAAATAGAAAGACCACATTTTTTTCAATATATCACCTTAATAGGTTTGGGAGGACAGCGTAGGCCTGTCAACAAGGACCAAGTACTTAATAAAATAAGATAATGGTCTACAGATCTATAATCTATGAGGCCTACAACGTCCAACGGATAAAAGCAGGAGAATTATGAATGATCTCCAATCCAAGATCTATAATAGTATTATCTGTGCCTGAACTTCGCGCAGAAGGCTGCGCAGTAAGATTTTTTAGGAACCAAATGGTGACATGAGGCGAGTGTGAGGGAGAGAACATGCGCGAAAGTTCGCAAAGGCTATACTCGGGCCCGCCAAGTTACGTCGGTCGTATTGTACCGGTTATCTGTTTCGTCAGAATCGTATTATCTTTTTTTATCTCAAGTGTATGTTATCAATATCAGTCTTTATGACTCGACAAAAGATTTGAATGGTACATGCGTACTCTATTCTGATAAGCCAAAATTTGTTGTTAGTTGTGCTGGTGATCTGAACCTATACCGTAGGGGCTAGGGAGTAGGCCTCAAGTCTGCTAATTACAATAGTGTCAGAATGGTCTATCATTGATTTCACAATTGTTGATTTTGACAAGTTTGGTAATCTACTAATTTATCGGCGTCATTATGACTTTCCAATGGTCAACCACTGACACTCCATTGAAAGAAATGGCATAGAATGGTAATCTCGTACTTAATGACACATGAATGACTGACTTAGGCGTTAATCTGCTAAAATTTTGACAGTTCCTTTGATCAGTGACCTACCATTAGAACGTCATTGTGCAGTCATTGCTTTTAATTCGTTACGAGTATCGTATATGTTCTGTGCCATTGACCGACCAATGATCGATCATTATGAATTTAGCAGATTACGAACTTGTATCAAAATGACAATGGGATGGATGGATGGGATGTTGGAATGACGAATTTATAAATTCCGTTTATCTATCTTTATATAACATCATTATTGTACCTATGTTCAACAAATTAATAAATGACATGACTTATCCACCCCAAAAAATATCCACCCTAAGGTGGATGCGCAGAAACCACCTTAATCCACCTTAAACCTGTCAATTTCGTTTATCCAATTAGGCCTAGGGTGGATTCTCGGACATGCGTTTCCGCGTATGGATTTTTCAGGGTGGATAAACGGAGTAACCCCGTCAGTTCGCGTTCGGCGATATAAATGCCGATACACTATCATGCTGAACTCAAACTCAACCATACTTAACCTAACCAAAACTTGAATTGTCAAGGAGCCGGGCAGTCAGAAAGTTAAATCTAGTTGCCCATTCTAGAGCGTAGTAGGTACCTATGGAGAAGAACGGGCAAGAAACTCCACGGACAGCCTTTTAAATCATAAAATTACCTGACCTGTTTTCTTTATATAAATTTCCAGATATTCCAACTACGAGATAGCCAGCTCCGACCCTTAGCCTCAACGTTGGAGTATATGACACTGTATGGCAACTCGTTCTTAGACATGAGCACAGCCGGAAAACATTACACTTTGACGTTCAACGCTACGGGATCTACTGCCATGAATTTGAGTAATGCTCCTCAGAGACAAGGTAAATTACTTCTATAGCACTGTGTGACCTAAATCCGCAATTAAGTCACGCTTTTCTGTGTCTTAGGTAAGTAGTTCGGTTTTTCACTAAAAAGCGTGACTTAAGTGCGGGTTTAGGTCACACGAGCTATAAAACAGTATACAATATGTGACGTAAGTAGTCTATGAATGCACGGCGTATACCACACACGGTACGCTCCGGTGAATTTCACGCCGTGCCTTAGAAGCAATGATTTTTTACAATATAATAAATATTAACTACTTGTATCTCCCTTTGTTTTCCTTTTTGATGATACATTATTATTATAGGCACTAGAACCCTCAAAAAATTACGATTTAAACCGCTGCGCTGTTAACAGAGGCCTAGTGTACAAATTTGACAACTATTAACAAAAAAAAACATAGGGACACAGTATATACACTTCATTATTCAGTTAATGAAATATCTCTTAAATTGGTCTAATATTGGAGGAGGCAATAGGCGAGAGCCAAACCTCGAATTACGACTTTTTACTTAGGATTTTTCAAAAGTCTTTCCGATCGCATTTCCTCTACCTAAATGCTTTTGTTTCTTTATTCCCAGCTGCAAGCGTCTGGTCATCAGGTTTCGCATCAGTCACATTCCCAAATCTCAAAGAGCTGGACCTAAGAGCATGCTCTATACAAGTCCTAGGACCGAATTTATTTCGAGGAATGAGTAATCTAACCGCACTCTACATTGGCGAGAACGAAATCTATTTCATAGACTCGACGGCTTTCACCGGTCTAGATAACTTAGTGCACTTGGATTTCAGCAGGAATCAAGCCTTTGATGAAAATGGGAACCCGAAAAATCTAGCCACAGATAGTTATTACGCCTTTCAAGATTTGAACAGACTAGTTTCCTTGGATATGTCATATACAAGACTGACTCAAAGAAATCTCGGTATGATTAAAAGTCTTGGAAAAAGTCTTAGGAGTCTATCGTTATGTGGCACAGGGTTAAATAATCTTACAGAGGACATTTTTATGACGACATCCATACAGATATTGGACGTGTCAGGTAATAATGGGATTCTGAATCGCAGCAAGGCTTTGAGGGGACTTGAAAACAGCTTAGTAATTCTATACGCGCAAGAAGTTGGTCTAAAAACCATGGACATATTCGAGAATTTTGTCAACTTAATGATATTACAACTTTTTAACAATGAGATTTGCAGTGTACTTCAATCAACTGTAAAAAGCCTGAGAAGTTTAAAAATCCTAGATTTGAAGAAAAATAGAATAAATTCATGGTTCGACCGAACCTACTCTTTATTACCAGAACTGCAATTTTTATCGTTAGCTGATAACAATATTAACATAATCACAGAAGAAATGATCGTAGACCTAATGTACGTCGACTATTTGGCCATGGCTGGCAATTTCTTGGTCTGCAATTGTCACGCTAAAGATTTTTACAAGATGGCTGCCAAAAATGACATTATATTCAATGATACTTTAATACGCATGCCAGAAGGCCAGCTACCGAATACTGGCTACCAGTTCTACAATAGTTTTGTACTAAATAGAACTAAAATTGACTTTCAAGATTGTGATACGGAATGCTTTGAAGATATCGGTCCATCAGGTAGATTTCGTTTCGTGGACTATTCGCCTGATACCTATGTATGTCTTAAGATACAAGAGAGTAAGACTGTTTGCATTTCCGATGTATATAGCTGTAGCTGGGCAGCCAGAAGCGCCAACTATGTACAACAACTGGATAGTGGGGAGAAAAAACTTCTGGCGTTGCTGGTGATACCCTGTGTAATGCTGCCTGTTGCCATGATCTACGTGTTTAGAAGACACATTAGATACTTCTTTATAACTATGAGAAACTCCGCGATGCTGAGTTTGATTAATAAGAAGGATGCTGTTGACGGTAAGCGTTAGATTTCGATATTTTTATTATTTATTGAATTGAACAGGGTCAAATGAAATTCCGTAGATGAGATGGGTATCAATATCTAAACATGATCAAATATGGTGGTGGGTATTAGGGTTCCGTACCAAAATGGTAAAACGGAACCCATATGGTGAGACTCAGTCTGTCTGTCTGTCTGTCACAGCTGCATCCGGTTAGACTGGAAGCTGGAAGCCAACCCCAACATAGTTGGGAAAAAGGCTATGCAGATGATGATGTAATTTTTATGATTACCCTAGCCGTGTGTTAAATTAGTGTCGCCAATGTAGCTCCACGTGAAATGTGTGTTGTGCACTGACAAGCTACGGTGTTGTGGTTCCGGAGTGACAATTTTTGTTTGACAGGTCTTCCTAACCATCATCATCTGCCCTTTTCCCAACTATGTTGGGGTCGGCTTCCAGTCTAACCGGATGCAGCTGAATACCAGTATTAACATAATCAGCTATATTTCAATGAAAATTAAGTTGATTTCAGAGTGACTAGAACTATTGAAAAAGGTCATGGCCCATAATCCGACCCGGTTCAAAAATGATTTTGTACAAAAACGAAAATGGTGGTAAATAATGCAGGCATAACCCACTTTTCATTATATGTAAAAAGAAAAAATTAATTCAATGGAGAGATCTTGCAGTAGACCAATAAAAAATAGATAATAATTAGCTGCACTAGCGGTTTCGCCCGTCTGTAAATTATTTTATCCCATGGAAACATGTCACTGGGATTAAAAGTATACCATGAAGTATACCGCCGCACTATAGGATGTTGTGCCCATATTGCAAGCGTAGTATACTTTTTATCCTGGGCCAGACATCAAGACAATATTGATACACCTGCGGCTTTCTTGGACAATGTAATTTTAGATATTGATGAAGCTGAATAAACTTTAAAAAAAAATGTATCTATTTTATTTTCTCCTCCCTAAAACCACAAAGTTAAGTTTTCTTAATAGATAGATTACATTTTTTTATTATTATTCTTTCATGATTCCCATCAGCCACAGTAATGCGCGACTTACCATTGAAAAGTATAATCATTTTTGATTCCCGCCATATTTCATTTCTGTACGCCGTATATTTTTATATACCTATATTTATATACATAGGTATATTTTTCACACTAAATGGGCCATGACCTTTATAAAAATGATTGAAGTTGTAGCGTAAACTGAACTTTATTGTGTAGGGATTAAAGTTATTTTTCCAATAATTAATATTTGTTTACATTTTTGGCAAATAGATCGCGAATGCAGATTACGCAAATAATTTTCTGATCCTATCGTAATTTCAGATAACACGATCTTCAGTTATGACGTATTTGTATCGTACTGCAACGAAGATCGTGGGTGGGTGCTGGATCACCTGCTGCCTCATATGGAGCAGGAGTGCAGCATCAGTGCTTGTCTCCACGAGAGGGATTTCCTTGTAAGTTTTAGTTTCCGAGTTTTTTTCTTTAATTTGAATGAGAGTTTTTTAGCAAGGCCAGCGAGCGTTACAACATTTATTTTTAAATGTCGCAGCACTATGCTGGCTTTTGGCCAGTTAAAAAAACAGTGGCACTTCGGGAGTACCAACAGAAGTGAAAACAAAACACAAACAGAATACTTTGCCATCACTCACTGACATATCGGATATATACATCCCGAGGACAGCCAAACATATCCGAAGCGGGTATTTTTATAATCCTCTTATAAACAAAACACGCGCGGTGTCGCTTACGGTAACAGTGTCGCGAGTTCAATGGTTTTTTCCTATCTCAAGAAATGCCCTACGCGTCTAAAGAAGTTTTCATTTCAATAATAACTATTAGCATAATAGCATATATTCTTTTCTTATCTCTGACTTTATGCATTCCAGGTGGGTCTCTCGATCCTGGAGAACATAGTCTCCTGCATGGATCGCTCCAGGTCTATTGTGCTGATCCTTTCACAGAGGTTCCTACTCAGTCAGTGGTGCCAGTTTGAGATGCACCTGGCACAGCATAGGTAAGCTTTTGAACCCATGCCACCTTTTGTGGCAATACTTTATTTTTGCTAATTGGCCCCCATATGGAGCAGTGGTGGACTAGTGGAAACGGCCGCGATTTACGAGTTGTAGGTCGCGTATTATTTATTTCATCATCTGCCTAGCCTTTTCCCAACTATATTGGGGTCGGCTTCCAGTCTAACCGGATGCAGCTGAATACCAGTATTTTACACGGAGCGACTGCCTATTTGACCTCCACAACCCAGTTACTGGGTAATACGATACTCCTTGGTAAGACTGGTTGTCAGACTTTCGGGCTTCTGAGTACCCGTAACGACTGTCAAAGATCCACGAATGTATACTTTATTGTACACCACAAAAAAAAAAAATACAATGGGTGTCCTTATCGCTTTCTGCGATCTCTTCCAGGCATCCTTGGAATGGACAGTGATTTGCCTGAACATAAAATGCTTCTTCTTCTTCGTGTCCCTGGCACCACTGTATTTTAGATCCTGTATGCCCAAAACTTCGCCACTTCCACGGCGTCGTCGGTGGCAGCGCAGAGGTCACTGTCACTGCATGTTTTGGGACACAGAGGGCAGGATAGGAGGTGGAGCATGGTTTGCAACACAGCTCCACAACCACACCCTACTGCCATTCCGTCGAGGTAGCCAGATTTTACCAGCAGCCTAATTTCGTAACACATTATCGGGAAATGATTCAGACTGGTAGACGCTGTCGATTTTAAGAAACTTTGACTGCTACTTTTTAGCCGTTGCGTTGGTAGCTGTGCTCCAGATGGTGGGTGTCTGGTGTTTACTATCACTATTCTCATTCCAGGCTTCTGGAAACTCGCAGAGAAGACCTGACCCTCATTCTTCTAGAAGACATCCCACGCCGTCTCCGACCAAATACACTCCACTACCTGATGTTAACAAAAACCTACATTGTATGGCCTAAAGACGAAGCGGAGAGGCCAATCTTCTGGAAAAGACTTAAGAAGACTTTTATTGCTCAGAAGACCAAACCGACTGAGAATCTGTCCTTAGCTTAACATTCGTAAGTGATCTGCATGGGAAAATTTCCAAAAAAAAAAGAATTATACAGGGTGTTTGACTGAAACTGTTTTGTGAAACAGAGACATATGTTTTGTAAAGCCGTAAATACACAAATGTGTATGACCACTCTTTGTTTCAATGTTTTTTTGTAAAGGTTAAAAAAAAAACGCGCAAGAGACACGGGTTAACATGTGTAGAAACATGTTTTGTAACATGTGTCTGAAACATTTTTGTTTCATTTCTGATACTTCCTGACACTTTTTCCTTGCCTTATTACAAATGTGCTTTAGTGGAGACAATGCAATGACAATAGTTATTAGAAAAGAAAATATGTGAAAAATATAGAACCAGAATATGAAGGATATATACCTACTGTATCCCTATGTTTTCCTTTTTGATGATACATTATTTTTATAAGCACTAGAACCCTCAAAAAACGCTCAAAATTGCCATTGTCAACAGGGGCCTAGTGTACAAATTTGACAATTTAGTAATGAAAAAAGAAAAACATAGGGACTTATTCTGTTTATGAAATATCTTTTAAATTGGTCCAATATTGGAGGAGAAAATAGGCGAGAGCCAAACCTCGAATTATGGCTTTTTACTTAGGCTTTTTCAAAAACTCTCCGACCGAATTTCCTCGTAACGTTGTAATATCTGTAACCATGTTGTCACTTTATGAAATAAAGAAGTTTATTTATTTGTTAATTATACAGGGCTATTGCTAAAACAAATCAGCTGTTCCCTACATTTTGACGAGTTATACGAACATAAATGTAGGGAACAGCAGGTTTTTTTTCGCGATTTCAGGTTTGATCCCATAGTAAAAGTTGTTCATAATGATGAGTACAATGACCTCTTAAGAGGTTGGTAATGTTTTACCAATAACCCTGTATAGAATCATATGGAAACACCCTTTTACAGGCAGACAGGCGGTATGGGCTTTGTAAGGGTCCCCGCTGACCAGGATGTGACCACATTGCCAATTTTAATCATAAATAGGTACCTATTGTATAGAATTTTACATTCTTAGGTATGTAATGTAAATGGTAAACGTTGAAAATTGGCATAAAATATAGTTCTTGTAAATAAAACCTTCGATTAATTTAAATTGTTTAACTTTTTTGTCTGCCTATCTTTTTATCTACTCATGGCTGATCATATCAAAGTCAGATATCTTTTCAGACATACATCATGTTCGTGAACGGGCGCCGTCAGTAGGGACTGGTCATCTCTTTGCTGCCATGGCTTATTTTAATTTAATTTTTATATTTGAATTTTTTTTCGTCTTTTTATTACGGACGCTTTTAACGTTCTGCATCGTTCTCACATGCATAATTTTTAAAATGAATGACGTAACCAATACTTTGTAACCATATTATTTTGATTTAAAAGAGTGTCCTTGGAGTTTCTTGCCCGTTCTTCTCCATAGGTACCTACGCTTTGGAATGGGCAACTAGCTTCATCTTTCTGACTGACCGACCCCTTGACAATTCTAAAGTGCCTGTAATTGGTTCAATTGAAATAAATGCTTCGAGTTTGAGTTTGAGTTTTATCCGTGGAATAAAATTGACGTCTGACAGTTCTAGTATGGAAAAACTGACAAAAAATTATTCTCAGACTTATTATTCTAGGTATAAAAGTTTGGTGTAATTCACCCTTAGTCAGACAACGCACAGCTGAGAAATGACTTTGTGGCATACCTACCTATCCACCATTTTTTTTTCTCAAAATGGCGGCCACGCATGTAACCTATTATCGATAGCTGACATCATTGCAAATAGAAAACATAACAAGACCAACTGCGTAAAATCACGTTTCTGAGATATTACCGTTCAAAGTTGAGCACGTGACATGCTATTGATTTTATATAGGTGAAACCTATATAAAATATAATAATACGCGTGGCCGCCATTATGAAAAATAAACAAAATGGCGGACAAATTTGCCAGGCTCCATATAAGAATCTTCAATCCTCCTTGCACAAGAGTTTCTTATACAGCGTGCATCAGAAAGTCGTGATCAAATGTACAAGACCATCAAACTGATCAACTTTTTCTTTATCGACAATATCTACTCGACCTCACATGTATGGGACGGCTGATTATTTTTTCGCGATTACGATGGGTCCCATGGAGAAAATTGTTCAGTTTGATGTTTCTATGTTGTACTTACCTTAGAGAAGAAGAATATTTTCCTTTTCCTCCTCTTCCAGTCTAACCGGATGCAGCTGAACTGCTGAATACCAGTATTTTACATGGACGACTGCCTATCTGACTTCCAGAACCCAATGACTGGGTAACACGGTACCCCTGGTAAGAGAAAACGTAAACCATTGTCACACTTACATGTGGACAGTGTAACCCCGAAACTCATCCGTTTCGGTTGCGGCGGAGTCACGATCAGATCCAGGTTCAAAACGCCTCCGCAGATCCTGAAACAACCAAGTAGGATAACTCTGGGCTTTATGGGGATGTGCAAGGTAGCCTGCGACATTAGAGATCAGTCGCAGGGCCAACGGCTTGTAGCGGTATCTACAACGCCACATGCGAACAACGCGTCATACTGACGTCACGCAAAATCCTGCATCTCGCAAGCAGACTTTACCGTGCAACTAGCATAGATACAACGGCCCGACATGAATCATCGGGCAGTTGCCCGCCAGGCACAATACCCGTCTGGTCGGAGGATCCTCCCTTTTCTCTGGAGGATGAATGAATTTTACACCCTGTTTCTCATACCTCTATAGGCTTAACGTGCTTTCTGAGGCACATCGCCAACTTCCGAACTCCGGGCTGTTACTAAGAAATTCCTAATAGAAAAATCCAATTGCATTTTGCCCGACCCGGGAATCAAACCAAAGACCAGCTCAGCAGCCAGCAGCGCTTAGCAGTCACGCTTGTGACCACGAGCCCTACGGGGCAGTCAATAACCCTGTATGTAAGTGAGAAGAAAAACAAATGCAAGGCTAGGAGTATAGGGTGATGATGATCCTCTTTAAAAAAGGGAGGATCCTTCGACCAGACGGGTGTAGTGTCTGGTGGGCAACTGCTCGCCAATTTTTATTTTTATATAATGGCATCTCGCAGTTCAACTTATGAGGTCGTCGTCTACTTAACCGGGCTTGCCTCCACCAAGGCCTCCAGCCATGGCATAAAAAAAAACTAAGCGACTACACGCTAAGGGCACAGACTGTGGGGTACGGACATCAGCTTAGGGCGACGCTGGGAGAGGGCAGCAAGGGACAGGGACACATTTAGGGACGAATTTAAAGCTACAGGCTCAGCGGTGCGGGATGGTTCGAGCAAGAGTCGGGGGCCCGACGATTGATGTCGGGACGTTGTATTAAGCTAGTCACACGGTAAACTCTGCTTGCGCGATGCAGGATTTTGCGTGACGTCAGTATGATGCGTCGCATGTGGCGGAAAGTTACAAAAATCTTTGTTTTATGGTTTGTGTACTTACCTATACTTCCTTAAGTTAATTTCACCACTTCTGGACTTAGATACACAAGACTTAAGATATATTTGGAAATCACGTTCTGTGGACAAGGAGTTCTTCTATTAGCAGTTTTTCTTTGCAAGTGATCTGACCAGCACGCGTAGCATGAAAACTTCTATATCTACGAAGCGTAGACACATTGCTTTCTATACAAAGTGACATTTCTTTTCTTCATTTTTGATATACCGCCTAGAAATCCTTCTACAATCTGTCATTTTGTCTTTCGTTTCTAATGATCTTTGTCTAGGTCCTTTTTTATGTAGACTATTTCAGAAGAAATTTTTCTTCCCAAACTGTCAAAAGCACACTGACAACTGACAGTCAGTTGTCAGTGTGCTTTGTGTGTGTAGTCTACATAAAAAAGGACCTAGACAAAGATCGTTTAGACAACTATAGACACTACTACACAACAACAACTACAACTACAACAACTATAGAGACTGTAATAGCTAAAGACAGTAGAACTAAAACTTTCTACTTGACGGCCACAAAGTATTATATACGGTTATCTACAAAATCCCGTAACGACTGTCAAACATCCACGAATGACAGTCGGGACCGTGCTTTCCGCGGCACGGAGGGGTCTCGGTATGTAAAGATGGTCACCTATCCACAGACCAACAGCAGCAAGCGTAGCTTAACCTGATCAATGGACATGGGCGGCTGTTATTATTTAGCCACGGACCCTTCAAGCTCACATACTCCATTTATTATAACATATTACTCATTAGAAAAATAACAGTTATCACCTTTTCCTTATTTCGATATAAACGTATGATAAACTCCGTAATTCCACGATGAATATACAAAGCAATCTAATCTGTTTACCATTTACATTTAAAAAAATCCACTGAAGTGCAGTAATTTCAACAATATTACCACTGCCATATACAGGGTTATTTGTAAAACACCAGCAACCTCTTAAGAGGTCATTGTACTCATCATTATGAACAACTTTTACTATGGGACCAAACCTGAAATCGCGAAAAAAAAATCAGCGGTTCCCTACATTTTGACGAGTTATACGAACATAAATGTAGGGAACAGCTGATTTTTTTTTCGCGATTTCAGGTTTGGTCCCATAGTAAAAGTTGTTCATAATGATGAGTACAATGACCTCTTAAGAGGTTGCTGGTGTTTTACAAATAACCCTGTATTTCTAATGCTATCATAAATAGAGTCTAAGTTTGCATGGTAAAAATCTCTACCACTTACCATTCTCAAAAGCAATCTGATCCCTTGGGAAAGGCATAAAGGGTGGCTCAGCCATATTCAAATTATCAAGATCGTCTTTCTCCTTTTCATTTTTCAAAAATCTAAAAGAGAACCAATTCATTAATATTTTTTTTATTTATTTATCCATTTATTTCAGGCATCTAGGCCCATATAAACACATACAATACAATATTAATATAACTTAAAAATACTATAAATACATACAACATTATATTATCACTCAAAACTAACAACTAACGTACACGAAGTGTCTGCGTCGTGTTTCGCTGACTGGTGTCATGTAGCCGGCCACGAAACCGGCGGTACACAACACCCTTCGGCCAGAACTCTTCCTTGAGGAACTTCTCGAGATGCTGTGTCGGAACACGGACCACGAACGACTTGAAGTTCGTGTTGTGACGCGACTCCAACTTCTCGACCCTCATAGTCCAGTTGGTCTTGACACGCATGTACTCCACAATCTCCTCAACCTTCGTGGAGTGATGCAGTCTGGACACGTACAGCTGCGTCGACGGGATTGCTGGACGCAGCAGCATGTTGGGTCCTGCCTGCCCGGTGCCGCACTGGTTCTGACAAGGAGGCTTCTTTTTCTTCTTCTTTATAATATGGCGTATAACCGCAGATAGAGAGCAGTGGTGGCCCAGTGGTCACGGACACGACTTACGAGTTTGTAGGTCGTAGGTTCGAACCCAGACAGGCGCTTTACTTTGTGTAAATTATTTCATCACCACTGCTCTCAAAACGGTGAAGGAAAACATCGTGAGGAAACCGGCATGTCCTAGAACCAAAAATTCGAAGACATGTGACATCCACCAACCCGCACTGGGCCCGCGTGGTGGATTACGGCCCACTCCCTCTCATTCAGAGGAGGCCTGTGTTCCAGCAGTGGGAACATTATAGGCTTCTTCTTCTTAGCGTGTCGATAGCATCTAAATATACTCGGCCCAGAATTCGGCCACTTGTTTGGCGCCTCCACCAGCGTCCATCAGCTCCTGCAACGTGCAGCTGACAGGACACGCAGGACACGACATTAAGTGTCCCATCGTTTGTGGATCAGCACCACATTTACACTCCAAGGCGGAGTCGTCTATGCATCTCCACCTGAACAGGTTTTCCTTGGTTCGGCCAACCAATTATAGGCTGATTATGGTATTATGGTATAGCCGCAGATATGATACATACGGTGTCACAATCCTACTATTATTAATTATTTAATTACTATCCATCACACTAATAGTCTACTAGACACGCGGCAGCATGCAGCGATGCTGGATTTTGTGTGACGTCAGCATGACGCGTAGTTCCCATGTGGCGGTGTAGATGCCGCTACAGTGCTAGCACGAGAGGACTCACATGTTGACTTTTAGGAAGATCTCCAGTTCCCGGACCTTATCGCGGATTTCCTTGTAGAACTTGTTCCTCGTGGTTTCCTGTTCCTTCTTCAGCCTTTGACTGTCCATCATCTCCTTTACGTTAAACACGAAGAGGTCTGTAACATTCACATAACGACTAATTAAAAGTGCTACAAAGATCTTCTGGCGTTTGAATGACATTGACGGGAGGACTTATGAAGACTTTCAATCAATCAACTCAGCCTATCGCAGTCCACTGCTGGACATAGGCCATGAAGACTTTGATATTCCTTTATTATAAGTAAAAAAGTAAGTGTGTAGTAAGTAAGTGTTCCTTTATTATTATAAGTATGTAAGTTTATTAGATTTAAGTGGAAACGAAAGGTAAACCTTTCGTTTGTACTTGTAAACAAGTAGATATAATATACAGGGTTTCAGTGACATCGACGGGGAAACTGTGACCATGAATTCAGCACATGATTCTTGACACCCTAGCATAGAAATTTTTCGTAGGTTCATCATCATCTGCCTATCCTTTTCTCAACTATGTTGGGGTCGGCTTAAGGTAGGTTATAAAAAAATAATCTAGATGGAGAAGTGCAACACCTACGCGGTCAAAATATATGGCACAGCTAATTTTAAGGGTTCCGTACCTCAAAAGGAAAAACGGACCCCTTACAAGATTACTTCATAGATATAGAAGGAGTAGTGCTGGCCCAGTGGTAACGGCCCCAACTTACTTTGTAGGTCGTGGGTTCGAACCCACACAGGCGCTTTACTTTGTGTAAATTATTTCATCACCACTGCTCTCAAAACGGTGAAGGAAAACATCGTGAGGAAACCGGCATGCCCTAGAACCAAAAATTCGAAGACACGTGACATCTACCAAACCGCACTGGGCACGCGTGGTGGATTACGGCCCACTCCCTCTATCAAAGAGGAGGCCTGTCTCCTAGCAGTGGGAACATCAAAGGCTGATTATGTATGTATGTTATGTATAGAAAAAATACCGACCTTCATATCGTTTAGGCATATCAAACTTCAAGGCGTAAGATCTGGAGCGTTCGCTTAGCAGGTCGATCATAGACCGTGCTGCGCGCACGCAGACACACGATGCATCTATTGATTTAGGCAGTATCACTGTCACTTTCATGGATGGGAAGGACAGTTCCACAGGCTCTCTGAAAATAAATTAGGAGTTTACGAGGAAAACAGGTTTCACCATAATACAGACTAGTTTTACACCATCGAGCCAGTTTGGACTTTATTTCGAGTACAGTAAAGTAATATAAAATTGATAACTTATACCTTTGCTTATTAAGCAGTGGTAAAGGCATTTTTTGTAATCACACAGTCACACTAATATTATAAAGGCGAAAGTTTGTGAGTGTGTGGGGGTGTGTGTGTGTTCATATGTTTGTTACTTCTTCACGCTCAAACGGCTGGACCAATTTTGATAAAAATTTGGTATGGAGGTAGCTAACACCCTGGATTAACATATAGGCTACTTTTTATCCCGATATTCCCACGGGATCGAAACTTATGCGGGTGAAACCGCGGGCCGCAGCTAGTTAGAATTATGTGTGTACTTAGTTGCTAACGAACCCCGACCTACGAGTTTTCACTCAACTCAAACTCAAAGCATTTATTCCAATTAAACCATTTTACAGGCACTTTTGAATTGTCAAAGAGTCGGTCGTTAGTCAGAAAGTTGAAGCTAGTTGACCATTCGAAAACATATTATCATCATCATCATTTCAGCCGAAAGACGTCCACTGCTGGACATTAACCCTCCTTCTGGCGCAGTCGGGTAAAAAGGCAGGAAATTATTCATAAGCTACTCACGGGTCAGGTTCCACTGGCCTACGTTTCCTGGTAGGCCACTTGACAGCAACCCAGATATTAAGCCTAAGACCTTGAAACTCTCTCTGGTACGTAGATATTCTTGTAGACTCGGAGACCAGATTTTTCTCCAGATTTCGAAGAAGAGTGTACGAAGCTAATTGTATAGCTAAGGCAAGTTGGGTTCTGAGGCCTAAGCGGACCTGGAAACAAATAAACGTCACGCCGGGCGGTACCAACATTCCGCCAGTTATGACGTAACGGCATGATTCCACTGTTAGGTAGGATGTAGGTTTAAAGAAACTTAATTCTCAATGAAAACATAACATGTCACTTAATGAAAAATGTGAATTTAAATTATAATTTAGTTAATATAATAGGCTATTTGACTGGTTTCTGATAAACATCTCAGATTATTTAATGGTGTCTAACGAGCCCACAAAAACCTATTACTTCAAATTGCATAACGTGTATTTCTTTTAAAAAATAGTAAATAAAAATGTACTGTTTAAATAAGCCGCCAAAACGCTATCTTTAACAATATGGCGTCGTGACGTCACGATTCACGTAAACAAACGTTGAAACGGTCGAGATACTAGACAAAAGTCATCTGTTCTGTCAACGATAGACAGAAATTTACTAAATCATGACGTCATCTTAAGTTCAGCCAATCCAGACCGTTTTCGATTACGTGGCGCCAGATTTAAAAAGATGAAGTTTTTTCGGGATTTTTTTTATAAATAATACATTGTTTTGTAGTAAAATTAATGCAAATCGATTTTAAAAGCAATAATCTATACGAGTGTCGATAATTATGACCTTATTTTTTACATTGTCAAATAGCCTATTAATTTTATAATATTTATTAATTTATTAATTTTATACTCGTCACTCATACCAGTGTGACAGGCTTTTTCTATAGCTCGTTTGTTACAATTCTATAAGGATCTTTTGGTGCGTGATAAACATGGCGGGTAAAGGCCAGCGCACACTGAGACAGCATCGAAAGGTAATTGAGATGCCACTAGCGCGATTTTCGCAGATGAAGAACAGGCACATGCCCGCACTCTTCCCCGCGGTCGTATGCCTTCGCACCCCGCCGCATGTCTTCGCAGTATACTCCAGCGCGGTCTTCTATACCGCAGAGAAATCCCCTTTGATGCTCCGTGGTCGGCCTTTAACTTTGGAATCTATACATCTTGTTACCATAAGATACGTACGAATTTACGTTGGTAAATTTTAAATACCCTGCCCCGCCATCCGCCAATGCTACCCTCTTGTTTTTTCAATAGAATTTCATACAATTGGTTACCAACAACGCTCCCCAAAAGATTCTTGTATCACTCTACATTTATATAGGGTTAGTCTATGGTTACCTCTTCATAATTGGCGGCCTGTCTTTTAGTGAACTGTCTGCTATTGGCGCGTATGATATCCAACATTTCCAGGAGCTGTAAGAATAACATTAATGTTATTATGTAACTAGCATACTGTCCGCGACTTCGTCGGCGTGAGATTTCACCCTCCCCCCATTCACCCTCTTAGGGATGGAATTTCGGAAAACCTTTTCTTAGTGGATACCTACTCTTAGCAAAGAACACACCCTCCAAATTTCATGTCTCTAGGACCAGCGGTTTAGGCTGTGCGTTGATATATCAGTCAGTCGGGACTTTCAATTTTATATACAGGCTGTTTTTTTTTTTTAATTTTCAAGTGGGCGTGGATGGCCAAATCCGAAACTATGAGGAATAGCGAAATGTACTCAAAGGAGATTTTGATGAAAACTAAAACTGCATCATTGGATTTTTGAAAAATCAATATTTCTAGCCAGGGGACGCGGTCGTGAGCAGTGAGCTAGTAAATACATAAAATCAAAATAAAACATAAATACCGGTAGGACTTGAATGAACTTCCTATCCAATTCATTATCATCCACAACGCTGTTCTCCTGCCAAACGTGGAGGAATGTATTCAGCTCAGTCACAATTCTCGGGTCCGGGAGACCATCACAACGAAGATATTGCTGCCACTGCAGGAGTAACAAATGGTTAAGTTAAATTATACAGACCTATTTTACCTCCGGGTCCCAATTCTGTAAATTATTCCCCGCGAAATCCTACCACGTGAATATGGTGTATATTAACTGCAAAGAATCGAAATGTCAACCGTACCACAAAATACAGATAGTACAGAAGGCAATCTACATACAAAGTGCGCTCGAGCAACGCACACATAGACACCGCTCAAGGACACGTTATCTCGGACGGGTTGGGAGTAGTGCGAGTGCGGGTGCCATCCGCTTGAGACACGCGTCTGTGATGTGCAAAAATGGAGCAACAAAAAATGCCTTTACAAGCTCGAATTATTATAATATGTAGTTTCCTATTTTGAATCAGTATAAATGAAGTTTTTTTTTGTAAGGTAAATTCACGCCACCAACTATTACGTAAGTTGAAAACATGATTTTTTGTTTGTGTATATTGTGTTGTTTTTAGTTTCATTTGATAGGTTTAGGTCTAAAACGGATAGGGCAAAATAAATTGTGTAAAGGTAATCCAAAATCGGTTGAACGGACTGTAAAAAAGGTTTATTTAAATGTTTAATCTTATTTTAAATGGAGTATAAAAGTATTTTGTTTAAAGTCAGTAATAAAATAATAAAATGTTCTATACCTCTGCGTCGCGTGTTTTTTGGTGCTCATAATTCATCTTTTGCTTTTCGAAACCTAAAACAAAAATAATCATTTTACAGAACTAAACTTAGGTTATTGCTATCTATGTCTTGCAGGTAGAACAAGAACGAAAATACTGCGGGGTGGAACGTGCTTGCTGTCACAGTTTTTTTTAACGTCTATTTGTTCCGAATGGACAAATCATGGTTTTCCGGGCGCGTCTATTTGTTCCGATGTACATTTGAGTGGTTAAACGAACCTCTAATAATTCCCATTTTGTGATCTTAAAAATATCATTGAACACTCCAGATCAGATCTTTCAGATTGCGCCTGTTTTTGTGCACAGTAAATAATTCCTATTTTGGTGTCCTAAAAATACTAAATAGTATCTAGTAACTGCGACCATCTTGGATGTAGCGCTCGCCGGCACAGAACATCGGCAGTCGCTCCATGTGAAATACTGGTATTCAGCTGCATCCGACTACATTAGACTGGAAGCCGACCCCAACATAGTTGGGAAAAGGCAGGCAGATGCAGATGATGACATGGATACGTACTTGTAAACAGGTTCACAGCTTTTTGCAGAAGGTCCCTCCTAATCTCCTGTTCCGCTACCTCCTTAGCCATCATTTCGATTCTCTCTCGTGCCAATTGGGCTCGCTTCTCCTTTGCACCCGCCAGCTTCGCTTGTCTGAGGAAGGATTATCCTTAGAATATCATCGACTACTGAGAGTAGTGGTAACTCAGTGGCATCGGCCAGACTTATGAGTTCGAATATATTTTTAACATACTAGCAGTGCCCCGCGGATTCACCCGTATAAGTGTCGATCCCGTGGGAATATGTGGTTTAGGCGTGAAAAGGTAAACATACAGACAGAGTTACTTTATACAGAAAGATTTTATCCCGAAATTCCCACGGGATCGACACTTCTGCGGGTGATACCGCGGGGCGCAGCTAGTTTGTTTATGTATCGGGCACTAGTTACCAGTCATTCTATCCTCTAGAATTCTAGATAAATACTAATATAATAAATAAATACAATTTATCTAATTGGTGACTCTAATTATATCTACAGTTTTTGGTAGCTATACAATTTTTAATACATTCTAATGAATAACGCCAACTATGTCCGCCGAAATGCAAAACAATGGCATATATTTAATTGAACCTAAAATAACTCACATTTTGCTTTCCTAAAAATATAATTAAACACTTTACTGCTCCTCTTTTTGCGAACCTCTACTAATTCCAATATTGCTTTGTCACTGACTCTGGCAGAGCCACTCCGGGATTTTAATTTTGATAACACAAAAAATTTGTCGCTAATTAGTCGAAATTTGTCGATAAATATCAGAATTTGTTGGTCACTGGTTCAAAAGATATATAAGGGTTTTTAGGTGGCCGATCTGGATCATCACATTTATATCTCAAAAAAAAACTAGCATCTAGCGAAGATCTGTTGTCTCCCATATTTTGTCGCCATTAAGTCGGAATCAGTCGCCAAGTATGTGCACAAACTGTGACAAAAGTAAAAAAAAAGAGACTCAAACCTTTAAAAAAGTGTCTACCATTAAGCACTTATCAATTTTAGAGGTTCATTCATTTAAAAAAGCGTTCGATAATATAAGTTTTTTAAGATTCAGTTAAATATCTACAATTCTAGGTCTACAGGTGCTAATAGAACAGTGGTAGGCCAGTGGTAAAAGCCGCGACATACGAGGTCGTAGGTTCGAACCCAGACAGGCGCTTTACTCTGTGTAAATTATTTCATCACCACTGCTCTCAAAACGGTGAAGGAAAACATCGTGAGGAAACCGGCTTAACCTATAGCTAAAAAATTCGAAGACATGTAACATTATCAACCCACACCCCCCTCGTGGTGGATCACGGCCCACTCCCTCCCCCAAGTGGAGGCCGGTGTCCCAGCAGTGGTTTTTTTTTTTTTTTTTTTAGGCTGGTTATGAATGTATGTTAGGTACGTAGGTGCTCCTGGGTGTTATGATAGGTCGATAGGATTGGATTTAAACTAACTTTTCAGCTTCCATCTCTACCCTCCACTCTTCTATCCTCTGTTGCAACCACGCATCTCGATCCTTCTTGGGCATTTTCTTCCAAGCTTTTGGCTATGACAATAATTCAAGGTCAAAGAAGAGACTATAAATAATACGAACCTAGGTCAGACTCCAGCTCTCACAAAGATCCTAGCATAAGGCAAAATTGTATACAAGGTGTAACGTTAAATGCGCAAAACCTCTTCTGGGCCATTAATCTCGTGATGTTTTTTTGGCATTTTTCAACCCCCCTCCCCCTTGGTGATACATGATGAGGTTTAAGACTATCCCCCTCCCCCCTGTATCACGTGTATTTTGTAGAACCTACAAAGAATCTTTTTTTTTTAAATACATGGCAACGGCGAATCAAAGTCACACTACAAGCGGCTTTCGATTTTGTACGCGTTTGATGAAAAGAATAAATACACGTGATATATTACTACACCCTTGTAATATTTCGTGATTCTTTATGGACCGCTCTCCCCTTTCGAGCCTCACGTGATTAATAGACAGCCCCTTAAGTGGTCATTGTACTCATCATTATGAACAACTTTTATTATGGGACCAAAGCTGAAATCGCGAAAAAAAAAATCAGTTGTTCCCTACATTTATGCTCGCATAAATAACTCGTCAAAATGTAGGTACTAAACAGCTGTTTTTTTTTTTGCGATTTCATGTTTGGTCCCATAGTAAAACTTGTTCATAATAATGAGTAAGCGGTTTTGCGCATTTAACGTTACACGTTGTATACAAATTACTGTAACAATGTACCTTTGTGAGAGAAATAAACTGAATCATTTAAAAAAAAAGAAAAAAAACCGGCCAAGTCGGTCGGCAAAATGTTTTAGGTAACTTTTTAGACCTTTGTATCCTGCTTATGCGTATAAAGTTTCATTAAAATCGGTTTATTCATTTCGAAAAACAAGGGCTTGAAAGTTTGTATGAAATGCCGGCGCGGCGGCGTATAAAATATCGGTAATAATTCAAAACACTTACAAATTCAGTCATTTTGTAAATTCAACCACAATTTTCGACAGCACTTCACAATATTTTTCTCCCATAGAATAAGTGTATCACCAAACTCATTTCAAGTTTCTTTTACACTTTTAACGATACCAATAACTTCTCTTTTATTGAATTCTAGATTTATTTTATAACATCAGCTAACAAGTTTATCAAGGAAAAATATGACTAAATTGGGAACATTATTTTGAACGAGAACACGGAATACTCGTGCCTACCCGCAGTATGACTGAATTAAAATACAAAGAAATGTAAACGGGTAGGTTTTATTGCATTTTCAACATTGTAAAAAAAGTAATAAAACAACATTTTTATGACTGGCAAGGGGAATGGAGGAATAACATAAATAAAATCGGGTATTTCGTGCTTAGGAATGGATTGATTTTCAAATTGTATGTTAGACGAATGTTGGGGCTAACATTCGTGACAATGCGTGCTGAAGCTTTGTATGTTTTGTCTCCACAATTAATTTGTCTGTCACATCAAGTATAAGACACCCTAATTGCGTAAACACATTCCGAAATTAAGCCAACTCATTTTCTATAATCGTTTGTATGAAAGTGCGCGCATGTAGCGACGTGACAGCTGGGAGACTTTTTGTCCGCGGGTTTGGAAACAGGCCGGCGACGCAACTGCCGACGGCTATTGGTTGCTGGCAATGCAAGAGCGCGCACGGCGACAAAAAAACGCTAACCAGCTAGTTGACACCGAACCGTTCCCGTCGACAGATTTTTTCCGCAAAGTTTTACGAAAAAGTAGCGTTGCTGTCGCTCCCGTGTGCGCACCGTCCAAATGTCGGCGAGGAGACAGCGGCTGAGAGAGAAAAGTTGCTGGGCAACTAACGAAGAGACAATTTTTGTTGCCACGAATGATTTTATACAAAAAAACTAAGTAAGTACCCTGTGATTGCGTTGCATACAGTGTGTTTCTAAAGCATGTTTTTATATCAATGAGTCCAGAAGATTACATACGTTGCACACGTTGCTGACGTTGCGAACGTGGGACTAGCGGGGTAACTGCATAACACACTAACAGTAGCAATGGCTTTCATTTTGACAGTTCAACAACATTCATTGCGTTATTTACGTTGTCGAGCAGACGAAGTTCGAACATATGAAGCAATGGATTAGCAATATCTTTCAAAATTATTCAGATTTTGATTGACAGTGTGTTATGCAGTTAGGGTGTTGTTTGTGTGTGCATTATCGTGCTGATGCGGCGGTCACATTAGCCACAGTATAATAACACTGTGCATTAGCGTTCACGCAATTTTTTAATGTTGCTACAGCAACCGTGCGATAATTGGGACGCAGTCCGATTTTTCGCTACGATAGCTAGTATTGGCAGTTGGCACATCTACACGAGCAGCACGTTGCAGTCGAAGCGTCGGCGTGTTGTCGGCCGTCACCGCTCGTCAGCCCCGGATCTAAGGGGGGCAAACCGGGGCACTTGCCCCGGGCGGCAGTTTCATGGGGGCGCCAAATCATTGAGACAAGAATTCGAAATATCGAACAAATGAAGCCTCTTTTCCTACAAATGTCATAGGTTTTTATCAAGTAATCGAATCTTAATAAAGATAATACCTATGTTTGAAAAACCAACTTTTCTATTTCCATACGCCCAGTTAGTTTTTGAACACATACTAAGTGATTTATGAACGACAGATCAAGTAAATTTATTAAAGGATTATTATTTTAACAAATGGTCACAAAAATGCTGCTCATTGGCAGTTTTAACAGTTTTTCTCAAACACTGAAGGGAGGGGGCGCCACTATCAAGGTTGTTGCCCCGGTTCGAAAAAATCGTAGATCGGGGGCTGCCGCTCGTGTAGCTGCAGCCGTAAACGCGCCGATGGCTGCAGTTGATTCTGCCGTCGCGGTCGACGCGTCAGCGGCTGCCGGCCGTCGAAAAATTGCCGGTCGTGTATTTGAGAACTGTGCACAAATACACGAGTGACACGTGTGGTCGGCTGCAATTGCCCCCGCTTTTGACGCGTGTCGCTCGTGTGCAGCGCAAAGCTTAAGTTACAGCGCAAAGCTTTATGACGATAGACGCGGGTGCGTTCTCAGCTTAAGAGGAAATGCGGGTGGTCGTTTCTCCATAGAAACGCTCTCGCCTGTTTTCTTTCTGGTTAATGCCCATAAAGCAATGTTTTTTTTACAGAATAGTAAATATTGACTACTTGCATGTCCCTATGTTTTTCTTTTTGATGATCTACATTATTTTTATAAGCACTAGAACCCTCAAAAATGCCGATAAAACGCTGGCAACAGAGGCCTAGTCTACAAATTTGATCCAAGCCAAGTGCGAGTCGGACTCGCACACGAAGGGTTCCGTACCACAAGGCAAAAACGCCGAAAAACAGGTTTGCTGTATTTGTATTAGTAGTATTAGTATTTGTTGTTAGAGCGGCAACAGAAATACATCATCTGTGAAAATTTCAACTGTCTAGCTATCACGGTTCATGAGATACAGCCTGGTGACAGACGGACAGACGGACAGTGGAGGCTTAGTAATAGGGTCCCGTTTTTACCCTTTAGGTGCGGAACCGTAAAAAGAAAAACATAGGGACACAGTATAATAATATATGCTTCTTATTCAGTTTGTGAAATATCTTTTAAATTGGTCCAATATTAGAGGAGAAAATAGGCGAGAGCCAAACTTCGAATTACGACTTTTTACTTAGGATTTTTCAAAAGTCTTTTCGACCGCATTTCCTCATAAGGAATAGTTTCATGGTTTACCTTTTCAAAATCGGGTATATCCTCCTCTATTTTCTTCTTGCCCTTCTTGCCTTTCTTCTTTTGTACTGGTTCTTCCACTTTCGGTTGTGGTAATAGATCAGCTGTGTTTAAAAGGTTTTCAATTAAAATTTAGGTAAAAGCTGTCTTTTACTTACTGACTAGACGCGGTAAGAAGCCAACTTTTACTTACTGACTAGACGCGGTAAGAAGCCAACTTTTACTTACTGACTAGACGCGGTAAGAAGCCAACTTTTAGGTAATTGACAATAACGAATCGTGGCAATAAATAAATAAGGTTTACAATCCGACACGACCGGAGAGAGATCAGGCGCAGGACCAACGGCTTAACGTGCTTTCCGAGGCACGGGGGTATCACACCACCGACATCAAAACTCCTGGCTGATACTAAGAAATTCCCAATGGAACAACGCAATAACACTGACCGACCCGGGAATCGAACCCAGGACACCACGCTCAGCAGTGATGCAGAGACAAAGAGTGGTAGGTGCAATCATGAACATTGAGGTTTTTTTTTTATATGATTTTTTTTTTCTCTATTGAGTTTGGTGGCATGCCGCATGTCATCTGTTACCGGGATTCCCTTGCCCGCGAAGAGAGCTCCTAATAAAGCGTTAAAATTACTATTAGTTAATTCCCAAAACTAGGATGATAATGAATGAAATATATCTGAAAAAAAAAAATTTAAAATGTTGTGGGTAGTAACTATATTGTTAAGTTTAATTTTAGGAGAGCAGTGGTGGCCCAGTGGTAACGGCCGCGACTTACGAGTTGTAGGTCGTAGGTTCGAACCCAGACAGGCGCTTTACTTTGTGTAAATTATTTCATCACCACTGCTCTCAAAACGGTGAAGGAAAACATCGTGAGGAAACGGGCATGTCCTAGAATCATAAATTCGAAGACATGTGGCATCTGCCAACCCGCACTGGGCCCGCGTGGTGGATTACGGCCCGCTCCCTCTCACCGAGAGGAGGCCTGTGTCCCAGCAGTGGGAACATGTTATGCTTAATATTCTACCGTTTGTTTTCCTAAATGTAATAAATAAATAAATATCTGCCTCGGTTTTCTCAATTATGTTGGAGCTGGCTTTCAGTCTAACCGAATCCAGCTGAATACCTACCAGTGTTTTAATAGAGGAACTACGTGGTCTCCACAGACAGTTACGGGTAACACGATATCCCTTGGTAAGTCTGGTTGTCAGACTTTCGAACTGCTGATCCGTAACGACTGTCATGGATCTACAAATGGCAGCCGAGATAAACGGCTTAACGTGCTTTCCGAGGATGACAGTGAAAATGAGTAAAAAGTAAGAATACTAACCATAGGGTGGTTTCACAGATTCCTCAGACCACCGGAACAAGTCGCTGCTGACTTTCACGCAAATTACAGAAGAATCTAGTTCCTAGGAAAGGAAGACAGAATTATTGTTTTTTCTACTCAAATAGCATTGAGTTGAGCACTGGTGGCCCAGTGGAAACGGCCTCGACTTACCAGTTTTAGCCGCTCTAGGTCGTAGGTTCGAAAAAACAAGCAGCTGTTTCTTAATAAAAATGTATGGAACGGGCCCTTTACAGTCTCCCCAGGGATGTGCCCTACAGGCGCTGCACGGGGGGCTCCGGAATTGGTATTTTAAGAGGAATCGGGACCTCCCCTATGTGCTGATGGTGATCACCGGGGTTGTCTCCCCTCCCCGGAGGTCGGGTGCCTTTTGAAGTTTCCCCCGAAAACAAAAAAAAAAGTTTCGAACCTTGACAGGCGCTTTACTTTGTGTAAATTATTTCATCACCAAATCATCGTCATCATCGCTCTAGAAACGGTGAAGGAAAACGTCGTGAGGAAACCGGCATGTAGAACCAAAAATTCGAATACATGTGGCATCTACCAACCCGCACTGGGCCCGCGTGGTGAATTACGACCCACACCCTCTCACAGAGAGGAGGCTTGTGTCCCAGCAGTGGCAACATAGGCTGCTTGATGCTGACAACGCTTTCTTAGTTAACTGAAGCTTAAGGGATTCTGAACAATGGATGGTTCAGATCTCTGGTGTGTACGCGGTGCCTCCCCACAGACAATGGGCTAGGCGTATGCTGGGACGCAGGTGACGCAGCGCAGGGCAGGCGAGACAGACATAGTCCGCGAGCGCATTCGCGTTTTAACTGGTACCTACAAAGAATAGAGCAGGACAGACACATGTCTGCGTCGCACGTGCCTGCGCTGCAACGTACGCAGCACTCGGTACTTTCATGCATTACAAAATCTGCTCTGCCCTGCGCTGCGCGGACCTGCGTCGCCTGCGTCCCAGCATACGCCTAGCCTGGATTTTCATCCTGTGCCGCTTGCCCTGTCACCTGTGAACTTGATATTATGACTGCGCCAGTGAGATGAGTTCTGCACGCAGCCGAATTTTGGGCCATTTTATTTCAACTTTTTTTTCCACTGATACGCCAAGAAAGATCTGTTTTTTTCCTGTTGTAGTGGCTGTGCCACGCGGTTTCACCCGCATAAGTCTCCATACCGTGGGAATATCGGGATAAAAAGTATTCTGTCCTAATCCAGGTGCCAAATTTCATTAAGACCCGTACAGCCGTTTTTGCGTAAAAGCGTAACTAACAAACATGAAAAATATCAAATATTTTCTCTTTATAAATATTAAGTTTAGATAAAATCATTATTTATTCTCACTTACGCCAACTTTCCTCTTTTTCTTTTTTTTAGCTTTGGGATCTGTGAAAAAATAAACGGGTGCTTATTATTTATTGTTATTAGATATTTCATTCAGGAAATCGATCTGCAACCTTTTACTGGTACATGATTCTTTAAATACAATGTAAAAAAGAAAAACCCTCGGGATGTACAGACGCCAAACACATCAAGCTAACCGAAACTGTCAAATTTTCCCAATCAACTTTGAACCTTATGCTTTAGCGATAAATTTGAAAATCTATTAAACAAATTTGACAGAATGTAGTAGCTTGATGTGCTGGCGTCTGTACTTTTACCGAGTACATACAAATGTACATCCCGAGGACAGCCGAACACACCCGAAGCGGGTATTTGTATAATCGTCTTATGAACAAAACACGCGCGGTGTCGCTTACTCTAAGACCCGTAATCCACCAAAGCGGAGAGGAGAGGAAATGTCTCATTTTTACCGACTTTACAAAAAGGAGGAGGTACTATGTTCGGATGTTTGTATGTTTTTTTTTTTCTATAGAATTTCGTGCCGCTTGCCCGCTTGCTCGCACGAAATTCTATACAAAAATGAGACATCTCCTCTCCTCTCCGCTTTGGTGGATTACGGGCCTCACAGTGGTGGCGAGAGTTCAATAATTTTTTCCCGTCTCCAAAAACACCCAACGCGCCTATTGAAGTAAAAAAAAAAGGAGAATGACAATATTTTTCATTTGATATTTTAAAAAACATTAATCAACTTTCATTGCCACACAAAAATCGAGCCAATAAAAAAATATGACCCCAATTTCCAATTGACCTACAATTCTATCTACAGCGAAAAACGAGTTTGTTTAAACAAGCCTTTCCTGCATAATTTCAACATAAAATTCTTACTTACCCTCCTTCGATTGGAAAGCAATTTGAAATGAAATACTGTTCAATTCTTTTTATTTGGCTGTTACTTACTCACAAGGCACAGAGTCACGACTAGTCTTTTCGGTTGCCATGGCTACGCATTATTGATAAATCTGACGTCACTAGGAAGACTTTTGTTGATACCGATACTGATCGTACAGGTTATGACATGTGTGAATACGTGTATGATAGACTAGCTTCTGCCCGCGACTTCGTCCGCGTGAAATTTCTTGTAACCCCACCCCACCCCGTCGCAACACTTCGTATTCGCTTATAGCGTTCATTCTGACTTTTTTTCTTTTTGCTCGGCTCCTAAGGGTCATAGCGTGATATTAAATAGCCTTCTTCAAGAATTGGGCTATCAAATGCAAAAAGATTTTTTCAAATCTGACCGGTAGTTCCAGAGTTTATCGCGTTCAAACAAACAAACTCTTCAGCTTTATTAGTAGTAATAGATATGTATAAGAACAGTGGTGGGTCAGTGGTAACGGCCGCGACATGCGACTTGTAGGTCGTAGCCTCGTAGGTTCGAATTCAGACAGACACTTTCATCATCTGCCTAGCCTTTTCCCTACTATGTTGGGGTCGGCTTCCAGTCTAACCGGATGCAGCTGAATACCAGTGTTTTACATGGAGTGACTGCCTATCTGACCTCCACTGGGTAATACGATACCCCTTGTCAGACACCCCCTTGGTTCCCCTTGTCCCTTGGTTGTCAGACTTTCGGGCTTCTGACTACCCGTAACGACTGTCAAAGATCCACGAATGACAGCCGGGACCAACGGCTTAACGTGCTTTCCGAGCCACGGAGGGGTGACAGTATGTAAAGATGATCACCCATCCACAGACCAACCGCGGCAAGCATAGCTTAACCTGATCGATCGACCTGACAGACAGACACTTTACTTTGTGTAAATTATTTCATTACCACTCCCTCTCGCTCGCTCATAAAACGGCGAATGAAAACATCGTGAGGAAAACATGAAATTGCAAAAAAAATCAGATGTTCCCTACATTTATGTTCGCATAACTCGTCAAAATGTAGGAAACCGCTAATTCTTTTTTCGCGATTTTAGGTTTGGTCCCATAGAAAAAGTTGTTCATAATGATTAGTATAATGACCTCTTTTAAAGAGGTTGTTAATGTTTTTACCGACTTCAAAAAAAAGGAGGTTATCAATTCGATACGTATGTATGTAATATTATTGGGATTGCATTATATTCACATATGACAATCTATTAGGGCTTCCAAACAAATATACAAAATTTTGTAGACGTATGTATGTATGTATGTTTGTCCACGCATATCTCCGGAACTATTAATCGGACCGTGACGATTTTTTTTTATTGGCTTACATTTACTTCAACTTAGGGAACGGTGCAAGTTTCATCAAGATCGATTCAGTAATTTTCAAGATATGGACTAACACGTGAAAGTGTGACGGCCTGGCTTATTGATACGAGCTACGGGTGTAGTGTCAAAGGGAAAACATCTCAAAACCTTGGTCAAATTCTCGTGCAAAAACTAAAAATAACGAAATAAAAAAATAATTTAAAAAAATTCAACCGACTTCAAAAAGAAATAACTCAAAATTATGAAATCACTTTAATTTCGGAAGTCGGTGGCATAAAACTTAAACTAGAATACAGATCCCAAGACACCGACTTCCGAAATTAAAGTTATTTCATAATTTTGAGTTATTTCTTTTTGAAGTCGGTTTAATTTTTTTAAATTACTTTTATATTATGACGAGTTGTACGAACATAAACGTAGGGAACAGCTGTTTTTTTTTGAGCAGCTGAGGTTGTTTTTACCAATAACTCTGTATATTGTTTATTCAAGGAGGTTACCTTCAAGAACAGGAGGTAAGGACTCGAAGGAGGCGCTGGTGTAAGACGTGTCGGTGAACTGGATCTCTTCTGGTTCAGGTTCCAGGTCTGTCGTGGTTAGCACCATCTCTTCTTGAACGGATTCTGAAACAATAAGCATTAATGGAATATCATCAAGGACAACCTCCACAAGTGGGAGTTCATGGAAGGCTCAGACCTCAGCTGTGTACGCGGTGTCTCTCCACAGACAATGGCTTTTTTTTTTTTGCGGATGGGAAATCATCAAATGACCCCTCCCGCTTTGGGTGGAGCGGAAGGGAGTGTCAGACACTTACTGACTAAAACCCACCCATGTTCCTTTCTTAGCCCTTTATGGCCAGCGGTAACCCTTTCGGACAATCCCACTGACCCGGCAGGCTTCGGCCCTAAGGGCCTTCGTCGATGCTGACATCTCTTTGAGGCACGCGTGGAACACATACGCGCCGACCGGCACGGGCCTGGTCCTGATCGGACGATGAGCTACCCATTACTCTCCGCCCGCAGGCCCGCGCCTACGGTGGCCGGGAGTCGTCACGCGACAGATAATGGCTCACCTCCCATCTTGCACCGTATGCCCAGTCACCTGCACACGTGAGGACTATATGGCTGCGTCAGCGAATGGTATCCGCGTTGCTAAATTTTGGGCCAAAAAAAATCGAAAACTGTCATCTACCAACCCGCACTGGGCCCGTGTGGTGGATTACGAGCCACTCCTTCCCACAGAAAGGAGGCCTGTGTCCCAGCAGTGGGAACATTATAGGTTGAGTATGCTTACGCTTTTAGTACTGTAATGTTCAAAACACAGATATATGTAGATACACCTAGATAACGAAAGAGCAACTACTTCTGGTGCCAAAAATCGCACCAGCTTACGTACAAAAATCGTAAGCTGCCACTTTCGCGCTCAGTCCCCGGGAGTGGGGCGAGACGGGTGCCGCATGCGTCGGCGTCGTGGACGTCATAGTAAGTAGCCAAAAAACTATCTAGTCTATCTATATCTGTGGTTCAAAACCTTTTAAGACGCACGCTCTTGGGTTAAACAGTATTGTACTACACCCACTTAATTTCAACTGTTATGTGAGGCGAGACTTGCCATAAAAAAAAAGATATTTAAGTTTGCGTTACCTTCATTACGTCGATTTAGCCACATTTTTTTTATTCTACCCTGTCCCACTGCTTGGCAAAGGTCTCCCCCAAATCCTTCCAGGCATTCTATTCTAGAGCTAGCTAGCTCCAACCCTTGCGGTACGCGTCTAGGTCGTCTCGCCACCTCTTCCTGGACCGGCCTCGGTGGCGCAGTCCATAATCAGGCACTCAACGTGTGGGGACTGTTGCCCAGTGGTCAGTGTGTACGTGTGACGTGACCTGTTAAATCTGGCAAAGCTTGGCAGACTTTTTGCCCAGGTTTAGGAGCGTTTTGGAGCGCAGCGTGGTGCTTCGTATTCCGGCAGTTCGTTTAACGAATAAAATGGTGCCTCCATTGCTCGTTGGCAAACCCCAAGGAGGAACTTTTGCGACTCGGTGAGCGACGCCCAATTCTCGTAATAAAAAAACGTTCAAATTCTAGTCGCAATCTCATTTCAGTGACAATAAATGAATGTCAAAAACTTGTCAAAAATGTAGGGAAATTAGACGTATTTTTGAGAGATAGAGACTGAACGTTCTTAAAATTACTAGAATTTTGGCCCCTCTGGTCTGAGCACCGTAGGTTAGGACGGGCAGGACACAACGATGACTTTTCTCTTCAGGGAAATCGGTAGGTCGCCCATTAGCGTCTTCATGGACCAGTAAGTTTGAGCAACCAACAATAGATTCAAATCCAACAGTGTGCGGTCGGGGGACCCCCGTCAGGAATGAAGTCCCATGCAGTACACACACACACACACTCGTATAGTGTCAAATTAAATCAGGGTCAGCTGGGTAAATTTTTTTTTTTTTATCTGGTGTATTGTGTCTTTTAGTCTGTGCTAAATAAATGTATTTTCTTTCTTTCACACACACACACACACACACACTCGTATACAAGGTCAAATTAAATTAGCTAGCGAAACTCCGTGCGTGATGTGTATCGATATCCAAACACGATAAATGATGATGATGATGATTGATTGATAAAACAAAAAATAATTTAACTCGACTTCTTTTTGTGGGGTCTCCGTCCGCAGTTAGTGTGTAGTCAGTTGAAATACCAAAAACAATTACTAGAGCAATCTGCAGAAGTTCTATAAGTACAAATAAAGCCACGATCGTCCATTTTCGTTAAATATACCTACCTGTAGGTTCCGAATCCTGAAACAGAAGAGAAATAACACCTTGAACACCTGTTTGATTTTATTGTCATTAGTTGGCAAAAATGCAGACGTAAAACCTGCTGTGCTTGAGAAAGTAAAAGATCAATCAGGTTAAGCTACGCTTGCAGCGGTTGGTCCGTGGATGGGTGACCATCTTTACATACCAAGACCTCTCCGTGCCTCAGAAAGCACGTTAAGGCGTTTGGTCCCGGCTGTCATTCGTGGACCTTTGACAGTCGTTACGGGTCGTCAGAAGCCCGAAAATCTGACAACCAAGGGGTATCGTATTACCCAGTAGCTGGGTTATGGAGGTGAGATTGGCAGCCGCTCCATGTAAAATACTGGTATTCAGCTGCATCCGGTTAGACTGGAAGCCGACCCCAACATAGTAGGGAAAAGGCTAGGCAGATGATGATAAGTAGTGATTTTAAGAGCACACTTGCCGAAATTTGTATGTGTGAACTAGACCTTGTGCGTGTAGACTAGCGTCTAACTGCTCCATACTATCTCTGTCGGAGACGATGCCAGGTGAGACAGCATACTTTTTGGCCACGCCCACCTGTGAGTTCGAGCTCGCGGCTAGTTCCACCTTAACGGCCCGTTCACGACTTCGGTCTTACAAATTCAAGGGATGGGGTCCTCCCACCCGGTGGGTTCCCGCATTGTCGAGGCGGGGGGGCTCAGTATTCATGGCTTGGACACCCACGGTGAAGCAAAGAGGAACCCGAGGAGGGGCCGCTCGTCAGGGCTTTTGCCGACAAGCCGACGACATAGCGGCCAACATGTAGGTTGCGGTGCCGCTTGGGCGACATCGCAACTGAGGCGGGCCGCGATGTCGTATCGGAGGCATCGCGGCTGAGGGTTGGAGGCCGCGGCGGGAGAGGAGTGCCGGTATTACGGTGCGCCGCTCTCCGTACCTTCCGCGGCCTTGACGGGGTCGCCACCGTTCGATGGCGGAAGCGGTGGGGCCGCAGGGGAAGAGGAGTGTTGGTATGACGCTGGCCACTCTCCCTATCCTCTGCGGCCGAAAATTGGCAGGCGACGGGGCCAATGACCTGACCCGTCGCAGGGGGACCAAGGGTGGCAGAGACAGGGTCGTCTGGCGCCCAAGTGCTGGTTTGGTCCCTGGGGTGGTCACGGCGTGCTATGTGTTCTGGTGCGCCGGTGATGGGGAGTACTCCCCGGAGGAGGGTCCGGTGACGGACAGCCGCGGCGGGTTCACGGATGAGTGCTAACGCGTGCCCGTGTTCCCGCCATAAGCGGCAGAGGAGGACACCGTGGAGTTTTAGTGGGTTAGAGTCCCACATCACTGCACTATCTCCCCGTGGTAGTGCAGAATGCATGAGCATTTCTCCACGTAAAAAAAAAAAAAAAAAAGGATGGGGCCCTCCCTCAATGTAAAGAAGCTCAACCAACGTTATAGTGTTTTTTTTTACTAGCATTTCTCCCGCGACTTCTTCCGTGTAGATTTCATATTTTCTCCTACAAAATTTAAAACCTGACTGCTGCGTAGGTCTAGTGGTCGCAAGCGCTACTGCTGAGCATGAGGTCCTGTCCAAAAAATTAAACAAACAATGGGAAAAAGGTACAAAATGTTCGAAACCTGAATCCTTTGTTGCACGTTTTCAAAAAAAGTTAGCGTTTATAAACTTATGTTAGGATCCTCCTGTACTCATGGCCCTCTCCGACCGGGGGCCCACTCTGGCTGGGGGCCCCCTCTGACTGGGGGCCCGTAGCATTTTGCCTCAATGCCACCCAATAGTTATGCCACTGATGGAAATGCTCGAGAAAGTGCTTCTGTTATAGATTAGATACGTTGGTTTTTGTACTTACTTTTTTCTTTTTATCCTTTTTGCCATCCTTTTTTTTATCATCTTTCTTATCATCCTTTGCCTTAGCCATTTTTTATATAAGTACGTACGATTATCCTAAAAATAAATCGAGAATAAATATCTAAAAAAAAAAATGGTATATTTGTTTATAAAATACAGTATTGTCACAGTTCTGACTGACACTGACAATTTAAGTAGTTGTTTTTTTTGTTTAGTTTATACCTATATAGCATTTTTGTACAGTCACACGGACTTTTAAGGTCGTAAGGTTAGCTTACGACCTTAAAATACCCGAAAGACATAAAGGCGGTCTGGACTTGGTCAGACTTTCTGTGACCAGGATTGCGGCCACGACCACTACAGTCCTTTTAGATTTATTTACCTCTGATTTTGCATCGATCTTATACTCATTAGAATAAGGTTGGTGTTATGCTTGAGCTGGAAAGCATACTGTACACAGGCTCATTTATGGCAATACTGCATTCCATTTGGAATGATGTTGTACGGTTCACGTACAGGGAAATTGCTAACGCCGCGACCTAAGTACTTATCGCTACGCGTTTTATTTACTTTTATAATAATTATAATTGTTAGTTGACCAATAGCTGCCGTAGCGCTATTACCGCGGATTAGCATCCAACTGAACTTTCATGTAACTTTTGCGAATAAATAAACGAAATTATCGTGAAGTCTGTGGTTTTCGTCGACTCAGATCCAACAACTCAACTTTAACTAACTGGCTACCTCTGAGCCATACAGATGTCTCTACTCACTAGATGACTCTCAAATAAATCATCATTTCATTTCATGATTTGTAAGTCTTGTTGCTCTTAAAACTGACATGTAATTATTTGTCTATGGTGTTATATTGTGAACACGCAACTTTTTTTTTGAGCGTTGATTTTTTGATTATTGTTTCGTTTATTACGTAGACGGTTTATTATGTGCTGGCGTCTGTACTGTGAAGGTTGTCTGCAAAACTCGACCTTATGTAGTGCAGAGTGGCAATAAAATAATTCTGGTTGAATTCGAAAAGTAAAGCTAGTTCTATTGCACTCACTGACCTCTATCATACAAGTACGCTGCTGGACTCACTGACCAGGGGGTCTACTCCGAAGTCGTTGATTGTCGTGTTGGCCGAATGTTCGGTCATTTTCTGATTCGAATATTGTAGTCCTACTACGAATTTAAAGAAAAAGGTAAAAAAGGGTTCTAAAAAGGTTCGGATTGGCACAGTTTGGTCGGGACCTATAGTCAATATAGGAAATGAAAGGTAGTAGAAAATGACCGAACATTCGGCCGATACGGTGGTTTACCGCTTCGGAGTAGACCCCCTGTATTATACAAGGGTCACGACAGACGGACGGAGGGACGTTAATGTTTTAGTTTCTTTTAATTGCTGCTGCCATTATTACTTCGAATACACTTTTACACTTTTGGAATCGCACGGCGATGTAAGCTTTTGCTGGCGCAACGCGACTGTTCGAGACTGCTGTAGCAAACCGATTGACAATAACCTTTTTGTTACATCGTGTCATATACCTACCGTTATCGTCGGACGATATCGTTGTCGTCGGACGATATCGTTGTCGTCGGACGATATCGTTGTCGTCCGAAGTGACGTTTTGATATAGACGTGTCGGCCATCATTGTGTGACCGTTCGTCGCTTTCTTAGAAAACCAAAGCTTACAGCTGGTATTTGAGTAGTACCTAGGTACTGGGTAAATGAAACAACGAACTCACTTAAAACCTTATTTATTATTATTTAGTTCAACCTTATACGTGAACAGAATTGTGGCGAAAAACACTCGGTAGACTTATACGATACGGGCAATGGATGAAATAATGTTCTGCATGAAATCCAGGTTTAGGAACCACCAGAATAAGTAGCCGTAGAAGAGCATTTGTACTATTGTATCGATGATCAGCATTCTAGAAAAAAAAAGAAAGAACATAACTAATTGGAAAAAAAAAGAATTATATTTTCGAGCCGTTTGGCGTTGAATCCTCGGGCCGTAGGGTCCGAGTGCTCATGGTCTTTTTAAAGAAATTTCGAAACGGCTGGTTGATATTTCCCGTGACCCAAGGGCTGGCTTTTACCTTGGCCAGAGGCTAAGCATCGCCATACAACGTGGTAATGCCGCCAGTCTCGTGGGTACTTTACCAGTCGACAGCGATGCGGATGAATTTTTCGACGCAATTTTTTAGTGTCTGTATAGTTTTAGTTAAGTTAGGATTTAATTTTGTTATTTTTAGATTTGGTTTTAAACTAAAGTTGTATTAATCTTGATTTTAATATATAGCACTGTCTAATTATGATATTTAGAGAGTAGACTTAAAAAAACTGGCCAAGTGCGAGTCGGACTCGCACATGAAGGGTTCCGTACCACAAGGCAAAAACGCCGAAAAAACCACTGTTGTATGGGAGCCCCCCTTAAATATTTATTTTATTTTAATTTTATTATTTATTATTAAAGTAAAAATACAACTGAGTATTTTGTGAATATTTCAAGTGCCTACCTGTTGCCATTATTGATATCGAGCAAAAAATCGCGTTTGTTGTATGGGAGCCCCCGTTAAATATTTATTTTATTTTGTTTTTAGTATTTGTTGTTATAGCGGCAACAGAAATACATCATCTGTGAAAATTTCAACTGTCTAGCTACCGCGGTTCTTGAGATACAGCCTGGTGACAGACAGACGGACGGACGGACAGCGAAGTCTTAGTAATAGGGTTCCGTTTTTACCCTTTGGGTACGGAACCCTAAAAATAATTAAATCAAAAGTCATTTATTCAAATTAGACTCAGACACTGGTTGAAACTGGAGACTGGTTGTCAGAATTTTTGAACATCAAAATTACATAAGGCAGTCCCCCAAAACCCCCCTTTACCTTAAAAAGGCCATTTTGGCAGAATCATAAAAGGATAACTTTATGAATTATAATATGGCGAAGACAGTCCGTGTTTTTCTTTTTTCGCTGCAAAAGATTGGGATTGGATTTGAATTGGATAGATTTTATTTTGTATTTTAATACAGACAAAAAAAAATAACTGAAAATTCCTTCACCAATGGGATTTGATACGATTAACTTAACAGTTAACTGTTCAGTATGATTCATAATGTTATCCTTTTATGATTCTGCCAAAGTGGCCTTTTTAGGCCCCCTGTTGCCCGCGATTTTGTCTATATGTTTTATGTATTTTATCATTTTTTAACCGACTTCAAAAAAAGGAGGAGGTTTCTCAATTCGACCGTATATTTTTTTTATTTTTTTTATTTAATACAAATACCATCTGTCTGTCATATTTCATAACGATCGGTTCAGTGGTTTAGACGTGAAAAGGACACATACAGACAGACAGAGATACTTTCCCATGTATAACATTAGTAAGCCGTTGGTCCCGGCTGTCATTCGTAGATCTTTGACAGTCGTTACGGGTCGTCAGAAGCCCAAAAGTCTGACAACCAGTCTTACCAATGGATATCGTGCTACCCTGGTCAGACAGGTTTATGCAAAATACTGGTATTCCGCAGCTCCTGGTTAGACCGGAAGCCGACCCCAACATAGTTGGGCAAAGGCTAGCCAGATTGATTGGTTGCTATATCTTGTAAATCTTACCTTTTATAATGACGCTTAGCCTTCGGAAGATCTTCATCTTTTTCCTTCAGTAAAAACTTTCTTCCTCCAACTGCTGAGTTATAGAAGTACTGGTATTTATCAACATTCTCCATCTCATAGTAGAATTGTTTCTTGTCAGCTTCTAAGATTCGTGAGCGGAGTAACACCAAGTTTTTATTGTCGAAGGTCCATTGGGTGGTGATGTAGTACTCAAGGGCGAGATTAGCTATGTAGATGCGGCGTTGGATTTTGACCAGCCTGAAAATTATAATAATAATCAAGTGCATACAGGGATTATCGTCGGTTGTTGCCGCATTTCATTAAAATTTCCTAAGGGGCCTCTGCGAGTTGGCTTCGGCCTCTCCCCTCCCGTCGGACACCTCCTGGGTAATCCACCACGCGGGCCCAGTGCGGGTTGGTAGATGTCACATGTCTTCGAATTCTTCAAATCAAATCAATTTATTTGCCATAAATGTTGGTACAATCTTGGTCCTAGGACATGCCCTTTGGGGATTCCAGGCGTGATGTTATGTATTACGTTGTGTTTTTAACAGAAAAAATCGGTATTATGGTGTAAGTTTTAAAATCGTAATGCTCAAGCACTACGATACGAAGGTTCTGGAGTGGCGACCGCGTATCGGAAGACGTAGCGTTGGAAGGCCTCCCACAAGGTGGACCGACGACCTTATGAAGGCCGCAGGAACCCGTTGGATACGAGAAGCACAGAACCGGTCGAAGTGGAGGTGCTTGGGGGAGGCCTATGTCCAGCAGTGGACGTCTTTCGGCTGAAATGATGGTGATGATGATGAGTGCTCAAGCTTATAACAAAAGTTTCTTACATAGGTTTTCGGCCTAACGCCAACAGAATCAAATCCACTAACATTGCAGGCAGTAAATGCAGAAATATGACCTGAAAACAAAGTAACGTTAGGTTTGTGAAAAAGTAATCGTATTTGCGATTCAACAGCAGTCTATAAAAGTCGTCTGCTTGCCACAAGCCTCTTCGATTCCTCCTCACGACACGTAAAGCCCTCCCACATTGAACGTGGGCCGCGACTACGCGGCGTGCACGTCGCGCTTTACCAGTGTGTGGCCAACGAAATGAATGTCGAAAATTTGTAGACTCGCCGCACGCTGGTAAAACGCGACGTGCTCGCCGCGTTGGGAAGCCGTTGGTCCCGGCTGTCATTAGTGAATCTTTGACAGTCGTTACGGTTCGTCAGAAGCCCGAAAGTCTGACAACCAGTCTTACCAAAGGGTTTCGTATTACCCAGTATCTGGGTTGTGGAGGTCAGATAGGCAGTCGCTCCATGTAAAATATCCCCAAATACGTGGAGATGGCGACTAGACTGGAAGCAGATCCCAACATAGTTGAGGCAGGCAGATGAATCTCCGACGAGGCTCGCAGTGGCGGACCGGCACGAGTCCGGGGTTGCAGAAGGATCGCATGTTCCCGCGACCCCGGCGTAAGTGAGAGATGGAACACCGAGGTTGTTTTTAGACAGTAAGTCTGACAGATCCCGCCACGCGCCCCAGGGTGGCGGATATCCATGAGAATTTTCCACCCCGGAAAAAAAAGGCAGATGATTCTATCTTATTCTGTCTCGTAGGTCTAGCGGTCGCAAGCGCTTCAGCTGAGCATGAAGTCTTGGGTTCAAACAAACTGTCATAGAGTTTTTCCATCATGGCTTTTTCAAGAGATTGGATTTGTGCCACGCTTTAGGTGTGGCGATGTTTTCCTTCGCCGTTTTGAGAGCATTTAATAAATCAGCCTATAATGTTCACACTGCTAGGAAACAGGCCTCCTCTATTCGAGAGGGAGGTATCTGTAATCTACCACGCGGGACCAGTGCGGGTTGGTGAATGTCACACGTCTTCGAATTTTTGGTTCTAGGACATGCCGTTCGATGTTTTCCTTCACCGTTTTGAGAGCACTGATGATGTAATAATTTACACAAAGTAAAGCCGCGCCTGTCAGGGTCCGAAACCCACGACCCACAACACGTAAGTCGTGGTGGTGACGACTGGGCTACCACTGCTCTACTTTTCCCTTACCTTAACAAAATGCACAGTCTTCCAAGAGGTGAGGTTTCCTCCAGAATGCCACAGGCTATCGTTGAGGGGCACAGAGGGGGCTATCAGTTTGCCTATGGCGACCATCTCGCCCATGGTTATGTTGTTTAACTTTCCAGCACAACAGTTGTAGATAGGAACGTCGTCTGTTGGGGACAGTCTGTTGAAGAGGAGACCGTTGAGAAAAGGTGGAACGAAGTTTATAAAAAGTTGCACAGAGATCAGACACTAACCATCTTATTACAAATAAGAGGGGCAATTCCCGTAATTTTATTAACGTTCGCGGTCTGATCTCAGTTTCAATCTGTAAAAATACCTCTAGTTTCCCTACATTTTTGACATTTGACACTGATTGTCGCTGCGATGAGATTGCGACTAGATTTTCAAAGTTTTTAATCACGAGAATTGGTCTTCAGGTTTAGGCTAAACACACACCAAAAGAGCGTCGAAGCGCGGCGAAAAGGAACGCAGTTTCAGTGTCATATGAATTTTAACTTTATTTTCATTACTATAATACTTATTATCGCATGAGAAACTCGAACGAGTCGCGCGGATGCCAGCGGCGCCGCTGGAATTCCAGCGAATTAGTCGTGCGACTGCGCGGGAAGTCCCGAGAATGCTCGAGCAGTCGCGGCAATATCCCGCCCCTCGCGCCCGCTCCCCGCGCGCGTCTGTTGCGCGCGAGCATTCGCATTCATTCCTTGCAGTGCAACGAATACAGAAGTGATGGAAATGGATGAAGAAAAGCTTATTTATTTGGTGCAAATGTACGACTGCCTATGCAATATCAAATCAAGGCATTACAGCGATAAACACATGAAAGAAGAAGAGAAGGCGTGTGGAGTCCCGCGACTTCTCGAGCATTCCAGCGACTTCTCGGGCAGTCGCTGGAATCCGCGCGCCTTCTCTACCGAGCGGGTCGCGGCGCTTCGTTGCCCTTCGCCGCTCTTTTGGTGTGAGTTGAGCCTTAAACTACCGAACCAGTTTGTGAATTAAGAACCTACGGAAGGTAACTTCTCTTCTTATTCTGTGACCTAAGGGCTCTATCACACGTACAGTCAGCCCCAAAAGCATGTAAACACGGACAAGGAACCATTTTATTGTCTACAACCATTGTTCGATAACATTGTATCCACCGTTCAGATACAAAACAGAGTACTTATACAAATTATTTTACCAAAAAAAAAAAAACGTTTTGTCCCAAAATATCTACTACATAGGTACACTTTGACCAAACAAGGCAATCTACATAATTTATATTATATATTATTTATATTATAATAATATTTTTGGGACCAAATATAACATGGGGTAAAAATTATTGGAATCGATTCAGTTACTTATTCTGAACCTATATTCAGGTTTCACATAAACAAAAGTAACAAAGTCAAATCATTTATTTCAAATAGGCACATTAAAGGCACTTTTGAACGTCAAAAAGACGTAACGTTGATAAACAACGTCCATGGACGTAATATATATATGTTACTTCTATATATTACGTCCATGACAACGTCCCGACATTAATCGTCGGGCAGTTGCCCACCAGACACAACACCCGTCTGGTCGTAGAATCCTCCCTTTTCTATGGAGGATGAGTGATGAGCAATGGAGGATTTTGCGTGACGTCATGCGTAGTTCAGTGCGTTGTTGCCGCCACAAATACTTACTCTTTAGTTCCTCGTAGCCAGGATGCTACTATGAAGCTCTTAATAGATATATCTACTGGCATGTAGTCTGCTATCAGATCTGGATCCGTGTATAAGCTGCGCATGATACCTGGAATCAATAATTAATTAATTACACATACATTCACTATTGTCCTGCCCTTAGCCCAATATAATTGGAGTCGGCGCAACATGTCTTTTTTTTCCATACTTCTGTATTAGTCGTCATCTCGGTAGTCACCCCCTTTCTAACCATATCATCTTTACACACAGTCCATCCATCGTTTTTTGGTCTTCCCCTACTCTTATAGTCATAATTACAAATACATTATCAGCCTATAATGTTCCCACTGCTGGGACACAGGCCTGCTGTCTTCGAGAGGGAGTGGGCTACAATCTACCACGCGGGCCAAGTGCGAGCTGGTAGATGTCACATGTCTTAGAATTTTTGGTTCTAGGACATGCCGGTTTCCTCACGATGTTTTCCTTCACCATTTTGAGAGCGTTTATGGAATGGATCGAAAATTTTCAGAACAAATGGAAGGAACATACCTTTTCCAGAGGCAACCAGCAAAGCAGCAGGACCGTTAAAATTTTCTATCCATCCTGGAACTGGCTCCTCTACGCTTGATATAACTGAAAATCACACTTAATTAATTCTCTTAATTTATTAATTAACGGACACACTCTTCCCTATGTGTTTGTTATTCTAGCGTATAGCACTCGTGAATTGCAGCTGAAAAGCAGCGTCAGGTGGTACACCTTGACGGTGAGAAATCATCAAATGACCCCTCCCGCTCTGGGTAGAGCGGAAGGGAGTGTCAGACTCTTACTGACTAAAACCCACCCGTGTTCCTTCCTTAGCCCTTTATGTTTCGGGGTAATGGTAACCCTTTCGGACAATCCCGCTGCCCCGCCAGGCTTCGGCCCTTGCGGGCCCCTTCTCTGTTGCTGACACCTCTTTGAGGCGCGCGTGGAACACGTACGCGCCGTCCGGCACCGGCCTGCCGGTCGATTCTTTAAAAATTTCACCGTGAAAACTTAGGTGATGTGAGTTTGTTTTTGCTAGGAATTGACAATATTGATAGCTCACTTCACCTAAGTTTTCACGGTGAGATGATTACAGAATCGCACTGCTGGTCCTGATCGGACAGTGAGCTGCCCATTAGTTTCCGCCCGCAGGCCCCGACGCCCGGAGCGTCTCCCGCGGCGGCTGAGACGGGAGGCTCTCTCCCTGAGCCGTCCCGCCATCTCCTTCGCTAACATGACTGCTTCGCAGAAGGAGGTGACTGCCTCCCACTCCCTCTCGCCCCGGACCATGGCTTGCACCAGGGCCGGGCGCGAGAGGTCGCCGCCGCTACCGATCGCCTCTACGAGGACACGGCGGTGCTCCGCCCAAGCGGGGTAGACCTCCACCGTGTTCTCTGGGCGATCCTGGCAATGGTGACACCCGGAGGTGGTACACCTTGTGTTGTTCATCTGACGATATGCTGAGCTGAGGCCGTTTTGGCATTATATGCTTTGTTTTCTGTTTTAATGTTTATTTTTTTTTGCTGTAATGCAAATAAACGCATTTTTCTTTTTTCTTCTAATAAAGAAGAAAATACTTTATGTATGTACAATGTATTTTAGCCCGAATTGCGTAACATACTTTCAATCACAGAATCTGAATAATTTTGAAGGATATTGCTAATCCATTGCTTCATAATGTTCGAAAAATTTGTCTGCTGAACAACGTAAATAACGCAATGAATGTTGTCGAACTGCCAAAATGGCAGCCATTCCTACTGTCGTTGTGTTACGCAAGTACTTCGCAGTTGGCACGGGTCTTTTATAAATTTTTTTTAGCGGCGAGAATTGAGAATCCTGTGCACTATTAGAAATCTTTGGTGTTATAAAGTAGCAGGTTTTAAATTAATGTTACCTATGGAAGGTCTGATGATGACTATGGGCAGTATTCCTTTATACTCGGCCACTACATTCTCAGCCAGCTGCTTTGAAAACGTGTATGTATTCGGCAGCTCTCCTAGATACCTGAAAATCAGATAATTTCCTCTATATATATGTTTATATATTTTAGCTTTATGTATTTATTTAAGTACTTATATGTGTAGGTTTATTTAATATTCTAGTTTTAGACTTCACACATTCATATTTTCTCTTCCTGTTCTCACAAACTATTGTCTACATTTCTTTTTACTTCTCCTTTCGCAGGTCTGCTGGAAGAAATTTCTTAAGAAATAAGCAGTAGGTACCTTTGTACTCAAATTATAACTATGTAATATCCCTATGTATTTTATTGTGTGTACATAAATTATAAAATAAATAAATAAATTTACACAGGCCCTAATAATCAAGAAGAATTCCAAGAATTACAAGCGACTAACAGGCTGTCAACGATTTTCTCTCGCAAGAAACGTACAAAAGATTGTAGTTCCCGTGTAAGTAAAAGAGATAGGTAATAGCCGACTATTCACCAGGGGGGACACTTAACTCTGTCATCATTTCCATAGACGACAGCGGCAGCGGCATCTGAAGTTTGGTGGGTTAAAAAAACTTGGCAGCCATCTTGTCTTGTTTGTCAAAACATTGTCGCCGGCCATCCGCCATTGTCAATTCCGGCTTTCCCGACGTTGATGCGCTTCCCGAAGTTCCGACCGTTCGTTTCACTTCGATACTCACAAGGTGACTCGCTAGGTTCTAGGCACTAACCAAAACACCTGTCAGTGCGTACGTAGCCTATAAGTCATATCAGTAATCTTTCACAGAGTCCATCCATCGTTTCTTTGGTCTTCCCCTACGGTTGTACTGACGTTCATACTCAAAAACGTTCCCTAACTGGCTATTGATAAACATTACCAAGACATGAGCTATTCACTTATACTTCATCTATCTATATCTATACTTATACTAATAATAAAGCTGAAGAGTTTGTTTGTTTGAACGCGCTAATCTCTGGAACTGCCGGTCGGATTTGAAAAATTCTTTTTGTATTTCATAGCCCAATTATTGAGGAAGGCTACAGGCTATTTAACATCACGCTAGGACCCTTAGGAGCCGAGCAAAATGAAAAAAAGAACGCTAAGCGAAAACGAAGTAATAGCGCGGACAGGTGATGCGTCGCGAAGGTGTGGGTCGGGGGAAGAAGAAATCTCAAGGGGACGAAGTCGCGGGGAGAAGCTAGTTAGTAATAAAGAGGTTCAGCTAGCTACAACCATCTGACAGGCTATCGTATCGAAAATGACACATTTCGATCACCTGATTTGCCTCGCCCCCGACTGCAAACAGCTGTTGGAAGAATAGAGGTGGTCTATATCTTCGAGTCTTGGACTAGTGAACAGGGTTTAGAGGACTCCTACGTTCACATTGATTGTTGTTCGATACGATACGGAACCGTATCGAGTGGTTGTGAAGAGCTAAGCAGGACTTTCGAAGAAGGAAGTAATACGTACTTAGGAGTCAGCACCCGCAAAGCATGAGGATCAATATTCTCGCAGACCTCCAAGGTGTCTCTCCAGTCAGCATGAGGGGGGTACAGGATCTCCTCTATAGGATCTCTGTTCGTGTTGGAGTAAGATGTTGAGACGTGGATGAAGACCTGAAATTAGAAAAATGTAAGAATGTGAGGCAGCCATTTTGCCTGGATTCCAGTATCCAGAATTTTTCAATTTTAAAAACTGTTCGTTAACTTCACCAATCGTAGGGAGATGGGGTTATGAAGTTTATAATGTAGCGGTATCTACAACTCCATATGCGAACAACGCGTCATACTGACGTCACGCAAATCCTGCATCGCGCAAGCAGAGTTTACAGCGCAACTAGCATAGATACAACGCGGCAACGGCCCAACATGAATCATTGGGCAGTTGCCCGCCAGACACAATACCCGTCTGGTCGAAGGATCCTCCCTTTTCTATGGATGAGTGAACTTTACACCCTGTTCCTCATACCTCTATAGTAAGTTATTTTTTGTGATGACGTATGTGTTTTCAAGACCCCTCCGTGCCTCGGAAAGCACGATAAGCCGTTGGTTCCACGGTCCCGGCTGTCAATCGTGGATCTTTGGCAGTCGTTACGGGTCGTCAGAAGCCCGAAAGTCTCACAACCAGTCTTACCAAGGGGTATCGTATTACCCAGTAGGTAACTGGGTTGTGGAGTTCAGATAGGCAGTCGCTTCATGTAAAATACTGGTATTCAGCTGCATCTGGTTAGACTGGAAGTCGACCCCAACATAGTTGGGAAAAGGCCTGGCAGATGATAATGACGTATGTGTTGTAATTTTATTGACCTCTCATAATTGAATTATTTTGTAACGGAAATGGATCATCATTTCATTAAAATTAAATGAAGATCCTAACTTACATTTAAATTCCTGATGTCTGTAGCGAGTTCCACCATCTCCTTAGTGCCTCTAAGATTCATTCGCACAGCATATTCTAGGGGATCGTCAAACCTGTGAATAAAAAGTAATTTCGTTGATGAGTTACCCACATGAGGACCTTAGTAAGAATAGTTTGTGGGACTTTAACAACGGTGAAACTGAGACCTCCGGTGCTATTCTGTAAAAATCTCACCGTGAAAACTTAGGTGAAGTGAGTTTGTTTTTGCTAGGAATTGACACTATTGACAGCTCACTCCACGATCACTTCACCTAAGTTTTCACGGTGAGAATCGACCGGCTGGCGTTTATTTTGAGGAGATTCATTTGGCGATGCGATAATTAGATGAAATTTTATTATTGGTTTAATAGGACCTGCGGTGCTATTATGTAAAAATCTCACTGTGAAAACTGTGTCACTTAATTTTTTTTTCTTTTTAGTTCGCATTATTCTTCCTTTTTTAGGTTAAGTATGTATTTATTTAAATAAAAGCTTGTTTTTATAAAAAAAAAATATTTTCATTTTTTATCCCGATATTTCCACAGGATCGACACTTATGCGGGTGAAACCGCGGGGCGCTGCTAGTTGCTTCATATTTTCCAAAAATTTGTCTTCTCGACAACGTAAAGAACGCAATGAATGTTGTTGAACTCTAACTGAAAGCTATTGTCACTGTTAGTGTGTTACGCAATTACGTGATTCGTGGCGCGTGACGCGATGGGGAGCAGGAGTGAGTAATAAATAAAAAAAAAATCATACTAATATTTTATGGCGAAAGTTTGTGAGTGTGTGTGTGTTTAGGTATATGTTTGTTATTTCTTTACGCTCAAACGGCTGGACCAATTTTGATAAAATTTGGTATGGAAGTTGCTGACACCCTGGAATAACATATAGGCTACTTTTTATCATGATATTCCTACGGGATCGAAACTCATGCGGGTGAAACCGCGGGGCGCAGCTAGTAAAAAATAAGAATATGTAAGTACCTCACACTAGCAGCAACGTGGAATACGATGTTCACACGATTCACAATCAGAGTACGATCTTCCTCAGATAACCCTGAAAACATACAATAATTAGTGAAAATAAAACAAATGAAACCGTGAATTCAACAACGAAATTATTAACACTGCCTCAGGCATGCCTCAGGTAAAAAGGCAATCTTCTAAAAGACAATCAAAAAATTGTAGGACAATCAAATCTCATATTTCTAAAGTAGAATTAAGAGCGTTTACGCCGTACGGCATTTCATACAAACTTTCAAGCCCTTGTTTTTCGAAATGAATCTATATATATAAAATGGTAAACTGACTGACTGACTGATTGTTGATATGTATATCAACGCACAGTCTAAACCGCTGCTCCTAGAGACATGAAATTTGGAGGGTGTGTTCTTTGTGAAGAGTAGGTATCCACTAAGAAAGGGTTTTTCGAAATTCCACCCCTAAGAGGGTGAAATTTCACGCGGACGAAGTCGCGGGCAGAAGCTAGTCTATTATAATCCTATTCATAATGTCCAGATTATTATAATCCTATTAAAGGCCTAGATTTAATATATAAGCTACTGAACCATATGTACACTTTTTGTAAACTTATTATTTCAATATTTTTTTTTTGTAGGTACTGTAGCGGCACGTTTTATGTACATTAAAATTTTAAACAAACTTACCTAAACCAATTTCTAGAACATCTCCTGCTATGACGAACACTTTTGATTGGAAGTTGGGTCTCTCCTTGCGAAGTCTGTCGAAACACTGGAAATAGAAAATATGAAATTAATGAAACTCGCCGTAACTCATACATACATAGGTACATACATAATCAGCCTATAATGTTCCCACTACTGGGACACAGGCCTCCTCTCGGTGAGAGGGAGTGGGCTGTAATCCACCACGCGGGCCCAGTGCGGGTTGGCAGATGTCACATGTCTTCGAATTTTTGGTTCTAGGACATGCCGGTTTCCTCACGATGTTTTCCTTCACCGTTTTTAGAGCAGTGGTGATGAAATAATTTATACAAAGTAAAGCGCCTGTCTGGGTTCGAACCTACGACCTACAACTCGTAAATCGCGGCCGTTACCACTTGGCCACCACTGCTCTACCGCTCTACCGTAACTCATACTGCCGTCAAATAGCGTTGTTGGGGAAAGCGCCCGCGTAGCCCGCGAAATTCAAATTTTCATACGTTTTTTTGCAATTTGCTGGTCAGTATTAAGTTGTACGTTGATTAAAATATGATTCGCGATTATTAGAATCAGTAATACAACTTGTTAAGTTAGTACGAGTATAATCCTAAAATGTCAAAATTTCGTGAAATTAATAGCCATTCAGTAGGATTACTTGGTCTTAGAGAGTTGTGTTGATGACTTTAATGATTATAATTCTGTAATAATAATCTTTCGACACATACTATCGTCATTTATTTTTCATCGATTAACAAACCTTTTGGAACATAATAGAAAAGCAAACAATAGGCCGAGTTTGACATTTGACATCTACTACGAAAGAATATATGAATATTACAATTTTAAGCAAATTTATGCATAAGGCAGAGCCACGAAAACGAGTCATTCGCCTTTTAAAATTTGGATTAGGTACATTACAAATTTAATTTCAGACAAATAGTATGATATCATTTGACCAAGGCCTGATTTTTCCATCGTCAGAAAACTTTTATTCGAGGAATAAAATTGACGTTCGACAGTGTTTGTATGAAATAACTGTCAAAATTTCAAATTTTTTCCTCGAATAAAGTTATCAAATGATTGAAAAATCATCCCTTAGTAGCTGTAGGATAAGTTCTATTCTTAGGCTTTAGGCATCTTCTGGGCACGCTCGTGCCATCATAGACCTCATCCAACGCTTTCCATCAGGCGTGATCGAGGTCAAAACCGTGCCCATTCAGCAATAAAAAAAAATCTGAACAGTTAACGTAAACCCTTACTCCGGAGTGAGCGGACACACCTTGAAAGCGAACTCATTTGTTTATCAAATAAATCAGCATTGATTTACTGAACTGCTTCAAGAATCAACTGGATAGAACATCTCCAAGCTATTTGATACACGCATCTACTAATTAGCTGATAGTGTGTCTAACAAAATAATAATTCCACATGACGGGAACCTCGTGAACGCTGAGAAAGAAAAACAAATCAAATATCTTGACTTAGCACACGAGGTTGTTGACATGTGGAATGTGGGCTCGGCTGTAATTGTACCGATTGTCGTATCGGCCAATGGCCTGATGGCCGAAAGCCTAGATCAACATCTAACGAGGCACTCGTTAGGCGGTTGGATGAAGGGCCAGATTCAGAAGGCACAGCCTCCTCCTCGGTACAGCTCGCATTGTATGGAGGTTCCTGACCCTGGAGCCCTAACCACCGGTAGCTTGGACCTTGCTCCCGACACCGGCGGACCACTATTTCTTATATTTTTAAATATCATTAATACTTATTTTTTGTAATTTAAGAAATATTTAAATATGTTAAATATGTAATAATTTAGTACATGTCTTGATATTAAGAAGACCACCTTCTTGATCTTCCAGCGCTTGTCCCATCTGGGCCCCAATTCTGTATTATTGTTTGTTGTTAAATTGGCGTGGCTAGCTAACATATGGCAAATAATTTAATTTAATGTTCAGTGTCCTGTAATGTTAATTACTTTGCATATCTAGTATTGTATACAATCAAGTATTTTCTAACTGAACAGACAGCTGTGCTGCTGGGGAGTTTGTTGCGCCACTTCTTCTCCCCAGGGAAAGCACTGGTGGTGAAGGGCGGGCGTTTTGGGCGACTGTCTTTTGTAATTTTGACGTTCAAAAAGTTCTGATTCTCAGCCTAGTTTGAATAAATGACATTTGATTTTGATTATATTTCCCGCGAAATCTTACCACGTGCAAACTACGTCAATATCGTATCGAAATGTCAACCGTAAGGACAAGACAGTTAGAACCATGCTATTGTGTCATAGAGAATACGTCATAGTGTGTCATAAAGAAGTCAAGTGTGTCAAGAAGAAGATGTCTTGATTAACTAATGAATTGATGTGGTTTCGAAGTAAGGAATCGTTAAGTGGTCATAGGGAATTAGGGCCCTGGTACTTAGGGTCAGATTTGGATTCTTTGGATTCCGCACAACACACGCTCGAGAAGTGCCCGGCGTGGGCCTCAGAGCGGCGGGTCCTGGTTGCCAGGATCAGGCGAGACCTGTCTCTGCTGGCAGTAGTGAGGGCTATGCTGGCAGGGACAGAGAATTGGACGGTAGTAGCCTCCTTCTGTGAGACCGTGATGGTCAAGAAGGAGGCCGCCGAGCGGGATCGGGAGAGGGCTGATCCTGCTCGGAGAAGGAGGCGTTGGGGTGCCAACCGCCTTGGCGCATAATACGCCGAAACCCGCTTACCAAACAAGGTAGGTGGACCTTTGGGGTCGCGGGTGCACGGATTGGGGACTCTGTCCGCCCACCAAGTGACCCCAGGGAAGACGGTGGCTCAGTGGTCACGTGCTGTCGTGCATAACGAGGCTCAGGGGAGGCCCCTTTACAGTCTCCCAGGGATGTGCCTTGCAGGCGTTACACGGGGGGGTTCCGGAATTGGAATTTTAAGAGGCACCGGGACCACCCCTATGTGCTGATGGTGATCACCGGGGTGGATTTAGTGAGGTAACAAAAAAAAAAGTACTTTAGGTTGACGCAAAATGTTTAGGTATCTCTTCCATCCCCTCATTCATGTCAGCCGCCAAGTCACTTCCCGTTCCATCCTCATTCATGTCAGCCGCCAAGTCACTTCCCGTTCCATCCTCATTCATGTCAGCCGCCAAGTCACTTCCCGTTCCATTCTCATTCATGTCAGCCGCCAAGTCACTTCCCGTTCCATCCTCATTCATGTCAGCCGCCAAGTCACTTCCCGTTCCATCCTCATTCATGTCAGCCGCCAAGTCACTTCCCGTTCCATCCTCATTCATGTCAGCCGCCAAGTCACTTCCCGTTCAATCCTTTTAATATTACCGTGATAATCTATTCACCTTGTTTTCGGCTCCTCACCTTCTCCACCTCTATCAATATTCATTAAGAAACCCATAATAGGCCTTATTTCTAATGTTTCACATTTGAAGCCAATGACCTGCGTGACCCAAGCCGTCAGCCCCGATACTTCCTGAACTGATCACGGCATTAGCTATTTTCCCAGTAACTCGGTTGTGGAGATCAGATAGGCACTAGGCAGTCTCTACATCTATCACACTAATTATAAAGGCGAAAGTTTGTGAGTGTGTGTGTGTCTGTTTATATGTTTGTTACTTCTTCACGCTCAAACGGCTGGACCAATTTTGATAAAATTTGGTATGGAGGTAGCTGACACCTTGGATTAACATATAGGCTACTTTTTGTCCCGATATTACAACGGGATCGACACTTATGCGGGTGAAACCGCATGGCACAGCTAGTATAAAATGAACCAGAGGATTTTTTTTTGTCTTTTTGGTTTGAACGCGCTAATCTCTAGACCTGCTGGTCGGATTTGAAAATTCTTTGTGCATTTGATAGCTCAGTTCTTGAAGGGTTATTGGTAAAACATTAACAACCTCTTACGAGGTCATTGTACTCATCATAATGAACAACTTTTACTTTGGGACCAAACCTGAACTCGCGAAAAAAAAAACAGCTGTTCCCTACATTTTGACGAAGTTAGTTATACGAACATAAATGTAGGGAGCAGCTGCTGATTTTTTTTCACGATTTCATGTTTGGTCCCTAATGTTAATGTTTTACCAATAAACCTGTATATAGGCTTACATTACCCTAGGACCCTTAGGAAAGAACACTTAGTGAAAACTAAGTAATAGTATTTACCTGCATTCAGTTAGACTGGAAGCTGACTGAATGCAGGATGACGACATGAGGTATTACAATTAACACTTACTACAGAAGAGAACAACTGCGTTAATCTGTCTTCTGACTTCACTCCCTTCTTGTTCCTCAGAAGTAGGTATATCCTGTCAAGATCTGGGCAGGAGTAAAGCAGCTTCTCTATCAGAACCTTTCCCATAAAACCTGGAAAAAATGGAGATAAGAACTTGTTACTATTTGAACAATCCAATAAAGAAATTCAAATGATTTTTTTTTTTTTTTTTTTTTTTTTTTTTTTTTTTTTTTTTGCGGATGGGAAATCATCTAAATGACCCCTCCCGCTCTGGGTGGAGCGGAAGGGAGTGTCAGACTCTTACTGACTAAAACCCACCCCTGTTCCTTCCTTAGCCCTTTATGTTCCGGGCCAGCGGTAACCCTTTCGGACAATCCCGCTGACCCGGAAATGGGGTTGCTCTTGACTCTAGTCTAGGTCAGACGTGACAGAGACAAAGTCGACGATGGAGTGAGCTTACCCAGAAGAAGCGTTCAAATGTAAGTAATAATTGTTTTGTAGTCGTGTAGGAATGACCTGGGAAGTATGAGTATGACTACCATACCATTACTTTTTTTTTTCATGAACTTCTTTTTTGTCCGCTTTTGACCTCGATCATGCCTGATGGAAAACGATGGATGAGGTCTACGATGGAACGAGGGTGCCCAGAAGATGCCTAAGGCGCTGGAACGGGAGTTCCAGTGCGTAAGGCATCTTCTAAAAAAAATCAGCTGTTCCCTAGATTTTGAAAAGTTACTAAAACGAACATAAATGTAGGGAAAAGTTAATTTTTTTTCGCGATTTCAGGTTTGGTTCCATAGTAAAAGTTGTTCACAATGATGAGTACAATGACCTCTTAAGAGGTTGCTGGTGTTTTACCAATAAAACCTGTATATTTGTTACGGTCGCAAATCATATTTTAATCAACATACATCCAGACACTGAGCTGCAAATTGCAAAAATCGTAAGAAAATTTGAATTTCGCGGGCTTACTTGGCGCCATACCATACCATAATCAGCCTATAATGTTCCCACTGCTGGGACACTGGCCTCCTCTCGGTGAGAAGGAGTGGGCCGTAATCCACCACGCGGCCCCAGTGCGGATTGGCAGATGTCACATGTCTTCGAATTTTTGGTTCTAGGACATGCCGGTTTCCTCACGATGTTTTCCTTCACCGTTTTGAGAGCAGTGGTGATGATATAATTTACACAAAGTAAAGCGCCGGTCTGGGTTCGAACCTACGACCTACAACTCGTACCTAAGTCGTGGCCGCCGGCCGTCACCACTTGGCCACCACTGCTCACTGTTAAGTTAATCGTATCAAATCCCATTGGTGAAGGATATTTCAGTTATTTTGCTAAAATACCAATCAATCCAATCTAAATCCAATCCCAATCTCTTTGATTATACCTACGTAGTGCAGCGAAAAAAAGAAAAACACGGACTGTCTTCGCCATATTCATAATGTTATCCTTTTATGATTCTCCAAAGTGGCTTTTTTAGGCCCCCTGTCCACAGGCCAAAACATCCAATAAATCTATGCACTCTATTCGCTTACCATTAATTTGCGGAAATCAACGTATGCACAGTCATTATTGTCTTATCATTACACGATGACATGCACATGACAGCATTAATGTAGCGTATTGTAATGTTCTTGAACAGTGTTACGAACAAACAAAAGGTGTTGAGGTGTTCAAAAAACAGTTCATGATGACGATGACGTCACTAAAATATTTGATTAGTAGAACTTACCAGAACCGCCAGTAATGAAAACTGTTTTTCCTCTATAGAACTCAGGTATACTTGGCACGCCACTTAAGTCTCGATCTTCTAAGAAACCCATTTTGGCACTTATTTAATGAATTAACCGTACTAATAATAAAAACTTTAATGAAACACTACACATAAAAAAAAAATATTGGGTTCCAATTTTGAACACTGCCAGCGTCAACTGTCAATCCCGAACTGATCTAAAATCGAAATCGATTAAATTCCTTCTTTGTAATTGTTCTTTTATTTTTTTCGGCCAATAACAGATAGGATACCATTTTTTTCAACCAATCACTAGAGCGATAATAGATGCAATGTTATGCGCCTGAGTTGAAATGTCGACTTCAGTAACACGATACCTTGATGACTGCCTACTTTAGTTCGTTAAGGCGAAGAGAAAGATTAAAGTTAATTTACTTGTAAAAACATGAGGGATCAGAAAATGCATGAGGTGTACTGGGAAACTTATAAAAAAGTACAGACGCCAGCACTACAATCTGTCAAATTTCTTTCATAGATTTTCAACTTTATCGCTAAAACATAAGGTTCAAAGTTGATTGGGGAAATTTGACAGTTTCGGGTAGCTTGATCTGCTGACGTCTGTACATAGCTACAATTTCTTTTTGCCAATCGTGACATACCTACAAATATTGTTGATGACGCACCGGAAAGTTATTTACTTACGTCATAATTACAAGTTAGAATTAGATCTAAAAATAAGTCTAATAAAATTGAAAAGGGCTTATTAGCTATTCACACGAATTTACTTGCCCGAAACGTGCGAATCGTGACTTTAGAAGAAGACACCTTAGAAGTGAGGAAAAAAGTACTCGTTTTATCTGGGGGCACGGTAGTGCCCCCGCCAAGACGAGCCAAGCGAAGCGCAAGGACTACCTACCTTTTCTCGAAGCAATTCGTCGTATTTTTGAACCTTCTTAACTTGGGTTTGGATTATACCAGGTAAACAAAATTTTCGGGATATGATGTCAGTGGTTGACTTATTAAACCTATAAAGTTTCAATTGCATAGCTCTTATAGGTACTTTAGATTTTATTAATCTATAAAATACCCCGATTTCGTCACTGACTGACTGATGATCATCATATTCTTAAGGTTCTTCCTGAAGTCCTAGAAAGCTGAAATTTGGTATGTAAGCTAGTAATAGTACACAAACAACAAAAAATTTCTAAAACTTGGAACTTTTACCCTCCAACCCCTTAAACTAGGGGATGGAAGTTTGTACGAGACTTCCGCAAATTTTGATGCTAGAGTTCTGAAAATTGATATAGGGACTCCTTGTAATAAATAATAAAATACATATTTCAGGATTTTTGGTAAAGAACTCCCCAAAAAAATTTTTTTTATTTCGTAAGCAACTTTCAAAAAGATGTGAAATCCCTCCAAAAACATTTTCATGTAAAATGTTGCCAAGACGAGACCACATATGGCTCGCACTGCCAAAAAGTTATCAGATCTCATGTAGAGCCAAGCTTCTAACTCTACACGCCCTAACTTCACAAACTCTACACCTTAGTCAAAATATGTGGCTCGGCCGTTTCGCTACCATCACATGAGCGTGAAAAATGTATTCACTGTTCATTACTTTTCTGTTATACAATAGTTCTTGTAGTAACGGAACGGCGAAGCCTCATATTTTGACTAAGGTGTAGAGTTTGTGAAGTTAGGGCGTGTAGAGTTAGAAGCTTGGCTCTACATGAGATCTGATAACTTTTGATAACGACGCCCACACAGTTCTGACGCGAACTCCGTTCATTAGTATTGAATTTCATTTTTGATCATCTTCTTTTGCTGTTGACTGTACTTTACACAAGTTCGTATTGGTTTATATTTTAATCCAGGGTGTTCCCTGGATTAACATTAGGCTAGTTTTTATACCGATATTCCCACGGGATCGACATTAACGCGAGTGAAACCGCGGGTCGCAGCTAGTTTGAAATAAATGCTGTGACTTTGAAGAAACTGGGCAAATATTTAGCCCATGTCTATTACAATTTGAGGTTAACTATTTTAAATCCTTACTAATATTATAAATTCGAAAGTAACTCTGTCTGTCCGTACGTTACCTTTTCACGTCTAAACCACTGAACGGATATCGATAAAATTTGGCAGAGAGATAGATTTCATCCCGGGGAAGGATATAGGATAGTTTTTATCAACATACCTCGCGGGCGAAGCCGCGGGCGGGAGCTAGTCATTAATAAAATTGAAGACACCACAAAAAAAAATGTAGGTAGGTGTTTCTACAATTTCTGATCTAGCCCATGGATTTCCACAAATAACGCAACACTTCTGACAAAATTACATAAACTCGACAGTCATCATTTTCAGAACTAAACAATAAGAACTAATGAAAACACAATGAACGCTTCCCCTTATATGTAAATCAGCACTTTGTCAAAGTGCGGACTGCGTCATTCATTTGCTGACACGAGCAGTCCACAATTTACAAATGTTTGGAATTAGAAATATCATCCATGACAATTGTAAGGTTAAATACTTAGACAAAGAAGAGTATAGACGGCGGGTAGCGCCATTTCATTTCCACAAGAAAGGGATAAAGTATTGAGTTATTATAAGTAACAGAAAAGGATAAAGCTATACTATTTCCGTCTCTCAGTGCGTGCCAGTTTTTTCAAGGCAGCTACATAAGTAGCCAATGTTATTTAAGTTAGTTTTTTGTCTCATGTGTGGCCACGCTACCCGATGCTCTATAGCTTAAGAAAGCTATAGAGCATCGGGTAGCGTGGCTCTAAGGTTAAATATAACAATTTTTATTTCCGTCTCTCAGTGCGTGCCCGTTTTTTCAAGGCAGCTACATAAGTAGCCAATGTTATTTAAGTTAGTTTTTTGTCTCATGTGTGGCCACGCTACCCGATGCTCTATAGCTTAAGAAAGCTATAGAGCATCGGGTAGCGTGGCTCTAAGGTTAAATATAACAATTTTTTTTTTCTCCGGATGGGAGATCATCAAATGACCCCTCCCGCTCTGGGTGGAGCGGAAGGGAGTGTCAGACTCTTACTGACTAAAACCCACCCGTGTTCCTTCCTTAGCCCTTTAATTATGTTCCGGGCCAACGGTAACTCTTTCGGACAATCCCGCTGACCCGGCAAAAATATAACACCCTTCAAAATATATTTTAGTTGTAGGAGGTATCATAGAGAACTTTGTGGCTGTCATGCTTCCATCACGTTTCGGGTAGTTAGAGGCCCGAACGTAGACTGAGTAAACTATAGACTGCTGCTTATCTTGTTTTTCATTCGCACAAGAAAAATAAAAATATATTAACGTCACTAGCAAAGAAAAGAGACAGAGTAAGAATATTTCTGTCCTGTAGTAATCAGATGTTATACCACCTTGTAATACCTACCCATGACCTTCTATAAGCGAACAATAACAATGAAAAACCTGGCCTTTGATTTAATTACTGCAATAATTATTGACGAAGCTAATTATTGCGCGTAGGAGACGTATGATTTGTGATTGTAAGCCACAGCTCAGAAATAAGGGGAACATAAAGGGCTAAGGAAGGAACACGGGTGGGTTTTAGTCAGTAAGAGTCTGACACTCCCTTCCGCTCCACCCAGAGCGGGAGGGGTCATTTCTATATTCTGACAAATAAATGCATTCATCATTCAATGAATGAATGATGAATGCAATTATTTGTCAGAATATTGTACAAAGTTGTTATGTGCATTTAGCCTGCATTATGTATTACGATCATAATATTCTGCCGTTTCCGGCGTACAAAAATGGTTTATAAAATTATGGGTCATCATTAAATTAAAATTAAATTATAGTCATTAGAATTACAAATAAATTAAATATATTGGACAATAGTTGTAAAAGAGATTAATTATATAAGTCAAAATTAAATAAGGTCAAGGAGATAAAATATGATTTATAGGCAATAATGTTAAATATTTAGGTCAATTTTTCATTCATAAAATCTTCAGTCGAGTAATAGCACTTGCTTAAAAGAAAGTTAAATAATTTACATTTAAATGTTCTGTGGCTGAGAATTTGGAAGCCATCAGGGTATTTGTTATAAGCTTGCTTGACCTTGCTGACGGTTTAAAAAAATAAAAGAAATATACAAAGTCTCCTTAATTTATGTACTTTCATAAAAATATAATCTCTTCCCTGTTCACAGCAGAAGCCCAGCCTCCATACAAAAACCTAACATGTCCTTTAAGTACAGTGCATCATTTTCTTTCTACTTCATTATGAAAAGGACAGAAGATAAATTTTAGTTTAGTCCTGTCAAATTAATCAGAGCGCCTGCCGCGGGTATTTGCCTAATTTTGACTGTTTCAACAAAATAAAGGGCGCGCGATGACGTTGCCAAATAGCTCGGCTACGCGCACGTATGTGCATCCCTTTCTCTATAATTACTTTTTAACACGTTAAATAAAATTAGATATGTTAATTTGGCGCAACTGTTCAATACTATGGCTAACTAAGCTATCAAATAATGATCAGAAAATTGGTTTGAAGTACTATTATAACATGCACGAGTGTGCTGGGTGTAAATTTAATTTGATAAATGAGCTGTTTATTTTCTAATAATAAAATAAAATTTTATTCGAGAATATTCATCGGTTTTTTACGAAACTTCAACTATATCCGACGATCCTGCTTAATTATCTCTTTTGTTGACTCTACACGTTTTTCTTGCACGGTTTATTTGCCGTGTGCAGGCACGGTCGTCAGTGTCGTATGGATCTCTATGAAAGCTTTTTGACCTTAGAGTGAGAAAGCTATAGAGCATCGGGTAGCGTGGCCACACATGAGACAAAAAACTAACTTAAATAACATTGGCTACTTATGTAGCTGCCTTGAAAAAACAGGCACGCACTGAGAGACGGAAATAGTACAGCCTTATCCTTTTCTGTTGCTTATAATAACTCAATACTTTATCCCTTTCTTGTGGAAATGAAATGGCGCTACCCGCCGTCTATACTTTTCTTTGTCTAAGTTTTTGACAGACACGTTTTTTTTACGGCACGATTTACGTACCGGAAAGAAAACGTGCCGTGTACAAAGTGCCTAACTGTATATGTTTACTTTAGTATGTTAAACTGGTGTCGACCTCTGCTAGTTCTCATCGACTCTTACTTATAAATATACAAACGAATAATGTGCCTTTATCTTTGATTAAAACGTTGATTAATATTTAAGGAGTCATGCTATTCACATGATGAATATTTACTTTGTAAAGTATTATTTTACTTTTATTGTGAATGTGAGGACTATGAGAACCAAGGTAACCGACATAGCCCGAAGAATTGCCAAACTTAAGTGGCAGTGGGCAGGGCAAATTGCTCGCAGAACAGATGGCCGATGGGGCCGAAAGGTTCTGGAGTGGCGACCGCGTACCGGAAGACTTAGCGTTGGAATGCCTCCCACAAGGTGGTCCGACGACATTGTGAAGGCCACAGGAACCCGTGGGATGCGAGAAACACAGAACCGGTCGAAGTGGAGGTGCTTGGGGGAGGCCTATGTCCAGTGGACATCTTTCTGCTGAAATGATGATGATGATGAGGACTATGTGGGTCATTCTTTTATATTTTATACAACTAATTTGATACGATAGAAAAAAATCATGAAGATACCTCTAAAAACTATCTTTTTACAACAAAAATCACGTTACCAGCGTCGTGTCATCGCGCTTCTCTTTCTTTTCTATGCAGTCTGACAGTGACCGCGCTTTAGCTCATGTAAGCCCCGGGTCAGCGGGATTGTCCGAAAGGGTTACCGCTGGCCCGGAACATAAAGGGCTAAGGAGGGTGGGTTTTACTCAGTAAGAGTCTGACACTCCCTTCCGCTCCACCCAGAGCGGGAGGGGTCATAATAATATATGATGATTTCCCATCCGCAAAAAAAAAAAGAAAAATTGTCCCATAACACGATAAAACGAAAAATATTTATTTTTGACGATGGTTTTTGTGGGGTCACCGGCCGCAGTGTCGTCACCGGAAATACTTATAAATGCCGAAGTTAGCATAACTATCATTAATTTGGTCCAATTTGTTTTGGCTTATTTTGGAGTTGCATAAATTTTCAAGGCATGATATTTATTCGTATAATAATCATAAGCCATAAATATTAAACGTCATAATTGGGTGTATATACCTATAGCCTTTAATTCAATGTTGATTGTTAGCCTAGGTACTAGGTAATGAAATACAGTTGTGTACATGTATTAATGGAATACATACGTTTTATAGATTGACTTATTATTACGCAAGAGCGAGCGAAGCGAGCTCGGGACTTTGGGCACCCCGACTCGGACAGTTTAGGTACGAAGGGGATGACGGGGCTCAAGTGAGCGAGCAAAACGACTGAACGAGCCCCCGTCATCTCCTTCGTGTTTGTACACAGAAATATGGGTTCCATCGACAAGTTTGCTTACAAAAAAATAATAATTAGACGTAAGTAACGTCTTGTAGCGGTATCTACAACGCCACATGCGAACAACGCGTCATACTACGTCACGCAAATCCTACATCGCGCAAGCAGAGTTTACCACGCAATTAGCATAGATACAACGGCCCCGACATAAATCATTGGGCAGTTGCCCACCAGACATAACACCCGTCTGGTCGGAGGATCCTCCCTTTTCCATAGAGTATGAGTGAACTTTACACCCTGTTCCTCATACCTCTATACTGGGGACCCCGAACATGAACGTCAGCGCAGCCTTCGTGCACCCACTTCAGCGTGACGTCATCATCACTCCCGCAAGCTTTAACGGCGAGTCACCCAGCCAGCCAGCTTCCACGGCTTCAACGGGTATCCTGACCACCAGCATGCAGCGACCGCGCATTCCTGGTCATCACTCGCCTCATCAGCAACCTCGGCACAGCACACTGCACTTTCGGCCGGTCCACAAGCAGAGCCCTTGAAAAATGCTCTGCTGGTCGACGCCAGCAGTCAGCCTCAACCCGGCGCTGTACCACATCCGACGCACTGGAGCATAACGCAGCGCCACCCCGACTCACTGGGGACATCTTCGCAGACAGTTCCGACTCACCGTGAACTATGCGGCAACCGGTTCCGACTCACTGGAACCTCAGCTGGACTGGCAAGCATCGCAAGATACAAGACTCAGCCCACTATCGACCTCCGGTCTCCGGGGGGGAGTGATGTAGCGGTATCTACAACGCCACATGCGAACAACGCGTCATACTACGTCACGCAAATCCTACATCGCGCAAGCAGAGTTTACCGCGCAATTAGCATAGATACAACGGCCCCGACATAAATCATTGGGCAGTTGCCCACCAGACATAACACCCGTCTGGTCGGAGGATCCTCCCTTTTCCAGTATGAGTGAACTTTACACCCTGTTCCTCATACCTCTATAGTCTAATTATTATTTTTTTGTAAGCAAACTTGTTTTTACTCCGCCCCTAAGACGACCCACTGACCTTTACCATATTATTAACTTACAATACCGTCATGATCACTTTGTGACTGGTTTAGAAAATTATATTTTGTATAAATGCAAAAATGGAACATAAGTAAATAGGTAATCAGTCTACCACCGCGTAAAGCGCCTACGCATTACATTACATTGGACTTTGGAGCAATAAATCAATAATGCGAAATAATTATAGTGTCTACAACCGTTAGGAGTTATTTATTAGGGTTTATTAAGTTTATTCCAAAGATCAAGTATGTGTAAGTATCATTATGTGTTTATAAAATTATGCTTCATTATTATTATGCCAACAGTATTAATGGCAATAAACATTATGGCAAATCATTTATACCTAATAATATTATGCGTAGTCATCATTATGCTGAATTTCGTTATGCCAATGTTAATTATGACAATACCTATATTTTATGCTTATCATTAGTAAACCGTGTTGGGATATATCAACAAAAAAGTGAAAAATAAAAACTTTTAAGTAGGTAAGTATACAAAAAAACACTACAAAGTGAAAATAGCTTTAATTTCGGAAGTCGGTGTCAAAAAACGAAAACGCGAACCCAACGACACCGACTTCCGAAATTAAAGTTGTTCACACTTTAAACTGTTTTTTTTGGAAGTCGGTTTTTTTTTTTTTGTAAAATAGTTTTTGATAGTGTGATACTAATTTAATTTAACCCTGTAATTTCGTCATGTCCGTCTATCCTGCCGTCCATCTGTCCGTCTGTCTGTCCGTCCGTCCGGTTGACACATAGACATTTTACTCTGAGATTGGCGGTACGATGAAAATTTGATAAGAATGTATATTCCGCTTATCAATGGTGTAGTGACATTACGGTACAAATTAGGAGTGGCTCTCCCCATAAAGGAAATAGAAGGATGAAAAATACCTAATTGTGTCCGTATGGATTGAGGAGTGCGCGCATACCCTATGCGCGCACTACGAAAATAAATCGTTGCGAAGAAAATTCGTCAATCTGTAGACAATACTAATATACTAGAGTTCGCGCACTGCGGAAAAAAATCGCATGAGAAATTCGCTTGAAAAATTTTCGCGTTTGCGATTTTTACCGCAAACCGCAACGATTAAAATCGTAGTGCGCGCATAGCCGTAAAGAAAGAAAGAAAATGCGTGACGTGCGAGCGTGCGTGATACGTGCGTGCGTGCGTGATATAAATTTGGCATTACCCGCGTGGCCCTTCAGTCCATACGGATACAAATAATTGTGTTATCGTTGGATTCTGCAGCGTGAGTCTTCATAATGTGCACATAACGAAATGAAGGAAATATAGCTTAATTTTATCGATGGAAAAAATATTTGAAAAAATAAAAAAATATTTAAAAGGATCTTTACCTGCTAAAGTATGGTGATTGCAAGGCCTTTCTTTAACAGTTGGTAGGAAATGTTGTGATATATAGGTATATATTAGAACTAGCTGTGCCCGCGACTTCGTTCGCGTGGATGTCGGAACACAATAATGTGTCGCTTAGGAAAGGTGTAAAAGGAAAAATCTTCCGATCTTGTCTGGTAACGCTTTCCTTGCCTGGGGTTCTCAACCATAGCCCTTTCGACTGCACAGCAGTCACTGCGTCTTCAGGGTTCATAATGACAATGCGACGAAGTGTCACTTTGATTTTTGAGGATAAATAAAAATGAAAGCGCCTGCTCGAGGCTGATTGTCTGACCAAATAGCCATATTATGTCCATTTACCATAAGATACCTTGAGGGTCGATATGGTGCATTTCCGACGTTTGGCCCCCAAACTGGAACGTGTCGGGGCCGCCATGGGATCTGGAGGCGATAGTCCTCGCGCGCCTGTATGAGGGGCGCGCGGAGGCACTACGCCGGGGGGAAGATCCGCTTCCGCGGCAAATCGGTGCGGAGCGGACAGATCTCCGGCGCGATCTCATGGCGGCATGGAAAGAGCGACTGTCGCTACCCAGCGCAGGGCACGCCGCGATAGCGGCGATAAGACCCCTCTTTAAGGAGTGGCTAGAGAGGCGCCACGGCGCCCTCACCTACCGCCTGACGCAGGTCCTCACCGGACACGGAAGTTTCGGGAGGTTCCTGCACATCATCAGGCGGGAGGAAACGCCCGGGTGTCACCATTGCTAGGATCGCTCAGAGGACACGGTGGAGCACACGGTGGAGGTCTGCCCCGCTTGTGCGGAGCACCGCCGTGTCCTCGTAGAGGCGATTGGCAGCGGCGGCGACCTCTCGCGTCCGGCCCTGGTGCAAGCCATGGTCCGGGGCGAGAGGGAGTGGGAGGCAGTCACCTTCTTCTGCGAAGCAGTCATGCTAGCAAAGGAGGTGGCGGGATGGCTCATGGAGAGAGCCTCCCGTCCCAGCCACCGTGGGAGACGCTCCGGGCGTCGGGAGCCGCGTGACGACTCCCGGCCACCGTAGGCGCGGGCCTGCGGGCGGAGAGTAATGGGTAGCTGGGTTTTAGTCAGTAAGAGTCTGACACTCCCTTCCGCTCCACCCAGAGCGGGAGGGGTCATTTGATGATTTCCCATCCGAAAAAAAAGGGTCGATATGGTTTTAACCAAGACAATGGCTAAAAATTTAGTTATTGTCTCGAAAACATAATTTACAATACCTTTTTACGACATGGCAGTGCTACTTGTATTGGGTGTGCACCTTGACGTATCGCTGCCGGCCGTAGTCGAGTCGACGGCAGCGAAGAGTCCTGGGACGCGGTGGTTTCCTTCTGTGAAACGGTCGTCTCGCAGAAGGAGGCTGTGGAAAGGGAGAGGGAGATCTCATCCACTCACCCGGCCCGCATTAGGCGCATCGGGCGTCGGCGGAGGGCGTACAACGCCCTCTTCCAGCCCCCCTAAACGGGTCCAGGGGCGACGAATTCGGGGACGTCTGTCACCGCCAACACATCAGGACTTGAGCTGGCGGCGCGTAGTGTTCCACGCGCGCCCCTCTTTGACGTCACCAGTCGGGGGTTGCGGAAGGATCGTACGGTCCCGCAACCCCCGACGTAGGTGTGAGACGGAACACTGGGTTGATTTTTAGTCAGTAAGAGCCTGACAGACCTCGCCGCCCGTTCCAGGGCGGCGGACATCCATGAGGATTTTCCACCCCGGAAACAAAAAAAAAGGGTGTGCACCTGCCGAACCTATACTCAATAAATCAACAGCCCGTCTTGAGGTGTGCGTTGAAGCGTTATCATGGTAAAGAAATTTAAAAAAATTCGAGAAAAAAGGCAAAAAAACTATGAAAGTATGATAATTATGATCTTAAAACCTTATGTCACTAAGAAAATGCTTCTCTGTTAACAATGTTAGAAAGGTTGCTTGCCCCTCGAAAGAGCTCCTATATAAAGTTGCCCGTGTGTGTGTTTGTTTCGGCCTTTCTTCTCAGAGTAGTCAGATAGGAAACGACGACTTCATCTAGTTTAAAAAATAAAAACATGATTGACGTGTAAAAGTGTTTAGTACAAACCTACTTACAAAAATAAATTCATTTATCATTGCAATCTTTATCACTCAGAACACCACATCACATAATATTATCTTACATTATCCTCACTTTTTATTTGAAATTCTTTTAGCGCCACTAATCAACCAACAATCGAAAGCGATTAACATTATATTATGTAATCATAAGCGGTTGGTTGACTCATCACGTGACCAGAGGGCTGGCCTATTTTTAGCCCAAAGAATAAGCATTGCCATCCAACGTGGCAATGCTGCCAGCCTTTTGGGCACTTATGCCATTGACAGCGATGCGGACGAATTTTTTGATGCCCAATGAGCTCCTCTCTTTTTCTTTTCCCTTCTTTTTTTTATATACTTGTATATACTATATAATATGTATATTTTAGAGTTAAATTGTAATCATTACTTTTTCAAATAACACAGGCAGAAGTGACTGTGATAGTCATCTTATAGGTAAGCCTGCATGACGTGATTATTCACATAATAATGTTATAAACACAATAATTATGTTTTCGTTAGTACTATAAAGCGCCAATAGATGTCATTACGTGTATCCGTACGTATGTAATGAAAGTTGTTGTAGAATACATTAAATTGATTTAATGTATTCATTTATTATATTTTCTGCTGCTGCGGCTGCGGAAAACCTCAAGCGGCGAAAATATAATAACCTCATCGGAAACTATATTTTCGAGCCGTTTGGGGTTGAAACTCTCGGGCCGTGGGGTCCGAGTGCTCATGGTCTTTTTAAAGAAATTTCGAAACGGCTGGTTGACACTTCCCGTGACCCAAGGGCTGGCTTTTATCTTGGCCAGAGGCTAAGCATCGCCATACAACGTGGTAATGCCGCCAGTCTCTTGGGTACATTACCAGTCGACAGCGATGCGGATGAATTTTTCGACGCTATTTTTTAGTTTCTGTATAGTTTTAGTTAAGTTAGAATTTAATTTTGTTATTTTTTTAAATAAAAAAATATTAAATTGATTATATCTTTTGATACAGTGAAGCGATTGCGATGAAACCAAAACTAACTACTACTCCGAGTTCTACACTATATTTGAGTATAAAAATTTACCATATTGGTTTGGTACTTTTTACGTTGAACGTGTTCAAATCAAATTTTGTCACATCCAAACAGACAAACAGACAAACCGACAAACAGACAAACAGACAAAAATTCTAAAAATTGATGAAATGGCATCTGTTGGTTATCCTATAACACCCCAACTATTTTTTTTTTTAATATTTTCAATGTACAGAAACGCCTCGTCTACAGATTTATTATATGTATAGATTATTATTATATTAGAATAAAATAATGAGTGATAACAAAATTAAATCCTAAAAAATAGCGTCGAAAAATTCATCCGCATCGCTGTCGACTGGTAATGTACCCAAGAGACTGGCGGCATTACCACGTTGTATGGCGATTCTAGCCTCTGGCCAAGATAAAAGCCAGCCCTTGGGTAACGGGAAGTGTCAAGCAGCCTTTTCTTTAAAAAGACCATGAGCACTCGGACCCCACAGCCCGAGAGTTTCAACCCCAAACGGCTCGAAAATATAGATTCCGATGAGGTTATTATATTTTCGCCGCTTGAGGTTTTCCGCAGCCGCAGCAGCAGCGCCAGCACAGCATGCCGAGCCAGGAAGATGGAATGGTGCAAGAGTATCGACACACGTAGCGTCCCACACTAAAGGCCTACCCACCTTCCATGGAAATAAAGACATACCGTCCGGTCTCTTGCCATCGTCGCGTGCCAAACCATTGGGTTCTAATACAGCTGGAACGCCGGCGGTGACAAGAGCTCGTCGGATGATGTCATTAATGTTCGCGTGCCGCGCTAAGCGACCCGCACTTCGGCTGCAAGACAGGCCGTGGTGTCCGAGGCTGTTGACATCTTCGCCACAGTGACAACGATGGGGAGTACAGCAAGGAGTGCCTAGACGTAAGGAAGCAGCGAGGCGAAAAGTAGTGTCGTCGAACAAAGTGCCTATGTTCGACGAAGGTAGTGCATGAAGCCAAAGACCCGACTCCGACCTACCCACAGCCAGCAGGCGCGCACGTTCCGCAGTAGTAGCAGACGAGACAAGTAAATTGTTCTGTACTACTCTGCAGAGCGGCTCATCCCACCGTCTCTGGGAAGATGGATTGTCGGGTGGATCTGTATTCGGGCAAGTGAGACTCCAGGCATCCATAGCCTCGGTGAAACAGGGGACATCCTTAATCAGTGTGGAGGCTAGGATTTTCCTGATTAATTTATCAGTGCCGTGAACCGAAGAATAAAAGCCGGTAAACTAATTACTAGAAATTTTGCGGAATTTTTTTTTTAGAATTAAATGTTGTGATTGAGTTATAAACATGGTATTTTTACGTTTAGAAATCTGATACGATGGAGAATAATTTAAAGTAATCAAAAAGGGTAGGTAATCGGGGCTTTTATTGAGTAATTTTACAATTATTGTAAAAATTGATGAAAAAAAATCTGATTTTTGTTAAAAAAAAACCATAATTCTCAATTGAGGGGCGATTGTTTACACAGGGGTAACAGCAGCGAAAAATAATTTTTAAAATGCTACAAAATTTTTTTTTTTTAAATAAGTTTTTCCGTCAGTAAAATTAAGCTTAGTTTCCCTCATTTCGATATGTGCACATTATGAAGACTTACTCTGTATACTTTATAGAGGTTTTTTTTTTTTTTTTCTCTTTATTTGTTTTGGGGTTTTTATCTAAACAGATATGGCAACCCCATCGTGCCTTTTACCACTGTTACATTAACACTTATAATATTTTTAAATAACTAACAAATACTACTAACATAAACTATAGTAAACAGTTCAACAATATCACATAAAAGACTTTATAGAGGTATGAGGAACAGGGTGTAAAATTCACTCGACCTCCATAGAAAAGGGAGGATCCTCCGACCAGACGGGTGTCGTGTCTGGTGGGCAACTGCCCGATGATTTGACATGGATCACTGTTATATTCTAGTCGCACGGTAATGCGTCGGATATTTGTGGTAATGCGCGATGCAGGATTTTGCGTGACGTCAGTGCGAACTACGCATGCGAACTACGCATCATCGTAGTTCGCATGTGGTGGTGTAAATGCCGCTACAACTTAAAAAAACTGGCCAAGTGCGAGTCGGACTCGCGCACCGAGGGTTCCGTACTTTATTTATCTACTTATTATTAGCCTGTGATGTCCCTCTGCAGGGCAAAGGCCTCCATATACTCTCTTTCCACTTCTCTTTGTCCGAAGCTGCTAAGGACCAGTTCTTTCTTTCCGTACTTTGTAGGTATGTAAATAGTTTATCACGGGATTTTTTTTAATGTACCAACAAATTTACGTTTTTCGGATTTTTGTCTTTACTTGTGCTACATGATCTTGCTTCTTGCCAAATTTCATGATTCTAGGTCACCGGGAAGTACCCTATACATTTTGATTCCCTTAAGAGTGTCGAAATATATGTACATTTTTTTGCGGCATACCTAAACGGCCGTATCTTTTTTTTACGTTAACTTAGGTATTTGATTTTTTCACAGCTTCAAGGGACTGTAGACCTGAGTATATGGTTTTAATTTCAACTCGATACCTCCACGCGTTCCCGAGTTAAAATGTCTTGACAGACTGACAGACAGACGAACGGACGGATGGACAACAAAGTGATCCTATAAGGGTTCCGTTTTTTCTTTTTGAGGTACGGAACCCTAAAAAGATGATGTTGTTATGTGACTTTTTTATTTAAGTTAATTCCGCGATTTTGATGCTTGTCCAAATGAAATGAAAACAAAATGAAAAATGAAATGAAAATTGAAATGAATTGAATGACCCCGTTCCCGAAGTAGTTTATCTTGTATACTACACCCCTAAATATGACGACACATGTCATTTCTGATACACGCGTTTTATGTACTTCGCCTTAACTCACAAAACTTTATTCAATTTAATCGCGACACTTGAACCACTTGAACCTAAGGCACACTGCACAAGTATTCCTTCATTTGCAATTCAAAACGTAACCAATCAAAATGTACAGTTCTATATACATTTTGTGTTGTTCACTTGTGCGTAAAACTTGATCGGTAAAAGTGTTCGAAATTTGATTTTGGATCGGGTTTTTTTTTTTAAGTCGGCGTCGAATTTTAATTATTTGTAATATCGTTGTTAATAATTTATATGTGAGTTTTTTATAGTTATTTATTTTTGTTTTTTTTTTAACTAAGTGTATTATGCCTATAATGTTCCCATCCCACTGCTGGGACACATGCCTCCTCTCTTCGAGAGGGAGTGGGCTATAATCCACCACGCGTGCCCAGTGCGGGTTGGTAGATGTCACAGATCTTCAAAATGTTGGTTCTCGGATATTCTCGTTTCTCACGATGTTTTCCATCACCGTTTTGAGAGCAGTGGTGATGAAATTATTTACACAAAGTTAAGCGCCTGTCTGGGTTCGAACCCACGACCCTAAGTCGGGGGCGTTACCATCACTGGGCCACAACTGCTCTTATATTAGCTATGGAAGTAAAGCTGGGTCGTTTTTAACCGACTTAAAGGAGGCTCTCAATTCGGATGTTGATTTTATATACAATATTATTTTTTTTTAGTATTGTTGCGAGCCACAATTAATGCCTGGTACATGGTGACATTAGTTACCACTAGCGCCATCTAGTATCGAGTAGCAGAACTAGTCGAGTCACGATAGTTCTAGAAAATTCGATACTAGAACTTTGTAGAACTTTCTCGAACTATCGACTTCTGGTCAGTCGGGGCCGGTATGTACTCGAACATTCTAGATTTTTCTACAATGGAAGGTTCTAGAACTGTCTGCGGCACTATATAGGGTGACTGGTAATTAGTGACCGATACTTAAACACGTGATTTTACTCATCATTATGAACAACTTTTACTATGGGACCAAACCTGAAATCGCGAAAAAAAAATCAGCTGTTCCCTACATTTATGTTCGTCTAACTCGTCAAAATGTAGAGAACAGCTGTTTTTTTTTTCCCAGGTTTGGTCCCATAGTAAAGGTTGTTCATAATGATGAGTAAAATCACGTGTTTAAGTATCGGTCACTAATTACCAGTCACCCTATATAAGGCCGGGGCACGACCGACACAGTGTTTCCACCCCGACCCTTGCTCCACCCCGACCCTTGCTCGAGCCAGCCCGCGCCGCTGAGCCTGTAGCTTTAAATTCGTCCCCATTAAATAATTCCGATCCAGCCTGTCCCTTGCTGTCCTCTCCCAGCGACGCCCTAAGCCGAGGTCCGAACCCCACGGGGTGCCCTTAGCGTGTAGTCGCTTAGTTTTTAAGTTTTTATGCCCTGGCTGGAGGCCCAATTTATTGTGGCATCCACAGGAAAGTCCGGTTGAGCAGTCGACAACCCCTATGGTTGAACTGCAAGCTGCCATTTAAAAAAAAAAAAAAACGACACAGTGTTAGTTAGGCGATACTAGCGAATACATCAAGCGATCTTCAAGTGAGACTTAGAGCAATCAGTAGTGCAACTGTGTATTGTAATTAGTGTGTTTGAGCTGTAATTAGTGTTGTTGATTATAGTGTTATTTTTTTGGTTATTAAATCGGCAGTTTTTATTGTCACGAACCCGAAGCTCGTAACAGTATCAACAATTCAAAATAATATCAAAAATAGATACACATAGAGATACCCATCAAGTCAACAGAGTTTCGCTAACTATTTTGATTTGACCTTGTATACAATGGGCGGCCTTATCGCTTTCTGCGATCTGTTCCACGCAACCTTGGAATGGACGGCTCATATACAACATGAAATTATAAATTAAATTTATTATAATGATTATTTATACCTCTTAGAAATCCCCCCCCCTTCCTCTTATACCTCTCTCTTCTTTTATATTTTTTAAATATTTTCTTTACAGACAAGTTAATTCAAAACAAGACAGAATTTAAGCTGAAAACTATGGGTTTTCTTGAAGAAAGGGATACATCGGATCTTCCCACCATACCGGAGTTTTATCAAGGAAAAACTATATTTATCACTGGCGGTTCAGGTAAAATAAATCTTATTTAATTTTGGGTTCTATTGCTAATTGGTTTCAGTCAGTGAATGTTTTCAGCCATGTAGTTATAACGTAACATAACATTCAGCCAGGTAGTTATAACATAACATAACATTCAGCCAGGTAGTTATAATATAACATAATATTCATCCAGGTAGTTATAACATAACATAACATTCAGCCAGGTAGTTATAACATAACATAACATTCATCCAGGTAGTTATAACATAACATAACATTCATCCAGGTAGTTATAATATAACATAACATTCATCCAGGCAGTTATAACATAACGTAACATTCAGCAAGGTAGTCATAACAAAACATTCAGCCAGGTAGATAAAACATAACATAACATTAAGCCAGGTAGTTATTACATAGAATTCAGCCTGGTAGTTATAACATAACATTCAGCCAGGTAGTTATAACATAACATAAGGCCTGTATTCCAGGGTTATGCAGAGATGTGCCTATAGGACATCCACATTTCGCCAGTTCCGTTTGAGTCCTATGTAATAGGAGGCGAGCCTATTACCATCAACTGGACACAAGGCTGCTACTGAAAAAAATCATGTGTAGGACTCGGTAATATTTTGCTCGACTCGGGAATCGAACCCACTCATAAGTCACTCACTTAGATGCAAACAGAATGCAATTATCTTATGCACATTTGCGTTTTTCAATCTCCAACGAAACAACCTTTTTTTTTGTGGGTGGGAAATCATCAAATGACCCCTACTGCTCTGGGCGGAGCGGAAGGGAGTGTCAGACTCTTACTGACTAAAACCTACCCGTGTTCCTTCAGTTGCCTGTGCCATGGGCCACGGTATCTCTTTCGAACAACCCGCGACCCTGGCGGGCATCGGCCCTAGCGGACCCCGTCAGTTAGCGCTGACATCTCCTTGAGGCGCGCGTGGAACACAACGCACCGTCGACCCGGGCCTGGTCCTTACCGGACGGCGAGCTGCCCATTGCTCGCCGTCCGCAAGCCCGCGCCTACGGTGGCCGGGAATCAGCTATTGATTCCTGACGCCCGGGGCGTCTCCTGCGGCGGCTAGGGGCGTGAGGGCGCAAGGATAGCCTCTCCCTCACGCGCTCCGCCTCCTCCATGGCGAGCATTACTGCTTCGCAGAAGGAGGCCAGAGCCTCCCATGCACTCTCGCCACGGCCTCAACGAAACAACCTGACATAATAATATGTTATTCCCTTCATTTTATTTCATTTCATTTTGACTATATCTAACTTCAATCCTAAAAAAATATTATACTTTCCAGGATTCATCGGCAAAGTCCTGATAGAGAAGCTGCTGTACTCCTGCACTGGTCTGGATAGGATATACCTGTTGATCAGGAATAAGAAGGGGGTCAAGTCTGAAGACAGACTGGCTCAACTGTATGCTACGCCTGTAAGTAACCTTTTCCAGACTATCTTAGGCGAGCCTAACCATAGAGCATACAATAGCTGTATTTTCATGACTGCCCCGTTGGTCTCGTGGTTGCAAGCGCGACTGCTGCGCGTGGGGTCCTGGGTTCGATTCCCGGGTCGGACAAAATGTTATTGGGTTTTTCATTAGGAATTTCTTAGTAACAGTCCGAAGTTTGGAAGTTGGCGGTTTAATACCCGGGGGTATTAAACCGCCAACTTTCAAACTTACTGCCTCGGAAAGCACGTAAAGCCGATGGTCCTGCGCCTGAACTCTCCCAGTGCTGCATTGCCGTCCCATCGGACTATGAGAGTAAAGGAACAGAGAGTACACCTGTGTTTGCGCACACACTTGTGCACTATAATATCTCCTGCGTACCTGGCTAATCTCCGTGACCGAAAACGGTCGGGGAGGCTTTTATATTATTTACATGGAGCGACGGACCTCCACAACCTACTTACTGGGTAGTTCTATACCACTTGGTAAGACTTTTTGGCAGACTTTTGGGCTACTGACTATTACCCGTAGCTACTGTCAAAGATCTACAAATGTCAGCCGAAACCAACTACTCAACGTGCTTAGAACCTAACAACATAAAAAAAACAGTGGCACTCCGAGAGTGCCGACAGAAGTGAAAACAAAACACAAACAGAATACTTTGCCATCACTCACTGACATATCGGATTTAATACCGAGTACATCCCGAGGACAGCCGAACACATCCGAATGAAGCGCGGTAACGGTAACAGTCATAACATTGTCGCGAGTTGAATAGTTTTTTCCCATCTCAAAAATGCCCAACTCGCCTAAAGAAGTTTCACTTCAAAAAGGTTGAAGATGATTATGAAGGTCTATAGAAATTGTTGAAATGATTCCAAAAAGTTCGATGCTAATCAAAATCATTTATTTCAGTGTTTCGAGCGACTTAAAAAAGAGAGACCTCGTGCCTTCGAGTCGAAGGTCTTCGTCGTATCTGGAGATGTTCTGGAAGCTGGACTTGGCAAGTCTTTTCTATCTTAAGAGGAAATGCGGTCGGAGAGACTATTGAAAAATCCTAAGTAAAAAGTCGTAATTCGAGGTTTGGCTCTCGCCTATTTCCTCCTCCAATATTGGAACAATTTAAAAGATATTTTATAAACTGAATAAGAAGGATATATACTGTGTTCCTATGTTTTTCTTTTTTTATTAATAGCTGTCAAATGTGTACACTAGGCCTCTATTGATAGCGGTTTAAATTGGCATTTTTTGAGGATCCTAGTGCTGTTGCTTTTTTTTTTTCTTCTTTTTGGTCATTAACCAGAAAGAAAACTGGCGAGAGCGTGTCTACGGAGAAACGACCACCCGCACGTCCTCAAAATAACCTCAACAAGAGGCGAACTGGCGATATTGCAATTTACACGAGCTACAACCACCGGTGGCTTTCGACGATGTTGAGTACTACTGTAGCTGGTGGCTGCCACCAGCCACACATGTGCGACAAATCTATACAAAACGTATGTGCTTATCTATATAACTTGTCGCTGAACTATTGGTGGCTGTGGCTGGTGGCTTGTTTGCGCCTTTTTTTATCGTGGAGAAATGCTCATGCATTCTGCATTACCACGGGGAGATAGTGCAGTTATGTGGGACTCTAACCCACTAAAACATCTCCTGTCCTCCTCTGCCGCTTACGGCGGGAACACGGGCACGCAATAGCAGTCATCCGTGAACCCGCCGCGGCTGTCCGTCACCGGACCCTCCTCTGGGGAGTACTCCCCATCACCGGCGCACCAGAACACATAGCACGCCGTGATCACCCCAGGGACCAAACCAGCACATGGGCGCCAGATGACCCCGTGTCTGGGCACCCTTGATCCCCCAGCTTGTTTGCGCCTAGCCTTATCCACGTCTGGTGTAACCTAGGCCATCAGCTCCACTACCACCTTGCTGACTGGCTAGCATGTATACCACGTTAAGAGATATTCTCGTTGGTATAGTTTGTGCTACGCTTCCGGCCGTGGTACAGTCCATGGTCGGAAGCTAAAACGCGTGGGATGCTGTCGCCTCTTTGTGCAAGGATGTGATCCAAGGAGTCGACGGAGAGAGAGATAGAGAGTACCTATAACTCTGATTCCACCAGCACCAGAAGAGCAGCCGGGCGTCGATGGGCGCTTAATGATCTGCGGCCACCATAAATAAAAGTCCTCCAGACCGTATTTCGGCCACGGCGTCCAATCTCAACGGAGACTAGCCTTCGGCGCGGGAGATATTGTACTGCACATGTGTGCGCGCAGACACAGGTGCACTCCCTCTTGCCTCACTCTCATAGTCCGATGGGACGGCAATCCGACACGACTGGAGAGACATCAGGCGCAGGACCAACGGCTTAATGTGCTTGCACGTGCACGACTGCTTGTGCTTGGTTGTAGCACGTGCACGGGGGTATCACAACGCCAACTTCCAAACTCCGGGCTGTTACTAAGAAATTCCTAATGGAAAAACTCAATAACACTTTGCCCGACCCGGGAATCGAACTCAGGACCCCACGCTCAGCAGTCGCGCTTCCGACCATCAAGGAGCCTGCAGGTGGCGAAATGGGGGTTGTGTCGTCGCTCGAGAAGTCAGGCTCAAAGAGGTGGCATGCAGTATGCGTGCCGTAATGGGTGGTGGGATCGGCCGCATTTGGTGATGGGGCCCGCTAGGCATGGCGGGCTGATACCAGTCGGGGGTGCGGCGAATGAACAAGTATCTTTTGGCCCCCGACAACTCGGTCATCATCTGCATCATCTGCCTAGCCTTTTCCCAACTATGTTGGGGTCGGCTTTCAGTCTAACCGGATGCAGCTGAATACCAGTATTTTACATGGAGCGACTGCCTATCTGACCTCCACAACCCAGTTACTGGGTAATTCGATACCCCTTGGTAAGACTGGTTGTCAGACTTTCGGGCTTCTGACTACCCGTAAAGACTGTCAAAGATCCACGAATGACAGCCGGGATCAACGGCTTAACGTTCTTTTAACTCGGTATTAGGAACAATTTTTCAGGGGTTTTAATCGTGTCGGCATTACCTTCCGTTCTTCTTAGACGGAGGGTAGGCATGAGGATTTTCTCAAGGGAAAAAGACGTATGGTCTGTCAGAGAACAAGGAGAATTTCTCTTTGAAACACACTACTGGTACTTACTCCTTTTCGTAATTGCATGACAAAAATCAATTTGTATTTTGAACTTTGGAAGTTGAAAAGAACAAAAGACTGCGTCGATTTACGTCTGTTTTTGCAATGAGTTTAATTTTTGGATACGATCAATCTAATTAACTTCAGGAAAGCAATTTAAATTCAACCTGTTTTTAATTATTTGGAATATTAACAAAGACTGTTTATTCATAAGTATCTAGATTTTTAAAGTTGGTATCGATAGCGGTACCTACAACGCCACATGAGAACAACGCGTCATACTGCCGTCGCGCAAAATCCTGCATCTCGCAAGCAGAGTTTACCGCGCAACTAGCATAGATACAAAGGCCCGACATGATTCATTGGGCAGTTGCTCGCCAGACACAACACCCGTCTGGTCGGAGGCTTCTCCCTCTTCTATAGGGTATGAACTTTACACCCTGTTCCTCATACCTCTATAGTTGCTTAACGTATAGATTGATCTTCTTCTATATTTACTGGCTAACTTGTGCCCTATCCACCAGGTCGCATCGCATCGCCTACACGCGCAATTAACTACCTCGTTTTCGTTTATTGTCCTCTCTGACTCTTCTTCTTTTTGAAATACGTCCACTGCTGGACATAGGCCTCCCCCAACCACCTCCACTTCGACCGGTTCTGCGCTTCTCGCATCCAACGGGTTCCTGCGGCCTTCAAAAGGTCGTCGGACCACTTTGTGGGAGGCCTTCCAACGCTACGTCTTCCGGTACGCGGTCGCCACTCCAGAACCTTTCGGCCCCATCGGCCATCTGTTCTGCGAGCAAGTTTGGCAATTCTTCTAAGGGTCCTAGCATGACGTTAATTGGCCTATAGCCTTCCTCAAGAACGCAAAAAAAAGCGGATATCAAATGCAAAATTAATTTTTTAAATCCGACTGGAAGTTTCAGAGTTTAGTGCGTTCAAAAATAAACTCTTCAGCTTTATGATAGATACTTAATTAGTTTTTACTCCGTTTTCAGGTCTGTCACAAGAAGATCGAGCTCTTCTTGTCAATCGAGTAAACATCATCTACCATGTAGCTGCCAGTGTCAGGTAAGATATCTGTGGTAAATTACAATTAACTTCACAATGAGGGCAATCCACTGACTTGTATTAAGTTCATAGCACACGTATCAAACCGGAAAGTGATCGTCACCGTATCAACTCGACCCGTTCAGTATTCTTTTTATGGAACTGCCTACTGCAACGCACACTAATCGGAATCGTAACGTAATCACCTCGCCTCGGGACAAGCTCACGAACCGCGGTGCGGTGCGTTAGGCTAAAGCCACACGTTACAGCTCGTTGTCCCCGCGCTTACGTCTCTCCGTACACGAGCTTATGTCTCTTCGTCCACCCTTGCCCCTCTCACCCCTCTGTCCTGCCTGCTGCACCATCAACTAGCGGTCGGCGAGCCGTAAGCGCGGCGTCGCCTAGCCGTAGCCGAGTCGACGCATCGGAGCTTCTGATCCGCTTTGGTTACGTGCTTACGTTAGGTTGACGCCTGTTTGTCGCCGAGGCGAGAGGCGATACGGTGCATCGGCACCGTATCGCCTCAAGGTCATAAGCACACGCAGCGCGCCGCGCGCGGTTGTGACCTTTATTCCTTGTTTATTAGAGGTCAGTGGGGCAATCTCATCTGTATTCGCCGCTAGAGGCGCCAGTGTAGCGTGAGGTCTCGGAAATGTCAAATGTCACTGTTTGTGGGTGGGCTACGCGGGTTTATTTCTAACTAGAACACATGTTTTGTTTGTTTAAATATGATTTTAATGTAAACTTTGTTTTCACGCCCGTGATAACAAACTTTGAGAGCTATACTTCAGGACCTTACTCGACAGTGGCGCCAACTGGTGAGTACAAAAACAGTAGCCCTAATTCTATGTGGTGGGCTGGCCATTTTTGTCGAAAGACCTATGGCCGGTGGAGCAGCAGAGTCCTGGAGTTGAGACCGCGTATCGGCAAGCGTGGCGTAAGGCACCCCCCAGCCAGATGATCCGACGACCTTAAGGGGGAAGCGCTAAGGTAGCCCGCGAAATTCAAAATTTCTTACGTTTTTTGCAATTTGCTGGTCAGTATTAAGTTGTACGTTGATTAAAATATGATTCGCGGTCGTAACAAATATGTATTTACAGAATTATAATCATTACAATCAGTATAACCTCCTCCTTTTTGGAAGTCGGTTAAAAACTGCATGACCTAAAGCGCGGTCACTGTCGGACTGCATAGAAAAGAAAGAGAAGCGCGATGACACAACGCTGGTAATTTATTGGATTACGGCCCACTTCATAGAACACTTGATTTACTTTCAGATTCGATGACACGTTAAAATTCTCAGCACGGATGAACTTACGAGGAACCATGGAAGTTATGGAGCTGGCTAAAGATGTCAGAGAATTATCTGTAAGTGAATTCAGTTAGAAATCTATAATCAAGCAAGAAACCATGGCAATTTAGGTACTGTCGCCATTGTCGATACTGTCGCGATTTCGCCAGGCATATTAACCGGTTGAAAGCCGTAATTTCAGAAACAACTATAAAGCTATTGTGTCTCGCGTGGATTCACGTTCATACAAACGGTTAAAAGTCCTGTGAAGAATTCATATCCTATCAAAAATAAGCTGGACGCCCTTTAAAATAACGTCCGTATTTCCATGTTATATAATGTTGGGCATTTTATTGGTGTTGGGCATCTGTCGCACAGCCGACCAGGAAGCAACTAGCTATCAACGATTTTCTCACTCAAGAAACATACAAGTGGTCACTCCGACAAAATCTTATCGTCTCGGAATCGTCTTAAGCAGGTCTGAAAGAGCTTTATGTCTATGCAATAAAAGTGAAACAGATGACATTCCCCTCGTTTTGGTTCGGACGACACGACTCAACGCCGAGTGTGGTGATGACTGATCCGCTCAAAACGATTCCAAGTCGATAAGTGTGGTCATGAGACATGAACATGGAGAGGCTATGATTTTTCTCTTATCTGGACCGAGTTAGGAATACGACCATCCGTTCCATCACAAAGATAACTGATGTCACTTGGAAAGCTGCCATGCTAAAATGGAACTGGGCTGGACACATCTGCCGCATATCAGGCGAACAATGGGCCAAACTTACGACCCAATGGGTCCCTCTTAATGGCAAACGACATCGTGGTAGGCCCAGACGGAGATGGCGGGATGAGCTGGACTTCTTCAACAAGAACTGGTCCTTAACAGGTTTGAACAGAGAGAAGTGGAAAGAGAGTAGGGAGGCCTTTGCCCTGCAGTGGGACATCACAGGCTAATAATAATATAATATAAATAAACTGTGATGTTTCTTTTTACAGGCACTGGTCCACGTTTCCACATCGTACTCCAACACGAACAGAGATCCGATCGAGGAGGTCCTATACCCTCCGCTGGCTGACTGGAGAGACACGCTGGAGGTTTGCGAGAAGGCTGATGAGCATACCTTGCGGGTGCTTACTCCCAAGTAAGTTTATATTGCCCGAATTCTGAGAACATACGTCGAAGAGCTGAGCTGAGCTTTTTATTGTGTAAACTTCATAGACCTGGGAGCTTAAAAAGGCCACTTTGGCAGAATCATAAAAGGATAACAATATCAATCATAACGTGGCGAAGACAGTCCGTGTTTTTCCATTTTTTCGCTGCACCGTAGGTATAATCAAAGAGATTGGGATTGGATTTGAATTCGATTGATTGGTATTTTAGCACAGACAAAAAAAGTAACCGAAAAATCCTTCACCAATGGGATTTGATACAGACTGTCCATTATGATTCATAATGTTATCCTTTTATGATTCTGCCAAAGTGGCCTTTTTAGGTCCCCAGAGCACAGGCCCGTAGCCCATGACCCATAGTTGTCGGAAACAATAACAGTCACCGCAGCCGAAATCTGCATAGGATGTATATAATTATATACAAATCTTCGGCAACAGCAGAACTCGCAGAACAGATGGCCGATGGGGTCGAAAGGTTCTGGAGTGGCGACTGCGTACCGAAAGACGTAGCGTTGGAAGGCCTCCCACAAGATGGACCGACGACCATGTGAAGGCCGTTGGATGCGAGAAGCACAGAACCGGTCGAAGTGGAGGTGCTTGGGGGAGGCCTATGTCCAGCAGTGAACGTCTTTCGGCTGAAATGATGAAATCTTCGGTAAAATCCGAAAACTACCTTCTAAGTTGATGATTATCATCAGGTACCTAGGAGAGCTACCAAACACATACACCTTCACGAAGCAGCTCGCAGAGCATGTGGTGTGTGAGTACAGAGGACAGCTGCCGGTCATCATCGTCAGGCCTTCTATAGGTAAGCAGACAATCATTACCTGTTCTACAACATAGGATGATGAGATGTTCCTAAGATGGCCTGAATATCGCTGTCTAGAAATACTATAGCCAACTAGCTTATGCCCGCGACTTCGTTCGCGTGAAATTTCACCCTCTTAGGGGTGGAATTTCGAAAAACCCTTTCTTAGTGGATACCTACTCTTCACAAAGAAAACACCCTCGAAATTTCATGTCTCTAGGACCCGCGGTTTAGGCTGTGCGTTGATATATCAGTCAGTCAGTCAGGACTTTGAATTTTATATATTTAGATAACGTTATTATTATCATCTATTTATCATTTATGATTCATAATGTTATCCTTTTATGATTCTGCCAAAGTGGCCTTTTTAGGCCCCCAGGTAGGTATGCCACAGACCTTCAAAAACCCGTAGGTAAGTGAGGATATGAGGTCAAATCATATCATATGGTCGTTGAATATTCTTATATAAAACAATAGATTTAACTTGTAGCGGTATCTACAACGCCACATGCGAACAACGCGTCATACTAACGTCACGCAAAATCCTGCATCTCGCAAGCAGAGTTTACCGCGCAACTAGCATAGATACAACGGTCCGACTTGAATCATCGGGCAGTTGCCCGCCAGACACAACACCCGTCGGGTCGGAGGATCCTCCCTTTTCTATGGAGATTGAGTGAACTTTACACCCTGTTCCTCATACCTCTATAAACTTGCAGGACTGGTTCCTGTGTCTAAAAGACAATGTTTTATGTTTCATTTTTCAGTGATATGCAGCGTGGAGGAGCCAATACCGGGCTGGGTTGAGAATTTCAACGGTCCTGTAGGATTATTTGTCGCTTGTGGCAAAGGTAAGTTCTCATAGAAACATTTCTTATTTATGTGATTACTTGCTTCCGCCCGCGGCTTCGCCCGCGAGGTATTTTGATAAAAACTATCCTATGTCCTTTCCCGGGATGCAATCTATCTCTCTGCCAAATTTTATCGAAATCCGTTCAGTGGTTTAGGCGTGAAAAGGTAACATACAGACAGAGTTACTTTCGAATTTATAATATTAGTATGGATTATGTAGGGGACTGTATGACCTAAACCGCGGTCACTGTCGGACTGCATAGAAAAGAAAGAGAAGCGCGATGACACAACTCTAGTAATTTATTACAAAGCAATTAGGTAAGCAGGCTTCTTCTGCTGCAAAATCACGTTACACTATCGCTCAACTTGACCTTTCATTTTAGTCAGACAGGTATCGTTGATGATGGTGCATATCATTTGAATATCATATCGGCGTGACGTTACCTATTATAATCACCCTGTGCAGACTAGTCATTAAATGTAACTAACTACATTGGCATGCGATAGATGGCGCTGATCTGAACAAATTTACACTTTTTGGAAGAGTGATAATTTGAAGGAGAGTTTTAATTATAAATATTAGGCACTATTATTAGAACGAAGGTAATAAAAATCATTTTTAATTATGAAAATTCATTCTATTTAAAAGTTACAAGGTAATATTTCATCGACGCGTTCAATGGTTATATTAAAAACCTAGATGGCGCTGTTTTCAATTAAGTCGTGTAAAAATTGTAACTCGGATGAATGTTCGACAAATAGTTTGTAAATCGTAATTGTAAAGATTTTCGCATTAGCAAATTGCTATACTATCACCAATAGTAATAAAATTATTATGAAAAGTACGGTGTCATTAGATTATCAAATGATTAGGTATTTCAACTCGTAAAAGTAAGTCTTCGGTAGTATAGTGGTAAGTATCCCCGCCTGTCACGCGGGAGACCGGGGTTCGATTCCCCGCCGGAGAGAATCTTTTTGCATTTCTGTTTAAGCTTTTATTGCATATCTTTGTTTCTTACCACTGTTTTATGAATTTTTACGTGTTTAAAAACCTCTATTATATCTTTTTAGGTATAATGAGGACCATTCACACGAAACCTGACATAATTTGCGACTTCATTCCTGTGGACACGTGTGTTAAGAATATGATCGCAGGTTCATGGATCAGGGGCACTAAAAAGTATGTATTTATTTATTTAAAAAAAAAAAACGCTGACCCACACTAGGAATTGCTCCTGTATCGTGGGTGCGTTTACAAACATTTAAATTCACATACACAAACAGCCAGACTCGGAACAACTACCTGTAGGCAATACAAATATTTGTTCCGTGCGGGAATCGAACCCGCGACACGCAGCGCAGCACTCAGCAGTCGATCGCTCAGCCACTGCGCCAACCGTGTTGTCAAGTATTGTTTATCATCTGCTACACTTTTCCCAACTATGTTGGGGTCGGCTTCTAGTCTGACCGGATGCAGCTAGTTGATGGTTGTAGAGAGCGACTGCCTATCGTCAGATAGGCAGTTGCTCCATGTAAAATACTGGTTTTTGTATTTTACATGGAGGAACTGCCATCTGACCTCTATAACCCATTTACTGGGTAATATAATAATAATAGCCTCCCCGACCGTTTTCGGTCACGGTGGCCAATCTCAATGGAGATTAGCCAGGTACGCAGGAGATATTATAGTGCACAAGTGTGTGCGCAAACACAGGTGCACTCTCTGTTCCTTTACTCTCATATCCCGATGGGACGGCAATCCGACACGACCGGGGAGAGTTCAGGCGCAGGACCAACGGCTTTACGTGCTTTCCCAGGCACGGGGGTATTAAACCGCCAACTTCCAAACTTCGGACTGCTACTAAGAAATTCCTAATGGAAAACCCAATAAACACTTTGTCCGACCCGGGAATCGAACCCAGGACCCCACGCTCAGCAGTCGCGCTTGCAACCACGAGACCAACGGGGCAGTCACTGGGTAATATAAGCCCCCTTGGTAAGACAGATTGTTCGACTGTCGGGCTTATGACGACCCGTAACTGTCACAGATCCTTACGTGACAGCCGGGACCAAAGTACGAGGCAAGGCTCAAGAGGGAGGCCCTTGCCTCGATATTTAAAGATGCTTATACCCCATTCAGGGATCGCTGATCGTTCGATCCATGAGGTTGTTATTACCGACTTCACAAAAAGGAGGAGGTACTATGTTCGGATGTTTGTATGTTTTTTTTTATGTTTGTTTTGTTCATCGAATACTCCGCCAATTGTCGACGGATTTTCAAAATTCTTTTTTTGTTCGAAAGTAGATAGTTCTGAGGTGGTCCCACTGCCACCAAGTTAGGATCTGATGATGGAATCTTAGAGAAATCGAGGGCAACTCTCAAATTTTATAGGCTCACTTATTGTTTTTCGCATATTTTATGAAGTATCTTGTGTATTTGCGTATATGCTGGGCTGATGATGGAAGGTACAACTCCTTAACAGTAAGAAGTTACTCGAACAGGCACGGACTGAGCAATTTATCCTCGTCACAATGCGTATGGTGGTGGTGGTGGTTGTTGAGGAGTTCTCCTGGTTCTTACCAGGAGAACTCCTCAACAATTAACGTCCCTGCATCGGGAAAAGCAATATTTTGTAAAAGGTGATCAGCAGTTGACATTAGGCTATTGTAACTTAGATAAATTACAAACTGACCCACTTAAAAGTAAAAAATAAAAACTTTTTTACAAAAAAAACCACCAACTTCCAAAAAAACACTTTAAAGTGAAAAATAACTTTAATTTCGGAAGTCGGTGGCAAAAAACTAAAATACAAATCCAAAGACACCGACTTCCGAAATTAAAGTTATTTTTCACTTTAAAGTGTTTTTTTGGAAGTCGGTGGTTTTTTTTTCTTAGGCATGGTACTTAATTTTTAAATATCCAAGTAAAATAGGGGTCTTTGTAAAAATCAAAACTATTTCTCTTGATCGTTTAGGCGCCTGACATTAATGTCACAGCAAGGATTTTTCGAAGTGTCAGTGCATCATCATGTTGCTTATAAAATACTAGCTGCGCCCTGCGATTTCACACGCGCATAAGTCTCGATCCTGAGAGAATATCAGGATAAAAAGTATCCTATGTCCTAATCCAGGTCATAGTCCAGCCATATGCCAAATTTCATCCAAATCTGTTAAGCCGTTTTAGCATGAAAGCGTAACAAATAAACTTACAAATTTTTTTTTCTTTAAAGTGTAAATTAAGACTAGCTGCGCCCCGCGGTTTCACCCGCATAAGTTTCGATCCCGTGGGAATATCGGGATAAAAGTATCCTATGTGTTAATCTTGGTTATAAACTATACTGTGTGCCAAATTCCATCCAAATCCGTTCAGTAGTTTTTGCGTGAAGAAATGACAAAAATACAAACACATTCACAAACTTTCGCCTTTATAATATTAGTGTGATTCAGTGTGATTAATGTGATTTAGAAATGAAATAAAATAAAAATGCCTTTATTTCCTCTGACCTAATACAAGTACAGTCACGAGCACCAATATTTCAACTCTGTACTAAGAGTTATTCCGGTCTGATCCCCTGAACCACCCCTCCACCTCGAACCCCTGGCATGATTTTATGTTAATTCTTTTGTTTTACTTCCAGAATAGAACCAACTGACGACGTACCAATCTACAACTGCTGCTCGGGAAACCTTAACAACATTCTGATGAGGGACCTGGTAGAGATGTCCAAACACGTCGCCAAGGAGATCCCTTTGGATGGCATGCTGTGGTACGTAGGAGGGACCATCACTACAAATGCCAAGCTTCATTATATCAAGGTAGGTCGAAGGATAAGCCACGCTTGTCGAGGTCAGTCCATGGTTGGCTTCGTTAAGCCATTGGTGTTTTTTTTTTTCTGATGGGTTGTCATCAAATGACACCTCCCGCTCTGGGTGGAGCGGAAGGGAGTGTCAGACTCTTACTGACTAAAACCCACCCATGTTCCTTCCTTAGCCCTTTATGTTTCGGGCCAGCGGTAACCCTTTCGGACAATCCCGCTGACCCGGCAGGCTTCGGCCTTAAGGGGCCCTGGATGCTGACATCTCTTTAAGGCGCGCGTGGAACACTACGCGCCGTAAGCCATTGGTCTCTGCTGTCATTTGAAGATCTTCGAGAACAGGCTTTGGACTGAAAACCAGCGAATCAATAATAGTTTGCGTCTTTATACCAATGTATTCTACAGCCGCACGGGTCAATCAATCAGGTTAAGCTACGCTTGCCGCGGTTGGTCCGTGGATGGGTGACCATCTTTACATCCCAAAAACTGCCTCCAAAAGCACTGTCCCGTGAAACAAGGTCTCGGGATTCAAAGTATTAGCATGGATTATTATTTTATATTAGTAGAGACAGTAACTAGCAGCGCCCCGCGGTTTCACCCGCATAAGTGTCGATCCCGTGGGTATATCGGGATAAAAACTATCCTATGTCCTTTCCCGGGACTCAAACTATCTCTATACCAAATTTAATCTAAATCGGTTAAGCAACCTTATTGTGACGAGAATAAAGATCACAATGTCAATAGTTTTATGTTTATTTTCTTCTTCTTCTAATGCAATAAGCCAACAATACTACTTCAACTTCAACCATTTTTAGGGTTCCGTACCCAAAGGGTAAAAACGGGACCCTATTACTAAGACTTCGCTGTCTGTCCGTCCGTCTGTCTGTCACCAGGCTGTATCTGAAATTTTCACAAATTATGTATTTCTGTTGACGCTATAACAACAAATACTAAAAACAAAATAAAATAAATATTTAAGGGGGGCTCCCATACAACAAACGTGTTTTTTTCGATGTTTTTGCCTTGTGGTACGGAACCCTTCGTGTGAGTTTTTTAAAATTAGAACCTGTCAACACGGTAGGAATGAAACTATTTGAATAGGCGCAGCGCCTACGCCTACGTTCGCAAGCGACGTACGCGCGTACGGAGTCGATCGTATGCGTCGACATCCTGCCGGACACGATAGCCTGTCGCCGCATCCGTTCGTATCCTTTCCGTTCCGATGCGATACGAACCGTTTGGTGGAAATCAACCTTTATTCCCCCCCCCCTTTTTTTTTGAAGTGTTTTTTCTCTGCGTCATGTTTCCCTCAAATAATTGTATTTTATTTCTTTCTTTCTTTTCAGGTTTTATTCCAGCATTTGCTGCCAGCCATGCTGGTTGACTCCCTACTCTGGTTGTTTGGCAAGAAACCAATGTAAGAAGTTTATATTTAAATTTTATTTTATGAACGGGCGAAATCCAGATCCCAATCGTGCACCTTAATTGCGTAATCAATCGGAATCTGAATCATTTTGAAGCATATTGCTAATCCATTGCTACATAAGTTCGTAAAATTTGTTTGCTCAATAAGTAAACGCAATGAATGTTGTTGAACTGTCAAAATGAAACCGATGTGTTACGCAATTGCCCCGCAGTTCTAGTTACAAGGTTTTTTTGTATTCAAAGCCAAAAGTAAACCATTAATGTGTGCCTGTCTATCATAAACAATTTTCTCAGAAACATTTTTTAAGTACTTACTTAGTTTTTAAACAGGGATTATTTTAGATTAGATTATAATACAGGCTGGCGATGTCCCATCGACTCGCAAACTATAACTGTTTTTTTAGCCTATATTTTTTGGCTATATTTTTTGGCCTATATTTTTAGCCTATATTTTTTAGCCTCTATTTTTTAGCCTATATTTTTAGCTTATATTTATAGCCTATATTTTTAGCCTCTATTTTTTAGCCTATATTGTTTAGCCTATGTTTTGTTCTGCTGCACAACTGCCGGGCGAAGGCCTCTGTTCGGGTGGTCGGCGGCAAAGACTACAATATGATGCTGTGTCGGCGGTGTATGTGGAACTACTCAGCATTCCTGCTCCACTCCCTTTTTGTTATAGTGGACTGTGGGTTGGTTTGATTTCCAGGAGACGACGGATAGGAAGAACGATAAATAACACGCACTTGTTACCTTGAATGTTAATCAGAAGACATCTTTATTCGTCGCACTTGTAAAAGGAATGTCATAATACAACTGACAGATGATCTGTCAAGATGACAGCAGTACAATGTTACAATGTGTAAATATTAACTAAAATGTTGCAACTTCCAACAGCCTCCCCTTCTTCCAAACCTTCCTGTCTTATGCGATCTCTGACCATGTTAGCCCTGCAAACGTTATCAGAACGTCAAACCACCTTCGCTGAAGTCTACCTCGACTGTGATGTCCCTTCCCAGGCGTGCAGTGAGTGACGAACTTTGCTCATCTCTCCGGGTGCATTCGTGAGATGTGTCCGACCCACTTCAGCCTGGCTGTTTTCTCAAACATCCGCTACTTGAGTTATGGAGCGCAGGGTGGTGTTTCTAACTCGATCTGTACGCTTCACACCTATTGACTCTAACTATGTATTAACTGCTAGGCACCTCCCCACAGACGGGCCAATTTTCCATCTTGCCCCAGATGTGTCACCTGACCTTAAGACTGCGTCAGTGAGCGGAATTCACGCAGCTGAATTTTGGGCCAAAAAATAAATGCTTAAACTTTTTGCCATCGAGCTAAGAAGAAGATTTGGAAACCTGATTATTGACTCTAAGACCAACACTACCTATATCTATTACAAATAAATGGTTATGATTATGATAAAAAACACAGCAATTCAATTTATCATTTTTGGGATGCATAAAGAAGCCTCTTCGTGTAGCGAAGTTTATTCCGCCAGTTACTCAACTGAACGCTCCCGCTCGGCGCATCCTGGACAGTCACACCAACACCTTATCTGACTGCCAAGTCTTCCCTTGCGGTGGTAGGGCAAACGCCCGCCTGGTTTGCGACACCCCACCGGAGTCCGGCGTCAAGCAGCCTGCTGTGTTTCGTCGACGCGTGGGAGTTCCAGTGCCTGAGGCATCTTCTGGGCACGCCCGTTCCATCATAGACCTCATCCATCGCTTTCTATCAGGCGTGTACGAGGACAAAAGTGGGCCAACTTAGCATTAAATGAAATTAAAAAATCGTAACCTACAAAAAAACGAGTTACTCCTGTCTGATCCCCTGAACCCCCCCTCCACCCCCCTCCTCGATCCCCTTCTAGTTCTTTTTCTGTTTTAATCTGTGTCATATCCACTATAAACTTTCTGATTCCGGTTTGATCTTTTTCTTTGAAAGCTTAAAGTGGTTGACTGGTAGAAAATGCCTATGGCATTAAGGGGGAAGCTCTAAGGTGGCCCGCGAAATTAAAATTTTCTTACGTTTTTGCAATTTGCTGGTCAGTATTAAGTTGTACGTTGATTAAAATATGATTCGCGGTCGTAACAAATATGTATTTACAGAATTATAATCATTAAAGTCATCAACACAACTCTCTAAAACCATGTAATCCCCAAATGTCAAGATTTCATGAAATAGTCATTCTTGGAATCATATTTTAATCAACGTACAACTTAATACTGACCAGCAAATTGCAAAAAACCTAAAAAAAATTGAATTTCGCGGGCTACCCTGGCGCTTTCGCCTTAAGTTAGTCCGTCTCTGTACATTTGTGTGCATAGAGTATTAAATAAAATAAATAAAAAAACTGACAAAAACTCACCAGATCCTTTCTTAACGACACTTTAACCCTCTACAGGCTAGTCAAAATCCAACGCCGCATCTACATAGCGGACCGCGCCCTCAGTTACTACACGACCCAGCAATGGACCTTCGACAACCAACACTTCTTGGCACTGCGCTCAGTACTCAAAAATACTGATAAGAAACAATTTTACTATGACATTGAGAATACGGATCATGTTGATTATTTTACTAAATGCTGCTTGGGAGGCAGAAGGTACCTGCTGAAGGAAAAAGACGAAGATATTCCGAAGGCTAGGTTGCACTTTAAAAGGTATAGTGATTTTCCTGACCGATATTTTTGTAACCGACTATGGTGAAGCTAAAAAAACTTTATTACAAAAAAAAAACAAAACCAAAAACAGCCATTATCCAAAAAAAAACAAAACTGAACTTTTGAAATTACTTTCATTTTGGAAGTCTTTCTTTTTTTTTTGCGGATGGAAAATCATCAAATGACCTCCCCTCCCGCTCTGGGTGGAGCGGAAGGGAGTGTCAGACTCATTACTGACTAAAACCCACCCGTGTTCCTTCCTTAGCCCTTTATATTCCGGGCTAGCGGTAACCCTTGCGGACAATCCCGCTGACCCGGCAGGCTTCGGCCCTAAGGGGCTTCTCTGTTGCTGACATAACAAAAAAAAACACAAAAACACTAAAGTGGAAAATTACTTTCATTTTGGAAGTCTTATTTGGAAGTCGGTTGTTTTTTTTGTAAATTTTTTTTTTAACATTGTCTCTGAGATGAGATTTTGAACGTTTTTAATTACGGGAATTGGACTTCTGTTGCCCTACCTATTTAAACGTACCTGAATTCCAGTTCAATCAAATGCAGCTGAAAACTGAAAAAATTTTTTTTTTTTTTCAGAATGATGATCCTAGACCGCGTCCTCCAGGTGGTTTTCCACGCCTTCATCTTCTGGTGGGTCTGCAGTAAGCTGGTGGACTACTTTGATTTACATTGTAGTTTCTTCTAAGATCCTTTATTGAGTAGTCGTGCGTGGCCCAATAGAAACGGCCGCGACAGTGGCGCCCTCATCGTTTGTTTGATTATTTCTTTTATTTTACAATGAAAATGCAGAAATTAAGCACGTTAAGTTGAGGTCCACAAGATTACCTATACGTTAATATTATTATAAACGGTAGTTTTAGATTGTTTAGTTTTATTATAATCAGTAAAACGGAATATTTTCCGTTTAATAATAGTGTTTTCCGTTTTTTAATAGTGGCCACTATGGTGGCCACTATTATCCGTCTTAGTGATTATTTAATAAAACCGCCGTTTACTTTGTGTAAATTATTTCATCACCACTGCTCTCAAAACGGTGAAGGAAAACATCGTGAGGAAACCGACATGTCCTAGAACTAATCATTTGAAGACATGTGACATCTACCAACCCGCACTGGGCCCGTGTGGTGGTTACGGCTCACGCCCTCTCAAAGAGGAGGACTGAGTCCCAGGCCTCCTCTCAGGGCAGATTATGATGACCGCTTAACTGAGAGAAAAAAAATCAGCTGTTCCCTACATTTTGACGAGTTATACCTACGAACATAAATGTAGGGAACAGCTTTTTTTTCGCGATTCCAGGTTTGGTCCCATAGTAAAAGTTGTTCATAATGATTAGTACAATGACCTCTTAAGAGGTTGTTAATGTTTTCCTAATAACCCTGTATATTATCTTTGTCATAATATGGTGAATAGCCGTAATTAAGTACTTGAAAGTGTATTTTGTATAAATGACAGTTTTGTCTGAAGTGTAGTTTAAAACACTGTTGATGACTGAATAAAAAAATATAGTGTCTAATATTTTTTTTACTTGATTATCGCGTTCATTTTTTAACCGACTTCAAAAAAAGGAGGAGGTTCTCAATTCGGTTGTATTTTTTTTTTATGTTTGTTACCTCAGTACGCCGTAATTTATAAACCGATTTGGAAAATTATTTTTTTATTTAAAAGGATATACTTCCAGATTGGTCCCATTTTTATCAAAATCTAGTTCTGATGATGGGATCCACGAGGAATTGAGGGAACTCCTCAAATAGTATAGGGACACCTATAGCGATTTGGGTATTTTTTACAGTAACTCATGCATTTGCTCTCGGAAACCACCATTTGGTGAAGTGGAACTGATGAAGAAGACCACAGATGGCCAACGTAACTACTTAATAATAAGTATTTCACGGGTTGCGATTCGATTACTTCAATATGGTTGCTAAGCAATTTATGCTCGTCACAATGCGAATGGTGAAATGGAGCTGATGGTGGAATACTAGGAGAAGTCCTCAACAATTAACGTCCCTGCATCGGGAAAAGCAATATTTTGTAAAAGGCGTTGGGCAAGTTGACATTAGGCTATTGTAACTTAGACACATTATAAACAGACCCACTTAAAAGCGAGAAATAAAAACTTTTTAACAAAAAAAAAAAACCGACTTCCAAAAAAACACTACAAAGTGAAAAATAACTTTAATTTCGGAAGTCGGTAGCAAAAACTAAAATAGGTACAGATCCAAAGACACCGACTTCCGAAATTGAAGTTATTTTTCACTTTGTAGTGTTTTTTTTGAAGTCGGTTTTGTAATAAAATAATGATATTATGCTAGTCCATTAGTGTTAAGTCTTTTCTTTTCTCAAGCTAGAATAGAAGCAAGCGCAAACTCTGCAGTTTGGCAAGAACGACTTTGAGAAAGAGGAACAGAAGAATTCAACTGGGCTGGGCAGCGTTTGGTAAGTTTCTTCGAGTCTTCTCGTCGACTATTCCGCAGAGCCTAAAGACTAAAGCCTTCAATCAGTGTGTCTTCCCTGTTATGACTTACGGAGCCGAAACTGTCCACGTTTCGGCTCACGGTACGGCTGATCCATTAACCCTTTGTATCAAACTATATGCAACTTCGAATGTGGATCCACGCGAGACAATGGCTTTTTAATTGGTTCTGTAATTACGGCATTCAACCGGTTAATTTAAGGTATCTCAGTGAGCTAAGGAACGAGCTATGCTTGGAGGATAGAATCCGGAATGAGGTGATCTGGCAGAGAACCAAAGTTGTCGGCCATACCTCACAAAATATGCAAGTTGAAGTGGCAATGGGCCGGCATTATTAGCCGTAGAACCGATAACCGTTGGGATAGACGTGTTCTTGAGTGGAGACCACGAATCGGCAAACGTAAGGTAGGACGCCCTCAGGCTAGGTGGAGCGACGATCTTCGCAGGGTGGCTGGTAGCAGCTGGATGAGAGTTGCCGAGAATTGAGTTAATGACGTGTAATTGGAGAGGCCTATGTCCAACAGTGGACTGCTGTAGGTTGATGATGATTTTTTCAATCAATCGTCACTGTAATCTATGATTTTTCTGATTTACTGATCACGATCAGAGACTGGGAGTAATTGTCACTGAATTACAATTACTGTTTTTTACAATTTCAATTTTCGTTTATTTTCAATCTGTGGGCCCGCAGAATTGGTGCCCTGAGACAGTGAGGCGGGGTCGTGGCAAACCATGTAGGAGATTGCGGGACGAGCTGTATAGGTCAGGAAGGAGGACGCGCGGGCTCGCGAATGATGGAAGGAGTGGAGGGAGGCCTTTGCCCAGCAGTGGGACAGAGCAGGATAGAAAAAAAAATGTATAATTGTAGTACCTACACAATTACAATTAGAGTACTTAGGAGCTTTAAAAAAAAATGTTAGTAGCTGTACCTACCGATCTAAAGTAACTCCTTTCAGTTCACAATAATAACGGGTGGAACACAAAGCCGAGACCCACTTGTACTCCTCGTCATTATTATGATTTTTTTGTCCATACCTGGGAACATGGGTAGTGGTAGACCGCGAAATTCAAATTTTCTTACGTTTTTTGCAATTTGCAGGTCAGTGTCAGGTTGTATCTTGATCAAAATATGATTCGCGACAATACCAGGTACATATTTAGAGAATTATAATTATTAGAATCATTAATATGTCGTGGATAGATGGCAACACAGTACAGCGAACAGCGCCATCTAACGATTTGTTTGGTAAACGAAGAATCATGTGATCGGAAACGCAAGCGAGCCCTACCGCTTGGACACGATCGTCGGTGGAGGGGATGCCGCGAGGACTGGTGGAGAGACCGAGTGGTGCGACAGTCAGTCTACAGTCGACCGTCGAGCTCGGACAGTCTCGGCAATCGCTCAATACCAACGCACGTGTTTGTTTCCGACGCACGTGTGCGTTTCGGTTGTAAATAGCTAGTTTATTAAAGTTACTGTGAATTCAAATAATCTTTTCGTTCGAGTACCCACTGAAGTGCCCACACCTGTCTAAACTATGTCGGATCGTGAAGAAGACCCGATGTATCGCATCTCGGCCACCCGCTGATGCGACATCAGAAGTGGGATACACTCGAGCTGAAAAAATTATGGAGAATTGAGCGATGACGTCATGGTGCGATGTTTCTTTGCCTGGATTTCACCTGGATAAGGACGTTGAGTGACTAAGAATCGAGTCAAGCAGCCTCGCAGCCATCAGTGAAACCCTTCGTGTGCTGCAAGTCAGAAACCAGGACCTATCGCGGCCCTGCACGAGCAGTGACAGCCAAGCGGATGGTGAACAACGTGCTGGAAGTAGTGAAGGGCGAGTAGATGTCGTTTATCTGCCCTCAGGCACGTTACAAAATAAAGGTGAGCTGTATTGTTTTGTTTACAATTCTGGTGCTGAATGCAAGTTAGTAAAAGCAAGTTGTGCAGCCAAATTATGTGGCAAACGAGTTAATTACGTTGTTGCGTAGACTGGTATTGGTAAAACGCGTGTATTCAGCACAGAACGAATCATATGTAGCGTTGTGATTAGCGAGCAACAACTTGACACTTTATTAATTTTCTACCCAACATTTACTTGCAAAGTAATATTATGATAGGACGAAGGCAGGTAGATGATTTTTAGCTATGATTAAACAATCAAAGTTGGTTTACATGGCTCTGTTAGATGATTTTCGCTATGATTAAATAATCAAAGTTTGTTTACATGGCTCTGGTAGATGATTTTCGCTATGATTAGACAATCAAAGTTTGTTTACATAGCTCTGGTTGATGATTTTCGCTTTCATTAGATAAAATCAAAGTTTGTTTACATGGCTCTGGTCATTGGATGTTTTTGCTAAGATTAATCAAAGTTTGTTTCGTTAAATTAGAAGTAGTTTTGACAATAAAAAGAGGATTAAAGTTTTCTGATTTTAAAAGTTAGAAGCCGTAAATGGTCAGAATTGGCCGAGTGGAACATGCACTGCTGTTGAATTTTTGGTTACAGGTTAACACACAAGAACGTGTGCAACAGGATGGCAGTGCCCTACAGCATCTGTTTTCGATGCGGCAACACCAGACATTTTGATTCGAGATGTCCACGAAGCTATGATGGAGACGCCAGTACGGCGAGGGTGCCAGGCGGTTTCGGGCCAGTGCCTGCAGCAGCGGCTAGTAGCGAGTGATACAGTTCAAGTTTGCTATGACAGCAATCCGAGCAGTGTATTGATGAATACTGGGTGAGTCACATCCATTTTATTACGATTGTCACTCTATCATCAAAGATTGTGTTGCGTCAAAGTTGACTTGCTTAGTGACAACTGATGATGAGTTGACTGATATTAGCTTAGATGAGATAGTAGACCACGCGACACAGGGTCTTAAAAAAAATGCAATTACGATAACATTCGATTTGACTAAAGTAAAGTTAGCTAAGTTTGCTTTTAATTATTGTTGTAAAGGCGCTTGACTCAGCGAACCTAAGAATACCCTCATGATTTTGTGAGAAGGATACCCGATCACCAAGTTACTCGAGAATTAGATGTCATAGTTGATGACAGTGGTAGTGAGACCACCTTTGATTAAGAATGGCTTGTACACTCAAACTCAAAACTTAAGACCAAACCTCATGAGTAACATGTGGCGATGGGTCTATAAGAAATCGTTGGTGCGATTTCTGTCTGTATTGGTGCACAGAGCGCTTCATGTGTTGTAGCACATATTGCGCTAGATATCTAAAGAGTCGTTGGTGCGATTCTTTTCTGTGTTGGTGCACAGAGCCCCTCATGTGTTGTAGCATATGTGGTGGCAGATATCTTAAGAGTCGTTGGTGCGATTCTTTTCTGTGTTGGTGCACAGAGCCCCTCATGTGTTGTAGCATATGTGGCGGCAGATGTCTTAAGAGTCGTTGGTGCGATTCTTTTCTGTGTTGGTGCACAGAGCCCCTCATGTGTTGTAGCATATGTGGTGGCAGATATCTTAAGAGTCGTTGGTGCGATTCTTTTCTGTGTTGGTGCACAGAGCCCCTCATGTGTTGTGGCATATGTGGCGGCAGATGTCTTAATGAGTCGTTGGTGCGATTCTTTTCTGTGTTGGTGCACAGAGCCCCTCATGTGTTGTAGCATATGTGGCGGTAGTTAAGTAGAGAGTCGTTGGTGCGATTCTGGTCTGTGTTGGTGCACAGATTACAATGAAAGTTTCACGAGTTGAGTATACATTGCCTATGAGTTTGATTTCGGTAAATTCTAACTGATTTGTTACAATTTTCATGGTTTAACTTGTTGATCGCGGTCGTGTCCTGTCTGTGTTGGTGCACAGAGCGCCCCATGTGTTGTAGCACATATTGCGCTAGTTTTCTTTTTCTGAGAATCAATCGGTCGAGTCCAGTCTGTGTTGGTGCACAGAGCGCCCCATGTGTTGTAGCACATATTGCGCTAGTTTTTTTTTTCTGAGTATCAATGGGTCGAGTCCTGTCTGTGTTGGTGCACAGAGCGCTTCATGTGTTGTAGCACATATTGCGCTAGTTTTATTTTTCTGAGAATCAATGGGTCGATTCTAGTCTGTGTTGATGCACAGAGCGCCTCATGTGTAGTAAGCACATGTGGTGACTAGTCTCAACCGCACCTTATGTGTAGTAGCTTATGTGACAAGACAAGGTAAGAATCATTGGTGTGATTCTGGACTGTATTTTGGACAGATTATGGTAAATAGTAACTGATTCGTTAGAATTTTGATTTTCTTTGGTTCAACTTACCGATCGAACCTTTTCTAATGATTAATGTTAGGGGTGCGAAACCTTGACAACAAGGTATTGTAAATGAAGACTAGAGAAATTAAAGTAACAATGAGATAGATTTACCTGAGTTATAAGGTATTGGCAGGATAGGCCGAGTTACCTTAGTTATTAGGTAATGGCTGGATAGCCGAGTTACCTTAGATATTTGGCAGGATAGCCGAGCTTGTTTACTCTGTGAGTATATTTGGTCCGCAGGTACTACACCCGAGGACGGGTGCTAGTCAGGGATGGCCGTGTCGTGGATAGATGGCAACACAGTACAGCGAACAGCGCCATCTAACGATTTGTTTGGTAAACGAAGAATCATGTGATCGGAAACGCAAGCGAGCCCTACCGCTTGGACACGATCGTCGGTGGAGGGGATGCCGCGAGGACTGGTGGAGAGACCGAGTGGTGCGACAGTCAGTCTACAGTCGACCGTCGAGCTCGGACAGTCTCGGCAATCGCTCAATACCAACGCACGTGTTTGTTTCCGACGCACGTGTGCGTTTCGGTTGTAAATAGCTAGTTTATTAAAGTTACTGTGAATTCAAATAATCTTTTCGTTCGAGTACCCACTGAAGTGCCCACACCTGTCTAAACTATGTCGGATCGTGAAGAAGACCCGATGTATCGCATCTCGGCCACCCGCTGATGCGACAAATATATCTTTCTAAGTTAGATTTCTACCACCAACCACCAATATCATAAAGAAAAGTCTAACATAATTTGAGGCCTTCAGTTTTATTTCATTTCAGTTTAAAAGAAACCTTTTCCTTTGAAATCAGGAATTTCAAATAGGTAATAATTTTGTGGAAATTAAAAGACAGTTTTTTAATCAAAATTTTTTCGTTTATTTTCAATAATTAATTAATAGTTAACTATTTACAAAACAGCAGACCAAGTACCAAAAGTAGAGAGAATACTTTTTTTGCTTAAGTATAATCATTGAAAATAATAATAATAATTTTATTACTTATTATCTACAATTTAAAATTATTCAAGTTGTTATTTTGCTGAATAATGGAAATAAGTTACTGTTGAATAAAACATAAAATATAATTTTATTACTTAATAAGTTATTCAGCAGAAAATAACAATAACATAAATAACAAGAAATTCGATTAATTAATTAATTATAAATACATTAATTATTTTTTAAATATCACAACTTGAGTTGGTAATTCTTCAGGCCTCGGCCTAGACGGCATTTGGCCTTAATTACCAAGGCCTAACTTTTACCTATAATTCGTACCAATACATGACCTTAATAAGGTCCTATAAACTTAATTTACTTACACAACATAACTTTTAAGGCCATTTTAATCTAGGCCTGGGCTAGGCTTAGACAATGCCCTGTTCGCACCCATGCTAAGAATATAAATAGTCAAGATAATTATTGTGGAAGAAATAAAATGGAATTGGACATACTTTGGCCTCAGACTGTAATATTAATTTTACGGCCTGAGGCCAAAGAAAGTCCATAATTTTAAACAGTCTATAGTCTTTTCATTACCGTAGGTATTATTTCTTAAAAAAATGTACAAATTATTAGTTTCAAGACAATTTTCATCTGTGGTTGTTAGAGCCTTCCACAATTTAGAAATGATGAAACAAGCATACACATTTACTTATTTTATATTTCATAATTCTACCCTAAACTAACTGTGTATAAGGAATGACAGGTAGATATGGTTTTGTTTATGAATATCTACATATAAATAGAGGAATGTTCTTGAGCAATACGTTAACTTTTGTACTGGAATTGGACTTGAAAAGGCCTCAGTATAGGGACTATTTACAAGGAAATTGATTAAGACCTTAAATCTAAAAGAAATGCTGGTGATACTGTGAATTAGAAAACGTGGCCTTGGATCGGAAACTGAAACTTAGAACATTTAGTTTATATACTCTTCGGAGCTTAAGTTTCGTCTCGTCATACTCAGGCTTTATACTTTGTCTTGATCTACCAATCGATTGCTTTAAAAAAGCCTCATAGAAAATAGTCTTTCAAAGCGCAATTGTTTTTTTTATAATTACAAAATAACATTTTTTACAGCACTGTCCCCCTATATCTTCTTCATATAATATAATGTCATATAAATAAAGCAGAAATTTAAAATAATTTTACAAAATAATATGGAATATAGATTAATTTTCATTATTTTTCGTCTTTTTATGAGCTGAAATAAATTTATATTTAATGTCACTGGCAAACATTTTCCAAAATATCAACAAAAAATAATGAAAAAAAACGACGTTTTCCGGAAAATTTGCAAGGCGGAAAAGGTTCTCGTTCCGAAAAATTCTTTCCACAGTTTTTTTGGCAATTACAATGGCAAGGTATTTTAGACGGAATAATTTAAGTAGACATTTTATTTAGGGGATTATTTCACATTAAAAACGAATAATAAAATAAGGTAATTTAAATAACAACGTAATTACTATTAAAAATAATTTCAGAAATGCATTAGATTTTATAATAATAATTAGTTTTGAGCAAAGAGCACTTTTTCTTCATAAGTGGGTTGACAAGCTACTACCGTCTTTAGTCCCACAATTTAAATAATCCAGTCCCAGGAATAAAACTAGAATAATATTTCCAAACACATGACATTCAGCATTAACTCGACCCTACCCTTTTACAATTCATAATTCCTTAAATAATAGAAAAAGGAAAATATATACTTAATATAAAAAATCTTAAAATTCTCAATTCGGAAATTTTGAGAGAAGCGGAAAATGAATTGAGATTAAAAGAAAAAATGCTCCGATTATTATATATGCAGCTAAAAATTATCAGTCGTAAATAATGGCAAGATCTAATCTTCATACCCTATCTTAGTTGGCATAAAGATCTACAAACTTCACTTGAAGTTACATAACTTCAAACTTAGACTCTGAAGTTTCCAATTTTGTTCGTTTATCTCCTATCATTCGAATCTAAATCGTTTAATTTCTCAGACCTTTCAGTTTCATATTTTGTTGTAACTAAATCAGAACCATCGTCTAGAATTTCCAAATACTTATAATCATCTTCAGAATCGCTGCTTTGTTTAATAGCTGAATATTCCGTATCAGTCTTCAAATCACGACTAATTTCGTTGCCAAAATTCTTTGACGCACTCCTCTCAAAAATGTGTTTAACATGATTAAATTCTCCTACCACTTTGTCCTTTACACTCCCTACAGTATCATACATTTTATCACTTAGCTTGGAACTTAGATCCTTTAGTTTTTCTGAATGCATTTTTAGTACGGAATGCTTATTGTCAGACTCGTTGTCCGTATCACGGAGAGGTATTTCACAGGGAGTGTAAATATCCTTTTCCGTCCAGTGGTCGAAAGGTTTTTGTTTCCTGAACATGACTTTGAACGTGAGGATGTAGATGGTTGACAGAATAAAGATGGCGCCGGTGATGAAGAGTAGGTACATGGCTCCTTGTTCCACAACTGGGAGGATGTTCAGGTAGAGGTTGAAGCGTTGTTTCATAGAGGGGGGGAGGTTGTACATTCTCTGTGGACAAAAAAAGAAGTGTAATTAGCATTTGGAAGATAAGTTTCGTTTTAGAATAGGCCCCAGGTTTCGTAGTGTGGTAGCAGGCATAAAAATATGATATTAAATCCAATATGACTTAAAATGTCGACGGTTGCAGATTCTCTATTTCAGAATTCCAAAATAAAAAGTCTCATATACGGTTGTTTTTTTTGTGAATACGTTTTTTATTAAGTAGAATTCAAAGGCAACGCTGTTTTGGGACGCGTCTGTAAGATTCAATTGAATCAATGGCCGTACTCGCATCTTCGTTCGCTTGGATGTCGGAAAACAATAATGTGTCTCCATATTCATTCTTTTTCTAAAATAAAAGCAAAAGTAGCCTAACGAGTGCGGCTAAGCAGGAAGATGGAAGCTAAATCCAATGTACTCTGCTAGTTTTGGTGACTTACTATTGAGTTATATGCGAAAACATTTGAACCAATAAATGAAAATGATTGTAATTTTACTTACAATATCAAACCACAGCAATGGAAGGTACATATTGGAGAACCGTTCAGCATTCTTGATTGAGGAGATGTCTCCTAAAGCCATGTTGATCTGGAACTTGGAGCTGACATCCAGAGGTAGACCGGAATAGGGCTCGATCCAAAAGCTGTAAAGAAGAACATTTGGTTAGGCTGGATTCTTGCCAACAGTAAATTTTATTCTGACAACCTGCGAAGTAATTGCGTAACACACTATCAGTAGGAATGGCTTTCATTTTGACAGTTCAACAACATTCATTGCGTTATTTACGTTGTTGAGCAGACAAATTCTTCGAACATACGAAGCAATGAATTAGCAATATCCTTGAATTTTTTTCAGACTGAGACTACGATTAAAGAAGATGGTCGCGTTAGTTCCGATTTTCGTAGATCTTCATATGTTTATTCAAAGTAGAATGGAGAAAGAAGTGGTCATGCTACGCGTGATGGATTATTATTGCGTGATGAAGAAGAAGAAGTAAAATTAAATACTTACGCAGTCTCATGCTGTTCCTGGTTAGGGGTAAGACCCTCAACTTTGCTGAAGAGGACATCATCTCCCTTCCAAAAGTGAGGATATGAGAGCGCGATGGGGAAGCCGTAGTAGCAGTCAGTGACGTCGATCAGGCCTTGCGGTAGACAGTTACCTGTAATAAAAGAGGTTAGAGTTATTTTGAGGACTTTCTGGCCAGTAGATGATCTTAAATTTTATAAATTTTTGAGGATTTACCGGTAGATGATCTTAAATTTTATAGGTACATTTTTGAGGATTTTTTTTGGCTAATATAAAAGACGTGGCTATTAAAGACTTAACAGACCATATTCTGACAAATCTGTCTGATTATAGGAAAGTGTCATAAAAAAAAACTAAGTAAACGTATTTTTAACAAACAAGCATATTACGTTAGACAATTAAAATTAATAACAGTTCTTTCTTTAACGATAATTTTTTTCAGAAATGGTAAATTATGATTAAGTATAATTATTTAGTTTATTGACAGTTAATTCCTCAATTGTGTAGTTTTTATGTCAATTAATGGTGGTGATTAATACACGGGTTAAATTAATTATATCTATCACAGTTTTCTCTTGAATACAATGAGTTGTAAAACGTTATTAAAAAGAAAAACTGTTTCAGGATTCAGATGCCACGAGGCTATTTTCTTATAGATAACAAATTCTTGAAACTTTGATTGACTTTCATTTTGAAGCAATTCCACATGGGCCCGCGACCCAAACCCTCTCACAGAGAGGATGCCAGTGTCCCAGCAGTGGAAACATTACCTGTTTAAGTATTATGTAAAGGAACTATGTGGAGTTGCTTCAAAATTTTACATAGCCTACAAGGTCAATCAAAGTTTCCAGAATGTATTATTTCGTGGTATTTGAAGCCTGAAACAGTTTTATTTTGATATGTACTCACCATGTCTACAGAAGCACTCATTCTCCTTGATATGTTTGCCGTTATCCAACATGTTCTCAGGGAAGGTGTACTTGTAACCTTTCAAACCACTCTTCTCGCCTTCATCCACGGGAATCTGTTTAACAAAGGAGTTACAATTATAGATTTTTGCTGACAAATTTTTACTTCATGAGATAGGAGTACTTCGTTGAGTAATACGCTAGGATACAGCTGGTATTGTGAGGTGGTCTTTTGGTGGTAGATTTTTGACAACTTTGCTATGCACTGCCTTAAAAATAGAGAGAAGAAAGAGATAAAAGACAGAAAAATAGATTTAAAATAAAGTCTTACCAAAGGAGCAGCCCTGCACAAGCTTTTTCTATAAAACAAAATGCTCTCGTTCTTCATAACTCCACCCTTGAACTTCGTGCCATCGGAGGCGTACTGCACGTTGGAGCAATGCTTGCCGTTCCACTGGGGCAGGTCCGTAGATCCGCGGTAGGTGTCGATCAGACCCGAGTTTCTGACGTCATCGGTGCCCGTGAAAACGGTCTCGTAGTCACCTTCGAAGTCGTACATCTGGGAGAGAAGAGTTAGATTAGGTTAGGGAAATATTTAGGTGTAATGTTTGGATGATGATATTGTAATGACCAAGAGATTCTAGGAACATAAAAAACTAGTAACCAGGAAGATGCAAGAGCCTTCAATCAAGCTGCTTTTTGCATTCAATAAGAAGCTTAGGTTAGATGCAATAGCATATATACTAGCTGGTTTCAAGCAGAAACTTGGTTATAAAATTGTTTCTTTCTGGAAGAGAAAGCAAGACTGGCAGAAATGCTTGCCAGTTTTCGTTATAGGTGTGGTGTCTCTCTTGATCTCACTGGTGACAAATGACGATCACGAAAGAAAAGACTTGTAATTATAAAAAAAAACATAACTAAATAAAAGACACTTACCCGATCAATCAATCCCAGCTTATCAAAATAGATCCAGCCCGGGAGGAAGGTGTTACCCAGGGTCATCAGCTCCGACTTGTACCCCATCATGAACTCTTTAGCCGTCATCTTGGCGAGGGGCTTGGTGTCCGTCAAGGTGATCAGGTTGTTGAGCCCGAAACGAGTGAACAAGTCTTTTTTGGAGACCACATTGGCAATGCTCTGTGGAGAAAAATGGTGTTGGTTAGTTTAGGATATATAACATAATGGCGGAGTTCCTTAAGGAGTATTGTACACACGCATTTTGCCACTTAGGTACCTAAAATAAAAATCATCTGCTCGACTCAATATTGTGAGAAGGTTACGCAATTACCCCGTAGCCCTATTTCTATGGAAGGTAGATTGTTGTAGCTCCTTCGCAATGAATGTTGTTGAATTGTTAAAACGAAAAGCTATTGCAATATTGCAAGTGTGTTACGCAAATGCCACATAGACCTTATTTCTAAGGAAGTTTGATAGCTATAACTTCTTGGCATTCCTGCTTAGGAAATTCATAGTAATCATATGAGTATTTGTTTTAGCTTATGTCTTTACTAAGTAACTATGTTCTATGTAAATACCTAGCATTTAAACAGTGTTGACTGCTTGTGTAAATATTATTATAATATGCAATTTGTATACCTAAAAGTAAATATTGGGACGCGTTTGACACGAATATCGTGTTCATGTTTGCAATATATTGTAGTTGCCCTTTTTGTAAGTATGTTAGGGTCGACTCCCAGTGGAAAAAGATAAGAGTGAATATCAGAATTTTGCTAATATCCAAAGCCGCCTAATTTCTGATTTCCAACCCCGGCTTTTTTACAAATTCCTTGAGATAAACCGTGACAGATGAAGTAGCAACTGCTTTAGGATTAAATTAACTTCAAGATATATGAAAACTTAAAAATCAACTGAGAAATAGAATTTTTGGAGAGATTATCGCGTTTAAACAGACAGACCTAACGTGTAGTCTTTTCTTATTTTTACTTTAGTAAAAGATAATGCATATTAGCATAATTCGCCCATAACGTTCCCACTGCTGGGACTCAGGCCGAAAGCCACCACACGGGCACACTTCGGGTTGGTGTTTGTCACACGATTTTCTGATTCTAGGACATGCCAGTTTCCTCACAATATTTTCCTTCACCGTTTTGGGAACAGTGCTGCGAAAAAAATTATACGAAGCAATCTTGGACCTCCGGCCTATAACTAGTCGCTGCCGTTACTGCTCCACAAACTTATGCGTCTTATATTGAGACAAACGGAACTGCCTAGTGTTAAAAGGAAGTAGAAACATCCAGAAGGAACTAAACTGCAATCTCAGATAATCAGCGGGCATATATGTATATATGCACACTCGCAACTTGTGTCAACATTTCGACACACAAATGCCGTGCAAGCCTTGATGTAGCAATGTGGCCCATCCTTTGAATTGAGCAACAAACTGACTAATGTGGAAGTGTTTACATTCATCAAGTATTTTCTCAAGCTTGTATGTCCTTCCGATTTAAAGTAGGGAATGATTTAGTAAATATTTGCTAGAGGAATAATAGCTCGTTAGCAAGTTACTGGTGAAGCCTTCCGATTTGAAGCAGAGGGACTCGGAGTTAAATAATAATCTTTCAGTCTTAGCATTATTGCCTATGGATTTTTTTGTCTGAAATAAATTATTTTTATTTTATTAGGCTGAGCGATGGCCGTTTTGCGTAGATGTAACTAGGGAATGAAAATCCGTTCTGTTTTAAAATCCGGATTTTTAAGAACGGATTTTTGGTCCAATCCGGATTATCCGGATATTACGGATTTTTCATGAAAATAAACAAATCTACCCATATTAGTTCGTTAATATGATTTTTCTTATATTTGTGTAAATGGATTAAAATAAAAGCACACGAAAATCACATCAAACGATTTTTTTTTTGGTATTTGTAATTATTCAACCCATATAAATACCATAATTATGATGTTATTGCTATAATAATTATGTACTTTTTCTTATTAAAATAATTAGTCTGTGACTCGCGTGCTAAGTAACGAAGATAAAATAATTCATCATCATCATCATCATTTCAGCCGAAAGACGTCCACTGCTGGACATAGGCCTCCCCCAAGCACCTCCACTTCGACCGGTTCTGTGGTTTTTCGCATACAAAATTAAAGGCTCTAAGGTCTTTGCTTAGAGATCTGTCTAATGGGCAGAGCCAGCTTAGGAAACTAAAGGCCGATTATGACAGGATCGAATCCGCCAAACTGTGCTGTTGAGAGAGATCGAGAGGTTCTATGGTCAGTTATACAAATCAACAAGTAATCCCGTTACGAATCTGGCAAACTACCCAAGAACTAGATTGACCCGACACTACACCGAAGACATCCCGGACGTCAGCCTGTACGAGGTTAGGATGGCTCTGAAGCAGCTCAAAAATAACAAGGCGCGGAGTGATGACGGAATTACGGCCGATTTCCTGAAGGCCGGCGGAAAACCCGTTCTTAAGGCCCTTCAGAAGCTGTTTGGTTCCGTCATACTCGAGGATAAATCACTACAGGCATGAAATAGAGGTGTGGTGATAGTTTTCTTTAAGAAGGGCGACAATGCCCTTCTTAATAATTATAGGCCCATCTCACTTCTGAGCGAATGTGTACAAGCTGTTTTCGAGAGTCATCACGAACTGCCTCGCGCGCAGGTTTGAGGACTTTCAGCCTCCCGAACAAGCTGGATTCCGTAAAGGCTTTAGCACCGTAGACCACATACATACACTGCGACAGGTTTTACAGAAGACCTAAGAATATAACCTGCCTCTTTGCTTAGCGTTTGTGGACCACGAGAAAACCTTTGATTCGATCGAGACATGGGCTGTACTGCAGCCTCTTCAACGGTGCCAGATCGACTATCGATACAGTCACGAGCACTAATATGTCAACACTTGGCAACTTTAATTTGGGATTTTTCGTGAAATGACGAATGCAACGTTGAAATACGACACTTTACATAAACCTATGGGTTCCAAAATACTATGTTCGTAATAACATAAAATTTAATTAAAAAATAAAGGAGAAAATTGCCTTTGAATAAAGCCAAGTGTATACATATTTATGCTCGTGACTGTACATCGAGGTGCTGAAGTGTCTGTACGCAAACGCTACTATGTCAGTCCGACTGCTGCGAATTCGGTTCCACATAATTCCTGCTGCGGAAAAAGCACGCTCTGATTCGACGCTTGTAGGCGGAATGCACTGAAGACACTTGTAAGCGGAATGAACGGAACGATCAAGGACGCCTCACACGCTTTCTTACCGCGTCCCGCGCCCTGCTCGCTTCCCCCAGAGCCGACAGACTCAACACTCGCGAGACGCGACGCGCGAACAGCGAACTCGCTCGTTTCGATTTTTTTGTTACAATTTCTTAAAAATTGAATTATTCAGAAAATCCGGATTCGATTTTCAAATCCGGATTTGGAAGTCTAGTAAAAATGTGCGGATATCCGGATATTTCGGATTACGGATAATCCGGATTGCATTCCCTAGATGTAACGCATACTTTCTCCCAAATTGTTATTTTGTTTTTATTTATTTTATTTTTATGCGTCCTGTTTGCCGCAAATAAACGTTTTTTTTTCTTTCTTTCAGTTTATTTTGTTTTTGTTTAGTAATTTTTTTTTTGTTGTGTACCAAATAAAGAAATATTTGTTATTTGACTGCTTTGGTCCCAGGGTTTGAACTCAAGGTTTATCGGAGTATTACTATGATATTACATTATGGGTGATACCTACTTACTTATATAGCTACTGATAAATTCCACATGGAAAAACCCAAGATTACAGGGAATCGAATTAATATGCAGTCATCCATCATTTTATAACTAGATTTCTAATAGACCACTAATAACGTTATTGGTACAATATTATTGTAAAGGTTAATTGGCTTTAATGGTCCTATCATTAGGTAGTTCTATTGTCTCAATTATGATCCCACACACTAATTGGTAATAATACCCCAATTATCTAAACTTTTATTTCCATAAAAGTTTAGATAATTGGGGTCCTTCCGGACATAAAATAAAAAATAAACATAAGTGTGCAACTGTGCATACACACGAGCGACACGCGTCGACGAATGTGGCAACTGCAATCATCGACGCGTGTCGGCGACAACCGTCAATGCGTGTAGGCGATAACCGTCGACGCGTGTCGCTCGTGTATTGCGTGTCGGCGACAACCGTCGACGCGTGTCGCTCGTGTATTGCGTGTCGGCGACAACCATCGACGCGTGTCGGCGACAACCGTTAATGTGTGTCGGCGACAAACGTCAATGTGTGTCGGCGACAACCGTCAATGTGTGTCGGCGGCAACCGTCGACGCGTGTCGCTCGTGTATTGCGATGAAAACTCAGTGTGCGTTCCGACCTGCAGGCGAAGCTAGTACAGTTATAAAATCCCTTCTTTATTTATAGAAGGTTTAGTGGTCGTTTATGAAGGAGTTAGCATTGACGGCAAATGCGTAAATTAACTGCGTTTTAACATTGTAGCAAAGAGGATATTACTAAACTCAGGTTAAAGGTGCAGTAGTTCCGATTACAACATTTTATTGAGATATAGGATGCACAGAATATGATACAGCAGCGCGGTAATTGCGTAACACACTAACTGTAGGAATGACTTCCATTTTGATAGTTCAACCACATTCATTGCGTTATTTACGTTGTTGAGCAGACCAACGAGACAGACCCGATAAAGACAGTGCAGTCGACTTCCAGTCTACTAGGAGCTCCACGTCAATGCAGGTACTCAGCTGCATAGCTGAGTACCTGCATTGACGTGGAGCTCCACAACCCAGTTATTGAGAACTACGATATCATGCGGTAGGATTGGTTGTCTAACAAAAGGGCTTCTGACTACGCGCTCATGGCAGAGCACCGGCAAGATGATCAGACGCGGTCAAGAAGGCGGTTGGAGGCAGCAACTACCGAGCGGTCCACACTGCAGAAGACCACATAACTTGGTTACGCGTCGTATGTGGTCGTGATCCTCAGCATTGAGGGAACGACGAAGAAGACAAGGTACTCGTAACGACTTTGCTGCCTGTTTGTGGCTTAGCATAACCCTCTCTCTCTAAGAGTAGTGGTGGATCAGCCGTGGTGGCCTCGACTTACGAGTTGTAGGCCGTAGGTTCGAACCCAGACAGGCGCTTTAGTTTGTGTAAATTATTTCATCACCACTGCTCTCAAAACGGTGAAGGAAAACATCGTGAGGAAACCGGCATCTCCTAGAACTAAAAATTCGAAGACATGTGACATCTACGAACCAGCACTGGGCCCGTGTGGTGGATTACGGTCCACTCCCTCTCACAGAGAGGAGGCCTGTGTTCCAGCAGTGGGAACATTATAGGCTGATTATGATAAGCCTCTCGTTTCATGTGCCAAATCCCACGCTCCCAGCCTCATCCAGAACAACATTGTTACCGTCTCGAGTAGAACCTGTTTATTTACCATAAAAATAGATTTAAAAAACTTACCAGCAAGGCGATGTGTGGCAGGTAGAGGGTATCATTCTCCTGGTTTCCTTCAGACAACTCTTCGACCCAGGTCAGAGGATGCTTAGGAATGGCACTCAACGTCGCATTGTCGTTGAATTTCAACACTTTATGTTCCAGGGATTCCCTGTAAAAGAAAAATAATATGAAAGAGGTGTCTAATACTCCGACATCTTCATCGTTCACTACGGGACTTATAACACAAGGTCCCAAGTTATGGGTATGTCCATTATTACATGTGGATCCCTGATGACGCGTGTTCGCGCCAGCACCAACAGTATTCTTAGTGTGTTCGCAGATCAGTGGGTATGCCCGATGTTGCGGAGGTGGATGCGGCTCCACGCTGAATTTTAATTGTTTAACTGAGTCTGTAACCTAGGCTACTAACACTAGAAGTTAAGTTACATTGTTGTTTGTGTTGTGTAATTGTTGTTGTTGTTGTGTGTTATTGTTGTTGTTGTACCGACCGGGAGATAGAACCTAGACCCCAAACGCGTTGCATTTGCTACGACTAGAACTGTGAGATAGTCTAGAAAAAGGCTTTCTTTTAATCAAGTTCATCCTAGGCCGAAGCTATTGATGCGACAAACTGTTCAGAGGGTACAAGTGACATTTTATCAGCGACTTCCATGATGAAAATGTCAAAAATGTATTGAATTGACATAAGTTACCGAAAAGCTTATAGTCCTGTTGAAAGACGTCGTAGAAATACGAAAGGCTTTGGAAGCGATTGTCACTTGTTTCAAACTCAAACCATCAGACAAAAGCACGGTGGCCCTCAGCGCCCTAGCATATAATGTTTCCATTGCTGAGACACAGGCCTCTTCTCTTCGAGAAGGAGTGGGCTACCATTTACCACGCGGGCCCAGTGCGGGTTGGTAGATGTCAAATGTCTTCGAATTTTGGTTCTAGAACATGCCGGTTTCCTCACGATGTTTTCCTTCACCGTTTTGAGAGCAGTGGTGATGAAATTATTTACGCAAAGTAAAGCGCCTGTCTGGGTTCGAATCCACGACCTTACAACTCGTAAGTTGGGACTGTTACCACTGGGCTACCCACTGCTCTCAATTAGCACAAGACAATAATTAAAATAATTAGGTATTTATTTAGTTACTAACAATAACGTAACGAGTTCTTTGAATAGGAAATAATTAAAAGAATGAGAATAAATAGTTTTATCGTGAATATGTAATTAAGGATCATCTTTTTAATTGTTCTTAGACATGTTTTTTTTTTTTAAATTATTGAGGTTAGTTAAGAAGACAAATAGAATATTAATAATAGTAATCCTTGTTGCCTAGAAACTATCTATTTATATAAAATTCAAAGTCCTGACTGCCTGACTGATATATCAACGCACAGCCTAAACCGCTGGTCCTAGAGACATGAAATTTGGAGGGTGTGTTCTTTGTGAAGAGTAGGTATCCAATAAGAAAGGGTTTTTCTAAATTCCACCCCTAAGAGGGTGAAATTTTACGCGGACGAAGTCGCGGGCGGAAGCTAGTTTCGTAATAAAATGAAGCAATATTTTTCGATTAGCCGCAGAACTGATGACCGTTGGGTTAGACGTGTACTTGAGTGGAGACCGCGGATCGGTAAACGTAAGGTGGGACGCCCTCAGGCTAGGTGGAGCGACGATCTTCGCAGGATGGCTGGTAGCAGCTGGATGAGAGTTGCCGAAATCGAGTTGAATGTCGTGCAATAGGAGAGGCCTATGTCCAGCAGTGGACTGCTGTGGGCTGACGATGAATACTTTTTACACTTTCTGACAAAATGTTACCGTTTGAGGATATTTATTGTGACCAGTGTGCTGCCGGTCGATTCTGTAAAAATCTCACCGTGAAAACTTAGGTGAAGTGAGCGTGGAGTGAGCTGTCAATAGTGTCAATTCCTAGCAAAAACAAACTCACATCACCTAAGTTTTCACGGTGAGATTTTTACAGAATCTACCGGCTGTTCTGCAAAGTGCACTGCTCACCTCACTCAAGTGAGCGCACACAATTCGAAAGCAAACTCATTTGTTTTTAAAGTAAATCATCGCGGATTCACAACGAGACACCGTTCGAATTTCGAATTGATGTTAAGAGAATCACCATCATCTGCCTAGCCTTTTCCCAACTATGTTGGGGTCGGCTTCCAGTCTAACCGTATGCTGCTGAATACCAGTATTTTACATGGAGCGACTGCCTATCTGACCTCCACAACCCAGTTACTGGGTAATACGATACATATAGAATTTTGACAGATTGTAGTAGCTTTATGTGCTGGCGTCTGTACATGGGACTTAAAGATAACTGGCGAAATGTGGGTGTACTATAGTTACACCTCTACCTAACCCGACAGTGATTGATGTTTTAAGGACATACCTGTAAACATATGGTCCAACCTCCTTGACCTTGATCTTGTCGTCAATGCCAGCCATGTACTCCTCAGCATTTGTGACGTTGAAAAGAAATACTTTGGTATATAGCTCCACTTCTGGCTTCCTCCACATTTCAAAAATTTCGCCCCCATCGGTTAGCATCGCTTTCTGAAAATGTAAATTGAATATTAAGAATTTTATCCTAGTGAATTTTAAGAACTCGCAGTGATTTTAAAACACTCAGTGAATTTTACAAAATTTCTAAATTATTAATGATATTGAAAGCTTAGTGTTACTAAGATCCAAAACTTAGTGCATTTAAACTTAGTGCTGCAGCAGCAGCAGGTGGCGGTTTGTAGTTTCTGCCTACCCCCATGGAAAGAAGGCATGAGTTTATGAATGAAAGCTTGATGGTTTAAGAAAAATCTGCGTTCTCAAAAACTTAGTGAACCCCAAAACTTAGTGTTCTCAAAAATCAGTTAAAAATAAAACGAAAAAGAACTAACCTGCTTGAAAAAGAAGTCGTATGGCTTCATGAACAGTATAAAACAGCCAGCTGATATTGCGAAGAATCCCAGCATCAGCAGAACGAAAAGACCTGGAGACAAAGAAAAATATTGTTAGAGAAACTCAACAATCATGATCTGCCTAGCTTTTCCCCAACTATGTTAGGGACGGACATTTAACCGGATGCAGCTGAATACCCGTATTTTACATGGAGCGACTGCTTATCTGACATACACAACCGACTGGGTAGCTGGGTAGCACAATACCCCTTGGTAAGACTAATTATCAGACTTTCGGAATGCTAACTACACGTAAAATTTGAAAACGCTATCACAAAAACAGTATTCCAGAAAATCAGTTAAATATACAGAAGATTTATTGATCTCAACTCATGTCTTAACAGTTTTAGCATATAGTTATGTCATTGTTTAAAAATTTAAGCGATCACGTTCAAAATTAGCATGTCATATATGCATCTAGTGTTTCTGGTTCTAACAATTTTTTTTTAAAATTAAAATTCTGCTAAACTGGTCATTTTTGCCTTAGTCATTTTTATACTACTAACTTCTACCCGCGGCCTGCCATTTTCTTCATGGATTTTAATATGTGCGCCAAATTAAAATATCCTAATCAACGTGTTATAAATTAAGTTTAGAGCACGTCATTAAAGAAAGGGATGCACATACGTGCGCGTAGGCAAGCGATTTGGCAACTTTGTCGCGCGCCCTTTTTTTCGTAGGAACCTTAGGAAATTACCGCTACTTCATGTTGTGAACTGGATTGATAATCGGGTGCGCGCTAAAATTTATTGATAATTAAATTTTACTATTGTTTTTTTTTACTGGAACGCCGATAATCTGTGTTTCCTTGAAGGCTTTAAATAACAATTTATAATGATTATGTAACAGTTATTTCATCTCTTATTTCGAGTTGGTGTAAGTTTTCAATTTCATCCAGTATACAATACATAATTAAAATGGAAAGGGGTGACTTGCACACCCAAAAATGGGGTAGGCACCGAAAAGTGACGTCACTTCGTGACGTTGCGACTATATTAAAATATTATTATTGCATGTCAGTGAGATACATTTTTGCCTACCCCTTTGAGTAAAAGGCGTGATACTATGTTATCTCAAAGAAACATTCCTAGGATCACGTACAATAATTGCATATAATACAATTATTACAAGGCGTTATTATATGTTATGTCATCATGTCACGTTGTCATAATGATTATAGCAAATTATGTGAAGTCAGCAATTTTTAGGTTAAGGTGACATTGCTGTGAAAGCGATGCTACAATAATTTATTATTTTTTCTATTGATATGTTCGGCGTTTCTTGTATTGACATGAAGTATATGAGGATTTCTATCCTCACTATTTATGTCCCTATGTGTATGTAATGTTTGAGGGTATGTATGTGTATAATTATGTGTTTGTGTGACGTCACTATAATGTCCGGAAGGACATATAGTTGGTTGATGACTCTGCATTTTCTTTGGTCCACTTTTCTCCAGCATCTCGAAAATTCTGAACTATGGAGGTTTGTGTTGACGCTTTGAAAAGGTCTGTCCAACGCGTAGGTGACCGAACGCATGACCGCTTGCCCTCCACTTGTCCCTGGACCACGAGTCGTGCCATGGAGTGTTCGTTACGAACCACGTGGCCGAAATATTTGATAATTCGTGTTTGCAGAGTCGACGATAATCTCTGCTTGACTTTTAGCTCCTCCAGGATCGAAAGTTTCTGCCTACCCCCACGGAAAGAAGGCCTGACTTTATGTCATTATGTATATGAGGATAGCTCATGCTGTAGTAAAAATATTAGCCAGGCAGTGGGGTGTTCAAATTTTCGAAAAAAAAAAATTTGAGCTGGTAGCAGCTGGATGAGAGTTGCCGAAAATCGAGTTGAGTGGCGTGCAATACGAGAGGTCTTTGTCCAGCAGTGGACTGCTGTATGATGATGATGACGTAAAAAGGGTTGAAACCAGTATGGTATATTGTGACAAAGTCACGGGCAACAGCTAGTTAAGGATTTATAATATGATATAATCGTACTCCAAGTGACCTTTGCTCCCGTCAATTGTTACGTTAGCGACTATTATCTAATAATTATTTTATAGTTCAAGTTCATTTTCAGTTGACTTTTTTACTGCTTGCTAATTAAGCCAATTACATAATGATAATCTACAGCTCCTTAGTATAACTATATACTAAGGAGGTGTAGATTATCATTATGTAATTGGTTTAATTAATTCTAGATAACTTGAGTGTGTTCAGGGTTCCATACCTAGAATAGAATAGAATATTCTTTATTATGTACACCATAAATATTACAGATATTAGAAATTTTACAAGATCAAAATCAAAAGTCATCTATTCAAACTAGGCTGAGAATCAGCACTTTTCGAACGTCAAAATTACAAAAGACAGTCCACCAAAGCCCACCCTTCACCACTTCCTAATGCTTTCGCTGGAGAGAAGTGGCGCAACAAACTCCCCAGCAGCACAGCTGTCTGTTCAGTTAGAAAATACTTGATTGTATACAATACTAGGTAAGTAAAAGCAAAGTATGCAAAGTAATTAAAATTACAGGACACAGAGCATTAAATTAAATTATTTGCCATATGTCAGCTAGCCACGCCACGCCACGGAGTGACACAATGGGCGGTCTCATCGCTAAAGGCGATCTTTTTATATTTAGCTAACCTAAACGGTGCCAATGGGACTAAGACAACGCCCTCTGTCTCTCGTCTCTCATCATCATCTTCTTTCCTGCTTGTTCCATGTTACTTGAGATCGACGCAACACGTACTCTTCTTCCATTTCTCCGCTGTCAACCTGCTGCGCTGTCAAGCTTCTCTTTCATTGCCGGGTCAGCGGGATTGTCCGAAAGGGTTACCGCGGGCCCGGAACATAAAGGGCTAAGGAAGGAACACGGGTGGGTTTTAGTCAGTAAGAGTCTGACACTCCCTTCCGCTCCACCCAGAGCGGGAGGGGTCATTTGATGATTTCCCATCCGCAAAAAAAAAAAAAAAAAAAGCTTCTCTTTCATATCATTCCTCACACAATCCATCTTTTCTTTGGCCCTCCTTTCCTTCTTCATCCAACAGCATTTTATATTCATAACTCTTTTAGTCACATGCGTTTCCTCCCGGCTCATGACATGTCAGTACCAAAGTTTTAGCAAAATAGATTCGACAGTTGTTCTACAGAACAGTACAGTACAGAATCTCTACCGGGTGTAAAAAGACCCATCACTTAGCCAAAAATATTACTGGGAAACGACTTTTATTTTTGGTGTGAAAAATTTGCTATTTGCTGTAGTGCGCAATATTATACACGCAAAACCTTGTGTTTATGGATGAATGTAACGGTACAGGGGTCGTGGGGGTATTTCAAGTTGTGTTATAACATTAAAAACTTGATTTCGTAAAAAACAAAACGTCAGTACATGTTGGAATTTTGACCTTCAATATCTCCGTAACCAGAACGTTCTTAGGTAAGGTCCAGTACAAAAAAAAATTACAAGTACACGATCACAACAACAAGTAATGTTCCTTCACGAGCCTCAACGATTACGATTAATATGAGAGGCCAGAATACACTGGCTTCATTAACACTATTGTGTCGTGTGTGACCCACCGTACCATGTATTACATAAAACCTACTTGGCAAAAAACTTAGGCTAAATATAGAATTCGTATTATATTATTCAAATACCTATAGTGTTTTAGACTACTCCTGCATCTCGCAAGCAGAGTTTACCGAGCAACTAGTATAGATACAACGGCCCAACATGAATCATCGGACAGTTGCCCGCCAGATACAACACCCGTCGGGTCGGAGGATCCTCCCTTTTCTATGGAGATTGAGTGAACTTTACACCCTGTTCCTCATACCTCTATAAGACATTAGCCTAACTAGTTATCAAAAATGTGGATGTTAATCAGACGATTAATAATCGAATATATATTAGGTACCGCTTTAACCTTTATATCCGGGTCTTTGTCATAGTCATCATCTGTCCAGCCTTTTACCATATATGTTGGGGTTGGCTTTCAGTATGACCGGTCGAAGCTGAATACCTGCATTTTACATAAAGCGACTGCCTATCTGACCTCCACAACCCAGTTACTGGGTTATACGATGACCCTTGGTAAAACTGGTTGTCAGAATTTCGGGTTTCTGACGACCTGAAACGACTGTCAAATCTAAGAATGACAGCCGGGGCCAACTGCTTAACGTGCTATCCGAGGCACGGAGAGGTTTTGATATGTAAATATGGTCACCCATCCGTGGACCAGCCGCGGCGAACGTAGCTTTATTTGATCGATCGACCCGTGCAGCTGTTATTACTTAGCCACAAGAACCTCTGTCGGTCTCTTTCATAGTATCACGCCATTATTGAATCTGGGATTTCTTAAATTGATTTTAGGACTAATTTGAATTTAATGCTTTACACAATTAGGTCTCAATTTGTCTGTTAAGAGGGTGGACACTATGAACAACACCGCCATCTACAAAAGTCTACCTCTAACAGCAGCAACGTAATGGCAACCTTATATTGCCGAGAATAAAGATCACAATGATTTTGACAGACTTGTCAGTGGCAGCAACCTTAACGAGACGATTGTCATTTGTTTTTTGTCTCTCCAATGTACCTGTAATTATACCGGTATATGACAGCCGCGCGGTAAACTCTGCTTGCGCGATGCAGGACTTTGCGTGACGTCCTTATGATGCGTAGTTCGCATTCGGCGATGTAGATGTCGCCACAAGACAAAGCTGAAATATTTTATGTGCTTGTGATTCTGAACGCCCATGAACTATTTCGTCAATTATTAAAAAAAAAATTGCTGTTCCATTTTGACCGCGTAGGTCACTTTTCTATAAAACAGCTGATTTTTCTGACGACAAATTTCTACACTGGGGGTGGATCATGAGCTTACCAAGGGGTATCGCATTACCTAGTAACTGGGTTGTGGAGGTCAGATAGGCAGTCGCTCCATGTAAAATACTGGTATTCAGCCGCATTTGGTTATACTGGAAACCGACCCCAACATAGCAGGGAAAAGGCTAGGCAGATGATGAGTTTCTGCGTCCTGCAACCCTGTTTAATTATTTGTTTATTATAGAGGTTGCTTGTATAATTAGCTTAATTACTTGATTCAGTACATGAGGAGGCCTTTGCCCTGGACGGGGGCCACTTAAAGGCTCATTATACGTAACATTTAATTGTGATCTTTTCACCTCCAACGTTATATTATAAGGCAAGTACCTATTTGATAGTTTGGCCTTGACTAATTGAGTTTCACATTGATCTACTTATAGGTTTATACACATAAACTCTATTCCTTATGTTTCAAATTAATACTATTTCAAGTTAAACAAAATATTAACTTTATTTTAATATTAATTAAGTTTATTTCAGAGTGATTAGCACTAGTGAAAAGTTACAAAAATGGTAGAAGTTTTAGCGTAAACTGAACTTTACGGTGTAGGATTTGAAGTTATTTTTCCATAAACTTATATATGTGTGATCAAATCAGAAATCGCGGGAAAAAATCAGCTGTTCCCTACATTTATGTTCGCATAACTGGCCAAAATGTAGGGAACAGCTGATTTTTTTTGCGATTTTAGGTTTGGTCCCATAGTAAAAGTTGTTCATAATGATGAGTAAAATGACCTCTTAAGAGGTTGTTAAAAGCTATAGAAACGTTTGACAAAGTTTATGGATAACGTGAAAAACACGGTGTATAGGTAGTATGTGGACATGGTTTCACCATAAAATTAATTAGGTACGTATTTACCAAGAGTTAATTACAAAATCTACTCCACACCAGAGATTTCTGTACAATTCCCACAAATTGTGATTACATTCAATTATAAGTTATATTTCCTCTTATTAAACTGAAATTGATTCTTATACTGTATTATTATTTTATATTATTATGTATCGATCTGTGTTATGTATGTTTCCTTTATAGATATATGCATTAGCCTCATTTATTGATACGAGAACGCAATATAATTGTTGCACCATTTTAGTTTAGATACAGCTACGTGAGCTACGATGTTTTTATGGTTCCGTACCCAAAGGGTAAAAACGGGACCCTATTACTAAGACTTCGCTGTCTGTCCGTCCGTCTGTCTGTCACCAGGCTGTATCTCAAGAACCGCGACAGCTAGACAGTTGAAATTTTCACAAATTATGTATTTTAGTTGCCGCTATAACAACAAATAATACCTACTAAAAAAACTTTTTACAAAAAAAAAAACAACCGACTTCCAAAAAATACACTACAAATTGAAAAATAACTTTAATTTCGGAAGTCGGTGTCTTTGGTTCCGCATTTTCGTTTAATGACACCGACTTCCGAAATTAAAGTTATTTTTCAATTTGTAGTGTATTTTTTGGAAGTCGGTTGTTTTTTTTTTTGTAAAAAGTTTTTATTTTTCACTTTTTAGTGGGTCAGTTTGTAATTACAAGCTTTTTTATCTAAGTTACAATAGCCTAATGTCAACTGCTCATCACATGTTACAAAATATTGCTTTTCCCGATGCTGGGACGTTTATTGTTGAGGAGTTCTCCTGGTAAGAGCCAGGAGAACTCCTCAACAACCACTCACCATACGCATTGTAACGAGCATAAATTGCTTAGCAACCATATTAAAGTAACCGAATCGCAACCCGTGAAATATTTGTCATTGAGTAGTTCCGATGGCTATCTGTGGGGGTGGTGGGATGATTTCCGAGAGCAAATGCTCAAGTTACTTTAATTATTGAGTAGGCCACACGACGAAAGAGCATTGCTAGAAATGACGCGATTACTCAACTTAAATTCGGTTTCAAATTGACGCATCAGCATGACTAGTAGGTAGTGGTCGTCCTATGTAAAACTACAATCTTAATTAGGTATTATTATTGTACGAACTGAACATTTTGGCATATTGAACCGTATGAAGTAAGCCTAACAAAAACTGCTGTAAATCGTCCAAACACAAGGTAGCTACTGTAAACTGTTGAGGAGTTCCCTTAACTGTCCTTTGTCTTCATCATCAGACCCCGAATGACAGTCACAACCATGTAGGTGTAAAGTTCTCATCAATACAAATTAATCAAGCCCAAACACAAGGTAACTGCTGTAAATCGTTGAGGAGTCCCCTCGACTGTCTTTCGGCTCCATCATCAGATCGACTCCAGGCCTTCATTAAATTGTAGTGCTTTAAAATACCTAATGAAAAAATTAACAAACGCACTAGTCGCTCCTACGATTTTCGAATGTTCCCCTCGATTTCACTGGGATGCCATCATCAGATCCTGGTTTTCTTATCATGGGACCACCCTTGGCATATCTCCTTTCCAACAAAAAAAGAATAATCAAAATCGGTTCATAAACGACGAAGTTATCCGCGAACACACATAAAAAAAAAAAAAAAAATATACGGTCGAATTGAGAAACCTCCTTCTTTTTTGAAGTCGGTTAAAAATGAAATAAAATAAATATTTAAGGGTGGCTCCCATACAGCAAACGTGTTTTTTTTTTCGGTGTTTTTGTCTTGTGATACGGAACCCTTCGTGTGCGAGTCCGACTCGTACTTGGCTAGTTTTTGTTTAAATAACTGTTTAGTTTGAAAACATGCCAAAAATTTTGCCTGTCAAGTATTCTATATTGATAATGTCAGTATGGAAAATAAAATAGGTATGAATGACTCGGAACTGTTTTTTTGAAGTGAAAACTTGTTTAGACGCGTTGGGCATTTTTGAGATGCCAAAAAACCATTGAACTCGTGCCATTGTTACCGTAAGCGACACCGCGCGTGTTTTGTTTTTAAGACGATTAAAAAATACCCGCTTCGTATGTGTTCGGCTGTCCTCGGGATGTACTCGGTTTTAATATATATCCGATATGTCAGTGAGTGACGGCAAAGTATTCTGTTTGTGTTTTGTTTTCACTTTTGCCGGCACTCCCGGAGTGCCACTGTTTTTTTTTTTAACTTATCTTACTGCATCCGAATGTCTCGATTTGTCGACGTTTAGTAGGAACCATGCGTTGTGTGTCAGTCCGTTAGGAAATTGTTTTTTATTTACGTTTAAATGACAATTAATTAGCATTTCTGTCAGTCCCTTCATAACCGTAGCGTGAAGGCAAGGCCTTGCTCACGAGTTCTTGGTCAATTAGAAATAATTTCTGGCCTTCCAAAGAACCATAATGTACAGTAAGCGTCAAATAACTTTGCCGCTCTGAAGTAGGCAACAAGTCACTGCGCAGAACAGCAGCGCGCATGGCGCGGATTGGCGCGGCTAGGAAAGAGCCTAGCTTCAGAGCGGTAAAGTTATTTGACGCGAACTGTATTTAATCATTTTATGAAAACAGTTGACAGTAGCATTCTGTAGAAAGAGAAAGAGAAAGAAAGAAAGAAAAAAAAGTAAAGTTCAAAGTTACCTCACTCAAGTGAGCGCACACAATTCGAAAGAGAATTCATTTGTTTTAAAAGTAGGTAAATCATCGCGGATTCACATCGAGACACCGTTCGAATTTCGAAGTGACGTTTCCTTGTAATCTCCAAACCAGTTTTGTCAACAAATTCTCAAAAACTACCTTTACGCCAAGAAAATAAAGTTAATTTTCCATTGAAAATAGTCTCTAATAGTTCAAAGGTAAGTTAAATAAACCATGCAATGGAAATTGTATCATACGAAGAATAAATTAGAGTGTCTTTTTAATTGCAGCGTCATATTCAAGTTCAGGGTTAACCGGCCTAGTTTTAAATACATAGGAAATCATTTAAATAGTGAGGAAGATAAAATATGAGTAGTTTGCTTCAGCAACATGTTGACTCATTTACTTTCCGGGTAAGTAGAGTTGCAAGTCATTGACATCAGTTGTTTAAAGGCCTTCTTATTACAGTATAAGGGAGAATTGTCATCTTGCAAAGGGGTATCGTCTTACCCAGTAAGCTACGCTTGCCGCGGTTGATCCGTGGATGGGTGACCATCTTTACATAGCAAGACCCTTCCGTGTCTCGGAAAGCACGTTAAGCCGTTGGTACCGGCTGTCATTCGTGGATCTTTGACAGTGCTTACGGGTCGTCAGAAGACCGAAAATCTGACAGCCAGTCTTACCAAGGGGTATCGTATTACCCAGTAACTGGGTTGTGGAGGTCAGATAGGCAGTCGCTCCATATAAAATACTGGTATTCAGCAGCATCTGGTTCAACTGCTGTGGTCTTGTCCATAAGGAATGACTTCAGTTAAAAAGGCTGGCTTTTTCCTGGTAATTACTTTTAATATCGTACAAGCTCATTTATTTCCATTTAATCGTCAAGGTGTCTGGTCAGTCAAAAATTGAAGTTAGGTGCCCATTCCATAAAATAATGAAATCTCTGACGGAAAACCCAATAACACTTTGCCTGTCCTGGGAATCGAACCCGGAACCTCAAGCACAGCAGTTGCAACCACTAGACCTAAGTCAGTCTAAACAGAAGCTGCTAAATATCATTGATAACAGCTATTATCAATGACACACACACACAATGATACGGTTTCACCCGCATAAGTTTCGGTTCCGTGGGAATATCGGGATAAAAAGTAGCCTATATGTTAGTCCAGGGTGCCAGCTACCTCCATACCAAATTTTTTCAAAATTGGTCTAGCCATTTGCTCGTGAAGAAGTAACAAACATATAACCACACCCCCACACACACACACTCACAAACTTTCGCCTTTATAATATTAGTGTGATATTTATACATAGAAAACCGGTCAAGTAAGAGTCGAACTTCCGGTATGGAAATGATTCCGTTTTAAACAGGAAATTAATTTATTTTCCTACCACCTGCTCGATAAAGTGAAATATTATGTCATGCAAACCTATCTCAAAGTGAGTTATTATAGCCTTGGCGGGTAACAATATTGTAACGAATGTTATTATAACTCCCTGGACATTAATGTGATATGAATTTGGAACTTTAATTAAAATTTCGTAACGAAACTGTTAAAAAAAAAAAAATATGAAGAGCTAAGGCACAACAACGTCACTTTTCGTGTTGTCTCGTATTTGTGCGCACACGCATAGGTACACGAAAAGCGACTTTGTTTTGTACCTAATATTTATTTATAGATTAGACAAGAAGACAACCTACTGCCTCTCTTTTTTACACATTCGACAAGACGTCAAAGGTGTAAAAAAATCGGGCAACCAATGAATTATTGATTGAAAGTTTTTATTTTTATTTTAACTGGGTGTAAATTATTTTTGTCTCAGTAAAAAACTGCCGTGGTGGTTTTTAAACTTTCTTTTTTTTAAAAGGTATAGGTATATAAAGTGCAAACTGTCAAAATGTCATTACTATATTATTTAGGCTTCTTTCAGATCATAAAATACTTGCAAAAACCAAAACTAAAAATTGATAATTTGAAGGTATTGTCATTATTTTTCCAAGAAATAAACAGTGTTGCCAGGTTATCTAGGTAACAGGTAACAAAATAAGTAACTAATTGCAGTATGTACTAATTTTGACAGTTCGTTGACATTTCGACATGAGCTGCAAAAATAAATTGATTATTGCATCCGGTGCAACTCATTTATTTATAAAAAACATTTGTTGTTGTTTAAGTATGTGTCAAATTTAATGCAGTAGTCTTCCTAATTCATAATTTAGAATTAATTTTAAACATGGACCAGTAAAGATTTTCTCGAATAAAATACATATTGCGAAGAAATAATTATAAAGATTTAATCCGTTCTGTTTGATGTCTGAAATATCAAGTGCAATAATCAAGAGCCAGGCAAGAGTGCAACAGTGGACTGTAGCATAATTACCTAACCTATAATGTCCCCACTGCTGGCACACAGACCGCCTCTCTTCGAGAGGGAGTGGGCCATAATCCACCACGTGGGCCCAGTGCGGGTTGGTGGATGATTTTTTTGTCTCTCTCAAAAGTCGCGGGCGTTACTGGCAGGTCAGGTGAATGGCAGTTTGAATTTATTAAAATCTGGTACTCCCACGGCATTCTCGAAATAGCTTCAAAACAAGGGGTTTCCCCTGGCATTGGCATTCATATTATAAGTGAATTAGAAACTGTTCACGTATAGTAAGTCGTTTAATCCTACGCTTTCCATCTTGTAGATTTATCTATAGATACAAATTGCTGACTTTCTCTGTAATTGAATGCATGCAATCTTTTGATAGATAGCTATACTACCGTTAGATGCACGAAATTAGATGCAGATCTAGCCTGAGGATACTCTTAGATTGTGTCCAATTTAACTTGTGCTATTCTGTAAAGTTCGATTGGAACCTCACACAAGTGAGCGCACACAATTCTAAACTCGTTTTTTTTTTTAAATTAAATCATCGCGGATTCAGACACCGTTCGAATTTCGAAGTGATGTATTGTTTAGAGAATCATTATCACGGGTATTTTTTTTTTTTTAACTTGTACTATTCTGTAAAGTTCACTTGAAACCTCACACAAGTGAGCGCACACAATTCAAAAGCGAACTCTTTTGTTTTTAAAGTAAATCACCGCGGATTCAGACACCGTTCGAATTTCGAAGTGATCATTATCACGGGTATTTTTTTATTTTTTTTAGTTTTATTTGTAAAATAATTGGCGAAATGTGTGTGTGTGTACTTTATAATTCTGCGTATTCCTACGTAGAATAAATGCGTAATAGGAAGAAAGAAGATTCATGATTCTTTGAGAGAGATTTTTTTAGAAATAAACACCTAAACACCGATTGTACCGATTTTTCTGTTCTTATGTTTTCTTGTCTGTTTATATATTCTACCTTTAAAAAAAAAAAAAAATCGGGAGAGTTACACCATTTATAACTCAAGAACGGCTACACTGATTTCTATGATTTTTACAAGGTGTTCTACCTATGAATATGAACAACTTTCATTAGGGAACGTTCAATAGGTACTGTGGAACTTAGGGGGAAATAATACAAATAAGACCACTTTAAGACTTTAGGAGAATAATTATAATATAAAAAGGCAACGATACAACTTCGCGGTTAAGATATATATCACTGCTTCTAGAATCAAACGCCATCATAATCATATTTGACATATGTTTAAACCAACGAATCGAATCATATTTCTAGCCAGTCCTTATTGCTAAAGGCTAGCACACATAGGCACTACAGTACCTACTTGACCAAAATGTATGAAACAGCAGATTTTTTTATCGTGATTTCAGAGTTGGCATGTGGTTATAAACTATATGTGTGCCAAATTTCATCCAAATCCGTTCAGTAGTTTTTGCGTAAAAGAGTAATAGACATCCATCCATCCATTCATCTTCACAAACTTTCGCGTTCATAATAAAAACAACACGCGTTTTTTCACGTGACAAAAATGAAGATAATTTATTACTTAATCTTAATAAATTTGTTCCTGGTAGGTACAAATCATATCACACATAACCTTGACATTTGTTCTTTAATACTTATATAATATAATAAATATTATAAATGCGAAAGTAAGTTTGTCAAGTTTGTTACCTTTTCACGTCTAAACCACTGAACTGATCATCCTGAAATTTTGCATATACGTTGTCAGGTGTACAGAAACGGACATAGGGTACTTTTCATCCCGAAAAATAAGTGCTGTTCCCGAGGAAAACAACAATAACGTTATTATGATAATAGATGGCGCCACGTGTCTTTCGAATCAACATCAGGACAACGTCTGTCGCGTCAGCTAGTACTTAATATTATAATTACAATAAATCTAACTCGAAAAACCGGTTAAAGGTCTAATTTGCCATGCCCTTTGAATGTTAATCAGAATAATAAACAGTTACAAAAAAAAAATTGTTAAAGGTATCAATAAATTCTTGTCGGTTTTTGTGCTAAAGGAGTACATACCTACGCATTACATAATTCTGATAGATGATCCAATAAAAAAATAAATAAAAAAATACATATATCTAGTTATATTCCTTCACGTCATTGTTTTGATATCCGTGAGAGCCATAAAGCCATCATTTAAAATACATAATAAACACCAGCCAATGAAAAAAAAGCAATTCGCTGAAAACCAGTGCAGCGCTAGCTCTGTCTTGCATAGGGTCGCAGCATAATGCTGAGCGATAACCGTTTTGCGTGGATGTGAAGCATGTTTCTCCCAACTCTTTCTTATATAATTTTTTTGTGTTTATATTCTTTATTGCGTCATGTTTCCCGCAAATAAATTGCCACGTTGTATGGCAATGCTGATTCTTTGGCCAAAAAATAAGCCAGCCCTCTGGTCACGTGAAGAGTCGACCAACCGCTTGGCGATGTCTCAAAATACTAAGTGGTATAAAATAGTAATATACTGGTATTCAGCTGCTGCCGGTCTGGTATCCGGTTAGACTGGAAGCCTACCCTAACATAGTTGGAAAAAGGCTAGGCAGATGATGATTTTTGAAGCCCAAAGCTATTGATTTAATGAATACTACTAGTTTACTACTACTTTTTTTCTTGGTAAGACTGTGTCCTTGTCAGACTTTCAGACTTTTCACTACGCGAGATTTATGAATGACGGAATGATAAACAATGACTCATACACAATGTAGGTACATTTTATTTTATATTTACACAAAATCGTGTGCTCAAAACTATACGACAACACGTTTACCGATAAGTAATTCATTAATGTAATATAAAATTGAGGACAATACGCGTCTATTGGGTAGATAAACATTACAATATAAACGTATCTTACAAATATTAACGTTAACTTGATAACTTTCAAGGATGACCTAGATTCCTTTAGTGGCGAAATCTGAGCTTCTGAAAATCACGTTAGACAGGGTTATTGGTAAAACATTAACAACCTCTTAATAGGTCATTGTACTCATCATTATGAACAACTTTTATTACGGGACCAAACATGAAATCGCGAAAAAAAATCAGCTGTTCCCTACATTTTGACGAGTTACGAACATAAATGTAGGGATCAGCTGATTCTTTTTCGCTGCCTACTTCCGTCGGCGAATTTTAAAAATTCGAATTTAGTGTAGTTGTAGGTCACGGGTTCAAGCCAAACAGGCACATTAATTTGTGCAAATTATTTCATCACCATTGCTCTCAAAACGGTGAAGGAAAACATCGTGAGGAAACCGGCATGTCATATAGAACCAAAAATTCGAAAACATGACAAACATGTGACATTCCGCCAACCTGCACTGTATCAGCGTGGTGGTTTATGGCTCACTCCCTCTCACAGAGAGGAGGCCTGTGTCCCAGCAGTGGGAACATTAAAGGCTGATTATGCTATACATTTCGCAGAAAAAACTAAACAAACGTAGGTACAGATATGACTAAGTCATAACCCCATTTATCCAAAGTTGGTTAAACGTGTCAACTACGACACCAATCGACAGCTGGGTCGCGGTCAGCATTGTTTAGAAAACAAATAATTATTTCTGATTAATTATTTACAAAAATATCACGAAATTAGGCCATCCGCTATTTGGATTGGACTCTCTGTGTCACAAAATATGCAGTCAAAGTGACGTCTGCGCAAAGACTACAATATGATGCGTCTGCGCTGCCACTGATGACCGACGTCGCCCTAGAAGTAGCGTTGTGCCTGACACGAAGAAGGAGAAGCGCAAACACAAAAATTTTACCATACGTTTGTCTTCTAAAAGAATATAATATATTTTTCTGATTTTGTTTACTGTAGTCGATCATAATTATACTTTTGTTGCTACTAAAAACGCAAAAACGCAAGTTTTTTTGCGTTTTGGTCCTGTAATCCCCGAGATGTTAGGGGGGACCGTCAGTTGGGATTGGTCATCTTTTAGTTGCCACAGTTTATTTTAAAAATTATTTTATTTTTGGTGTTTTTTTTGTTTCTATTTGCTGTACTCTGGACGCTTTTAACGTCTTTTTTTACATCGTTCTCACATATAACTATAATTTTTTTTAAACGATTGTCCATGGAGTTTCTTTCCCGTTCTTCTCCATAGGCTTTGAGTTTGGTACCTAACTACGCTTTGAAATGGGCAACTGGTTTCATATGTCTGACCGATTTCTTGACAATTCAAAAGTGCCTGTGAATGGTTTAATTTGAATAAATGCTTTGAGTTTGAGTTTGTTTTGCATTTAGTGGGCATCGCCTAAAAATCAGCCAGGATGTATTTTTAAACTCACATAAATCTTTAAGCACCTGGATAAAAATATATTTCGCCACATTAAAAGAACAAGTAAAAATATTTACTGTAGCAAGTCTATTTAAAAAAACTAACTGAAATAAACAGGTTTTCTAGAACACTGATCTAGCACGTAGAAAACAAAATATTGACTACATTAATTAATCGTTTTTTATTGATTCCGTGTCGGTTCTATGCACTTTTTTGTTCCAAAGCTATTTTGTAAACCATTAATCAACAATTTAATAACAAGTTAAATCGAATTAATGTACCTAACTGTTGGTTTAAGTAGGTATATATATACTAGCTTTAAAAAAATGGACGTTGAATCTTTAATCCTATTGATTATCTCAGTCTTTTTATGACTAAATGATTCAGCAGAATTTATTTAACATGACATGACAGTTTTTTTTCCGAATGGTTTCGCAGGTACACCCATATTTCGCCCGTTACTTGACCTGTCTGTCTGACAACCAGTCACCCAGTAACTGAGTTGTGGCGGTCACACAGGCAGTCGCTCCATGTAAAATACTGATATTCAGCTGCCTGGAAACCGACCCCAGCATAGTTGGGAAAAGGCTTGGATAAATACCGTTATAGACAAAAAAAAAATAAGAAAATGGTCTTCGGAGTCCAGGTGTGCTTTCCTTAGGACTAGTTAGGAATTATCAACTTTAATCATTAATAATTTCACCACAGCTCGCAAAACAGTGAAGGAAAACATCGTGAGGAAACCGGCATGTCCTAGAACCAACAATTCGAAGACATGTGACATCTACCAACCCGCACTGGGCCCGCGTGGTTGATTACGGCCCACACCCTCTCGAAGGCAGAGGGTCTGTGTCCCAGCAGTGGGAACATTATAGGCTGAATAAGTAAATATTCGTACCAAAAACGTTTCGTTACGAATAAAATAACCGCAGGGTAATAGCGTAACACACTGTCAGTAGCAATGGCTTCCATTTTGACAGTTCAACAACATCCATTGCATTATTTACATTGTTGTGTAGACATATTTTTCTGACATAAGAAGCAATCAGCAATAACCTACAAAATTATTTAGATTAAGATTGATAATGTGTTACGCAATTAGGGAAATTTAATTATGCTCGTGGAAAAATTCCAAAGATTAATAGAGAATTAAAATAAGGATAATTTGTTAAAATATAACAAGCAATGATTGTTTACGATAAACGATCTATCAATATCGATGATTTCAATAGTACCTACAGATCAAGCTCCCCGAAACTGTCAAATTTTCCCAATCAACTTTGAACCTTATCCTTAAGCGATAAAGTTGAAAATCTATTAAAGAAATTTGACAGATTGTAGTAGCTTGATGTGCTGGCGTCTGTAAATAAATGCTAAGTCATGGTGACGGAATCAAATTTTTTATTAAAGGTTTTTATGTTTAAAAATTTGACCATTCTATAACCGTACTGTAACTAAGTATTGGAACGTTATGTTTCAGGGGCAATGAACTTCTTTTGTTTCGTTTTTTTATTAACCGACTGCGGGCATACCAAAAGGAAGGTTATGTATTTCAACGGGTTTTTTTTTTAATTTTTCTGATGGGAATTCATCAAATCCGCTCTAGGTGGAGCAATTTCAACGGCTATGTTCCTATGTTGATATATCAATACAGGGTGTCCCGTAATTAATTAATAACCTCTTAAGGGGTCATTGTACTTATCATATATGAACAACTTTTACTACGGGACCAAACATGAAATCGCGAAAAAAAGCAGCTGTTCCCTACATTTATGTTCGCAGCAGCAACATAAATGTAGGGAACAACAGCTCGAACAGCTGATTCATGATCAAATTTTGTCAGTGTGTCAGTTAACAGTGTGAAGATTCATGTCTAATTAAACACATTGGCTTAGTATGTTGTATGTATTAGTATGGTTTTTATTGAAAAAAGAAAGTTTTTAGAGGCATCTTCATGATTTTTTTCTATCGTATCAAATTAGTTGTAAATATGTTTTCAACACACTATCTACCTAGCATATATCCTGAAGAATAATATATATTTTTCTGATTTTGTTTACTGTAGTCGATCATATACTTTTGTTGTTTCTAAAACTTGCGTTTTTTGTGTTAAGGTCCTGTAAGCCCCTTAATGAACTAAACAAAAACCAAACCGCAAGTCATGTATTATTAAACGCGCATGGACGAAAATAGATAAAATCTTTGTTTTGATGTTATTGTAATGTTATTCTGTGGATAATCTAAAGCAACAAAAAAGCTACTTAGATGTTTTTAATCCGAGTTGATGAAATTAATGGAAACATACCGTAATTTTATGAAAACAGTTTGGTAAACAGATTAATTGTTCCTACTTTTGCATGTCATCATCATCATCATCAGCCGAGACGTCCACTGCTGGACATAGGCCTCCCCAAGCACCTCCACTTCGACCGGTTCTGTGCTGCTCGCATCCAACGGGTTCCTGTGGCCAACACAAGGTCGTCGGACCACCTTGTGGGAGGCCTTCCATTTCGTCTTCCGGTACGCGGTCGCCACTCCAGAACCGCAAATACAGGATAACATGAAGGAGCCTTTACTCGAGGAAATTGTTTACAAAAACTTTTGGTAACAAAATATCAACGAAACTTATACCTACAAAATTAAATTAATTGCTTCATGAATAATAAAATACATAATGGATTCCAAGTAACTGAATAAATTATCAAATATGCATTAATTACGCTAAAAATAGAACAGACTGGTTTTATTTTGACAACAACATTGCTTCGAGATTTTTTTTTTTGTATAAAAATAACATGTAGGTACTTACGAAATATAAGATTTGGGCAGAAGGACCAGTTAGGATTAGGACCAGTTTTAATGTAGGTACTTATGGTAATGAAGCTATACACACTTGAAAAGAACAAAAAAAACTACTTCTGGGTATGCTTATAGAGGTATGAGGAACAGGGTGTAAAGCTCACTCATACTCTATAGAAAAGGGAGGATCCTCCGACCAGACGGGTGTTGTGTCTGGCGGGCAACTGCCCGATGATTCATGTCGGGCCGTTGTATCTATGCTAGTTACGCGGTAAACTCTGCTTGCGCGATGCAGGATTTGCGTGACGTAGTATGACGCGTTGTTCGCATGTGGCGTTGTAGATACCGCTACATGCTCGTTTCATCATAGACCTCATCCATCGCTTTTCACCAGGCGAGATAGAAGAGGTCGAGAGCTGGCCACATCTTGGCAAAAATATTGTAAGTTAGAAACGGAATCATCCATGCCCTGGAATGCTTATGCTTATAAAAGTGCTCATGACGTGGTAAAAGTGTTCATGGCGCGGTAAAAATGCTAATGCCGTTGTAAAAATGCAAATGCCATGGTAAAAATGCTCATGCCGACGTAAAAATTCTTAAACCTTGGTAATAATGCTCATGATGGGGTCAAAATGCTCATGCCATGGTAAAAGTGGTTACGGCATGGTAAAAATGCGTATGCCTTGGTAAAAATATTATAAAAATTCTCAAACCGTGGTAATACTGCTCATGCTGGGGTAAAAATGCTCATGCCATGGTAAAAGTGGTTATGGCATGGTAAAAATGCGTATGCCTTAGTAAAAATATTATAAAAATTTTCAAACCGTGGTAATAATGCTCATGCTGGGGCAAAAATGCTCATGCCATGGTAAAAGTGGTTATGGCATGGTAAAAATACGTATGCCTTGGTAAAAATATTAGCCAGTCAGCAAAATGATAGCGGGGCTGACCGGTCCCTTTTGTTTTAGCCAATGAGCTGCTGCTATTCAGATTTCATTGCAGACTTTTGATATAAATGGTATTTCTGTACATTTTATTTTTGTTATAATAATAACCGATTCACCTTCGCTTGATGCCATTTTTTGTGGGTGTTATAACAGATACAGGTAGGTAAGTGAAAAAATGTGTTTGTGTACCGTAATTATTTACAAGTTTATTTCCGTTTTTATTTTGGGAAGTGATGATTTAATTTTACGGTACACGCATCATCGTTAAGTATCTAAGTACAGTTTTTTTTAAACGATTTCTCAATCATTATGAGCGTTTACGCCGTACGGCAATTCATACAAACTTTCAAGCACTTGTTTTTCGAAATGAATGAACCGATTTTAATGAAACTTCATACGCATAAGCAGGATACAAAGGTCTACATAAAGGCTTATTAATTACTAAAAATGGAACAATGAAACTACACAAGAAAGCATTGCCTGTTGTAAACTGAAGATGTATGTTATCACGGGGTCAAGAGCAAGACTTTCTTATCTTATAATCGAGATAATTTAATGCTAAAATGATTATTGTTTTAAGACCAATGACATCAGAATATACACATACACAGTGGGGATATTGCCAGTTTTTATATCTCGCCTTTTTTATATCTAGCCTTTTTGCAACCATGTTAGGGTCGGTTTCGAATCTAACATAATAACTAAATACCAGTATTTTACTGCGTATATTATGTTAGAAATCAAAAAAATTCCATTATTTTCGTCGTATTTTATTACCGAAAAAATGTTAATACGTTGGTTTACAAAAAATTGGATACAATAATATATTTTGATCGACCGATCTTCGTGCGTCATTTTAATACTTCATTAGAATATAGTTTTTTGAACTGATCAACCGATATTCGTGCGTCATTGCCTACTTAATTAGAAATAGTTTTTTGAACGTTTAAAACATAATACGAACTTGTAGTTTTTTTGGTTTTTTGCTAGCCGTCTGGCTACCATAACCAAAAAGATTAGTAATGTAAAAGTATACTCAAACTCAATTTTATTTCAATTAAACCTTCTACAGGCACTTTTGAATTGTCAAAATTAAATAGTCTGTCAGTTAGTCAGAAAGTTGAAGCTAGTTGCCCATTCCAAAACGTAGATCTCTGTGGAGAAGAACATATATAGGTAACTATATAGTTATAAAATAATGCGCCCAATTTTTTATATAGCATGCCAAATTAACGTACTGAGGACAGTAACTGAGGGGTAATTGTGTAACACACTACCAATAGCTGTGGGTTTCATTTTGACAGTTCAACAACATTCATTGCGTTATTTACGTTGCTGAGCAGACAAATCTTTCAAACTTATAAAGCAATGGATTAGCAATATCCTTCAAAAGGATTGAGATTGATAGTGTGTTGGGTATTGCAATTAGGGTGCTGGTTAAAAAACTGTCGTACTTTATCGTGTTTTTTCATTAATATTATAAATTCGAAAGTAACTCTGTCTGTCGGTCTGTATGTTACCTTTTCACGCCGAAACCACTGAACGGATTTCGATAAAAATTGGCAGAGAGATAGATTGCATTCCGGGGAAGGACATAGGATAGTTTTAATCGACATACTTCGCGGGCGAAGCCGCGGGCGGAAGCTAGTCAGTCTATAATGTTTCTACTGCTGGAACGCGGGTCTCCTGTCTGTAGAAATCGAAAGTAATTTATTCAAATTAGGCTGAGAATCAGCACTTTTTGAATGTCTAAATTACATAAGACAGTCCCCCAAAACGCCCCCCCTTCACCACTTCCTAGTGCTTTAGCTGGGATGAAGAAGATGCGCAACAAACTCCCCAGCAGCACAGCTGTCTGTTACGTTAGAAGAATTTGATTCTTTACAGTAGTATACAAAGAGGGATCCGTGGCTAAATAATAACAGCCGCACAGGTCGATCGATCAGGTTAAGCTACGCTTGCCTGCCGCGGTTGGTCTGTGGATGGGTGGCCATCTTTACATACCGAGACCACACCGTGTCTCGGAAAGCACGTTAAGCCGTTGGTTCCGGCTGTCATTCGTGGATATTTGACAGTCGTTACGGGTAGTCCAAAGCCCGAAAGTCTGACAACCAGTCTTACCAAAGGGGTATCGTATTACCCACTAACTGGGTTGTGGAGGTCAGATAGGCAGTCGCTCCCTGTAAAATACTGGTATTCAGCTGCATCCGGTTAGACTGGAAGCCGACCCCAACATAGTTGGGAAAAGAACAAAGAAATACCTACATCAACTATTACCTCAAATAATAAACACATAAAAATAGCCATAAAGTAGATATGTTAACATTTCGTAGATTAAAAAAAAAGTTTTGTCTTTAGTTTGATAGGTGGTCCATTTATCCATTAATTAAATCAGTAATTAAAAATACATACCGGATCTATTCTTAAGGCGTCATTTAAAATTTAATTAATACAATCTACGTCATTCTATGTGTTATGAGACTAGACGCAAAATAAGGGGCTTACAGGATCTAAACGCAAAAAACACAAGTTTTAGAAACAAAAAAGTCTATAATCGACTACAGTAAACAAAATGAGAAAAATATATGATATTCTTATCTAGGTAGATAGTGTGTTGAAAACATAACACAACTAATTTGATACGATAGAAAAAAAATCATGAAGATACCTCTAAACTTTCTTTTTACAATAAAAACCATACTAATATACATACAATCATTCTGACCGCTTGCCGCGGTTAGTCTGTGGATGGGTGACCAAGTTTACATATCAAGACCCCTCCGTGCTTCGGAAAGCACGTTAAGCCGTTTGTTCTCGGCCGTCATTTGTGGATCTTTGACAGTCGTTACGGGTAGTCAGAAGCCTGAAAGTCTGACAAGCACTCAGTACCTACCGTATTACCCAGTAACTGGGTTGTGGAGGTACCAGATAGGAGTCGCTCCATGTAAAATACTGGTATTCAGCTGCATCCGGTTAGACTGAAAGCCGACCCCAATATACATAGTTGGGAAAAGGCTAGGCAGATGATAATGATTATCTTACAGTGAGTGTAGGTATCTCTGGGAGATAAGTTAGTTACTTTAATAATGTAGAACTTAATCTATACTAATAATATTATAAAGATCCCGGAAACCTTTCATTGACCCGTGCAGCTAATATCTGTCAGATATGACCCCCGCCACGAGCCACGAAACCCTGACCATGGCACTCAAAATTAAAGTCACGGCCAATGCCTGAACTTTAAATTATTTAGGTAATGTTGTGATAACACATAATCACACTAATATTATAAAGGCGAAAGTTTGTGAGTGTGTTTATATGTTTGTTACTACTTCACGCTCAAACGGCTGGACCAATTTTGATAAAATTTTGTACGGAGGTAGCTGACACCCTGGATTAACATATAGGCTACTTTTTATCCCTACGGGATCGACATTTACGCGGGTGAAACCGCTGGGCGCTGCTGGTTTTATATAAATAGACTAGATTTGTCGCACTGACAGGAACGCCTTCTCCCGACGACCGGAATGTAAAGACTGGTAGCGGTATCTACAACGCCACATGCGAACAACTGTACAACGCGTCTTATTGACGTCACGCAAATCCTGCATCGCGCAAGCAGAGTTTACCGCGCAACTAGCATAGGCAGTTGCCCGCCAGACACAACACCCGTCTGGTCGGAGGATCCTCCCTTTACTATAGAGTATGAGTGAGCCTAACACCCTGTTCCTCATACCTCTATAAGACTACTAGTACAAAGCTGGGTATTCCAATAAAATAATATGTAAATGGATGAATAAATTTTTATTCAGTACAAAATTACATAAATTTCACCGAATCTTCAAGAGATTTACGAGTAATGGTCGCTGACCATAACCCACTTGTTTTGGGCAAACCTTGGATAATGTTGTGTTAAGAAATGTAAGTAATAAAAAGGTAAAGAGGGCCATTCATTTTATTAAAGTGTTTTTTTTCCGATTTTTGTCTTACCATGAACCTTGTGTGAACTACCAAAGGCAAAGGTGTTATAATTATATAAACTTTTTTTTTTGATATAAGAATGGTGATTGCGGTGTTAGTGTTTTAAACAATTATGAACCTTATTCTTGTTTGCAAATTAGGTTTTTATTCGTATGAAACGGTAATTTTACTTGGCGAAGTAAATTCAAAATGCGATCTCTGAATCTTGCCCTAAGATAGCCGGATTTAAAGGTTCCTACAAACAGGCGCGACACGCGATATAATGCCGCGCGACACAAAGGCACCGCTCGTTGCGCGACTTGCGGTGCCTTGTGTCGCGCGCGATATTATCGCGTGTTGCGTCTGTTTCAAGGAGCCTTAAGTCGGTAGAACTACTGTCTAAACTCATGTTGTAGGCAGTAATAACAGAATTCTTAACCTCATGCTTATTCTATTAGATTAGAATGACGGTAACATTATTTTGTTCTCTTTATGTAAGTGTTTGTCCTGGCTGTCATTCGGATTCGGCGCACAATGCCACATTCGCAAAATGACATTGACGCAAAATTACACATTCGCAAAATGTCTTTTCTTGTAGATATTTGACTTTCTCTACCAATGAATATCATTGGTCGCTACGGGTTGTCAGAAGCCCGAAAGTTTGACAAAAATTCTTAACGTATGATTTTTATCATACTTAGATTCATACAATCGTTTTTTTTTTGTTTTAAATTATTCGGTTGTAAGTTAAGTTAATTTTTCTTTCACCTTTTCTGATGTTTTTAATGCCTGTATTGTGTCTTTTGTTGCACTGAATAACCGATTTATCTATCTAATAAGTTACCGTGTACGATACACGGTTACCCTAAATTACTGGGATTCAGCTGCATCTGGTTAGACTGGAAGCCGACTACGACATAGGACTGAAAAAAGGTGACGACAATTTTAAATAATTTTATATACTTACCTACCTCTATTTAAAATATTTCTAGCACATCAAGAGTATGAATCAAAACCAGTCATCAAGTAGCTAATTATAATTACTGTGTAATTCCACTACATGGACGTTTGTTGGAATATTCTGCAATGCGTACAAGTAATGTAAACAACCACTTATTGTTACGTAAAGTACAAGATAATTATAACATTGTCGTGAATATCAAGGTTCTTTAACATTTTTTTTTTGTTATGTAGGCGAGTTGAAGTAAAATAGTCTGAGGAAGAAGTACCATTCATACTAATATTATAAATGCGAAAGTGTGTCTATCTGTTACCTCGTAACGCTTAAACCACTGAACCGATTTAGATAAAATTTGGTATAGAGATAGTTTGAGTCCCGGGAAAGGACATAGGATAGTTTTTATCCCGATATTCCCACGGGATCGACACTTATGCGGGTGAAACCGCGGGATGCTGCTAGTCTTTAATAATAATAATATTAAAATTCAAAATCAACTTATAATGGTCCCACTGCTGGTAAAGAGGCCACCTCTCTTTGAGAGGGAGAGGGCCATAATCCACCACCCTGGCCCAGTTCGGGTTGGTGGATGTCAAATGTCTTCGATTTTTTTAACATGGGTTCCTCACGATATTTTCCATTACTGTTTTGAGAACAATGGTGATGAAATTAAATACACAATGTAATGTGCCTGCCTGGATTTGAACTCACGACCTACAAGTCGTAAGTTGGGCCGATGGGGCCTAAAAATGAAGCTTTGGCAGAATCATAAAAGGATAACATTATGAATCCTATTGGACAGTTACCTAACTGTTAAGTTATTCGTATCAAATCCCATTAGTGAAGGATTTTTCAGTTATTTTTTTTGTCTGTGCTAAAATACCAATCAATCCAATCCAAATCCAATCTCTTTGATATCTACGTAGTGCAGCAAAAAAAAAAAAAGGACTGTCTTCGCCATAAATGATTCATAATGTTATGTCTTTATGATTCTGCCTAAGTGGCCTTTTCACATAAAGATGAGCTGTTTAAATAAATCATGGTTAGGTACATTATAAATACAAACACTTTTCAGAATGAAACCCGTTACTCTAATCTTTAAAATTAAAAAAAACCTGTTTCTATGTCAGTTCATTCCCAGACACAGAGCAAAAACTACTTGATAGACATATTGAACACTATGACCTGGGTCACATTATCTCAAAGAGATCACGGTTCGTACAATAGTTTTTTATTTTATACTAGCTTCCGCCCGCGGCTTCGCCCACGAGATATGTCGATAAAAACTATCCTATGTCCTTCCCCGGGATGCAATCTATCTCTCTGTCAAATTTTATCGAAATCCGTTCAGTGGTTTAGGCGTGAAAAGGTAACATACAGACATACAGACAGAGTTACTTTCGAATTTATAATACTATGGATAATAGTAAGATAGGCAGTCCCTCCATCCTCCATGTATGTATGCTTGTTAGACTAAAAGTCGACCCCAACACAGTTGGGAAAAGGTAGGCAGATTCATTGGTAATTAGGTCGAAATTAACTCAGCAGACAGTGCGACGTATTCGGGAACTATATTTTCTATCACCAAAATTTATATTTGTCATCAAGTTGTATCACCTAATAAATAGATCTATCGCCACGAAATATTTTCGTTCTCAGATAAACAAAAATTGTTCCCAGGTATGAATTATCAAATTAATGTTAATATATGTGTAAAATAAGAGATCGGACATTATCGAGAACCGAATTAGTTACGAGGTTAATTATTTAAAAAAAAATGCTTAGGTTAGGTTAGGTTAAAACTGTGACCTCCTACGCACGAGCCGAGCGAGCGAAGCGAGCGGTGCCGCGGCAGCGGCCGGCGAGTGCCAGAAACGACTAAATTTTAAAGAAAAAAAATATGGAAAAAGGATACTTGAAGGATATGGAAAAAGGATATTTGAACTTAATGCAATTTTCTAGTAACATAATATGATTTATTGGTGATCTCTTTAAATTAGTTTGCTTAAATACTTATTAGGACACACCTATTATAATACATACAAAAACATTTATTTGGTACTAGACCTTATATCTCAGGATTTTAGGTGATTTATTGTGGAACTGATTTTGCATTGTTTGGGGACTACATTTTGGTGACAGATCTACTATTTGGAGGACAAACCCTATTATTTAAGAAACACAAAACTAATTAAATTGGTGATAGCTTAAATGATACCCGACGTATTCCACTTTGGGCACCCGCTTAAAACTGCCACCTAATGGCCTAGACATAGTGACATTCTATCAACTATAACGATGATGGAAAAGTCGAAAATGAATTAGATTGACATATTGACATAAGCTATACAAAAGCTTATGTTATTCCTGTTGAAGGTTTGAAATACGGAACGCTTTGAAAGCGATTGTCACTTGTCTCTCTAGACCCTTTGGTGGTGAGTGGTCACGTCCGCTAAGGACATTCTGCAATGCCAAAGATATCGAAGACCAAGCTGGAATGTCTCATGTACCTGTGATTACCAGCACCTCTTCAAATTGGAATAGAATGCTTGGCTTGGCAAGCGTGGTGTGGGACGCCTCTCAGTTACATGGACCGTTGTTGGGACAGACTGGATGCGAGGACAGGGTGTTGTGGCGCAGCCTGGGAGAGGCCTAAGTCCAGCAGTGGACTATATAGGCTGAGTTGATGGATTGCCATATAAATCAAAATAAAGGTAGCTTGGAATTAGAACCAGGACATTAAAATGCTAACATAAATATATAATTGGCTTTGGATCGCAAAAAATAACTAGCTTAGCCAGCAGGACCCGTATCACATTGGTAGGAAAATATTATACGATAGCGAGTATAACAAAACCTATTAAAATATATTATTTAACAATATAACCATTGATCACATTCCTATAATGAGCTGCTAAAACTTAATTCGATATTTTATAGATAAATTCAAGATGGCGGACGTATTATTTGCGGTATTTGACGTTTAGGAGAATCACACGTCGCGCGTCTTGTCAATTGTTAATTTATGGTAAATTGGTAAATAATTCACTACAAAAGATGTTTGCGCGTGTTTTGATAAATTAATTCTCACAGTTTTCTGAATTAAAACAGTATAATATTTACATTAACTTTAATATTATTAATAAAAACTATCAGTATCTATCTATACTTATTCACAACATACATACCTACAATAAAACGAACATTTAATGCAAAATTAAAACTAAGTTTAAGTAAAAAAAAAACAATAAAAAGTAAGTATGCTTTTAATAGCAAATAGGATACCTAGTGTGTTTCAATACGTAATATCCCGACTCAATTTTTTTTTTTTTTTGGAAAATCACACGTCGTGCTTCGTGTCAATTGTTAATTTATGGTAAATTGGTAAATAATTCACTACAAAAGATGTATGCGTGCGTTAAATAAATTAATTCTCACAGTTTTCTGAATTAAAACAGTATAATATTTACATTAACTTTAATATTATTAATAAAAACTATCAGTAGATATCTATACTTATTCACAACTTACAGGTACCTACAATAAAACGAACATTTAATGCAAAATTAAAACTAAGTTTATGTAAAAAAAAGCAATAAAAAGTAAGTATGCTTCTAATAGCAAAGAACTATGATAAAATCTGTGTTTCGATAACCTATTATCGATATAGATTCGAAGAAATAGAAATATAAAAAAAAATTCTTCATAGGTAATCTGCAAAAAATATTGAGTGCCCAGAGGACTCAATATTTTTTGCAGATTAGGTAGGTACCTTGAAGATTTTTTTTTCAATATTTTTGAAATATCGCTATCCAGCGTATAAAATTATCTGGCTTTATAACAGGTGAATAAATATTTTCAATCGTATTTTTAGGTATCTACTTATTTCTTTATCTTATTGAATTAATAAAATATGATAGTTTGACGCTCAAAATTTTGGATGAAAAAAAAAAACATAGAGAAGAGCATGAAGGATTCGTAATAAATGATATCGAAATACGTTTCATTTGGTGCGTTTCAAAGTTGGTGTAGAGTATTTAAAGTATAGGTATTATTTAAAATATATTAGTATGTAAAGTATTTTTGACAGACTGAGACTGTAAACGTTCTTAAAGTTAACAGAATTGCCCCTTAGATAATAAAGCACTGGTCAGCGGGAATAACAACAACTACATATATTAAAGTTCGGATTTATTAATTCAATCATTTTACGATGTTACTGAAGTTGTCAGAAATCAATAAAATTCAAATTGGACAATGATTGATCGCGTATCAAAAAACAAATTTTAAGTTGAGGATAAAAACATACTTAATATTATACAGTTTCTTATAAAAAAAATAAGTACCAAGCAACAGTATGGTGAAACAATTTATAAAACACATACCTACCATGGTACGTGATTTATAAATATATACCTATACAAATTTATAAATTTATATAAAATCCATAACATGATAATATTTACATAATATTAGCTAATATTTAAAATAATAATAATAAGTCCATTTATATGAAAAAATAAGCAAAAAAATCATAGGTCATCAAAAAATTCGTCCGCATCGCTGTCAACAGGAACAGTGCCCAAAAGGCGTTGTATGGCGATGCTAAATCTATGGCCAAGAAATAAAAACAACCAATAGATTTTTTGTAATTAAATAATTGAGTCATATTTTGCAATAAATTACCATCGCTGTGTCATCGTGCTTCTCTTTCTTTTCTATGCAGTCCGACAGTGACCGCGCTTTAGGTCATGTAAACCCCTTCATAATATTATAATACAAGGCCTATAATTGCACAATTTATATCTACATCCTATTTTAAGAGACTAGTTATAAATTTTATGATGCTATTAACACTTTATTGGCCTAACATTGTTAGTCTAACTCGTTTGTTGGCATTTTGTGTTTAAATGTCAAATTCATACTTGTACGAAATAGATTTTTTTCAACCACGCACTATTAGGTACTATGAGGAAAAAAAATCTTGTGTCGAAATGTTGTCCTTCTACGTTTTAATTCTGCCAAAAACTATTTTCTAGCTTGAATGCAGTGTGTATCCAAGCTCCGTAGCTCCGTCTGTCATTTGTAAATCTTTGACAGTCGTTACGGGTAGTCGGAAGCCAGGAAATCTGACATACAGTAAGGGGTATCGTGTTACCCTGTAAGTAGGTAGTTGAGGTCAGACAGGCAGTCGGTCCATGTACCTAAATACAGTATCTGGTTAGACTGGAAGTCAACCCCAACATAGTTGGGAAAAGACAAGGCTAATCTACATCAAAAAATGTGTCGAAAATAAATAATTAAAACACAGACAATCATAACAAAAGGTATTTGCAAGGCCAGGGGCCTAAAGAGGCCACTTTGCTGAAATCATAAAAGGATAACATTATGAATCATAATGGACAGTTAACTGTCAAGTTAATCGTATCAAATCCCATTGGTGAAGGATTTTTCAGTAATTTTTTTTTTGATGATGTTATAATGCCTGTCACTGATATTTACATAGCAAGTAGTGTTAGGTATACGAATTCGTGTGAGGTAAGTACAACTTCCAGGCAAAGAGTTCCTGGAAGGACTTGGGGGAGGCCTTTGCCCAGCAGTGGGACAGTATAGGCTAAACAAAAAAAAAAAAGTAGGTACAACTTAAAAGTGAAAAATAAAAACTTTTTTTATGTTTTTTTGACAGATTGAGACTGAGATCAGACTGAACGTTTTTAACAATGGCCACTCAGATGTATGAACGTAAACGAAACAAGGAGTATGTAAGTATCGTAGCAGGTGGCGTTCTGTAGTTTCTGCCTACCCCCATGCGAAGAAGGCGTGATTTTATGTATGTAGTCATAAAAAATAAAATAACTAAGTAAATAATTATATATTATGTCAGAAACTTGTAATTTTTTATCACCACATGATAATTATACATTTTCTCAGAATGCCAGTAACATTGTTTATAGTTTTCCTGGTTTAAAAACTAAGTACCTAGGTACCTAATCATAGGTTACCGTACCTATTGTGTTGATGTCAAATTAAAAGAAACATTTTTAAGCCGGGTAAAGAGTTCCTGGAAGGTTTTCGGGGAGGCTTTGGCCGGTAGTGGGGCATTATAGGCTAAAAAAACAGTGGCACTCCGGTGTGCCGACATAAGTGAAAACAAAACACAAACAGAATACTTTGCCATCACTCACTGACATATCGGATATACATTAAAACCGAGTGCCTACATCCCGAGGACAGCCGAACACATCCGAAGCGGGTATTTTTTTAATCGTCTCATAATAACAAAACACGCGCGGTGTCGCTTACGGTAACAGCGGCGCGAGTTCAATGGCGTTTTCCCATCTCAAAAAATGCCTGACGCGCCTAAAGAAGTTTTCATCTCAAAGAGTGTTAACAATGGGACAGAAACGAAATTTGTAGTTGATTGAACCAATCACAACATAGTTGGTAAAATGCTATAGTCCGACTTTTAATTAGCAGCAGTAAAATGACACTTCTTAATAACTCATTTCGGACTGAGTTTAGAGATATGCATGTCAAATAAGTTTCGTTTGTTACACTATTCTGTACTAGAAAAACAAGATTACGTTGATGGCCGCGAAAAACAAAAAGACGCCAATTTCAGTCATTTAAGTACCTACCTAATACATAAGCTGTCATTTTACTGCAGTTAATTAAAAGTCCGACTATAGGTAAAGATGGTGTTTCTCTATAAGTGAACATAAGTTTATAATTATTATTTTTAGCTAGCTACTGTGGTAGCACCTAATTCTATTATATTCGCCAAGCGGTTAGTCGACTCTTCACGTGACCAGAGAGCTGGCTATTTCTTGGACAAAGAATTAGCATCGCCATACAGCGTGGCAATGCTGCCAGCCTTTTGGGCACTGTTCCTGTTGACAGCGATGCGGACGAATTAAGGCTCCTACAAACAGGCGCGATACGCGACACAATGGCATCGCAAGTCGCGCAACGAGCGGTGCCTTTGGGCGAGGCCACAACACTGCGTTGCGGCGTCGTATCGCAAAAACGACGTCGCACAGTTACAGTGTCGTAAATACAATGCGTCGTAGATTTTTACGATGCGACGCCGCAACGCAGTGTTGTGGCCTCGCCCTTTGTGTCGCGCGCGATTCGCGTCGCGTGTCGCGCCTGTTTGTAGGAGCCTTTAACTATGGGTTTTACGGCGTCCTAAATTTAGGCAAGCGCCTTAAATTACGTCAAGAGGATGGACATCAGCGTCCCCCTGTCTGCCAGTATCAAGACAATGCGATTACCAATCAGTCTGCGAAGCGTTTGTCATGATTATGGTAATCACCCCATTGAGCAGTCATTGTGTTTATTAGGAGGCCTGTACTTGATTGTATTGCCTGATAATTACGATTGCATGATTGGTGTTGTGATCGCAAGTGACTAATGAGCTTAATGAGTTACACTAACGGTAACAATGGCTTCCATTTTGGAAAGAAAGAAAGAAATATTGTTTATTCTGCACAAACAAAACGCACATTGCAAATAAAAAAAAATAAAAAATTGACAGTTCAACAACATTCATTGCGTTATTTACGTTGTTGAGCAGACGATTTTTTCAAATCTATGAAGGATAAGATATTTTCTTAAAAACCCTCGAACTGTAATCGAAATTGTTTTAAAAAGGAAAGGAAATTTTTGATAGTAGCCAGGAGGCCAGGTTTATGCTCAGCAGCCTATAATGTTCCCACTGCTGGGACACAGGCCTCCTCTCTGTGAGAGGGAGTGGACTGTAATCTACCACGCAGGCCCAGCTCTCATAACGGTGAAGGAAACCGGCATGTCCTAGAACCAAAAATTCGAAGACATGTGACATCTACATCTACCAACCCGCGTAGAGGATTACGACCCACGACCTCTCACCCAGAGGTGGCCTGTGTCCCAGCAGTGGGCATATTATAGACAATACATTATGAGATATTATATTATTATTATATTATATGATATTATTTATATAATTTGTGATATTATTTATTATATTTATGAGATATTATTTGGAGATTTTAATAAATAAATAAAAATAATAAATAAATGCTTAGGTATGCTATACACGCTATGAATCGTTTATTTAATCTTCCCCTACTCACGAAGCCATACAAAGAAAATAAGTATAATCAATTAAATGTAATATAAGGTATCGCACAAGGAAATTTTCCAGCTGTCTTGTACGATTTCCACGCGGAAAGCAAGAACGTCATCGAGAATAATATATGCATGTCACTGGCATTAAAAACATGCTGGCAGTTTGCAAATTATCTAAAATTAAATAAAAAAAAGCGGTTGGTTGACTCTTCACGTGACCAGAGGGCTGGCCTAAGAATAAGCATTGCCATCCAACGTGGTAATGCTACCAGCGTTTTGGGCACTTTATGTCATTGACAGCGATGCCGACGAATTTTTTTATGCCCAATGAGCTCCTGTCTTTTTATTTCCTTTTTTTTATATACTTGTAATTATACTAGGTATGTTTTAGTGTTAAATTATAAAATAGTTAATTTAATATAAATAAAGAAAAATTTTTTTTTTCTTCTTTTTGTTAATGTAATTCATGAAATATTACGCTGAGGGGATTAAGTACTTATAGTTTCCGTTTACCAACCCATAGACACTTGCTCCATCTATACTAATATTTTAACTTGGTAAAAATGAGTTTGGATGTGGTAATCTTCGGAACTATTGCTGCGATTCCGAAAATTCTTTCACTAACGGAAAGGTAGACGAAGTCGCAGGAAGAGGCTAGTGTAAAATACTGGTATTCAACAGCATCCAGATAGACTGGAAGCCGACCCCAATATAGTTGGGAAAAGCCTAAGTAGATGATGATTAATGTTTCTATTAGGCTGTGCGATCCCTTAGTCATTCACTCTTGGAACTGTTTAATATGCAATAGATTCTTGTTAAATCCAGGTCTGGAAATACAGTCATTGTATTAAAGTAACAGTAGGCCCACGTACGCATGAGCGTAAAAAAATCGCGGCGGGATTTTATCGCGCACAAGATTTTCAAACAGGTAACTTAACAAGCTTATAACTTTGTGATTTTTCATGATACAGTTTTGAAATTTTGTACATGGAATCTTTACATAAAAATACTAGACACGTGTTTCGGGTTTCGCATTACTAAAAATAATGTTGTATAAGACACAATGAACGCGAAATTGGTTTGAACTGTCAAAATATCACTGTTGACAACTTATTACGCGGGGAATAATAATTACCGTACAGAATGCGAAAGGGCCCAATGCGTCGAAAATCCGATGCGCGAAAAAAAATCGCCGGCGGAAAAACGCGCGAGCGTATCTAAGCTAACCTATTGTGCCCATCCGGTAAAAGTCGGGGAATCACCGGCTGTTTCGCCGAAATGACGCATGGGAAGTACGTTTACTTTGACCAATCAAATTGATTTATACGGTTCTAACAAAGAATGGGTGCTTAATATTTTGGGTATCGTTTCAAAGTAATAAATTGTTTCCGACTAACGTACACGAAACTATGCCGAGGTGTATTAACATATTATGTCATATTTTAATGATCATCATTTGTTTAAAATGTCAATGACATTAAGGGTCAAATTGAAATGATTAGCACTTGGCAATGAGACTATTATGTCATCGGTATTAGGAAGAATCTGTTCTTCCTAATACCGATGCTAAAAGTGATTTGCATTTTTTTTTTTTATAAAATGTAATACAATTTCAAAATTAAGTTAGTGTTTCCGCCTGATTCTATAGATTATCTTTATTTTTTTTAAGTGACGGAATAAAGAGGGTGTTTACTTATAACCACAGACAGAAGTAAAAATTTTGGACTGGAGTCGAGTATACGCGATTCAGCGCCGAGTATACACGATTGAGCGTCACCGGGAGCCGAGTATACAATACGACCGACGCGACGTAACTTCGCGGGCCTGAACTTCGCGCAGAAGGCTGCGCAGTAAGATTTTTTAGAAACCAAATGGTGACATGTGGCGTGTGTGAGTGAGAGAACATGCGCAAAAGTTACGCCAAGTTACGTCAGTCGTATTGTACCTACCATGACAGTGACTCGAGCGTGACAGTTCTGGGGGTCTACTCCGAAGCGGTTAACCAGTGTATCAGCCGAATGTTCGGTCATTTTCTGATTCGAATATTGTTGTCCTACTACGAATTAAAAAAAAAAAGGTAAAAAAAGGGTTAAGGGTTCTAAAAAGGTTCGGATTGGCACAGTTTGGGCTGGATCAATAGTCAATATAGGAAATTAATGGTAGTAGAAAATGACCGAACATTCGGCCGATACAGTGGTTAACCGCTTCGGAGTAGAACCCCAGTTTCGTTCACTGTTTAGAAAGACCGCAAAGTGCGCCTAAAGAAGTTTTCACCTAACTAAACAAAACACGCTAGAATCTATTATTTTTACTAATAACCACGTTCCCGCAACGTTAACCAAAAATTAGGAACTTTTAAAAGTCGACGATATTAAATTCGGCCAGCGACTTGCAGTGACAAAGACAGTGCACGGTGCACCATACCGGTTTAAATTCCGCTCATACCACGCAGAGGTCAGTGTTCGTTTCCACGGGATTGTTTATTCAACATCCGATATAATTCAGCCCAAAAAAAAAAAAATGTAATGTAATGTGTGTATTAATTAAATAAATGAAATGTAAATTTTGTCCTGTCTAGCCGGATACAGCACAAAAACATATCTATTATTATTATTCAACGTGTATTGAAAAATAACAAAAGAATAATATAAGTAGACAAAAATAATGTGATAATAACAATCGTGACTTTTAATAAATAATTGTCTTGAATTAAAACACAGTCAATTCCACAACAAGGAGTAACTTTGTTTCATGAAAATTATTTAGCCATCTCCTTTTAGGACATTTGTCTAAGGACTGATTTTTCAACTGATATTTCATACAAAAACTGTCAAACGTCAATTTTAGAGAACTCGTCTCTTCAGAGAACGTTCTGAAACCGAGGGTTTTTTTTTTGGGTGTCAAATCATCATATGTCTACTCCCGCTCTGGGTGCAGCGGACGGGAGTGTCAGACTCTCACTGACTTAAACCCACCCGTGTTCCTTCCTTAGCCCTTTATGTTCCAGGCCAGCGGTAACCCTTTCGGACAATCCCGCTGACCCGGCAGGCTTGGCCCTAAGGGGCCCTCCTCGATGCTAAAATCTCTTTGAGGCGCGCGTGGAAGCCGAGGGCTCAGAACATCATTTTATCGTATCGTATACCGTATAACAATGTAAACGGTACCGATAAAACCACATAACAGCAATTATCTGATGACGCTTGATATCTCGCGACAGAATCTCGCTGGCCGTGTCATTATAGTAGGCACCTACTGGTGTTACGTCACTATTGTTGACATTGTTGGAAATGGGTGATTAATAATTAATTGAACTTTATACCTTTGTACGGTCAGGGAAGTTCATTGTTACGGAAATTGACACCTTATGTCAATTTGCCATGTTACAGGCATTCGTTGATAGTTATGATAGTTAAGTGAAATACGAAGTCTCTGTCCGGAATACAGATATACCTAGACAACGCAAGAGCAACTTTTTTTCGTTTCCCAGCTTACGTACAAAAATCGTAAGCTCGTTTTTATTGAAAACTAATTAAAAATTTGCATATTTCGTTCTACGGCGTATTTCATTTATTTATTAAACCATTTATGTACACACATATATATACAGACAAGAAAAAAAACAGAACAGAAAAATAGGTTCAAAGGTGAGGTGAGGTGGTGGTTTCGTGGGTTTATGGGGTAATTCTGACGTATATTAGTTATATTAGGGTAATCAAGTAATGTTTTGAAGTTATTTCGCAAAACTGGTTTGCCCATCCGCTGGATCAAATTAAATTAGCTAGTCAAGCTTTACAGGCGTAATGGTTATCGAACTATCGATCTACACACTTTAAAATAAAATAATCTGAGGTTTTTTTTTCGGGGGGTCAACGACCGCTCGTAATTTTGTTAATTGAAGTTTGAGTTAAGAAAATCTTTTCTTAAATTCCCTACATTTTAACAAGTTTTTTACATTTGCTTGTCGCCGATATGACGAAGATTTTGAACTACGAGAACATCATCTGCCTAGCCTTTTCCCAACTATGTTGGGGTCGGCTTCCAGTCTAACCGGATGCAGCTGAATACCAGTGTTTTACATGGAGCGACTGCCTATCTGACGTCCACAACCCAGTTACTGGGTAATACGATACCCCTTGGTAAGACTGGTTGTCAGACTTTCGGGCTTCTGACTACCCGTAACGACTGTCAAAGATCCACGAATGACAGTCTACTACGAGAACATTATTTCATTATTATTCTACATTTTAAATTACGACGGCGATTGGCGTTCAGGTCATAAGAACACTGCTATAATAAGAATTGACCCGATTTTAAAAAACGGGGGTTTTTTTTTTGTATTGTTTTGTTTTTTTTTTCGTCAAAACTTAGGAATCTACCAAGCAGGTAGCTTGATACTTCAACAACACATTCAACATTAATTTAAACCATTGACGTAGGTAAGTACTTAAGGCACTAATAAAAAATAAATAGAATAACAAAAATAAAAGGGTTCCGTATCACCGTATATTGAACAATATTTTCTAAAAACGCTAAAAAACACATATCTTGTATGAGTATCTCCTTATACAAAAAAAAAATCTCCATAAGGTGAATGCGCAGTTGTAGCCCGCGAAATTCAATTTTTCTTACGTTTTTTGCAATTTTCAGGTCAGTGTCAGGTTGTATCTTGAGCAAAATATGATTTGCGACTATAACAGGTACGTATTCACAGAACTATAATCATTCGAATCATTAAAGCATTTTTTTTTTATTATGGAAAAGTGCCTATGGAACAAGTCTAACTCAAAGAGATATAGTAATGATTCTAATGACTATAATTCTGTAAATACATAATCTATTAGAGTCACGAATCATATTTGGATAACCTTACACTGACCTGAAAATTGTAAAAAACGTAAAAAAAAATAATTTCGCGGTCTACCACTGCAAATAAATATTGCACTTTATTTTATTTTGTTTTAACGGCCATAAACATTAGGCGCACACTCTGTGAAAATTTGAATTTTCTACCTATTATGGTTCATAATATACAGCCCTGTGACAGATGGATCGGCGACGGACATACGGATAGCGAAGGCTTAGTAATAGGTCCCGTTGGCGCCCTTTGGACTGGAACGGAACCCTAAAAACCACAAAGTCGCATAACAAAAACAAAATAAAAAAACAATTTAAAAACATTTAATGGCGACCAAATTGCATAAAATTAAAGACGTTGGTATAATTATTTATGTGTTTTTGTACAGCGTCGCCTAAATGTCCGGTTCCTTGTCCCTTTAACTGCGTGCGCACTTAAAATCAATGTAAAACTGTACCTACCGGTTCTTTTTAGTAAGTATAACATACAAACTCACGCCTTTTTGCCATGGGGGTAAGACGAGTAAACTTACATAATGTGGATAAGATAGAGATTAAAATGGAAGACGAACCTGCAGGTGATATTATGGAGGGGGGTTCAGGGGAACTACAGAACGCCACTTCCTACGATCCTTACATACCTACTCCTTTTATTTCATTAACGTTCATAAAACTGGTAATTTTCTATTTTGTATTCTTTGGTAATCACCTTTTTAGGGTTCCGTACCAAAAACAGAACCCTTATGGTGAGACTAAGTCTGTCTGTCTGTCTGTCACAGCTGGATATCTCAAGAACTACTAATGCTATCAACTTGAAATTTGGAATAGTTTTAGATGACGTTTGCCCAACTATTTGGCAATTATGAAAGAAATAAAAATATATGTATATTTTTTGCAACAGGGACTGAAAGGGGGTCCGAAAAATTCGAAGTGGGGCTAATAAGGCATGTGGGGTATTATATGAAAGAGCGCAGTTTGCACATTTTTTCTATTTTGTATTCTTTGGTAATCACCTTTTTTTGGCTATGGAACGGAGTATTCTGGTTATTAAACGAGCGGATGAAAAAAATGCGCTATTTCGGCGACCGCCGCGTCCTCAGTTTTACCGACAAAAATGTCGGAGTGCATTTTATTTATTAGGTAAGTAACCAACTAAGTACATGCAATAAATGACATTTACATATTTTATGAGACTATAAAACGACTTTAATGTCATTTAAATGTAACACAATCTTTAGAATAACATTGTAATGTTAAAATTAACATCATTCTATGAATAAGCGCCGCATACTGTTTTACTAGCTACTGCCCGCGACTTGTTTCGCGTGAAATTTCTTGTTTCCCTACCCACCCCCGTCGCGTCGCATCGCATCACCTGCCCGCTCTATCACTTCGTTTTCTTTTTGCTCTGCTCCTAAGGGTCATAGCGTGATGTTATATAGCTTATAGCCTTCCTCAAGAATTTGGCTATCAAATGCAAAAATAATTTTTCAAAGCCGACTGGTCTGGTAGTTCCAGAGATTACCCCCTACATACATAATCAGCCTATAATGTTCCCACTGCTGGGATACAGGCCTCCTCTCGGTGAGAGGGGGTGGGCCGTAATCTACCACGCGAGCCCAGTGCGGGTTGGTAGATGTCACATGTCTTCGAATTTTTGGTTCTAGGACATGCCGGTTTCCTCACGATGTTTTCCTTCACCGTTTTGAGAGCAGTGGTGATGATATAATTTATACAAAGTAAAGCGCGACTCGGGTTCGAACCTACGACCTACAACTCGTAAGTCGCGGCCGTCACCACTTGGTCACCACTGCTCCCCTACATACAAACTTAGAAACAAACGAATACCGCTTCATAATACTGGTAGGCAGTGGCGAAGGTTCCATACAACTCAATTCCTACCGGTTTCCCTTTGAAAAATGGCACAGTCAGTATTCTACAGACAAATAATATAATCATATTAAAGATATCTACTCCGGCTTACCTCTTACAAAAATTGACCCTTCGCTACTCATAGTAGGATATATAATTCTTTAAATAAGCATCGTATATTGCTTTATTATTCACTAGTTTGACTTAAAACGTATAAAATAATCATCTAGTTGAATGAATTAGTATTAATTATTATGTGTATTAGTAAAATGATATAATATGTACCTACCTACTCCGCTTGTTTCCTCAGAACAAAGACAAATGTCATGTGCGTCATGTGCGACAGTCCTACGCTGTCCTCCCATGCCTATTAAATGATAAATGATAAATGATTTTTATTTCTGTAAGTAGGTTTGTACAAACACTTTTACACGTCAATCATATTTTTTTTAAACTAGATGAGGTCGGCGTTTCCTAACTATTCTAAGAAAGGCCGAAACAAACTCAGAAGTCACAGTCTCTTTTAAAGTCCAGACAAAATCTTGGTCAGATCGTGTGAAGATCATGTAGATTGGTGTCTGAAATGGTCTTTTGAGGAAAGAACCACACAGATTGAGCGGACCTGTCCAATCAGTGCACGCATTTGTCAAAAATCGTGCAGCTCAACTCAGAACTTGAGGAGCTCAACGATTCAACGAACAATACCAAAGACAGGACATTTGGGTAGGCCGCATAAACTACTCAAACTGCCAGATCATGATTAAAACTAAGAAGGAAAAAAAGAAGAAACTTATTAACACAGGTATAGTTGGGAAGAAATTAAGTGAGTTCTTTGATGAAAAGATTTTTAAGTTACTATGTTTTTGTATATCTTTTGCATGCCTACATGGTAAAATATGGCTGATCTTGTAATAATTTTGATAACCTTTATACCCATATTTGCAAAATAAAAGTATCTTCATCTTTAAAAGGCTCGGCAGATTGAAATAAACATTGTCTTTAAAAATCAGACAAGATTTACTTAGTGATTTTTTGGGCCATTTTGTTAAAAAGACATTTCGGGCATGACTGCCCAAATTGCCGAGAATGCCCGGGCAAGAATACAATTCCTAGTCTTGCCTGATTTTCAAAGTTATGTCTGCTAGTAATAATGTCACATTTCTCCTATCACTTAGCGTGTGTAGTGTGTTCACATATTTACACGTAGGATGCGCGCGTCGCAGCAAATGGTTTAATATGCATCTCTTCAGATCTTTACTAGAATGCACGTTTCATTTAATTCCTAGAACGTCAATAAAGGTATTGGAATCCTATAAAATACTGATGTTTTTTTGTTTAAATTTGAGTTAGAAATTAGAGTTATTTTCAGGAATCGTAAGTAGTACCTAGCTAATAAAATTGGTAGGTACTTATATATCACTAGCTGCGTCCCGCGGTTTCAGCCGCATAATTCTCGATCCCGTGGGAATATCGGGGAAAAAAACACGGAGCGACTGCCTATCTGACCTCCACAACCCAGTTACTGGGTAATACGATACCCCTTGGTAAGACAGGTGCTTTTTTTTGTGCGTGTCATAATATAAAATACCTATTTCTCTTTCTTCCTTTCACCATCATCGATAATGGTATGTACCATTTTTTTTAAGTAATAATATTTATCTCAGTGAATGATCAGTACTAATGAGTAACTGTAACTGAAAGTATACCATGTCGTTTAAAACAACTTTGTATCGCCGCTGCGGAAAAACCCAGAACCCACTAAGTACTTACCTAACCCACAATTTTTGTATCTTTTTGTTCTGCTATAAATAGCTTTATTAAGTATTTTGTTATTCGACTTTAACCTTTTATCGTACCATAGTCTTACCTTAACATTAGAATAATATCTTATATGAAAAAAAAGACAAATGCTACCCAATGGTCGCTTATGTACCTTTTTTTTTTTTTTTTTGTGGTTGGGAAATCATCAAAACAACAACAAACATCGGCCATCATTAGAAATAAATAGCTCTCAATAAAAAATCGAGATTACTATATTAAATACCTACCTACCATTTTAGTTTTTTTTTGTAAAGCTATGAATAACTTTATAACATGTTGTTCAAGAGTATTTCTATTTTTATACCCACAAAAAAACCGGAAAAAAAAGTCAAATGTTGCGCAATGGCCGCCTTAAAACTTGTCTAGAATTTTTTAAACTACGAACATCAAAAATAGCTCACAAAAATAAACATCGACTTTTTTTTCATTAAACACCAATCAAGTTTTTTTTTTAATAGCTATTAATAGCTGAGGGGTCCGTGGCTAAATAATAACAGCCGCACCGGTCGATCGATCAGGTTAAGCTACGCTTGCCGCGGTTGGTCTGTGGATGGGTGACCTTCTTTACATAGCGAAACCTTTCCGTACCTCGAAAAGCACGTTAAGCCTTTGTTTTGATGGTGGTTGGATCTTTGACAGTCGTTACGGGTAGTCAGAAGCCCGTAAGTCTGACAACCAATCTTACCAAGGGGTATTACCCAGTAACTGGGTTGTAGGGGTCAGATAGGCAGCCGTTCGGGTCGGCAGGCATTCTCAAGTCGACATGATGCATATGTAAATGACAATATGAGACACGACAATAAATGAAAACACAGCCATTAAGGCGTATTTAGGAAGTATAAATTAAATCCTGTCATCGAAATTAAAAAAGTGTTTTTTTTTCTAACAAACTAAATAGTAGTGATGGGCCGACTGTAGATTTTGCAATTTTAATTTAAAATATATTTAAAGAAAGAAATAAAAAATATGTTAAGTATTGATGTTTCTTTTTTCGTAGGATTTTTCCAAAACAAAAAAATGCTTAAAGCTAGGCTAGTAACTGGACAAGAAAGAAAAACTTATGAAGCGGTAAATAATTATGAACAATTTATATGTAAATCATCGTATTTTCCCACGCAATAAAATAATTTACTTATTTAAGGTAATAGAAGCAATTAAAAGGTTTTTAGAAACAAAACAAGGTAGGTACCAAATTATAATTTTGTACAAAGGATTTTTTTTAACTCCTATAATAGATTTTTCTTTTTGTTCGACGATAAGTGCTAAAAATAACCCTATGTACTAACTTCATTTTTATCCCGCGTTAAAAAAAAATGTTTTTGGCGTAAAAAAAAATTGTAATTTATATTTAGGTATGGGAAAAAACTGGCTCCTGTATTATCAACATGTAACCCAGGAGCCAGAAAATTCATTTATATCGTAAGTATACATACCTAGCTGGTGTCAATAAATAAATTCACATTAATACCTAATTAAAATACAAAATAGAAAACACTTACTTTTCGGCTGCCTCCCGATATGTCCCTGCCTTCTTCTTTCAAACAAACGGTTAATAATCGCATTCTTCCTGTTATTGAAGTCCACATCGTCGTTAAACTTATTGTTCAGTACTTCACACTCGGCAAAATTCGCCTCAAAATTATCAATTTCCGACCTCCTGGGATGATGACTGTTCGGCAAATCTTTCAATTCACTCGGGTTCACAGTGGAATACCTCTTGCTCGCCACATTGTTCCATATTTGCACTAGTTCCTTCATTTTTCAAACAAGAACACGTCTTAACACAACAAGTCTAATTATCAAATAACCAATGTTTCTGGTAACTAATTGACTTATAATTTGTATTTAATAGCACTAGTTTAATTCCGTAAATAATAGTACGTATATTTGAAACGTCAGATAGTTCACAATGTCAATCGTTCAATAAAAAGTTTAGTTTTATAAACTGATATTTAAATCAATCACAAAATACGTTATAAAATATAATATAACATCAGAGTCACATCTCTAGCTCTCGATCGCACACTATTAATTTCGAAAATTCGAATACGGTTCGGTTTTCGTATTTCGAAATCGCGCGCGCTAAGAAATAAAGGTATGGCATGCACGATGCACCGTGGGCTGCAGAAACTTGTGTCTAACAAGATCAGCGGTAGAACTCACGCTTATATAAATTTCGCAAGCTCGCCACTGCGGAGCGGTGACGTATGTAAACCAGTTTTTTTAAATATACATATTATTATTATCATTTGTGTTAATATGCTTCTGGTGCAAATCAAATGAATAGGGGGTCATAGGCTATGTATTCATTGCATTGCTCGTGGAAAAAAGTCATTATTATTGCATTAGGCAATATATACGTATAAGTAGCAGTTTTTGCAAAACAAAGGAAAATAAATAAGTTATCTTTAAAAAATAATGTTGACATTTAAATTTTGCAATATTTCAAATGTGTACAAATAAACACAGGTTTTTTTTAACTTAACTAGTAAAATTTATATAGTTACAATAGTTTCCATATTATATTGGTTAAAAAATAAATAAAATAAATATCCATGGAAGAGAAAACTGATTTAACGAAATATTGATTAACAAAGTCAAAGTCAAATCATTTATTTTTAATAGGCACTTTTGAACGTCATAATGCAATAAAAAAAGTTAGGTAATTTAGTACCTTTTACCATAGACCGTACGCGTTTCCCTATATTTTTATTATAGAACAAAAGGAAAAACGTGAAAACAATGTCATGTCAAGTAATTGATTATAAGTAAAAGTCACATAATGTTTACCAAAACAAAATCCATTCCCTTTTTTTTTTACAAAAAAAAAAAAGAGGAAACCATAAAAAAAATCACTGTTGGGTATTTCCAAAAAAAAAGTTTTTTTTTTAATTTTTTAATTGGTTTCCGCCTTTTTTTTCAAATACCCATCATTTCTCAAATGAAACGATCGCTTTACAAATGTCAATGTCACGCATTCTTGACACTACACTATTTCCTATAAGTAACAGCGCAGCGGTTATTATAGTGTCGAGACCGTTTATAGTGACTCATTCATGACTTACTGTATTAATTTAAAAGTATATAATTATGTAGGTATCTACTTAATGAGTACGTTCGGTGATGGCTTCATAATTGTGATATAAATTGGTTTAGAAAAAATGTTTATACTTAAAGTGTAAATAAACAATTAAGCGACAATTTTTTTTTATTTTTTTTTTATAAAAATCTCTTCACTGCCTTAAGAATCTACTCTCTATCTAGTAAAAACTTAGAAATTGGTTTAGAAAAAATGTTTATACTTAAAGTGTAAACAATAAAATTAAGCGACATTTTTTTTTCCATTTTTTTTTTTATAAAAATCTCTTCACTGCCTTATGAATCTACTCTCTATCTAGTAAAAACTTAGATAAAGTGGGCTTGATGTTAGGTTTCATTCCACCTGATACTAGGGATTCACTTTTTACCCGAATATGGAGGGTATGACTTTAACCGGTATGTACGCTTCTGCTCCCTAATAACTTCAAAAGCACTTAAAATAATTTGACAAATGAGGTATTGTTAGAAGCGTCTTGACCGTATGACCGTACTCTGGTTGTAGGCTATGTGACGTCACACAAAATTTAATATGGCGCCCTCTAGAGGACATAAAAGTAATGAGTTTAAAAAAATATATTTTGGGATGGTGCCTTTGTTGGGTATCAAATGAAAGGGTTTAATTAGCACATTTCAAAAATATAAATATTAATGAAATAAGCCCCAAAATAATTAATTTAAAACTCAAACCCGACTACTGAAAAGGATGAAACAAGAAAGTACCTTCCCGTGGTCGCATACTACCATCCATACTAATATTCTAAAATCGAAAGTAACTCCGTCTGTCTGTCTGCATGTTATCTTTTCACGCCTAAACCACTGGACGGATTTCGATAAAATTTGGCAGAGAGATAGATTGCATCCCTGGGAAGGACAAAGGATAGTTTTTATCCCGATATTCCCACGGGATCGACACTTATGCGCGTGAAACCGCGGGGCGCTGCTAGTAGCTTCTAAATATGTTAGTACAGCGACAATTGAACAAATGCTGGACTTAGGCCAGTCCTAAGTAGCGCCACAACCTCCGGATTCCACATCCAGTCTCATACAATCATGACTGTAATTTTTTTCTTTGTTTTAGGGTTCCGTATACAAAGGGTAGGTACCAACGGAACCCTATTACTAAGCCTCCACTGTCTGTCTGTTTGTCAGCGGGCTGTACCTATGTCATAAACCGTAATAGGTAGGGTAGACAGACACACTCTAACAAAAAAAAAAGAAAAAAAAAGTTAAAAATTATAAGTCCCTGGGTCTCCATACAAGAAAGGTGTTTTTTTTCGTCGTTTTTTGTCTTTTCGTACGGAACCCTGCGCGTGCGACTCGCACTTGTTTCCTTTATTTCTGTCCCAGCCGTCTTTTAAGATCCTCTGTCCCACAATTTCGAGCGCGAATGCTGATTATTGGACACTGGGTTCAATGCCCGGGCATTGGATTTTTCCGTTACGAAATTCTGAGCCTGGGACGGAGTCAGTCCCTTTTTACCGACTTCAAAAAAAAGGAGGTCATCAATTCGATACGTATGTATGTAATATTATTGGAATTGCATTATATTCACATATGACAATCTACTAAGGCTTCCAAACAAATATACAAAATTTCATAGACGTATGTAAGTATGTATGTATGTATGTATGTATGTATGTTTGTCCACGCATTTCTCAGCAACTTATAATCGGATCGTGACCATTTTTTTGTATTAGCTTACATTTACTTCAACTTAGGGAACAGTGCAAGTTTCATTAAAATCGGTTCAGTAATTTTCAAGATATGGACTAATACGTGTAAGTGTGACGGCCTGGCGTATTGATACGAGCTACGGGTGTAGTGTCAAAGGGAAAACATCTCAAAACCTTGGTCAAATTCTAGTGCAAAAACTAAAAATTACGAAATAAAAAGTAATTTAAAAAAATTAAACCGACTTCAAAAAGAAATCAACTCAAAATTATGAAATAACTTTAATTTCGGAAGTCGGTGGCAAAAACTAAAATACAGATCCCAAGACACTTTATTTACTCATTCATTTATTGTTTGTCACAAGTAAAAATACAGTTCTTACAATTAGCATTCTTTTATTTCTGCAACATACCCATGGGGTGTACAATATTTATTTGTATGTCAATATTATTGGCTATGTTAAAAATAATAACCCTACCCAAATGTCCTTTCTTTGGTATTGTTCGTCGAATCGTTGAGCTCCTCAAGTTCTGAGTTGAGCTGCACGATTTTTGACAAATGCATGCACTGACTGGACAGGTCCGCTCAATCTGTGTGGTTCTTTCCTCAAAAGACCATTTCAGACACCAATCTACATGATCTGACCAAGATTTTGTCTGGATTTTAAAAGAGACTGTGACCTCTGTGTTTGTTTCGGCCTTTCTTCTCAGAATAGTCAGATAGGAAACGCCGACCTCATCTAGTTTAAAATATGATTGACGTGTAAAAGTGTTTGTACAAACCTATTTAGGTACAGAAAATAAATCATTTATCATTTATAATACAATTTCACTCATAAGAGCGTTTACGCCGAACGGCATTTCATACAAGCTTTCAAGCCCTTGTTTTCCGAAATGAATGAACCGATTTTAATGAAACTTCATACGCATAAGCAGGATACAAAGTTCTAAAAAGTTAGTAGAGAACATTTTCGAAATGTCTTATTTAAAAAAAGATAACTGGAAATCTCTGTTTCTATGAAAAGTTTAAAATCGGTCTAATTTGGCTGTAACACTATTTTTCGAAAATGTTCTCTACTAACTTTTTAGACCTTTGTATCCTGCTTATGCGTATGAAGTTTCATTAAAATCGGTTCGTTCATTTCGGAAAACAAGGGCTTGAAATTTTGTATGAAATGACGTTCGGCGTAAACGCTCTTAATAAAATTGTTGGTGGTTGTTAAGCATTGCATTGGTTGTTTAGTCCACCTCGAGGTGTAGTGAATTTACGTTTTTATTGGTTACTTTTTTTTTTTACTTAGGTATTGTAAAAAAAAAAAATAAGTTTGACTTGTCAACGTGACAACTCGGGGCTTATTACCATAGCTGGCGTAAGTACCCACTACTCTAAACTAATATTAATTAAACAAAAAGAAAATATTTGATTGTTTTTATGTTAGTTTCTAACGTATTCACGCTAAAACGGCTGAATGGATTTAGATGAAATTTGGCACAAGAGTAGACCATGATCTGAGTTAGAACATAGGCTACTTTTTATCTCGATATTCTTACGGGATCGGGAATTATGCGGGTGAAACCGCGAAGCGCCCGCTAGTATACTATACACAGTAGAATACACCTCTGTCCACCTCTTTGGGGAGTACAAGTAAGCGTGATGTTATGAAACGATATATTGGCAAGGATTAATTATTTTTTACATACACGTACATGTAAGTATGATAAGGATAACTTGTAGCGGCATCTACACCGCCACCGCATCATACTGACGTAACACAAGGTCCTGCATCGCGCAAGCAGAGTTTACCGCGCGACTAACATACATATAACGTCCTGACATTAATCTACGGACAGGTGCCCACCCGACAACACCCGTTTAGCCGGAGGATCCTTCCTTTTCGATGGAGATTGAGAGAACTTTACATCCTATTTCTCATACCTAAAAAGAAAGATAGAAAGAAAAAGAATGAAAATAGACTTATTTGCAGTAAACATGACGCAATAAAGAACATAAACAAAAAAAAAATAAGAAAGGGTTGGGGGAAACATGCGTCACATCCACGCAAAACGGCTATCGCTCAGCATTATGCTGCGACCCTATGCAAGACAGAGCCTCAGCGCTGGTTTTCAGCGACAGCCGGCGCCGACGTAATGACGTCGTCCGGAGCAGCAAACAATTATTAGGACGCTACCTCTATAAACTGATAAGATAAAAATATATTTAATTAAAAAGAAATTATAATTTCCGTAAAAGGAAAGTTGTTTTTGAGGTTTGGCCTAAATCAAGGCCGGTGTAGCTCCGGTTCCTATACGTCATTTACAAAACCGGAGAATATTATAATCACACACTTGGCCCAAATTCCTTATTTTTCCCGTGACTTGGCGAAATTTAAGAAAGAAAAAAGTATTTATTGGGACTCGCATAGGAAGAACACAAACTAATTAAAATAACACAAACATAGAAAAATAAAAAAAAAAACAACAGTTCCTACATAAAAATAAAAAAAATTACATAGGTACAACATAAGGCTGGCCGCATACGCTCGGTTTCCTGATTCGGTTTCCGGATCAGGAATTCAGATTCGGAAACCTGAATGCTTCATTTACATACAAAATGTTCAACACGTCGTTACTATTTCCGAACGGAAAAAAACCCCACGTTCGTTTCGGAATTCATTCTAATACAAAAAACGGATGTTTGCGCTAGGCCCACGGAATTCCGAATCTGAATTCCTGATCCGGAAACCGAATCAGGAAACCGAGCGTATGCGCCCAGCCTAAAATTTAGCCGCTTCTGTGGTTCTAGACAAGTGACAATTGCTTTCGAAGCGTTTCGTATTTCTATAACGCCTTCCAACAGAAGCTCTTCGGTAGCTTGTCAATCAAGCTACTACTAACCCAGATACTGCGACGGGCTTTTTAAAAAACCCAAAAACGCATACAAATAGATTCCAATAATTTTTACCCATTTTTGTCCCAAAAATATTTAAAAATGGTTAAAAGTTGGACACCGAGCGACACTAAGTCGGTTATCCAATCTCCGCGCCGAACGGTTAGGTACAGTCAACAGCAAAAGTAGATGATCAAAGTCAGAAATTCAATACTAATGAACGGAGTTCGCGTCAGAACTGTGTGGCGTCGAAGTTATTTAAAAGTATTCTACGTAGTAAATATTCTAAGTAGTAGTACTTCGACGCCACACAGTTCTGACGCGAACTCCGTTCATTAGTATTGAATTTCCGACTTTGATCATCTACTTTTGCTGTTGACTGTACCTAGGTACTATAATCAATAAGCGCAAGACGGCGCGGCGCGAGCGGCGCGTGTGAGCATGTTTTTGTACGGACAAATTAACAGGTAACTTAACAAGCTTACTTATAACTTTGTGATTTTTCATGATACAGTTTTGAAATTTTGTACATAGATTCTTTACATAAAAATACTAGACACGTGTTTCGGGTTTCGCATAATATACTTACTAAAAATAATGTTGTATAACAGTCATTGTCCTAGATATCATACGTAGGTATCTGGATTTTTAAATTTATAAAAGAAAAAAAGATAAAGTAAATTTGTGTGCATACATTAACATTATTTTATTATACAAGGTGTAACAGAAAAAAAACGCTAAAAGGACTTAATCATAACTGGTGAAATGTGAGTCGCTTATCCTTTATGTAATATACAGGGTTATTGGTAAAACATTAACAACCTCTTAAGAGGTCATTGTACTTGTCATTATAAACAACTTTTACTATGGGACCAAATCAGAAATCGCGAAAAAAATCAGCTGTTCCCTACATTTTGACGAGATACGAACATAAATGTAGGGAACAGCTGTTTTTTTTTCGCGATTTCAGGTTTGTTCCCACAGTAAAAGTTGTTCATAATGATGAGTACAATGACCTCTTAAGAGGTTGTTAATGTTTTACCAATAACCTTGTATAACCCTGATCGGGCAAGCCCTGCGACTGTTATGAAACCATCGTAGTTTATAAACGGTTATAAACTACGATGGTTTCATGGATCAAACGAATGACCACTAGAATGGTCGCGGTCAATGTCAAAGTCAAGGGAATGGTAGCTCAATAAATGCTACGGTCATTGTTTGCATAATGCTAGGTGTGTTAAAACAGAACAAATTAAATTAATAGTTACTTGTTATTAATATTGGCGGCACGGTTGGCGCAGTGGTTAAGCGATTGACTGCTGCGCTGCGTGTCGCGGGTTCGATTCCCGCACGGAACAAATATTTGTATGAACTACAAGTAGTTGTTCCGGGTCTGGCTGTTTGTGTATGTGAGTTTAAATGTTTGTAAACGCACCCACAATACAGGAGAAATTCCTAGTGTGGGGCAACGTTTAAAAAAAAATAAAAAAATTCTATTCCAATTTATCCTAAATCTATCTAATTTTATTTAATATTATCTAATTTTTATCTAATATTGACCAAAGTTACATTTCATGTAATTTCATCTTTTGTCCAGTTTTTATTAAGTGATTTAGCCTATTTTTAACCGACTTCAAAAAAGGAGGAGGTTTCTCAATTCGACAGTATATATGTTTTTTTTAATTTTTTTTTTATTTGTGTTCTTATGATTGTATGACATGTGGAATTACTAATATCGACTAATAACTTGTATGTGTGGTGCAAACTGTTAGTATAAATTGGTTATTAATAAATAATAAAAAAATAAAAAGTTAAATTTGGAATGTGGAGTATTTGCGTAATTATGTAGAAAATTACTTCTATTATTTTGGCTATCAGATGAGGGGCCCGTGGCTAAATAATAACAGCCGCACAGGTTGATCGATCAGGTTAAGCTACGCTTGCCGCGGTTGGTCTGTGGATGGGTGACCATCTTTACATACCGTGTCCCCTCCGTGCCTCGGAAAGTACGTTAAGCAGTTGGTCCCGGCTGTCATTCGTGGATCTTTGACAGTCGTTACGGGTAGTCAGAAGCTCGAAAGTCTGACAACCAGACTTACCAAGGGGTATCGTATTACCCACTAACTGGGTTGTGGAGATCAGATAGGCAGTCGCTCCATGTAAATACTGGTATTCAGCTGCATCCGATTAGACTGGAAGCCGACCCCAGCATAGTTGGGAAAAGAACAAAGAAATACCTACATCAACTATTACCTCAAATAATAAACACATAAAAATAGCCATAAAGTAGATGATTTTGGCTATCTGATGACAAAGTTACGTAGCTTCTGTCCGCGAGTTTGTTCGCGTAAAATTTGCTTACTTTGTTTCTCTTTTACTTTCCCCGACCGTCGTCGCATCGCATCGCGTAACTCCATCCCAGAGAGGGTCGAATCCGATATATTTTGTAAAAATCCGTGAATCCGATGTGAGCTGTCAATAGTGTCAGTCCCTAGCATGAGGTGGAATGACAGCTCACTTAAGCTTAGTTTTTACCCAACTACGGCGAAGCAAAAAGGAGGTTTATGATTTTGATTGGTATGTATGTATGTATGTTCATCTGTTTCCTCATAACTTATATACTCCTTGTCATAATTTGACAAATTAGGTATCGTTGGATGCGTCTTGATCTTCCGCTAATTATAGGCTATTTGACGTCACATTAAATTAAATATGGCGATCTCTGTCTGACATAAAGTCATGAATCCATACTAATATTATAAATGCGAAAGTGTGTCTGTCTGTATGTTACCTCTTCAAGCTTAAACTGCTGAACCGATTTAGATGAAATTTGGTATAGAGATAGTTTGAGTCCCGGGAAAGGACATAGGGTAGTTTTTATCCCGATATTCCCCCGGGATTGATACTTATGCGGGTGAAACCGCGGGGCGATGTCTTATGGTGTTCTGCTGTGGGGATCGGCAGCTGACGTAGATTCAATTTTCATTTTACAAAAAAGGGCAATTCGCGCAATCTATAAAATGGGTCCTCGCGAGTCTCTTAAAAACAAATTCAAAGAAATTGATATACTAACTCTGCCTTCTCTTAATATTTTAGAAAGTATTCTGTATGTTCGCAAAAACTTAGGACTGTTCAAAATGAGAAGCGATTTCCATAATATAAATACACATAGTAAAAATTAACTTGTGATACTTACCTAAATTTAGATTAACTAAAACTAGCAAGTCATTCCTTGTAAACAGAATCCGTTTTTATAACAAGTTGCCAAAGCCGGTTACAGAACTTAGCGATGGAAAGTTCAAAACCCTCATCAAACGTGTCCTTATCAAAAAAGTATAATATAAGATTAAAGACTACGTTGAAGACAAGGTAGTTTGGCAATAATTCCTTCTGCACATGTGGCTTCCCTGGCACCTCATTAACGGCATAACTATGTAAATGTCTTAACTGCTCTCAAATTACGATGTTTATTTTTTACATACTCCTTTGACATAATCTTTTTATCATTTGACATTATAAACAGACAATTCTAATTATTCAGCTCTTTAAAAAAAAAAAATTTCAACGGAACCCTAAAAAAGAATGAGCGTGGAGATTGGCACAAGCAAAAGGAAACCTATGCCGTTTTTAGGGTTCCGTACCCAAAGGGTAAAAACGAGACCCTATTACTAAGACTCCACTGTCCGTCTGTCTGTCTGTCTGTCACCAGGCTGTATCTCATGAACCGTGATTGCGAGACAGTTGAAATTTTCACAGATGATGTATTTCTGTTGGCGCTATATCAACAAATACTAAAAACAGAATAAAATAAATATTTAAGGGGGGCTCCCATACAACAAACAAACGTGTTTTTTTTCGGCATTTTTGCCTTGTGGTACGGAATCTTTCGCCAGTCTTTCTCAAATTCCAAGCCTAGTTTGACCTTGATCTTACCCACAAAAAAGTATTTAAGCATACAAATACCACAGCTCCTTTAATAAGTGTTAATTTTTAGGTTCAATAACTAACCGCTGGGAAATCCTTACGCAATACTTTATACATTTTCACACGTTTAGCGTCATCTTCTGCTGGTAAGACTAGAATTGCCAAACTTAAGTGGCAGTGGGCAGAACACATTGCTCGCAGAACAGATGGCCGATGGGGCCGAAGGGTTCTGGAGTGGCGACCGCGTACCGGAAGACGTAGCGTTGGAAGGCCTCCCACACGGTGGACCGACGACCTTGTGAAGGCCGCAGGAACCTGTTGGATGCGAGAAGCACAGAACCGGTCGAAGTGGAGGTGCTTGGGGGAGGCCTATGTCCAGCAGTGGACGTGTTTCAGCTGAAATGATGATGATGATGATCAGAAGATACTCAGACGAAGTCGCCAGCAGAAGCTGGCGACTTCGTCTGAGTAAAATTTCTTGTTCCCCGACCCTCCCCGTCGCATCGCATCGCCTGCCCGCACTTTTACTTCGTTTTCGCTTAGCGTGCAATCTTTTTCATTTTGCTCGGTTCCTAAGAGTCCTAGCCTGATATTAAATAGCCTGTAGCCTTCCTAGATAATTGGGCTATCAAATGCAAAAAGATTTTTTCAAATCTGACTGGTAGTTCCAGAGATTTGCAAGTTCAAACAAACTAACTCTTTAGCTTTATTAATAGCATTGGCATCTAAATATAGATTTAACGACGCGACGTTCAAAAGTTCATTGACGTTCAAAAGTCCCTTTAATGTGCCTATTTGAAATAAATGATTTGACTTTGACTTGACTTTGAACGGAATCTGAATTACCTAATTAAAAACCTGTTTAGGTACAGTTAACAGCAAAAGTAGATGATCACGGAGTTCGCGTCGGAACTGTGTGGCGTCGAAGTGATTCAAAAGAATGTGATTGTAAATTATACCAAACATTTACTACTAGTACAGGTGTCATATATTCGTGATCAGTTTTGACTCCTATTGAATTTCTGATTTTGATCATCTACTTTTGCTGACTGTACCTACAACACCTTCCCCCTTACCAATAAACGTTGTATAGCGTCTGTATAGTTACGGCACCAATCGATAGGGTCAATCATAAGGACCAAATGTCCTTACCGATTGGTGCCATTAAAGTACAGGATGCTATTTTTTCGAATTTTAGCCGGTTCGATTCCCCGGTGCGGCAAGCGTATTTTCAAAAAAAATAAAAGAATGTTTCCTTTGAGTAAAATTTGCTGTCTTCAGTATTTAGAGTACTTCAGGTACGTTTCGAACATTCCAATTCCCCAGGATGGAATCTAGGTATCTCTCTGCCAAATTTTATCAAAATTCGTTCAGTGGTAGCTTGAAAAGGTAACATACAGACAGACAGAGTTACTTTCGAAAATTGATTATTAATATACAATACAATTAATAATTTTTTTTTGAACTAAAAATTATTTTTTAGTTATGATTAAAAATTTATGTTATGTGTGTTATTATTATTTTTTTACAGTTATATTTGTGACCATCAGAATGACTGGCCAAAATGACAGATCAGCTTTAATATAGATATTACTAAAATCCGATACCTATTTGCTACTACTTATTTGATGTCTTTGTTTAAATAATTGGTACCTTGGAGAAAATGAATTAAAAAAAAATGGCCAGTCATTCTGACATCAGGATGACTGGCCACATTTAGAATCTTCACGTGAGGGCTCCAAAATTGCAATTCGCCTTTACAAAAATTTAGTACCTATTTGATACCTAAACATATATATTTTCTAGATTTTTAGGGCAACGATTAAAGATTTTATTAAAGACTTTCATCAGAATGACTAGCCAAAATGACCGATCAGCTTTAAAATGTTACTAAAATCTAATTCTTATTTGCTACTATTTGATGCCTTTGTTTAAATAATTGGTACCTTATTAATAACTGAGAAAATGAATGAAAAAATGCCCAGTCATTCTGACGTCAGGATGACTGGTCACATTTCGTTCCACACCTCGTCCACTAAGTACTGTGGACGAGCTTATTAATTACCATCAAACGATCACAAATCCAGGGGGTCTACTCCGAAGCGGTTAACCACCGTATCGGCCGAATGTTCGGTCATTTTCTACTACCTTTCATTTCCTATATTGACTATAGGTCCCGACCAAATTGTGCTAATCCGAACCTTTTCAGAATCGTTACCCTTTTTTTTACCTTTTTTTTTTTAATTCGTAGTATTCGAATCAGAAAATGACCGAACATTCGGCCGACACGACAATCAACCACTTCGGAGTAGACCCCCACAGACTCGCGGGCTGCTACTGACAAATTCCAGATAGAAAAGCTATATATATGATTTCTGACAAATGCGTGCACTGACTGGACAGAAATAGAAAGAAAAAATAAAGAAAATACATTCATTTAGCACAGACTAAGACACAATACACCAGGATAGTCAGATATTAGTCGTACATATAAAATATAAAAAAATAAAAAAGTGCAAAGTCCGATGTAAGAAATGAGATCCTCTCAATCTGTGTGGTTCTTTCCTCAAAAGACCATCTCAGACATCGATCTACATGGTCTTCATATAACCTGACCAAGATTATGTCTGGACTTTAAAAGAGACTGTGACCTCTGATTTTGTTTCGGCCTTTCTTCTCAGAGTAGTCAGATAGGAAACTCCGACCTCATCTAGTTTAAAAAAAATATGATTGTCGTGTAAAAGTGTTTGTGCAAACCACTTACAAAAATATAATCATTTATTCCATAATAGGCCTAGTTTGACCTTGGTCTTACTCACAGAAAAGTATTAAATATACAAAAAACCAGTTCCTTTGGTGAAAGCGTTAATTTTTAGATTCAATAGGTAACTGGGAAATCCTTACGCAATTCTTTAATAATTTTCACACGTTTCGCGTCATATACAAGAATGTCTTTCATACTTATTTTCAATTTCGGTTTAAAGTAAAGTTAACGTGTAACAATTAATTTGGAAATACCATAAAATCGAAAAATGCTGTCTTGCCTTTTACGTAGGAGTGTGTACAATGACCTTTGCCTACACTGAAAAAAAATATTTATGGAATTTATACAGCAAGAAGAAATGTTTCGACGATGAAGTGACAAGAACTCCTAAGTGACATTTTTGCGATTTTAATTTTTTTACGTAGATAGACTTTAAATAATCGTTTGCGTGGGCTGGCAAAAGCAGCTAACTTTATATCTTCTTTTTTAATGAGTTATTTATAACTGACAATAACTATTAAACAACTGTGTATCAAATTTGCTGACAATATCACCTAATGAACTAATAACAATAACAACTAAATAACCTTAGCGTAATTATTTCTGTCAAGACCTCCTATCTCCTGCTAGATACGTCTTTATGCTTATATAGTTAAAACTTATACAGAAGCATTGTTTTATTGAATTTTGTATTTGTTAAGGTTATTTGAATACGCTAAATCTTCAAATAACAGTATTTTTAAAGTTGATGAAGTTTTGTTGCTTTTTCCGAGCTATATTACTAAAATATAACGCTTTTGGTGTTCATCTACTTAAATTAAGTTGTATACTTTAATAATATCATAAGATTATTATGTAATCGTAATTTTTATTTGTATGTTTCAAGAAGATAGAAGTTATTGTTCGAATGTACAAATTTCATTTGTATATTTTAAGTAGATAGAAGCAAAACGTTTTTTTCGTTTCCTGTAAAATTATGTTCTGGTAGATAAAGGTTCTTGTCACTTCATCGTCGGTTTGTAATAAAAACTACGGCTTACTCGCCGTTTGTGGGTTCGTCAGTGTTATATGGATCACTAGCTGCGCCCCGCGGTTTCACCCGCGTAAATGACGATCCCGTGGGAATATCGGGATAAAAAGTGGCTTGTATGTAAATTTAAAAAAATATATTATATAAATTTCGCGAGTTAATTTAATTTTACCGGGCGCTAAAGTTTCGCTAGTTAATTTAATTTTACTGGGCGCTAAAGTTTCGCTAGTTAATTTAATTTTACCGGGCGCTAAAGTTTCGCTAGTTAATTTAATTTTACCGGGCGCTAAAGTTTCGCTAGTTAATTTAATTTTACCGGGCGCTAAAGTTTCGCTAGTTAATTTAATGTGACCCTGCATACTAACAGTGAGCTACACTATCTTCTATATTTATATCTACTACCTTACCTACAGAATATGAGTCATCTCACTGTTATTTAGGTACTTTTCTTTCTTTTTCTTTATAGGTTTGTAAGAAATAAAAGGCTTTTTATTTTAATTATTTTTATGTTAATTTTGATCAAATTTTGTATGGAGGTAGCTGCTACCTCCATAATTTTTTTTATCAAAATTGGTCCAGCCGTTTGAGCGTGAAGAAGTAACAAACATATAAACACACACATACAATCACAAACTGTCGCCTTTATAATATTTGTGTGACTATGGAAGCTGTTGATGGACACGTTTTTTCTACGGCGCGGTTTGTACAGAAGACGCCAGCACATCAAGCTACTACAATCTGTCAAATTTCTTCAATAGATTTTCAACTTTATCGCCAAAGTATAAGGTTCAATGTTCATTGGGAAAATTTGACAGTTTCGGGTAGCTTGATGTGCGGGAGTTTCCCTGCGTGATCGAATCAGGAATGAGGAGATCCGCAGGAGAACCAAGGCAACCGACATAGCCCGAAGAATTGCCAAACTTAAGTGGCAGTGGGCAGGGCACATTGCTCGCAGAACAAATGGCCGATGGGGCCGAAAGATTCTGGAATGGCGACCGCGTACCGGAAGACGTAGCGTTGGAAGGCCTCCCACAAGGTGGACCGACGACCTTGTGAAGGCCGCAGGAACCCGTTGGATGCGAGAAGCACAGAACCGGTCGAAGTGGAAGTGCTTGGGGGAGGCCTATGTCCAGCAGTGGACGTCTTTCGGCTGAAATGATGATGATGATGATGATGTGCTGGCGTCTTTATGACGCCGACCTACCGTAAAGACCCCGTACCGTATACAATACGCCCCGCACACATCTGCACAGCTTACTTTACTGAGCTGGATATTGCATCGTAATTGCGTAACACAATATCAACCTCAATCTGAATCATTTTGAAGGATATTGCTAATCCATTGCTTCATATGTTCAAAAAATTTGTCTGCTCAACAACGTAAATAACGCAATGAATGTTGCTGAACTGTCAAAATGAAACCCATTGCTACTGATAGTGTGTTACGCTATTACCCCGCAGTTCGAATTCAATTCGAAATTTGAATCTGTCGGAAACAATTACCGCGTTTCGCGCTGAGCTTTAAGGCTCTAGTAGACAGTTGCGAAGCGACGGTGCGACGTGATTCTGGTAGAACAATTTCCATGAAGTTTTCATAGAAACTGTTCTACTAGAGTCTCGTCGCGCGGTCGCGTCGCGCCTGTCTGCAGGGAGCAGTTACACGCGACTTGGCGGCCCCTATGGCTACGTATCGATTTTTTCAGGCTGAAAACTAGGCCACGTCTATTGCCACAGTCTATTATAGCCGGTAACACATGGACCGTGTGGCCTAATGGATAAGGCGTCGGACTTCGAATCCGAAGACTGCAGGTTCGAGTCCTGTCACGGTCGAATACATTGTTTTACTTGGTTTTATAATGTTTTGTAGTTTCTTGTGTCGTTTATGAGTTGGTAAAAAAAGGTTCCGTTGGAAAATGAATTACATAAGTAGTTAGAAGTTTTTATTCAGAGCTAGGATTTAAATGTACCTAATTATGCCCGTTTTCACGAAAACCAAGTACTTATATTTCAAATCCGATTTGGTTCAATCTCGAAAATATCGGGAGAGTCTAAAGTATGATTCATAAAACGACTCTCAAACGTGCTAATTTTATTTACCTACTCACTCTAAGTAAGTGTGATATTGACGTTTCTTTACACCTGAGTAAACAAAAGTTTGTATAATATACATATGCACATAAAAGAGACAATATAAAATCATCAAGTTCAGGTATATAGTTAACAACACTTTCCTAACTCTTGAATTGTTGGTTCGCTTCGTCAAACCAACTGTCAAACTCAATTTTTCGGACGGGCAAAAACACTTCTGGTGAAGGGACAACTGTCAAATCGTGTTGTCATTGGTCCATGGCCCCGAACTAGTGTTATGACCGTAAGTGATACTTATGGCGTTGGAAAAGCCCGAAGTACGGCCAAAACTACGGACATCGTTCTTTGTCGAGTTGACACCCAGTTACTGGGTAACACGATACCTACCGTTTGCCCAGCATTGGAACAGTAGTATTAGTAATACTTTTTTTTTTTTCTTCTGATGGGAAATTATCAAATGACCCCTCCCGCTCTGGGTGGAGCGAAAGGGAGTGTCAGACTCTTACGGACTAAAACCCACCCGTGTTCCTTCCTTAGCCCTTTATGTTCCGGGCCAGCGGTAACCCTTTCGGACAATCCCGCTGACCAGTATTAGCAATACTGGATTGGCGTAGTTCAGCTTATGATTAATAAAGATGACTTGCATCTTATTGTCAAGTCATTTTCTTACTAATAGAAGATAAAATATAACCTGTTCTTTGCACAGACATCACATCAAGCTACTCGAAACTGTCAAATTTTCCCAATCAACTTTGAACCTTATGCTTCAGCGATAAAGTTGAAAATCAATTAAAGAAATTTGACAGATTGTAGTAGCTTGATGTGGTTGGCGTCTGTACCTGTGAAATGTGATTATATTATGGCGCAAAAATTCGCAATGATTTGCACAAATTTATGGTAAACTTTACTTCTACAGTATATATTAGAAAGGTCAGTCCCATACATTTGGGTCGATTAGGTATTGAAGTTTTAGTATAAATGTCGATGGCTATAAGAGTAGGGGAAGACCAAAGAAACGATGAATGGAATGTGTGAATGATGATATGGTTAGAAAGGGGGTGACTACCGAGATGACGACTAATAGAGAAGTATGGAAGAAAATGACATGTTGCGCCGACCCTAAATATATTGGGCTTTTTTTTTCGGATGGGAAATCATCAAATGACCCCTCCCGCTCTGGGTGGAGCGGAAGGGAGTGTCAGACTCTTACTGACTAAAACCCACCCGTGTTCCTTCCTTAGCCCTTTATGTTCCGGGCTAGCGGTAACCCTTTCGGACAATCCCGCTGACTTCGGACAATCCCGTACCAATATATTGGGCTAAGGGGAGGAGAATGGTGATGATAATAGGTATTGAAGTTTTCTACGGGTTAGTCGATAATTTATTCGCAATTACGATTTTGGTCCCATAGAGAAAGTTGTTCAATATGATGGAAATGTACAGACGCCAGCACATCAAGTTACCCGAAACTGTCAAATTTTCCCATTCAACTTTGAACCTTATAATTTAGCTATAGCTAAATTATAAGGTTCAAATAGATTTTCAACTTTATAAAGTTGAAAATCTATTAAAGAAATTTGACAGATTGTAGTAGCTTGATGTGCTGGCGTCTGTACGGCATCCTTATACAGTGTGAGTCTTCATAATGTGCACATAACGAAATGAGGGAAACAGCTTAATTTTATCGACGGAAAAAATATTTGAAAAAATAAAAAAATATTTTTCACACCACCTGCTCGAAAATGTCAAATTATATGTCAAGCAACCTTAACCTAAAGTGAGTCATTAGTGGCCGGGGGCACAGCCGGTCAATAATGTTGTACTGGATTTCATTATGACCCGCTGGTCAATAATGTGATTTGAATTTGGAATCTCACATGCTCAGCTAAATTGGCAGTATAGTACTCACAAACACTCTTTGGTTCCTATGTACATAGTTACTTTACACTTTGCTTTGGTGCCAGAAAGAGGAAAGCTATTCTCGATACCCTTACTACGCGTGGATGATATTCTCGATTTCCTACAAAATCATAATGACTGCTTCTTCATACCGTTGCCATGTTTTCGAAGACATAATATTGTAAGAATAATTAGATAACTACGAACCATTTTTTAAAAGGAATGGAATAACATTAAAACTGGCATTAATAATAACAAATACCGTACCGCGCCGTAATACCGTAATAGTAATTGGCTGTAACATTAGTTAATTTATTTTAAGTAAACTGCGCAAATATTGCTGTGGATTTTGTGAATAAATAAATAAATAATAAAACCTATCTATACTACAGTCGATTTATCACATTTTATAAAAAATACTCTATTTTCACGAGCGTCTCCAATGACGTTCTAAATTCAAAATGCATACAGTCAATCATCCAAAACCATTCTACCAGCCCTGTATAAAGCTTAGTTTACACAAACGCTACTTCCATGAGAATGATATCAATAGACACACACGACAAAACCGTAGAAGAGACTTTTTTTTTTTGAAAATCGAATTGATCGTGTCTTGGCTACTTATTGGTAGACGCAATAAAGGCGCGAACTTTTGGCATTTAAACTTTAAATTTATCAACAAAGTATTATAAAATGTCGAGTGATGAAAGTGATTGTACTCCTGAATTCATTTACAACCGAAGCTAATAATATTTCCAATGCTTTACTGCCGGAAAAGTCAAAGGAAACTTATATATAAGCCTACGACAATTTCCAAAAATGGAAAAGTACGAAAGGCGTCAAGTCCATTTCGGAACCAGTTCTATTAGTGTATTTTCAGCATTTATCTTGTACTCAGAAGTCAAGTAGCCTAATGGTGTACTTATTCAATGCTTAGGTCAACAATAAGCATGAAACACAATATAGACATCGAGACATACGCTAAGCTATTAGCATTTCTAAAGAGGAAATCGGAAGGCCACCAATCAAAGAAATCGAAAATTTTCACACCTATGAATGTTGAAACTTTTTTAAATGAAGCTCCTATGTTATTCTTACTGTTTGTTTATTTATTAAATACTTTGTTTTTCGTACTATGGCTATTATTTTCTCACAGTAGGTGTAAAAAGTAGAGTATCCTCCTCTGGGCTAAAGGTGTCTTTGCCTTGGGCTAGCTTGAATCCCTCGCGGCAATCAGGATTCTTGTATTAACTCCCTCGCTTCGCTCGTGAGTTAAATCCCGAATCCTTCATTGCGCTCGAGATTCAATATGACGCCCGTGACATAAGACACAACTTTAGCCCCTCGGTGCATAATCTACTATAAAAGGATTTTACCTACTAAAGTATGGTGATTGCAAGGCCTTTCTTTAACAGTTGATAGGAAATGTTGTGATTCAGTTATGAACATGGTATTTTTACGTTTAGAAATCTGATACGATGGAGAATAATTTAAAGTAATCAAAAAGGGTAGTAATCGGGGCTTTTATTGAGTAATTTTACAATTATTGTAAAAATTGATAAAAAAAATATCAGATTTTTGTTAAAAAAAAAAACATAATTCTCAATTGAGGGGCGATTGTTTACACAGCAGCGAAAAAAAATTAAAAAATGCTATTTTTTTTTATTTTTTTAAATATTTTTTCCGTCGATAAAATTAAGCTTAGTTTCCCTCATTTCGATATGTGCACATTATGAAGAATCACACTGTATATGACTACACCTTTCTAAAACTTACAAGTCTTTACAAAGCGCAAGTCCGATCCTGCATGGAGTATTGCAGCCACCTTTGGGATGGCTCAGTGAAATACGATCTTGCCGCGCTTGACTCGGTGGAACGCAGAGCTAAGAGGCTCATTGGCGACGTACAACTGGTGGATGCCAAGCTTCACAGCTTGGCTACAGATTGTACTTCGGTGAGTGTGCCCAAGAACTCCACGACCTCATTCCACCGGCCCCCTTCTACCTTCGGACATCCAGACGCACTGCAAGTTACCATCCCTGCCTAGTTGCTATTCCACAAATTAGCACTAAGCGTTTTCAAATGTCTTTTATAATGGGCACAGCAAAAGAATGGAACTCTCTACCTGCTGCGTCTGTGTTTCCGAGCGCATACAACCCGAATCTCTTCAAAGTAAGAGTGAACAGGCTTCTTCTGGGTAAGCTCACTCCATCGTCGACTTTGTCTCTGTCACCTCTGACCTAGACTAGAGTCAAGAGTAAAACCGTTTCAAATAAAAATAAAATTAAAAATTCACCTTCGCATTTTAGAAAGCCTAGGGTCAAATCACAGTTTTGCATTAGTTATGTTTTAAGTTTATTATCTGCCTTGGTGTTGGGATACGCTTCACAACCCAGTTACTGGGTAAGCTACGCTTGCCGCGGTCGGCCATGGATCTTTAAATATCAAGACCCCTCCGTGCCCCAGAAAGCACGATAAACCATTGATCCCAGTTGTAGAGTGTTGGTCTCTGTTGTGGAGGTCAGATAGGCAGTCGCTTTATGTAAAATGCTGCCATTTAACTGCATCCGAAAAGACGGAATGCTGAACCCAACAAAGGGAGAAGGCTAGGCAGATGATGATGTAATTTCGGACAAGCCTTTTTCCATTATCCGGGAAAAAATACAGACTCCGGCCTGTTAATTATCTACCAAAAAATCTTCAATTTAAAAATCCAATAACACATTCACCAAACTGGAGATTACTCGTAATGATCAGGTTAAGATACGCTTGCCACGTTCAGTCCGTGGATGGGTGAACATCTTTACATACCGAAAACCCTCCGTGCCTCGGAAAGCACGTTAAGCCGTTGGTCCCGGCTGCCATTCGTGGATCTTTGACAGTCATTACGGGTCGTCAGAAGCCCGAAAGTCTGACAACCAGTCTTACCATGGAGTTTCGTATTACCCAGTAGGTAACTGGGTTGTGGAGGTCAGATAGGCAGTCGCTCCATATAAAATACTGGTATTCAGCTGCATCCGGTTAGACTGGAAGCCGACCCCAACATAGTTGGGAAAAGGCTTGTTAAATTGATTGAATTTCGTTCAATCTCAGATTTAATGCAACCAACTCACTGACCTCTATTAAACAAGTATAATCAAGTATAATACAGGTCAGTGCACCAACTTTATCCGACGGCCTGTCAGGCTTGGGAAAAACCCTTTTTAGATATTTTATGCAGTCGACATTTTTTATTGAAATATGCACAAGGATTTCTTATATCCTTAGGTACTAAACATAAATAAATATCAATTTGCCCTAAGTTAAAATAATGTTATTTTCATAGGAACAACTTCATTCAATTTTATTATTATTACAAGTTGTTTTAACCTAAAAAGATTTGCAACCTTTGAGGTCTCCTTCAACTTACAATAAAATCTGTTGAATCGATCATGACTCAGATATACCGATCTCCTTCTTATATTGGAAAATCCTGAAGTGCGAGAGGGACGGACAAAGGTTGGGAATCCAGAAGGTTACTGCGGTTTTTACTTTATAGGTACGACATGTAGTTTATTTATCATTATAGTTTAATGGAAAAATACTAACATGTTTGTTTATTAATTGCAATTTATTGAATGCCGTATGACGTCAGTGTTAGTTCGAGAAAATAAGGAATTGTGTGGAAAAGGTGCATGAGTCAGGGTTTTTCTTCATCATGTGCTTAGCCAACTATGTTGGGGTAGAATCCCATTTTAACGGGAAGCAGCTGAATACCAGTATTTTACATGTAGTGACTGCAGACCTCCATAAAAAAAATCAATAAATCAAAGTCCTCCAGACCGTATTTCGGCCACGGCGGCCAATCTCAACGGAGGCTAGCCTTCGGTGCGGGAGATATTATACTGCACAAGTGTGCGCGCAGACACGGGTGCACTCCCTCTTCCCTCACTCTCATAGTCCGATGGGACGGCAATCCGACACGACCGGAGAGAGATCATGCGCAGGAACAACGGCTAAACGTGCTTTCCAAGACACGGGGGTATCACACGGGTGTTACTAAGAAATTCCTAATGGAAATCTCTATAACACTTTGCCCGACCCGGGAATCGAACCTAGGTCCACCACGATCAGCAGTCGCACTTGCGACCACGAGACCAACGGGGCAGTTACCTCCACAAGTCCACAACTCAGTTACTGGGTAACACGACACCCCTTGGTAAGACTGTTTGTCAGACTTTCGGGCTTCAGACTAGACTACCCATAATGACGGTCAAAAAACTATCTGAGACCCCGAGACACGGAGGGATCTCGGTATGCAATAAATGGCTACCCTTCCATGGCCCTTCTCTCGGTTTTATCCCTCAGCCCTATCAGAATACCGGCGCTGCGGTATTTATTTTTTAAATATCGTAACATTATTCTGAGAAAGGCATATACTTTTTTGGTTGTTTTTATTGTAACTTTGTTAGTTTTAAATGTTCTTTTTTTACTGTTTGGATCTCCTGTGTGTGTCCTAAATAAAGTATTTTTATTTCTGACCTGATAGTGCGTCAGCAAAGACAGGGTTATGTTCATCAAGCGTATCACACTAATATTATAACGGCGAAAGTTTGTGAGTGTGTGCGTTTATATGTTTGTTACTTCTTCACGCTCAAACAGCTGGACCAATTTTGATAAAATTTGGTATGGAGGTAGCTGATACCCTGGATTAACATATGGCTGTTTTTTATATCTGATGTTACCACGGGTTCGAAACTTATGCGGGAGAAACCACGGGGCGCAGCTAGTCTATAATATGTATATTTATATGTATGTGGGACTGTTTGTACCCTCGAAGCATCCTAACGACTGGATACGTGAGGTGTTTATTGACTCTTCTGTTTTCGGCATTTTACATTATTCTTGCAGAAAATCCACGAGCATAGCACATAATCAGCCTATAATGTTCCCACTGCTGGGACACAGGCCTCCTCTCTTTGTGAGGGAGTGGGCTGTAATCTACTACGCGGGCCCAGTGCGGGTTGGTAGTTGTCACATGTCTTCGAACTTTTTGGCTCTAGGACATGTCGGTTTCCTCACGAAGTTTTCCTTCACCGTTTTGAGAGCAGTGCTACCGGTACAGCGTCACCGTTTTGAGAGCAGATCTACCTGTACAGTTGTCACCGTTTTGAGAGCAGTGCTACCGGTACATCGTCACCGTTTTGAGAGCAGATCTACCTGTACAGGTGTCACCGTTTTGAGAGCAGTGCTACCGGTACAGCGTCACCGTTTTGAGAGCAGATCTACCTGTACAGGTGTCACCGTTTTGAGAGCAGTGCTACCGGTACATCGTCACCGTTTTGAGAGCAGATCTACCTGTACAGGTGTCACCGTTTTGAGAGCAGTGCTACCGGTACAGAATCACCGTTTTGAGAGCAGATCTACCTGTACAGGTGTCACCGTTTTGAGAGCAGTGCTACCGGTACAGAATCACCGTTTTGAGAGCAGTGCTACCGGTACATCGTCACCGTTTTGAGAGCAGATCTACCTGTACAGGTGTCACCGTTTTGAGAGCAGTGCTACCGGTACAGAATCACCGTTTTGAGAGCAGTGCTACCGGTACATCGTCACCGTTTTGAGAGCAGATCTACCTGTACAGGTGTCACCGTTTTGAGAGCAGTGCTACCGGTACAGAATCACCGTTTTGAGAGCAGTGCTACCGGTACATCGTCACCGTTTTGAGAGCAGATCTACCTGTACAGGTGTCACCGTTTTGAGAGCAGTGCTACCGGTACAGAATCACCGTTTTGAGAGCAGATCTACCTGTACAGGTGTCACCGTTTTGAGAGCAGTGCTACCGGTACAGAATCACCGTTTTGAGAGCAGTGCTACCGGTACAGAGTCACCGTTTTGAGAGCAGATCTACCTGTACAGGTGTCACCGTTTTGAGAGCAGTGCTACCGGTACAGAATCACCGTTTTGAGAGCAGTGCTACCGGTACAGAATCACCGTTTTGAGAGCAGTGCTACCGGTACATCGTCACCGTTTTGAGAGCAGATCTACCTGTACAGGTGTCACCGTTTTGAGAGCAGTGCTACCGGTACAGAATCACCGTTTTGAGAGCAGTGCTACCGGTACAGAGTCACCGTTTTGAGAGCAGTGCTACCGGTACAGAGTCACCGTTTTGAGAGCAGTGCCACCAATACAGCGTCACCGTTTTGAGAGCAATGCTACCGGTACAGCGTCACCGTTTTGAGAGCAGTGCTACCGGTACAGTCACCGTTTTGAGCCTGTCTGGGTTCGAACCTGCATCTCATTAGTCGCGGCCGTTGCCACTAGGCCACCATTGCTCTCTTCACGCTTGATTACTAAGATTTCATATCAGTCAGGTTTCCTCACAATTAGTTTCCTAAATTATTTTTTTTCCATTGTTTTAATGATGATCACTTGTGAATCAGAGCTTCGTTCTCATTTGTAAAGGATATGGTGGTGTCTGATGACCCGATCACGTCTGTACTAATTCGATTCTTATCATAATTGGGTGCATTAGCTGTGTGTCCGCAAGTGACGATGGGTATTTACGTCACGCCCACCAAGTGACCCCAGGGAAGACGGTGGCACAGTGGTCACGTGCTGCCGTGCATAGCGAGGCTCAGGGGAGGCCCCTTTACAGTCTCCCCAGGGATGTGCCTTACAGGCGTTGCACGGGGGGTTCCGGAATTGGTCTTTTAAGAGGAACCGGGAACCCTATGTGCTGATGGTGATCACCGGGGTGGTTTTTTTTTTTATCCGTACTAATATTATAAATTCGAAAGTAAGTCTGTCTGTCTGTATGTTACCTTTCACGCCTAAAACACTGAACGGATTTCGATAAATTTTGGCAGAGAGATAGATTGCATCCCGGGGAAGGACATAGGATAGTATTTATCCCGATTTCCGACGGTATGGACACTTATGCGGGTGAAACCGCGGGGCGCTGCTAGTAAATAAATAAACAAATAAAACAAGAGAGAGTCGGGCTCGCGCACCGAGGGTTCTGTACCATAATATTATTATGTTTTTAAATTGTCATCGGCGAGGCCTATAATATTCGTCAGAGAATTTTAACACTGCACGCTGCGGTTTTATGTCAGCGCCATCTCTTGACCGATACTGGAACTAATGTAAATTTTGTTGATGATTTCTGAAAAAATGTGCTATTTAAAGACTTCGTTTTATTTTCCTGTCATCTTTACATAAACTTCTATCACATAGAATAATTTCAGATTTTTCTCTTTGCAAACTTCGGAGATAAAGGGGGAACGGTATTTTTTTTTACATTTTTCATCAGAAGTCATAAACTATGCGGCCTAAAAAAAAGAAAAAATGTTTGAGAATGTGCAAACTGCGCTCTTTCATATGATATCCCACATGCCCTAGTAGCCCCACATCGAATTTTTCAGACCCCCTTTCAGTCCCTGTTGCAAAAAATATACATATATTTTTATTTATTTCTTATTTGCAAAATGGTTGGGCAAACTTCATCTAAAACTTTTCCAAATTACAAGTTGATAGCATTAGTAGTTCTTGAGATATCCAGCTGTGACAGTCAGACAGACTTAGTCTCACCATAAGGGTTCCGTTTTTACCATTTTGGTACGGGACTCTAAAAAATAAAAACAAACTGTTTACAAGGCAAGTTGAAGAAGAATCACTGACTATGACTATCCTTTTTAAATGATACTGCCAAAGTGGCCTTTTTAGGCCCCCTGAGAATATGCCTTCAACTGAAACCTATAAGAAAATGATGGAAATGTTCACAAGCATGAAGTAAACAATATTCTCAGTAATCTTAGTGTAATTACTGGGATTTCCAAATCATATTTATAAGTAGTTAAAGTTAGGCTGTGTTCATAATAAAATTAAAATTATAGGTATAAGTATAATGGTTTGTCATAAAAATATGCAGAAATAAGGACCCGTTAATTTTCCGGTTAAAAAGAACTCACCGAATGCATGACCTCTTTTTTTTAGGGTTCCGTACCAAAATGGTAAAAACGGGACCCTTATGGTGAGACTAAGTCTGTCTGTCACAGCTAGATATCTCAAGAACTACTCCATCCGTGCATGCTGACGCGATACACCATTCGAAGTGGGGCTACTATGGCATGTGGGGTAAAAATACCGTTTACTTATGATATGACTAAACCAAACACACGCACTGACATTTCTCGTAGAACAGATGGCCGACAGGGCTAGAAGGTAGAAGGTTCTGGAGTGGCGAACGCTTTCCGGAAAACGTAACGTTGGAAGGTCTCCCAGGTGGACCGGTTATGACCTGGTAATGGCCTTAGGAATTCGCTGTATGCGAGATGCACATTAGCAATCAAAGTGGCGGTGCTTGGGGGAGGCCTGGTTCAAAGTGGCGGTGCTTGGGGGAGGCCTATGTCCAGCCCGCTCGCCGTCCGGTAAGGACCAGGCCCGCGTCGACGGCGCGTTGTGTTCCACGCGCGCCTCAAGGAGATGTCAGCACTAACTGACGGGGTCCGCTAGGGCCGATGCCTGCCAGGGTCGCGGGTTGTTCGAAAGAGATACCGTGGCCCCTGGCACAAGCAACTGAAGGAACACGGGTGGGTTTTTGTCAGTAAGAGTCTGTCACTCTTCCGCTCCGCCCAGAGCGGTAGGGGTAATTTGATGATTTCCCTCCCGAAAAAAAAGGCCTATGTCCAGCAGTGTCGGACGTCTTTCAGCCGTAATGTTTATGACTAAACCACTCGAAAAGTCAAACATTTAATTATTTCATTGTTTAAATTAATTATTTGCAATAATTAACGGTTTTAATTTGATTACTTTTAAGAATAAAACACTAAGATATGTCAACGCAAACATTAGTTATTTTAAGACTCAATTAATGTATTTGTCGATATAATTAGCAACATTGCAAATCGGTTTAAATCTAGTTATGTGATGGTTTACAATACTGAGTGGCTAAATGGCTAATAAAACAATTATCACAACAACATTGTGGCTAAGTAATAACAGCGGTACGGATCGATCGACCAGCTCCCTAATTGCGTAACACACTATTACTCTCAATTTGAATCGTTTTGAAGCTTATTTATAATCCATTGCTCCACTTGTTCGAAAAAGGTGTCTGCCCAACAACGCAAATAACGCAATGAATGTTGGTGAACTGTCAAAATGAAACCGATTCCGATCGTATTACATCGTCGACCGTAGGTTCAATTGAGGTAAGGGACAAAATACGATTTTTCAGGAGAGGCCGACAAAGTTTTTTTTCGGACTAAATCGCCTATAACTTTTTTTGTTATTAACCTTTTTCGGATCTGATTTCACACATAATCTTGTATTTTAGTGCTCTATCTACCTGTTTAAATAAGTTAGCTATTTAAGAAAATAGATGTCCCTTATACCAACGTATTTTGTTAGTAATGTCCCTTACTGACCAAGTATCTTGTAGTCCTGTCCCTTACATTAAATTGATCTCTACGTTGGATCCAATCTATAATGAAAAATAGTGTAAAGGTCTTGTTGAAAAAATGTATGAAGAATAATTCGTTGATTGGGAAGACCCTTACCTTATGTGAAGTGGATTGGCGGCGGTAATTACACCATTTCAAGTTGCTATATTGCATAGTTTTTCAGATACATTGTTGTTAAGGGGCTGATTCGAAATTTGAATCCAAAAATCAGTAGGGTAAGGGACATTTTTAAGCTAGAATTTTTTCATATACACCATTCGAAAGAGCGCAAAATTCTGAACAAAACTGTATACTCAACTCATTTTGCGTATTTTGTCCCTTACATCAATTGAACCTACGGTCGACGTATTATAATAATGTTAAAAACTTTAGCTAGGTACGCTTGCTGCGGTCGGTGATAATTTAATTTGACTCTGCATACTTGTACAAGTTATTATAATTATTTTAGGACTAGCAGCTCATGCTGCGCCCCGCGGTTTCACCCACATAAGCAGTGGCGTAACTATAACGTTTGGGGCCCGTGGCAAATTCAAGGAATGGGGCCCTCCCGCAATGAAAATAACCTCAACCAACGTTATAGTTTTTTTTTTATTAGCACTTCTCCCGCGACTTCTTCCGTGTACATTTCATATTTTCCCCTACAAAATTTAACACCTAACTGCTTCTGTCCTTACGTTAGGATCCTCCTGTGCTCATGGCCCTCTCGGGTCGGGGGCCCCTCTGGCTGGGGGCCCGTGGCATTTTGCCCCAATGTCACCTTATAGTTACGCCACTGCACATAAGTGTCAACCCCGTGGGAATATCGGAATAAAAACTATCCGATATCCTTTCCCGGGACTCAAACCATCTCTATAACTCATCTAAATCAGTTGAGCGGTTTAAGCGTGAAGAGGTAACAGACAGACAGACACTTTCGCATTTATATTATTAGTATGGATAGTAGGATGTAGGATAGTAGGACTGTTGTTATCTTTAAAATTACATACGTAAATATTACCTTGGAAATTGAAATAATTATATACCTACGCGATTGTGAACATACCCTAAGGATTAATTTCATATTTACTTCGAGAAGGCGGTGGAAATTTACTTCAGACTCGGAGACCGTGACGAAATATACTAATATATGTAATAAATATGCTCTTGCGGCGTTTTCTATATTGTCATGGTTCAATTAATTCAAAGGAACAGCCTCTTAGTCAACGAATGGAAAAGTTAATGGAATGTAGAATTTGTAGACTGATATGTTTGTCGAAGGAACGATGGCCTATAGAGGTATGAGGAACAGGGTGTAAAGTTCACTCATGCTCTATAGTAAAGGGAGGATCCTCCGACCAGACGGGGTTGTGTCTGGCGGACAACTGCCCGATGATTCATGTCGGGCCGTTGTATCTATATGCTAGTTGCGCGGTAAACTCTGCTTGCGAGATGCAGGATTTTGTGTGACGTCAGTATGACGTCCTGTTCTGATGTGGCGTTGTAGATACCGCTTCAGGCCGGTGGAGCAGACGAGTCCTAGAGTGGAGACCGCGTATCGGCAAGCGTAGTGGGCCACCCCCCAGCTATGTAGATGGACCGACGACCTTAAGACGGTGGTTAGAACTAGAGTTACCATTTAGAAATCTGAAAAGTCCTGACAGAAAGCCTGATATTTCAATAATTTCAGTCACACAATCGGAACATTACCCACTTAGTTACAGTGGTAGGCATGGTAGCAGATGCTCGCGAGGGGAGGGAGGTTGCGGGGTGCGGGGATAAAAAAAAAGTGCGCTGAAAAATATAAATCTTTATCAGAATCTAGCGTTAAGTTTGATTATTTCGCGTAAAACTATTTGTATTTTGAAGAAAATATTTTGTGTTTGATTGTTGATTGTTTGCAAAGGACGATGGGCAAAAATGTATGGAAGGGTACTCGAAAAACATGGCAACTAATAAAAATAAATTATATTCAGTTTTGAAGGTATAATTACTTATTAGAGCAATAGTCGTTAGGGGGGATAGTCTCAGTTCGCTGTCCGTTTAGAGATATCTCCATAGGCAATACAAAATTTATTGATTGGTAAAGAAGTATAATTATTTTGTTTTTAGATGAATGAGAAGCTAATAAATATTAAAGACTTATTTGGTATTACATAAGTTTTATTACTCGTATTCCATTTAAGCCGAAAAATCCGGACAAATGAAAGAGTCGGCAATGTCCGGACAAAAGTCTAGAAGTCCGGACAAATCCGGACGGATGGTAACCCTAGCTGGGACAGACTGGATGCGGAAGGCGGAGGACAGGGTGTTGTGGAGCAGCCTGTGTGATTCCTATGTCCAGCAGTGGACTGCGATAGGCTGATTTTATTTATTGAAGTTAGAAACGTGGTGGCCCAGTGGTACCGGCCGCGACTTACGAGTTGTAGGTCGTAGGTTCGAACTCAGACAGGCGCTTTACTTTGTGTAAATTATTTCATCACCACTGCTCTAAAAACGGTGAAGGAAAACATCATGAGGAAACCGGCATGTCCTAGAACCAAAGTTAACCTTTTTATCTTATTTAAGTAACCATAATTTTGCTTGAGCAAGGAGTAGATTCACAGTGATAGTGCACCGGACGTGGTTTGAACTCACGACCTCTTTGTTTACCAATACTCACCAGTAACATATTACTTATAGTTGGACCCACTTTACTGTCCATAAATAGTAAGTACATTACGATACGTGTGACTTCGTAGTTCATTATTGCTCAGCGTAGCGAGGGCGCTAAACGCCGGGGATTGTCCGAAATGGTTACCGCTGGCCCGGAACATAAAAGGCTAAGGAAGGAACACGGGTGGGTTTTAGTCTGTAGCGGTATCTACAACGCCACATGAGAACAACGCGTCATACTGACGTCACGCAAAATCCTACATCTCGTAAGCAGAGTTTACCGCGCAACTGGCATAGGCATAGGGCAGTTGCCCGCCAGACACAACACCCGTCTGGTCGGAGGATCCTCCCTTTTCTAGTATGAATGAACTTTACACCCTGTTCCTTATACCTCTATAAGTCGGACAATCCTTTCCGCTCCACCCAGAGCAGTAGGGGTCATTTGAGGATTTCCCGTCCTCAAGAAAAAAAAAAAAAAAGATGCCGGCGGCGGAGAAAAATAAGTTTTCTATAGAAATTTGAAATTCCTCATAATTATCTCGTCTTTAAATCAGTGTCCTTTCAAAATATATATTTGGGAACCTAGATATTCTGTGTTTGATTTACAAATTATTTTGGTATTACCAATGATTTCAAAAGTAAATATATATGTCAATGGGTTAATTACATTTGTATGAACCACGTATGCTCCGCCGGCACCACATCTTATAGGTACTATTTTATAGCACGTGTGACCTAAACTCGCACCTTTTCTGTTTAAAGATGGACTACCTACTTAGGTAACAGAAAAGTGTGGGTTTAGGTCACAGAGTGCTTGATGGCGAGGCGAAAGGCGATACGGTGACGATCCCTTTCCGAGTTGTTGTAAGTGCTATGACCTTAAGACTGGAAACCAAGCTGACCTCTCTGTAGTTGGGAAAAGGCGAGGCAGATGATGACTCGTAAAACTATTTGCTAATTTCAAGAAATGAATGGTTTTTTTTATAGTGAATTACGTTAAAACTGTTTGAGGTAACAGAAAATTCAAAATGGCGGATGTTCTACGTCTTTTAAAATTGCATGATTTTTAGTTCTTTTGACGTTGAATGTTAATTTATTTTTCTTGTTATAAATTAATTATGTAAAACCCAATGTTTTTCTTTCATTAAGTGGTTAAGTTAGACGTGTGTGAAGATTATTTTTTTAATTAGCAACATGGTACTGTAGTTAAACATATTTAAAGTTATGTAAGAGTAGTTTACAAATTAATTAACTTGTTTACATTAGTCTACGTGGTATATACACACACACACACACACACACCACACAGGCCGCACAGGTCGATCGATCAGGTTAAGCTGCGCTTGCCGCGGTTGGTCTGTGGATGGGTGACCATCTTTACATACCGAGACCCCCCGTGCCCCGGAAAAGTACGTTAAACCGTTGGTCCCGGCTGTCATTCGTGGATCTTTGACAGTCGTTACAGGTAGGTAGTCAGAAGCCCGAAAGTCGGACAACCAGTCTTACCAAGGGGTATCGTATCACCCAGTAACTGGGTCGTGGAAGTCAGATAGGCAGTCGCTCCATGTAAAATACTGGTATTCAGCTGCATCCAATTAGACTGGAAGCCTACCCCAACATAATTGGGAAAAGGCTAGGCAGATGATGATGACAGCTGAAGTGAGGCCACTGTATGTAAACATTTAATTATGCTGAACTAATCGAAATCGTATACAGTAGCAACGAGCAAACTAGGTAACCATACTAAGTGTATACTATCTTGGAGATGCAGCCTTGTTAAAGATGGCGGAATGAACTGGACAGATTTCCAAAATCGGAGACGCACGGGCTCGTGAACGATGGAAGGAATGGAGAAAGGCCTTTACCCAGGATTCCCCAATCCTGGGTAAAGCCAGCACAGGTTAACAAAAAAAAACACCTGCACAAACGTATCGTATTAACCCTCAAACGCGGTACAATTCCACTCCATTGTATGCGTATTTATTAATCACAGCAAAAACCCGCTACAAGCTAGATTATTCATAATTAGTATCAAAGTTTATTTATAGAACTTGTAATATTGCGTATTTATGTTCAAAACAAGATCTGACCAGTTTTAAAAGACCTACAAAGTTTTACAAATTGGTTTTCAAGATAGATGTTTTGAAAGGTATTTATTCAATGGAATCTCACATTCAAACTAGCTTTTGCCCGCTACTTCGTCTGCGATCCAGGATAAAAAGACGCTTAGTCCTTCTCCGGGTCATGGTCTACCCATCTGACAAATTTCATCCAAATCCGTTCATCCGTTTTAGCGTGAAAGCGTAACAAAAAAACTCACTTTCGCATTTATAATATTACTAGCAGCGCCCCGAGGTTTCACCCGCATAAGTGTCGATCCCGTTCGAAAGACACGTCATCGGCGCCATCTATTATCATAATAACGTTACTGTGGTTTTCCTGGGGAACAGCACTTTTTTTCGGTATGAAAGATACCCTATGTCCGTTTCTGACCACCTGACAACGTATATGCAAAATTTCAGGATGATCGGTTCAGTGGTTTAGGCGTGAAAAGGTAACAAACTAACTTATTTTCACATTTATAATATTATACTAGCTTCCGCCCGCGGCTTCGCCTGCGAGGTATGTCGATAAAAACTATCCTATGTCCTTCCGCCGGATGCAATCTATCTCTCTGCCAAGTTGTATCGAAATCCGTTCAGTGGTTTAGGCGTGAAAAGGTAACATACAGACAGACAGAATGGCTAATCACAATTTGTACATTAATAAACTGGTCGGTGATCCCCAAACTAGGCATTTGCCTGTATCTTGGGAGTCAGAGTTGCGACATTTTCAAAGTGTGTAAAATAATTAAAATAATTTTTCCATTTTATTTTCGAGCCGTTTGGGGTTGAAACCCTCGGGCAGTGGGTTCGAGTGCTCATGGCCGGTCTTTTTAAAGAAATTTCGAAACGGCTGGTTAACACTTCCCGTGACCCAAGGGCTGGCTTTTACCTTGGCCAGAGGCTAAGCATCGCCATACAACGTGGTAATGCCGCCAGTCTCTTGGGTACATTACCAGTCGACAGCAATGCGGATGAGTTTTTGCATTATAGAATCTATATCTGTGACTGCGACCACAGATATAGAATCTATATTATATCTGTGACTGCGACTAAAGATGTAGAATCTATATCAGTGACTGCGACCACAGATATATAATCTATATCTGTGACTGCGACCACAAATATAGAATCTATATCTGTGACTGCGAACAACTATCAGAAAAGGTCAAAAAATAAAAAGAGGCTCATTTTTTTATAAATACGCGTCATTAGAAACCCAGAAAGGTTATATTAGGTTTATTAATTCAAAAAAAGCGTAACTACATTAGAAGGTCAATTAGTTTTTAGAGGATTAATCAAATATTTCCTGTTTTAAAATATAAATTGAAAGATATTAAGTGTGTCATGTTGCTGCAAATAAATTATAAAGCAATGACGCAGTTCGAGACGTAGAATACGCCATTTTTTCCCCAGTTCCGTATTTTTGTTAATTACAATATTGATTTATTAACTTTCAGGTGCTTTCCGCATTTTGTTATTTGCTTTCCAACTTTCACTTTTGACTTTGTACCGGATATTTATAAAAATAACCTTGGTGGTGCACGATTATTTTTACAATTAAAGTATTCTGGGCATGTTTCCGGATGTCAGCCATGTGGACGAGTACTTCGACGCCTGTCATATTTTTGTATTTATTTGTGTAGTACTTAGTTAGTTAGTTTTATTTTTAACCGACTTAAAAAAAGGAGAAGGTTCTCAATTTGGACGTATACATTTTTTTATTGTATGTTCGCATACTCGTATAAAGATGGATTTGTAAAAATATTTTTTTAATGGACAAGGTATGCCTCAGGGTTGGTCCTATATAATTTCGGAAGTCGGTGTCAAAAAACGATATTACGCAACCAACGACACCGATTTCCGAAATTAGTTATTTTTCACTTAGAGGTGTTTTTTTTTGGAAGTTGGTTGTTTTTTACCGACTTCAAAAAAAGGAGGTTATTTTTATTTTAGGACCTAATGTAAATTATTAGCTGTGTGTTTAGTGGTGAGTAAATACGGTGTCAAATTTCTTAATTTATATCTATAATTTGTATCTTCATCTTAAGGATAACAAAATATACATATAAGTTTGTAAAAATATTTGAAATAAATCTAATAAAATTTTTTTTTTAGGCAAGTAACATGCACTGAACACTAAAAAGAAAAAGACAATCACAAACACAGGAAGGTTTAACAAGCTTTGTTGCCAACATGTAGCTTGGTAAACCTCCCCATTGTAGGCCCATCCAGCCTCTTTGCAAACACCTTCAGAATGCTGTTGCTCTTGCTGCTTCCCCTCACTCGGGATATTACTGAAGCAACTTTCTTCCGCATTATCGCAAAGTACACGTCAGTGTGCGCATCAGCGAACATACCTGACGCACTACAGTAAGGTGGAAGCCTGAACAGCGCCCTGAAGGCATTGTTGTTGTAACAGGGTATTGTCTGCTTTTAGGGTATGGTTATCCCAAAGGCTGCTGGTGTAAAATGTTTGGCAGTAGGCCTTGAAAAGAGTTAGATTCACGGGAACTGAACAACCACACTGACAATGATAATTTCTTACTACAGCACATTAAAGAACCGTCACTTTTAATGATTGAACATACTATTTACTGAAAAATACAACAAAAAAGGGAAAACCGTCATTACTGTAATGTAAATAAATTTCAATGGTTTGAACGATATCACCAAATTAATATAACAGTTAATTTTGTGACCTTTTAGCTACATTTTTTTTTTGCTGATGCGAAGTCATCAAATGACCCCTCCCGCTCTGGGTGGAGCGGAAGGTGTCAGACTCTTTACTGACTAAAACCCACCCGTGTTCCTTCCTTAGCCCTTTATGTTCCGGGCCAGCGGTAACCCTTTCGGACAATCCCGCTGAACCTTTTAGCTACTTAAAACGTTAAAGTTTACTGACATGACAGTAACATTTTGCCTCAAGCTTTAACTGTTTTCTGATCAGTAAAAAATACTCTATTGAACGTTAGTGGAACTGTTAATGGAACTGATTAAAGCAGTTCAGACCAATATGTTTTATTTTTATTTACTGCCTGCATTTTTATTTCTTTCAGTGCATGAAACCTTCGGCGTATCATATTTCCCCTCACAGCCAGTGCCCTATTCGGTACAGTCAACAAAAGAGATAAGTATGCAGGATCGTCGGATATAGTTGAAGTTTAGTAAGAAACCGATGGATGTTCACGAATAAAATTTAATTTTATTAATAGATAACAAACAGCTCATTTATAAAATTAAATTTCAGTCGACAATATCCATCGGTTTCTTACTAAACTTCAACTATATCCGACGATCCTGCATACTTATCTCTTTTGTTGATTGTGCATAGGACTTTTACATAACTGGTAAAACATGGGCCTACTATAGGTACACCTCTGCCTAAACTCTTCTAGGTATGTTATGTTTGTTATTTTCAACAACCTAAATCGTAAAGTGAATAAGAAAATTTTCCATTCAAAATAATCCTCCATTATAAATTGATACGTAATCTCGAACTATTTCTCATACAGAAGGGATCAATTCAATCTGGCTGGCTTGAGAGATGACTGACCAACTGTTCCAACAAAAAAAAAAAAATCGGAAAAAAATTCCATTCTAAAACTGATATTTATTTCCAGACAAAGCAATGACCGCTTGGTTCAACTTAATGTGGATGATATCTAACATTATAACTTGATCTCTTCTTACATATAATATTTACTTTAGTAGGGGTCAATCTAATTTGATTCATACTACCTGCAATGACCATTTTAGATTGATCGGGTTCTTACTCAATTTGTTTCTACGGAGGGGTCAGTATAATTTGGGTGCTGACCGGTTTTTGCACAAAAAGTTATTTTTGTATCAAGGCAATTTAAAAATAACCTTCCAAGCTATAAATATTCCATACTTAGCTGTAAGAGTCTTAGTATGTCATTAGACTCATTAATCTGTCTACCCTAGTTTTTTTGCGATCGTCAACTTCTTCGAGCTTTTACATTTCGTCGAGATAAAATGTTGAGTAAGGTTCATACATTATAATTTATCTTTGACCTTCATTTTGCAGGCCTGTGTTATCAGCCTACAATGTTCCCACTGCTGGGGCTCAGACCTCCTCTCTGCAAGAAGGAATTTACGATAGTGCAACACCCGGACCCCGTGCGGTTTGTTGTAAGCTCAACAAAAGCTTTTTCAAAACGTTATTTTAGATTTTGTTTTTTCTTTTAAATCTATTTCATAAAATTCTGAATAAAGAATAAGCGTGACACTTTAGGCACGAGGTAACCCACAAGAGTTAACTACAGTAAGCCAAACGTAAATTAGCGGCCCCTCCCGACCCTCGCGCTGTTTCCGCTCTCGCCTTCGACGCCCCTGGGCCTCAAGTCTGCTATTACAATAGTGTCAGAATTATCTATCATTGATTTCATAATTGTTGATTTTGACAAGTTTGGTAATCTACTAATATAATGGCGTCATTATGATTTTCCAATGGTCAACCACTGACACTCCATTGAAAGAAATGGCATAGAATGGTAATCTCGTACATAATGACAAACAATTAATGACTGACTTAGGCGGTAATCTGCAAAAAATTTGACAGTTCCTTTGATCACTACGACCTACCATTAGAACGTCATTGCTTTTAATTCGTTGCGAGTATCGTAGGTATATGTGCTGTGCCATTGACCGACCATTATGAATTTAGCAGATTACGAACTTTTAGCAAAATGACAATGAGATCGTGTTGGAATGACGAATTTATAAAAATAGCAGACTTGGGCTTGGAAGTTTCAAGTTAACTCTTGCCGGTTGTATATAAAATACACTCAAAACACTGTAACCTCCTTCTTGAGCAGTCAGGTAAAATAAAAGTTTACACATAATAAAAAAATTATAAAAAATAGTAATTTTAATAAAAAGGTACTTACGGTTCAATTTGTACATCATGATGACGCCGCTCTTTTCTCCTTATTTTATAAGAAAAATAATTTTAATAACTAAATTATTAATATAAAAAATATTATTTGGAATAAGAAATATATTAAACTTTTAAAAGATTCTCTCTACTTTGGCACTTAGTATTATTATTATTTTTATATTATTTTTCATGTAGGTAAGCTATTGCAATTAAAAGTTTCCACACTATTCTCCGCGCCCTGCGTGGGATTCCTGTAACAAAATAGAAAAAACAAGGTTATCACAAAAGTCATTGTAGGTTCCTAATAATTAACTAGCAAAACTCCGAAGAAGTGATGGGTATCGTCGATATCTCATCATCTGCCTAGCCTTTTCCCAACTATGTTGGGGTCGGCTTCCAGTCTAACCAGATGCAGCTGAATACCAGTGTTTTACATGGAGCGCCAGCCTATCTGACCTCCACAACCCAATTACTGGGTAATACGATACCCCTTGATAATACTGGTTGTCCGACTTTCGGGCTTCTGACTACCCGTAACGACTGTCAAAGATCCACGAATGACAGCCGGGACCAACGGCTTAAAACGTGCTTTCCGAGGCACGGAGGGTCACGGAATGTAAAGATGGTCACCCATCCATAGACCAACTGCGGCAAGCGTAGCTTAACCTGATCTATCGACAAATCAAATCAAATCAAATCATTTATTGGTTTGCAAACATGGGTATTTAGTACATAGATGTTTTAATATAAGAGTCCTGCATGCTCTACCGTCACATGGGCACGCAAAACATGTTATAATTATCGACCTGTGCGGCTGTTATAATTTAGCCACAAGCCCCTCTATATCGATATCTAAATATGATAAAACCAAAGAGAAATTAATTCAATATTGTTTTTGTGGGGTCATCGACCGATGATAGTTATAATAAAATTATGCCATGTCAAATAAAATGATTCTTTATTGAGGTTTCTGTCAACCAATCACAAAATGAGATTTGGTTAGCAAGTTTCCTTATCAGGGACTTGTTCTGGCTTTTAAATTGAAATTGAAATTGTTTATTTAAATAATTGATTTACATAAATATTTACAAAATAGGGCGTTATACTAGATCATCATCTGCCTAGCCTTTTCCCAACTAGGTTGGGGTCGGCTTCCAGTCTAACCGGATGCAGCTGAATACCAGTATTTTACATGGAGCGACTGCCTATCTGACCTCCACAACCCAGATACTGGGTATTACGATGTCCCTTGGTAAGACCGGTTGTCAGACTTTCGGGCTTCTGACGACCCGTAACGACTGTCAAAGATCCACGAATGACAGCCGGGACCAACAGCTTAACGTGCTTTCCGAGGCACGGAGCCATCTTTACATACCAAGCCCGGTATGTAAAGATGGTTACCCATCCACGGACATTCCAATAATGTTTACCCTATGTTATATTTTGTCCCAAAAATATTTAAAAAATGTTAAAAGTTGGACACCGAGCGACACTAAGTAGGTTATCCAATCTCCGCGCCGAACGGTTAGGTACCTAGGCAACATTATCAATGAGCGCAAGAGGGCGCGGCGCGGGTGAGCATGTTTTTGTACGGACAAACAGGTAACTTAACTAGCTTATAACTTTGTGATTTTTCATGATACAGTTTTCCACCGAATCCGAAAATTAAAATCCGAAAACACGAAAGTTTCATTCGCAAATATTTGGCGGTTTTAAGGAACCTACCTTCAAAGACGATCGCAAGAACTATAATTAATTTATTGTCTTGGTAGAAATATGCTACCTACCTACCTAAGCTAATATTGCCTCATTCTCTAAGTAGGTATTTCTGCATTCACTGAACTTATTGTATGCTTTCTAGCTTTGCCTCTTATACTCAAACTCTTCATGTCGAAAACGACGAAGTTTATTCTTAAAAATCTGTTTCAAGAAGGTCAATCAAACCTGTTCAGTACGAATGAACTAAGCTAAAAATATCCCAAATATTTTTAGCCTTGTATATTATTAACTTCGGGTTTTAACACGCAAAACACTAAATTATATTGGGATATTCTAATGCTGCGATCCCACGGCCCGTGAAAAAACCGGGCAAGAGCGAGTCGGAATCGCGCACCGAGGGTTCCGTACCATCATGTTTTTAAATTTTCTTCGGCGAGGCCTATATTCGTCAGAGAATTTTAACACTGTGCACTGCGGAGTAGATAATATTGTAGTTTTATGTGAGCGCCATCTCTTGACCGACAGTGGAATTAATGTAACTTTTGTTGATGATTTCCATAAAAGTGTGCTATTTAGAGACTTAATTTTATTTTTCTTGTATATAGATAGAAGTTTATGTAAAGAACATAAACTTCTATCACATAGAATAATTTATGGTATTTTTTACATTTTTAATCAAATTTCGAAAACAATGCGGCTTAAAAAAAAAGAAAAAATGTTTGAGAATGTGCAAATTGCGCTCTTTCATATAAGATACCCCACATGCCATAGTAGCCCCACTTCAAATTTTTCAGACCCCCTTTCAGTCCCTGTTGCAAAAAATATACATATATTTTTATTTCTTTCTTGCAAAATAGTTGGGCAAATGTGATCTAAAACTATTCCAAATTTCAAGTTGATAGCATTAGTAGTTTTTGAGATATCCAGCTGTGACTGATAGACAGACAGACAGATTTAGTCTCACCATAAGGGTTCCGTTTTTACCATTTTGGTACGGAACCCTAAAAAGAAGAAAACGCTAAAGAGGGTCAGTGTATGGGTGTCAGTGTCTTGGTTGTGCGTCATCATTGCGTCAGAAGCCTAAACCCATGTCAGTGTACAAAATGCCTAATTACCAAATCATATCTATACTAGGTATACAACGTTATTAGGGTTCCGTAGTTCCTACAAGGAACCCTTATAGTTTCGTCATGTCCGTCCGTCTGTCTGTCTGTCTGTCTGTCCGAGGTATTGCTAAGAGACTGTTAGTACTAGAAAGCTGTAATTTTGTAGGAGTGTGTATATCAACCAACTAAGCCGACAAAGTGGTAAAATAAAATTTTGGAAAATATTTTTTTTTAGGGTAGCTTCACATGTAGGGGACATGTGAAGTACCCCATCGTGTGGGGTATCGTTGAATAGGTCTTCTAAAATAACTTGGGGGTTGCTAGCATTATTTTTCGATTTAATGCTCCATTTACGAAATATTATACTTTAAAGTGCAAATTTTTGTTCCAGTAGTTCGTCCCCCCACTCTAAAAGCTAAACTGCTAGCTTGAAAAATCTGGAAAAATTCACGATGATAGTGCATTTCATGAACTTTAAAGAAAATTATAGTTTAGCAGTAATAGTCGTTGAACTCGGGTGTTGGATAATTTTGTACCAAATACAAAGTTTATAACGGGTAAAGAAGACTCGCATTGAAAAACAAAATATGAAATAAAAAAACCATTAAATCCTAATATCTTTACCATTTGGTACATAAATTCAGAATAAAGAACAACAGAATATGATAACGGGCTACTACGGAACCCTACATTGTGCGTGGCCCGACACGCACTTGGCCGGTTTTTTTTAGTAGGTATATGCGAAACCTGAATATAGTTTGTTCAGAATAAGTAACTGAATCGATTCCAATAATTTGTACCCCATGTTAAATTTTGTCCCAAAAATATTTTAAAAAAAGGCTAAAAGTTGGACACCGAGCGACACTAAGTAGGTTATCCAATCTCCGCGCCGAACGGTCAGGTACGTCGATCCCGTGGGAATATCGGGATATAAAGTAGCCTATATGTTGAAGCATGTTGTCATAATTCAATGTTGCACTGCTACATTTACTAATTCGCAGTAACATAATGACGTATGGAATTGGGTCATTAGCTAACAGTATATATACATTGTAATGCATTAGACATGAGGCTTTTACTATGGAGACAACTGAAATATAAACATATATTTAACACTTCACGTTGAGTTTCTCTTATCTTCGAGAGCTCCTCTGTCAACCTATTACATGGCGACCCTGCCATTTGGATTTGGAATGGCGTTAACAAATCAAGACCACGAGGACCGTACTCGCAAGTGTTCCTGTAAACCTAAAGAAGAGTTCCTGTAAAACTAAAGAAGAGCTCCTGAAAACCTAAAGAAGAGTTCCTGTAAACCTAAAGAAGAGCTACATTATAGAAGATGCGTTGTGAGTTCCTGAGAGAAGACGGAGACGAGTCCAGGGTATAGCCCGGCCAGAACGAGCGGTGTCCAGGGAAATCCCGGCCCACGGAATCCAGGGTACATCCCGGTCCAATCAGCGAGCATCGAGCATCGGCAGCGGTCCACGCGGCTCGCCTCGTGACTTCAACGTCAGCGTCATCGAGTCACCCGGTCATCGTTCGCGTAACTCTGCATCGTCAACAAAATGGACTGCAAGCAACTGACCCATTTTTGTAGCTAAGTACTTAATTATTTTGCTAAGTAGGAATCAATTTAACCATTTAGTCACTATTTTTTTTTAAGTATTACAGTCTTATCTTTATTATGGTCGAAAACCTAGTAACATGTCGCGATAAATTACAACAAATTAAAGAGTATTTGGTTAAAATAGGACCGGAACGTAGGCAAAAAGAAACTGCTTATAAGAAAGCAGAAGAAGCATTAACGATATACAGTCAAGCGCAGCATATTGTGTCTCAGATTGAACAGACCAAGTTAAGTAGTCAAACCATCGAATACATCAATAGCTTAGTGGAGCACATAAAAAGTAGTTATAATAAGATACAAAGCTTGGTCAAATTCGTAGATTCGTTTACTCAAACACAAGACGGAACAAATACCAAAATGTCCCAATTTGATTTAAAGACGGCAATAGCCTTGTTACCAGTAATGACAGGGCAAGAGCAAATCACGAAACAGCTCATTGATGGAATTTTACTGTATAATAGCATGATAAATGACGCCTCGCAAACACTTTTGTTGAATTTTGTCCTTAAAACGAGATTGTCTCCTAGTGCAAAACTTCGCATGAAATTATCTTATGATAGCGTAAAGTTGTTAGTCGATGACATGCGAAAGTATTTGCTTCCTAAAAAATCAGCTGAAGCGATCCAATCGCAACTATACCGTTCATCGCAAGGACGTCGCTCCATAGAGTCTTTTGGAAATGAGGTAGAGGAACTTTTTGTAAATTTGACTATTGCCCAGTCGGACGACGATCCTGCTAAGTATGAATTGTTACGTCCAATCAATGAAAAGACCGCCATCAAACGCTTTGCGGATGGTTTGTCAGATGAAAGACTTAGTACAATAATTGCTGCCAGGCAGTTTTCATCACTTTCGGAAGCAATCCGGAGCGCCCTAGACGAAGAGTCTTCTTCATCAAGGCGAAACGAAGTCTTGAATTTTAGACCTTCATACTCCTATAAACCGAACAATCCACAAAAAAAAAATTTCGGTCATAAAAACTTCAATGGTCGTAATTATAGCAATGATCAGAGACCAGAAATGCCAAATAATAATTCTACACAAACACGTACGTTTGTAAATTCAGGTCAAAGAGGTAAACGACTTAATATACAAGAGATGGTTTTAATGAAGAATAAAAGCAATTCACATATGATTAAAGCGATTCTGAGAGAAATGAAAGATTCGCACGATAATTTTCCAAGATTATTAGTAATCAAGGATCTAATACGAATAAATGATAAAGATGAAAAAACAGTTATCTTGAACGATTTCCACCTGTTACCCACTAGTGGACACGCAGGAGTCAACAGGATGTTGAACAATATCAAACGATATTATTTCTGGCCAGGCATAAGTAATGACGTATCAGAATATGTGAAAAGGTGTAAAGAGTGTCAAATTAAAAAACACACTAATAAACAAACTAGAGAGCCAATGTCAGTAACGACAACTCCTAGTGCAGCATTCGAAAGAATTAGTTTAGATATAGTAGGGCCTTTAGATGTGGACAATTATAATTATAAGTATATTTTAACCCTCCAATGTCACTTGACAAAATTTGTAGAGGCTTACCCGCTTACTAAAAAGGACTCAGAGTCCATTAGTAGATCATTTGTGAATAAATATATTTTAAGATACGGCATTCCCAGGGAAATTATAACAGATCAGGGAAAGGAATTCATGTCAAGTATTATGTCAGATGTATGTAATTTATTAGGAATAAAGATACTACACTCCACTGCTTATCATCATGAGACTATAGGTGCATTAGAAAATACCCATAAAAGTCTAGGCGCCTATCTCAGGATTCAGTGTAGCCAAAACAAAAGTGATTGGAGTGACTGGTTAAGTTATTGGTGTTTTTCTTTTAATACCACTGTTCATTCAGAGACAAAATATACGCCACATGAACTCGTATTTGGTAAATTATGCAAATTACCGAATAATCTTACCAATAGTTTAGATAGAGTAGAGCCTCTCTACAACCATGATAGTTATCCTTTAGAATTAAAATATAGGCTACAGCGCGCCCTAATGGATGCTAGGAATAATCTTATAATTAGTAAACATAAGAGAAAGTTATTGTATGATAAGAAATCAAATTTGGTAACATATAAACCAGGTGACTTCGTACTTTTAAAAAACCAAACTGGAAATAAGTTAGACGATATATATTTAGGACCATACAAAGTCCTCAAAGATTTGTCACCAAACGTAGAAATATTGAAAAATAATAAATCATATACTGTACACAAAAATAATACAAAATTATTTTGTAATTGAATTGTTAGGTACTATTAATGTTAATTATTTCAAATGAAGCAATTATGTTAAATACTAGTGTTAAATATTTAAGATCAATAAATATTCAATACTTAAAATCACTCCAAATGTGTAAATTTAATATCTTTAATATCCACAAAAATGTAAGACTCAACTACATACGTCATCCATTTTTTTTCTTTTAAAATCCGGGGGTGTAAAGGGCATCTTTTCGGGGGAGATGAAGCATGTTGTCATAATTCAATGTTGCACTGCTACATTTACTAATTCGCAGTAACATAATGACGTATGGAATTGGGTCATTAGCTAACAGTATATATACATTGTAATGCATTAGACATGAGGCTTTTACTATGGAGACAACTGAAATATAAACATATATTTAACACTTCACGTTGAGTTTCTCTTATCTTCGAGAGCTCCTCTGTCAACCTATTACAATGTTAATCCAGGGTATCAGCTACCTCCATACAACATTTTATCAAAATTGGTCCAGCCGTTTGAGCATGAAGAAGTAACAAACATATAAACACAGACACACCCCCTCACTCACACACACAAACTTTCGCCTTTATAATATTAGTGTGATAATGGGATAGCAAAGTGGGAACGTGTTCTAAATAAATGTATTGTGGTCCTTTAGACTATATGCTATTTATAGCGTAGTCTGAAATGTGCATAGGGTGTTGGTTCCGGCTGTCTTTCGTAGATCTTTAACAGTCGTTACGGGTAGTCAGAGGCCAAAAATGTTAGTTATCTACCTACTGTATTTGTATGCTTATTAATATCTAAGTGTATTGGCAAAACATGTTTTCTTCTAAATTCTATTTATCATGTTTTTGTTTCGTGTTTTTATGAAAATTAATATATTATCACAGTATAAAAACATATGATGTTAGACTGTGATATTATTATGCTAACATAATATGATTTTTATCATATTGTTGGATTTGTCTCCGCCCCGAATAGCAGAATAACTATTAAAACGTGAAAAATACACGATAAAAAATAATGAAGATAATTAATTTTCATTAATTAATAATAATTAATAAAATAAATAATAATATTAAAATAATATATATTTTTTTAAATATTATTAATTAATAATATTTTCATTTTGCATTTTTATTGATTTTGAGGCGGTACGAAGTTCGCCGGGTCGGCTAGTTTTATATTATAAAACACATAAGTACCTACTTATTAGATACATTTTTAAATATTTTTATCAAGGAATCACGGACCAAACTACCGGTGGTTAGGGCTCCAGAGACGGGACGTCCCTCACGATGCGAACCGTATCGAAGAGTACTGCCTTCTGAATCAGGCCCTTGATCCAACCGCCTAACGAGAGCCTAGAGAGATGTTGATCGAGGCTTTCGGCCATCAGGCCCTTGGCCGATACGATACGACAATGACAGCCGAGCTCATATTCCACATGCCAAAAACCTCGTGTTAAGTCTAGATAATTAATTTGTTTTGTTCTATATTATTCTCTATTATTATTATTATGTTGAGGGCAAATTTTTCCAACGCCAAATAATATTATCGGAAGAATAATTTTGAATTTTTGACAGTTGTTCCTTACAAAAACTGTCAGACGTCATTTTTATTCCACAAATAAAAATAATCTGTCGTTTGAAAATATCAGCTCTAAATCTAATTTCCATGACAATGATAGTTAAAGAGATTGAAAAATTTTGTAGCAGCTAACTTACCTACTTTGGCATAGATATCCAATTTTTTACACAATAACAAGAAAGTACCAGTAAAAAACAAACAAAGTCTACACTATACCACACTATATTAGCATTAACTTTATTATTTTACCATATAACAAATGGCTATCCTCACTGACCACTACACTGAGGTTTTGTGTCGACACTATGATTCCGTTTTATACTTAAAATATTCTAAAAGTACCCCCAGTTAATTTAGACAATTTACGGCAGGCGGTTGAAAAACATAAACACGAAACTTTTAAGGTTATGTTTTAGAGAGTTCTTTAAATAGATTGTTTCATATTTTGTGAATGTGAGAACATTGTAGGCCTTGTAGACCATTTTCTATTTTGTTAGTACTTTGGACAGGCCTACACTGTCCTCCATCCCGTCATGTGACATTTGATACTATTATTTATTACTAAACATGGAAAAAATAAATTTACCTATATCTAATACTGCGTTCGCGATTTATTTTCCAAAAATGAAAACAAATATGAATTAAGGGGCTTACAGGACCTAAACGCAAAAAAACGTCAGTTTTAGAAAGAATAAAAGTTGATCGACTACACAAACAAAATCAGAAAAATATATAATATTCTTCATGATATATGCTAGGTAGATAGTGTGTTGAAAACATAATACAACTTATTTGATACGATAAAAAAAATCATGAAGATACCTCTAAAACACTTTCTTTTTACAATAAAAACCGTACTAATAAACTTACAATCATTATATTTTTTTGTCAGATTATTCTACAAGCAATATACTAAAAAACTAATTTTAATTGTTTTAATTTTTTAGTTCAAACAATAGATTTTTTGTAAATAGATAATTTGCTTCATATTGTGCAATAAATTACCAGCGTTGTGTAATCGCGCTACTCTTTATTTTTTAGGCAGTCCGACAAAGACCGCGCTTTTGGTCATGTAGTCGCCTTAATGGAAAAATAACTTTAATTCCTACACAATAAAGTTCAGTTTACGCTACAACTTCAAACATTTTTAAAACTTTTTCAATAGTGCTAGTCACTCTGAAATCAACTTAATGACATTGAAATAAAGTTGATATTTGTTTAACTTGAAATATGAGGGTGTGCAGAAGTGCGTACTTTTACTATAGATGGTTCTCGTTATATTTTCGACCACAGGGCCTACCTAACAACTCCCTGCAATTTACAAAAATATAAATAAAATAATTTAGAGGGGTCCCGTGGCTAAATAATAACAGCCGCACAGGTCGATCGATCAGGTTAAGCTACGCTTGCCGCGGTTGGTCTGTGGATGGGTGACCATCTATACATACAAAGACCCCTTCGTGCCTCGGAAAGCACGTTAAGCCGTTGGTCCCGGCTGTCATTCGTGGAACTTTGACAGTCGTTACGGGTAGTCAGAAGCCCGAAAGTCTGACAACCAGTCTTACCAAGGGGTTTCTTAATACCCAGTAACAGGGTTGTGGAGGTCAGATAGGCAGTCGCTCCATGTAAAATACTGGTATTCAGCTGCATCCGATTAGACTGGAAGCCGATCCCAACATAGTTGGGGAAAAGGCTAGGCAGATGATGACGATGATAAATAAAATAATTTACTTACACTTTTTCAAAATAATTAAAATCCAAATTAAAACAAATACCGCTCATTGTCCACAAGAACTTCCACTCAATATTACACGAACAATTAAAATAATAATTATCCCGAACAACACCCAAAATAATTATTTATAATAATAATTATCGCAACCACGTTAGTATTGTCTCTGGAGCAATTATAACAGGGCACGTTACGACCCGACCGCTTCGGGTTGTTTAATAAGTTATCGGGACTACAAACCTTATTGCAATGTATTGATTTATAGTTAACTAGCTGACCCGGCAAACGTTGTTTTGCCATATAAATTATTTCTAGCTGCCCGGCGCTATCGTTCGCGTGGTGTCCTACCCTACCCCTACCCTACTCCTACCCTACTCCTACCCTACTCCTACCCTACTCCTACACTACTCCTACCCTACTCCTACCCTACTCCTACACTACTCCTACCCTACTCCTACCCTACTCCTACCCTACTTCTACCCTACTCCTAACCTACTCCTACCCTACTCCTACACTACTCCTACCCAACTCCTACCCTACTCCTACACTACTCCTACCCAACTCCTACCCTACTCCTACACTACTCCTACCCAACTCCTACCTATACACCTCACGGAGCCCGAGACCTTTCCAACGAATGCAAAACCGTGGAAATCGGTTCGTGCGTTCTGGAGTTATAGCGTCAGGAAGGAAAACCCGACTTATTTTTATATAGTAGATAATGTAATATTATTTTATTATAATATAATGAGCTTGTAGACTGACTTTTCGTGGACTGCGTCCTTGGTAAAGTGGTCGCATGCACGACTGCTGTAGGCTTAAAAAAATTAAATAAAATATTTTTAATTCGGACATAATATTAGCTGAGCTTGATTTACAAGCGTGCTAGTGTAACTTTAATGCAAATTGATTTTGAATTGGAAATACTTGTTGCGCACATAATATACTAGCAGCACCCCGCGGTTTCACCCGCATAAGTGTCGATCCCGTGGGAATATCGGGATAAAAACTAGCATATGTCCTTCCCCAGGATGCAATCTATCTCTCTGCCAAATTTGATCGAAATCCGCTCAGTGGTTTAGGCGTGAAAAGGTAACACACAGACAGACAGACAAGTTACTTTCGAATTTATAATATTATTATTACTAGCTGCACCCCGCGGTTTCACCCGCGTAAATATCGATCCCGCGGGAATATCTGGATAAAAAGCCTATATGTTAATCCAGGGTGTTAGCTACCTCCATACAAAATTTTAACAAAATTGGTCCAGCCGTTTGAGCGTGAAGAAGTAACAAACATATAAACACACCCCCACACTCACAAACTTTCGCCTTTATAATATTAGTGTGATTAGTATGGATTTGACACATCATTTATCATCTGCCTAGCCTTTTCCCAACTTAGTTGGGGTCGGCTGCCAGTCTAACCTGATGCAGCTGAATACTAGTACTTTACATGGACCGACTGCCTGATATTCAGTTGTATCCGGTTAGACTGGAAGCCGACCCCAACATAGTTGGGAAAAGGCTAGGCAGAAGATGATGGTGATGAAATATTATTTACACAAAGTAAAGTGCCTGCTTGGATTCGAACGCCCGACCTACAACTCGTACTTAGTAGGTAATTTAATTACTTATGTTATTAAAACAATGATTATTGTTGGAAAAAGTAGTGATAATATATAAAGTTGTAACCTTATATATATACAGAGGACTGTGTCACTAATTCCCCTAGTGGATGTGTCATGTCAAGGTGGTCCGACGACCTTGTGAAGGCCGCAGGAACCCGTTGGATGCGAGAAGCGCAGAACCGGTCGAAGTGGAGGTGCTTGGGGGAGGCCTATGTCCAGCAGTGGACGTCTTTCGGCTGAAATGATGATCATAATGATGTGTCATGTCACAATTTAACTTGACCAGGGTTTGTTTACAGTTTCATCGGATACTTTTGGCACAGATTATAGTTACCTAATCATAACTGAACTAGGAACTTTATCAGCTAATGTCATGTAGGCAGGCAAAGTTGCGTGCTTGAGTTACTTCATAGATAAAAGTTTCCGTCAAAGATTTTGTATGAATACTAGAGAAAATACCAAAGTATTAATTAAACATCACACTAATAATAAAAGGGCGAAAGTTTTTGAGTGTGTGTGTGGGGGTGTGTGTGTGTGTTTATATGTTTGTTACTTCTTCACGCTCAAACGGCTGGACCAATTTTGATAAAATTTTGTATGGAGGTAGCTGACACCCTGAATTAACATATAGGCTACTTTTTATCCCGATATTCCCACGGGAGCGACATTTACGCGAGTGAAACCGCGGGGCGCAGCTAGTTACATAATAAAAGTACCTACGTAAGTACATACGTGGAGTAAAACATGTCATATATGTTTACAAAACAATATTACATTGAAACTGGAGAAATTGTATGTAAATGATAACAAAATTGTTCTAGATCATTAAAATGTATAATACTAGCTGAAGCGAACCATGACCTCATCATTCCTAGCCTTTCCCCAACTATGTTGGGGTCGGCTTCCAGTCTAACCGCATACAGCTGAATACCAGTATTTTACATGGAGTGATTGCCTATCTGACCTCCACAACCCAGTTACTGGGTAACACGGACACCCCCTTGGTGAGAGTGGTTGCTACATTTTCGGACTTCTGACTACCTACCCGTAACAATTGTCAAGGATCCACAAGTGCCAGCCGGGACCAACGCCTTAACGTGCTTTCCGAGGTACGGAGGGGTCGTATGTTAAGATGGTCACCCATCCACGGACCAACCGCGGCTAGCGTAGCTTAACCTGATCGATCTACCCGTGCGGCTGTTATTACTTAGAAACAAGCCCCCTCTCTCGTTTTGTGTGACTAGTTTATACAAAAATTGTTTTACCTATTTTAAAATAATCGATTTATTTTCTAAAAATACAATTTGTTATTTTTTATTTCTATACATAGAGGATTATGTTTGATTAGTGTCCTAGTTCTACGCTACTGCGATTCTACGTAGAATATATGTACAGTATACGCTTTGGCGGCTACGAACTTTGCTATGCTTTTGTAGACAAGGCTAGGTTTTGGAGGCTACGAACTTCGCTACGCTTTCGTAGACAACACTACGCTTTGGAGGCTACAAACTTCGCTACACTTTCATAAACTCCACTACGCTTTGAGACTGCGAGCTTCGCTACGCTTTGGAAGACAACGCTACACTTTGAGACTACGAGCTTTGCTACGCTTTCATAGACAACGCTAGGTTTTGAAGGCTACGAACTTCGCTACGCTTTCGTAGACAACACTACGCTTTGGAGGCTACAAACTTCGCTACACTTTCATAAACTCCACTACGCTTTGAGACTGCGAGCTTCGCTACGCTTTGGAAGACAACGCTACACTTTGAGACTACGAGCTTTGCTACGCTTTCATAGACAACGCTAGGTTTTGAAGGCTACGAACTTCGCTACGCTTTCGTAGACAACACTACGCTTTGGAGGCTACAAACTTCGCTACACTTTCATAAACTCCGCTACGCTTTGAGACTGCGAGCTTCGCTACGCTTTGGTAGACAACGCTACGCTTTGAGACTACGAGCTTTGCTATGCTTTCATAGTCAACGCTAGGTCCTGGAGGCTACGAACTTCGCTACGCTTTGGTAGACAACGCTACGCTTTGAGACTACGAGCTTTGCTATGCTTTCATAGTCAACGCTAGGTCCTGGAGGCTACGAACTTCGCTACGATTTCGTAAACAACATTACGCTTTGGAGGCTACAAACTTCGCTACACTTTCATAAACTCCGCTACGCTTTGAGACTGCGAGCTTCGCTACGCTTTGGTAGACAACGCTACGCTTTGAGACTACGAGCTTTGCTATGCTTTCATAGTCAACGCTAGGTCCTGGAGGCTACGAACTTCGCTACGCTTTCGTAGACAACGCTACGCTTTGAAACTACGAGCTTTGCTACGCTTTCGTAGACAACGCTACGCTTCCATAGACTATACTATGTGTCTACGTAGGCTGAGTTACTCACTTACTCTACGCTTAAAACACCAGATGGTTCAGGGGATCAGACCGAAATAACTTTTTTGGCTACTTTGCTACCAGCCATCCTGCGAAGATCCACCTAGCCTGAGGGCATCCTACCTTACATTTACCGATTCGCGGTCTCCACTCAAGAACACGTATATCCCAACGGTCATCGGTTCTACGGCTAATATGGCCGGCCCATTGCCACTTCAGCTTGCTTATTCTATGAGCTATGTCTACAACTTTGGTTCTCTGCCGGATCACCTCGTTACGGATTCGATCCCTCAGAGAGTCTCCAATAAGGATAAGTTTACGCAAAAATAATTATGTTTGATGTTGTGATTCTATTACCAAGAACACATCGTGTTATCATTACTTTCGGGTAAAGACACTAATCAAAATAATTATAATCAGTAAAAAAATAACTGCCTATCGCGTATTTTAGCACGTGAATGTACTTGACTTATTCAATGAAGTAGATTAATAAGTCAAGTGTACTGCATTATTATTTTACAATTATAATACTAATTATTATAATTTTTTATTGATAAACAATTATATTTATTATTATTATTCATTAGACTCGTGCGGCGGCAAATAATAACAGCAGCACGAGTCAAACGATCAGGTTAAGCGACACTTGCTGCGGTCGGTCCGTGGATGGGTGACCATCTTCACATACCGAGACCCCTACGTGACTTGGAAAGCGTTAAGCCTAGAAGCTTGAATTTAGCATTGTCAACGCAAGGTTTTAAGATGTTTTCCCTTTGACACTACATCCGTAGCTCGTATCAATAAGCTAAAAGAAAATGACTAAATCGATTTTGATGAAACTTGCACTGTTCTCTAAGTTGAAGTAAATGTAAGCTAATAAAAAAAATGGTCACGATCCGATTAATAGTTGCGGAGAAATGCGTGGACAAACATACACACATACATACATACGTCTATAAAATTTTGTATATTTGTTTGGAAGCCCTAATAGATTGTCATAAATGTGAATATAATGCAATTCCAATAATATTACATACACACGTGTCAAATTGATACCTCCTTTTTTTTGAAGTCGGTAAAACGACACCATTTGCTATACCGTCAAATCGATACCTTTGGGCTCAAAGGGCGTATAGCACGTTTGGCTACTGTGCTATACGCCTTTGAGCCCAGAGGTAGATATCATGTATTCACTGCGCAAAACACAGCGATATAATGCAACCCAGTTTGCTAGTTCACTTATCTGATCTATATACTTAACAGCAATATGGTGCAACCTAAATCGATATAAAAGTTTAATAATATTATTCCCTTTATTTCATTAAATAACACATAAATTATATTTTTAAATATTAGAATATAAAATATATAAAAACATTTAAAAATATAAAAAATAGTAGCCCACCGGTATCGGGAACAGGGTCCAAGCTACCGGCGGTCAGGGCTCCAGAGAGAGGAACCTCCTAACAATGCGAGCCATGTCCAGAAGTACCGCTTTCTGAATCAAGCCCTTGATCCAGCTGCCCAACGAGAGCCTCCTCAGGTGTTGGTCGAGGCTCTTGGCTATTAACCCATTGGCTGTCACAACTATCGGCACAATGATTGCTGAGTCCACAATATTATTATTATTAATATACCTAGGTATAGGAACATATATTAATCACTGATACATAGTTATCCAAACGGCGAGGGGCCCGTGGCTAAATAATAACAGCCGCACAGGTCGATCTATCAGGTTAAGCTACACTTGACGCGGTTGGTCTGTGGATGGGTGACCATCTGGACATAGAATAGAATAGAATAGAATAGAAATACTCTTTATTATATACACCAAATAAATTACCGACCGATCGATCGATTGATCGATTACCGATTTCCGTGCCTCCCCGGCTGTCATTCGTGGATCTTTGACAGTCGTTACGGGTAGTCAGAAGCCCGAATGTCTGTCAACCAGTCTTACCAAGGAGTATTGTATTACTCGGTAAATGGGTTGTGGAGGTCAGGTAGGCAGTCGCTCCATGTAAAATGCTGGTATTCAGCTGCACCCGGTTAGACTGGAAGCCGACCCCTACATAGTTGGGAAAAGGCTAGGCAGATGATGACATAGTTATCCAAACATAAACATCTGTTAGGGTCAGAAGACAGAGCAGGTGCATCTTGGGGGTATGACAACTCACTTCAACTAAGTTTTCACGGTGATACGATTTTTACAGAATATACCATACCATAATCAGCCTATAATATTCCCACTGCTGGGACACAGGCCTCCTCTCAATGAGAGGGAGTGGGCCGTAACCCACCACAAGGGCCCAGTGCGGGATGGTGGATGTCACATGACAGAATATACCGCCAGGTAATTCTCTTATACGCTATTTTGAACTCTATTTTAATTCTGATTTAGTTAATTATCAATTTATCAAAAAAAAACTGCTCAACCCTTTTTTCTGTCGTCGCTTTACCTTTGAGGTGGAAGCGTTGGGGGTTCAAATATGGACGCGAAAGAATCCGCCGAAAAAAAATACAATAATTCCTGAATGACTTTTCATCTTTCCAGATGAAGTGTCATTTTATCAGCGACTAGCAGCGCCCCGCGGTTTCACCCACATAAGTGTCGATCCCGTGGGAATATCGGTATAAAAACTATCATATGTCCTTCCCCGGGATGCAATCTATCTCTCTGCCAAATTTTATCGAAATCCGTTCAGTGGTTTAGGCGTGAAAAGGTAACATACAGACAGACAGAGTTACTTTCGAATTTATAATAGGTAGGTATTAGTATGGATAACGATGACGGAAAGTCAAAAATGTATGGGACTGAACATAAGCTACGGAAGAACTTATGTCAATCAGGTTGAAAGTCGTTGTGGAAATATACAATGTGAGTCTTCATAATGTGCACATATCGAAATGAGGGAAACTAAGCTTAATTTTATCGACGGAAAAAAAAAAAAAAAAAATTGTAGCATTTTTTAAATTCTTGTTCGCTGCTGTGACCCCTGTGTAAGTAAACAATCGCCCTCAATTGAGAATTATGTTTTTTTTTAACAAAAATCTGATATTTTTTCATAAATTTTTACAATAATTGTAAAACTCAATAAAAGCCCCGATTACCTACCCTTTTTTTATTACTTTAAATTATTCTCCATCGTATCAGATTTCTAAACGTAAAAATACCATGTTTATAACTCAATCACAACATTTCCTATCAACTGTTAAAGAAAGGCCTTGCAATCACCATACTTTAGCAGGTACTTTTAAATATTTTTTTATTTTTTCAAATATTTTTTTTTCGTCGATAAAATTAAGCTGTTTCCCTCATTTCGTTATGAAGACTCACACTGTATACGAAACGCTTTGAAAGCGATTGTCAATTGTCCCTCTCGACCCTCTGGGTGCCTCTGGTATCCACACGGCCCCGTTACACAGTCATGCTTATGATATATTTTTAGGGTTACGTACCAAAATGGTGAAAACGGAACCCTTATGGTGAGACTACGTCTGTCTCTCTGTCTGTCATAGCTGGATATCTCAAGAACTACTATAATGCTATCAACTTGAAATTTGGAATAGTTTTAGATGACGTTTGCCCAACTATATTGCAAATAAGAAAGAAATAAAAATATATGTATATTTTTTGCTGAAAGGGGGTCTGAAAAAATCGAAGTGTACTAGGGCATGTGGGGTATCATATGAAAGAGCGCAGTTTGAACATTCTCAAACATATTTTTTTTTAGGCCGCATAGTTTTCGACTTTTGATGAAAAATACCGTTCCCCTCCCCCCCTCATATCTCTGAAGGTTGCAAAGAAAAAAATCTGAAATAATTGTATGTGATAGAAGTTTATGTAAAGATTACAGGAAAAATAAAACGAAGTCTCTAAATAGCACACTTTTTCAGAAATCATCAACAAAAGTTACATTAGTTCCACTATCGATCAAGAGATGGCGCTGACATAAAATTGCAATATTCTACACCGCAGTGCACAGTGTTACAATTCTCTGATGAACATAGGCCTCGCCGCTGAAAATTTAAAAACATAATTATGATGGTACGAAACCCTCGGTGCGCGAGTCCGACTAGCTCTTTCCCGGTTTTTTCTCAACACGTGTATAGCTCACGTGGAAAAAGTGTGCAGAAGTAGATATATGAAACGTGCGGATAGATACCAAGATATCAGAAGTCAGAGGTGGCGTTGACGTAACGCTGTATTGAGGACGAACGAATGATAGTTGTGTACTGTGGGTTTGCCTAACTTTATTACTTAATATCGTGATAACTATTACATAATTTAAAAAAAGTTATTTAAAAAATTAAACCGACTTCAAAAAGAAATGAACTCAAAATTATGAAACAACTTTAATTTTGGAAGTTGGTGGCAAAAAACTAAAACTAATAATATACAGACCCCAAGACACCGACTTCCTAAATTAAAGTTATTTCATAATTTTTAGTTTTACCTAAGTAAAAACTGGAATATTTGTTTGTATTATGTAGGTTATACTTTTGTTATAAATATTGCACTAGAATTTGACCAAGGTTTTGAGAGGTTTTCCGTTTGACACTACACCCGTAGCTCGTATCAATAAGCCAGGCCGTCATACTTACACGTCTTAGTCCATATCTTGAAAATTACTGAATCGATTTTGATAAAACTTGCACTGTTCCCTAAGTTGAAGTTAATGTAAGCCAATAAAAACAGAATGGTCACGATCCGATTAATAGTTGCGGAGAAATGCGTGGACAAACATACATACTACATACGTCTATAAAATGTTGTATATTTGTTTGGAGCCCTAACAGATTGTCACATGTGAATATAACGCAATTCCAATAATATTATATACATACGTGTCGAATTGATAACCTTTTTTTTGAAGTCGGTAATAGTCTTACAATAATAGTAGAAGTATATAAAAACTGGCCAAGTGCGAGTCGGACTCGCACACGAAGGGTTCCGTACCACAAGGCAAAAACACCGAAAAAAAACACGTTTGTTGTATGGGAGCCCCCCTTAAATATTTTTTTTTGTTTTAATTAGTATTTGTTGTTATAGCGGCACATAATTTGTGAAAATTTCAACTGTCTAACTGTCGCGGTTCTTGAGATACAGCCTGGTGACAGAGAGACGGACAGACAGCGAAGTCTTAGTAATAGGGTCCCGTTTTTATCCTTTGTGTACGGAAAACTAAAAAAGGAGGGAAAATAATCAAAGGGCATGAAAAAATTTGTCCACCACCGTCAAAACTGATGACCATACGGGCTCGTTTTATGGCATTTTCCATCACTTGTGTCAGAACTTACGGCGATAGGTTCTCGCATTCCTGTCGGATAATCTCTTTAAGTAGCAGTCTGGGAGCAGTGGTGGCCCATTGGCAAAGGCTGCGACTTACGAGTTGTAGGTCGTAGGTTCGAACCCAGCCAGGCGCATTACTTTGTGTAAATTATTTCATCACCACAGCCCTCAAAACGGTGAAGGTGAAACATCGTGAGGAAACCGGCATGTCCTAGAACCAAAAATTCGTAGGCATGTGACATCTACCAACCCGCACTGGGCCCGCGTGGTGGATTATGGCCCACTCCCACTCACAGAGAGGAGGCCTGTGTCCCAGCAGTGGGAACATTATAGGCTGATTATGTAATCTCTTTAAAGGCTTCAAGACTCGGGGCTTGTTTACATAAACCCGGGACTGCGGGTAACCCCACAAAAAAAAGTTAGGAGCGGTCAAATCGGGTAATATGGCCGACCAGTGCAAATCGCCAAAGCGAGAAATGAAATGATTTGAAATGATTTTATTTTTTTTGTAAGTTTATTCCGCGTTCTTAAGGAGTATAGCGTTCCATGAATTATTGACGTGTATTCTGCATCTGAGGGCCTAAAAAGGCCACTTTCGCAGAATTGTAAAAGGATAACATTACGAATCATAATGGACAGTTAACTGTTAAGTTAATCGTATCAAATCCCATCGGTGAAAGATTTTTCAGTTATTTTTTTTTGTCTGTGCTAAAATACTGTAATACTGTCTGTGAAAAACACGGACTGTCTTTGCCATATTATAATTCATAATGTTAAATCTTTTATGATTCTGCGAAAGTGGCCTTTTAGGCCCCCTGTTATCTTCACAAATGTCGACACAGAAGTGACATTTTCCGCCATTTGCAAAAGTTATAGCGCATTCCAATAGGGTGATTTGATTACCTTTGCCCCACCTTCTAGGAACCTACGTACTACACTTTGGAATGGACAACTAGCTTCATCTTTCTGACTAACCGACCTTTGACTACAGCTTGACTTATATATCCTTTTTTTTAGAAGAAGTTGCAACATTTGGGTAGTCAGAAGCCTGAAAACCAGCCATACCTACCGTCTGGTATCACTTGGTCATCCATCCACGGACCAACCGCGGTAAGCGTAGCTTAACCTGATCAATCAACCCGTGCGGCTGTTATTACTTAGTCACAAGAATTGTAATTATGTACTAAACACGCGAAATGTGGGTGTAATATACCCTGCCCACCCCGTCGGTGCATCATCATTTCAGCGGAAAGACGTCCACTGCTGGACATAGGCCTCCCCCAAGCACTTCCACTTCGACCGGTGCTTCTTGCATCCAACGGGTTCCTGCGGCCTTCACAAGGTCGTCGGTCCACCTTGTGGGAGGCCTTCCAACGCTACGTCTTCCGGTACGCGGTCGCCACTCCAGAACCTTTCGGCCCCATCGGCCATCTGTTCTGCGAGCAATGTGCCCTGCCCACTGCCACTTAAGTTTGGCAATTCTTCGTCGGTGTATACAGGCGTGAATATACATAGATAAAACCTAATCTGCTTGCTTAAGTACATATTTGCGTTTTATTGACCGCAAAACTAGTGTCATCAGTTTAATTTGTAAGTAGATTATTAAACATCAATAAATTACTCATAACGAACAATTAATTTATATAAAATAATTATAAACAGATTGATATAACGTTTGTAATACACTGGGCCGCAAAGAAAGTGGGTCGGTTATAAAAAATGCGATAACTTTTAAAATATTGAAGCTGACTTTATGAAGTAAAGACTGTATTATAGACAATAGGCTATTTGACTGGTTTCTGATAAACATCTCAGATTATTTAATGGTGTCTAACGAGCCCACAAAAACCTATCACTTCAAATTGCATAATGTATTTCTTTTAAAAAATAGTAAATAAAAATGTACTGTTTAAATAAGCCGCCAAAACGCTATCTTTAACAATATGGCGTCGTGACGTCACGATTCACGTAAACAAACGTTGAAACTGTCGAGATACTAGACAAAAGTCATCTGTTCTGTCAACGATAGACAGAAATTTACTAAATCGTGACGTCATCTTAAGTTCAGCCAATTCAGATCGTTTTCGATAACGTGGCGCCAGATTTAAAAGATGAAGTTTTTTCGGGATTTTTTTTATAAATAATACATTGTTTTGTAGTACAATTAATGCAAATCGATTTTAAAAGCGATAATCTATACGAGTGTCAATAATTATGACCTTATTTTTTGCATTGTCAAATAGCCTATTCAATAGTGCCAAATCAATGTCATAAAAGTTTAAGATTATGAAGTTTATTTTGAATAAGAGTAAGTTAGGGCGCTACCTCGAAAATCTAAAATCCTCGAAAACCTACTAAGCGAGCGAAAGTGATGCAATTACTTTTGAAACACAAAAGAAGAGTGATGGATATAATGTGCGTGCGCTCAGAATAAAACGACGTATGTGCCTAAACGAATTTACTCCTTTTTAACAAAATAAATGAATTAAATTTAAAAAACTACTTTGAATAAACTTTGATATGATAATTCTCTGTTTTAAAGTAAATTCCATTGAATCGCCGTGATGTCGAAAAAAGTAAAAAGTAGATACCTATAACTTTGCCATGCTTCTAAGAAATTTAAGCCCACCTAACCTGGGGGTCTACTCCGAAGCGGTTAACCACTGTATCGGCCGAATGTTCGGTCATTTTCTGATTCGAATATTGTTGTCTAACTACGAATTTAAAAAAAAAAGGTAAAAAAAGGGTTAAGGGTTCTAAAAAGGTTCGGATTGGCACAGTTTGGTCGGGACCAATAGTCATTATAGGAAATTAATGGTAGTAGAAAATGACCGAACATTCGGCCGATACAGTGGTTAACCGCTTCGGAGTAGACCCCCTGTGCAATGGCACAAGACTACTAATAAAAGATTTAAAGGATAACCTAATTGTGGCGACCATTCTCATGGGACCAGGAGCTGGCCAGTTGGCGCACATCCCAAGAACTCCAATGATTCCCACGGACCTGCCTATATCGTATAACTCCATTTTCCAATAAAAACATAATTCGCCCTGGCTATTAACAAGTCCCAGGGACAAACATTCTCTTTGGTTGGCATTGTGGCAAAATGTTCTCTACTAACTTTTTAGACCTTTGTATACTGCTTATGCGTATGAAGTTTCATTAAAGTTTCGGTTCATTCATTTCGCAAAATAAGGGCTTGAAAGTTTGTATGAAACGCTCCTAAGCAGACAAGAGCACTTCGGTAATTTTCGAAACGACTGATCCGATTCCAAAAATTATTTTACTAATGGGAAGTTACAGTATTGCTGAGTGTAATATTATGTTAAAACAAGAAATTTTCCGCGGACGAAGTCGCGGGCAGAAGCTAGTATTTAATAAAATAATATGTTATCGTGTTATTGCTGCAACAGTACTTCAAGTATGTCAGTAATACGATCTATGCATAAATTTAGATAAACTATATTTTTTGGGAGCAGAAGATTTCACAATTAGCACAATAGAGATAAGTAGAACATATTATTACGTTGACGGCACGGTTGGCGCAGTGGTTAAGCGATTGACTGCTGCGCTGCGTGTCGCGGGTTCGATTCCCGCACGGAACAAATATTTGTATGACCTACAAGTAGTTGTTCCGGGTCTGGCGTTTGTGTATGTGAGTTTAAATGTTTGTAAACGCACCCACGATACAGGAGAAATTCCTAGTGTGGGGCAACGTTTAAAAAAAAAAAAAAAATTATGTTTAGAAGTCTGTGTAAACATATTAACAAAACAAAACATGTCTTTGTAGAAAGATTTTTAAGTTTCTTAGGCCCATTCCTGTACCTACAATAGACTATATAGAAAACTAAGTACCTAGTTATAAACTAAATTACTATAGCTGTAAACAAATTATAGGTACTTAAATATATTAACCATCGACTATGCACAGACAGAAGACCTACCTATTGTCTGCAAATAGAACTGCTAACATGCTATTTTACTTTTATTTACCTAAGTTTTAAATTAGTTTTTACGTTATACTGATTGTTAATGTACTTATAAGTATGCACTTTCTAGCCTGAAGCACAGGTTCAACCTAGTTCAGGCAAATTAGCAACTGTGCGCTATTTTATTTTAATTGTTAAGCTATTCATTGTAAATGTATCCCCTTTATAAAAATAAACGATTATTATTTATTTTTATGTTTTAACATATCTCGGGACCATGAGCTCCCGGTCCTTTGGAAGGCGTACGAGGGGCCGAAGCCAACTCGCAGAGGCCCATTAGACGTTTTCAATTAAATGAGGCACCAACCGACGATCATCCCTGTTCGCACTATGCAAGTGCACCCAAGGACAACCCCCGGGTGGTGTATTATTAATAAGTATGCTCCTGACCGAATTGGGCATGGTGGCCAATTTCAAACTCAAATTTCAAAGACTTTTCAATAGGCTATTTGACTGGTTTCTGATAAACATCTCAGATTATTTAATGGTGTCTAACGAGCCCACAAAAACTTATTACTTCAAATTGCATAATGTATTTCTTTTAGAAAATAGTAAATAAAAATGTACTGTTTAAATAAGCCGCCAAAACGCTATCTTTAACAATATGGCGTCGTGACGTCACAATACACGTAAACAAACGTTGAAACGGTCGAGATACTAGACAAAAGTCATCTGTTCTGTCAACGATAGACAGAAATTGACTAAATCATGACGTCATCATAAGTTCAGCCAATCCAGACCGTTTTCGATTACGTGGCGCCAGATTTAAAAAGATGAAGTTTTTTCGGGATTTTTTTTATAAATAATACATTGTTTTGTAGTAAAATTAATGCAAATCGATTTTAAAAGCGATAATCTATACGAGTGTCAATAATTATGACCTTATTTTTTACATTGTCAAATAGCCTATTCTCAAGGGGTCGGTCTGTCAGAAAGATGAAGGTAGGCAGTTGCCCATTTCAAAGCGTAGTAGGTTCCTTTGGACAAGAACGGGAAAGAAACTCCATGGTCACTCTTTTAAATTAAAATATTGTTACAAAAAAAAACCAATGTAGACTGGTGGACCATTTAACATCACGGCATACTAAAAATGATCACTCATCCTTAAATTGACCGAAGCAAAAGCAGATTAACCTCTCAGAACATAAAATTCACTTAATTGCCGTGTAAAATTATAAGTAGGTGACATTTGAATAGCGGGGTGTCTTTGATGATTACTAATGAGTGAATACTAATTACAAAAACTAATGAGTGAACAATTTTTTTAATTTTTGTTTTTATTTCCTGTTAGGGGCTACTTTCTTATTACATACAAAAAACGGGGGCAATCAAAGCGACCCCATATCAAGTATAAAGATGATAAGCCACTTAATGTTTTTTTTCTCGGAACCTACAGGGCGTAAAAATTAAATAAATAATTTTATCAATAAAAAAACCATGAGTCGCCATTACAGTATTTTTTTTGTATTTTTTTATAAATAACTGAAGAAGTTACAGTCAGTTTTATTTCAAAATTAATCAATGTAACCCCATTTTACCGGTAACCAATTAAAGTTATAATAATGTAAACAAAGGATAATAAAAAAAAACAATTTCTTGCAATAATTTAATTTTAATACGATTGACCTAACCATTTCTTATGAACTAGAATTAATTATAACGTAATTACATGATAACTCACTAACCTTTGGCGTTAAACTTAAACTACGGTAACTCTAAATAATTATAATTATTATAATGAATATGGTGATCAGGAAAATCTTGGCGAATTAATGCCCTCCCCCACAGGCGCGATATTATCGGTCGATAACATCGGATGCGATAATGCAATTTAATAGACAATTTAATTTTGGGTTTTTATCTTTTTAGAGTTCCGTACCCAAAGGGTAAAAACGGGACCCTATTACTAAGACTTCGCTGTCTGTCCGTCCGTCCGTCTGTCTGTCACCAGGCTGTATCTCAAGAACCGCGATAGCTAGACACTTGAAATTTTCACAAATTATGTATTTCTGTTGCCGCTATAACAACAAATACTAAAAACAAAACAAAATAAATATTTAAGGGGGGCTCACATACAACAAACGCGATTTTTTTGCTCCTTTTTTGCTCGATATAGATAATGGCAACAGGTAGGCACTTGAAATATTCACAAAATACTCAGTAACGCATCCGATATTATCGACTGATAATAACGCGCCTGTGGGGAAGAGTCTTTATGTATCTTTTTTGCAAGACAAGTGACGGAAAAGCTATGGGCTATTAATAAAATGCAATGAAATCTTTATGATTACCTATTACACCATTATATACTGAAGTTCTTGCTTTAGTTCAAGCTTGAGCCTTCAAACCACTTATTGTATTTTGAACTTTATTTCGACAGTTATAAAGTTCTTAATCAGTGTTTAATGAGTTTGACAGAACCCTGAAGTTTTAGAGTTTTACAGACCTTGGTTGAGACTATCAGGAATAGCCTGGCCTCAAATCAAATGCGTTTATTGTGTATCCTGCAACAAAGCTGTCACATGTCTAATGTAATAACTGGGATTTGTATACAGGAAGATTTTTTTATCACCATCCAAATTTTTACAGGGTGTTCTACCCATGAATATGAACAACTTTCACTATGGGACCAACTCTGAAATCACGAAAAAAAATCAGCTGTTTAATACAACAGTTCAATACCTACTTGACCAAAATGTATGAAACAGCTGATTTTGTTTCGTGATTTCAGAGTTGGTCCCTTTATGAAAGTTGTTCATATTCATGGGTAGAACACCTTGTAAACATTTGGATGGTGATGAAAAATCTTCCTGTCTAATGCTTTTAATATAGCTGGATTTTAAATATTTTCAAAACAGAAACCATCCGTTTTACAAGACTCATCACAAGTACCTCAGTTCTACCTAGACCTAATAGCCAATATTATGTCCCAAACTCGCAGCAGTTCTTCTAATCCAGTCCACATAGGAAGCGACCCTGGTGTACACCCCAGGTCTGGCTCTCCTGGCACACCCTGACCCCCAGGAGACCACGCCGTGCAGCTGCCATCTGCTGGAGCCCATGCAGGCTAGCGGACCACCTGAGTCCCCTCGACAGGCGTCAACGCCACCTGACAGGATACCTGTGGAAATATTGGAATCTTTAACAGGCTGTAGTGGCTCGAAGGTCTGAAGGTGTTCTTCATCAGCGTTAGAAACTTGGTGAACTCAAACTCAAAGCATTTATTTCAATTAAACCAATAAGGCACTTTTGAATTGTTAAGGGGTCGGTCAGTCAGAAAGATGAAGCTAGTTGCCCATTCCAAAGCGTAGGTACCTATGGAGAAGAACGGGCAAGACACTCCATGGACACTCTTTTAAATCAAAATAATATGGTTACAAAGTCTGGCTTACATCATTCATGTTAAAAATTATGCATGTGAGAACAATGCAGAACGTTAAAAGCGTCCGTAATGAAAAGACGAAAAAAAAACACAATTCAAATAATAAATTAAATTAAAATAAACCATGGCAGCAAAGAGATGACCAGTCCCTACTGACGGCGCCCGTTCTCATAATCAGCCTATAATGTCCCCACTAAGACATAAGAAGGCTAAAAGTCACCCAAATGGCAATGGAGAGGGCTATGCTTGGAGTTTCCCTGCGTGATCGAATCAGGAATGAGGAGATCCGCAGGAGAACCAAGGTAACCGACATAGCCCGAAGAATTGCCAAACTTAAGTGGCAGTGGGCAGGGCACATTGCTCGCAGAACAGATGGCCGATGGGGCCGAAAGGTTCTGGAGTGGCGACCACGTACCGGAAGACGTAGCGTTGGAAGGCCTCCCACAAGGTGGACCGACGACCTTGTGAAGGCCGCGGGAACCCGTTGGATGCGAGAAGCAAAGAACCGGTCGAAGTGGAAGTGCTTGGGGGAGGCCTATGTCCAGCAGTGGATGTCTTTTGGCTAAAATGATGATGATGATGAATGTTCCCACTGCTGGACACTGGCCTCCTCTCTGTGCGAGGGAGTGGGCAATCCACGACGCGAGCCCAGTGCGGTTGGCGGATGTCACATGTCTTAATTTTTTTAATTTCAGGAAATGTCGGTTCCTCACGATGTTTTCCTTCACCGTTTTGAGAGCAGTAGTGATGAAATATTTTTTTAATAAGAGGAGTTTCTTTAATCAACACCCATATTTGTAAGTTCGCGATTTTCTCAAAAACTAATGAATCAGTCTTGATCATTCTTTCACTAATGTAATCTACATACTTTCAGGAAGGATTTAATATACAGTTTATTAGGTTATTGTTAGCAAAACTTGTGTTGAATTTTATTATTGTTTCAAATCGAAGAGCATTGGGGTGGGTCGATTTTTTGCAAGCAAGTGTATTAGCAATGTTTTTCCTTGTAGTCTAAATAATCAATAACGCCTTGATAGTTCTTAATAGCAATCATTTGTGTTATTACAATACCTATTTTCATCTTGTAACGTCCAAGATTCAACTCAAACATAACTGCATTATATATGACTACTTCATATTTTTGAGAAAATTCTATCCATTTTAAACCCACCTGCACAGATCATAGAGTCCAGTATAGCCTGTTGTCTTCCACCGAGTACCTGGCTTTTTCTACAAGTTGTAAGGTCTAATACTGGCACTGCAGCTGCTCTCAGAGTTGGTGCGAAGTTCTCTGTGTTCTCTGAAAACAAAGATAGGATTGAAGAGTGAAGATTGCTTGTTAACAAAGTGTTAGTCTAGACACAATTTGCAAAATAAATCTTCAGAGTGTTTGTCTAAACTCTAATTGGCCGCGCCTGTGGATTTTTTTTAGCAACGTTTATACTTTGGGAAGCTACATAATCTTTGACTTCTTTTACCTTGAGGATCAAGATGCATACTGCGGCTGTCTCGCCATCTTTGTATCTTATTATGACCCACTTCAGAAATCTTATCACAAGCCCTTTGTCACGATATTGTTTTAAAAACTACAATCCTACTTGCTTTCTTTACCCACAATAATCTTTTGAATGACGCTATTTTTTTGAACGGGTGACCATCTTCACATACCAAAAACCCTCCGTGCCTCGGAAAGCACGTTAAGGCGTTGGTCCCGGCTGTCATTCGTAGATCTATGACAGTCGTTACGGGTTGTCAGTAGCCCGAAAGTCTGACAACCAGTCTTACCAAGGGGTATCGTATTACCCAGTAATAGGGTTGTGGAGGTAAGATAGGCAGTCGCTCCATGTGAAATACTGATATTCAGCTGCATCTGGTTAGACTGGAAGCCGACCCTAACATAGTTGGGAAAAGGCTAGGCAGATGATGATGATGATGACTTAACTATTATTTTATAGATTAAAAATCAGAAGTGATGGCAACAGTGTATACCTGCCTGGAACCCCCAGCCGCTGACCGCACACCACTTGCCAGCCGTGACGCCATCATCAGGTAAGCATATAGGACGCACGTGCGAGTTGAACTGCACGCCACTGCCAGACCGGGAGACCAGGATCACTGCTATGTCGTTACTGTGGGGGCCGTCTGAAAATATAATAGACAAACGTGATTAGGAACTCAATATTAGATGCTGTTTTGAGATTGTAGGCAATGCAAATGCTGGTGGAGATTTGAAGACTTAGGACCAAAGAACCCGTTTTTTCTCACGAGGCGTGACGGAGCCTCTATTGAGCGCCTTTTCGTACAGGGTAGAGTGGAGGGCACTAGACCACGCGGACGCTCACCCATGAGATGGACTTACCAAATTAAATCCGCAGTGGGTGATCCCTTGTATGAGTACACTAAGCAAAAATCGAAGTAGGTGGCGAGAAATCGTGAGGAGAATTACATCGGCCCCTAGACAAGAAACTAGATGAGGACCACGAACGCTCTGACAAGAATGCTGCGAAGAAGATCTTGATTCTCGAAGTTAGTCGACCTATAGTCCTCTAAGTTGAAGTAGTAGCGCCGTGAAGAGTGTCAGTGTTATGTGTAATCGAGAAGAATTTGCTATGCTGTTAATCAAAGGGATCACAGTAGTAGGTTATGTCCTCATCAGACTGCTTCGTTGGTCTCATGGTTGCAAGCGCGACTGCATAGCGTGGGGTTTTCCATTGGAAATGTCTTAGTAACAGTCCGGAGTTTAGAAGTTGGCGATTTAAAACCCCCGTGCTTCGGAAAGTACGTAAAGCTGTTGGTCCTGCGCCTGATCTCCCCCCGGTCGTGTCGAATTGCCGTCCCATCGGACTATGAGAGTAAAGGAACAGAGAGTGCCTCTGTGTTTGCGAGCACACTTGTGCATTATAATAACTCCTGCGTACCCGGCTAATCTCCGCAATCGGTCGGGAGGCTATTATTTATTACGTCCTCATTAACTCCCACACATGCAACAATCTTGCTGCTTGTCACTTAAGCCTTCTGCCTGATGATCTGTCATACATTAAAGCCTGGTCGTAGGTAATCACATAAATAAGATGTGGAAGGTATTCTACATTTCATTGATTCCATATTAGACTTTTCTCTTTCATAAAGTATAACTTACTTTTCCTGAAGTCCGGGTGTCGCACCACCTTCTCAGCCAGGAACCGATGCTCATGCTTATCTTGCACCTTCAAGCGATGCTCTCCTACTACTATTCGAATGTGTTCCAGATTTAAGGGTTGCTGAAACACCAGAAATATTATGTTTAATACTAATGACAATTTTCTCCCTTCACACGTCACATATACCTATGGATAGAGACAAGTATTAACATTTTAACAAACATGCATTAAATATGATCCTTTGTGAGAGATTGGCGTCCATATTGGAATATTCTGTGTGACGGATCCCCAGGCTCTCATCCTAAATTTAATCTAATTAAAACTAACATCACAAAAGTAGATTGTACGCTTTAAATGCGTGTATCGCAAATAAAATAAATTGGATGGTATTTCAAGTGACAAACAGACAACAAACTTTGTCAAAACAGTGCGCGGCTGACAGCACGAGCCTCTCGGCGATGACAGCGCCCCCGCAGTGGTGCTCGAAGGTCAGCTTGTCTACGTCCAGCATCTGAATCTCCACCTGGAAATACAATTATACATAATATGAAAAAAAGTCAGAAAGCGAAAACGAAGTAATAGCGCAGGCAAGCGACGCGATGCGACGGGATGGGTCTGGTGAACAAGAAATTTCACGCGGACGAAGCCGTGGGCAGAAACTAGTGACTGATAAGTACCGAGATATGAGATAAATCTCATATCACTCAATAATAAAATATTGATATCCCATTCATCCACATCTATTTGACGGCACGGTTGGCGCAGTGGTTAAGCGATTGGCTGCTGCGCTGCGTGTCGCGGGTTCGATTCCCGCACGAAACAAATATTTGTATGACCTACAAGTAGTTGTTCCGGGTCTGGATGTTTGTGTCATCATCATCATCATCAGCCTATAGCAGTCCACTGCTGGACATAGTGATGATGTTTGTGTATGTGAGTTTAAATGTTTGTAAACGCACCCACAATACAGGAGAAATACCTAGTGTGGGCAACGTTTAAAAAAAAAAAAAAAAAATCGGAACTGGTTTACTATAACCAGTGAAGGCCGACCCTAAGGGGCTTACATGACCTAAAGCGCGGTCACTGTCGGACTGCATAGAAAAGAAAGAGAAGCGCGATGACACAACGCTGGTAATTTATTGCAAAATATGAATCAATTAGATATTTAATTACAAAAAAATCTATTGTTTGGACAAAAAAATTAAAACTAGTGATTTAGTATGTTGCTTGTAGTATAATCTGGCAAAAAATCAGAATGATTTTATGTCTATTAGTATGGTTTTTATTATAAAAAGAAAGTTTTTAGAGGTAGGTATCTTCATGATTTTTTTCTATCGTATCAAATTAGTTGTATTATGTTTTCAACACACTATCGACCTAGCATAAATCCTCTGATCTTGTTTAGTGTAGCCGATCTTATACTTTTGTGGTTTCCTGTGTTGTTTGCGTTTTTTGCGTTTAGGTCATGTAAGCCCCTTAACACCATTAAACTGAACCGATCATCTTCAAATCACAACTTCTTTTAAACCCAAAGGCTCCATTGATGAATTGAATGTGAATGAATTTGCGCGGGAACGAAACAAAGATGGTGGTTATGCAATATGTCATCTTTGTACACTTTTTGGTTTTGTAACGAAAGTAAGTACCTACCTACTTAATTATTTTTGTGAAGTATTTATTATTATAAAATGGGTTGTTTTTTGTGAGTAATGTGTTCGTTTTTATAATTTGGATTTTATTGTGTTGTATTTTGGATTTAATCAGCAAGTTTTCATTCACAAATAACTTATTAAGCTTTGGATTTAATTTGCTTTCTGGTATTTTTACTGACTGTTATAGTACATATCACGTAAAAATCTCATCGTGAAAACTTAGGTGAAGTGAGCGTGCAGTGAGCTGTCAATAGTGTCAATTCCTAGCAAAAACAAACTCACTTCACCTAAGTTTTCACGGTGAGATTTTTACAGAATCGACCGGCTGTAACTATCTCACGGTGAAAACTTAGGTGAATGAATGAATTAACATAAGAAATATTATTAAAATCTCGATTATGATTGTAGGTAAATGTTTGCTTGGTCAATCCCTAACATCAGTGGGATGACATTGACAGCTCACTCCACACAAGTTTTCACGGTGAGATTTTTACAGAATCGACCGACAGTAACTTGGCTGAAGTCGGAATGTGGTGATGTGGATAATGATCATGATCACAATGTACCCACCAAATTATTTGCCAAGGAACTTACGAGAAGGTAGTCAAACAGGTTTTTGAGAAAATGGGGAAATTGTGGTTTACAATGGAAGGCCAATTTCTAGTAATTAAAAACGTTCAAAATCTAGTCGCAGTCTCACATCGGCGACGAAAAAAATGTCAAAATCTTGTCAAAAATTTAGGGAAATTAGAGGTATTTTTGACAGATTGAGACCAGTGGCGGATTTAAACATTTGCCGCCAGTAGGTTATTTTGCCGCCCCAACCGACCTCTACAATACTGTGTCAGTTTCTAGATGATATTAATTAAGCCAACGTTTAGTTAAGATTGCACAAGAAATAGTTTTTGGGTGCCTATCTATATTTCTGAGCTCATAAAAGCTCGAATTATGTAAGTACTACTACTAATAAGGCGGCGCCTACTTCTTACACAATAATGAATATTCTTTGCTAAAATCTGCAGCCCAAGGTTCCTGCTGGTAAATCGGCCACAGGTTGAGACTGAGATCAGACTGTGAACGTTCCTAAAATTACGAGAATTTCCCCTCTGATAGCTAGAACAGAACACACAGACACAGAACAAGAGGAGGGCCTCAAGTCTGCTATTACAATAGTGTCAGAATGGTCTATCGTTGATTTCATAATTGTTGATTTTGACAAGTTTGGTAATCTATATAATGGCGTCATTATGACATTCTAATGGTCAACCACTGACACTCCAATGAAAGAAATGGCATAGAATGGTAATCTCGTACATAATGACAAATGAATTACTGACTTAAGCATTAATCTGCTAAAATTTTGACAGTTCCTTTGATCAGTGACCTACCATTAGAACTTCATTGTGCAGTCATTGCTTTTAATTCGTTACGAGTATCGTATATTATGTTCTGTGCCATTGACCGACCAATGATCGACCATTATGAATTTAGCAGATTACGAACTTTTAACAAAATGACAATGGGATCGTGTTGGAATGACGAATTTATAAAAATAGCAGACTAGGGCCCCTGATGAGTTTATAACTTGACTAGCTTCCGCCCGCGGCTTCGCCCGTGAGGTATGTCGATAAAAACTATCCTGTGTCCTGCCCCGGGATGCAATCTATCTCTCTGCCAAATTTTATGGAAATCCGTTCAGTGGTTTAGGCGTGAAAAGGTAACATACAGACAGACAGGCAGACCGAGTTACTTTTGAATTTATAATATTAGTATGGATAATCGCACGGAAACTATTCGAATCCGTGATAATGAGTAACGAATGCAGTCGTTCTATCAATAAGCCATCAGGGAGTCGAAGTGGTAAGTAGTTCATCATCATCATCTGCCTAGCCTTTTCCCAACTATGTTGGGGTCGGCTTCCAGTTTAACCGGATGCAGCTGAATACCAGTATTTTACATGGAGCGACTGCCTATCTGACCTCCACAACCCAGTTACGGGGTAATACGATACCCCTTGGAAAGACTGGTTGTCAGACTTTCGGGCTTCTGGCGACCCGTAACGACTGTCAAAGATCCACGAATGACAGCCGGGACTAACGGCTTAACGTGCTTTCCGAGACACGGAGGGTAAATAGTTATAATTGAAAAATATAGATTTACAGACACTTGAATAGAATTAGACTAAACATAATATTGTGAGTATGGGAAAAGACTACAATGATGAGATATTGCACTTATATGTGTTACTAGCTGCGCCCCGCAGTTTCACCCCATAAGTTTCGACCCCGTGGGAATATCGGAATTAAATATATCCTATGTGTTAATCCAGAGGGTCAGCTACCTCTATACAAAATTTTATCAAAATTGGTCCGGCCGTTTGAGCGTGAAGAAGTAACAAACACACTCAGAAACTTTCGCCTTTATAATATTAGCGTGATTTATAACTCTGCTAAATTATCGATGTAACTTAAATGTTTTTGACAGAAAAGTTAAGGTAACATCATATAAAAAAGGCATCTACTTTTCATCCCAGAAAAAGCTTCTAGCGAAAAATCAAGGGTTTCAAAAATCCACTTCTAAAAATAAAAACTATACTTACTTGCCACGGAAAGGCCCCATAAGGAGTTTCAGTCCCTCCGACGATCTTCCCAGTCCTCCTCGGGTTAAAATCCACTGTCCTGGTACCACACTGCATTTTTTCCGCCTTCCCTGGCTTCGACACTAAGTTCTGATTGAAATAATTCGACGAGAAACTAGTAAAGGCCTTTGAAGGCCTCGTTCTGTTTTTATAATATTCCAAGTGATTGACTCTATTCAGGAAATAATCGCAAGTGACTGAACTAAAAAGGAACAACAAAGAAAAAATGTATTTCAGCATTTTTTCGTTTCTAAGCTTCACCCGTAACTTTCAAAGCTTTAACTTGTTTATAAAGTTACTGTCAATACTAAAATTAATTTGAAATTCCTAAAAGTAAAATTGTGAAATTAAAAATCAAAATCTGAGGCGTCCACACATTGTAGCGGTCGAAAACTAAGTGAGACTGGTCCGTTTTTATTTTTTTTAAACATGCTTTGGCTGAGGCTTCGATTACAATGCCATGTGTGACATACACGGTAATGTGTGTCACTAGATCGATCTACGGATGCATCCTTTGTTTTTTTTTTTTTCAATGTACGAACTTGTGTGATACTAGACATTGTATTTTTTTTTGTATTTTATAGGTCAATGAATATAGATCTAGACTTGCAATTGTGCAATGGTATTGAATTCATCTTTGAAGGCGTCTTTAAAGCGCTTTTTTGTTGCCAGAGTTTGTATTTTTTTTTGTCTTATTCCAACTTTATATTAGTAGTTGTAATGGCAATCATACCATTTGGTTTTAATAGGTTTTTATATTCTTTTATAATTATGTTGTGTTTTTGACAACGTTAGAAGCCTTGTAAACTGTAGATTTGCAGACCATTTTCTATTTTATTAAGTACCTGGTACTTGTTGACAGGTCTACACTGTCCTCCCATACCTATTAACACTGTAATTTGAAAACATTATAAAAGCCAGTTATTTTTGAAAGAGTAACAGTGGAGTTTCTTTCCGGCACCTTAATTGCGTAACATGTCACTATTACGATCAATTTGAATAATTTTGAAGCATATTGCTAATCCATTGCTCCATATGTTCAAAAAATGTGTCTGCTCAACAACGTAAATAACGCAATGAATGCTGTTTAACTGCAAAATGAAACCCATTGCTACTGATAGTGTGTTACGCAATTACCCTGCTGCTCTTCTCCATAGGAAACGACCAATTGAAACCGTGCACCTAGCTTCTGACGTTTCATAAGTGCCCATGTAGGTTTATGTGAAGTAATATATTTTGAATTTGATTTTTGATTTAGCCTTACCCTACTTTTGCAATTAGCATTATTATGTACATTTTTCATTCAGGACTTATAAGAAACGCTTGGTGTTTTAACAAGAAATGCAAGTTCACACAAACTATACATTCGCCTTGGCTACAAGGGAATCAAAACTGTCGACAACAATTCTATAGATCTCGTCGCAATATCTCAAGATATATCATCTCAAAACAAATCTCGTATGTCCTCCGCCCGTTCAATGTCGTCCTCAGCAAGTACTACAATAATCATAGTAGTCGCATTCCACTCGCTCATGTTTTCCATTTATACTGAAAACTAGATTTTACACTGGATCTTCTATACTTGTTTTGCGAGCTGACTTTTCTCAGAAACTTAAAATTTTATTCAGGACCTCACGTTCAGTCATATACAACGCGTCCCAAAATTTAACTATAAGCGGGCACCAGAGGGTGGACCTGCTCATGACTACTCGAGAAAAAATAATGAAAAAAAAAAACATCTAAATTTTTTTTGGTAAGTAATAATTACAAAGTAGACTGAAAGTAAAAAACTTTGAATTTTGTAAGGAAAAAAATATTTTTTATTGATTTTTGTGTAAAAACTACAGGCATTCTGGGATTTTTAAGGGTTGTGCTGGATAACAGTGCTACTTATGTTGCCGAAACAAAAAAAAAAACAGAAATATTTGTAAAATTGTGGTCGTAGTAGTTAAAAATATCATATGGGGTGTCAATAATTTTCGAAGGATTTCAATTTATTTTTTGTAATTTCCAATTTTTTTTTTGTCGTATAGTCATGAGCAGGTCCACCCTCTGGTCCCCCCTTATCGTTGAATTTTGGGACACGTCATATAAAGAATTAGCGCAACAAACTAATGACATATTTGAGAATTACTTGATACGTTTTGAGAAAAATGTTTTGTCAGAAATTAAACGGTTATAAGAATAGTATTAGATATCTATAAGAAACTTTTTAAAGAGAGCAGCGGTGGCTCAGTGGTAACGGCTGTGACTCACGAGTTGTCCTTAGTTCGAATTCAGATATGGCGCTTTACTTTGTGTGAATTGTTTCATCAACAGCGATGGAAACCATCGTGAGAAAACCGGTATATCTTAGAACCAAAAATTCGAAAACATATTGTGACATCTACATTTAATATTTTTTCCGTCGATAAAATTAAGCTTAGTTTCCCTCATTTCGATATGTGCACATTATGAAAACTCACACTGTATGTTTGTTACTTCTTCACGCTCAAACGGCTGGACCAATTTTGATAAAATTTTGTATGGAAGTAGCTGACACCCTGGATTAACATATAGGCTACTTTTTATCCCGATATTCCCACGGGATCGACATTTATGCGGATGAAACCGCGGGGCGCAGCTAGTTATAAATAAAAACAGTAGCTCCCATGGAAAAATCAAGTCACAAATCTTCATTATCTACAAAAGTATTTAGGATAACATTTAACGGTTAATTAACTAGTAATTTTCCTGACAATCATCCACATTATTCCGTGTGTAAATTCTAATGACTTATGTTATGTGCATACAATTTTCCATTCATAGGAGTATGAATGGAAAAGTTTGTACGTTACTCTTTTACTATTTAAACTAGTTTTTTGGTACATATTTTGGGAAAGATCAATCAATCGACCTAGCCTTTTCCCAACTATGATGGGGTCGGCTTCCAGTGTAACCAGAGCAGCCAGTATTTTACATGGAGTGACTACCTATCTGACCTCCACAACCCAGTTACTGGGTTACATGATACCCCTTGGCAAGACTGGTTGTCAGACTTTTTTGGCTTCTGACTACCCGTAACGACTGTCGCCATTGGTCCCGTAGAAAGATCTATGAATGACAGCCGGGATCGACGTCTTTAGGCCTTTTGCACATTATAAGAAACTTTCTTGTGTCTTATGAGAAATTTCTTATAAGAAATTCAGTCGCAATGATTGTTATATCAGACCATGCATATTACAAGATATTTTTTCTTATGTCGGATAATATGCATGGTCTGATATAACAATCATTGCGACTGAATTTCTTATAAGAAATTTCTCATAAGACACAAGAAAGTTTCTTATAATGTGCAAAAGGCCTAACGTGCTTTCCGATATTCAAGCTGTATTATATTTGCGAGAAGCCTAAACGTTTCATAAAGTAATGTTAATTTATTTTACATTGCTGCCAAATCTCATGTCATTGAAAGAAATAAATCTGTAATGCTATTCTGTAAAAATACCGTGAGCACTTAGTGAGCTTATAGTGAGCTGTCAATATTGGTAATCCCTAGCATCAGGTGGAACGACAGCTCACTTGAACCTATTTTCTTCTCAGGGGTAGTCATATTATATGAATGTCGACTCCATCTAGCTTATATTTTATTTTACATGTATGACGTGTAAAAGTGGTATCATGTAACCCAGTAACTGGGTTGTGGAGGTCAGATAGGCAGTCGCTCCATGTAAAATACTGGTATTCTGCTGAGTTCGACTGGAAGCCGACCTCAACATAGTTGGGAAAAGGCTAGGCAGATGATGATGATGTATGACGTGTAAAAGTGATTTCGATATCCTATTTATACAGGGTTATTGGTAAAACATTAACAACCTCTTAAGAGGTCATTGTACTCATCATTATGAACAACTTTTACAATGGGACCAAACCTGAAATCGCGAAAAAAAATCAGCTGTTCCCACATACGAACATAAATGTGGTGAGATGTAGGGGTGTGGGGAGTTTATTATAAAAGGCTTGAAATAACTAATTTTTTTTTTATGAATCTAAGTTTTTTTTTTCAGTCTACTATATTGTTCCAGGCAATGGCTTCGAAAAGACTATATGATTGAATTTGGTTTAAAAATGTTGACAACCCTAGTGACAGCTGTTAAAAAATATCCTCATGACAAGACAGACAGTACTAAGTTGCGCAGAAGGACCATTCTTATCAAATATTTCATTGCATTTCATAACTAGTTGAAACCAGACGGAATACCGCCATGTATTTGACCCAGTTCCGTTATTTACTGTACATTAGCATATTATCTTCTGCGCGTAACTTTGACCTATAATAATTTTGCAAAGGACATATTATGCACACATGTGTAACGTATGGTTAGCAAGACAATTGGCTATGAATACCTTTTTATTAGTTTTAGTTTTTAATGCGACGATAAGCTTGTGGAATGGAGTTTGAGAAGTAGATAGGCCTACTACTTTACGTATACTTTTGTGCGACGCGATGGTAATGCTAGCATACGAGGGCACAACTTGCATGCCAGTATTACCTACTTGCAAATGTATCCGCAGTGTGCCAGTTACTCGTACATGCCAGCTACTTTCCCGATTTACTGCATGGCATGTGTATCCCCGGCGTCGCGGTAGACCCGTAGAAGATGGCGGGACGAGTTGGACAAAACAAACGACAAGTGGTCCACTTTAGCCCTGGATCGAAAGAGCTGGAAAACATGGGGAAAGGCGTTTGCCCAGCTATGGGATGATGCAGGCTAACGGTAACCAGTAACCTGCCATGTGCTTCGTTGGGTCGTACTGGAAGAAACAACTACAGCCAGCCAACGATAGTGTCGGCAAGAACAATTGAAAAACTGCTCAAATAATGTTTTTCAATGGTGAAAATTAAATGACCTTTTTTGCTGTCTTTACTACACACACACACTTAGTAATCCGAGGCCGAATGAGGTGATTTGTAAAATACTCATTAATAACTTTGAACTAACTAGAGCAGAGGGCTCACCTCATGTTATTTCATGATTTAGAATTATCACTTTTCTTTAAGTTTTTTGATCATCATCTGACTAGCCTTTTCCCAATTATGTTGTGGTCGGCTTCCAGTCTAACCGGATGCAGCTAGTATTTTACATGGAGCGACAGCCTATCCGACCTCCACAACCCATTAACTGGGTAATACGATACCCCTTGGTAAGACTGGTTTTCAGACTTTCGGGGCTTCTGACTACCCGTAACAACTGTCAAAGATCCACGAATGACAGCCGGGGGACCAACGGCTTAACGTGCTTTCCGAGGCACGGAGGGGTCTCGGTATGTAAAGATGGTCACCCATCCACAGTACAACCTCGGCAAGCGTAGCTTAACCGGATCGATCGACCTGTGCGGCTGTTATTATCTAATAATATCCGGCAGCAGCGGGATAATAAATACTGGTATTCAGCTGCATTCGGTTAGACTGGAAGCCGACCCCAACATAGTTGGGAAAAGGCTAGGCAGATGATGACTAACGGTAACAATGGCTTTCATTTTGACATTTAAAAAATATTTAAGTATTGTGTTATTTACGTTGTTGAGCAGATTTTTTATTCGAATACCATAACCAACCAAACTCAAAAGACCACCTCAGACATCGATCTACATGGTCTTCATATAACCTGACCAAGATTATGTCTGGACTTTAAAAGAGACTGTGACCTCTGAGTTTGTTTCGGCCTTTCTTCTCAGAGTAGTCAGATAGGAAACGCCGACTTCATCTAGTTTAAAAAAAAACCATGATTGACGTGTAAAAGTGTTTGTACAAACCTACTTACAAAATAAATAATTTCATTTCATTTCATTTCATTTCAACCATAATCAGCCTATAATGTTCCCACTGCTGGGACACTGGCCTCCTCTCGGTGAGAAGGGTTTATTCGAATATTCACGAATATTTGAAGCAATGGATTAGCAATATCCTTCAAATTGATTCATATTGTGATTTATAGTGTGTTACGTTACGTTACAAAGGTGCTGAATGATTTATAGTGTGTTACGTTACGTTACAAAGGTGCTGAATGATTTATAGTGTGTTACGTTACGTTACAAAGGTGCTGAATGATTTATAGTGTGTTACGTTACGTTACAAAGGTGCTGAATGATTTATAGTGTGTTACGTTACGTTACAAAGGTGCCGAATGATTTATAGTGTGTTACGTTACGTTACAAAGGTGCCGAATGATTTATAGTGTGTTACGTTACGTTACAAAGGTGCTGAATGATTTATAGTGTGTTACGTTACGTTACAAAGGTGCCGAATGATTTATAGTGTGTTACGTTACGTTACAAAGGTGCTGAATGATTTATAGTGTGTTACGTTACGTTACAAAGGTGCTGAATGATTTATAGTGTGTTACGTTACGTTACAAAGGTGCCGAATGATTTATAGTGTGTTACGTTACGTTACAAAGGTGCCGAATGATTTATAGTGTGTTACGTTACGTTACAAAGGTGCTGAATGATTTATAGTGTGTTACGTTACGTTACAAAGGTGCCGAATGATTTATAGTGTGTTACGTTACGTTACAAAGGTGCTGAATGATTTATAGTGTGTTACGTTACGTTACAAAGGTGCAGAATGATTTATAGTGTGTTACGTTACGTTACAAAGGTGCAGAATGATTTATAGTGTGTTACGTTACGTTACAAAGGTGCTGAATGATTTATAGTGTGTTACGTTACGTTACAAAGGTGCTGAATGATTTATAGTGTGTTACGTTACGTTACAAAGGTGCAGAATGATTTATAGTGTGTTACGTTACAAAGGTGCTGAATGATTTATAGTGTGTTACGTTACGTTATAAAGGTGCCGAATGATTTATAGTGTGTTACGTTACGTTACAAAGGTGCTGAATGATTTATAGTGTGTTACGTTACGTTACAAAGGTGCAGAATGATTTATAGTGTGTTACGTTACGTTACAAAGGTGCTGAATGATTTATAGTGTGTTACGTTACGTTACAAAGGTGCCGAATGATTTATAGTGTGTTACGTTACGTTACAAAGGTGCTGAATGATTTATAGTGTGTTACGTTACAAAGGTGCCGAATGATTTATAGTGTGTTACGTTACGTTACAAAGGTGCTGAATGATTTATAGTGTGTTACGTTACGTTACAAAGGTGCTGAATGATTTATAGTGTGTTACGTTACGTTACAAAGGTGCTGAATGAGATGAGAGTAGGATCACTTCTCTTTCATTTTGCTGGTGACGATCGATTCCAATTTCAGCTTAAATTATGGCAGTCTCGCAGTAGCGAAGGGTAAATTTTTGTAAGAGGTAATCCGGATTAGATATCTTTAATAATGGCGCCGATTCTGTTGTTCACAAACTAAACTAAATTTTTAAGTTCAGGCATCTTTTTCTTTATATTTCATTAACTCTTTGATTGTCGTAATTAGAGACACAATAGAAAGACAATTGCTTATGTCGGACTGTGTAACATAAGACATTCGAGAGGTTAAGACAAGGACAGAAGATAAATATTAGTTTAGTCCTGTCAAATTAGTCAGCGCCTGACGTAAATTGACGTATTTTTAGTAGCCAATTTTTTAATCTCGTCTAAAGTTGTCTATGGAGTATCTTAATTTGACAGGACTAAACTAATATTTATCTTCTGTCCTTTTCATAATGAAATAGATAGAAAAAGATGCAGGAACTTAAATTTAGTTTAGTTTGTGAAAAACAGAATCGGCGCCATTGACTATAATTATTTGTCTATAGAATACTGACTGTGCCATTTTTCAAAGGGAAGCCGGTAGGAATCGAGTTGTATGGAACCTTCGCCACTGCTGTCTCGTTCAATGGTCTGGAAGGCGCGGCGGAACTGCTGAGCTGGACCCTATGTCCGCCACCCTATTTGATGGTGGCGTTAGTACCGATTTTCGCCACGCCTCAAAAGATCCTTGTACGGTAGTATCTTGAAACTTCTCTTTGGAAATTGTTTTACTTTATTTGTTTATGATCGCACCTTGGCTTCAGCTCACTTTTTTAAATTTTTAAAGAGCGTGATGGTTTAGCGGGATTGTCCGAAAGGGTTACCGCTGGCCCGGAACATAAAGGGCTAAGGAAGGAACACAGGTGGGTTTTAGTCAGTAAGAGTCTGACACTCCCTTCCGCTCCACCCAGAGCGGCGAGTCATTTAATGATTTCCCACCCAAAAAAAAAAAAAAGAGCGTGATGGAGCTTGGTGGTGGTTGGTGGAGTGTGGTGGATATACCTACATAAATACACCACTGAGCACTGGCAATATTGTCTCTCCTGCTTCTTTTAATGCCGGGGCCACAAATTGGATTCAAATTGGGTCCAAGCTTGGCTACGAATTTATGGCTAATAGTTAATGCGGCCACACATTAACTCCAATACCTTTTGGCCAACTTACTAGCCAAGAGCATTGGATGGTTGGACCGAAGCTCAACTCGTCATTCTCTTCTTCGGAGAGTCCATGTTATACGTCCAATTCGCACTCGGCATAGCGCGCACTGATACAAACAATGTGGGGACCGGGGAGCGACGTTGGATCCAAGTTGCCCGCCCGCCTACCCCCTTCACTCCCCTTGCCTTTGATCGTGTACAAACAACCGACACACGGCGGGTCGACATTGGCTATTGGACGCAATGTTACGTTTATGGCCAGTATCGGGCCAAGACCGATCCACACATTGGTGTATTGGATCCAAGACTATAACTTGGAGCCAATATATCCAATGTGTGGCGCCGGCATAATCCATCCAAAGGTTGTCTGTAAAAGATCGCTTTTAGCAATAAGACCGCCCATTTTGTCACCTTATGTAAAACTCCTACATTTTTATCTGTAATTTTTATGGTGTAGGTATGACAGATCAAGCTACCCGAAACTGACAGATTTACCCAATCAACTTTGAACTTTAAGCGTTAGCGATAAAGTTCACAATCTATTAAATCAATTTGACAGATTGTAGTAGCTTGATGTGCTGGCGTCTGTACATTTATAAGATTCGTCATTTCTGAAGGCAATTTTAATGCATAATGTAAACTCTCCTCGTTCCCCCATTAGTTATATCTCCATTCAGCAAAATCTCAAGGTCAGTCTTCAGTTGGCAGCCTTTTATCACTTGCTTGTACCTTCGAAGGTCCATATCCTGGCCGAACAAGATTTTTTGACGGACCTGGACAAAAGAGCGCGATATTTATAGTTGATTTGGTGTCTCTCCTAATATTAGTAATTTATATGTCATTGCAGAATTGCCAAACTTAAGTGGCAGTGGGCAGGGCACATTGCTCGCAGAACAGATGGCCGATGGGGCCGAAAGGTTCTGGAGTGGCGACCACATACTGGAAGACGTAGCATTGGAAGGCCTGCCACAAGGTGGACCGACGACCTTGTGAAGGCCGCAGGAACCCGTTGAATGCGAGAAGCACAGAACCGGTCGAAGTGGAAGTGCTTGGGGGAGGCCTATGTCCAGCAGTGGACGTCTTTTGGCTGAAATGATGATGATGATGATATGTCATTGTAGGTCCTAAGTAGCGCAAGGTCAATGTGGCGATTCATAAAAACTGTTATATCAGGGCAAACCTAGACTTACTGACCTAGCCTAGTTATATTAACCTTCTTACGAATCAACAAGGAAAAATATCAAGCTAGTACAATCTGTCAAATTTCTTCGATAGATTTTCAACTTTATCGCTAAAGCTTAAGGTTCAAAGATGATTGGGAAAATTTGACAGTTTCGGGTAGCTTGATGTGCTGGCATCTGACTTTACGTAGTACTATATAGCACTTCTGATTTCCGAATTATTCACTTGGTCAAGGTTAGGTGGCGACGTGCCAAAAGATATGTATGATGCTCAGGAGTGGAGGTGCAGTCGACCGTGTGTCCGTGGTGACACATAAGAAGGTTACAGGACTTAAACGGAAAAATCCCAAGTTTTAGAAAAAATAAAAGTATAATAATATGATCTACTACAGTAAACAAAATCAGAAAAAAATATATGACATGCCCTCAGCTCCGACCAGAGCGGGAGACGTTTTCTAAATTCCCAAAAACAAAAAAAATAAAACCAGGTACTCGATTCCGACTCCCACGGAATGATATATGTTAAAAATAAAAGAAATTCGTTTAGATACAAACGTGAAAAAAATTTCATTGGCGACTTGCACGAGTCGAAATTAAGAAAAAAATACACGTTTATTTGACTCTTATCACTTCTGTGTGCTAGTCTCCTTTTATTACCGACTTAAAAAAAAGGAGGTTGTCAATTCGATACGTATGTATGTAATATTATTGGAATTGCATTATATTCACATATGACAATCTATTAGGGCTTCCAAACAAATATACAAAATTTTATAGACGTATGTATGTATGTATGTGTGTATGTATGTATGTTTGTCCACGCATATCTCCGTAACTATTAATCGGATCGTGACCATTCTTTTTTTATTGGCTTACATTTACTTCAACTTAGGGAACAGTGCAAGTTTCATCAAAGTCGATTCAGTAATTATCAAGATATGGACTAAGACGTGAAAGTGTGACGGCCTGGCTTATTGATACGAGCTACGGGTGTAGTGTCAAAGCGAAAACATCTCAAAACCTTGGTCAAATTCTAGTGCAACAACTAAAAATTACCAAATAAAAAGTAATTTAAAAAAATTAAACCGACTTCAAAAAGAAATGAACTCAAAATTATGAAATAACTTTAATTTCGGAAGTCGGTGGCAAAAAACTAAAACTAAAATACAGATCCCAAGACACCGACTTCCGAAATTAAAGTTATTTCATAATTTTGAGTTCATTTCTTTTTGAAGTCGGTTTAATTTTTTTAAATTACTTTTTATTTTTTACTTTATTGCATCAGACCTGTGCCAATTCGTGCGAGTCGCCTATAGCAAAAATGTTATTATTTATAAGTGACGGTTCGCCCGTTTCGTGCAAGTAACATCATGCAACACCTACGATTAAAAAGCCCTCCTCACAATCAATAATAATAATAACTCCTCACACTATGTATTAACATACATACTTACATACATTACAAACACAGTTACGTTATATCACGTTGTCACGGTATCTCTAAATGTCACCGTGTCAGAGATGGTAATCAGTCCATTGTGTGAGGGATCCTCCTGTTGGAAAGGTCTTTGTAACGGTTAAGCTGCTTCCAGGTAAACTGGTCTTAGTAATACATGCTTTTCGTAACACCACGCATGATTTTCGCGAGAGAGAGGGGCCGTGGCTAAATGATAACAGCCGCACAGGTCGATCGATCAGGTTAAGCTGCGCTTGCCGCGGTTGGTCTGTGTGTGGGTGACCATTTTTATGTAAAAACACACACCACAGGCACGGTGTGGTCTCGGTACATACCGAGACCACTCCGTGCCTCTGTTGGTCCCGGCTGTCATTAGTGGATCTTTGACAGTCGTTACGGGTAGTCAGAGGCCTGTCACTCACGATCAAGTTCACGGTCAAGTTTGCAGCGGATTTGAAGCCGCGTCCAGTAAATTTGAACGTGTATGGCTATGGGTACCTATGCATGATAAGTAGCCATACACCGTCAAGTTTAGGTACTGGACGCGGCTTCAAGTCCGCTGCAAACTTGACAAGTGAACATGATCGTGAGTGGCCCGCACAAGAGTTCTGCTAAATCTGATATATCCCTTTTCAAGCCATGCACTTAGTCTGTTAATACCGTAACAGGAAAAAAACATCAAAACATTGCCTCAATAAGTGCTAAATAATTTAATTTATGTATTTGTGAACTGCATTGATATAATATCGTGATTGTAATACACATTTGTCATGCAAAGAATTTCAGTGATTCATTCTCAGGGGTTAGTGACATTTGGCATGAATTACCTACATTATTTTTAGTGTAATATTTTATATAATTGAAAATGATTGTTCATTTTGAATAAGTATAAAAAAAATACTTACTTACAGTAAAAAAAAAACAAACAAATACAATATAAAACATAGAATTATGATGTATACAAAACTTATACATAATATTGCAGACAACAACGCTGTTCATAGAGTTACTATAGAATATATTTTATCAGCGAAATAATAATCTCTAGGGTTACAAGTACATTTTTTATACTAATAAATTAACTAGGTATCGTGTTTAAGATATACAATGTGTCCGGTCATGGACTAGCGATATTCTAGGTACTTTTAGAGCAACTATTCTAGTACACAAATTCACTACACACTAGGGGCCGATCCGCATCCCCGCTATTTGGCAGTCATTTAGCTTTTTTTGTTGAGATATTCTCTGCATGAAACATATCTCTCAAAGCTTTGGTCCTACTGAGATAAAAGTAGGCTTATTCGGAGGGCAACGATATTGTCTATCGTTTCCATTACGATCATTATACATTCAAATGTTCGTAACTTAAAAAAAAAAAAAACTCCAAAAAAAAAAACGAAAAATTATGTCAATCAACAAATTATTGTAAATTACTGCAAAAACAACCCCTATGACCCTTTTTATTTTTTTCCTAGATCGACAGATTTTGAGCTAAGTTACAAAAACAATACAACATTATAGTGTACCTATAGTGTATTTGTGTACTAGAATAGTTGTTACATAAGTACCTAGAATATCGCTAGTCCATGACCGGACACATTGTATAGTACTTAGGTATCTGTATGTGGGTTTAAAATGGTGCTATAATGGGTTTTATTTAGATCACATCGTAAATCAATCGAAGTCCTACACAAAATTATAAAACTACAATAGGATAGTACCTACCCACCATTTGTAATTTCCTACACGTTGTTGAATGATAATTTCATACTATTAGGTATGTTACAAGCCAAAATCGACTATTGGCACCCTAATTTCGTATCAATCGGAATCTGAATCATTTTGGAGCAAATTGCAAATCCATTGCTTCATAAGTTCGAAAAATTTGTCTGATGAACACGTAAATAGCGCAATGAATGTTGTTGAACTGTCAAAATGAAACCGATTCCGATTGATAATGTGTTACACAATTGCCCCGCAGGAGTTTTTAAGTATTTGGTCCTGATTTTTCCTACTTAAACTGTTCGAAGAAGTCTGGACAGATCCCAGCTGCCATCTTACTGAGTATCATGGCCCTGTGGTCCATAGATCACGCTGATACGAAAGAAAAAGTCGTCAACTGTTCTTATAGTCCGCACGAAACTAGTTGGCCGCGCCTTAGGTATGTGAGCGGTGGGACGGAGGGGCGGAGGCGCTTTGTCGTTACTCAGTACGTGCGTTGCGAACAATAGGCAACCCCGCCGCCCTCACCCCCGTCCCCACCCAAGGCGCGGCCAACAAGTTCCGCGCGGACTATAGTATATTTAACCTTACTCTACGTTGTCTTTGGGTTTCATCAAAATGTTGCGCACCCCTCGCTATCCCCCGGCATTGTATTGTCAAACATAAGATGCGGTATCTTCACAACAGTTAACTGAATATTCTGCTAAAATGTCACTGTGGTGTTGCGTGATTCATCTTTCTTGTTGAATTAAAGCCAAACATTTTACACAAAGTAAAACGCCTGTCTGGGTTCGAACCTACGACCTACAACCTGTAAGTCGCGACCGTTACCACTGGGCCACGACTGCTCTCAAAACGGTGAAGACTTCCAGTTTAACTGGATGCAGCTGAAACCCATTATTTTACATGGAGCGACTGCTATGATGTTCCCACTGCTGGGACACAGGCCTCCTCTCGGTGAGGAGTGGGCCATAATCCACTACGCGGGCCCAGTGCGTGTTGGTAGATGTCACATAATTATGTCCTAGAATTTTTAATTTTAGGACATGTCGGTTTCCTCACGATGTTTTCCCTCACCGTTTTGCGAGCGGTGGTGATGAAATTATTTACACAAAGTAAAGCGCCTGCCTTGGTTCGAAACCACGAGATAGGTACACAACTCGTGAGTCGGGGCCGTTACCACTTGGCACTGGTCTCGAATTGGAAAAGAATCATTAAGGGATAGAGGTATGAAGCAGTCATGCTAGCGAAAGAGGTGGCGGGACGGATGAGGGAGAGAGCCTCCCGTCCCAGCCGCCGCGGGAGACGCTCCGGGCGTCGGGAGCCACGGGACGACTCCCGGCCACCGTAGGCGCGGGCCTGCGGGCGGAGAGTAATGGGTAGCTCACCGTCCGATCAGGACCAGGCCCGTGCTGGACGGCGCGTACGTGTTCCACGCGCGCCTCAAAGAGATGTCAGCAGCAGAGGGCCCCTTAGGGCCGAAGCCTACCGGGTCAGCGGGACTGTCCGAAAGGGTTACCGCTAGCCCGGAACATAAAGGGCTAAGGAAGGAACACGGGTGGGTTTTAGTCAGTAAGTCTGACACTCCCTTCCGCTCCACCCAGAGCGGGAGGGGTCATTTGATGATTCCCCATCCGATAAAAAAAAGGGGTAGAGGTATAGAAAACGTAAGGTATAAAATTACAAAGCACCTTCACACTTCATAACCATAGTATTTTGAACTCAGAAAGCGAAAAAACAAAGTGACTCATTCAAGGGACACTATCGAAATCTGTTGAGCAATTTCTGAGATGAATGACAAAAACTTTCTCTCAACTTTTATCGATCAACTTGTATTGTTTAATAATCGAACCGACGACCGGGAAGAATGTCGGTTACTGGGCCGTTGGGGGACAGACAATGGTCCGTGTGGCCCATTGTGTGAATGTCGTGGGAGGATGGGTCATTACCTTTTTAAAATGATGCCCATTGTAGTTACAGACACCACACGAGCAAAGAGGTGTTGTCATATGTTTTTCTTTGAATTACGAATTGTTTTTGGGGGTCGATTTTTTTTTAATCTTCTGAAGAAGGACGAAAATAGAATAGAAAAACTACCGTTTTTCGGCTAGAAATGCGTACTTATTTATTTAAAAAAAATTATTAACCGTTTTAATTTTTAGGGCTCCGTTAAGGGTAAAAACGGGACCCTATTACTAAGACTCCACTGTCCGTCTGCCTGTCTGTCACCAGACTGTACCTATCTCATGAACCGTGATAGCTAGACAGTTGAAATTTTCACAGATGATGTATTTCTGTTGCCGCTATAACACCAAATAATAAAAATAAAGTAAAGTTAAAATTTAAAGGGGTATAAAAGAAACGTTTTTTTCGGCGTTTTATGCCTTGTGGTATGGAACCCTTCGTGTGTGTCCAAATCGCACTTGGGCGGTTTTCAAGGACGACATTATTGTTATCATCAAAGGATATCCCAAGACGATAGGGTGACTCTTACCAAAGTATTTTTTTTTTAAGTTAGCCCACGCTGTCCCACTGCTGAGCAAGGGCCTCTCCCAAAACCTTCCAGCGGTACTATTCTGTAAAAATCTCACCGTAAAAACTTAGGTGAAGTGAGAGTAGAGTGAGCTGTGTCAATTCCTAGCAAAAACAAACTCACTTCACCTAAGTTTTCACGTTGAGATTTTTACAGATTCGACCAGCTGCGGTGCTATTCTGTAAAAATTTCACCGTGAAAACTTAGGTGAAGTGAGCTGTCAATAGTGTCAATTCCTAGCAAAAACAAACTCACTTCACCTAAGTTTTCACGGTGAGATTTTTACAGAATCGACCGGCTGTAAAAATCTCAGCGTGAAAACTTGAGTGAAGTGAGTTGGCTGTCCATCTATAGATTCTCTAGGTCCTGGGGGGAAATTGTGTAAAACAGTAACTGATTGAAAATGATTCAGATTGTATAATTGATAGTGTGTTACGCAATTTCCGTGCCTCGGAACGTTGGTCCCAGCTGTCATTCGTGGATCTTTGACAGTCGTTACGGGTAGTCAGATCAGAAGCCAGAAAGTCTGACAACCAATCTTACCAAGGGGTATCGTATTACCCAGTAACTGGGTTGTGGAGGTCAGATAGGCAGTCGCTCCGTATAAAATACTGGTATTCAGCTTCATCCGGTTAGACTGGAAGCCGACCCCAACATAGTTGGGAAAAGGCTAAGGAGATGATAGACCTATTAGCTTTAGGGTTATTCTTGTGAATTAATTTAACGACAGGAAAATCACTTCGGCGACTTCATTAAGTGCTTTTATAATTTACCGTGGCACGGCACGGTACGGCACGTTTTTATCGTCACGGTAAAGTAGGAAAGCAAAATGTATGCATTTGTATGCAAACGCTTTTAATTTACCGTCCACGGCAACGGCACGCCGTGAACAGCAACGATCTACCGTGCCGTTGCCGTAGCATACTGCGCTCGCAAATCGTCGCGGCATTGTTGAGAGTGTAGTGTGTGCGTACAAGAAATTTGTATGTGTGCGTGCGTAGCCAAGAGGCGCGGCGGGTGGCAGGGCGGCGCCGGCGGCGGCCGCTTCAGTTTTGCACAAATAGTACAAGCAACGTAATCCATAGGTTCCATCGCGGGTAGAACCTAGATGATATATAGATAAAACGTTTATTCAGTGCAACAAAAGACACAATACAGGTATTAAAAAACATCACACAATACAGGCATTAAAAAATACCAGAAAAGGTGAAAGAAAAAAAAATAACAATGATTAAAAAAAAAGATAAATTGACCCATAGACACCTAGCTCATATACATCTATAACGGTCGTTCACTACTGGGCCGTGTGTGTCTCATGGTTGCACCAAATGGGAGTCCAGCTCAGCATATGCCAGGCTCAGATGAGGCTGACAGGTGGAAGCAGTCATGCTAGCGAAGGAGGTGGCGGGACGGCTCAGGGAGAGAGCCTCCCGTCCCAGCCGCCGCGGGAGACGCTCCGGGCGTCGGGAGCCGCGCGACGACTCCCGGCCACCGTAGGCGCGGGCCTGCGGGCGGAGAGTAATGGGTAGCTCACCGTCCGATCAGGACCAGGCCCGTGCCGGACGGCGCGTACGTGTTCCACGCGCGCCTCAAAGAGATGTCAGCATCGAGGAGGGGCCCCTTAAGGCCGAAGCCTGCCGGGTCAGCGGGATTGTCCGAAAGAGTTACCGCTGGCCCGGAACATAAAGGGCTAAGGAAGGAACACGGGTGGGTTTTAGTCAGTAAGAGTCTGACACTCGCTTCCGCTCCACCCAGAGCGGGAGGGGTCATTTGATGATTTCCCATCCGCAAAAAAAAAAAAAAGGCTGACAGGTGCGTGGGGATTGGCACATGAAAAGAGAAGCCTGTAGTCACGGTCAGCAGTCAAGCAGGCCTGTGTCCCAGCAGTGGGAACATTATGGGCTGATTATGCTCGTGAGGAGAACTTCTTTACTCTATGTAAGCATCATCATCTGGCTCGCCTTTACCCAACTACGAGTATGTTGGGGTCGCTTCCCAGTATAACCCGATGCAGCTGAATACCAGCCGGTCGATTCTGTAAAAATTTCACCGTGAAAACTTAGGTGAAGTGAGTTTGTTTTTGCTAGGAATTGACACTATTGACAGCTCACTCCACGCTCACTTCACCTAAGTTTTCACGGTGAGATTTTTACAGAATAGCACCGCAGTATTTTACTCAAAGCGACTGCCTACTGGGTGACACGATAAGACTGCCGTCAAAACCGAGAATAATAATACCACCCACACAGACTGTTGTCTAAGGGAAAAAAAATGGATGAGCAAGCTCGCGGTTTAAAACTCGCTTCAAAATGATAAATTGATCAAATTATTGTACATTACCGTAACGGTCGATCAATGTAACATTATTATAACAATATTACTAAATGATTGATGATTTTATGTCATACCTACCACATAACGGAGCCAGTTTTGCGGTCATAACTATCACGACAAAATTCTTGGAAGAGCAAGCAGAGGCGTAACTTTGAATAGGTACAATTATCTACAGTTATGACTATTTCAGAATGGCTTGATTAGCATATTTGTTTCTTACTAGCTTCTGCCCGCGACTTCGTTCACGTGAAATTTCTTATTCCCCTGATCCATCCGGGCTTCTTTCTGACATTTTTTGTTTTTACTCGGCTCTTAGGGGGGTCGCTAGCGTGATGTCTGACTGGTAGTTCCAGAGATTAACGCGTTCAACAAACAAATAAAATAAATTAATAGTTTAAAAAACACTAGAAAAACACGCTTTTATAAATGCACGTAAAAACAGAAAACTAATCGTGGTCAAAGTTCAAAATTTTCCATCATGAAGTTCCAGTTCATATCTTCCGGCTCCATCATCAGATCAGTTCGACAGTACCATATTATTGTATTGTCATCAGAACTACAGACAGCTGCTAATTTTCATTACGCTACGATCCTTGGAAGATGGTTAAATTAGTTACCTTAGATTCCATTACATAGTTACATACAGGACGACCTAATAAAAGCGTGTTAAAAACAAACAAAATTTTCAGCTTTATTATTAATACTAGATAATTATTAAGGGGTATCGTCAATGATCATTGGGTATCGTGATATCCATTAACTGTGTTGTGGAGGTCAGAAAGAGAGCCCCACTCCTTGTAAAACACTGTTATTCAGCTGGATAGACTGAAAGCGTTTTTTTTTTGTTTGTGGTGTTGAAAATCTTCATGGATTTCCGCCGCCCTAGGGTGGACGGCGGGGTCTGTCAGACTCTTACTGACTGAAAAACCAACTCAGTTTTCCATCTTACACCTATGAAGGGGGTCGCGGGAACGTACGATCCTTCCGCACCCCCGGCTGGTGCTGGCCCGCCACCGCAGGCCTCCTCGGGTCAGGGGGGGGTGAGGTGTTTGACTCCCCCTGCGACATCTAACTTCTAAGAGGCACGTGGAACACTTACGCGCCACCACCTCGGGTCCTGATGTGTGGGGGGTGACGAAGGTCCCGGAGTCCGTCGCTCCTGGACCCATTTAGGGGGGCTGGAAGAGGGCGTTATCCGCCCTCCGTTGACGCCCGGTGCGCCTGCTGCGGGCCGGGTGAGTGGAAAAGGTCTCCCTCTCCCTTTCCGCAGCCTCCTTCTGCGAGACGACTGTTTCGCAGAAGGAAACCACCGCGTCGCAGGACTCTTCGCTGGCAACCATCGACTCGACCACGGCTGACAGCGAGAGCTCACTGCCTACTTCTGAGACGAGGGCACGGTGCGGCTCCTCCCAAGCGGTACACTCTGCCAGCGCCGTGTCCTCTCGGCAGTCGACGCAGTGGTGACACCGGGATTCCGCTCCCTGTTTATGCGACACAGGTACTTCTCGAAACAACCATGCCCCGAGATCACCTGCGTCACCCGAAACGACAGGGAGCCGTGCCTCCTCCCGAGCCAGCGCTCGAGTACGTACCAGCCGGAGACTGGAAGCCTTTTTTTTTTTTTACTTGGAGAAATGCTCATGCATTCTGCACTACCACGGGGAGATAGTGCAGTTATGTGGGACTCTAACCCACTAAAACTCCACGGTGTCCTCCTCTGCCGCTTATGGCGGGAACACGGGCACGCGTTAGCACTCATCCGTGAACCCGCCGCGGCTGTCCGTCACCGGACCCTCCTCCGGGGAGTACTCCCCATCACCGGCGCACCAGAACAGAGACTAGAAGCCTATCCCAACATAGTTTGGAAAAGGCTAGACAGATGGTATACAAAACTTTGTAAAACATTTTAAAAGAGTACCTAACGATGGAGTCTTCTCCATACGAACACTACCTTTTGGAAGGGGCGACTAGAATCAATTCAATTTTACTGTAATTTTTGACGTTCAAAGTGCCTTTAATGTGCCTATTTGAAATTAATGATTTGACTTTGACTTTGGTAATTGACTAATTCAAGTTTGACTGACATTTTTTTTTCTTATATTCGATATCCGTGTATGTAGCAATATGCAGCATTGCTGGTATTGAGCTGCATCCGGTTAGACTGGAAGCCGACCCCAACATAGTTGGGAAAAGGCTAGGCAGATGATGATGATGATGAAGAATAAGCAGCGTCGCTGTCGGCCTGTTTGGATGGTATGATCAAAAGTGTTCAGCTCATAAAACATTTCAATTTTGTTTTAGGGGTGTACCTACTTGTTTGTCAGTCCATGACGAGACGTATAACTCATACTCCTGACATTTCTCGGAACCTTGGGGTCACTGACCTTTGAAAGGCATGCGAGGGCCCGAAGCCAACTCGCAGAGGCCCGTTACACATTTTTATTGAAATGAGGCACCAACCAAGGATAAACCTTGTTCGCACTAAGCAAGTGCACCCAAGGACAACCCCCGGTTGATGAAGGACAATTGCACGATATGGACACGAAGATATTGGTTTATGGGTTAGGGTGGCTAACGTGAACAGGTTATTTCGGATTATCATACTCCTATTATTAAGGGGGAAGCGCTAAGGTAGCCCGCGAAATTAAAATGTTCTTACGTTTTTTGCAATTTGCTGGTCAGTATTAAGTTTTACGTTGATTAAAATATGATTCGCGTTCGTACCAAATATGTATTTACTGAAATGTAATCATTACAATCAGTAATACAACTTGTTAAGTTAGTATAATCCCCAAATGTCAGGATTTCATGAAATAGTCATTCTTGGGGATTACTTGGTCTTAGAGAGTTGTGTTGATGGCTTTAATGATCATAATTCTGTAAATACTTATTTGTTACGGCCGCGAATCATATTTTAATCAACGTACAACTTAATACTGACCAGCAAATTGCAAAAAACTTAAAAAAAATTGAATTTCGCGGGCTATCCTGGCGCTTTCGCCTTAAGACTATTATTGTACCATGTTTTAATGCTTATTGAAATATTTTCTAAAGGTAACAATGCAATGGTATGTTGATGTAAAAGGTCTTGCCTTCAAGAATGTCGAGCACGACGAGTAATTGGTTCTGGGTTCGACTCCCGAATCAGCATAGCTATTCACAACGACCCGACAGGTGGACAGGACATGTGACATCTACTTACCAACCCGCACTGGGCTCGTGGTAGATTACAGCCCTATCCCTGTCACAGAGAGGAAGCCTGTGTCCCAGCATTGGGAACATTATAGGCTGATTATGTACACATTCTTAGTTCAGAAACCGAACTAATATTATATTCGTGAGTAAGAAATGCCCGTACCATCGGAACAGGGGCGTATCTACCGCCGTATCAGCCGTATCAATTATACAGGGCCCCCGGGCTACAGAGGCCCCTAACGTGTGTAAGTAAAAGTTAGTAAAATGTTATCCACAATGTGACTGCTTCCCGGGGAAAAACCATATATAAAAAATTGTCATACGTGCCTATTGAGGCAGAAATTTTAGAAAAACTGAAATCGTCTTCAGCTATAGATGATTTAATAAATCAATTTGCCGATAAAAAGGCAAGAAAAGTGTCTATTTATTTTAAATTGTTTGGCTAGCTCAATTTCTAGGAGGAAGGAATAACTTAAAATCAGTAAATATTTCTTTTAATATGCAAGCAATTTTGTTTCTTTTGTGAGAAATCTCTATCCTTCATTTGGGCCCTCCAACTCATTTTGATACAGGGCCCCTCCAAGGCACGCTACGCCACTGCATCGGACGAAACTACGGACTTCATGCATTGGGTGTAGACCCCTTGTTTTAAATATGCTTGCTCCTTTCCTAATAAGTAACTTACAGCGGAATATACAGGAACGATGGTATGTAATAAAACCAAATAAATAAACAACAACAAAAAACATTTAATAAACTTATAACATATAACTTTTAGCGTCTAATCCTGGTTAATCTTGAACACAGCCTTAGCAACGCTACCCTTCTTCAGATCTTCTAGAGCCGACTCGTACTCTGACAGACGGTAGGTCTTCACTCCCAGCTTGTGGTAGTCCAGATACCTTGAAAGAGAATCATTTAATATGGTTTTCTTGAAAGAATAAAATAGCAATAAAAAAACAACAAACAGTACATGATTCTGAAACTACATGCGTTGATATATTTTGACGGATATTAAAAAAAAAATGCTCTGCCTTTTGACGCCGTTAGCTATGGCACTTTTCTATACAAAAACCGATTCTTTTTTTGAAAACCGACGAAAAATTTCTACGCTAGGATCTCTAGAATCATGTGCTGAATTTCATGGTTCCAGTTTGCGTAGGTACTGGTTAAAAATGTATCCTGTTTTAACGAATAAGGGCTGATTTTTCCAACGCCAGAAAATTTTATCTGAGGAAATATTGAATTTTTGACAGTTCTTCCATACAAAATCTGTCAGACGTCAATTTTATTCCACAAATAAAAATTATCTGTCGATTGAAAAGTCAGCCTTATAGCATGATCTACACGGTTTAAAACGGTGGTTTCAAACCTAAGTTTAAAACAGTGTAGACAGTGGTTTGAAACCAATTCCGTATGACCTTTAAACGTCCTTGGTAGAAAGGCCTGCGTTGCAAACCAGTCGCAGAAAATGTTGTTTTTTTTTTGTCACCTTGGTTTGTAGACTGGTTTCAAACCGTTTAGATCGTGATGAAGAATGTTAAAGAAGAGCAAGAAGGCTTACCTGCTGCCCATAGCCTTGAGCCAGCTGATAGCGCTGGGGAAACTGAACGGATTGATCTTGACTCCGATGATAGTCAGCTCTTTGTTGTAAATGTTGAACGGGTTGATGCTGAAATTGAAGAAATTGTATGAAAATAAAGGATTTTGAGTCCAGCACCCTTTGCATAACACACCTTCAATAACAATCCGAGGATTTTGGAATTTCCTAATCGATTGCTTCATAAATATGAAAAATTCGTCTGCGCAAGAACGCCGCCCGCGCAGTGGCGCCCTCATCCTTTGTTTGGTTATTCCTTTTATATTTAGAATGAAAATGAAGAAAATAGTCATGGTACGTTGTGCTCCACAAGATTACGTTATTATTATTTTAAACGGTAGTTTTACGGGAATTAGTGGTCACTATTTTCCGCTTTAAGGTTTTATAATCCTTAAAGCGGAAAATAGTGACCACTAATTCCCGCCAAACGCCATTGCGCGGTCGGTGTCGTAACGTAATAAACGTGGCTGAACTGTCAAAATGAAAGCAGTTGCGATCATGATTTTATGTGTGTGCGCAGTCACTCCGCAGGTAGCGGGTTCTATACATATAAACCATGGCCAGGGCGACCAATCTCAGAAGAGACCAGCCTCCGGCGCGGGGAGATGTTAAAGTGCACAAGTGTATGCACGCACAGACACAGGTGCACTCTCTCTTCCCTCGCTCTCATAGTCCGATAGGACGGCAATCCGACACGATCCCACGCTCAGCAGTCGCGCTTGCGACCACGAGACCAACGGGCAGTTTATTTACCAGGCGCTCAATAAGATCAAGTCACTTGACTTGACTTTGACACTGACTGTAAGCTCTATTGTTACGGGTGGTCAGAAGCCTGAAAGTCCGACAACCAGTCTTACTAAACGGTAAAGTATTACCTAACTGGGATGTGGAGGTCACATAGGCAGTCGCTCCATGTAAAATACTGGTATTCAGGTGCACTCGGTTAGACTGGAAGCCGACTTCAACTTCGTTGGGAAAAGGCTAGATAGCTGATGAGTTAGTTAAGTACCTATAAGTAAACATAAAGGGCTAAGCAAGGAACACGAGTGGGTTTTAGTCAGTAAGAGTCTGACACTCCCGCTCCATCCAGAGCGGGAGGGGTCATTTGATTTGATTTTTGATTTCGAAAAAAATAAAAGTTCCTTACGAGGTGGTGTGTGTGGGCGGACAGCAGCCAAACAGCACGTACTTGCCGCCCTCCTTCAGGTAGTTGAAGCTTATCTCCATCACCTTGCCCACTCCTGGAAAGAGTAAAATACTTGTGAAAGATTCCGGCTTAGCCAGAAACCGACTGAAATTGGTTTCTTTTAGATCGAAAACGAAACTCTAAAACAGTGATTTGAGCTGATCACGTGACTCAATCATCAACTTTAAACGTTAAGGCGAAAGCGCCAGTGTAGCCCGCGAAATTAATTTTTTTTTAGGTTTTTTGCAATTTGCTGGTCAGTATTAAGTTGCAGGTACGTTGATTAAAATATGATTCGCGGCCGTAACAAATATGTATTTACAGAATTATAACCATTAAAGTCATCAACACAACTCTCTAAGACCATGTAATCCCCAAGAATGACTATTTCATGAAATCTTGACATTTGGGGATTACATGGTCTTTGAGAGTTGTGTTGATGACTTTAAGGATTATAATTCTGTAAATACATATTTGTTACGACCGCGAATCATATTTTAATTAACGTACAACTTAATACTGACCAGTAAATTGCAAAAAACCTAAGAAAATTTGAATTTCGCGGGTCACCTACCCACACGCACATATACACACCTCCCACACACACAGCACGATATAAATCGAAATGATTAATGAATCGTAGCGACTGATCTACTAAGCGAGCGAAAGTGATGCAATTACTTTTAAAACGCAAAAGAAGAGAGATGGCTATAATGCGCGTGCGCTCGGAATAAAACGACGAATGTGCCAAAACGAATTTACTCCTTTTTTATTTAACAAAATAAATGAATTTTAAAACTACTTTGAGTAAACTTTGATATCATAATTTTCTCTTTTCTCTGAGTGTTCTGTAGGTATAAACATAAGACTGAATATACACAAATAAATTAGACTAAAATTTTACCTGTGCAGTCAATGATGACATCGTAGGTAACATTCTCCTTAACCTCCTTAGCTAACACGTCAGGTGTCACGAGTCTGAAGCCAGTATCTGAAACAATAAAATTAAAACATTCAAGTTTTTGTAGAAGAAAATAACCTACTGCGTACGTGCTTTAGTTTCCAATTATGTAAACAAATATGTGTTTTTGTAAAAAAAAAATAATACCCACATAAACGTTCGGTTTAAGCTAAGTGCTACTTTTTAATGATTTTTTAAAACAACAAGACATTTTTTAAATCAACTTAATTTACACTAAACTAAAGTTGATGTTCGTTTTTAGTGGAACTGGCATCATTTGGTAACAAGATTTGAATAGACTGTATAATAAAAACCAAGGCCAGGTTCTCATCATGGATTTATACGACTGACACCTGCAGTGCTATTCTGTAAAAATCTCACCATGAAAACTTAGGTGAAGTGAGCGTGGACTAAGCTGTCAATACTGTCAATGGCGCCGATTCTGTTGTTCACAAACTAAGCTCATCTTTTTCTTTCTATTTCATTAAGAAAAGGACAGAAGATAAATATTAGGTTAGTCCTGTCAAATTAGTCAGCGCCTAACGTAAATTGACGTATTTTTAGTAGCCAACTTTTTAATCTCGTCTAAATTGTCTATGGAGTATCTTAATTTGACAGGACTAAACTAATATTTATCTTCTGTCCTTTTCTTAATGAAATAGAAAGAAAAAGATGCATGAACTTAAATTTAGTTTAGTTTGTGAACAACAGAATCGGCGCCATTTCCTAGCAAAAACAAACTCACTTCACCTAAGTTTTCACGCTGAGATTTTTACAAAATCGACCGGCTGATGTTAAAGCATCGTACTTTAAAGACATTGGGTGTTTAGTCATTAGTAAGTAATTCTCCTGTTGTGATTGTTTTACTAAAATAACAACACAACACAATCAGCCTATAACGTTCTCACTGCTGTGACACAAGCCTCCTCTCAGTGAAAGGGAGTGGGCCGTAATCCACCACGCGGGCCTATTGCGGGTTGGTAGATATCACATGTCTTCGAACTTTTGTTTCTAGGATATGCCAGTTTCCTCACAATGTTTTCCTTCACCGTTTTGAGAGCAGTGGTGATGGAATAATTTACACAAAGTAAAGTCCCTGTCACAGAGAGGAGGCCTGTGTCCCAGCAGTGGGAACATTATAGGCAGTTTATCAAAGCGCCTGTCTGGGTTTGTACCTACGACCTACAACTCGTAAGTCGCGGCCGTTAGCGCTGGGCCACCACTGCTCAAATAACAAACACCAATGGAATAGTTTTCTTTTCCTAAAAAACATTGCAAGTAAGACTTATGTTTTATCGTAACATATAATTTATCAAATCTTACCCAATCTCTTGACGATGTCCAGTCTGGTGAGGTTCATCTCGGACACGGTCACCTCCCTGTGCCCGTGGTGGTGCAGGGTGGTGATCCATAGGTTACCTGATAATAAGATGAGTTTTTCAAATTTATTTTTGTTATTGGTCAGATGACAATTGGGCTAAGAGAACCACCAATAGGGCCCCACTAAACGCACGACGCCATCGCGACGAGCTTGACTGCTACCGTAAGGACTGGCGCACTCGCAAAAGACAGAATTGTGGAAAAGGGAGAGGGAGGCATTTGTCCTGCAGTGGGAACATACAGGTTTGTTAGATTAGATTGGTGAATGGGCCATAATACTCTTGACCTCGATCACGCTGGTGGAAAGCGATGGACAGGATCTATGATGGAAGGAGTGTGTCCAGAAGATGCTTGTTCGCTCTTGCTTTGAAAGCAAACGGGTTAAATGGAAGGTTCATCAATATGTGTGAGTAAAAACGGATGTAAAAAAACCGACTTCCAAAAAAAACACTACAAAGTGAAAAATAACTTTAATTTCGGAAGTCGGTGTCTTTTGATCTGTATTTTAGTTTTTTGCCACCGACTTCCGAAATTAAAGTTATTTTTCACTTTGTAGTGTTTTTTTTGGAAGTCGGTTTTTCTTTTTTGTTAAAAAGTTTTTATTTCCCGCTTTTTAGTGGGTCTGTTTATAATTTATCTAAGTTACAATAGCCTAATGTCAACTTGCTCATCGCCTTTACCAAAATATTGCTTTTCCCGATGCAGGGAAATTCATTGTTGAGAGTTCTCCTGGTATTTCACCATCAGCTCCATTTCACCATTCGCATTGTGATGAGCATAACTTGCTTGTTCCACTTCACCAAATAGTGCTTTTCGAGAGCAAATGCACGAGTTACTATAAAAAATACCCAAATCGCTATAGGTGTGCCTATAATATTTGAAGAGTTCCTTCGATTTCTCCAGGATCCCATCATCAGATCCTGACCTGATGACAATGGGACCACCTGGAAAGTATACCCTTTCAAACAAAAAAATATTTTTTGAAATCGGTCCAGCCATCTTCGAGTAATCGGGGAACATACATAAAAAAAAAAAAAAAAAATAAAAAAAAAAATAAAAAAAATGTTCCGACGAATTGAGAACCTCCTCCTTTTTGAAGTCGGTTAAAAAGACTCATCACCTAGCTGTTATCTATGCTATCTCATTCTGTATATCGAACTGAGTAACATTGAGCAAAATTTATAACTGGGGGCTTAAAAAGCCCACTTTGGCAAAATCATAAAAGATAACATTATGAATTATATTATGGCGAAGACAATCCGTGTTTTTCTTTTTTTCACGGCACTACTTAGGTATAATCAAAGAGATTGGGATTGGATTTGGATTCGATTGATTGGTATTTTAGCACAGACAAAAAACCAATGGGATTTGATACGATTAACTTAACAGTTAACTGTCTATTGTGAATCATAATGTTATCCTTTTATTATTCTGCCAAAGTGGCCTTTTTAGGCCCCCTGGGAAACGAAAAAGTTTTCACAATGACGGGGAGTACAAGTGACTTTTTACATCCATTAAATTCCTAAATACAAACCGTTCTTATTCGAGCAGCGTTCACATAATAAGGCCGCTTTCACATTAGAACGTTAGCAGCGCGACAGTAGCGCCGCAAAAGCAGAAACCTTCACGCACGCTTCTGTTTCTATTATGAAATTCTGACTGGGCGACTGTCGCGCGTCAGTCGCGCTGCTAAAGTCGCCTAAATGTGAAAGCGCACTAAGAGTTGGCTTTCAGTCCAAAGAAAAGCGAGAAAACACAACTGTCGAAGGTTAGGCCATTGCATTTGTAAGACTTTCGGGTTTCTTAGTTCACGTAACAACCGCCAAAGAATTCGGTGTCATGTCAGTGACTTAATAATAAATATAGATTTATCGAAAGAGTTGCCAAGATGATCACGTTTGTGTGTGATTCTGTCACATGATCTAAGTCTCTGAGAATAGCAGAAAATGCTGATCGAGGCACAGAGGATTTCTTGTAAGTGGTTAGCAGGGTAATTGCGTAACTCATTAACAGTTGGAATGGGTTTCATTTTGACAGTTCAACAACATTCATTGTCTTATGTGTGTACTTACGTTGTTGAGCAGACAAATCTTTCGAACATTATGAAGCAAGGAATTAAGTAGCAATATCCTTCAAAATTAATCAGATTGTGGTCGATAGTGTGTTACGAAATTAGGGTGCAGGTCAATTGATTCGCGTGCTTGTATTCGAACTAGTCGACAATCACACTAATACTCGTATTATAAAGGCGAAAGTTTGTGAACGCGTGGGGGTGTGTTTATATGTTTGTTACTTCTTCACGCTCAAACGGCTGGACCAATTTTGATAAAATTTTGTATGGAGGTAGCTGGCACACTGGATTAACATATAGGCTAATTTGTATCCCGATATTTCCACGGGATCGACACTTATGCGGGTGAAACCGCGGGGCGCAGCTATTCCTAAATAAAAACTCTTAGCATTCCTATTATAATTATAGCTTTGTCTTGTTTGAGTATATTAACTTACCGATGATACCAGCACCAAGAATGAGGATCTTCTGTCCTACTTTGAGGGGGGAGGCGCGGTCGAAGCCGTGGGAGACGCAGGAGTAGGGCTCACAGAGACCAGCTGGAAACAAGACATGATCATTAATAGTAGTAAGTAATAGATTTGTAGTAAATTATTAAAATTTCTCAATCAATTAAGTGTTATATGGTTTTTAAAGTTATTGGGTAGCAAACAAGCAGGCTCCCACTAGGTCGTGAACAGCCACGGCATACAACTCGAAAGTCGGGGCCCATTACCTTGGAATCACAACTACTCTCTACTAGGTATTCAACCAAACCCTTACCTTGTTCGGTGGTAATCCCATCGGGTAACGCGAAGACCTGGTTCTGTGGGGACCTCACATACTGCGCCCATCCGCCATCCTGCCAGATGCCGATCGTGCTGTTAATACCAGCTGTTAGACAGTACTGGTAGTCACCCTTACGACAGAAGTCACAGAGGTTACAGGACCTGCGAAAATAAAACGTGTGGGATTCTTAATGTCCTCGACTCATTTTAACGGCTGGATGGATTTTAATACATCGACCATCGATCGACTCGTTTAAGTCGTTCGTTGGTTATAGGTGTTTTGCTAATGCCAATGCTGGTCCTGCTCCACAAACACAACTAATTGATTATCACTTGAAAATACTGTTGGAGCTGCTGAATAAGTGAGTATAAGTACTACTCTGCAAGTCACAGCGCGGGTAAATGAGTGCAACGCACGATTATGCTGTTCCGCTCATGCACACAGCTCGCATGACGTAGCGCGAGCGCCCGATAGTCGCTAGAAGAGATTGTCTTTGGTCCGGGTCTGTCCGACTTGGGTTCGAAGTCTATATAGAGATTAAACCTAGGATGATTTACAGGTAGATAAGTTACTTACCGGTTAGGGTCAATGACGACCTTCTGTCCGACTTTGAATATGGATTTTTTGCCGACTTCGTGGACCACACCTGACGACTCGTGTCCAAGGGGAATGGGGCGGGATTTGATGGCTGGGAACTCACCCTGGAAAGAAAATTAATATATTAGCATAGTAATTGCATAAGCAGGCTATAATGTTCCACTGATGGGTCACATGCCTCCCCTTTTTAAGAGGGAGTAAAGCCGTATTCCAGTGCGGTTTGGAGTGAAAGTCACAATTGGACCACCCCTGAGGCAAACCTTATCTATTAAAAAAACCGGCCAAGTGCGAGTCGGACTCGCACACGAAGACGGACGGACTCGCACTTAGTACAAACCACAAGGCATAAAACGCTGAAAAAAACGTTTCTTTTAGACCCCTTTAAATTTTAACTTTTTTTTTTTTTTTTTTTATAGCGGCAACAGAAATACATCGTCTGTGAAAATTGCAACTGCCTAGCTATCACGGTTCATGAGATACAGCCTGGTGACAGACAGACAGACCGTGGAGTCTTAGTAATAGGGTCCCGTTTTTACCCTTTGGGAACCCCAAAAATAATTTTCGAAATCGATCCACAATTGTCGGAGATACAAAAAAACACCATACTGTTGAATGGAGAACTGGGTTGTGGAGGTCAGGTAGGCAGTCGCTTCATAAGGCTGAGCCGGATTCCCATGACCTCCCCATCAAGGCGATGAGGGAACACCGCTGAGTTTTAGTGGGTATACTGCCACCCTGGCAGGGAGTCCCACATACTCCGTCTCTTCCCCCGACGAGCGGAGATGCGTAAAGTCATTTCTCAGCGAAAAAAAAAAAAAAAAAAAAAAAAAAGGCAGTCGCTTCATGTAAAATACTGGTATTCAGCTGCATCCGGTTAGACTGGAAGCCAACCCCAACATAGTTGAGAAAGGCTAGGCAGATGATGATGACTATTGAATGGAGAACCTCCTCCTTTTTGAAGTCGGTTAAAAAGACTAGGCAGACGATGATACATTTTATTTACCTGAATGATATGCAGGTCAGTACCGCAGATACCGGAGTAGTGAACCTTCACGATGACGTCATCGTCGTTGATGACCTTGGGTATGGGATAGTTCTTCTGGAAGCTCAGGGAAAGCTTGCTGCCGTCAAATACTACTGCCTCCATGATGTTGGTTTACTGTAATAAAAGATTAATTGTATTTTTTTAATACTACCATAACCATACCATAACCATAATCAGCCTATAATGTTCCCACTGCTGGGACACAGGCCTCCTCTCAATGAGAGGGAGTGGGCCGTAATCCACCACGCGGGCCCAGTGCGGGTTGGTGCATGTCACATGTCTTCGAATGTTTGGTTCTAGGACATGCCGGTTTCCTCACGATGTTTTCCTTCACCGTTATGAGAGCAGTGGTGATGAAATAATTTACAAAAAGTAAAGCGCCTGTCTGGGTTCGAACCTACGACCTACAACTCGTAAGTCGTGTCCGTGACCACTGGGCCACCACTGCTCTCTTAATACTATAAATGCGAAAATGTTGATGTCTGTCTGTCCTATGTTGTTACCTCTTCACGCTTTACCGCTAAAGCGATTTAGATGAAATTTGTTATAGAGTAGTTTGAGTCCGGAGAAAAGACATAGGCTACTTAATCTTTTTTTTGTCCGCTTAACAACTACCTAACCAAAATAGATACACAGATGTGTACCTAACTAATACTTTGCGGTTTATCAAAGAGCATTATTTAAGAGAATATACTACCTCAAATGGCTTAGCATGATCCTCCATTATGTCGAAAATACCGCAGCATTAATTTTGAAATAAATATATGCTAAAGTTGAGGATTAATGTTGAGTACTATGTTAGACGAAAATACGATTCCATAAAATTTTCTCGATAGAAAAAAATTCCAAAGTTACCTCCGAACCGAACAATAAACCGCTGCTATTAAAAAAATACTTCAAATTAGATCATGAAACTTTGCATACTAACTGAACTAACTATAAAGCAGGTCTTATGTTAGTTAGTTTTTTTGAATTACTTTTATTTTCACCGTAAAAAGCAAATACCTAAACTATTGGCGCTGCCTTCCGCCCAGCACCGCACTCTGTCTCGCTCTCACACAGTCCGCGAGTATCGTGCGAGCGAGATAAAAAGTGAGTGGATTTTAGCTGAGGTAGTATAGGCTCTAAGTACGTGCGTAAGTAGGTATTCCGACAGGCTGATAACATAACCTTTGCGCTATCTCCAAGATTACAAAAACAACATGATGTGTTTATCTTTAAACGCTTAAATAACAGTAAAGTTATCATTTGTTGACCGACAAATCCATACTATCCATATCCATATATTATAAATGCGAAAGTGTGTCTGTCTGTCTGTCTGTGTGTTACCTCTTCACGCTTAAACCGCTGAACCGATTTAGATGAAATTTGGTGTACTTAGAGATAGTTTGAGTCCCGGGAAAGGACAGGATAGTTTTTATTCCGATATTCCCACGGGATCGACACTTATGAGAGTGAAAGGAAACCGCGGGGCGCTACTAGTATTATAATATAGCATTATCTATACTACAAGGTCAAATTAAATGCGATAAAACGAAAAAAAATATCATTGTTTCGGGGGTCAACGACTGCTACTTGGCGATATCTCAACACGATAAAACAAAAGAAAACAGATATTCTTAACTCATACTTCAAGTAACTACACAACCTGACTGCCCCGTTGGTCTCGTGGTTGCAAGCGCGACTGCTGAGCGTGGGGTCCTGGGTTCGATTCCCGCGTCGGACAAAGTGTTATTGGGTTTTCCATTAGGAATTTCTTAGTAACAGTCCGAAGTTTGGAAGTTGGCGGTTTAATACCCCCGTGCCTCGGAAAGCACGTAAAGCCGTTGGTCCTGCGCCTGAACTCTCCTCGGTCGTGTCGGATTGCCGTCCCATCGGACTATTTGAGTAAAGGAACAGAGAGTGCACCTGTGTTTGCGCACACACTTGTGCACTATAATATCTCCTGCGTACCTGGCTAATCTCCATTGAGATTGGCCACCGAGACCGAAAAACGGTCGGGGAGGGCGGCTATTATAACTACACAACCAATGGTCATTGAACCCAGAAAAAAACATCAAATCTTTTTTTTCTTTGTAGGTATTATCGTATTTAGATATACCATCACGATAGCGGAGTTTCGCTAGCAATTAAATTTGACCCTGATCATCAAGAAGGGCCCGTGGCTAAATAATAACAGCCGCACAGGTCGATCGAACAGGTTAAGCTACGCTTGCCGCGGTTGGTCTGTGGATGGGTGACCATCTTTACATACCGAGACCCCTCCGTGGCTCGGAAAGCACGTTAAACCGATGGTCCCGGCTGTCATTCGTGGATATTTGACAGTCGTTACGGGTAGTCAGAAGCCCGAAAGTCTGACAACCAGTCTCACCAAGGCCGCAAGGGACCGTATCGTATTGCCCAGTAACTGGGTTGTGGAGGTCAGATAGCCAGTCGCTCCATGTAAAATACTGGTATTCAGCTGCATCCGGTTAGACTGGAAGCCGACCCCAACATAGTTGGGAAACGGCTAGGCAGATGAGGATACTGATATCTCATCGGATTATTCTTTAATTATTTATTTTTGCATTTCGATAGCCCAATTCTTGGAAAAGCTATTAACCGGATTTAATTCTGTAATTAAGCACAGAAACAATTATAAAGCCATTGTGTCTCGCGTGGATCCACGTTCGGCTTAAATATCGCGCTACAACCCTAAGAGTGTCGTCACAAGATAATTAAATAATACATAACCCTCCTTCTGACGCAGTCAGGTAATAATACACACGTCGCGTCGGGTAGGAAAAATTACAATTTGTGGTGTTTTGGCAGGTGATGCGATGCAACGGGGAGGAGGGTCGGGGGATCAAGAAATTTCACGCGGTGGAAGTCGCGGGCAGAAGCTAGTCACATTATAATTTAATCAACATTTTTCTACGAACGATTATCATTTTTTTTTTAAGGTTAAGTGATAACATAGCAAACAAAATAGAATCTTGCATAGCCGAGGTTCTTTCCCGTTTCATTACATAAAATATAAATATGAAGAAAGAAATCCTACTATCCTACTTATATAATATAATAATATTATAAACGCGAAAGTTTGTGAGGATTATGGATGGATGTTTGTTACTTTTTCACGCAAAAACTACTGAACCGATTTTGATGAAAGTATACAGTAATGTAGCTTATACATCAGAATAACACATAGGATACTTTTTATCCCGATATTCCCACGGAATCGACACTTATGCAGGTGAAATCGCGGGGCGCTGCTAGCCCATACTTCCATACTAATATTATAAATTCGAAAGTAACTCTGTCTGTCTGTATGTTACCTTTTCACGTCTAAACCACTAAACGGATTTCGATAAAATTTGGCAGAGAGATAGATTGCATCCCTGGGAAGGATATAGGATAGTTTTTATCCCGATATTCTCAAGGGATCGACACTTATGCAGGTGAAACCGTGAAGCGCTCCTAGTAGGTATATAAATATGACTTACGTATTGTTCGGACGACAGCTGCTATCAGAATAATTAACTCCAGTAAATACTTTAATACTTATGTTATGAACAATATTATGTAAGTAAGTTATCTACACGCATGTAGTAAATAATACCTTTTATATTTTAACTAGCGGCGCCCCGCGGTTTCACCCGCATAAGTTTCGATCTCGTAGGAATATCGGGATAAAAAATTTGGACATTATGTTATTCTCGATCTATTGAAACTCGGTACTTTGAGAATAGTAATTATAAACGTTAGGAATATTGAAATTTCGGTATTATAAAAATAGGACAAATGATAAATCGGAGTTGTTATATTAGGAATTTGGAATCATTCGGAAATATGAAAATCGGTATTTTGAAATTCGTATTTGTGACTGTCGGAATAAAGTTTTTCCGTATTTATTTTATGTAGTGTACCCATATTCAACACACTTCACAGTAACTCCATAAAACTAATGGGCTGTGATAGAGTTTATCACCGTTATTGCTTTGTTTACCATCATACTTACGCGTTATCTAAAAGTAGTAAATACATAAAACTAGCTTCCGCCCGCAGCTACGCCCGCGAGGTGTGTCGATAAAAAATATCCTATGTCCTTCTCCGGGATGCAGTCTATCTCTCTGCCAAATTTTATCGAAATACAGAGAGACAGTCAGAGTTACTTTCGAATTTATAATATTAGTATGGATTCAAAGTCCTGGACTCACTGATATATCAACGCACAGCCTAAACCGCTGGTCCTAGAGACATGAAATTTGGTGGGTGTGTTCTTTGTGAAGGGCAGGTATCCACTAAGAAAGGGTTTTTCGAAATTCCACCCCTAAAGCGCAGGCCACACCGCCAGCTAGCGGGCGGGCGGGCTAGGCGGGTGGGCGAAGCGAACGAAGGAAACTAAACAAACTACGCGAAATATTGGCGAGCTAAACTATGGGGTTCACACCGAAAACTACGGACAGACGAGTGACGGGCGGAGCGCGCGGAGCGGGCGAAGCGGGCTAAGCAGCTCATCATTATAAAATCATCAAAATCATTAGTTAAATCATCATCAGAACTTTCGTCGATATATGACATATTCATCGTTCACAAACGTAAACACTACACTGCTATTCGAAAGACGAGCGTCGACTAGTCTACTCGAAACGGGGAGGACGGGCGAACGAACCGGGCGAGCGGGCTGGCGGGCGAGCTAAGCTAGCGAAGCGCGGGCGCGCCAACGAGGTGAACGAGTAGCTTCGCTGGAATCGTCGGATATTTCGTCGAGCTTAGCTCGTTAGGTTAGTCGGTAGTGCTCGCGGTGTGAACTGAAGTATGTGGGTAGTTCTTCGAAATTTGATTCTTTGACTGATCCATATGGCCAAAATTCAATTTCACTTTCAGCTCTGTAACACATGTTCATATGAAAATAGGTATACTAAATAACATATATTTGAATGAGGGACTCGTTTTTATAAAGTAGTTTTCAAGATATTAATTTTGTGCCCAGATGAATCAGAATGTGTTACATATTAATCAGAAACAGAAATAAAAAGTAATAAATACACCGTTAGTTATGAATGTAAATTCTAAACAATAATTATTAATTCTTAAATAGGACTAAGACATATCAAAAGTATCATATTTAGAACAAGATTATACTCCTGTCATTTTTTATTATTCAAAAGGTTATGGCTAAGTAAATAATAATAAATAAGATTAAAACTACTGACTTGTACACGGTCAAAAATTGGACAAGGAGAATTACGCAACAAAAGCGCTCCTATCGTGCTGGAGAGGGGAAAAACTAATTTATTTTATTATTCATATGGGGTTTTGACCATACGAATCAGGCACAGATGAATCAGGATTTTGCCTACAATCATGCATAACTCATCGTACATACAGACTTCATTATTTTCATTTTTCTACAAGAATCTATAACCCAAAAGCATCACACGAAACACAGATTGAAGTTTTAAAACAATAAAATAAATTTTATAAAGTAGGCATTGTAATCAGGATGCCACCTGAACCAAACACAGATGAATCAGGTATTTTCCTTCGTAACACCGGATCTAAGCCAACCAGCCGCACATCCACCTTCTAGGTCGTCCGTTGCACGACTGGCTTCCCCCCGCGCTGGAAGCCAGACTCTCATTATTATTACCCGACCAAGTACGGTCAAGTGCAGCTTACGCCACATTAATCAGTATTATACGCCGGACACTTCTTTTTTACTTATTTATAAACAGACTAACGTAGTTATAACTAATACACATTTTTTTTGTAAGAGGACAATTCATTTCCTTTCGATATAATTATAATTTATATTGATGTATCAAAGGGAAAATGCGACATCGACCATTTTGTTCCGGAAAATGGCAAACGGACGCGCTATATGAATCAGAAGAACGACCTTCAAATATTTTTATTTTGTACCTAGACAGCAATTATTAAAAAAAAATCATTTGTCCTAGTAAGGGATAAAGCTAAACTGTACAAAAAAAAATATTACATGCCGTTTTTTTAGTTGGTTACAGAAATATACCCACAGACATCGAAAATTTGGTCCCTGAAGAATTACCCATGTAAAGAGGTGAAACGATGTTCGCCCGCCTAGCCCGCCCGCCCGCTAGCTGGCGGTGTGGCCTGCGCTTCAGAGGGTGAATGGGGGGAGGGTGAAATTTCACGCGGACGAAGTCGCGGGCAGAAGCTAGTATTTCTTTAAAACTTTCCTTGTATGGGGAACATCCTTTAATTTTTTTTTTAATTAATTATATTTTATTTTTATAATTTGTTGTTAAAGCGGAGGGGCTTGTGGCTAAGTTATAACAGCCGCACGTTTCGATCGATCAGGTTAAGCTACGCTTGCTGCGGTTGGTCCGTGGATGGGTGATCTCTTGGTATCTTTAGATACCAAGAGCCCTCCGTGTCTGTAACCAAAGGGAGGGTAGGTATTACCCAATGACTGGATTGTGGATTCCAGATAGGTATTCGTTCCAGATAATACTGGTACCTAGCTTAGGTGGTTAGTTGCATCCGGTTAGATTGCAAGCTTACCTCAACATACGGGCGCCGTTTATAATAATCAAATATTCATTACGATTTTTGAGAATCGTCTCTCAAATGGAGGCATGGGGGTGGGCCAATTTTTTTGCACGCAAGTGTATGTAGGTAACCCGAGGTTACCTAAACTAAAAGAACTGTCAAATCTTATAGAGGGTAGGGTTATCTTAGGTATAGAATCGAAATGGAACTTGCGACCCGTAAGGCGAAAGCGAATAGCTAATAGCCACTGCGTCAGTCAACCATAATTCGATAGGTACTAGGTACTTACTTACGAAATTTTGTTATTGCTTGTGCGTTAAAATACTTTAAGATTTTTTTTAATTGAATTTATTGAACCATGCAATGTTACAAACCAATGTTACATGTATTACCTACCTTATAATTACCTTAACGTCGGCCTGTAGCTGTTACCGATCATCATTTGGATCTTTACGGCGGTCCCCAAACTAGGCGGCGGCGCCTGTATCTTGGGGACCAGTTATGAGGCCAGGGAAAGTCTGATTGACACTAACTAATAAGTCCCAACCCGATTTTGGCCACAAAGTGAGCCTCTATGGAAACCAATCCCTGTTAATAATTTAAACTAAGTACCTAACGAAATTGTTGCCGAGGGAAAAGAAGAGCGAATCTATGAATGACAATAAAATGCGTATCTATTTATTCGTGCTTACCTATTGAGGTGTGCTGATATAACAATGCCAATAATAGAAGAAAATACAAAATCAGGGTCATCTAATTTCATCGTAGGTCGGCCTCTTAATACTGCCATCTAGTAACTTTATGGAAAAACTACTTCGTTGTTATCCTGACATCTATTATCGAGTAGATTTACTATTTTGGGCGGATACCGTTTTACCGACACAGCGAGGCGTGGCCATGACAACGTCATTCTATATTAAAGAATGAATGAGTGTGACCAGCTCTAGGGATAAATTATGAATTTTATCAATGAAAGTAACCTACATTGAAAAACTTAATACTAGTAAAACATCAATTTAATCAACTTCAACATGGTTTGTCATTTCATTTACATTTCATTGATTAGATTCAATTAAATTGATTTATATTTTTTTACGTGGCATTACGAAAAATTTACCAGTACTCGTTCATTCACAATTCACATTCAATCAAACCATTCAAACAGAATAAAAAAAAACGAAGTTTTCTCTGTTGTTGTGTGAGAAATGATGCGTGTTCCGACAATGGAGTATAAAAATTACGTTTATTTATCAGTATTACTGTGTTTTACAACAATTGGTGAGTAAAAACAGTTAAACTAGAGCTTATTTTAATATGTCCACAAACTAAAATGGCGTAGTTTTACGTATTTTTACTAGTCCACGCCTTTTTGTTTGGTACGTTTTCAACTGTTTGTGCGATTGTTGATTGACACACCCTATGATCGTTGATGATTATTTTATTAGAATGATTTATGAGTTAACAATGAACAGAAACGTTTCAGCAATCTTCTAATTAGTTAGGTATTTTATCTTTTGTTTCAGCCAGTACTTAAAATTTACTTGACATATTTTTTTCGACATAAGTTTTCGGTAAACTTCGTGATCTTGTTTTATTTTCGTCAATACTTTTACGTGCGTCAAATAATTAAAAAAATTGTTTTTGAGCAGTGAGTTCGCTCAACAATTCATCACCTTATCAATTTCTAAGAAATATATTGAGATTGAGATGAATCTTCTAATAAATTGACTAAGTAAATTAGATCCGGTCATTTCCGGTGTCGTGATTTATTGAATTGATCCATAAATTATTTGATTTATCCTAAGGGATATGTAAATAAAAATCAATAGCCATTTCAATTCAAACTAGGCTGGAGATTCAGCATTATTTGAATAGCAAAATTAAGTATTTAAAATAGTCCCATAGAATGCCCGCCCTTCACCACTTTCTAGTGCTTTAGCTGGGAAGAAAAAGTAGCGCAACAAACTTCCCAGCTTTTTTACTTTGGGACCAAGCCTGAAATCGCGAAAATAAATCAAATGTAGGGTAAAGCTGATTTAAAAAAAAAAGTTAAAGTTGTTCATAATGATGAGTACAATGACCTCTTAAGGGGTTGTTGGTGTTTTTCCAATAACCCTGTATAGTTCAATTATTATAGGTACGTAACTGGTTAAAATGTAAGTGCACATACAGTTGATGTAACCTCATCAAGTAAACTGGTAGAGAGGGTATCCGCCCAAGGTTAAAGTCACCGTTCATACTCCTCTGTCTACCGCCTCTGGTAATCCTGCCATGATACTGAGCCTAATAACTTTTCTTTCAACTTAACACATGTTAGAATACTTCTATATTTATTTTCTTATTGTTGTACACTCTAGAGCAGGGGTGGCCAACTTGGTTAGACCCAAGATCTACTGTTCACTGACGACATCCTGTTCGATCTACCAATCTTCTTACTTCTTGAAATCTTATATGAAACAGCATTTTTCAGTACACAATTATGTAGTATTTTTTATTTTCTTAAGAGGGAAAATATAAAACTGAAAATTATTCTTATGTAACTACTTATTTATATTAATGTGAGCATTGCGTTTGAGCATCTTTCGCTAGATTAGCAAAATCAGGTTTGTAGTTGGAAATATTTGGTCGATCACGATCGACCGGTTGGCCACCCCTGCTCCAGAGGTATGTTAACAAGATACTTTCTCTAATTTGACCAACTTTATGTTTACCACTTGTAGCAACAACAAATTTATAATGTTCTATTCTAACTTATTATTGTACTTTTTCAGCATCAGCACAAAGGACCCCGACAATATCTCACATAACTCAGGAACAAATCAGGGACATCGGTGGTCAGGTCGACTTGGACTGCTCCGTGCATTACGCTCAGGACTTCCCCGTTATTTGGGTAAGTTATAAGTTCTGAGTTGAGTTATATGATTTTTGACAAATGCGTGCACTGATTGGACAGGTCCGCTCAATCTGTATGGTTCTTTCATCAAAAGACCATTTCAGACACAAATCTACATGGTCTTCACACAATCTGACCAAGATTTTATCTGGACTTTAAAAGAGACTGTGACCTCTGAGTTTGTTTCAGCCTTTCTTCTCAAAATAGTCAGATAGGAAATGCCGACCTCATCTAGTTTAAAAAAATATATTGATGTGTAAAAGTGTTTGTACAAACCTACTAACAGAAAATAAATCATTTATGTCTGTAATTATTCTATATTTGTTAAGTATTATTTTTCTCCTGTAGTAAGTTTTATTTTATCTACAATAAAGAGGTAATGTTTGTAAGTTTGGATGTAGGAGATAATTTCCGAAAGTTCTCATCCAATTACAAAAACTCTTTCACTTCTAGAAAGCTACATTATTGCGATTACTAATGGATATATTTTGTGGTATAGTTGGCTTCCAAACAGATGGAGTTGCGGGCAGAAGCTAAAGAAATAAATAAGAAATGATAATATTTAATATTTTTAAAAACAATCCATTCTCTGTGCATTTCATTATCTCTCCTCAACAGTAATAATAAGCACATAATGTACAGACGCCCACACATCAAGCTACTACAATCTGTCAAATTTCTTTAAGGCGAAAGCGCCAGGGTAGCCCGCGAAATTCAATTTTTTTTAGGTTTTTTGCAATTTGCTGGTCAGTATCAAGACCGTGTAATCCCCAAGAATGACTATTTCATGAAATCTTGACATTTGGGGATTACATGGTCTTAGAGAGTTGTGTTGATGACTTTAATGCTTATAATTCTGTAAATATATATTTGTTACGACCGCGAATCATATTTTAATCAACGTACGAGTACAACTTAATACTGACCAGCAAATTGCAAAAAACGTAAGAAAATTTGAATTTCGCGGGCCACCTTCCCCCTTAATAAATTTTCAACTTTATCGCTAAAGCATAAGGTTAAAAGTTGATTGGGAAAATTTGACAGTTTCGGGTAGCTTGATGTGCTGGCGTCTGTACTATGGACCTATGTCATATTTTGTCAAACAAACAAAAGATATCAGTTAACCTTTAACAGGAAAATTCTATTTATATAACTCTGTTCTGTGTGTTCTTTACTTGCGCTATATGGCATTGCTTCGTGCCAAATTTTATTATTCTAGGTCAACGGGAAGTACCCTATAGGTTTTGATTTTAAATTTTTCAAATTCAAATTCATTTATTTGTTTGTCACAGGTGGAAAGTTATTATCATAGTTATATAAAGATCGCTGTAACATACCCACAGGGCGTACAATATTTAACAGTTAAAAATCTATTTTATCATTAATATTATTATTCATATCAAAATACATTATACTTTACACAAAAAATCTCTTCAATATTCCCTTGGGAGTGTCAAAATATGTGTCATAAACGGAACATAAACGCCCGTATCTTTTGAATGCGTTGACTTAGAAGTTTTATTTTTTCACTGCTTCAAGGGATTGCAGCCCTGAGTATTTGATATTAATTTCAACTTGATAACTCCAAGAGTTTCTGAGAAAAAGGGTCTTGACAGACGGACAACGAAGTGATCTTATAAAGTTCGGTTTTCTCTTTTGAGGTACGGAACCCTAAAAAGACTTACCTTAATATTCTACTGACAGCAACAAGGAATCTTCAAAACTATCTGCTTTATCACAAATACCTACTTCGTAAGATGCTTCTCTTCGAACTAAAGATTCTGTATTTAAACAGTGATTTAGAATAAAGTACGTAGTACCTACTACAACAGACTATCTATGTTTACATAGGTCGTTTTCAGGGTTCCTTACCCGGGACCCTATTACTAAGCCTCCACTAGTCTGTCCGTCCGACCGTTCGGTTCGTCCGTCTATTTTTTAGCGGGCTATATCTCATGAACCGTAAGGTAGATTATTGAAATTCACAGAGTGTGTATTTCTATTGCTGCTTTATCAACAAATAATAAAAATAAAATAAAGTTAAAATTTAAAGCGGTGTTAAAGAAACGTTTTTTAACCCCCGACGCAAAAATGTTGCACAATTTTTATTGATTATTTTCCATGAATTGTTTACTAATGCCGAATTAACGGCAAAAAAAAAAATTATAAAATACTATTTTCATACAAAAATACTTTTCTAGTCTTATAAAAATGATTGCTATTGGAGCAAGTACAGTCAACAGCAAAAGAGAGGATCAAAATCAGAAATTAATACTAATGAACGGAGTTCGCGTCAGAACTGTGTGGCGTCGAAGTGATTCAAAAGTATGTGATTGTAAATTATACCAAACGTTTACTAGTAGTACAGCTGCCCTATATTCGTGATCAGTTTTGACTCCTATTGAATTTCTGATTTTGATCATCTACTTTTGCTGTTGACTGTACCAAAAGGTCCATACATTTTTGTCTATCATTCTTTAAACTCATAAATTGTATCTCTTTATTAAACTAGTATAGAAAATACGGAACCCAAGTCCCATACAAAATTGTATGACTTTAAAAAGTACCTAGTTACCTACATACAAAGACTAGTGCTCTTCATTGATTCAAGGGCATCTATAAATAACTTGATTCTAGTGTTGTTATAGCAATTGTGTTATAATTTAAACATACACATTTAGCAATATTTATTTCGACGATTCTTCGAGTTATCGCCGCGTAAAATCTTCATTTGATGATGAATTGATGATTTCTACTGGGTTTAGTATGTATACAATGTGCAATAGTCATTTATTTCTTAACAAAATACATTGTGTAGAAAATCTTACATTACAAAATAACTTAAAATTACATTAATAATGATTAGATAATGATAATAAAAGTAAAGAAAAAAAAAATAATAATAACAACAAATTTTTTACAATATTAAAATGAATAGTTGTTTAATAAAATCATGTCAAAAGATGAAAATAATAATAATAACAATAGGTAACTCATTTTTTACAATAATAAATAAAATTAATAGTTGTTTAATAAAAAGATGTCAAAAGATGAAAAAAAAAAAATATATATATATATATATCTTAATAATAATCATCGTCTCTAAATGTGCGTTAAAATGGCATTCAAAATGGCGGGTGGCGATACTAAAATGTGCGTCCGGCGCTCCCTGCACCCTAATTGAATAACACACTTTTCAATCACATTCTAAATAATTATGAAGGATGTTGCTAATCAAACACGCACGCACGCACGAAAAAAAAAAACAAAATGGCGCGACAGTAAGTAACTGTCGCGCCATTTTGTTTTTTTTTTCATGTGGCCCTTTACGGGGTTTGATTTTCTGTTTGGATTAATGTCAGCTGTCGATTCATATAGGTTTCATACGTGGCCGCCATTTTGAAAAAAAAATAATAAAATGTCGGTCAGGTAGGTATGCCATACGGACTTTCAAACCCCTTTTTACATGTATATCTGTAATTTTATGGTGTACATAATAAAGAAAGAAAAGACGTTTATTTGCGGCAAACATGACTGACTCATCAAAAAAAAAAAACTGGCCAAGTGCGAGTCGGACTCGCACATGAAGAGTTCCACAAGGCAAAAACGCCGAAAAAAACACGTTTGTTGTATGGGAGCCCCCTTAAATATTTATTTTATTTTGTTTTTAGTATTTGTTGTTATAGCGGCAACAGAAATACATATTTTGTGAAAATTTCAACGGTCTAGCAATCGCGGTTCTTGAGATACAGCCTGGTGACAGACAGACAGCGAAGTCTTAGTAATAGGGTCCCGTTTTTACCCTTTGGGTACGGAACCCTAAAAAAGTAACAAGAGAGTTTTTAAAGAGTATTCTATCTATCTAACTGGGAAGAAAAAGACATGCTGACTCCTAATTAATTGGTATAAGCACAAGAGAAAGATGTTCATGAACATGAACCAAGTGAGTGAGTGTGCTAAAGAACTCCACGACCTCATTCCACCGGCCCCCTTCTACCTTCGGACATCCAGACGCACTGCAAGTTACCATCCCTACCTAGTTGCTATTCCACCAATTCGCACTAAGCGTTTTCAAATGTCTTTTATAATGCGCACAGCAAAAGAGTGGAACTCTTTACCTGCGTCTGTGTTTCCGAGCTCATACAACCCGAATCTCTTCAAAGTAAGAGTGAACAGGCTTCTTCTGGGTGAGCTCACTCCATCGTCGACTTTGTCTCTGTCAACTCTGACCTAGACTAGAGTCAAGAGCAAACCCATTTCCAAAAAAAAAAAAAAAGAACATTTACTTCCATTTAATGTATAATACATGCATAATATAGTAAAGAATGTTGATTTATTCATTTAGACAGGTAAAAATAACAAAATTAAATTCTAACATAACTAAAACTATACAGAAACTAGAAAATAGCATCAAATCATCATCCATTTAATTAATTTTTTTCTTTGCAGGTAAAGTACGATCGTTTCAAGACAGTGGAATCCATCCCCCTGTCCAGCAATGCTAATCTGATCATCAAGGACTCCCGTTTCTCTCTGAGATTCGACGATGCTACTGCCACTTACACACTTTCGGTAAGTAAGAATTTAGCTAAAGATAGTCTGACAACCAGTCTTGGCAAGGCGAATCGTGTTACCCAATCACACTAATATTATAAAGGCGAAAGTTTGTGTGTGTTTATATGTTTGTTACTTCTTCACGCTGAAACGGCTGAACCAATTTCGATAAAATTTTGTGTGGAGGTAGCTGACACCCTGTTTTAACATATAGGCTACTTTTTATCCCGATATTCCCACGGGATCGCGCAGCTAGCTCTTTAATAATTTACGTATAGTCTGACAACCAATCTTACCAATGGTATTGTGTTCCTCAGTAACTGGGTTGTGGAGGTCAAATAGGCTCCATGTAAAATACTGCTATTCAGCTGCATCCGGTTAGACTGGAAGCCGACTCCTAACTACATAGTTGGAAAGACTAGGCAGATGATGATATAATTATCAAGCTAATTATATTCATGAGAGCAGTGGTGGCCGAGTAGTAACAGCCGCGACATACGAGTTGTAGGGCGTGGGTTCGAACCCAAGCTGGCACTTTACTTTGTGTAAATTATTTCAGCACCGCTGCTCTCAAAATGGCGAAGGAAAACGTAAGAAACCGGCATGTCCTAGAACCAAAAATTCGAAGACGTGCAGCATTGTCAGCCTATAATGTTCCCACTGCTGGGGCACAGGCCTCCTCTCGGTGAGAGGGAGTGGGCCGTAAACCACCACGCGGGCCTAGTAGGGTAAAGGTTCATCCTTTTCAGTAGTCGGGTTTTAGTTTTTAAACTTATTTTTTATCTAATTATTTTGGGGCTTATTTCAGTAATATTTATATTTTTGAAATGTGCTAATTAAGCCTTTTCACATGATACCTAACACGGCACGATAAAAAAAATATTTTTTTAGTTCATGGCGTTATGCCCGCTAGAGGGCGCCATATTCAATTTAAAGTGACGTCACACAGCCTACAACCAGCGGACGATCAAAACGCTTCCAACGATACCTCATTTGTCAAATTATGACAAGTAGTTTAGAAGTTATGAGGGAACAGACGAACATACATACATACCGGTCAAAATCATAACCCTCCTTTTTGCTTCGCCGTAGTCGGGTAACAATTGATATCAATTCTCTTCCAACAGATCAAGGACATTCAAGAAAACGACGCCGGCTGGTACCAGTGCCAAGTACTAATGTCGATCAGTAACAAGATAACAGCTGAAGTGGAGTTACAAGTTCGACGACCCCCGATCATTTCTGACAACTCAACGCGTTCGGTGGTAGCTAGCGAGGGAGAGAGTAAGTAGAACAGAGAGTACTTTTGGAACAAAAATGAAGAACTTTCTACTTCTTAACGTGTCGATAGCAATCTAAATGTACTCGGCGGCATCACTGGCTTCCACCAGTTCCTGTAACGTGCAGCTGACAGGTCACACAGGACACAATATTAAGTGTCCCATCATTTGTGGAACAGCACCACATTTATATTCCAAGGCGGAGTCGTCTATGAATCTCCACCCGGAGTCCGGAGTCAGTTTAAAGTCTTCCAGGTTACCCAAGGAACTCATGTCCAGGTGGGAGAGATCTTCAGCGGGTCGAACGAATGATTTGGGTAAGGAAGTACTGTCTCGCCACAGCTTCAGACTTGTGATGACGAACTTTTATGTTGCCGGTATTTAACACCTTTTGGGGATGAATTTTCAAAAATCCTTCCTTACTGCTCACTTTCGTTACACAAGAGACTCTTGTGCATTTCATCATCATTTCAGCCGAAAGACGTCCATTGCTGTACATAGGCCTCCCCCAAGCACCTCCACTTCGACCGGTTCTGTGCTTCTCGCATCCAACGGGTTCTTGCGGCCTTCACAAGGTCGTCGGACCACCTTGTGTGAGGCCTTCCAACGCAACGTCTTCCAGTACGCGGTCGCCACTCCAGAACCTTTCGGCCCCATCGGCCATCTGTTCTGCGAGCAATGTGCCCTGCCCACTGCCACTTAAGTTTGGCAATTCTTCGGGCTATGTCGGTTACCTTGGTTCTCCTGCGGAACTCCTCATTCCTGATTGGATCACGTAGGGAAACTCCAAGCATAGCCCTCTCCATTGCCCTCTGGGTGACTTTTAACCTTCTTATAAGGCCCATTGTGAGCGACCACGTTTCAGTGCCATAAGTCATCACATTGCATCTTGAGTCAAATTGTGGGAAGAGAAGCATTCACCACCTCCCAACTTTGTTAAACCCCAGGAGCATTTGCCTCCCGGGCGTGATCTGCAGTGGTCTATCTATATGGAAAGCTCTCGATCGATTGCGTACCCAAGTAGGTCGCTGCAGACACAATTTGTCGAAATGGGGCATTACTGACCTATCCAACACCCAGTGTGAGTGCGGTGCTTCTGACTAAAACATACCCCACTTGCTGAAGTGTCCTAAGTGTCCGTTCACCTGCACCTTGAAAGACCTAAAAAAATGCCACTGATGCTGCAATTAACGTGGACAACTACTGGGCTAGAACGATATAAAAAAAAAACAATGAGTAAACCATCGATACGAAAAGAAGAAGGCTGTACTTTGTCCGACAGTATAAAGTAGATTTATTATGTACGCCCGAAGTATTGCTAAACTGAAGTGGCAGTGGGCAGGGCACATTGCTCGCAGAACAGATGGCCGATGGGGCCGAAAGGTTCTGGAGTGGCGACCGCGTACCGGAAGACGTAGCGTTGGAAGGCCTCCCACAAGGTGGTCCGACGACCTTGTGAAGGCCGCAGGAACCCGTTGGATGCGAGAAGCACAGAACCGGTCGAAGTGGAGGTGCTTGGGGGAGGCCTATGTCCAGCAGTGGACGTCTTTCGGCTAAAATGATGATGATGATGATTATGTACGCAAAAATCCTAAAATCTAGTATTAAGGGCTGCTCCTGGTCAGCGGGATTGTCTGATCAGCGAGATTGTCCGAAAGGGTTACCGCTGGCCCGGAACATAAAGGGCTAAGGAAGGAACACGGGTGGGTTTTAGTCAGTAAGAGTCTGACACTCGCTTCCGCTCCGCCCAGAGCGGGAGGGGTCATTTGATGATTTCCAACCCAAAAAAAAAGGCTGTACTTTGTCCGATAGTATAAAGTAGATTTATTTTTAGTTGAACATAAAACATAATCTATGCTGGCTTTGTGAAATTAATTAGAAAAATAAATTGACTGGTATGAACCTAGTTACCTACATCTAAAACACGCCTAATTACCTAGTTGAATAAATCATATTTTTCATTTCATTATGATTAATGGTGTCTCCAGGTGTCCAGATGGAATGCTACGCCGGTGGGTTCCCGCCGCCGAAGATCTCCTGGCGTCGTGAAAACAACGCCATCTTGCCGACCGGTGGATCTATCTACAGGTAAATATAAAATAACATCTATACAAGGTGTATTCATAAACGATTTTAAGGGACCTATAAGTGGTAATGAAGCCATAGAAACGAAAAACAAAAATTTAGCACATCTGTGGGTGGGTAACTTTACATACCGAAACCCCTCCGTGCCTCGTAAAGTTGTTGGTCGCGGCTGTCATTCGTGGATCTTTGACAGTTGTTACGGGGAGTCAGAAGCCCGAAAGCCGGAAACCAGTCTTACCAAGGGGTATCGTATTACCCAGTAACTGGGTTGTGGAGGTCAGATAGGCAGTCGCTCCATGTAAAACACTGGTATTCAGCTGCATCCGGTTAGACTGGAAGCCGACCCCAAAATAGTTGAGAAAAGGCTAGGCAGATGAGTATAGATAGATATTAAACCAACCTTATTTTTCTAATTACAGGGGCAACATCCTAAAAATCGCGGCGGTACACAAAGAAGATCGCGGTACATATTACTGTGTGGCTGAGAACGGAGTGGGCAAAGGAGCTAGAAGGAATATTAACTTGGAAGTGGAGTTTGCTCCGGTTGTGACTGTACCCAGACCGAGGTTGGCTCAGGTAAAAATTGTCAATCAAAAAAGTATCATCATCATCATCAGCCTATAGCAGTCCACTGCTGGACATAGGCCTCCCCTAATGAGCGCCATAGCGCCCTGTCTTCAGCTTGACGCATCCAGCATCTGCCTGCAGTCTTTCGCAGATCGTCAAAAAGTATCATATTATTATTATACTAGCTTCTGCCCGCGTGAAATTTCACCCTCTTAGGGGTGGAATTTCGAAAAACCCTTTCTTAGTGGATACCTACTCTTCACAAAGAACACACCCTCCAAATTTCATGTCTCTAGGAGCAGCGGTTTAGACTGTGCGTTGATATATCAACAATCAGTCAGTTTACCATTTTATATATATAGATTAAGACTTTTTAAATTATGTAAATATAATGTAGTTTACTATCTATATTATAAATTAAAAATATTGCTCAAAAGGATAAATATAAAATAAGGTGCAAAAACGTTTAACTATCCTACATTCGCGATTTTTTGCCAAAAATGTACTTAAACAAATATGAATTAATGGAAAAATAACTTTAATTCCTACACAATAAAGTTCAGTTTACGCTACAACTTCAAACATTTTTATAACTTTTTCAATAGTGCTAGTCACTCTAAAATCAATTTTATTTGCATTGAAATAAAGTTGATATTTGTTTTACTTGAAATAGGATAGGGGTGTGCAGCACAGCTACTACTATATATATGTACTACTATATATGTATCCACTTATTAAAAATTCATCACCATTGCTCTCAAAACGGTGAAGAACCAAACCAAACCCAAAAACCACCTAGAACCAAAAATTCGAAGACATGTGACATTACCAACCTCCACCGGGCCCGCGTGGTAGATTACAGCCCACTTCCTTTCACAGAGAGGCCTGTGTCCCAGCAGTGGGAACATTATAGTTTGATTATGCTTACATTTATGTGCGTACGTACATAACCACACGAATTACGAGATTACAAGGTTATGTATGTACAGTCAACAAAGGAGTTAAGTATACAGGAGCGTCGGATATTGTTGAAGTTTACTAAGAAACCGATGGATATTCTCGAATAAAATTTTAGTTTATTAATAGAAAACAAACAGCTCATTTATTAAATTAAATTTCAGTCCAGAACATCCATCGGTTTCTTAGTAAACTTCAACTATATCCGACGCTCCTGTATACTTAACTCCTTTGTAGACTGTACATAACCTCACGAATTTATCCAGTGGAGGCAAAAACTGCTGAACTCCACGTACTCCTTTTCTCCATACTTATTTTATTGTGTTTTTTCATCAGGAATTTTTCAGTAGCAGCTGAGTTTACATTTATGCCCGACTGAAGGCAACAGGAAACGTACAAATAAACTTAATTTCGTTTCATGTGCTTATCTCATTTTACTATAAGTATAGTAGGTACTAGCTGCGCCCCGCGATTTCACCTGCATAAGTTTCGATCCCGTGGGAATATCGGGATAAAAACTATCCTATGTCCTTTCCCGGGACTCAAACTATTTCTATAGCAAATTTCATCAGAATCCGATCAGCGGTTTAAGCGTGAAGAGGTAACAAACGAAACAGACCGACACTTTCGCATTCATAATATGAGTCATCATCTGCCTAGCCTTTTCCCAACTATGTTGGAGTCTGCTACCAGTCTAACCGGATGCAGCTGAAATACCAGTATTTTACATGTAGCGACTGCCTATCTGACCTCCACAACCCAGTTACTGGGTAATACGATATCCCTTGGTAAGACTGGTTGTCAGACTTTCGGGCTTCTGCCTACCCGTAACCACTGTCAAAGATCCATAAATGACAGCCGCGACCAACGGCTTAACGTGCTTACCGAAGCACGGAGGGGTCTCGGTATGTTAAGATGGTCACCCATCCACAGACTAACCGCGGCAAGCATTTATAATATTGGTGTGGATGAATATAGTATGGATTATTTGTTTCAGGCCCTACAATATGACATGGATCTGGAATGCCACGTGGAAGCGTACCCGCCTCCAGCTATAACTTGGCTCAAGGATGAAGTACAACTGTCCAATAATCAGCATTACAGGTAAATAATCTTACGCTTAAAGGTCATAGCACACGTATCAAACCGGAAAGGGATCGTCACCGTATCAACTCGAGCCGTTCAGTATTCTTTGTATGAAACTCCCTACTGCAACGCACACTAATCAGAATCGTAACGTAATCGCCTCGCCTCGGGACAAGCTCACGAACCGCGGTGCGGTGCGTTACGGCTCGTCGTCCCCGCGCTTACGTCTCTCCGTCCCCCCTTGCCCCTCTCCCCCCTCCGGCCTGCCTGCTGCACCATCAACCAGCGGTCGGCGAGCCGTAAGCGCGGCGTCGCCTAGCCGTAGCCGAGTCGACCTATCGGAGCTTCTGATCCGCTTTGGTTACGTGCTTACGTTAGGTTGACGGCGAGGCGAAAGGCGATACGGTGCCGATCCCTTTCCGATTTAATACGTTTGCTATGACCTTTAGGTACTATAGAAGTATAAGGAACGGTGTGAAGTTCACTCATCCTCCATAGAAAAAGGAGGATCCTCCGACCTGACGGGTGTCGTGCCTGGTGGGCTACTGCCCGACGACGATTGATGTCGGGACGTTATTATACAGGATGGAAACCACATTTTTAGGGTTCCGTACCCAAAGGGTAAAAACGGGACCCTATTACTAAGACTTCGCTGTCTGTCCGTTCCGTCTGTCTGTCACCAGGCTGTATCTCAAGAACTGCGATAGCTAGACAGTTGAAATTTTCACAAATTCTGTATTTCTGTTGCCGCTATAACAACAAATACTAAAAACAAAATGAAATAAATATTTAAGGGGGGCGGTTTTTGCCTTGTGGTACGGAACCCTTCGTGTGCGAGTCCGACTCGCACTTGGCCAGTTTTTTTTTTACTTGCCTACTCTGTCCCACTCCTGGGCAAAGGCCTCCCTCCACTCCTTCCAACTTTCGCGAGCCCGCTCGTACTCCTTCCAGTATAAAAACACATAGATGCAATAAATTATACCACATAAAAAAATCAGCTGTTCCCTACATTTATGTTCGTATAACTCGTCAAAATGTTGGGAACAGCTGATTTTTTTTTAGAGCAGGTTTGGTCCCATAGTAAAAGTTGTTCATAATGATGAGTACAATGACCTCTTAAGAGGTTGTTAATGTTTTACAAATACTTATATGCTAGTTGCGCGGTAAACTCTGCTTGCGCGATGCAGGATTTTGCGTGACGTCAGTGTGATGCGTAGTTCGTATGTGGCGATGTAGATGCCGCCACAGTACAATATGGCAAGTCTGAAATTTGCGCAAGAGGCTACGCAATAACATTTTTTAGGAACCAGATGGTGACATGAGGCGGGTGTGAGAGAGATACACGTAAGTTCGGAAAGCAGATTGGTCATGATTCCTCGGCCGTACTTACACTAAAGATTGTTTATCCTGCAGGGGTAGGCAGATATGTTCACTTTATGCATGTCATGATGTCTGCATTTGTTTACTAGCTTTTCTCTCGGCGGGTTCGCCCGCGCATCTCTTTCTCACAAACAGTGATACAAAATTGTCCAAAATGGTTAAGTTTTTTCTATAATTACGTAAATGGTCTGTTAATTATTTGTAAATGATTATAAACCATTATGGTAGTGTTTTGTTCTTAAGCTAAAAACCTAAAATCCAAAAACTGAATACCAAATGAAAAGCGATTCAATTATTACTAAATCAAAAAAAGTCTGATTTAAATAAAAAAAACTCCGATTTAAATTTAAAAAATCGACTATGTTTTATTTTTACAAGCTTCTATTAGTCCCTGAAGATGTTTTAGCCTGTCTTTTTGTTCTTGTGTTCGGTCAGACTCAGGAATAGCCAGAAGCTTATCGATTTCTTGTTTATTGTATTGGTACGTTATAGCACTGCATGGGAGCGAGGAGGCCCGATTCCCAGAACCTGAAAAGAAAAAAAGCTTATAAACCAAAATAGCTATTGTGTTTATAGAGGTATGAGGAACAGGGTGTAAACTCACTCATACTATATAGAAAAGGGAGGATCCTCCGACCAGACGGGTGTTGTGTCTGGCGGGCAACTGCCCGATGATTCATGTCGGGCCGTTGTATCTATGCTAGTTGCGCGGTAAACTCTGCTTGCACGATGCAGAATTTGCGTGACGTCAGTATGACGCGTTGTTCGCATGTGGCGTTGTAGATACCGCTACATGTTAATACAAGAACTCCTGGAAGTCGTCAAGTCTCGTATGCAAAGATTTAAATCGTTAGATTTACCCTCGCCGTACTTATGTCGTGTGAAAAGTGTCCGTACTACGTAGTGAGTAGAGTGATTTCACATCATCATCATTATCATTTCAGCCGAAAGACGTCCACTGCTGGCCATAGGCCCAAGCACCTCCACTTCGACCGGTTCTGTGCTTCTCGCATCCAACGGGTTCCTGCAGCCTTCACAAGGTCGTCGGTCCACCTTGTGGGAGGCCTTGTGGGGGCTTGTGGCTTGATTTCACATATCCCGTGTCAATTGTGTTTCCATGGCAGCATGCCACATTGTGTGTCAGAGGTGTCAAAACGAAAGAGAAACGCGACCATATTTTGACACGGTAAGGCGGATCTAACGATTTAAATATTTGTAATAAAAAAAACAATGGTGGAGTTTTACTACACCATTGTTTACGGATGCAAGGAATACACTTTTATTTGGGTTTCGTACCCAAATTGTACCTATTGCTAATGCTCCGTTGTCCGTCCGTCTGTCACAGGGCTGTATCTACTGAACCGTATTAGGTAAACACTTGAAATTTTCACAGAGTGTGTACCACTAAGGCGGCTATAAAATATAATAAAGTTAATTTTCTTTACTTGGTGTAAATCATTTCATCACCACTACTCTCAAAACGATGAGTGAAAGTGGAAACATCGTGAGGAAACGCTTTTTCAATTTTGATTAGTATAACGCTACTGGTCTCCGAGAAAATGACTGTGTCACCACTATTGTCATGCTAAGACGCACAAACTACAGTGACGTACTGCCGACATGTACAGACGACAAATAAGATAAGTATGTAGGTTCGTCGGATATACTTGAAGTTTAGTAAGAAACCGATGGATTTTCTCGAATAAAATTTAATTTTATTAATAGAAAACAAACAGCTCATTTATAAAATGAAATTTCAGTCGACAACATCCATCAGTTTCTTACTAAACTTCAACTATATCCGACGATCCTGCATACTTATCTCTTTTGTTGACTGTACCTACACTACAAACTAGTTATTTGATTAAATATTGTCTTGACCAGTGGGATAATAGGCTATTTGACAATGTAAAAAATAAGGTCATAATTATTGACACTCGTATAGATTATCGCTTTTAAAATCGATTTGCATTAATTTTACTACAAAACAATGTATTATTTATTAAAAATATCCCGAAAAAACTTCATCTTTTTAAATCTGGCGCCACGTAATCGAAAACGGTCTGGATTGGCTGAACTTATGATGACGTCATGATATAGTCAATTTCTGTCTATCGTTGACAGAACAGATGACTTTTGTCTAGTATCTCGACCGTTTCAACGTTTGTTTACGTGTATTGTGACGCAGTGCCGTAATTAGCCTTTTATGCGCCCGGTGCGAGCTGCTATATCCGCGCACTTTTTTTTTTTCGGATGGGAGATCATCAAATGACCTGCTCTGGGTGGAGCGGAAGGGAGTGTCAGACTCTTACTGACTAAAACCCACCCGTGTTCCTTCCTTAGCCCTTTATGTTCCGGGCCAGCGGTAACCCTTTGGGACAATATCCCGCTGACCCGGCAGGCTTCGGTCCTAAGGGGCCCATTCCTCGATGCTGACATTTCTTTAAGGCGCGCGTGGAACACGTACGCGCCGTCCGGCACGGGCCTGGTCCTGATCGGACGGTGAGCTACCCATTACTCTGGTCACTCTCTGGTCTGGTACTCAGGTCCACGCCTACGGAGGCCGGGAGTCGTCACGCGGCTCCCGTAGCCCGGAGCTTCTCCCGCGGCGGCTGGGACGGGAGGCTCTCTCCCTGAGCCGTCCCGCCACCTCCTTTGCTAGCATGACTGCTTCGCAGAAGAAGGTGACTGCCTCCCACTCCCTCTCGCCCCAGACCATGGCTTACACCAGGGCCGGACGCGAGAGGTCGCCGCCGCTGCTGATCGCTTCTACAAGGAAACGGCGGTGCTCCGCCCAAGCGGGGCAGACCTCCACCGTGTCCTCTGGGCGATCCTGGCAATGGTGACACCCGGGCGTTTCCTCCCGCCTGATGATGTGCAGGAACCTCCCAAAACTTCCGTGTCAGGCGGATCTGCGTCAGGCGGTAGGTGAGGGCGCCGTGGTGCCTCTCTAGCCACTCCTCAAAGAGGGGTCTTATCGCCACTATCGTAGCGTGCCCTGCGCTGGGTTGCGACAGTCGCTCTTTCCATGTCGCCATGAGGTCACGCCGGAGATCCGTCCGCTCCGCCGCGATTTGCCGCGGAAGCGGATTTTCCCCCCTGCGTAGTGCCTCCGCGCGCCACTAATACAGGTGCGCGAGGACTATCCAGATCCCATGGCGGTAGTCCGGCAAGGAGGCTTGCCACCTCGCCCGAGATCGTGCGGTAGCCCCGGATAAGCCTTCTGGGGCGCGTTCAGGCAGTGGGCGGCTCGCCGCCGCAGTGAACGCGCCCACACCGGGGCCCCGTATAGGGCCATGGACTGCACGACCCCCGCGTAAAGCCTCTGGCAGGAGGCGTTTGGCCCCCTCAGGTTGGGCAAGAGCCGCTTGAAGGCGGTCCCGGCCCGTTCTAGTTTGGGGGCCAAACGTCGGAAGTGCTCGACGAAGTTCCACCGGCTGTCGAAGACGAGACCCAGGTACCTCATCGTTGTCTCGACGCCGATGTGAACCCCTCCTACCGTTAGTTGGGAGATGGTGGCGCGTTCCGGGGCCCACGAAACGACATGGCCTCGGACTTATGCAATGCCACCTCGAGGCCCAACTGCCGGATCCTCTCAACGACTATCGCAACCCCGCGTGTCATCGCGTCGGCCGCGCCTGATGCGACCTCCCCTGCGCCAGGACCAGCGCGTCATCAGCGTAGCAAACCACGCCATCAGGGAGGTCGGCCCACAGCACCCAGTCGTAGCCGATGTCCCACAGGAACGACCCCAGAACCGATCCCTGCGGTACACCGCACGACATCTCTCGCCGGTTCCACTCCCCGTCGCGACCGGAGTAGATGACGGCTCTGTCCGTCAAATACACCTCGACTATTCGACGGAGGTAGGTCGGCACCCGGTGATACCGGAATGCCTCCACAATGCAGCTCCAGGGCAGGGTGTTAAACGCGATGGCGATGTCGAGTGACACCGCCACGACGACCCCACCCCGGGACACCGCGTCCCCCGTCGTGAGGGCTCTCACGCGCATGATGGCGTCCACGGTCGAGCGCCCCTTGCGGAAGCCAAACTGGCTGTCCGCCAGATCCGGCCCCGTCCTCACCAGGTGCCCGACGAGGTGGCCCGCAATCAATCTCTCAAAGAGCTTGCCGACCTCTTTACGCGAGTAAAGACGCTTTTTACGCTTTTCAGGAAAATCGTCTTCGATATCACATTCTTCACAAACTTTTACGATTATTATTTATTTGTAAGAAGAATATACGCGGACGACGAGAATCCACACGTATAAATAAATAAATAATAGGTATTGTTAGTGACCCAGGTCTGGTCATTTCTGCGCCCCTCCAGGGTCTGCGCCCTGTGCCTGGGCACCGCTGGCACCGCCCTATTTACGGCACTGTTGTGACGTCACGACGCCATATTGTTAAAGATAGCGTTTTGGCGGCTTATTTAAACAGTACATTTTTATTTACTATTTTCTAAAAGAAATACATTATGCAATTTGAAGTAATAGGTTTTTGTGGGCTCGTTAGACACCATTAAATAATCTGAGATGTTTATCAGAAACCAGTCAAATAGCCTATTACGTAACACTAACAGTAGGAATGGTTAAACCGTAGGAATGCAATTTAGCAGAGAAGTTTTTCGAACATATGAAGCAATGGATTAGCAATATCCTTCAAAATGATTCAGATTGTGATTCATAGTGTGTTACGCAATTAGTTTGGAGGAGTTACATATTTGTACAAAGAAAATTATAAGTACTTGCACGGTGTTTTTGTATATTTATTTATTTATTTATTTTTTTATTAAAAAACGTTGCCCCACACTAGGAATTTCTCCTGTATTGTGGGTGCGTTTACAAACATTTAAAGTCACATACACAAACAGCCAGACCCGGAACAACTACTTGTAGGTCATACAAATATTTGTTCCGTGCGGGAATCGAACCCGCGACATGCAGCGCAGCAGTCAATCGCTTAACCACTGCGCCAACCGTGCCGTCACACGTGAAGTGACGTTACCGTGTCGTCGTAGATTATGTATATCACCATATTATTAGGCAAACGACATAGTGGCAGGCCCAGACGGAGATGGTGGGATGAGCTGGACTCCTTCAACAAGAACTGGTCCTTAACAGCTTTGCACAGAGAGAAATGGAAAGAGAGTAGCGAGGCCTTTGCCCTGCAGTGGGACATCACAGACTAATAATCTTAATATCACCGCACTTCGGGGAGCAAATGGCTTCTAAGACATAGGTTTTGTAGTAAAATTAATGCAAATCGATTTTAAAAGCGATAATCTATAAAGCAGAGTTTATACGAAGCCAGTAATGCTGGCGCCAGTCACTGGCCCGAAAAAATAGACGGGCGCTCTATTCTCGCCGGCGTTGGCTTGAAAAACTGTTTACACAAGGCAAATATCAAGCCAGCGCTGGCGGCCAGTCTTATTGGCAGCCAGTGTTGGCTTCGTGTAAACCATGCTTACGAGTGTCAATAATTATGACCTTATTTTTTACATTGTCAAATAGCCTATTGTTGTTGAACTGTCAAAATGTAAGCCATTCCTACTGTTAGTGTGTTATGATAACAAACAAGAGATTACTTAGTTAAACTTAAAACTTACCTGTACAAATGACAGAACAGAGCACTAATAGTATCAACATTATGCTGAACAACTTCATCTTGCAAATTATAACGAATTATACGTTCTCGCGCTACTGCTAGTTAATAAATAGCTGACATTGTATTTAACCCGGCTGCACTCGCTTGGTATTTACAAATACTAATACTCGCTATCGGGTATAAAATACCACAGAATTTAAAAAGCATTATCCAAGAAAATATTGTCTATAGCACTGTGTGACCTAAACTCGCACTTAAGTCACGCTTTTCTGTGACTTCAAAAAAGGAGGTTCTGTATTCGACCCGTATGTATAATGTATGTTTGTATGTCCGCGATTTTCTCGAAAACTAATGAACCCATTTTGATCATTCTTTAATTAATGTGATCTATATACTTTTAGGAAGGTTTTAATATATGTATAATACATTAGGTAATTATTCTTACATGCGAAGTTATATGCATAAATGTACTGCATCTCCAGCATTTGTGAATTTTGATGATTCTTCGAGTCGGAGTCTTCAATTCTTCGATGCACTAGTGTTAATTGAATTTGTGTGGGGTAGTTACAAGTAAAAAGTGAAAAATAACCTTTTTTTACAAAAAAAAAACAACCCACTTCATGAAAAAACACTACAAAGTCAAATTTCGGAAGTCTGTGTCAAAAAACGAAAATGCGGAACCAGCGACACCGACTTCCGAAATTAAAGTTATTTATCACTTTGTAGTGTTTTTATTAATATGGTTACGTTACGGGTCGTCAGAAGCCCGGAAGCCTGACAACCAGTCTTACCAAGGGCATTGTGGAGGTCAGATAGGCAGTCGCTTCATTTAAAATACTGGTATTCTGCTGCATCCGGTTAGACTGGAAGCTGACCCCAACATGGGAAAAGGCTAGGCAGATGATAATGTTAATTATGACTGTGGTATTTTGTACCCAGTAGCAAGTGCAGCAGGGTTCATGTAAACAGGATTTTATTCACAAGTACTCGTCTGATGACTCGCAGTCGACTCGTTATTAACATGCATAAAATTCATAATAAGGTTAATATTTTCCTTATAACATCATCTGCCTAGCCTTTTCCCAACTATGACACATTTCACATTTTCCTTATACATCTGAATAAAATAAAGCCCTCCAGATCGTATTTCGGCCACGGCGGCCAATCTCAACGGAGACTAGCCTTCGGCGCGGGTGATATTATTATAGTGCACAAGTGTGCGCGCAGACACAGGTGCACTCCCTCTTCCCTCACTCTCATAGTCCGATGGGACGGCAATCCGCCACGACCGGAGACAGATCAGGCGCAGGACCAACAGCTTTACGTGCTTTCCGAGGCACAGGGGTATCACACCGCCGCGCCGACTCCAAACTCCGAGCTGTTACTAAGAAATTCCTAATGGAAAAACTCAATAATACTTTGCCCGACCCGGGAATCGAATCCAGGACCCCACACTCAGCAGTCGTGCTTGCGACCACGAGACCAACGGGGCAGTCAAATCTTATCTTATAAAAATCTTTCCTTATAATAATGGCCTGCGCAAACGACGGACTTTTTTGTCCGCTAAAATAGATCGCTTACAACTGTATCGAGTAACGCAAGCGAGGGATTGAAAGTACCGCGTACAAAAAGTCCCCCGAATAACCGAGGACATGCAGGGAGCGGACCGGACAAAAGTACGGGGGAGTCCCCGAAAAAAATAGAACTCGTGTGACTAGGCGAAGAAACGCACATGTCGGACTTTAGTCCGCGTTGTGCGCTCGAGAGTGACGTACAGTCACGAGCATAAGTATGTATACACTTGGCTTTATTCAAAGGCGATTTTCTCCTTTATTTTTTAATAAAATTTTATATTATTACGAACATAGTATTTTCGAACCCATAGGTTTATATAAAGTGTCGTATTTCAACGTTACATTCGTTATTTCGTGAAAAAATCGCAATTGAAAGTTGCCAAGTGTTGACATATTATTGCTCGTGACTGTACGTATGCACGACGATAAACGATGACACCGTGTGCGTTGAGTTCGCGGTAAATCCGCGGCGGACTTTTTATTCGCGAGAAAAGTCCGTCGTCTGCGCAGGCCATTATATAAAACCTACATGGTGGTTGTGTGCCACTGATTGTTGTTCAATAAAATATCAAACTGATACCTAGTTTGCTTTCATGCCCATAATCCATGAGGTTATGTGCCCAGCACGCTTCCACTGCGCTAAATTACGTTGGTGTTCTGTTAATTATTAGTAACTGATTATACAGGGTGGAATTTTGTAATGCCACCACCAAGTCCAGATTTCATGGTTTTCCTATCATTTAATTTATCAAGTTTGTTAGAGAGATTTCATCCTTATAATTGATCCTAACGATCAATGCAATAAAAGTACAGGGTGTAATTTTTACAGATTTTAGTCGGTTCGATTCCCGGGTGTGGCAAGCGAATTTTCTAAAATCTTTGAATGCAGTTTTCTTTCTATTCAAAAATAAAGGAATGTTTTCTTTGAGTAAAATTTTCTATCTACAGTATTAAGAGTACTTTCCCTTCAGGTGGCATTACAAAATTCCCCTGTATAATATATACATATTACATATTATTATAACGACTTCAAAAAACGACGAGGTTCCCAATTCGGATGTTTATGTACAGGGTTATTGGTAAAATATTAACAACCTCCTAAGGGGTCATTGTACTCATCATTATGAACAACTTTTACTATGGGACCAAACCAGAAATCGCGAAAAAAAAATCGGCTGTTCTCTACATTTTGACGAGTTATACGAACATAAATGTAGGGAAAAGCTGATTTTTTTTTTCGCGATTCCTGGTTTGGTCCCATAGTAACAGTTGTTCATAATGATGAGTTCAATGACCTCTTAAGAGGTTTTTGGTGTTTTTTCAATAACCCAATAACCCTGTATACATTTTTTTTTTGTATGTTCGGGCATAACTCCGTCATCTAAAGACGGATTTGCAAAATTCTTTTTTTGTTATGTCCTATTTAAATTTCGTAAAGATCTGATGATGAGTTTCGGAGACGAACAACGGAACTCTTCAATAAGTACCAGCAAATCAACCGCGATTGCTGCTATCGCATGTGTATGCATTGTTTACGCAATGACGCAACATAACATCAGGGCTGTACCCTCTAAAGGGGTACACAGATGAGTTCAATAGCTTCCTGTCACTGATATTCACATGGCCAGTAGTGTTATATGCATTTTTGTGGGATAGGTAAACTTTTACTTACAAAAAAAACAACCGACTTCCAAAAAGTTTTATTATATTTCTATGTTAATTTTATAAACCATAATGATAGTGTTTTTTCAACTGAATGCCAAATTAATAGCAATTCAATTGTTATTAAAATCAAAAAAAGTCTGATTTAAAAAAAAAATCTGATATTTTTTTTTAAGTCTTGATTTTTATTAACCACGTTTCTAACCTTGTACTAGTTCCATCAGATATTTTAGCCTTTCCCTTTGTTCTTGTGTTCGGTCAGACTCAGGAATATCCCGAATTTCATCGATTGCTTGTTTATAGTATTGGTACAACATTAATCCCTGTTTATAGTATGGGTTCATTAATTTGGTGGGACTAAAAAGATACGACCCGACAACTGAAAAGGAAAAGTATATAAATTACAATAACAAAAATAACTATTGTGTTGATAAAAGGACTCCTGGGAGTCTTCAAGTCTCGAGTAATTAAAATTATCAATCAACTCAGACTATCTCAGTCCACTGGTGGAAATAAGCCCCTCCCAGGCTGCGCCACAACACCCTGTCCTCCGCCTTTCGCATCCAATAAAACACAAGGGCGAAAGTTTGTGAGTGTGGGGGTGTGTTTATATGTTTTATACTTCTTCACGCTCAAACGGCTGGGCCAATTTTGATAAAATTTCGTATGGAGGTAGCTGACACCCTGGATTGACATATAGGCTTTTTTCCCGAAACCGCGGGGCGCAGCTAGTTTTCCATATAAAGCAATAGATTAGCATTATGAACTTACCTGTACAAATGAAAGAACAAGCCACCAATATTATCATAGTTATGGTGAACAACTTCATCTTGCAAATTATACCGAATTATACGTTCGCACTCTACTGCTGTTTGTCAGTGATTGGATTAGAATAGTATTTAACCCGACGGCACTCGCAAGGTACTTACAACCACGAATGGTACTCGCTACAACCGGGAAAAAAATACCACAGAATTTAAATAGATTAACCTTTTAACCGCCTACGTCGGATCAATCCGACAAATATTTTCGGGCCCATTTCGCCAGAGTCGTATATTTACGACCAAAATATCACTGCTCGTTTAATCAGCTTTTTTATTTAATTACGCTGTATTCTATCAAAAATATGTTTATATTAGGTAAATAGTTAACTAAGTAATCATTTACAGTTTAATACACTTTAGTCTCTTAATTAGAAGTCCTAAAAATAATGTCCAAAGTTAGATGAATTACTAACATTATTTTTAGAAAATTGTATTGATGTGCAACGCCCATGACGACAAAATCCGACATGAGGGACGGGACATATGCCAAGATTTACCGATACAAAAATAAACATAAATCAAAATATTTCTCGTTATACTGACTAATTAACTTTAAAACAAATACAGCAATTGTTAATAAAACATTTGTTTACTTTTTTAAAGTCATAGCGAATCCTTTTTTACAGCCCGTACCTAAGCCTCAGTGTGACGTAAACGACGCGAGGTGCAAACTTAGCTTGGTGAGATGTAGTTGTTAGTTAACCACGCTCGCAAATGCAAATGTCGTTATTAAAACGAAATATCGACATCGCAAAGTTAAGTATTGCACATCCCTCTTTCTTTTAGGTATTTAATTTTCGATTCACTGTGCCGGGCGCTAGGGACACGCCAACTGTTCTGAAGTCGGGCGGTTAAAAGGTTAAGGAATGAGACGTCAATGGTGACATCATCTGCCTAACCTTTTCCCAACTACATTGGGGTAGGCTTCCAGTCTAACCGGATGCAGCTGAATACCAGTATTTTACTTGGAGCGACTGCCTATCTGACATACACAAACCACTTATTGGGTAGTGCTATACCCCTTGGTAAGACTGTTTGGCAGACTTTCGGGCTTCTGACTACCCGTAACGACTGTCAAAGATCCACGAATGACAGCCGGGACCAACGGCTTAACGTGCTTTCCGAGGCACGGAGGGGTCACGGTATGTAAAGATCACAGACCAACCGCGGCAAGCGTAGCTTAACCTGATCGATCAACCTGTGCGGCTGATATTATTTAGCCACGGCTCCTCCGTCCGGCTCAGAAAATTTATAATTATGGTATACTAATGGCTAGGATAGTGGTACTAGCAGCGCACAGTGTTTTTTTTGCCCCAAAAAAGTGACATCCGCGTTTTATTAAAAATTTCTACTCTATAGTTCTCTAAAAATGCAGGTGTAGAACTCCCAGGTGCCAATTTTGTAACCTCTATTTAAAAAAAAATCTTAGTTTTCGTTACCTTGAAGGTCAAAATACTGAAAATAATTCGTACAATAAAAACTGTGTATGATTGAGTTTTGTTTGAATTGCATATTTATGAAGCAATTCTAAGCGCATATTTTCCCGTTTTTATTTAATCAGAAATCATAATAGAACCCAAAAAAGAAATGTTTTTCCGAAATCAGTTTTTATTTTTTTCTAGTTCGAAGTCTATAGAACCTCTGTCTAGTACAAATCGATTCCTTATACTAAGGTTTATCACCTACAAAAATATTACTTTCAACTTGGGCCTAGGTTTGTAGAAAATGATTTTTATGTATTATGGTCAAAATTCAAAATTTAGGGTTATCAAAAAAAGGTCAATTGGCTGTTTTATGATTTCCTAAAATTAAATAATGGGCATCCATCGCCATAATTAATTTTAGTTAATCATTTTCGTTTTTTGACACCGACTTTCGAAATTAAAGTTATATTTCACTTTGTAGTGTTTTTTTTTTAAGTCGGTTGTTTTTTTTATGTGAAATAATTTTATTATTATTATTTATTTATTTTATACCTAGTAGAGAGGGCTAACGGGTTAATAAAGTAATCAGGATTTTATGTAGGTACAACTACTTCTACGGTCTGATGACACAGCAGTCCCGTAGTTACCTACCATGCGTAGGTAATAAGGTTACCATTTTCCTTATATCGCAGGATGAGAATAAAAGTGACCTATTTCAAAATTTAGGTAAAAAAATACTTAAAAAAAAAAAAAAAAAAAACAAACATCTGAACATAGTACCTCCTCCTTTTTGTGAAGTCGGTAAAAAACATCTTATATTAAATAACAGGCCATTTAATGGCCTTGTTTTTTAAGAAATAAGATGTGAAAGAGTGTACTTTTTTGAGTCACTTTGTATATTTAACTCATTTTACCTAAATTTTGAAATAGGTCACTTTTATTCTCACCGTGCGATATGTATATGTACAACGTTATTTTTAGTATATGCGAAACCTGAATATAGTTTGTTCAGGATAAGTAACTGAATCGATTCCAATCATTTTTACCCCATGTTATAATTTGTCCCAAAAATATTTAAAAAAGGTTAAAAGTTGGACACCGAGTGACACATGTAAGTAGGTTATCCAATCTCCGCGCCGAACGGTTAGGTACTATCAATGAACGCAAGACGGCGCGGGTGAGCATGTTTTTGTACGGACAAACAGATAACAAGCTTATAACTTTGTGATTACACATGATACAGTTTTGAAATTTTGTAAGTACATAGATTCTTTACATAAAAAATACTAGACACGTATTTCGGGTTTCGCCTACTAAAAATAATGTGGAATGATTAATTGTTCAAAATGATCATTGTTTTCGATTTCTCAAGGATTGTACTGCATTCAGAATTTGAATTTAGAACATAATGTTGTGAAGGTGACTGCGCTGTGTATTGAGCATCATTTCGAACAAGGTACAGTCACGAGCATAAGTATGTATACACTTGGCTTTATTCAAAGGCGATTTTCTCCTTTAATTTTGAATGAAATTTTATGTTATTAAGAACATAGTATTTTCGAACCCACAGGTTTATGTAAATGTCGTATTTCAAGGTTGCACTCGTTATTTCACGAAAAAACCGCTATTGAAAGTTGCCAAGTGTTGACATATTAGTGCTCGTGACTTGTCGGTATGAATACTTTAAAATAAGAAGCAATTTATTAAAATCCAACATTTTCCTTAAGTTTGCCGTATGTCATTATTTCCCAGAATTTGATCCTTATTAGGGACACTATCGAGTGGTGTAATAATACAGTGTGTTTTTTTTATCAAAATCAACGGGTTGGATTCCTGGTTTATTGATTTTTCAAAAATCTAATGATGCAGTTATAATTTTTTGAGTACTTTTCGCTATTCCTCATAGTTTCGGATTTGGTCATCCACGCCCACTTGAAAAATTCACCTTGTATACAGCGTGTTACGTAAAGGGTATGGACATATCAAACACACTGATTCTTTTGGTGATAATGAACTACATGGCAACATTTTTTAATACCTATACCTACATAATTATAAAGTTAAGAAACATTTAACTAAAAATCAATTATGCTTCCAATTGAATTCTACACATCACTAGACCAAGTCAGCTGATCGGTGTCAATAAACTACACACAAAAGAACAACTCGGTAAAAGATTTGTTTCCCGCCGCCGTTGCAGCGCCTTGATGTGCGTGTGTGCTAGGCGCACAGACACGTAATGGATAATGTTAATGACCCTCGTAGTGCTGTGACACGTTTGTTATGATTTTAATTTAATAAACTATCGAAATAAAAAAAATATTAAGCATTTTCAAAGTTATTGCTTTTGAGCTGAAACTTTGTACAGAGATTCTGGACCAGATACACTCTTCAACCCGTTTTTATGGATATACCCTTTCCGTAACACGCTGTATAATAGTTCATAAGATACACCCCGCTGCAAAAAACGCCAAAACGTTGCTTGTTTCTTTTTAGGGTTCCGTACCCAAAGAACCTTTGGGACCCAAAGTAGGTTCTTTGGGTACGGAACCCTAAAAAGTCACAAATGGACAGTGTCTTTCACATTTGTAATAATTATAGGTATATAGTATGGATTTGTTTCTCCCCCAGAATCTCCCACTTCGCGACTGCAGACGAGTTCACAGACACGACTATCAGAGTCATCACGATTGAGAAGCGTCAGTACGGCCTCTTCAAATGCAAGGCTCAGAATAAACTGGGCACTGACGAGGGACAGGTGGACTTAGTCGGTGAGTAAAACTGACTCTTAATGGTATAGTTATAGAGGCAGATTTGATTTGGTTTTTTTTTTGAGTTGCATAAACGGGAAAGGGATTTTTTTTTGTAATGTTTCTTTTTAAATTCAATATTTAAAATAAGCTTCCTTTGATTTTGACAAGCATATACTTATTTTTGTATTTAGGTAGTATTTTTCGGACTTGATTTCAAAATATTTTAATGATTTGCGATAATTGCGTCTTGCAATGTTTAAATTCTGTGTTTAATAATTAAACTGCGTATTTGTTGAAGTAAGGTAAGCCGCAGTTCTGTGGTATCAAAACCAGCACCATAAGCCCAGATGGGGGCAAAAGGCCAGCTCAAGTTTAAAATGTTACCACTGACTTGCGTCCTACTGTATGTAAAATACAGAATGAGATTAAAGTTTTCGATCGATTTCTCAAGAAGACCTGGCCTGCAATGGGACAACTCCCACTGCGAAACAAAGGCCTCAAGAAGGCACGAGCCTTCGCCCTGCAAAGGGACAGCTACCACTGCGAAACAAAGGCCTCATTATACGAAGAAGGCACGAGAATTGATCTCCACCCTTGCTTAACGAGCATTGTCGATGTCAGACTGACATAAAACCAACATTTTAATTTGATGATCTCACTCTGTACCATTTTTCTCCATACTCCGCATGCATGGCTGCTACTCGTCGCATGCTACAACTGACGTCTTGTCTTTAGAATCTATAATCCCGGTCTGCCCACCGGCGTGTGGCACCGCGCGTTTTGCCGGCGCGGCTAACATCGCGCCGTCTGAAACTACCCTAATGTCACTGTTCGCTGTTTACATCGTTTATGCTGCGAGGAGGTGAGTTTTAGCTTATAATTATGTTTTATAGTAGACATTATTCTCACTGTGTCATTACGATAGATAGGCAGCTTGTTCAAAGTTGTTTAGAATAGAATATAATGCATTTATTTGTCAGAATATTGTACAAAGTTGTGAATCGGTTTAATGCCGCAATTACAGAAACAATTATAAAGCCTTAAGTGTCTCACGTGGATCCACGTTCGGCATACGGCGGATTAAAGAGCTTTTTTACAACAGTAAAAGGATCGTTTTGGTGCGTGGCGAAAATCGGAACTAACGCCGCCATCTTGATTTCTGTGACCATTTCACAAATGTTTACCAACAACACCTCCCTGTCAATGTCACTCAGGCGCCAAAAGATCTTTGTAGCACTTTACATTCCGTGCACAGAGTTATTTTGCCTCTGACAGAAGCAACCCAAATGCAACCTTATCTTAACGAGAATAAATATCACTGTAATATGGACAGACTTGTTAGTGGCAGCAGCCCAAATGAACCTTATTATAACGAGAATAAAGATCACTATGATATTGACAGACTTGTTAGTGGCAGCAGCCCAAATGAACCTTATTATAACGAGAATAAAGATCACTATGATATTGACAGTCTTGTTAGTGGCAGCAGCCCAAATGAACCTTATTATAACGAGAATAAAGATCACTATGATATTGACAGACTTGTTAGTGGCAGCAGCCCAAATGAACCTTATTATAACGAGAATAAAGATCACTATGATATTGACAGACTTGTTAGTGGCAGCAGCCCAAATGAACCTTATTATAACGAGAATAAAGATCACTATGATATTGACAGACTTGTTAGTGGCAGCAGCCCAAATGAACCTTATTATAACGAGAATAAAGATCACTGTCATATTGACAGACTTGTAAGTGGCAGCAGCCCAAATGAACCTTATTTTAACTAGAGAATAAAGATCACTTTAATTTCGATAGTGACTCAAAATCAGAGGTAAAATAACTGTGAATATGTACAGTCACGAGAATAAGTATGTATACACTTGGCTTTATTCAAAGGCAATTTTCTCTTTTATTTTTTAATGAAATTTTATGTTATTACGAACATAGTATTTTCGAAACCATAGGTTTATGTAAAGTGTCGTATTTCAATGTTGCATTCGTCATTTCACGAAAAAGTCGCAATTTTAAAGTTGCCAAGTGTTGACATATATTAGTGCTCGTGACTCTACTTATACCACGAACGATTAACTGTCATCCGCGACGATTCAAAAGTGCGATTTTCAATGTTTTTTTTTGTTTTCTGCCATTCTATTTCCTATAAGAATGACGACAGTCGTCCAACGCAATAAAATTGGGAACACGACACAGTGGGAATGGTGGCTCTAACGACTTTTTTGTATTCGTATTCATTTGGCGTTTTTATAATTTCTAACATAATGATATTATCATGAGAGGGCGGGGAAGTAAAATGTATGGTCCGCCATTTTAATTTTATTTTTTTCAAAATGGAAGCCAAGCATTTAACCTATACAACATTATTTTTAGTATAAATGCGAAACCCGAAACACGTGTTCTAAAGAATCTATGTACAAAATTTCAACACTGTATCATGAAAAATCACAAAGTTATAAGCTTGTTAAGTTACCTGTTTGTCCGTACAAAAACATGCTCACCCGCGCCGCGCCGCGCCGTCTTGCGTTCATTGATAATAGTACCTATATGTATAGTCAACAAAGGAGATAAGTATACAGGAGCGTCGGATATTGTTGAAGTTTACTAAGAAACCGATGGATATTCTCGAATAAAATTTTGGTTTATTAATAGAAAACAAACAGCTCATTTATTAAATTAAATTTCAGTCCAGAACATCCATCGGTTTCTTAGTAAACTTCAACTATATCCGACGCTCATGTATACTTAACTCCTTTGTTGACTGTACCTAACCGTTCGGCGCGGAGATTGGATAACCTACGTAGTGTCGCTCGGTGTCCAACTTTTAACCTTTTTTAGGGTTCCGTACCCAAAGGGTAAAAACGGGACCCTATTACTAAGACGTTCGTGCCTTCGTTGTCTGGCCGTCCGTCCGTCTGTCACCAGGCTTTATCTCAAGAACCGCGATAGCTAGACAGATGAAATTTTCACAAATTATGTATTTCTGTTGCCGCTCTGTAACAACAAATAGATACTAAAAACAAAATAAAATAAATATTTAAGGGGGGCCCCCCTTAAATATTTATTTATACCCATACAACAAACGTGTTTTTTTAAATTTTTTTATTACTGAATGGGCCCACTTTTGACCCCGATCACGCCTGATGGTAAGCGATAGATGAGGTCTATGATGGAAAGCGTGCCCAGAAGATGCCTGTTCACTCTTGCTTTGCACTCACTCTTTTCGGTGTTTTTGCCTTGTGGTACAGAACCCTTCGTGTGCGAGTCCGACTCGCACTTGGCCAGTTTTTAAATATTTTTGGGACAAAATATAACATGGGGTAAAAGTTATTGGAATCGATTCAGTTACTTATTCTGAACAAACTATATTCAGGCTTCGCATATACTAAAAATAACGTTGTATAATTGATAGCTGACATTAATGCAAACAGAAAACATAACAAGACCAAAACCCCTAAAGTGTCACGTTTCCGAAATATTAACATTCAAAATTGATCACGTGACATCCATATTTTTTACCCTTGCTTAAATCTTTTTGCACAGATGTGTGATTGGTGATTGTTCTAAACATTCCGAGGTATTATTTCAAACATCTATGCAACAAGATATAAGCAAGAGTAAAAAAATGGAAGCCGCCGCCATTTTGAAAAAAATCAAAATGGCGGACAGGTTGGTGTGTCAGACTCCTTAAAAAATCTTCAATCCCCTTTCCGCCCACGATAACGTTATAACGTGTACGTATTTCCAAAAAAATTATGGACGTGGACTTCCACTATATCGTGACGTAAGAACTTATAAAACCGCACAATAGGCTATTTGACAATGTAAAAAATAGGGTCATAATTATTGACACTCGTATAGATTATCGCTTTTAAAATCGATTTGCATTAATTTTACTACAAAACAATGTATTATTTATAAAAAAAATCCCGAAAAAACTTCATCTTTTTAAATCTGGCGCCACGTAATTGAAAACGGTCTGGATTGGCTGAACTTAAGATGACGTCATGATTTAGTAAATTTCTGTCTATCGTTGACAGAACAGATGACTTTTGTCTAGTATCTCGACCGTTTCAACGTTTGTTTACGTGAATCGTGACGTCACGACGCCATATTGTTATAGATAGCGTTTTGGCGGCTTATTTAAACAATACATTTTTATTTACTATTTTTTAAAAGAAATACATTATACAATTTGAAGTAATAGGTTTTTGTGGGCTCGTTAGACACCATTAAATAATCTGAGATGTTTATCAGAAACCAGTCAAATAGCCTATTGGTGTATTAGAGTCAGCTCACACCGAGACGCGACGCGACGCGCAGTTTTCAAAATAGAAATACAATTACAGACCTTATCTACTACACAAAAAGGTACCTACACGATTCAGTGAGCTACGCCGCGCGGCGCGGCGTAGCTCGACGTAGTAAACCCTGCATTGTGTACAGTCACGAGCATAAGTATGTATACACTTGGCTTTATTCAAAGGCAATTTTCTCCTTTATTTTTTCATGAATTTTTATGTTATTACGAACATAGTATTTTCGAACCCATAGGTTTATGTAAAGTCTTGTATTTCAACGTTGCATTCGTCATTTCACGAAAAAATCGCAATTTAAAGATGCCAAGTGTTGACATATTAGTGCTCGTGACTGTACCTTTTAGTGTAGTAGATAAGGTCTGTAATTGTATTTCTATTTTGAAAACTGCGCGTCGCGTCGCGTCTCGTTGTGAACTGACCCTTACTGATTCCAAAAAACTGTATTTTTTGCATGTTTGGAAAAACAAAGCTTTTTGTTGTGCTTCATAGACTAAATATGTAACTTATGAATTAAAGTTTGTGATCCTAATTCATTTTCGTTGAGTAGACATAAGGCAAGCTTATCAAAATGTGATCAAGTATATAAATATAAAAATGATAATAATATGCTGTGCACGCGTGTGTGTTTATGCAAATTGGTTTTTTAATTGATCAAAGGTGTGTTTTGGATTATGGAAAGTCTTTTTTGTACGCCAAGTTTTTCTTGAAAACGACTTTTGTTTAACTAAAGTAATTAAGTAATCTCATAAGAGCGTTTACGCTTTACGCCGTACGTGTACAGCATTTCATACAAACTTTCAAGCCCTTGTTTTTCGAAATGTATGAACCGATTTTAATTAAACTTCATACTCATAAGCAGGATACAAAGGTCTAAAAAGTTACTGAAGAACATTTTAGAATAGTCTTATTTAAAAAAAGATAACTGAAAATCTCTGTTGCTATTGGAAATTTAAAATTGGTCTTATTTCGCTGTAACACTATTTTTAGAAAATGTTCTTAAGTAACTTTGTAGATCTTTGTATCCTGCTTATGCGTATGAAGTTTATACGCGACATATCAAGCTGTAATCACCAGTATATTTGAACTGGTCTTGCATTGCATTGGTTTTCCGTACATTGCGAGGCCAGCTCACACTGGATTTACTGTTTTGTCACCTAGTGGAGTATGTTGGGGTATGTTCGGTGCTGGGATAAGACCGTACGATTGAAATTCGTGACAAATTTTGTAATATTGTGTATGGCTAAAGCGCCAGGTTGGCCAGCGAAATTAAAGTTTTCTTACGGTTTTTCTCCAAGTTCAAAGTCAATATTATAATATTTTAACTGAGGAGAGTTATACAGGGTTATAAAAAAAACACCAACAACCTCTTACGAGGTCATTGTACTCATCATTATGAACAACTTTTACTATTGGGCCAATCCTGAAATCGCGAAAAAAAATCAGCTGTTCCCTACATTTATGTTCGTATAACTCTTCAAAATGTAGGGAACCGCTGTTTTTTTTTTATAGTTTATTCTAATGATGATTATAATTCTGTAAATACATATTTGTTGTTGTCGGAGATCATATTTTAATCAAAATACGACCTGACACTGACATGTAAATGGCAAACAAAAGATAATTTGAATTTCGCGGTCTACCTTAGCGCCTCCCTCTTAATGCTGATATAGTGTTCTGCGCCAATTTATTCAGCCCCGTCAGGCGAGGTAGAATAAAATGGCGCAGAATTTGATTCGTACGGTCTTATCCAAGTGCCGAACTTACCCCAACATACCTTATACTGAAGAATATTGTGTGAACTTCTAACCAACTATTAATCAATGTTTCCAGAGTCGCCAATGCCGGACATTAACTACCCGGGACTGCGGCCCGACCCGTTGGTTTACGGATCAGCCCCAAAAACTAACACACCACATATCTTACACATGCTGACATATCTGTTCATTATACTAACTTAATCCTTGCGAGAAGCAATGTCGTGTCTATTATATTTATGTAAATTACGGCCAAATTCTCAAACGACAATCTCAAATCGTTCTTAAACGCGTAAAGACTCGCCCCCTATTACGTGGGACTTAAACAAAGCTGGTAACGGCGGTTTAACCCTCTCCCAGTGCAGGTAATATTTCACTAGTATTTAGTGTTAAAATGAGTCGCGTGTGAGAATTTGACAGTATTTGGCAAAGATTTGCTCTTCGGGCAAAACATGAGATTTTGATTTACAAAATGACACGTTTGTGCTCCCGTCTGGCATACCTTGTATTTTTTGTAACGTGCCAAAGTATGTATGCCATCTTAAATGTATTTCATGATCGATGAACTTCTTTTTAACTTTAATATCTTGAGTTTTTCTAGTAAGTGATATCTATTGAACTCTGAGTTTGTCCGACAAAAATAGTTTTTACAAGACAATAACTGAAGAAAGTTGAACACTGTTTAAGCAAATAAAATAATAAAACGCACATTGAAATTATATAGATCGTTTACAACAACACTCTAGATTTGCCTCACAAAGTAGACATTACCATAGATCTATACTAAAGTAAATATCAAGTAAAATAGAAGTAACTTGTAAGAAAATTGCTGGCACAAAAGTCCGTTTATGGTGAATGCGTAGTGGTAGACCGCGAAATTCAAATTTTCTTACGTTTTCTGCAATTTGCAGATCAGTGTCAGGTTGTATCTTGATCAAAATATGATTCGCGACTATAACAGGTACTTATTTACAGAATTATTATCATTAGAATAATTGATACATCGTTCTAAGTTAGATTTATTCCGTATGCACTTTTCCATAAACTTAGAAAGATGTATTAATGATTCTAATGCTGCAAATACGTACCTGTAATAGTCGTGAACCATATTTTGATCAAGATACAACCTGACACTGACCTGCAAATTGCAAAAAACGTAAGAAAATTTAAATTTCCTGGTCTACCACTGCGCATTATGCACAAAACTATACTACCCAGTAAATTAAATGTATTAAAAAATATCAGCAGTAATCATATTTCGGATAACCTAGTTGGTATAGTGGTCGCAAGTGCTACTGCAGTGCATAAGGTCCTGAGTTCGATTCCCAGGTCGGACAAAGTGTTATTGGGTTTTTCTATATGGAATTTCTCAGTAGCATCCCGGACTCTGTGTTTGTGCTCGTTTAATGGCAATAGGCCCGCCCCCTATTACAAGAAAGTTAAACAAGGATAACAACTTTTTAAGTGAACAATAAGACTGCTATGACATGGCAACATACACTCAAGCATTAAATTGACGTATAACTGAATATAGTATATACAGCGTGAAATTTTAATGGTTGTTTTACCGAAGCGAAATGATTTTGTCTTGATAGTACAATCGATTTATAAAAAAATAAAGTATTAAAAAATTACAGATCTACAATTGTGAAAAACCACACTCAAACGCGATCTCGAACCAATAGTATAGCTACAGCGCAAAAAGACGAATGCGCGTGGTCGTCCTGCTACCTGCAAAGATGTTAGGGGCGCACGTGAGTTACTATTGATTCTCTTGCTTTCGAGTCGAGATCATATTTTTATAATTATTTGAAAGAAAAAAAATATATCGAGAATCGGTAGCACTACTGAGTACAAATCGTTCTGCCGCGGGAAAACAACCATTAAAATTTCACGCTGTTTAGTAAGAATGAGAGGTTCTTTTTTGAGTATTAAAAAAACATAAGTTTCCAAGAACTCTGTAGATGGCGTTGAACTGACTGCATTACTAGGTGCCAAAGCCAAAACGCTTGGGGAAAAAAACATTCCGTAACGTCACATTATCACATACGCTCATTGACTGACACTTTCGTTTGCTTTCGTTTTACGATCTCAAAATTACATCCAAATGAAATAATAAAAAAATTATGTGACGTTCCGTTCCTTGCAGTAACTTACCAAGGTCAGCGCCATCTATCCAGCGACTAGGGAAGAGTTTAAAAAAAATAAAAAGAAAATCCCTCATTAAAAAAAAATTGAATAAGGTATTATAGTTGTCGCATTTAGCATGGCACTAGCAGCCATTGATTTACCTACATTTTCTAGCATTTTTTATTTCCAAAGCTGAAATAAAGTCCGCTAACGTCCTGAATCAATATCTATCGCGATTTTCTAGATGTTCCAATGAAGAACAACCATACATAGTTTATTATTTGGGTTCCTTCGGAGAGATATTAAGAGAAGGGCAATGACCACTATTGTCATGCCAAAACGCGACAACTATAGTTAGCCATATTATAAAGTCATGAAATGGACTTGAAAATCACAAAAATAATTTTTGAATCTCAACATTATGAATAATCAGGCCTATTTTCTTATTTTACTATGGAGCCATTTTAATATGTTGACATTCAGAATAATGCAGTTTACTATACCAGTGAACCATTTTATAGAAATAAGCAAACTTTATACCTTAAATATAGTAAAATAATAATGATAGAATTTGTACCTGCAGATAAATGTCATGTGTGTAACTTTTATAAGATTTTTATACTGAACGTAATTAGGATTGTCACAAAACTATGCGATGCTATAAAAAGGTATATCTCGCAGCTAAGTATCTTTTACCCATCATATTTATGCCTCTACTTTAATTTTGCAGCAAAAGGCAGCAGTAAAAGAAATTTCTTTTTCATATCTTTGTAATATATGTACATAGCATCGCATAGCTACTGTAAGGGCGTTATTACACCTACACGATCGACATCAAATATCGAAAAGAAAAGAGAGAAAGAAAAAAAAAAGACGAGAGAAGAGATAGACAGACTCTGAAACGGCGATTGATCAATCGTCTAGGACTAACCCTTCTGCCAGTCTGTCCCGTGTCCGTGTGTTTCTGTCTGTCTGTCTGGGGGACTCTCTCCTGGGTAAGGACCTCTCTTTTCTTATAGCAATCTCCACGTTCCTTTGCCAGCCTCATACCAGGGCCCGTACTGAAAGCGTTTGCATGACACATCAACTTGACGAAAATAGTTGCACCGCACATGGTTCAAAAAGCGCTTGATAATTCACATGAGACTTGAGTTTGATACTTGTCAAACACTAACTTGCTATGAAAGTGCATGACAACCTTCGAGCAATTTTCAACGAGTTCGATCCAACGTTTATGAAGTGAGCCAAGTAGTACACAGCAGGAATCATCGATTATCCTGAGATCGACGTGATCGAGGCATTGCAGCGACGTCGATCGTGTGGGTGTAATCACGCCCTAATATACTTTACATAAGAGTGTGTAATTATACCGTTTAGATATCCCAGCTTTACTGCACTTTAACCTATTGATTTTTAAATGAAACAATTTCTGTAAACATAATATGAATTCAGTGTAGTTTTGCTTTAATTTTAACAAACGACTTTTTTGTCGCACGACAGAAAAATCGCGTCTTTGTATTAGATTTTATTTTTGTAGTTCGTATTAGTTTTTTATTTGTATGATTTTGGTAATTATAATATGTATTTTTAATACTTAATTGTTTATAATTAAATGTAATAAAAAAAATCTGAAATTGTAATTTTCAAATGGATTCTCGATAAAGCATTTTTAAATGTAAACTAACATAGTTTTGTAAAAGTATTAGGAAGTAGTATAAATGTTGTTTTAATAGTTTAAATCTGAATTATACATTCCGAAACTTAATAATTATACAATTTGGATACAAGATATTACTTTACTCAAGAAGTAATTCGTTGTTTGAATACCAGTATTTTACACGGAGCGACTGCCTATCTGACCTCCACAACCCAGTTATTGTGTTACACGACTTTGGTAAGACTGCTTGTCAGACTTTCTGGCTTCTTTCTACGGATGACAAGCCAGGACGCTCGGGACTAATAGCATAACGTGCTTTCCGAGGCACGGAATCTTGTATCTAAATTGTATACTTAACTGATTGTTTCAGTCTTATAATATTTCGACTTGTATTACAATATTCCATCCAATTGTAAGACTTTAATGTTAGTAAATAATTTATACAGCATTCTTTTTAGGCAGCTTTTTGCATTGCAGAATTTACTGATGTGATTTTTTTTTAATAATGAATTTTGAACTGACTTTTTATGTATTTTGTTTGTTTGTTTGATGACAATTGAAGGCAAGTTTTTGAAGATATTTATAATTATAATACTGTGGCGCCATCTACATCGCCACATGCGAACTACGCATCACACTGACGTCACGCGAAATCCTGCATCGCGCAAGCAGAGTTTACCGCGCAACTAGCAATAACGTCCCGACATCATTCGCAGGATCAACTCCACAATTGCAGGGCAGTTGCCCACCAGACACAACACCCGTCTGGTCGGAGGATCCTCCCTTTTCTATAAAGTATGAGTGAAGTTTACACCCTGTTTCTCATACCTCTCTAATGCGATGACCCTCATTATTGGTCTACTAACAGCGCCCCGCGGTTTCACCCGCGTAAGTTTCGATCCTGTGGGAATATCGGGATAAAAAGTATCCTATGTGTTAATCCAGGAAATGGTCTATCTATGTGCCAATTTTCATCCAAATCTGTTCAGCGGTTTACGCGTGATTGAGTAACAAACATCCAAACATCTTCACGGTTAGGCTTATAAACGTTTTGGCAGTGTTCCATTTTTAATTCATCATCTGCCTAGCTTTTCCTCTAATATGTTTGGGTCAGCTTCCAGTCTAACCAGATGCAGCTCAATATCAGTACTTTACTGTTTACATGCCCCACAACCCAATTACTGGATAACACGATATTCCTTGGTAAGATTGGTTGTCAGACTTTCAGGCGTCTGACTTGTAAAGATAGTTTCGAAGGCACGGAGCGGTCTCGTTATGAAATAGATGCTCACCCATCCACGGAGAGAAAGCGGAGTCCGTAGCTTTATTAAAATTTAAATATCGATGAATTCATTGCAATTTGCCATCAATTGTCATGTAAACATTTGACTGACTTTTCAACTTGTTTTTTCATGCTTTTCCCTTTTCTGTAGTCGGTACCAACAGGAGATGCCTACTTAGTACCGTTTAGAAGAATTTGTGTATCAATTCATCGCGATAACACTTCACTATCTATATTTTCGATACTAGAATAGAATACTCTTTATTATGTACACCCATATAAATGATAGAAACTGTACAAAGGGTGACACAATGGGCGGTCTTATCGCTAAAAGCGACTTTTAGTAGTAGTAGAGCTCTTTGAAGGATATCGACCGGGGAAGTACAGACGCCAGCACATGAAGCTACTACAATCTGTCAAATTTCTTTAATAGATTTTCAACTTTATCGCTAAAGCATAAGGTTCAATGTTGATTGGGAAAATTTGACAGTTTCGGGTAGCTAGTATAAAATAACCGCCAAAAAGTATGAGTACTTACACGATAACCATACACCTCTGTTTTTCCCTTCGATAAATACAGGCGTGAAGTTATTGATAGTATCGGTAGCGAAGTGTAATCTGTGGTAAATTGATAATTAAACATGCATGTGTTATTATTTAAGACTTGTAAAGAATCTCAGTTTGTTGTATAATATCCCAATGTAAAGTGTAGTTTTTATGTTTGAATATAGAAAATTTTGAAAATACTACTGACTTTTAAACCGCCTAGAGGCCCTAGACCTACATATACACCTTAAAATATGATAATCAACTTCTGTCGACGACGCCAGCACATTTCTTTAATAGATTTTCCACTTTATCGTTAAAGAATAAGGTTCAAAATTGATTGGGAAAATTTGACATTTTCGGGTAGCATGATGTGCTGGCATTTGTACTAAGGCTAGTCCTAGCCCAGGTCATTGTCTATCTGCTTTTTTAATATTGGTATCTATGGATGTATAAATAAATACCTAAATACTAATGGAGTATAGGTACAGTCAACAAAGGAGTTAAGTATACAGGAGCGTCGGATATTGTTGAAGTTTACTAAGAAACCGATGGATATTCTCGAATAAAATTTTAGTTTAATAATAGAAAACAAACAGCTCATTTATTAAATTAAATTTCAGTCCAGAACATCCATCGGTTTCTTAGTAAACTTCAACTATATCCGACGCTCCTGTATACTTAACTCCTTTGTTGACTGTATATAAAAATAAACAGCAAATTTATTTCAAGTATTTATTTTTGGATAATAATCATTACAATAAATTTTACTTACAAGATACATAATTACATTTTTTACTTTGTCGATAGTTTTAACATCGTGCATGTCGACTTTAACACGATTTTTATGTCTGGTCAGAAAAACGCTTATTTTAGTTAGACATCACTATTTTCAATCGACTTCAATAAAGGAGCAAGAGACCTAGATAAAGTGACATTCTACGTGATGTTGGAAAATTCAAAAATGTAGGGGACTGATTACGCTACAGAAAAGCTAATGTCAATCCTGATGAAAATCGTTGTAGAAATACGAAATGCTTTCAAAGCGATTGTCTCTTGTCTAGGTCATTATGGTACGAATTCATCTTGCTTTTTTTTTCATGAAATTACAACGATACATACACCGTACTGTAAGTACTGCAATGCAAGTTGGTAGGTACAGTAACGAGTGAAATATGTGACATCGAAGAAACACCAAAAATATCTGACGTAACAAGCGACGCCAAAATATTGGATCAGTGGCCTTAGTGTGAGTTTTTTCATATAAAATTCTAACGCGCTCGCAATCGAACGTGAGTGAAAAAACTCACACTTATGCCTCAGATATTACTGTCGAGCTAATCATAATAATATTTTTATGGTTGCGGCTGTTTACACGGTGTTAAAACTCAAGTGACAAAACGGGAGGAAGTAGGAGTTTCCATTGTCCTTAACAATTACTTAGAACTACTTATTTTAAATCGTCATTTACACCATAATCATTTTCTAATTAAAATACTTATAATAATTATTAGGTTTTGGTAACATTTGTTTTGCTGTACCTAACGTAATTACCTATTTAAGCAGGGTACATATTTATTTAGGTATAGCACTGTGTGACCTAAACCCGCGCTTAAGTCACGCTTTTCCGTGACTTAAGTAGTCTATTTTTTACACAGAAAAGCGTGACTTAATTGCGAGTTTAGGTCACACGACCTATAAAATAGTATACGATACGTGTGACTTAAGTAGTCTAATAATGGACTACTTATAAGTCACACGTATAGTAATGCACTATTACAACAGTTTTGGTTTAAAAAAAAGAATGAAAACTTGTATTTTGAACCCTATTTTAAATGAGACCACGTTATGCAACACCTAGCGAAAAATACTTCAGAAAAATTCCCTTTGCATGTTTCCACCTAATCCCAAACTATACAGTGTACCTAAATCAGAAATGCGTGGTCATATCTAAGCCGACGTTCGCAGGAACGGAAAAAAATCGAGGCGGGATATTTTTGCGCACTGCTTTGCGCCGACATGCGACAGTTGAAAATCCAGCAGTGGGGTTTATTGACGCGCTGGGATGTGCTCTGTTGGATTTTCAATTCTCGGCTCAACACAGAGAGTTGAAAATCCCGCCGCGAAATTTTTACGTCCGACCGAACTTCGGACAGACCATCTATACTATATCTACTCGACCCAAATGTTTGAGACAGCTGATTATTTTTTCGCGGTTACGAGGGCGGTCCATGTAGAAAGTTGTTCAGGGTCTGTATCTGTACCACATTTTTAAATATAACCACACATTTCTGATACATGGTGTAGAAAAAACAATAATATTATCCCTTCCCTGAAGCATTGAGTGATTTTTAAACCATCACCATAGTGCAACTTTAAACTATAAATTGAAAAAAAAATAGGCCTCTTTGACACCTCTATGAATACCTAAATGAGTGTGAGTTATTCACCAAATTAATTATTATTGAATTATTTCTCCACTACAGGACTTAAACGCAAGTTTTATAATGCCTAAAAGTATATGATCGACTACAGTAAACAAAATCAGAAAAATATATGATATTCTTCAGGATATAATTATGCTAGTTAGATAGTATATTGAAAACATTATACAAGTAATTTGATACCATAGAAAAAAATCATGAAATACCTGTAAAAACTTTATTTTTACAATATTTAAATTTATACATACAATCATTTTGATTTTTTGTCAGATTATTCTACAAGCAACATACAAAGCACCTAGTGTTTTAATTTTGTAGTCCAAACAATAGATTTTTGTACATAGATAATTGCTTCATATTTTGCAATAAATTACCAGCGTTGAGTCATCGCGCTTCTCTTTCTTGTCTATGCAGTCCGGCAGTGACCGCGCTTTAGGTCAGGTAGTCTCCTTAAAAAAGTTTTATTTTTCCGAGAAAAAAAAAAGCTACGTGGTCTCATACAGGGTGCTATTTATTACATTCCCAAGTCAGTTAAATTTAAAATCACCTTTTCTTACGATTACTGTACAAGTTATAATTAAAATCACCATAATAAAGATAAGATCCGCCATAAAGCGTAGACCGCCAGGATGATGAAAATAAACCTTGCTATCTGATGCAGATAGTATAATCTGGAACGAAACATCTTGTTTAGAACTGTGTTTATTAAACTCATAATTTCGGGCAACAGCTGATCACGGAGACACCAGGCTAGTGTTTGATCATCATTATATATCGAGACCCATCGCGGTCATATTCATAAAGGTATTGCGTTCCTAAGGCGGATCACACACTCCAACGCGCCACGCGACGCGGGCGCGGGAAACGGAGCCATATTTCCCCGCGCGGAATCGTGTTTTTATTGAATTTGTACGTAAAATTTCACGAGCCCCGCGTTGTAGTGTATGATCCGATTATAATGTGCGGTCCGGGGTTTTTAAGCAAATTGACACGCCATTTCATAAGCTGTCAAAGAATATTGAAGGGATTTGAATATAGGTACGGACAATTTAAATATTGGTAGTCACTTTGCATACAAATTAATTTAAACAATAAAATAAAAGACGGTTTAATAAGTCTGTGTGAAGTTTCACTAGTTAATTTTATATGACCTTGTATTTTAAGAAATATATTCATTCCATGCTACGATACCTACTATGGAAGCCCTCCGAACCATGACAAAACTTTTTACTTCGATAGAAAAAAAAAAGTAAGTTGTATACCTTTTCCACTTAATCCTGGCTGCTGGTAGCGTGTCATCGCTCTCCTTGAAGAGGAACCTCCTGATGCCACCCAGGTAGTCCTGGAAGTACTCCTCCCAGTTTATGTCGCTCATGCAGAAGGGATATAACTGAAATATATGGTAGAATCTTAGATACAGGAAGTTAGCGGTGGTACATTTGTAAAAAATATTCAATTTGGGGTCTTGTCAAATTCATCTCCTAAATGATTTTGGTGAGCCATTCTTCTAAAAGAACATAAAGGGGACTGAAGATTTTTATAGGGATTATAAATACCTACTTTCGGCCATTTTGTTTTTTTTTTCAAAATGTTGACCACGCATGAACCCTATATAAATCGACAGCTGACATTATGCAAACAGAAAACATAATAGGACCAAACCCCGTAAAGCATTAAGTTTCCGAGATATTATCGTTCAAAGGTTGATCACGTGACATGCATATTTTTTTTGAGCTTGCGTACATCTTGTTCCTTAGATGTTTTTGTAATAATCACTCTGAATGTATAAAATAATCATTTTAGTACAACATAATGATATTAAGCTAAAAAATAATTACGCATTGCAATGTGCTGATTCAGAAAGTGTATTAGGTGTAGGACGGTGTAGTACAGATTTTTTTTGTGTTTATTTATAAACGTTATTGAAGTTATGTAGATATAGGTAGGTACGTCAAAAACATTTAGAGTTAAACAGACGTTAATAATTACGTATGAGGACAGTGTTGTGACGCAGCCTGGGAGAGGCCATGTCCAGCAGTGGACAGCAAAAGGCCGAGTCGATTGAATAATTATTTAACTTTTAAAGTAAACCCCTGTATTATTCACATTTTTTAATGTGAGATACCTGCACATAAAATTTGAAAAATTTGGGAAATTCTCAGTCGATGAAACTTAAACGCAAAACCAGTGAGAAAATTAAGAAGGGGTCTACCCAGTCGAAGATACCAAGTCTATCAAGGTCAAGGTCAACTTTTGCAGGTCATCATCTTACCTGCTTATCGGCTTCAGAAGTCTTCTCCCAAAGCTCTCTCGTCCGACTGTTGCAGAATTTGATTTCCCTCGTGCAGAAGTATGAGAGGACTGAGGAGAACTTGTGGATCTTACGGTATACCTTTAGCATCCTAGAAGAAAGATAATGGTTAATTAGACTTGTATGAAAAAAAGAGTTAAAAAAATTCTGTCCTTCTAATGTTTTTCGGCAATCCGACACTCGCGGAGAGAGATCAGGCGCAGGACCAACAGCTTAACGTGCTTTCCGAGGAACCGGGGTATCACACCGCCAAGTTCCAAACTCCGGGCTGTTACTGAGAAATTCCTAATGGAAAACAAATTAACAGTTGGTCCGATCTGCGAATCGAACCCAGGACTAGCAGTCGCGCTTGCAACCACGGGACTGTAGCAGTATCTACAACGCCACATGCGAACAACGCGTCAGAGTGACGTCACGCAAAATCCTGCATCTCGCAAGCAGAGTTTACCGCGCAACTAGCATTATATTATATACAAAGGCCCGACAGGAATGTTCCGCCAGACGACATCCGTCTGGTCGGAGGATCCTCCCTTTTCTATGGAGATTGAGTGAACTTTATACCCTGGTCCTCATACCTCTATAAGACCAATAATATTAGTATAGATGGAAGTAGTTAACATCATCATCATCATCATCAGCCTTTAATGTTCCCACTACTGGGACACTGGCCTCCTCTCAATGAGAGGGAGTGGGCCGTAATCCACCACGCGGGCCCAGTGCGGGTTGGTGGATGTCACAGGTCTTCGAATTTTTGGTCCTAGGACATGCCAAATAAAATCCACATCTAGCCACACTGGAAACAAAGCTTCTCCTAGAAAAAGGCTAGGCAGATAAATGTAGGCATACTTACTTTGGCTTTTTTCCTAAGCAGACGGCTAAGCCATCAACTAGCGCAGCTGGTATTAAGTGCAAGAAAAACATGTAGATTTGGTTGATGAACGCCGATTTCGTCAGCCTTAGAGAAATGAACCTGTAATGGGGGAGTAGTTGATTATTTTGCAAAATCAAAAGTCATTTATTCAAACTAGGCTGAGAATTAGCACTTTTCGAACGTCAAAATTAAGACAGCCCCCAAAACGCCCCCTTCACCAATTCCTAGTGCTTTCGCTGGGAAGAAGTAGCGCAACAAACTCCCCAGCAGCACAGCTGTCTGTTCAGTAAGAAAATAATAGATTCTATACAATAGTAGCACGTTAATTTACATACGACAGTAATGAGTACTGCAGGAGAGCAGTGGTAGCCTAGTAGTAAGAAGGGCTCCAACTTACGAGGAAGGTCGTAAGCATGAACCCAGACAGGCGCTTTACTTTATGTAATTTATTTCATCACTATTGTTCTCAAAAACGGTGAAGGAAAACATCATGAGGAAACCGGCATGTCCTAGAACCAAAAATTCGAAGACATCTACAAACCCTAACTGAGCCCGCAAGCCCTCTGACAGAGAGAAGACCTGTGTCCCAGTAGTAGGAACGTAATCCACCACGCGGGCCCAGTGCGGGTTGGTAGATGTCACATGTCTTCGAATTTTTGGTTCTAGGACATGCCGGTTTCCTCACGATGTTTTCCTACAACGTTTTTAAGACCAGTTGTGATGAAATTAATTACACAAATTAAAGCGCCTGTCTGGGTTCAAACCCATGATGTACAACTAGTCAGTTTCACCTTGTGGGACGCCTTCCAACGCTTCGTCTTCCGGAACGCGGTCGCCACTCCAGAACCTTTCGGCCTCATAGGCCATCTGTTCTGCGAGCAATGTGCCCTGGCCACTACCACTTAAGTACTACAAAGATATTAGCAATCATATTCCACTTACCACACAGCCTCGGAGAAGGGGTAGTAATGTATCCACTGCATGTTCTTGGACATGAAGTCTCCCCATGTTATCCTGTTCTCCACTGAACTGACGTAGTTGAAGATCGGAGGTTCTAGCGGTGGTGAACTGAAATGAAGGCATTAGATTAGTAAGTCGTTATGTTGGCTAAACTTCATAACTAAAAGAACCACTGAGGAGGTCCCACTGAACGTTAGGCGATATCGCGGAAGTCGCTTTCAAAGTTTTTCATATTTCTACAACGACTTTTGACAGGATTGACAGAACCGTTTTGGCGGGTAAGGATTTGCACAGAAAGGGAATGTTGTAAGGTAAATTATCTTAATAAGTGTGGTGCTGGTGAGGGCCTAGACAAGTGACAACAACAAATGATTTTGATTTGATGATTAAAGCTTTTCGGTAGCTCATGACAGTCCAATATATTTTTGACTTTTCCATCATTGTTGTCACTTTGTCTGGGCCCTCAGGGCGAAGATGGAGGGAAGTGCTTGATTCCTGCACAAAGAATTGGAAAACATTCGTGTCATCCGACTGTTCACTGCTTCGGAGGCTGTGCACGGAGAGGTTTTCCACGTTACCTGCGCGGTCCACGTTTTCATCAGATACTTTGACGGCTCTGGAGCGACGCTTAATCCATTTGTCCGAGTACTAAAAAGTACTTACCTTCCTTTGTAAGCGTTGTGTACACCATGTGCGGCCACCATCAGGCAGTTGACCACCGAATCCACTGGCACTACGTCTGCCGACACCAGCTCGTCGCACTGCACCGTCCGTAGGATGCCGGTGGCTGGAAGAAGTATGATGTTTGGTGAGAAAAAAGAGAAAATAAATGACGATCATTCAAAAAGAATATTATGATTTTTTGAAGTTAGCAAAATAACTGGAAAACAGAAATCCAGGGTATCAGCTACCTCCATACCAAATATCATCAAAATTGGTCGAGCCGTTTGAGCGTGAAGAAGTGACAAACATATAAACACACACACACGTACATTCACAAACTTTCGCCTTTATAATATTAGTGTGATCATCATCGGCCCATAGCTGTGCACTGTGGGACGATGACCTGTCCAATCGCTCGATATTTTTTGCCCCACTAAGCCTGAAACCAGCGCACCCTCAATCAATAAATTCAGCCTATCGCAGTCCACTGCTAGACATAGGCTTTTCCCAGGCTGCGCCACAACACCCTGTCCTCCACCTTCCGCATCCAGTCTTTCCCAACCACCAGTCTTCTTTAGATCGTCGGTCCATCTAGCTAGAGGGCGTCCCACACTACGTTTGCCGATACGCGGTCTGCCCTCGTCTACTCCACCGGCCATCCCCCCTTTCGACAAACATGGTCAGCCCACTGCCACTTCAGTTTGCTTACTCTGCAAGCTATCCTACGATTGTCAATTCTACAATGCCCTGTCTCTACTGACTTCTATAAAACAATGTTAATTCAAAAAGAGTTATGTTAGGAATTAAGTATGTATGAACCACTTACCACTGCCCACGGTGACTCCGGTAGGTCCATACATATTGTCTAGCCATCCCTTCAAAGGTTCCTTCGCTGTCGATATTACTGCAAATAGATTGTTATTATATTACACGTGAGTTTGATACACAATCAGGCCCATTCTTAACGCCTTTTAAATCAGAACTGCCACTTTGTTACCAAATTGTCCTACATGCTGTTGTTTGCGAATACCTCTGTCATTGCAAAAGTCTGACTATTGGCCATGCCAATTAACGTGCTTTTGAATGGGACTGGCCATTAATAAGACCTTCTTTTCAGGCTTATTAAGGCTAAGCTTTTCAATGGATCTTCGAATACCTACGTCTCCTCGCCGTTTTTATAATCTGTGCATACATTGACTTACCTTCAGGAGGGAGGAGTGATTGTATGAAGAAGTGAATGATGATGAACTTTTTGCGCCGACCGCAAATAACATGGACCAAGCCTAGGAGGATTGACTTACCTATAGCAGGCCTGAATATACCTATAGGCATGCCTCCCGCACTCACTCGCAGTTCCTTCTCCGCTAAAGCTTTTGTGAATGTGTACGTGTTTGGCCACGGTCCTAGTATCCTGAAAATTTAAGAAGAACCATTTTATCTAACATGGTTAAGCAAAGGCTCCGGCCAACGTGGGTTTAGCCATTACAAAACCCGTTTCATCTCTCCATCATCTACCTAGCCTTTTCCCAACTATGGTGGGTTCGGCTTCCAGTCGAATTGAGGGACTGCCTATCTGACCTCCAAAACCCAATTATTGGGTAACACGATCTCCAGACTGGTTGTTAGGCTTTCGGGCTTTTGACTAGGTACCGTTACGAGTAGTCAGAAACCCGAAAGCCTAGCAACTTACTGCGTAACGTGCTTTCCGAGGCACGGAGGAGTCTCTGTATGACAAGGATGGTCAGCAATCCAGGAGCCGACCTCGTCAAGCGTAACTCATTATGGACCTCTTACAAAAATAGAAACTATAGGCCGACCGCATAACTGAGACGTTGCCTGAGGCAGCTGCGCGGTGCGGGAGGGGTGACAGTTGTCATAAGTTGACAAATCACTGAGCTCTCGCATCACGTCACCACACCCCTCCCGCACCGCGCTGCTACCTCAGGCAACGTCTGGCCTATAGTTCCCTACGCCCTCAGAATAGGTGGAATGACTGTCCTTGGCGGCGTGGCTCAGTGGCATGGCATGGGTGTAAGCTGGTAATGATACAGTTATCCTAAGATATATAAACGTGAGCGAGCAACAGCTGATTAGATAAAAATACTCACTTCGGTAACATTTTATTGATCTGGTTATCCGAGAGCTTGTCAATCATCTGCTGGAGCTGTTCACAGTCGGCATCACATGGATAGAACTTCTCCTCGATTTCAGAGAGATGGGAGTTCGAGTATGCCGTCGATATGTGCATTAGTACCTGGAGATAAGGTTTAGTTTTGATTAAATTACATCGGAAACTTACAATACTTAAGTGTAGCAGGTAAAAGGATTTTTCTGGACAGTCTCGGCCTTGCTGGTCTTTTTTCGGTTCGATTTTCGGGTCGGGCAAAGTGCGAACCTAGAGACAAATGACAACAGGCTTGCTCTCCCTACTGCAATATTCACATAATCAGACTATAATGTTCCCACTGTTGGGACCCAGGCGCCCTCTCTTCGAGAGGGTGTGAGCTGTAGTCCACTGCTCGAGCTCAGTGCGGGTTGGTACATGTCACATGTCTTCGTATTTTTTAGTTCTAGGAAATGCCGGTTTCCTTACGATGTTTTTCTTCACAAACGCCTGTCTGGGTTCGAACCTACGACCTTCAACTCATAAGTCGCTGCCCTTAATAGAAGATTCAAGTTCCAATATTAATTTCTGATTAATTTCTTTGCGGGTTGGAAGAAAGTTGAATATTTTTTCCGGGTCTTGGCTCTTTTCTGGTTGGTTACCAAAGTTGCAGTATAGGAAATAATGTGGCAGGATTCTTTGCTATAAAGAATAGGTGGACTTACGTCTAATTTCTTCATGTCCCTAGCCAGTCTGATTAAATGGAGGGGCGCTCTGACGTTGGTGACCAGGGCCGCTCGGAGGTGCTCGTCGAACTTGACTGTCGCAGCTGAGTGGAAGATTATGTTCACCTGCAATTTGAGGAGGGATAAATTTAAAACATTGATAATAAACTTGAAAATAAACTGGCAAAAAAATTGTCGGTCATCATCATCTGCCTAGCCTTATCTCAAATATGTTAGGGTCGGCTTTCAGTCTAACCGGGTGCTGCTGAATACCAGTACTTTACATGAAGCGACTGCTTATAAGACATTCGCAACCCAGTTACTGGGTAATACGATACCCCTTTGTAAGACTGATTGTCAGACTTTCGGGTTTCTGCCATGACAACCCGACTGCCAAAGATCCACGATTGTCAGCCGGGACCAACGGCTTAACGTGCTTTCCGAGGTACGGAGCTAGGGGTCTTGATATGTAACGATGGTCACCCATCCACGGACCAACCGCGGCAAGCGTAGCTTAACCTGATCGTTTGACTGTTATTACTTAGCCACAAGCCCCTCCGATCCAAAAAACTTTTTTTTTTTACTTTTCGGTGTACACTGCAATTCTTTTAAAATCTCTTCACCTGTGAGGTAATTTTATTCTGTAACACACATAAAATGCCAATTGATCACAATAGGTTTCATTTTGACGATAAATGTTTTCATTGTGCGTTATTTACGTTGTTAAGCAGTCAAATTTTTCGGATGATGCAGGGTTTTGAAGGAAGTCATACTGACGTCATGCAAAATCCTGCATCTCGCAGGCAGAGTTTACCGCGCCACTAGCATAGATACAACGGCCCGACATGAATCATCGGGTAGTTGCCCTCCAGACACAAATCCGTCTGGTCGGAGGATCCTCCCTTTTCTATAGAGTAGGTATGAGTGAACTTTACACCCTGTTCCTCATACCTCTATAGGGTAATTGAACCAAAGTTTGCGTTACCTTCTCAGTAAGCATTTGTCTGTCAGTTAGAGTGAGCCCAAGCCCCGCGGCCTCACAGTCTGATGGCACCACCACTATCTTATGCCGGAACTTCGGCACCTCTTCCTTTAGCCGGTTGAACACCTGGAAATAATACAAAGAAATTATTAGTCTGTGATTGTGTAACTCAACGGTTTTGTCACACAGAATGACCATTGATCGGACGGGTAAATTACATGCCGACGCGATCGCAGTGAAGGCATTCATTCATTCATTCATTGGCATTCCTAAAGTACCACCTAATTCCCAACAAGCAGTGAGGTGTAACAGTCATTGTATGCCGAAAATGCCTCATTGTGATCGCGGTTTAGCTCGCTACCTCGATGTCTGCTCTTGCGGTTCATTTCCTGGAATGCTTGGGTACTAAGCGAGAGTCTTTCAGCGAGCGTCGCTGAGCTACTACGACCTATTTTCTTTGACAGCTCTTGTCGTTACCAGAAACTAGTGAAGAGAGAGTTCTCGCCGGCAGTGTGAACAGTCATCTCTTCTACTGACACGGGTACGACATCTATTTTCTTGAGCGAGAAAATAGCCGATAGCTTTATAGTCGCTCGCCTCGTCAGCGGGGTGGGACACGTGTCTGAAGGTAAGAAGAACATCACTTCGAAATTCGAACGGTGTCTCGTTGTGAATCCGCGATGATTTAGGTACTTTAAAAACAAATGAGTTCGCTTTCGAATTGCTTGCGCTCAGTTGAGGATTTATTCTGAAACCCTGACCCTCTCCATCACCCCCCCCCCCTCCTCGATCCCCTGCAAGTTCGTCTTCTGTTCTAATCTCGAGTGAGGTGAGCAGTGAACTTTACAGAAGCAGCCGGTCGATTCTGTAAAAATCTCACCGTGAAAACTTAGGTAAAGTGAGTTTGTTTTGCTAGGAATTGACACTATTGACAGCTCACTCCACGCTCACTTCACCTAAGTTTTCACGGTGAGATTTTTACAGAATAGCACCGCAGCACTTTGATATGATTGGTTAAAGACGGGTGATCAGTGGCAAAGACAAGCCAATGTTTGTCAAAATATTTAAGTCCTGTCTCATGGATGGTTGGTGCAAATATTTGCAGTGCCGATTCCTTTACAAATATCCCTTGACCGAGATATGTGTTTGTTTATAACTTAAGTCGCTGAAGGCTACAATTACCTATAACCATTTGCGTATCTTAAAGTGCTGTGAGTTACCTAGCTATTATACATTTATAGGTCAAATAATTATATTCTCATTCAGATTTTTATTATTGGTATGTAGGATTGTCCAGCTTAGATTTCCTCACGATGTTTTCTTACATCGTAAGTCAGAATAGAAAATTGTTTATTATCCTGGTAATTCATAATCAGATTCACAGGTAGGCTTAACATTTTACTTACATACATTACACACACACACATTACTTTTACTTACATTTTACTTTTTTTAGGTTACATTAGTATTAGATGCATCCGGTTAGACTGGAAGCCGACCCCAACATAGTTGGGAAAAGGCTAGGCAGATGATGATTAGTAGGTATTAGTTGCCATTGAGCCCCAAACTAGACAGTCTTTATCTTGAGGCTCAGGATTTGATTTCTGGAGTAGGGACTAAAGAGGTGATTACGGTGTGGAATTATGTGTGTGCTATTCAATCACAGCCTATAATGTTCCCACTGCTGGGACAAAGGCCTCCTCTCTTCGAGAGGGAGTGGGCTATAATCCACCACGAGCCCAGGCCCTGCAGTCTCGACATAGATAGCAATTGCTTTACGACCGAATTCGGTCGCAAAGTCCTATCGATCCGGATTTAGCGATATTTGGTAGTCTCGACTCTCAAAGTTATCGATTGTCATTGGTATCTTACCGAAGTTTGTCGCAAACTTTACGATTTTCGTAATGTTTACAAATATATATTTTGCGAGCATTTTTGACAATGTAGAGACTTGCGTTTGTCTTATGGATCGGTAGGGCTAGCGATTATTGTCGGTATTATTTAGCGATCGGTAGTTTGCGACAGCGTCGCTATCTATGTCGAGACTGCAGGCCCTGTGCGGGTTGGTATACAGGTCGTTTGTCACATGTCTTTGAATTTTTGACGGTTTTCAAAAGTGGGATCCAACAAAAATAAATCTTCCTCACGATGTTTTCCTTCCACCGTTTTGAGATCAGTGGTGATAAAATTATTTACACAACGTAAAGCGCCTTGCTGGGTTCGAACCCACGACCTACAACTCGTAATTCGGGGCCGCTGCCACTGTGACACCACTGACTAAAAAAAAAAAGTTTAATATAATATCTTCTCAAAGGCCGCATTCTTGCAAGTGATCGAACCCGCATCCTTGTGCTTGAATAGCGGCTCTTAATTATATAGACCGACACGACATACCCAACATTGCATATCATTTTACATAAAAATAAAAAAATAATCAGGAAGCTACCTTGAAAACAAATTACTCAATAATATAATATATTGAAGACCCATAATTTCTCCAAAAAAAGCATTTAAACAACTTCCGTTCTCCTGAAGGTGAACTTTGTCATAACTTTTGACAATCATTATCTCTGGTTTGCCTAAAAAGGAGCGCATCTTCCTCGCCTTGGTTCGTCTGCCCGTGAAATGGCAAGGTCTTGGCTGTACCTGTCATGGCTGCCATTTTTATGGGTTAAACTTGACCTTTGCAATACGTTTTGTTGAAATGAAAATAAGTACCTACTGTAGGGTTAGTACGAGACCTTAAAACAAATACTTCATTTCAAACCGATTCTAAATTCGGGGTACTCCCGTTTGGGATCCAATGCAACCACAAGCATTTTCCTGCATGATTTAAGGTTCCCTTTTGCAGGCAACCTTTACAGTACCTACGTAATGACCAAAGAAAGTACAAACGACGAGGTCAGGGGGATTGTCCGAAAGGGTTACCGCTGCCCCGGAACATAAAGGGCTAAGGAAAGAACACGGGTGGGTTCTAGTCAGTAAGAGTTGTCACTCAATTCCGCTCCACCCAGAGCGGGAGGGGTCATTTGAAGATTTCTCACCCAAAAAAAAAATACAAACAATTTATCAAACTATAGGTACATTTCCAGTTTTAGCTGACGTCGCATTTAGGCTTTTCGTACAGTAAGAAGTCAGCTTACACTTACTGGAAATGTATAGCTTGTTTTGTCATTGTGTGTACCTACCTACAGGAAAAAATACATATTTGATCATGATCATTCTTTATTAAACAAAGTCTGCAAATAGGGATGATTTTGCACAAAACTCAGGGTACTCTGTTCAGGTTAAAAGCTAAAAAAAACATTTAAAAGTTGTCTGTTTTAAGTAGTTAAATCTTAAATGGCAAATCGCAAATTGGTTATTGGATTATTCATTGTTTTGAACAACTGCCAATTTATTATCGATCGATCGTAGAAAAAGTTAAAACTGTTTTGTTTTTTGAAACGTCGTAACTTCCTAAAAGTATAAAACATTATAAAATCTTCAAAGTTTAAGTATATTTAAATACCTAATCAGAACTCTATGACATTGTCTGTTAACTCCTCAACATTTTCAAGTAGATACTACCCAGATCATATTTACAAGATTTCCAACATCATACTTACAGGGTCATCAAAGATTTCCTCAATCCTGGTATAGATGTCCTTCCCCCTCTTCTGCCGCACCAGAAGGTACAGGTTCTCCACGCCTGGACAGCATCGGAGAAGCTTCTCCACCAAGATCTTACCGAGGAAACCTGGGAAGGTCAATTGGGTAAGTAATTTTGGCAAGCTATTGGTTAAGCGGATATACGCTTGGAGTTTGTCATATACGCTTCGCTGCTTCAGCTGCATCCGTAATTGCGTAACACACTATCAGTAGCAATGGGTTTCATTTTGACAGTTCAACAACATTCATTGCGTTATTTACTTTGTTGAGCAGATTTTAACATACGAAGCAATGGATTATCCTTCAAAATTATTCAGATTGAGATTGATAGTGTGTAACGCAATTAGGGTGCCGGTTAGACTGGAAGCCGACCCCAACATAATTGAGAAAAGGTTAGGCAGATGATGAGATGTTGCATTAGGTAACTTTGCCTACGGATGTCGATAAAAAGGTTCTCAAATTCTCTAAATATTACAAGGCTAGACATCTTAGTATAAGACGTTTTTAAGGCTTTATATCACTACAATACACGTTTTAACCGACTTCTTTAAAAAGGAGGAGGTTCTCAATTCGTCTGTATGTATGTGCGTGTAAAAATAAAGAGTAAAAAAAAAACAACCGACTTCCAAAGAAAACACTACACGTAAAAATAACTTTAATTTCGGAAGTCGGTGGCAAAAAACGAAAATACAAAACCAAAAACACCGACTTCCGAAATTAAAGTTATTTTTCACTTTGTAGTGTTTTAGCAACAAAGACAGCATGAGACTCAGTGACTTTAAATTGAGTAGCGTTTGAGAATCGGGCCGTAAGTCCCGTTTTCTAGAAAGATAGATGATGCTGTCAAAATCTGATGTCTATAACCTGCCATGTTTGATTGGTTGTTATTATTTTGGTCTACCAATCAGAAACAGCGCTGCGGCACAGCTCCTATCAATCCCGACATCCCTGTTCGAGCTGCCCAGCCGAACACTCCCGTATATATTTCCCGCCTACACTACACCACTAAGGCCGAGGACATTGTGGAGTACGTATGCCAAAGGACCAAGTACAGGCCGAGAGTGCAGTTGCTTGAATCGCGCCGCAACGTCAACTTCGAGGCGTTCGTGGTGCGAGTACCTACATGCTACAGCTGCACCTCGTCATGGCAGAGGACTTTTGGCCGCAAGGTGTAGGACATTTGCGGACAAGTGCCACACGATCGCACAAATACAGTGCTCGAGTGAAGTGAGTTTTCCTAACATAGTTTTAAGTTTATACACTAACACACATTGTATTATTATAATAATATATGTTAGTCTGTAAGGTATTTATCTATGGGCCAAAGTAGCCTGAAAAATTGAAAATAAAGTTTTTTTTTTTAATAAACAACTCGGAGATTTGTCAGCATATTTTTTAAAATATTTTTTAATAATTTATTATTTCAAAGTTGCAAACATCTGAGTGGTCCTGGCTCTTTTACTAGAGTTCCTTTATCACAAGAGCCAGATTTCAAAAACAGGATATATAAAATACAGCAGAATAGTCTTACCTGTAGCACCAGTAATCAAAACATTCTTCCCATTATAAAACTTCTGGACTTCTGTCATATTTTCATACGTATTGTTCATATTCTCGTCGACACTATCGATACACTGGGCGCAATAATTTATTTCCTTGTCATTCTTTATTAAATTTTCGTTGATGGCGTCACTGACAGAAATCAGCTGGGGGGCAGCCATCTTGGATTTGGTTTTCTTCAGCAGTTTTTTTTATTGCATTTTTCTGAAACAAAAATAAAATTTTATTATCACCTGAGTAATATTGTAAATAGAATTTATTACTAACTCTAATTATGATGTTTTCCTATGTTCCTATCGCTAGCTATGACAAAACCAATTTAAAAATTATAAAAAAATTCACTGTGTACATGCCACTGTTGAGAGCTATTTAAATCAGCATTTTTTGAGGGTTCTAGTGCTTATAAAAATAATGTAGTTAGGTATCATCAAAAAGGAAAACATACAAGTAGTTAATATTTATTATTCTGTAAAAAAAAACATGGCTTTAAGGTCATTAACCATAAAGAACGCGAGAGCGAGAGTGTTTCTATGGAGAAACGACCACCCGCATTTCCTCTTAAGCGTGGAGTTTTCGATTCGATCACCAATCAAAGGCAGGCAAATTCAAATTCAATATCATTTATTTGCTAATATGGGTAATTACATAGAGTTGTTAAAAAATAGAGCATAGTTCAACCTTATTACGCCTTGAGCCCTGCAAATCTCAAGCTTTTACTGGATCACATTCACAGCATTGTTATATACAATTACTTGCAACAATAATTTAATAATTATTTACACAAATTTTGGAAATTGCACAAATATTAGCAAATATTAATGTCACAAGAATAAATTCAAAATAAAATGTCATGTATTAAATGAGAATGTCAAGATATAGGCAAATTCATATTATGTTATTAAGTTTTTTAAATAGTTGTTCAAACAGCCCAGTAACTGGGTTGTGGAGGTCAGATAGGCAGTAGTACCTCAGGCTGAGCCGGATTCCCATGACCTCCCCATCAAGGCGATGAGGGAACACCGCTGAGTTTTAGTGGGTATACTGCCATCCTGGCAGGGAGTCCCACATACTCAGTCTCGTCCCCCGACGTGCGGAGATGCGTAATGACATTTCTCAGCGAAAAAAAAAAAAAAAAAAACCCAGTAGTACCTCCATGTAAAATACTGGTATTCAGCTGCATCCAGTTAGACTGGAAGCGACACCCCAACCTAGTTGGGAAAAGTAATAAATTACTCTATCTGGTCTTAGCATTATGCTGACCGATGGCCGTTTTGCGTAGATGTGACGCATACTTTCTCCCAAATTGTTATATTGTTTTTTTTTTTTCATTTGTTTTTTTGTTTCTTTTTTTGCGTCATGTTTGCCGCTAATAACGTATTTTCTTTCTTTCAAAAGGCTAGGCTATGATGATGATTAAGTTTTTCAAATTATGTCAAAAAATCCTAAACTAGGATGTTTTAGTAGCAGTCTGGACACTATATTTGTGTCCTTATAATAGCAAATGGACTACATAGCCTAGTTATTAGATGTAGAATTTAAAAAAAGTGCTAAAAAAATCCATCACAAGAATTTCCCGTGAAAATAAAATATTTTTTCTCCAAAAACCATTAAGAGAATACAAACATTTAATTAGCTATGCAGTAAAAGGTGGGCGATGTCGCGTGGTCAACTTAGTACGTCCAAATATTTGAACTGTTTATATAATAGTTATGTAAGTAACCGTGAGGGTTAGTAGGTCGTGATGTGCATAGATTACGTGTTTCGACTCGCAGTGGGTGAAATGTGATAGGAATTCGCGGCTATTGCAAATAATTATGATGGCAAGTGATAGGAATTGATACGGGCGGAGATGACGAGATGTCGTCAGCGATACGCATACCTACGCGTTCTAAGATAATTTCTTTAGCAAAGCGCAACGTCACACTTGTGTTCTGACAAGAGGTAATTAGGTATATAGTGGTTGGACACGGCAAATGGGCTTTAAAAGTATTATAATTTCTGACGTGACGATATTATCGTGGGCGTCCGCAGCATGGCATCACGGTAACACGGGCAAGTGAAATGTATGAAAATATTTATTTAAGTAGGTATGTATATATTTTGGATTATTGGAAAAACACCAACAACCTCTTACGAGGTCATTGTACTCATCATTATGAACAACTTTTGCTATGGGACCAAACCTGAAATCGCGAAAAAAAAATCTGCTGTATTATTACAGTAAGAACAATTACATACGTACATACCTACAGTTTGTAATTCAGCCATTTCTTCAGAATGAATATTTTACATACGGAAGGATAACTCTGGGCAGAGATCAAAAATAAGTTAACAATATGGAGGTTCGTAAAACACCTGTGGAGTAATTGCTTAACACACTCATCTGCCTAGCCTTTTCCCAACTATATTGGGGTCGGCTTCCAGTCTAACCGGATGCAGCTGAATACCAGTATTTTACATGGAGCGACTGCCTATCTGACCTCCACAACCCGGTTACTGGGTAATACGATACCCCATAGTAAGACTATGGTTGTCAAACTTTCGGGCTTCTGACTACCCATAACGACTGTCAAAGATCCACGAATAACAGCCAGGACCAACGGCTTAACGTGCTTTCCGAGGCACGGAGGGGTCTCGGTATGTAAAGATGGTCACCCATCCACAGACCAACCGCGGCAAGCGTAGCTTAACCTGATATCAGTAGCAATGAAATAATTTCATCATCTTCATCATAATTTCAGTCGAAAGACGGTCACTGCTGGACAAAGGCCTCCAAATAGCGCCACATTGACTACGGCGACCGACGTACTGCGCTCGCATTGCACGGGAATCCGAGCGCAGAGGTGGTCGGCCCCCAAGGTGGACCGATGACCTAGTGAAGGTCACGGGAAAGTTTTCGACGTATGGAATGGGCCTTTTCAACTAACCTACACAGTGGTTCAATTCAATCATTTGTTAATGTTGCGCTTGCGATCACGAGATTAACAGGTTTGTCAACCAATTTCAGATTTACGCTATTTGTAGTAAAGTAGTGTTATTGTTACCAAACCTTTCCGCAAGGTACAGTTCGCGTCAAATAACTTTGCCGCTCTGAAGTAGGCAACAAATCACTGCGCAGTAGAATAAAACAGCAGCGCGCATGCGCGGCTAGCGAAAAGCCTAGCTTCAGAGCGGCGAGCATTGCAGTGTGCATTTGCATTTGCACACTTTTATAAAACATTTAACCTTACACGCTCAGCCGATGATGGGTTAGTGCGTCAAAATCAAAATATTTCATTTCACATAAACCTACATGGGCACTTATGAAACGTCAGAAGCTAGGTGCACGGTTCCAATTGGTCGTTTCCTATGGAGAAGAGCCGGCAAGAAACTCCACGGTTACTCTTTTAAAAATAATTGGATGTTACAATGTTCTCAAATTACAGCGTAAATAAATAACTGCAAGTTAACGAAGAAACGCATCTTTGCAATCACAAACTAAAAACTCGACCCTACATTGGTCACTGTACCTACTAGATTCCTACAGGAATTTCTTTCTAAATAACGTCAAAATAAACACAACTTTCACTATGTTATGATTGTATGTGACAATTAAGTAATACTGCGAAATTTGCAACGTTCGCATTCTCAGCAATTTCGATAAGAAATCACGTTTTAAAAGAAATTGAGGTCATGACATCAATTTGCTTGGTCAGCGATTTGACAAACTATGGTGGATTATGAGACTTACAGGACCTAACCACAAAAAACACAAGTTTTAGAAACAATAAGTGATCGACTACAGTAAACAAAAAAAAAATGTTATTCTTCAGGATTTATGCTAGGTAGATAGTGTGTTGAAAACATTATACAACTAATTTGATACTATAGAAAAAAATCATGAAGACACCCCTAAAAACTTTTTTTTTATAATAAAAACCATACTACTAAATATACAATCATTCTGATTTTTTGTCAGATTATTCTACAAGCAACATACTAAAATACTAGTGTTTTGATTTTTTAGTCCAGACAATAGATTTTTGTAATTAAATAATTGCTTCTTAATTTGCAATAAATTACCAGCGTTGTGTCATCGCTCTTCTCTTTCTTTTCTATGCAGTCCGACAGTGACCGCGCTTTAGGTCATGTAAGCCCCGTAAAAGAGCCTCCACGTCAATCAGCTTCGCTAACACCTTCATCATCATAGCATAGGCTAGCATTAGGCTTTACAAACGCGGGTGGGCCTTAGCCTGGGGTAATTGCGTAACACACTAACAGTAGGAATGGCTTTCATTTTGACAGTTCAACAACATTCATTGCGTTATTTACGTTGTTGAGCAGACACATTATTCGAACATATGAAGCAATCACGGATATCGAATGGATTAACAATATCCGTCAAAATGATTCAGATTGTTATTAATAGTGTTTTACGTAATTAGGGTGCATTATGCTAATAACAATAATGTTTTAGTGCCAAGTTTATCAATACTAACCCGTGGCTAAATAATAACAGCCGCACAGGTCAATCGATCAGGTTAAGCTACGCTTGCCGCGGTTGGTCTGTGGATGGGTGACCATCTTTACATACCGTGACCCCTCCGTGCCTCGGAAAGCACGTTAAGCCGTTGGTCCCGGCTGTCATTCGTGGATCTTTGACAGTCGTTACGGGTAGTCAGAAGCTCGAAAGTCTGACAACCAGTCTTACCAAGGGGTATCGAATTACCCAGTAACTGGGTTGTGGAGGTCAGATAGGCAGTCGCTCCATGTAAAATACTGGTATTCAGCTGCATCCGGTTAGACTGAAAGCCGACCCCAACATAGTTGGGAAAAGGCAGGCAGATGAATACTAATATTATAAAGAGGTATTTGTGTGTTTGTTTGTAAGTTTGTATGTAGGAGGTAATCTCAGGAACTATCAGTCAGATTTGAAAAAAGTCTGTTTGCATTTGATAGCCCAATTCTTTAGGAAGGTTATAGGCTATTTAACATCACGCTACGATCCTTAGGAGCCGAGTAAAAGGATAAAAAGTCAGAAAGAACACTAACCGAAAACGAAGTAAGTACAGCCGCCAGCACATCAAGCTACTACAATCTGTCAAATTTATTTAATAGATTTTCAACTTTATCGCTAAAGCATAAGGTTCAAAATTCATTGGGAAAATTTGACAGTTTCGGTTAGCTTGATGTGCTGGCGTCAGACAATCAGTTAAATACTTCTCTTTATTAATAAAACCCTTATCTTCACCACAGCTCTCAAAACGGTGAAAGAAAACATCGTGAGGAAACCGGCATGTCCTAGAACCAAAAATTCAAAGACATGTGTACATCTACCAACCGGCACGGTCCGCGTGGTGGATTACGGTCCCACTCACCGAGAGGAGGCCTGGGTCCCAGCAGTGGGAACATTATAGGCTGACAATGCTATGTTATGCTTCAACATAGGTATGTTTATACCCTTGTGCTGTGGCGACAGCCTTACTCTATGATGTAAGAGAAATCCGTTATAAGCCGGCAGGAAAGAGTCGCGGAAGCATTACCTGCTGGCATGTGACATCGCTGAGCTAAAACTATGTTATTTCATATAAATGTATGTTGATGTTGGTGAGCAGTACCCGTATGGTTTGTTCACAAAGTATCTTATGAATGGATCAGAAAACGTATTAATTGAGATACAAATTGAGTGGTTTGATTTGATTATTTTGAAACACCTCTTTTTTTTCGTTTTTCTTTAGGATGGGAAAGCATCAAAATTAAATGACCCCTCCCGCTCTGGGTGGAGCGGAAGGGAGTGTCAGACTCATACTGACTAAAACCCACCCGTGTTCCTTCCTTAGCCCTTTATGTTCCGGGCCAGCGGTAACCCTTTCGGACAATACCGCTGACCAGACAATCCCGCTGACCAGGAGCAGCCCTTAGCCTAGATTTTAGGATTTTTGCGTACAATCCTAGGTCAGTTTATACTGGTTATGTATAGCTTGTTGTGTAGCCGTGCGAACTACTAATAAACCGACATTAATTACGGGCTGATAAATATCACGACTGCGTTTAAATGTTAAATCTTTTTCGTTTTGTGTTGTGGGTCATTGACCCACTCAGTAAGTTAGCAGGTAGATACAGTCGCAACTTGCCATTGACAGTAGGTAGGTACAGTCACAAGTATACATGCCTTACAGTTAAACGCAAAAGCCAAAAAGGTTTTTCTTGTGAAATAAAAACAGCTACTTTGAGAAACGACCTATTTCCTAGACCGGATGACACACAGTACAACGCGCCACGCGACGGGGCGCGGGAAAAGGTGCCAAATTCCCCGTTTTTTTATGGTTTTTGTACCTACGTAAAAATCACGCGCGGGGGCGCGTTGTCTGCGCCCCGGCGCCGCGTCGCGAGGCGCGTTGTAGTGTGTAAAGCCAGAGACACATTACTGTGTCGTGACTCGGGATACACCAATCAAACGAATCTGTTCAGGACTACGTCAAATTACAACGAGTTTTGATTGGCTAACACTGCGTCAGAAGGCGTCACGACACGCCACGACACGTATGTTTCCGCCATAAGACGCCTTATAGTATGCTTTTGATAACACTATGTTCGTAGCTTAATCAACCTTTAACGTTCCCACTGCTGGGACATAGGCCTCTTCTCTATAAGAGGGAACGGGCCAGAATCGACCACGCGGGCCCAGTGCGGGTTGGTAGATGACGTCCTGTCTTCGATTTTTTTGTTCTAGGACATGTCGGTTTCCTCCCGACGTTTTCCTTCACCGTTTCGAGAACATTAGTGTAGTAAATTAATAATACCATATGAATACTTTTGGAGTACCTAAATCGCTTTTAAATCTACTTGTATTTTACATACTTTTATTTTCAATTCATCGCTTTACCTACTACATGAGACTTACAGCAATAACAGACGAAAAGTGAGTATAATAAATAGGTACAGACGCCAGCACATGAAGCTACCCGAAACTGTCAAATTTTCCCAATCAACTTTGAACCTTATGCTTTAGCGATAAAATTGAAAATTTTGTAAAGAAATTTGACGGATTGTAGTAGCTTGATGTGCGCCCGTCTGTACATCTCTGCCTGCCTACTCGCAGGAGTATAGATGTTATGTTATACGTATTATGTCACGGCCAACTATGCTAGAATCATGGCCCATACCACCTCACACCATGGATCATAAACCACTCCAAAAACACAGCTTTATTATAACCCGCTTTATCGTCCAGCCAGTCCTTATACCAATGTTCAGCGGCCAAGTACCGGCCGTAATAGTTACGAAAGTACGGTGAAATCCAGCGGCTTACATAATGGACACTTGAACTTGAACCAGAAATGTATGTAATTATGTGTTATTTCGGCACGGCAAAGAGAGAGGTGGATTTGCAAACGGTTTTTCTGTTTGTATTTAGAGCGGCCATTTTGGAATTTTTGACAGTTATTTGAATTTTGAACAGTTTTGACCGCGATTCTGTTGATGTGCAAACTTCATACTCCCGATCAATAAAAGTCAGTCCAATGTGATCTGAATATTATTTTCGGGCTCCGAACTAATTTTATGACCGTAGGTGATACGGAGTTTGAAACGACCGTGACTATGGCCGGAACTACGGATTTCCTGCTTATAAAGTAGCCCCCCTTTTTTTTTCGGATGGGAAATCATCAAATGACCCCTCCCGCTCTGGGTGGAGCGGAAGGGAGTGAAGGGTCAGTCTGTTTTAAAGTCCAGACACAATATCTTGCTTAGATAATTTGAAGACAATATAGACTAGTGCCTGAAATCGCCTTGACCGGTCCAGTCAATGCAAACTTTTGTCAGGGAGAGCAGTAGTGGCCCAGTGGCCCACGGTCGCGATTTACGAGTTGTAGGTCGTAGGTTCGAAACCTGACAGGCGCTTCACTTTGTATAAATTATTTCATCACCACTGCTCTTAAAACGGTGAAGGAAAACATCGTGAGGAAACCGGCATGTCCTAGAATCAAAAATTCGAAGACATGCGAGATCTACCAACCCGCGCTGGGGCCTTATGGATTATGGCCCACTCCCTCTCGCAAAGCGGAGGACTGTGTCCCAGCAGTGGGAATATTATATTATAGGCTGATTATGTGTAGCTCAACTCAGAACTTGAGGAGCTCAACGATTTAGCGGCAGTTACTTAACCATTAAACCAGTAAGGAGGGGCTTTTATTATATTTTACTGCAATGAAATCGCAAGTCCTGCTAGTACCTAATGATACAATATATTATTTCACTTCACAGTCACATAGGCTCAGTATCGTAAGTATCGTAACTCATTAGGTATGCGGGTTGCGTTCCCACCGCACAAGGTTAGTGAAATGGGGCGTCGCGTCGGGTCGATTCCGCGCCGCTACGGTTGTGTGATAAGTATAATTGGACTATTGATTCTTCTTGTTATTTTAGAGGGGCTCGTGGCTAAGTAATAACAGTCGTTACGGGTGGTCAGAAGCCCGAAACATTAACAACCAGTCTTACCAAGGGGTATCGTGTTACCCAGTAACTGGGTTAGCGAGGTCAGATAGGCTGTCGCTCCATGTAAAACACCGGTACTTACGTTAAGACTGGAAGCCGACCCCAACAAATAGTTGGGAAAAGGCTAGGCAGATGATGATGACTAAGAAGAAGGTGAAAACAACCTTGTTCTTGACTAACCTTCTTGACTGACAATGTTTAAGCCTAATAAAAAAGACCTAAAAAGCCAAATAAGGATTTACACCCACGAGTGACTTTAGTTTTGCGTACTTGCGCGGTTTCGTTTTATAAAGATCAATGTCAAACAATGGAAACGGATGTCGTGTGTCCCAATTGCCTTATCAAGAAAAATAGAAGGCATTTGTTACGAGAAAAGACGAGCTGAGCAAAATACATTTTCATACAGAAACGGGTCGAACATTAATCAGTAGGTCTGCTCACTATGTGTTGGAGAGTTTCTGTCGCTTTCGTTCGTCACCACAAGAATTTTATTGTAAGTCAAAGTCAAAGCATTTATTTCAAATAGGCACATAAAAGGCACTTTTGAACGTCAAAAATTACAACAAAATAGAATTAAGTCTTTAACAAACCTGAAATCGCGAAAAAAAAAATCAGCTGTTATGTTACCTACATTTTGACGAGTTATACGCACATAAATGTAGGGTACCTACAGCTGATTGTTTTTTCGCGATTTCAGGTTTAGTCCCATAGTAAAAGTTGTTCATAATGATGAGTACAATGACCTCTTAAGAGGTTGTTAATGTTTTACCAATAACCCTGTATTCCTAGACGGAAAAAAAATTGTTTTAATTTTTTTTAATTCAGTACTTATTTAAACAAGATAAGATTTCTGCCTCCCAAGATACAGGATTTTCTTAGTTTGGGGGGCAGGGTACTTCATTCTTATAGAACTTTTGATAAATCTTTGTAAGATCTATTGTTTGCACTTAATTCATATAAGTAGGAGTTTTGACAAATTTCTGTAAAATCTATTTATGTTTGCACATAATTCCTATAATACTTTTAACCCCATTTTTTGTATCTCACCTCTGTAAAATCAATTTATTATCTATATAATAAATTTATTTATTTTTGTTTGCATACCTCCCTGTAAACTTAAATTATTGTCAAAGTTTATGTTTTGTGAATAAATATTATTATTAAACAGACTTCAGAAACGGTTTCGTAAAATAGAACAAATGTTCAAAAAAAAGCGTGAAATAAAAAAAAAAAAACTATAATTATATTACAAGCTTTTATTTAGCTTCCCTTGTTAGTTATTTTATTTTATTTAGGGCTGATTTTTAATCGACAGATAATTTTTATTCGTGGAATAAAATTGACGTCTGAGAGATTTTGTACGGAAGAACTGTCAAAAATTCAAAAATATTCAACTCAGCCTATCGCAGTCCACTGCTGGACATAGGCCTCTCCCAGACTGTGCCACAGCACCCTGTCCTCCGCCTTCCGCATCCAGTCTACCCCAGCCACCTTCTTTAGGTCGTCCGTCCATCTAGCTGGGGGGCGTCCCACACTACGCTTGCCGATACGCGGTCTCCACAAAAAAATATTCCTCGGATAAAATTATCTGGCGATAAAAATATCCTACCCACTGCATTTCCCACATCATAAAAAGTTGTCGACTGAAATATAATTTGATAAAAGAGCTGTTTGTTTTCTATTAATAAAATTAAATTTTCATAGGTTTCTTACTAAACTTCAACTATATCCGACGATCCTGCATACTTATCTCTTTTATTGACTGTACCTAATTGGAGTCATCCACAGACTTAGGTATATAAGTCTGTGGACTCACTATTTACTTTGTTTTTTGAATGCATTTAATAAATATACAAATATTTAAAAAAGTAAAAAATACTTAATGATCTGGTGAGTCCCATGTTCAAAGTCTTTTTTATACTTAATGACGATAGTCCAATTGTTTTCGTTCAAATTTCCCAAGGTATAATTTATTGATAATATCTCGAAAGAATTAATATTTAATTAGCTCCAATCTCAAAATCTTTACGCTGCGTTGACGTGTTTCTAAATACAATGTTTGTAATAACATTAGTTATATAATGACAATCATCACGGGTAGTATCCGTGAAGGGAGTTGAAGATTGTGACAGATTCCTGACAGAAATTGGCCATTTTCTACTTTTCCTCCTACGTAACTAACATACATAATATCGCGCCTCTATTACCTGAAGGGTAAGGCAGATTTTTTTTAAATTTTTTTTTTATTAATAATAATATATTTATTTAATAAAAACGTTTACAAAAAGGTGTACATTAATCCAAGAGTAGACAATTTTCCATACAATTATAGTGCCTAAAAATAAACTAAAACTAAAATATATTTCGGAATTAGAGTGTTAGGTAGCGACCTACCCGAACTAGGTTTATTCAAACCTGTGTTTCAGGTCATCACTTTACGTTTCAATTAAATTGGAGCGTTAATTTTTAAATAAAACTGATATAAAAATAATTAATTAACAATTCTGAGAAAAAGCACATTGGTACATTATTACCTAATATACAAAGTCTATGTAAACATACAAAAGTAAATACTTACAAGGGAATCAAATTATGATCATGACAAAATTTCTAGAAGTTTTTCTGTGTCTGTGTAATTGAGTAACGCTAAGTATTCTGATAACATTGTGCTACATTTTTTATAGCTTACACTATAGAAGCTTAGTAACTTGTTCAGTCTATTATACAGAAGATTGTGGACATATTACTTAGGCTGTCTTTCTACCAGAAATAAGCGAGGATGCGTAGCGAGGGATGTGTGTGAAACTAACCAATACCAACGCTAACTTAGTTCAAGCTATAAAAACTCGCCAAGTGCGAGTCGGACTTGCACACGAAGGGGCAAAAACGCCAAAAAAAAACACGTTTGTTGTATGGGAGCCCCCCTTAAATATTTATTTTATTATTAAAGTAAAAATACAACTGAGAATTTTGTGAATATTTCAAGTGCCTACCTGTTGCCATTATTGATATCGAGCAAAAAAGGGCAAAAAAAATCGCGTTTGTTGTATGGGATATTTATAAATATTTAGTTTATTTTGTTTTTAGTATTTTTTGTGAAAATTTCAACTGTCTAGCTATCACGGTTCTTGAGATACAGCCTGGTGACAGACTAACGGACGGACAGACAGCGAAGTCTTAGTAATAGGGTCCCGTTTTTACCCTTTGGGTACGGAACCCTAAAAATTACGCGATGTTATTGGTTGGTTTCACACATACATCCCTCGCAACGCATCCTCGCTCATCTCTAGTGGAAAGGCAGCCTTCTAGTACACCTACATTTCGCCAGTTATGTTTTGAGTGTCAGTAGGTAGACTCTGGACTGCATCTGAGAAATTCCAGATGGAAAAAACCAATATCACTTTACTCCTCCCGCAAATCGAACCCAGGACTCATGCGCTTGCGACCAATAGATCACAGAGCCAGACAACAAATTAAAATTATGTAAATATATAGGTACTTTCAGAAACCAGACAGTAGGTATAACCTTTAACGCTGTCATATGAACTGCCCTGACCGATGTTTAATACTGGATAACCTTGTGGATTCTAAATGACCTCAAAAAACATAACAATTTTTTCCTGACACGATTGGGCAACTGTTAAACTTTCTACTCATCTTACAAGGTGGACAGTGAGGTGTCGAAACATATGACTAAGTATGATAACTTGTAAAACCCAGTGAGAACTTTGTAGATAAACAAGAATGGCGAGAAAGGTTCCGATTGGTCTAATTGATTGAGGAATGTAGGATATTTAAACTTTTCTGTAGATAAACGGAACCAAATGTTGGCCCCAGAAACATCATTAAACACGTGATTCCCTCTAGCGTCCAGAGAGTGACGATGTTGCCCATATCTTCGGGTGCATGGAGGAAAAAGGGGAGGCCTTTGCCCAGCAGTTTGACTCAATGCAGGCTAAAAAACAAAATAACTAAGACAATGTATCGGCAAGCAAAGGTTGGGAGCGGCACCCAGCTAGATGGATCAACGGCCTCCGCGAAATTGAAATTTTCGTACGTTTTTTGCAATTTGCTGGTCAGTGTTAAGTTGTAGTTGTACGTTGATTAAAATATGATTCGCGACCGTAACAAATATGTATTTACATAATTATATGTCGTCGTGTGTACTAACACAAACATGTATGTATATTCACATATATACTGTTAGCACATAAACCTATTATGTACAAACATAGTGTTAAAAGAAACTAATTAAGTAGATACTTATGTGAAAAACCACTTACACGTCGAAAGTGCGAAATTACACCTAATTTTGAATTCATTACATCATAATTTTTAGTGCGTAAACAAAAAACTAACTTCGGGTTATTTATCTAAAAATAATTTTGTTAGACATTGCAATAATTATGTAATTTAAAATATAGGGCATTTAATTTAAATATGTAATTAGGTATCTTAGCGGCGAGTTAACAAAAGGTTTTACAAATAAAGATTGATTGGTTTATATAATAAAATAGGGCAGTTGTGATCCAGTGACAGTGACTTACTAGTTGTAAGTCGTAGGTTCGAACCCAGACAGGCGCTTTACTTTGTGTAAATTATTTACCTATGCACCCCCCCCCCCCCTTTGCTTTTTACCCCTATGTACAGTTTCTATAATTATGTCTGTAATTTATATGGTCATAATAAAGAGTATTCTATTCTATTATTTCATCACCATTGCTCTCAAAACGGTGAAGGAAAACAGTGTGAGGAAACCGGCATGTCCTACAAAAATTCGAAGACTTGATATCTACCAACCCTGGGTCCGCGTGGTAGATTACAGCCCACTCCCTCCGTGCCGGACGGCACGTACGTGTTCCACGCGCGCCTTTTAAGAAATGTCAGCATCGAGGAGAGGCCCCCTTGGGGCCGAAGCCTGCCGGGTCAGCGGGATTGTCGGAAAGGGTTACCGCTGGCCCGGAACATAAAGGGCTAAGGAAGGAACAAGGGTGGGTTTTAGTCAGTAATAGTCTGACTCTCCCTTCCGCTCCACCCAGCCCAGAGCGGGAGGGGTCATTTGATGATTTCCAATCTGAAAAAAAAACCTACTCCCTCTAGAAGAGAGGAGGCCTGTGTGACTTGTATCCTAGCAGTAGAAACATTATAGGTATTATTACAAGGAGTTAACATAAGCGTAAGGTTAGGTAGGTTTATATAAAATACTGGTATTCAACTGCATCCGGTTAGACTGGAAGCCGACCCCAACATAGTTGGGATAAGGCTAGGCAGATGATGATGACAATTAAAAACTTATCTCATCTTATTTGAAGAATAAACCCGACGGTTATTCGTTGCGTGTGTACAAAGATAATGGCCAAATTATTTTATATGGCCATTTAATTGATAATAAGATTAATAATTTGATAATTTTAATAATATACCTCAAAGTATGTCAAGTACGTAATTAGTTAGCAATAAGTACAGATCTTCGTCTTATACTCTTCCTTCTAATATTATGTTTGTTACCCTTTCACGAAAAAACTGCTGAACGGATTTTGATGAAACTTTATTGTATTACAGTAGATAATGTTCCCAATGCTGGGACACAGGCCTCCTCTCTGTGAGAGGGAGTGGGTCATAATCTACCACGCGGACCCAGTCCGAGTTGGTAGATATGTCACATGTCTTCGAATTTATGGTTCTAGGATATGCCGGTTTCCTCACACTGTTTTCCTTCACCGTTTCAAGAACAGTGGTGATGAAATGAAATATACAAAGTGCCTGTCTGGGTTCGAACTCACGACCTACAACTCGTGAGCCGAGGTCGATACCACTGATCCACTGCTATCGCACGGCACGGGCACAGTAAGGGTCTCCCCACATTTATCGACGCGGAATCGGCTAACACCGGTCAAAAAAGCCTTTATGTCTACGTAATAAAGGTGTTACTAATACCATTCGCATCGGCTCGGCTCGGACGACGCGTCGCGACGTCGGCCGACGGCGAAACGAGCGATAAGAGCGATAAGTCGAGTATCGCGCGCCGATTCCGCGTCGATAAATGTGGGGAGAAATTCATAAGTTATACTACTAATCGGACACGAATCAAAACACAAAGTTGCTAGTAAAAAGTTTCCTAACACAACTAATTTAGAAAAAAACTTTATTTTTAGTGTTCCGTACCTCAAAAGGAAAAAACTGGCCAAGTGCGAGTCGGACTCGCACACGAAGAGTTCCGTAAGTACCACAAGGCAAAAACTCCGAAAAAAACCCGTTTGTTGTATGAGAGCCCCCCTTAAATATTTATTTTATTTTGTTTTTAGTATATGTTGTTATAGCGGCAACAGAAATACATAATTTGTGAAAATTTCAACTGTCTAGCTATCGCGGTTCTTGAGATACAGCCTGGTGACAGACAGACGGACGGACAGACAGCAAAGTCTTAGTCTTCTTCTGGTTCCGTTTTTACCCTTTGGGTACGGAACCCTAAAAACGAAACCCTTTCAAAAGATCACTTCGTTGTCCGTCTGTCGCTCCGTCAGTCAAGACCCTTTTTCTCAGGAACGCGTGGAGTTATCAAGTTGAAATTAATATCAAATACTCAGGGCTGCAATCCCTTGAAGCAGTGAAAAAAAACAAACTTTTAAGTCAACGCAATCAAAAGATACGGGCGTTTATGTTCCGAATTCAAAACCTATACGGTACTTCCCGTTGACCTAGAATCATGAAATTTGGCAAGAAACAATGTCATGTAGCACAATAGTTACATTACAAAAAAAGTAATCATTTTAAAACTATTTACATACCTACAAAGTACGGAACCCTCGGTGCGCGAGTCCGACTCGCATTTGACCAGGTTTTTTTTCTATTACACCGCCCGAATCGGGTAACGAATGCAGGGCCCCGACCGAAGCCCGAGGCAGACAACTATCAAAATTGTGAAATGTATTTAAATAATTGAATTAAACATGGTAAATATTCAATGCCATACCAAAGGTATTTGACCATTTGATAAATGAGGCAACCGTCAATGTCAAATGTTGTTGAAAATAATCCCAGGTCATCGGAATTGAATAGTTCATCTATTAATTCCTCACGGCCACACTATCAAACTATCTATTTTTTTATCAGGGATCCTCTGTGCAAAATTTCAGCTCTGTAGGTCCAAGGGTTTGGGCTGGGCGTTGATGAGTCAGTCAATCAGTCAGTCAGTCAGGACTTTTCTTTTTATTTATATATATATAGAATAGATAGATAGATAGATCATAAATATAGTGTGGCATCATAGTTGAAGTGGAAAGTCAAAGTCAAAGCATTTATTTCAAATAGGGCTCATAAAAGGCACTTTTTTAAGTAAAAAATTACAATAAATCAAATAATATAATTTATTATTATATTATTACATCGCCATACAACGTGGCAATGCTGCCAGCCTTTTGGGCACTGTTCCTGTTGACAGCGATGCGGACGAATTTTTTGATGCCCTATGATAAATATTTTGCTGATTATTTTCAAATATATGTACATATTATTATTATTTTAAATATTACAATAATTAAAATAGAATTGTTTCCAATCGCCCCTTCCAAAAGATAGTTTTCGCATGGAGAAGAATGGGCAAGAAACTCCACCGTTACTTTTTATTTTAAAGTGTTTTACAATATTTTTCATACATTAATTATATAATAACTAGCTGTTCCCCGCGGTGTCACACGCTGCGCGGCTCCTAAGGGTCGTAGCGTGATGTTATATAGCCTATAGCCTTCCTCGATAAATGGACTACCCAACACTAAAAGAATCAAACAAACAAACTCTGCAGCTTTATAATATTATATAGTATAATATAGTATAGATATGTGAAGACGATGGACCTAAAATAAAATTATTATACCACAATAGAAAAAATAATATCAAATAGCTTTTGGAGGGCACTGTAAGTGTTGCAAACCAGAAATTTTATAGCACACCATAATAACAACACGGCTGTAATTCCCGAAAGGGAAGGCAGAGGTGATGTATTGTACACCCAATTTTTTTATTTATATTAAGTCCCTTGTAATACCACTTTTGGTATATTAACTCGTCAAGCGCCAGATTATTAAATATATCATAGTTAAACATTATCTAGTCTGAAACCCTCTACACTAAAAAAACACATAACCCCTTTAAAATCGACCGCAATCGGGCAAAATATATGTTACGCATGTCCTCAATACAAAAGACATCAACGCGCAGACCCCATTGACAAATAAGGTTATACATATATTATTCAAAGAGTTTCTTAAGAGAATGTTGGCTTTCTGCCAGATCCCTTGTTACTGCAGCGTTAATATATATTGCAGATTCTCGTGAGGAGATTATTTTGTATGTTTGTAACGTTTTTGTATGTCAAATAACTGTGGACTTGTAGTAAAACCTATTTTTATGATTCAATATTCAACAAAAAAAATATATATTTATAGGGCTCACTTCGTACTGACCTAATTTATTTGATTTCACCTAATGACCCATTGACTGACTGACTGATTCATACTTAATCTTATTGCATCAAACAATATATAATTTATTATATCATAAAATAAACATAACGCCGAATCACCATACTAATTAGCATGTATTACAAAATTATACTCAAACATCTAATTTAACGGCCAAGAATGATATTAAAAAAGTAGGTTATGCTATCGCAACGAATTATCTAATACCGCGTAAATTGGGCAATGTTAAACTTGAATCGACCATACACTACATGAGAAAAACAGATAACATTGTACCTACGTAATACATAAGGAGACTTTCACATAACGACATAGGCTTAAAAAAAACAAATAAAAAAAATATATTTGACACTTACTTGACACTTGACAGCTAAAAAGTCCCGGCACACTTCACTTTTTATTTAAACACAGAACACCAAACTTTTAATTTAAAATTAGGACAGTTCTCCGTTGGAAAGCGCGAGCAGTTTTATCCATGGCAAACCGTCGACTATTGCAACTACCAAAATATGAGGCCGAAATGATAGTTATGTAATACTGTTACTTGTATTACATAAAAATTGCCGACGGCTACAGCAATATTGTGCAAAGAGTAACTTTTTTTAGGTTAAAAGATGAATCCTTAGCGGGCTTTACGGATATGAGAAAAACAAACTTTATTAAAAAAAACAAATTAAAAAAATATTAATGTCATATTTAATTTGAAATTCGAATTTTCACAACCGCGAAGCCCGACACGGATAGCGCGGGAAATACATTTTTTAAATTTACTTTTTAATATTTTCGTATGAGACACAGGTATTGTATTTGGAAGTGCGATGGAGTATGAATGGGAATACCGCAGCTCGAAGGTGTAGTAATTCAGCAAATTGCTGTCCCCTCTACAGCGAAAGTGGGGATGACTGACTGACTGTTCGCTGCCTCGGACGTCAGAGACGAAAAAAAACAAAGATTAATTCGTAGTGTTGATGGAAAAAATCGATTGTTGCCAAGGTTAAAAATAGGATGGTTTAAATTCATAAAGGAGGTCAGTTGACTGTGTTATGTAGCTGCGGTTAAGTAGCGGCGGTGAGGTTGAGAAATGGATGGGTTGTTGTCTTGTTGAGGACAATTATTTTGATTATGAAAGTTAATTACGTGTGTTTATCGCAACAGAGTTTGAACTTTTATGATCAAAAAATATAATTTGATGGTTGATCTTTAAACCCACGGTAGCCTTACAAATTTTATTATAATTTATTTTATACATTCCCTTTATAAATTAGATAGTATCAAAACTGGTAGATGATTACAATGGCGCAGCGACTAAGCCTTTTGCTTCTACGCTACGAAGTCTTGGGCTCAATTCCTGCACGGAACCCCATAAATTCCCTTTATCCAACTAGGCCGAGCCTATAAAATATTAAAACCAATATATAAAACTCAAACCAAGATATTAAAACTCACGGATACCGATGTTAAAACTCCTCTAACTGCAAATAACTGAGCACTATATCGACATCAAATCCCACTTATTGAAAATAGAGTGTTTGGTGAAATATATCACACTAGCAGCGCCCCGCTGTTTCACCCGCATAACTGTCGATCCCGCGGGAATATCGGGATAAAAACTATCCTATGTCCTTCCCCGGGATGCAATCTGTCTCTCTGCTAAATTTTATCGAAATCCGTTCAGTGGTTTAGGCGTGAAAAGGTAACATACAGACAGACAGAGAGAGTTACTTTCGAATTTATAATATTAGTAAGGATAAATGATAGACGTTGAACGGCCTATAATCGAGCTATTTCGATTTGGTGGTTCTAATAAGGTCCATAATAGATATAATGTTTGGTGTTTACAACTTATCACTACTAACCTGAATTACATTCGGTGGCCAAGTGGTAACGGCCGCGACTTATGAGTTGTAGGTCGTAGGTTCGAACCCAGACAGGCGCTTTACTTTGTGTAAATTATTTCATCACCACTGCTCTGAAAACGGTGAAGGAAAACATCGTGAGGAAACCGGCATGTCCTAGAACCAAAAATTCGAAGACATGTAACATCTGCCAACCCGCACTGGGCCCGCGTGGTAGATTACGGCCCACTCCCTCTCACCGAGAGGAGGCCTGTGTCCCAGCAGTGGGAACATTATAGGCTGATTATGATTATGAAGCAACACTTAGTTACAATGCAGTTTTTAAGTAGTACATAACAAGACATCAAGATGCCATATACAGGAATTCATTGACTAAACTGTAGCCACGTCTACGTTACGTTTGCTTTGCTTACGTGTCAAGGTACCGACGCCAGCACTTCATGCTACACACTACAATCAATCTGTCAAATTTCTTTAATAGATTTTCAACTTTATCGCTGAAACATAGGGTTCAAAGTTGATTGGGAAAATTTGACAGTTTCGGGTAGCTTGACGTACCTTTACGATAAAGTACTATACCTAAGTTTTTCCTTAGGGAGACAGTCCGGAGTTCAGAAGTTGGTGGTGTGATGACCACACACAATGCTTGTCCGGGGAGTCGTGTTGGATTGCCGTGGCATCGGATTGAGAGTAAAGGAATTCGAGTGCACCTGTGTGCACTAGTGGTGGATCGTTGTCGAATTTTTGCCGGACGAAACGCAACCATTTTCGTCGTCGCCGTCGGGAGAACGGTTGTCGTTGCAACTGGTTTGAAGACGGCTTAAAGGACGAAACTTATCCAACATGGAATAGAATTGCGTTTTCGAGGTTTTCGTTTTTGAACCATTTTTGAACGACTGTTTTGTAAATGAAAACGAAAGCGGAACGAGAGACGACGCGACGGAAAAGTGTGATAGAGTTGAGTCATTGCATTCTCGACTGTATTTTCATAGGCTTAAAATAAAAAATCGCACCATGTAGTTCGAAGACTGGTTTGTGCCACGAAGACTGTTTGAAAGGACGTAAAACGGTTGCATCGTTGCAGAATGCAAAACGGCCTTTGTACACGGTTCGTCGTCGCAACGCCCACCCCTAGTGTGCGCCCACTTGTGCACTATAATGTCTCGTGCGTACCTTTTTTTTTTCGGGGCGAAACCTTCAAATGACACCCGACCTCCGACCAGGCTTATCACCGTTGAAACGGGCCATTGTGACCGAAAAGAGAAGTATGCAAGAAGAAGACATGTTGCCCCAACCCCAAATAAATTGGAATAAGGGCAATTCAATTCAATCTTTATTGCATCCATAATGTACAGACGCCAGCACATAAATCTACTACAATCTGTCAAATTCACACATTTGAACACCACATATTTTAATTGATAACATTGACCGAAATTTGTGGTTGTATGCAATAGGTTTTCCCAAATCAAGATAAAACCTTCACTCATGCTGTGACCGCTCGGAAGGCTATCGAGGTCTATGGCCTACAAGAACCCATGAAATTATGCATTGAGTTTTATTCGACTTTCAAACTCAAACTCAAAGCATTTGTTTCAATTAAGCCAATAACAGACTGGCCAATTCTCGTAATTAAAAACGTTCAAAATCTAATCGCAATGTCATCTCAACGACAATCAATGTCAAAAACTTGTCAAAAATATTGGAAAATTAGAGGTATTTTTGACACTGAGCCTGAGATGAACGTCCTTAAAAATACAGGAATTGCCCCTCAGGGTGTTTTCAGTGAAAGAGTCGCAGTCGGTCAGAAAGTTGAAGTTGCCCATTCAAAAACTTAGATCTCTCAGGAATAAATATCGTTCAAGTATCATTTAATTTATAGTTACAGGCATGTGTTTTCAGGATGGCGTTTGTTATAGATGTATTGATTTTCGGGCTTTTATTTTCCGGTAAATAGCAGAGAGTGTATGTAATCATTATCATCACCAATACCTAGCCTTTTCAACTATGTTGGGGTCGGCTTCCAGTCTAACAGGATGCAGCCGAATACCAGTATTTTACATGGAGCGACTGCCTGTCTGACCTCCCCTTGGTAAAACTGGTTGTCAGACTTTCGGGCTTCTGAAGAACTGCCACTCTTTATATCTTTGCCTTATTGAGGTAATACCCTTCGAGGAATACAGAAAGTCTCTAAATAGCACACTTTTTCAGAAATCATCAACAAAACTTACATTAGTTCCACTGTCGGTCAAGAGATGGCGCTGACATAAAACTGCAATATTCTACACCGTAGTATACAGTGTTAAAATTCTCTGACGAATATAGGCCTCGCCGATGAAAATTTACAAACATAAATATAATGGTACGGAAACCTCGGTGCGCGAGTCCGACTCGCTCTTGGCCGGTTTTTTTATTGCTGAATGGACCCTTTCTTGACCTCGATCACGCCTGATGGAAAGCGATGGATGAGGTCTATGATGGAACGAGCGTGTTCAGAAGATGCTTAAGGCACTGAACTCCCACGCATCGAAGAAGCACAGCAGGCTGCTTGACGCTGGACTCCGGTGGGAGGGTGGTCGCAAACCAGGCGGGCGTTAGCCCTACCATGGCCCTACCACTGCAAGGGAAGAATTGGCCAGTCAAATAAGGTGTTGGCTGTGACTGTGCAGGATGCGCCGAGCGCTCGGTTCAGTTGAGTTACTGGCGGAACAAACTGCGCTTCACGAGGAGGGTTTTTCATCCATCCCCTGTATATTTTTTGTGATTATGCAGGGTTTTTTTGATTACCAACAATACTTAAGGTGAATGGGTAGTTGAGACCGCGAAATTCAAATTTTCTTACGTTTTTTGCAATTTGCAGGTCAGTGTCAGGTTGTATCTTGATCAAAATATGATTCGTGACAATAACAGGTTTTAGAGAAATAAAATTATTAGGATCATTAATACATCGTTATATGTTACACTTTTTTCTTAGTTAACACTTTTCCATAAGAGATTAGTGGTTGGTGTCATCATAATCATTTATTTGCACTAGGTATTACTAGTAGTAGTAGTACTAGTAGTACTTAATTCTCTAATTAAGTACCTGACACTGTCGCGAATCATATATTGATCAAGATACAATCTGACACTGACCTGCAAATTGCAAAAAACGTAAGAAAATTTGACTTACGTGGTCTACAACTATCCATTCACCTTAAGTACCTACATAATTAGAAATTCTAAGAAAATCTCTAATTACCTTCAATTTACCTTTGACGTCTTTGTATGGTTGTGACGGACGCACAAATTGTTAGCTTAAGCCTCAACAAACACATTAAAATAACATTTGCAATAATAAAGGAACATTTACGTAAAGTTTCACGTTGTTTATCACAAATAACGAATGTTTAACTAGCGATTTTCTCGGTTTTTTTACTTAGAAATGGTTATTTCCATTTAGGGGGTTCGTGACTAAGTTATAACAGCCGCACAGGTCAAACCGACCAACTGTCGACAAACTGTCCTGCAGTTTGGCAGAAGATTTGTGAAATACATATATGTAACTTTTGTTGAAATAAATAAAAAAAAAAAAAAAAAAAAAAAAAAAAGGTCGATGGATCAGGTTAACCTACGCTTGCTGCGGTTGGTTTGTGGATGGGTGACCATCTCTACATACCCCTCCGTGCCTCGGAAAGCACGCTAAGCCGTTGGTCCTGGCTGTTATTCGTGGATCTTTAGCCGTCGTTACGTTAGTAGCTCGAAAGTCTGACAACCAGTCTTACCAAGGGGTATCGTATTACCTAGTAACTGGGTTGTGGAGGTCAGTCAGGCAGTCGCTCCATGTAAAATACTGGTATTCAGCTGCATCCGGTTAGACTGGAAGCCGACCCCGACATAGTTGGGAAAAAGGCTAGGCAGATGATGATGATGAGTTTATAATTATAATAATGAATGTAAACAAAATATTGTTAAATTTTTAAAAGAGTAACGGTGGAGTTTCTTGCCCATTCTTCTCCATACGAAACTAAAACTACCTTTTTTTTCGATTTTTTTTGATAATTGACGAAAAATTCAACAATGACTCAAAAGGATTTTCATAAGCTTTTCGAAAGCTTATGCCAGTCCAACACATTTTTGACTTTCCCATCAGCATCTGCCTAGCCTTTTCCAGTTGGGGTCGGTTTCCAGTCCTTTATGTTCCGGGCCATCGGTAACCCTTTCGGACAATCCTGCTGACTCGGCAGGCATCGGCCCTAGCGGGCCCCTTCAAACGATGCTGACATCTCTTTGAGGCGCGCGTGCAACACGTATACGCCGTCCGGCACGGGCCTGGTCCTGATTGCATGGTGAGCTACCCATTACTCTCCGTCCGCAGGCCCGCGCCTGCGGTGGCCGGGTGTCATCACGCGGCTCCCGCGGCGGCTGGGACGGGAGGCTCTCTCCCTCAGCCGTCCCGCCATCTCCTTCGCTAGCATGACTGCTTCGCAGAAGGATGTGACTGCCTCCCACTCCCTCTCGCTCCGGACCATGGCTTGCACCAAGGCCGGACCTCACCCCTCACTCCCGCCAGAGTAAATAAAATTTTTTCTATGCCCCCGCTGACACGTGAATCTGTTACTACGCAGCCACTCGTCTCATGTTCCGCGTCGCCATAAAGTGCTGTATTTTGCGCTTGTGGTCGTTGTACATTGTACTTGTACTTGCTTATTAAGCTTGTAATAAGAATATGAGTACCCACAGCACGTCTCATTTTAACCTTAATGTAAAATTTAAAATCGAAAATCCCACATTCCTATTACATTTTACGTAAATTTTATGTAGCGTGCGTACATTGCTATGAATAAAAAAACCATTTAAATAAAATAACAGAAGAGATTCTGGAGTGGCGACCGCGTACCGGAAGACGTAGCGTTGGAAGGCCTCCCACAAGGTGGTCCGACGACCTTGTGAAGGCCGCAGGAACCCGTTGGATGCGAGAAGAACAGAACCGGTCGAAGTGGAGGTGCTTGGGGGAGGCCTATGTCCAGCAGTGAACGTCTTTCGACTGAAATATCAGAATCTGATTCAAAATTAAATAGTAGTAACTATATAGAGCTTTTTGAGAAGGAACTCATCCGGGGAATTGAATACCTTTGTCAAATACCAACACCTTTGTTGTTGCGTGGGTCGTTGCCCTAAATACCATTTGTAAATTTTATGCCGAGATTTTGAACCTATTGTAACTATTTACACTAGATATGTACTAAATTAAATTACTAACTAACTTACTAAACAGATAAATACAAAAACAAAGGACACTTAGGCGTCGAAGTACTCGTCCGCATCGCTGTCATCCGGAAACGTGCCCAGAAGACTGGCAGGATTGCCACATTGAATGGCAATGCTAATTCTTTGGCCAAAGAACGACCCAGCCCTCTGGTCACGTGAAGTGTCGACCAGCCGGCGAGAAATATCCTATTGTATATTTATTTTATTTCATTATGATTGTTGTTTTTATTATGTTACTAGCTTCCGCCCGCGGCTTCGCCCGCGAGGTATGTCGATAAGAATTATCCTATGGCCAGCGGGATGCAATCTATCTCTCTGCCAAATTTTATCGAAATCCGTTCAGTGGTTTAGGCGTGAAAAGGTAACATACAGACAGACTTATAATATTAATAATAGTAAGTATGGATCGTATGCTGTACCGGTTGACGTCATCACGTCAACGCCGGCTGTCGCTGAAAACCAGCGCTGAGGCTCTCCTTCGCATAGGGATGCGTTTTGCGTGGATGTGACGCATATTTTCCCCCAACTTGTTGTTTGTAAGTTCCGTACCAAAAGGGTAAAAACGGGACCCTATTACTAAGACTCCACTGTTCGTCTGTCTGTCACCAGGCTGTATCTCATGAACCGTGACAGCTAGACAGTTGAAATTTTCACAGATGATGTATTTCTGTTTCCGCTATAAAAAGAAATAATTAAAATAAAATAAAGCTAAAATTTAAAGGGGTATAAAAGAAACGTTTTTTTCGGCGTTTTATATGCCTTGTGGTACGGAACCCTTCGTGTGCGAGTCCGACTCGCACTGCTACGCAATCGGCGGGGTAATTGCGTAACACACTATCAGTAGCAATGGATTTCATTTTGACAGTTCAACAACATTCATTGCGTTATTTGCGTTGTTGCGCAGACACATTTTTCGAACATATGGAGCAATGGATTGGAAAATACGCTTCAAAATGATTCAAATTGAGAGTAATAGTATGTTACGCCATTAGTGTGCCGGTCAAATTCGTGCAAAAACAATATTTCGTGGAAACGTGCGTCTGCAAAACATTCTAATGTTTATTTCGACTAATGCTTGTTTAAATATTATACTGAATGACTTTTTTACCATTTGGACAAAAACAGGGTATGAAATGTGTACAGGGTTCTGCGTTGCTTCAATCAAACTATAGAATGTAAAAAAAGAAGATATTGTTTGTAGAAAAAATCGTCAACCCAACACGTTTTTCGACGGCCCAGTGGCATAACCTTTTATTTTTTTTTATTGTGGAGAAATGCTCACGCATTCTGCACTACCACGGGGAGATAGTGCAGTTATGTGGGACTCTAACCCACTATGGCCTCCCTGCCGCTTATGGCGGGAACACGGGCACGCGTTAGCACTCATCCGTGAACCCGCCGCGGCTGTCCGTCACCGGACCCTCCACTGGGGAACACTTAGCACGCCATTACCACCCTAGGGACCAAACCAGCACATGGGCGCCAGACGACCCCGTGTCTGGGCACCCTTGGTCCCCCTGCGACGGGTCAGGTCATTGACCCCGCCGCCTGCCAATTTTCTTCCGCAGAGGTTAGGGAGAGTGGCCAACGTCATACCAACACTCCTCTTCCCCTGCGGCCCCACCGCGTCCGCCATCAGACGGTGGCGACCCCATCAAGGCCGCGGATGGTAGGGAGAGCGGCGCACAGCAATACCGGCACCCCTTCTCCCGCCGCGGCCTCCAAACCTCAGCCGCGATGCCTCCCATACGACATCGCGGCCCGCCTCAGTTTCGATGTCGCTCAAGCGGCACCGCAACCTACTTGTTGGCCGCTACGTCATCGGCTTACTGGCAAAACCCCCGAAAAGAGCGGCCCCTCCTCAGGTTCCTCTTCGCTTCACCGTAGGTGACCCAGCCACGGCTACCAAGCCCCCCGCCTCGACAATGCGAGAACCCACCGAGGGGGTTGGCATAACCTTGGCCACCATTTGGTCACAGCTTTACTCCATCGGCCATCTCTTCCTCTAGCTAGATGTCATGCCCAACTCCACTTGAGGCGCACCGCTGTGTAGCGGTATCTACAACGCCACATGCGAACAACGCGTCATACTGACGTCACGCAAATCCTGCATCGCGTAAGCAGAGTTTACCGCGCAACTAGCATAGATACAACGGCCCGACATGAATCATTGGACAGTTGCCCGCCAGGCACAACACCCGTCTGGTCGGAGGATCCTCTCTTTTCTATGGAGGTTGAGTGAACTTTACACCCTGTTCCTCATACCTCTATAGCTCTGTTCCCGACGTCGTAGACTTTCGACCGACTACGGATTAACAGATACGGAAATGTTAATGATGATAATTACCAGTAAGGAACTCTACCTACGTTGTTTACTCGCTTAATTGGCAAATAGGAAAACTGGATAGGTATATAAAATTCTAGATAGCTCCTATTTTTAACTGTATACAATACACGCGGATGACTTCATCTAAAGTAAATAGGTTGGGACTCTGTAGATTACTAGATCAAATAGGTTTAACTAATTGGTCGTACTTTATGGGCAATTATGGGTCTGAATGCTGGGCCGTGAAGAAGACGGATGAAAAAAGATTGCATGCAGCGGAGATGAGAATGTTGAGATGGATGTGTGGAGTGACGAGAATGGATAAAGTAAGAAATGAGTATATAAGAGGAAGTTTAAAAGTGGCGCCAGTGACAGAAAAGTTGAAAGGAAATCGTTTGGCTTTGTATAGGCATGTGATGAGAAGGGACGAAACGCATGTGACTAAAAGAGTGATGAATATACATGTTGATGGATGCAGAGGGAGAGGAAGGCCGAAGAAAAGATGGATAAATTGTGTGAGGAATGAAATGAAAGAGAAGGAAGTAAATGATAGCGTGACGGTTGACAGGGGAGAATGGAAGAAGAAAACGGGTTGCGCCGACTCCAAGTAACATGGGATAAGGGCAGGAAGAGGATGATGAGGTTTAACTAATTGGTACAGGCGTAAATGTTAATTACAGCCACAAACAGACCAGAGTAACATAATCCTCAATTCCTCATAATTAGCCTATAATGTTCCCACTGCTGGGACACAGACCTCCTTTCTTCGAGAGGGACTGTGCGGGTTGGTACCTAGATGTCACATGTCTTCGAATTTTTGGTTCGAGGACATGCCGGTTTCCTCACGATGTTTTCCTTCACCGTTTTGAGAGCAGCCTAGCATGACACACTATCAATCATAGTTTGTATCATTTTGAAGGATATTGCAAATCCATTTCTTAATAGGTTAGAAAATTTCGTCTGCTCAACAACGGAAATAACGCAATGAATGCTGTTGTAGTGTCAAAATTATAACCACTAGTAGGTAGTGGTGTTACGCAATTACCAAGCTGAAGTGATCTTTTGTGTGATAAAAAATCTAGAAACTATATTAATTAAGTTCCTTTTTTACCCGACTGCGTCAGAAGGAGGGTTATGTTTTTAATCATCATCATCTGCCTAGCCTTTTCCCAACTATGTTGGGGTCGGCTTCCAGTCTAACCGGATGCAGCTGAATACCAGTATTTTACATGGAGCGACTGCCTATCTGACCTCCACAACCCAGTTACTGGGTAATACGGTACCCCTTGGTAAGACTGGTTGTCAGACTTTCGGGAATTTCGGTTATGTTTTTATTAATTTTAAATAAAATTGGCTTCCGCCCTTGGCTTCGTCCGCGAGGTATGTCGATAAAAACTATCCTACGTCCTTCCCCGGGATGCAATCTATCTCTCTGCCAAATTTTATCGAAATACAGACAGACAGACAGACAGAGTTACTTTCGAATTTATAATATTATAGTATGGATTCAAAGTCCTGACTGACTGTTATATCAACGCACAGCCTAAACCGCTGGTCCTAGAGACATGAAATTTGGAGGGTGTGTTCTTTGTGAAGAGTAAGTAGTGTAAGTGCAAGCCTATTATTACTGAGAAAGAGCTTTTCAAGTAGAACCTTTGCTACTAAAACAACTTTGGCCAGTTGTTAGTCACTTCAGTTCGGAGTTAATCAACTAAATAGGTGACAACTTGGGCAACTAACCGATTTTTTTTTTGCGCACGCTGATTCTCGCACCCTGGCGCCCAAAATGGCCCTGTACCTATGCCCTGTGCGTCTGCGCTTATTTCTTCTGAATGAGATGAAGCTTTGGCCCTGCAAAGAATTACAGGTAATGACATGGTATATAGCTATGTATATATAATCAGTGAACCCAGGTAGGTACCCTAAAACAACACGTTTTACGAAAACGTGACGGCAAATGATTCTTGCAAAAGCTAATGGCACTGAAGTGCCACTTAAAAATAATCTGCAAAACAATATGGCGCTGCCTATCATTTTGACAGATTATTTAACACAGACCTGTCATTTGAAAAAAAATAGAAAATTCTTCGTAATGACGGAAAATTCGCAGATCATGAGTTTTAATAATGCGCTTTAAAGTTATTTAAGAATAGGTAGGTAACCTACCTAAATACCTACTGATACGGAGAGGGAATTCATATTTTTTGTCATCATGTACCTAAGCTTGAGTTTCATAATTTATATAGGTTCTGCATATCACACTAATATTATAAAGGCGAAAGTTTGTGAGTGTGTGAGTGGGGGTGAGTGTAGATAAGGGTGTGTGTGTGTTTATATGTTTGTAACTTCTTCACGCTCAAACGGTTGGACCACTTTTGATAAAATTTTGTATGGAGGTAGCTGACGCCCTCCCTGGATTAACATATAGGCTACTTTTTATCCCTATAAACTTTCGCCTTTATAATATTTCGCCTAAGTTACAATATTAAGTAGGTACCTAGTGTGATATCTTGACTAACCATTTTATAAATTAACCTGTCTATATTTAAGAGAACCGGGTGATCGGTAACCTGGGGGCCTAAAAAGGCCACTTTGGAGAATCATAAAAGGATAACATTATGAATTATAATATGGCGAAGACAGTCCGTGTTTTTCTTTTTTTCGCTGCACTACGTAGATATAGGTAATCAAAGAGTTTGGGATTGGATTTGGATTGGATTGATTGGTATTTTAGCACAGACAAAAAAAAAACTGAAAAATGCTTCATCAATGAGATTTGATATGATTCATTTACCAGTTAGCTGTCCATTATGTTATCATTTATGATAGGTATTGCCAAAGTGGCCTTTTTAGGCTAGTCTGTAATATGATGTTGAAATAATGGTGATTAGGTTAGGTATAGTTAATCCTAACGTCTATAGCCATTTTCATAGTTTATAGTATAACAAGTGGACACAAAAATTCCAAGTGTTTTACGGTCCCGTAAAGTCAAAGTCAAATCATTTATTTAAAATAGGCACTTTTGAACGTCAAAAATCTATACTAATATTATAAATTCGAAAGTAACTCTGTCTGTCTGTCAGAAGGTATGTTACCTTTCCGCTGAACCGATTTAGATGTAATTTGATATAGAGATAGTTTGAGTCCCGAGAAAGGACATAGGATAGTTTTTATCCCAATATTCCCACGGGATCGGCACTTATGCGGGTGAAACCGCGGGGCGCTGCTAGTTACAATATAATAGAGTTGATTCTAGTCGCCCCTTCCAAAAGGTAGTGTTCATATGGAGAAGAATGGGCAGGACACTCCACCGTTAGAGCGGTTCTGCACTACATTCGATCCAAATCCGAAGTGACCATAGTCCTATTTGTATGAGGGGTTGCGCACTAGATCCGAACTCTATCCGTACGAATTTAGAACATTCCCAATTCGGATTGAAGTCGGATCTTTAATTCGGATTCGGATCGGATGTACTGCAGAACCGCTCTTACTCTTTTAAAATGTTTTACAAGGTTTTGTATACATTCATTTGTAGATACCTATAAACATTCACTCAATAAATAATTATCATTCGAAACCCACTTATTATCAAGAAAGCATAAAGTTATATTTAATTTATATCAATCTGCCTATCCTGTTCCCAAAGTTGGGGTCGTTTTTACATGGAGCGACTGCCTATCTGACCTCCACAACCCAGTACTTTCGGGCTTGTGACGACCCGTAACGACTGTCAAAGATCCACGAATGACAGCCGGGACCAACATGGAGGGCTGGGTCTTGGTATGTATAAATGGGCACCCATCCACGGACCAACCGTCGCAAGCGTAGCTTAACCTAATCGATCGACCAGTGCGATTGTTATTTATTCTGCCGTCTTATAGAAAAAGGGCACAACTAACATTTTTTTCCAAAATTGAGTTATTATCTACATATTTGGAAACAGAAAAAATGGCGCATTGCCAGTTTTTTTACTCAATTTTGGAAAAAAATGTTAGTTTTGCCCTTTTTCTTTAAGTATTTTTTATTTATTTAATAAGGACATAAAACAGTTAAATGCTACAGAGAATACAAAAGACGGCAGTATTAGCCACAAGCATCCCTTTCAAGTTATATTTATATGCTGTTATATGCATTAGCCTGTGGGCTATGAGATAAGTTCGTCTCTGCTTACCCACATCTTTCACTTGTAAAAGTAAAATGGTAGAATGATGACTTGCTTGACTAAAGGCGACATCTAGTCGTATTTTTTTGCATTAAAAAAAACGTTTTGTTAGATGCAGGGTCGTTTGTTATTTTTAAAGTTAAAATCAAAAAATCAAAATCAAAATCATTTATTTGCATAAAATGTGGTAGGTACAAAAGATGATAATATAAAATTGTATAGTGCAAAGACACAGTTCGCCATATAATAATGGCATGCAAATATCTATTACATGAAGTAGGTATGTGTTAACAACATGCAGTAACATACTAATATCATACATTTAATTATATTAACAAAGGAAGATAAATCATTTAAAAAATATTACAATGCATTTCTGAAGTGGTAGGACTGACAAGATTTTTTATTCAGAAATTCGCCGACAGAATAAAAACTGTGCGATATCAACCATTTTTTCAAAACCACACAGAATTTTTTGTAAGGCAGTTCTGTTATCCAGATAGGTAATGAGTTATATATAAGTGGCGCCATATACACGCAGCTGCGCCTGAATAGTTCTATCCTAGGTACAGGGATTTTCAATAAATACTGTGTGACTTTTCGTTTATTAAAATTATTTTTAGCTTCAAAGAGTTTAGAATTAAGTTTAACAAATTTTGCGATTTCGTAAATGTAAATGCACGGAACGGTAAGAAGTTTATGTGATTTAAACACTGGTCTACATGATTCAGACCAGTCCATGTTAAGGATTGTACGAATGCATTTTTTTTGTGCTATTAGTATTCTAGATATTTCCGTGGAATTTCCCCAAACAATAATACCATACCGAATAATGGAACAAATATAGGCGTGATACACCATCATCGCAGTTCTTTCAGATGTCTCATCCTTAACTTTTTTTAGAGCATAAACAAATCTATTTATTTTCATACATATTTCGTCAATATGTTCTTTCCAGGTGAAGTGTTCATCGAGTGTTATCCCAAGAAATTTGATTTTGTGTACTTGTTCGACTAATTGGTTTCTATGAGATATTTTAAGTTGGAGGCATTTACTCTTTTGCGTTTTGAAATTTAATATTTTCGTTTTATCTATATTAACTTTTAAAGCATTGTTATCTAACCATGTGATGATGTTATTTAATGTGTTATTTATATCTGACTCGTAGGTTTCAACGTTCTTACAATCTATAATTACCGTCGTGTCATCAGCAAAAAGGACACAATCTTGTTCTACTGCTTGAGGAAGATCGTTAACATATACAAGGAATAACGGTGGCCCTAGAATGCTTCCCTGCGGCACACCAAAGTAATTATGTCGAGGTTGGGAATCGAAGTTGATGATACTGTTACCGTTTTCTTCGAATTTGGTGATCCTCGTGATTTGACTTCTATTCGACAGATATGATTTGAACCATTCTAAGGCTGGACCTCTTATACCGATTTTATTCAATTTATCGAGAAGAATTGAATGATGAACAAAATCGAAAGCTTTGCTTAGGTCTAAGAACAGAGCTGATGTTGTAACTTTAGCGTTAATATTATTTAAAATTGATTTAACTAGGTTAAACGCTGCTAGTGAAGTTGATCTGTTCTTCCTAAACCCGTATTGCTCTTTAGCAAGAACATTGTACTTATCAAAGAAAGAGAGAAGTCTTTTGAGCATAACTCTTTCAAAGACCTTCGATAGGATTGGTATCAGAGCAATAGGTCGGTAATTATTTTTATCTGATTTAGAGCCTTTTTTATGGAGTGGTTTTATTACAGATATCTTGAGTTTATCCGGGAAGCAGCCTTGCTCTAATGATAAGTTGATGATATATGAAAGTGGTTCTGCAATGTATTGAGCGATATGTTTTAGAAGGTCTGTAGTAATATCATCATAGCCGGATGCCTTAGTATTATTTAATGTTTTTAATATGGTAAAAATTTCTGTAGGATTAGTAGGGTTTAGAAATATGCTGTTGTCGTTGCTTTTTATATTATTTTGGTTGTTAGTGTTATTATGTAAGGCTGTGTTGGATTCAACAATATTAATAAAGAAGTTATTAAATAAATTTGCGATATCAGAGCCTGATGTAGCTGTAATATCATTTTCAACTATACTATTAATATATTCACGAAATGCTACGTTACCTGTGCTCCGTTTGACGATATCCCATGATGCTTTACCCTTATTTTTTGAGTATGCAATATGTTTGAGATTACACAAAGATTGCAAATTATTTATACATTTTCTTAACAAATTAGAATATGCCTTAAATTTAGTTTTATTATCACTTGTTTTGTTTAAATAATATTTATATCTTAGTAGACGTTTAGTGTGACTACTCATTTTTATCCCTTTGGTTATCCATTTTAATTTACTGGATTTGAATTGTTTTTTTACTTTGATGAGCGGAAAACACAACTTATAGAATAAAGTTATTGTGTCGTGAAATGTTTCAAAGGCATTATTCGTGTCGGAAAGGTTATAAATTTCAGAAAAAGATAATTTACTTATGTGTTCAATGAATTTGTTGATATTGTCTTTGCTCAGGTCATTTAAGGACATGAAATAAGAACCTGATATGGGTTTTTCATTATATTTGAATTTAACAACCTGTGCTGTGTTATGATCAGATAAACAGACATTAAAAGTTTTACCTATTACATTTGGAATGTTACTGATGATGTTATCGATACATGTATTCATTCTGGTGGCCTCTTGAATATGGCACCGCATTCCATAATTTGAAATTAGTTCTTTGAATTTTGTGCTATTTATATCTTTGCGCAGAAGGTTTATATTGAAGTCTCCTGCTATTATTATTTTACTTTTTTTATGTTGTAGTTTTAGTAGGGTTTTGTTTAAGTTTTCAAAAAATATATTTATGTTAGATGAGGGTGTTCTATATACACATAGTAAGATTACATGTATAGATTTGATTTCAAGTCCGCAAATCTCAAAGTGTTTCTCAATGCGGAATTCATTAATTTCCTTTAATTCAGTACTTTGGAGGTGATTTTTGCAAAGTATGCATGTTCCCCCTCGTCGCTGGTCAGGCCGCGAATAAATGGCACCAACATGAAAATTATTAAGTTTCAGGTACTTTTCTTCCCCTTCAATGACAAAATGTTCGCTTAAGCATATTACATCTATATTTATACCAGATTCACGCATATCATTAATGGTCAGATCTATATCATTAAGTTTGTTTAAAGCCCCAGCAATATTTTGATGTAGGACTGAGAAACTACTACTATTATGTTTTTTTTTATTGTGTACGAAAAAATGGTTCTTTACTTACCGGTATGTTCTGCGCTGACACGTTTTTAGACATAGGTTGTGGTATATTAACTTTACCAAAATAATAAGGAATAGTGCCTTTTTTGGGTTGATTCGTCGGTTCAACCGATATCGCACTAATGTTGACGACGGGACATGACACCATTTTTGGAGCTACTAATACATGCTCTGAATCTTTTGATGTTCCCTTTAAACCTATGTTATCGTTGAACACAAGATATTTGTTGTAGTATTGTACAACGTTTATTTCGTGTATTAGATGTTTTAAAATACTATTGTAGCTATTTGCTTCAATAAAATTGCAGTATTTATAGTTTTGTGCAAGCAGTTTCAATTGAAGATTAAGTTTACGCTCATTCAGAAATGCATTGTACTTAACATTTACAATAAAGATATTACAATCTTTCAGAATCTTAACTGCTGCAGACATTTCAGCCATAAATTTAATAGGGTTTGAGTCATTTCTACCGGTCATTATAATCACGTTGTCATTTTTTGTAAAATTTTCAGTTAATTTATTACAACTCGACAAGACTTCTTCTGTACTTGCCCCTGGTTTCCTTATCCCTGTTATGGCATATTTATTTATAATAAATTTATTCTCTTCTTTCTGCTTCAATAGCCCTTGAACTATACCTTTTCCTTGGTCGTCCGACAGAATAAGTATCTTTCCATATCCAGGTTTGCTACTTATTTTGGCTTGTTCGTTGTATCTATGTTCTTTGTGTGAGATTGACTCTAGTGTATTCTTCTCGGTAATTGCAATGAAACCCGTTTCTGTTGAATCAATATTTTTCGTGTCGGTTTCTGTAGTTTCATTTTTGTTTTCTTTTCTATGTATATCAGTAACAGTTTGACTAGAAGATGGTTCAGGCGTATGGAAGTCAATGTCTAGATCTAGTTTTCTAGCGGATAGCTTGCTTTTATTAGGTAAATATTTTTTGGAGACTCTTGTATTGCACGTAGAGGTAGTTTTGGAATTGGTGCTTGTGGTGTACAATTGTCTGAAGTGTTCAGTTTTAAGCTTTTCGTCCGCTAATTGTTGTTTCAGTGAAGAATTCTCTAAGCCCAGTGTTTCTATTTCAATACGCACGCTCATGATCTGCTCCTTAAGATTCTCAACTGTGTTTTTTAAGTGTATGGTTTCATCAGTTTTTAGGTGTGTAGATAGGTCCATCATACTTTTGACGCTTAAGTTTGATGCTAAACTGTCAATAGATTCATTGGAAAAACGAGAGAGAGAGCGTGGAATGCGGCTTTTCCTTATAGTAACGTTACTGAAGGCTTCCATGTTTTCAAAAAATATTTATTAAATTATGCAGAAAATCATCAAAACGCCAGTACACTAAAATAACTGCTCTAGTCTTCCTCACAGTGTTGACAGAAAAAAAAATACATTCAATACTTTTGTACTTAGTTGAATTGTGACGAGTTTTTACTTCAAGCTATAATAACACTTTCAATTTTATCAGAAAATGTTCAGATAACATGCAAAAGGGCACAACAGAACGCAATTCATCAATTACGTGTTGTTTAGATAAAAAGTCTTCGTAAACAAATCTTGAAAAAGTCCAAAAAGATACGCGCAGATTGCGGGGCGCGAACTCACACCATCACTCTTGGCATGTCGAGCAACGTTTTTATGAGCTAATTCGCCGCTTGAATTACTGCTGAAATAGGTCTATAGGTCTTCTTTTTAGTATCGAGGTAAAAAATGTTCGTTATGATGATGCGTCTATTTTCAAATTCAAAATTCGTATGCGCGCGCACTTTTAATTTGTTGGTTCTGCTTTATTGTTATTATTTGAGAATTAACACTTGCTTGCTCGTATTTATGAACATTATAATAGTATTGCAATATTATTGATTGTTGCACTGAATTTTTAGAGAGTATTTCTGATTTTAGGCACAGTTTTGGCACGGTTTAGGATTAGAATTTTTAACACACTTTAACTATATTTAATGTGAAAATTACGTTTTGATAACACTTCCACTTAACCTTTACACTTTACTGTTCCTTATAATAACAAAATATCCTGGTTAGACCGACTTTATTATTTTTTATTAGAATTAAATACGGAGCTTAATGTTTACGTGACGGCAGCCGTTGTAGCGCCAAAAAAAGCGCGTAAATTATACAACACTCGCTAAAATAATAAAAAAGCTCTTTGAAACAAGTTATAATAGAAATACAACCAAATAAATCACTGTGGTATAAATCATAGCATTAATATAATTATATGTTTTGTCATCAACTTGAGATTCTGAAGTAATTAAACGCATTCTGTATTATTGACATAGGTTTGACAATTCTGACAGGAGAAGCCTCTTTGTTTCCTTTTATGTGTATATTCATGAACGATAACAAGGGCGTTTCTGATTGGTCAATATTATTACTGTGTACTACGTGGAAGCCAATGAAATTCTTATAAGGGTATAGAGCGACAGTGTAAGAGGAACTTTAAACAATTTATTCCAAAGAAAACGTACTGTAAGTTTCTTATTGATCGCACGAAATAATATTTAGGAAATTCTTATAACCACTTTGTACTTTAGTAAATTCTTCTTAAAAACATTTTAAAACTTTAAATAACAGGTATTTAAATCTTATATCTTCACAAAATTGGTTTTGAAGGGTTACGAATTAACATAAAAACAGAAAAGAACCAACGGTGTCAACAAAAGAATCTCGTGCAAAAAAAACATTGATTTTAACAACTTTCACTCAAATAGTGTTATCTTTTCAGTAAGTACGTTGCCTAAAGATGCTGCCACGACAATATTACAGCGAACAAGACTTGAGAAAGCGTCAAATCGACACTTTAAAAATCTTCAATGATCACGTCGTCGAAGTTAACGAAAACGCGGAGTATCGAGTGGAGTTCGTCGCTGACGGTAAAAATATGAGCTTAACAGTGTTATTGGGACCCGAATTTCCTAATGAAAAGCCTTCTATATTTGTAAATCCGCCCATACCTCATCCGTGGATCGGAGATAATTCGAACCAAGTCATAGGAGCTCCTGGTTTGTTGAATTATACCTTACATTCCGACTTGGGCCGTGTTGTTCAAGCTATTATAAGGGAGTTCCAGAAATCCATGCCGAAGTTGTCTAATTCTGATGAGTCTAAGAGCAACGATGTGAGTCCGCAATCAAACTATAGCGGCCAGTCTTTAATGTTCCCGGAATTAAATGACTGCTGTATTGAGGAACTGCAGGAGATACTGCAGAATACTGATTTACAGGTGAGATATTATAACTAAAATCGATCAGGTTAAGCTACGCTTGCCGCGGTTGGTCCTGGATGGGTGACCATCTTTAAATACCAAGACCTCTCCGTGTTCGGAAAGCACGTTAAGCCGTTGGTCCCGGCTGTCATTCGTATATCTTTGAGAATCGTTACGGGTCATCAGAAGCCTGAAAGTCTGACAATCAGTCTTACCAAGGAGTATCCTATTACCCAGTAACTTGATTGTGGAAGTCAGATAGGCAGTCGCTCCATTTAAAATACTGGTTTTCAGCTGCATCTGGTTAGATTGGAAGCCAACCCCAACATAGTTGGAAAAAGGCTAGGCAGATAATGATATTACAACTAAAATTACATTTTTTAACATACATTGAAATATCCAACATTTTTAACAACTTCCAGGACAAAATAATTGAAGTAAACCCTCAGCTTGTGGAACTGGACCTTGAAACGGAAGAGTTGTTGAACAGCATCGAGCTCATAGCGCAAGAGAACATCGCAAAACAGCAAGCATTGGATGATTTAAAGACTGAAGTTATTGACCGTATATCTACTATCGTACAAATGAAGATGAACTTTGAAGAATTGAATAGGTCAGTGTGAACCATTATCATCCGTTGACCTTATCCCAATTTATTTGTGTTCAACGACGCGCATGTCATTTCCCAAACCACCCTGTCAGCTGTCATCTTAGAAATAAACCACTTTCTACCGGTCGACCATTGTTTAGAAATAAATTATCTCATAAACCCATGGTTCGTTTTGTCTTCTCTGACTTGCTTAATTCTACGTATGCACTAACAGGTCTCATTTTGATTCAACGATGCCAGCGGTCATCTCAGTAATCAACCGCTTTCTTCCCGTCCGTCCTAGCCCATCTATGTCATTTTTAATGCAACTGTCACACTTTTAAGTGTACTGCAGTCTTTCAGACCACTGGTTTAGAAGTAAATTATTTTATAAACCTATGGTTTGTTTTTTCTACTATGATTTGCTTAAGGCTACGTACACACTGTCTGGTGACTTGCATAGCGCCTAGAGCTTAGCGCGTTTGTCACCTTGCGAGTAGCAAAGTGAAACGAACGCTCTAGAATTTTTGCAACCGCTCGTACTTTGCATCTGCGCTAGTCACCTAGTGTGTATCGAAGGATGTTAAGTCCCTATTGTCTAGGCGCTAAGCAAGCCACCAGACATAATTCATAATATTTAAACTTTCTTTATCTATTTAGAAAGCACATGAAGTTAGCGGAGATGTATGACCCTCATCGGATTAGGGATTGTCTGAAAGAGGCTGCGTTAAAGGCTGATGAGGAGTCTGAGGTCATTGCTGAACAGTTCTTGACAGGTTTGTATTAAATTTATTACATTTTTAGCATTCTAGGCAGCCTGGTGCTGAGATAATTTAAAATTTGCCCTAAATAACAATCTTCTTACTAAAAATGCTTGTTACTTTCTGAGAATGTTTATGTAAGTAAATAAAACAATGTTAATAGTACTTAATTTATTTATTCCAAATTTTCAGGTAAAATGCCTGTCGAAACCTTTGTAGTGAAATTCGCAGAGAAACGAGGAATTGGCCAAGCCAGGCGAGCCCGAGAGGAAAGAATTGCTCACCAACTGGCACAACTTGACAGAGCCACGACGAAAAGCTAGAAAAAGAAAAAAACATTCCATATGACAGCTGTCAATGTCGAAATTGCCGCCAATTTTTGTAAAGATGGCGGCTTTGTATCAAGATTAGTTGTTGAATGTTGTAATGTTATTGGGCAGTATTTATAAGTGTGTTACGTATGGGATAGTGCAATTTGATTTGAGGAGCTTAACAGTCTTCCTATTTTGTATGTGAGTATTGCCGTACAGTAAAATTCGCATTTGCGTATTTTGACTACGGATTCCTAAGAAAAAAGGCTAGAAAAAGTAACATTTTTATAGCCTTTGTATAGTTAACCTCGTAAATTCTTTACCACCCTAAGGTTTAATGTCACTTACACGTCAACCAACGTGTCAGTCTTTGTTTTAAGCAAAAAAATTTAAGAGACTATAGAGAGGCTATCAAAAGAAATTTCACTGAAAAACTGGGATCCCATGTCTCAGTAACGCTATCCAGAGTAATATAGCAAAATTGACACAATTGTCAAGTTTGACACATTACACTTTTCCAACTCTCCAACCTTTGATTACCAACCGTCAGAAAGATGACACATCTAAGAAAATTATTTATGACATAACATCACGCCTAATCCTCGAAGGGTTCAGGAGTACACCCACATTTCGCCAATTATAGATTACTACCTGCGCCCCGCGGTTTCACCCGCATAAGTTTCGATCCCGTGGGAATATCGGGATAAAAACTATCCTATGTCCTTTCCCGGGACTCAAACTATCTCTATACCAAATTTCATCTAAATCGGTTCAGCGGTTTAAGCGTGAAGAGGTTACAGACAAACAGACACACTTTCGCATTAATAATATTAGTATGGATTTATTTTGTTTAAATGCTGGGTAAATTACAAAATACAAACGAAACTAAGCCGTTGTTAAGTGCAGTCGTTTTATCACTACGAGATTTGCAATACCACAATGTGCAATTCGGCATATTTGTAAATTATTTTCTTAGCACTTATAGCGACCTGATATTTTGGTTGTATGACAACTTGACAAGACACAGAACTAGACTTGCTAGTTAAACGTTTTTGGCTTTGTCCCGTCTATCGTAAGTTTATTTAAATCCATTTGGTTTCAACCTAAATCAGTTTCAATTTTGTACTAGGAGTTTTTGTCAAAAGCGGTAAAGCTATTATGATGTCGCCTATACTAAAATTATTACAATGCTCCATGTATTTTAATATGTAAGTTAGAAAAGTTGAATGTAGAATGTTTATCCTTACAATGGAATATAAGTTTTGCATTTGTCGCACGGTTCGATCTTCAAAGTGAAGCAACGCTTGCCGAGCTCGGTCAGTGGATGGGTGACCATCCATTACATACCGAGACTCTTCAGTACCTCGAAAAACACGTTAAGCAGTTGATCCCGGCTGTCATTCGTAGAACTTTGACAGTCGTTACGGGTAGTCCGAAGCCCGAAAGTCTGATAACCAGCCTTACCAAGGGGTATCGTATTACCCAGTAACTGGTTTGTGGAGGTCCGATTGGCATTCGCGACCCCAACATAGTTGGGAAGAGGCTGACTGCCCCACGTTGGTCTCGTGGTTGCAAGCGCGACTGCTGAGCGTGCGGTCCTCGGTTCGATTCCCAGGTCGGACAAAGTTTTATTGGGTATTAGGAATTTCTTAGTAACAGCCCGGAGTTTGGAAGTAGACTGTTTAATCGGTTTTCGGCCTCGGATAGCACGTAAAGCCGTTGTTCCTGCGCTTGATGTCTCCCCGGTCGCGTCGGATTGCCGTCCCATCGGACTATGAGAGTAAAGGAACAGAGAGTGCACCTGTGTTTGCGCACACACTTGTGCACTATAATATCTCCTGCGTACCTGGCTAATCTCCGTTGGGATTGGCCACCGTGGCCGAAATCGGTCGGGACGCTATTATTATTTGAGAAGAGGCTAAGCAGATGATGATCCGAGTCAGTAGAAGCCCCCAAAGTAGTAGAATATGATAGCGTTTATGTATGTACACAGTGATATAAATCGAGAATTGGATTTAACATTGACTTTTCTCGTAGCAAGACTATTTTAGTGCACCTACATACAATATACTGAACGAACTGTATTTTATTGAAATTAGAGTATTCATGTGACAATGTATGTGGTTGCAATAATTAATGTAATTTAACAACTATTTATTACTACGAATAAGCTGTTTAACGTTTACATTTACACAATATTTAACTTTGTGATAAATTATTATTAAAATAATTCTCATTGATTTTGTTGTTTTTATTTCAACGCCATCTAGTGGGGAATAGCCAAACGACTTCATTTGTAACCTGCGATTCGTAACCCGGTCAGCATCAGGTTGTATGTAAGTTGAATCTACTACTTGTACTATCCCTAATTTTATTGGATACAATTGTTTACCTAGCGGTGCAGAGAGTACATCTTTACAATTTTCATCGATATACTTTGTCTCCGAAAAAAATGGCTGTCAGTGTGGCTTACTGACAGGCGAACATGACGAAATTATAAGGTTTATTCCCGGTCGTCCCCTCCCCATCGTCCCTACTGGGCACGAGTGGGAAGAAAAAGTTTCGTTCCTTCCCAGTGGTGACGATTGGAACTTTTTATTTTCCACTCGTTCCGCTATAGATCGAGAGTCAAAATGCAATAATGGGGATTGGAGATTTCACGGAAACTTTTTTTTCCCATTCGTGCTCAGTGGGGACGACCGGGAATAAACCGATAGGCATCTGTTCGACAGTGGTTTGAATCGGCATTTTTTGAGGGTTCTAGTGCTTATAAAAATAATGTAGCATCAAAAAGGAAAACATAGGGACATAAGTACACGTAGTTAATATTTGTTATTCTGTAAAAAATCATTGCTTTATGGTCATTAACCAGAAAGAAAACAGCTGAGAGCGTTTCTGTGGAGAAACGACCACCCGCATGTCCATTTTGGGCGTAAATAAAATTACGTGACGACGTGGTGTCACGTAATTTTATTTACCTCATCAAGCATCAAGTTGAAAGAAAGAAAGAATAACGTTTATTTGGACACAGTCGGTATTCTTTGTTGTCTCAAAAAGTGGATGTGAATTCATTGACTAACTTTCAAAGAATGGCTTTTGGTTTGACAACACACAGTTTTATTTTCAAACATTTAGGTTTGTTTTTCCGTTTTCCCAGCGAGTCAATGTTTCTTTTTTGTTTTGCTTTGAATGAAATGCCCGTTGGTTGTTTGCGAGACTCAAATGTAGGCTAGGTTTTTTTTTTTTTTTTTTTCGGATGGGAAGTCATCAAATGACCCCTCCCGCTCTGGGTGGAGCGGAAGGGAGTGTCAGACTCTTACTGACTAAAACCCACCCGTGTTCCTTCCTTAGCCCTTTGTGTTCCGGGCCAGCGGTAACCCTTTCGGACAATCCCGCTGACCCGGCAGGCTTCGGCCCTATGGGGCCCCTCCTCGATGCTGACATCTCTTTGAGGCGCGCGTGGAACACATACGCGCCGTCCGGCACGGGCCTGGTCCTGATCGGACGGTGAGCTACCCATTACTCTCCGCCCGCAGGCCCGCGCCTACGGTGGCCGGTGGCGGTGGTGGTGGTGGGGTGGTACGGTTGCAAGTAGGCTAGGTTTGGTCCTAGGTTTGATCTCCGGACAGATGGTGATAGACGTTTTCTATTAGAAAAATTCTTATAGTAGGTACGTAGCTCCCTGAAGTTTAGATTTGTGCCTGGCTATGGTCTCACCTTCTGCTATTAGGTACATGCGAATTCCGCGGATTCCGCCTATAATGCTCTCACTGTTGGGACACAGACCCCCTCTCTTCGAGAGGTAGTGGGCTGTAATCCACCACGCGGGCCCAGTGCGTGTTAGTATTATGTCACATGTCTTCGAATTTGTGGTTCTAGGATATGCCGGTTTCGTCCTAATGTTTTCCTTCACCGTTTTGAGAGCAGTGGTGATGAAATAATTTACACAGTAAAGCGCCAGTCTGGGTTCGAACCTACGACCTACAACTTTTAAGTCGCGGCCGTTAATGTTTTAGAAACGTAGGTATAATAAACTCCGTTATTTCACGAAGCATTGTAATCTATTTACCATAATACCTACATGTTAACGCGTGCACAATAACGGTCGTTATTTTTCTAATCTATACTGATAAACTTTACTAATAAATCTATATCATATTATATTATTTTATTACTAATAATAAAGCTGAAGAGTTTGTTTGTTTGAACGCGATAATCTTTGGAACTACCGGTCAGATTTGAAAAAATATATTTGCATTTGATAGCCCAATTCTTGAGGAAGGCTATAGGCTATTTAATATCACGCTATGACCCTTAGGAGCCGAGCAAAAAGAAAAAAAGTCAGAACGAAATTTTAAAAAGAAAAAGAACGCTAAGCGAATACGAAATGTTGCGACGGGGTGGGGGTATAAGAAACACGCGGACGAAGTCGCAGGCAGAAGCTAGTAAATTAATAAAGCTGAAGAATTTGTTTGTTTGAAGGCGTCAATCTCTGGAACTGCACTCACCAGTCTTTGTCTGTGAGGAAGCTATAGATTAACATCACCCTACGACCCTTTAGGAGACGAGCAAAAACAAAAAACTGGCCAAGTGCGAGTCGGACTCGCACACGAAGGGTTCCGTACCACAAGACAAAAACGCCGAAAAAAAACACGTTTGTTGTATGGGAGCCCCCCTATATTTATTTTATTTTAATTTTATTATTTTTTATTAAAGTAAAAATACAACTGAGTATTTTCATTATTGATATCGAGCAAAAAAGGGCAAAAAAATCGCGTTTGTTGTAGATATACTAAAAACAAAATAAAATAAATATTTAAGGGGGGGCTCCCTTAAATATTTATTTTATTTTGTTTTTAGTATTTGTTGTTATAGCGGCAACAGAAATACATAATTTGTGAAAATTTCAACTGTCTAGCTAGGTATCGCGGTTCTTGAGATACAGCCTGGTGACAGACAGACGGACGGACAGCGAAGTCTTTAATAGGGTCCTGTTTTATCCTTTGGGTACGGAACCCTAAAAAGCTAGTGTTAAAATATGGTAGGTAATAAACTTGATTGATTACGTTGTCTTTGTGGCTCAGGGTTACCGATAGTCATTCATATTTATAAACAAAATGCTAATGAGTCAGTTAGGCTGGTTAGATAACAAAATGATAAATCAGAATGATAGCACGATCGGTCCAGGAAGTTACTGTTACAATTATTATCGATATCATATAAGTGTTATTTCTGTGACAAGGCGAAGAATTATGCAGTAGGTTCACAATTTTTTTTCAATTTTTTTTTACATTGAAAATGTTTATTCGATCGCTTCAGTATACAGCTCCCATTTTAGTGATCCCACTATTAGTGATAAGAGGTCCGGTTTTTTAGGGTTCTGTACCAAAATGGTAAAACGGAACCTTATGATGAGACTAAGTCTGTCTGTCTGTCACAGCTGGATATCTCAAGAACTAGTACTAATAAACTATGATGCGGCCTAAAAAAAAAGAAAATGTGTTTGAGAATGTGCAAACTGCGCTCTACTTTCATATCCCACAGGCCCTAGTAGCCCCACTTCGAATTTTTCAGACCCCCTTTCAGTCCCTGTTGCAAAAAAATTAAATATTTTGATTTCTTTCTTAATTGCAAAATAGTTGGGCAAACGACATCTAAAACTATTACAAATTCCAAGTTGACAGCATTAGTAGTTCTTGAGATATCCAGCTGTGACAGACAGTCAGACAGACTTAGTCTCACCATAAGGGTTCCGTTTTTACTATTTTGGTACAGAACCCTAAAAATAGAAAATTGAATTTTACAAACAAAATTAATAGCTTAAAAATTGGCACGGCATTTAGGTAAACCATCCTTGATAATACTCGTAAGGCATTTGTCACGAGGGAGGCTTTACCATACTTAATTGGGAAAACACTACACAGATGATTAGGTGTCATTTTCTTCTGATGATGATTCGTTTGTCTGCCTCAAGTTGAGACAATTTAATGTTACTGTTGAGTAAATCTCAATGCCGCAATGGTTGAGCGAGTAGCTTGCTGCGTTTAGCGTCAGCTCACACCGAGACGCGACGCGACGCGCAGTTTTCAAGATAGAAATACAATTACAGACCTTATCCACTACACAAAAAGGTACACGATTCAGTGAGCTACGCAGCGCTGCGCCGCGCGGCCGGCGCAGCGCGGCGTAGCTCGACGTAGTAAGCCCTGCATTGTGTACCTTTTAGTGTAGTAGATAAGGTCTGTAATTGTATTTCTATCTTGAAAACTGCGCGTCGCGTCGCGTCTCGGTGTGAACTGACCCTTAGGGTCACGTCAAGAACTTTTTTCACACGAATTGTCATGATACTCTTCAAACAAATATTAAGTACCTACGGTTTTAACTATCAAGCATTCTCAAACCCAAACTCAAACCATCTATTTCAACTTGAATTGTCGAGTCAGTCAGAAAATATGAAGCAAGTTGCATTTTTCTAAGCAGACTAGCTTCTACCCGCGACTTCGTCCGCGGAAGATTTCTTGTTCATCACCACCCCCACGTCGACTCCGTTGACCCACCCTGTCGCATCGCATCGCCTGCCCGCGCTATTACCTGCAGGGGTAGGTAATTGCGTAACACACTATCAGTAGCAATGGGTTTCATTTTGACAGTTCAACAACATTCATTGCGTGATTTACGTTGTTGAGCAGACACATTTTGGAACATATGGAGCAATGGATTAGCAATAGGTATGCTTCAAAATGAGAGTAATAGGGTGCAGGTTCGTTTCCACCGTTTTCACGTTCTTTCTTAGTTTTTTCTCGGTTTCTAAGAGTCCCAGCGAGATGTTAAATAGCCTATAGGCTTCTTCTTCATTATTATAGTTAGCTAGCTATACAGGGTTATTGGTAAAACATTAACAACCTCTTAAGAGCGTTTACGCCGAACGGCATTTCATACAAACTTTCAAGCCCTTGTTTTCCGAAATGAATAAACCGATTTTAATGAAACTTCATACGCATGCAGGATACAAAGGTCTAAAAAGTTAGTAGAGAACATTTTCGAAATGTCTTATTTAAAAAAAGATAACTGGAAATCTCCGTTTCTATGAAAAGTTTAAAATCGGTCTAATTTGGCTGTAACACTATTTTTCGAAAATGTTCTCTGAAAACTGGAAATCTCCGTTTCTATGAAAAGTTTAAAATCGGTCTAATTTGGCTGTAAGTTCACTATTTTTCGAAAATGTTCTCTGCTAACATTTTAGACCTTTGTATCCTGAGTATAAAGTTTCATTGAAATCGGTTCGTTCATTTCGGAAAACAAAGGCTTGAAAGTTTGTATGAAATGACGTTCGGCGTAAATAACGTAAGAGGTCATTGTACAGTCAACAGCAAAAGTATCATCAGCATCATCTGCCTAGCCTTTTCCCAACTATGTTGGGGTCAGCTTATAGTCTAACCGGATGCAGCGGAACACCAGTATTTTACATGGAGTAACAGCTGCCTATCTGGGGGCCCAAGTCTGCTATTTTTATAAATTCGTCATTCTAACACGATCCCATTGTCATTTTGCTAAAAGTTCATAATCTGCTAAATTCATAATGGTCGATCATGGTCGGTCAATGGCACAGAACAGAATTATACGATACCCGTAACGAATTAAAAGCAATGAGTGCACAATGACGATGACTTTCTAATGGTAGGTCACTGATCAAAGGAGCTGTCAAAATTTTAGCAGATTACCGCCTAAGTCAGTCATTCACTTGTCATTATGTACGAGATTACCATTCTATGCCATTTCTTTGAATGGAATGTCAGTGGTTGACCATTGGAAAGTCATAATGACGCCATTATATTAGTAGATTACCAAACTTGTCAAAATCAACAATTATGAAATCAATGTTATACCATTCTGACAATATTGTAATAGCAGACTTGAGGCCCTGACCTCTACAACACACAGTTACTGGGTAGCACGATACTACATTATTATTATACTCTTTGGGTAAGACCGGTTGCAGAATGAATACCTACGTAGGTACCTATTTAAAATCTAAGTAGGTATGCAAATAATTTGCTTGACAGTCCTTGAAAAAAATAAAGAAAAGGTCACGAGATGCCAAAATTAGAATAATCGGCCATTTTTAAATGATATAATAGCAAGAGTTCTGGGATTGCTGTTTAATTTTATTTAAAATTCTCTCACGGTTGTACAGACGACGCCAGCACATCAAGCTACTACAATCTGTCTAATTTCTTTAATAGATTTTCAACTTTATCGCTAATTTACAAGGTTCAAAGTTGATTGGGAAAATTGGACAGTTTCGGTAGCTTGATGTGCTGGCGTCTGTACGTAAATAAAATAAGTATTCCAACAAGTATTTGGTTCGTTTTGTTCTGAATTCAAAAACAATGTAACCTTAGGAAATGCAAGGTCAAAAACCGGACTTCGTTTTCGCTACCTTTTTACATCAGCGTAACACACTATCAGTAGCAATGGCTTTCATTTTGACAGCACAACAACATTCATTGCGTTATTTACGTTGTTGAGCAGACAAATTCTTCGAACATATGAAGCAATGGTTTAGCTATATCATTCAAAATGATTCAGATTGAGATTTAATAGTGTGTTACGCAATTATAGGGTCCTGGAACGTGAATCCATACTAATATTATAAATGCGAAAGTGTGTCTGTCTGTCTGTTACCTCTTCACACTGAAACCGCTGAACCGATTTAGATGAAATTTGGTATAGAGATAGTTTGAGCCCCGGGAAAGGACATAGGATAGTTTTTATCCCGATATTCCCACGGGATCGCGGGTGAAAGCACGGTGCGCTGCTAGTAAGGAATAATCCCACAAACTAACAGTCTCAAAATACCAACACGCAGTCAGCAAGCTTGGTGACTGTGCTCTTGTAGCGGTATCTACAACGCCACATGCGAACAACGCTTCATACTGACGTCACGCAAAATTCTGCATCTCGCAAGCAAAGTTTACCGCGCAACTAGCAAAGTTACAACGGCCCGGCATGAATCATTAGGCAGTTGCCTGCCAGACACAACACCTGTCTGGTCGGAGGTTCCTCCCTTTTCTATGGAGTATGAGTGAACTTTACACCCTGTTCCTCATACTTCTATACTCTCGTTCCTTCTGTATGGGAAGCGGCCTTTGCCCCGCAGAGGAACCACCACTGGCTGATAATCATCATTCTGCTAACTATTAAAAAGTGAGAAATAATTTTTGGTAACGCTTCAAATTTTTTGGAAATAAATTAATTGCTCTTGAAATTTGGTACCCAGGAGCCGTAATAGAACTTTTGTAGTGCTGTACATTATCTAGTAACAATACAACACCGTTTGTTTTATTGTTATAAATCACATTTTTTAATTAATTGTAAAAGAACTCGGTAAGTAGGTATACAAAAATATTCACAACCAATGATTTCAAAAGTAAGGATACGCCCGTCTGAACATTTTACATAGAAGTTCTTCGTTCGAAGTTCGAAGTTCGCGCGCACCACTGTCAACTGAGTCGCGTTGGCCCTAAAACCGTCATTTTAGGGCCAGCGCGTTGGTGCCATTTAGTCGCGCCGTTAGCCCGGATACGCCCGTCTGAACATTTTACATAGAAGTTCTTCGTTCGAAGTTCGAAGTTCGCGCGCACCACTGTCAACTGAGCCGCGTTGGCCCTAAAACCGTCATTTTAGGGCCAGCGCGTTGGTGCCATTTAGTCGCGCCGTTAGCCCGGTCCTTACGCTAGTAATATATATGTCAATGTTCACAACTTTTAGGGCAATTGAATTATGGCCATGCTGAAGAAATATTTTTTGTTGCAAATGACCTCCTTTAACTTCCTATTTCGTTTGATCCACGACTTTTTGACCATCCTGTATAAACAATTAATGATAACAGAAACATAATAACAATCTAAAAATGGTTATTGATAATCATACATAGTTATTGCAATTATCGATTACACTTCGGTGTCATAAAATCCCATTTTGTTTTATCATTTCGTCGCATGATGAAACACGGCTTATCGAAGCGCTTATGCGAATCGAGACAGTCTCGGTTCGGTCACAGACGCGGGTAGTGTAGTCCTATCACGCTTAGAATTGTGTTAAAAACATTAATAAATCGTGATTAATGCATTTTAAAAAATCAGGAAGAATAGTTTAGTGGTCAGCGTCTCAGTGCTCCGTGTAAGAACCATAAACAAATGGCGGGAAAATTGATTGTTCTTTTGTGCCTCGTTGTGTTAAGCAAAGGAATTGACACCAACAGCCTCAAGTTGGAACAGGTTTTAATACTAAGTCGTCATAATGTTCGTACACCGTTAACGGAAAAACTTGAGTCATACTCGTCAAAATTATGGCCGAAGTGGAATGCTTCTGCAGGATATTTGACGGACAAAGGTGCCCGGCTTGAAGGTTATATGGGCCAATATATAGCCGAATGGTTAGATAGCGAGGATTTTATAGAAGGATGTCCTAATGAAGACGAGGTACTTATTTATGCGAACACTAAACCACGGACACTAGCAACGGCAAAAGCATTCGCAAATTCTGCGTTCCAATTCTGCAACGTAACAGTACAACATCAGGAAAATTTGGAGATTTTCGATCCTTTATTCTTGCTTGTATTTCACAACACTACGGAAGCATTTAAAAATCAAATTAGAGAAGAAATGGAGAATAAAATAAATGAAGCAAACCTCACACAGTCATATTTGGAACTGAGTAGAATTTTAAACTTAAATACTTCGGATATTTGCAAGGAATCACATTTGTGTGAATTACATTTACGTCAAAATGAAATCGTGACGGAAGATGGAGAAGAACCTAATGTCAGTGGACCATTGTCTATCGGAAATTCAATCGTTGATTCATTTATAATGAGTTACTACGAAGGAATACCAACATCTGAAGTTGCATGGGGTCAAATCTTGACTGACGAGCAATGGGAACTCTTGACAAAAATCAGTAAAGAAAACCAGAATGTCAGATTCAACTTGACGACAGGATCAAAATATTTAGCTGGACCCCTTCTAAAATACATGTTCGACATTTTCAGAGACGGAACCCCAAAATTTACTTTGCTAATGGGACACGATTCCAATTTGAACTCTGTGATCAGTGCATTAGATTTCAAACCGTTTGTTTTGCCGAATCAGTTTGAGCCGTTCCCGATAGGCGGGAAAATCATATTCCAAAAATGGAGTGATGTATCTGGTCAATATTTGAAAGTGGAATACGTATATCCTACTACTAAACAGTTGAGGAATGGCGAACCATTGTCATTTTTACAGCCTCCTCAAAAAGTTTTATTGGAATTAAAAAATTGTCAGATCTCCTCAACTGGATATTGTCCTTGGAGTGAGTTTATGAAATTAAATGTATATTCTTAGTAATAAGTAAGTATTTTGTTTAATTTTGTTATGAACATACCTACTACATGTTTAGGCATTCTTATCGCCAAAACAAAAGACTGAAATCGAGTGTCCTCCTTTTTGTTTTTGCAACAACATAGAATAGAATATAATACATAAATATATTTGCTTTATAACATTGTTCACCATGGCCCACAGAGCATGTAACACTTTCCATGGCCTGGCATACAAATAACTAAAAAGATGTCAAAATGTTTTTTTTTTTATTTTTACTTTTTTAATAACGCTGGTAAAATCTGCTGGTGACAAAAAAAAAACAATTAGGGATACATAACTTAGTGTAAACTCAGTAGGTTGCCATATTTGTTTCTTTTATCAATAAATTCTTTGACACTATAACACCAATTACCAATAAGCCATAAATTAAGTGTTTAGAGGGAGTTCCCTTATTTCTTTAAGGGTTGATTTTACCAACGCCAGACAGATAACTTTAACGGAGGAATAATTTTGAATTTTTGACAGTTCTTCCATACAAAAATTACTGTCAGACGTCAAATTTATTCCACGAATAAAAATTATCGGTCGATTGAAAAATCAGCCCTTAGAATAATATTGAATATTTTAATTGTGTATCAGAAAGTCTTATATATGATTAATTTTATAATGCAATCTACAAAGAGATTCCATTCTAAATATGAACCTCCTTACACGATGCGGAACAACATTGGCACAATCAAACTTGTTTCAAAAACAGGTTAGTGCTTGTACCTGCACTACGATAAGTTGTTATTACAACACAGGAAGATTGTGGCTACCTTTATTCATTGGCATACATTATTTGTTGCCTTTCACGTTATGGGAAGTAATTTATACCGTTCTTGCAGGTTAGAAATATATTTTTTATATCCAAATCAAATAATCTACGCATATCATTCGGTTGATATTGGCCGTCATTGGCCCCCAAACTAGACAAACCTGGATTTTCTTTGCCGACTGCTTCAATGCTGTACGGTGTAAGAGAGCGGCCTCGCTGCTAAACAGACTCCATGGCAGCCCCAGCAGCCAATGATTTCAAAAGTAAGGATACGCCCGTCTGAACATTTTACATAGAAGTTCTTCGTTCGAAGTTTGAAGTTCGCGCGCACCACTGTCAACTGAGTCGCGTTGGCCCTAAAACCGTCATTTTAGGGCCAGCGCGTTGGTGCCATTTAGTCGCGCCGTTAGCCCGGTCCTTACGCTAGTAATATATATGTCAATGCCAGCAGCATTCTGGGCGCTGAAGCCGGGAGACATGACATTAAGTTCAATGCATTTTTTTCTTTCTATTTCATTAAGACAAGGACAGAAGATAAATTTTAGTTTAGTCCTGTCAAATTAATCAGCGCCTGAAGCAAATTGACGTAATAATAATAAATAATAATAATAATAATACCCCACCGCAGTATCTCTACGTTGACGTCGTCGTGGTGGGGCTTGCGCGCTCAGAACTCTAGGCCTGTGCCGGAAGGGTTTACTTTGCCGGAACGGGTCTAGAGTTAGGAGCCAGACCAAGAGAGATACAGAAATCCGCAGGGCAGCATGTGGCGAGCTGTTGGGCAGTAGCGACCCCACGGACCCTATCTCCAGGGAGAAGTCTTGTTCCTCACCTCTGGCTTGCCTTTATTGGCCGGCTGGAGTGAACAATGACGAGGAACAGAGCTCCCACCTCATTCTTGCCTTTATTGGCTGGCTTGAGTGGAGATTCGCAAGAGCAAACGTGCTCGGAGGAAGGAAGTATTCCAGTAAGATGCTGGTAGGGATACCGTACTTCCGGGATTGTCCTGATAGCCGTGGAATACCTCTCCACTCCTCATAAGCACCTCAGGACATGTTGCCCCCTTGCCGCTACGACATTATGGGCTAGCGACCGTTTTCGGGGGCCCATTATTGAGTGTGCAAGTCACCCCCTGCCATTTAATCTGTGTAATTTATAGAGAACATCGGTCAGGCAGGGGCTATAGTTTTTCCATAGTCTTAGATAACCAGTTCACTTTAGTCACCAAAACCCATAATCCAATATTTTTGTTTCCATATTTTGCAATAGTCCTACACCAACCGGGGGTTGTCCTTGGGTGCACTTGCATAGTGCGAACAGGGATAATCGTCGGTTGGTGCCTCATTTCATTGAAAATCTCTAACGGGCCTCTGCGAGTTGGCTTCGGCCCCTCGTACGCCTTCCAAAGGACCGGGACCCCATGGTCCCGAGATATGTTAAAATAATAATACCTTTATTTTTAAATAAAAAGTAATTTAAAAAATTAAACCGACTTCAAAAAGAAATTAACTCAAAATTATGAAATAACTTTAATTTCGGAAGTCGGTGTCTTGGGATCTGTATTTTAGTTTTATGCCACCGACTTCCGAAATTAAAGTTATTTCATAATTTTGAGTTAATTTCTTTTTGAAGTCGGTTTAATTTTTTAAATTACTTTTTATTTCGTAATTTTTAGTTTTTGCACTAGTATTTGACCAAGGTTTTGAGATGTTTTCCCTTTGACACTACACCAGTAGCTCTTATCAATAAGCCAGGCCGTCACACTTACACGTATTAGTCCATATCTTGAAAATTACTGGATCGATCTTGATGAAACTTGCACTGTTCCCTAAGTTGAAGAAAATGTAAGCCAATAAAAAAAAATGGTCACGATCCGATTAATAGTTCCGGAGATATGCGTGGACAAACATACATACATACATACATACATGCATACATACATACATACATACATACATACGTCTATGAAATTTTGTATATTTGTTTGGAAGCCCTAATAGATCATCATATGTGAATATAATGCAATTCCAATAATATTACATACATACGTATCGAATTGATAACCTCCTTTTTTTTGAAGTCGGTAAAAAGTAATAAAAGTAATAATAGTAGAAGTAGTAGTATAGTAGTAGTAGTAATTTAAGTAGGCAATTTTTTAATCACGTCTAAACTTGTAGGTATGGAGTAAGTGTCAGGCGTTGATTAATTTGACAGGACTAAAGTTAAATACATCTTCTGTCCTTTTGTTAATGAAATAGAAAGAAAAAGATGTAGTTACTGAACTTAAAGGACACGGCCGGAATTTGTAGAGAGCTGTGCCCTAACAAAAATATTCATGTACACTGACATACAGTACGTCATGTTAAAGCTTACAGGTATGTCTTTACAATAGTTTAAGCTTTATGATCAAAGAATAAGCGAGAGATACTATAAATAGGATACAAAAAAAGTGCCTAGACGTTTTGAATAGCAATGACCAATCATTCCGAGTTTTTTATACGAAACAATACGAGAAATACAATATTATCAATAGATATAAAGGCCGTTTCTTCACTAGTTGACATCACATCGACATCAGTGAATATCTAATTCTATGAAAACGTATGGAATACTCTAAATGTCGGTGTTTCATACATTACACGTTGTGTTAGCTAGTGAAGAAAGAGCCGAAAATGAAAATACCAAGAAAAACTTATTAGTAAGTAATATATAGATGTATTGGTAATAGTATCTGGCTAGACATTTCAGTCGTTGTTGGCATCCCGCGATAGCGAAGAGCTCGTCGTCTACAGATATTTCTGGATATTATGACTTCCTCATAGCGACTTGGCAAAAAATATACCTACAATTCTATAGGCAATAAAACACTAAAATAGCACTTGAAATTAAGTAGGTACGATAGACATTTGCTTTTAAAATGTATAGCTACTTGTTTTACAGACATTTTAAGAAAAACATCATTAGGATTATCATCAGTAGGATTATCAGCTGGTGGAGGTTGTGGTGGAGGTTCATGTGTGTGTGTGTTCCTAGTGTGGGGCAACGTTTACAAAAAAAAAAAAAAAAAAAAAAAAAAAAAAAAAAAAAAAAAAAAAAAAAAAAATTGAGGTCGTTCGGGCATTCCAGCTTCATTTTCTTCTAGTTCTTCAACCTGTCTGTATATATTCAGTACTAAGTGCCAATTAGCTCGCATACAACAAGGATAACATATGCTTGCAGATTTGTCCTCCGAACCTGTTTCACCGACTTCAAAAAAAAAGGAGGTTATCAATTCGACACGTAGGTATGTAATATTATTGGAATTGCATTATATTCACATATGACAATCTATTAGGGCTTCCAAACAAATATACAAAAAAATAATTTAAAAAAATTAAACCGACTTCAAAAAGAAATTAACTCAAAATTATGAAATACTTAACTTTAATTTCGGAAGTCGGTGTCTTGAGATCTGTATTTTAGTTTTTTTGCCACCGACTTCCGAAATTAAAGTTATAATTTTGAGTTAATTTCTTTTTGAAGTCGGTTTAATTTTTTTAAATTATTTTTTATTTCGTAATTTTTAGTTGTTGCACTAGAATTCGACCAAGGTTTTGAGATGTTTTCCCTTTGACACTACACCCGTAGCTCGAATCAATAAGCCAGGCCGTCACACTTACACGTATTAGTCCATATCTTGAAAATTACTGAATCGATTTTGATGAAACCAATAAAAAAAATGGTCTCGATCCGATTAATAGTTGCGGAGATATGCGTGGACAAACATACATACATACATACGTCTATAAAATTTTGTATATTTGTTTGGAAGCCCTAATAGATTGTTATATTATGTGAATATAATGCAATTCCGATAATATTAATACATACGTGTCGAATTGATAACCTCCTTTTTTTTTAAGCCGGTAAAAAGATGTTGTCGTCGCTGTTTAGACATTTCGTTCGCGAACAAAGACACTAATTTCGAATAACACAATACTACGCCGCCCGCCGCCCGCTCTAACGCCGCGCGTTCTGCCCGCTGGCTGCGTTTCCGCGCCGCTACCCGCGCCGCCACCGCCCCCGCCCCGCAAACGCTGACTTCGAGACCGAGGCCTAGCTGCGGCGCGGCGGCGTTAGAGTTGTTACAATAATGCCTTCGCATTCGATTAGTGGACACACTACGATTCAGGCACCTTGACATCGTGAGCGTTTTGAGTGCTATTTCAAGTGCTATTTTAGTGTTTTATTGCCTATCGAATTGTATATTTTTTGCCAAGTCGCTATGAGGAAGTCATAATATCCAGGAATATCTGTAGACGGCGAGCTCTTCGCTATCGCGGAATGCCAACAACGACTGAAATGTCTAGCCAGATACTATTACCAATACATCAATATGATTAGGTACTATAATAAGTTTTGCTTGGTATTTTCATTTTCGGCTCTTTCTTCACTAGCTGACACGACGCGTAAGTATGGAACACCGACATTTAGAGTATTCCATACGTTTTCATAGAATTAGATATTCTGGTATAATGTATAATGGTAATCTCGTACATGAACAAATGAATTACCTACTGACTTAGGCGGTACCAATCTGCTAAAATTTTGACAGCCGAACTGTTAGCAAAATGACAATGGGATCGTGTTGGAATGACGAATTTATAAAAATAGCGAACTTTGGCTTTGGCTGAGCAGAGAGCAAAGGGCGTTGACCACGTTGTTTTCATTTCTTGACTCTCCCACTTCTCTTAGTTATTTAGCCCCATCTAGCTACTTTCAGGACATTTACAATAAAAATCTCCTTCTTCAATGAAATCAGGATAGCAACCAACTAATTATCCTTTGAACTAAAAGTTCACGAGCACATTCGTAGGAAGCTGGCAGTATCATCAAAACGTTAATGTTTTCCCATTCTAATCTAATCTAATCTAACTAGCCTGTACTGTCCCACTGCAGGGCAAAGGCCTCCCTCTCCCTTTTCCACACAATTCTGTCTTTTGCTAGTGCCGGCCAGTCCTTACGGTAGGAGTCAAGCTCGTCCCGCCATCTTCGTCTTGGCCTGCCGCGATGGCGTCGTGCGTTTAGTGGGACCCAATCGGTGGTTCTCTTAGCCCAATTGTCATCTGACATGCGGCAAACATGTCCGGCCCAGTCCCACTTAAGCTTAGCGGCTTTTTGGGTAACGTCGGTTATCTTAGTTTTGGCGCGCAGTATTATGTTCCTTATACGGTCAGAAATTCGAACCCCCAGGATACTGCGCTCCATGGCTCGCTGGCAAACCTCGAGTTTGGACCTCTGCCGAAGTGTCAAAGACCAGGTTTGAGCACCATATATGAGAATGGGGAGAATACACATGTCCATAATTCTCCTTTTGAGACATAGCGGTAGATCTCCTTTTAGAAGATCTTTCATTGACCAATAGCTCCTCCAGGCGCTCTCGGTGCGTCGAGCAACTTCTTTGTCTTGTCGCGCCTGAAAGGAGACTATTTGGCCTAGATATATATAGTCTTGGACATATGCAATCTCCTCACCCCCAAAATATAGCCTCCTTTTGATGCTGTTAGTCATGAGTTCCTCAGCAGTAGCGCTTGCGACCACTAGACCAACGAAGCAGTTAGGTGTTAAATTTAGTAGGGAAAAATATGAAATCTACACGGAAAAAGTCGCGAGAGAAGTGCTAGTAAAAAAAAAACTGTAACGTTAGTTGAGCATTGAGGGAGAGCCCCCGTCCTTTGAATTTGCCACGGGCCTCAAACGGTATAGTTACGCCACTGGATTTACGTTGTTGAGCAGACTTTTGCGAACAATATGGATTAGCAATTTCCTTCAAATTCCGTCGGATTTTGATTGACAGTGTTACTCAATGGGAGTGCAGCAACAGCAAGTTATGTTGGTAACTCATGTTCTTTTCCGTGTTTATTTGATTTCGAAACCTAGTGTTCAGCAATAGCACAGATAATATAATACTCTAATAGGCTACCTACTTGCTGCTTTTGCAGACTGATTTTATGACAATCGTTGACTAAGAATTAAGTTGATACATAAAATTTAAGGCAGTTTCTATAGAATATCGGTTACGTTTGCTAGGCCATAAAATGATTTTGTCGTAAACTTAGTTACGAAAGAGCCAATCGTAAATAGTTTATTTCATAATAGCATACCTACAACTGTAATATGTACCTAGGTACAGTCGCCAGCACATCAAGCTACCCGAAACTGTCAAATTTTTCCAATCAACCATAAATCTTATGTTTTAGCGATAGTTAAAAATCTATTAAAGAAATTTGACAGAACGTAAGGTTAAAACAGGGCTATAGACCATGGCTAGATCTACCTATTTAATTAGGAAGTAGGTAGGTGCCTACTACCTTGGCTTTAGGCTGTAGAACATCAAGCATAGATAAGGGTAAGTACTGACGACATCAAGCCTGCTGCGGTGCTATTAAATCTCACCGTGAAAACTTAGGTGGAGTGAGCTGTCAATAGTGTCAATTCCCAGCAAAAACAAACTCACTTCACTTCACCTAAGTTGTCACGGTGAGATTTTTACAGAATCGACCGGCTGTATTCCCCGAAAAGGTGAAAGGGTACGCAAAGGTAGTTAAGTAGTAACACCAGCATTTCGCCAATGAATATTATTATCCCTGCAGTAGTACCAAGTCGGTCGAAGTGGAGGTGCTTGATGGGGCTTGGGGGTAGGCCTATGTCCAGCATTGCTGAAATGATGATGACGATGAAATCCCAAGTAAGAAATCGAGCATAAACTCACACACTTAAGAGGCACTGTTCGGGATCAGCATTGCCTAAACTCGAGCCGTTGGATTCTTTCTATGAAACTCCATTCCACGCAATGCACATTTCTATGCATCGTAGTGGCATCGCCACGGCTCTGGATTAGCGCGTAAACAGCAACTTAAAGCGATGACTAAAGGTACGACATCGATTCAATAAGATTCATCGAAAACTCTTACAAGTTGCCTAGCAACAAATTTCTAACAATATTGACAAACAACGAACTTAGCTTAAAAAAACCATACTTAGACAAGTGTCAGATTTTCAACGAGCATAAGCTTACGATATTCTTTTCCTTATAATTTTAGAAACATCCAAAACATCGTTAAACCTACGCCATCTAGTGGCGAGTAGCATCATGATTATTATACTGCAAACAAGTACGCTAACGAGGTCAATGAACTGTGACGTAAGTTCTGGGAGGTTCAGGGCACAGAACACTATTACTCCTAGCGGAGGGTTCAGGGCCATTTCCGGTTCCTTCATTTTTATTGCATACTGGACCACAACTGGACTTTGATGAATAGAAAAGATTATTATGTTGATAACGACTTTTTACAATAGATTTGACACAGTTTGCAAATATAATAAAAAAGCAAACAATTATATAGACGCTCAGCGCCATCTAGTAAGAGAGTAGGAGTACTTTTATGTTTATAACGTAAGTGACTAACTTATTCGCACTTGAACGTAAACTTATCCTAAGTTCTCCATTATCTCATAACTGTATTTTCAAAAACATCGACAATATAATAATAATTATGAGACACAGCAAAACTGAAAGTTTGCTTAATTTTTTTAATAAAAGCTTTTTTTTATTAGAATGAAAATTGGTCCATGAAGCTACATTCATAAAAAGCTTTTTGTGTTTGTCAATGTCAATTTGACATTGACATTACTTCGTAATACGGATGATTTCGCTGCCTGGCGGTGTTTTGTTTACAAAATCGTATAATTTTGTTTTGTTTACTGTTGTATTTTGATAAACAATGAATCACTATTATTATTGCGCTGGTATGTATGAATCTAAGTGTGCTCCTCACATCCTTATTGTATTATTACTGTGTTTTATACATATAAACTGTGAACAAAGCTTATCTTAGTAATGACTTTGTTGAGCAATCTTGTTTACAAGTTGTATAGTAGGTGTAGATTATATAATCTACTTTCCCTTTGTGTAAATAATAGATCTTGTGACTTACATTCACTAGTTTGGCTATCATATTAATTGTAACTAACTTGTGATGTGAATATTTAATTTAAAAGTTATAATATCCAGTAAGAAATGTATTTTAAATTCTTTTTAATATTTGTATTAGTGTTGCAAGGGCACTGTGAAAAAAGTTTAAAGCTACAGCAAGTTTTGATACTTAGTAGGCATAATGTGCGCACTCCTTTGTCTAAAAACTTAGCACATTTTACACCGAAGACTTGGCCCATTTGGAAGGAAAATAGTGGCTATTTGACAGCCAAAGGAGCATTATTGGAAGGATATATGGGGGAGTATTTTTCTTTATGGCTGCGAAAACAAGGTTTGTTGGACGCAAAGTGTCCTCAAGAAGAAAACTTTTTTGTTTATGCTAATATCGCACAACGTACTATGGCTTCCGCTAAAGCCTTTGTTACTAAAGGATTTCCATCATGTAATGTAAAGATACATCACACTTCTGATGGTAAGGATCCCATTTTCAACCCAGTGATACACAACACATCAGCAATATTTATACTGGAAGCAGCGGACCAAATGCGAACGTTACTGAAATCATTACATTTGAACAGTTCTTACGAAGACTTAGAAGAAATCCTCAATTACAAACAGTCGGAATATTGTTTAACAGAACACAAATGTGATTTTCTCACTGATATGAATAAAATATTTGTTAATGTTGGTTTCAAACCAAACTTGGAAGGTCCGTTGAAAATCTCAAAATCAGTCATTGATTCTTTTATAATGGAGAACTATCAGGGATTCCCTGATAATGAGGTAGCTTGGGGACTTTTAAAAAATAATGATGAATGGAACTTTGTTTTAGATTTAAGCAAAGGCTACCACAGTGTGATTTTTAACACTACTTTAATTGCTAAAGATTTAGCAAGACCGTTACTAAAATATATGAGAGAATTGATTTTAAATAAACAATATAAAATTACGCTTTTAATGGGGCATGACGCAAACATCTATACGGTACTTAAAAGTATGGATTTCAAACCATACAGCCTCAAAAATCAACATGAAATGACACCTGCCGGTGGAAAACTTGTTTTTCAGAAATGGCTGGAAGAAAAATCTGGTCTTTTTTTCGCGAAGGTTGATTATGTATACCAGTGTACCAACCAAATGAGAGAAGGCAAAAGTATGTCTTTGGATAACCCTCCTGAGTTTACTTCCTTGCAGTTGGAGGGTTGCAAAACTGATGACAACGGCTTTTGTCCGTGGGATGATTTTGTAGGAATACTAAATAGTTTGGTTTAAGATTAACTATAGATGTTTGATGTGTTTTTTATGTTCTATTTAGTCATTGTGTCACTACATAATATATTATTATGTTAAATGCTGTGTATTATAATCGCAGAAGTCTTACTTTTTTCTGGCTAATAGATGCCATTTGATTAAAATGTTTTGTATATTGACAGTTATTGTAAAATACTCAAAACCTAGTGATATCATTTGATTATAATGTTTCATATGTCAACAGTTCTTGTAAAAAAAAAATACCTATGTACAGACGCCAGCACATCAAGCTACTACGATCTGTCAAATTACTTTAATAGATTTTCAACTTTATCGGCAAACCATAAAGTTCAAGATTGATTCGGAAAATTTTACTGTTTCGGGTAGCTTGATGTGCTGGCCGTCTGTACTTACTGAAAACTCAATTATTTTTAGTTTGTAGTTAGTATTTCTATAATTAATTACTATTCGTAATGTACCTCCTAGTCAAGTCAGAGTAGGTCTAGGTGACCATTTTACAGTCATAATAACATTTTTTTAATAACAATTTTACGCTTTAATTTTTGTTACCATTTAAGTAGGTACCTACTTATTCAATAAATGTATTTTTTTTACTAAAAACTTGGTTTTCACTTCTCGTGCTCTAGAAGTTTGTCTTTATGTTGTGCGTATGCGACTTGGGCCCGGCGCCCACTATCGGCATCGGCACGGCTCAGGATTTTTATGCGACAAATAAAAATGTAACTTAATTGTATGACAATAAAATTTAAATTTCAATGACACGGTATGTCGGATACCCTATCTTTATTTTTGCACCTACGATGATTATTATCATTGAAATTTCAATTTTATCGACATACAATTAAGTTACATTTTTATTCGTCGCATAAAAATCCTGAGCCGTGCCGATGCCGATAGTGGGCGCCGGGCCTTAGAGTCGCTTTTTTATGCTCTAGTGCAAAAAAGTATTAGGGACTTGAAACGTTACTCAAAATAACGTTACACGGAGTTCCGGTAACGACAATTTGTACCGTTCCACCAGGATCGTAACAACATTAATTCCGACGATACTGACAAACGGAACGAAATCTTAAACTGTTCAATAACAATATTATCAATATACCGTTATTAGTATAACGATATAATAACGTTATTCATTTCGATACTCAACTTTGCCAGCTTCATCTTCATGACATAAAAGATGTCGAAAAAGTATGAAGAATAACGTTAAAAATGAATCTGTAACGTTTCTCCTATAACGTTATTACAAGGAAATAAGCTTAATGTTACTGATACCTATAACGTTACTTATAATATTGTTCTACGATAATGTTATTCTATAAGTAACGTTTTCTTTTGTAACGTTATTGATTTTTAGGTTTTAGTATCGTTACAAATTTTGAAACGTTATACGATAACGTTAGTGGTAACGGAACGAAATTCATTTCGTTTTCAAGTCCCTGCTTAAATCTTTGAACTTTACGTTTAGGCAAAATAACATTAAAATTACATTGAACTGATATAATTATGATAGTGATCTGACCAGTAGGTATCATAAATAGATGATCGCTCACCTGGCACACGAATGTATGTGAGTCACTCGGCAACAACTGTAATTAGCTACGCCATTGCATAGTGTGAGCTACGCCATTGCATAGTGTGAGCTACGCCATTGCATAGTGTGAGCTACGCCGTAGCAGTGTGAGCTACTCCGTAGCACAGTGTGAGCTACGCCATAGCATGATAAAATTCTTTAGAAATGTAGGTACCACCGCAAACTTCCTGTATCTAAGATTTTACCCTATATTTCAGTTATACTGAAATAGCATGAGCGACATAAACTGGGAAGAGTACTTCCAGGACTACCTGGATGGCATCAGGAGGTTCCTCTTCAAGGAGAGCGATGACACGCTACCAGCAGCCAGGATTAAGTGGAAAAGGACAACTTACTTTTTTTTTCTACTGAAGTAAAAAGTTTTGTCATGGTTCGGAGGGTTCCATAGTAGGTATAGTAGCATGGAATGAATATATTTCTTAAAAGTCTTACAATTGGATGGAATATTGTAATAAAAGTCGAAATATTATAAGACTGAAACAATCATTTATTTATTAAACTTACACACACTATCTTTAGAACAATGGTTAACTTTTTTCAATTAATTTTTGTCAGAAAAACTCGGAGTGCTATATAGAAGAGATATCATTTACTTGAAAAACTCAAAATATTAATGTTAAAAAGAAGTTCATCGATCATGAAATACATTTAAGATGGCATACATACTTTGGCACGTTACAAAAAATACAAGGTATGCCAGACGGGAGAACAAACGTGTCATTTTGTAAATCACAATCTCATTTTTTGCCAAAAGAGCAAATATTTGCCAAATACTGCCAAATTCTCACACGCGACTCCTTTTAACACTAGTGAAATAAGTATTAACTGTAGTGCTATTCTGCAAAAATCTCACCGTGAAAACATAAGTGTAGTGAGCTGTCAATAGTGTCAATCCCTAGCAACAGATGGAATGCTAGCTCACTCTAAGTTCACTTCACCTATGTTTTCACGGTGAGCTTTTTTACAGAATAGGTTGGCAGCACTTGGAGAGGGTTAAACCGCCGTTACCAGCTTTGTATAAGTCCCACGTAATAGGGGGCGAGTCTTTTCGCGTTTAAGAACTACTTAAGATTGTCGTTTGAGAATTTGGCCGTAATTTACATAAATATAATAGACACGACATTGCTTCTCGCAAGGATTAAATTCAAATTCAAATAATTTTATTTTCTCTTCACATACAATGGTATCATAATATAAATTTAGACAAGCTTAGAAACTAGTTTGTGATATACTGGCGTCTGTACTAGGAATACCTGTATAGCAGATCACCAGGGTCCCACCACACGGTATGAGAACATAATTACTTATTTAGTAAATGTGAAGGGATACAGGGCATAACATAAACTCAATAAGAAAACACACAGATTAAAAAACAATAAAACAAAAAGAGAAATAATGTAGTAGTATAATGAACAGATATGTCAGCATGTGTAAGGTATGTGGTGTGTTAGTTTTTGGGGCTGATCCGTAAACTAACGGGTCAGGCCGCAGTCCCGGGTAATTAATATCCGGCATTGGCGACTCTGGAAACATTGATTAACAGTTGTTTAGAAGTTCACACAAGATTCTCCAGTATAAGGTATGTTGGGGTAAGTTCGGCACTTGGATAAGACCGTACGAATCAAATTAGTTCCGATTTTCGCCACGCACCAAAACGATCCTTTTACTGTTGTAAAAAGCTCTTTATTCCTTCGTATGCCGAACGTGGATCCACGTGAGACACTTAAGGCTTTATAATTGTTTCTGTAATTGCGGCATTCAACCGATTGACAACTTTGTTCAATATTCTGACAAATGCATTCTATTCTATTTTAAACAACTTAGAACAAGCTGCCTATCTGTCGTAATAACACAGTGAGAATAATGTCTACTATAAAACATTAATACAGGGAACGTGAAATCTTAATTGTCCGTTGTCCCCGTTGCCCATACGTCATAAGAAGGACAACGGTAAGGAAATATATGACGTCCCGTTGTCCCCGTAACGGGGACACACGAATTATAAGCTAAGGCTCACCTCACACCAAAAGAGCGTCGAAGTGCAGCGAAGCGGAGCGCAGTTTCAGTGTCATATGAATTTTATTTTCATTATTATAATACTTATTATCGCATGAGAAACTCGAACGAGTCGCGCGGCGCCGGGGGAATTCCGGCGAATAGCGTTCTCTACCGAGCGGTTGCGATAATAAGTATTATAGTTATGAAAATAAAGTTAAAATTCATATGACACTGAAACTGCGTTCCGCTTCGCTGCGTTTCGACGATCTTTTGGTGTGAGTTGAGCCTAAAACTCACCTCCTCGCAGCATAAACGATGTAAACAGCGAACATGGACATAAGGGTAGCCTCAGACGACGCGACGTTAGCCCCGTTGCTGGGATAATATGGCATGCTACACGCCGGTGGGCAGACCGGGAGTGTAGATTCTAAAGACAAGACGTCAGTTGTAGCATGTGACGAGTAGCAGCCATGCATGCGAAGTATGGAGAAAAATGGTACAGAGTAAGATCATCAAATTGAAATGTTGGTTTTATGTAAGTCTGACATCGACAATGCTCGTGGAGATCAATGCTCGTGGGAGTTGTCTTTATAGACCAACTGTAACCATGAATTCAGCACATGATTCTAGACCGTAAAAAAACTGCTGTTTCGTAGAACAGTGCGAAACCTACGCCTTTTTAGGGTTCCGTAGCAAAATGGTAAAAACGGAACCCTTATGGTGAGACTAAGTCTGTCTATCTGTCTGTCACAGCTGGATATCTCAAGAACTACTAATGCTATCAACATGAAATTTGGAATAGTTTTAGATGACGTTCGCCCAACTATTATAACAGCAACAAATTATAACAGGGACTGAAAGGGGGTCTGAAAAATTCGAAGTGGGGCTACTAGGGCATGTGGGGTATCATATGAAAGAGCGCAGTTTGCACATTCTCAAACATTTTTCTTTTTTTTTAGGCCGCATAGTTTTTGACTTTTGATGAAAAATTTAAAAAAAAATACCGTTCCCCCCTTATCACCGAAGTTTGCAAAGAGAACAATCTGAAATTATTCTATGTGATAGAAGTTTATGTAAAGATTACAGGAAAAATAAAACGAATTAGTCTCTAAATAGCACCCTTTTTCAGAAATCATCAACAAAAGTTACATTAGTTCCACTATCGGTCAAGAGATGGCGCTGACATAAAACTTCAATGTTCTACACCGCAGTACAGTGTTAAAATTCTGACGAATATCTCGCCGATGAAAATTTAAAAACATATGATGATACGGAACCCTCGGTGCGCGAGTCCGACGCGCTCTTGCCTGGTTTTTTTTTTTAATAACCGACGAAATATTTCAACGCATGGAGTTTCAGAATCATGTGTGGTGCTGTTTTCGATACCTACCTCAGACCTGCGGCTTACCTTACTTCAACAAATACGCAGTTTCATTATTAAACATAGAATTTAAACATTACAAGACGCAATTATTGCAAAACATTAAAATATTTTGAAATCAACTCCGGAAAAATAATAAATAGGTACTTACAAAAATATATGCTTGTCAAAATTGATTTTTAGATGAAGCTTATTTTAAATAACGAATTTAAGTAGGTAAGTATATTGTAATAAAAAAAAGAAACAATACAAAAAAAAACCCTTTCCCGTTTATGCAACTCAAAAAAACCAAATCAAATCTGTCTCTATAACTATACCATTAAGAGTCAGTTTTACTCACCGACTAAGTCCACCTGTCCCTCGGCAGTGCCCAGTTTATTCTGAGCCTTGCATTGGAAGAGGCCGTACTGGCGCTTCTCAATCGTGATGACCCTGAGAGTCGTATCTGTGAACGCGTCCGCAGTCGAGTAGTGAGAGATTCTGGGGGAGAAACAAATCCATACTATACCTATAATATTACAAATGTGAAAGAAACTGTCAGTCTGTGACTTTTTAGGGTTTTGAGTTTTTTGTCTGTGTGGTGCTGGACTTAAAGAATAGCACCACCCCATACTTCCCGTGGGTGTCGTAAAAGGCGACTAAGGGTCGTACCGGAGAATGGGCAGCAGCGTTCTCTGTGCATTCCACCACCATACCATACTGCGATCGCTAACCCGCCTGCCAAGCGTGGCGATTACGGCAAACCCCCCCAAGAATGACAAGCACAAGCACAGAACCGGTCGAAGTTGAGGTGCTTGAGGGAGGCCTATGTCCGGCAGTGGACGTCTTTCGGCTGAAATGATGATGATGATGAGTTTTTTTGTAAGGGTTTTTAGCTTGTTGTGCTGGCGTCTGTACTTGCCTATTTAAAGAATTATAATTATTAAAATCATGAATAAAACTTTGAATTGATCATTTCTTGGTCATGGTATTTGACGCCAAGTCTAACTCAGAGAGTTTTATTGATGATTCTAATTATTATAATATATTATGTAAAGACATATTTGTTACAATCGCGAATCATATTTTGGTCAACATGCAACCTAGCAGTGACCTGCAAATTGCAAAAAATATATGAAAAATTTGAATCTAGCGGGCTACTATTAAAAAAAAAAGATTTTTTATTACCTTCAGTTGTACAAAAACATAGGGGCCCGTGGTTAAATAATAACAGCCACACAGGTCGATTGATCAGGTTAAGCTACGCTTGCCGCGGTTGGTCTGCGGACGGGTGACCATCTTTACATAGGTACCGTGCGTGACCCCTCCGTGCATCGGAAAGCACGTTAAGCCGTTGGTTCCAGCTGTCATTCGTATTAACATAACCATTTTTTTTGGGCCCCTATTTCTGTCTACAGGGTTTAAAGGAACCTAACCTAACCCAAGTCGGGGTGCCCCAAGTCCCGAGATGGTTTCTATAAACCATTATTTTTATAGTTAATTCAAATACCATGGAAAAATACACCTAACAAACAATATTCGTTAACAAATAATTCTACTGTTATCTTCATAGTATGCCAAGTGAAATTACGCCAAATAAAATCCTGCCATCTTAAAAGTATGCCATTGTAAATTCGGACATATAAACATTCGGCCAAACAATAATTGTGTTAAATAATTTTTATGCCTTAAAAATATTCGTTTAAAGATGCCAAGTGTGATATGCCAAATAAATTTCAGAGCATCAATATTCTGCCAGATAGAAGGAACCCCAGGGTAAACAGTCTTTCAGCGGGATTGTCCGAAAGGGTTACCGCAGGCCCGGAACATAAAGGGCTAAGGAAGAAACACAGGTGGGTTTTAGTCAGTAAGAGTCTGACACTCCCTTCCGCTCCACACAGAGCGAGAGGGGTTGATGATTTCCCATTCGCAAAAAAAAAAGGGTATACATACAGTCTTTAGTGTAAGTACGGCCGAGGAGTCATGACCGGTCTGAGTATAGGCTTTCCGATCTTACGCGTATGTTCTCTCTCTCACACTCGCCTCATGTCACCATCTGGTTCCTAAAAAATTTTATTACGCAGCCTCCTGCGCAACTTTCGAACATGCCATATTGTACTGTGTATCTACATCGCCACATACGAACTACGCATCACACTGACGTCACGCAAAATCCTGCATCGCGCAAGCAGAGTTTACCGCACACCTAGCATAATTATATACAACGTCCCGACATCAATCTTCGGGGATTAGCCCACCAGGAACGACACCCGTCTGATCGGAGGAACCTCCCTTTTTTATAGAGGATGAGTGAACTTTACACCCTGCTCCTCATCTCTCTATAGTACTGTGGTAGCTCGGAGGGTGTGGTCAGAAATCTGTCATAATTTTTGGTCCCGTAGATGCCTAAAGTGTCAAGGCAGTAAAGTGACACGACATACCTTTGCTCCTCTTTCCCAATTTCCTGTCACAACATCAAGGTTCTCCCATATCCACCTTGATATCGTCGGCCCTTTATCTATCTCTTATGATTACAGGTAGAAATTGTCTCACTGTCATCGACAGATTTACCCCATGGCCTGAGGCGTACCCCGTCAAAGATATCACGTCGGGGTCACCAATTTGTAATTTCTTCTCACACCCTCCGTGCAACCACAGTACTAAGGCGTAATATATACCCGTAATGCTGATTGTTGTACAGTTGCTCTTCACCCTTGAGCCAAGTTATAGCTGGTGGTGGGTACGCTTCCACGTGGCATCCCAGATTCATGTCATATTGTAGGGCCTGAAAAAAATAATCCATACTATATTCATCCTACTAATATTAAAAATGTGAAAGTTTGTGAGGATGTTATGTATGTATATCTTACGGGCAACGTGATTAACTGGGCATTATTAATAAGGATTGGCCATTATTAATAATGCCCAAGAGTGATGGCCATTATTAATAATGGCCGACGGCCCGTGGTCCATGTAATAAGTCAGTGTTTGAGATAGCTTGAATTTATTGCTTGGACCGGGCAGTATGAATAATTCCCTACCTACTTGTAGCCGGGCAATGTGATAATTAATCAAGTCACTCCGTCGACATAGCGAGTCGAGCTTTCCGTCGAGCGAAGGGCACCCCGAGGTTCGGTTTGGTTAGGTTACTTTAAACCCTTTACACAGAATCCCCGTTAGTCGAATGTACGTTATGGGGACAACGCGACATAGGATGCAAGAGCGAGCGTCACCCCGAGGTTGTACTAAGTTTAATTTCATTTAAGTAACAAAAACACTACAGTTCACCTATTTGTGGCATGCCCTTTGGAGTTTAGGTTTCAGCATACAAGCCCCCAGGCTGTTATAAAAGCTTTTAGAGATCTTAACATTAAATCAACAGAAGATCTCTGGGGAATGTCTGTAAAAGTATGTAGATCTTTTATCGAAACTATTGCGCCCTATTTAGCTTTCATATTTAACACCAGTGTTGACCAAGGAGTCTTTCCGGATCTTATGAAACATAGTAAAGTAGTACCATTGTTCAAATCCGGTGATAGTAAAGATCCTAACAATTATAGACCTGTGTCAATTCTACCAGTTCTCAGTAAGGTGTTTGAAAAGTTGATGCTCAATCAAATGTTACGTCACTTTAATAAAAATTCCATCTTTCATGAACACCAGTACGGTTTCACCAAAGGGCGTTGCACTACTGACGCCGGTGTTACCCTAATAAAGAACATTTTTAACGCCTGGGAAGAAGCACAAGATGCCATTGGAATCTTTTGCGACCTCTCTAAGGCGTTCGATTGCGTAAACCACGAGACACTTCTGATGAAACTGGAGCACTATGGAATTAGAAAAGCAGCACTTGACTTGCTAAGATCATACCTGAAAGATAGAAAGGTTAAAGTTCAAGTAAACGGCGTAAACTCATTAGGGTCTGAAATGACAATGGGTGTTCCTCAAGGTTCGATATTGGGTCCATTCCTCTTTTTAGTTTACATTAATGATTTACCCCAATTACTTCAAAATCAACCGAAGATGGTGTTATTTGCAGATGACACATCGTTAATCTTTAAAATAGACCGACGGTCACAAAATCTTGACGACGTGAATAACTCTATTCTTCAGGTCCAAGATTGGTTTACGGTAAATAATTTAGTACTTAATGAAAAAAAAACCAAATGCATTAGATTTAAATTACCGAATGTTAGAAGTAGCGAATGTGAAATCATATTGAATGGCCAAAAACTAGAATTTATTGATCAGACAGTTTTCCTAGGAATCACGCTAGACGAGAAATTACAATGGGGACCTCATATAACATCTATTGCGGGGCGGCTAAGCTCCGCCGCTTATGCTGTTAGAAAGATAAGACAGTTAACAGATGTAGAAACCGCGCGTTTGGTCTATTTTAGTTACTTCCACAGTATTATGTCATATGGCATTTTACTATGGGGTCGGGCTGCTGACATTGAATCCATTTTTATTTTACAAAAGAGAGCTGTCAGAGCCATTTACAATCTACGTCGTCGCGAATCTCTTAGGGAACTATTTAAAAAGGTTAATATCATGACGGTACCTTGCCAATTCATTTATGAAAATATTATGTATGTAAGAAAAAATCAACATCTTTTTAATAAAATAAGTGATAGGCATAATTTTAATACTAGAAATAAAGATAAATTAGATCAACCTTTTTTTAGATTATCTAAAGTACATACATCTTTTATGGGGTACTGTGTTAAATGCTACAACAAAATACCTTGTGACATATTGCAATTAAATGAAAGAAAATTTAAAACTCATATTAAAAGTACACTTTGTAAACAAGGATATTACAAATTAGAGGATTATATCCAAGATAAGAATGTTTGGAAACATGCTGGTCCTGCTCCATAGGACAATCTAAAAGTTTAGACAAAATCAAACTTGTTCCTAATTTAATTTATATATATATTTTTAATTATGACATCTTATTCTAATTCATTTTTACAATCTGCGACTACAGTGGCTCACACACTTGTTAAAGTTCAACTACTTTTGCATTTTTTTTTTAAATAACTTGTAAATATGTGAGCACCATGTATCTATCACTTATTTGATTTACCTGTCATTGCTTAATTTTTAATTCTTTTTACCTTTTGTGGTAGACTAATTTTATTATGGGTGCATCGTGTTCACATATAATTTTTATTATGTATACAAGACCTTGTAAAACATTTTTAAAAGAGTAACGGTGGAGTTTCTTGCCCATTCTTCTCCATACGAAAACTACCTTTTCGAATGGGCGACTAGAATCATTTCTATTTAGTTTTTTTTTTTGACGTTCAAAAGTGCCTTTAATGTGCCTATTTGAAATAAATGATTTGACTTTGACTTTGACTTTATTACTTTGACCAAGATAGTTAGGGCTTTATTCATAATGGCCGGGAAAAGTGATTAATCATGCTGTTTTAATCACATTGCCCAATTCAGTCGGGCATTATGAATACAGACCGGCCATTATTAATAGTGCCCGGACTTATCAAATTGCCCGTAACATAATACCGCACATAAATGTAAGTGTAAGCATAATCAGCCTATAATGTTCCCACTGCTGGGACACAGGCCTCTCTGTGAGAGGGAGTGGGCTGTAATCTACCACGCGGGCCCAGTGCGGGTTGGTAGATGTCACATGTCTTTGAATTTTTGGTTCTAGGACATGCCGTTTTTTCACGATGTTTTCCTTCACCGTTTTGAGAGCAGTGGTGATGAATTTTTAATAAGTGGATGGATAATAGGCTATTTGACTGGTTTCTGATAAACATCTCAGATTATTTAATGGTGTCTAACGAGCCCACAAAAACCTATTACTTCAAATTGCATAATGTATTTCTTTTAGAAAATAGTAAATAAAAATGTTCTGTTTAAATAAGCAGCCAAAACGCTATCTTTAACAATATGGCGTCGTGACGTCACAATACACGTAAACAAACGTTGAAACGGTCGAGATACTAGACAAAAGTCATCTGTGTTCTGTCAACGATAGACAGAAATTGACTATATCATGACGTCATCATAAGTTCAGCCAATCCAGACCGTTTTCGATTACGTGGCGCCAGATTTAAAAAGATGAAGTTTTTTCAGGATTTTTTTAATAAATAATACATTGTTTTGTAGTAAAATTAATGCAAATCGATTTTAAAAGCGATAATCTATACGAGTGTCAATAATTATGACCTTATTTTTTACATTGTCAAATAGCCTATTATCTATATTATCTATATTTATATCTTTTTAGAGTTGACAATTCTTACCTGAGCCAACCTCGGCCTGGGTACAGTCACAACCGGAGCAAACTCCACTTCCAAGTTAATATTCCTTCTAGCTCTTTTGCCCACTCTATTCTCAGCCACACAGAAGTATGTACCGCGATCTTCTTTGTGTACCGCCGGAATTGTTAGGATGTTGCCCCTGTAATTAGAAGAATAAGGATGGTTTAATATCTATCTATACTCATCTAGGCCTTTTAATAATAATAATCATTTTATTGTCAGGCAACTAAGGCCCATAGGTAAAATACACAAAATAATCTTATAAATAATAAACTAATACATAATTAGAAACCTTAAAACTATGAACTATACACGTAACATTGTCGGCGTCGTGTTTCGCTGCGTGGTGTCGCGTAACCGTCCACGGAAACGTCGATATACGACACCTTTCGGCCAATAGTCCTCTTTCAGGCAGGTTTGTAGATGTTGGGTTGGAACTCGTACCACAAAAGACTTGAAGTTGATGTTGTGGCGCAATTCCAACCTTTCGACCCTCAGAGTCCAGTTGGTCTTCACCTTCAAATACTGCACGACTTCCTCAGTTGTCGTGGAGTGATGCAGACGCGAAAGGTACAGCTGCGTCGTAGGCACAGCAGGGCGCAGCAGCATCAACAACAACAACAACAACTATGTTGGGGTCGGCTTCCAGTCTAACCGTATGCAGCTGAATACCAGTATTTTACATGGAGCGACTGCCTATCTGACCTCCACAACCCAGTTACCGGGTAATACGATACCCCTTGGTAAGACAGGTTGTCAGACTTTCGGGCTACTACCCGTAAATTGTACATTTAGTATTTTATCTATGCCAGTAACGACTGTCAAAGATCCACGAATGACACCTTTAGGTTCTCTTAAAATAGTTCGTGTATGAACTCACCATAAACAGATATTATTTTATATTTACCTGTAGATAGATCCACCGATCGGCAAGATGGCGTTGTTTTCACGACGCCAGGAGATCTTAGGCGGCGGGAACCCATCGGCGTAACATTCCATCTGAACACCTGGAGTCAACATTAATCATAAAAAAATATGATTTATTCAAATAGGTAATTAGGCGTGTTTTAGAAGTAGGTAATTAGGTTTATCCCAGTTGGCTAGATTCTCTTCGTATAAAAAATAATTAAAATATGTTTTTGCAACACCAATTTCTTATTAACCGACTTCCATAAAAGAGGAGGTTATAATGTTCGACTTTATACAGGGTTATTGGTAAAACACCAGCAACCTCTTAAGAGGTCATTTTACTCATCATTATGAACAACTTTTACTATGGGACCAAACCTGAAATCGCGAAAAAAAAATCAGCTGTTCCCTACATTTATGTTCGTATAACTCGTCAAAATGTAGGGAACAGCTGATTTTTTTTCGCGATTTCAGGTTTGGTCCCATAGTAAAAGTTGTTCATAATGATGAGTACAATGACCTCTTAAGAGGTTGCTGGTGTTTTACCAATAACCCTGTATAATATATTATGATTTTCTTCTTATGTAAGTATGTTCACCGATTACTCGAAGACGGCAGGGCCGATTCCAAAAATTCTTTTTTTGTTTGAAAGGGTATATTCTCGAGGCGGTCCCATTATCATCAAGTTGGAATCTGATGAGAGGATCCCATGGAAATCGAGGGAAACCCCTCAAATTTTATAGTCAAACCTATAGCGAATTAAGTATTTTTTAAAGTAACTTGAGCATTTGCTCTCGGAAATCATCATTTGGTAAAGTGGAGCTGATGATGAAGACCACAGATGGCCATCATTCGAATACTTTAATATGGTTGCTATGCAATTTATGCTCGATACAATGCGTATGGTGAAGTGGAGCTGATGGTGACTTCTCAATCAGCTCTAGTTCTCCTGGTTCTTATTAGGAGAACTCCTCAACAATTAACATCCCTTCATCGGGAAAAGCAATATTTTGTAAAAGGTGATGAGTTTGACATTAGGCTATTATAACTTAAATAAATTACAAAGTGACCCGTGACTGAACTGAGAACTGACTGTGAAAAATAAAACTTTTTTACAAAAAAAAAACAACCGACTTCCAAAAAACACTAGTGAAAAATAACAGTCGGTGTCTTTGGATTTGTATATTAGTTTATTGCCACCGAATTCCGAAATTAAAGTTATTTTTCACTTTATAGTGTTTTTTGGAAGTCGGTTGTTTTTTTTTTTGTAAAAAAGCTTTTTCTAATTAATTTCACAAAGCCAGCAACGATCATGTTTTATGTTCAACTAAAAATAAATCTACTTATTACTGTCGGACAAAGTACAGCCTTCTTCTTTTTGTATCGATGGTACACTTCCTCGTTGTTTTTAGGGTTCCGTACCGCAAAAAGAAAAAACGGAACCCTTTTTTTTTGTGGATGTGAAGTCATCAAATGACCCCTCCCGCTCTGGGTGAAGCAGAAGGGAGTGTCAGACTCTTACTGACTAAAACCCACCCGTGTTCCTTCCTTAGCCCTTTATGTTCCGGGCCCGCGGTAACCCTTTCGGACAATCCCGCTGCCCCTTATAGGATCACTTTGTTGTCTGTCTGTCTGTCAAGACCCTTTATTTCGGGAACGCGTGGAGGTATCGAGTTGAAATTAAAACTATATACTTGGGTCTACAGTCCCTAGAAGCTATGAAAAAATCAAACTTCTAAGTTCACGTAAAAAAAACTTACGTCCGGTTATACCGCAAAAATCGTATATTTCGACACTCTCAAGGGAATCAAAATTTATAGGGTAATTCCCGTTGACCTAGAATCATGAAATTTGGCAAGAAGCAATGTCATGTAGCACAAATAAAGGAAACAATCCGAAAACTCGCACTTGACCGGTTTTTTTTATATCGTTCTAGCCCAGTAGTTAGCCACGTTAATTGCGGCATCAGGGCCATTTTTTAGGTCTTCCAAGGAGCAGGTGTACGGGCTCTTAGGACACTCCAGCAAGTGAAGATGTGTGTGGTGTGGGGCATGGTCTACCACGCCCCACACCACACACAACAGAAGCACCGCACTCGCACTGGGTGTTGATTTAGTCAGTATATCCCCCACTTCTACAAATTGTGTCTGCAGCGACCTACTTGGGTACGCAATCGAATGGGAGCTTTCCATAAAGGCTACTGCAGATCACGCCCGGGATGCAAATGTTCCTGGGGTTTAACAGTCAACAGTAACAGGGTGGTGGATGCTTCTCTTTCCACAATTTGACTCAAGTAGAAATGCACATGAGTTTCTTGTGTAACGAAAGTGACCAGTAAGGAAGGATTATTGAAAATTCTCCCCCAAAAGTTGTTAAATACCGCCAACATAAAATTTCTTCATCACAAGAAAGACTGAAGCTGTGGCGAGACAGTAGATACTTCCTTACCCAAAACTTTTCTTCCACCCGCTGAAGATCGCCCACCTGGAGATGAGTTGGTTGGGTAACCTGGAAGTCTTTAAACAGACTCCGGACTCCGGGTGGAGATTCATAGACGACTCCGCCTTGGAATATAAATGTGGTGCTGTTCCACAAATGATGGGACACTTAATATTGTGTCCTATGTGGCCTGTCAGCTGACGTTACAGGAACTGGTGGACGCTGGTGATGGCTCCGAGTCCATTTAGTTTGCTATCGACACGCTAAGAAGTAGAAAGTTCGTAATTTTTGTTCCAAAAGTACTCTTTGTACTATACTTACTCTCTCCCTCGCTAGCTACCACCGAACGCGTTGAGTTGTCAGAAATGATCGGGGGTCGTCGAACTTGTAACTCCACTTCAGCTGTTATCTTGTTACTGACCGACATTAGTACTTGGCACTGGTACCAGCCGGCGTCGTTCTCTTGAATGTCCTGGATCTGTTGGAAGAGAATTTATATCAATTGTTACCCGACTACGGCGAAGCAAAAAGGAGGGTTATGATTTTGACCGGTATGTATGTATGTTCATCTGTTCCCACATAACTTGTAAACTACTTGTCATAATTAGACAAATGAGGTATCGTTGGAAGCGTCTTGATCGTCCGCTGGTTATAGGCTGTGTGATGTCACATTAAATTGAATATGGCGCCCTCTAGCGGACATAAAGCCATGATATTAAAAAAAAAATCTTGCTGTGTTGGGTATCATATGAAAAGGCTTAATTAGCATATTTCAAAAATATAAATATTACTGAAATAAGCCCCAAAATAATTAGATAAAAAATAAGTTTAAAAACTAAAACCCGACTACTGAAAAGGATGAACCTTATAAGCCCGGTTTCCACCGCGAGCGGAACGGACCCATTAATGACTTCGTTAAACTCGCAAACGCAACTGAATACTTCCACCAACGGTGGAAATACAAGTATACAGTTGACTGTTAACTGTTAACAGTGGGTCCGTTCCGCTCGCGGTGGAAACCGGGCTTTACCCTACAAGGCCCGCGTGGTGGTTTACGGCCCACTCCCTGAACTCCCTCTCACAGAGGAGGCCTGTGCCCCAGCAGTGGGAACATTATAGGCTGACTACGCTGCACATGTCTTCGAATTTTTGGTTCTAGGACATGCCGGTTTCTTACGATGTTTTCCTTCGCCGTTTTGAGAGCAGCGGTGCTGAAATAATTTACACAAAGTAAAGTGCCTGCTTGGGTTCGAACCCACGACCTACAACTCGTAAGTCGCGGCTGTTACCACTTGGCCACCGCTGCTCTAATGAATATAAGTAGATTGATAATTATATCATCATCTGCCTAGTCTTCCCAACTATGTATGTAGGAGTCTTCCAGTCTAACCGGATGCAGCTGAATACCAGTATTTTACATGGAGCCTATTTGACCTCCACAACCCAGTTACTGGGAACATAATACCATTGGTAAGATTGGTTGTCAGACTATCTTTAATTCTTACTTACCGAAAGTGTGTAAGTGGCAGTAGCATTATCCAATCTCAGAGAGAAACGGGAGTCCTTGGTGATCAGATTAGCCTTAATGGACAAAGGGATGGATTCCTCTGTCTTGAAAGGATCGTATTTTACCTGCAAAGAAAAAAAATTAATTAAATGGAGGTAAATGTTCATGTTTAAATGGAGTGGCGACCATGTACCGGAAGACGTAGCGTTGGAAGGCCTCCCACAAGGTGGACCGACGACCTTGTGAAGGCCGCAGGAACCCGTTGGATGCGAGAAGCACAGAACCGGTCGAAGTAGAAGTGCTTAGGGGAGGCCTATGTGCAGCAGTGGACGTCTTTTGGCTGAAATGATGATAATGATGATGAAATGTTCATGAACATCTTTCTCTTGTGCTTATACCTACCAATTAATTTGGAGTCAGCATGTCTTTTTTTTTCGTCATCCCAGATAGATAGAATACTCTTTATTATGTACACCATAATTATGGCACAGGAATGAGGAGCTCCGCAGGAGAACCAAGGTAACCGACATAGCCCGAAGAATTGCCAAACTTAAGTCGCAGTGGGCAGGGTACATTGCTCGCAGAACAGATGGCCGATGGGGCCGAAAGGTTCTGGAGTATAATATGGAGTATAATAATAGGCATGTCCGTTGTAAGTTTTTTGTAGATGTTTTCCTTTTTTGTCAAATTTTCTATGGTCTTTTTGAGAAGCAATGTCATGTAGCGCAAATAAAGAAAAAAAAACCGAAAACCGTCATTGTACATAGTTAAACACCTACAAAGAATTCCTTTGCAATTTTATTTCTTAAAAGATTAGAGTTATATAAATAGAATGTTCCAGTCAAAGGTTAATTTAGTATCTTTTGATATCTTTTGTTTGTTTGACAAAATATGACATAGGTCCATAGTACATATGTGCTTATTATTATTGTTGAGTAGAGTTAAAGAAATGCACAGAGAATGGATTGTTTAAAAAAATATTGAATATTCATCAGAGAAACACACAGATCTTCGATTTCCTATTTATTAACCGACTTCAAAAAGGAGGAGGTTCTCAATTCGTCGGAACCTTTTTTTTTTTTTATGTATGTTCCCCGATTACTCGAAGATGGCTGGACCGATTTCAAAAAATATTTTTTTGTTTGAAAGGGTATACTTTCCAGGTGGTCCCATTGTCATCAGGTCAGGATCTGATGATAGGATCCTGGAGAAATCGAAGGAACTCTTCAAATATTATAGGCACACCTATAGCGATTTGGGTATTTTTTATAGTAACTCGTGCATTTGCTCTCGAAAAGCACTATTTGGTGAAGTGGAACTGATGATGAAGACCACAGATGGCCACCGGAACTACTCAATAATCAGTATTTCATGGGTTGCGATTCGATTACTTTATTATGTTTGCTAAGCAAGTTATGCTCATCACAATGCGAATGGTGAAATGGAGCTGATGGTGAAATACCAGGAGAACTCTCAACAATGAATTTCCCTGCATCGGGAAAAGCAATATTTTGGTAAAGGCGATGAGCAAGTTGACATTAGGCTATTGTAACTTAGATAAATTATAAACAGACCCACTAAAAAGCGGGAAATAAAAACTTTTTAACAAAAAAGAAAAACCGACTTCCAAAAAAAAACACTACAAAGTGAAAAATAACTTTAATTTCGGAAGTCGGTGGCAAAAAACTAAAATACAGATCCAAAGACACCGACTTCCGAAATTAAAGTTATTTTTCACTTTGTAGTGTTTTTTTTTGGAAGTCGGTTTTTCTTTTTTGTTAAAAAGTTTTTTTTTCTTTAGCCTCTTGGTATCTTATGTCCGTCTCCTGGTTCTAAGCTACCTCCCCATAGCTTAGAACCAGGAGACGGACATAGGATACTTTTTATCCGGTTTTTTTTTTATACTTTTATTTACTTATAGGAGTAGGGTAGGAGTAGTGTAGGAGTAGGTTAGGAGTAGGGTAGAAGTAGGGTAGGAGTGGAGTAGGAGTAGGGTAGGGTAGGGTTAGGGGTAGGACACCACGCGAACGAAGTAGCGCCGGGCAGCTAGAAATAATTTATATGGCAAAACAACGTTTGCCGGGTCAGTTATAGATAAAATAAAACTTACTACAGGAGAAAAATAATACATAACAAATATAGAATAATTACATAAATAATAACTTACCCAAAGAACGGGGAAGTCCTGAGCGTAATGCACGGAGCAGTCCAAGTCGACCTGACCACCGATGTCCCTGATTTGTTCCTGAGTTATCTGAGATATTGTCGGGGTCTTTTGTGCTGATGCTGAAATCGTACATTATTAAGTTAGAATAGAACATTATAAATGGACTTTGAGGGTCGAGAAGTTGGAGTCGCGTCACAACACGAACTTCAAGGCGTTCGTGGTGCGTGTTCCGACACAGCATCTCGAGAAGTTCCTCAAGGAAGAGTTCTGGCCGAAGGGTGTTGTGTACCGCCGGTTTCGTGGCCGGCTACATGACACCAGCCAGCGAAACACGACGCAGACACTTCATGTGCGTTAGTTTTTCGTTGTTAATTTTTTGTGTAATTATAATGTATGTATTTATAGTATTTTTAAGTCATATTAATATTGTATTGTATGTGTTTAAGGGACTTGATGCCTGAAATAAATGGATAAAAAAAAATTGTTGCTTCAGGTGGTAAGAATAAAGTTGGTCACAATTAGAGAAAGTATCTTGCTAACGTACCTCTAGAGTGTACAACAATAAGAAAATAAATATAGGAGTACTAGCAGCGGCCCGTGGTTTCACCTGTATAAGTGTTGATCCCGTGGGAATATCGGGATAAAAACTACCCGACGTCCTTTCCCGGGATGCAGTCTGTCTCTCTGCCAAATTTTATCGAAATCCGTTCAGTGCTTTAGGAGTGAAAAGGTAACAGACAGACAAACAGACAGAGTTACTTTCGAATTTATAATATTAGTATGGATTCTAATATGTATAGCCAAGTGGAGGTCGGACTCGCACACGAAGGGTTCCGTACCACAAGGCAAAAACACTTAACTATTTATTTTATTTTTAGTATTTGTTGTTATAGCGGCAACAGAAATACATAATTTGTGAAATTTTCAACTGTCTAACTATCGCGGTTCTGGAGATACAGCCTGGTGACAGACAGACGGACGGACGGACAGACGGACAGACAGCGAAGTCTTAGTAATATGGTCCCGTTTTTACCCTTTGGGTACGGAACCCTAAAAAGGCGTGGAATAGTAAAAATACGTAAAACTACGCCAGTTTAGTTTAAAGTAAATACTAAATTAGACTAATTTAACTGTTTTTACCGACTTCAAAAAAAGGAGGTTATCAATTCGTAATATTATTGGAATTGCATTATATTCACAGACAATCTACCTATTAGGGTTTCCAAACAAATATTTATAGACGTATGTATGTTTGTCCACGCATATCTCCGCAACTATTAATCGGCTCGTGACCATTTTTAACCGACTTCCAAAAAGGAGGAGGTTATATGTTCGACTTTATATGTTTTTTTTTACCGACTTCAAAAAAAAGGAGGTTATCAATTCGATACGTATGTATGTAATATTATTGGAATTGCATTATATTCACATATGACAATCTACTAAGGCTTCCAAACAAATATACAAAATTTCATAGACGTTTGTCCACGCATTTCTCAGCAACTATTAATAGGATCGTGACCAATTTTTTTGTATTAGCTTACATTTACTTCAACTTAGGGAACAGTGTAAGTTTCATCAAAATCGGTTCAGTAATTTTCAAGATATGGACTAATACGTGTAAGTGTGACGGCCTGGCGTATTGATACGAGCTACGGGTGTAGTGTCAAAGGGAAAACATCTCAAAACCTTGGTCAAATTCTAGTGCAAAAACTAAAAATTACGAAATAAAAAGTAATTTAAAAAAATTAAACCGACTTCAAAAAGAAATCAACTCAAAATTATGAAATAACTTTAATTTCGGAAGTCGGTGGCAAAAAATTAATAAAATACAGATCCCAAGACACCGACTTCCGAAATTAAAGTTATTTCATAATTTTGAGTTGATTTCTTTTTGAAGTCGGTTTAATTTTTTTAAATTATTTATTGGGTTACGTTTATTTTAACTTAGGGAACAGTGCAAGTTTCATCAAAATCGATTCAGTAATTTTCAAGATAATTATGGACGAATACGTTTAAGTGTGACGGCCTGGCTTATTGATTACGAGCTACGGGTGTAGTGTAAAAGGGAAAACAACTCAAAACCTTGGTCAAATTTTAGTTCAATATTTACAACAATACTATTACAAACAAATATTCAAGTTTTTACTTAAAATTACGAAATAAAAAAGGAATTAAAAAAAAAAATAAACCGACTTCAAAAAGAAATTATCTCAAAATTATGAAATAACTTTAATTTCGGAAGTCGGTGGCAAAAAACTAAAACTAAAATACAGATCCCAAGACACCGACTTCCGAAATTAATGTTATTTCATAATTTTAAGTTAATGTCTTTTTAAGTCGGTTTATATATATTTTTTTTACTTACCAATTGTTGTAAAACACAGTAATACTGTTAAATAAACGTAATGTTTAAACTCCATTTTCGGAACACGCATCATTTCTCAAACAATACAGAGTACTTATCGATTCACACTGGACAATCTAGACATGGGTAGCTCTTGAGCACAGGTAAGCGAGTGATAGCACAGAGTACACTGGTGATAGAAAAGAGCACGAAAAGAGCTAGCTCTTTTCGATTGACGTCGCTCTCGCTCACTCACTGGCTCGCTAAGTATCTCACTGTTAGCTCAGCTAGCTCACTCAGACTCACTAGCTCAGTACTTCAGCGAGACACCAATGACTAAAGCATGATATATACAGTTTAAAACCAGTCTACAAACCAAGGTAACCTTGAAGTTGTTGTTGTTGCGAGATGCCTGCTACACGGTTTAAAACCAACATCTTCTTCTGCCACTGGTTTGCAACACAGGCCTTTCTACCAAGGACGTTCAAAGGTCATACGAAATTGGTTTCAAACCACTCTACACTGCACACACGTCCTGCATATGTCTGTATGCAATAGTTGAGGGACGCGCAACCCCCTTCGAATAACACTTCTGGGTACCTTGTAACACAATTTGTCTGTTGTCAATACAATCAAATTTGTTACTGCATATGCTGTGCAATGTCATGACATTAAGTAACAGTCGCCTAGATCCCAAATCCACGCCATACGGCCATACCGTTACAATAGCTGCACGTAAATGTCTCACCGATGGTGGCGCGTGTGTTGGATCATTCGGTTCCCTACAAAATGGTTGAGCTGGATGGTGCTGATCCACGCGTCATGTTCGTGAACGGGCGCCGTCGGTTGGGACTGGTCATCTCTTAACTGCCAAGGCTTATTTTTAATCTTATGTCTTGAATTGTTTCTTCATTTCTGTCTTTTTTGCATTGTTCTCACATATAGAAGCAACAAGAATAATGTACCCAGGATTTTGTAATATCTTGATTTAAAAGAGTGTCCATGGAGTTTCTTGCCCGTTCTTCTCCATAGAGATCTACGCTTTGGAATGGGCAACTAGCTTCAACTTTCTGACTAACTGACAGACTATTTAATTTTGACAATTCAAAAGTGCCTGTACAAGGTTTAATTGAAATAAATGATTTGAGAGTTTAAGGAACCTTTGATTGGATGCACTTATAGTTCATAGATCGTAAGAACTTCTTCTGTACCCTTTCAATTCTAGCACCGTATTTGTCGTAGAAAGGGTTCCAGATCGGGACGGCATATTCTAACTGGGATCGTACCAAAGTCTTATAAAGCAGTAAGAACGTAGGGGGCTGCACAAAGTCACGTGACGATCTCATAACGAAACCATACACTGATACGCTTGTTTACTATATTGTCAACGTGTTTGTCGAAGTGCAAACTGGCATCCAGTGTGACACCTAAGTCACGAACAAAACTAACTACATAAAAGTGCGTTATTAATTGAATATTTTTTTTTTAAATGAGATGGCATGATATTTGGGTAGACTGAGAAAGAGCTTGTTGTTGTTACAGTATGTATATAATCTATCTAGGTCCATTTGAAGAAGTAGACAGTCTTGTATATTCTTGCAAGATCTGTAAATTTTTATATCATCCGCATACATTAAAAACTTTGAGTTGATAAAACATTGTTTAATGTCATTAATAAATATAATGAATAAAAGAGGGCCTAAAATGGCTCCTTGTGGTACCAGATGTAACAACTATAGGGTCTAACTCGTAACCATTAACAACAACTCTTTGGGACCTGTTATAAGTATATGACACAAACCATCTAAGCAAATTCCCACGTATTCCATTGAAAGTTTTTTTTTTCTAAAAGCAGTGTATGATCCACTATATCGAAAGCCTTCTGAAACTCCGTGTACATAATTATATCGTCAATGCAAGACGCACCATTTGCATAGTGACCAGGTGGTTGCCAATGAACAGGGTCCAAAGTAGAGGGTTCGTAGACAGAAGAAAAGAAGGATGGAAATAGATTGCCAATGTGTATGCGGTCATCTGAAAAAACTTTTCTGAAATACATACTAGCCGGATAGTTAGCTTTTCCTTTTCTAGATGAGATTTAGGACCAGAAATGCTTTATGTTCTTAGGAATGCTGTCTTCGAGCGATTCAATGTAACTACTTCCGATAACATTTAAATGACTCTCCGTGGAAAAGCTTGCGATAGTTAGAAAATTTTAAGTAGTCAGATTGATTATATTGTATTTCTTCCATCTTATCCAAGCCCGTTCTTTTGTTTTAAAGATTCTTATGAGAGAGGGTGTAAACCAGACAGGAAAACTTAAGTTTCTTATTCTAGTAAGCGGAACATGTGACTTGATAATACCGTATAATTTCTCATAAGAGACGTTGACAGCTTGATCAGAGTCAAGTTGAGATAGTTCCAAGTTCCAGTCAATTTTACTCAGGTCAAAATTTATATTATCGTAATTAGCTTTATGAAAGTTATGTCTACGGACCGAGTGATGTTCTAGTGGAGTGTAATGCGTATTCAGACAAGTCAATACAGAGAAAACTGGATGATGACCATCGGGGTCAAGCAGGGCATTGCATGATACGGACTGGCAGTCAACATTTGAGATAAACAGGTCTAATATTCGACCTAATTTGTTTTTTGTAATATTGAATTGTGAGCCACCAATTAAATTAATAAAATTTAATAATATTCGTCCGATTGTGTTCGAAACTTGTGCGATTGCATGATTCCCATGGTCAAACCAGTCAATGTCAGGAAGGTTAAAATCACCGATAACAAAGTAAGAGTGAGAGGGATCGTTAGCTAAGTATTGCAGCATGTCTAAGTAATGTGTATATCATCTTCATACGTTCGCGGTGGCATGTACGCAGCACTAATGATATGGCGTTTATTGTGTTGGGAAGCAGGCAGTTGGACAATCACCTGTTCAACTTCTGCTCTGACGAATTGTGTCGATAACTTGGTAGGACACAGTTCACGGAGAACAGCTATTAAAACTCCGTCGCCGTCACCACGTACCTAACGATCGTCAAAAAATTCGTTATCCTGGATGCTGGGAATCAGCCAGGTTTCCGTCAGTATAATGACCTCATAGGAACACGGCATAATATTCATGTTGTACAATGTGTGTAACTTCGTGCGGACCCCTCTAAAGTTCTGATAATAAATCACAATGTTATTAGTAGCCATTGATAATTAGAATCTTACAATAGTAATAACAATTAACATACTTATTTTTGATACATGATACAGAAAAAGTAATTCCAAATTTGAGGTCAGGTGCATCACTATGTAGCACTTTATGCAGGTACTGCATTAAAATATAAAATGGTAACAACACACGCTTAAGAAACTGGAGGAAGTATAACATTGGAACTGTGATAGGTAGGACATAACATGAAAACAAGCAAATATGACTAGTTGAAAAAGAACAGCAGTACATACATAGCTCAGAGAGAACGTAGATTAGAGCAGATACCATACATAAAAGCGACAAGCAAAAGGAAAACACGAATCCAAAACACAACAACAAAACAGCAGCGCACATCGAGTCGTTAAATTGAGTTCTCAGTACGGGTTTTCTCGCTAGCAGTAAGTAGTTTTTGAGATCTTCAGTGGATCGAATCGCAAATAACTTGTCTCCATCCCGTTCACGTAAAAGCACCGTCGAGTTCCTGATCCAAACATATTTAAATCCTTGTTTCTCGGCGAATACTTTGGCCTCACGAAACAAAGCCTTGTTTTTCAGGGTTAGACGCTCATTCCAGTAGACAGATACAGCGGTAGCGCCTGGAATTCCTATCTGATCTGACTTGAGACTCTTCGCATTACGGTAGGCGCTGAGTATATTGTCGCGAACGATCCGCGATCTAAGCTTTACAATTAAGTTCTTAGGCTTGCTCTCCTGCTGCTGTGCATATGGGACTCGATGTATTGCCACGATTTCATTTTGCGGCACCGGTGAATTAATGGCTTTACTTAGAGACTCCATAATGGTTATAAGGATCTCATTACGTTTTTCGGGCACATTGCAAATCTCAATGTTGCACTGGCGTCCCTTCTGTTCCATGGAGTCCATTTTTGCTTTAAGAATGCCACCTTATGTTGGCAATTGTTATTGCTGGCCAATTCATGGCAGCGCTTCAGAAATTCTCTTTGCTACGCCTCCACGGTATCTATGCGAGTCTTCATAACCTCATATTCCACTAGCCACTCCTCAAAGAGGAGACATAACGCCGAAATTGTGGCGTGCCCAGCACTGGGTTGCGACAGTCGCACTCTCCATGTCGCCATGAGATCCCGCCGGAGCTCTGTCCGCTGCGCCGCGATTTCTCGCGGCAGCGGAGTTACGCCCCGGCGTTTTACCTCCTCGCGCCACTCCCATATGTGGGCGAGGACTTTGGCCTCCAGATCCCAAGGCGGCAATCCGGCAAGGAGGCTCACTGCCTCCCCGGAGACCGTGCGGTATCCCCGGACTAGCCGGACGCCCATGACCCTCTGGCCTCTCATGACCCTTACCCTCGCGATGAAGACAGGTGACCAGCAATTTGACGCGTGATTTAATCAGGTGTACTAGCTAACAAGCAGTCTTTGTCTTGTATGCACAAGATGGCATTACAATAGCAATAAACAGGGAAAACTTAGGAAAAGCCTATTTCAGTATTTCGACGGCAGCAAAGAACAAAGGCTCAACTGCAAACACAAAAAACACTACAAAATTCACTTTTTTACATAATTCTACTCAGAATTATTATTTATTTTATAATAAGATTTTTTTTTTATATTTAAGTCTCAACTTTTACTTATAATACCTCCGATAAAATAGGGTTACAACTCGAAAAAGGAATTTTCAGGTTGATTTTCAGGAAAATTGAAAAACGCCATTAAAATTGCCATAAAAACATGTTTTTTGTAAGCTTTTCAAGTATGTATAGTTTTTAACCCCCGACGCAAAAACGACGGGGTGTTATAAGTTTGACGTGTCTGTGTGTGTGTGTCTGTCTGTGGCATCGTAGCTCCCGAACGGATGAACCGATTTTGATTTAGTTTTTTTTTTGTTTGAAAGGTGTATTAGTCGGGAGTGTTCTTAGCTATGTTTGATGAAAATCGGTCCAAGATGGCCGCTGCTACAAAATGGCGGATAACATATTTTTTCACAATTCCACCAATATGGGTATCAAATGAAAGGGCTTCAATAGTAGAATACTATACACTATTAAAAATTTCAAATCCAAGATGGCCGCCACCACAAAATGGCGAATCACATTTTTTTTAACAACTCCTTCAATATAGGTATCAAATGCAAGTAGAATAATGTACACTATATTGAAAGGGAATGAGGAATATTAACTACCTAACGAAATGAAAACTAAAACCTTGAAAAATATAATAAAACAAAAAAATCTGTTTAGTCTTAAAAATTATTCTTCAACTATAAATTAATCAATATTTTTTGACGGATAAAAAACCTGATTAAACACCAAATTACCAGGTTCTTATAACGGAAGAAAATAAAAGAAATGAAATACAAAAATTTAGGAGTCCCTACAAAAAGCATGAAATAAAAAATTAAATTAAAAATTTTAAAAAACCCCCGACAAAAATAAAATAAGGAATCCCTACAAAAAGCATGAAATAAAAAAATAAATTAAAAAAAATCTTATGGAAGTCGGGGAACCTCAGAATAGAAGGTGTTCCACAGAACGGGGGACCGTTCTGTGGAACACCTTCTATTCTGAGGTTCCCCGACTTCCATAAGATTTTTTTTAATTTATTTTTTTATTGTGATCACATAATAATAATAGTGTAACCTGAGGAGGCTCTCGTTGGGCAGCTGGATCTAGGCCTTGATCCAGAGAGCGGTACTTCTGGACACGGCCCGCATTGTTTGGAGGTTCCTCTCTCTGGAGCCCTGACCGCCGGTAGCTTGGACCCTGTCCCTGTTTTTTATACTTAAATTTAAAAATATAATTTATATGTATTTATTTATTTAAATAAAGGGAATAATATAGTGTAAGAATAAAGACTGATTAACAAATCCGTGAGTTTATTTTCGCTTTTCTAAAAATCCAGGTTTTTCGAGTTGTATTGTTGTGAAAATCCAGGTTTTGTGTTGATGTTGTTTATCCCTATTTTATCGGAGGTGCGATATTAAGTCACGTTATAATAAAGACAACTATATCTTTTTTTTCACAAAGTGATGAAGTAGACACGGACTTATACCATTCATCCATCCACCAACCAATCGGCGGGTTCACCTGTTGTAAACAAAGATATCAGCATTACAAATATAGTTAAATAAAGTAAATGATTACGCACCTTTATTTATTATAGCAATCAAAAATGTATTAAACAAAACAATAGTAATATCTGTTTTATTAATTAAAATTATATAAGCTTAAGTAATTAGAAAGTCCCGCGTGGAAGAGGATTTAGGCAGTTGAATAATTTAGATTACTTTTTTGTTACGAAGTAAATCATCAAGACGTCAACCGCAAAACTTGGCCTTAGCCATTTTCTTCTTTCCCTATTAAATAAATGTGTAAAATATGAGAAGATAGCTGTGTTCTTCTATTAATATTATCAAAGTTTTGTCTTCAAAACGCTCTCCTGTAAAATCACGATTTTGTAGATAACCGTTTATACTTTGCGGCCGCCGATACATTGGACAGTATTACCATGACGTATTCGGTATTCTTATTTGATTTGCAGCTTAAGGATAATAACAAAGTTTTCCTTCAAAGGTGAATAATACAGCGATATCACTAGTGTGTCCATGAAACCGGTATGACTTAGGACAATTTTAAATCAATGAAGATGATGTTAATTTTCAAAGCAATTCCTAAACATGGTCAATTTCTTTTATAAGTCTCATAATCAAAAGAGATAGAAAGAAGGATATAACTGTATCCTGGAAGAAATATTGGGGACTAAGAGAAATAATGAAAAACAAGGACATCAATATAAATATAAAGAGAAAACTCTACGAAGTAGGGATATTGTCTTGCCTTACATATGGTTACCAAACATGGTCACTGAGGAAAGAAGACGAAGAAAAAATTGCTATCTGCCAACGTAAAATGGAGAGAAGCATGCTTCGTCTCAAACTTTAAGATAAAGTTAAAAACTCCAGCATCAGAAAGGAAACTAAAGTAATAGATGCAAGGAAAAGAACACGATTACTGAAGTGGCATTGGGCAAGACACATATGTAGAATGAACAATGACAAATGGACAAAACGTTTAACGGAATGGATACCAAGAGACAGGAAAAGGGAAAAGGGGAGACCAAATAAAAGATGGAGAGACATCTTCAAAGAAAGATGTGGAACCTTATGGATGCGTAAGGCGCGGGAAAGAGTTGTGTGGAAAGGCCTACGCTGCTGAGGCGACTGCTACTAATTAAAGTTAACTACATATATATAAGTAACCATAAAAACCGTTATTAACCTGATTTTTTTATGTTAAACCTTAATAGTATTTATTTTATTTTATTTATAATTAAACTCTTTTGAAACTGAACTATCTGAAATAGCCCTGGCAAGGCCATGTACTTATGTGGAGTGCCAGATGATCGCTGAACTACAATATTTGTCAAGAAAGTGGTAGCAGGGGCGAAGGTTCCTTACAACTCGATTCCTACCGGCTTCCCTTTGAAAAATGGCACAGTCAGTATTCCTTAAGTAAATAATATAATCATATTAAAGTTATCTACTCCGGCTTACCTCTTACAAAAATTGACCCTTCGCTACTGATTGGTAGTGTAGCTGGAATTGCTAGCACTGTCATTAATTCTTTCATGCAAACTATCCATCGATACAAAAGTGTCTCCGTCTGAATGTTATGTTTTCACGGCTAAACAGTAAGAAGATTTTAAAGAAAATTGGTATAGAACTATCTTGCACTCTGAGATACGTCATAAATGTCATAATACGAGACATTGGTAGCTACGCTTCACAGCCTGGCTCATCGGCGGCGTAACGTTGCTTGCCTGCCAGTCTTCTACAGGTTGCACTTCCGAGAGTGTGCGCAGGAGCTCCACGACCTGATCCTACCATTGGACAACCAGACGTACTGCAGCGTACCATCCACACTTGGTTCATCCAGTGCTTCTCCTCAACGTTTATTAAGCGCACAGCCAAAGTGTGGAATTCTCTGCCAGCATCTGTGTTCCCCTCCCACATCTAACCCGTCTGCTTTCTGCAAATCAAGAGTGAACAGGCATCTTCTGGGCACGCTCGTTCTATCATAGACCTCATCCATCGCTTTCCATCAGGCGTGATCGGAGTCAAGAACCTCTCCCTACACGGGTTGTATGGTTGCGGTCGGTCGATAGGTGACGTAGGACGCAAGAGCGAACGAAGGGCACTCCAAGGTTAGGTTTGGTTAGGTTATCTAAAAACTCAACCTCAAAAAGATGGTGAAATGAGGTGTTGAAGTTTATTGTTTAAGAAACACTATTATTACGCTAACAGGAAATAACTAACAACTAGCTAATAACTATATTAAATGTCCTTAAAATAAATAAAATGATGGTCACTGTAGTTCAGTGGCAAATCACTGTTTTCACAACAATGATTTGCTACTGTATTTTGTTATTACATTAAGTATCATATTAATTAGTATTGACTGTTAATTAAAATACTGAAAAATGTTTCGTTTAATATTATGGTTAGTTTTTATTACAATGAAAGCTGAAGCAAATGTTCTGGAAACTGGTGAGACGTCTATTTTAATTTAATTTACTGATCTTATTCTACAAGTGACTGTTATTAAATGATGAATTGATGTGCAACATCATAACTGCGAAACCTAAGTGGCAGTGGGCAGGGCACATTGCTCGCAGAACAGATGGCCGATGGGGCCGAAAGGTTCTGGAGTGGCGACCACGTACCGGAAGACGTAGCGTTGGAAGGCCTCCCACAAGGTGGACCGACGACCTTGTGAAGGCCGCAGGAACCCGTTGGATGCGAGAAGCACAGAACCGGTTGAAGTGGAAGTGCTTGGGGGAGGCCTATGTCCAGCAGTGGACGTCTTTTGGCTGAAATGATGATGATGATGATCATATCTGCGACGCCCTTTAGCAGTTTTCTTTGTGTTGTATTGATTCTAAACTTATGCAGATCAGTGGTTATTTGGCTTAAGAGTCCCTATCAATTTCGCGGACTAAAAACAGAAAACTCAGTTTTTTTCAGCGCTTTCTCAATATCCTTAAGTTATCTAGTTTTTTTTTAAATAGGTACCTACACAAGTATTTATCACAGCTATCTATCTAGTAAGTCTACGAATTTAAGTTTTGATAACTACTTAATATATTTTCCAAAAAACAAAAACAAACACACGTTTTTACGTAATCATGAAACACCAAGTTTTTCGATTGGTTTCTTAGCTTAGGTACTGGTAGCAAATAACGATCTGAGAAAAAAAAAATGTTGATTTTTCTGTTTTTAGTACGCGAAATTGATAGGGACTCTTAAGTCTGCCATATTTTTTTACGACGTCATTAACCTACGAACTAGTACAGTCAACAGCAAAAGTAGATGATCAAAGTCAGAAATTCAATACTAATAAACGGAGTTCGCGTCATAACTGTGTGGCGTCGAAGTGATTCAAAAGTATTCTACGTAGTAAGTATTCTAAGTAGTAGTACTTCGACGCCACACAGTTCTGACGCGAACTCCGTTCATTAGTATTGAATTTCTGATTTTGATCATCTACTTTTGCTGTTGACTGTACGTACTAACTAAAGGAACACATTCACGATGGAGAAGGATGTGACGGAACTGAAGGGCGGGCGTTTTAGGACTCTTCTAACATTGTAATAAAGTATAAATTAGAATGGTTGCCAAGAGTTGTAAATAAATATCTTGGAATAGACTCACACTTAACAACATACACCAAAGTACAGGCGCCAGCACATCAAGCTACTACAATCTGTCAAATTTCTATAATAGATTTTTAACTTTATCGCTAAAGCATAAGGTTCAAGGTTGATTGGGAAAATTTGACAGTTTCGGGTAGCTTGATGTGCTGGTGTCTGTACAATGAAGTGCCTTTTTCGGAGCAGTCGGATGAAGAATGCCAACCCGCACTGGGCCCGCGTGGTGGATTATAGCCAACTCCCTCTCACCGAGAGGAGGCCTGTGTCCCAGTAGTGGGAACATTATAGGCTGATTATGTGTGTGTGTGTGTGTGTGGATTAAGAATAACTGTATTTCAAAAAGGAGGAGTTTTATTACGCGAGATCTCCGGCAATTGCGTGAATCGATTTCAAAAATTCTTTTTCAACACACTTGCTCGTAAAGTGGCTCTTATTGAACCGATTTTAGGTCCATAATGGAGTGTATTACGAACGCGTGCTTTTTCTTTACTTTAATCCACATATTCTGTAATACCACAGATTACTATTTACTAGTCGGAGACGCGCGCTTTTTTAATCTCATCAAACCCTGCGTTCCGAATTGGGAAATAATCGATGTGTTCCGAATTGGGAAATAACCGAATTAGCGTGAGCGCGATAACGATAACGATGTCCCGTGAATCGTCATAGATGACGTCATGACATGCGCCATCTTGCGATAATGCCGACCATGCCCTAGAATAATATCACCGTGAGCGCTGTCAAAAATGACAGTGTGTGTATGGGGTTGTGTCAGTGTGTGTTTTGTTTTGAGTTGCATCATCTTTAAATTAAACTAACGAGGCATTTTTGAAATTGTGCTTCTGGCTGACAGTCGCCACCTAACCAAAGAAGAAGAACTGAAGAAGAAATGTGGTGTTTATACAAAGAAATACTGTAATAATATCTTTTTTACATTGTGTAAGCACTGTCATGTGAGCGCGTTCACGAGTGTTCCGAATTGTTGCCAGCTCTCAGCAGTCATAATAGTAATATCTAAATCGGAACGCATGTGAGATGATGCATGGACGTAATATTACGTCCATGGAAATGATGTGAGCGCTGTGATGTGAGCGATTATAGCTAATTCGGAAAGCGCCCAAAGAGACTTCATGCCAAAAGAAAAAATCCGCGGGCTATATTTCAATTTTTTTTTTAAATAGTCTGTATTGTCCTTGGTCGCAAAATGAACTCGCAGGGGACCACAGACAATTTAAGGTGAATGCGCAGTGGTAGACCGCGAAATTCTTAGGTTTTTTTGCAATTTTCAGGTTTGTGTTTATTATATTTTTTCTATAGGCTGTTTAGCGGTTTTGTCTGTGCCATAGATTAATATATTTAAAATGAGTCAATATTGCGCGCGCATCGCTAATGGCGCGCGGGAAAACAAAACCAGCGCGCCATTTTCCATACAAGTTAATATTTAACAATAAAAGTCTGTTTTTTTTTCCTCGCAAGTGTGTTGAAAAACGTCGTATGAAACGCGTGTGCATTAATCAATATACACTCGGCTTTCTTATCGCTCGCCTCGTGCATAATGATCAACTTAGCACACATGTATCATAATGTACTATTACACTTCTCATGCTCTAAAAGTTCGTCTTTATGGTGTGCGACTCATAGTCGCTTTTTGTGCTCTAGTGCAGTATTTTTTTCTCTAAGACTAAGATAATCAGGCCCAACAGCCACACGCACAATAAAACATCGCAGATTATAGTCGTAATTTTATTTCATTTGCTTTAATTTATCATCAACACGACTCTCTAAGACCAAGTAATGCCACTGAATGACTTTTTCATGAAATCTTGACATTTTACAATTATACTAAAGGAAAACTCACCTACGATTTATTTAACTATTGATTGAAGTAACGGACGATTCACCTATTGTTGATTTATTGATTACTAGCTGTGCCTCGCGGTTTCACCCGCATAAGTTTCGATCCTGTGGGAATATCGGGATAAAAAGTAGCCTATATGTTAATCCAGAGTGTCAGCTACCTCCATACCAGATTGTATCAAAATTGGTCCAGCCGTTTGAGCGTGAAGAAGTAACAAACATATAAACACACACACACACAAACACTCAAGCTTTCGCCTTTATAATATTCCACAACTTGTTTGGCCACCACTGGGGGACGGCAAAACAACTTTAATTAATGAAATATTATTACCTTTAAAAACAAACAATTTTGTAATTTCAGAAAATCCTGAAATTCGTCTGTCTAACAGAAATAGTGGAAACGAGAATTATACAGTTTGGAAAGACAAACCACTGAAGATAATTCTAGAAAATATTTACCCACGATACGTATGGTGAGTTTGTTAAAAAAAGGCATAATTTTTTGTGCTAGCCTTAGTTAGATAGACTTAAAAGGGGAAGATACGTTACTTGATCACAGGGTCCTTTTTTTTTTTTTTTTTGTCGAGGGGAAACTTTCAAAAGGCCCCCGACCTCCGGGGAGGGAGATCGGGGAGTGTGGGATTTTTACCTCACCAAAACCACCCCGGTGATCACCATCAGCACATAGGGGTGGTCCCGGTTCCTCTTAAAAGACCAATTCCGGAACCCCCCCGTGCAACGCCTGTAAGGCACATCCCTGGGGTGATCACAGGGTCCTACAGAACAAAGTCCAATTGACACAGTGACACTCAGTCACACGCAGTCACACGCGGACCATCGTCTATAGATACAGCGCATGTCGATACAATACAGCTCAATTGTTTCAGTTTCAGCACATTTTGAATTTTATGCAATGAAGTTAGGAAAAAATTACACGTTTTATAATATTTAACTCTTAACTCACCTGTGCGCTAGTCTCCTTTTTTCTATACCTACTTTATTACATTCAAAATATGCAAATTCGTGCGAGTCGCCTATAGAAAAAAAAAATGTTAAAGTGACGATTCGCAGTTCGACTAATAAGTCAATATAATTTAATTGAATGAAGTGCACTAACGCTCTCACACGCAGTCAGCAAGCATGAGCAAGCCTTCTGCTTGATCTGTTTAAAAAAGATGCATTGCATAAGTTACATGCCGATACTATATTACGCTTTCTGTGACTTAAGAAGTACACTTTTATACAGAAAAGCGTGACATAAGTGCGGGTTAAGGTCACACGAGCTATAAAATAGTATACATGTGACTTAGGGGCTTACATGACTTAAAGCGCGGTCACTGTCAGACTGCATAGAAATGAAAGAGAAGCGCGATGACACAACGCTGGTAATTTATCACCTAGCATTCCTGAAGAATATCATATATTTTTCCGATTTTGTTTACTGTAGTCGATCATATACTTTTATTGCTTCTAAAACTTGCGTTTTTTTGCGTTTAGGTCCTGTAATTCCCTTAAGTAACCCATTGTTCAGCACCCTCTCTGCGCCTGGGAGCTAATTTCACGACGTGCATTAATAGTTAATTATCGTATTGTACTATTTCAGGTGTTCCAACACTTTCAACAAATGCGCATCAAGTTATAACTTACGAAGCACCTGCTTACAATTTGTACCAGAAACCGAATTTTCAAACAATATTATTAATATTCTAAATGTGAGTATTTTGGTTCTGTCATTATCATCAGTATTCGACCCTTAACCCAAATTAATTATGTTTGGCGCAGTGGCGTGCATTGCAATAAGGCATAAAAGCAGTGCCTACCTCGAAAAATCATACCTTTATAATAATAAAAAAAAAAAAAAAAATCTTTATTTTCTGGCTACTATGGCCCATAGATAAATACCTTACAGACTAACATATATATTATAATAGTACAATGTGTGTTAGTGTATAAACTTAAAACTTATGTTAGTAAAACTCACTTCACTCGAGCACTGTCTTTGTGCGATCGTGTGGCACTTGTCCGCGGAAGCGACGGAACATTACACCTAGCGGCCAAAAGTCCTCTGCCATGACGAGATGCAGGTAGCATGTAGATACTCGCACCACGAACGCCTTTTATACTATACACACTGCGTCCTTTGACAAGGTACCAGTGGCGTAGGTCGATAAAACTCGATTCCTACCGGCTTCCCTTTGAAAAATGGCACAGTCAGTATTCTAAGACAAATAATATAATCATATTAAAGATATCTACTCCGGCTTACCTCTTACAAAAATGGACCCTTCGCTACTGCAAGGTACAGTCAACAAAAGAGATAAGTATACAGGATCGCCGGATATAGTTGAAGTTTAGTAAGAAACCGATGGATGTACTCGAATAAAATTTAATTTTATTAATAGAAAACAAACAGCTCATTTATCAAATTAAATTTCAGCCGACAACATCCATCGGTTTCTTACTAACTTCAACTATATCCGACGATCCTGCATACGTATCTCTTTTGTTGACTGTACCTATACAAAATTGGCGAAATGCGGAAATACCTAATTCTAATACACCAGTAAGTGGCTATTCAGGAGTGTTATTATGTAATTATATCTGGTTTCAGATCAAAAACGTTACGGCTAAAATGAGTACTAGGTGGATGTGCACAGCCTTACAGGCGTGCCCTGGTCTGGATATGCCATGCATATATTACAAGAATCGTAGATATACTAAAAAATATTTACATTTTAATCTTCATGTCAAAGGAGCAAGTAAGTGCTTTTTACCTCATTAGAACTTTGCCAGCTAATTCATCCGCTCTATTCTTCGCTAAGTTAATAAGTATAAAGTCAACGAAGTTATGACGATAAGGGGCTACTAGCAAACTCAAGGGGTTTATAAGAAGCCCCTAAAGAGTGCCACTATCCACCTCCTGGGTCCATCATCAGACCCTTGACACCAAGTGCAATATATAGGACTCGTTAAAACGAATCATATGGCCCCAAATTCGAGGGGGAGCCTCTGAAGAGTTCCACTATCCACCTCCTGGGCTCATCATCAGATCAGTTCCAAGATACCAATCACGCGAACACGTGACCACCACGTTAATTTTGTTCAGCGATCCTGAACGCGTTTCGGGTTTTTGATAAATGAGAGACATATTATGAACGCAACAATTATGTTTTCACACAACAGATCGCTTTGGTTACGACGCGTTTTTGCCACAATCATTGCTGTGATTGACGGATAACCCATCGTCTAATTTCATACTAAAGTAACTATTAGTTATTCATAATTCATGAATATCGAATGAATAAACGTTTGCCTCCTTTTATTTTATACCTTCAATTACCCCTTGTTTACACGATTGGTATTGGACCTTATTGAGAAAATAATTAAACTTTATAATTTAAAACCACGCTCACAATGGACCTTATAAGAAGGATAAAAGTCACCCAAAGGGCAATGGAGAGGACTATGCTTGGAGTTTCCCTGCGTGATCGAATCAGGACTGAGGAGATCCGCAGGAGAACCAAGTAACCGACATAGCCCGAAGAATTGCCAAACTTAAGTGGCAGTGGGCAGGGCATATTGATGCAGAACAGATGGCCGATGGGGCCAAAATGTTCTGGAGTAGCGACCGCGTAACGGAAGACGTAGCGTTGGAAGGCCTCCCACAAGGTGGTCCGACGACCTTGTGACGGCCGCAGGAACCCGTTGGATGCGAGAAGCGCAGTACCGGTCGAAGTGGAAGTGCTTGGGGGAGGCCTATGTCCAGCAGTGGACGTCTTTCGGCTGAAATGATGATGATGATTTAAAACCATGTTTAGCATATAAACAATGTTTGTTTTTTTACCAGAAGCAGTAATTTTAAATGCAAACGATCAAAAGTTGACATATGTAACGAAAAACATGTCAGTTAACTACGATGGAGAGGCCAACTACACTTATGAAGATGGCGAGGATTTTAGTTTTTCGTGCGAAAAAGCAAAACATAATCCTAATGAGGACACTCTCCGTTTGGAATATTACAACGCAAAAGGTAGGTATTTCACATGTCATGAAGAATGATTATATTGAGCAATACTATTACTAGATTCGAAGTAATCATAATTGGGATTTAGGAGGTGTTTCTACTTGTCATAATAAACCACTTTCCGTATAAAATCCATACCGACGCGGATTATTTGATGCACTTTGAAAAATTCGTACCTTGCAACAGAAAAGACGTGCTATTACATGAAACCGATCTACTTGGAATGAAGTCGATCCGCCATCGACATGCTTGGTTTGTATATAAGAAGTGTTGACAATACCATCTCTAGCAGCGGCCGCCAAGGCATCTTCGCGCTCTGTGCTAAAGAAACTTAATAATATAGCCTCTGACTCCACAAATGCAGTACTTTTATCGTCGATATCGACCGCACTGACAAACTAATAAATACCTTTCAGGGATTCTTCTATTTCAAACTAAGCCTAGAGATCAGCAACAACAGCACATATTCCGTTCTGTCTTGAAATCGAACAATGATAAGTATTACTTGGACTGTATATGCGCTGCGGGACATCCCGAAAGAGAATATCGTTTTAGAATTACGTTCTTTAGAAGAGATTTCCTTGCTGGTAAGTAGTGTGCTGTATACGTAATTTAATTACTTACAGATAGTGTGAAAACAATGAGGTGGTCATGGACACGGTCGTGTGTTGTACGTGAATACGTTTACGTAACGGGGTTGATCCGCTCGGCCGCATTCATTCTTTTACGTTCCCGGCACTGTTTGACTCGACCATTATGGTGTTTTATTGATAACATTCGATTGCTTTTGAGAAGCTCTTTCCAACCGTATACGATCAGTCTCTGTATTTGGATTTGACTTTTTGACGCGTAAAGGCCGACATTATATATTTTTGATATTATTATTTTAACACATTATATTCACTGTCACTATTTTACACTAATGTTTTGTATACAATCGATAAATTTTGACGAGAGCTGAAGATTTAAAGTCGTAGCTTTTCCGAGTCAAAAGTTATACCAAGTGGGAATCTCGATACGCAGTAAAATGACCTCAAAATGGCGGCGCTTCCCCCTCCACAGTGCTCACTTGGCGTAATGAATTCTTTGATCCTTTTGGTGGTATGGTGTAATTTAATTTAGGATGGAGATGATAGATATGGAGCTGCAACTCAAAACTGTATCCCCCCGATTTTGTTATCATTGTTTTTTTTTACTTGCCTCCCACGATGGAAGCAATTTTAAATACGTAGGTATTCACGTCAATATTGATACATAATGTCATTATAAACACGCAGTTCCCGAAAGGCAGGGCAACGTGTGGTGCATGGCAGTGTGACGTGCAATTTGTGCATGTTTGTGTTTATAAACGATATTCCTTGCATGGTGAATGGACGTTATTAAAATACACGTTTCTTTTACAGATACATCGCAACATGCAGTGGTATTGTCCGTCAACGACCAAAATTTGACAACATATAGAAACAACGACCAGTCATTTGACAATTATATATTCAGGTATATTGATGGAGAGGTATTAACTGTTACTTGTCAAAAAATGGACGTTAATATAAGAGGCCCGCTTTACTTCTATGGTGATAGAATGAGCCAGAGTAAGTAGATATCGATATAAGCCTACTTCAACAAAGTTAAGAAAAAGCGAGGCAAAAGCAGATGATGATGAATTTGCCTTATCCGAGGTTTATTTCAGTTAGCTGTATTTTTATAAGAACCAGAACCCTCAAAAAATGCCGATTTAAACCGCTGTCAATAGAGTCCTAGTGTACAACTTTGGAAACAATTAATTTTATTATTATTATTATGAGCCTGTTATGTCCCACTGCAGGGCAAAGGCCTCCCTTCCGTCTTTCCATTTTTTCCTGTCTCTAGCCAAATCTGGCCAATCCCTTAGGTAGGCGTCCAATTCGTCAATTCGAAACTATTAATGAAAAAAGAAATACATAGGGACACCGTATACAGTGTGAGTCTTCATAATGTGCACATATCAAATGATGAGGGAAACTAAGCTTAATTTTATCGACAGAAAAAATATTTTAAAAAATCTAAAAAAAAATATTTTTGTAGCATTTTTAAAATTCTTGTTCGCTGTACCCCTTCTCTCTTGACCCCTGTGTAAATCGCCCTCAATTGAGAATTATGGTTTTTTTTTAACAAAAATCTGATATTTTTTCATAAATTTTTACAATAATTGTAAAATTACTCAATAAAAGCCCCGATTACCTACCCTTTTTTATTACTTTAAATTATTCTCCATCGTATCAGATTTCTAAACGTAAAAATACCATGTTTATAACTCAATCACAACATTTCCTATCAACTGTTAAAGAAAGGCCTTGCAATCACCATACTTTAGCAGGTAAAGATCCTTTTAAATATTTTTTTATTTTTTCAAAAAAAAAAAATTCCGTCTATAAAATTAAGCTATGTTTCCCTCAGTTCGTTATGTGCACATTATGAAGACTCACACTGTATATCCTTCTTATTCTGTTTATGAAATATCTTTTAAACTGGTCCAATACCTATTGGAGGAGGAAATAGGCGAGAGCCAAACCTCGAATTATGACTTTTTACTTGGGCTTTTTTACTTTTTACTAGGCGAGTGTGCGCTAACAGCTTAGCGCACACTCGCCTAGTAAAAAGTAACGAGCAATTAATCGTTGATATGCGTTTGTACCAATCGTTTGTCTTTATACTGCCCACCAAGTGAGCGTCGCTGAGCGAGTACCGACTCTTTTCGCTGCCACAAATTAACGAGGCAGCAGTGCCGATTCCCTTGTTCACAAACTAAATTTAAGTTCAGTGCATCTTTTTCTTTCTATTTCATTAAGAAAAGGACTGAAGGTAAATTTTAGTTTAGTCCTGTTAAATTAATCAGCGCCTGACACTACTTCATACAAGTTTCGACGTGATGCCTACTAAAATTATACGTTAATTTACGTCAGGCGCTGTTAACGTGCTTCGGAAAGCACGTTAAGCCGTTGGTCCGGATACTATACTTATCATCCTAGATCAGAGATGCAAAACTGACGCCTAACCTGGAATGAGTATGATTTTCCCTTCTATGTTGCTGAGGTTTGATGGCAGTCGCACTGTGTAAAAGACAGGACTATCGTCAAAATCTCCTGGTTTAGGTAGCCGACCCCAGAGAGATACGGGAAAGGACTAGGAAGACCATGATTTGATTTTTATGGGATCCTGCCGTTTTGCCGAAAAGATTTTGGCAAAATTTCACTACCCAAACAAATTTTAGCAACCTTTTTGAAATCATAGGCAGACAGAAATAGGGGCCCCGACGGTACTACAAATATTTAGTACCGGTTATTTTATTTTGCGTAAAATATGTTAAACCAAATTAAATATTTGACTAAATTAAAATTGGTAAAAGTACTAGTTGGTAAGCAAGTTATTGTTTAAACGTTCACTTGTCAAACCTTAGGTTTGCGTTGCAATTTTTTGTGAAAAGTTTATTTGTTATGGAATGATTTGGCAAATGAAATTATGCGGAAAATTGTTTGGGATTGTGATAATTTGGCAATTACTTTTCGATGAAACAAGGGAGACCCGATTTTTATTTATTTACCGATTGTTATATTCTTTCACGGTCGGGTGTCACCCTCGAATGGGTGATGACACCCGGGGCGAGACGCCCCGCCACCCCTCCCTAGTTACGCCACTGTCAATAGGTTCATCAGAAGCCTATCGGAGTCTATACAAAATGTATACTGTGACCTCTGAGTTTGTTTCGGCCTTTCTTCTCAGAGTAGTCAGATAGGAAACGCCGACTTCATCTAGTTTTAAAAAAAAAACATGATTGACGTGTAAAAGTGTTTGTACAAACCTACTTACAAAAAATAAAATCATTTCATTTCATATAGAGGCGTGCATACAACAATAATATGGTATTTTCAGCACTCAGGAGTTACAATCCGTCGGAGGCAGTTATTTCATTAAATATATCTACATCAGACATTAAAAATAAATCTTTAAGTTGTGTTATCAAAAACACGAATTTAGACAAGCCCAACGCGAAGCTACTTTTCTTGTCTGATGTCCCTGACGAAGGTACGTAAATAACATTTGTTTTTTTTTTCTCATTCAATCACACTAGGTATTATTATAAAGGCGAAAGTTTGTGAGTGGGGGTGTGTGTGGGGGTGTGTGTGGGGGTGTGTGTGTGTTTATATGTTTGTTACTTCTTCACGCTCAAACGGCTGAACCAATTTTGATAAAATTTCGTATAGAGATAGCTAACACCCTGGATTAATATATAGGCTATTTTTTATTCCCACGGGATCGACATTTACGCGCGTGAAACCGCGGGGCGCAGCTAGTAATATTATAATTTACTTTATTTATTTTTACACATTTTGAATTTACCAAGACCATTTGTAATAGTTTGAAGGGCTTGTGACTAAATGAGAGTAACGTTTTGTGGATGGGTTGGGTATCCACATGGACGTAATAATGGGTATACATTACATAGCGAGATCCCATACGCGCTTCGGAATGAACGTCAAACCGTTGGTCCCGGCTGTCATTCGTAGATCTTTGATAGTCGTTACGTGTAATCAGAAGCCCAAAAGTCTGACAACCAGTTTTACGAAGGAGTATCGTGTTACCCAGTAACTGGGTAGTGGACGTCAGATAGGCAGTCGTTCCATGTAAACTACTGGTTTTCAGCTTTCAGCTGCATCAGGGTAGACTGGAAGCCGACCCCAACATAGTTAGGATAAGGCTAAGCAAAGATTGATCTATAAAAATAAAATAGAGTACCTACACATTTTCAAAATGTTTGGTTCCGCATTCACCCCACGAAATTTCGCCCCACACAAAAAAAAATCCTAGTTCATCCAACATTTTATTCCGTTTTCGTTTTTTTATATCTATATTATAGGTACGTTTCGCCCCAATTTTGAAATTTTTCGTTACTCGTTTTTTGAACACCACATGACATAGTGTGTTATAATTATGTTATGACTGACTATTAAAAAAACAATATTGTTTATAAATGTCGCAGCCGTTTAGTTAACCGCCTAGCTTTTTAACTTAAGCCGCAATTATATTTAGCCCGCGCCGCGTGTCGCCACGCGTGGGTAAGCTATCGGTTACATACATTTAGTATAGGATTTATTACATTAGTCCCGCCCCGCGTGTCGCCACGCCACGCACTAAATGTATGTAACCCATAGCTTACCCACGCGTGGCGACACGCGGCGCGGGCTAAATATAATTGCGGCTTTAACGGCGGCCGTTCAACTAACGGCCTGAATGATATATAATATATAAAAAAACTGTTTAAGTATATAATAAACTATATATTCAATTACAGTTTATGTTGGAACTGTACCTAACCAATCCATCATCATCATCATTTCACCCGAAAGACGTCCACTGCTGGACATAGGCCTCCCCCAAGCATCTCCACTTCGACCGGTTCTGTGCTTCTCGCATCCAAAGGCTTCCTGCCTGACGTAGCGTTGGAAGGCCTCCCACAAGATGGTCCGACGACCTTGTGAAGGCCGCAGGAACCCGTTGTAACTAAGCCAGGGCACCCCGACCAAATGGGTTAGGTTAGAACTGTGATCAACCGCGTGCGAGCCGAGAGAGCGAAGCGAGGCGAGCACTACTCCCAAAAGCCAGGCGGTTAACTAAACGACTAATTTAACCAGTTGGCTGCGACATTAACGTGATAATTTTATGAATATATCACATGTTTCAGATGTTCGTATAAGCGGCCTGCCTAGAAATGACATCCTGTACCAGTATACAAATAATAAAAACCAATGGACTATTGAATATCAATACTCTGTGAACGATAGCCTTAACCTAACTTGTGTATGGAATGGATTTAATGCTCCACTTTGGCTGAGTCCATCTCCACAACCGTTTCATTGGAAATTCGTAGGTATGCCTATCACATTACCGATGAAATACCTACCTGGGAATTTATTTTTGAAATTTAAACTTAGTTTGTAGCGAATGAAAGATTTCATGTTTCAAATCAGCAGCAGAAGCCTCCATATATTATGCAAAATCGTTTCAGTGGAAATTGAAATTCGAGGGTGTGCCTGTTATGTTACAAAACTTTTACATAATTTATACACTTGGTCCCTCCGTGCTGAGGATCGTGACCACTCCCTGGATATTGCAGATGTCTTGTCTCGTTTTTTCACCAAATATTTCAGTCCAGAGACACTCTTTAGGCTTCCTGAATAAAAGGTTGCAAGGACTGGAGAATCGGTTCGGTTCACCGTTTTGCTCGTAGACCTCATGGTCTTTCCCGGATGTGAACATTCTACTGAAATGAACTCAATGTCATTTCAGTAGAATCTTCACAGCTGGGGTGATTAACAAATGGTATTAACTAATTTTCTTTTATTTCACTGTTTTTTTATAGCTAGTTAGGTTATTCAAAGGTGGTTTCAATGATCAAACACCGGTTTGATTTCCCGATGGAGTACATCAGGAAATCAATCCCGTGACAGTAACAGCAGGATAACAGGTACATGATGACACGAAACATAATATCCAAACAAGCAACCACTTTCCATACACCATCGGTTTGCTGGACAAACATTAACTTAGAAATAAAGTGTTTGGCTTGTCTTTTCTGTTCCGCTTTTGGGCAAGGGTCTCAATCGAAAGAAAGAAAGGTCTCTTCTGAAACTCATAACTTTATTTTCTTTTTAGATGACACGATTCATTCTGCAGCAATTCGGACGCCAAGATCGCGTATTAAGTTTTCTAAAACACCATTTACGATAACATTGGATGCAGCCCACAACGGAACTATAATACTATGTACTTATTTTTCAAACGGAATACACGACGTGGCTTTAAGTAAAACAGTTGAGATCATCCTCCGATTGAAACAGGAATTGGTTTCAGAAGCAAAGGGGGGTGAAGTTACTCTAGATACTCCAGGTTAGTGATGGCCATTTATTTTAAGGGCATTACAGCCGGTCGATTCTGTAAAAATCTCACCGTGAAAACTTAGGTGAAGTGAGTTTGTTTTTGCTAAGAATTGACACTATTGACAGCTTACTCCACGCTCACTTCAACCTAAGTTTTCACGGCGAAATTTTTACAGAATAGCACCGAAGGACCTAAACGCAAAAAACGCAAGTTTTAGAAGCAATAAAAGTATATGATCGACTACAGCAAAAAAATCAGAAGATTATAAATGATATTCTTCAGGATATATGCTAGGTAGATAGTGTGTTGAAAACATAACACTACTAATTTGATACTAAAGCACTGTGTTTTAATTTTTAGTCTAAACAATAGTTTTTTTGTAAATAGATAATTACTTCACATTTTGCAATAAATTACCAGCGTTATGTCATCGCGCTTCTGTTTCTTTTCTATGCAGTCCGACAGTGACCGCGCTTTAGGTCATGTAAAAACAAATTAGATTACTTCTAAGCAAGAGTGAGCCTGTTCCGACCGTATAGAATCATATCGTTTAGAATCTAAGCACTACCTATTACTGAGCATCAAACAGTGGTAGACTAAAAAAAAATCGAAAAGAAAAATATTTTATGTCTCAAATAAAATAATTTTCTTTCTTTCTGTAATATATTAGTTTAAATTGTTGTTTTTGCTCTTCCTCTGTTTGGTGTAAGTAACGTTGTCTGCTTTTATGTATGAGGTAATCTCTCCGATTACAAACATTCTTTCACTGAGAGTAATCGACACTATGTCTAAGTATGTCGCAGCCAACTGGTTTAATTAGCCGTTTAGTTAACCGCCTGGCTTTTGGTAGTAGTGCTCGCCTTGCTCTCTCGGCTCGCACGCGGTTGATCACAGTTCTAACCTAACCCATTTGGTCGGGGTGCCCTGGCTTAGTTACTGCGACCAATTCGACTCGCGCGTGATTGGTTACAGTTCCAACCTAAACTGTAAGTGAATATCATTCGATGATTTACTTTAAAACCAAATTGAGTTCGCTTTCGGACTGGGTGCGGTGTGAGCCGTGTGAGTGATGTTACAAGTGAAATTTATAAAATATAATTAAGTTATATTAAACCTGATGTTCATTCCAGATGACAAATCGATGATTATGATAGTTCCTGTAGCTGTTGGTGTTGGAGTCGCTATTGCCGTCATGACGATGGTATGCCTAGGTTCCTGGCGCAGAAGAATGAAACGGGGCAATCTTATTGAAGTATTTACAGTTATTATAACTTTTGTTTTTAGAGGATGTACTATAAATACCTACTTTTCACCAGTTATTTCAAGTTCCGTTGTATCAGAAGATGAGCCTATCTCCAAAGGCATAAATTTAGATTCCGGTTTGAGGACACGGGCCTCCTCTCTGTGAGAGGGACTGGGCCGTAATCCACCACGCGGGCTCGGTGCGGGTTGGTAGATGTCACATGTCTTCGAATTTTTGGTTCTAGGACATGCCGGTTTCCTCACGATGTTTTCCTTCACCGTTTTGAGAGCAGTGGTGATGATATAATTTACACAAAGTAAAGCGCCTGTCTGGGTTCGAACCTACCACCTACAAATCGTAAGTCGCTGCCGTCACCACTTGGCCACCACTGCTCTTAACCACCACTGCTCATGAGTAACGAATGTTTATTTTTATTCCAGAACGCAAATGATAATCTCCCAAATCAAAATGATAGTCCAATACCACCGTTCCCAAGCCAATGGGAAGATAATTACGACGATCCAAATTACGCTAAAATTCATGAGGAAGTTATGCAAGAGAATTACAACTATTCAACAGACAACGACAAATTATGCAGAATGCCGGATAAAAGACAGAGTAACACTAGTGAGAATCATTATACTGAAATAGACGATTATGTCAAGCCTAAACCCGATGGACTAGCAGCCAATTGGAATACTGCTCGACTCTCCAATTACAACAAACACACACATATAACAACAGCATTCCCCAACGGAAGTTATAACAATTTACCTATTAATAACTGTAATAAAAATTACAGCAATGTACCAAAACCGAGTAAAAGTGTCACTTTTAGACAAATGAGTAATGACTTAAGACCGATACGTAATTACAGTGAAGGAAACTCCAGACAAGATGGCAGGAATAACGAACGTAAAGTAAAACCAAACAATGATAGTCATTACGCTAATACGGGTCAAGATAATATCTACATGAAACCTGTGGATATGCATAAGAAACCTGACTATGACAATCATTTTCTTCAAAATGAGAAAACTGATAATCCATTAGATTCAGACTACGCTGAACCATATGAAATACCTACCATACCGAAAGGTTCTGGAGTGGCGACCGCGTACCAGAAGGCGTAGCGTTGGAAGGCCTCCCACAAGGTGGTCCGACGACCTTCTGAAGGCCGCAGGAACCCGTTAGATGCGAGAAGCGCAGAACCGGTCGAAGTGGAGGTGCTTGGGGGAGGCCTATGTCCAGGAGTGGACGTCTTTCGGCTGAAATGATGATGATGAACCATGTGATGACCTTGAAATAACTTTCAAAAACACCTTTTACGGATAAACTAGAGCTGATCAAAAAATTACAATGAAAATAAAACACAAAAGCCTGTTTGCTTAAACTAAGTAAAGTAAATGTGAGTAGTGTACTGCTGGTGTGTGTGCTGCTGGGGAGTCTGTTGCACCACTTCTCCCCAGCGCGGCAGCGAAAGCACTAGGAAGTGGTGAAGGGCGGGCGTTTTGGGGGACTGTCTTTTGTGATTTTGACGTTCGAAAGGTGCTGATTCTCAGCCTAGTTTGAATAAATGATTTTTCATTTTGAGTAATAACTAAGTGTTTGTTTGATAAGCAACTGTTCTTACAAAAATAAACGAAAAAGCAAATATTTTGATGTTTTTTTTTCTTATCTACAGACTGCATTAAATATTTTTTTGAAAAGTACAGAATTAATCTCCATTCAAATTATCTATACAATGGTATATAAATTAAGTAGGTTCTGTGTACTAGCAGGAGTATAACAATAGAAACAGTTGCAGAAAGGAGGCAAATATATTTTTTTCGATCGTAAAGCACACTCCAATGCTTAACATTATGAGTCGGGCAAAATGGACTACAAAAAGAAAATATTGTAAGGGTGATATATTTTATGTAGTCTAAGGCTTATTAAAAAGGCCTTTTATATTAATTTAATTGGCTTTTGCCCGCGACTTTGTCCTTTGTTTCTTGATTTCCCGAACCACCCCATCGTATCTCATCACCTGCCCTGCCTTAAATGGCTTGCTAGCCTTGCTCAAGACGGCTGTCAAAAGCAAAAATAACTTTTAAAATCCGACAGGCATTTACAGAGATTAGCGTGTTCAAATAAAAAAAGAACAAAAACAAACTATTCAGCTTTATTATTAGAAGGTATTGATTAGTACCTATACAGGGTCAAATCCCAGATGACATAATTTTTTTTTTTTTTTTTTTATTACTAAATGGGCCCGCTCTTGACCCCGATCACGCCTGATGGTAAGCGATAGATGAGGTCTATGATGGAACGAGCGTGCCCAGAAGATGCTTGTTCACTCTTGCTTTGAAGGCAGACGGGTTATATATTTATTAATATTTATTCACAAAGACAACAATTACAATTTACAAGCTAACACTAAAATATATATAATTATTATATACAAGTACCTACCTATATATAATAAAAAGAAAAAGGCTCCTGCCTTTTTCATGCCAACGACCTTGTGCATTTGGGCGGAGCTAATTACCCCTCTCCGCGCCACTCCGCCACCCGCATGCAACGCGACGCACGTGGCTGTGCGTCGCGTTGCCTAGCAACACGAGGCGCCCCGCACTGAATTCGTGGACGAGTGCGGGGATGATATAGACACGGACTATAAACGATCGCATTTTTAATTTATTATATTAAAAAATATACATGTTTTTAAAACCAAATCATTTTCGTTTGTATTGCAAAGCAGTAGATATTTTTTTTATATTCTTTTGATAAAAAATGAAGGAGTAAAATGGTTTCATTTCAACGATTTGGAGGTGATTTGGTGGTTTTTTTTCTTAATAGGTGATATCGATAGAAAAATTATGGCTAAACCAAATTACGATTCATAACATGTAGATTACCAACTATTTTTTCAGATGTAATTTCTCTGTAAGTTCCGGAGAAAAGCTGCTTCATCTGCACGCTGTTTTTAAGTTTTTTTCGAAAGAGTAGCCTTAATGCAAATTGCACAGATCATTAACACTTCACCTATATTATAAGCAAACAAACTGGCTCAGTTCGAATGTTAGTAATATGCCACTGATAAAAATACGTTATATTTATGTGCATTCTGTACAGGACAGTTGCACAGACATGAGACAGAGCAATATGCCATTGCCAGTTTGGTCACCGCGCGCGGTTGAATGCGTACGTCCTTTGCGCGATAAAAAAATATATCCCTACCATAGTGAATTCCCGCCAGTTTCGTAGTGAACACTCAATTTTTTTTTTTAATCTTTCTTTTACAAAAGGATTTTGGAGTTTTGTGTGTTGCCGTTTGGGAGTTTGCCATTTTGCTTGGCATTTATAAGTTTGTATACATTTTTTTTCCGTTAGATGTTCCTAGTAGCCGTAGTCTTTGTTCTAAACGAAGCGAAACGAAGATATACAATTATTTTGCTACAATCGAGTTGTTTTGTGAACAGTTAAATGCAATTCTTCTATTATTTCATTGAGACTTAAGCCTCCGTATTCATTGTAAACTTTTGTTTATAAACATGGTTGCCTAAACATGTTGCTGAGTTGCAGTCAACATGTTGCGGTCAACATTTGTGTTGCGTAGTTGATCACGCCATCGCCATGTTGAAGAGTTGCCGCTCGTCGAGTCGAGCGAAAACATTAGTTTAGCTATGCTCTGTGAGTTTACAACAACAACAAATGTTGACGTGTGTGTGGTGTTTGTTGTGGTGTTCACTATGAACTCTTATTAGGGGCTTAGGATTTAGAGTAAAACCACCGAATTATCAGTAAGTACACAACAACTCAAAGGGGAACGTCTAGTCGCCACAGGGGATAAAGCGGGACTCTCGTGAGGCGCTACCATTGAGTTGTGTGTTACATTTAATAGTATATCACATCTCTTCCTTTTTATATGTAATTTAGATGTAAATTTATGAAACGTCAGAAGCTAGGTGCACGGTTCAATGGGTCGTTTCCTGTGGAGAAGAACCGGCAAGAAACTCCACGGTTACTCTTTTTAAAATAATTGGCTTTTACAATGTTTTCAATTACAATAGGTATTTTTAAAGGAGAACAGCGTAGGCCTATCAACAAGTACCAGGTACTTGATAACATAAAAATGGTCTACAGATCTAAAGTCTACAAGGCCTACAAAGTCCTCACATTTACATTTTTAAGTACAATACAGTATTAAGTTTAAAGTACAATAATACTATTTCGTATTAAGAAGTCCTCACATTTACATTTTTAAGTACAATACAGTATTAAGTTTAAAGTACAATAATACTATTTCGTATTAAGAAGTTAATTATGTTTTAAGTACAATACAATACAATACAGTGTTAGCATTTATACTAAACTTCTTTATCTGAGGCTACGTTGCAGTATTTATCATTTATCTGAAACTTCGTTATCGTTAACTTTCCATTTGCCTTCTACCTTCTTTGTGAGTATGATGTGATCATTCTCCGTTGACCATTTCTAGTTTCGTTATTCCATCTATTCATAATAGTTCCTTGAGCATTTATAATTGAATGAGGTGTGTTATTAAATTCTGGGGTTAATTTGTTTACATTCGTTTCATGTTCTTTGCATTTACTGCTTCGCTAAGTTATAATTATTATTAATTTGTTGAATTGTGTTGTCACTAAGTTCTGAATTTCGTAGCTATTTTCGAGATCTGTTAAAAGGTTATTCCTTTCTGAATATTCTCCTGTAAAACATCTCGGATGGGGGTTTTCCATTATATTTCCAAAATCTTTTTGTTTTTACTGTAGTTCAGTAAGTACTAAGTAGTGTAACGAGTAATATTTCCAGTCTGATTTTCGCATTGACTGCTTTTCAACCGTTTATGGATAATTATCTCTGTTTTGCTCCTCGACCTCGCGTTTTGCTGAGGCTATTATGGAATCGTATTTAAATAGTTCCTTGTTTAATACAAAAGTTTTGGTCTGCCATTGTCAGTTATTATACTTGCAGGATTTCCGATTCGCGGAATTATTGAATTTCCACATTATTATGTCTTGCGTACAGATAGATTCTATGATTTCAGGTACCTGTTTCCTTATATGAGTGGGAATCACCAATTAGTTTCCTCATAATAAGCCGCCTTCATGTAAACAAAGTTCACGTTCAAATAATTAGTTGTTGTTTATTGAAGCATTCCAAGCTTTCAATATTCGATGCCTCAACGGGTTGTGCATAGGTCTGTCTTATTGAAAAATCTGGATAACATGATGTTTGTCTTCAAAAGGACTTTTATTTGATCCTCCGGGTTTATAGATGATTTTTTAATTATATGTTTGTAATCGAACGATTCATTACTTGATGGCTGAAGCTTTTTATATATATGTGCATAATTACAGCACATATGTGTATATCATCATCAGCCTAGCCTTTTCCCAACTGTTGGGGTCGGCTTCCAGTCTATTCGGATGCAGCTGAATATCAGCATTTTACATGGAGCGACTGCCTATCTGACCTCCACAATCCAATTACTAGGTAATACGATACCCCTTGGTAAGACTGGTTGTCAGACTTTCGGGCTTCTGACGACCCGTAACGACTGTCAAAGATCCACGAATGACAGCCGGGACCAACGGCTTAACGTGCTTTCCGAGGCACGGAGAGGTCTTGATATGTAAAGATGGTCACCCATCCACGGACCAACCGCGGCAAGCGTAGCTTAACCTGATCAATCGACCCGTGCGGCTGTTATAACTTAGCCACAAGCCTCACACATATATGTATATGAAAGTGTTTTATTGACCATACTAAAGCTAATGCCTCTTTTTCGGTCTGACAAACTATTTTGCAAGTCTTTTTTTTTTTTTTAAAGCAATGATGCCTCCTTTATCGTCGTACAATAACAGTACGATTTTTTTTTTTTTTTTTTTTTTTTACTTTGCTGGAAATCTTAGGGGGACACTTTTTTTTTCAAATGCCATTGCTTGTTCTCTTTGCCAAAATGCCATGATTGGCATTCTTGTGCTTCATTATCGAACGAATCATTTCAACGAAATTGACACCAGAAAACTTTGAATTTATTCGATGGTTTCCGGTGGTCTACATGTCTCAATTGCTTTGATGTATTTAATGCCTGATGACGAAAGCTAGTAGCCCAGAAAACAAATAGTTTTTTGACAAAAATTTATTCTTTGTTTAGTAAAACATGTTGCTTTTGAGTTCTGTTATCACGTTTATCACGTCCAAACACAATAATAAGACGTCATCTATTCACAATTCACAACTCCTTCACATATTTTTTTTTTTTTTTGGTTCATGCGACTGTAGATTGAGCATGACAATGACCATAACGAAAAATATATCAGCTCACTGAGATTTTTTGATTGATAATTATTAATCTCAGGTCTGTTGGTCGATGGGGCGTTTCAATTCATTATTTTATGGAAATGAATTGCCCCATGCTGGACATTGGATGATTTTCTCTACTATTGCTCTGTTGGCAACACGCATAATTATTCAAACAAGTACGAATATCATCATCAGGCTTTAGAACCGGTACCATCGGAGAAATCCAAAAAGATGGTTTATTTACAAGTTCAATATGTCCATTACTATAAGTTCGTCTAATTTCTTATTTATCTTTGGTTCCAAAGGATTGACTTGCTATTAGGCTGACTAACTGGAGGAATGGTTTTATCAAAACTGATATCTTATCGAACATCATTAAAAATGTATACCTACTCAATGCGATCAGATCAGCCTAGTTTTATTTATTTTTTTCTTTAAGGGAAATAGCAGTTTTTTACTCAAAAGATTCCTCAAACCATTTTTTATAATACTGCTTCAAAACCATATTGTGCTTGATGCACACATAAACAAGCAGTTATAGTAGATGTTTTGCACCAGAAGCCATGAATGTTTTGTCTGGAGAAGTTTGCTGATTTGAGACTACTTTAAATTGTTTCATGAGCTCCCAAGTTTTTTGTCATATTAGATCTACGACTGGAATCTATGAGCACTTTGATGTTAACCTAACCTGCGTGACAGAAACTTGACAATCTATTGTTGCATCGTTGTTGATGTGGGAAATATTGTCTCTTTAAATTTTTTGGCTTTGTTGTTAGTTCATTTAATGAGACGTTACAGGTTTTTATTTTATTGGCCCTTCTTCTATATAGTGTTTCAGGAAATGACCTTTGTGATAATATCTTATGCAATTAGCATTATTTCAGGGCACGAACTATTAGGTATCTCTTTAGTGATTTTTACTGAAGTTAAGTACACCTTTTAGTTTTACCCTTTTATGCAATTTGCATTAATTACAGGGCAGGAAATTTTATCACTTTTGTGATTTTTACTGCCATATTGGCAATAGAGATCATTTACATTTACCCTTATTTTGCATTAAACACAGGGCAGGAAATTTTATCACTTTTGTGATTTTTACTGCCATATTGGCAATAGAGATCAAAATCTTTTTGATGTCTAATTGTTATAGTGTCAATTTCATTAAGGCTGGAACTTGTTGCATTTGTACTCTGACTATCGTGGAACTTAAATGCCGTTCTGCAGATTTTTTGGGAGTTTGCTTCTGCTGCTACGATTATTATAATTTTTTTTGTTGCTGTTGAAAATATTATTTCTTAAGTTTAGATAAGCTACACTTTATCAAGAAAACTCTTCAATCAAGAATTCTATAATCAAGAATTTTCAAACTTTTCGTCCGATTCTTGTTTCTAAATGTGCTTTTCAAATAAACTAGGTAGGTACTTCTTTTTGGGGAATACTTTCCAACTTTTTATTCGTGTTGCGTCAAGATACATTCTCTGGGTACATTAAAATATGTCTTGTTGTACCATGCCCAGTACCATTGCACTTTTTATTTTTTGATATACGACTTTGGTTATTTTTAACTTTAAATTTACAGTACCCGGCTAATAACAAGAGCTCTGTGGGTTTTGTTGACATAACATTTAAATAAACAAACTCTAGCTAGGAAGTCGTACAAGGGGTCCTTTGATGACGCACACGTCAGCACTTAGCACACTACAAAGCAAAACGGTCACTTGATATTACGGAATTCTATGAATTATTTTGTTGATTACAATAGCCAGGGCACATTACAATGCATTTGACTTGACTGAAATTCGTTCAATCATTAACCATATACCTAGGTAACAGATTTTATGACACTAGTTAGTTTTAACAGTAAGATAATAATTTTATTTCTTACTTTGCTTCGATTTTATCGAAGTGGAACTTTTGTTAAAACTGGTACATTAACGATATTTTCGTTGGAACATTTTTTTATAACACTAGTTTTAACAGTAAGATAATAATTTCTTACTTTAAGTACTTCGATTTCGCCGAAGTGGAATTTTGTTAAAACAGGTACTTACGATATTACTTAACGATATTTTCGTTGGAATATTTAATTTTGATCGAAAAATATTTTTTCGATAGGTATTATATTATTTACATACGGCTTTGGTCAACAATACATATTTGATTGAGGTATTTATACATTATTAATTAAGATATCGTAGCCGTACTTCAACACACGGTTTTATTTACGAGTTGATGTATTTAATTACTCATTTCATCGATTTATGCTGCACATTCTCATCTCAGCTGATCGCCAACGCAGATTGTGCATAGATGGGTAGCTAAGTAAAGACACACATGAATTTAAATCGAAATTATGTTTATCAAACACGTTTAGTGATTTTCGCTTAGACCATGGTCACAATTTTTTTTTTTTTTTTTTCATTTTGTGCAATAAAATTATACTTTGTTGCTGACCAATTTCCGTATGTACATAATTTGAGCGATAATTTTACTTACTGCGCTTTTACTCGTCGCCATTGTGGTGTTCACTATGAACTCTTATTAGGGGCTTAGGATTTAGAGTAAAACCACCGAATTATCAGTAAGTACACAACAACTCAAAGGGGAACGTCTAGTCGCCACAGGGGATAAAGCGGGACTCTCGTGAGGCGCTACCATTGAGTTGTGTGTTACATTTAATAGTATATCACATTTGTAAACCATTTTAAATATGGCAGTTGTGGAGCAATGATAAATTAATGAAGTTGATAGAATTATTTCAATTCTATTTACATATACAGTGGATTTCGGTTATAACGACGATGAAGGGACCTCTCTATTTTCGTCGTTCTATCCGGTAGTCGTTACAGGCAAATGTAAGGAGATACAGACACGTACCTACACATGTATAGTTTATATTCATTTATTATTGAAAATATTTGCACACATAGTTATTCACTGGTACATACTTATTCAAAAGTTTACTAAACCCAGTTGCTACTCAGAATATCACTTTGTAACTGAACCATAAATTTAACTCGGAAACTTACACGCTTCCCTACCTACTTAGCTGATATCTATAAACAAAAGGTAAAGGTCTCCACACTTGCTGACCATCTGTGTGGATGTAAACAAAAGATAAGAAATGTTTGTGAAAGAAAGAAATCTTTGTGTCTTTGGCGGCCGACTCCGGTCGCAATATATGCATGGGATTTCTAGGAATTTGTTACAACTGATTTATTAAAAACAGTCGCTACACCCGAACTCAGCGTTACATCCAAAGTCGCTATAGCCCACGGTCGCTACACCCGAACTCGGCGTTACATCCAAAGTCGCTACACCCGAACTCGGCGTTACATCCAAAGTCGCTACACCCGAACTCGGCGTTACATCCAAAGTCGCTACACCCGAACTCGGCGTTACATCCAAAGTCGCTACACCCGAACTCGGCGTTACATCCAAAGTCGCTACACCCGAACTCGGCGTTACATCCAAAGTCGCTACACCCGAACTCGGCGTTACATCCAAAGTCGCTATAGCCCACGGATATCTATGAAAGTATGCTTTAAATTCAAGGGACTTAGATTTAACGTCGCTATAGGTAAATGGTCGCTACAACCAAGGTCGTAATAAGTGAAATCCACTGTATAAGTAATATAAACTAGCTTCCGCCCGCGACTTCGTCCGCGTGAAATTTCACCCTCTCCCCATTCACCCTCTTAGGGGTGGAATTTAGAAAAACCCTTTCTTAGTGGATACCTACTCTTCACAAAGAACACACCCTCTAAATATCCTAGGACCAGCGGTTTAGGCTGTGCGTTGATATATCAGTCAGTCAGTCAGGACTTTGAATTTTATATTTATAGATAGATAGTTAAAAAGAAAAATCGGTCAGTGGGTCGTCTTAGGGGCGGATTTGTTAGAATTGGAGTATTCGCTTAGGGGCTCTTATGGGTCCTGACTGACTGACTGACTGATAGAAAGCTGAAATTTTACACAGAGGTTCCCTATAAAACGTAGACAAGGAATAAGGAAGGATTTTTCGAAATTCAACCCCTAAGGGAGTTAGGTAAATAGGGGATGAAAGTTTATATGAACAATCTTATTCCTTGAGTTAATAAACTTGAAACTTGGCACGAATACTTATCTAAGTAAAGTATGAAATTTGGCATTTTTCGTTTTTCTAAACTACACCCTAAAGGGGGAAAAAATTCTTCCATACCTACAAATTTTGACACCCCCCCAGGGTGTCAAAATTTGTATGGAAGAATTTTAACGCGCGGTCCGATTACCTCGAAAATAGTTATTTATACTTAAGACCAAAAATAAAGAATAACGTGTATCGGGGTTTTTCGAAAATCTACCCCTAACGGGGTGAAATGGGGGTAGTTAATTATACAGGGGAGGATTTTACTGCGTGGCTTGATTAATTCAAAAATTCGTATAAAAAATCTTTTAGTCAAGTAAGAACATGTTCCAAACAATTTTTCGAAATCCCACCCCTGTGAGGGTGAAAAGCGGGAATACAGTTTATTATGAAAAATCTCATTTTTTGGTTAATAAACTTGAAACTTGGCACGAATACTGATCTAGGTAAATTATGAAGTTTGGCAGTTTTTGTTTTTATAAACTAGTTACCTCCTAAAGAGGGATTGGGGGGTGTCAGAATTTGTATGGAAGAATTTTAACACGCGGTCCGATCAACTCGAAACTCAATATTTATCCATAATCCATAATCAGCCTATAATGTTCCCACTGCTGGGACACAGGCCTCCTCTCGGTGAGAGGGAGTGGGCCGTAATCCACCACGCGGGCCCAGTGCGGATTGGCAGATGTCACATGTCTTCATATTTGTTTGTTTTTATTTGCATGTTGCTTCATATTTTGCAATAAATTACCAGGCGTTGTGTCATCGCGCGTCTTTTTCTTTTCTATGCAGTGTGACAGTGACCGCGCTTTAGGTCATGTAAGCCCCCTATCCTTGTTTAAATACAACAATAAATACAACGATGCGACCACACTACAGGAAAAAGAAGAGATAAAAAAATAAAAACAATTAGTGATGTCATCGACCCCATATATATGTACTTATAGGTATATGTATAGTACTTACAGACTTAGGTACTCAAGTAAGTGCATAAGTTATCAGTTGTTGCAAAATGTGTAAATGGAAACATTACTGCAACATATTTGTAATAAGTTAATAACATTACTTACGATTGATAAACTTACATTTAAAAAGTAACGATCACACTCAGTGACTCGTTACTTTTTAAATGTAGAGGTAACCCTTTCACAGTGCAAGGGGTAAAATAAACCCTTCGCTATGTTACCCAGAATATTATAAAAAATTGTAAATCGTGCTTCAAAATGTCGGGTTTGACTTATCAAGAAGTGTAAGTAGGTATGTGGGTACGACGTAAGTTTGGAAAATGAATAGCTAGTCGGACACGGGTTCACTGTAGGTACCATTATAATAATATGTTTTTAAATTTTCATCAGCGAGGCCTATATTCGTCACAGAATTATAACACTGCGCACTGCGGTGTAGAATATTGCAGTTTTAGGTCAGCGCCAGCTCTTGACCGTTATTGGAACTAATGTAACTTTGGTTGATGATTTCTGAAAAGTGTGCTATTTAAAGACATCGTTTTTTACATAAACTTCTATCACTTAGAATTATTACAGATTTTTCTCTTTGCAAACTTCGGAGCGAACGGTATTTTTTTTTACATTTTTCATCAAAAGTAGAAAACTATGCGGCTTAAAAAAAAAGAAAAATGAGAATGTGCAAACTGCGCTCTTTCATATGATACCCCACATGCCCTAGTAGCCCCACTTCGATTTTTTCAGCCCTTTCAGTCCCTGTTGCAAAAAAAAAGAAATATATTTTTATTTCTTTCCTATTTGCAAAATAGTTGGGCAAACGTTATCTAAAACTAAAATTACTATGAGTCCCACCCAAGTGTGTGTGAAAAATACAGTAAAATACTTTTACTTACTTAGAGTAGGTAAGTGATTCCATGAGATACGAAGTATTCATTTGGACTTCGGTTTTTACAGAAAACCACTGAACAACTCGGCATTTTTATATATTATCACGATCGAAAGCGCACTAGTTCGCGGAAACGGCCATTCGCCTAGTACAGGCCCATGTTGCGTGGACACAGACACGCACCCTTGCCACTTCTCCTGTTTTTTTTACATTTCTATGCTGCTGACCATGACTTGCAGAGACCATGCAGAGCAGTGGTGGCCAAGTGGTAACGGCCGCGACTTACGAGTTAGTTGTAGGTCGTAGGTTCGAACCCAGACAGGCGCTTTACTTTGTGTAAATTATCATCACCACTGCTCTCAAAACGGTGAAGGAAAACATCGTGAGGAAACCGGCAAGTCCTAGAACCAAAAATTCGAAGACATATGACCATGTGTGGGCCCGCGTGGTGGATTACGGCCCACTCCCTCTCACCGAGAGGAGGCCTGTGTCCCAGCAGTGGGAACATTATAGGCTGATTATGATGACCATGACTTTGCATGAGTTGCGTTCTCATACATCCCAGTTCCCCATACAATAACGCCTGTATTTATTTAAATAGAGCAGCCACGCAGACTGATAACGATTATAGGTACCTAATTATATTTATTTTATGCTTCAGTTAACTTATGACCTATTATTAATATTATGTATTTTCTAATTAAGAAATTACAATGTATCAATGAAATCCATATTTTTATTATAAGTCGCAGTGACAACCCGATGACATGACAATGTAAAAAAGAAATATATGAGATTGAATGAAGTTGAAACAAAGAGGCCACATATATAACACCTCCGTCCCAAATCGTCTAGTTGTTAAGTTCCGAAGGGTGTTCGGTGTTACTGTTCCTCTCTTGGTATTAATGTACCCAGCATCTGATCAACATGTCTTTTGCAAATCTGACCAGAATCAGTCTCTATTTGATAGTGCAATTGGCCTAATATCCTTGAAACGGTTCCGAATTCCCATTTAATTTGGTCGTCTGTGTAGCTGCGTATTTGCACTCTCTGCCCAACAGTAAATGAACGTACCCTTGCCTCATCAGTCGGCAGACGTTTTTCATCCCTCGTCCTCGCCTTGAAACGAACACTTAGGGTGTTTCTTATCTCCCTGCCAAACATGAGCTCATATGGGCTTTTATTTGTGTTGCTGCTCGGCGTCCTCCGTAGGCGTTCCTTAATAGCCAGCAGTTTGTCTTGTATAGAGCCTGGCTCTGCCCTGATGCTATGTATTGCCTTTTTAATTGTTTGTACGTATCGCTCTGCCTGTCCGTTCGTGGCCGGATGGTATGGGGCTGTGGTTTTGTGAACAACCCCGCTTTCTCTGAGGAATGATTCGAACTCATTTGAAACAAATTGTCGGCCGTTGTCTGATACTAAAGTAAGCGGAAATCCAAATGTCACGAAAAGTTCTTTAAGTTGGCGGATACACCATGAGCTTGTGGTAGTTTTCGTTTCTACAATTTCCACCCATTTTGTGAAAGCATCCACTATTATAAATAAGGAATAACCCTTAATCGGCCCAGCAAAATCGATATGGATCCTTTGCCATGGGCCTGATGGTGTGTCCCAATGATGTAGTACTGCGCGTGCAGGTTGATTTTGCTTTAATCGACATTCTCGACAACTTTTAACTATGTCTTCTATGTCTTGATCCAAATTTCTCCAGAATACGTATCCACGCGCCAGTAATTTCATTTTTACTATTCCAAGATGTCCTGTGTGTAGTTCTTCTAAAACCTGGTGTCTCAGGGTTGCCGGAATCATTACTCGAGTTCCTTTTATAATGCAACCGTCTTGTAAGGTCAATTCATTGTCATTGTAGCCGTATCTTCTCACTGAGGTACCGTTTTTTAAAGCTTTCAATAATTGGTTGTATTCATCATCACGTTCGGTATTTTCGGCAATTTTTATACGGTCGACGGCAATTGTGTTCATTTGATTTAATTGAAATGCGCAATGTACGTCAATTACGTTATTTGCTACTGTATCTACCGGAAATCTTGATAGATAATCTGCATTGCTATGATCATCCGATGTTCTGTATTCAATAGTGTAGTCAAAACCAGATAGAAAATGTGCATAGTGAAAGAGCCTCATTGTGCTCATCGCCGGTAAAGTTTTGTGTGGATTGAAAATCGTAGTTAATGGTTTATGGTCTGTAATAAGTATGAATTTTCTTCCGTAGCAGTAGTGAAAAAATTTCTTTAATCCCCAGAATAAGGACGTCGCTTCTTTGTCTATCTGACTGTATTTTTTTTCACTACTCGTCAATGAACGTGATGCAAAAGCAATAGGCCGATCAGATCCGTCCGATAATCGATGCGATAGAACGGCTCCAAGTCCAAAGGGTGAAGCATCTGTAGCGAGAACCAAGGGTTTCTCTGGGTCAAAATGCATTAAAACTCTGTCACTGAGGATTTCCTGTTTAATTTTCTTGAAACTTTCATTACATTTGTGCGTCCATTCGTATTTAATGTCCTTCTTGAGTAGGTTATTAAGAGGGCTGGATATTGAAGCTAAATTCGGTATGAACTTATTGTAATAATTAGCCATTCCTAGAAATGTCCGCAATTCGTTGATGTTGTTGGGACATTTTGTATCCAGAATAGCGTTTACCTTATTTCTATTTTTGTGCAGTCCATTTTTATCAATTGTATGACCCAAGTATTCGATTCTCTGTTGAAAAAAATGACATTTGTCCTTATTGAGTTTCAAATTTTTGTCTTGTAATCTTTGTAAAACCAAGCGTAGTCTTGAAAGAAGTTGTTCTTCTGAATGTCCTTGAATAATTATATCATCGAAAAAGCATTTCACTCCAGCTACTCCTTGGAGCAAACGATCCATAAATTTTTGCCATAAATTCGGGGCAACCTTGACGCCAAACATAAGTCTATTTACTTTGAACGTACCCTTGTGGGTACTTAATGTTTGCATCATAGCGCTCTCCTCGTCCATCATCATGTTTAGATAAGCTTGACTGATATCAAGTGTGCAAAATATTTGACCTCCGTTCATCTCTACCAGAATGTCCTCTATGATCGGAATAGGGTATTGTTCATCCCTTATCGCTTTATTTAAGGTGACTTTATAATCCGCGCATAAGCGTATACTGCCATTTGGTTTGACAATAGGAACCACTGGTGTTCCCCACTCAGAGCTATCAACTTTTGTAATTACCCCTTGTTCGCAGAGTCGTACTATTTCATCATCAACTTTATTTTTAAGAGCATATGGTATACGTCTTGGCTTGACAAAAATTGGTGACACTTCTTCCTTTAGGGTCAAATGAGCTTTGTAATCAGGTATGCACCCAAGGGAGCCATCAAATATCGTCGAGTATTCAGAAAGTAGCTTATCCAGTTCTGTATGTTCTTTAGTATTAAGTGAGTTTATATTTGCCAGATCCAAGTTGATGGCTCGTATCCATGCTCGACCGAAGATAGGGTCAACATCTTGTTTGATAATGTATAATTTTCCCTCAAGTGTTCGGTCTTTGTATTTACATGTAACGTAGGCTACTCCAAGTGGTGCGAAGATTTCTCCTGTATATGTTCTCATCGTGATATTAGTTTTATAAATCTTGCATCCAGTGTTCAATGTTTTAAAATCTTTGTGAGATATAGATGACAGAGCAGCTCCTGTATCTACTTCCATTTCCAGTTTCGAGTCATTGATGCGTACATTTATCATAAATTTATCTGTGTTGTTAGATCGTACTAAATTCATATCCCAAGGGGTGGTGTCATCGACTGTATCTGAAGAGTTGTCCGTGTCCTGCACCTCCACGTGTTCAGGCTCCAGTTGGTTGTTCCCAGGTGTTGATTGTAAGCAAACGCGAGCAAGGTGACCTACTCGTTTGCACTTGCTGCAAGTATCCTTGATGCTGCGACATCTGCTAGCTAGATGTTCCTTGCTTCCACAGCGAAAGCATTTCCCTCGTAAGTCCTTAATCGTTAAAGGTTTATAATCAGGTCTTTGATTGCGGTGTTTGGGGTCAGCTTGAACAGTTTTCACATTTAGTAGACCTTGGTTTGAAGATTGAGCTGGTGACATATAGCTGCTGTCAGATTTTGCTAGTTCAATCGTGGTTGCTTTATTAATTAAGTCAGAAAAATTGGTCACCATTGTTTCCTGTAGTATTTTGGTTCGAATATCGGTGTCATTTAATCCTCTTATAAATTGTAAAGTAAGAAAATTATCACAGATCGACTTTTTACAGTTATTGCACGTGAACTCGCAATCTTGAGCTAAATGTTTCAAATCTGACGAGTATGACATGACTGTCTCATCACCGCCTTGAAGTCGTGAAATAAATTTGTGTTGACGAGCCCAAATGCTCGGTTTTGGATCTATATAGTGTTGTAATATTTGAACCAAGCTGCTGAATTCTAGTTCACAAGGATCGTTCGGTGCGCACAAGTCGTAAGCTTTCTGGTGTAATTCTGGTGGCAATAAACTAAGCAGCGTGAGGGTCTGGATTTGTGAATTTTGACAATTATTTAGCTTCATGTAGGTTTTTAATCTCTGAACAAAATTATTGAAACTTTCACCTTCCTGTAACGGTTGAAAATTAATTCTTGGTGTCGTTTCCGGTGTACTTACAAGTGAAGCCGTGACGTAAGTCGACGGTGCGCTCGGTGGTGTAGTGCATAAGCTATGCAGCTTAAGCTTTAATTGTAATATGTACTCTTCTGTAGAATGCCGCTGTTCAATTTCCGTTTCCGCATCATGTGTTTGTAATAATTCAATTTCATTTTGTACTTTTTCAAATTTTTGTTCATAATTTGTTAGACTTGTCAAACGTGAACTTACTTCGTAATCCGAAGGATTTTGTAATTGTGCTAGTGTATGTTCAAACTTTGTCAGCTGGCCGCGTATATTTGCGCGCAGGCGAGTAAGTCGCACCAGTTCTGCCTCCATCGTCGCCAATATTATGTATTTTCTAATTAAGAAATTACAATGTATCAATGAAATCCATATTTTTATTATAAGTCGCAGTGACAACCCGATGACATGACAATGTAAAAAAGAAATATATGAGATTGAATGAAGTTGAAACAAAGAGGCCACATATATAACAATTAATGTATTATGTTACAAGTACTTAGGTGTGGCCTTTGATCCTAAAACGTTGAGTAATAGTGATGGCATATATGCTATCTACTGTAGTTGTAATACTCCGAAGAAGTAAGTTCCTTAAACCCTTCTCAGTTCTCAGCAGAGTTCGGAAACCGGTTGAAATTCTTAACCGGTTACGGTCATTGACCCCAAACCGAAATCGATTTAGGTTAAGGTTTGCACTTTACCGGTTTTTACCGGTTTATGCAAGAAACCGGTTTTTCATGAATTTTGGTTTTGATAGTGGAAATTAACCGGTTAAAACCAAGTTTTAAACCCCCCCCGGCCCCCGCCACTCTCGCGAGCACGGTCTGGACGTTGCGTTATCATTTACTTACAAAATTTTATTACGGAATTACGGAATTAACCGGTTAAATTGGGTGTCAAAATCGTTTGTGCTTAAGTAACCGGTAACCTTTATCATTTGGGTTTCATAAGAACAGTTCACTTGTTTAACCGGTTAATGAAGGAACGATATATTTACCGGTACTTAATCGAAATTAACCGCTCATTTTAAACCGGTTCAGAGCCCTGCCTAATACAATGCGACAACATACCACCCCTCCACATGGATATTTATTTATTTATTTATTACATACATACGCTACGCTATGTTGTCGTGTGTACGTGTGAAAACTTGTGCTAGTTAATGGACATACCTACTTGATTATTATGAGTTACTTATACTATAAAGGAACCTAATTGCAAAAGAACCTGGCACAGAACATTATACGATACTCGTAAAGAATTAAAAGCAATGACTGCATAATAAAGTTCTAATGGTAGGTCACTGATCAAAGGAACTGTCAAAATTTTAGCAGATTACCGCCTAAGTCAGTCGTTATGTACGAGATTACCATTCTATGCCATTTCTTTCAATGGAGTGTCAGTGGTTGACCATTGGAAAGTCATAATGACTCCATTATAGATATTAGTAGATTACCAAACTTGTCAAAATCAACAATTATGAAATTAATGATAGACCATTCTGACACTATTGTAATAGCAGACTTGAGGCCCAGGTGACAGTGCATGCGGCGCAGGGTCATCAAGATCACACCCTAAAGGCTAAACTTATTACTAACCCAAATTCTCTCCCCACAGAACCGTTAACTCTTCAACCGCTTCGTCATGATCAACTAAGCCATGGAGAAACTAATAAAGACGTTCAAGCGGTCTCCACCAAATGAGGATCTGTCGCGGAGCGAGTACTCGCTGGTCTCCACCGATCTGACTGAGGATGCTGTTCAACTATGGATGGGCTTACCTGATGAAGTCAAGTACGATGCCGCTTGGGAGAAGTTCAGACAGCATTACGAGAAGGAGCATGGTAAGGATATATCTGTCTGTCTATATCAGGGGTGGCCAACGGCGGGAGGAAACGCCCGGGTGTCACCATTGCCAGGATCGCCCAGAGGACACGGTGAAGCACACGGTGGAGGTCTGCCCCGCTTGGGCGGAGCACCGCCGTGTCCTCGTAGAGGCGATCGGCAGCGGCGGCGACCTCTCGCGCCCGGCCCTGGTGCAAGCCATGGTCCGGGGCGAGAGGGAGTGGGAGGCAGTCACCTCCTTCTGCGAAGCAGTCATGCTAGCGAAGGAGGTGGCGGGACGGCTCAGGGAGAGAGCCTCCCATCCCAGCCGCCGCGGGAGACGCTCCGGGCGTCGGGAGCCGCGCGACGACTCCCGGCCACCGTAGGCGCGGGCCTGCGGGCGGAGAGTAATGGGTAGCTCACCGTCCGATCAGGACCAGGCCCGTGCCGGACGGCGCATACGTGTTCCACGCGCGCCTCAAAGAGATGTCAGCATCGAGGAGGGGCCCCATAGGGCCGAAGCCTGCCGGGTCAGCGGGATTGTCCGAAAGGGTTACCGCTGGCCCGGAACATAAAGGGCTAAGGAAGGAACACGGGTGGGTTTTAGTCAGTAAGAGTCTGACACTCCCTTCCGCTCCACCCAGAGCGGGAGGGGTCATTTGATGATTTCCCATCCGCAAAAAAAAAAAAAAAAGGGGTTGACCAACCGGATTATTAGTCCAGTCGATCGTGGCAAGGCAAAAAATATTTCCAACTACAAACCTGATTTTGCTAATCTAGCGAAAGATGCTCGAACGCAATGCTCACATTAATATAAATAAGTAACTTTACTAAGAATAATTTTCAATTTTATATTTTCCCAGTTTTTTTTTTTGTTTTTTTTTTCCCTTATAATCATCATCATCATTTCAGCCGAAAGACGTCCACTGCTGGACATGGGCCTCCCCCAAGCACTTCCACTTCGACCCCTTATAATACCTAAAATAAAAAATACTATATAATTGTGTGCTGAACTATGCTATTTCATATAAGATTTCAAGAAGTATGTAATTGGTAGATCGCACAGGGTGTCGTCAGTGAACAGTAGATCTTGGGTCTAGCCAAGTTGGCCACTCCTGGTCTAGACCAAAGACTTATATTCTCTTTGGTCAAGATACTTTTTCTCTGGGACGTGTGGAGGTATCAACTTTGAAATTGATATCAAATAGTTTAATGTGGGAGTCGGAGTCATCCTTGCAGATGTGAAAAAATCAACGCAATGATTTGAATATACGAACAATTTAATTAGGTAGCCAATTTGCTTAACATTTTATTACCTTGACTGTACCTAAGTATCAATGTACACATTCTTGGAACTGGACCTTTGACGTAAGATCTTTTAGCGCAATTGCTTTAGTTTCTTAAAAATATTATAAAGCCCTTATAGATATATTTGTCGAAACCGAAATGATTTTTGCCACACCATTTACGTCAACTTCATTTTGACGAGTAAACGTTAAAATGTATGTAAATAAAACATAAGTCTAGATTACGTCATTTGTGTGACATTGAGATTTTAAGTACATAAGTACCATATCTAGTCCAATTAGATATTATAAACGAGATAAAAAGGTAATTTAAAAAAAATTAACCGACTTCAAAAAAGAAATGAACTCCAAATTATGAAATAACTTTTAATTTCGGAAGTCAGTGTCTTGGGATCTGTATATTTTAGTTTTAGTTTTTTGCCACCGACTTCCAAAATTAAAGTTATTTCATAATTTTGAGTTCATTTCTTTTTTGAAGTCGATTTAATTTTTTTAAATTACTTTTTTATGTCGTAATTTTTAGTTTTAAGTAAAAACTGGAATATTTTATTTGTAATAAGTAGGTACCTAATAGTTTTGTTGTAAATATGACACTAGAATTTGACCAAGGTTTTGAGATGTTTTCCCTTTGACACTACACTCGTAGGTCGTATCAATAAGCCAGGCCGTCACACTTACACGTATTCGTCCATATCTTGAAAATTACTGAATCGATTTTGATGAAACTTGCACTGTTCCCTAAGTTGAAGTACCTAAATGTAAGCCAATAAAAAAAATGGTCACGATCCGATTAATAGTTGCGGAGAAATGCGTGGACAAACATACATACAATATAACATTTTGTGTATTTGTTTGGAAGCCCTTATAGATTGTCATATGTGAATATAATGCAGTTCCAATAATATTACATACATACGTGTCGAATTGATAACCTCCTTTTTTTTTAAATCGGTAATAAAATGTAATGTAAAGAATACTGGTAAGAATCAGTTTCATATAACGGTATGACGATTATCTATGACTGGTCAAGAACAGCACTCAAATGGGGTTGAAGACTCATTTTGACGGATATTGCTAATCCATTGCTTCATATGTTCGAAAAATGTGTTTGCTCAATAACATAAGTAACGCAATGAATTACGTTGAACTGTCAAAATGAAAGCCATTGCTACTAAAGTTAGTGTGTTACGCAACTACCCCGCTGTGACAATCATGAAAACTCGTACTTTGCAGATCCATACTTAATATTATACATTCGAAAGTAACTCTGTCTGTCTGTCTGTATGTTACCTTTTCACTCCTAAACCACTGAACAGATTTCGATAAAATTTGGCAGAGAGATAGATTGCATCCCGGGGAACGACATAGGATAGTTTTTATCTCGATATTCCCACGGGATCGACACTTATGCGGGTGAAACCACGGGGCGCTGCTAGTGCGATATATTTCGTTCTTCCAAAATGTTTTATGAGATCTTTAAATTGACAGGACGAATAGAAAGCACACACCTGCTGTCAAAGAACGGGTCAACCAAACGTCTGCCGTCAGTCAGTTCAGCCCCTCATCTGTATGACAGCGGTAAACGTCAGGGAGACGACGTCAGCTTCCTCAATGGAGCTGAGAGGAGTCCTGTCAGTGAGGGGAAACAGGACAAAGTGTAAGTATTATAGAAGTTGTTAAGGCAAAAGCGCCAGGGTAGCCCGCGAAATTCAATTTTTTTTACGTTTTTTGCAATTCTCTGGTCAGTTTTAAGTTGTACGTTGATTAAAATATGATTCGCGGCCGTAACAAATATGTATTTACAGAATTATAATCATTAAAGTCATCAACACAACTCTGTAAGACCATGTAATCCCCAAGAATGAGTATTTCAGGAAATCTTGACATTTGGGGATTATACTAACTTAACAAGTTGTATTACTGATTGTAATGATTATAATTCTTTATATACATATTTGTTACGACCGCGAATAAAATTTTAATCAACGTACAACTTAATACTGACCAGCAAATTGCAAAAAACGTAAGAAAATTTGAATTTCGCGGACTACCTTAGAGCTTCCCCCTTAAGTGACAACCTTTTAGTGGACCGTTATTAATGATGAGTCATCATCTGACCAGCCTTTTCCTAACTATGTTGGGATCGGCTTCCAGTCTAACCGGATGCAGCTGAATACCAGTATTTTACACGGAGCAACTGCCTAGCTGACCTCCACAACCCAGTTACTGGGTAATACGATACCACTTGGTAAGACTGGTCTTCTGGGCTTCTGACTACCCGTAACGACTGTCAAAGATCTACGAATGACAGCCGGGACCAAAAACTTGACGTGCTCTCCGAGGCACGGAGGGGTCTCGGTATGTAAAGATGGTCACCCATCTACAGACCAACCGCGGCAAGCGTAGCTTAACCTGATCGATCGCCTGTACGGCTGGTATTATTTAGCCACATTTTACACGAAGATATAATTGGGAATAATTGGTTTAATTATTTTATTTGCAGACCTGATGCAATAACAGTATCTAAGAAAAAATCGAAGGTAAGGATATGATTCTAGCTGGTCGTGCGACTCAAATATCTTAGATCTCTAACCGTTACGTAGCACATACTTTGACTAAGGGTGTCCTCGTAGAGGCGATCGGCAGCGGCGGCGACCTCTCGCGTCCGGCCCTGGTACAAGCCATGGTCCGGGGCGAGAGGAAGTGGGAGGCAGTCACCTCCTTCTGCGAAGCAGTCATGCTAGCGAAGGAGGTGGCGGGACGGCTCAGGGAGAGAGCCTCCCGTCCCAGCCGCCGCGGGAGACGCTCCTGGCGTCGGGAGCCGCGTGACGACTCCCGGCCACCGTAGGCGCGGGCCTGCGGGCGGAGAGTAATGGGTAGTTCACCGTCCGATCAGGACCAGGCCCGTGCCGGACGGCGCGTACGTGTTCCACGCGCGCCTCAAAGTGATGTCAGCATAGGAAGGGGCCCCTTAGGGCCAAAGCCTGCCGGGTCAGCGGGATTGTCCGAAAGGGTTAGGTACCGCTGGCCCTGAACATAAAGGGCTAAGGAAGGAACACGGGTGGGTTTTAGTCATTAAGAGTCTGACACTCCCTTCCGCTCCACCCTGAGCGGGAGGGGTCATTTGATGAATTCCCATCCGCAAAAAAAAGGGCGCATTCCACCAATCTTTTATACATAGATTAAGTGTTATACTGAGAATAAATTTTTAATTTTTGAAGGTATTTCAATACTCAATATCATTATTGCTTTACCATAATGTGTACTTACGTGGTAACTATATAATTTAGATCATTATGAAGCCTGTAGGGCACAGCAAAAGTAGGGAGAGAACAAGCCCTGTTTTAGGAGATATTTAAAACAAAAACCATACTAAAACTGTCAAACGTCAATTTTATTCCACGCATAAAACATAATTATCTGACTTTGGTAAAATCAGCCCCAAGCGTAGACAGAGTAAACTATAAAGTTCTGCATATCTTCTTTTTCATTCGCACAAGAAAAAGAGAAATATATTAACGTCACTAGCAAAGAAAAGAGACAGAGTAAGAATATTTCTGTCCCTTACTGCGTGTCGGCTAAGCACATCAATGTGCACAACAAGTTTGACGTTTATGAATGAAATAATAAAAACTACACCGCGATTAAACGGAAAATAAGATCTTTTTCGTGCATAATGCAATAACAGTACATTTGCGCAACTGTGAAAATGGTAAGGTGCAGTGTAATAAGCTGTAAAAATGATAGTATGATGAAGATTGCCGGAATTTTTTGTCCCTTTCGGTGACACGGATACCATGAGTCTATAGATTACTCTGACTACGGCCCTAAGCGTTATTACTGTCATTGTTCTACAACTGTCAAACTGCAAGTGTAAAACAGAGACGGGAACATGTCTAAGTCAAAGCACGAGCTATGTAACGATTTTAGATCTCGGCCGGTCCCTACCTAGTCCATCTACTTCGTAACCGTAGTCTTTTGATAAAAAAAAATGATTTTATTTCTATAAAGTAGTTTGTACCGACGCCAGCACATCAAGCTACCCGAAACTGTCAAATTTTCCCAATCAACTTTGAACCTTATACTTTAGCGATAAAGTTAAAAATCTATGTTTTTTGTCATTTTGTTTTGTTTTTATTTTTTGTTTTTTGGCACATGTGCGGTCTGGCAATTTTGGATTGCACTCGTTATCGCGTTCTACTGTTTTGAATTTTGAATATGAATTTTACTGTTTATTATATATAAACTCAGAGGTCACAGTCGCTTATAAAGTCCAGACATAATCTTGGTCAGATCATGTGAAGACCATGATCTCAAAATACCATTTCAGACACAAATCTATGGTATCTGAAACGGTATTTTGAGACAGAAATAACCACACAAATTGAGTGGACCTGTCCAGTCAGTGAACGCATTTATCAGTAATCGTGCAGCGCAAATTCGAGCTCAACGATTCGACGATAAATACCATAGAAAGGACATTTGGGTAGGGCCACATAGATTAGATACTCAAACTGCCAGATCATGATTAAAACTAACTGAAGAGAAAGAAAAAAACAGAAGAAACCAACGTAGTCCACATAGTCACAAAATTCAGATAGTACAGAAGGCAATCTACATACAAAGTGTGCTCGAACAACGCACACATAGACACCGCCCACGGACACGTTATCTCGGACGGGTTGGGAGTAGTGCGAGCGCGGCTGCCATCCGCTTGAGAGACGCGTCTGTGAGGTGCAAAAATGGAGCAACAAAAAAATGTCTATCTAAGCTCGATTTATACAGGGTTATTTGTAAAACACCAGCAACCTCTTAAGAGGTCATTGTACTCATCATTATGAACAACTTTTACTATGGGACCAAACCTGAAATCGCGAAAAAAAAATCAGCTGTTCCCTACATTTCGACGAGTTATACGAACATAAATGTAGGGAACAGCTGATTTTTTTTTGCTGGTGTTTTACAAATAACCCTGTATAATAGTTTCCTATTTTGAATCAGTATAAACGAAGTAACTTTTTTGTAAGGTAAATTCACGCCACCAACTATTACGTAAGTTGAAAACATGATTTTTTGTTTGTGTAGATATTGTGTTGTTTTTAATGTCATTTGATAGGTTTAGATCTAAAACGGATAGGGCAAAATAAATTGTGTAAATAGGGTAATCCGTTTTGAAGTTATTTGGGATTTTCGATAGTGAAAATTGACAAATGTAAAATTTTATGTTTTTTGTTCTGTAAACTTTTTGTATTGTAATACTATGTTTATAAATCAAACAACTAGATACGAGTGCCACTACCACGATAGTTTTTTGTGCATAAGCCAAAGTTTGACAACCCTAGCGCGACCGCCGAGCGTAGGTATGAAAAGTGAAGTACATACATGTGGGTACCTTCTGTACTATCTGTATTTTGTGACATAGTCCTCACATTTACAATAATTAAAATAATATAATTTACAAAGTATATAAAATTTTAAATGACCGTTACCACCAATAGATGGCGCAAGCTCGGCAAACATTCAAAATAAGTCTCCTAGTAGGAGTGTGGGTATTCTTCACAATAACCTTTTTAATGCACAATGAGAAGGAAGAAGTAACCAGGCATTCTTCAGTAGCCCCCGGACAAATCAAGGGTAAGTGACTCACCATTTACTCCAAATTTTGAGAGAATGATCAAGACGGAAAATGATCAAGACTACCAACTGTCCCTAACCCCTCCTCCCCCCCTCCCTACTCCCATCCTCCCTCCTCCCCCCCTCCCTCCTCCGCCTCCTCCTTGTGTCCTCTGTGACTATCTGTGTGTGTATGTGTGTGTGTTAACTGTCCAATATTTCAACGCCCCCAGCGTTGGGGTTCAGAATCATGTAAAGTAAAAGTACGCACACCCCTATCCTATTTCAAGTTAAACAAATATCAACTTTATTTCAATGGTAAATAAGTTGATTTCAGAGTGACTATAATCTGTTTTTTTTTAAACCGCCCGGCCCGTTGCAGGTTTTCTTGTTTATCTCTCATAACTTTTTTTATTTTTCGTTTTATATTTTGTTGTATTATGTATCTAAGTATTTATTTTTATATTCTAGTTATTTTCTAAGTGGTTTTCTGGTATTGCACCTACTGTGTATTTTCTCTGCATCACTCTAAGGTAGACTGGTAGAAAATGCCCAAGGCATACCGCCTTTGTACAGTTTTTACTTGTGCATAAAGTTTTAATAAATAAATAAATTACCTGGCAGGTCATGACTGTGGACTACTAACCTACCTGCAGTCTTTAGATAATACACTTCAGATCATGTTAAAAACGATACCTCTTAAATTCGTGAACAGTTCTAACTTTACAAATCGATTCCTCTTTTCAAGATTACTTAATCCGGAATGACGACAATAAGCTCTCCGTACTGTTGAAGCTGACTGGACCATTCTTATCAGAACAATACGAGAAGAAGTTGAATTCGAGTGAAAAGATGAACATGACCAAAATGGAGATCTGGCTAGAGAAGTGGGTTGTCAAGGAAGATGTCAAGGATATTGATGGGATACCAGATTATGATGCTGTTCAGGTAAGTTATACATGTGTGGAGACTATTGCCCAATGGTCACTGTGCTTATGATTGACGTAACCCACCCAATCCCTATTGCAAAACTGGCAAAAACTGGTTACCCGGGCAAAAATCTAGGCTAAGGGCTGCTCCTGCAAATCACACTAATATTATAAAGGCGAAAAGTGTGTGTGTGTGTTTATATGTTTGTTACTTCTTCACGCTCAAACGGCTTCACCAATTTTGATAAAATTTGTATGGAGGTAGCTGACACCCTGGATTAACATATAGGTTACTTTTATCCCGATATTCCCACGGGATCGACACTTACGCGGGTGAAACCGCGGGGCGCAGCTAGTAACTTCATAAAAATATCTAAATCACTTTACCCCTGTTCTGTTTTCTTCATATGTTTGTGTTCTTATAACTGTTTTTGGTTTTTTTTTTCAAGCTGAACGACCAATTGTCCAACGGAAAAGCAAACATTGTATACGTCTATTTTTCCACAGACCTCAGATCATTGGACAATAATCCTGGAAAATCAAGCCGAAGATTTTCACGAAAGCGAGACCCGTGCTTCCGTGCTCGAACTACCACCAGCTATGAACACCAACCACAGCATGATATCTGTTCGGATGACCACCACGTCTGGTATGACTACTCCTTTCACCTTCAGTTATACCCTGGACCCTTTGGATGGTACTACAGGGATCATTTATGCCTGTATACTGCTTTGCGCATTGTATGCCTTGATCGTTTTTGAGGTAAGATATCCAAAATACAACTGTTATACATTAGGCCGAAACTCGAAATCCCGAATCACTTTATCCCGAACGAACGCTATCCCGAATCACTCTATCCCGAATGAACGCTATCCTGTTATTATTGGTTGTTGGTTTTTATTAAGACATATTTTCCAAGTACAATTACTTACTAGAGTATAAACCAAAATGATCAGATTTTTCAATCTACTTTTTTTAATTTTGGATTTCATTTTTGAGTCTTGAAAATATTATAATATACCTTTTTCGCACCGTATGATTCCTGGCACAAGTCTAAACTCCGGGCTGACTACCGAGAAATTCCTAAATGAAAAACCCTAAAAACACTTTACCAGCCCTGGGGATCGAACTCGGGACCTCATGCTAAGCGGTAGCTCTTGCGACAACTTGACCAACGAGGCATTCTGAAGCAAATGAAAACCGGTTCATTTCTGTTTCATTTCACTTTTACACGACAAATTGTGTGAGAATGAACGTTCATCTGCTCGTTTCATTTCATTTATCGATCATTCGGTAGGCGAGTGAATGATACCGAGTGCCAAAATCCAACATTGTTGGATCCTTTCACTTTCACGTATGGATTTATTTTACCTTTTTGATTCATTTTATCTTCAGAGGATTCACTTTGAGTAAAAGATACCGAAGGCAAAAATGAACGAAAATTGAAGCATCTCAGGGGCAATTCTCGTAATTTTAAAAACGTTCACAGTCTGATCTCAGTCTCAATCTGTAAAAAATACCTCTAATTTCCCAACATTTTTGGATTTTTTTTGACATTGATTGTCGCTGAGAAGAGATTGCGACTAGATTTTGAACGTTTTTAATTACAGGAATTGGCCTTCTGTTATCGACTAAATAGACTTATCGATTTATTTCTCACTAGGCGCCCCGCGGTTTCACCCGCATAAGTGTCGATCCCGTGAGAATATCTGGATAAAAACTATTTTATGTCCTTCCCCGGGATGCAATCTATCTCTCTGCCAAATTTTATCGAAATGCGTTCAGTGGTTTAGGCGTGAAAAGGTAACATACAGACAGAGAGACAGACAGACAGAGTTACTTTCGAATTTATAATATTAGTATGGATTTTGTTTAATTTTTGTTTCGAAACAATTTAATTCTTTCTTTCATTTCACTACCTTCTTCAGGTGATAAACAGAACAATGGCAGCAGTTCTAGTGTCCACCACATCTTTGGCAGCATTAGCTATTGCAGGCGAGAGGCCCTCACTCCCGGAGCTGATCTCCTGGCTGGATGTGGAGACTCTGCTGCTGCTGTTCAGCATGATGCTGCTTGTTGCTATTCTGGCGGAGACTGGCGTCTTCGATTACTTCGCTGTGTTGACTTTCCAGGTGAGTTATCATCGTCGGAAAGCAGTGGTGGCACAGTGGTAACTACCGCGACTTACGAGTCGTAGGTCGTAGGTTCGAACCCAGACAGGCGGTTTACTTTGTGTAAAATGTTGCTTCACCACTGCTCTCAAAAACGGTGAAGGAAAACATGGTGAGAAAACCGGGACACAGGCCTCCTCTCTTTTTGAGCAGGAGTGGGCCGTAATTCACAACGCGGGTCCAGTGCGGGTTGGTAGATGTCACATTTCTTCGAATTTTTTGTTGTAGTACATGCCAAAGACCACATGAAAAAGACACAAGAAACATGAAAGACCTTTTCGCTGAAAGACAATCACGTTGGATGCCATAAAAGCAAGTTACACCACGTTTTCCCGCACCCTTTTGAGAGCAGTGGTGATTAAATTCTTTACACAAAGTAAAACGCCTTCGCGCGGCGGGTTCGTACCCACGCCGTACAAATTGTAAGTCGGAGGCCGTTACCAGTGCCCACCACTGCTCACTATCTATTTGATTTTTTTTTTTCTAGACCTTGCCCCACACTAGGAATTTCTCCGGAATTGTGGGTGCGTATACAAACATTTAAACTCACATACACAAACAGCTAGACCCGGAACAACTACTTGTAGGTCATACAAATATTTGTTCCGTGCGGGAATCGAACCCGCGACACGCAGCGCAGCAGTCAATCGCTTAACCACTGCGCCAACCGTGCCGTCCTTAAATTAATTAGCTTCAATAAAACGTCCACTTTTCGTATGTGGATGATGTGCCACTGTTTTTTACATAGCAAGTAATGGTATACGAATTTGTAGGGGTAGGTACCAAAACTTCGAAATCATCATCTGCCTAGCCTTTTGCCAACTATGTATGTTGGGGTCGGCTTGCAGTCTCACCGGACTCAGCTGAAAACCAGTATTTTACATGGAGCGACTGCCCATCTGACTTCTGACCTCCACAACCCTGGGTAATACGATACCCCTTGGGTAAGACTGGTTGTCAGACTTTTGGGCTTCTGACTACGAGTAACGGCTGTCAAAGATCTATATACGAATGACAGCCTGGGGTCGATCAACTCGTGCGATTGGTATTATTTAGCCACAAGCCATTCATTGCAAATAAATACAGACTGAACAACCAAACATGACTTTTTTTTACGTACCCGGATCTCTGCTTGTGACCTCTAAGCACAACGTAGCGTGAATAAACAATTGAAGGGTCCACTGCAATACTGATAAATGTCCAAAAATGTTAAAATTCAAACTAATACCGTCATTCGGTTACTTGATATTATGCAGTTTATGATCACGTTTACAAACTTAGCAATATCGCTTCCAGTCTCCAGATAATTGAGTTTTTTAATATTTGGCTACACGGTTAGAGCGCTCGACGTCACAGGTGTTTACGCAAAGACTACATTATAATACGGCAATACAGTTTTTTTTATTATTATTATTTAAAGTTACTTGAAGGATTATTTTCCAAAGAACTTGCTATACATAAAAAACAGTGGCACATCATCAACATACGCAAAGTGGACGTTTTATTGAAGCTAATACGAATAGAGAGCGAGCAGTGGTGACCACCTGGTAACTGCCCTGACTTACAATTTGTAGGACGTGGGTTCGAACCCACATCCTACAAATTGTATACTCACTTTAAGGCAGTCTCCTTTAAACGTGCCATCATTTGTTTTCCAGCTCGCAAAAGGCAAGATATGGCCGTTGATAACACTGCTGTGCGTGATCACCGCTGTAGTGTCGTTACTGCTCGATAACGTTACCACAGTACTGCTGATGACTCCAGTTACCATACGGTAAGTGGACTGTAATTATAAGGTGTATCTGTCGCAGGTCGACTGTAGAATCCACTGTTTTACAAAATCGCTAGTTGTTTTACAATCCAACTTTTTTTTTTTTTTAAACTTGCCCCACTAGGTATTTCTCGTGTATTTTGGGTGCGTTTACAAACATTTAAACTCACATACACAAACAGCCAGACCCGGAACAACTACTTGTAGGTCATACAAATATTTGTTCCGTGCGGGAATCGAACCCGCGACACGCAGCGCAGCAGTCAATCGCTTAACCAACCGTGTCGCGCCAACCGTGCCGTCCAAGCTCCGTTATGTAAAACAACTGAACAACACTCAGCGGTTTTCCATAATTACTGAAGTTGAACACGCAGAATTACATAAACGTTTTGTATTTATCAATGCAACGGGTCAACGATTAGCGGTTTTGTAAAACAGCGTGAAATGAAACGTCAGATTGTAGATTTTAGTTCTTAATTTTGTCGCTCGTGGCTCTGTGTGTCGTAACAACAATAATGGCATCCAAAACAGATTATAAGTCTTTTACTTGTATTCATCGTTTTATATGTTTTAAAAAAGCTGTCTTTTTTGTTAACCGAAATGAGCCTCTATTATAATTTCTGACCTCTCTAACATTTGGCCTCAGTAACTAAGCTAGGGCACCCCGACTAAATAGGTTAGGTTATGTCAGAACTGAGACATACCGCGCGCTAGCCGAGCGAGCGAAGCGAGCGGAGCCACGCGTTACAGTAAATTGGCTTTTTATAAGGTATTTTCAGGACCCCAATATAGAAATTATTAGAGGTCGATTCGTTTGAGCACTTGGCGCATAGTATGCTTACGGCGGGAACAGAAAACACTTACGTTACCACTTGTGTTACCGTACTTTTGGGTGTCAGATCTCGGCGGTAAGCGTAAGTACAGGGAAGTGGCCGGCTTTAGAATTTATCTCGATGGGTCTCTTGGACGCAAAGAATGTCGCGGTCGCTAAACACGTAGCCGAATTATGGACCGAGTTCATTTAGATTGCAATCGATACGCTAAGAAGAGGTTGACAAAAAGAAGCAAAGTCATCGTATTAGAGTGTTCAATTATATTTTTAGTATAGCAAAATAGGAATTAGTTCAATACAAGGTTCAATTAAGGAGCTTACATGACCTAAAGCGCGGTCACTGTCGGACTGCATTAAAAGAAAGTGAAGTGCGGTGACACAACGCTGGGAATTTATTGCAAAATATGAAGCAATTATTTAATTACAAAAAAATCTATTGTTTGGGGTAAAAAATTAAAACACTAGTATTTTAGCATGTTGCTTGTAGAATAATCTACAAAAATTCAGAATGATTGTATGTATATTAGTATGATTTTTATTGTAAAAAGAAAGTTTTTACAGGTATCTTCATGATTTTTTCTATCGTATCAAATTAGTTGTATTATATTTTCAAAACACTATCTACCTAGCATATATCCTAAAGAGTATCATATTTGTCTGATTTTGTTTACTGTAGTCGATCATATCGTCGTTGCGACTATAAGATCTCTTATGTGTAAAAATCAATTTTATGAGAAAATCGATAAAAACCGTCTACTGAAAAAAATATAATGAAACCAACTACAACAAAAAATATAGGTAACAGCTACATGATTTTCGAGCTTTTACTTTTGCCACTGTTAGTTGAAATTAAAAGTAGTTTCTTGTAAAAAAAATTAAAACAATTTTAGTTGACACATAAGAGATTTCGGTTGCGCTTTATGTATCACATCAGAGCTTTTGAACTAAAATTCCTATAATAATTAAAATAAAAAACTATGAATTTTATTGAAAAAATTGTAAACTGTTTCTCAGAATACACTAGGTAGGATATAAACAAGATAACAGTTGATAAAAAAAGTTACAAGACAGTTGAATCATAAGTTAGAATAAAAAAAAAGTTACAAATCAAAGTATCATTATTTTCTGAGGTAAGTAACTATATAATAAAATGTTTTTTTTTATTTCCCTATCACATGACATGTTTCCTTTGCAATTATGCATTAAGTACCCGGATTATATTGTAATGCATTGTAAAACGGATGATAATCCTGATCTGTTACCATTTTCAGTTCCTGTAAATTTTTAAACTTGCTCTCAGTAATTTTTAATGGAGTTCTATACAATCGGTTTGGAGATACCAGACAGTTTCTTGGTTATTTCTTCGCTGTGGAAGTACGGACCACTCACCGACATGGCATGTCATAACCTATGGTTTAGGTTCGATTCCATCTCTTCGAAATTAAGAAAGCAATCATGGTGAATGGATTTGACATCATAAGGCTTTTGTGGTCGAGCTTGCCTCATCCGGGTGCGAATATGTGGAGCGAATATTGGTGGTTTGATGTATTAGTGATGAAAACTATCTACTTCCATCATAATGTGCCCTTTTTCCGGGTAAAGTTGTTCGATAAAAAATTTATTTCTTTGCGCCAAATCGCTTAGGGCACTTGACAAAATCGGTTATTCCGTTTATCCACCCCAAAAAAGCCACCCTAAGGTGGATACGTAGAGACGCATGTCCGAGAATCCACCCTAAGCCTAAAAATTTCGTTTATCCAACTAGGCTTAGGGTGGATTCTCGGATATGTGTTTCCGCGTATCCACTTTAGGGTGGATTTTTTGGGGTGGATATACGGAATAACCAGACAAAATTCGGCTCCGGTTTTGGTGTCCGCATCCATCAGAAATAATGATTACGCTCTCTGTTGAAAGTTGTTTTGACAGTACCTAGTCTATTAAACAAGATGGGAATTCTTTAACAGTAACATTACCATCTGCTTCGTGCCAAAAGTAAATTGTCACATGTTTGGATAGCACGTTATAAACCGTGAAGAAGGTACTGCAATTTTAATTTGTAGTACAGCGCACTAGCCAATAGCTTTGGGGCAAGCAAAACACTTTGAACGTCGACTGTTATAACCACAGCCTTTTTGATTGCAATAACTACGGCATTCTTTTTGGCTTCTTAGCTTCAATTTTCTTCGCAATAAAGGCTATCATCAAAGAGTATAATAATAATACGGGAGTATAATAATAATATGGCTATCATATTCTTCTTTGGAAATGTTAACGGTTTTATAATTACAACACGTGTCGCACTGGTCTTTGCGAGGATAGTGAATGCCGATTTTTTCTTTAGTCAGTACCTTCGAAAATGTCTTTCTAGAGGCAGCTCTATAGTGGTTTTCAATACACCACTCCTTAAAAACCTGATGCATGTATTGTGGGATTCAGATCGAAAAGTCGATTCAACATAATTTTTTTTTTTTGATGGCTCGGCACTTTTGGTAAAATATCCAGCAATGTTTTAGCAGTTCTTGACAATTCAACGTTCCTTCCTGGCCCAGCAATAATATTTGAACTTGGTGCAGTAGGTATGAACTGTACTAACCTAGTATTAACTAACTAAACTAACTAACTAACTTTAACTTGTATTTATATCTGATGCACATAAGATATTTTGTTCTAATAATTGTCTAAAGTTGACGAGTATGTCATACAACTAAAAACTCGTATGTGTACATTGACACATAAGATTTTTTAAGCACCAACTTTTAATTAGCAAGCACATTGGAGATCTTGAATTTCGTAAATAACTTACGATTTAAACGTCGTATACACATGAGAGTTTTTGCATTCGATAGAGCTTCAAAATGTAGTATCGGCTGGCGTAAAAAAGTGATTTTGCCAAAAGTGACACATAAGAGGTCTTAAAGTCGCAACGACGATATACTTTTAGGGTTTCTAAAACTTGCGTTTCTTGCGTTTAGGTCCTGTAAGCCCCTTAAATACAAGTCCTTTATTTTATTCCCAGGCTGTGTGAGGTTATGGAGCTGGATCCTGTACCAGTTCTGCTGTCGATGGTATTGTTCTGCAACCTCGGAGGTACTTCGACCCCAGTTGGAGACCCCCCGAATGTCATAATAGCTTCAAACAAGCAAGTCGTGCAAGCTGTAAGTGAATAAGAATTCAAGACCGAAATAATTACCCCACTTTTTATATCCACGCAATCACTGTCCATTCCAAGGTTGCCTGGAAGAGATCGCAGAAAGCGATAAGGCCGCCCATTGTATGTTTTGTATTAATAATCGTATTTCTTTTTGTTATGTATTTTCTGGTGTACAATAAAGTATATAAATAAATGATTAAATACTAATTCTGATAGTTAGCTTCGTCGCAAGTAGTTGTCAATAATTTTGATTTTTTTTATTGCTTTATCAATATTACTTTTAATTGGGTAGTATTTAAACGAGTTACTGAAAATTAAAGTTTTAAGTGACAAACATAATTAATTTACGATATAATATTACTAAGTGGGCGACTGACTGCGAGTGACGAGAAATCAACAGAACAGCAACTTACAAACATTAATTTGAGTTACTTAAAATACAAAATGAAGAGGTTTAAAGTAACCTAACACAACCGAACCTCGGGGTGCCCTTGGCTCGCTCTTGCATCCTATGTCGACGGAGCCCCGCTTCGCGGGGCCCCTATTTCTGTGTAAAGGGTTTAAAGTAACCTAACACAACCGAACCTCGGGGTGCCCTTCGCTCGCTCTTGCATCCTATGTCGTGTGTGTGTGTGTGTCTTGTATCCTATGTGTATGTTTCTATATCAAACGTGACACACCCCTGTATTTCTAGTCGCTCACTTAGTAATTTAGTCGCACGGCTAGAATTTTAATATCTGAAATGGATTAATTACAACCCACTTTTTGTAAGCTCGTTCTGGATTTTAATATTAATTAATATTCGTCGTTAGTTTAGTTAATTTTTCGCTTACTCAAATTCATACCGCTCAAGTTATTAAAACAGTATCTCATCATCAGTCGCTAAGCTTTTTTTTATTCGATCGTTTAATTTCCCCCTTTTAATTTTCAATTAAAAATGTAGAGCAGTGGTGGGCCAGTGGTAAAGGCCCCGAATTACGACTCGTAGGTCGTGGGTTCGAACCCAAGCAGGCACTTTACTTTGTGTAAATAATTTCATCAACATTGCTCTCAAAACGGTGAATGAAAACATCATGAGGAAATCGGTATGTCCTAGAACCAAAAATTCTAAGACGTGGTTGGTAGATTACGCGCGGACTCCACTCCCTCTCGAAGAGAGGAGGCCTGTGTGTTTGAGATAGGCTGCTGAAAAAATGTAATGCAATGCAACGGAAATTGTGGAAAATCGCCCTAAAATAATGATTACTAGCTGTTGCCCGCGACTTTGTTTGCAATCCAGGGTAAAAAATAGCCTATGTCCTTACCCAGGTCATGGTCAATCTGTGTGCCAAATTTCATCCAAATCCATCCAGGCGGTTTTGCGTGATTGAGTTACAAACAAACAAACTCATTTTCACATTTATAATATAAGAATACTAGCTGACCCGGCAAACGTTGTTTTGCTATATAAATTATTGCTGCCCGGCGCTACTTCATTCGCGTGGTAACCTACCCCTTACCCTACCCGTACCCTACTCCTACCCTACTCCTACCCTACTACTACCCTACTCCTACTCTACTCCTACACTACTCCTACCCTAATCTTATAACTTAAAAAAAAAGTATCCTTTGTCCGTCTCCTGGTTCTAAACTACCTTCCCACCAATTTTCAGCCAATTCGGTTCAGCCGTTCTTGAGTTATAAATAGTGTACCTAACACGACTTTCTTTTATCTAGACAGATATGTACTACTTTACCTAAAGCGACTACCACAAGTCCTCCACAGCCTATACACTAGGGAACACAATAGTCTTTGGCAAGACTGGTTGCAGTCAGAAAAATCATCATCTGCCTAGCCTTTTCCCAACTGGTTGGGGGAAAAATACAATCATTTTGCTATTATTAGGTACCTCGGGGCATTTCAGCTTTGTTTCATGCAACGTTCCTCCGATGCTACTGGTATTGCAGGTGTCCTTAGGTTGAGGTGACCACTTACCATCACATGATTGATACCACCTTATAACACTCAAAACCTCTCTTCATCAGGGTATCAACTTCCCGAACTTCACAGTCCACATGACTTTCGGTATCCTGCTGGTGGCTGTCCAGACTTACTTCCAGCTGAGGTTCATTTTCAGAGATATTAATAAGCTCAAGTTACACGAGTCCAAGGATGTTCAAGGTAAGATTTCAAAAATCCATTTTTTGGAGAATTATGTCATCATCATCATCTGCCTCGCCTTTTTCTATTATGTTGGGGTCGGCTCTCAGTTTAACCTGATTCTATATAGTTTTTTGAAACTCAAAATAATAACTGCTAGATGTTTTTCCATAAAGTCGTAATGTGTAGCTGAATCATCATCATCATCATCTGCCTTCAAAGCAAGAGTGAACAGGCATCTTCTGGGCACGCTCGTTCCATCATAGACCTCATCTATCGCTTTCCATCAGGCGTGATCGGGGTCAAGAGTGGGCCCATTTAGCTATAAAAAAACATTTGTTTAGCCTTTTCCCAACTGTGTGTGTGTGTGTTGAGGTCGGCTTCCAGTCTAACCGGATGCAGCCGAATACCAGTATTTTACATGGGGACACAGCCTATCTGACCTCCTCGACCTAATTGCTGGGTAATACGGTACCCCTTGGCAAGACTGGTTGCATACATAGCTGAATAAGGCATCCTAAAGTCTTGTTTCTTTTTTTAAATCCTGCATCTCGCAAGCAGAGTTTACCGCGCAACTAGCATATACAACAACGGCCCGACATGAATCATCGGGCAGTTGCCCGCCAGACACAACACGTCTGGTAGGATGATCCTCCCTTTTTTATGGAGGATGTACTGAACTTTACACCCTGTTCCTCAGACCTCTATACTGGTAGTTCCGATACCAGGAATCTAACCCGAGCCTCCTGGGTGAGAGCCAGGTATCCTGATGGTACATATAAATGATTTTCACAACTTTTGACTACAGTTAAATAAAGAAATAGTAAACATAAAATTAATTTGTATCAAACCATATCTTATTATTAATTTATTGTTCGTTGCTTCGTGCTCATTTATGATCTGCAACACTACACTTTCTTTTATGTCGTTTTAATTTATTTATTAAAATACAATTTTAGCCCGCTCCTGCACTAAAAGAATCTTTAATATTCATAGATCTCCGACGCCAGATCTCAATATGGCGTCGCGCAGCCGACTCCCTCCCGCACCTGAGCGGCGACCAGCTGGTAGTCAAACAACGCTTGGAGAGGAAGATTAGCAAGCTGACGGTCAAGCTCGATGTGCTGGTCAAGGAGGCGAGGGCCATGACTTGCTCTAAAGAAAGCTTCGAAGCGACACTGGCTGATATGAGGGAAAAGGTAAATTTAACAAGCTTTATGTATTACTAGCTTCCGCACGCGGCTTCGCCCACGAGGTATGTCGATAAAAACTATCCTATGTCCTTCCCCGGGATGCAATCTATCTCTCTGCCAAAATTTTAGCAAAATCCGTTCAGTGATTTAGGCGTGAAAGGTAACATACAGACAGACAGAGTTACTTTCGAATTTATAATATTAGATTAGTATGGATTTTATCCCGGTAGTACGTTCCCGTGGGATTATTGCCGACAACCACGCGGACGAAGGCGCGGGCAAATGCTATAAAAAATAATAATACATTTTTTATTCAAAATAAAGTAAATTAAAAATATGATTTACATTAATTACAATCGAGGACAGTTAAATTCTAACTGTAAATCTAGATTTATGAAAAACCTGAGTTTCAGGCCATCAATTTACATGAAACATTTAAAAAGAAGACAACAATAATTTGGCAGCGACTATTAGCTTAGCTTAGTCTAAGTTAAAGTACTCGCTAAACAAAATATCCAGAGCCATTTTCTTAAATGATTGCTTAGAAGTTAAAGGGACTTTCAAACATTTATTTTGTTGTTCACAGTACAAGATAAGAGACAAGGTGTTACTGGTAAAGTGCACCGTCGCCATTTTCTTTGTGGTCGTCGTGTTCTTTCTACACTCCATTCCTGAGTTCAGTAAGTGATTTTTAATGTGCCTAATGATACTCCTAATAGAATAGAAAACTTTTATTTCGGTTAGTAATAATTTTACTTAAATTCTAGTGTTTGTAGGTACAGATACATCTGTATCTGTACTTCTTTTTAATCTTAACATACCAATGATATTAGTAAAAAGAAGTAGATCTTTAAAAACGGCACAATATCCTAGTCAACTGTGTACCTACTTTAACACAATGACAATGTGTTTGTGTTTGTTGTTGAGTTGTGTACTATAACGTTTTTATTGACTATAATTAGTTGAATTAGGGCTGATTTTTCAATCATCTGATAACTTTATTCGAGGAATAATTTTGAAATTTTGACAGTTGTTTCATACAAAAACTGTCAAACGTCAATTTTATTTCTTGATTAAACGTTATCTGGCGATGGGAAAATCAGCCCTTAGTCAATAAAAACGTTATAGTAGTAGTTCAAAAATTTGAAACTACAATTTTAAATCATAATGTGGCATCACAGCTGAAGTCGAAAAATGTCAAATAACTTTTGGAGGGTACTGTATGTTCCCTTTCAATGTCACCATTATCTTTTAGTGACCCAATGGCCCAGATATTTCAAATCTAACCTTTGTGTAAATTTAACTTTCTGATTTATCTAAAGCATTTGAATTGGTCAGTTGTCTAGCTAATTAAATTATGAAAAGGAAACAAATAATATATTTCAACATAACTGGTGAGATGTGGGTTTACTGTACACACACACCTCTACCTAGCCCTTTTGAGAAAACCCGTGTTGATCTATAATTTTTATCTCAATTATTTAGGGGTCCCTCAAGGTAATATAATAGGGCTATCTCTATATCGATAGCAAGTAAACTGATGTTCCACCTGACGTTCAATGACATTTCAGATGACCCTTCGCTACTCCATAGTATTACTTTCTGTTTTTTTTTTATTTTTTTTTTTTGTTTTTCTATGATTGCGTCATACTATTAAGTTTGGGTTCTTCCTGTGCGAGTCCTCTTTATCATACCTTCCTTCTCGCAGACCGCGTATCTCTAGGCTGGACGGCTCTGCTGGGCGCTCTGCTGCTGCTGACGCTGGCAGACCGCGAGGACGTGGAGCCTGTGCTGCACAGGATCGAGTGGTCCACGCTGCTCTTCTTCGCGGCGCTGTTTGTGCTTATGGAGGTAGACACTGATCCATCACTTATTTCCATTCGTATCTTATTCTTCCATAGTCTTTAAATTATAGGGATACTTTGTATATTTGTATAGTTGGAAATAGAATTTAATCAGATGCGTTCTGAACCTCCACAGCCATATTACTGGGCAATGCTGAAATTATAAGGTTAGGATAACCAGGCCAATTCCCGTATTTAAAAAAACCGGGCAAGAGCGAGTCGGACTCGCGCACAGAGGGTTCCGTACCATCATGTTTTTAAATTTTCATCGGCGAGGTCTATATTCATCAGAGAATTTTAACACTGTGCACTGCGGTGTAGAATATTGCAATTTTATGTCAGCGCCATCTCTTTTATTGATGATTTCTGAAAAAGTGTGCTATTTAGACACTTTGTTTTATTTCCCTGTAATCTTTACATAAACTTCTATCACATAGAATAATTCCGGATTTTTCTCTTTGCAAACTTCGGAGATAAAGGGGGGAACGGTATTTTTTTTTAATTTTTCATCAAAAGTCAAAAACTATGCGGCCAAAAAAAAAGAAAAAATGTTTGAGAATGTGCAATCTGCGCATGGATTTTAAGGAACAAATTAATTAATTTGATGTCAAAATTATACCTATTTCAGTTTAAGAGATAAGGCAGTAACCCGTTTTCTTTATATTTCCGTTATAGTATTTAATAGCTTGTAGATAAGATAGGACTTAGTATCTAAACACACTATGCCGAAGGTACGCGACCGAAGTTCGGCATGATTACGCCTGCAATGCTATATAACGCAACGTAATTTCGGCATAATATGTCGTCAGTAATTCAAATAGCATTGCAGGCGTAATCATGCCGAACTTCGGTCGCATACCTTCGGCATAGTGTATTTAGACACTAAAGAATATCAGTACCAGTAGCGCTTATAATTGCTATTTCTTTTATCCGTAGGTAATATACTGTCTTTTTTACATTGTTCTCACATATAGAAGCAACAAGAATAATGTATCGAGGATTTTGTAATATCTTGATTTAAAAGAGTGTCCACGGAGTTTCTTGCCCGTTCTTCTCCATAGAGATCTACGCTTTGGAATGGGCAACTAGCTTCAACTTTCTGACTAACTGACAGACTATTTAATTTTGACCAATTCAAAAGTGCCTGTACAAGGTTTAATTGAAATAAATGATTTGAGTTTGAGTATATTATTTACCTTTGTGTTTCGCTTCATTAAAAATCTTTTGCTAAATTTTTGTTACAGGCTTTATCTAAACTTGGTTTGATTGGCTACATCGGTATATGGACGGAGGCTCTTATCCTTAGGGTAGATGAGAGCGATCGCTTAGCTGTGGCTTTAGTACTACTGGTGTGGGTAAGTACTGCTTGTATATCTATACTAATAATAAAACGGAAGAGTTTGTTTGTTTTAACGCGATAATCTCTGGAACTACCGGTCAGATTTGAAAAATCTTTTTGTATTTGATAGCCCAATTCTTGAGGAAGGCTGTAGGCTATTTAATATCACGCTATGACCCTTAGGAGCCGAGCAAAAAGAAAAAAGTCAGAATGAACACTAAGCGAATAAGAAGTGTTGCGACGGGGTGGGGGTACAAGAAATTTCACGCGGACGAGGTCGCGGGCAGAAGCTAGTGTCAACATAAGATTGTGAACACCTAGTTCGTAGTAGTTAACTTTTAATCTAATCTACATTATATTACCACCGTTAGATTACGAACTGTGGAAAAATTGTGTACTGTTACAATGAAACGCAATTATTTTCGGTAGTTTATAATCTGTCAAATCGTCATATTGTGAACAAACCAGGGGGCCTAAAAAGGCCACTTTCGCAGAATCATTACAGGAAAACATTATGAATCATAATTGACAGTTAACTGATAAGTTAATCGTATTAAATCCCATTGGTGAAGGATTTTCAGTATTTTTTTTTGTCTGTGCTAAAAATACCACTAAATCCAATGCAAATCCAATCCCAATCTCTTTGATTATACTTACGTAAAAACACAGACTGTCTTCGCCTTATATTTTTTTTTATACCCTTTATAATACCTTTTTAATACTAATATTTAAAAATATAATTTATATGTATTTATATAAATTATATTTTTAAATATTAGTATTAAAAAAATATAAAAACATTTACAAAATATAAAAAATAGTAGCCCACCGGTATCGGGAACAGGGTCCAAGCTACCGGCGGTCAGGGCTCCAGAGAGAGGAACCTCCTAACAATGCGGGCCGTGTCCAGAAGTACCGCTTTCTGTATCAAGCCCTTGATCCAGCTGCCCAACGAGAGCCTCTTCAGGTTGGTCGAGGCTCTTGGCTATTAATCCATTGGTTGTCACGACTATCGGCACAATGATTGCTGAGTCCCACAACCCGCATGTCGACTTTTTTTTTATTTAATTTTTTTTATTTTTTAGGTGTCAGGTATAACATCTGCGTTCGTAGACAACGTGCCCCTTACGACCATGATGGTCCGAGTCGTGACGTCACTGGGCACCCATCCAACGCTCAACCTGCCAATGGCGCCGTTGATATGGGCCTTGTCTTTTGGAGTATGTTTGGGAGGTAATACTGAAAATATTTATTGGATCCAATTGCGTAACAAACTATCGTAATCCGTAGTAGTTGAAAGCAGGCGGGACCCATACCATTTTTATTATATTTTCTAATTCAAATGGGTCCCGCCTGCTTCCAACTTTCATTTAATTTAAAAATGGCTTCTTTTTAGCTTTCAGTTTTTTTTAACTTAAGTTTTTTACCGCAGTCGGGTTTTTTTAATTTTTTTTATTACTGTTTTAGGGTTCCGTACCCAAAGAGTAACAACGGAACCCTATTACTAAAACTTCGCTGTCTGTCCGTCCGTCCGTCCGTCCGTCCGTCCTTCCGTCCGCCCGTCTGTCTGTCACCAGGCTGTATCTCAAGAACCGCGGTAGCTAGACAGTTGAATCTTTCACAAATTATGTATTTCTGTTGCCGCTATATCAACATATACTAAAAACAAAATAAAATAAATATTTAAGGGGAGCTCCCATACAACAAAACGCGATTTTTTTGCCCTTTTTTGCTCGATATCAATAATGGCAACAGGTAGGCACTTGAAATATTCACAAAATACTCAATTGTATTTTTACTTTAATAATAAATAATAAAATAAAAATTTAAGGGGACTCCCATACAACAAACGTGTTTTTTTCGGCGTTCTTGCCTTGTGGTACGGAACCCTTCGTGTGCGAGTCCGACTCGCACTTGGCCAGTTTTTTTTATTTACTTGTCCATCATTCTCGCTAGTAGAATGTCACTTTGTCGAGTACCTGTGTACATTCTGTATTGTATTATCTATTTTATACTTTTTGGTGTTAGATATTAATTTATTTTTATTTAACTTATAGGTAACGGCACTCTGATAGGTGCCAGCTCTAATGTCGTCTGCGTCGGGTTGGCAGAACAACATGGTTACAAGATCAGCTTCATGCAGTTCTTTAAAATTGGCTTCCCTGTCATGATTGGGCATTTAGTAGTGGCGACTGGGTATCTACTGGTGTGTCACTGTGTTTTTGCCTGGCAATAAATCTTAGACTTGGATGAGACTCAGAAACCAGGGAAGCATGTTACAAAAGGAAGGAGGTTTTGACTCAGCAGTGGGTGGATACACTCGTAGCTGGCAAGCGTTTGCCTTCAAACGTGCTCACTCCCCAATATAACTGCCCGACTTGGGAATTGAACCCAAGACCTTAGCAGTTGCTTGCGATCATACGACCAATGGGTTGCTATAAAATAAATAGTAGGTACGGTCAGCAACAAAAGTCGATTAACACTTCAGTTTTTTTTATCTCAGTTATTGAGCAAAATATTTGTTCAAAATTGCAGCAGTTAATCGACTTTTGTTGCTGACTGTACAACTAGATAGATTTTTAAGAAGTACAAAATATTTTTTAAATATTTTTTTTTTTATACCTAAAACCGTCCTTTATAGCTTTAAGTGATAATTAAAACATATTAAAATGTAAGTCGGTAAAATATTAATAAACTGTTAAAGCCAGCCAAAGTCCATTTTGATATAAGACCAAAAAGTTTAAGCAGTTGCTATGATATTTATTATGCAACAATAAGTGATAAAAAAAATGTTAACTTTATATTTTTATATTATAAAACTGTATATGTATAATTATAAAAACTCTACTAACTATTTTATGTTAAAAAATGAACAAATAATAATTAATTGTTAAGTAACAAAATAAAACTTATAAACAAAACACATTAGTTTTATTTTATACATGTATAAACTTGCCTACTAAAACTACGACAATTTACGTCTGCCGCTAATTAAATTGACAGGACTAAACTAAAATTTATCTTCTGTCGTTTTCTTAATGAAATAGAAAGAAAAAGATGCAATGAACTTAAATTTAGTTTAGTTTGTGAACAACATAATCGACACCATTGTTGTGTTAAGGGTGCGCACGCAGAATTCTAATTTCTTATGTTTTTTGCAATTTGCAGGTCAGTGGCGCCGATTCAGTTGTTCACAAACTAAACTAAATTTAAGTTCAGGCATCTTTTTCTTTCTATTTCATTAGGAAAAGGACAGAAGATAAATATTAGTTTAGTCCTGTCAAATTAGTCAGCGCCTAACGTAAATTGATGTATTTTTACTAGCCATTTTTTTAATCTCGTCTAAATTGTCTATGGAGTATCCTTATTTGACAGGACTAAACTAAAATTTCTCTTCTGTCCTATTCTTAATGAAATAAAAAGAAAAATATGCATTGAACTTAAATTTAGTTTAGTTTGTGAACAACAGAATCGACACCATTGTTGTGTTAAGGGTGCGCCCGCAGAATTCTAATTTCGTATGTTTTTTGCAATTTGCAGGTCAGTGGCGCCGATTCTGTTGTTCACAAACTAAACTAAATTTAAGTTCAGGCATCTTTTTCTTTCTATTTCATTAGGAAAAGGACAGAAGATAAATATTAGTTTAGTCCTGTCAAATTATTCAGCGGTTGTGTTGAATGATTCGATTTTTCGAAAGATTCGATTGAATGAAAGAATTTCGAGACCGTAACAAATATGACTATACAGAATTATAATCATTAAAATCGTCAATACAGGTCCCTCTTAATCCCTCCAAGTTCATATAATCCTATTGGTTGGACATAGTCATTCAATCACACTAATATTATAAAGGCGAAAATCAGCAAAATCTGTCATTTGCACCAATAATTTGTCAGCCGTTATTATGTCATTGTTCACCGCTTTCTTGTGAAACCAAAGCTTTTACGCCTAACATTTTTATTTAAAACTGTTCAGTATTAGCAGTGTTGCTAGACACCAAAATAATAAACAATTAAAACTACTTAAACATAATTATTTTTACATACTACCTACTTACTGAATTTTACGTATATATGTATATGAGTATCTTAGATCTCTATTATGTAGTTCACAATTTCTCATAAGAGAAAGGAGTTTAAGTCTATAGTCGGACTTTTAATTAGCTGCAGTAAAATGACAGCTTATGTGTTACTTAAATGACTGAAATTGGCGTCTTTTTGTTTTTTCGCGGCCATCAACCAAATCTTGTTTTTCTAGTACAGAATAGACAAACGAAACTTATTTGACATGCATATGTCTAAAGTCAGTCCGAAATGAGTTATTAAGAAATGTCATTTTACTGCAGCTAATTAAAAGTCGGACTTTAGAGTCCTACGTTACGTTAATATTATTTTTAACTCTACTTATTGAACTCCTGAAAATTTTAACACACATCCTAATATTCAAACTCAAACTTAAAGCATTTATTTCAATTAAACCATTTACAGGCACTTTTGAATAATTGTCAAGAAGTCGGTCAGTCAGAAAATATGAAGCTAGTTGCCCATTCCAAAGCGTAGGTACCTATGGAGAAGAACGGGCAAGAAACTCCATGGACACTCTTTTAAATTAAATTTTTACAAAAATATAAGTTCAGTACATCATTAATGTTAAATTTATAATTATATATTATGTGAGAACGATGTAAAAAAGAAGTACGCGTTAAAAGCGTCAAAACAACAATCCAAAAATAAAATAATTAAAAATAAGCCGAGGCAGCTAAGCGATGACCAGCCCCAACTGACGGCGCCCGTTTACGAACATGACGCATAGATCAGCACCATTCAGCTCAACCATTTTGAAGGGAGCTAAATGATCCAACACACACGCCACCGTCAGCGAGACATTTGTGTGAGCATGACATACTATCAGCCGCCAGGGCACATTCAAGTCAATGAAAGATAAGATAAGATAATGAAAGACCTCTTACCCGGTAAATGGTACATAGGATATAGTACATACATAGAACTCACATCTGTGCTATGCAATTATACAATAAAAATGAAATAGAGTTTATACAATGCAAAGATAGTCTTACAATCTTCAGCAGCTCCAACAGTATTTTCAAGTGTTAATCAATTAGGTAGTTGTGGTTGTGGAGCAGGACCAGCATTGAGCCAGGCATTTATATCAGCGATGTAATCCCCTAACTTATAATATGCCTGACTGCATAGTGTGCGTTTTATACAAGACTTGAATTTTGTCTCATTCGGTTGAAGAATGTGGAGAGGTATTTTATAATAACATTTTAAACAGTACCCCATAAAAGATGAGTCTACTTTAGCCAGTCTGAAACCTGGTTGAACTAATCCCTATTTCTGGTGGTCTTTGACATCTTTTACTAAAAAAATATAAGTTTTTTCTTACATACATGATGTTTTCGTAGATATTTGACAAGGCACCGTCATAATGTTAATTTCCTTAAACGGTTCCCTTAGAGAATCGCGCCTGCGGAGGTTATATATGGCTCTAATGGCTCTTTTCTGCAGATAAAAATAGAATCGATGTCTGCAGCCCGTCCCCAAAGTAAAATACCGCAAGACGTGATACTATGAAAGTAACTAAAATAGACTAGTCTCGCGGTATCTACATCAGTAAATTGACGGATTTTTCTGACAGCATAAGCTGCTGAACTTAGCCGTCCTGCAAGAGATGTTAAATGAGGACCCCATTGTAGCCTTGAGTCGAGCGTAATCCCCAGGAAAACAGTTTTATCGACGAATTCTAGTTTCTCTTGATTCAATATTATCTCACAATCACTACCCTTGACATTTGGTAAAGAAAATCGTAAGCACTTAGTTTTTTTTTCATTTAATACTAAATTATTAGCAGTTTACCAATTTTGGACCTGCAGTAGGGCGTTATTTACGTCGTCAAAATTTGTAGCGCGTCTATTTACCTTAAAAATTAAGGAAGTGTCATCAGCAAATAACACCATTTGTCGTTCATTTTTTAATAAATGGAGTAGATCATTAACATACACTAAAAAGAGGAAAAACCCAATATCGAGCCTTGTGGCACACCCATTTTTACTGTTACACCATGTGAATTGACAACAAATATTTGAACTTGCTGTTGTCTATCATTTAAATAAGAACTAACTAAACTGAGCGAAAGTTTTCCAAGTCCGTAATGCTCAAGTTTTGAAAGCAAGGTTTCGTGATCGACGCAATCAAATGCCTTAGAGAAGTCACAAAAGATTCCTATGGCGTCTTGGGCCTCTTCCCACGCGTTAAAAATGTGTTTTATTAAGGTTACACAGGCGACACGACGGTCGTACAACGTCCATTGGTGAAACCATATTGTTGATCGTGAAGGATTTTATTCGTGTTAAAATGATTGACGGGTCTATAATTATTATTGGTGTCTTTACTGTCCCCGGATTTGTAAAATGGTATTACCATAATGAATTTAATTAAATCGGGGAAGACTCCTTGATCAACACACGAATAAGGCTAAGGTGCAATAGTCTCAATTATGGATTTAATAAGGTACAAAAATGTAATAGGTTTAAGTCTAGAACAAATAAATATTGTTTATTGTTTATGGAGGTACAGACTTTAATGGACATTCCCCCTAAACTACACACATCAAAAGTGTCTAGGGATCAAGCATTTTTATGCGGATTTCTTGAGATTGAGATGTGGCTTTGTAATAAATTTATGATTTTATAAATTTATATGGATCCTTTTTGGTGCATTTCATAATTTGAATCAGGAACTGTGAATCAAATTCGAGTAAAAGATGAAAATCAGCTGTCAATATTTTCCCTATAAAAACATACAACGCATTGAAGACATTATTAGTGCTACTGTTTCCCTACTACTGATTAAAACCAACGTTATTATGGAGCGGCGACGTCATTTAAGCAGGGAAGAAATGCTCAGAGCCGTGGGAATGATAGAAGCTGGTTCCCGGCAACGTACTGTGGCTTTAGCTCTGAATACAAGTCAGAGTGTTATCAGTCGACTTTGGACACGTTACCGAAGCACTGGTACCGTGGCTGAGCGCCATGGAGGACGGTATCGCTGCACCACACGGAGACAAGACCGATACATTCAAATCTTAACTCGAAGAGCTCCAACAATAACCGCCATGATGTTAGCCGTGAGGCTTCATCACTCTTCAGGGAACTTAATTAGCGACCAAACAGTCAGAAACCGCTTGCATGAAGTGAACCTTCATTCCCGAAGACCGCTACGGGTACCACCTATAGCAATGCACAATCGTAGGATTCGATATCAATGGGTTCTTGAACACAGAAATTGGGCAGAAGAACAATGGCGTTTCGTGTGCTTTTCTGATGAGTCTCGTTTTGGTATGAGACCGGATACAAGACGTATACGACACTGGAGAACCCCTGGACGCCAACAGCGATTAAAATCCTGCCAGGAAGTCCATCCTTATAGTGGTGGAACCATCATGGTATGGGCGGGTATTTGGATCGGCGGAAGAACTGAGTTGATTTGGATCAGAGGCAACCTCAACGCTCAAATTTATGCTGAGACGATTGTATCAGACGTCATCGTTCCTCTACAAGTGCAAATCGGTCCCTTATTTCAGTTAATGCATGATAATGCACGACCGCACACCGCAAGAGTTGTAAGACAGACTCTCGCCGCAGCTAACATCAATGTCCTGCCCTGGCCTGCTCAGTCGCCAGACTTGAACCCGATTGAGCATGCATGGGATATGCTACAGAGAAGAGCTCTGCCGAATATGGAGGGTATCCAGTCGCAAGAAGACCTTTTTTTGTTGTTGCAACGAACATGGGCGGCCATTCCACAGCGTGATTTGGATGAACTCATTTTGAGTATGCCAAACCGATGTTCTTGTGTTGTTAGTGTTCGCGGTAGAAACACGGATTATTAATTGTTTAAGTTACCCAATAAAATTTTAAAGAAAACTGTTATTTCAGTCTTTTTTTCGAACTTTTGTGTTAGTGGTTCAAATGTCAAAAATCCCTTTATTAGGAAAATGGCAAATTTCTTTATTAATGCAAAGGTGACTTGGTTTATCGTTACTGTGACAAACGAAAACACTTTATTTGATGAATCCTTAAAGAAAATTTTAATTAATATCAATCAGGAGAAAAGTTATTGCAAAAATATATGTTGATCCCTAGACACTTTTGATGTGTGTATGTTAATCTGTATCACGCATTATTTTCTTTATCTTTATTTTGTAGTCAATTTTTAATGTTTTGTTTATTTTTGTAAGTTGCTTGGACATGACTCAAGGCTACTAAAACAGGCTTTTGTGTTTTTATTTTCACTGTTATTTTTTAATTAGCAGTACTTTATCCGTAAAAGTCGTTTTTGCAACTTATTCCAAGCTCATCATACGGTTCAGCATAGTCTGTATCTAATGGACTGTCAGTTTTCTCATTTTGGAGAAAGTTATTTTGATAGATTGGTTTCCCAGTTTGCATGTACATATTATCTTGGCCCGTATTAGCGTAATGATCGTTGTTTGGTTTTAATTTAGTTTCTTTATTCCTACCATCTTGTCTGGAGTTTCCTTCACTGTTATTATGTCCCGGTCTTAAGTCATTGCTTATTTTTCTAAAAGTGACACTTTTACTTGGTTTTGGTACATTGCTGTAATTTTCATTACTGTTATTGATAGGTAAATTATTATTGCTGAGACTTAATTTGTCGTAAGTGCCTTGTTTCGGATCACTAAAATTGTTATAGAATGTATTATTCGAACTGTAGGATGGTGTTGGTTTAGGTGTATCAGTTTGTTTGTTGTAATCGGAGGATCGAGCAGTATTCCAATTAGCTGTTAGTCCATCAAGTTTAGGCTTGGGATAATCGTCTATTTCAGTATAATGACTCTCACTGGTGTTACTCTGTCTTTTATCAGGCATTCTGCATGATTTGTCGTTGTCTGTTGAATAGTTGTAATTCTCTTGCTTAACACCCTCAACAATTTTAGCGTAATTTGGATCGTCGTAGTCATCTTCCCATTGGCTTGGGAACGGTGGTATTGGACTATCGTTTTGATTTGAAAGATTATCATAATATGCGTTCTGAAATGAAAATAAATATTTTATTGGACTTGCTCGTTAGTCTTGTGCTTACATAGTATGTCTGCTGAACATGTGGTGTTGGGTTCGACTAATCCCACATTGACCATTTCAAATTCGAAGTTTTTAGAGTTAATCTCTATATCAGCCTGGAGTCTAAATTTATGCCGATGGAAATAGACTCACTTCCTAATAAAACGGGACTTCAAATAATTGGTGAAACGTGGGTGTCTATAGTACATCCTCCAAAACAAAAGTTATAATAACTGTAAGTACCTCAATAAGATTGGCCCGTTTCGTTCTTTTGCGCCAGGAAACTAGGCATACCATCGTTATGACGGCAATAACGACTCCAACACCAACAGCTATAGGAACTATCATAGACATCGATTTGTCATCTGGAACGAACATCAGGTTTAATAAAACTTTATTCAATTCTATAAAGTTAAAAACAATTCATAATAATCACACTAATATTATAAAGGCGAAACTTTCTGAGTGTGTGTGTTTACATGTTTGTTACTTCTTCACGTTCAAACGGCTGGACCAATTTTGATAAAATTTTGTATGGAGGTAGCTGACATCCAGGATTAAAGTAAATGATCGAGGATGTTCTTAAGAGTGCAACCAAACCGCAATCGAATGACGCTTACCGTCATAAAATATGACAGATTTCGTCGATCGATCGAATTTTGAAGCGATTTCCCGGCTGTCTTTCATGGATCTTTGACAGCCATTACCATGCCATTTTTTTTTTATTACGGGTCGTCAGAAGCCCGAAAGTCTGACAACCAGTCTTACCAAGGAGTTATTTGGGTGGTATTACCCAGTTACTGGATTGTGGCGATCAGAGGCAGTGCCATGTAAAATACTCGTACCTATTCAGCTGCATCCGGTTAGACTGGAAGCCGACCTCAATATAGTTGTCTGACTGTATATAGTTGTATGACTGACTTCAAAGGTAAAGGTGTCCTTGTGATGTAACTAAGAGAATGCAAAAGCGAGCGTAGGGAGCTCAAAATTGGAGGATCCAGACTAAAATTAGTAAGTTAGATTTTCTGTGTGCTTTTACTAAATGAATGCTTGAGAATTGAACCACGCCTGTAGTTGCTGTATCTAATTGAACTGCCGGAAAGCAGGCCTCCCTACTTCAACTGGGCCACGCGTGGTATCTACCACGCGTGGCCCAGTGCGGGTTGGTATAGTAGTTACGCGTCAAACTTTATGGCGGCTCACTCGCTGCGCAGTACCTCACCCCTCGCCACGCAGTACCTCACCCCTCGCCCCCGCTGACACGTAAAGATACTGCGCAGCGACTCGCCTAGTGTTTCGTGCCGGTCTATAGTTTGCATCGGACTGCAAATGTCACATGACTTCGTAAGTCGGGGCCGTTAGCATTGTGCCACCACTGCTCCAAGCCATTAACAATAAACGTTCATTATCATATTTTCATTGGGTTTTCATTCATTTACAGGCCTCCTATGGACCAATAAGAATTTGAGGTTCAGGAAATAAAATAAAAAATTGGTTACACACGTCGAGTCGCATCATTGTTTTGCCTGATACGGCGGTGGCGGTAGTAACGCCCCTGCAAAACTCTTTAGGTCGTTTCCTATTCTTGTTTTTGTTCTAGTATCATTTACTGTACTCATTGTAGGTATCATCACTCACCTGGAGTATCTAAAGTAGGAACCAATTCCGGCTTCAATCGGAGGATGATCTCAACTGATTTACTTGATTTAGAATCTTTTCCTTTTGGAAAATAAGTGCATTTTATTTTAGTTCCGTTGTGGGTTCCATTCAAAATCCTTGTTAGTGGTTGATCAGAAATCTTAATTTGCGTATTTGGCGTTGCATTTGCTGCGGAATCAAAGCATGTGTCTAAAAAAAAAAGAAATAAATAAGTTTCTTTAGTGGATTGAATGAGTCCCTTCTAATTAACATGTCCAGCAAACTGACGGCAGAGTAAGCAAACTGAAGTGGCAGTGGGCTGGCCATGTTTGTCGAAGGACCGATGGCCGGTGGAGCAGACGAGTCCTTGAGTGGAGACCGCGTATTGGTAAGCGTAGTTGTGGGACGCCCCCCAGGTTGATGGACGGACTGGATGCGGAAGGCGGAATACAGGGTGTTGTGGCGCAGCCTGGGACAGGCCTTTGTCCAGCAGTGGACTGCGATAGGATGAGTTGATTGATCGATTGCCGTAATATCATTACTTCCCAGAGTTTTATCCTTATTAGGGACACTATCGAGTGGTGTAATAATACAGTGTGTCTTTTTTATCAAAATCAACGGGTTCGATTCCTGGCTAGAAATATTGATTTTTCAAAAATCCAATGATGCAGTTTTAGTTTTCATCGAAATCGAATGTGACTCAGGTTGGCTGGACAAATCTTCGAAATAGCTCGCATTTTACTAGGTCTTTAAGGCACTTTATGTGACGGCTAAACACCATTATTACAGAATTTGTGACGCTACAGAATCTTAGATAAATAATCGATCGAAAACCAGCTACCGATGCAGCCAACTTGAAAAACCACTTTTCGCTGCGTCTCTCAATCTTGGTAACGGAAGTGATTTTGACGACTTTTTGCATATGAACGAGCGTCACATAAATTTGTGACAGGCATCGAGCTTTGTGATACGTACAGCGGTTTAGTAGAAAAATAACTGTGAACGGAATGTAATACTTCCATGATAGCTGATGTTGGTGTCGCCATCTATTGCTTAAAGTTGGTACTACAAGGAGAACTGGGTCGAATGTCTTACCACAGATTAATTAATAGTTGCCCTATTGACCTAGAAAAATGCGAGCTATTTGGAAGATTTGTCCAGCTAACCTGAGTCACATGAAATCGAGCCCGCGACTCCTTTGAGTACTTTTCGCTATTCCTCCTAGTTTCAGATTTAGCCATCCACGCCCACTTGAAAAATTCACCCTGTAGGTATATCACAAAAATAAATTCCCCGATATAGTTGGTTAATTTATGTGACAGGCATACCGAAGTACCAATGAAACGGATTTGCATGTTCACTTAGCATTGATGTTTTATTAAATCCTTCATTCCATAAACAGGATATGTCGAGAGTTTCGTTCACAGAGAACTGATATTCAATAGTCCATTGATTTAAATCATTTGTATACTGGTACAGGATGTTATTTCTAGGCAGGCCGCTTATACGAACATCTGAAAATTAAAATATTTTCATAAAATTATCATGTCTTTAATACACAATATTGTTTTAATAGGACAGTCAGTTATATGGCCCTCAAAAATCAAATACTTAACAAAAGATTTCAAGAAGTGTAAATAATTAAAAGAAACTATTTGGGGGTCGCAGATAATAAAATGTTGGTTGAACAAGGATATTTTTTGTAGAGCGAATGCGGAACAAATCGTTATCGTTGATTTGTTTGTAGCTAGCCTTACCTATAAGCTATATAGCCTTATCCCAACTATATTGGGGTCAGCTTCCAGTCTACCCGGAGCGACTGCCTATCTAAACTCCACAGTTCAGTGACTGGTTAACACGATAACCCTCGGTAAAACTGGTAGTCAAACTTTTGGGCTTCTTTTGGATTAAAATCAAAATGTGTGTGCGAATTATAATATTTCCATAATCCATCCATAATCAGCCTATAATGTTCCCACTGCTGGGACACAGGCCTCCTCTCGGTGAGAGGGAGTGGGCCGTAATCCACCACGCGGGCCCAGTGCGGATTGGCAGATGTCACATGTCTTCGAATTTTTGGTTCTAGCTTGCTAGCTTCTCACGATGTTTTCCTTCACCGTTTTGAGAGCAGTGGTGATGAAATAATTTACAAAGTAAAGCGCCTGTCTGGGTTCGAACCTACGACCTACAACTCGTAGAATTATAATATTTATTAGGGAGAAAAAAAGACATGTTATTTACAAACCTTTTTCTGGAACATCAGACAAGAAGAGTAGCCTCGCGTTTGGCTTTTCTGCATTAGTGTTGTTGATACCACAAATGAGAGATTTATTTTGAATGTCTGATGTATTCAATGAAATAACTAACTCTGACGGAGTGTTACTCATGAAGGCTGAAAACACAATATGTATTGTAGTATGCTCACCAAAACAAATCAAAATGCTCAATACAAAATGTATGGCTTCGATAGGCTTCTGATGAACCTATTGATACATCACGACACGACTGACTCCCAAGATACAGGTTTTTATCTGATTTGGAATTAATTACTTCATATAGTTTTCATTAGTTCATACACTTAGATTAGTTGTCTCCTAATTCTTCGTAATATGACTTTTTTATTACGCCCAAATAAATGTTATATTATTACACGACGCGTCCTTTTATGAATTCGACTAAATTAGTGTAAAATATTTTTCCATGAAATTATTCGTAAGCCCCTAAAAACCCTTGTAAAACCCTAAACCCTATATCTACCATTAAATTGTTAGTAAACCCTTCAACTAAAGGTTCTATAGAAAACCAGCGTCAGACAGCATCTGACTGGCAATGAACCTTTTTTGGCGCAGCCGTGAGGCACAAACTTATTTTCACTTTTTTTGTTTTGTTATTTGTACCTAATTTGTGTTTCAGGAACTGGGTCCAAATAAACGATATTCTTCCTATATTTCTTTCTAACTTCAAAACCCTAAAAATATGAAAGATTCAGTTAAACACCACCGCTTGACCCTTGTAAGCCGAAGGGGCCATTCCGTACCAAAATGGTAAAACGGAACCCTTATGGTGAGACTAAGTCTGTCTGTCTGTCTGTCGGTACAGCTGGATATCTAAAGAACTACTAATGCTATCAACTTGAAAGAATAGTTTTAGATAATTTTTGCCTCACTATTTTGCAAATAAGAAGGAAATAAAAATATATGTATATTTTTTGCAACAGGGACTGAAAGGGGGTCTGAAAAATTCTAAGTGGGGCTACTAGGGCATGTGGGGTATCATATGAAAGAGCGCAGTTTGGACATTCTGAAACATTTTTTTCTTTTTTTTAAGCCCCATAGTTTTCGACTTCTGAAGAAAAAGTTACATTAGTTCCACTATCGGTCAAGAGATGGCGCTGACATAAAACTTTAATATTCTACACCGCAGTGCACAGTGTTAAAATTCTCTGATGAATATAGACCTCGTCGATGAAAATTTAAAAATATATTGTGGTACGGAACCCTCGGTGCACGAGTCCGACTCGCTCTTGCCCGGTTTTTTAATAACCCTTTTGTCGAAATCTTACCGCACACCTTTTAAGCGGCTAACTTAAATGAACCCTGACTAAGGCATCAAATCCATTGAAATTCATCATCATTTGCTACTTATATTGATATCTACTTACTCATGCTCATTCTATCAGTATGGAAATAAAGCAGGCCTCCCATATTGACGTCCCTTTTTTGACAAGTAACAGTCAATACCTCTCCATCAATGTATCTGAATTTAAAATTATCATATGACTGGTCGTTACTCAAAGATGTACTTAATTTTTGACCGTTGACGGACAATATCACTGCATGTTGCGATGCATCTGTAAAAGAAACATGTATTTATAACATCCATTCACCATGCAAGGTAACGTTCAAAAACACCAACAAGCACAAATTGCAGCACGTCACACAACGGGTATGGCGTGCCCAGCCCTTCGGGAACTGCGTGTTAAAATGGCATTGTGTATAATCTTTTTCCCATCCTATACTATACCTAATATGTCGCAGCCAACTGGCTTAATTGACCTGTAGAGGCAGTTAACTGAATGGCTAATTAAGTTAGTTGGCTGCGACCTGCGACATATACAGGATGAATTTTCCAAGTGGGCGTGGATGGCCAAATTCGAAACTATGTATTGAGCATCATTTCGAACAAGGTACCTACAGGTAATGTCGGTATGAATACTTTAAAATAAGAAGCAGTTTATTAAAATCCAACATTTTCCTTAAATTTGCCGTATGTCATTACTTCCCAGAATTCGATCCTTATCAGCGACACTATCGAATGGTGTACTAAAACAGTGTTTTTTTTTCAAAATCAACGGGTTCGATTCCTGGCTAGAAATATTAATTTTTCAAAAATCCAATGATGCTGTTTCAGTTTTCATCAAATTCGAGCCCGCGACTCCTTTGAGTACTTTTCGCTGTTCCTCATAGTTTCGGATTTGGCCATCCACGCCCACTTGAAAAATTCACCCTGTTTAAATAGGAAGCTACTTATACACTTAGTTAGGAGTAGGTACAGCACACTACTTACCAGCATGTAAATCTCTTTTAAAGAACGTAGTTCTATAACGATATTCTCTTTCGGGAGCTTCGGCAGCGCGTATACAGTCCAAGTAATACTCATCATTGTTCGATTTCAAAGTGAAACGGAATGTGTGTGGTTTTGCTCGAGGCTTTGTTTGAAATATAAGAACCCCTGTAATGTCACTTATTTATTAGTTTGTCAGTGTGATCGATATCGACGTAATAACTACTGCGTTTGTGATGTGACTCAGGTTGGCTGGACAAATCTTCAAAATAGCTCGCATTTAACTAGGTCAATAAAAAACTTTATGTGACGGCTAAACACCCTTTTTTTTTTGCGGATTGGAAATGATCAAATGACCCCTCCCGCTCTAGGTGAAGCGGAAGGGAGTGTCAGACTCTTACTGACTAAAACCCGTGTTCCTTCCTTATCCCTTTATGTTCCGGGCCAGCGGTAACCCTTTCGGACAATACCGCTGACCCGGCAGGCTTCGGCCCCACGGGGGCCCCTCCTCGATGCTGACATCTCTTTGAGGCGCGCGTGGAACACGTACGCGCCGTCCGGCACGGGCCTGGTCCTGATCGGACGGTGAGCTACCCATTACTCTCCACCCGCAGGCCCGCGCCTACGGTGGCCGGGAGTAGTCACGCGGCTCTCGACGCCCGGAGCGTCTCCCGCGGCGGCTGGGACGGGGGGCTCTCTCCCTGAGCCGTCCCGCCACCTCCTTTGCTAGCATGACTGCTTCGCAGAAGGAGGTGACTGCCTCCCACTCCCTCTCTCCCCGGACCATGGCTTGCATCAGGGCCGGACGCAAGAGGTCGCCGCCGCTGCCGATCGCCTCTACGAGGACACGGCGGTGCTCCGCCCAAGAGGCGCAGACCTCCACCGTGTGCTCCACCGTGTCCTCTGGGCGTTCCTAGCGTTTCCTCCCGCCTGATGATGTGCAGGAACCTCCCGAAACTTTCGTGTCCAGTGAGGACCTGCGACAGGCAGTAGGTGAGGGCGCCGTGGCGCCTCTCTAGCCACTCCTCAAAGAGGGGTCTTATCGCCGCTATCGCGGCGTGCCTTGCGCTGGGTTGCGACAGTCGCTCGTTCCATGCCGCCATGAGATCGCGCCGGTGATCCGTCCGCTCCACCGCGATTTGCCGCGGAAGCGGATTTACTCCCCGTCGAGGACGAGACCCAGGTGTTTCATCATCGTCTCGACGCCGATGTAAACCCCTCCTACCGTTAGCTGGGATTCCGATGGTGGCGTGTTCCGGGGCCCATGAAACGACATGGCCTCGGACTTGTGCAATGCCACCTCGAGACCCAACTGCCGGATCCTCTCCACGACTATCGCAACCCCGCGTGTCATCGCGTCGGCCGCCGCCTGATGTGACCTCCCCTGCGCCAGGACCAGCGTGTCGTCAGCGTAACAAACCACGCTGACGCCATCAGGGAGGTCGGCCTGCAGCACCCAGTCGTAACCGATGTCCCACAAGAACGGCCCCAGAACCGATCCCTGTGGTACACCGCACGACATCAGCACGACAGGCAGCGGAGATACATGTGTCCAGCCAGCTTGAACTCAGGCTGGCTGGACATTAAGTTTTTTATTGATTTCTCGTAAACCCTTACATGTGACGCCATAAATCAAACGTTATTACTGTCACACATTGCGTAAATGTTAGTAAAGGAACCATATTCGAAAATTCTCCCGTTATTGAGATTCGGAAGTGCCAGCCAGAAGTTTTATACGTATATTCAAGCTGGCTGGACACAGATTTTTGCATTTTTCTACTAAACCGCTCGCTGTACGTATCACAAAACTTTTAGCTCGATGGCTGTCACAAAATGTGATGCCCGTTGATGCAAAAAGTCGTCAAAATCACGTCCGTTACCGAGATTGAGAGATCAGCGAAAAGTGGTTTTTCAAGCTGGCTGGACACGTTTTCGATCGATTATCTAAGATTCTGTAGCGTCACAAATTCTGAAATAAGGGTGTTTAGCCGTCACATAAAGTGCCCTATTGACCCAGTTAAATGCGAGCTATTTTGAAGATTTGTCCAGCCAGCCTGAGTCACATTAATGATCCCGTCTCATCGATGTCTCTATCAATTTCAATTGCCTTTGTATGGTAATATTTATAATTATAAATAGATAAAATTACGTCTTGTGAAAAATCGATCGACAAACAATGCGCTTGTCTATCGATCGACAACCGATTAGACCTACTATTTGCAATAGTAGGATACGATCGATTGCGGATCGACTTCATTCCAAGTAGATCGGTTACGTGTAATAAATAGCACGTCTTTTCTATTGCAAGGCACGAATTTTTCAAGGAGCAAAAAATAATCCGCGATATCATACGGAAAGTGGTTTATGACAAGTAGAATCATCCCCTTGAGGGATGCATGTGACTACATCGCCATTCGAATCGAGTAGATGAACACCATCTACTCGATTATTCATTCGATATTGTTCATGTGAAGTACTTAAGGCGAAAGCGGCAGGGTAGCCCGCGAAATTCAATTTTTTTACGTTTTTTGCAATTTACTGGTCAGTATTAAGTTGTACGTTGATTAAAATATGATTCGCGGCCGTAAAAAATATGTATTTACAGAATTGTAATCATTAAGGTCATCAACACAACTCTCTAAGACCATGTAATCCCCAAGAATGACTATTTCATGAAATCTTGACATTTGGGGATTATACTAACTTACTAAGTTGTATTACTGATTGTAATGATTATAATTCTGTAAATACTTAGTTGTTACGTCCGCGAATCATATTTTAATCAACGTACAACTTAATACTGACCAGCAAATTGCAAAAAACGCAAGAAAATTTCGCGGGCCACGTTAGGCTACTACAATCTGTCAAAATTCCTTTATACATTTTCAGCTCAAACTCTAAAGCAAATTTTACAGTTTCGGGTAGCTTGATCTACTGGCGTGTGTACCTACCTTCTGCGTTGTAATATTCCAAACGCAAAGTGTCATTAATATCTTCTGCTTTTTTGCACGAAAATTCCATCGGAAAGTCCCCGCCGTCTTCATAAGTGTAGTTGGCCTGTCCATCGTAGTTATCTGACAGGTTTGTCGTTACATATGTCAAGTTTTGGTTGTTTGCATTTACAATTACTGCTCCTGGTGAAAAAACAAACATTGGTTCCGATTCCCTTGTTCACAAACTAAACTAAATTTAAGTTCAGTGCATCTTTTTCTATCTATTTCATCAAGAAAAGGGCAGAAGATACATTTTAGTTTAGTCCTGTCAAACCAATCGGCGCCTGACACTGGCCCCGATTCCCTTGTTCACAAACTAAACTAAATTTAAGTTCAGTGCATCTTTTTCTTTCTATTTCATTAAGAAAAGGACAGAAGATAAATGTTAGTTTAGTCCTGTCAAATTAAGATACTCCATAGCAAGTTTAGACGTGATTAAAAACATGGCTACTAAAAATACGTCAATTTACGTTAGGCGCTGATTAATTTGACAGGACTAAACTAAAATTTATTTTCTGTAATTTTCTTGATGAAATAAAAAGATGCACTGAACTTAAATTTAGTTTAGTTTGTGAACAACAGAATCGGCACCAGTGTTTATGTTCAGACGCCAGCACATCAAGCTACTCGAAACTGTCAAATTTTCCCAATCAACTTTGAACCTTATGCTTTAGCGATAAAGTTGAAAATTTATTAAAGAAATTTGACAGATTGCAGTAGCTTGATGTGCTGGTGTCTGTACTAAACATGGTTTTCGGACGAATTCTGATGCCTTGAGCTCCTCCCATTTTCTTATTTTTTTTTTTGTTAGCAGTACCTACCTATTGTCTTTGTAAATATTATATTTAGCGCAAACCTGCCCCGTTATCATAATATTGTGTTGTGTCCTGCGACCACAATATTCTTAAAAAAAGCTAACGCGGAATACTGCGGATTAACAAAATGCCCCAAGATGCTGCTCGCAGGCAGATAATATAATGGTAGGTACCCAATTATATTATTATAAGTAAAAAGAGGTAGATGGGTTTTAAGCCGCAATTATATTTAGCCCGCGCCGCGTGTCGCCACGGCTTTCATCAGCTTTGTCTCTATTTCGCTCCCGATAATTAGGTACGACATTCATGTCCTTCTTCTACGTGTGAATTAATGTGACGTTTGAAGATATAATGTTGGATAGGTAGATATCTACCTCTTTTTACTTATAGTATAATTGAAGGTATTCGAATCATACAAATGAATAGATTAATCCTTACTAAAGGCTCCTAGGCATCGCTCGTTACGCGACTTGCGGTGCCTTTGGGTCGCGCGCGATTCGCGTCGCGTGTCGCGCCTGTTTGTAGGGGCCTTAACTCACTAACTGACTCACCAACGCCCAGCCCAAACCCATGCCAGTTCCCTTTATGAAGTAGGTACATAAGGAGTAAGGTCGGATGTTGGTTAGTCTCACGATATTGGGGATCGCTGGAAGTCGCTGGCAAAGTGCTAATGAAGTAAAATAAAGTCATTAAAAAAAAAAAGAAAAAACCCGACTGCGGTAAAAAACTTAAGTTAAAAAGTTAAGTATTTCCAGCTTTTTAGTTTACAAATGTGAAAGATTTCGCTGACGATTTAGTTTTTTACGATTTGTCACTTCGAATTACTTTTAACCATATAAGTTGTTTATATTATTGTAATCATCTTTTATAAAAGCCCTTTAATTTGATACCCCACTCGATAGGTTTTGAGAAAAAAAAATTTTTGAAGACATAACATTGCGCCAAAAATCGGCCATTTTAATTTTTTTCAATTTAGATATACCCAGTGTCACTCGCACAATTAAGAAGAATCTAACGGCACCTCTCAAGCTGAAATCGATCAAGCCGTTTAGGCTACAGATCGTGCCAAAGAGATATACATACATATGTACATAGTAGTCGCCATATTGAATTTTCACTAACGTCATGTCTTTAGTGACACTCGCCGGACTAAGAGGAATCGATTGACGTGTGAATCATAAAAATCGGCCCAGGCGTTTGGTCTGTATAGTATGATCTTTATACTGTGGTATAGTGCTTCAAAGGAACATACAAACATACATAGGCTGATAAACACATTACCACTCCTTTGCGTCACGCAGTCGGGTAAATAGCACTTACTTGCTCCTTTGACATGAAGACTAAAATGCAAATCTGTTGCAGTATAATTACGACCCTTATGTGGATATGGCACAGGACCATGGTACTCTTCTAAGGCTGTGCACACCCACCTAGTACTCATTTCAGCGGTGACGCTTGTGATCTGAAATCAGATTAATAGTTTATAATAACACTCCAACATTGCTATTTTGTAAAATCTCAGCGTGAAAACTTATCTGCAATGAGCTGTCATTGCACCTGATGTTAGTGATTGCCACTATTGACCGGTCACTTCATGTGTAAATGTTCCCTGTAAGATATTTACAAAAGAGATCGGCTGTATTCTGTATTTCCCGAAGGCGAGCCCCATAGATCACTTGTGTTTTGTAGGTATGTTTACCCACATTTCGTCCATTTTGTATGGGTACCATGTAAAAGGAGGCAGTATGTATAGAGATATGACGAATTGGGTCTAAAGTTCACTCATCCACCATGGAAAAGGGAGGATCCTCCGACCAGACGGGTGTTGTGTCTGGTTACGGCCCGATGATGTCAGAGGAGCAATTCTCGTAATTTTGAGAACGTTCACAGTCTGATCTCAGTCTCAATCTGTCAAAAATACCTCTCATCATCAGCAAGACGTCCACTGCTGGACATAGGCCTCCCCCAAGCACCTTCACTTCAACGGGTTCCTGCGGCCTTCACAAGGTCGTCGGACCACCTTGTGGGAGACCTTCCAACGCTACGTCTTCCGGTACGTGGAAAATACCTCTAATTTCCCTGCACTTTGACAAGTTTTTGACATTTGTTTGTCGCCGAGATGAGACTGCGACTAGATTTTGAACGTTTTAAATTACGAGAATTGGCCTTCTGAACGTTGTGTATATGCTCGTCGACGCAGGATTTTGCTTAATGTCAGTGTGATGCATGGTTCGCATGTGCCGATGTAGATGTGTGATTTGTGAACCAGTTTACCTTTTTTTAACATGTCGCGCGCCAAATGTTGCCTAGTGGATACTAGGCTTTAAAGGGCAAGAGAATGATGATAATGACGGTACTAAAATACTCACATATAAAATATTTGTAAATTCCGTTTCTGGTACAAATTCTTCGGACATATTTGTTTTGTAAAAATTGGAACACCTGAAAACAGTAAGTATTAGCCTGTAACTTATCCAATGCATCTTTATAAACATATCAGACAGAAGGCTCGCTCACTGCGTCTAAGAACGTGCTCTGTATTTAAAGGATAATCAGCCCATAATGTCTCCACAGGCCTGTAATCTGCCACGCGGGCCTAGTGCGGGTTCGTAGCTGTCACATGTCTTCGGATTTTTGGTTCTAGGAAAGGTTCTAGGTGCTTTCCTCGCGATATTTTTCTTCACCGTTTGGAGAGCAATGATGACGGAATTATTTACACAAAGTAAAGCGCCTGTCTGGGTTCGAACCCACGACCTACAACTAGTAAGTCGAGGCCTTTACCACAGTCCACAGGGCACTGCATTCAAGTAAATGTAGGTAAGTAAAAAGACCAAAGGGCTGGCGTTTATCTAGGCCAGAGGTTAAGCACTGCCATGCAACGTGGCCAATGCCACGAGTCTCTTGGGCACACTACTTGACAGCATGCGCAGAAATTTTTCGACGGCATTTCGTTAGTTTTGATTATACTTAGGTTAAATGTTAATGTTTTTATTTTACGTGCACAGTTTTTATTATCATGGTTAACGTAACCTTTTCACCGCATGCCCTGACACCTGCACACATGAGGACCTAATGGCTGCGTCAGCGAACGCTATCCGCGTATATTTTGGGGCAAACAAATTTAAGAAAAAAAACTAAGTAATTATTATTTTTGCCATCAACACGCTAAGAAGAAGAACGCAACCTTAATCTTCTTGTTCGTGGCGTATTGTAATGAGGGATTTTCCTTTTTTTTTTTCAACCCTTCCCTAGTCGCTGGATAGATGGCGCTGACCTTGGTAAGTTACTGCAAGGAACGGAACTTCACATAATTTTTTGATTGTTTCACTTGGATGTAATTTTGAGATCGTAAAACGAAAGCAAACGAAAGTGTCAGTCAACGAGCGTATGTGTCGTGACGCAACGTTTTTTTCCCAGCGTTTTGGCTTTGTCACCTAGTAACGTAGTCAGTACAACGCCATCTACAGAGTTCTTGGAAACTATATTTTTTTTTAATACTCAAAAAGAAAACCTCTCATTAAGCGTGTAAAGATTATAATAAAAATAATTAACTTGTATATTCTTAGAGAGAACAGGGTGTAAAGTTCACTCGTCATCCATAGAAGAGGGAGGATTCTCCGACCAGACGGACGGGTGTTGTATCTGTTGGGCTGACGATAGATGTAGGCTTCGAGCAACAATACCAACGTAGGGACATTGTATACCGGCTGTTTTTTTTACCGTCTGGACAAAAACTGGGTTTATCCGTTTGTCTGTTGCGGCCATTTTTGCGCGCATAAACCTCCCGGTGACGGTATTTCCGGTTGCAATTTTTGGAGTCGGCACGTGCGATTAAAAGGACGATATCTCTAAAGTTTTGTATGGGAGCTGTTTAAATAAGTAATGACGTTGGAATCGTTATGAAACAAACTAACATTAAAAAAATATAACGCAGTGTAATGTATTATTCATTCTAATTAGAATCTAATACTAGCGACTTTTTTCCAGTTTATTGTACAAAAGTCGTTATAATAAAAAAAAAGGGTGAATGAAGTAGAAGCTTATGGCACAGAATTCTATTTCGGTTTTGGGGATTACGTCTGGACTTTAAAAGAGACTGTGACCTCTGAGTTTGTTTCGGCCTTTCTTCTCAGAGTAGTCAGATAGGAAACGCCGACTTCATCTAGTTTTAAAAAAAAAACATGATTGACGTGTAAAAGTGTTTGTACAAACCTACTTACAAAAAAATAAAATCAAAATCATTTCATTTCAAAATCATTTCAATCATTACTTAATTTTGCAACACTGGATTACAATTGTAAACCGTGCGACTGCTCGCTGCAGGGTTCAATGTTGGTTATTTAAGCGAATAAACGTTGATTTTAGAACTGAAAAATCATGCCCTTTTTTAACAAACTTACCATACGTATTTTGTGCTACCATTTTCTATAATTATCTTCAGTGGTTTGTCTTTCCAAACTGTATAATTATCGTTTCTCTTATCGGTATAAGAGAGATGAATTACAGGATTTTCTGAAATTTCAAAATTGATATTTTAATGGTGAACATCTTTATTAGTGATCGATGGTGAAGATGGTTAATTAATGATTAATTTTGGCCTTTTATTTTCCGTCAATTTCCTACCCTACTGGCCTATTGTGAGGGCACAATAGGCCTCAATTTTTTTAAGTGGACCACAATTTATATAGATATTAGAAAATGTTTAATAGTTTATTACTTTTTTTCTCCGAAATAGTTGACCACTTGTTTTAGTTAAGTCACGGGACTAGCACATTTCTACATCAATATCCGTTTTTAGGGTTCCGTACCCAAAGGGTAAAAACGGGACCCTATTACTAAGAATCCACTGTCCGTCTGTCTGTCACCAGGCTGTATCTCATGAACCGTGATAGCTAGACAGTTGTCATTTTCACAGATGATGTATTTCTGTTGCCGCTATAACAACAAATACTAAAAACAGAATAAAATAAATATTTAAGGGGGGCTCCCATACAACTGACGTGTTTTTTTCAGCGTTTTTGCCTTGTGGTACGGAACCCTTCGTGTGCGAGTCCGACTCGCACTTGGCCAGTTTTTTATGTTCAGGAGAGAAGACTTAAAGCTCGACGCGACAGGCGCGACGCGACGCGCAACGTTGTGACGCGATTCTGGTAGAACAATTTCCAAGAAGTTCTGATACAAAATGTTTTACTGGAGTCGCGTCGAAAGAAGTTTTTTTCATTTCTATGGTCAGCGCCCTTTGCTCTCTGCGCTATATGGCGTATGAGAAACCACGTTAGAAGCGACCGATGCGCAGAGACATGATCATATTTACGTAGATTGAATACGAATCGAATGCAGTTATTGAGAGACGGTTAAGTTTGTCGAGGTGAAGTTTTATATTTATTTTTTTTTTTTTTTAGTGTTGATCATCCATACTAATATTATAAATTCGAAAGTAACTCTTTCTGTCTGTATGTTACCTTTTCACGCCTAAACCACTGAACGGATTTCGATAAAATTTGGCAGAGAGATAGATTGCATCCCGGGGAAGGACATAGGATATTCTCACGGGATCGACACTTATGCGGGTGAAACCGCGGGGTGCTGCTAGTATAAACATTAAGGCAATATAACTATTATTTAGTTATTCTGTGATGCATCATTACTGACGGAATTTAAAACGCTATTCTATAAATATAACAGGAAATCAAATTTATTTTGCATATTAGGTATTTCTAAATATGCGGTTTAACTGAGCTTTATAAATTGTTGATTTAACAATGACCGAAAGTATGATAAAACCAGCTGCGCCCCGCGGTTTTACCCGCATAAGTGTCGATTCCTTGGGAATATCGAGATAAAAAGTAGCCTATATGTTAATCCAGGGTGTCAGCTACTTCCATACAAAAATTTATCAAAATTGGTCCAGCCGTTTGAGCGTGAAGAGGTAACAAACATATAAACACACACACACACCCCCTCACACACACACACTCACAAACTTTCGCCTTTATAATATTAGTGTGATTCATCCGCTCCAATAGTGCCGCTCTTGGAAACCTACCGCGAGGTGCGTGCGTCACATTTGAGCGAATAGACTGTGCCTACTAGGATGTTGAACACAAAATATACTGAGACGACGGAACGAATCCAACAAACCCAAATAAATTAGTGCCACTGACTCTGGCACAGCCACCATCAGGGATTTTAATTTTGATAACACAAAAAATTTGTCGCTAGTTAGTCTAAAGTCAACAAATATCAGAATTTGTCGGTCACTGGTTCAAAAGATATAAAGGTTTATAGGTAGCCGATCTGGAGAGAGTCTCCCCAGCAGGGCCACATTTATATCTGGGCTTTTAGCGAAGATCTGTTTTCTCCCATATTTTGTCGCCAATTAGTCGGAATCAGTCGCCAAGTCACAGATTTAATCGGGTCTTAGTTTAGGAGATATAATGAGTTCAATTCCTAAGGTATAGTCCAAGAGCTAGTCGAAGAGTTTTTTTGTGAACTCTTCGATCTAGCTCTTGGACTATACCTACACCTATAAACCCTTATATCTTTTGAACCAGTGACCGACAAATTCTGATATTTGGCAACTGATTCCGACTAATTGCCGACAAAATATTGGAGAAAACAGATCTTCGCTAGGTGCCTTAGTTTTTGAGATATAAATGTGGCCCTGCTGGGGAGACTCTCCAGATCGACCACCTATAAACCCTTATATCTTTTGAACCAGTGACCGACAAATTCTGATATTTGGCGACAAATTTCGACTAAATAGCGACTACTTTTTTGTGTTATCAAAATTTAAATCCCTGATGGTGGCTCTGCCAGAGTCAGTGACACAATAAATTAGGATATGTGCAGGACAATACCCATTGAAAACAACACGAACCATCTCATTGCAAAACGAGTTCTAACGTCTAAGTCCAAAATTTCGAGCGTTTTGAACTTTATTCCGACACACGTTAAGTTCCTAATACAAAAGCTGACTTTGGAACCGCGTCTAAATTGTTAATTTTGTAATTTGAATTTTACTTTGATCCAAATAAAGTTCAAAATACAATAACTGGTTTGAAAATTTCAGCTAGAACAGACGCGCTAGTTTTCTTTTGGACGTTTGGTTTCTTCTGAGAAGAAGAAGCCTGCTGCTGCTGCTATTGGCGCCTTTTGTCACTGACAAGATAATAACGTTAGTTTTAGGGTTCCGTACTCAAAGGTTGCCCACGGGACCTTATTATTAAGGCTCCGCTGTCGCCGTCCGTCTCTCCGTCCGTCCGTCTGTCACAGGGCTCTATATTTTGAACCGTAATTGGTAGACACTTGAAAGGGGTTTGAAGTTCTGTGGCATACCGACTGTAGCGCCATTTTGATTTTTTGTTTTTAATGGCCGCCACGCATGAAACCTATTTAAATCGTTAGCCGACATCAATGCAAACAGAAAAAATACTAAGACCAAACGCTGTAGTGTGACGTTTCCGAGATATTAACGTTCAAAGCTGATCACGTGACACCCAGCAAAGGGCGTCGCAGACATGATTTTGCACTTTTTTATGTCTCCCGGCCACTAGCGGTCGATTTCATTTTATTTCATCATTTATTAACACTCACTTGTTACCTAAATAGGAAAAGGGTTGAAAATAGGACTCACCAGTTTCAGGAACATATGCTTCAGCTCTCAATATTATAAAAACTGAACATAATAATAAACGAAACATTTTTCAATATTATAATTACCAGTCAATACTAATTAATATGTAATAACATCACAGCAATGAGTTACTACTGAACCACAGCGACCATCATTTAATGTATTTAAGGACAATTAATGTAATATTGTTTCCTGTTCGCGCGACTCCGTTCGCGGGATAATTCTGTCAATTTCAGCGCGCTATGGAGCGAGCTATGCTCGGAGTCTCTATATAGGATAAAATCAGGAATAAAATTATCCAGAAAAGAACCGGAGTTACCGACATAGCTTGCAGAGTAAGCAAACTGAAGTGGCAGAGGGCTGGCCATGTTTGTCGAAGGACCGATGGCCAGTGGAGCAGACGAGTCCTGGAGTTGAGACCGCGTGTAGGCAAGCGTAGTGTGGGACGCCCCCCAGCTAGATGGACGGACGACCTAAAGAAGGTGGCTGGGGTAGACTGGATGCGGAGGGCGGAGTACAGGGTGTTGTGTCGCAGCCCGTCTGGGAGAGGCCTATGTCCAGCAGTAAACTGTAATAGGCCTAATTGATTGATTGATTGACCTCATATTTCACCTCTTTTTAAGGTTGATTTGTTTTTGTTTGAGGTACTAATGTCGTTTCTCGGAGCGCAGGCTATTTATTTCGACACAAATTTTCTTCAAAATCTTCAAAACTGTTTAGCCGTGAAAACATAACAAACAAACAGAGATACATTTGTATAGTATGGATGGAAGAATTACGGTCAGTGCCTGCAGCTCCAGTCACATTATCACTTTGCTTCTTCTTCATAGTTTTCGATTGCAACCTAAATGGACTCGGCCCAGAATTCTGCTACGAGTTTGGCGCAATCACTAGCGTCCATCAGTTCCTGTAACGTGCAGCTGACAGGCCACGATATTAAGTGTCTTATCGTTTGTGGAACAGCACCACATTTACACTCCAAAGCGGAGTCGCCTACGAATCTCCACCTGAACAGGTTTTCCTTGCTTCGGCCAGCCTGGGTCCGGAGTCTGTTTAAAGACTTCCAGGTTACCCAAGGCAACTCATGTCCAGGTGGGAGATCTTTATCGGATGGAACAACACCCGATGAAGATCTCCCACCTGTACATGAGTTGAATGGTTTGGGTAAGAAAGCATTGTCTCGCCACAGCTTCAATCTTTTCTTCAAGCATTCGCCAATGAGAGGGACGACACACTTCAAAAAAAAATGTTTCGGGTTTTGCTGACTGGATAATATTGAGTCCAGCGATCATCTGGCACTTCACATAAGAACATGGCCTCGCCAGGGCTATTTCAGTAAGTAGATACGTTTCTGCTTATTTATGTCTTTGAGATGAGTTAGGAGACTATAAAAGAAATTGACTGAGTTTAGGAATTACTTTGAATATGCACATTAAAGTACACTGAACGACACACAATAGAAGTTTCATTGTTATTACGTCGAGGGGCGTTAAGTGTCCCGCAAAGTGTTAACATAACTTTATTCTTTTTCTTTTTTTTTTAAATGTCCCAGGATATTCCGTTTTCATGGACACTCTATTGATATCGCTGTATTATTCACTTTGAAGGAAAACATTGTTATTATCCTTCAGCTGCAAATCAATTAACAATACATGGTAATACTGTCGAATATATCGACGGCCGCAAAGTAGGTATATATATATATACGGTTATCTACAAAATCATGATTTTACAGGAGAGCGTTTTAAAACTGTGATAATTAATAGAAGAACACAGCTATCTTTCATCATATTTTACAACATTTATTTAATAGGGCGTTACCAAGAAAATGCGTAAGAGCCTATACTACCTCAGCTAAAATTGACTCTTTGGAGCTCGCACATACGTACTGTAAAAAAAAAACAACCATGGTATTTTTACGTTTAGAAATCTGATACGATAGAGAATAATTTAAAGTAATCAAAAAAGGTAGGTAATCAGGGCTTTTATTGAGTAATTTTACAATTATTGCAAAAATTGATTAAAAAATATCAGATTTTTGTTAAAAAAAAAACCATAATTCTCAATTGAGGGGCGATTTTTATGATGTTAAACCAACTCACAATATGCTACGGCGTAGCTCACACTGTGCTACGGCGTAGCTCACACTGTGCTACGGCGTAGCTCACACTAAGCTACGGCGTAGCTTAGCGGCGTTTCGTTTGACATTTTGAAGCTTTTATATACTTACATTCAACTATATTAAATATATATTTAGTTAAAGCTTTTTTCATGACCCTAACATAAATGGCGACCCATAGATGCAAATAACTATTCTACGGCGACATTTTTTAAATAAAATTACTTAGAGATAGACACTTAAGACATAGCTTGCAGAATAAGCAACCACCTTTTGAACGCCAGAGCATAAACGCACGCGTGTGCCCTCCACGCCAAGCCACAATTTTAAATATTTAAGGTATACATTTAAAAACACACAAAAGTAATGATATAATTGTTTATTTCGTGATAAAGTGCACCGCATTTTTTGTCACATATTTATGTCGCTCGTAATAGGATAGGCGACACACGACTGGCGTACAGGGCACGCGCTTGCTTGTCACGTATATGTGAATATGGCGTTCAAAGGGTAAAGTGGCAGTAGGCTGGCCATGTTTGTCGAAGGACCGAGGGCCGGTGGAGCAGACGTTAGGTGTTACCAAAAAAAAAAAAACTACCAAATTATTTTTCAAATATATTTCAGTAATCAAAATATAATAATAGGCTTATACATTAATAGTTACAAATCGTATCCTGTGGCCAAATCGAAATCAACATGGAGACGCCACAAAACATTTATAAACGCTTATTTTATACACGAAAAAAAAAAACCATTTTGATATCACAAAAACCTTCAGCCAAATAAAAATATTTACACGCGAAAGTACATATCCAATAGAGTATTACATTTTTTTTTACATAAACCATGAATGTGCAGATTATTCACAACGTGAAGATTTTTTTCGCCTTAATTTAAAAATACAATAAATAAAAAATAAAACGAAGCTCTTAAATCTAAGTGAATTTAATTTTTTAACATTTTAGTGCATTAAACACGTTTTTATTAAATAATTCTTTAAAAAAACTTCTTTTTTTTTTTGATAAAATTGATCGTATGAAACTTTTTCGTTTATAATTTTCAATATAATTATTAGCTATTTATTATCTTCGGTTATTTATATAAATTAATACTTTCGTCCTGTAATTAAAAAAAAATGCGTTTACAGTTAGGTCGTTTGCACACTGGCGACAGATTGCACGATTTCTTTTAAACTCCTATTTGTTTTCTAAAGTAACTTTGTTTACTTTTTCTGTATCACATAAACACTGGTTTTGATAATGCGACTATTGATTTCATAGGTTTTTTTCAATATAAATATTAAATGTACAATTACGACAAAAAAACTGTCGCGCGACCATGTCACCACCATGCAACATTAATTTAATAAATTATCCAGCTAAATTATGTACAATAGTCTTCTGAGCTACATAATAATTCTTTATAAAAACCAAGTTTAGGCAAGCATCGACATTCTGAATCAGAATATTATCACAAATGATAAAATTTGAGTTCAACTAAAAGCATACAGGAACTTGAATATATTTACATCATTTAGGCCCTTTACACACGGATGGAACTTGCGACAAAAAAATCGTGACGTTGACTTTGCGATTTTTGAGTCGTTTAGATGTTTTTTTTTTTGAAGCAAGAAGAATCCGTGTACATAGGTTTACAATACTTAAGTTAATTTTATCACATACTAAATAAAAATCAACTATTTCGTATGAGCAAATGTATATTTATATAACTACTGTTGGTCATTATTGATTTTTAGCATCGAAAGCAAACGAGTATAGTGGAAATTATATTATAAGGGGACCCATCATAAAATGCACATTTTCAAGTCCGTTTTTTTCTTTTCAGAAAAAAAATATTTTTTCGTTTTTTATTTTACACAATTTCAATATATTTTCAAAAAGACTAGTGAATGGCCCCACTACAAATGAATAAACAAAATTAAAATTACTGTTATTTTAAATTAAGTTAGTAAATAAAGTTGGTACACTCATTCAGTACGAAATAAGAGCTGTTCTTATAATTTATAAACATAATAGCTGCTTTAAATAATACTACATTTAGAAATCAGAATTATTTTAAAACAAAATATCGTTTAGCGTGATACAATCTACTATATAAAAATAAGTCGGGTTTTCCTTCCTGACGCTATAACTCCAGAACGCACGAACCGATTTCCACGGTTTTGCATTCGTTGGAAAGGTCTCGGGCTCCGTGAGGTTTATAGGTAGGAGTTGGGTAGGAGTAGTGTAGGAGTAGGGTAGGAGTTGGGTAGGAATAGTGTAGGAGTTTAGTAGTGTAGGAATTTATATGGCAAATCAACGTTTGCCGGATAGTGCTAGTATGGTTATAACAATAAAAAAACATAAGAGATCGTACGATGATCCTCTAAATCTGAACAAATTATTCACATGAATTAAAGACGACTTTGAAAGTTTATATAAATTGGTAGTCTCGACTCTCGACCCACCCAGTAACTGGGTTGTGGAGGTCAGATAGGCAGTCGCTCCATGTAAAATACTGGTATACAGCTGCATCCAGTTAGACTAGAAACCGGCCACAACATCATCTGCCTATCTGACATCATCTGCCTGTCTGAGCGACTGCCTATCTGACCTCCACAACCCAGTTACTGGGTAATACGATACCCCTTGGTTAAGACTGGTTGTCAGACTTTCGGGCTTCTGACCGCCCATAACGACTGTCAAAGATCCACGAATGACCGCCGGGACCAACGGCTTATCGTGCTTTCTGAGGCACGGAGGGGTCACGGTATGTAAAGATGGTCATCCATCCACAGACCAACCGCGGCAAGCGTAGCTTAACCTGATCGATCGACCTATGCGACCAAATGCTATTTAGCCACGGGACCCTCCGCTACCCCCCCTCTCCTCTGCCTTTATATTTTGCTAGATGTAAATAGAAAATACCTAAGTTTTTTTTATGAAATATAAAAAAAAACACCGCGCTAAAGAATGACTAGCCAAAGCTCTTATTTCGCACTTCAGCTGCAATTCTTAAAAAAAAAACACAAAAAAAAAAAAAAATTAGCATAATAAAAAGATGGACGTTTTTCGTAAACTAATCAAAATCTGCTGAGCATAGTCTTATCTACATTTACTTCTATCTAAATTAGTCTTATTCATATATTCTGTATTTCTCACCGAAACCATTGCTGAACACAGGACGAACATATTGTTCTTTTACTTTTGTAAATAGCTACCTTTTGTCTGTGGTCTTACTCGCATTCTGAAAAAAAACTTCCATAGATTCAGATATAAAGTATCTGAATTAAATCCAGGATATTGTATATCTCTATCTTATTCCGCTTTACTTGATTGAGTAGCATATTTTTTATCTTTTTTTATCTAAGAAACATAGATTTTAATGAGATATCAAATCATAAATACCAAATAGAAAAAGTTTTATGGACGAATGAAACGGTAGAATTACAGTTGTATACTAATTTTAGCGAAATGTGGGTGTACTACAGGTAGATACACCTCTATCTAACCCACCAGGGTATAGAGGAGTGATGTTTTGTGAAATCATTTTTGTAAGTATTTCAAAGATTTCCTAATAGAGGTGGGCAAAGTGTATAATTTTTGCGATTGGAACATTTGCATCTCGATCACTGAAATGATCCGAAACACTGACATTATGTTTAATTTGGCTCATCGTTTCAAAGGATATAAAATACAGAATCAAAATCTGTGAGAGTATGAGTGATACGCATCTCATTTGATATCTCTTTCTGACTTGTATAGATCGTAATTATGCCACCCGCTCACTCGCGACTCGCGAAATACACTGAGTTAAGTAACTCAGTGTATTTCAGTCTCCCTCTCTCGCTCGCACACTGCTCAGTCGCCATGCGAGTGACGCGTCGCGCGGAATGAGCACAGAGCAAAGTAATGTTTCAGATCCAAATGATACATTTGAAACGTTGTTACTGAACCAATGTTTTGAATCACTTCAATGATCCGGAGCAGTGAGTCGGTTCCGTAAAGAGTTACACACGCCTATTTCCTAATACCATTCGTTGGTTTTCAGCTGCCTCCGGTCAGAAGACTATGTTCAGCAGTGGCTCCGTCTGTGTATTTATGTTATGTATAATCTGCATACAATGTATACTTTGAAAGCGTTTTTTTCTATATTATATCATCGTTATATTGTACAGATTTAATCTGTGCCATATTTGTGAAGAAAAAATCGCATATACGACAATTTTGTCGCGCGATTTTTGAGCAATTTTTTTTTAAGTCGTAGCTGCAATTTGCCTACGCGTTGAAAATATTTAAAAGCAGGTTTGCGTTTGCGTATAAAGAAAAATCGCAGCGATTTGTCGCATGCACTTACGACTGCAGCCTTAAAAACAGCGTTATATCTATTTAATTCAAACTAAGTTTAATAATCGTGCGACTAATAGCAGCGACAAATCGTCGGTATGTAGGAGGGCTTAACAAATATGGCACTGACTACATTAATATACTACCTAAGTATGTTTAAAAAATAAAAATATCAAATATCTGTACGTGGTCAAAATGGGATAGAATTTTTGTCTTAATAAAATCAATGACTTTTTACATATTTATTTTCAATTATTCTGAAAAATAATTTTATCATATCATTAAGACGGTTCTATTTCCATTCCCCACGATAGAATATGTTTATACGTACCATAATTAAATTACATAAGTAACAGTTATTTAAAAATCGTCATAATTCTCTTCAGTAATCCAACTTTATACCTTTTAATATTTACATTTTATCGATCACGTTGCTTCGTTTCTTTTAACATTGTTTCGTTCTCTCCTAACCTATAGCACACGATTCAATTATTTCACAGAGTTCCGCTAAAAAAGACAATTTTTACAATACACAAAAAAAAAATAACAACCGAAAATTTCCTAAAAGAAAAACAACTCTATAAAATAATTCACCGTTAAATGGCAACATTATTAGCACTTTGACAGTTCAATTTCAGTGTTGCCATTACAATAACCTTTAAATCCTACTAAAAGCTGCCGAGCTCACAAAGGAGGTTGGTATGTGTTCGGTGCTTTTTCTAACACTGGTACTACTAAGTGTTCTTGACGTATCTTGCACTTATCACAATAAAAAAGCAACACTATTCGCTATACATATGCAGCAGGGTTTGGATGTACTTTTAATTAAAAAATAAATGTGAAACTTAGCTAACATGCGAGTTCGAAGTAGCAATAAGGATATTAGTTTTTGTCTAAGACAATATGTATAGGCCATCCTGTATTCTCAAGATATAAGCATCAATTTAAGGAATTCCAAGTTATGTTATAAAAATGACACTAGCTTTGGTTTTTTTTTTCATTGTACATACGACTAACTACTAACGAAAACTTCGTGAATAACTAAATTGTCTAATAATAGTAATATTGCGACACTCATTACGATAACGTGATGTTCAATGCTTCTTTTATGTATATAGCATAATCAGCTTATAACGTTCCCACTGCTGGGACACAGGCCTCCTCTCTGTGAGAGGGAGTGGGCAATAACGATAAATGAAGGGTTGAGGTTTTGGCCATTATAAAGACATCAACGCGCGGTACATTTTTTTTGGGAAGAATGACCTTCAAACTTATAAAATTACTATGCTTTTTCAAGTTTTCACTTCTATCGGCACTTCCGGAGTGCCACTGTTTTTTTTTTTTTACTTAACTATCTTGAAAAAAGATGGCCGATACAGTAGTTATACCCTTACAACTAGTCCGTAACCGCGTGAGCTCTACCCCCTCAGCTGCCCCCTGCCCCCCGCGCCCCCCGCACAGTATCACCTGGCCAGCAGCAGCAGCGCGGCCAGCAGCGCCAGCGCGGGGCAGGCGCGCGCCGCCAGGCTGTTGTACTTGCTGCTCTGCTCGCACGTGCCTGGCGGGGAGGACAATACATTAGTTATTTATTAAAACTTTATGCACAAGTAAAAGAAATGTTGTACAAAAAGGCGGACTTAATGCCTGGGGCATTTTCTGTTAAATGAATGTCGCCATTAAAGCGCCACGGTGAATGTGTATAAAAATAAATAGCAGTATACCATTAATAGTGAGGTTGTAGGCCTTATCCCCGGCCACGCCCGGCAGCACGGCGCGGTCGCAGGCGCGCGACACGGCCGACACGGCCAGGTACTGCACCGGCACGCCCGTGTCTGGGAGAGAGCATACACTCGATTAAAAACAAAATAAAAATAATTAAATAATTGTACAATGTGTTTTTTTTATATCCCACTAGCTGCGCCCCGCGGTTTCACCCGCGTAAATGTCGATCCCGTGAGAATATCGGGATAAAAAATAGCCTATATGTTAATGCAGGGTGTCAGCTAACTCCATACAAAATTTTATTAAAATTGGTCCAGCCGTTTGAGCATGAAGTAACAAATATACCTATAAACACACACTCACAAACTTTTGCCTTTATAATATTAGTGTGATGTTTGTAGGATAGCGTGGAGATCGATCACACATTTATTATTTTTAAACTGAACAGATATACCATTGGAAATGCCACTCCATGACTTGCTATGCCATGCTTGAAATGTATAACTCGTCACGTTTTGTTAGACCTTTTATGCTAAAAGTATCGGAGTGAGTACTCACCGTTCCTGACGTACGTGGTGTAGAGGAAGCACAGCGCGTGCGCCCGCTGCGCCCGCGCCGGGCCCGCCAGCAGCAGCCCCAGCGAGCCCTCGCGCCAGCTGCCGTAGCATGTGTACACTGCGGGCAGAAGGGAACAAGTAAGGGGTAGGACTTTGGTATCTCTGCCGTCGATTTAAGGGGTGGGAGTGGGGTGGGGGGAGGGGAGGCTAGTGTACAACCCCCCTATGAAGAAAAAGTTACGGGGGTGACAAATAAAATGAAGAGGGAAGTACCAGCCCCCTCCCCCCCTTTTTTTCAATTTTTATTTACAAAAATGCACCTATGTGCTTAGGCTTAGTCGACGGATCCTACTTCAGAGTGGTTTTAAAAAAAATAACCACGAAGGTCATGGTCCCTTCTAACCTAACCTGTCCAAGTCGGGGTGCCCCAAGTCACAAGCTCGCTTCGCTCGCTCTTGCATCCTATGTTGTCAATGCAAATGTGTAATTTTCTTCGTTCGCTCTAGGAGTAGTCGACGGAGCCCCGCTTCGCGGGGCTCCTACTTCTGGGTGGTTTACAAAAAAATAACCAACCTGCGGGGTCTTACGACCCCGCCATCCCCTTCTAACCTAGCCTATCCGAGTCGAGGTGCCCCAAGTCCCGAGCTCGCTTCGCTCACTCTTGCATCAGTAATTAACAAACGATGACTGACTAATAGCACTGGTTTAAATCGACGAAATATAAGTAATATATTGAAATAGGCATAAAAACTCATAACTCACTAAATATACATATTTATTTCATCATTATTATGAAGTTAAACATTTTAGTGCGTTGACCTTACATAAAAGGAAACGTTCAACGGTGAGACCAAATGTCAAAAGTAACATTCCTTAATTTCTACGATTTTGATTTTCTATAGTAAATATACCTGTGCTGGTACAAGCAGACTGGAACTCGATAGTATCCTGCGAGGCGCCGCATCCGATGCTAGCGCTGTCGTACTGGCCCATGACGCACTCTACTGGCTTTTCTGCTACTTCTTCGCCAGTCGACTCGTCTGTAAGTAACGGAGGGTAGTTTTGTAAAAAAAAACCTCACTTGCACGTGTAAAAGGATTAACTTTTTCGGCATTTTTCCCAAACATCAGAATACTCAAACAAGAGAATTAAACGGTCACTTAAAGGTAGCCATGACCCGACAAACTTTAAGAGGTGCTTTAGATCATCGAACTGAACAACTTTCACTATGGGACCAACTCTAAAATCACGAAACAAAATCAGCTGTTTCATACATTTCGGTCAAGTGCCAGTTACATTTTGTATAAACACAATTATATGTATTTACAGGATTATAAATAATCATTAGAATCAGTAATACAACTTGTTCAGTTAGTATAATCCTAAAAATGTCATGATTTCATGAAATAGTAATTCAGTAGGATTACTTGGTCTTAGAGAGTTGTGTTGATGACTTTAATGATTATAATTCTGTTAATACATATTTGTTACGGTCGCGAATCATATTTTAATCAACGTACAATTTAATACTGACCTGCAAATGTCAAAAAACGTAAAAAAAATGAATTTCGCGTGCTACCCCGGCGCTTCCGCCATAGGTGGAAGATTTCAATACAAGACATAAATTTTTGAAAGGCTTTCCGGAGATGACTCCTGGCCACCGTAGGCGCGGGCCTGCGGGCGGAGAGTAATGGGTAGCTCACCGTCCGATCAGGACCAGGCCCGTGCCGGGGGGCGCGTACGTGTTCCACGCGCGCCTCAAAGAGATGTCAGCATAGGAAGGGGCCCCTTGGGCCGAAGCCTGCCGGGTCAGCGGGATTGTCCGAAAGGGTTACCGCTGGCCCGGAACATAAAGGGCCAAGGAAAGAACACGGGTGGGTTTTAATCAGTAAGAGTCTGACACTCCCTTCCGCTCCACCCAGAGCGACAGGGGGTCATTTGATGATTACCCATCCGCAAAAAAAAAAAAATGGCTTTCCGGAGAACATGGCGGGTCTTACCAATAGTAAGTTGTTGTCGTCTCCTGCGCCTGTCCGCGAGCGAGTCCAGCACTGTGTAGCGACCCAGCATTGGACACCGCACCGGGTAGAGGGACGTCGCTGGAAATATAAATACACCCATAAATAAAGTGTGCGTGCGTGTGTGTGTGGGGGGGGGGGGGTGCACACGCACCCACCTATGTGAGGGTATGTGAGTCTGTGTGTGCATAGACAAAAAGAAAAGATTTATCGACAATATAATTTAATTATTTGGGAAAGTCATTATCATCACTCCTTAAGACTACAGACACACAGAGTGATTCGTTAATATCTTAACAGATCACCCTGTGTGTGGTTACCTCAAGACCTTCGACAGTGGCGCTGATTCTGTTGTTCACAAACTAAACTAAATTTAAGTTCAGGCATCTTTTTCTTTCTATTTCATTAAGAAAAGGACAGAAGATAAATATTAGTTTAGTCCTGTCAAATTAGTCAGCGCTTGACGTAAATTGACGTATGTTTAATAGGCATTTTTTTAATCTCGTCTAAATTGTCTATGGAGTACCTTAATTTGACAGGACTAAACTTATATTTATCTTCTGTCCTTTTCTTAATGAAATAGAAAGAAAAAGATGCGTGAACTTAAATTTAGTTTAGTTTGTGAACAACAGAATCGGCGCCAGTTTCAGTTAGTATAATTAGCCTATAATGTTCCCACTGCTGGGACACAGGCCTCCTCCCTGTGAGAAAGAGTGGGCCGTAATCCACCACGCGGGCCCAGTGCGGGTTGGTAGACGACACATGTCTTCGGTTTTTTTTGGTCCTAGGACATGCTGGTTTCCTCACGATGTTTTCCTTCACCGTTTTAAGAGCAGTAGTGATGAAATAATTTACATAAAGTAGCCTGAGTTCGAACGTACGACCTACAACTCGTAAGTCGCGGCAGTTACCAAGGCCACAGTAGCGGGCCTAGGGTATATAAAAAACTATTATATAAAAAGCGTGAATTTATACATATATGTATCTATGTATTAAACTTTTTTTACGTGATGTAACTTACTGATGAGCGTGACGTGTGGCGTGTAGAGCTGGTCTGCGCATGCGTGGTGCGGCGCGTCGTGTAGAGACGCGCCCAGCTGCAGCTCTAGTACTGCGCCCTCGCGCCGCGCCAGCCGGACACACACGTGGCCAGACTCGCTGGGAATGGTGGAGAATGGAGAATATAGTTAGTAAGTAATTATCTAGACACGCGGCAGCGTGTCAAGCCAAGTTCAAGCAAAGGAACTGGCTAGCCAGCGCCGAGTGTAATATTACACGAACCACTTGGTGCCACTTTTGACCCTTCTATAACTCATAACCTCTTTAACGTAAACACATAAAACTACGTGTGTTTAATTATATCCATAAGGACATCTAGAAGCCCAAATTTCATGAAGAATTTATTTAAAAATGTGAGATCTTAAAGCAGGTTATATTTGACTTGGCCAGTTTTTATCAGAATTAAAAAATATATAAGTAGAATAACTTTATAAAATGACTGATGTAATGAAAACTGGCCAAGTCAAATCTAACCTACTTTAAGACCTCACATTTTTAATTAACAGTAATTGTTATAGGTATCCAATAAAGGAAAGAAATAGAGTTTAATACTTGTTCATAATGTTATTTTGTTCCTATAAATACATATTTGGATTTTGCATAGAACTTGGCACTCATTTAGATCTCCATTCTTTTTGCGACGAAGCCCACAGCCAAGCATAATTTTTGTATTGAATTTGGCTCTCCTTTTTTACATTTATGTTTTTGGTGGGATTTATTTTACTTAAAGACTTAGCCTAGATAAGATCAGTGTTATTTCAATAAGGGATGGATATCGCTCAAAATAAAAATAAAACCGGCCAAGTGCGAGTCGGACTCGCACACGAAGGGTTCCGTACCACAAGGCATAAAACGCCGATAAAAACGTTTCTTTTATACCCCTTTAAATTTTAACTTTATTTTATTTTAATTATTTGTTGTTATAGCGGCAACAGAAATACATCATCTGTGATAATTTCAATTGTCTAGCTATCACGGTTCATGAGATACAGCCTGGTGACAGACAGACAGTCTTAATAATAGGGTCCCGTTTTTACCCTTTGGGTACGGAACCCTAAAAATCAAAATTAAAAGTCATTTATTCAAACTAGGCTGAATTTCACGGATTAGCTTAGCGCATATATCATAAGGAAGTTCATCAGCCTACAGCAGTCCACTGCTGAACATAGGCCTCTCCTATTGCACGCCATTTAAGTCAATTCTCATCCAGCTGCTACCAGCCATCCTGCGAAGATCGTCGCTCCACCTAGCCTGAGGGCGTCCCACCTTACGTTTGCCTTAAGGAAGTTGATTTATTTAGTAAGCTTTGAACTCACCATCCCCTAGTGAGGTGCGCGACCAACTTGACCAGTTTGTTGTCCTTGTGCTCTAGTATGGAGTGGCACACCAGTCGCTTCTCCTCGAAAGAACCGTCCTCATTCATTATCTGCAAATCGACAGGAAATACATTATTATTTCTATGATAAATGGCATTTGATTTTATCCATAGATACACTTAGATAACGCAAGAGCAACTACTTCGCGTGCCAAAAATCGTACCAGCTTACGTTCAAAAATCGTAAGCCGCCACTTTCGCGCTCAGTCCTGTGTACTGCTGGCTGGGTAAGCGTGAGCGAGAGCGCGAGCTTGTGACGTCATAGTAGGTAGTCAAAAAATGGCACGCTTGGTTTTCATACAGTTCGTGATACTTGCGTTATCTAGGTCTATATATCTGTGATTTTATCTCTGTAAGTTTGTACTGCTCGCTCAGCGCGCTATGGAGCGGGCTACGCTCGGAGTTTCTTTGAAGAATAAAATGCATTGAAGGACACGCGCTTTACTAGTGGTAATTAAGTGTACCAACTAGCTGTGAATGTGTGCGTGAGGACAAGTAGCGTCAGCTGATAACACACACGCACACTTCCGATTTCGCCATTGTCTCTGACGCCACCGAGAACTCCTGCGCTTACACACACTCGCACACACACATACACACTTCCGACTTCGCCATTGTCTCTGACGGCACCGAGAACTCCTGCGCTTAGACACACTCGCACACACACATACACACTTCCGATTTCACCATTGTCTCTGACGCCACCGAGAACTCCTGCGCTTACACACACTCGCACACACACATACACACTTCCGACTTCGCCATTGTCTCTGACGGCACCGAGAACTCCTGCGCTTAGACACACTCGCACACACACATACACACTTCCGATTTCACCATTGTCTCTGACGCCACCGAGAACTCCTGCGCTTACACACACTCGCACACACACATACACACTTCCGACTTCGCCATTGTCTCTGACGGCACCGAGAACTCCTGCGCTTACACCCACACGCACACACCCCTACACACTTCCGATTTCGCCATTGTCTCGGACGGCACCGAGAACTCCTGCACTTACACACACATTCACAGCGTGCGTACACTTGGTAAACATAAATGAAGAAATGCGGGTAGTGTCTTAGACACCTTTGCCTACTCCTTCACAGAAAACAAGCGTTTATAAAGTGGTTACCTTCAACGTGGCATTCTTGGTGGTGAAGTGGTACTGGTGTGTGTGGTCGAGACTGAACCACTTGTGGTGTTCTACCACCCAGCTGGGGAAGTGGCAGCGGTTGTGCTCGTCGTCGACTGGAAAATGTAATCAAATACATTAGTTATGTCTGTTAATACATTCTCCTTATTATTTTCCCATTAATTTTGTTAAGGATGAAGATTTTTGTTTGGGTATTAGGGATTTGATGAGACCATAATGATTCTGTTATCGTCCAAAAGAAATTGGGTAACCAGCTTTACTGATAATGCAGTTTGCAGATCAAGAGCTAACCTAAGTTAGTTTAGCTTAGCTCGCATAGCTGAGGTAATTTTTAGGGTTCCGTACCAACAGGGCCGTCTTTACCTATTGTGCAGGGTGTGCGTTGCACACGGGCGCAGCGGTCCTAGGGGGCGCCGAGCGCCCCTCGCTTCGGAGCCTTGGCGCGCGCGATGGCCGGCCGCGGCACGACCAACGTAAAAAGAGCTCCGCTTTCCATACATTTTGTATAGCATCTGGAGCTCTTCTTATATTTCTCGAATTACACCAAAGCAAGCCGCGCCACGAGCGCGCGAGCAGCTTTTACAATATTAACTTATTTTTCAATATGAAATAAACCTTATTACACATTATTAAAGATTATATTTTAAGTGTAGTAGAGAGTGTCGCATCGCTCGGCGGCACCTGTTTCAATGATCGTTTGAAAACACGCCGACAATCATATTGCGAATAATGCGAATTCAACTGTTTGGGATAGACAATAAAGTTCAAATTGCCATGCCATGGACGAACGTCAAGCGCGCGGCATTTCTGAAAAGCGTGAGACCGTGAGTACACGTGGCGCGTGCCGCACTGTTCTACCGCTCGCTACACGTAATTTTGCAAAATAAGCCTTGGCGCCATGGATTAAGTTTTATATTAAATTTGAGTAAACATGTAAATATGAAATTTACTTCATATTTGCGGCTTTTCTTTTGATTGAAATTTACCTAATAAGTAAGATTTAATTTTGATATTAGCTGAATTAGTCTGCCACAAGCACAACTGTTACGAATTTCGACGGGGTCGGAGCACTCGTCAAAAATTATTTAGCTACGCTACCAAATTTCAGTCTGAAAACTGAAAAAACAAATCATTTTTTGAAAAAAAAAACAATAAACTTGTGCTTTGTTTTTTCTTGTCAATCTTTCCTTCCTAAAACTACTTTTTACCCGTGTGTACAGTGGCCCTCGCTCGCAGTGAGCTTCCCAAAGTCAAATGTTCCCAATTGATATTGAACTTTGTTTGATTGTCGTAACTAGAATGAAGAAATTTCTTTGGACATTGATATGATGTAACATATAACATATTTAAAGACATGATAGCATGGGTACGTTTTGGCTTGTTAGGGTAAACACCAGAACATCCTGTATAATTCTAAATATACAGTCAACAGCACATCATGGTATCCAAAACCGACGAATTTCTTCTTCATCTCTAAACAATAGTTTATTATCCATTGGGGAAATTTGACAATTTGTGGTAACTTGATGTGCTGTTACTTGAACTTTGTACCTATTCCATTTTGACCGCGCGCTTACTAGGGGACGCTTTTTTTTTACTAGGGGCGCTTTTTTTTATTTTTTTTTTTCTGATGGGAAATCATCAAATGACCCCTCCCGCTCTGGGTAGAGCGGAAGGGAGTGTCAGACTCTACTGACTAAAACCCACCCGTGTTCCTTCCTTAGCCCTTTATGTTCCGGGCCAGCGGTAACCCTTTCGGACAATCCCGCTGACCCGGCAGGCTTCGGCCCTATGGGCTCGATGCTGACATCTCTTTGAGGCGCGCGTGGAACACGTACGCGCCGTCCGGCACGGGCCTGGTCCTGATCGGACGGTGAGCTACCCATTACTCTCCGCCCGCAGGCCCGCGCCTACGGTGGCCGGGAGTCGTCGCGCGGCTCCCGACGCCCGGAGCGTCTCCCGCGGCGGCTGGGCCGGGAGGCTCTCTCCCTGAGCCGTCCCGCCACCTCTTTCGCTAGCATGACTGCTTCGCAGAAGGAGGTGACTGCCTCCCCCACTCCCTCTCGCCCCGAACCATGGCTTGCACCAGGGCCGGACGCGAGAGGTCGCCGTCGCTGTCGATCGCCTCTACGAGGACACGGCGGTGCTCCGCCCAAGCGGGGCAGACCTCCACCGTGTGCTCCACCGTGTCCTCTGGGCGATCCTGGCAATGGTGACACCCGGGCGTTTCCTCCCGCCTGATGATGTGCAGGAACCTCCCGAAACTTCCGTGTCCGGTGAGGACCTGCGTCAGGCGGTAGGTGAGGGCGCCGTGGCGCCTCTCTAGCCACTCCTCAAAGAGGGGTCTTATCGCCGCAATCGCGGCGTGCCCTGCGCTGGGTTGCGACAGTCGTTCCTTCTATATCGCCATGAGATCGCGCCGGAGCTCCGTCCGCTCCGCAGCGATTTGCCGCGGAAGCGGAACCATCCGGCGTAGTGCCTCCGCGCGCCACTCATATACGCGCGCGAGGACTATCGCCTCCAGATCCCATGGCGGCGGCAAGATCGTGCGGTAGCCCCGGATGAGCCTTACGGCTACCACCTTCTGGGGCGCGTTCAGGTAGTGGGAGGCTCGTCGCCGCAGTGAACGCGCCCATACTAGGGGGCGCTTGGGTAATGTTTGCACACGGGCGCTACATGGGCTAGAGACGCCTCTGCGTACCAAAATAAAACGGAACCCTTATGGTGAGGACAGGATTAAACTAATATTTATCTTCTGTCCTTTTCTTAATGAAATAGAAAGAAAAGGATGCACTGAACTCAAAATTTAGTTTTATAGAGGTATGAGGAACTGGGTGTAAAGTTCACTAATACTCTATAGACAAGGGAGGATCCTCCGACCAGACGGGTGTTGTGTCTGGCGGATGATTCATGTCGGGCAGTTGTATCTATGCTAGTTGTGCGGTAAACTCTGCTTGCGAGATGCAGGATTTTGCGTGACGTCAGTATGACGCGTTGTTCGCTTGTGGCGTTGTAGATACCGCTACCGTTTAGTTTGTGAACAAGGGAATCGGCGCCAATAGCAAAATATGGATATTGAGTACAGTTCGTAGCAAAAATCGATGATTGATTGTATTCGGATGATTAAATTATAAAGCAATTGATTTTAGTTTCTATCGAAGCACTTGGAAAAACTGTGAAAATGATACCCATGAAAATAACTGTTTTTTTATGGCCGCCATCGGCCTTCGGTTCTGATGCCATTTTGCAGAACTTAGCATAATCAGCCTGTATTGTCCCGTTTTTGGGAGCAGTGGTGGCCCAGTGGTATCGGCCGCGACTTACAAGTTGTAGGTCGTAGGTTCGAACCCAGGTAGGTGCTTTACTTTGTGTAAATTATTTCATCATCACTGCTCTTAAAAACGGCGAAGGAAAACATCGTGAGGAAACCGGCATGTCCTAGAACCAAAAATTCGAAGACATGTGATATCTACCAACCCGCACTGGGCCCGCGTGGTGGATTATGGCCCACTCCCTCTCAGAGAGGAGGCCTGTGTCCCAGCAGTGGGAACATTTATAGGCTGACTGATTGATGTTCCCACTGCTGAGACACAGTCCTCCTCCCTGTGAGAGGGAGTGGGCCATAATCTACCACCATATATTCGAATCTTTGGTTCTAGAACATGCAAATCATCACGATATTTTTCCTTCACCATTTTGAGAGCAGTGGTGTTCGAACTCACGACCAACTCGTAAGTCGGGGCCACTGGGCCACTCCTCCCAGAACCCTTCACATCTATGTATTTTAATGACACCCATAACAAAAAAAAAAAAATAATTTACTTACTACTATAATATCTACGTAGTCTAGACGACACAAACTTAAGCTTTATGGATAAACATGTAACATACTTCGATTCCAAATATTAATTTGTAAAGAGGTTTAAAAACAACTCACACGAAAGGGAGGGAGGGAGGGAGTTGAAGTGAGCTTGATGTGAACTGTCATTCCACCGGGGGGCCTAAAAAGGCTACTTTGGCAGAATCATAAAAGGATAACATAATGGACAGATAACTATTAGGTTAATCGTATCAAATCCCATTGGTGAATCATTTTCCAGTTTTTTTTGTCTGTGCTAATATACCAATCAAACCAATCCACATCTAATCCCAATCTCTTTGATTGTACCTACGTAGTGCAGCGAAAAAAAGAAAAACACGGACTGTCTTTGCCATATTATAATTCATAATGTTATCCTTTTATGATTCTCCAAAGTGGCCTTTTTAGGCCCCCTGATATTAGGGATTGACACTATTGACAGCTCACTCCACGCTCACTTCACCTAAGTTTTCACGGTGAGATTTTTACAGAATAGATCAGCCGTTCCTCTAAAAACTTATTGATTTCTAATGATTTACACTTTTTAAAATGTGTATAAACTTATTGAACTCATGCATGATGCTTTTTTTTTAAATAAATGAGCCTCTTTTTAAATTTTTGGCAATTTCTCACAGTTGTTCGCAGTAACTAAGCGAGGACACCCCGAACAAATGGGCAAGGTTAGGTTAGAACTGTGACCGACAGCGCGCGAGCCAAGGGAGTGAAGCCAGCAGTGCTCAGCTTTCAACTACGTTACACACTACCAATCAGAATCTGAATCATTTTGAAGGATATTGCTAATCCATTGCTTCATATGTTCGAATAATTTGTCTGCTCTACAATGTAAATAACGCAATGAATGTTGTTGAACTGTCAAACTGACAGCTATTCCTACTGTTAGTGTGTTACACAATAGGCTATTTGACAATGTAAAAAATAAGGTCATAATTATTGACACTCGTAGGTATAGATTATCGCTTTTAAAATCGATTTGCATTAATTTTACTACAAAACAATGTATTATTTATAAAAAAAATCCCGAAAAAACTTCATCTTTTTTAATCTGGCGCCACGTAATCGAAAACGGTCTGGATTGGCTGAACTTAAGATGACGTCATGATTTAGTAAATTTCTGTCTATCGTTGACAGAACAGATGACTTTTGTCTAGTATCTCGACCGTTTCAACGTTTGTTTACGTGAATCGTGACGTCACGACGCCATATTGTTAAAGATAGCGTTTTGGCGGCTTATTTAAACACTACATTTTTATTTACTATTTTTTTTAAAGAAATACATTAAGCAATTTGAAGTAATAGGTTTTTGTGGGCTCGTTTGACGCCATTAAATAATCTGAGATGTTTATCAGAAACCAGTCAAATAGCCTATTACCGCGCTAGTCGCATGTTGGTCACAATTCCTTGACTATTTAGTATTTTTGACTTCAAAATATGAATTATTTGTGGATCACACAAATATTCATTATATTAGAGCCAGTGGCGAAGGTTCCATACACTTTAATGCAATAAAGAGTTTGAGTTTATTTAAGGCTCCTACAAACAGGCGCAATTTTATCGCATGTCGCGCCTGTTTGAAGGAGCCTTTAACCAAAACATAGGAGCAACATACGTAGCAGATTGATAATTTGAAACAAGTTAAATAGAGATAAGATACAGGAATAAATAAATAAAACATAAATACATTAAAAAGCAAGAAACCACAAAATCATAGTAAATAAAACATTTATTTCCCACCACCAAATTAAAAAACAACATAGAAAAATAAAATATACAAAAATAACTTATAAATAAGAAACAAGGAAGAGAAAAAATTTTTTAGACTACACAAGACCCCTTTACACTAAACAAGAAACTTCACTAAGAGAATAATAAAGGAAGAATGAAAACTAACTACAGAGAAAATAAATGCGCTTCGGCAATCATCGTCTATCGTCGGAAATACGAACGCACGATGATGAGAACTAATAAAGAGCTGTTACGACCATGGAAATACTAGTACTATTTTATATAACCATAATTACAAATTTGTAGATTAACAACTCTATGCAATTAAAAAAAAACTTTCAAAGTTTTGAGTGACAACTGAAGATCTTCAGCCAGAGTAAACCCGACGGAGAAAGCTTCATACAAAGACGCAATTATAGGTTCACTACGATAAAGCGCGGCAGTAGAACTTAGAAGCATTGCCTGTATAGGGGTTACCGTAGATATCTATAGACTCATGGTATCCGTGTCACCGAAAGGGACAAAAAATTCCGGCAATCTTCATCATACTATCATTTTTACAGCTTATTACACTGCACCTTACCATTTTCACAGTTGCGCAAATGTACTATTATTGAATTATGCACGAAAAAGATCTTATTTTTCTTTTAATCGCGGTGTAGTTTTTATTATTTCATTCATAAACGTCAAACTTGTTGTACACATTGATGTGCTTAGCCGACACGCAGTAAGGGACAGAAATATTCTTACTCTGTCTCTTTTCTTTGCTACTGACGTTAATATATTTCTCTTTATCTTGTGCGAATGAAAAAGAAGATATATGCAGCAGTCTATAGTTTACTCTGTCTACGGGGGTTACTCTGTGGCGCGCCGTTCGTGCTAATTCGGAAGCACGAAGATTATCGAGGCGCAAAAATTTTCTGGTTTACTTGTACCCATCAGTAATAAATATCAAACGGACTACAAGTGAGCTCGTCATACGTACTATTAGTGAGCTTCATGGTGCGACTGCCGTCGACGGGTGACGTCAGACCGTTGCACGTGGCGTCTCCTGACTGGGCAATGTTGTACGTGACCGTCTTGTCCGCGTGATTGCCTTTGTACACGAAGCATCTGGAAGTATTTAAAAAAAGGCGGATGATTGAGATGATATTTGCTACAGGTTCATACAGGTACAGTCACGAGCAAAAGTATGTATAGACTTGGCTTTATTCAAAGTCGATTTTCTCCTTTATTTTTTTAATGAAATTTTATATTAGTAGGAACTTAGTATTTTCGAACCCATAGGTATTTGTAAAGTGTCGTATTTCAACGTTGGATTTGTAATTTCGTGAAAAAATCGCAATTTAAAGTTGCCAAGTGTTGACATATTGGTGTTCGTGACTGTACAGGCTACAAGTGGGGTAACAGGTAGGTTCAGGTGCTGGGTTTGTTTTTGGTATCTTGGGATTCCTCCATGCCTTGAGAAGCATGTTAAGCAATTGGTCCCCGCTGTCATTAGACTGTCTTTGACAATAGTTACGGGTCGTCAGAAGCCCGAAAGTCTGACAACCAGTCTTAGTCTTAGTTTTTAGTCGTCTTAGGGTATTGTGTTACCCAGTAACTGGGTTGTGGAGGTCAGATAGGCAGTCACTCAAAGTACAGTGCTGGTATTCAGTTGTATCCGGTTAGACTGTAATATCTCCCGCACCGAAGGCTAGACTCCTGAGATTGGCCGCGAAGGCCGCAATACGGTCTGGCGGACTATATATACTAACGGTGCATTTCTTGCATGCATCTTTCTGTCACTGACTCTGGCAGGGCCACCATCAGGGATTTTAATTCTGATAACACAAAAAATTTGTCGCTAATTAGTCGAAATTATATAAGGTATAGTCCAAGAGCTAGATCGAAGAGTTCACGAAAAAACTTCGATCTAACTCCTGGACTATACCTTACGAATTGAACTCATTATATCTCCTAAAGACCTAAACCAAGACCCGATTAAATCTGTGACTTGGCGACTGATTCTGGGAGTGAATATGGGAGAAAAAAGATCTTAGCTAGGTGCCCTAGTTTTTGAGATATAAATGTGGCCCTGCTGGGGAGACTCTCCACCTTTAAACCCTTATATCTTTTGAACCAGTGACCGAAAAATTCTGATATTTGGCGACAAATTTCCTGATTTCCTGATGGTGGCCCTGCCAGAGTCAGTGACACTGCATCTTTACCTGTACATATCCTCATCAGTGGAGATGGAGTTCCTCCTCTGAACCTGTGAGATGAGTCCCACGAGGTACCGCGTGGAGCCCTCCTTCCATGTCGCCAGGCAGATTAGCTCCTCAACTGGAAATATATGCAGAATTTTTCTTTACAATATTTCGTAAAACATGACAAAGGATTTCTTTTTCACAGACACGTGACCAGCCGTCGACACCACATGTAGATGAACTCTGGGTTCCTCAATGTATCGCAAAAGTTACACATGACTGTAAAAGATATATGTTCACGATATGTTCGCAAATAAAATTTAATTTAATAATAAGAAAACGAACAGTTCATTTATTATAAATTTCAGTCGACAACATCCATCGATTTCTTACAAAACTTTAACTATATCCGACGATCCTGCATACTTATCTCTTTTGTTGACTGTACCTAGGTACTATTATCAATGAGCGCAAGACGGCGCGGCGCGAGCGGCGCGGGTGAGCATGTTTTTGTACGGACAAACACTTATAACTTTGTGATTTTTCATGATACAGTTTTGAAATTTTGTACATAGATTCTTTACATAAAAATAGTAGACACATGTTTCGGGTTTCGCATATACTAAAAATAATGTTGTAGTTACATACCGTTGCTCTCAGTGCCCGGCACATCAGGACAGGCCATGTAGCGCAGGAGTAGCCGGGAGTCGTCCGTGCAAGATTCCGCGCGTGACGGAGGGTTCGCGCAGTCGCCGGAACCACTGGAAATAATCATAAAATAATGCTTCATTCACATAAAAAGTACAAAAGAAATCCCTGCTAATCGAGGTTTAAAGACAGAAACCCATGCCCCAATAAAGGTGATAACAATAAATCTTAAAACTTGGATAAGTGAGGTACTCTCGACTCTCTTCCCACTGCTGTGACAGAGGCCTGTGTCCCAGCAGTGGGAACATTATAGGCTGATTATGTTAAGTGATGCCTTTCAACCAGTTTTCCCACTTGATGATAAGTCGTCACTGCCACCTAAGAAACATCTGCAATACTAGTAGCAGCGAGGTAATTGCGTAACACACTAACAGTGGGAATGGCTTTCATTTTGACAGTTCAACAACATTCATTGCGTTATTTACGTCGTTGAACAGTAAAATTGTTCGAACATATGAAGCGATGGATTAGCAATATCCTTGTTACGCAATTAGGCAAATCGCAAATGCTTTGTTCTCCCAGAAACATCTTTGAGCTATTCTGTCACTTCGAATGGTGTCTCGTTGGGAACCCGCGATGATTTACTGTAAAAACAAATGAGTTCGCTTTCGAATTGTGTGCGCTCACTTGAGTGAGGTGAGCAGTGAACTTTACAGGGGAGCGATGTTCCAAGGAACTTTACAGGGGACCACTTGCTCAAATCGACCCTTTTTTTTTTGAAGATGGGAAATCAACCCCCCCGCCCCCGCTCTGGGTGGAGCGGAAGGGTGTGTCAGACTCAGGACTAAAACCCACCCATGTTCCTTCCATAGCCCTTTATGTTCCGGGGCAGCGGTAACTCTTTCGGGCAATCCCGCTGACCCTGCTGAGGCTTTGGCCCGAACGGGCCCCTTCATTGATGCTGACATCTCTTTATGGCTCGCGTGGAACACGTACGCGCCGTCCGGCACGGGCCTGATCCTGATCGGACGGTGAGCTACCCATTACTCTCCGCCCGCAGGCCCGCGCCTACGGTGGCCGGGAGTCGTCACGCGGCTCCCGACGCCCGGAGCGTCTCTTCGCTAGCATGACTGCTTTATAGGATCAAAACTTCCCTTAGAGCATAATTATTCTACATACCGACTATACGTGAATGTGAATGGCGCTGGATGGAACGGGCAGGGTTCAGGCAGAGGCCTGGGCTCCTTTCTGAACATGGAGTACAGGGCCGCATCGCCAGTTATTGACTCACACATTGTGGATAGTGAGTCTCTCTGGCCGCAGTATGCTGTGGAAAAGAGAAATTTAATTTATTAAAAGAAGAAATTAGAAATAGATAAAGAAATCAAGTTTATTGTGTTGACTCGTGTTGCTGTGGAGTGTGTTGTTGTTCAGTTGTTTTACATAACGGAGCTGTTTTGTAAAACAGCGGATTATAATTAATAATTATTATTAATACAATCCATCTGCGATATAACCGTAAAAGTCTATAAGTAGGTCAGAAAATTGAAGCTAGTTAATAGTTTCAAATCGAAGGGTTTTAAAAGCACAGATTCCTGCGGAGAAGAGCTAGCAAAATACTTACAACTTTGATTTAGAATTAGTAGGTATAAGTTATGTATACTCACTTTCTTTATATTGTAACACATATTTGTGTTTTTCGTGTATGACCAAGCACCTGTAGCAGTCTTCGTTCCTGAAACATTAAAATTATATGTGAACATCGCGTGGAGTCCTGACACAGATAGAAGGCGTCGCGCCAGACCCTGTAGAAGATGGCGGGACGAGCTGGACCAAACAAACGACCAGTGGTCCACTTTAGCCCTGGATCGAAAGAGCTGGAAGTCATGGGGAGGCCTTTGCCCAGGAGTGGGATGATGCCGGCTAACTTTTAGATTCAAAAATCGTTCGAATTTACGTTCACGCGTTCGTGCTAAGGCCTCTGATCTATCCTGTTGAAATCTCAATGATGGTCTCAATGATGTCTCTGTCCTGTAATGTTAATTACTTTGCATAACTAGTATTGTATACAGTCAAGTATTTTCTAACTGAACAGACAGCTGTGCTGCCGGGGAGTTTGTTGCGCCACTTCTTCTCCCCAGCGAAAGCACTAGGAAGTGGTGAAGGGCGGGCGTTTTGGGGGACTGTCTTTTGTAATTTTGACGTTCCAAAAGTGCTGATTCTCAGCCTAGTTTGAATAAATGACTTTTGATTTGATTTGGTAGCTAACCTGTCATAGACCAGGAACTTGTCGTTGGCATCCGTCTCCGCGCACTCCCCCTTGCCCTGCATGGTGGTGGAGTTGATGTAGATGAGCCCAGGGGTGCCCGACTGGAACCAGCCACCCGTCCAGCCTTCTGGGAAATTGCAGCCGCCTCCTGGAAAGAAAAAAGGTAAGGTAAAGTTCAAGAGTCGTCTAAACAATGTCTAGATGGTACAACTTTTATGGTTGTTCTTAAGAGCCTATACTACCTCAAATGGCTTAGCATGATCCTCCGTTATGTCGAAAATTCCGCAGCATTAATTTTGAAATAAATATATGCTAAAGTTGAGGATTAATGTAAGGTCTTATGTTAGACGAAAACACGATTCCATAAAATTTTCTCGATAGAAAAAAATTCCAAAGTTACCTCCAAACCGAACAATAAACCCCTGGTATTAAAAAAATACTTCAAATTAGATCATGAAACTTTGCATACTAACTAAACTAACTATAAAGCAGGTCTTATGTTAGTTAGTTTTTTTGAATTACCTTTATTTTCACCGTAAAAAGCAAATACCTAAACTATTGGCGCTGCCTCCGGCCCAGCACCGCACTCTGTCTCGCTTTCACACAGTCCGCTAGCAGTATCGTGCGAGCGAGATAAAGAGTGAATTTTAGCTGAAGTAGTATAGGCTCTTAAATCACATCGTGTAATTCAGTATTTAGCTTCACGTTAAAGACTATACTAGTAGGATTACGAACAAAGACGAATCTAAGCTCTTCTCAGACCAACGGATATAAGCGGGGTTTATCCATACCGATACTGAACCTATTAGATCCGCTTAAGGGGCCGTCTCCACGAGCGAGAAAATCGCGGCGATATTATCGTCGTCGTGCCACGTATTTCTATACACTCTCTTAGAACGTGTCTCCACACGGCGATATCATCGCGGCGAAAATTTGGTGGCACGGCGAGACTATCACCGCGATTCTCTCGTTCGTGGAGACGGTCCTTAAAGGCTCGTACAAACAGGCGCGACACGCGATAAAATCGCGCGCGACACAGGGGTGCCCATGTGTCGCACGCGATTGTATCGCGTGCCGCGCCTGTTTGTAGGCTTTAAAACGTCTCGTGACACTAAGCACCGTTTATAAATAATGGGGTAAAAAGTTTACCCGACCCTGGTGTCACTGAGGCCGAGAACTATTTTTACTTCCTGTCACTGTCGCACAACTGTCAAACTACAAGTGCAAGATAGAGATGGGAACATGCTCGGTCAAAGTACGACAAGTATTTCATCATTTATAGATCTCGGCCTAAGACAAAAGAGAATGAACACACGCCAAAAAAACATTAGAGAATATTCCTGGTTTTCATTTCACCATTATGCAGAAACTACCAAACGCCATCTTTAAATTCGTTCGCGTTCACACAGTCACACACACGGATCAGTAATCGATTTTAAATCGACCCTTTTAAGGGCGAGTGTCCCTCCATCACCTAGCTAGAGCATTACAAAACGCGTCACCAACCCCCAATAACTCTAATAGGTAATAACCACCCCATTTTTATATTATTATTACGCCATCAACCTCAATTAAAACTACCCTATGATTGTAAAATATATTAAACTAAGGGCCGAAACAAAAGGTGCCAGGCACAATAGGTCTTAGTCTGGCATTAATAGCTAGGCTAGGTCCCAATAGGCTTTGTTCTTATTTTTGTAAAGCCTAATTTACAGCTGTGAAGAATTCAATGGATCGTGGTTTGGTCTAAGTGAAGAAGTACCAGCGGGTTAGTTCCAATTAAAAGTGATTTCATCAATGTTAGAGGGGCCCGTGGCTAAGCAATAACAGCCGCACAGGTCGATCGATCAGGTTAAGCTATGCTTGCCGCGGTTGGTCTGTAGATAGGTGACCATCTTTACATGCCAAGACCTCTCCATGCCTCGGAAAACACGTTAAGCTGTTAGTTCCGGCTGTCATTCGTGGATCTTTGAGAGTCGTTACGGGTCGTCAGAAGCCCGAAAGTCTGACAATCAGTCTTGCCATGGGGTATCGTATTACCCAGTAACTGGGTTGTGGAAGTCAGATAGGCAGTCGCTCCATGTAAAACACTGGTATTCAGCTGCGTCCGGTTAGACTGGAAGCCGACCCCAACATAGTTGGGAAAAGGCAGGCAGATGATGACTTATTACGTTCGAGAAACATAGCCGCGATGTCACGTCTAGTTTTTCAATCGACAGATAATTTATATTCGTGGAATAAAATTGACGTCTGACAGATGTTGTAAGGAAGAACTGTCAAAAATTCAAAATGAGTCCTATAGAGGTATGAGGAGGACCAGGGTGTAAAGTTCACTCAATCTCCATAGAAAAGGGTGGATCCTCCGGCCAGACGGGTGTTGTGTCTGGCGGGCATTTGCCCAATAATTCATGTCGGGCCGTTGTATCTATGCTAGTTGCGCGGTAAACTCTGCTTGCGCGATGCAGGATTTTGCGTGACGTCAGTATGACGCGTTGTTAAAATAATCTGACGTTGGAAAATCAGCCCTTAGTTTTAGAATTTAGTCTTAGAATTTAAATGCCCCGTTATGAATGTCGCTGTCCTCTCCTCCCTCACACCACAGCCCGCGGTGCCAATGTATAAAACATTTGCCGCCATTGTCTTGCCCTTTGTTTTACACGCCATGGTTTGAATCCAGGTGTTCCAGCGATGACGGATGTTAGGGTTTTAGGGTTCCGTACGGTTTTATAGCGAGAAAAAGAGTGTAGGTATGTTCATTACATGATGATTATGGCTGAGATCCTCTCAGATTGACTATTTCTTGCTATGACTGTTATTCTGTAAAGTTCTTGGAACCTCACTCAAGTGAGCGCACACAATTCGAAAGCGAGTCATTTGTTTTTAAAGTAAATCATCGCGGATTCACAACGAGACACCGTTCGAAGTGATATATTTAGTAACACTATAGCTTTTTCGAACAACGCGAAAACAAAAAATAAATCATACGGAACCCTGCCAAAACCGAGCACAATATTGAAAAACAAAACTCGTTCAGTTATTAAAAATGAATTTATTCTTCAGGACTGCATCCTGCCATTGTGACTGTTTACAATAAATATAATGACATTGTAGGTACTGCAATTCTGACGGAATAATATAATTAATGCGTGTCAAGTAATCGCTTTATGCTTTAAATTCTATGTAATTTCCCGGAAATGAGTGTCCGATAAATGGTGCGCTCACCCTATGTCAAGGGTCTTACATAATCAGCCTATAATGTTCCCACTGCTGGGACACAGGCCTCCTCTCTGTGAGAGGGAGTGGGCCGTAATCCACCACGCGGGCCCAGTGCGGGTTGGCAGATGTCACGTCTTCGAATTTTTGGTTCTAGGACATGCCGGTTTCCTCACGATGTTTTCCTTCACCGTTTTGAGAGCAGTGGTGATGAAATAATATGTATACACAAAGTAAAGCGCCTGGCTGGGTTCGAACCTACGACCTACAACTCGTAAGTCGCGGCCGTTACCACTTGGCCACCACTGCTCTCATGTCATGTCAAGGGTCTTATTTATTATTAATTTATTCTTTAATTAAAACGGTTACAACCAATCACAGAAATTAAAGACAGTTTACAGAAAATGAGAAAAATTTAAATGAAATGTACAGAAATGAAAGATTACTACTTACATTATGGCTAGCGTGTTGAATAACGTATAGCGGCGAATACATTCCGGCGGTTTTTTATTCAGCTGCATTCAATCCGGCTAATCGTTGAACCGCCACATTTCAAAACGGCCCTATTTTTGATAACGGCTAGCCGTAAAGTAATATGGCGGATTATACAATCCGACTGCGACACATACATGGCTTGCAAAATGAAACGGTCGCGTCGGTTCAAAATCAACAATGATTCGATATAGGTACCTTTGTCGCAGATATAACAGCTTCCAATCAAACTAATTAAACGCTCAACATCAAAATTCCGAACGCCATCCCGATCACAATCGAAACACCAAAACAATTTATATTACTGCCCACCGATTTCATTCTACCCTCACCACAAAAATATTTTAATTTCTCTCTGGTATTCGGCAATTTATTATCAAATTAATTACGCTTCCCCCCGCAAGATGGCGCCGAGGGCCACTCAGCAGGTAAACAAAATATATTCAATTATAAAATGGCGAACAATTAGTTTTCGAGATTGCACCCGCCAAAAACAATTTCGGTGACAGACAGACACACAATTGAGTTATGAATGCTGCTGTATAGGCTATCTTTTATCTTTTGGCTGGCTGTTTAATTGTGAGTTTTTGACAGTTTTCAGTGAGGAATAATGATTTTAGTTAAACTTTGTTTTTGGTGTTGAGGGGCTTAATATGAAATATAGGTAAGTATCTAATGCCTAGCGAGCTTTTTCAGGAAAAACAAAAGTAATTAAAAAGTTCCAAAGACAATTTGGGACATCCTATGTAAAGTTTCTTCATGTAACTTTCGAGGTAAGCAAACTGAAGTGGCATGGCAGTGGGCTGGCCATGTTTGTCGAAGGACCGATGGCCGGTGGAGCAGACGAGTCCTGGCGTGGAGACCGTGTATCGTGTCACTGACTCTGGCAGAGCCACCATCAGGGATTTTAATTTTGATAGCACAAAAAATTTGTCGGCAAGCGTAGTGTGGGACGCCCCCCAGCTAGATGAACGGACGACCTAAAGAACCACTAAAGACACTGTGATTTTGAAGGGACTTTCACTGGCAGAAACTGAAAAAATTTTAGGGTTCCGCACAAAAAAAATGAAAACCCATGAAATTCAATTTGTTTTCCAACGTCCATGCGAACTAAGTCGCGGACACAACATACATAATCAGCCTATAATGTTCCCACTACTGGGACACGGGCCTCCTCTCTGTGAGAGGGAGTGGGCCGTAATCCATCACGGGCCCAGTGCGGATTGAAGTCGCGGACACAGCTAGTTTAAAAAAGAATCGTGTAGATGCCACACTTGTTATCATGTCCTGCGAGTCCTGTCAGTTGCACTGGAACCGATGGACGCTGGTGATGGCGCCAAACACGTAGCCGAATTCTGGGCCGAGTCCATTTAGATTGCTATGATTCATTTAATTAATTACTTGGAACATCAATTCAATTTCTATAATAACTGATAAAACGTGTACATATTTTAATGATTTAATTACATCGAGTCATAATCGAGTATGCATCACTCGTCAAAGCTTTCTTACTCGCGTTACTGGAGCGGACAGCATTATGCTAGAGCGGAGCAGTAAGCTGAATTAGTCAGGTGTTGTAGATCTGTGCTGGTTCGATGGGGGAAGGGTCGCCATGGAAATAGGTGACTGGGAAATGTCATTGTAGTGCAATTCTTTTCAACTGGGTGAGTTTTTAATTTGTGTTAAGGGGCTTACATGACCTAAAGCGCGGTCACTGTCGGACTGCATAGAAAAGAAAGAGAAGCGCGATGACACAACGCTGGTAATTCATTGCAAAGTATGAAACAATTATTTAATTACAAAAAATCTATTCTTTGGACAATAAAATTAAAACACCAGTATTTTAGTACGTTGCTTGTAGAATAATCTGACAAAAATCAGAATCATTGTATGTATATTAGTATGGTTTTTATTGTAAAAAGAAAGTTTTTAGAGGTATCTTCATGATTTTTTTCTATCGTATCAAATTAGTTGTATTATGTTTTCAACACACTGTCTACCTAGCATATATGCTGAAGAATATCATATATTTTTCTGATTTTGTTTACTGTAGTCGATCATATACTTTTATTGTTTTTGGTATTTTTTGAATTTTTTTTTTTAATTTTCCACTCAACTTCCTTTCCTTGATGTGTTTCTTGAGGGTAACACATTGGTTGTTGCAATAATTGCACCAAACATTTTGAATAAGCATAGTTTGGATTTTTTTTGCCGAAAAAAGAACCGGTTTGGGTAAGGTTCCGTTTTATAAATGTTTGCTGGTATTGATTGTACTTTACCCATTACAGCTTTGTGACCCCCTTAACTCTAACGAGGTAACTTTGCAAATATTGTGTAAAAGCTTGTGAAACAATATATGTACTGCTAGTTCTGAAATAAGAACATGTTCTCGTAGACTCTCAAACACGAAAATAATCAATCAACTCAGCCTATTTATTGTAATTGTAATCCACTGCTGGACATAGGCCTCTCGCAGGCCGCGCCACAACACCCAGTCGTCCGCCTTCCGCATCCAGTCTACCCCAGCCACCTTCTTTAGATCGTCCGTCCATCTAGCTGGGGGGCGTCCCACACTACGCTTGCCTATACGCGGTCTCAACTCCAGGACTCGTCTGCTCCACTGGACATCGGTCCTTCGACAAACATGGCCAGCCCACTGCCACTTCAGTTTGCTTACTCTGCAAGCTATGTCGGTAACTCCGACACGACTCGAATACGAAAATAATATTCTCACTAACTTACCTAATTTTGCTTAAAACTTCCTACCAATTACGAAACTCCCAAAGAAAATTTAACTAAACTGCATTATTCACTCTAGTATAACGCTATCCTGTCTAAACGCGACAGAAATGTGATCGAGTTTCATTTTCCGAATGCCTAATGAACTTCGCTCATTTACCCACCTGTGCTCCATCTCCCTCACACATGTTCACAAACACATACGTTAGAAAGAGACAGCTACAAGTTCGTCTGCACACTTCACGAATGAGTGATTTCATCTCGCAGGGACCATTCTCTTTATTGCATTAGGTTTTAATTAATTTTGTACAGAACATGTGAGCAAGTTCCTGAATGGCGTATTAAATAGAAAACTAATAATATGCCCGGTTATTTTAGTGACTTTCATTTGGTTAATTGTTATTTTAAATGGGTTTGTAATTAATTTTCGTCACGTCTTTGTTGTTTTTGGCTTTTCGGTTATAATCGTGAGGGCTCAGTTCTCATGAGAATTTGATCATCATTTCAGCTGAAAGACGTCCACTGCTGAACAAAGGCCTCCCCCAAGCACCTCCACTTCGACCGGTTCTGTGCTTCTCGCATCCAACGGGTTCCTGCGGCCTTCACAAGGTCGTCGGACCACCTTGTGGGAGGCCTTCCAACGCTACGTCTTCCGGTACGCGGTCGCCACTCCAGAACCTTTCGGCCCCATCGGCCGTCTGTTCTGCGAGCAATGTGCCCTGCCCACTGCCACTTAAGTTTGGCAATTCTTCGGGCTATGTCGGTTACCTTGGTGCTCCTGCGGATCTCCACATTCCTGATTCGATCACGCAGGGAAACTCCAAGCATAGCCCTCTCCATTGCCCATACTCCATTGCATTAAGAACTTGATAGAGACAGCATAAGGATGTTTTATGGTTAAGAGTTTAAGGCTCTCTTCAATAAACGGTTGTCAGCCTACCAGGGGGTATCGTGTTACCCAGTTACGGGTCGATCGAAGGTTAAGCTTGCCGCGGTCGGTTCGTAGATGGGTGACCATCCATTACATATAGCGACCCCTCCATACCTCGGAAAGCACGCAAAAAACCATAACATAGGCACATAATAGTGGAAGATACCTACAACTGTTTATCAAGACACCTTTCAAACAAAAAAAACAAAATCAGTTCAACCGTTTGGGAGCTACCATGGCACAGACAGACACACAGATACACACGTCAAACTTAAAACACCCCTCTGTTTTTGTCGGGGTTAAACAACGCGTCATACTGACGCGGTCACGCAAAATCCTGTATCTCGCAAGCAGAGTTTACCGCGCAACTAGCATAGACACAACGGCCCGACATGAATCATCGGGCAGTTGCCCGCCAGGCACAACACCCTTCTGGTCGGAGGAACCTCCCTTTTCACAGAGTATGAGAGAACTTTACACCCTGTTCCTCATACCCTCTATAAGGCTTCAAACCGGCGGCATAAATACTTTTTCTTTGACTCATCATTATTTTGATAATTCTATATGGTAGCTTGATTGTAGATCCGGGAGTGTATAATAATAGCGAGTCTATTATTTGCATCTCATGAAAATAGTGTTCACAACAAAATTCAATTAATTTATACCGGCTCAATTAGTTTAATGACTAGAAAACAAAAAACGATAAGTAAACAAGCTATTTTCGCGCGCAAAAATAGTCGGCCATTTCCACGGGTGACGTAAACAAAGCCGCCATATTGGAAAATGGTGGCTAATGAAAAGCGCGCCAAAAATATCCCAGTGTTTTGTGTTTGCTAATTAATTAATTGAGTATTTTTCACCTGTTTTTTAATTACGCGATTAAGGTCTAATTAATATTACACTTTGATAAATATTTTGGGATTATGTTAAGACATATTTATTGTTTAAAGTCCAATTTTAATTGATGTATAGCTTAATATTGCGTTGCTTGAATAAATTAATCTCTTTTTAATACATAGTAATCTCTTAAAAGCGAAGGCAAATATCGTAAAGAAAACATTAACCGTCTTCTGGTGAAAGCTGGACTTCGATCTTTGTATTAGAGGAGACCTCTACCCTCCAGGAGTCACAGGCCTCGTCTTTCATCATTACTTTTAAAAAACCAACAGTGCTATTGAGGAAAACCACGTCTTCCCAGAGCAGAGCATTGGTGGTTGGAGTTTGTAGGTCGTGGGTTTGAACCCAGCCAGCCAGGCGCTTTACTTTGTGTTAATAATTTCGTCACCACTGCTCTCAAAAATGGTGAAAGAAAACATCGTGAAAAACTGGAAACAAAAAAGACCTATTGAAACTAGATGTTTACCCTAATTTGAAACGAAGATTGTAGTTCGTTAGGCGTCTCCTATAATCAATCAATCAATCAACTCAGCCTATCGCAGTCCACTGCTGAACATAGGCCTCTCCCAGACTGCGCCACAGCACCCTGTCCTCCGCCTTCCGCATCCAGTCTACCCCAGCCACCTTCTTTAGGTCGTCCGTCCATCTAGCTGGGGGGCGTCCCACACTACGCTTGCCGATACGCGGTCTCCACTCCAGGACTCGTCTGCTCCACCGGCCATCGGTCCTTCGACAGACATGGCCAGCCCACTGCCACTTCAGTTTGCTTACTCTGCAAGCTATGTCGGTAACTCCGGTTCTTTTCCGGATAATTTCATTCCTCCTATAATACCGTGAGTTTATTTTCGCTTTTGTAAAAATCCAGGTTTTTCGAGTTGTATCCCTATTTTATCGGAGGTGCGATATTAATACTCACTACTTACCTACTTATTGACAATCTCGTTCCCAAACCACCCCAAGGATCATATTATTATAACCTACAATTGTATTTGACAGTATCAATTGTTCAATGATGCTACTCCTCCCGCCCTCTTCGAGGATACATGCTGTTTCATTAGCTTATTGAGTTATTATTTGTGAAAGTAAGCTATGAAAATAATCCTAGTTAGCCCCGAGTTTGCGAAACAAAGTGATTTTATTATTTATCATGTAAAGTGAAAACTTATTTTATCATATTAATGACTAGCTACTCCCCGAGGTTTCACCCGGATAAGTTTCGATCCCGTGGGAATATCGGGATAAAAAGTAGCATTATGTTAATCCAGGGTGTCAGCTACCTCCATACAAAATGTTATCAAAATTGGTCCCGTCGTTTGAGCGTGAAGAAGTAACAAACATATAAACACACCCCCACACAAACTTTCGCCTTTATAATATTAGTGTGACTGTTCATAGAGGCCCATCCTCTCCAAAAAAAAAAATTAGATTACCTAATTTAATTCGATTTTTAGAGAAAAAGAAGTGTACGATAAAAATAAACATGTGTCTGTGTAAAAAATGAAATAACAGTAAGTGTTCCATTATTATAATAGTTATATATAAAAAAGTGAACATCCTACTGTTTTGAAGATGGTTCACACACACACTTGGACACATTTTTAAAATATTAAGTTCAGTAAACCCCATAAAATAGAATCTAATAAAATAATTTACACAAGTTTCAAACAGCCTCTATTCCACCGCATTCTGCGCCGACACTCGAGACACGCCGAGTCGATCACATAGTTACATACATCACAAACCACTCGATGTTTACAATTGTACCGATTACGATAATGGATCGAGATTAAACCGATTACCGATTACATCGAGAGCAGTATCGAATTACCAGGATTATAGAAGAGAGTGTTTACTTGAGAAAGGGTACTCTAAATATTACTTGTTGTTTGTTTTTGTCATTTGAGACTGAAACCGTTTTGCTCGTTTGTATTATTAATAATATAGTATTAATAAGTAGTAATAGTAAATTAATATCATTTCAAGTTAACCGAATATGTAATTAAGTTGATTTCAAAGTGACTAGAACTATGGAAAAAGTTATAAAATTTTTTGAAGTTGTAGCGTAAACTGAACTTTATTGTGTAGGATTTAAAGTTACTTTTGTGTTTACATTTTTGGCAAATAAATTGCGAATACAGTTATTAGTTCCGTGTTTCTTTTAATTAAGGGGACTACATGACCTAAAGCGCGGTCACTGTCGGACTGCATAGAAAAGAAAGAGAAGCGCGATGACACAACGCTGGTAATTTATTGCAAAATATGAAGTAATTATCTATTTACAAAAAAAAGATCTATTGTTGGGACTCAAAAATTAAAACACTAGTATTTTAGTATGTTGCTTGTAGAATAATCTAACAAAAAATCAGAATGATTGTATGTTTAGTAACAAACCAACATACAAAAAATCAAATCTTGTCTCCTTATTAGTTTAAGGGCTGATTTTTTTATTTTTTTTTTGTCAGCTGGTTTGTCCGAAAGGGTTACCGCTGGCCCGGAAATTAAAGGGCTAAGGAAGGAACACGGGTGGGTTTTAGTCAGTAAGAGTCTGAGGGGTCATTCGATGATTTCCCACCCAAAAAAAAAAAGTCTGATTTTTCTATGGTTTTTATTGTAAAAAGAAAGTTTTTAGAGGTACCTTCATGATTTTTTTTCTATCGTATCAAATTAGTTGTATTATGTTTTCGTAAGTTTTAAGTATGTATACACTTGGCTTTATTCAAAGGCGATTTTCTCCTTTATTTTGGAATGAAATTTTATATTATTAGGAACATAGTACTTTCGAGCCCATAGGTTTATGTAAAGTGTCGTATTTCAACGTTGCATTAAAAAGAAAAAATCGCAATTTAAAGTTGCCAAGTGTTGACATATTAGTGCTCGTGACTGTACACCTCTGCTCAACCCTTCAAGGAAACTAAGCGTGATGTTATTTAAGCACTACAGCAAAATCGATAACAAACAACTAAAGCCCCCTACATCAAAACGAAGGTCATTTTCCCAGAAAGGCACTCCCGATACAGTCAATTTATGTGTTTATAGTCGGCTATCAACGGCTATCCGAGGCTAATCGGCCATTATACGTGTTTGTCTAGGCCGAACAAACTACAACTAATTTAGTTCCTCTATTCGTGTGACGTTGGCTTTTCCTGGAGGTTTGTCATGTTTCATGGTTTAATTTATAGTTGTGGTAACGGGTTTAAAGCTCTGGTTAGACTTTTGTAGGCTATTTGTAGCCTGAGCTTCCGAAACTTTATAAATAATAATGATAAATGATAAACGATTTATTTTCTGTAAGTAGGTTTGTACAAACTTATACAGGGTTATTGGTAAAACATTAACAACCTCTTAAGAGGTCATTGTACTCATCATTATGAACAACTTTTACTATGGGACCAAACCTGAAATCGCGAAAAAAAATCAGCTGTTCCCTAAATATATGTTCGTATCACACGTCAAATTGTAGGGAACAGCTGATTTTTTTTCGTGACTTCAGGTTTGATCCCATAGTAAAAGTTGTTCATAATGATGAGTACAATGACCTGTTAAGAGGTTGTTAATGTTTTACCAATAACCCTGTATAAATAGCTTATAATTTTCCCACTGCTGGGACACAGGCCTCCTCTCTTCGAACGGGGGTGGGTTATATTCTACTACGCGGGGTCAGTGCGGGTTGGTAGATGTCACATGTCTTCAAATTGGTGTTTTTATCCATTACGTAATTCTTTGCGAGTGCAAAACAGTGCGGCTTTGCACACACACTAAAACAATTTGCTCAAAAAAAAACTTAACCAAAATCAATAGACTATAAGTACATATCTTAGCAACGCCCTTAACATTCAGGGTTCCTTGCGAAATAAAACAAATCCCTCTGAAAAAAATTATAATGTACGTAATTGTATCTCAGACCGCACCTGTCGCTTAGGCGGATGAGACTGTCTTGATACTTGCGTCTGAGAGTGGTATTTATTTTTGTTATTGCGTATTATTGAATTTGTGTTTATACTTTTTTAAGTTTTAGTTGTCATTTATTGGGTAATAATCAAAGACTGCTTTATTGCGTCTGGTTAAGGCTACGTATACGATTTTTATTTTATAGTTGCTTGACGAACGGCATTTGTTTCGTCCAAGCAGAGAAAATTGGTTTCTTTTGCCAAAATAATAATCAAAAACATCAAGAATATTGTTGAGCAGCGCATCCGTTTGAACTTAATTGTCATTTAGAACGATTGGAATTCGGACAAGAAGTTACGCTGCTGAAACTCATAAGACTAGGTCTAGGGCTGGAAATAGTGTTACTCCGACGTCGCGTCGCCGTCGGTCGCTGATGTCAGTCGTGTACTGATTCGTATAGATTTGCGCTCGCTGACGCGTGACGGACGGTACGCGACCGAGACGTCAGCGTAACACTACGTAAGGGTGCATACACAAGAGCGACACGCGCTGCCAGCTGCCGCCAACAACATGCCGCACGTGTATTAGAGCACTGTAGTCAAATACATGAGCGACACGCTTTGACGGCTGTCGCCGACACGCGTCGACGGTTAAAGTTGCCTCTGTCGTCGACTACTGTGTATGCATACTAACGTGTTCTCGTGAACAATTTTCATAAAAATAAAAATATCATAAAACAGAATATTTCTACTTCGATTAATTATTTTTTTAGATCAAACAGCCAGTCGAGAAAAGCTTCAGTGTAAGTTTCATTTGTAAAATTAACCCCAGAGTAGAACGGACTCACACGGTTCGTTAATCTGGTAAAGAGCTCGTGCTGACCCGACTTCACCCGACCCGTCAATTTTGCACGCTTCAACACACTTTCTGAAAGAATTTATAACAATAATATACGTTTCTCATTTTAGATAGGTACGCGAATTAGGAAAGAAAGGTTCAGTTATTATTTGAAAATTATTTCGACTATGTCAATAAATGATAAGATTGATTAATTGATGTGGCTTGTTCATAGAGAGACTACCATCACCACGCTGACCAGTGACCACGCTAAAACTACGTGGTTTTGCCAAACGGTATTGTAAAATGATTTGGAGAGACTCGTGCCTAGCAATAAACTGTGAGAGCCGATACTTAAGTTAATTATTCATCGATGCAAATGTTAACTTGTTATCAATTCATAACGTACTGAAAAGAAAAAACTTATCATAGACAAGTTATTCTAAAAGTGGTTCTAATAATGCTTCATGATCCTCCTAGTCTTTTCCCAACTATGTTGGGGTCGGCTTCCACTCTAACCGAATGCAGCTGAATATCAGTATTTATACATGGAGCGACTGTCTATCTGACCTCCACAACCCAGTTACTGGGTAATACGATACCCATTGGTAAGACTGGTTGTTAGACTTTCGGGGTTCTGACTACCCGTAACGACTTTCAAGTCAATGATCCACGAATGACAGCCGGGACTAACGATTTAACGTGTTTTCTGAGGCACGGAGGGGTCTCGGTATGGAAAAATCCACAGACCAACCGCGGCAAGCGTAACTTAACCTGATCGATCGACCTGTGCGACTGTTATTATTTAGCCACGGGCCCCTAATATCTAATACTTCTTATAACATCTTAATTTTATCTGCACAACAGGACATTCTAAAATAGAAACTACCCTACACTATAAACTAAACGACACTAAGCACCAGATTTAATAACCTCAAGTAAAGCGACATTGTTATTTAAAATTTTTATGGGACATCGTAAAGTACCAAGAAGGTGGGTCGTCGTAGTGTCCGTCGAGCTCAGGTGTGTTATAAAGACGTTTTTCTTGTCTCAGGTCCCGCGGTGCCATTGCTGCGTAGGGATGGGATAGTATCTCAATTTTGTTTATCGATATATCGATAACATTTTTAGATGGGTCACTAATCCACTAGCCAAAATGAGAATTTTATCTGGTAGGTAATAAAAAGTAAAACCACAACAGTGCAATTCTACGATGTATATTGTTGGTATCAATCAAAGTGGTTTCTTAATAAAATTGCAAATTAATATGTGATTTCAAAGAAAACAAAGGGACTTATTACAACCGAGTACAATAAAGTCAAGCGAAGTCGTAAACAATATACGATAAGATTAACATAACCGCAATAACGCGGGTATAATTCCAGTATTACTGCTGTATTGGTCATTACGGGCAATATTGGAAATGTAATACTTAATGAGAATCGCTAACCCAGATTACTGCTTCCCGTTTCAATTGTTATTTTAGTAGAACTAGTAACATGCCGTTATAGTGGATTGTTATTTAATGTTGAATGTATATTTATATTTTTTTTTTGTTTATTTATTATTAGAAGTTTATCCCGTCAGTGTACAGTCAACAAAAGAGATAAGTATGCAGGATCGTCGGATATAGTTGAAGTTTAGTAAGAAACCGATGGATGTTGTCGACTGAAATTAATTTTGCTATTATGAGCTGTTTCATCATCATTTCAGCCGAAAAACGTCCACTGCTGGACATAGGCTTCCCCAAGTACCTCCACTTCGACCGGGTCTGTGCTTCTCGCTGTTCTGAGCTGTTTGTTTTCTATTAATTAAATTCCTATATTTTTTATCCCAAGAAATAAAATGCTTTTATTTATTTTATTTTTTCATTAGGGTACACCAACAGCTTCTATGTGTAATATATCTTAAGTACACAATATTCGTAGTAGATCACAATAATCTTTTGAGTATTTTGAATGTTTATATAAAAACACCATTTAAAAAAAAAAAAAGACGGTTTGACTTCATGGATAATATGTTCTGCTATAAGTAATTTAATTACTCTGTTTATTTTAAGCTGACTGTTAAACAAAAGTAAAATGCGCATTTAAGAATCATGGATTAATACAAAATAATTCAGATATTTATTTAAAGGCTTTCTCACGAAACGCATACACAACAGCATTAAATTTAGCCGAAAGTCTTTGTCGTTATGTAGGTTTTGTCGTATTTCATGACTTTTAAACGACTATCAAATACGCTATAACAATACATGCTATGTAAAGTTACAAGTTTTTATTTTGTATATTTTTTTTACCAACTAAAGGTAATAAAAACAACTCGTCGATATCGACAACCCACGTTCGCATCTCTAATCATAAAATATCAGTCAAAGTAAGACAAATATTGTTTTTACTACACACCGGGACAACCGAGACAGCCAAGCATCCCGGGTGCACAGATTTTAAACATATCTCGGAGAATGGCTTGCTGTACTTACATACTTCTTATTGATGTCTGGAGCATTTTCTTTTAGAATAACAGAGGATAGTAGAGAATACGAAATATTTCATTGAACAAGTAATACAGTAAGCACACACACACACGGTCAGTCAGCGGGATTGTCCGAAAGGGTTACCGCTGGCCCGGAACATAAAGGGCTAAGGAAGGAACACGGGTGGGTTTTAGTCACTAAGAGTCTGACACTCCCACCACTCCTCACTGATGATTACCCATCCGAAAAAAAAAAAAAGCACAGAGATAAAGGCGCAACAAGAAGCAACTTTTTGGTAATTAACAAAAGCGCATCGCGGGAACAAATAAGGTTCAAAACAGTGATGCGTTTGATGTTAGTTGAATCGAATGATCACCAAAATATGAGTAATTTTGCAGTTTTAATTAAATTAAAAATTATAGTCTTAGTGGAATATGTTTTAGAAATTTCTTTAGTTGATTGAATTCTCTTTATTATCATTACATAATAAAGGGAATGGACTACCTGGGTAGGCACTTTACTTTGTGTAAATTCTTTCATCACCACTGCTCTCAAAACGGTGAAGGAAAACATCGTGAGGAAGCCGGCATGTCCTAGAACCAAAAATTCGAAGACATGCGACATTTACCAACCCGCACTAGGCTTGCGTGGTGGAGAACGGCCCACTGCCTCTCACCAAGAGGAGGCCTGTGTCCCAGCAGTGGGAACGTGATAGGCTGATTATGCTAGTGTCTGCTTGGGTTCGAACCCACGACCCACTCGGAAGTTGCGGCCGTTGCCACTGAGCTCTGCCACTGCTCATACAACTAGTGTCATTCACCAATCCCCTTAGTTACTTATGTCAACTATAACTGGTGATGTTCTTCAAAAGAAACACTTCACTGAAAAAACAAAGAAATCAAATAAATAAACTGGCCAAGTGCGAGTCGGACTCGCACACGAAGGGTTCCGTACCATAAGGCAAAAACGCCAAAAAAAAAAAACACGTTTGTTGTATGGGAGCCCCCCCTTAAATATTTATTTTATTTTAATTTTATTAATAAACTAAAAATACGACTGAGTATTTTGTGAATATTTCAAGAGCCTACCTGTTGCCATTATTGATATCGAGCAAAAAAGGGCAAAAAAATTGCTTGTTTGTTGTATGGGAGCCCCCCTTAAATATTTATTTTATTTTGTTTTTAGTATTTGTTGTTATAGCGGCAACAAAAATACATATTTGTGAAAATTTCAACTGTCTAGCTATGGCGATTCTTGAGATACAGCCTGGTGACAGACAGACGGACGGACAGACAGCGAAGTCTTGGTAATAGGGTCCCGTTTTTACCCTTTGGGTACGGAATCCTAAAAGCTAACCTAAAATAGGGCAACACTTTCGGAACTAAGTGACAGACTACACGTCAAGTACCTACAATTTGTCACCTTGCAACCCAACCCACCTTTTTAGATCAAGTACTCGCCAGTCGCCATGTTGAATAAATATCGTATTTCTAAGAAAATTGCCCAATTGTTGAGGCTCTAATGGTCGAGGAATTGTACAAACAAGTTAATTTAACTTGAAAACTTGGTATCCCTTACAATTGTAACTTTAAGTTAAGGTATACCGCACACTGGGATGGGGTGGGATGGTTTTAACATCAATAAATCTGCCTAGGCTTTTCCCAACTATGTTGGGGTCGGCTTAAAGTCTAAACGGATGCAGCTGAATACCAGTATAGAGGTATGAGAAACAGGGTGTAAAGTTCACTCATACTCTAGAAAAGGGAGGATCCTTCGACCAGACGGGTTTCGTGTCTGGCGGGCAATTGCCCGATGATTCATGCCGGGGCGTTGTATCTATGCTAGTTGCGCGGTAAACTCTGCTTGCGAGATGCAGGATTTTGCGTGACGTCAGTATGACGCGTTGTTCGCATGTGGCGTTGTAGATACCGCTACACCAGTATTCCACATGGAGCGACTGCCTATCTGACCTCCACAACCCAGTTGATGGGTAACACGACGCCCCTCGGTCTAAAACTGGTTGTCAGACTTTTTGGGCTACTGACTACCCGTAACGACTGTCAAAGATCCACGAATGACAGCCGGGACCAACGGCTTAACGTGTTTTCCGTAGCACGGAGGGGTCACCGGTCACGGTATGTAAAGATGGTCACCCATCCACAGACCAACCGCGGCAATCGTAGCTTAACCTGATCTCTTTTGCGTAACACACTATCAATCACAATTTGAATAATTTTGAAGTATATTGCTAATCCATTGCTTCGTATGTACGAAAAATTTCCCTGCAGAACAACGTAAATAACGCAATGAATGTTGTTATACTGTCAAAATACGCAATTACCCCGCCGTTCCCCCCAGGCCCAGCATCCCTGTGTGCGTTCTTCTTTGCACTAATGGGCCCAAGGGCCGTCTTTGTAATTCGGGGACATTTTGTCGATAAAATAACTTGATGCCCGTTATAAACAGTTGACAATTACGTGAAGATGTGCTTTACAATTACAAAGGCGGCCATTGTTACTCTAATTATTTCAAAAGAAGGATGAGACCGCAGACATCTTTAGGAGACTTTCCTGAAATCGCGAAAAAAAAATCAGCTGTTCCCTACATTTTGACGAGATAAACGAACATAAACGTAGGGAACAGCTGATTTTTTTTCGCGATTTCCGGTTTGGTCCCATAGCTATAGTAAAAGTTGTTCATAATGATGGGTACAATGACCTCTTAAGAGGTTGTTAATGTTTCACCAATAACCCTGTATACCGAAACCCATCACGTAATTATGTGAAGTTTTCAAGAAAAAACTGATTTTTGAAACTGATATTTCAGGTGACTACACTTACTGCGGACGATGCCACAACAAAATAAATTAATAGTTTAAAAACACTAGAAAAACTCGCTTTTATAAATGCACGTAAAAACAAAAATTCCATCATGAAGTTCCAGTTCACATCTTCCGGCTCCATCATCAGATCAGTTCGACAGTACCATATTATTGTATTGTCATCAGAACTACATACAGCTGCCAATTTTCATTACGCTACGACCCTTGGAAGATGGTTAAATTAGTTACCTTAGATTCCATTACATAGTTAGTTACATACAGGTCGACCTAATAAAAGTGTGTTAAAAACGGAAAATCGATTTATTATTTTTGTTTTATCATATAGGTGTATGTACAGTGAACAAAAAAATAAGTATGCAGGATCGTCGGATATAGTTGAAGTTTAGTAAGAAACCGATGGATGTTGTCGACTGAAACTCTTTTATCAAATTATATTTCAGTCGACAACATCCATCGGTTTCTTACTAAACTTCAACTATATCCGACGATCCTGATCTCTTTTGTTGACTGTACTTACAATAAAATATTTTGAGCTACATCAATATAAACTCATAGAAAGTCATGGAGACAATCTCCGTCAAAGATATGTAAAACAAAGCACTATATGTGACGTCAGACTACTGCTTATCATATACCTTTGTGACAAATGGACGGACAATACGCCCGGTTTGAATGGTAAATTACAGTTTATATGGAAACTTCACGGCTTTTACTCTTGAAGGGGTAGGTAGAAGAACGCTTACTGAAACAGTATTGGCATTCGGGGAGGCAATATTAATGCACTCCCGATGTAGGCAGTTGGTCAAGTACGTTGCTATTCTAATACGAAGAAGGTGTACTTGCCTGTAGATCATAGATATACCGCAATATAGAGATAACGCAAGAGCAACCAAAAATCGCAACAGCTTACGTTCAAAAATCGTAAGCCGCCACTTTCGCGCTCAGTCCTGTGTACTGCTGGCTGGGTAAGCGTGAGCGAGAGCGCGAGCTTGTGACGTCATAGTAGGTAGTCAAAATATGGCACGCTTGGTTTTCATACAGTTCGTGATACTTGCGTTATCTAGGTCTATCTATATATTATGTGCTCTAGTTACTGGCAAGACCAAAAGAGACAAAGTTAATGTCTCATGTGTTTATTTCCCTTCAATACCTATGTACTCGTAGTTTGGGTTTTTTTGCAGGGGCCCGTGGCTAAATAATAACAGCCGCACAGGTTGATCGATCAGGTTAAGGCGGAGATTCCTTGAAAACGGTCAAAAAGTTGGTTTTTTAAAGCAGTGTATCTCTTAAACAGTAAATAATTTTAACAAAAAAAAAAAACATGATATTTTCAAGACTTATTTTAATACAGTGATGTAACTCAAATCATAATTAAACATACATTAATGCATGAAAAAAATCTTCAAACACACCTCTAAATTCTCTTTAAAAGCAGTTTATCTCTTCATTCTCAATTATAATTACAATTAAAAATATACCATAAAATTTCTAACGCCAAACTGCATCCAGTGATGTATTGTTTATTTTGAAATAGTTATTATCTAATTTTATACGATTTTATTTACATTTTTACGATATACGCTTGCTCATTTCCTTGCCGCCCGCACCGCGCCAGTGTTCTTCGGAACGTTGTTGAGAACAGACCTGTGTCGCTTTGCTCCGCAGTGAAATTTTTACTTTTTGTACCGTGAAAATAAAAATGGGAAACAAAGATAATACATAGTTGAAAGAGATGGAAAGCTGCTCGCCGAAAGCATTTACTCCATAATGTGCAGAATATAGCACGAAGACGGTAAGAAACTTTATTATAAGTACCTAAATAAAGAATGATAATAATAAATATATTTCTCGTGAATTTAATATTTATAACTTAGTAACAATGCCTATAGATATAGAGTACACCCTAATATAGGCATTGTTACTAAGTTGAAATTGATTTACCGAATCATATCATCACCTGAGGCTCACCGAAGGCCACAGAGTAATTAAAGTACCTACAGTAGGATCAGCTGTGCTGCCAATTGTATTTCAATGATTTTATTATTTTAGATTGGCGAACAAGCAAATTACTACTCAAGAACTGGATGATACTGCTTCTCGATTGGATGTCGAGTAAGTACCTACCTACTTATCAAAATCGACTGCCTCCATGGTCTAGTGGTGAGAGCGCTATCTTCTCGATCTGGAGGTCGTGGGTTCGATTCCCTTGGGAAACAGCAGCTTTAGTTGTTGTGGGCTAGGACATTGCAGGCTGATCACCTGATTGTCTGACAAGACAGATGATGAGATGATCCGTACTGTCGGAGGATCACGTAAAATAGTCGGCCCTGCGCCTGATCTCCCGTCGCGCCGGTCGTGTCCGTACCGTCTCATCGGGATATGAAAGTGATGGAATAGTGAGTGCACTTTTGTATTGCGTTTGCGTGCATAGGTACTTGGGCGCTATACAGGGTCAAATTAAATTAGCTAGCGAAACTCCGCAGACGTGATGGGTTTCTAAACATGATAAAACAAACGAGAAATTAAGATGATAATGATTTTTTTGGGGTCATCCACTGTCGGTAGTTTCACTCACTTAAAATATCAGTCTAAAAATATTTTTTTTTGTAAATTTCACAGACGTGATGGTATCGATATCTGAACACAATAAAACAGATTTTATCAATTCGCACTTCAAGTAACAACAATACCAGCGGTCATTGACCCCAAAAAATCATTTTTTATTATTATTTTACAGTGTTTAGTAGCTATCGATACCCATCACGTCTGCGGAGTTTCGCTAGCTAATTTAATTTCATCTTGTATTATTATTTATTACTCATCTCAACCAGACTGCTAAATACAGAGTAATAATATTAGGCCGGCCACATACAGTCGGAATTCCGTTACGGAAATCCGTTTCGAAATATCGGTTCAGAATTGAATTTTTTTTTTTGACCGACGTGTTCCTTTACGATTACGTTCACGTGGATGGATTCGCGGGCATAAGCTAGTGTTTATTTAATAAATATTGTATTTTTCCAGTTCTACTATTGAAAAGCGATCATCATCCATTGTTCACAAAATTCTACAAGCAAATCAAAAGGCATTTCAAAAAGAAGACAGGTAATTTTGCGAATTCCGTATATTCTTCTAGTCCCGTGGGATTTAGTGATCTATCACAACATCTTGATTTAGACATCTAAAGTATTTAATTAAATATTTAGTGATCAATCTATTGAACAAAATCTGAACTTAGTATCCAACAACAAATGAGGGCGATATTATGTCAATGTTTTCTGAAATAATGAATGATAAAATAATAGTTAAAAACATAAGTACCTATCACAGAATACATTGTATTATTTTCAAAAATATTTGTTGTGTTTTTGCAGTCCTACTACTGAAACGCTGAAATGGCTCACTTTATTATTTTGAAATCAAACTAATATTTATTATATCAATGATTGAGGTAATTGCATTAGAAAACTAAAACCGTAATATAGGTTTCGTATATTGGAAGCTACAATATTAAACTTTTTGTTTTTGTTTATAGGACCATCTACCGGCATGGAGTCAACGATTATTGTCGAGGGTTTTAAGAAAAGCATAGAAATGCATAATTTGTTATATGGCAGAATTATATCAGATGATGACGTCAACACATATTCAAAGCTTTTGCAAGAAAGGCCGTATGAATTTTTACAATAGAAAAATTTTAATGCCGAAACCACTTGCTGAGGAATTTGTGCAACAAGCTGCAAAGTCTTATAACAGACACGAAATTTCTTATACGGTTCAGAAAACTCCTAACAAAGAAAATAATATTAACCTTTCGAAAAGTAGTAGTAACTGCAATTGCAAAATACAAGCATACTGATAATGCAATGCAACTCCATGCTGATATAATGCTTGCTGCAGAACATGCTTTTGGACAACATACTACGTGCAAAGGATACTTTTGTAGCAAACAAGGCGAAGTAGAAGATATTGATAAAGACTTTTACACAAACACTCTTTGCCAAAAAATAAAATTAATATTAGCACAGCTAGCCGCGCACTCGCGCAGCTTGTTGCACGATGTCGATAGCAACTCTGTAAAAAGATATCATAGCATTATTGCTAAATTCGTAGGTGGCAAAAGAATAAACTTTCTCAAAAATATCTATATCAAATGAGATGTAATACTGCGGCTCTATCTTTCTACACAAGAAAACCTTTGAGTATCTTGCATAAATCAAAACGCCCATAATTGATGGAAGAGGCGTTTTGATTTTCCAATGTTCTTTTTTTCTTCTTTGCATATTTCTTAGATCTTTTTAGTCGCTTTATTTTGTTCATTTCAAATTTATGTATTTGTCCTCTTGGACTTCAACCTACAATAGATTTATGCAAGATACTCACTCATTTGATATTGATATTTTTGAGAAAAGTTTATTTTTTTGCCACCTACGAATTTAGCAACAATGCTATGATATCCCTCTACAGAGTTGCTATCGACATCGTGCAACAAGCTGCGCGAGTGTGCGGCTAGCTGTGCTAATAATATTTTTTTTTGCCAAAGTGTGTTTGTGTAAAAGTCTTTATCAATATCTTCTACTTCGCCTAGTTTGTCACAAAAGTATCGTTTGCGGGTGGTATGTTGTCCAAAAGCATGTTCTGCAGCAAGCATTATATCAGCATGGAGTTGCATTGCATTATCAGTATGCTTGTATTTTGCAATTGCAGTTACTACTACTTTTCGCATGGTTGGTGGTTTCTTTTATTTGTTAGGAGTTTTCTGAACCGTATAAGAAATTTTGGGTCTGTTGTAAGACTTTGCAGCTTGTTGCAAAAATTTCTCAGCAAGTGGTTTTGGAATTAAATTTTTCTATTGTAAAGTTTTCATGTGTGTGTTTTCAATTTATAATGTGTGTTTTTATTTTGCTTTTGTCAATGTTCAAAATAAATCTGACATTCAATACACTTTCTCTCTCACTCTCGCACTCTATATTTCCCTTTTTCTTTTTTTACACAAAAAAAATTGGACCCTATAAATGGACCAACCTTTATAGTATGTCTTGATTAGGCCGGCAAAATCGGAATTCCGTTTTGAAATATCGATTCGTAATTTCGAAGGCAGCAAATCCATACGAAATAAATTCGAAGGCAGAAAATTTCGAACGGAAAACTACTGTACGTGTGCGATAGATCCTTGATTTTGTATGGATTTGTTGCCTTCGAAAATGCCAAATCAATATTTTGAAACGGAATTCCACAACGGAATTCCGTCCGTATGTGGCCGGCCTTATTGAACCAAAAAGTTCCGAGCCCACGACCGCTTGTGGCTTCTAGATAAACTTCTGGATAATAAATTGAACTGGGGGTCACGGGTCATACGGGGCCCACAAACCATCATTGGGGCTCAAAGGGTGTATAGCATTTTGGCCAATTAGAGTTATTTACACCATCTTGAAACACACACCCCACCCACACCTTTAAACTCGAATCTATCGAGTTTTTGGATTTCCTGAAAAGTCGTGTTCATCTTTTGAACCCCGAGGTATCGATATGGGGCGCATTGGGGTTAGGGCTCCATGAACCCCATTTTGAGCTTCGCGCAAACGGTACAGATATGGCCGGCAGATTTGATATTGATCAGATTTTCCACTCGATTTATTCTGCGTTAAAAAAAAAGTAGGTAAGTACCTACTAACTCATTCACTTTTATTTGTGAGCGAAATCGCGGGGAAAAGCTAATAATAACTGTCTACATTCCGCCGCCCGGTTACATTGATAATACATAATTAAATTCTATTTTATTAATATTACAACGAGTTCTTATTTGTAAAAAAAAAAATTATACACCACTGCTCTGAAATATGCTACTGGCTACCTATATGCGAGCATCGCGCGTCATGACACTGGCAGCCAGCCCTACAAAATATAAACTTCGTGAGCGCTTCGCGCGTAAGTATGATGAGGGGGTGCGCGGGGCATTCTCAGCGGTAACGCCCATTTGAGCAAGGTCAACGGCATAATACTGGGCCTTAAGCTACGCTTGCCGCGGTTGTTCTGTTGATGGGTGACCATTTTTACATACCGAGACCCTTCCGTGTCTAGGAAAGCACGTTAAGCCGTTGGTCCCGGCTGTCATTCGTGGATCTTTGACAGTCGTTACGGGTAGTCAGAAGCCCGAAAGTCTGACAACCAGTCGTATACCAAGGGGCGTTGTGTTACCCATCAACTGCGTTGTGGAGGTCAGATAGCTCCATGTAAAATACTGGTATTCAGCTGCATCCGGTTAGACTGGAAGCCGACCCCAACATAGTTGGGAAAAGGCTAAGGAGATGGTGAATATGTAGTTTAGGTTTTGTCAAAAGCCATGTCAGAAACAGGCAACAAACTACCAATTGCAACGCCTTTCATTTTGACAATTTAACAACATTCATTGCGTCATTTACGTTGTCGAGCATACGAGTTTTTCAAACATATGAAGGAATGGATTAGGAATTTCTTTCGGATTACGAAAGTAAGTGTGTAACGCAATTGGGATGTTTGCGTTTGGTTAAGATAGTAAAGCATCTAGTACTATATCGTGAAATTCTTTCATTTTCAACCAGTAAAACCTTCTCAACTGTAATTTCAATCCGGAAATATTCGTCCAAAAAAACAAGATCAACAAATACGGAAAATCCGTCCGTTTTTTCGAGTCCTTTTTCATTGGCATATCCATCGCTGAACTCTTCATCAAACGCCAGCGTGCGAATGGAACGTCATCGGATGCAAGCGTCCAACATATCGGACATGTCGGACGGATGATCGAGTGACAAGAACAAATTGCTTCTGAGCTCTCAAGCTGTTTGGATGACAGGGTAAGCGCTGTGGATGTTTTTGGATGAAATAGGTAAGTACTATTTTTGTAGGCTGCCGTCGGGCTGGCCTGGGGGCTTACCATCACCTCTTAAAGCAGGGCAGAAGTTGAACTGCACTACTTTTTTGTACTAAGACGTCGTACAAAAAAGTAGTGCAGTTCAACTTCTGCCCTGCTATAAGAGGTGTTGGTAAGCCCCCAGGTATTTAATCAGTACTGGTGCAAATTCACTTGGACATTCTCCTGAATTTGATTGCCTATGTATGGAATTCGGGCAAACGACCTACTGTGAATAAACGGGGTCGGAGTCGAGTATGCCCGTCTCCGGAAAATCTTCAGGAATCCCGCTCCATCTTCCAGTGCGATGACCAGTGAAATTAATGCATCGGGTGCCCGAATTCGAGTATACTCTTTCGAGCACCCGACTAAGGGCTAACTTTAATCAGTTTTCATTATAATTTAAAAGAGTGTCCATGGAATTTCTTGCCCATTCTTCTCCACAGGTATCTACTATGCTTTGGAATGGGCAACTAGCTTCATATTTCTATTGGAACGACTCCTTGACAGTAAAGAAGGGTTCCGTACCACAAGGCAAAAACGCCGAAAAAAACACGTTTGTTGTATGGGAGCCCCCGTTAAATATTTATTTAATTCTGTTTTTTAGTATTTGTTGTTATAGCGGCAACAGAAATATTTGTTGTTATAGGTGACAGGCAGACAGACAGACGGACAGTGGATCTGTGGTCTTAGTAATAGGGTCCCGTTTTTACCCTTTGGGTACGGAACCCTAAAAAGTGCCTGTAAATGGTTTAATTGAAATAAATGCTTTGAGTTTGAGATTTATTTGGAACCCTGCACGAATTATACCTACATATAATATTCTGAAAAAGGACCCTGCACGAATTATACATAGGTATAATATTCTGAATAAAAACTTTTTAACAAAAAAAAACCGACTTCCAAAAAAAAACACTACAAACTGAAAAATAACTTTAATTTCGGAAGTCGGTGTCTTAGGGATCAGTATTTTAGTTTTTGCCACCGACTTCCGAAATTAAAGTTATTTTTCAGTTTGTAGTGTTTTTTTTTGGAAGTCGGTTTTTTTTTTGTTAAAAAGTTTTTATTTCTCGCTTTTTAGTGGGTCTATTTATAATTTATCTAAGTTACAATAGCCTAATGTCAACTTGCCCATCGCCTTTTTATAAAATATTCCTTTTCTCGATACAGGGACGTTAATTGTTGAGGAGTTCTCCTTTTATTAATTTTTAGATTAGATCCTGATAATCCTGGCTTCGGCATCAGGTCTTCGGTGTTCCTCAGTAACAGTACATTTATACACACATCGAGCCCTTTTCAATGAGCCTAAACACGATATATCTGCTGTTAGTTGTCGAGGAGTTAGGTACTCTGCAGACTATCCTGACTGCAGCATCAGGTCATGACTTGATGATCATGAGACCAAATGTGGCAAATCAAACATCAAAACAATTTACTAAAACAGTCCTTGCCTGTTCGAGTAACTTCTTACTGTTAAGGAGTTGTACCTTCCATCATCAGCCCAGCTACCTGAGATGGTGACAACCATACACAAATACACAAGATACTTCATAAAATATGCGAAAAACAATAAGTGAGCCTATAAAATTTGAGGGTTGCCCTCGATTTCTCTAAGATCCTATCATCAGATCCTAACTTGGTGACAATGGGACCACCTCAGAACTATCTACTTTCGAACAAAAAAAGAATTTTGAAAATCCGTCGACAATTGGCGGCGTATTCGATGAACAAACATACAAAAAAAAAAAAACATACAAACACCCGAACATAGTACCTCCTCCTTTTTGTAAAGTCGGTAAAAAGCTAGAGCATAGATCTTATCTCTTCATCACTTAGAAATTCGAACGGTGTCTCTTTGTAAATCCGCGATGACTTATACTTTAAAAACAAATAAAAAAACAAATGAGTTCGCTTTCGAACTGTGTGCGCTGACTTGAGTGAGGTGAGCAGTGAACTTTACAGAATACACACCTCTACCACAGTATAAAGATCATACAGTATGGTAACTCGGCCGTAACCTTGAAATAAATGCCTACAGCCGCGCGGTACGTAAACATGCGATAGGGCTGCCCGCCTCCAGCATTTTAATTACATTTGCCTACTTTGTGTTTCCATTTAGTTTTGTTATTGTATTTTACTGTGTGTACATAAATATTAATAATAAAAACCACGTCTTTACTTTGAATTATACAAACTAACAAAACACACATGTTCCGAGGTTTTAACACAAGCGTACCTACCGTATAATGATTCATGAACCGCCTATAACTACCGCTACCTACACTACCGATTTTATGTGAAAAAATCGCGCGGTTATTGTTAAAAAAAACAACACACCGTCCGTTCGTCACTGCGGCACAGTCGCGACTGTCTGCATACCGAGCGCATTCCGAGGTCGAGGCGCGTAGGTATAGCTTGCGTTTCGTCCGGTCGAAATGCTGTATGATCTTTATACTGTGCCTCTACTTACACTATTTTCAAGACTAGGCGTGACGCGTGACGATACTCACTAAGTATACCTAATTCCAAACCTTGGGGGTCTACTCCGAAGCGGTTAACCACTGTATCGGCCGAATGTTCGGTCATTTTCTGATTCGAATATTGTTGTCCTACTACGAATAAAAAAAAAAAAGTTAAAAAAAGGGTTAAGGGTTCTAAAAAGGTTCGGATTGGCACAGTTTGGTCGGGACCAATAGTCAATTTAAGAAATTAATGGTAGTAGAAAATGACCGAACATTCGGCCGATACAGTGGTTAACCGCTTCGGAGTAGACCCCCTGTACCTATTGCATGTGAAAAGCTAGTTGGTAGAAAATATTATAAATAATATAATTATGACGCCCACATCGTTACGAAAACACGAATTAATAGTCCATAAAAACATTATTTTTATTACAATCATAATAACTTTATCTTCAAATCTAACACATGTCGCGTTTCGAATAAGGTCGTTTATCTAAAAATATAGACTCATTTGGATAATCATTCATTTGGGCTATTAAATAAACATTATATTTATGAAGGGGCTTTTTAGGGTTCCGTACACAAAGGGTGCCAATGGGACCCTATTACTAAAGCACCGCTATCCGTCCGTCTGTCACAGGGCTGTTTCTTTAAAACCGTAACAGGTTAATAAGACACTTGAAATTTTCAGTGTAAAAAGTGTCAAATTTTAAAATTTATTTTATTTTTATTATTTGTTGTTAGGTGGTCCCCATACAAGAAACGTGTTTCTTTGCCGTTTTTTGCTGGAGTGTTAATTGTACGGTGGTACGGAACCCTTCGTATGCGAGTCCGACTCGCACTCGGCTGCTTTTATAAATTGACAAAAAGTGTGTCCGCTTTGGAGGGTTAATAATAATGATAATGAACCGTAGAGCATTTTCATGCGAAACATTTTTTATATTGTAGGTTGCCAATGACGGTAAGTGATTACGCCCGCTTATAAACACCAGTGGAGTAATTACATAACACACACATAGACAATAGACCGCAATGCATTTGGTTTTGACAGTTCAGCCAAGTTCATTGAAATATTTACGTTGATGAGTAAACGAATTTTTTAAACATAAGAAGCAATGAATTAGAAATTTCCTTCTAAACCCTCGGGTTGCGATTGAAAGTATGTTTCGCAATTAACACCAAACCTCGTTGTTCAAAAGTAGACTTTTCACCTCTAGCTAAAGATTTTCATCGTTAGATTCGCCTGTCAAAAGACGTGTTTAGTTTAGCAGACAACGATATTTGAATAGTAGTCTCGCTCATTTATACTGAAAATCGTGTATATGCAGAATGTGCTAGCTCATTCTATTCGGCATGGACACTTTTTCGCGTGACCTAAGTACGGTGATGACCATAGATATAGATACACCTAGATAACGCAAGAGCAACTACTTCGCGTGCCAAAAATCGCACCAGCTTACGATAAGAAATCGTAAGCCGCCACTTTCGCGCTCAGTCCTGTGTACTGCTGGCTGGGTGAGCGTGAGCTAGAGCGCGAGCTTGTGACGTCATAGTAGGTAGTCAAAAAATGGCACGCTTGGTTTTCATACAGTTCGTGATACTTGCGTTATCTAGGTCTATCTATATCTGTGTTGATGACAAATCTAACGATTTTAATCTTCTTCTTCGTTTCTTTTTTTCCTTTTATCCAATACCTAAGACTAATAAATTATCCTCCTCAATTTAATAACGCTTAGCTCCCTGCCCACCGCTATACGAAAACCGTGAAGATAGCAATAAATTCCTGGCTTCATCAGGGGCGTAATAATATAAATAACGGAATATCCCCTACGACTCTGTGCGTGATGGTATGTGTTCATAGAATGGGCATTGACGTCCAAATGGACCTTATGTGCTAAGGAAACTGAGTGTAAGAAATCGAGCAATCTTTTTCTAATTATTTATTTCGTGAAGTCTTACTCAAACATTTAATTTATACGGGTTTTAATTGTTTTCATGTGTTTTACTACCGCACTATGTAGGTACCATTTTGTTGAAACTCAGATGTCTTCTCGACATCCGTATGTCACTAACGGGATGCAGCTGAATACCAGTATTTTACATGGAGCGACTGCCTATCTGACCTCCACAACCCAGTTACTGGATAACACTATACTCCTTGGTAAGACTGGTTGTCAGACTTGACTAGGTAACGACTGTCAAAGACCTAAAAATGACAGCCGAGACCAAAGTCCTAGCGTGCTTTCCGAGACACGAAGGTGCCTCGATATGTAACGGATGGACACCCATCTACGAACCGACCGCGGCCGCCGTAGCTGAACCTTCGATCTTCACGTTATCATTTAGCCATGAGCCCCTTCGTTTTTAGGCTATAGTAATTTGACATTAATGAGGGCTCCTGGACTCGACAATCCGAGCTTTTGTTTCTAAGATTGAAGTGTAAAGACTCCAGAAAGACAAACTCACATCCACATTTTTAGTTTCAGCAAAAATAATTTCCTTCCTCAACAAAAATAAGCCAAAAAAAGTACCTCCAACTGTTCAAACAGACATTTGTTACATCACCAACTGCGGTACCATCAATAACTGCTTGCAAACTCAACATGAACCCTAACTTTATAATCCCAAGGTAGATTTTCGTTCGACACGCGAGTTACATAACTGTGGAAGACGGTATGTTCTCCAGTTTTATGCGTCGATAATATTTGGCAATAGCTCATAATAAATGTTACTTTTTTGTATGTTTGTGTGTCTTTATGTATTTTTTATTTGCTGTGTCCGGTCATGTGGTTTTAGTTTTCTAAGTCAGCAATACCCGTACTTATTTATTTTTTGCGTACATTTGAAAATGGCAAAAACGTGACCTAAGAACATAACCTTACGCCAGAATTTCCAAAAGGGGTAGGCAGATTTGATATGGATAGATCACCCCAACAGTTATCGGCAAGCCCTTAAACTGAGAACAAAACATAATCAGCCTATAATGTTCCCACTGTTGGGACACAGGCCTCCTCTCGATGAGAGGGAGTGGGCCGTAATCCACCAAGCGGGCCCAGTGCGGATTGGCAGATGTCACATGTCTTCGAATTTTTGGTTCTAGGACATGCCGGTTACCTCACGATGTTTTCCTTCACCGTTTTGAGAGCAGTGGTGATGAAATAATTTACATAAAGTAAAGCGCCTGTCTGGGTTCGAACCTACGACCTATAACTCGTAAGTCGCGGCCGTTACCACTTGGCCACCACTGCTCTAACTAACTGAGAACAATGCCAGACTAGAAAGAAATAATGTTGATAGAATTCCAGAAGAATTTTCTGAAGGACACTTTTTCTGACCAGCATAGTCTATTCACAACCATTCGATATGCTTCCGTACCGTATCGAACATCAATCAATGTTATCGTAGAAGTCCTCTAACAGTTCAAAACTCGAAAATTTTGTCAGTGTAATTTTGTCAGTGTAATTCAAATAGACGACCGCTATTCTTTCGACACCGACCGAACTGCAAAATGCTCGCGCATGGTCGACCAAAATGTAGAATGCATACTCGAACACGCAGTCGGCTTGCTCGAGCATGGTCGAGCATCAAATTTGGGTGTATTTTGCGAAGTATGATAATAATCATAAGATATTTTTATCAATAATCTCAGAAAATGGTCTGCTCTGCTCTGCTCTTGGTGTGCGTGACCCTTACCCTGCAGTTTGCTGTCGAGGGCAAGGCAAATTGGGTTATCGAAATGTGTAATTTGCGATACGATAGCCGGTCCGGATGGTTGTGAATAGCTATGCTGGGGATCGAATCGCCAGAACGGCAGGCTCTACAGTCTAGCTACATTTTTGTAAAAAAGCCGGACGGGCTCAGCCAGTTTAGCCGGACATTTGGGTAAAAAAGCCGGACGTGCTCAGCCAGTTTAGCCGGACATTTTGGTAAAAAAGCCGGAGCGGCTTTTTTATCAATTACCACAAAATTTTCTAAAGTTTTAACGAAACAACAATACAATTGAAAATCAGTCTTCTACATATAATATTAAGTAATCATTCAATACTTATTACATTACCATATTAATTTCAATAATTGCAATAGTAGTTTAGCAGTACTTAACTACTAAGTATTGCAAATTGGTCAAATTTAAAAAGCCTAACAAAAGCCGGACAGGCGGGACACCGTCTAATTTGGCCGGACACGCAACCAAAAAGCCTGTGTCCGGCTTTGTCCGGACGCCTGGCAACCCTAATCGCAGGTAGGATTGTCGCAGATATGGAGCGTTTAAAAATATACAGGAAGGCAGGGACGCGGCCTGTTACCGTGGGTTCAGTATTATAATGATTTTGAACCTTTTGAAATATTTAGTCAGTTATTTAAAAGTCAAAAATAATAACTTTACATGAGAGTGAAAAAACTGCATATAACTGTACAGACGCCAAGCACATCAAGCTACCCGAAACTGTCAAATTTTCCCAATCAACTTTGAACCTTATGCTTTAGCGATAAAGTTTAAAATCTAATAAATAAATTTGACAGATTTTAGTAGCTTGATGTGCATAGACGGTGGATCCCGTTGTTACTTTTTACTTCATTTTATGAGTTTCTATTGGACGTTGCTTGTTTCTGATTGACTGAAACAATGCGTCTTCCAAATTTCTATAGGCCGACCGCTTAACTGAGACGTTGTCTGAGGTAGCAGCGCGGTGCGGGAGGGGTGTGGTGACATGACGCGAGAGCTCAGTGATTCGTCAACTTGTGACATCACCTATCACCCCTCCCGCACCGCGCAGCTACCTCAGGCAACGTCTCAGTTAAGGCGAAATGCGTCACAAAGAAGATGTTTTGACGCATTTCGCCTGCACGCAAAACCAATTTTTGTCCTCAAAAACTACAAATTTACCAAATTTTTTTTCATGATTATTAAAATTGAAGATTTTCTTTAGTGAATTATGGGGGCCAAAACACGATTGACATAATTTGACTCGATACAAAAAAATCGCAAAGTTTCCTCAAAATTAGCCTTTTTTATGAGAAAAACCAGTTTTATTCGATTGTAATTAAAGCAATTTCAATAAAATTTCGTCTATACGTTCACCATTAAATATATTAGGGGATTATGGGTTTATTTTAATGTAACAGAGCAAATAGAATTTTAAAAAGAAATATTTATAAAAAGCGTGCGCGCAGGACGGACATCCCACCCAATCCCACCGCTCCCGCAGTCCCGTCAGTCGGCCGCAGCGCGTCTTAGAGAGCACCCGTGTACAACTTTATTGCGCCCGTTGTCGCCAACTATTCAAGCGAACATTGAAGTGTAAAGTGATACCTTAGTCGCAAAAATGGTAAATAAAAATAAAAAATATTCAGGACTGAAGCTCAAGAAGCTGAAATTGTTAAACTTGAATAGGTAAGTTTTTTATTTATTATCCCAAAAATTACCAATTTTGATATTGACGTACTAACTCTTATTTATTGTACAAGCACACAACATTCTTTTTGAAAGTCCCTTTACACAATATGCCGTGATAGCGTGTGCCTCTGTATTCCCTTGGATTTGTATGAACCCTCACCACACACGGCGTCGCGGTGGCGGCGGCGAGTTTTGATAGGTCTTATCAAAACTCGCCGCCGCCGGCGCGGTGCGGCGCCGTGTTCGGTGGTTCATACAAATCCAAGAGTGACTGATGCTGCGGCATAATGTGTAAACGGCCTAAGAAAGATAGATAATAATGGTCTAAAACTTTCATGTAGGTACCTACACCCCAATAGCATTATTTATACAATGGTTTATTATTATGTTTTTACAGAACTCTTATCAACACTGAGTCTGACATTGCGGAGTTGCCAGCTGACTCACAAGGAATGAGTAAAGCCGTCACACCACCACAAGTGTCAGAAACATCTGATGGGGCAGTAGTATAACTTCAATCAGTATCACCCAAGTTTTTTGAGTAAGTTTGCTTACTTATCTACTTATATTAGTATACCCGCCACGTCTGCGGAGTTTCGCTAGCTAATTTAATTTAACCCTGTGTACAGTGTGTACTAGGCTTTCTCGCCTTTGAAAATACAAAGTGTTTTTTTTTATCCCATAACTCTAGGGGGTCATTGTACTCATCATTATGAACAACTACTATGGGACCAAACCTAAAATCGCGAAAAAGAAATCAGCTGTTATATTTTATATTCGCATAACTCGTCAAAAATACCAAATTTTTTTTCGCGATTTCGGGTTTGGTCCTGTAGTAAAAGTTGCTCATAATGATGAGTACAATGACCCACTATATTTATCGGATATCAAAAAAAAAAAACGCGTAGGTATAATTTGTATGTTAGAGGTCATCAATAGGACTAAAAACCGGTTTTTATCAAAAACGTTTTTTGGCGTTCTTTTTATAGTATATTGGGAATGAAACTTCAAGAAAACCGGTTCTTTAAAAACCGGTTCTTAACACGTCACGTGTATTTTTCATTACTTACTAGCTTCCGCCCGCGACTTCGTCCGCGTAAAATTTCACCCTCCCTCATTCACCCTCTTAGGGGTGGAATTTCGAAAAACCCTTTCTTAGTGGATACCTACTCTTCACAAAGAACACACCCAAATTTCTTGTCTCTAGGACCAGCGGTTTAGGCTATGCGTTGATAAGTCAGTCAGGACTTTGAATTTTAAGTAGAGATGACGTCATGAATACGACTAAAAACCGGTTTTTATCAAAATCCGTTTTTGGCGGTATTTTTATAGTATATTGGGAATGGAACTTCAAGAAAACCGGTTCTAGTTAAAAACCGGTTCTTATCACGTCACGTGTATTTTTTTATTACTTATATTTATTTTGGCACATTGAGGGTAGACTTTATTCTTATAAGTAGGTTACAAGTTACCCAGCATGTAGCGAAAACGCACCACCACTATGAAGTTAGTTGTTGAAGTGAATAGATTAATTTCATGGTATATTATGTTTTTCTTGTATTGTTATAAATATTTCCATAATTTCAGCACCCATGAAAAACTACTGGATACTGACGGTACAGGAATGGTCTCACTACAACAGCTACCAGAAATATCCGATGCGGCACATGTGAACCTTCAGTCGCTGTCAATCACACCACCTGTGATGACATTGCCGAGTAAGTTTACTCTACAGTGAAATTGTAATTTTTTTTATGCTAATGTAATACAGTGTGAGTCTTCATAATGTGCACATAACGAAATGAGGGAAACATAGCTTAATTTTATCGACGAAAAAAATATTTGAATAAATAAAAAAATATTTAAAAGGATCTTTACCTGCTAAAGTATGGTGATTGCAAGGCCTTTCTTTAACAGTTGATAGGAAAGTTGTGATTGAGTTATAAACATGGTATTTTACGTTTAGAAATCTGATACGATGGAGAATAATTTAAAGTAATAAAAAAGAGTAGGTAATCGGGGCTTTTATTGAGTAATTTTACATTTATACACTTTTTTATTTCAAATGTTTCAGCGCCCAAGAAGACCTGCCCTATCAAGTGGAAAATGAGTGTGAGACAAAGTCTGTCAAAGAAATCACCGGTCGCAGAATTGTTGACGTGGTACATTTTTTTAATCAACTGCAACAGCAAGAACACGTCCCTCTTTTTCAGTGTGATTTCAGCTGCTTGGTTTTAGAAACAAAAACTATTTTTTTTTTATAATAATACAAAAGCTGTTATTTTTTATTGTTATTGTTATTAGAAACAGAAAAGCGATTTTTTTTTATAATAATACAAAAGCTGTTATACTTACCTGTTTTTTCATTTCTACAGAGTAATTTTTTTATCAACACCCAAATTTTCACAGGGTGTTCTACCCATGAATATGAACAACTTTTACTATGGGACCCTGAAATCACGAAAAAAATCTGATTCATACATTTTGGTCGAGTATGTATGTATTGAATTTTTGTAAGAAACAGCGGATTTTTTTTCGTGATGTCAGATTTCGTCCCATAGTGAAAGTTGTTCATATTCATGGGTAGGACACCCTATGAAAATTTAGGTAGTGATAAAAAAATTATCCTGTGTAAGAACCGGTTTTTGGTAAAACCGGTTTGGATTCTATCTCTCATACCACAAAATACAGATAGGCAATCTACGTACAAAGTGCGCTCGAGCAACGCACACATAGACACCGCTCATGGACACGTTATCTCGGAGTGGTTGGGAGTAGTGCGAGCGCGGGTGCCATCCGCTTGAGACACGCGTCTGTGAAGTGGAAAAATGGAGCAAGCCCGATTTTTATAATAGTTACCTATTTTGAATTAGTATAAACGAAGTAACTTTTTTGTAAGGTAAATTCACGCCACCAATTATTACGTAAGTTGAAAACACGATTTTTTGTTTGTGTAGATATTGTGTTGTTTTTAGTGTCATTTGATAGGTTTAGATCTAAAACGGATAGGGCAAAATAAATTGTGTAAATAGGGTAATCCGTTTTGAAGTTATTAGGGGTTTTCGACAGTGAAAATTGACAAATGTCAAATTTTATTATGTTTTTGGTTCTGTAAACTTTTTGTATTGTAATACTATGTTTATTGTTTTGTTTTAATATTGTAGAAGAAGCTCAAACAATAAATCAAATAACTAGATACGAGTGCCACTACCACGATAGTTTTTTGTGTATAAGTCAAAGTTGACAACCCTAGCGCGACCGCCGAGCGTAGGTATGAAAATTGAAGTACACGCATGTGATTGCCTTCTGTACCATCTGTATTTTGTGCTCATACTTAGTACCCATTCATTTTCAAACAGCGAACTAATTGGGTTTGATAAAGGAACTCATAAGTAGTTATTTTATTATAAGAAGGCCAGTATTCGTAAGTAGATAGATATAATATGGTGCTATAAATAAATATAAAATAATATTGTAATTACCTAATTACAGTATTATGTATTATATTATGTACTTTAAATACCTACTGTGCAACTAGTACCAACTAAAACTGCTACTTGTCGCTACAGTCCGACCGCCGTATGTGCGACCCACTGCAGAAGTATTTTGGTTCACGAGAGAGGGTCGCGCTTACAGCGGTCGGACTATAGCTTGCCGGCCGAGTGCGGCAGAGCGCGGGGCCCCGCGCGCCGTTTACCCGTCCGCGTCTGCTTCACCCCCTCGAAACCTACGTGACTACGATAGCATTTCGCCTTAAGCGGTGGGCCTATAGCAAACGGCATCAAAATGTCAAACTCTAAATTTACTTTCGTGGTGTTATAACTTCAACGACGATCATAATAACGCATTTCGGACACATAATTTTGGCCTAGGTTCAAACACAGAGAGAAACTCCACCATACTAACTTTGACAAGGAAATCCTTATAACGGACCACCAGTAAACCATTCACATAGAGATACATACTTCCGAAGGTACACCTGTTCAATACCGCTCGTGTCACAACCCGTGCCAGTCGCGGCACAATCAGAGAAACTACAATAAATATAGTTTGATTTAGTTCTCCAAACGTAGTGCTATTTATTATTTACTCAATGAGGTTATTTTTTTTTTTTTTTTTTATTTGAAATGGGTTTGCTCTTGACTCTAGTCTAGGTCATAGTTGACAGAGACAAAGTCGACGATGGAGTGAGCTCACCCAGAAGAAGCCTGTTCACTCTTACTTTGAAGAGATTCGGGTTGTATGAGCTCGGAAACACAGACGCAGGTAAAGAGTTCCACTCTTTTGCTGTGCGCATTATAAAAGACATTTGAAAACGCTTAGTGCGAATTGGTGGAATAGCAACTAGGTAGGGATGGTAACTTGCAGTGCGTCTGGATGTCCGAAGGTAGAAGGGGGCCGGTGGAATGAGGTCGTGGAGTTCTTGGGCACACTCACCGAAGTACAATCTGTAGAAGACAGACAAGCAGGCAACCTTGCGGCGATGAGCCAAGCTGTGAAGCTTGGCATCCACCAGTTCTTCGTCGCCAATGAGCCTCTTAGCTCTGCGTTCCACCGAGTCAAGCGCGGCAAGTTGATATTTCGCTGAGCCATCCCAAAGGTGGCTGCAATACTCCATGCAGGATCGGACTTGCGCTTTGTAGAGGGTTAAAAGCTGTCCAGGCGTAAAGTATCGCTTCACCCTATTTAGGATGCCCAGCTTCTTGGCCGCAGTTTGGGCTTTGTACTCGATGGTAGCGCCGAAGTTGAGACTAGACGTCAACTCCATGCCTAGGAGCTCGAGCCGATCCGTTACAGGAACAGATGCACCCCGGAAAGTAGGAGTCTGGTCAAAATGACTCCTTTTGGCGGTAAAAACTGGTTTTGACTGGCCTGTTGGTCTAGGGGTCAGTGACTATGACTGCTATGCCGGAGGTCGTGGGTTCGATTCCCACCCAGGACAAATGTTTGTGTGATGAGCATGATCATTTGTTCTGTGTCTGGGTGTAATTTATCTATATATGTATGTATTTAGAAATATATAAGTATGTTTATCAGTTGTCTAGTACTCATAACACAAGCTCTGCTTAGCTTGAGACTAGACGGCGTTGTGTGATAGTTGTGGAATATTATATTATAAAAAAAAAGACACGCTTGTGTTTTGGTGGCGTTAAAAGAGACCAAATTGTCATCACCCCACTGGGAGACAAGGCTTAAGGTCAAATCAGTCCGCTCTACCATGGCCTCTCTCAAGAAACGAACTTCGGCCCCGCTGGCTTTTGCGCTGGACAAGTATCTCTCTGAAACAGTACTGTCATCTGCGTACCCAACAATACCAGGCCGAAGTAGGTCATTGATGTGCAGCAGGAAAAGAGTTGCAGAGAGAACAGACCCCTGAGGAACTCCGGCATCAATAGCCATAAGGTCAGAGGAGCAGCCGTCAACGACTACTCTGATCGCCCGCTCACTCAGGAAGTCTGATATCCAGCTACAAAAATCAGCGGGGATGCCATAAGCAGTGTTACAAAATAAAATTTGTTACCTCTTACGACAATCTAGGTAGGTGGTTAGGTATCAAAATAAAAGTAAACAACACACTAAGTCATACACTGTATATTAAAAAAGGTTTAAATTCGAAATATAAGAAATTAATTAGGTAGGTTAATTTAAGTACTATTAATTTATTTATTGCCAGCCAGTTTAAATTTCGGTTGAAAGAGCTATGGGCGTGGGGAGTGGAGATAAACCCAGTAGTTCCGTTATTAAAATTAAATATTATAAATTGAAAAGTTCTAGATACCTAACCTTCCAGTTATTAATAAAACGTTACTAAATTGTAAATGGGCGCCAGGGACAATAAAGGTCCCGGATCCCGGAGCCGATGAAGGTGTCCAACCATATACTTCCTGATGCACACCGAATGTCGAACCCAAGATCCTTAAGTAGAAGACCGGTTTCCACTATTGAAAACCGGACCTCAGTAAATAACCGGTTCTTATACAAACCGTATTAAATGTAATTAAATGTTCTATTATAAAAAAAACCGTCCCGCCTGCGCTTATCGCTAGACGGACTCCGCCTGCCGCACAGTCGTCCCAGCAAGAGGCTTCCAGCTGACTCGAGAGACGGGTCTCGCGTCCAGGCCCCAGACGCTACTCTCGATCCTGGCGGCGAGACGAACCTCTCGAGGTGCCTCTCCTGGAAACGACAATACGGAGACCTAATAATATAGTTTGAAACTAATTAACATTCCTTGAGGTGACCGGGCTTGGAAATCTAGAAGGCTAGAACATTAGCCAGTAACTATAGGAGCTACGAGGGTTACCCACGTGGCTGGGCTCATTCCCTTGAACAATATTTTAATCCCGTGGTTAACACTGAGGAATCCATGATAAATAGTCAGCGGGTGAAATACTCACGGTTGATTGATGAAGAAAGCACTTGACTGTGATCGCCGACTGGCTGGACAGTTGTCTGCGTGTGCGCAATTATAATCCTGTAAGTAATATTCATGGATCACGACAATATCCTTTTAACAGCCAGAGAAGGGCTCACAGACCACTTCCAAACACTATTTCAACAAATCCTTACCTTATAAAACAGGGAACAGAATTTGCTCCTGTATCGAGCACGTCTCAATGTAAAAAGGACGCTAACTTATTCTCCTCATTCTGTCATGGAGATCAGCCGGAAATAGACGGAGCATTTCTAAAATTTCCCTTATTGCAGGTAAAATGATACACCATGGGGATGAAGTTCACTGCTAATAAACATTACACCAAGATACTTAATACTTGAAAATCACTAACAACTACACAACGTGACGTTTAAACGCTGAAACAATAAGAATCTTCATGATCCAGACCAACAATCAAATTATTTTCAATTCCCAATCCTAAAAACCTGTCTAATTAACTAATTACATTAATTGTCCAGATTCGCTTCTCTCCTCTCGCCACCCCATGTCAAAGACAATCCACAGATTAAAAATTTCTAGAAATATGTCTATGCTTAATGAAAAAAATTACTTTTATTTCCGCTTTCGGTTATTTAGTTTATTATGAATTTTTACTGAAAGCTGAAAATTATGAAGGATTGCTCCATACGATATTATTTCGATGGTCAGCAATCAATATGTTAGAATATCGATTAAACTACAACTGTGAATCGGCGACCGCCAGAGGTCGCCTCTAAACTGTCAAACTGACGTTCGACTGAATGACATATGAAATTTTGTATGTAAACATTGCAACTTAACCTTTCAATATTTAATCTAATTTATTGTGCAAACTTATTTAATAGGTTTTAGGAAAGTAATTAATTGTGAGAAAGTGATACCTAAAGAGTCTAGTGACAAGATACAGTTGAAGGAATGAGTCCTTCTATCAAGTGCAGGCCAAAGTCAATTGTACAAACTACAATGAAATATAATACTCGGAAACCTCAAAATGTACTACTGATGTTTTCAGGTAAATGCTACTTTACTTATTAGTAACGCAGCTGTGTAGGTACAAAAAAAAACAACGTAACAGTACCTCCCCAACCACCAGAGATTTGACCCACTAGGGCAAATCTCGAAGCTGGCCCTCCAGCGTCAAAGCAGACTCCAAAGGACTAAGTACGCTTACAAAAATCTACAACGTTCATGCCTGAAAACAGGAACAAAGAAAGAGAAAAAAAAAATATGGAAGCCGGTGTACGATTTCTATCTTTATAGATAAATGTTTCTATAATGGTAGTTAAGGTATATACATAAACAATACAGAATTCTTGTTACACTTCAAATATAGAGTAACAGACCGCTCTATTTAGGCGACATTGCAGTAGGCTTTTGTTGTCGGGTCTACAATTCCGCCCGTGTTATATGGCTTATTTTTAATTATCCATGTAACCTGTACGAAATATACTAATTTAGGTTTTCATTATATACTACATAAACTTACGACCTAAAAGGGTTCCGGACATACTTCAAGTATAGAGTAACAACCCGCTCTATCAGGCGACATTGTAGTATAGGCTTTGGTTAACGAGTCTACAATTCCGCCCGTGTTTTATGGCTTATTTTTAGTTATCCATATGACCTGTGTAATATACATATACTATTTCTCTTGGAACGAGTCTAATCCATTTACAAACATGTAAAAGACAAGCTCCAAAGAGAGTAAAAATGTGTAAATAACTCCTAGTCTGACCTACTATATTTATATAGGAAAGACCACCCTATTCCATCGTACACCACCTTTCACATCATAAATGAGTTGACTGCCGCTAATAATGCTAAGCTGGAACAACAAAAATAGATTAAAAGAAATTAAATGCTACAACGTAGTAAAAATTGGCTAACCGTCTTCCCTAAAAGGAATAATAATATGACGGTTATTCGGCCCCTAAAAAAAAATACCATCTTAAACAAATTCCATCAATGCAGCCTACACGCCCGCCATTATGGCCTCCAATCTCAGGACTTTCATTATGCTGCCTTACCAGCAATCCGGAGGTTATACACCCACCAGGGGTGTCAATCCAGCAACAACCACAGACTATCATAACTTTTAAACAATCGCCTTCCCTTCTAAATATAGTTCACAAATGTGAACACAGTTAGATCCTGTGTACCACAACGAACCGCAAAAACAGTGTAAATATATTTAACCACTGTATTCTAGCACCGTGCATATACAGCACCCAATGCTAAAATAAAAACCAGCAACCAGAAGGCATATACAGCCCTCAATGGTCACTACGACCAACTACTATATACTAGTGAATTTAAATTTTTGTTTAAATTCAAGTTAAATATTTAAAAAAAATTAATCCTCGCCACCTGGCGATTTAAAATCCTTGATATGCCATGAGCCAAGGTTTTTACCGGAACTACAGCCTTCCAATTCATACACTAAGGGTGAAAGTTTTTTCCTAATTATACATCTCTCGTATTTAGGAGCTAATTTGGCCATAAAGAATTTGGAGGCGTCACTCTGGGGATATGTTTTCTTCCACACAGTGTCGCCTACCTCAAACTCCGCGTGCCTCCTACTACTATTATAATAACGAGCACTACGTTTATGTGACTTGATGAGCGCGTCCTTTACTTTATTGAAGATACTATCCAAAGCCCCTAGCTGATTGGCATATGAACTGCGGGAAGCGCAAGCTAGAGTGGGCTGTTCAACGGTATCATTGCCGAAGACATCACCACTACTAATTGCTTCTCTGCCATGTACTAGGAAGAATGGGGTAAAACGAGTAACTTCATTTGTGGAGGTGTTCATAGCGAATTGGATCTTTGAGATGTTAACATCCCAAGATCGATGATCATCCTCCACAAGAATTGATACCGCGGTCATTATGGTACGGTTATAGCGTTCCACGGTGTTCACGCTTGGGCAATAACGAGGTGTGAAGTGAACTTGAGGTATTTTGTACCTCTCTAGTAGTGAACGAATCTCGTTACCCGTGAATTGCGTCCCGTTGTCTGCTATCACCGTACGAGGTATACCGTGTACCAGGAAAACGCCGTCTTCTAATTTCTGCGCTATAGCCTTACCAACAGCTCTACGTAAAGGAAATAGTAAACAGTACTTCGTAAAACAGCACACGACAACTAAAAGGAATGTAAATCCCGCCCTAGACCGTGGTAACGGACCTACCAAGTCCATGCTTATGGTTTCAAATGGCTTGGAACAGTCCTTCGCATCACCTAAGAGACCGGGAGGAGGCAATTGTGAGTGTTTATATGCGGCGCACGTATCACATTTACCAACGTAGCTAATAACATCTTTATACATGTTGGGCCAGTAGTATCGGAGTGCAAGTCTTTTATAAGTTTTAAAAACTCCAAAATGTGGCGATAATTCGCCACTATGGTGGCTCCTTAATAATTCTTGACGATTGCCCTCCGGTACTACCTGCTTCCAATCATAGTCACTAGCCACCCCGAATTTATTTTTAGAATAACGGTAAAGTTTATCCTCTTTAATAATAAAGTTAGGGCACGATCTGGGCTTACTGACACATTTATCCCACAACCCCTTAAACCAAGTGTCAGTGTCGGACACCTTAATTTCGAGCACCGGAACGCCACGAGATAAAGCATCCGGAATCACATTGTCCTTGCCTTTGCGGTGTTCGATAGTAAAGTTATAAGGTGATAACCGACAACCCCAACGGGCTAATCGACCAGACGGATTGGTTAAATTAAAGAACCATTTCAAACTCGAGTGGTCGGTTATCACTTTAAATGCAGGACCGCCTTCTACGTAAGGACGATAGTGTTCCACGGCGAAGACTACAGCGAGGGCCTCACGCTCCGTTGCTGAATAATTGCGTTCCGCCGGGTTAAGCGAACGACTGCAGTAGGCTATTGGGTGCTCCTCCCCATTGATAACCTGAGTCAGAGTGCCCGCTATCCCAAAACTGGATGCGTCACAATGAATCTCAAAAGGTTGAGAGAAATCTGGACAAGCCAATACTGGAGCAGACACCAATGCCTCTTTCAAGGTTGAGAACGCGGTTTCCGTCTCAGCCGTCCACTCAAAAGGCGGCGCTTTTTTGCTAGTACTCGTGAGTGCGTTTAAAGGGGCCGCTATGGAACTAAAGTTTTTAATAAAACGTCTATAATATGAGGCCGTTCCAAGAAACATTTTCACTTCCTTACGAGTTTTAGGGGTTGGAAAGTCAACAATTGACTGAACTTTCGACGGATCAGTGTGTAAGCCATGCTCATCCACTCTGTAACCCAGATATTTCAGTTCACGTCGAAAGAAACAGGACTTAGGTAAATTAATTGTTAAATTTGCCTGCCTTAATTTGTCTAAAACCCGTTTAAGAAGTGAAATGTGCTCCTCGAAGGTTGATGAACAAATAATGATGTCATCTAAATATACGAACACCTTATTACCAAACTCCGGGCCGAAAAGTCTGTCCATTAATCGTTGTTGGGTGGCTGGGGCTCCTGTCAACCCAAAGCACATAACTTTAAACTGGAACAAACCTCGACCGGGAACCGTGAAAGCGGTTTTTTCTTTGGATGAAACGGAGTCCAATTCGATTTGCCAAAATGCAGATTTCAAATCAATCGACGACAGGTAACGTGCGTCCCGCAACTGGTCTAAGATGTGAGAGACGTAGGGTAGTGGATACGCATCTTGCTTGCTGACCGCATTCAGCTTTCGGCTATCCAGGCAAAATCGCCATTCCCCATTGGGTTTTGGAGCCAGTAGGACTGGGTTATTCCACGCGCTATTGCTAGGTTCCACCACTCCCATCTCCAACATCTCATCCAGCTGACGGTTTAGTTCCTTGAGGCGTTCGGGTGATAAAGGATAATAACGCTGTTTAATAGGCGGAACTTCTCCTGTGTCTATTTTATGACGCAACAGATGGGTACGTCCTAACCCCTTAGCCTCAAAGGAAACCTTTTTGAAATCTTTAATTAATAACTCCGCTTCATTCTTTTGATCCGGTGATAATTCGTCAAACGGCTGTAGGTGCCTAACCTCCGAGACGCATGTATGACCTCTATTGTTTTTTAAATATTGTACTGGTAATTTATTAAAAATTTTTGGTGCCAAATTAAAGGCCTTCCAAAAATCAACACCAAAAATCATCGGTGTGGTAATGTCGGGAATAATAAAGAATTTAATAACCTTAGTCACTCCCATGAGAGTCACTGGTAAAAATAAATAACCCTCCACGGATGCCCGCGAATCATTGGCAGTTACGATGCTGCCCAACTGTCTATCGGCGTGTAGAGTAGCACCAGCCCTTATGAATTGTTGGCCAACATCGGAACCCAACACTGAAACGCAAGAACCAGAATCGATTAAACCATAATACTGCTCATCGTATATAGAGACTGTTAAATGTGGACGACTATCGTCCGAAGTCTTATAATGTACTGTATCAACCCTTAGTGATTTTAAAAATAATTTTAATTTCTTTAAATAATTGTCCCAATCGGACTTATCAAAATTTTGGCTGTAGTTCCGGAAATTTAGTTTTTTGAAATGCAGGTTGGACAGGACTGCTCAACCTTCTTCTTTTTACTGCACGTAGGGCACGATGGTGCACGTACGCCCTTCTTGCCGCAACGGTAACACACAATTTCCTTGGATTTACATTGTGATAACGAGTGCCCCTTAACCCTGCAACGAACACAGAACAACGAACCAGAATCTGTTTGCACGGCTTCAACCCTTTGTGAACCCTTCGGTGCGTGGTATGCCAAGTCTGCTGCAACAAAGGAAGACGTTGGTTTGGGCGGCTCATGGAACTGGGCTCTGCTATGGAAACCCAGCTCCAGTTGTCTACACTTCGCCTTTAACTCGACCAGCGTGTTGACAGTTATTATCGACAACCCTGACGTGTATTCCGGTCTCATGTTGTACTTGATCCGTGCTAAACGATCGCGTTCTGGAACCCTGTAGGATAGCCTATTATACAGATTCTCCATTACTGCTATATATATACAAGACAGCTCAGTCGACCCCTGCGTTCTGTTCGATATTTCAGAAATGAGACGCATATCGTAATCCGGCGGAGCGAAATCTGTGAGTAACTCCTCCTTCAGTTCCGCCCAATCACCAACCGACGCTTTTATTCCCCGGTACCATAATAAGGCTCCGTCCGAGAATAGGTCTAGAGCAGATTCATGTAGGGAGGCTTCGCTAATTCCTCTGGCCTCGCAAAGCTCTTCAAGACGCTCAATAAATGCTTTCACGCAACCTGTACCGTCGAATTTATGACCGAGGGTTTTAACGGTTTCTTTCCTGCAGGAAACGACGACGTCCCTAGTCTGCAAATTCGACAGTACAGTCGGTGACTCCTCGGCGGAAGTAAATGATTGATGGAAGCCCGCGTTAACCGAATCAATTTTTGTTAAATAACCGCTAAGCTGCTTGTCAACGGCTGCATAGTCGGTACTAAGATCAGTTGGGGGAGTAATCCTACTCAATCGATGATACAGGTGGAAACCTAATGCCTTAACGCGATTAAATTTTTTGAAACTGGAGGGGTACCTATCCAGTACTTCACCAATTTCTGGCAGTTTGGCCTTAATGGCTTGTAACTCGGTATTCGGGTCTATATTGGTCTCCACAATATCGTCGGAACAAACTAATTTACTCAGATCCCTAATTTGAACACGTAGTTCCTCTACGGTTGAAGCGGGTTTCGCGTCTCGGATTAGTACTTCATATACAAGCTCGTCTTTGCGAAGTAAATTAAATGAAATGGGTCGTTCCATATTGTAAAGTTTTTAAAAAAAAATATTGAAACTGAACTGAATTAAAAACTGGCTGTAACAATTTACAATCACAAGCAATGTGTAAATATTATCTATTATAAACGCCGTTACAAAATTAGCAGTCTTATAGATTATGTAAGTTTGTATTTTAATAATAGGCTTTTATTTCCAAGGACAATCGTCTTGGAGTTATGTTATGTATGAGACACAAGTAAAATAAAATTGTAAAATGTAAATAGCAGCAAGAAGTGTAAAAGTATATAAAAGTGTATATAACGGTACAAACATAAAAACAAGAACACGATAACAAAGGATTCCGCGCGACGGTTTTTTTTTTCTTAAAATTAGAATAACTGGAAGGTTCTATAAACAGCACTCTGGGTTATAAGGTACAGCAATAGACGTAACCTCTATCTCCAACTAATACACACGTTGGTCGCCACTGTTACAAAATAAAATTTGTTACCTCTTACGACAATCTAGGTAGGTGGTTAGGTATCAAAATAAAAGTAAACAACACACTAAGTCATACACTGTATATTAAAAAAGGTTTAAATTCGAAATATAAGAAATTAATTAGGTAGGTTAATTTAAGTACTATTAATTTATTTATTGCCAGCCAGTTTAAATTTCGGTTGAAAGAGCTATGGGCGTGGGGAGTGGAGATAAACCCAGTAGTTCCGTTATTAAAATTAAATATTATAAATTGAAAAGTTCTAGATACCTAACCTTCCAGTTATTAATAAAACGTTACTAAATTGTAAATGGGCGCCAGGGACAATAAAGGTCCCGGATCCCGGAGCCGATGAAGGTGTCCAACCATATACTTCCTGATGCACACCGAATGTCGAACCCAAGATCCTTAAGTAGAAGACCGGTTTCCACTATTGAAAACCGGACCTCAGTAAATAACCGGTTCTTATACAAACCGTATTAAATGTAATTAAATGTTCTATTATAAAAAAAACCGTCCCGCCTGCGCTTATCGCTAGACGGACTCCGCCTGCCGCACAGTCGTCCCAGCAAGAGGCTTCCAGCTGACTCGAGGGACGGGTCTCGCGTCCAGGCCCCAGACGCTACTCTCGATCCTGGCGGCGAGACGAACCTCTCGAGGTGCCTCTCCTGGAAACGACAATACGGAGACCTAATAATATAGTTTGAAACTAATTAACATTCCTTGAGGTGACCGGGCTTGGAAATCTAGAAGGCTAGAACATTAGCCAGTAACTATAGGAGCTACGAGGGTTACCCACGTGGCTGGGCTCATTCCCTTGAACAATATTTTAATCCCGTGGTTAACACTGAGGAATCCATGATAAATAGTCAGCGGGTGAAATACTCACGGTTGATTGATGAAGAAAGCACTTGACTGTGATCGCCGACTGGCTGGACAGTTGTCTGCGTGTGCGCAATTATAATCCTGTAAGTAATATTCATGGATCACGACAATATCCTTTTAACAGCCAGAGAAGGGCTCACAGACCACTTCCAAACACTATTTCAACAAATCCTTACCTTATAAAACAGGGAACAGAATTTGCTCCTGTATCGAGCACGTCTCAATGTAAAAAGGACGCTAACTTATTCTCCTCATTCTGTCATGGAGATCAGCCGGAAATAGACGGAGCATTTCTAAAATTTCCCTTATTGCAGGTAAAATGATACACCATGGGGATGAAGTTCACTGCTAATAAACATTACACCAAGATACTTAATACTTGAAAATCACTAACAACTACACAACGTGACGTTTAAACGCTGAAACAATAAGAATCTTCATGATCCAGACCAACAATCAAATTATTTTCAATTCCCAATCCTAAAAACCTGTCTAATTAACTAATTACATTAATTGTCCAGATTCGCTTCTCTCCTCTCGCCACCCCATGTCAAAGACAATCCACAGATTAAAAATTTCTAGAAATATGTCTATGCTTAATGAAAAAAATTACTTTTATTTCCGCTTTCGGTTATTTAGTTTATTATGAATTTTTACTGAAAGCTGAAAATTATGAAGGATTGCTCCATACGATATTATTTCGATGGTCAGCAATCAATATGTTAGAATATCGATTAAACTACAACTGTGAATCGGCGACCGCCAGAGGTCGCCTCTAAACTGTCAAACTGACGTTCGACTGAATGACATATGAAATTTTGTATGTAAACATTGCAACTTAACCTTTCAATATTTAATCTAATTTATTGTGCAAACTTATTTAATAGGTTTTAGGAAAGTAATTAATTGTGAGAAAGTGATACCTAAAGAGTCTAGTGACAAGATACAGTTGAAGGAATGAGTCCTTCTATCAAGTGCAGGCCAAAGTCAATTGTACAAACTACAATGAAATATAATACTCGGAAACCTCAAAATGTACTACTGATGTTTTCAGGTAAATGCTACTTTACTTATTAGTAACGCAGCTGTGTAGGTACAAAAAAAAACAACGTAACAGCAGGAAGCTTGCTGAGTAGACCGGCGTGCCAGACCCTGTCAAAGGCCTTCGAGATATCAAGCGATACAGCAAGTGCTTCGCCGTGTTTCTCGATGGCTTCGCCCCAGCAGTGCGTGACATACACAAGAAGATCGCCAGTTGACCGTCCCCGGCGAAAGCCAAATTGACGGTCACTGAGGAGATCATTGTCTTCAAGGTAGGTCAGCAACTTACTGTTCAGTACCCTTTCCATAACCTTGCACAGAATGGAGGTAATGGCGATTGGACGGTAATGGGCAGGGTCTGCACGGTCGCCCTTTTTGGGCACTGGTTGTACATTTGCAATCTTCCAGGATTTTGGCACCGTTCTTTTTTCAAGAGAGAGGCGGAACAAGCGTGTCAACACAGGAGACAGTTCAGGCGCACACTGCCTCAACACTCTCGCTGGAATACCATCAGGCCCGCTTGCCTTGTTCACGTCCAGACTGCACAATACTCTTCGGACCTCTTTAATGTGAATTGCGATCTCCGGCATCGAGGAGCCACAATGAGGTACAGTGGGTGGTTGCTTCGAGCCAGCGTCCAGACGTGAATTGCTTGCAAAGAGAGATGCAAATAAATTTGCTTTCTCACTTGCAGAGTGAGCCAGCGACCCATCTGGTTTCATCATTGGAGGTAAAGTGGGACGACAGAAATTCGTTTCAACCGCTTTAGACAGGGACCAGAACTGTTTACTACCCGGAGGGTGTGATGCTAGTTTGTTCCCAATACGTCCGACATGGTCAAAACGTGCCCCACGTAAGACCCGCTTGCAGAACTTAGCGGCAGAATTAAAGGCTCTTTTCCTCGCGCGAACCCTACGCGCTCTAACTTTGCGGTCGCGGGCCTTGACCCAGGCTTGGTACGCAGACTCTTTACGGGCCTCAGCGCGGGCGCATTCTGCATTATACTAAGGCCGGGATTTGTGACCGAGCTGGATGTCGGAGAATGGAATAAAATACTCCATCCCCTGCTGAATCACGTCCGCAACCTTGTCAGCACAGCACGAGGGGTCACCCGAGGAGAAGCACACCTGCCGCCATGGATAAGACGCAAAAAAGTGCCGCATCTCATCCCAGTCTGCTGACTCATATCGCCATACTCGCCTCGTGCCTCTAGGACTCTCATCTGGAGGAGAGCAGGTCGAAATGGATTTCACCAGGCAGTGGTCAGACGTTCCCAGCGGGGCTGAGACCGATACTGAATGACTGTCCGGATCAGTTGCCAGCAGAAGGTCCAAGCAATTGGGAGTATGGCCGTCGACATCCGGTACCCGCGTTGCCACATTCACCATCTGGGTTAGATCTAGCGTTAAAGCAAACTTGCGCGCCTCAAACCCAGCATGGTCAGTTTTCTGGAACGGGAACAACCACTCTTTATGATGGGCGTTAAAGTCCCCCAGAAAAATGAGCTTCGCTGTTGGGTACCGTTGCTGGGCTACGTCAGTCGACTCCACGAGGTAATTAAAGAGCGCCGTTGTCTCCTGGTCACCGCTGTGCGATCGGTAGACGCCGATGTAGAGAAATTTCTCCATGCCTGTGTCCACAAGTAGCCATATGGCAGAAAAACCCGATTTTTCAAAGCAACGGAGACGACGACAACAAATGTCATCGCGGACGTACACACAGACCCCAGCTTGCTTCTTGAACTTGTGTTCAAGAGAGTAACCCGGGTAGTTGAGGTACGCCACATCCGACGGGGTTGCTATTTTCGTCTCCGTCAGGAAAAACAAGTGCGGCTTCTCGGTCTCAAGGTGGTGATGGACCGGATCGAGATTGGAGTGCAACCCCCTGATATTAGTGAGGTGCACTTTTAGTGGGAGGAAGTGCAGCCGTTGTTTAACCTTATTCTTCTTTGCTTTGGTCATTTTGAGTAGAGTTGTTGGGGAAAAAAGTCGACTTGTCGAGGCGCTGCTCAGTGAACCAAATGGGACACTAGAGCTAACTTAACCTATGGGGAACTCATTTGGAGACTGCGGGGACGCCCGAACCCCCCCGGATATGACCACCGGGTCCTCCCATCCAGTCGCCGGCTGGCACGGTGATGCATACCGGGATTTTTCGCGAGTTGGCGGGGCAGCCTTTGGCACGTGGCTGGCGTGCTACTTGGGCCCCCTACTGACTGCGGTCGGCCAACGGCTGGCACCGTGCTTCGGATCCCGCTACCCTCCAGAATGAGTTACCCGGCAAGTTGTGCCCAGAGACCAAGACCGGTTCTGAACAGAGCAACTGACAACCTCCTTCTCCCCCAAAGGCACTGGCACTCCCACACACCGACGGAACACAGCAAGCTGCTTGGCGCCGGACTCCGGTGGAATGGTGGTCGCGAGCCAGGCGGCTCCAAGCGGAGCCTACCACCGCTTTGTAGGATCGTTCAGCCGTACTACAGGCAAGCCTGTAGTGCCGTTGCCCGGGGTGGACCACTAGGAGGTAGATCCCACACCACCCCAAAGAATATATATATAGTTATGAAAGAGATAGCATGACAAACTAGTTGGCCGCAGTTAGTTCCTCGTGGTTGTCGAGTTTTAAACGCACTAAAGGGCAGATATACAAGGTTATTGGTAAAACATTAACAACCTCTTAGGAGGTCATTGTACTTAACTACTCATCATTATGAACAACTTTTACTATGGGACCAACTTGAAATCGCGAAAATAAAATCAGCTGTTCCCTTCATTTTGACGAGTTATACGAACATAAATGTAGGGAACAGCTGATTTTTTTTCGCGATGTCCGGTTTGGTCCCATAGTAAAAGTTGTTCATAATAATGAGTACCTACAATGACCTGTTAAGCGGTTGTTAATGTTTTACCAATAACCCTGTAGAGAGCAAAAAAGAAAGAGTATTTATTGTAACTCGCACAGGAAGATCACAAACTAAACTAAACATAATCATGAAAATGTCAAAAATCAAAATCATGTAAAAAGAAAGTAAAAAAACTGACCAAATGCGAGTCGGACTCGCACACGGAAGGGTTCCGTACCACAAGGCAAAAACGCCGAAAAAAAAAACACGTTTGTAAAGATACTGTTACTATAAGTAAACAGACATGACGGTACGATCTGTCTTAACAAACCTTCAAAAACGCAGAACGTTGTCACATCAAGGATAATCATAAAAGAAATGGTAAAACCACAACGTAAAAGATATATATATGTATCTTTTCTCGTTTCTTCGCGAATATGGCGATCATTCTTATTCCATCCAAAATCTTCGGCATAATCTTAATGATCATCTATAAAATATATATCATGATTTTCGTAAATGAATATATAATGATGGATATTTGTTTCATTTTCCGCTTCACGCGTAATGCCGCCATTCGTCAGGTACGCGTTCATGTATTTCTATTAAGGGTTGTCGATATATCTTGATCAGGATTGTAGTGTATGTGTTTTAGTTAAGGACTGAATATACGCATACATTATTTGTGGTTTAAATCCTAACTAATATAATCCAATATATTCTATATTCTTTTTAATCCATCCAAAGGTTGTCTTTAAAAGATCGCTTTTAGCGATAAGACCGCCCATTGTGTCACCCTTTGTATTGTTTCTATCATTATGTCTGTAATTTATATGGTGTACATAATAAAGAGTATTCTATTCTATTCTAATATTAAAAGCAAAAGTGAGTTTGTTCTTTTGTTACGGATTTGTACGAAATTTTGCACACAGATAGACCGTGACATGGGTAGGCAAGGACTAGAACTAGGCTAGTTTTCATCCTATATCGGAGACGAAGTCGCGGAGCACAACTACTATCTAGAATTCTAGATCAATGGTTAAACTAATGCGGGCCACTCACGGTCAAGTTCACTTGTCAAGTTTGCAGCGGACTTGAAGCCGCGTCCAGTAAACTTGACGGTGTATGGCTACTTATCATGCATACCCCATAGCCATACACGTTCATCGCGGATTCACAACGAAACACCGCTCGGGGTATTCCTCGAAACGCACCAATTTTAAAACGCACCAAATGAAACGTCTATCGATATAATTTATTACGAATCCTTCATGCTGTTCTCTGTTTCATCGTTGATGCATTTCGAGGATTTTTTTTTGTATTTTTCGATTGATCCCTTTGGTGCGCTTCAAATTTGGTGCGTTTCGAGGAATACCTTCACCGTTCGAGTTTGACACTACAGTTGGGATTCTTTAAACCATATAGTCCTTTTGATTAGTGCAATTTTTATTGTCGTCTGTCTTATTTAAGTATCTTTGAAAAATACTGTCATAAATATAATTTTCACTCCATAAATCAACGCCTGACTAGGTAATTACGGCAATGAAGGACCGCGTCGTATTTCTTGAAAAGCTTCTGTTGTGCTTAATATCATTTTTAAAAGGTTAATTAAAAGTCTTTCCTTTGTTTCCCTAATGAATGGGGTGTGCTTTTTAAATAGAAGGCTCTGACAGGTGTTAATGTGGGGTATCATTTTGAAACAGTGGGTTTTATCTATAGGGTGACTGGTTAGTGACCGATACTTAAAAACGTGATTTTACTCATCATTATAAACAACTTTTACTATGGGACCAAACCTGAAATCGTGAAAAAAAACAGCTGTTCTCTACATTTTGACGAGTTAGACGAACATAAATGTAGAGAACAGCTGTTTTTTTTTCGCGATTTCGGGTTTGGTCCCATAATAAAAGTTGTTCATAATGATGAGTACAATGACCTCTTAAGAGGTTGTTAATGTTTTACCAATAACCCTGTATACAGAACCCTCCTTTAGATATTCATAAAAATATATATAAAAAATTACACAATACAGTTTGTATATATAATATAGAATCATTCAGTCGATCTGCGGACCGTAAAAGCCAATCACTTAACGATGCGAATGCCGCGACGATCAAAACTTGCTGGTCAATGAATAGCACGATCAGCTGATTTTGATACTTCCAATTATATTTGTTTGTGTGTTATAGATAATATGATGCGTAAGGCTGTAACTTGCACAAAAGTATGCATTTGATTAATTATATTTATTTCTGTAAATTGGTCAAACACATTTACACAACAAAAAAAAA